>OX419178.1:0-2956265 GCA_948465475.1 Thalpophila matura
ACCTAACCTAACCTAACCTAACCTAACCTAACCTAACCTAACCTAACCTAACCTAACCTAACCTAACCTAACCTAACCTAACCTAACCTAACCTAACCTAACCTAACCTAACCTAACCTAACCTAACCTAACCTAACCTAACCTAACCTAACCTAACCTAACCTAACCTAACCTAACCTAACCTAACCTAACCTAACCTAACCTAACCTAACCTAACCTAACCTAACCTAACCTAACCTAACCTAACCGAACCTAACCTAACCTAACCTAACCTAACCTAACCTAACCTAACCTAACCTAACCTAACCTAACCTAACCTAACCTAACCTAACCTAACCTAACCTAACCTAACCTAACCTAACCTAACCTAACCTAACCTAACCTAACCTAACCTAACCTAACCTAACCTAACCTAACCTAACCTAACCTAACCTAACCTAACCTAACCTAACCTAACCTAACCTAACCTAACCTAACCTAACCTAACCTAACCTAACCTAACCTAACCTAACCTAACCTAACCTAACCTAACCTAACCTAACCTAACCTAACCTAACCTAACCTAACCTAACCTAACCTAACCTAACCTAACCTAACCTAACCTAACCTAACCTAACCTAACCTAACCTAACCTAACCTAACCTAACCTAACCTAACCTAACCTAACCTAACCTAACCTAACCTAACCTAACCTAACCTAACCTAACCTAACCTAACCTAACCTAACCTAACCTAACCTAACCTAACCTAACCTAACCTAACCTAACCTAACCTAACCTAACCTAACCTAACCTAACCTAACCTAACCTAACCTAACCTAACCTAACCTAACCTAACCTAACCTAACCTAACCTAACCTAACCTAACCTAACCTAACCTAACCTAACCTAACCTAACCTAACCTAACCTAACCTAACCTAACCTAACCTAACCTAACCTAACCTAACCTAACCTAACCTAACCTAACCTAACCTAACCTAACCTAACCTAACCTAACCTAACCTAACCTAACCTAACCTAACCTAACCTAACCTAACCTAACCTAACCTAACCTAACCTAACCTAACCTAACCTAACCTAACCTAACCTAACCTAACCTAACCTAACCTAACCTAACCTAACCTAACCTAACCTAACCTAACCTAACCTAACCTAACCTAACCTAACCTAACCTAACCTAACCTAACCTAACCTAACCTAACCTAACCTAACCTAACCTAACCTAACCTAACCTAACCTAACCTAACCTAACCTAACCTAACCTAACCTAACCTAACCTAACCTAACCTAACCTAACCTAACCTAACCTAACCTAACCTAACCTAACCTAACCTAACCTAACCTAACCTAACCTAACCTAACCTAACCTAACCTAACCTAACCTAACCTAACCTAACCTAACCTAACCTAACCTAACCTAACCTAACCTAACCTAACCTAACCTAACCTAACCTAACCTAACCTAACCTAACCTAACCTAACCTAACCTAACCTAACCTAACCTAACCTAACCTAACCTAACCTAACCTAACCTAACCTAACCTAACCTAACCTAACCTAACCTAACCTAACCTAACCTAACCTAACCTAACCTAACCTAACCTAACCTAACCTAACCTAACCTAACCTAACCTAACCTAACCTAACCTAACCTAACCTAACCTAACCTAACCTAACCTAACCTAACCTAACCTAACCTAACCTAACCTAACCTAACCTAACCTAACCTAACCTAACCTAACCTAACCTAACCTAACCTAACCTAACCTAACCTAACCTAACCTAACCTAACCTAACCTAACCTAACCTAACCTAACCTAACCTAACCTAACCTAACCTAACCTAACCTAACCTAACCTAACCTAACCTAACCTAACCTAACCTAACCTAACCTAACCTAACCTAACCTAACCTAACCTAACCTAACCTAACCTAACCTAACCTAACCTAACCTAACCTAACCTAACCTAACCTAACCTAACCTAACCTAACCTAACCTAACCTAACCTAACCTAACCTAACCTAACCTAACCTAACCTAACCTAACCTAACCTAACCTAACCTAACCTAACCTAACCTAACCTAACCTAACCTAACCTAACCTAACCTAACCTAACCTAACCTAACCTAACCTAACCTAACCTAACCTAACCTAACCTAACCTAACCTAACCTAACCTAACCTAACCTAACCTAACCTAACCTAACCTAACCTAACCTAACCTAACCTAACCTAACCTAACCTAACCTAACCTAACCTAACCTAACCTAACCTAACCTAACCTAACCTAACCTAACCTAACCTAACCTAACCTAACCTAACCTAACCTAACCTAACCTAACCTAACCTAACCTAACCTAACCTAACCTAACCTAACCTAACCTAACCTAACCTAACCTAACCTAACCTAACCTAACCTAACCTAACCTAACCTAACCTAACCTAACCTAACCTAACCTAACCTAACCTAACCTAACCTAACCTAACCTAACCTAACCTAACCTAACCTAACCTAACCTAACCTAACCTAACCTAACCTAACCTAACCTAACCTAACCTAACCTAACCTAACCTAACCTAACCTAACCTAACCTAACCTAACCTAACCTAACCTAACCTAACCTAACCTAACCTAACCTAACCTAACCTAACCTAACCTAACCTAACCTAACCTAACCTAACCTAACCTAACCTAACCTAACCTAACCTAACCTAACCTAACCTAACCTAACCTAACCTAACCTAACCTAACCTAACCTAACCTAACCTAACCTAACCTAACCTAACCTAACCTAACCTAACCTAACCTAACCTAACCTAACCTAACCTAACCTAACCTAACCTAACCTAACCTAACCTAACCTAACCTAACCTAACCTAACCTAACCTAACCTAACCTAACCTAACCTAACCTAACCTAACCTAACCTAACCTAACCTAACCTAACCTAACCTAACCTAACCTAACCTAACCTAACCTAACCTAACCTAACCTAACCTAACCTAACCTAACCTAACCTAACCTAACCTAACCTAACCTAACCTAACCTAACCTAACCTAACCTAACCTAACCTAACCTAACCTAACCTAACCTAACCTAACCTAACCTAACCTAACCTAACCTAACCTAACCTAACCTAACCTAACCTAACCTAACCTAACCTAACCTAACCTAACCTAACCTAACCTAACCTAACCTAACCTAACCTAACCTAACCTAACCTAACCTAACCTAACCTAACCTAACCTAACCTAACCTAACCTAACCTAACCTAACCTAACCTAACCTAACCTAACCTAACCTAACCTAACCTAACCTAACCTAACCTAACCTAACCTAACCTAACCTAACCTAACCTAACCTAACCTAACCTAACCTAACCTAACCTAACCTAACCTAACCTAACCTAACCTAACCTAACCTAACCTAACCTAACCTAACCTAACCTAACCTAACCTAACCTAACCTAACCTAACCTAACCTAACCTAACCTAACCTAACCTAACCTAACCTAACCTAACCTAACCTAACCTAACCTAACCTAACCTAACCTAACCTAACCTAACCTAACCTAACCTAACCTAACCTAACCTAACCTAACCTAACCTAACCTAACCTAACCTAACCTAACCTAACCTAACCTAACCTAACCTAACCTAACCTAACCTAACCTAACCTAACCTAACCTAACCTAACCTAACCTAACCTAACCTAACCTAACCTAACCTAACCTAACCTAACCTAACCTAACCTAACCTAACCTAACCTAACCTAACCTAACCTAACCTAACCTAACCTAACCTAACCTAACCTAACCTAACCTAACCTAACCTAACCTAACCTAACCTAACCTAACCTAACCTAACCTAACCTAACCTAACCTAACCTAACCTAACCTAACCTAACCTAACCTAACCTAACCTAACCTAACCTAACCTAACCTAACCTAACCTAACCTAACCTAACCTAACCTAACCTAACCTAACCTAACCTAACCTAACCTAACCTAACCTAACCTAACCTAACCTAACCTAACCTAACCTAACCTAACCTAACCTAACCTAACCTAACCTAACCTAACCTAACCTAACCTAACCTAACCTAACCTAACCTAACCTAACCTAACCTAACCTAACCTAACCTAACCTAACCTAACCTAACCTAACCTAACCTAACCTAACCTAACCTAACCTAACCTAACCTAACCTAACCTAACCTAACCTAACCTAACCTAACCTAACCTAACCTAACCTAACCTAACCTAACCTAACCTAACCTAACCTAACCTAACCTAACCTAACCTAACCTAACCTAACCTAACCTAACCTAACCTAACCTAACCTAACCTAACCTAACCTAACCTAACCTAACCTAACCTAACCTAACCTAACCTAACCTAACCTAACCTAACCTAACCTAACCTAACCTAACCTAACCTAACCTAACCTAACCTAACCTAACCTAACCTAACCTAACCTAACCTAACCTAACCTAACCTAACCTAACCTAACCTAACCTAACCTAACCTAACCTAACCTAACCTAACCTAACCTAACCTAACCTAACCTAACCTAACCTAACCTAACCTAACCTAACCTAACCTAACCTAACCTAACCTAACCTAACCTAACCTAACCTAACCTAACCTAACCTAACCTAACCTAACCTAACCTAACCTAACCTAACCTAACCTAACCTAACCTAACCTAACCTAACCTAACCTAACCTAACCTAACCTAACCTAACCTAACCTAACCTAACCTAACCTAACCTAACCTAACCTAACCTAACCTAACCTAACCTAACCTAACCTAACCTAACCTAACCTAACCTAACCTAACCTAACCTAACCTAACCTAACCTAACCTAACCTAACCTAACCTAACCTAACCTAACCTAACCTAACCTAACCTAACCTAACCTAACCTAACCTAACCTAACCTAACCTAACCTAACCTAACCTAACCTAACCTAACCTAACCTAACCTAACCTAACCTAACCTAACCTAACCTAACCTAACCTAACCTAACCTAACCTAACCTAACCTAACCTAACCTAACCTAACCTAACCTAACCTAACCTAACCTAACCTAACCTAACCTAACCTAACCTAACCTAACCTAACCTAACCTAACCTAACCTAACCTAACCTAACCTAACCTAACCTAACCTAACCTAACCTAACCTAACCTAACCTAACCTAACCTAACCTAACCTAACCTAACCTAACCTAACCTAACCTAACCTAACCTAACCTAACCTAACCTAACCTAACCTAACCTAACCTAACCTAACCTAACCTAACCTAACCTAACCTAACCTAACCTAACCTAACCTAACCTAACCTAACCTAACCTAACCTAACCTAACCTAACCTAACCTAACCTAACCTAACCTAACCTAACCTAACCTAACCTAACCTAACCTAACCTAACCTAACCTAACCTAACCTAACCTAACCTAACCTAACCTAACCTAACCTAACCTAACCTAACCTAACCTAACCTAACCTAACCTAACCTAACCTAACCTAACCTAACCTAACCTAACCTAACCTAACCTAACCTAACCTAACCTAACCTAACCTAACCTAACCTAACCTAACCTAACCTAACCTAACCTAACCTAACCTAACCTAACCTAACCTAACCTAACCTAACCTAACCTAACCTAACCTAACCTAACCTAACCTAACCTAACCTAACCTAACCTAACCTAACCTAACCTAACCTAACCTAACCTAACCTAACCTAACCTAACCTAACCTAACCTAACCTAACCTAACCTAACCTAACCTAACCTAACCTAACCTAACCTAACCTAACCTAACCTAACCTAACCTAACCTAACCTAACCTAACCTAACCTAACCTAACCTAACCTAACCTAACCTAACCTAACCTAACCTAACCTAACCTAACCTAACCTAACCTAACCTAACCTAACCTAACCTAACCTAACCTAACCTAACCTAACCTAACCTAACCTAACCTAACCTAACCTAACCTAACCTAACCTAACCTAACCTAACCTAACCTAACCTAACCTAACCTAACCTAACCTAACCTAACCTAACCTAACCTAACCTAACCTAACCTAACCTAACCTAACCTAACCTAACCTAACCTAACCTAACCTAACCTAACCTAACCTAACCTAACCTAACCTAACCTAACCTAACCTAACCTAACCTAACCTAACCTAACCTAACCTAACCTAACCTAACCTAACCTAACCTAACCTAACCTAACCTAACCTAACCTAACCTAACCTAACCTAACCTAACCTAACCTAACCTAACCTAACCTAACCTAACCTAACCTAACCTAACCTAACCTAACCTAACCTAACCTAACCTAACCTAACCTAACCTAACCTAACCTAACCTAACCTAACCTAACCTAACCTAACCTAACCTAACCTAACCTAACCTAACCTAACCTAACCTAACCTAACCTAACCTAACCTAACCTAACCTAACCTAACCTAACCTAACCTAACCTAACCTAACCTAACCTAACCTAACCTAACCTAACCTAACCTAACCTAACCTAACCTAACCTAACCTAACCTAACCTAACCTAACCTAACCTAACCTAACCTAACCTAACCTAACCTAACCTAACCTAACCTAACCTAACCTAACCTAACCTAACCTAACCTAACCTAACCTAACCTAACCTAACCTAACCTAACCTAACCTAACCTAACCTAACCTAACCTAACCTAACCTAACCTAACCTAACCTAACCTAACCTAACCTAACCTAACCTAACCTAACCTAACCTAACCTAACCTAACCTAACCTAACCTAACCTAACCTAACCTAACCTAACCTAACCTAACCTAACCTAACCTAACCTAACCTAACCTAACCTAACCTAACCTAACCTAACCTAACCTAACCTAACCTAACCTAACCTAACCTAACCTAACCTAACCTAACCTAACCTAACCTAACCTAACCTAACCTAACCTAACCTAACCTAACCTAACCTAACCTAACCTAACCTAACCTAACCTAACCTAACCTAACCTAACCTAACCTAACCTAACCTAACCTAACCTAACCTAACCTAACCTAACCTAACCTAACCTAACCTAACCTAACCTAACCTAACCTAACCTAACCTAACCTAACCTAACCTAACCTAACCTAACCTAACCTAACCTAACCTAACCTAACCTAACCTAACCTAACCTAACCTAACCTAACCTAACCTAACCTAACCTAACCTAACCTAACCTAACCTAACCTAACCTAACCTAACCTAACCTAACCTAACCTAACCTAACCTAACCTAACCTAACCTAACCTAACCTAACCTAACCTAACCTAACCTAACCTAACCTAACCTAACCTAACCTAACCTAACCTAACCTAACCTAACCTAACCTAACCTAACCTAACCTAACCTAACCTAACCTAACCTAACCTAACCTAACCTAACCTAACCTAACCTAACCTAACCTAACCTAACCTAACCTAACCTAACCTAACCTAACCTAACCTAACCTAACCTAACCTAACCTAACCTAACCTAACCTAACCTAACCTAACCTAACCTAACCTAACCTAACCTAACCTAACCTAACCTAACCTAACCTAACCTAACCTAACCTAACCTAACCTAACCTAACCTAACCTAACCTAACCTAACCTAACCTAACCTAACCTAACCTAACCTAACCTAACCTAACCTAACCTAACCTAACCTAACCTAACCTAACCTAACCTTTTTTTTTTTTTTTTTTTTTTGTTCTCGGGGTGGAAATCCTCATGGATGTCCCCCGCCCTGGGGAGGGCGGGGGGGTCTGTCAGACTCTTACTGACTAAAACCACCCCGGTGTTCCGTCACACACGTGAACCGGAGGCCACGGGAACACATAAGTATTCTTCCGCAGCCTCCGACTAGTGCCGGCCCGCCGCTGCGGGCCCCGTCCCGGTCAAAGGGGGGAGTGAGGTGTTCGACTCCCCCCGTGACGTCACGTCTCTGAAGGGCGCGCGTGGAACACTACGCGCCACCGCCTCGGGTCCTGCTGGATGGGGGGCGGCGGACGTCCCCGAGTCCGCCGCCCCTGGACCCGTTTAGGGGGGTTGGAAGAGGGCGTTGTCCGCCCTCCGCCGACGCCCGGCGCGCCTGCTGCGGGCCGGGAGAGCACTCGTCATCTCCCTCTCCCTTTCCGCAGCCTCCTTCTGCGACATGACAGTTTCGCAGAAGGAGATCACCGCGTCCCACGACTCTGCGCCGCCAACCATCGCGCGAACGACGGCCGGCAGCGACAGGTCGGGTCCCACTTCCGCAACGAGGGCACGGCGCGGCTCCTCCCATGCGGCACACTCTGCCAGCGTATGCCGCGCCGTGTCCTCCCGACAATGGACGCAGTGATGGCACCGAGCGTCCGGCTCCCTGTTTATGCGACACAGGTACTTCCCGAAGCAACCATGCCCCGAGAGCACCTGCGCCGCCCGAAACGACAGGGAGCCGTGCCTCCTCCCGAGCCAGTCGTCGAGCACCGGCCGGATCGCCTCGACGGTTGCGAGGCCGGCGGTAGGGCGCGAAAGCCTGTCCCGCCATTCCGCCACCAGGGCCCTACGGAGCTCGGACCGGCGCCGCGCAATCTGCCGCGGCACCAGTCTTTCGCCCCGCGTCCGCGCCTCCTCGCGCCACCGATACAGCGACGCGAGGGCTCTCGCCTCCAGGTCCCAGGGCGGGGATCCGGCCAGTGCGCAAGCCGCCTCGTAGGAGATCGTGCGATACCCTCTGATGACCCTGACGGCCATCGCCCTCTGCGGTTTTCGCAGCACCGCGATGCTGCGGGCCGTCAGGTCAGCAGCCCACACCGGGGCCCCATACAGGGCCATGGATCGCACGATCCCCACGTACAACCGCCTACAGGCGGTGCTCGGGCCCCCCAGATTGGGAAGCAGCGTTGACAGCGCGCCCGCCGCGCCCAACAACCTCGGCGCCAGCCGCCGGAAGTGGGGGCCGAAGTCCCACCGGCTGTCGAGCACCAATCCCAGGTACTTCATGGTAGACTCGACAGCGATTCGAGCCCCCCCGACCACGATGTGTGATCCCGGCGGCGGCGCCCGTCGGGGGCCATGGAAAACGATGGCCTCCGACTTGTTGAGGGCCACCTCCAGGCCCAGGCGCCGGATGCGGCTCACCACCTGCGAGACCGCAGCCGTAGCCAGCAACGCTGCCTCCCTGTGCGAGCTCCCCCGGGCGGTGACCAGCGTGTCGTCCGCGTAACACGTCAGGTCCACCCCCGGCTGGAGCTCGCCCCTCAGCACCCAGTCGTACCCGATGTTCCACAGGAGCGGCCCCAATACCGAACCCTGTGGAACACCGCACGACATATCGCGCCGGCCTCTGCCGTCGCGTCCCCTGTAGGTGACACACCTCTCTGCCAGATAGGCCCCAACCACGCGGCGGAGGTAGGAAGGCACCCGATGATATCGCAGTGCCTCCCTTATGCAACTCCAGGGCAGGGTGTTGAACGCGTTGGAGATGTCCAAGGACACCGCCAGCACCACCCCGCCCCGGGACACCGCTTCCTCCGCCAGGAAACCTAACCTAACCTAACCTAACCTAACCTAACCTAACCTAACCTAACCTAACCTAACCTAACCTAACCTAACCTAACCTAACCTAACCTAACCTAACCTAACCTAACCTAACCTAACCTAACCTAACCTAACCTAACCTAACCTAACCTAACCTAACCGTCATATCTTAGCTTCCCGGTGACGTATTTTGAAGCTGTTTTCAGCTATTTTAAGCTAGATTTGGCTCCGTCTAACGTTTAGACCCATTTTCATTGACCTAGACGCGTGGAAAATACATTTTCCATACAAACATTGTTTTTATTGAAAATTTTGTATAAAGAATTGCCGTTTCTCCCTTTTTTCTTCCAAAAAAGTTCATATTAGTTTACCAATAGCTACCTACCTGCCGACCCCGCAATCTGCATCGCGTTTCGCGAACCAGACTGCCGCAGTGTAGTACATAATTTTCAAATTTTCTCCAAAAAATCACGTTTTCCGGCCAAAATTCCAAATTTTTCTTCTAAAGTAGATTCCGTTTTCACCAGTGTGCGACAGCCCGCGCCGAGACGCGTCTTCCGACACCTCGCACGTGCGGCTAGCTGCTGTAGAACTTGCAAAATTTTTGAAATCTCCAAATTTTTCGCCCGCCCACCCACCCATTTCTCGCTTGGCTATCTGAACTTTTTTGCAGGCAAAAATATAAAATTTTGTTTTGACTTTTTATTGACGCGCGTCACGTGACCTATTGATCCCCCCTTTACAGGGATCAATTTTGACTGGTTTTATTGAGCCAAAAAATTGTTTTAACTCATTTTAACTATTTAAATTTATATTTTATTTAATTTATTCTTAGATCCCCCCTTTACAGGGATCTATTTTATTCTAAGACAAGGTTTTATTGAACCATAATTTAAATAAGTATATAATAATAATTAATCCAATTTTATTTTAATTATTTATTTGTTATTATATAATTACATTTGATTTTATTTAGTTATTTTGTCTATTCCCCCACAATGTTCCTCGCGAGAACACCCGCGAAAAAGACCCCTGTGGAACCCCGTGTCTCTCCATCGAATGGAGAGAAGGCAGCCTCCCCTCCCGGTGCTTCAACTCAGGCCTCAAATGTGAGGCGAAGCATCGGGGAGTGGGAGAGCGGAAAAGCTGTAGGGATGGTGGCGGAAACCCGGCCCCCTCTTGCAGTGACCGCAGATTCACCCAAGGCTGCCCCGGTCGCGGCGGCCCTCTCGAAACCAACGCGGAGAGTAGCGCTTCCTTTGGAAGGTAAAGTCGTAGCGCGCAGAGCATCCGCGGAGGTAGCGGGAGGATCGCCGGGAGCGAGCCAGCCACAGCCCCTCAAGTCCATCGACCGGGTGACCGAGGCCCGAAACTGCCTCATGCGTGCGAAGTCGCACCTAAACGACTCTCGCAACCTGAGGTCAGATTTGAAGGTCGGGATCACCCAGTCGGTGGAACGGCTGTTTCAATTGGTGAAGGAGGAGGCTGCGGCTAAATCGTCGGCAAGAGGGGCCGAGGTAGAGGCGAAAGAGGTCATCAAGGCCACAGCCCCGCCGGAGAGTAAGGAGTGCTCCCAGGAGATAAATTCGCTGCTCGCTTCACTAGCGGAGCATAGCGCGCTGGTGAAGGAGAGCAGCGAAAGAATGGAGAGGCTCCAGAAAGCGATGGAGAGACAGGGGGAAGTATTAGAAAAGACGGTCACCTATGCGAGTGTAGCAGCGGGTCCACCGAAAAGGCAGACCCCAGGAAGGACCGCGCTGCACTCCATAGTAGTGACGTCAAAAAATGAAGAGGACACAGGTGAAGAGGTCCTGTCCAAAATTAGGAATGCAATCAATGCAAAAGATGGGGGACTAGAAATTGACAGCGTGAGGAAGGCCAAAGACCGCAAAATCATTATGGGTTGTAGGTCGACAGAAGAGCGCAACAAGGTTCGGGCGAAACTTGAGGAGGCAGGCGATCACCTCGTTGTCGAGGAGGTGAAGAACAAGGACCCGATGCTGGTTTTCCGGGGCGTTCTCCGCATCCACACTGATGAGGAAGTGCTGAGAGCGCTACGGAACCAGAACCGGGACGTCTTTCACGGCCTCGACAAGGGGGATGATCGGCTTGCAGTGAAATTTAGGAGGAACTCCAGGAACCCTCATACCAGCAGCGTCGTAGTCAGCACATCCCCGGTTGTCTGGAGCAGGATGCTCGACAAGGGCAAGGCGCGTATAGACCTCCAGACCGTCTTCGTTGATGACCAGTCGCCACTGGTGCAGTGCACGAGGTGTTTGGGATATGGGCATGGTCGGCGGCTCTGTAAAGAACTAGCCGACCTATGCAGCCACTGTGGAGGCCCACACCTCCGAGCGGAATGTGCCCAGTGGCTAAAAGCAGAAGCACCAAAATGCAATAACTGTGTCAAGGCGAAGATGGGGAGGTCCGACCACGACGCGTTTAGCCCCGAATGTCCTGTTCGGGCCAAGTGGGATAGGCTGGCACGCGCGTCCGTCGCCTACTGCTAAAGGCGCCCCAGAGAACCCAATGCCGCACAAGATACTCCAGGCGAATCTCCAAAGGAAGAGACTGGCGACCCATGAGCTTATGATCGAGGCCGAGCAGCGCAAGGCAACTGCAGCGTTGATCCAGGAGCCCTACGTGGGCAGCGCGAAAAGGATGAGCGGGACCAGAGGCGTGAGAATCTTCCAGAGCACCAGGCAAGGAGAAGGGACTGTCAAAGCGGCAATAGCCGTCTTTGACCAAAGCCTAATCGTAAGGCAGTACCCAGAACTCACCACGAACAACATCGTCGTGGTGGGGATCCAAACCGGTGCCTGGAGGGTCACGCTGGTCTCGTTCTACTTTGAGCCAGATCAGCCCTTGGGGCCATACCTGGACACGCTCAGAAAGGTTGAAAGCGAGACCGGCCCGCATAGGCTCATAATGGGAGGAGACGCCAACGCCTGGAGTGTTTGGTGGGGCAGTAGCGAGACGAATAGCAGAGGCGACGAGATGCTGGCAGCTCTCGACCAGCTTGGACTGCAAGTACTAAACAGAGGGGAAACTCCAACCTTCGACGTAGTTAGGGGTGACAGACGTTACACTAGCTGCGTCGACGTCACAGCCTGCACATCGGATATGCTGACGGTGACAGACGGCTGGCGAGTTGTCGAAGATTTGACAGGTTCGGATCACAACGGCATAGAGTTCGAAATCCATCTCCAAAAGTCTGCGGGCATCACGGTGAGCCGGACTACCAGAGTCTATAACACGAAAAAAGCTAATTGGGGCCGGTTTCGTAAGAAACTGCGCCAAATTATGCTAGCAAATAATATTACGACCGGCCTGATCGACAGCGTCGACAGTGCAACACAAATAGACCTGGTAGTCCAAACACTCACGCACACGGTGCAAGAAACGTGCTCGCAAGTGATGCCCAAAAAGAAGAGAGTGGAGAAGCTAGCCGTGCCGTGGTGGTCCGACGAACTCGCCGGCCTGAAGAGGCAGGTAGCCACCAAAAAGCGGAGGATCCGATGTGCAGCGCCAATTCGGAGACCAAAGGTTGTTGAGGAGTACCTGAAACAGAAAGAAGAGTACGAACTAGCAGTGGTCAAAGCTCAGGTCGAGAGCTGGAGGGGTTTCTGTGAGAGGCAGGACAGGGAAGGCATGTGGGAGGGCATCTACAGGGTGATCCGTAGAACGGAAAAGAGGCAGGAGGATTTGCCGATGGTGAGGGACGCGAGGACACTGGACCCAGAGGCTTCAGCGAGGTTCCTCGCAGAGACATTCTACCCGAAAGACCGTTCGGAGGGGGAAAACGAGGAGCATAAAATAACGCGGCAACGAGCGGAAGAGGTGAATGGGGGGAACCAGGTTGAGCCCTTGGATCCTCCCTTCACTCTCGACGAGCTGAAGCGAGCGGCCTCCTCGTTCAACCCCAAAAAAGCCCCCGGTTCCGACGGTCTAACGGCGGATATATGGGACCACACGATCCGTGAAGACCCAGACCTAGTTCTGCGCTTGATGAACAAGTGCCTGGCGCATGCATACTTTCCGCGGTCCTGGAAAGAGGCAACGGTGGTTGTGCTCCGCAAGCCCGCAAAAGAGGACTACACCACTCCCAAATCGTACAGGCCGATTGGTCTCTTGCCTGTGCTCGGCAAGATGTTTGAGAAGATGCTGGTGGCCCGACTCAAGTTTTACCTGTTGCCCAGGATGAGTACTCGCCAGTACGGCTTCATGCCCCAAAGAAGCACCGAAGACTCCCTCTATGCACTCATGGGGCACATCCGCGGCAAACTCTCTGAGAAGAGGCTTGTTGCGGTTGTGTCCTTGGACATTGAGGGGGCCTTCGACAGCGCTTGGTGGCCTGCTATTAGAGTGCGTCTGGCTGAGGAAAAGTGTCCTGTAAACTTGAGGCGGGTCATGGACAGCTACTTGTCCGAGCGAGTGGTGAAAGTCCGGTATGCGGGAGCGGAGTGCGAGGCCAGGACCGAGAAGGGATGCGTCCAGGGGTCGATCGGTGGTCCCATACTGTGGAACCTTTTGTTGGACCCTCTGCTCAAAGGTCTGGAGAGTAGAGGGGTCCAGTGTCAGGCGTTTGCGGACGATGTCGTCCTTGTGTTCGATGGGGGGACTGCACTGGAGGTCCAAAGGGATGCTAATGTCGCTCTCGAGTACGTCCGGGCGTGGGGTGTCGTGAATAAGCTCAAATTCGCACCGCATAAAACAAAAGCAATGCTGATTACGCGGAAGCTAAAGCACGACACCCCGTGCCTGAGGATGGGCGGAGTGGACATTGGCATGTCTGAGGAAATCAAGTTGCTTGGTCTTACCATCGACCACAAGTTGACCTTTAACACCCACGTCGCAAACGTCTGCTCCCGAGCCATCGGCATATATAAGCAGCTGTCGGGGGCTGCGAGGGTCAGCTGGGGTCTCCACCCGGACATCATCCGCTGTATTTATACAGCTGCGGTGGAACCCATCGTCCTGTACGCGGCGAGTGCGTGGTCGCCGGCCGCGAACAAAGTCGGGGTGCAAAAGAAGTTGAACGCCGTCCAGAGGAGCTTCGCGCAGAAGATGTGCCGAGCCTATCGCACGGTCTCCCTGAACGCAGCGCTGGTACTTACTGGGATCCTCCCTCTCGACCTCCGAGTCCGTGAGGCGGCCTCGCTATACGAGGCCAAGAAGGGGGTGTCCCATCCTGCGCTGGGGGGCCGGGAGATCGAGCGAATGGCATCGGCACTAGATGCACCACATCCGGCGGAGCAGAGGGGCATAGAACTGCGACGCCTGGTAGACGAGGAGCAATTCAACAACCACCGCGATTACGCGGTGCGTATCTTTACGGACGGCAGCAAGATTGAGGGTAAGGTCGGGGCCGCGCTGTCAATATGGACTGGCGCGGCAGAGACCAAGACCCGAAAGCTTGTTCTGCCGTCCTACAGTACCGTCTACCAGGCTGAGCTCCTTGCCCTCTGCGAAGCCGCCAAGGAAGCCCTCCGAAGCACAGAGACGGCGTTCGCTATCTACAGCGACTCCATGGCAGCCCTCCAAACAGTCGTGAACCCCGAAGCCCTCCATCCCCTTGCAGTGGAAGCAAGAGACGCCATGCGCCACAGCAGCAACCAGAACAAGAGCGTCTCCCTGTTCTGGGTCAAAGCTCATGTGGGGCTGGAGGGTAACGAGAGAGCCGACTCGCTCGCGAAGGAGGCTGCCCTGAGGTCGAAGCGTGCACCCGACTACGACAGATGCCCGGTTTCATTCGCCAAGCGAGCGATCCGATTGGAAACGCTGGGCGAGTGGAACCGGAGGTACTGTTCAGGCGAAACGGCGGCCACCACAAGGGTGTTCTTCCCTTGTGCGATCGCGGCGTACAGAACGGTGCGGAAGATCCCGATTAGAAAAGAGCTGACCCAAGCACTAACAGGGCACGGTGGGTTCTCTGAGTATTTGACTCGTTTCAAGTGCAAGGAGAATCCAGCGTGCGCCTGCGACCCCGACAAGCAGGAGACTATCCTCCACCTCCTGACGGAGTGCCCGGTGTATGCCTCCCACAGGCACAACCTTGAGATGTGCATCGACGAGGAGATAACTATAAATAGTTTAAGCGCTCTATTAGCTAACAGGAAAACCCGGAATAAACTAATAGAATACATAATAAAAACGGTTATATTAGTGAACAAGAAAAATAAATAGAGTAGAAGAAATTAGGAAACTTATTAATAAAGAATTTTTTGGAAAAGACATCTAAATTAACTTGTATTAAAATATACAGCCCATAGCAAAATCCCTGCGTAACTTGCACGGCAGGGGCTCACGCCGAGGCAGGAGTGTGGTTTTAGCCGGTAGGAGTCCGGCACTGCCCAGACTGGCCTGGAAACGGGTCAGTGTGGGCGTCCATGATGGATTTCCCACTCCTGCCCAAATATAAAAAAAAAAAAAAAAAAAAAAAAAAAACCTAACCTAACCTAACCTTTTTTTTTTTTTTTTTTTTTTTTTTTTTTTGTACGTGTGGGGAATCCTCATAGGATGTCCCCCGCCCTAGGGGGGGCGGGGGGGTCTGTCAGACTTTTACTGACTAAACCCCACACGGTGTTCCTCCATCTACCTTAAGCCGGGGGGGGCCGAGAGATACTCGCACATTCTTCCGCACCCCCCGGCAGGTCTTGGCCCGCCAGCTAAGGCGGGCCCCGTCACCCTATGCGGCCGTCACCCTACGGCCGCACTCCCAAGGCGCGCGCGGAACACGGCGCGCAACCTTCACAGGGCCTGCATCTGATCGGGCGACGAACCCCCAAGTTCGCCGCCCGCAGGCCGCACCCTATGGTGGCCGGAGGTCATTGGCCGCCCTACGGCGCCCGGTGCGTCTGCTGCGGGTGGAGAGAGGGGATAGTGCCTCCCTCTCCCTTTCCGCCGCCTCCTTGGCGTCCATCACCTCCTCGCAGAAGGAGGCGACGGCATTCCAAGCGCTCTCGCCACCGACCATGGACAGAACCACGGCCGGCAGCGAGAGGTCACCCGCAGCGTTGACTGCCGCACGAAGGACACGGCGCTGCTCTGCCCATGCTGGGCATACCTCCAAGGTATGCTGCGCCGTGTCGTCGCGGCAGTCGCAGTGATGGCAACCGGGCACCGGCTCCCGACCTATGCGGCACAGGTACTTTCCGAAGCACCCATGTCCGGAAAGCACCTGTGTGAGCCGGAAGCTGAGGGCGCCATGCCTTCTCTCCAGCCACTCCTTCATGACGGGTCTTACCGCCGCTATCGCGGCGTGCCCTGCGCTGGGTCGCGCAAGTCGTTGCTCCCATTCCGCCACCAGGATCTGGCGGAGCTCGGTCCTGTGTGCCTCAGCCTGCCGAGGCACCAGACGCTCGCCCCGCTCCAATGCATCCTTGCGCCACTGATATAGTGACGCAAGGAGGCCTGCGTCGAGATCCCAGGGCGGTGATCCGGCTAAGAGGCTCGCCGCCTCGAAGGAGATCGTACGGTATCCCCTTACAACCCTGACGGCCATCGCCCGCTGCGGTCTCCGCAGTACTGCGACATTGCGGGCCGTCAGGTTGTTCGCCCACACTGGCGCCCCGTAGAGCGCCATGGACCGTACGATCCCCACGTAGAGCCTCCGGCAGGAGGTATTTGGCCCCCCCAAATTGGGCAGCAGCCGCGACAGTGCGGCTGCGGCGCCCATCAATCTGGGGGCCAGCCGCTTGAAGTGCGGCCCGAAGTCCCACCGGCTGTCGAGGACGAGTCCCAAGTACTTCATCGTCGACTCGACACCGATGGAGACCCCTCCCACCACGATGTTGGATCCCGGAGGCGGCCCCTTCCGAGGCCCGTGGAAACAAAGGGCCTCAGATTTGTGCAGGGCCACCTCGAGACCCAACCGCCGGATCCTACCTACGACTTGCGCGACCCCAGCTGTCGCCAATATGGTCGCCTGCCGGTGCGTCTTCCCACGCGCTGTCACTAGCGTGTCGTCGGCGTAACAAATGACGCCGACGCCGTGGAGAAGCGCACCGCGCAGCACCCAGTCGTACCCGATGTTCCACAGGAGCGGCCCCAGTACCGATCCCTGTGGAACACCGCACGACATTTCTCGCCGACCCCATCCTTCTCGACCCGGGTATATGACGGCTCTGTCCGTCAAGTAGGCCCCGATGATGCGGCGGAGGTAGTTCGGCACCCCATGATAGAGGAGTGCCTCCCTAATGCAACTCCAGGGCATGGTGTTGAAGGCATTGGCGATGTCCAGAGACACCGCCAAGATGACCTCGCCCCGGGCCACTGCTTCCTCCGCCAGGACCCTCACGCGCATGATGGCATCTACTGTGGAACGCCCCCGGCGGAAACCGAACTGGTTGTCCGCCAGATCCGGCCCCTCCCCACTCAGGTGCTGGACGAGGCGGTCCGCGATAATTCGCTCGAAGAGCTTACACACCTCGTCCAGCAACACGATGGGCCGGTATGCGGACGGACTGTCCGCAGGGCGCCCCTCCTTCTTCAGCAGGACCAGCTTCCCCGTCTTCCACCGGCGTGGAAACTGGCCCCGCTCCAAACATGCGCTAAAGAGTCCCGCTAATCGGGGCCCGAGAGCCCTTAAGGCCAGGACCCATGCACGGCCTGGAATGCCGTCGGGCCCTGGGGCGGTGTTTTTGGCCTGAAGCCTATCCACCGCCACTCTCAGCTCTACCCGGGTCACTTCGGGCACTTCGTCGTCGTCGACTTCCGCGTTAGGCACCATGTGAGGCGGAACCATGGGCGGTGGCGTGTGCTCCGCCCTGGAAGGGAACAGAGCGCTCACCACGCCCCCAAGCACCTGCGGCTGGAGACTCCGGGACAGTGGGGGCGCCCACGGGCGTAGTTTACCCCTCACCATGAGGTAAGGGCGTCCCCACGGATCACGGTCCAGAGTCGCCAGCAGCTCTTCGCGGGCCTGGATCTTGGCCCGCTTTATTTCCAGCTTGAGGGCTTTCTTCGCCACTCTGTACCCCTCGTACAGTTCCGCCTCTTCGACCTCGTCGCGATAGGTCCTTCTGCGGTACCTGGTGTACCGGCGCCGCACTGCCACACAGGCGATGCGCAACTGCGCGATTTCTTGCGACCACCAGTACACCTGGCGCCTGGCAGGTATCGGCCGAACACGGGGCATCGCCGCATCGCAGACGTGCGACATGCCCTTCCGGAACCACTCTGCCTCCACGTCTATGTCGACAGGCCTGTCGGGCGACTCCAACCAGGCCTGCACGATTGAAGCCTCCAGAAGGGCCTCCCGGTCCAGCCGTTTTAGTGCCCAACGCGGGCCGTCCCCCACCCCAACCGGGGCCGCTTGGAGCGGACCGCTCGAGGTCTGGGCGGAGACGTTGAACCGAATGTATCGGTGATCCGACAACGTCTCCACCTCCTCCAATACGCGCCACTCCTGCACACGGCGCGCGAGAGCGGGGCTAGCGAACGAAATGTCCACTATGGACCCGCCCCGCTGGCGCACGCACGTTTGCACGGAGCCCCGGTTTAGGAGAAGTAGGCCTAACTCCACAGCCCACTCCTCCAGCACTTCCCCTCGTGCATCCGTCGTCGGGGAACCCCAAGCCGTAGACTTGGCGTTGAAGTCCCCCGCGACGAGAACGGGATGAGGACGGCGGCGACTGACGACAGTGCCCAGCTCTGCTACAGAGCCCTCGAAGTCGGCGAGAGATTGGTTGGGGGAGAAGTACACCCCCACGACCATTATCTCATCACACATCGCCGCGACATATCCCCGTCCCCGGGTGACGGTCTCGAGGGACGGGGACCCAGCGGCGACGTGTGTGAGTAGCGCCACCGAGCCGCTTGTGTCGCTCACCCAGTCATTCCTGGGGGGGACAAAATAGGGCTCGGCGACGATGGCGACATTTATGAACCACTCCGCCATGCTCTGGAGCAAAAGGTCCTGAGCTCTGGCGCAGTGGTTAATGTTGGCTTGGAGGAGACGAAGGTGTGGGGCCATTACTGGGTTTCCATGGCTATCGTCTCCTCCACAGCCTTTTGCGGCTCTTTATTGCCCGCAGCCGGTGGGTGAGTCGGCTGCGAGGAATCAGTTGCTCCTAATCCAGGTCTGGCAGGCTTCTTTTTGCGCTTGGTCCCAGCGCAAGCCTTGCTGCCCGCCCGATGCTCCGCTGGCTTGCCCGCCGCCGCACAAACTACGCAGTGCGGCGCGGCACTGCAAGAGGCGGCTTTGTGACCGGGCTGACCGCAGCGGAAGCAAAGCTGGCTGCGGTCGACCCCCGCGGTGCACCGCGCTCCGACGTGCCCCTCCTCGATGCATCGGTAGCACCTCAGGGGCTTGGGCGTCAGGAGCTTCACTTGCGCCGAGACCCAGCCCACCAACAGCCTGTTGCCCTTCGACAGTTTTTGGGCCGCTGCAACGGGGCAGCTCACCAGAACTGTCCCAAGGCCTGTAAAGCCCGGCCGAATAGCACCCGTCTTCACGTGCTCTTTCGGGCACTCCCCGACCCTTGCGACAGCGGCTGTCACCTCTTCGGGCGTGACTGAGTCGTCCAGGCCAGAAACTCGCAAGTCTAGAGACTTGATTGGCCTGGACACTCGAACATCGTCTTGTCCGAGTGACGCCCTCAGTTTTTCGGCAAGGGCGTCCGCCTTCGAGCCGCTGGTGGCGCCGGAAATTTCCAGCAAGCGGGCACCGGTAGCGGTTGGTTTGCACCGGATGCCCGTTATACCGAGATCGGGGAGTGAAATTTCAGCTTTAGCCTTCGCAAGAATCACGGCATAGCTGACTCCCCGCTCCTCCGCTCCAGGCTGCAGCGTCAATACCACAGCCGTTGAGCGTGGGGCACGGAGCCTGGCACCAGATTTTTTGGCCACCTTTTCGGCTTTTTGGGCCGTCTTTTTAGCCTTGCGGCTTGCCTTTTTGGCCTTTTTCTTGGCCCCAACTGTCTCCCAACTATCTCCACTGGGCCCAGCAGGATCTAGGCGCTCCTGTGAAGGGACTTGTGTGGAGGTCCCAGGTGTTGCCACTGCTGCTGCCGCTTTCTTACCCTTCCCCTTTCCCTTCCCCTTGCCCTTCTGGGACATGGGGGCTGCGGGAGCCGCTGAGGAGGCAGAGGTGGAAGCGGCCATTTGACTTGGCTGCGCTGATGGTGCCGAGGCTGCAGTTTTTGCCGCATAAGTCGGCGCAGACGCCGCTCTGTGGTCTGCAGCCAAGGGCGGGCGCAGAAGCCTGCCCTCCAAAACCCCAAACCTAGCGTTAAGGCTGGCCAGTTCCTTTCGGAGCAGGGAGGCCAGCTCCGACTCTTGGGGCTGTGACAGACCTATTTCCGCCCGAAGACGCGTCAGGCGGAAGTTCTCCATTTCCGCCTTGAACGCGTCGTGCTCCTTACGGAGCTCCGCCACTTTGGCTGCTAGCCGGGCGTTTTCCGCCTGCAATTTTAAGGTCTCCTCTGAGGAAGTGCGCTGAAGGAGGACTTCGGTATAAGCAACAATTGACGCCGTTGCCTCCTTCAGTGCCTTCTGGCTGCACCCGCTGAGGCCTTTGGAGACCTTGCCTACTCTTTTGATGGCCGCTACAGCCTCCAACATCCCCGTATTGAGGTCGGCAGCGGTCATGTCAACTGCTGTGACTTCTGCCGACATTGAGGCCGCAGAGGACTCTGACAGTCTGGTGATTCGGCCAATGGTCACCCTCTCTGTCAGAGCGGCAACTTGCCGCTCGTCCTCTGCGCGCTTCTCCTCGGCCGCTGCCGCCTTTTGGGCGGCCTTTAACTCCCTTCTGGCCTTAGCCAGGCCGACATACTTGCCTGTTGCTTTGGCCGCAACCTTAGCAGCCGGATCTTCCGTATCACTCAGGGCCGTGTCCGACCCCGAGTGATCCACGCTAGTGCGCATGCGTTTCCGCAGATGTTTTGAGTGACTGCTCTCCGCACTCATCGCACTAGCCACACTAACCATGGATGCAGTGTCCGAATCTGACACTGCATCACACCTCTCCAACTGTACCACTGGTACCGACGTCGTTTTTGTTTTTTTGTTTAAATTTAAATCCATTTGATTCCCACGAGTAAGGAAGAAGTATTCGTCAACCCGGGCAGTGCTCCATGCCCTTAAAAAGGTAAGCCTATATACTGTAGAGGGCGGCAGGTATCTACAGGGGAAGCGCTCGCGACCGGATTCCCACCAGCCACTCATCCCCTCGCCGCGCTTCGAAACTTGGGATTGGGTGGTTTTTTATCTTAGAGGTGTCCTTCCTCTGGGCCAGGCGGTTAAGCCAAGCCCCCGACGGCGGCATTAAGCATGCCTCCGTCCGCTGTCCGGCCAACCCGACTCAGCGGACCCGCCGAAAAAGTTTGCTCTGAAAAGAGCAAACACACGTGCCGCTTTGGTGCGCCTGCACCGCAGCGGCCTAGCCGCATCCATGCCAATCGACCATGGTCGATCGAACAGGAGCGGCCCTCCCTGGGTCTCTCTTCGTCTGGCCCCTCCCCTCGGACCTGTCCGGCATGAGTAACTCTACCCGGCATAGCCCCGAGGATCATTGAAGCACGCAAGCCCCACCACGACGACAACGTGGAGACACCCTCGGTGGGGAACCTAACCTAACCTAACCTAACCTAACCTAACCTAACCTAACCTAACCTAACCTAACCTAACCTAACCTAACCGTTGATATATCGACGACCAGGAGTCACATCTTCAAACGGTTTTCGGCGTCCAGGTTCGTTTCTAGGCTCCACCTAACCCCTAGAAGCATCCCCGTCATCCAGGGTGCAAAATTAAAAAAGTCCATTTTCAAACTCGTTGCGTAAATATTTTTTCAAAATTTTTCACCTTAAATCTCTAATTTCTAAACAGTAGTCGCTTCCCTCGGGATCCCCTATAGCAGAAACGTTGCGTACCTGGCGGGGCCACGTTCTGGTGCACGTTTCGGGACCTGTAAGGGTTGTAAAAATTATTTAAAGTAGTTTCAGTGTTAAAATCTTATACAAAAAACAGTTTTTCACGAAAATTTTTCAAAATTTCCATTGAACCTACATTTGATTCTCACACCCCTGGATAGGCCGCGTCGAGCCGCATCCCCTGACACCTCGAACGTCGGGATAGCGTCCGGGAAACACCTGAAATTAAATAATATTGTTATTCCATACATTATTGCTATTGCAAAAACTTACCTTAGTGGACGAGTAAAACACACGTTCGTAGATAACTTGACGACTAGGAGTCCTTTTTACACGCGGTTTTCGGCGTTTTTGATCGTTTCTAGGCTCCCACCAACCCCTAGAAGCATCCCCGTCATCCAGGGTGCAAAAATAAAAAAGTCGATTTTCAAACACTTTACGTAAATATTTTCTTCAAAATTTTTTGCTTATATATTTAATTGTAGAACAATAGTCGCTTCCCTCGGGATCCCTTATAGCACAAACGTTGCGTACCTGTCAGGGCTTCGTCCGGGTGCACGTTTCGGGACCCGTAAGGGCTGTAAAAAGTTTCTAACGTAGATTCAGGGTGGAATTTTTACTACAAAAAACAGTTTTTCCTTAAAAATTTTCCAAATTTTCACAGTACTTACCTAGATTTTCATACCCCTGGATAGGCCGCGTCGAGCCGCATCCCCTGACACCTCGAACGTCGGGATAGCGTCCGGGAAACACCTGGAATTAAATAATATTGTTTTAAACGACCCCGCCCACCCTCCCTGTAGTGGCTAGGGTGGTAAACCTGAACTGAGGTGACGAAAAAATTTTTATTTGTTTTATTGTAATAAATTGAGTGTCACATATTGACAACCCTATACGGGAGGACTAGACCATAGGAAGGGACTATACATCCCGCCTTTTTTGACGAAAACTAATATTTTTGTTTTCTTAAAAATTTTCTTCATTAATTTATTGATTAAATTTGACTTGCGCGAACTGCCTCTGCGTGCGCCCTGACTGCGACCTGAAACAAAAAATAAAAATTAAAACTAAGAATTAAAAAAGTAAATTTCTCCTGAAAATTAAAACAAATCTGGACCTAAAAAGTAAAACCTAAAACCTAAAATATTGATTATTGTCACACAGTACCTTTATTGAGGACTACGACGACCACTTACCGCATAGTGCGGAGTTGTTTTTCTTCTACTTTTTCTTCTTTACACCCTTTATTTTATTTTATTTTTACTTAAGCGTCATTTACAACGCTAAACAAGCACTCCGCACATAGTGAGAGGTCCCCGACAAAACTGTGCCATGCACCGAACACCGGTTAAACAGGGAAACAACAGGGAGATGAACAAGACAGTTACCCTGGATGAGGCAGGGGCTCCTGCGACCAACGTCGAGCGGACCATTGGGGAACAGGAAAGCGGGAAACCGGAACCGAACCAACCCAGCCCGACGCCCTCGCAGAATGCCTTAACCTCAGACCTCACTAAGAAAAACCCGGCTGCGAAGAGACTGTCGATTGAGCTAACGGTGAGCCCACCGAAGCCTACCAGTGCGAAGGCCTCAACCTTAGCACTGGAGGCAAGATCGTGCCTCATCAAGATCAAACAAAACATGAACAGCTCAAGAAACACAAAAAACGAGATCAAGACAGCAGTCCTTGAGTCGTCTGACCGCCTCTACCAGCTAGTTAAGGAGGCAATTGCAGCCAAAGGTCCTGGTGTTACGGTGCAGCCGGCTGAGCCGAAACCGGCAGAGCCGAAGCCAGCGGAAAAAACGAGTGAGTGTGCAGACCTTACCAGGGAATGGAAGGAAATGCTGGCAAAAAATACAGAACTCCTAAAGGAAAGTTGCGAAAAAATGGAGAGCCTAAAACAGACCCTGACAGCAACAAAAATGACCTATGCCAGCGTGGCGGCGGCGACCCCCCGGAGGCAGATTCCAGAGCGGACTGCCCTGCACTCGGTGGTCGTGACTGCGAAGGACGAGACAGAGACCGGGGAGGAGGTCCTGAGCAGGATAAGGAAAGCCGTCAACGCGACTGAAGGGGGTATATCCGTGGAGAGAGTCCGTAAGGCTAAGGATAGGAAAATCATCATGGGATGCAGGACGGAGGAGGATAGGAAGGCGATAAAGGACCGACTGAGCAGAGCACCAGAGCTCAGGGTCGAGGATATCCAGAATAAAGATCCCCTGATATCCCTAAGGGACGTCCTGCACCTAAACAACGATGAGGAAGTACTGAAAGCCTTACGGAAACAAAACACGGATATATTCAGTGGGCTCGACCAAAAGGAAAATAGGATGGAGATATTATATAAGAGGCGGACCAGGAACCCACACATGAGCCACATAGTGGTCAGGGTCTCTCCAGTGATCTGGCAGCGGATGCTCGCGGAAGGGGCAGTGCGCATTGACCTCCAGCGGGTGAAGGTGGAAGACCAGTCCCCGCTGGTCCAGTGTTCGCTCTGCCTCGGCTACGGGCATGCAAGACGTTTTTGCGTGGAAACCGCAGAAAAATGCAGTCACTGCGGAGGCCCCCACATGAAGGCTCAGTGTACGAACTGGATGGAGGGCGCCACCCCCTCCTGTTGTAATTGCATGCGGTCGAAGATGGAGAGGACGGACCACAGCGCCTTCAGCCCAGAGTGCCCGATAAGGAGAAAGTGGGACGCCCTAGCGAGGGCCAAAACGGCATATTGCTAAGGTGGTCCCGGTGGTAAACTCCGTCTCAAGAAAAGGGCCATACCTCGTGGCACAAGCGAACCTGCAGAGGAAGGCTTTGGCCACAAACGAAATAATGATGGAGGCCCAAAAACGGGGATTGGCTTTTGTGTTGCTCCAGGAGCCGTATATCGGCAATCTAGGTAGAATGAAAGACTACCACGGTGCAAGAGTATACCAACACACCGGCGTAGGTGATGGCGACATCAAGGCTGCAATCGCAGTCTTCGATGGTGACATCGACGTCACCCAGTGTCCGGATGTTACGACGCCCAACATAACAGTTGTAAAGATGCGGACCAAGGCCTGGGAAGCCGTGGTGGTCTCATTCTACCTGGAACCGAAACCAGCACCGATAGAGCCATACCTGGAGCAACTAACAAAGATAGGTCGGAGTTTCGGCCAAAAGATCCTTCTGGGCGGGGACGCAAACGCGAAAAACACATGGTGGGGGAGTAGCAAAATTGACACAAGAGGGATTGAAATGGCCGGTGCCCTAGAGGAGATGGAGATGCAGGTGCTCAACACGGGCGACACCCCGACGTTCCACACAGTGAGGGGTACCTCACTGTACACCAGCTTTGTGGACATCACGGCGTGCACGGTGGGCCTGCTCGACCTGGTGGAAGACTGGAGAGTGGACGAAGGCGTGACGAGCTCAGACCACAACACCATCATTTTCAAAATTAGACTACAAAGAGAAAAGGGAATTAATATTAGCAGAACAACCAGAATTTTCAATAGTAAAAAAGCAAACTGGGGACAATTTCGTGAGAAATTGAACCAGTTGCTACAGGATAACAATATAAGTAAAATTGAAATTGACAAAATTAGTAGTAAAACCGATTTGGAAATTAAAGTAAAATCATATATCAATAATATAATAGAAGCATGCAATTCTAGCATACCGAAACTAAAGCCTAACAATAAAGTCAAAATACCTTGGTGGTCTGAAGAGCTTGATACGCTGAAGAAAGCAGTCGCCACTAGGAAGCGCAGGATTCGCTGTGCAGCGCCGATCCGGAGGGTGAAAGTAGTCGAAGATTACCTGCAAAAGAAAGAAGAATATGAGAAAGCAGAAAAGTTGGCTCAAACAGAAAGCTGGAAGAGCTTCTGTTCGAGACAGGACAGAGAGGGCCTATGGGAAGGGATATACAGAGTAATAGGAAGGACTATGAAGAGACAGGAGGATCTGCCCTTGACCAAGGACGGCGTGGCTCTAAACCACTTTGACTCTGCTAGATTGCTGGCGGAAACATTCTACCCCGAGGACAGACAGGAAGAGGATAATGAAGAGCACGGTCGAGTTAGGATGATAGCGGAAAGGGTAAACGAGTGGTGTCAAGATGAAAAACTTGACCCACCGTTTACCCTGGAAGAACTGCAATCCGCCGTATGTAGCTTCAATCCGAAAAAAGCTCCCGGGGCAGACGGCCTTACAGCCGACATCTGCCAGCAATCGACAATGCACGATCCGGGACTTTTCCTATCACTCGCAAACAAATGCCTAGAGCTGGGTTACTTTCCGGGGATCTGGAAGGAAGCCACCGTAGTGATCCTGAGGAAACCCGGAAAGGAGGACTACACAGCTCCTAAATCATATAGGCCAATAGGATTGTTGCCGGTGATGGGAAAGGTCTTGGAGAAAATGCTGATAAGCAGAGTCAAATGGCACGTTATGCCGGGACTCAGCACACGCCAGTATGGGTTTATGCCACAAAAAAGCACCGAAGACTCCCTCTATGACTTGTTAGAACTCATACGCTCTAAACTAAGAGACAAAAAGTTAATGGTTATGATTTCACTGGACATAGAGGGAGCCTTTGATAGTGCATGGTGGCCGGCTATAAAAACCAGACTGGCCGAAGCTGAGTGCCCGGTAAATGTGAGAAGAGTGGTGGACAGCTACCTGGAAAATAGGAGGGTCAGGGTAAGATACGCGGGGGAGGAGGTCACCAGAAAGACCAATAAAGGATGCGTCCAGGGATCGATAGGGGGCCCAATTTTTTGGAATATTCTACTTGACCCTCTACTAAAAGGCCTGGTACAAAGGGGAGACCACTGCCAAGCATTCGCAGACGACGTGGTCTTAGTATTCGACGGCGACTCCGCGATGGAGGTCCAGCGGCGTGCCAATGGTGCCCTCGAGTATGTTCACCAGTGGGGGATCAGCAATAAGCTAAAATTCGCACCGCACAAGACGAATGCGATGGTCATTACGCGGAAGCTTAAGCACGATACCCCACTGTTGAGCATGGGCGGGGTCGCCATTGGAATGTCGCAGGAAATTAAGATCCTGGGACTGACTATCGACAGTAAGCTTACGTTTAATACCCATGCAACTAATGTATGTAAAAAGGGATTAAACGTATACAAGCAGCTGTCGAGGGCAGCCAGGATCAGTTGGGGACTCCATCCGGAGGTAATACGGACCATTTACACGGCAGTGGTCGAACCGATCATCTTGTATGCGGCCAGCGCGTGGGCACCAGCAGCCGCAAAGTTGGGCATGCGGAAACAGCTAAACGCTGTGCAAAGGGGATTTGCACAGAAATTGTGCAAATCCTACCGTACGGTCTCCTTAAACTCGGCACTGGCTCTCGCTGGGTTGCTTCCCCTTGACCTCCGAATAAGAGAGGCAGCCGCCCTGTATGAGGCAAGAAGGGGGGTAACCCGGCCGGAGCTAGGAGACAGGGAGATCGAGCGGCGCACAGCGTTTGGCGAAACCCCTCATCCGGCCGAACATATAAGCCCGCAGTTTGTATGCCTGGTAGACCAACAGCAGAGTAATAATTACCGCACTCAAGCGGTGCGGATATACACGGACGGCAGCAAAATTGAAGGCAAGGTCGGAGCATCACTGTCTCATTGGAGCGGTGATGTTGAGACCAAAAGCCAAAAATTTAAGCTGTCGTCCCATTGTACTGTATACCAGGCTGAACTGTTGGCTATATGCAAAGCCACGCGGGAGATAGTACGCAGCCCACAAACCAGCTTTGGGATATATAGCGACTCTAGATCAGCGTTAGAAACAGTCGCAAACCACTGCTCTCTCCATCCCCTCTCAGTCGAAATAAGGGAAAACCTGCGACAGTGCAAAGATCGGGGTAAAAATGTTGAACTTTTTTGGGTCAAGGCACATTCAGGACTGGAGGGCAATGAGAGAGCAGACCAGCTGGCAAAGGCAGCTGCGCTGGAATTAAAAACGAGGCCAGAATATGACAAATGCCCTATTTCATTCGTCAAGCGGCAGATCCGTAAGGACACGCTTGACGAATGGAATAGGAGATATAAGTCTGAAGACACAGCAGGCGTAACAAAAGTGTTCCTCCCTGACGCAATCCAGGCGTATGGACTGACGAGAGCCCTCAAACCGACAGGAGTCCTTACCCAAATACTGACAGGGCACGGTGGGTTTTCTGAATACTTACACAGGTTTAAGTGTAAGGGAAGCCCATCGTGCATATGTGACCCGGACGAATTGGAAACCGTCATTCATATCATAACAGACTGCACCGCCTATGGATATGACAGATACGAATTTGAACAAGAGGTAGGAGTACAAGTAACAAAGGGGAACATCAACTCACTAATTGCAAATAAGGGAACCAGGGAGAAATTTATACAGTTTTGCATAAAATTAGCTAGCAAAGTAATCAGTAGGAATAAGTAGACAACACTTATGCTTAGTATTTATATTCACTTTAATATATAACAGTAGCATAACTAAGTCAGTCGAAAATGTCCGAAACTGAATAGACAAAAGAGGTTTTATAGAATTAAGAGCATTAAAATGTAAGACATAAATGTAAGTAAAATGTAAAATGCAAATGTAATAAATGATAATAATAATAAATTTTAATAGTTTTAATGTAAAAGTAAATGTAATTCAAATGATAATAATAATAAATGTTAATAATTAAATTGTAAAATGTAAATGTAATTTTAATGATAACAATAATTAACTTGAATATTTTAATTGTAAAGTAGAAATGCCAAATTATATAATAGAAATAAGAATGTAATATAATAAAAAATTAACAGAACAAAAATGAACAAAAGTAACCAATGACTCGGATTATGTCCGAGGACACTTAGCTCGCAGACTTCGCCTTGCGCGGAGAGGTAGGCGCCATAAAAAAAAAAAAAAAAAAAAAAAAAAAAAAAAACCTAACCTAACCTAACCTAACCTAACCTAACCAGCTATCACAACAAGCTGGAAGGACTTCTGCACCAAACAAGAAAAAGAGAACGTATGGCAGGGCATATACCGCGTGATGAAGGTCTGTGGAG
The DNA here is from genome assembly GCA_948465475.1 of Thalpophila matura. Taxonomy (NCBI): domain Eukaryota; kingdom Metazoa; phylum Arthropoda; class Insecta; order Lepidoptera; family Noctuidae; genus Thalpophila; species Thalpophila matura. Next base: position 29,495 of record OX419178.1, read on the forward strand.
AGCGCAAAGAGGACCAACTTCTACGGAATCCAGCTACTAGCCACATACTGTCATCGGAGGACTCGGCGCAGCTCCTCGCAACCACCTTCTACCCCCAAGACACTGAGGAGACAGATAGCCCAGACCAACATCAGTTGAGGACCGAGGTTGGGGAACGGCTGAGAAGATTGGAGCTGGAGACTGGTCCTAGCCCGACACCTTTTACTGAGGCGGAGGTGGATGTCATCCTAAGTAATATGAGTCCCAAAAAGGCTCCAGGGGCGGACGCACTCACCTCGGACATCTGCCACAATACCTTCAAAAAAGAACCAAGGATACTTATGGCTCTATTCAATGCGTGCTTGCGAACCGGCTACTTCCCTAGGAGCTGGAAGAGAGCCACCATTAAAGTCATCCCCAAGCCAGGTCGGGACAACTACGCGGCTCCAAAATCTTACAGGCCTATAGGACTGCTTCCAATCCTGGGAAAGACCCTGGAAAAGCTATTTACCAACCGCCTCTTGTGGGCCTTGGGCAGCGAGGGCAGACTCAGTCGCCGGCAGTATGGCTTTACGCCCCAACGGGGCACAGAAGACGCCCTTTATGATGCTTTGACATTAATTCAAAAAGGGATAAAGGCTAAGAAGATCGTAGCAGTAGTGTCTCTGGATATCGAGGGGGCGTTCGACAATGCTTGGTGGCCGGCGGTACAGAAGCAACTACTGGATCTAAACACCAACCCAGGCGTTTTGCGCCTGGTTTCCAGCTACCTCAGCGATAGATCCGTAGAGCTTAGGTACGCCGGCGCTGTGGTAAATCGTCCCACAAACAAAGGCTGCATCCAGGGATCAACGTGTGGCCCGCTGCTCTGGAACATTCAGCTGGATCCACTGCTGCAGGATGCTGAGGGGCTTGGAGCTCACATGCAAGCGTTTGCAGACGATATACTAATTATAGCGTTGGGAGCCAACGCCGAAGAGGTGGCGTCGAAAATGAACGAAGCCCTAAACTGCGTGGCTGAATGGGGAAGGAAATTTAAGATGCGCTTTGCTCCCCAAAAAACACAGGCGGTTTTGATGACCCGCAAGTTAAAATACAACATGCCAACCATTACAATGGAAGGAACCACTATTCCGTTCGGGGACAAAGTAAAAGTGTTGGGATTGACAATTGACCGGAACCTTAACTTCTCACAACACCTGGATGAAGTCCACAGAAAGGCCGTCAATCTCTACAAGGCTGTCTCCCGAACGGCAAGTGCGCACTGGGGCTTGAACAGTGAGGTCATCAAAACTATCTATATCTCGGTGGTGGAACCAACGGTACTATACGCCGCCAGTGCATGGGCTGACGCGGCTAAGAAAAAGTTCAATAGAACACGCCTTGACCGTATTACACGCCTCTTCAGCATCCTGGTAGCAAAGGCCCATCGCACTTCCTCACTGACAGCAACAGCTCTGCTGGCGGGCATTTTGCCGCTAGATCTGCGAGCCGCAGAGCAGAAGGAGCTGTTCGAAATCAAAAGGGGCAAACAAGTGCAAGCTCTCCCGGGCAGAACGCTGGAGAAGAGAGTGAGCCCCTTCAGCTTGCCACATCCCGCTCACAAGAAACCCATCCTTTTCAATATGGCAACATCTCAAGAAGACCTCAACAAACTAGAGGGTGGCTGGACACAAATATATACAGATGGAAGCAAGCTGGAGGGCAAAGTGGGAGCGGGTGTCACATTTTGGGTGGAGGGCGTTGAAAGACAGAGCATTAGCTTCAGATTGGCAGACTACTGCAGCGTCTACCAGGCAGAATTAATGGCCATGCTTAGGGCTCTGGAAGTTGCAGCCAAGCGCCCTGCTTACGCAAAATCTTATATTATCAGCGACTCCAGATCAGCGCTCGAAAGTCTTCGGGATCCGGACTCGCTTCACCCCATTGTTAATGATATCAAGAAAGACCTGAGGAAACACGAGTCTCAAGGGGGCAGAATACGGTGGGTGTGGATTAAAGCCCACGCAGGCCTACCGGGCAATGAGAGGGCGGACGAACTGGCGAAGAAGGGAGCCCTTCGCGATAAAAGGGCACCAGCATATGGCAGCTTCCCCCTATCTCTCGCCAAGCGACTCATCAGGGACTCCACTATAGCGAAATGGCAAAAGAGGTACGAGGAGGCTGAGACTGGAGCAACCAGACTTGCGCGACCCAGCCCTGCGCTGGGTCGCGCAAGTCGTTGCTCCCAATCCGCCACCAGGATCTGGCGGAGCTCGGTCCTGTGTGCCTCAGCCTGCCGAGGCACCAGACGCTCGCCCCGCTCCAATGCGTCCCTGCGCCACTGATATAGTGACGCAAGGAGGCCTGCGTCGAGATCCCAGGGCGGTGATCCAGCTAAGAGGCTCGCCGCCTCGAAGGAGATCGTACGGTATCCCCTTACAACCCTGACGGCCATCGCCCGCTGCGGTCTCCGCAGCACTGCGATATTGCGGGCCGTCAGGTTGTTCGCCCACACTGGCGCCCCGTAGAGCGCCATGGACCGTACGATCCCCACGTAGAGCCTCCGGCAGGAGGTATTTGGCCCCCCCAAATTGGGCAGCAGCCGCGACAGTGCGGCCGCGGCGCCCATCAATCTGGGGGCCAGCCGCTTGAAGTGCGGCCCGAAGTCCCACCGGCTGTCGAGGACGAGTCCCAGGTACTTCATCGTCGACTCGACACCGATGGAGACCCCTCCCACCACGATGTTGGATCCTGGAGGCGGCCCCTTCCGAGGCCCGTGGAAACAAAGGGCCTCAGATTTGTGCAGGGCCACCTCGAGACCCAACCGCCGAATCCTACCTACGACTTGCGCGACCCCAGCTGTCGCCAATATGGTCGCCTGCCGGTGCGTCTTCCCACGCGCTGTCACTAGCGTGTCGTCGGCGTAACAAATGACGCCGACGCCGTGGAGAAGCGCACCGCGCAGCACCCAGTCGTACCCGATGTTCCACAGGAGCGGCCCCAGTACCGATCCCTGCGGAACACCGCACGACATTTCTCGCCGACCCCATCCTTCTCGACCCGGGTATATGACGGCTCTGTCCGTCAAGTAGGCCCCGATGATGCGGCGGAGGTAGTTCGGCACCCCATGATAGAGGAGTGCCTCCCTAATGCAACTCCAGGGCATGGTGTTGAAGGCATTGGCGATGTCCAGAGACACCGCCAAGACGACCTCGCCCCGGGCAACTGCTTCCTCCGCCAGGACCCTTACGCGCATGATGGCATCCACCGTGGAGCGCCCCCGGCGGAAACCGAACTGGTTGTCCGCCAGATCCGGCCCCTCCCCACTCAGATGCTGGACGAGGCGGTCCGCGATAATTCGCTCGGAGAGCTTACACACCTCGTCCAGCATCACGATGGGCCGGTAGGCGGACGGACTGTCCGCAGGGCGCCCCTCCTTCTTCAGCAGGACCAGCTTCCCCGTCTTCCACCGGCGTGGAAACTGGCCCCGCTCCAAACATGCGCTAAAGAGTCCCGCTAATCGGGGCCCGAGAGCCCTTAAGGCCAGGACCCATGCACGGCCTGGAATGCCGTCGGGCCCTGGGGCGGTGTTTTTGGCCTGAAGCCTATCCACCGCCACTCTCAGCTCTACCCGGGTCACTTCGGGCACTTCGTCGTCGTCGACTTCCGCGTTAGGCACCATGTGAGGCGGAACCATGGGCGGTGGCGTGTGCTCCGCCCTGGAAGGGAACAGAGCGCTCACCACGCCCTCAAGCACCTGCGGCTGGAGACTCCGGGACAGTGGGGGGGCCCACGGGCGTAATTTGCCCCTCACCATGAGGTAAGGGCGCCCCCACGGATCACGGTCCAGAGTCGCCAGCAGCTCCTCGCGAGCCTGGATCTTTGCCAGCTTGATGGCTAGCTTGAGGGCTTTCTTCGCCACTCTGTACCCTTCGTACAGTTCCGCCTCTTCGACCTCGTCGCGATAGGTCCTTCTGCGGTACCTGGTGTACCGGCGCCGCACTGCCACACAGGCGATGCGCAACTGCGCGATTTCATGCGACCACCAGTACACCTGGCGCCTGGCAGGTATCGGCCGAACACGGGGCATCGCCGCATCGCAGACGTGCGACATGCCCTTCCGGAACCACTCTGCCTCCACGTCTATGTCGACAGGCCTGTCGGGCGACTCCAACCAGGCCTGTACGATTGAAGCCTCCAGAAGGGCCTCCCGGTCCAGCCGTTTTAGTGCCCAACGCGGGCCGTCCCCCACCCCAACCGGGGCCGCTTGGAGCGGACCGCTCGAGGTCTGGGCGGAGACGTTGAACCGAATGTATCGGTGATCCGACAACGTCTCCACCTCCTCCAATACGCGCCACTCCTGCACACGGCGCGCGAGAGCGGGGCTAGCGAACGAAATGTCCACTATGGACCCGCCCCGCTGGCGCACGCACGTTTGCACGGAGCCCCGGTTTAGGAGAAGTAGGCCTAACTCCACAGCCCACTCCTCCAGCACTTCCCCTCGTGCATCCGTCGTCGGGGAACCCCAAGCCGTAGACTTGGCGTTGAAGTCCCCCGCGACGAGAACGGGATGAGGACGGCGGCGACTGACGACAGTGCCCAGCTCTGCTACATAGCCCTCGAAGTCGGCGAGAGATTGGTTGGGGGAGAAGTACACCCCCACGACCATTATCTCATCACACATCGCCGCGACATATCCCCGTCCCCGGGTGACGGTCTCAAGGGACGGGGACCCAGCGGCGACGTGCGTGAGTAGCGCCACCAAGCCGCTAGTGTCGCTCACCCAGTCATTCCTGGGGGGGACAAAATAGGGCTCGGCGACGATGGCGACATTGATAAACCACTCCGCCATGCTCTGGAGCAAAAGGTCCTGAGCTCTGGCGCAGTGGTTGATATTGGCTTGGAGGAGACGAAGGTGTGGGGCCATTACTGGGTTTCCATGGCTATCGTCTCCTCCACAGCCTTTTGCGGCTCTTTATTGCCCGCAGCCGGTGGGTGAGTCGGCTGCGAGGAATCAATTACTCCCAGTCCCTTTTTGGCAGGCTTCTTTTTGCGCTTGGTCCCAGCGCAAGCCTTGCTGCCCGCCCGATGCTCCGCCGGCTTGCCCGCCGCCGCACAAACTACGCAATGCGGCGCGGCACTGCAAGAGGCGGCTTTGTGTCCGGGCTGACCGCAGCGGAAGCAAAGCTGGCTGCGGTCGACCCCCGAGGTGCACCGCGCTCCGACGTGCCCCTCCTCGATGCATCGGTAGCACCTCAGGGGCTTGGGCGTCAGTAGCTTGACTTGTGCCGAGACCCAGCCCACAAGCAATCTGCAGCCTTTCGTGATCTTGTGGGCCGCCACAACGGGACAGCCCACTAGCACCGTCCCAAGGCCGGAGAAGCCCGGACGTATCGTGCCCACCTTTACTTGGTCTTGCTGGCACTCTCCGGCTCTTGCGACGGCGCCCGCGACCTCCTCCGGCGTGACGGAATCGTCCAGGCCAGAGATGCGCAGATCCGCACATTTTGTTGGCCTGGACACCTTAACGTCCTCCGCAGAAAGCGACGCCCGCAGCTTTTCGGCGAGTGCATCCGCCTTGGGACCGCTAGTCGCGCCGGAAATCTCCAGCAAACGAGCTCCGGTAACAGTAGGCTTGCACCGGATGCCCGCTATGCCGAGATCGGGGAGCGAAATCTCGGCTTTGGCCTTCGCCAAGATGCTGGCGTAGCTAAGGCCCCGCTCCTCTGCTCCAGGCTGCAGTGTCAAAACGACCGCGGTGGATCGAGGGGCACGGAGCCTTGTGGCATCTTTTTTGGCCGCTTTTGCCGCTTTCTTCACCGCCTTCTTAGCCTTGTTTTTGGTCTTCTTGGCTTTCTTCTTGGCCCCGACCTCCTCCCACTCTCCTCCGCTGGGTTTGGGAGCCTCGGAGTGTCCCTGTGAAGGGCCTTGGGTGGATGTGCCCGGGGCCACCGGTACCACCGTCTTCTTTCCCTTCCCTTTGCCCTTCTTTGACGTTGAGGCCATCGGGGTTATCAAGGAAGACGATGTGGTAGCCGCTCGACCAGTCTTTGCTTCTGACTGTACAGCTGCAGCTTTCGCCGCATATGTCGCCGTTGTGGCCGCAGCTTTAGCCGAATTAATTGGCGTCGGTCCCCCTCGGCTGTCTGCAGCCAATGGCGGGCGCAAAAGCCTGCCTTCTAAAGCTCCGAATCGAGAATTCAGGCTCGCGAGTTCCTGTCGGAGCAGGGAAGCCAGCTCCGACTCCTGGGGCTGTTGTGGTAGGCCTATCTCCGTCCTAAGATGAGCCAGGCGGAAGCTCGCCATCTCCGCCCTGAGCTCGTTGTGCTCCTTGCGGAGCTCCGCAACCTTGGCAGCCAGCCGGGTGTTCTCGGCCTGCAGTTTAGCCGTCTCTTCTGTGGAAGTGCGCTGAAGGAGTGCCTCTGCGTAAGCCACAATTGATGCCGTGGCTTCCTTCAACGCCTTCTGACTACACCCGCTCAGGCCTTTGGACACCTTGCCCACTCTTTTGATGGCTGCCACTGCGTCCATCATTCCGGTATTTAGATCGGATGCCGTCATATCTGCGACTGCGACGTCGACAGAAGCCGCAGTCGACGCGGCAGACGACTCCGATAATCGGGTGATGCGACCGGTAATCACCTTCTCCGTGAGAGCGGCCACTTGCCGCTCGTCTTCCGCACGTCTGTCTTCCGCCGCAGCCACCTTCTGGGCGGCCTTCAGCTCCCTTCGAGCCTTTGCCAAGCCAACATATTGACCTGCCATTGCAGGACCGGCCGCGACTTTAGGGGCTGGGTCTTCCTTGTCACTCAGGGCCGTGTCCGACCCCGAGTGTTCTGCGCTATTGCGAGCACGCTTACGCAGGCGCTTTGAGCTTACGCTCTCCGCGCTCTTCATGCTCGTCATGCTGACCATGCTCGATGCGGTATCCGAATCTGACACATCGCATCGCTCCAAGCGTACCACTGGTACCGACGTCATTTGGTTTGTATTTTCATTTAAATTATCCATATAGTTCCCACGAGTATTGGAAGATATAAAAGTCAACCCGGGCAGTGCTCCATGCCCTTAAAAAGGTAAGCCTATATACTGTAGAGGGCGGCAGGTATCTACAGGGGAAGCGCTCGCGACCGGATTCCCACCAGCCACTCATCCCCTCGCCGCGCTTCGAAACTTGGGATTGGGTGGTTTTTTATCTTAGAGGTGTCCTTCCTCTGGGCCAGGCGGTTAAGCCAAGCCCCCGACGGCGGCATTAGGCATGCCTCCGTCCGCTGTCCGGCCAACCCGACTCAGCGGACCCGCCGAAAAAGTTTGCTCTGAAAAGAGCAAACACCCGTGCCGCTTTGGTGCGCCTGCACCGCAGCGGCCTAGCCGCATCCATGTCAATCGACCATGGTCGATCGAACAGGAGCGGCCCGCCCTGTGTCTCTCTTCGTCTGGCCCCTCCCCTTGGACCTGTCCGGCATGAGTAACTCTACCCGGCATAGCCCCAAGGATCATTGAAAGCACGCAAGCCCCACCACGACGGCAACGTGGAGACACCTCGGTGGGGAACCTTTTTTTTTTTTTTTTTTTTTTTTTCGAGGTGGAAATCCTCATGGATGTCCCCCGCCCTGGGGAGGGCGGAGGGGTCTGTCAGACTCTTACTGACTAAAACCACCCCGGTGTTCCTCCAATTACCTTACGCCGGGGGCGCGGGAGTCGCTTGCGCATTCGTCCGCACCCCCGGCAGGTATTGGCCCGCCAAATGAAAGGCGGGCCCCATCACCCTATGCGGCCGTCATGCACGGCCGCAATTCCTCTAGAGAGGCGCGCGCGGAACACGTCGCGCCACCGTCTCGGGCCTGTTTCCGTTCGGGCGACGGACGCACCTCGGTGGGGAACCTAACCTAACCTTTTTTTTTTTTTTTTTTTTTTTTTTTTTTTTTGTTCTCGGGGTGGAAATCCTCATGGATGTCCCCCGCCCTGGGGAGGGCGGGGGGGTCTGTCAGACTCTTACTGACTAAAACCACCCCGGTGTTCCGTCACACACGTGAACCGGAGGCCACGGGAACACATAAGTAGTCTTCCGCAGCCTCCGACTAGTGCCGGCCCGCCACTGCGGGCCCCGTCCCGGTCAAGGGGGGAGTGAGGTGTTCGACTCCCCCCGTGACGTTACGTCTCTGAGGGGCGCGCGTGGAACACTACGCGCCACCGCCTCGGGTCCTGCTGGATGGGGGGCGGCGGACGTCCCCGAGTCCGCCGCCCCTGGACCCGTTTAGGGGGGTTGGAAGAGGGCGTTGTCCGCCCTCCGCCGACGCCCGGTGCGCCTGCTGCGGGCCGGGAGAGCACTCGTCATCTCCCTCTCCCTTTCCGCAGCCTCCTTCTGCGACATGACAGTTTCGCAGAAGGAGATCACTGCGTCCCACGACTCTGCGCCGCCAACCATCGCGCGAACGACGGCCGGCAGCGACAGGTCGGGTCCCACTTCCGCAACGAGGGCACGGCGCGGCCCCTCCCATGCGGCACACTCTGCCAGCGTATGCCGCGCCGTGTCCTCCCGACAATGGACGCAGTGATGGCACCGAGCGTCCGGCTCCCTGTTTATGCGACACAGGTACTTCCCGAAGCAACCATGCCCCGAGAGCACCTGCGCCGCCCGAAACGACAGGGAGCCGTGCCTCCTCCCGAGCCAGTCGTCGAGCACCGGCCGGATCGCCTCGACGGTTGCGAGGCCGGCGGTAGGGCGCGAAAGCCTGTCCCGCCATTCCGCCACCAGGGCCCTACGGAGCTCGGACCGGCGCCGCGCAATCTGCCGCGGCACCAGTCTTTCGCCCCGCGTCCGCGCCTCCTCGCGCCACCGATACAGCGACGCGAGGGCTCTCGCCTCCAGGTCCCAGGGCGGGGATCCGGCCAGTGCGCAAGCCGCCTCGTAGGAGATCGTGCGATACCCTCTGATGACCCTGACGGCCATCGCCCTCTGCGGTTTTCGCAGCACCGCGATGCTGCGGGCCGTCAGGTCAGCAGCCCACACCGGGGCCCCATACAGGGCCATGGATCGCACGATCCCCACGTACAACCGCCTACAGGCGGTGCTCGGGCCCCCCAGATTGGGAAGCAGCGTTGACAGCGCGCCCGCCGCGCCCACAACCTCGGCGCCAGCCGCCGGAAGTGGGGGCCGAAGTCCCACCGGCTGTCGAGCACCAATCCCAGGTACTTCATGGTAGACTCGACAGCGATTCGAGCCCCCCCAACCACGATGTGTGATCCCGGCGGCGGCGCCCGTCGGGGGCCATGGAAAACGATGGCCTCCGACTTGTTGAGGGCCACCTCCAGGCCCAGGCGCCGGATGCGGCTCACCACCTGCGAGACCGCAGCCGTAGCCAGTAACGCTGCCTCCCTGTGCGAGCTCCCCCGGGCGGTGACCAGCGTGTCGTCCGCGTAACACGTCAGGTCCACCCCCGGCTGGAGCTCGCCCCTCAGCACCCAGTCGTACCCGATGTTCCACAGGAGCGGCCCCAGTACCGAACCCTGTGGAACACCGCACGACATATCGCGCCGGCCTCTGCCGTCGCGTCCCCTGTAGGTGACACACCTCTCTGCCAGATAGGCCCCAACCACGCGGCGGAGGTAGGAAGGCACCCGATGATATCGCAGTGCCTCCCTTATGCAACTCCAGGGCAGGGTGTTGAATGCGTTGGAGATGTCCAAGGACACCGCCAGCACCACCCCGCCCCGGGACACCGCTTCCTCCGCCAGGACTCTCACTCGCGTGATGGCGTCGATAGTGGAGCGCCCATGCCGAAACCCGAACTGGCTGTCGTCCAGGTCCGGCCCCTCTCTCCACAAGTGGCTGACGAGGCGGTCCGCAATGATCCGCTCGAAGAGCTTGCCCGCCTCGTCTAGCAGCACTATGGGCCGGTATGCAGACGGCGAGTCCGCAGGGCGCCCCGCCTTCCTGAGCAGGACCAGTCGACCCGCCTTCCATATGGCAGGAAACTGGCCCCGCTCGAGGCACGCGGAGAAGAGTCCTCTCAGCTGGGGCTCTAGAGCCCTCAGGGCGAGGACGAGGGCGCGGCCGGGTATTCCATCGGGCCCCGGGGCAACGTTCTTGGCCCGGAGCCGCATCACGGCCGCCCTCATCTCCGGCTGTGTCACCTCAGGGGAGCTTGCGCTCTCCTCGTCTGACTCTGCGGCTGCAGGCAGCGCCATCGGCGGTGGTACGTGCTCTTCCCTCGCAGGGAAGAGGGCTGCGACCACTTGTTCCAGCAGCTGGGGCTGGAGACCCTCTGCGATCGGGGGCGCCCAAGGACGGAGTTTCCCTCTGACCATCCGGTAGGGGCGCCCCCACGGGTCCCCGTCTAGGGTCGCCAACAGCTCCTCCCTGGCACGCGTCTTGGCTTCGCCGATGGCCAGCCGCAGAGCCTCTTTCGCCGCGCGGTACACCTCATACCGCGCGGTTTCCTCCTCGGGAATCCGTCGACGTCTTCTCCGGTACCGAGTGTACTGGCGCCTAGCCGCTACGCACGAGACGCGTAGCTGCGCAATCTCGTCGGACCACCAGTACACCCGGCGCCTCGCAGACTGAGTGCGAACCCGGGGCATGGACGCGTCGCAGATTTGCGTCATCGCCCCGCGGAACCACTGCGCCTCCTCTTCGACGTCGACGGGTTCGCCTATCGCCGACTCCCGGTTCCAAGCCTGAACAATGGCGGCCTCCTCGAGGGCCTCCCTGTCGATGCGCTTCAACGCCCAGCGCGGACCGTCCGTATGCGGGGCCAATGGGCCACCTGCGGTCTGGGCGGAGACGTCAAACCGAATGTAACGGTGGTCCGACAACGTCTCCACCTCCACGGCGACACGCCATCCACGGACGCGTCGCGCGACAACGGGGCTAGCGAACGAGACGTCCACTATGGACCCGCCCCGCTGCCGCACGCACGTGTAGGCCGAGCCCCGATTGAGGACGGCCAGGCCCGTCGTGAGCGCCCACTCCTCCAACGCCTCACCCCTGGGATCGGTGATCGGGGATCCCCAAGCCGCTGACTTGGCGTTGAGATCCCCGAGCAGCAACACAGGGTGAGGGTGGTGCTGGCCCACGACGGCCCCCAACTCGACAAGGAAACCCTCAAAGTCGGAGAGACTCTTGTTGGGCGAGAAGTATGCCCCGATGGTGACTATGTCGTCTACGAGGGCAGCCACCCAGCCGCGACCTCGGGACGCGTTCACAAGAGTCCCGCCGATGATGGCCACCGAGCCGTCGAGATCTCCCGCCCAGTTATCCCTGGGGGGGACAAAGTACGGCTCAGCGACCACAGCCACACGGATCGACCACTCTGCCATGCTCTGGAGCAAAAGATCCTGAGCTCTGGCAGAGTGGTTGATGTTGCTCTGGAGGAAATGTTGGAGCGCCGTTATTAGCACTCCATTTCCTCAGCAACCTCTTGTTCAGGCCGGGAGTCGGCCGCAGGACAGCTAGGCTGCGTGGGGGGTGCTGATCCCCCCGCAGCCGCGGTCCCCTTCGATTTTTTGCCCTTCCCCTTGCGCTTACGCTTGCGCTTGGAGAGGGGCGCGCCGCAGGCTTTGCCGCCTGCTCTGTGCTCCGCGGGCTTTCCCGCAGCTGCACAAAGGCTGCAGTTTGGCGTCGCGGAGCAACGGGCCGCCTTGTGGCCGGGTTGACCGCAGCGGAAACATTGGTCGCTGCGATCAACTTCGGCAGTGCACTGTGCCCGGACATGCCCGTAGTCCAGGCACCGGAAGCACTGCATGGCCCGGGGCTGCAGCAGCTTAACCCTTGCCGCAACCCACCCAACCAGCACACGCCCACTGTCGGCGACCTTCTTCGCCGCCGCCACCGGACATCGCACCCAAATTGTGCCTAGTCCGGAGGCGTCGGCGCGGACGTCACCCGCCTGCACGCTCGCAGACGTACACCCACCGTCTCTAGCGATGGCAGCCGCTACCTCCTCTGGGGTCACCGAGTCGTCCAGCCCATTAACGCGCATTTCTGCCGTTTTGACGGGCCTGGACACTCGGACATCCTCCGACCCCAGGGCCTCCTGGAGCTTAGCTGCCAGGGCGTCCGCCTGCTCGCTGCTGGAGGTGCCGGACACCTCCAGAAGCCGCGCACCCGTAACGGCCGTCTTAATGACCACGTTCGGGATGCCAAGATCGGGCAGCCGGATCTTGGCCTTTGCCTCCGCCAGGACCGACTTGTACGTCACGCCCCTTTCAACGGCTCCGGGCTGTAGCGTAATTACCACAGCCGCGGAGCGTGGGGCGCGAACCATGGGCGGCTTTTTCTTGCCCTTGCCGGTCCGGCCCTGCGATTTCGGCGCCTGTCCGTCCCCGGCATCCCGACCTTGCGGTTCCGGTGCCTTCAGAGCCTTGCTCTTTTTCTTCTTTTTTCTGCCCACGACCGTCGCCCAGGTCTCACCGGACGTGGCCGCAGGCTGCGCGGCTTGGCCTTGGCGGGGGGCTCCCTCCGCGGGCTTTTTAGGCCCCTCCGCGGGCTTCTTGCTCCCCTCCATGGCCTTCTTTTGGCCCTCAGCGGGCTTTTTGGCTCCCTGCTCGAGCCTTGACTCCTCTCTCCTCCGTTTGTCCGCCGCGAGCGGCGGCCGGAGGTTTTCGGCGGGGAGGAGCCTCGGCTCCATCGCCTCCAGGCGGGCATTCACCATGTCTCCCACCTGGAGCATGATGGCCCGCGCAATGTCTTCCAGGCCCGGCAGGGAGCCAGGCACCGGAGCGGGGTCGGCAGCCGCGGGAGCCGCACGCTCTTGCTGCTGACTAAAATCAGCCCTTAGAGCGGCGACCTCCCGCCGGAGATCCTCTAACTCGTCATGGAGACGGCCGTTCTCCTCCTGCAGCTTTGCCGTCTCCTCTGAGGTAGTGCGGTTCAGAAGGACCTCCACTGCCTCCTTGATGCCCGCAGCCGCCTCCTTAAGGGCACGCGTGAACGTGCTCTTCAGGTTGCCGGACTTGGTGGCAACCTTCAGAACGACGTCCACGCCGTCCGTCACCTGGCGGCTGAGGGCAGCCGCCGTCAGGGCCTCCGAGGCAGTTGCGCGAGCGTTCCGCCTCTCTTTGGCCAGTCTGGCCATTTCGGCCACCTCCTCGAGCGCAACCGCTCGGCGCTCCTCTCGCCTCGCGGCGTTTATTTCTGCCTTGGTGTTTACCAGGGCAGGCAGGGCAGAATCTGTCTGCATGGCCCCGGAGTCTTCGCCGCTAGAGGTGCTTGCGCTGCTTGGCACCGGGGTGCCGCGGCGCTTTTTAAAGCGGCCTTTTGAGTCGCGCGACGGAGGCGGAGCAGATGCCCCGCCAGAGGTCGCGCGACCACGCCCTCGGCGGTTGGTCGGCACTTTAGGCGCCGGCAAATTCTCCTCCGAAGAGGAGAACACAAGCGCAAGCGCTCCTCCCTCGCGGTCCGAGACTTCGCCGCGCGGGCGCTTCCTCCAAAATTTGGAGGGACGCCCGCCCAGCTCCTGGTCGGACCGGTCAATTAGGTCCCCGAAGGGACTGGAGCCTCCTCGGCTCTTCGCGCTCAGAGCTTCTTCGGACTGAGCGGACGGATGGCAGGTGTAGCCCCCCCCAGCATACGAGGGGCAGACGGAGCCCGAAGGGTCCGTGGCGGATTCCCCGGCCGCTGAGCAACCGGGACCGCCCTGGGGAATGTACGTGTCTTTTTTACTTGCCATTTTTTTTAATTCCTTTGAAGGGTGAGGTCCCTGTCTCCTCCCTATCACCTCTTTTTTTTTTTTTTTTTTTTTTTTTTTTTTTTCTTTTCTTTCTTTTCTTTTTTTTTTTTTTTTTTGGTGTTGGATCGCTCGCGCAGTCATGTCTGATGACCAGACGCGTACCGGGAGCGAACCTCCTCCTTTATAGGTTAAAAACCCCCCCCTAGACACGCTCTTCGTATAGTACGAAGAGCGAGTCGCCCGCCCTACGCCGCTCGATGACCCGCTCCGTCTACGAGTCATCGAACAGCGCACGACAGGCAGAACCCCTTCAATCACGCATCACCCGGCGACCCGCTCCGTCATCGGGTCGCCGGACAGCGCGCGACGGAAAAACCCGCCCCTCCCCCAGACTCGCTATGCGAATCACCTGTCACAGGTCGCCCGATGACCCGCTCCGTCGACGGGCCATCGGACAACGTGCGACAGGAAACCCCCCCAGACTCGCTCCCCGAAGAGTTCGAGAAGCGAATGTCCCCGATGGTTTTTTATCTTAGAGGTGTCCTTCCTCTGGGCCAGGCGGTGAAGCCAAGCCCCCGACGGCGGCATTAGACATGCCTCCGTTCGCTGTCCGGCCAACCCGGCTCAGCGAACCCGCCGAAAGTTTGCTCCTCGAGGATCGAGGAGACAAACACACGCCGCATTGGTGCGCCCGCACCGCTGCAGCGTAGCCGCATCCTTGTCAATCGACCGGCGTCGATCGAACAGGAGCGGCCCACCCCGTGTCTCTCTTAGTCTGGCCTCTCCCCTTGGACCTGTCCGGCATGAGTAACTCTAGCCGGCATAGCCCCAAGGATCACTGAAGGCACGCAAGCCCCACCACGACGACAACGTGGAGACACCCTCGGTGGGGAACCTAACCTAACCTAACCTAACCTTTTTTTTTTTTTTTTTTTTTTTTTTTCGAGGTGGAAATCCTCATGGATGTCCCCCGCCCTGGGGAGGGCGGAGGGGTCTGTCAGACTCTTACTGACTAAAACCACCCCGGTGTTCCTCCAATTACCTTACGCCGGGGGCGCGGGAGTCGCTTGCGCATTCGTCCGCACCCCCGGCAGGTATTGGCCCGCCAAATGAAAGGCGGGCCCCGTCACCCTATGCGGCCGTCATGCACGGCCGCAATTCCTCTAGAGAGGCGCGCGCGGAACACGTCGCGCCACCGTCTCGGGCCTGTTTCCGTTCGGGCGACGGACGCCCCAAGTCCGCCGCCCGCAGGCCGCACCTTATGGTGGCCGGAGATCGTTGGCCGCCCTACGGCGCCCGGTGCGTCTGCTGCGGATGGGGAGAGAGGACACCGCCTCCCTCTCCCTTTCCGCCGCCTCCTTGGCGTCCATCACCTCCTCGCAGAAGGAGGCGACGGCGTTCCAAGCGCTCTCGCTGCCGACCATGGCCTCAACCACGGCCGGGAGCGAGAGGCCACCCGCAGCTCCGACCGCCGCGACGAGGTCACGGCGCTGCACTGCCCAAGCTGGGCACTCCTCCAGTGTGTGCTGCGCCGTGTCGTCGGGGCAGTCACCGCAATGGTGGCAACCGGGCGTCGGCTCCCGGCCTATACGGCACAGGTACTTTCCGAAGCACCCGTGTCCAGAAAGCACCTGTGTAAGCCGGAAGCTAAGGGCGCCATGCCGTCTCCCGAGCCACTCCCTCATCACGGGCCTTACCGCCGCTATTGCGGCGTGCCCGAACCTAACCTAACCTAACCTAACCGTAGATAATTTGACGACTAGGAGTCCTTTTTACACGCGGTTTTCGGCGTTTTTGATCGTTTCTAGGCTCCCACCAACCCCTAGAAGCATCCCCGTCATCCAGGGTGCAAAAATAAAAAAGTCGATTTTCAAACACTTTACGTAAATATTTTCTTCAAAATTTTTTGCTTATATATTTAATTGTAAAACAATAGTCGCTTCCCTCGGGATCCCTTATAGCACAAACGTTGCGTACCTGTCAGGGCTTCGTCCGGGTGCACGTTTCGGGACCTGTAAGGGCTGTAAAAAGTTTCTAACGTAGATTCAGGGTGACATTTTTACTACAAAAAACAGTTTTTCCTTCAAAATTTTCCAAATTTTCACAGTACTTACCTAGATTTTCATCCCCCTGGATAGGCCGCGTCGAGCCGCATCCCCTGACACCTCGAACGTCGGGATAGCGTCCGGGAAACACCTGGAATTAAATAATATTGTTTTGAACGATCCCGCCCACCCTCCCTGTAGTGGCTAGGGTGGTAAAACTGAATTGAGGTGGCGAAAAATTTTTTATTCGTTTTACTGTTCTAAATTGACTGTCACATATTGACAACCCTATACGGGAGGACCAGACTATAAAAAGGGACTATACATCCCGCCCTTTTGACGGAAAGCTATTATTTGTTTTCCTAAAAATTTTCTTCGTTAATTTATAGACTATATTTGACTTGCGGAAACTGCCTCTGGAGAGCGTCCCGTTGACTGCGGCGACTGCGACCTGAAAAATAAAAAGAAAATTAAAATCAAGAATTAAATAATTAAATTTCTCCTGAAAATTAAAACAAATTTGGACGTGACAGTTAGTAAACTTTGATTATTTGCGTGTAGCACCTTTATTGAGGGCTACGACAACCACTTATTTACATAGTGCGGAATTGCTCTTCTTCTACTCTTTCTTCTTTACACTCTTTATTCTATTCTTACTTAAGCGTCATTTACAACGCTTAACAAGCACTGTGCACATAGCGAGAGGTCCCTGACATAACTGCACCATGCACCGAACACCAGTAAAACAGGGAAACAACAGGGAGATGAATAAGACGGTTACCCTGGATGAGGCGGGGGCTTCTGCGACCAGCGTCGAGCGAAGCATCGGGGAACAGGAAAGCGGGAAACCGGAACAGAGCCAACCCAGCCCGACGCCCTCGCAAAATGCCTCAACCTCAGACCCTGCAAAGAAGAACCCGGCCGCAAAGAGACTGTCGACTGAGTTAACGGTGAGCCCACCGAAGCCCACCGGTGCGAAGGCTTCAACCTTAGTACTGGAGGCAAGGTCGTGCCTCATCAAAATTAAACAGAATATTAACAGCTCAAGGAACACAAAAACTGAAATCAAGACTGCAGTCCTTGAGTCGTCAGACCGCCTCTACCAGCTTGTAAAGGAGGCAGTTGCAGCCAAGGGCTCGAGCGTCACGGTGCAGCCGGCTGAGCCGAAACCGGCAGAGCCAAAGCCGGCGGAAAAGACAGATGAGTGTGCAGACCCTACCAGGGAATGGAAGGAAATGCTGGCAAAGAACACAGAACTCCTAAGAGAAAGCTGTGAAAAGATGGAGAGCCTAAAGCAGACCCTGACGGCAACAAAATTGACCTATGCCAGCGTGGCGGCGGCGACCCCCCGGAGGCAGATCCCAGAGCGGACTGCCCTGCACTCGGTGGTCGTGACTGCGAAGGACGAAACAGAGACTGGGGAGGAGGTCCTGAGCAGAATTAGAAAAGCCGTCAACGCGACTGAAGGGGGTATATCCGTGGAGAGAGTCCGTAAGGCTAAAGACAGGAAAGTCATCATGGGATGCAGGACGGAGGAGGATAGAAAGGCGATAAAGGACCGACTGAGCAGAGCACCAGAGCTCAAGGTCGAGGACATCCAAAACAAAGATCCCCTGATATCCCTGAGGGACGTCCTGCACCTCAACAGCGATGACGAAGTACTGAAGGCCTTGCGGAAGCAAAACGCGGATATATTCAGTGGGCTCGACCAGAAAGATAATAGGGTGGAAATAATATATAAGAGGCGGACCAGGAACCCACACATGAGCCACATAGTGGTCAGGGTCTCTGCGGTGATCTGGCAGCGGATGCTCGCGGAAGGGGCAGTGCGCATAGATCTCCAGCGGGTGAAGGTGGAAGACCAGTCCCCGCTGGTTCAGTGTTCGCTCTGCCTCGGCTACGGGCATGGAAGACGTTTTTGCGTGGAAACCGCAGAGAAGTGTAGTCACTGCGGAGGCCCCCACATGAAGGCTCAGTGTGCGGAATGGATGGCGGGCGGCAGCCCCTCCTGCTGTAATTGTACACGGTCGAAGATGGAAAGGACTGACCACAATGCTTTCAGCCCAGAGTGCCCGATAAGGAGAAAGTGGGACGCACTGGCCAGAACGGCCATTGCGTACTGCTAAGGGCGCCCCTGGAGAATCTCAAGCTCAAGCTCGAAACAGCGACAGGCCGTACCTCTTGGCTCAAGCTAACCTCCAGCGTAAAGAGCAAGCCACCAACGATCTCGTAATTGAGGCTGGCAACAGAGGGGTGGCCATCGCTATGCTGCAGGAACCCTATGTTGGGGGTAGAGGTAGAATGGGGAACTACAGGGGAGTACGAATCTTCCAAAACGTCGACCAAGGGACCGGTACCGTCAAGGCGGCAATAGCCATCTTTGACGGGGACCTGGACGTCATTATGTGCCCGAACTTCACCACAAACAACATCGTCGTGGTGAAGGTGAGAACGAGCGCCTGGGAGATCGTACTGGTCTCTTTCTACCTAGAGCCCAAACCGACACAGATCGATCCATACCTGCAGCAGCTGAGCGAGATAGGGCATCACTTCGGCAGGGCGATTGTGATGGCCGGGGATACGAACGCGAAGAGCGCGTGGTGGGGCAGCCCGGTCACCAACGGCAGGGGGGAGGATATGGCCGGGACTCTGGAGGACCTTGGCATGCAGGTGCTCAACACGGGTGACATCCCCACCTTCGACACAGTGAGAGGGGGGATGCGCTACACAAGCTTCGTGGACGTTACGGCCTGCACATTGGACCTGCTAGCCTATGTGGAAGACTGGAAAGTCGACGAGAGCATGACGACATCGGACCACAATAGCATTTTATTCAAAATTAAATTAGTTAAATCCAAAGGTATAGAAATCACTAGAACTACTCGAATATATAATGTTAAAAAGGCAAAATGGGATAAATTTAAATCAAAAATAGGAAATATGTTAAACGAAAACAATATAAATAAGGCAAAAATAGAGAACATAGATAGTAGAGTAAACTTAGAAGATGTAATAAAAGAATATTTAAATGTAATAAAAGAAACATGCAATGAAACTATACCTAAAATAAAATCAAAAAATAGTATTAACTTACCTTGGTGGTCTGATGATCTCGCTGGCTTAAAGAAGGATGTCGCCACAAAGAAGCGCAGGGTTCGGTGTGCGGCGCCGGTCCGGAGAGCGAAGGTGGTTGGGGAGTACCTGCGTGCAAAGGAACTCTATGAGCAGGAGGCCAAAAAGGCCCAGATACGTAGCTGGAAGGAGTTTTGTGGGAAACAAGACAGAGAGGGAATGTGGGAGGGGATCTATAGGGTGATGGGAAGAACTACCAGGCGACACGAGGATCTCCCCCTTACAAAAGGTGGAAAAACATTGGGTCGGAAGGAGTCTGCGACGCTTCTGGCGGATACCTTCTACCCGGAGGACAGACCCGAAGAAGATATACCCGAACACCAGCATACGAGGGAGAAAGCGAGCCGGGCAAATGAGCCGAGTCATGATGAGTTACATGACCCCCCATTTGCGATGGAAGAACTCAAGTCCGCGGTGAATAGCTTCAATCCAAAGAAGGCACCCGGTGAGGACGGGTTCACCGCGGACATCTGCAAGAAGGCGATAGACGCGGCCCCCGATGTCTTCCTATCACTGGCAAATAAGTGCCTAGAGCTGGGACACTTTCCAGAGCCCTGGAAAGAGGCTACCGTTGTAGTTCTGAGGAAACCTGGAAAGGACAACTACACGGAGCCTAAGTCATACAGGCCAATAGGACTTTTGCCAGTGATGGGAAAGATACTGGAAAAAATGCTGGTAGGGAGGATCAAGTGGCACCTCATTCCAAAGCTCAGTCGAAGGCAATATGGCTTCATGCCACAAAGGAGTACCGAAGACTCCCTCTATGACTTGATGAAGCGCATAAGAAGCAAACTTGCCGATAAAAAACTTATAACGCTAGTATCACTCGACATAGAGGGAGCCTTCGACAACGCCTGGTGGCCTGCCATAAGGCTGAGACTGGCGGAGGAGGGGTGCCCGGTCAACGTTCGAAGGGTAGTTGACAGTTACCTGAACGACAGGAGGGTGAGAGTGCGATACGCAGGGGAGGAGGTGAAGAGGGGGACGTCAAAAGGATGTGTTCAGGGATCCATTGGCGGACCCATACTCTGGAACCTCCTCCTCGACCCCCTGTTGAGGGGACTGGAAATGCGAGGCAACTACTGCCAGGCGTTCGCGGATGACGTCATGTTGCTGTTCGACGGTGACACCGCCCAGGAAGTTGAACGGATGGCAAACCCGGCCCTCGCCTATGTGCAGAGTTGGGGTGTCGAAAATAAACTTAAGTTCGCACCACACAAGACCAAAGCGATGGTTATTACCAGAAAACTAAAATTCGACACCCCAAGGCTGCACATGGGTGGGACAGCCATAGAGTCCTCGAAGGAGATCAAGCTCTTGGGACTCTTGATAGATGACAACCTGACATTTAACGCCCACGTTGCTACTACATGCAAAAGGGTGTTAAATGTATACGGGCATCTGTCAAGAGCCGCCAAGGTAAGCTGGGGTCTCCATACGGAGGTGGTGAGAGCCATCTACACGGCAGCGGTGGAGCCGATCGTCACATATGCAGCGGCAGCATGGGCTCCAGCTACAAAAAAGACGTGTGTCACGCGACAACTGAACGCGGTCCAAAGGGGGTTTGCACAAAAACTGTGCAAATCCTACCGCACGGTCTCCCTAAACTCGGCCCTGGTTCTGGCTGGGATACTTCCCCTCGATCTCCGAATCCAGGAGGCAGCCGCCCTGTTCGAGGCAAAGAGGGGAGTACCCCACCCAGCGCTAAGAGGAGGTGAGATCGAGCGTAGGGCCGCGTTCAAGGACACCCCACATCCATCCCTGGGTGTCGCCATCAGCTTCGGGTCCCTGGAGGACGAGGAACAACTTAACCTCAGCAGCGGGCAAGCTGTGAGGATTTTCACCGACGGCAGCAAATTCGAAGGCGGGGTAGGAGCGGCAGTATCTTTGTGGAAGGGTACTGCCGAAGCCATAAACCGGAAGCTGAAGCTGCCGTCATATTGCACCGTTTTCCAGGCCGAGATGCTGGCGATATCCAGGGCGATGGATGAAATTATCAAATGCCAGGAGCTCAGCTTTGGCATCTTCAGTGACTCGAGGTCTTCGCTGGAGACAATAGCCAACAGCTGCTCTCTTAATTCCCTCGCAGTCGATATCCGGAAAAAGCTCGGACAAATATTGACCAAAGGCAAAAAAGTTGATCTTTTTTGGGTTCGAGCACATGCGGGACTCGAGGGAAATGAGAGAGCGGATGCGCTGGCAAAAGAAGCGGCATCGAAATTAAAAACGGCTCCGGCCTACGATAAATACCCGGTTTCATTTGTCAAGCGGCATATACGTATGGATACCCTTGACAAGTGGAACCGGAGGTACACGAGTGGCGAAACCGCCTCGGTCACCCGGGTGTTCTTCCCGAGCGCGGTGGAATCATACAAACTGGTGAGGAAAATTAAGCCAGAGGGAGTCATCACACAGCTGATGACGGGGCACGGTGGGTTCTCCCAATACTTGCATCGGTTCAAGATTAGGGGGAGCCCGTCGTGCCTCTGCGAACCCAGTAAAGATGAGACCCCCCTACACATAATAATAGACTGCCCTGTACACGAAAAGCGAAGACATGAGATAGAGCAAGAATTAGAGATACAAATCAGTTTAGGAAATATTAGCAAAATAATAAGTAATAAAGGAACAAGATCTAAATTTATAAAATACTGTGTAGAAGTAAGCGAAATAGTAATAAATAGAAATAAGTAGAAATAAGTAGATACATAAGAATAGGCTGCGCTTACATGTTGAGACATGTACGCACCAGCCTAGCTGTACTTTTTCGGATCACAAACCATAGTATAGAAACTAGTTACGATAGGAATAAAGTAGTCTAAGATAGAAAATAAGTAAAAATTGCCTAGTGGAAATAACATTTGTATACCTAAGTAAAAAAAAAAAAAAAAAAAAAAAAAAAAAATAAACAGTCCTAGATTAGATGTAGATATAAATCCCTGATCATGTTAGGGACCTAAACTCGCCAGCCGGGCCAAAAAGCGCCCGGCAAAAAAAAAAAAAAAAAAAAAAAAAAAAAAAAAAAAAAAAAAAAAAAAAAAAAAAAAAACCTAACCTAACCTAACCTAACCTGAGCATAACCTAACCTGAGCATAACCTAACCTGAGCATAACCTAACCTGAGCATAACCTAACCTGAGCATAACCTAACCTGAGCATAACCTAACCTGAGCATAACCTAACCTGAGCATAACCTAACCTGAGCATAACCTAACCTGAGCATAACCTAACCTGAGCATAACCTAACCTGAGCATAACCTAACCTGAGCTTGTGCTCAGGTTAGGTTAGTTTAGGTTATTTGATGTTGATTATGGATAATGATGGATGATGATGGATGATGATTGATGATGATTATGCATGATAATGGATGATGATGATGATGGATGATAATGGATGATGATGGATGATGTTGGATAATGATGGATCATAATGGTTGATGATAATGGATGATAATGGATGATGATGGATGATGATGGATGATGATGAATGATGATGGATGATGATGGTGGATTATGATGGATGATGATGATGGATGATGATGATGGATGATGATGGATGATGATGGTGGATTATGAATCATAATCCACCATCATCATCCATCATCATCCATCATAATCCACCATCATTATCCATCATCATCCATCATCATCATCATCATCCATCATAATTTATGATGGATGATGATGATGATGATGATGGATGATGATAGATGATGATGGATGATGATGGATAATGATGGTGGATTATGAATGATGATGATGATGATGATGGATGATGATGGATAATGATGGTGGATTATGATGGATGATGATGATGATGATTGATGATGATTATGGATGATAATGGATGATGATGGATGATAATGGATGATGATGGATGATGTTGGATAATGATGGATCATAATGGTTGATGATAATAGATGATGATGGATGATGATAGATGATGATGGATGATGATGGTGGATTATGATGGATGATGATGATGGTGATGATGGATGATGATGGATAATGATGGATCATAATGGATGAAGATAATGGAGGATAATGGATGATAATGGATGATAATGGATGATGATAATGGATGATGATGGATGATGATGGATGATGATGATGGATGATAATGGATGATGATGGATGATGTTGGATAATGATGGATCATAATGGTTGATGATAATTGATGATGATGGATGATGATAGATGATGATGGATGATGATGGTGGATTATGATGGATGATGATGATGATGATGATGATGGATGATGATGGATGGTGATGGATGGTGATGAATGATGATTGATGATGATAATGGATGATAATTGATGATGATGGTGGATTACGATGGATGATGATGATCATGATGATGATGATGGATGATGATAGGCAAGGCATATCGTATTCCAAGCAGCTTGAGACGGCGGTCGTGCGACTACGAGTACGGCATAGTATGACATTTATGATGGATGGTGATGATGATGATGATGGATAATGATGGATCATAATGGATGATAATAATGGAGGATAATGGATGATAATGGATGATGATGGACGATGATAGATGATGATGATGATGATGATGATGATGATGATGATGATGGATTATGATGAATCATAATGGATGATGATGATGGATGATAATGGATGATGATGGATGATGATGGATGATGATGGTGGATTATGATGGATGATGATGATGATGGATACTGATGGATCATAATGGATGATGATAATGGAGGATAATGGATGATAATGGATGATGATGGATAATGGATGATGATGGATGATGATTGATGATGATTATGGATGATAATGGATGATGATGATGATGGATGATGATGGATTATAATGGATAATGATGGATAATAATGGATGATGATAATGGATGATGACGGTGGATGATGGATTATAATGGATAATGATGGATAATTATGGATGATGATAATGGATGATGATGGATGATGATGATGATGATGATGATGATGGATGATGGATGGTGATGGATGATGATTGATGATGATGATGATGATGATGATGGATGATGGATTGTGATGGATGATGATTGATGATGATTATGGATGATAATGGATGATGATGGATGATGATGGATCATAATGGATGATGATAATGGATGATAATGGATGATAATGCATGATGATGGACGATGATGGTAGATGATTGATGATGATTATGGATGATAATGGATGATGATGATGATGATGGATAATGATGGATCATAATGGATGATGATAATGGAGGATAATGGATGATAATGGATGATGATGGATGATGATTGATGATGATTATGGATGATAATGGATGATGATGATGATGGATGATGATGGATTATAATGGATAATGATGGATAATAATGGATGATGATAATGGATGATGACGGTGGATGATGGATTATAATGGATAATGATGGATAATAATGGATGATGATAATGGATGATGATGGATGATGATGATGATGATGATGATGATGGATGATGGATGGTGATGGATGATGATTGATGATGATGATGATGATGATGATGGATCATAATGGATGATGATAATGGATGATAATGGATGATAATGGATGATAATGCATGATGATGGACGATGATGGTAGATGATTGATGATGATTATGGATGATAATGGATGATGATGATGATGGATGATGATGGATTATAATGGATAATGATGGATAATAATGGATGATGATAATGGATGATGGCGGTTGATGATGATGGATTATAATGGATAATGATGGATAATAATGGATGATGATAATGGATGATGATGGATGATGATAGATGTTGATGGATGATGATGGAGGATCATGGTGGATTATGATGGATTATAATGGATAATGATGGATAATAATGGATTATGATAATGGATGATGATGGATGATGATAGATGGTGATGGATGGTGATGGATGATGATTGATGATGATGATGATGATGATGATGATGGATGATGGATGGTGATGGATGGTGATGGATGATGATTGATGATGATTATGGATGATAATGGATGATGATGGATGATGATGCATAATAATGGATGATGATGGATGATGATGGATAATGATGGATCATAATGGATGATGATAATTGAGGATAATGGATGATAATGGATGATGATGGATGATGATGGATGATGATGGATGATAATGGATGATGATGGTGGATTATGATGGATGATTGTTGTAATAAATAAACTTAAACCTTTCTTTGCTTGTTAAGTACAACACTATATTAGTATGTAGTAATAAGAACAGCACTACTGTTTTAGCTGGCAACATTGACTTCCTCTTCCCTTTGTGAAAATTCTCTCAATAAAACAAGAAACGATCTTTTGCCGTTTATTTTACTTTTACACTAAATACACAATAATTCAACAGGTTATGGGCCCAGGCCACCTGCTTCTAATAAAATACAAAGTGATAAAGTAAAATACAACGTAAAATAAAGTATTCGAACAAAAAGTAAAATCGTTCAGTTCAAATTTGAAATAGGTATAACCTATAAACTCGCAACGTGTTTGGCACCATACAGAAATTTTCTTTATCAGCAAAAATGTCGTCCAACAATACGATGGCACTGATTGAAAAGCTGACGGGAAGAGATAATTATCCTACATGGAGATTTGCGGTACAATCATATCTCGAACATGAGGAATTATGGAGCTGTGTCACCTCAGTTGAAAAAGTCAATGAAAAGCTAGATACGAAAGCTAAGTCTAAAATAATTTTGCTTGTCCATCCTACTAATTATATACACATACAAGAGGCCACAACAGCCAAAGAAGTGTGGGATAACTTAGCTAAAGCTTTTGATGACAAAGGTCTGACACGTCGAGTTGGTTTATTGAGAGATCTGATCACCACCACCTTAGACAGTTGCCAAAACATTGAAGATTATGTCAATAAGATTATGTCTACGGCTCATAAACTCAGAAATATTGGTTTTACTGTAAACGACGAGTGGTTAGGAACACTTCTACTTGCCGGTTTACCCGATGTATACCAACCAATGTTAATGGCTATGGAAAGCTCCGGCGTGGCAATCACTGCTGATGCTGTAAAGACTAAGCTTCTTCAGGACGTGAGAAACTCTGAGTCTACTGCTTTGTATGTGAATAAAGGCAAAGGAAAACATCTGCAGACTGCCAAGCAAGCTTCCGATAAGGTGAAGACATTTAGTAAAGGCCCAAGGTGCTTTGTTTGTAACAAATATGGGCATATTGGGAAATATTGTAGAAACAAAAAGAAGGAACAGAAGTCAAATGAGAACTCTGGTTATGTTGCTGTATTTTCCGCTACAACAAAAAATGACAGCAGCTGGTATATTGATTCTGGGGCATCAATGCATATGACAATGCACCGTGACTGGCTCAATGATGAAATTTCACCTCCGATTAGCTCTATAAAAGTAGCAGATGACAAGAAATTAACCGTAAAAGCTTGTGGAACGGTGATTCTGAATGTTGTCAATAAAAATGGTGAGACAGATATGATAAAGGTACAAAATGTTCTCTATGTGCCTGAGCTGGCAACAAACCTTCTTTCTGTCAGTCAAATTATAAATAATGGTTGTCAAGTGCAATTTGACAAACAAGGATGCAAGTTGTACAATGGAAATAATAAACAGATAGCAGTTGCAAAGTTATTTAATAATATGTACAGGCTTGATACACAGAGTATTCCGGCATACAAATCTGCAACAAATGATAATGACTTTTATCTGTGGCATCAGAGAATGGCACATTTGAATTATGAAGATTTGAGTAAATTGTCTGAACAAATAGAAGTGAAACTTAAGAAGGAAAACAAAATAAAGTGTGAAGTGTGTCTAGAAGGCAAACAGTGCAGAAATCCATTTTCTTCAGAAGGTTCCCGAGCACAAGCTGTGCTAGAACTTGTGCACTCAGACGTTTGTGGACCGATGGAAGTACAATCACTTGGAGGAGCTCGCTATTTCGTTACCTTCATTGATGACTATACCAGAAACAATATTGGGCTGGAGCGGTGTCAACAGCAGCATATATCACCAATCGATGTCCAACAAGAGCATTAGCATTTTCTACACCTGAAGAGATGTGGACAGGTAAAAAGCCAAACATCAGTCACTTAAAAATATTTGGTTGTGAGGCGATGGTGCATGTTCCAAAGGAGAAAGCTAAGAAGTGGGACTCTAAGGCAAGTAAAATGATATTTATTGGATACAGTGAACAAACTAAGGGTTACAGGCTTATAGATCCTGAAACTAGAAAAGTATTGATTAGTAGAGATGTGATCTTTCTAGAAAATTCAGTTAAAAGGAATTATGCTGTGGTACCATTATCAGAATCATCAGAACCCATCATAAGTGGAAATGATTTTGACAAGAATGATAAAACTTTAGAACACACATCTGAAGGAAGTGAAATAAGTGATGACACTTATCACTCTGATGAAGGATCTGTATATGAACCAGATGAAACAATAGATCTAACAGAATTTGAGTCGAATGTAACAACTAGATCTAAAAATAAAATGTGTAAAAATGATGTCAATACTTACATATGTGCGGATGAATTTTCAGAACAGCAGAACACCCCACAAACATACAGTGAAGCAATATCTAAAGATAATGTGAATGCTTCTATGTGGAAACAGTCAATAGAAGATGAATTAAAAGCACATGCAGTAAATAAAACTTGGCAATTGGTTGAAAAACCACAGGGAGTGCGGGTAATTGGCTGCAAATGGGTCTTCAGAATAAAAGACGAGCCATCTGGTCCGCTATATAAGTCAAGATTATGTGCCAAAGGCTGTAGTCAAAAACAAGGCATTGACTACACTGAAACCTTTTCACCCACTGTGAGATATGATTCTGTTCGTGTTTTGCTTTCAGAAGTTGCTCAACATAATTTGGAAATTATGCAGTTTGATGTAAAAACAGCGTTTTTATATGGAGACATATACATGACGCCACCAGAAGGTTTGGAAGTTCAATCAAATATGGTATGTAAACTTAATCGTTCACTTTATGGCTTGAAACAAGCACCAAGGTGCTGGAACTATAAATTTGATAGTTTGCTAAGAAAATTTGGTTTTAAAAGTAGTCATGCAGATAAATGTGTCTATATTGGAAATGTAAATAATAGTACAGTGTACTTATTACTGTATGTTGATGATGGTCTATTAATATCTAGATCTAAGGATTCATTAAATAGTGTTATATGTGAGTTAAAGAAAAATTTTGAAATTAAACTTTGTAATGCCAAGAATTATGTAGGGTTGCAAATAGAAAAGTCTGACAGATGTATTTTTATTCATCAGTCAAAATATATTGAGCGTTTATTGTATAAGTTTAATATGCATAATGCTAACTGTAATAACATTCCAGTTGACCCTCATACTTCACTAGAAAAGAGCACTGTAGCTCCAGATGAAAGTATACCATACAGAGAGGCTGTAGGATCTCTCATGCATCTAGCAATAGTTAGCAGGCCCGATATTATGTATGGTGTTAGTCTAGTGAGTAGGTATCTCAATTGTTATGATCACACTCATTGGAATGTTGTTAAGAAAATTATGAAATACTTAAAAGAAACTAAAGACTATGGTTTATGTTATACATCATCACAGCATAACCAACTGGGAGCTTACTGTGATGCAGACTATGCTAAAGACACATGCACACGTAGGTCATTAACTGGTTATGTGTTCATTAAAAATGGTGCTGCTATAACATGGGCAACACAACGTCAGCAGAGTGTTGCTCTATCCACCACTGAAGCCGAATTTATGGCTGCATGTTTAGCAACAAAAGAGGCTTTATGGTTAAAAAGAATTTTAATTGATATAGGTGCATTTCATCAGAATTCAGTGTGTTTAAATATAGACAACCAAAGTGCAATTTGTTTAATAAAAAATGTTGATTATCATAAACGTTGCAAGCACATTGATGTGAAATATAATTTTATTAAAGAAAAGTATTTAGAAAAACAAATAGATCTAAAGTATGTGTGTACAAAAGAGCAATATGCTGATTTGTTTACTAAAGCTCTACCTCGTGATAAATTTCAATATCTTAGATGTGAAATAGGTGTTATGAAGCTAAAGTAAATAAATATTAAGTATTCTTAATATAATTAAGACTGTATTAAGCATGTTTGTTAAAAAAACTTTTCTTTGGGTGAGAGTAATTGATTTTTTTGTTATAGTTATGTTGTTTCATATTTAAACTTAAAATATGTACCTTCTGTTAATGTTGTGAGATGCTTAGTGGTTTTATTATTATGAAGAAAGGCTCAATTTTGGTGAGAGTGTTGTAATAAATAAACTTAAACCTTTCTTTGCTTGTTAAGTACAACACTATATTAGTATGTAGTAATAAGAACAGCACTACTGTTTTAGCTGGCAACATTGACTTCCTCTTCCCTTTGTGAAAATTCTCTCAATAAAACAAGAAACGATCTTTTGCCGTTTATTTTACTTTTACACTAAATACACAATAATTCAACAATGATGATGATTATGGATGATAATGGATGATGATAATGATGGATGATGATGGATGATGATGGATTATGATGGATAATAATGGATGATGATAATGGATGACGATGGATGATGATGGATTATAATTGATGATGATGGATGATGATGATGATGATGATGATGATGATGATGATGATGGATGATGATGGATGATGTTGGATGATGATGGATGATGATAATGATGATAATAGATGATGATGGATGATGAAAGATGATGATGGATGATGATGGTGGATTATGATGGTTGATGATGATCATGATGATGATGATGGATGATGATGGATGGTGATGGATGATGATTGATAATGATAATGGATAATAATGGATGATGATGGATGATGTTGAATAATGATGGATCATAATGGTTGATGATAATGGTTGATAATGGATGATAATGGATGATGATAATGGATGATAATAGATGATGATGGATGATGAAAGATGATGATGGATGATGATGGTGGATTATGATGGTTGATGATGATCATGATGATGATGATGGATGATGATGGATGGTGATGGATGATGATTGATGATGATTATGGATGATAATGGATGATGATGGATGATGTTGAATAATGATGGATCATAATGGTTGATGATAATGGATGATAATGGATGATGATGGATGATGATAGATGATGATGATGATGATGGATAATGATAGATCATAATGGATGATGATTGGAGGATAATGGATGATAATGGATGATGATGGACGATGATAGATGATGATGTATAATAATGGATGTTGATGGATGATGATGGATGATGATGGATGATGATTGATGATGATGGATGATAATGGATGATGATGGTTGATGATGATCATGATGATGATGATGGATGATGATGAATGGTGATGGATGATGATTGATGATGATTATGGATGATAATGGATGATGATGGATCATGTTGAATAATGATGGATCATAATGGTTGATGATAATGGATGATAATGGATGATAATGGATGATGATGGACGATGATAGATGATGGATAATAATGGATGTTGATGGATGATGATGGATGATGATGGATGATGATTGATGATGATGGATGATGAATGATGATGGATGATGATGGATAATGATGGATCATAATGGATGATGATGATGGATGATAATGGATGATGATGGATGATGATAGATGATGATGGATCATAATGGTTGATGATAATGGATGATAATGGATGATAATGGATGATGATGGACGATGATAGATGATGGATAATAATGGATGTTGATGGATGATGATGGATGATGATGGATGATGATTGATGATGATGGATGATGAATGATGATGGATGATGATGGATAATGATGGATCATAATGGATGATGATGATGGATGATAATGGATGATGATGGATGATGATAGATGATGATGGATGATAATGGATGATGATGGATGATGATGGATGATGATGGATGATGATGGATGATGATGGATGATGATGGATGATGATGGATAGTGATGGATCATAATGGATGATGATGATGGATGATAATGGATGATGATGGATGATAATGGATGATGATGGATGATGATGGATGATGATGGATGATGATGATGGATGATGATGGATGATTTATTTATTTATTTACTTAATTACAACGGTTGTACAACCAATTATGATGATGATGGATAATGATGAATCATAATGTATGATGATGATGGATGATGATGGATGATGATGGATGATGATGATGATGATGATGAATGATGGGTGGTGATGGATGATAATGGATGACGATGGATGAATATGGATGATGATGGATGATGATGGATGATGATGGATGGTGATAATGGATTATAGTGGATTATGATGGATGATGGATGATGATGGATAATGATGAATCATAATGGATGATGATGATGGATGATAATGGATGATAATGGATGATGATGGATTTCGATGGATGATGATGGATGATGATGGATGATGATGGATGATGATGGATGGTGATGGATGGTGATGGATGATGATTGATGATGATTATGGATGATAATGGATGGTGATGGATGATGATGAATGATGATGGATAATGATGGATAATGATGGATCATAATGGATGATGATGATGGATGATAATGGATGATGATGATGGATGATAATGGATGATGATGGATGATGATAGATGATGATGGATGATGATGGATGATGATGGATGATGATGGTGGATTATGATGGATGATGATGATGATGATTATGGATGATGGATGGTGATGGATGGTGATGGATGATGATTGATGATGATTATGGATGATAATGGATGATGATGGATGATTATGGATGATGATGGATTATGATGGATGATGATGGATGATGATGGATGATGATGATGATGATGATGATGATGATGATGATGATGATGGATGGTGATGGATGATGATTGATGATGATTATGGATGATAATGGATGATGATGGATCATAATGGATGATGATAATGGAGGATAATGGATGATAATGGATGATGATGGACGATGATAGATGATGATGCATAATGATGGATCTTAATGGATGATGATAATGGAGGATAATGGATGATGATGGATGATGATAGATG
Source organism: Thalpophila matura (assembly GCA_948465475.1). NCBI lineage: Eukaryota > Metazoa > Arthropoda > Insecta > Lepidoptera > Noctuidae > Thalpophila > Thalpophila matura. The sequence goes on from OX419178.1 coordinate 61,410, forward strand.
ATGATAGATAATAATGGATGTTGATGGTCGATGATGGATGATGATGGTGGATTATGATGGATGATGATGATGATTATGAATGATGATGGATGATGATGGATGATGATGGATAATGATGTATCATAATGGATGATGATAATGGAGGATAATGGATGATGATAATGGATTATAATGGATGATGATGGATGATGATGGATGATGATGATGAATGATAATGGATGATGATGATGGGTGATGTTGGATAATGATTGATGATGATGGATGATGATGGATAATGATGGATCATAATGGATGATGATAATGGAGGATAATGGATGATGATAGATGATGATGGATGATGATGCATGATGATGGATGATGATGGATGATGATGGTGGATTATGATGGATGATGATCATGATGATGAAGATGATGGATGATGATGGATGATGATGGATGGTGATGGATGGTGATGGATGATGATTGATGATGATTATGGATGATAATGGATGATGATGATGGATGATAATGGATGATGGATGATGTTGTATAATGATGGATGATGATGGATGATGATGGATAATGATGGATGATGATGATGATGATGATGATGATGATGATGATGATGATGATGATGATGGATAATGATGGATGGTGATGGATGGTGATGGATGGTGATGGATGATGATTGATGATGATTATGGATGATAATGGATGATGATGATGGATGATAATGGATGATGATGGATGATGTTGGATAATGATGGATGATGATGGATGATGATGATGGATGATAATGGATGATGATGATGGATGATAATGGATGATGGATGATGTTGTATAATGATGGATGATGATGGATGATGATGGATAATGATGGATGATGATGATGATGATGATGATGATGATGATGGATAATGATGGATGGTGATGGATGGTGATGGATGGTGATGGATGATGATTGATTATGATTATGGATGATAATGGATGATGATGATGGATGATAATGGATGATGATGGATGATGTTGGATAATGATGGATGATGATGGATGATGATGATGGATGATAATGGATGATGTTGGAAAATGATGGATGATGATGGATGATGATGGATAATGATGGATCATAATGGATGATGATAATGGAGGATAATGGATGATAATGGATGATGATGGATGATGATGGATGATGATAGATGATGATGGATAATAATGGATGTTGATGGTCGATAATCGATGATGATGATGGATGATGATGGATGATGATGGATGATGATGGATGATGATTGATGATGATGGATGATGAATGATGATGGATGATGATGGATAATGATGGATCATAATGGATGATGATGATGGATGATAATGGATGATGATGGATGATGATAGATGATGATGGATGATGATGGATGATGATGGATGATGATGGATGATGATGGATAATGATGGATCATAATGGATGATGATGATGATGGATGATAATGGATGATGATGGATTATGATGGATAATGATGGATCATAATGGATGATGATAATGGAGGATAATGGATGATAATGGATGATGATGGATGATGATGGTGGATTATGATGGATGATGATGATGATGATGGATGATGATGATGATGATGGATGATGATGGATAATGATGGGTGATGATGGATGATGATAATGGATGATGATGGATGAAGATGGATGAAGATGGATGATGATGGATGATGATGGATGATGATGCTGGATTATGATGGATGATGATGATGATGATGATGATGATGATGGATGATGATGGATGGTGATGGATGATGATGCTGGATTATGATGGATGATGATGATGATGATGATGATGATGATGGATGATGATGGATGGTGATGGATGATGATTATGGATGATAATAGATGATGATGATGAATGATAATAGATGATGATGGATGATGATGGATGATCATGGTGGATTATGATTGATGATGATGATGATGATTAAGATGGATGATGATGGATGATGATGGATGATGATGGATGATGATGGATTATGATGGATGATGATGGATAATGATGGATCTTTCCTGCCTGCCTGCCTGCCTGCCTGCCTGCCTGCCTGCCTGCCTGCCTGCCTGCCTGTCAGCAACTACTTATGCTATCGACTTGGAATTTGGAACAGTTATAAAGAATGCTTGTTCAACTTTATTGCAAATAAAAAAAGTCCAAAAATATTTTTATTTTCATTGCAAAAGGGGCCGGAGTGGGGGTCCGAAATTTTAAAGTGGGGTTACTAGGTCAAGTGACATATCATATAAAAGGGCTTGACCTGCATATATTTTTATTATATTTTATGTCTCACAGTTTTCGACATATTACATTTTATTCAGTTTTTTACATTTTATTCAGTTTTCCCTTGGACCGCTCAAAAGGGGACACCCTGTATACATACGGATCGAATACAGAACCTCTGTTTTTGGAATCGGTTAAAAGCATATGCATGCATTCGACTAGCGAAAGCTCCATCCAAATCGGAACAGCACTTTTCCCCATATAAGGGTGTACTCTATACATCTGCTTACCCCGCCAAAGCGTACAGGCGTAATGTGTTATCAAGGATTACAGTGATTTTATGAGGAAGAAGTAGGTAATTTTATATTTAACTTTTGATTTCTTAAAAATACATAAATAAAAAAGTTCACTGACCCCAACTTTCAGGCGTTCGTCCCAGTATTTCACCTGTATCTTCATTGTACATAAAATTACTGAATTTCTGCTTCCCAGACCTCTGTGTGTAGGCTTGGTATCCATTTGAAATTCTTCCAGACTAGGATTTCTAATCATTTTCTCTTTTGTAAGGCACTTTCTTTTATAAAAACACGAAATTAACTGAAATGTAAACACAATACACACGCCCAGCCGCTGCCGCTGGGCGTGTGTATCACAGAACAATAATACTCTAGCGAGGTGTGTATTGTGTTTACATTTCAGTTAATTTGAGGTGAACTACTGCGAACCGCGACAACTGTTGCGTAGTGTTTCCGCTCGATAATCGACTATCGATAGCTAACCGATTGCAAGAATAACGGTAATACCATCGATCATTCAAATCTGAAAATTCACAATAGTATTGATGGAGGCAATACCTACTATCGATATTATCGATACTATCGACAGTGCAAAACAATCAATAGACTAAAACAATCGATAGCCCTTCAGCGGCCAAAAGAATTCGCCCATCGCCACTCCGCGCAGACCCCCCGCACATCGTCATCATCATCATCATCGTCATCATCATTTTATATTCATTTATAACAAAAGTACCCAATTGAAAGACAGAATCGTGTTGCTGCGGAGTTTGTTGCGCCGTTTCTTCTTCGCAGCTAAAACACTAGGAAGCGGTGAAGGGTGGGCGTTTTTGGGGGCTGTCTAATGTATATTGACGTTCAAAAAGTGCTAATTGGCTTTAGCCCACTTTGAATAAATGACTTTTGAATTTGAATTTGAATCATCATCATCATCATCATCATCACCATCATCCCATTTAAGTACTGAAGGTCGCTGGTGTTTATTGTTAAACGAAAATATTAATGAAGGGAACTTAAGAAAACTGATAGGTATAATATTTATTTATTTTTGTTGAACTTTGAAGTTAAGTCGTTATGCAATATCACTTCGTTTATTAACGATTACCGGTTAAACGATGTTCTAGCCCATGTCAGCCATGTCATGTGGTACAAGATCGTGGCCGACTGGTTGGTAACACTAACAAGTGGGCCACGGCGAGCGAGCGCAGAATAGCAGACACTCGTCACTCGCCGCCGACACCACACACACCGACATGGCGCTGTATGTTCCCGTGGGGCGCGCGGCGCGCGCGTGCCTGTGCACCGTGAGAGCGCGCGCGGCGGCGGCGGGCGGCGCGCGCGGCCGCGGCGCCGCGCCGCCGTGCCGCGCGCCGGCCGCCGCGCCGCGCCGCGTCCAGCGCCGAGTGTGCCGCGCGCCGCCGCAGGGCGAGCGCCCGCCGTGCGCGCCACGGGACCCCGCCCGCCCGCTCACTTGCCGCGACTACATCGATCAGGTACGTTCACACTCTACTTTGAGCTTTAAAGAATTACATAACTCACACATTTTGCTCGCAAACAACATATAACATCGAGCGCGCCTAAGCGAGACCAACCAGAATAGCTTGCAATGAATTCAATTATTTAAACACTACCTTCTGCCCGTGGCTTCGCCCGCCTTTTGTGGGATAAAAGGTAGCCTATGTGTTATTCCAGAGTATAATCTATCTGTGTGCCAAATTTCATCCAAATCCGTCCAGCCATTTCAGCGTGAAGAAGTAACAAACATACACACACACACACACACGCACAAACTTTCGCATTTTATAATATTAGTGGGATAAGTAGGTATAATAAAACCGGCCAAGTGCGAGTCGTACTCGCGCACCGAGGGTTCCGTATCAGTTTTGGATGTATAAAGTGAAAAAAACCGGACCGCAAAACTAAGTTTGTTTGTGAAAGAATTTTGATGATATTGAAAAAACTGTAGGTACTAGTTAGGAACATTGTTTTATTTTTGGTGCCATATTTGGGTCAATTCCTATCAACTCTAATTATTTCAGATTATTCACTCCGCAAACTTCGGAGATAAGGGGGGGGGGAATGGTATTTTTTCAGATATTTTTCATCATTATGTCGAAAACTGTGAGACATAAAATTAAATAAAAATATATTTTGAAATGTGCAGATCAAGTCCTTTTATATGATATGTCACTTGACCTAGTAAGGGACTTTGGATTTTGGACCCCCACTCCGGCCCCTTTTGCAATGAAAATAAAAATAGGTATTGTTTTAATTTTTTCATTTGGAATAAAGTTGGACAAGTATTTTTTATAACTGTTCCAAATTTCAAGTCGATAGCATTAGCAGTCGCTGAAATAAGCAGGTGTGACTGACAGACAGACAGACAGACAGACGAAGTCGCACCATAAGGGTTCCTTTTTTACCATTTTGGTACGGAACCCTAAAAAGCAACGTTGAGTACCAACGTAGGTATCTATGGCATCTCTACCTGATCCTACACCCAGAGATAATTATTATGCCACGCCCAACATGATTATTATTTCCATTCATATGCAAACAAAAGTCACTAAAACCGCAATAAATCCAACCTTTTCAGAACCGAGACGTCCGTGACTCATCGAACCAGATGCGTGGTGGAGATTGTGAGGTCCGAAATAAGACAACTTGTTCAGTCAAAACCGAATTGAGTCATCCATATCGAACCGAATCAAGCGAGTGCGATCAAGACCCCGTTGCGCAGCGGCTGCAGCTCGCCAAGCGCGCGCAGCGTGCGGAGTACGAGCGCGAGGTCGCCGGCCGCGCCGCGCGCGCGCTCGCCGGCCGCGCGCCGCCCGCCGCGCCCTACCGCCTCGCCGCCGCCGGGCAGCGCCAGTGCGCGCACGCGGCGCTGGCCCCCGACCACGGCTGCCGCATCAAGGGCGACGCACACCTAGACCCGTGCGCGCACCGACCGTGCGTCGTGATCGAGATCGACCGCAGTACTAATACAGCGAGTACTATGGCTATGACGGAAAAGGCCGCACCCGAGAGGCCGCAGAATTTCACTCGTGGCGGCGGGAAGGGCACCGTATGCGCCGATGTCCCGAGCTGGTGTGCGAGCCCGCCCCCCGCGCCGCAGCGCTGTCGTCGTCCGACCATTGTTGAACGCCTCCGTGCTCGCCCTCCAAAATCTCAATGCAAAAGGCATGTACATACGTCAGTGGCGCTCTCTAAAACTGAAAAGACTGAAGGTGGCTTAGAAGGTGTGTTCGATCAAAAGAACAGCTAAAGGAGGCTGGCTTGGGTCGGATGTTAGCAGATGCGAGAGCGGTTCGCGGGCCCGGTGCAGCCCCCGGGCGGCACGCTGGAGCCGAGCGTGCCGCGCGGCGCCGAGCGCGTCGCCGTGCGGGTGTCGCTGCACGGCGCGGCCGCGTCGCCAGTGGCCTCATCCGTTTCTGCACCCGCTTGCGCACCTACGAATTCCTCCTCGTGTAAAGATTCCGCCGCGACAACCGAAAGGCGGGAGCCATGGCTGACGATTAAAAAACTTCAGAAAAGCAAGTCAACGCACTGCAAGCCGCCGCCACCAGTACGATGCGGAGGATCACCAAATAAGTCAAAATCAGAAACCAACGGTGCTCGTCAACGTCCACTCTTCTGGCAAACATCGTCGTAGTGAACTCCATAATGAACCGTGTCGTGTGTATTATTTTTTAATAAAATAATGATACCTACTACATAACTAATTAACTAGTCACGTTTGTTATAATTACTTGAAGACAGGTGGTATAGTAGCGGTAGGTACACTTAAAAGCCAACCAAGTGCGTGTGGCGGGAATCGAACCCGTGATACGCAGTGCAAGATTTCCTTTTGTTGATTTTAAATTGTAGATTTGACGAGAGGGTGTGACAGACGGACGTGACGAAACTATGAAGCCCGTCACAGACGTAGCTATCCTACTAATATTATAAATGTGAAAGTTTGTGAGGATGGATGAATGTACGTATGGATGTTTGTTACTCTTTCACGTAAAAACTACTGAACGGATTTTAATGAAACTTTACAGTAATATAGCTTATACATCAGAATAACACATAGGCTACTTTTTATCCCAAAAACGCGGGCGAAGCCGCGGGAGGAAGCTAGTTTTCTATATAAAGGACACTGGCAGACGCCCATAGAACGCTGGGCTTCAGATTGTGTAAGTCGGTACAGATATGAAATTAGTTTGGTGTGATCGAGTAAGCATTTCAAGAGTATTTAAATTCATTTTTTATTTGTTTTTGTACGTAATTGGGTTACAGAGAAATTGTCGTATTTGTGACAGTGAGGTTAAGTATGGTGTGAATGAACCAATGAAGTACAGCCGGACTAATAAGTTCTCAATTCAAAGGTAAGTTGCTGTCGACATGATAGTCTGTGGAGGTCCAATGAAGTAGGTACACCCCGGATCTAGGGGGGGCTAGCCGGGCCCATGCCCCGGGCGGCAAATTCAAGCTTGGTAGACGTAGGTAAGCGTAGTAATTGCAAAGAGCAGCGCTAGACCGGTCGTTGTGACTAATGAGTTCTCAATTCAAAGGTTTTAGTTGCTATCGACATCGATATTCTGTGGAGGCACGCGCCAGCCAGCATGCACTCGTTATTGTTTTATTGGCATTTTCAAAATGTCAACGGCATAACCATTTTATTAGGGTTCCGTACCAAAATGGTAAAAAAGGAACCCTTATGGTGCGACTTCGTCTGTCTGTCTGTCTGTCACACCTGCTTATTTCAGCAACTACTTATGCTATCGACTTGAAATTTGGAACAGTTATAAAGAATGCTTGTTCAACTTTATTGCAAATGAAAAATATCCAAAAATATTTTTAATTTCATTACAAAAGGGGCCGGAGTTGGGGTCCAAAATTTTAAAGTGGGGTTACTAGGTCAAGTGATATATCATATGAAAGGGCTCAATCTGCACATTTCAAAATATATTTTCATTTTATTTTATGTCTCACAGTTTTCGACATATGATGAAAAATATCCTTATCTCCGAAGTTTGCGGGGCGAAAAATCTGAAATAATTAGGGTTGATAGGAATTGACCCAAATATGGCACCAAAAATAAAACGATGTTCCTAACTAGTACAGTTTTTTCTTTTCTGCTAACTTAGTTATGCGGTCCGGATTTTTTCACTTTACACGTCCAAATATGATACGGAACCCTCGGTGCGCGAATACGACTCGCACTTGGCCGGTTTTTTCTTATTTATTTCCGATTTTTAAGATATCTTTAATGATTAATCTCTAAGATAAATTAGGCAAAGAACAATTAAAATATAAAAAACCGGCCAAGTGCGAGTCGTACTCGCGCACCGAGGGTTCCGTATCAGTTTTGGACGTATAAAGTGAAAAAAACCGGACCGCATAACTATGTTTGTCAAGGAATTTTGATGATTTTTAAAAAACTGTAATATAAATAAATTTAATAATATATAAAAAAATAAGAATTCAGATTTTTCGCTCCGCAAACTTCGGAGATAAGGGGGGGGGGGAATGGTATTTTTTCAGACATTTTTCATCGTTATATCGAAAAGTATGAGACATAAAATAAAAATATATTTTGAAATGTGCAAATCTTTTTCTCTCTTCTCCCTTTCATATGATATGTCACTTGAGCAATGAAATTAAAAATATTTTTTTACTTTTTTTATTTGCAATAAAGTTGGGCAAGCATTCTTTATAATTTTTTTTTTTCTTTACAAATTTCAAGTCGATAGCTTTAGTAGTTGCTGAAATAAGCAGGTATGACAGACAGACAGACGAAGTCGCACCATAAGAGTTCCTTTTTTACCATTTTGGTACGGAACCCTAAAAATAACTGCCAACGTCCGTTTCGAGTCACCGTTTCTATTTATCTCGATATATTAATACTACCTTCCGCCCGCAGCTTCGCCCGCGTTTTTGGGAAAAAAAGTAGCCTATGTGTTATTCTGATGTTTAAGCTATATTACTGTAAAGTTTCATCAAAATCCGTTCAGTAGTTTTTGCGTGAAAGAGTAATAAACATCCATACATCTATCCTCACAAACTTTCACGTTTATAATATTATAGTAGGAAATAGGATTATTATTATAGCTACGTCTGTGACGGGCTTTAGGGTTCCTAGTTTTACTACGGAATTCTAAAATAAAAATAACGCCCAGGTAATTTTATAATGTGTGATTTTTTTATTATTACGTATGTACTAAAAACAGGCAAAAATTTATAATACTAAGTTGTACATATTCACTTAATTAATTATTATGAATGAGATGCTGAGTGTGCGTCCGCGTCGCGTGGCGGCGTCTAGTCGCAGTCGCACGCGTCGGGCTGCTGCGTCGCGCGGCTGCGCCACACCTGCAACACACGCGCGTCAGCGACCACACGCACTGCGCCCCCGCCCCGCCCCGCGCCCCCGCCTCCCGCCACTCACGTAGAGCTCGTCGCCGGCCAGCACCAGCAGCTCTCGGGGCGCGGCGCGCGGCAGCACGCAGCACACCGCCGCCGCGCCGTGCGCCAGCGCCGCGCCGCGCGCGCACGCCGCGCCCGCCAGCCACTCCACGCGCGCCGAGTAGCCGCCCGCCGGCCACGCCGCCAGCGCGCCCGCCGCCGCCGGCTGCACGTAGTGCGCGCCGCCGCCCGCGCCGCGCACCACCACCAGCACCCGCAGCGCCGCCACCGACACGCACGTCGCGCTGCCGTCGCCGCACACCGCCCACACGCACCGCCCGCTGCGACACCACAACGCCGGTTAATGAGCACTTCGACAGAACTCGCATAATCAATTCGCTCACCGTTCGTGAAGGGCGAGTCCGACGAGCGCGGCGGGGAGGCGGCACGAGTGCGCGGGCGGCGCGCAGCCGGCGCGCACGCTCGCCTCGTCCGGCTCGGGCGCCGCCGCCGCGGGCGCGGCGCGGCGCTCGCGCTGCCACCGCACGCGCTCCGCCAGCTCGCCGGCCGCGCGCGCCAGCAGCGGCGGCGGGTGCGGCGCCGACACCGGCCACGCGTCCAGCCGGCTGCCGCCGCCAGCTATCAGCATTCGCACGGTGCCCGCCGACGACCAGGGGCCCTCAGCGGCGTCGATGGCGCGCAGGTAGGCGGCGCCCCCGGCGTCGGGTTGGGGCGGCGCGGCGCTCTGTTCGCGCGGCGCCTCCGCCACTAGCGCGTGCCTGCGGGGAGCGGGGCGGGTGAGCGGCGGCGCGCGCGGATCATCGCTGCGAGGAAACACATCTCACGTCAAGTGGGCGCCGCCCTCGTTGTAGATCCTCAGCAGCGGCGACGTCACCCCTGCATATTCGGACTCCGTCTCCTGCACGCGTCCATTCAGTCAGAAAGAAAATTAGAGGCCCCGTCGCCTGGCAAGAATCACTGTATCGCGAAAGCTACCTGAGTGGCAGCATTGAGCCACACGGTGGTGCAGTACAGGCCGACCCCGAGGCGGCGAAGCTCGAGCGACAGGAAGGCGTCGCCGGCCGCGTCGGCCCAGCAGCCCGCGGCGCCGGCGCTGCAGCGCACGCGGCTGGCCACCGCGCCGCAGCGGCCGTGCTCGTCCACGCGCAGCACGAGCAGCTCCCAGTGCGGCGCGAGCGCCAGCGGGCCGGCCAGCAGCAGGCGGCGGCCGGCCCAGGCGGCGCGCGCGGCCGCGGCCCAGCCGCGCGCGCGCAGGTCGGCGCGGCCGCACTCGGCCCAGGCGCCGGCCGCGCGGCGCCACACGGCCACGCTGGCGTCGGCGGCGGCCAGCGCCAGCAGGCGGCCGGCGGGCGCCAGCGCGGCGTGCAGCAGCGCGGCGGCGGCGCGGTGGCGCGCGGCCAGCCGCCAGCCCGCCTGCGCCGTCACGTACTCCTGGCGCCACGACACGCCACTTGGCGCTGGAACCACACTATTCTTTAGGACACGGATGCTATTTTGTCATTATGACACTAATGCTCGTTTTCACCAACACTAGAAGACATCTAAGAAATATTTAAATATTAAATGAATTTACCTAGCGCCAAATAACATATGACCAACCATTAGGCGACAACCATGGATAGTTCATAGTTGTCGCGTAGTGGTTGGTGACATGTTGTTTTTTGCGCCAGGGAACTCCTTTTCATATTTTAACATTTTACTTAGCTGTCTCATAGTGTTGGTGAAAACGGGCATAAAGGCGCCTTCAAATTAGAGGCGTAAAATTAGTAGTGGCGCGGCAGTGACGGCACTGCAGCGCTTACTCACGCCTCTAATTTAAAGGCGCCCTAATGCATTGAATAACCAAAAACAAAGTAAGAAGCTATTACAGAATAACAGGACAAAAACCTTTTCTTTTTAGGGTTCCGTACCAAAATGGTAAAAAAGGAACCCTTATGGTGCGACTTCGTCTGTCTGTCTGTCTGTCACACCTGGTTATTTCAGCAACTACTAATGCTATCAACTTGAAATTTGGAACAGTTATAAAGAATGCTTCTCCAACTTTATTGCAAATAAAAAGTCATTTTTTTTTATTTCCATTGTAAAAGGGGCCGGAGTGGGTGTCCAAAATTTCAAAGTGGGTTTACTAGGTCAAGTGATATATCCTATGAAAGGGCTCGACCTGCACATTTCGAAATATATTTTCATTTAATTTTATGTCTCACAGTTTTCGACATATGATGAAAAATGTCTAAAAAAATACCATTCCCCCCCCTTACCTCCGAAATTTGCGGAGCGAAAAATCTGAAATAATTAGAGTTAATAGGTATTGACCCAAATATTGCACCAAAAATAAAACAATGTTCCTAACTAGTACAGTTTTTTCAAAATCATCAAAGTTCCTTCGCAAACAAACTTGTTATGCGGTCTGGCTTTTTTAACCGACTTCCAAAAAGGAGGAGGTTCTGCATTCGATTGGTTTTTTTTTTTTTTTAATGTATGTACACCGATTACTCTGTGATCTGTGCGCCGATTTACGTGATTTTTTTTCCATATGGTAGAAGAAGCTCGCGAGGTGGTCCCATATAAATTGTATTAACTTAGGTTGAATAGTTTTGTAACCAGCTTCAATAAACGGAATTTTTCGTGTATATCGATGACATCATGACGATAATAAAAAAGTCATATTATGTAGGTACACGAATTCCTGGACGCAATCGATCTCGATATTATACATGCATAACATCACGCTAGTATTTTCCGCAAGGTTAGGCAGAGGTGTATAGTACACACAGCTTTTTTTATGTTCAAGTCTTATTTGATAGAAAGTTAGGGAAAGAGCCTATTGCTGAAAAAACATTGTTTTCGATTACTGAAACGTACTTATCCATAAATATCTTAGAAGGTAAGTACCTATTTAAATTCGTGAAAGCAATCGATCTCGGTAAAAGTACATACAAAATGTGTGTCAAAGGCAGTATATTATTTAAAGTCGCTCTATCCATGATTTTATGGTACTTTTATATACGTAAGGTATTATTATAAAAGAAAATGACATGTTACACTACACTAAAAAGTTAAAAATAAAAAACAGGTTTTAAAAAAACCGACTTCCAAAAACTACACTAAAAACTATGAAATAAAAAGTTTAAACTTCCATAATTAAAAATCTAAATGTATATTGAAGTCGGCGGGGCCTAGCATGAAAATAAGCAAAATTGCAGATGAACAAGGAATAAAAGGAAATCTTAATTTCCACGTGCACACACTGTGCACACCCTTCCTGTTTAAAGACTGAGAGGCAAAAACCTGAAAAGGCCCCGCCGGCTTCAATATACATTTAGATTTTTAATTATGGAAGTTTAAACTTTTTATGTCATAGTTTTTAGTGTAGTTTTTGGAAGTCGGTTTTTTTAAAACCTGTTTTTTATTTTTAACTTTTTATTAACTTTATATGTCCAAAAATGATACGGAACCCTCGATGCGCGAGTGCGACTCGCACTTGGCCGGTTTTTTACAGAAGATCTAAAATTAATCATCAAGATTTCAATGCTGGAGAATAAATTTATTGGCGTACCCTCCATGCCAACCGTTAAAAAAAAAACCGGGCAAAAGCATGTCAGATCATGAGATCACGCACAGTGTAGGGTTCCATAGCAAGAAGTATTTCAGCTTCCAACTGCAAATATAAGTTTGTATTTTTTAATATTATTATGAAACACAAAGTTATTTTTGTGGTTGTCAAAATCAACTGAAAATAGTGAATATTTCATTAATGAATAAACTCATCTTGTTCAAACCAATTTTAATCAAAAGTATTTATTGGTACACAAGCATATTTTTTTCAGATTTTTTGATAATGCAATTGGAAAATTACAGAGCTAACAACTTTCGGAGCTTGTAATTTCCCTAAATATGCACTAGAGCGCATAAATATTTTTTTTCACCCCTCCAGTTTCATGCTTTCATGTATAGGGGCCCCTATAATTATTTATTATTTTAGTTTTCGTAATTTCACTACAGGGTTTTATGGTGGCTCATAGAAGACAATATCTACTTGCAAGTTTCTTAAATTCATTGGTTATAAACTGTAGATTTGACTGATGGACAGACAGAATAATGATACTATAAGGGTTCCTAGTTTTACTACGGAACCCTATAAACCATGCAAGTCGACATGTCAATGTATTCGCACCAGTCACGGAATTATTGTGGTATAAAATTGCACAGTGAAAGCACACTCATAGTGGTATTAAAGTTATCATAAAATAAAAGGCACGTTTTGGCATTTGTCATTGCAACGTAACTAGTGAAGTAACCATACGACTCGGTACTCGATACTCACGATAAATCAATTCAAGTTTGTATGAATATTTGATCAATTTCATTATGTATTGTAAAGAGCTTTGGAATAAAGTTCTTATCCGAAAATTTAACTTAAACGTTAATATTGTAGGTATTTTCAAATTATACAATGATAAGAAAGGTCAATTTGTCTTTAATTGAATATTTTTAGTTACAATAACATTCCCTCAATCACACTAAAATCAAGAAAAAGCAAAAGTGATTAAATTTTCATTCAAAAGTATCGCCTTTGAATGAAAATGAAATGAAATGAAAAAGAATGAGCTTGGCGCTTTGAGCCAAGCTCATTCTTTTTCATTTCATTTCATTCTTTTCAGTAAAGATTACTACACAATATTTAATTACTATTAAAATCGAATGAAGCTGCTAAAATTCAGTAATAATTAATTGGTTACAATACTAGCATTTAAAAAAAAATCACTGAGAACGTAACTGTTAATGAGACGTTTCGTAATAATTAGAAATTGCATGCTACTTTAAAGTAAGCACAAAAAGAATACTCGCAATATATTCCATCATACTATTTAACGCACTAAAAAATTTATGTACATATTTAAAACACTTTGTGTAATTAATTATTATTTTATTGTTTCTTTCAGTTTCGTTCCAAGTTACATTCTAGGGTCTTTCGCAAATGTCAAAATGGGCCTCTTATTTTTTGACAACTATAGTAGAAGTTGATAGTATACTTACACATGTCCCTGTCATGATGTTATTCTAAAATATGGACAGGTTTATCAAATTGAGTTATATAATTTATGAATAGGTGAACAGATGGGAGGAGTGACAACATGCAAACTCAAAAGATTAGGCGTCATGGTACTCACCAGTTCTCCTCGTTGTAACATGATTATCATGGGCAAATGCATGCAGTTAGGCAGTTAGGCACAAAACACAGCAACGCTAGAGGTCGGCGCGCTACCGTGCAGCAGCGCGGTCGGGCGCAGCAGGCGGCGCCAGTGCGCCGGCTCGGCGGCGGCGCGCCGCCACGCGCGGCACGCGGCGCCCGCGCGCGCCAGCGCCGCGCCGCCCAGCCAGCCGAACACCTCGCGCAGCACCACCGCGCAGCGCCGCTCCTCGCTCTGCCACACGGACATCGCACAAGCTGCTCCGGCTACTGGCTATTACTGCTGCTTGTATACGTAATGTCGAACTTCCTTTACAACCTTAACAACGGCAAGTTTGTAGCGGTGGTAAGTATAGAAGGCCCGCAAAACAATCAACGAGACCACTGAGTGTCAAGGCGACTCTCTGACCGTCAAACGTGACAAGTCAAGTGGTGAAATGAGATAAAAATTTTGCAGATTTGCAGCATATTATGGTCACGCACGGCCACAGAACATTAATACTCTAGCGCGCACGGCACGCAGGTTTTGAGCATTTTTTTTTTGAGCAATTTGATCATTTTTTTTTTGACATTCAAACTAGTGTTGCCAACTTTTTTGTGCCATATCCGCGATAAGAGTTAAGTAACTGTTCAAAGTTTGAACAGTTACTTATCGCTTTTAGTGGTTTGTGGTGGTTTGAATTTCAAACCTTTGAGGTTGTTTCGGTGTTTCTTCTCAAAGGTAGTCATATCGGAAACACCGAACTCATCTAGCTTAAAAAAATATTTTGACGTGTAAAGTGTTATTTTTAACCTATTTACAAAATAAATATCATTTACCATTTATCATTAAACCACCACAAACCACTAAAAGCCAGAATCATAAAGTTAATCTTATATTATAATGTCGAAAACACGAAACCCCTTTGTGTCAAAGTGCCTTTTCATAACAAAAACATCGTTTACATGTTAGTGGTTCAATGTTTTGCTTACCACTAACTGTTGTAAACTAAACCACTAGCAAAAACCCCCAGCCAATAAAAACATAATGCCTCCGCTCAAAGAGCGATCTAAGCCACCAGTTTTTGGGAAAAATCCACTGAGTTGGCAACACTGATTCTTGACACAATATTGACATTATTTTGACAGCCAGCTAGTGTTGCCACTTGAGTTGCCAGCGTCAAATGCCAGGGCTGTCAGCATGGAGGAATAATTTTACTGGAGTCTGTAATCTTGTATCTGTATCTGTGTATGTCGAGTATTATTTTCTCTGTGTGTTTCACGGAGCTTAGGCAAGAGTAAGAGAGAAAGCATGTAAGGAGTCTGGCAACGTCTCTCTGTTGGCCATTTCTTGTTGACAGTGACACACTTAGTGTGTCAAAACATTGCGGTGTGGTTGTATAAATTATGGGCCGTACCACAAAAAAGATAAACATGTGTTCAACACGAACGCTACCAAAAATATTAGCCACTTGTTTTAGCACTAGCTTGTCTAAAACAAGTGTGTGTATTATTTTTGGTAGCATTCGTGTTCAACGTCGTGTTTATCTTTTTTGTGGTAAGGGTGTAAGCCCCCTTTCGTTGCATAGAAATCCCGGAATTATCATTTTACACGTAAGTCTTTGACAACGATTTTATCATTTGATTGTTGTACCTACATAATATTTAAATTGCTAACCATGCTATAATAAAGTTTATGTTAATGTATAACCTAGACTATATAAATTAATGGTACCTAGGTTTTTAGTGAACTAGAAGCACATAGAAGCTCCGAAAGTCGTTAAGAAAAATTGTGTAATTTTCCAACCGCGTTTTATCAAAAAATCAGAATAATATCCCAAGCTTTTTAATCGAAGCAAAAATAGATTATAAATAGAAAATAGATACAAAATAATCAATAGTAAGTAGTATGTAATGACAAGCTATATTTATAATTATTTATTATTAAGTCATCATTCGCCTAGCCTTTTCCCAAATTATTTATTATTAAGTATACCTACTTATTAGTTATTAAAATACCTATTACAAAATAATCACAACAGACTATTCTAAAGTAAACTAATAAGCTATTATAGAAAAACCAGACGATTATCTACAAGCAAGACACGCGCCCTGAGGGTTCCGTACACTTATCTGATTATTTAGGTATGTAGATAAATATTAAATAAATATACCACTAGAAATATGCAATAGCGCCATCTGTGAGCAAGATGGCCGTATTATATTGTTCTTCTAGTGGCGACATGACGTATGAGCAGCCTCCATTCGTTTAGGATTTTGCCGCGGGCAGACGGTCGACAAAGTGATACCTACTAGGGTTCCGTTTTTCCTTTTGAGGTACGGAACCCTAAAAAGTGTATCTACCCCTATATTCGAGGTTATTTTGTTTGGCTGACAAAAATATTGACCAACTGGATGAAAATACATTTGATGTGAGTGTGCGGTTTGCGTGTGCGGTATGCATGTGCATGTGCGTGTGTGTGTGCGGTGTGCGTGTCTTGTGCGCTACAGCGAGGCAAGCTCCTTCTTGGCGGCCTGCATGTAGTCGTGCGTGGCGTCGTGGAGGTCCTTGTCGCCGAGGGCGGCGTCCAGGTCGGTGGAGGAGTGCGCGGGGCTGCCCTCCTCCGCCTGGCGCTGCTTCAGGCGGATCTCGCGCAGGCGCGCCTCCAGGATGCGCTCGCGCTTGCTCTCGCGCTCCAGCACCTGCAACACGGCGCGCGTCACGGCGTGCGCGGCGCTGCCGCCGCCACAGCCGCTACAACACTACTGCGTAACTTACCGCCGTCAGTAGAACCTTGTCGTTTTTGTCCGATATGGACAGAGTCTGTGACAGCTCCAGCAAGTAAATGTTGCCTTTGGCACTCCCGCATGTCAGTAGTGAGCCCTGTACAACAATACGTCATTAGTCTAACATTATTGGAGGTTCCGGAGCGCAGCGTAGACCAATCATTCATATGGAGAATTATCAATTTGACTTATACTAGTTATATTTAAATTAATTAATTTTGTTTAACAAATAGTATAGCCTGCAGTGTTGCTAAGCTGAGAGAACAAGGGTGTAGAAGAAGGTGGGTGTGGGTAGTGACCGAGTCGTGCGCGCGCAGCGTGACGAGCGGCTCGCGGCACACCTGCACGCGGAGCACGGGCGCGCGCGTGCGCCGCAGCAGGTCCCACACGGCCAGCGCGCCGTCGCGCCGCGCCAGCAGCAGCACGGACAGGCGCGCGGGGCTCCACGCGCCGTCGGCCACGCGGCGGCGCGCGCCCGGCGTCCACAGCACCGCCGACTCGCGGCACTCCTCGCTCCACACGCGCGCCGTCCAGTCGCCCACCGTCAGGAAGTTCTTCAGGAAGCCGGGGTTGCGCTGCACGCGCCACACGGGGCCCAGGTGCGCCTCGAACTGCAACGTTAGGTACATTGTAACTTAATAACATCACACTCATATTATAATGATTCTGTTTTAGTAATTTTCATACGGAACCCTAAAAACCTCACCAAACATACTGAGTGCCACGCAGGTGGCTCCTAATGGTGCTAATGTGAATTGAATGAATACACAACTTCCGTATATCTAGTAAAACATACCTACTCTCCAAAATGCTCCACAAAGTACATATTTGCTGTAACTAGATAGGAACCTTTGAATAGGTACACAAGGCGACAGTTTGTGCCCGAACATATATTATTTGCTATAATATTATAGTTTGTGTAACAGCACTTACAGCACGTAAATGCGTGCAATCGTGTATTATAGTCTGAATACCTTGGCAGGCAACTTGTCCATTGGAGATTTTCCCTTCCTGTTGCCGTTGATGACGTATCCATTCTCTGTGCCGACCATGAAGCGCGTCGGTATAGTTGGCTCAAACTCCATGACGCTGATGCCGTAGGACTTGGCCACGCTCTGCGCGTCGTTCTGCGACTTGACCACGTCGATGATCATCTCGTCGGTGGGCTCGTGCATCCTGCGCAGGTCCCACCACTTGACGACGCCGTCGGGCCCGCCCGAGAAGAACTCCATGCCCGTCTTGGCGTTGATGAACAGCACGTTCTTGACGTAGTCGCGGTGCGCGTGGTGCGGCGGGCTGGCCGCGGCCGGCCGGCGGCCGCTCTCGCGCGCGTCCCACGCCGCCACGCCGCCGCTCATCAGCCCGCCCGCCAGCACGTGCACGTCCTTGGGGTTGTACTGCAGGTCCAGCAGGGGGCACGGTGGCGTTATGCTCCTCTCTGGTTGGTTAGAGTTTTCTACGTCCCATATGTACGCCAAGAGAGGAGCGCTCGTCTCACGGTTGAAATCGACGTCTACGTACGTGGCAGCGAAGCGAGCCCCGCCGTCGGGTGACCAGCACAGCGAGCTGACGGGCCGGCGCGGGCTCTCCACGCTGACGGTGCGTCCCGACTGGTCGCGGGTGGTGGCGCCCGCGCCGTCGCGGTACACGTTCACGGTGCGACAGCTGTTGTGCTCTACCTCGGGCATGTTCGCTAATTCCGTGTAATACGTCTGGTACATGTCAATAGCGTTGTTTTGCAATGCGAGACGTTCCAACCCCTGCAACACGTCAATCGATAGTGAGTCGAGTGATACGCGTAGGTCGCGCGGCGCGCCGGCGTTGTGCTACTCACCGGGGACAGCGCATTGATGCAGTGGATGTAGCCGTCATCCTTCTCGATCTTCCGGCGGTACCTCTGCGTGGCCTCCGGGTCGTTGACGTTCACGTCCCTGGGCCAGCCGCCCTCCGCGTGGTGGGCGCCGGCGCTGGCGTGCTCGGCCCTGCAACAGGCGGCGGTGAGCGCGCGGCGGGCGCGCGCGGCGGGTGCTGCCGGTCACCACGTACCGGACGGTGTTGAGCTCGCGCTGCGAGTAGCGCGGCGCGTGCTGCGTGACGGCGTCCACGGGGTTGCGCAGGATGTAGTTCTTGTGCTCGCCGGGGTTGCTGGAGATGCTGTCGCACATGTCCGTCCTCTGCTCGCAAAACATCGGCTGACGACCGAATTGGCTGCGTAATTTGCTGTATACATATGTTAAATCCATTTTAGGTAGCAAATATTTTAAAAATATTAATAACAACTAAACAACGAGAGAAATTTATGATAAATTTTACTGATGACAACGATTTCAACTTAAGAACACTGACTGACACTGACATGCACTGACATCAAAGAGTAGAATATTACCCTTTATAATTTTATTAAGTTTGTACCTATATGTCACTATATGTCACTCACTTCACTACACGAGCCGCGAGCCGAACGCCAAGCCGTACAAATGGGTGGACAAATCCGTCATCGAAATTGCACAGTTGGGTTTCGGTAAGAAGCGGTTTACCGATCCGATTCGCGGCACTTGCGTCTTCGGGCAGAAACCCTATCATTCACACGCAGATTTGTCCGCGGACTTGTTGCCAGCGACAAATCCGGTGGATGCGGATGGGCTCGCGTGTGAATGGAGGCCATTAGAGCAAATGCTCTAAGAATTCTGATATAGCTCGGCCAAGGTGCTCACTTTAAAAGGGCACTGGCAGACGCCCATAGAACGCTGGGCTTCAGATTGTGTAAGTCGGTACAGATATGAAATTAGTTTGGTGTGATCGAGTATTTCAAGAGTATTTAAATTCATTTTTTATTTGTTTTTATACGTAATTGGGTTAAAAAGAAATATTCGTATTTCTGACATTGAGGTTAAGTATGGTGTGAATGATCCAGTGAAGTACAGCCCGACTAATGAGTTCTCAATTCAAAGGTTTTAGTTGCTGTCACCATGATATTCTGTGGAGGCACGCGCCAGCCAGCATGCACCCGTTTTTGTTTTAGTGGTTTTTTCAAAATGTCAATGGCATAATCATTTTATTTCTTATTTATTTCGATTTTTGATTCCAATTCTTAATCTCTAAGATAAATTGGGCAAAGAACAATTAAAATATATTTTTATTTTTGGTTATGCTTTTATTACTGTACCATATCAAGCCCAAAACTGCCGACGTCCTTTCAAACAGATTTATGTGTTATAGTAATGCCTAGGACACTATCAAGTGGTGAACGAGAATTGGTACCTATTGAAAGAAAACTTCCAACACCGTTAAAAACGGTGTAACATATTGAAATTCAGGGCAGCCAACATAGCGTCGAAGGGACTTGTTATATTCGCGCGCTCTAGCCCCGGCCATCTATAAACAGCCACAGCAAAGCCTCAATCACAACAACGACAACGTTACAACCTTTTTGTACTACTGTCACAATACATTAATAGTAATCTGTGGGCACATCAAAATAAAGTCCCAAAATGGGCCACATTGATTTTGCATTGTTGATTGACGACTTATAAATTATTGTTCTACTCTTTGTTGACGCCTGATGTCGTGACGAGAGTTCATTTGAGTTTAATAATGCAAACAAAATATTGTTAAAATTAGAGAGTGAGGTCGCGCCCCCCCCCCCCCCCCCCCGTGCATGGCTCCCGCGGGGCAGTTCCCGCTGTTTCGGCTGGCCGCGCTGCTCGCGCGCCAGCTCAGCGCGCCCGTCGCCGCCAGGATCAAGGTGTCATACCCACACCTACTCGACGCAGTTTGTTGTTAGCCTAGGCATTATTTTTATTTATCATGGAAAAGTGCGAGTAGGACTCGCGCTCTGAGGGTTCCATACAAACAATTTTAGATATATTAAATTAAATATTCCACTAGAAATATGCATGCACAAATGCCGATATTACATACTTCTTCTAGTGGTGCCATCTATTAGCAAATACCTCCACCCGTTGATCCCGTGACGTTATAAGGGTTCCGTTTTTCCTTTTGTACCTCAAAAGGAAAAACGGAATCCTAAAAATAATAAATTATAAAAAATATTTCTCCTTTTTGAGGGGGAGCCAAATTCCCGTAGGTAGGTATTTCGGGGTCCATTCTCCTAAACTTGTAGTTGACTAGCAAGCCTATCGTGTGTCCGGATACATATTAGTGTATGGTGTCCGGCGCGGCGCGGTTCACGAGACTGAGTTGCGATGTGTGTGCGCAGGAGGTGGCGGTGCGGCACCCGCGCGTGGGGCGCGCGGTGTGCGTGCGCGCGGGCCGCGTCTTCCACGCGGGCGAGCTGCGCCTGCGGCTGTGGACGCTGGCGCTGCGCCAGCCGCGCGCGCTGCCGCCCATCTCCGACCAGGCCGCGCTCGACGCCGGCGCTAACTTACTCGGTACGCACTCTTTACACGACTTTTGCATGCTATACGTATACTAACGACTTGCTAACGATTAATGGAATGAATGCTTCTAAAGCATAAAAACATCCTTGGTCCCAATCATTTTAAAAGTGTCGTTGCGAAACCTTTATTTTTTGTCGAAAGAATGCTTATGATTGCGCTAGGTGTGGTCGTATGCGTTTTGAGGCGCTTATTAATACGCATACGAAGCTGCAGGGAGTGCTAACACTCCCTGCAGCTGTCTGTTCAGTACTCTGCGCCACTGTGTGACGTCATGATGTGGCCACTCTCACGCGGCGCGCTCGCTCGGCAGGTGAAGCAGCAGTGTTCGGCCTGGGAGGACTTATAATGATATTGGAAGTGAACAGACAAGCAAACAAACAGGAAGACAAGGTATGTGCCCGTTTATTAACTAAAGCTACGTATTACTTGCGGAATCACTGTACGAGTGGCACTTGTGTGTATTTTGATTGCACGAGTGGTTCACGATGTGGTCAAAAGTTTTGTTAGTTCTGTGTAATCATAATACTTACTTACATTTTACACAAAAATTTAAAGGTTAGAAATTATTCAATGCACATTCAGGTTATTTCCTCTAATTTGGTTAAGGTGGTTTCTTTGCACTGTGGCGGGAAACTCCCCACCTTTACTCTTACACAACAATTATGGATCGGAATCCGGAAAACAACATATTTTTTAGAAAACCAACCAGACTCCTGCTTTATACGTGACTGCGTATAGTTGGGAGGTCAAGCTCAAGCCATATCTCATTCACGATCTACTTGACCAATCATGATAAAAATGTACCTCCGTTTTTAAGTTAGGCTAGGTTGTCGTCTGTAAACCACCCTAACCGACTGCCATAGTTCACTTAAATTAATGCAGTCTATCTAGTCGGTCCAATTATTATAATAAATAAGATAACTAGATTAGCATCGTACCTATTAAGGTGGATCCACACATTGCGAGCATACGCTCCGCACGGCGCACAACGCATGCCTCGGCTTGAGGCGTGCGTGTTGACAAATTATACCAACATATGCTCGGGTCGAGCCATCGCGTGCGAAGCAAATGCTCGAGCCAAGTAGGCGCGCAGACTTGGCAAGGCATGCGCTCCGCACGGCGCACAACGCACAGCGCGTGTGCGCGCGCACACGCGCTATTCGCTGTGCGCCGTGTGGCGGCCGGCTCATTGCGAGCAGTGCGTTGCGTTTGTATGGTTGTGTCCGCCGGGTTGGATCGGCCCGAGCATGCGCTGCGCGCTGTTTGGTCCGAGCAAACGCAGTTTCATTTTCGCAGTCGAGGCGTGCGTTGATATTGTACGCGGCGCACGCCTCGAACGTGCATGCGCCGCTACGTCCACACCTAACATAATGCTCGCACTGAGGCACTTTGATCTTGAAGCATTTGCCGACATACGTTGGCTCGCCCTCGCGCGTGGTCCACACTTGGCGAGGCATGCGTTGTGCGCCGTGCGGAGCGCATGCCTCGCAATGTCTGGATCCACCTTTACAGTCATATTACTACTTTAGCTCAATGTAACTTCCACTTTAGCTCACAAAGTTACAAATTAAATGGTAACACTCGTGTGTGCGGACGTGTGTTCGTGTGCAGGTGTTAGACGAGGCGTCGCGGTGGCTGGCGCTGCAGCTGCAGCTGGCGGAGCTGCGGCGCGAGCTGGCACTGCAGCAGCGCGACATCGACCGCCTGCACGCCGCGCTGCGCCGCCTCGCGCCGCACTCGTCCTCCGGCACGTCACCGTCTCCTCCGGCATCCACGGCTGAGGGTCCCCCGCCGCCGACGTCGGAGTGTATCTCGTCGCCGACGTTGGAGTGTCCGCCATCACCAGAGTGTACCCCACCGCTAACGTCAGAGTGTCTTCCACCACCGATGTCAGAGTGTCCTCCGCCACCGATGTCAGAGTGTCCCCCGCCACCAACGTCAGAGAGTTCCCCGCCGTCATCCGTAGAGTGTCTTCCGCCACCAACGTCAGAGTGTCCTCCGCGACCAACGTCAGAGTGTCCTCCACCAGCGATATCAGAGTCTCCCGCGCCACCAACGTTAGAGTGTCCTCCGCGACCAACGTCAGAGTGTCCTCCACCACCGATGTCAGAGTCTCCCGCGCCACCAACGTCAGATTGTCCTCCGCCGCCGATGTCAGAGTGCTCCCCACCGCCGACGGCACCATGTTAATGCCTGACATTCGGATCATGTAGTGTACGTAGAGTGCGTATTACCTAGTGTGGGACACCCGCGCGGTGAACACGGCACACTGTCTAACGGTCCGCATTTTAGTCCTAAACGTCAATTATGCTACATTTTCGTGAACTTCCACGTAAGAATAAGTAAGTGTATGTTATAATTCGCTCCACGTAGTCGTTGCAGTGGTTACTAATATTAGCATAGAAAACAATTTGCAGAACATGTACGTACAGTAACAATCGGTCGCCGGTGTACTGTTATATAGCCGCGGCCGCTCCACGCCACACTCCTGCGCTCCCGCACTGTGCGCTCTGCTCAGCATGCTGTGGTGCGCGGCGCTGCTGCTGCTGGCGAGCTTCGCCGAGCTCCACGCGTCCTACACCAGCCTTCGTGAAGGACCACCAAACAATTGTGGGTTCAGCCATTACGGTTAGTTTTTACCATTACCAACAAACCTAATTAGATACATATTTCTAGATAAAATAGACCATACATTACTTTAATATACCTAGATAGAAATTTCGTCAAGAGAATGAAGTTACAAAACAAAACGTTCCTATATGTTCCTATGGAACGAATACCTCAGATTTTGTGTTGTCTTTAGAGAATTCTAATGTTATAATAATAATATGTAAGTGAAGTATACAACAGCTTGTTAATGATGTAGCTACCTACATGTTGGCTTGTATGACTCACAGGCAGCCGCGCGGGCACTCCGCAGCGGCTCGTCGAGACGCAGCTCACGCCCGGCGTCGCCGACTGGAACATCGTCGTGCCCGTGAGTAACAAAACAAAAATATGTGTTATTTTTGGTTAATTATTATTCTAGTATTAAGAAACGAAAGTAACCTATGAAACAAGTCTGTTTAAATCACCCATTCGCTAGAAAGTGCACAGAAACCGTACCAAAATGTGAACATTGCACTGTAGGTGCCGCCACCGTGTAAGAACGCGCGCGTGGCCGGCGTGGCCGTGCGGGTGTGCGACACGGACGCGCCGCCGCACGTGGGCATGCGCGGCGCGCTGCGGGCGCGCGTGCGCCGCACGGGCCGGCTCGCCGGGCCAGCCACCGTCCACGCCACCGTGCACTGCGTGCTGCCGCCGCGCTCGCCGCCCGCGCCGCTGTTGCGCGACACCGACACGAGCTTCACGCACGAATTATCGTCCAAAGAACTGATCTCAAACAATGAGACGTCGAACGACTCGACGTCGAACGAACTAATGCCGATTTCGAACACAGCGTTACCGTCGCCGCCGATACAACACATGACGACAACGCAGGTGGAATCGACATCAACAACCGAAAAGGTTACACCCCCAACGAAAAAATATGTCCATCGTAAAGACAAAACAACACATACACTGAAAGTAACGATTAAAATTACACCAACAAGTCACGAATCCACAGACAAAGTAGAACAGTCTCACAACCCAGAGCTGCCTCCGATGTCGTATAAAGGAGAGCCTGACAACGTGATATCTTCGCAAAGTCCCGAGTATTCAGTGATGCATCTGCTCCGCTGGTACCGGCCGAGGCTGGTGCAGTACTCAGCGCCGCCGCCGCTGTACGCCGCGGTGCCGCCGCCGCACGCGCGCCGCATCCCGGCAGTGTTCGGGCCGTTCACTTTGTTCAGTCCGCGCCCGAGTTTCTGGCAGCATCGACAACCGCTCTTATATTTCTAGCACGCTTGACTCCTCTTGCTAAATGTTAAATGAGATGACGTCCAATTTGAGATCTTGAAAACGTCGTCGACAATCTTCCTTGTTCACTTTAAATAGCGAAGGCAGCGTCGCGGCGTTTAAGGCAGCAGTATCATAGATAAGGCACTATAATATTTGACAGTTCCGTGAGGAACTCGAAACTTATTATAAATACTTTCACAGTAATGTGAATCCGGTTCAATTAAATTTAATAATAAGTCGGCGACACCGGTGAAGATAACTAGTTTGTCAGCAGTAGAGCTGCAGCAGTTGGAACACATTCCTCAGCCGGAGCGCGGAACTTGGTGTCGGAACTGTTGCTCTCTAGCGTTCCGAGATTCGACTCATGTAAACCGAATTTATGTAGGAACAATGCAAGCAAATTAAATAAAAAATAGCATATTTATAGAAAACCATACCTACATAACTACTTGTCATCTCTACGTGCAAACACACTGATTGTTACAGCCATACGGTCGTAGATTGGTGCTGAGAGCACGTACGGTGTGTTATTGTAGTCCGGAATAATAATAATAATAATAATCACGTGGGCAATAGAGGTTTATAAAGTGTTGTGTGTTTTATTAATGATACCTTCAAAATATCTAAGAATTCGATATAATGTTCGAAAAAAATATATTAATATGCATTTGTCTCATTACTTTCATATGCATTGAGTGAATTATGGAATTAATCACGGAAATCATTAGATTCCCGAATAACTGTAATTTATCTCAAATCTGTAAATGCAGTTGAACTTTTCATTTTTTACTGGAACTTTATTTGATATACTACACCTATTACTAGAATCGTTACTAAAGAATATTAATTTGAAATTCATAGATGCTAATGAAGTAATGTTATGAGCACGCGGGCCGCGGCGGGACGCGGCGGGACACGGCGGGACGCGGCGGCGGCGGGCGGGACGCGGCCGGCTGATTGCGTCCGCCGCGTCACAATGCGCTATTGTTGGAAACAGAAATAAATACAAGCACAAAAGATGACGCTTTCTTGCTATAATGAGGACGGCGCGGAAGTAAATAGTTTTGTGACGCGCTGCATTCTGTACGCTGCGCCGGTGTCAGCGCCGCGGGCGGCCGGCGCACTCGCAGCGAACACCTCATGTCACAGCCACCGGCGAGATCGCAAATATATTACTAAATATTGAAATTTCTCCATTTCTGCCCCAGTATTAATTCACCTTGTCTTACCCGGGAAAAAAATGTAAGTGGATTATGCAAATAATATGATCCAGAGAGCAGGTCACGGCCCTCGGCTGCCGCTGATGAACGAGAAGTGACTCGACGTAAATAAACGGAGTTTATCATCTAATGTACCTCAAACACTTATCAATACTTTTTGAAGTCAAAATCTTATAGGTAACAATTGGGTTGCGGTCCTAGGTACTACTTATTGTAACGAGTTGAGAACATCGGACGTAAGCCTCGGCAAGGCATGCACACTCGCCGGGTCACGTGGCAGGTCGCGCCCGTCACCAGCACCACTCGACAGACAACATTGGTAGGTACTTCTTTTTCTTTATATACAGCGTGGCAGGTTAGACAGTGGAAATATTTTAAGGGGTCATTGTACTCATCATTATGAACAACTTTTACTATGGGACAAACCCTGAACTAGCGAAAAAAAAATCAGCTGTTCCATACATTTTGTTGAGTTATGTGAACATAAATGGGAACAGCAGATTTTTTTTTTCGCGATTTCAGGGTTGGTCTCATAGTAAAAGTTGTTCATAATGATGAGTATGACTCCTTAAAATATTTCCACTGTCTAACCTGCCACCCTGTATATTATACAACGTTTATATTATACTGACATGTTTATATTATTAATAGTTCCTGCCGGACCTCAACTGGGTGGACCGCGTATTGGTCGGTTACATATAATGGTATTTGTCTCCTAGTGAAACGAGACTGCCATGGTCAAGGTAGGACAAGCATTAATTTCCGCATAGAAAACAGACATCAAATACGATGAAGTGGTATCAAGCTTGACCACTAAAATATCCATGACATGTCGTGCAGTAGACTGCAGCCACAGCGCAGCATGCAGCCACAGCGCAGCATGCAGCCACAGCGCAGCATGCAGCCACAGCGCAGCATGCAGCCACAGCGCAGCATGCAGCCACAGCGCAGCATGCAGCCACAGCGCAGCATGCAGCCACAGCGCAGCATGCAGCCACAGCGCAGCATGCAGCCACAGCGCAGCATGCAGCCACAGCGCAGCATGCAGCTACAGCGCAGCATGCCGCGCCGGCGACGTCACGCACGGACCTATTACGAGCACATTGTCGAGGTGGTCGGATTCGTTCCGCGTCGCGATTGACTGCTGTCGCTACAGATTGGTGCAAGTAATATGAACGATATCAGTAAACAATATACGGTAACGCGTCGTGTAAATTCCATGCTTGCGTTGAAATATATTTATTTTGTTATAGGTAAGTTTGAATGAATGCTGAAACTCTAAAGAAGTCAAAGTCGAAGTCAAGTAAGGAACCCTTATAGTTTCACTCTGTCTGTCTGTCACATCCTCGTCAATCTACAGTAATTCATAACTAGTTTGTAAGAAACTTCTCAGATAGATGTCTTCTATAAACCGCCATTAAGGCCTGTAGTGATATTATAAAAAAAAAAAATGTAGGGGCCCCAGAAAGGCCCCCAAGAAGCAGTGATAGCCTAGTGGTTTAACCATGTGCCTCCCACGGCGAATGGTTCGAGTTCGATCCCGAGGCACGCACCGCTAACTTTTCGAAGTCATGTGCGTATTAGAAATTAATTATCACTTGCTTTAACGGTGAAGGAAAAAATTGTGAGGAAACTGTCCTATTAGAACCAAAAATTCGAAGACATGTGACGTCCACCAACCCGCACTGGGCCCGCGTGGTGGATTAAATATTATATTTTAGCGCACCCCTTCATGTATCATTGGATAGGTCTTTGAAAATAACATAAATGTTTTTAATTCACTTTTTTATTTAAGTGCATATTTAGTGAACTAGGAGCTCCGAAAGTCGTTAACAATGTGTCTTCCCCTGTAATTTTCCAAAAGCGTTATCGAAAAACCTGAAAAAAAAAAAATCTTATAGAATCTAATAAATGCTTTCGTTGAATGCTAGTTTGTAGGTACAAGATACGTCAATTACTATTTAAAATATTCACTACTGCAGTTTTGATTTTGACAACCGCAAGAATAATTTTGTATTCAATAATCCTATAATGAAATTCAAAATTATATTTGCGGTCGACAGATTAAAATACTTCTTGCTACGGAACCCTGGACTATGCGTGGTCCGACACGCTTGCCCGGTTTTTTATTTCATGGTTTTTATTGTTAGATTTAATTATCTTCCTTAAAAAGATGTAATGTTTTTTTTTTAGTTTTAATCCTATTTATTGACTCGTCCGAACTTTCCTATTTGTATACTAGAATAACATTGTAATAGGTAAGAGATAAAACTTTAATTGAGACTCAAATTATATGAATGAACAAGCAGCTCGGTGAAGTAATTACAACTCTCATTAGATTACAGCCGTGGTCGAAACAGGGTCAACTATACAGTCGACATGCTAACCTATTTCAACCATGGTATCTACAATATTCAACAAAGGGAGTACTTTGAAGCATTTGAGTACGTCCCTCACAATACCACTGCGTCTTGTAGAGCTTCACATTTCGTAGAGGGCCTACGTTCGCTACGTAGGTGCTACGCATTGCTACGACAAGTCAAAGGCGCTACGATCAAAGCTTTCTATATCAAAGTGAACGTTGTAACGTTGTACTTGTTTTGTGTAAAACACGTGTCGATTACGTCACGAGTCAAAATTTCTGGGAAAATAATGAAAAACAAATTAAACATTCATAATTATTATTACATCTTACCTCATTCACTGTACAGGATCCGAAATAGCTCTCACGTAGCCAGTGTATTGGCGTTCACTAATAAACAGTACTCTTTTCGCTCCGTCTACTTTTCAGTTTAACCTGCAGGTATGTATGTACATCGTATGTGTTTATTTAATCCCAGATACGCAGTGTTTATTGTAGTAGATTTTAAACGGAACAATCCAATCAATATAGTTACAGCTGCGGAAACACGACGAGCACAGTTAAAGTATATTGTAACACAGCTGTTGCCCGCGACTTCGTCTGCGTGAAAATTTATGAAAAGTATGTGCATTCTCAAGTCCCAGGCTACCTCTTTTTAAAATTTTTGCCACACAGTAAAAGTATAAGAAACACGCACACCCAAACTTTCACATTAACAATATTAATGTGATTGTGTCGGCTTGCGTCCACTGCTCCTGCTTCACTCCTTTCCAGATGAAACGAAAGCAAAGTTTTCATGTTGAATAACAAGAAAAAAGTAACATCTGGTTGGGCTGTTCCCAGCTACTTGTTACTTTTTTTTGCGATACAAAGTGAATAAGAGAGTGTGCGGCGGGGGGAGGGCGGGTGGGGGGCTTGTCACTCGAGCAGCTGCATCAGG
This sequence comes from Thalpophila matura, assembly GCA_948465475.1. Lineage (NCBI taxonomy): Eukaryota > Metazoa > Arthropoda > Insecta > Lepidoptera > Noctuidae > Thalpophila > Thalpophila matura. The sequence continues at coordinate 91,126 of OX419178.1, forward strand.
TATTCGTCAAATGACGACACTCGGCCTTCATAAAACTCTTTTAGAGGTTTGGTGTACGTAGGTCGACCGCGGACACAGAAAAAATTGGATGGTAAATTAGAAAGTCACGTTGTATAGGTATCTATAGACGAGGGTTTGCTATCAAACATCATGATGATAAACATATGTAGCGGAAGGTTTAATTACTATTGTAGTACTCACTGAACATGTTCTGAACCGTGGCTGTTGATTTTTAGAGTTCCGTAGTAAAACTAGGAACCCTATAAGACTGTGTCCCCAGTAGGCAAACTGTTAGCGGCCGACTGAGTTTGCGGCGTATCGGTTTAGTACGCCCTTCCATATATTTGAAATGGAGTGTCCACAGTTTGTTAGTTTTGCGCTAACAGTTTGCCTACTGGGTACTGTTAGCGCAAAACTAGCAAACTGTCACAGCCTTATAGTTTCGTCATGTCCGTCTGTCAACTACTTTACTTTCCTGGGAAGGAAAGAGTCATTTTCCTGACAATGTGGGGGCACATTGTCAGGAAAATGACTCTTATTGTGGCAGCGACTCGAACAATGGACCATTTGCTAGCCGTGAGTTTCACACGGTTTCATATATACTGTTAATATTAATCTGAATTTAGTTAAATAATACAAATTGCTTGCGATGGACGCATCGTGACACGTTTGTTAGTCAGTGACGTTGAATTTGATCATAATTTAATTGAGTAACTGTTCATCAACCTCACTTGAAAAGGTCATTAAGTTTTAAAGGAGACTTTAACGATAGAAATTGCATGTTTAAAGTCTCCTTTAAAATTTAATTGCGCTGCGGGGGGTCAGCAGAGGCCCGTTTTTAGGGCGGTCCTGCAGCAAGGCTGGTCGAAAGCCTCGTCATAGAATTTCCATGAGTTTTGACAAGCTATTATGGTCACCGCAATCATCAATTGTCGGTCAATACTTCAATAGTGATAAAATAATTTGATGTAATTTCCAGTTCGGTATCCTCGCAGCTACGGCCTACACATCAGCTGCCGAGAGCTGAGAGCCGAGAGCCGAGGCAACAAATCGCGCCGACATAAATTGATTGCAGGCCGTCACTTCGCGCTCTTGAACAAAACGGTAATTTTTCTAACCTAACTATGTACTTTGTGAGCTCTTTGTTTGAATAATGCCGCTACATGTAAGTGTCGAAACGCTGATAACCCATTAGGCTACTTGCATAACACTTGCTTGAGTATCAACCGCGTGTATTGGCGAGGCGTGAATGTGTTGCTTTTATATTCACAATAACCTGGACGAACACAAAGAGAACACCGGGAAGTCAATCAATCTAAATAAAACACAATATTTGACGGCAGTTACAAGTTTTATGAGAGGCAACAGCCCGCGAGGCGAGGAGGCTGCCCTACGCAGGTGAGAGTCGACGTCTCGCTGTACATTAATATTTTGTCAAATCTGTTTGTGTTTCAGTTAATTTGCATTTATATTGGATCTGACTCAGAAGGCGGGCCGCCTTTTTCGGTCGGCGACAGAGCGGCTGACTACACCTTGTACTTGGCTCGAGAGATCGGCAAATGTTGGAACCTCACTCGTGCACTATTTAAACCAACTACTAGCATAGCAGATGGCTTATTGCTCGTAAAACGTATGGCCAGTGGTAGAAATGTAGCGAAGTGGCGACCGCGAGCCTGGAGACACGCGGGGAGGTTGCTCCACGAGGTGGTGTGACCGCCTGGTGCAGGTCGCGGGACGCCGGCGGGAGCGCGCGGCGCGGGACCGGCTGCTGCGGCGATGCTTGCAGCTTGAGGAGGCATTTCTAGCAGTTGGCGTCTTTTGGCAAATATGATGATGTGCACAACGTATCCTAGTGAACATAATTAGCTTAGCGGGAAACAGAAATACAAGTAATATGCAATATAGAGGTTAACAAATAAAATATACATAACATTATTATTATGTTGTATCTAATGTGTACCTACTTCAAGCATCTAATGCTAGAAAGTATAGTGAACATTAAAAGTAAATGATGATTGTTTTAATTTCAAAAGTGTTTTATTAATAAAAAAACCGGCCAAGTGCGAGTCGTACTCGCGCACCGAGGGTTCCGTATCAGTTTTGGATGTAAGTTTGTTTGTGACGGAATTTTGATGATTTTGAAAAACTGCACTAGTTAGGAACATCGTTATATTTTTAGTGCAATATTTGGGTCAATTCCTATCAACTCTAATTATTTCAGATTTTTCGCTCCGCAAACTTCGGAGATAAGGGGGGGGTATGGTATTTTTTCAGTCATTTTTCATCATATGTCGAAAACTGGAAGACATAAAATAAAATAAAAATATATTTTGAAATGTGCAAATCAAGCCCTTTCATATGATAGGTATGTCACTTAACCTAGTAACCCCACTTTGAAATTTCGGACCCCCACTCCGGCCCCTTTTGCAATGAAAATAAAATCATTTTTTGACTTTTTTTATTTTCAAATCAAATCAAATCAAAAATATTTATTTGCCAGAATATGGTACAATTATAGGTGTTACATTAATGTTATGTCAGCATATCCTGCCATAATATGGCGTGCAAATATTTAGTTTAATATCTGGAGCAATCAATTTATATAATTTATTAAATTATTATTGTCTTATCTTCTAAATAATCCTTAACAGTATTCTTATTCTTATTCTTATTCTTTATTGTACACACATAAAATTACAAATACAAGTTTTTACAAATTAAAAGATATGTACAAAGGCGAGCTTAACCCAGAATTGGGTTCTCTTACAGCAAACCTCAGTGCGATAGAGAGCTCTGTAAATGAGGATAGTACCTAAATAAGTGTACAGACGTGTATCACAATACAAATTATATATAATATTTTTACTTACATACATAATAAAATATAAACTAAACAAATATGTGTATAGTACACAACACATAAACGTAATACATATACAGTATAATACTTTTTAGATAATAATAATTTAAATAATATTTTTTTAAACAATGTCAATGGTAAGTCTTGAAGAGTATTTGGTAAATGATTGAATATGATTATCGACATGCAGTAAACGTTTCTCTGGAATAGTTTTAGTTTTATGGTTGGTAACCGAAGTCTCTTTTTATGCCGTGTGTATGTTTCAATAAAATTAGGCAAGCTATTTTTATAACTGTTCCAAATTTCAAGTCGATAGCATAAGTAGTTGCTGAAATAAGCAGGTGTGACAGACAGACAGACAGACAGACGAAGTCGCACCATAAGGGTTTCTTTTTTACCATTTTGGTACGGAACCCTAAAAATTACTAAAAATGTTATCTGGTACATTTATGTGTTTATAGGTTATTAGACTTAGACTATGCTATTAGAACAGTATTTGACTTGTTATATATTTTATTTAAAAATTCCGAATGTCATTAGCTTTTGCTGTTGACTGTACTCGTAGGTAATAATTACAATGTCATTAAACAGTTAGCCTAGCGTGGCCGATCGCGTTAGTTACCAACGAGTGGTGGCTACGCTCGTAGCACTAGTAGCAGCTCGTAGCGCTCGTAGCAGCTCGTAGCGAGCACTGAGCGCGCTATCACTATCACTTTACTGTGTAAGAATTAGTAGATGGTGGCGGTGAGCACCTACACCGGCTCAATTACAATAGTCATACATCACTGACGACAGGTGTCCACGACAGTGAACCGTTCATATAAACCGCTGGACATGATGGTCCTCAACGGTCACCCTCCAGCTGCCAGTCACAAGGATGCATTACACTATTATCGTTTACAGCTGTTTGTTGATCGCCACAATAGTATTACAATCGATTCTGCTGTCAATACATATTGTATCTATCAAGAACCAAACATGGATCCTTGATGTCCGAATAGATCCGCACGCGGTGCCGCGGTCCGCTCCGACACGTGTACCTGCTGGCTGCCTAATCTCCTGAAATAATCCCACGATCCCGTCCAGAGATCCCGGGTAGGGCGGCTCGTCTGAGTTACTAGTGTTGAACAATAGGTACCTTAGCACTGAGACAGAAGGCGAATGTACCTACGAATAAATACTAGAAAATTTGTGTGAGTACAATGAGGAATTAAGTGTATAGGGTACCCATACTATGCTGACGATTTTGTTGAAGATTGTTTGGGCGCAAGTGAATGTTGTTATGTACTCCTAGTAAACCTACTAAGTGACGACGGCCTGTTCTGTTTCTATAAGCGAGCTCTTTGTCAATGAAAGTAACATTTTTAAATCAATCGATCACAGATGGTAATTATTGTTAAGCAATATTATATGATTCCGAACAATTATAATAATGAATTAATCCCTTTATTACTACAGACAAGTTGTCCTGTCCTGGGCGCTCTGAGAGGCAGCTGTGGGTTGCCGCCGACGCTGGCCGCCGCTGCACCGTATGTTGAGTTCAGCCGACGAGCACGCCGAGCGGCACCCGCGCCTTGTGTTCACGCTACCTGCAAATTACGACACGCTACAGCAGGAACAGCCTGCTTTAGTAATTTGCAATTTGTCGTAATAGTCGGTTGAAATAAACAGTAAATAAAATAGCCTGATGGCGGCAAAGCTCGGCTAATCACGATCGCGGTTGGTGACGGTGCACCTCAGATCATAGAAACAAGGAGATGTGCCAAGGCGCTATCGAGCTTGATGCCTGATCTTGAGCAAATTGCTCATATTAAAAACGTACGCGCTGGCGACGAACCGAACACGATCGATGGTATAAATACAGTGTTTTAGTTTAGTGCTAGTGTTGAGTAACGATTAACAGTGTTAGATTGAGGGTGTGCGGAATGTTCAATGCGTGGGAGATCTTTTTATTCACAAGGAGCGCTTAATTATACGCGTAATTGTGTCGAAAAATGTACTAAAAGTGGCATCAGTTGTTCCCGTACTAATTTGCCATGATGGCATATCTCCTTGTTTCTATGATCTGAGCGGTGCACATTACTGAATACATTTATATGATGTCGTTGTAACACGTGCAGCCGCCGCCGGCGCGAGTGCTCACGGCGGATCACGTTGACGCGTGTAATCACTGAGTTGCACTCACACGTCATGTCGCGTGGCCGCACGTCCGCGCCACTCACGCGTACGACGGGGCACACGACTCAGTACCAGCCAACTGTTGCGTTAGTAGCCGTTAGTTTAGTGATTAGTTTCACACGATGATTATGGTTGCGGCGATTAACTACAATGTTAGATATTTAAGCGTCAAGTTCGCGTCGCACGTGTGTGACGGATCAGGATAATCAGTTAGTTTAATCATTTACAAAGTACAAGCTTCCGCCTCAGTGTATAGCAGTATTCACATCTACGCGCTACCTACGTTTGAACGTGCCAAATATGAAGAATTTCAGCAAGTTCACAGCACTTTCTATGGTTGCGTTGATATTCTCTCCAATAATTTTCCAATAATACAAAATACAAAAGAAATGTATACTAATCCTGGCTCACATTGATAATACACAAAGCTGTAAGCCTCACTTTAAAAAATTAAAACTCCTAACTTTACCTTCCATATACATACATGACATTTGCATATTTGTATTTAAAAATACCAATATTTTTCCAAAAGTTAAAGATACCCATAATTTGAATACACAACACAAAAATAGACTATATCTCCCACCCTCGCGAATCAAAATGCTTAACCATAGCCCATACTACATGGCAGTAAAAATCTTCAATAAATTACCAGAAAAAATTAAACAAGAACATAAATTTTGTAATTTCAACAGATATCTAAAATAATTTTTAACACAAAATTGCTATTACTCAGTTGCAGAATATTTGGGACAATCTCAAGCAAAATAATATTAGATAATAATTATGTACTATGTTATGTATTAAGTCAAAACATCTAATTCAGTTGGACCGTTTGCATGTACTTTAGAATTGTCAGAGCCTTCTCTACTATTATTATTATAAATTTTGCTGTGCCCTTACCGGGTTTCATGTTGGAACCATATCTACTCCTTGTAACAACCATGTATGTACACATGAATGCAATAAAGAATTTGAATTTGAAAAAATATCTCCAACTTCCGCTTGCAGTAATCTGCGGTTTTTCGTTCAGCCCCGTCTTTCCTGATGTTAGTTAAAAGCTTAACTAGAGAGTCGTAAACCTCAGTTTGGTTGTCTGCTAACTGCTCCATTTTTCCCACAAACAATTAAATATGTTAAAGAAAATACGTATAAAAGGGTTTGGTCTGACCTTATATTCTCCTTACTCCACAGCTCCTCAATTTCATTCAAATTGAACTCACTGTTGATGCGCCTGATCAATTAGCAATAGCAACGACCTTATTGTTGGCCCTAATTAGCTATTAACTTTAATTTTAATGAATGTATTGTAATGTCTATGTACCGGCATTACTTGCAATTTTCACTTGCTGTACTTAAAGTTAACATCGCATTAAATCTTTTTCTTGTTCTGAGTATTTCTGCAGTTATTTCTTCCACCAATTCCACATACTTCATTACATGGTCCGTAACGAGCCGGACTCACTTCCTACTTTCCCTGTAAACTGGTAAAATATAAAACACTGGTTGCAAGGTCCCGGCCCTTAAAAACACTTCACTGTACTTCGCGAACCGAGGCCCATCCGGCTCGAAGGACCATGTAGAAAGTAGTGCCGGCTGTTGCTGCGACACTATCTGCTGAGTTGGTTATTTGATAGTTGGTTTGATGTCGGATTCGAATGGTTACGATTTGGTAGTTATTGGTTCAATGATACTAAGTTATTGATGGTTTATAAAATTATATTAAATACTACAATAATGATATTTGTGAATACTAAATTAGCACTAAAAGGATGATTTGATTTACGGTTGGTTTGAGTTACGCGGTTGGTGACCGAATACGTAGGTACTAACTCGTAATACTTTGAAACTATGCATTTATTAAATTGAGCACATACAAAAGTGCTGAGCTGTTCGGTTGCAAGTATCGTTCTGAACAGGAAGGTATTATTTTGGCTTTGGCAACCCGTGTGCACAATATTATCGATGACCGAGACCACCGCCGCCTTGTGAGGCACGACACCTATCGACTACATGATAGTTTATTACAATTACAATAATAAAAGAGCTGCTACTGCTTGGGGCTGGTTATGAGCCCATCATTTGTAACATTACTCCATGACGGGTATTTACATCTTCCGTAACCGTAAAGTCAAATAAATAGCGACGTAAATCAAGTGTTCCGTGATCCAAATTGATGGACGAACCGCGAGTAATATCGCTCGATGAAGACGTACGCGGCGCGGCGCGGTGCGGGCGCGGCGCGGCTGCGACATAAACATCGATACACTTTTACGACGCTCGTCTCTGCGCCGCTCTGCTCGGCGGCAATTCGTCCGTAATGTCTCTTTGCGGTTTATTCGCACTAAACATTTCAATGACGCTATAAAAATATAAAAATTGCGTTGCGGATATCTCCATAATACAATTATGACACAGTTTGTGCACTCACAAAAAGTAATCTCGTTGACAGACTCCGCCGCTCGTTGGAAACAACCCCACGAGCGCCGTGTGGGCCTGCGGGGAGTAGGTGTACTTTATGAGAGTACGAGAGGCAACAGTCGTCTGCGCTGGCGGAGCTTGTCACTTTATGTACAACAGGTAACGTTTGATGGCGCACTCAAAGCGCCGCCGCCGATGGCTCATTAATCAGAGTCTCCAAAGCGTTCGTTTGTCGGACGCGGAGTCGTGATTCATGGACGTTTTACAAGCGTCCTTAATGTGGCACGTGATCAGTATTCCGACAGCGTCACGTCGGTTCCATTACGTATCGGTTTCAAATGAAAACTACAAAGAATACAATTTGGGTGCAGCTGCACCCGCTGCACCGCACTGGCGGGAGCTGTGTGCATTACGGACGTCAGCGGGGGCCGCGGCAGGGGAGGTGCGAGGTGGTGAGGGGGGAGCAGTTTAATGTTATTACTTCATCATGAGGGCGCGGCCGGACTGTGGTTGCAAGTTAGAACAACGACAATAGTTACTTTGCAGTTGTTTGTCACGGACGGGACGCGCAGACGCGCTCCTCCGCGTAGGGTGCTTTTTAGGGTTCCGTAGTAAAACTAGGAACCCTTGTAGTTTCGTCCTGTCCGTCTGTCTGTCCGTCTGTCCGTCTCTGTCTGTCCGTCTGTCCGTCTGTCACACCCTCGTCAAATCCACAGTTCGTTCATTCATATTGCAAATTAAAAAATTAAAAAAATATTTTTATTTTCATTGCAAAAAGGGCTGGAGTGGGGGTCCAAAATTTCAAAGTGGGGTTACTGGGTCAAATGACATATGAAAGGGCTTGATCTGCACATTTCAAAATATATTTTTTTATATCTCACAGTTTACGACATATTATGATGAAAAATGTCTGAAAAAATACCATTCCCCCCCCCCCCCCCTTATCTCCGAAGTTTGCGGAGTGAAAAATCTGAAATAATTAGAGTTGATAGGAATTGACCCAAATATTGCACCAAAAATAAAAACGATGTTCCTAACTAGTACAGTTTTTTTCAAAATCCTCAAAATTCTTTCACAAACAAACTTAGTTTTGCGGTCCGGTTTTTTTCACTTTATACGTCTAAACCCTCGGTGCGTGAGTACGACTCGCACTTGGCCGGTTTTTTATTACACTTACATTTTTACTAGCATGACACAGATTGGTGTATTTATGACGCACCATTTATGCTCCATTTCGATATCGTGATATACTAAAACCTCTATGACAAGGGAAATGATTGCACTATCATCAGAGCAGATCGTCGATCAGTCGTGTGGTCGCGAGACGCTGCTGCCCGCAGTGGACATTCCTGTGTAACTTTTTGTTGACGAAAAGTATAGCCAAACTTTCTGCTATCTGAGGTTTCAGACGCACATCAGTCAAGAGTCAGGGCTGATGATTACTTTCATCGCGATTTCTTACACAAGGTACCTGTATTGTGAAGATGTTCCCCTATGCACTTCTGGGCGCAATTGTAGTTAGTATTTTTCAAATGCTTTGCCTCCCGATAGGTAGGTATGCATTTTGTGATCTATGTAGGTACTATTTTATAAAAACATCAGAATAGTGGAGAGCCGTCCTCTGCAACTATTTGTCTGCGTTTGCTTCCATTAGGCGTCATCTCCGTCATCGCACAATAGCGAAACAAAACGCGCTCGAACAATTACGGAGCGTCCCGAGAGCGCGCGATAAATATGTGGTCGCGTATTGTTCGCGCGGTGACAAATCGCGCGCGTGTCGCGCGGCGGGGGCGCGGCGCGGGGGGGGGGGGGGGGGCACTTCCCGTGGTTACACTTAGCTGCTGGTTGTGTTGCGATGCTCTGCGCGGAACAGTTTGGAAAACAAATCGGTGTCTCCATCCGCTTTATTATAAGGGTTCTGTAGTAAAACTAGGAACCCTTATCGCACTGCACAGGTACCTACCTACTATAACTTTAACCAGTACCTATGTCAATGCTAAACGCCATTCCTAATTAGTTCTCCGACACTAATTGTAATGCTTCACTACTATGTAGTTAGTTATGTAGTATGGTAATGTGGCGGTTGCGACGCAGGGCTCGGAGACACTCGTGTTGACATCGCACGTCCATCGCTGGCTGGCCACGCGGACGTCCAACGTGGCGGGGAGTTGGCGCACAATGTAGCGCGTAATGCGCGGGGAGCGCGGCCCGTCGGTGCGAGTAATGCATCACACGCTCAGTATGAGCGGCTAATTGGCGGCGCCGCACTCTGCGCGCGTCATCAGTCGCGCGCACCGCGAGGCCCTACACTTGTTATAAGTACTGCAGGTACCTAATAATAATAGATTAATAATAACGTTCAGTAAAGCCATCAGGATGGAATTGGTGGACAAATGTGCTGTCTTGCATGAAAAGCGAGGGGAGATTATGGAGTCCGAGGGAACTCTACTCTCTGATTCCATACACCTCGAATCCCTTTCCTCGACCGAAACCTACAAGTACTCAGGTATAAAGTGTGAGGCATCAATGTGGCTCACACGAAGCTAGATAAAGCTGCACTAATACTGATGACCGCAGGGAGGTGTGGCAGAGTAAGGAACTTCACGGACGCTTTTTCCGGGCCCTCCACGGGCCCGACGTATTTTGAGCGTCCGTGTCCTGGTCACGTTACGTTACGGTGACTGTTTCGGAAAAACCGTGGGCAAAAACTAGTCATTAAATAAATGAGTTGATTAGGGGAAGATGTTCATTATGTCCGACGCGTTTTGTTTTGAAATGATACTTGGATCACATATTATGCTGGTGTCCCGGTACTTAGGTGTAGGGCCCAGCCTAAGTCGGTGTTGTATGACCACATAACCGGTGGCTAATGTAAGTGTATGTATGCGACGCTAAGCCGCTTTCACGTCGACTAGTGAATGGATTACAATCGTGCTAAATAACTACTAACTAGCTAAGTATATTACTTGGAACTAGCGATACCTGCGGATTAGTCTGGTCTAATTCATCAATATAATGATCGCAAAATAATAATGTTGCTTTTGTATTTTGAGTTAAAAAGTGTCAAGTGTATAATGTGAGTGTAGGCCGAGGCCCCTCCGCTCTCCGGCCGTGGTTGAGGCCATGGTCGGCAGCGAGAGCGCTTGGAACTAGCTTGAAGGGAGAGGGAGGCGGTGTCCTCTCTCCCCATCCGCAGCAGACGCATCGGGCGCCGTAGGGCGGCCAACGATCTCCGGCCACCATAGGCTGCGGCCTGCGGGCGGCGGACTTGGGGTGTCCGTCGCCCGAACGGAAACAGGCCCGAGACGGTGGCGCGACGTGTTCCGCGCACGCCTCTCCAGAGGAATTGCGGCCGTACATGACGGCCGCATAGGGTGACGGGGCCCGCCTTTCATTTGGCGGGCCAATACCTGCCGGGGGTGCGGACGAATGCGCAAGCGACTCCCGGGCCCCCGGCGTAAGGTAGTTGGAGGAACACCGGGGTGGTTTTAGTCAGTAAGAGTTTGACAGACTCCCTCGCCCTCCCCAGGGCGGGGGACATCCATGAGGATTTCCACCTCGAAAAAAAAAAAAAAAAAAAAAAGGCCCCTCCGCTCTGAGTGCTGGGTGCGAGTTGCGAACCATCGCGTTATTCGAATGAACATCTCTCGAAGTGAATAGAACAACCAATCATCTTCGCTTTAGAGCTAGCCAATGTTCGATTGGTCGTTAACTATGAATTTCGTTCTCACGATCGAATAAGTTACAAAACCTGCTGCTAAGCACTGAATGTTGATGTCTTCAGATGCCGCGACACGTGCTGCGATCTTCATTCTGCCACGTGAAGTGAACAATGTACAGTATCTATCATCTATCGTGAAGCTAACAATGTTGAGGCAGAGTGCTTCAGCTGGTATAGTTAGCACAGTAGAGGGGCACGATAGGGGGCTGCTCGTATCCCTGCCCCCGAAACCTGTACCGATGAGTGTTGAGAGCACAGTCATGCCCAGGAATAATCCTAAAATAACGAACCCTCCCAGTTTACAGCAAAAATGTGATTAATTGTAGCTCGTAAAGCACGCTCGCTCACCGGCACCCACTGGTTTGTACTACTAGTAGCAATAGAGGACAAACAGAAGGCCCGCTCGGCTGCACACTGGAAATCATTGTACAGATGTGTTAACAGCTGTACTGTGCTTCTTTGGACGAGTGAATTACGGAAGCGCGATAGTAACTACCAAGTGCGAATATTGCTGGAGCAACAAAACTGTAGCGCGACCCACAGAACACTGCATGCGCGCTAGTTCGAAAGTAGCTCAGTCTTGGATATACGCTAAGAACTAGCCGTCAGTCTGCCATTTCGACTGTACAAACAGGCGTGTCACGTTACCGAGGTGTATATCTGTATGTTTAGTTGTCCTTCTGTGCCTGTTTATGTTACTTTGGTAGTTGTCGACAGAGCACGGCTTAGTGTGCCACTTTTTGTGAGTAAAGCGGAGTGTCAGCAAGTCAGCACACTCCCCCGTGTCGCACTACCTCGCACACCGCGGGCACGGGGACAGGCGCCGGGCGGGCCAGCTCACAGACACCCTTGTAGCGCGCCTCTGCGGCTCCAGCGAACAAAGTGCTGATAAATGTGACGTGACGGTGTGTCCCCGTACAGGATCTGTGCGTAGGACCTAGGATTAAATGATAAATGTAATTTAAAATATAAGTCGGCCATCTGTACGATGTGTTTACCCTCAGAGCAATAAAAGCGTCTCGTCGTAAACTCTAATTATCGACGTTGTACACTTTTTATATGTTCGATACAGGGATGCCAGTTTACGAGCCGCCTCCCGCCTGCCCGCTGCCGACTGCCGACTGGGCGCCCTCGTAAAACACACAAACGAGATTCACAAGGTACCTAGCCATCATGAAAATAATTAAAATTCAAATAACAAAGCCCATTATATGAAAATGAGTAATTACTTTTTATAATGCCTCCGCCGGTGGATTAAGCCGGGTCGACACCGCAGCACACAAAGCGCGCCGTAGAAAAACTCCCGCGAACACAGAATCGAAAATTGCGTGATCAGTGTTCAGTGTACCGTGTGCCCCCGCCTTACTACACAATTTTCACTACTTTATTAAAAGGTTTTCTTTTATAACTTTTTATGTCGCTTTACTTTGACTCCGGGGAACGTAATCACCAGCTTTCGTTGGGAATTTCACACAACAGCGCCGCGACGGAATGAATTTGAAAATTGTGGCTGCGACAAATCGAGATTAAAGGCATAAGTATAGACTTTTATATAGTTGAAGAGTAGGTAAGATTTGTTAGTAGCGGGCCGCGCTGGCGGGAGGGTCGGTGACAACTTACTACGAACTACGATGATACAGCGGGCACCTCGCGCACGAGCCCTCTGGCCGGCGCGCAGAGCCACGCCGCGCTGCCACACAACTTACTGCTCTACAGGATTCACTGCTACCAGCTAATCACCTCCACAGAGGTGCTCTTCACATACCTTCAACATGTAATTCCTAGGAGAGGTACCTGTATGCGGCGCATGCTGGGCGTAACGTTTTGTTGAAACTAAACTGTTGATGCCAGAAAACAATGGTGGCGGTTCTAACTGTGCAGATTGTAGTAACGCATTCAGTGTACGCGTGAAGGAGATTTGCTACGGGTTCGAAAAATTATTAATCGGACAAGGATCAGAATCAGACCTAGCAAAGTCGGCTGCTGAGAGCAGCCTACTCCTCGGTGGAGACCGTGCACCGTATGCGCAGCTGGTGAGCAGCTTTGCAATTATTATGTTCAGGGGGAAAGAAACACGTAGGTAATAGGTTGGTATTGGAATTAAAGCCTTTATAACAAATAAATACTTAGTTTATTTAATTGTGGTACAAAGTGTCACGGCGCGGCACGTATTGATGTGTGTACAATCTTGTATGCAAATAGTTACGTTTCGATAACGAGCTCGGCGTCCGGCGGCCGACCGGTCGGTTACCAACATATTTATTCAAAGGAAATATTAAACCAAATCTAGCTGTCAGTTATTTATATAATCAATATAATTAATGCAATAATTATTCAATTGGCCCAACACTGTCTGCGTAGATGTCCGTTGAATGTGTGACGTGCGCGACGTGTTTCAACAAAATAATGTCATTTCTGTTTTTTTTTTTCTTATATTTACTATAAGGGGATTTTTTCAATAATAAAAACGTCACCCCCATGATTGTATACAAACAAAACAATTCAAATATATAAAAATAGAAATAAACGAATCTACCCGCAACCTTAGAAAAATAATGTCGGAACAGCGCTGTGGTCCTTTAATACGAACACCAGTTTGTTGGCGTTAGTCGGAAACTGTCAGCAGTGCCGCCAGCGCCGCGGTGGCTGCGGGGCCGACACGTGCGCGCCGAGGTACCTACATACACCTACGTACTTACACTGCAGCACCTCACCTACAACACCGCACTCTGGTGCTGTGACTGTTCCTAGTTTATTTCAGGCTGAGTTTTTTGTTTTTCCTAAATTAGCATTAAAGTCTGCTTGCCCTTAAGGGAAAAGGCTGTGCTGCTCTGTGAGCCCTGTAGAGTTTGTCCTAGACTAGTCACTGCCACCGATTGGAGGAACCCATAATATTCGAAGTAAAAGTTTTCTTCTACCGGGTATAAAGCTCAACGACATGGAGAGATATGAGGAATATAGGAAGGATATATTATATGCAGGAATTATTATTATTGGTTCACGATTATTCAATGATTATTATTAAAAGAGCCCTTTTCCTTCCAAACTCCCGTCACAGTTTCACACATTCATAATTTCACAGTCATCACACCCGCTACACCTGAACGCATACGACCATTATTAATAGACACTGCTACACTTCTAGCGGGTCATGTTGGGACAGTAATACACGGCATGCGACTGGTGTGTAGTAAGTACACAGAGCGATACATTCCGCCGCACGTCACTGCGTAATTGCGTATACGCAGCGCGACACGTCACGACACTGAGCGGCACGGCGCGGCGCGCGGCGCGAACGCGCGGCGGCAATCAATCTTCTCGCCGCGGATTGATTTACATGTTCCGCGCGCCACATACATTACACCCAAAAAAGATTTCTCTCTCGCCCTCGTCAAAAAATAATGAACGTTTCACTGTGATGCATACCCTAGATTAGCGGAGGAGACAAACAGACGCAGAGAACAAATTACTGACATAAATTGCTGAGATTAGGAGCGGTAGGCACAGCCGCGCGCGGCGCGCAACCAGTCACTCCAACACGCATCTATAGGCCTCGTAATGGCAGGTGTCATAAACAAATTTATATTTCAGAAAACTCGTGACTGCAATGTTACCTGTTTGTCCTAGTGCTGAATACTGTGGTGTGAAAGTATACGTATAGTACACAGTACATACCTACAAAGCTTAAATAACAGAAAAAAATAAACCGGTGCGAGTGGTCGGTGTGCGCGTGATAGACAGCCGAGTGCTGTGTGCAACTCTCCGCGAAGCCTGCCTAAATGCAGCGCTCATTGTTCCACGGCGGAATGACAGCAATTGTGCGAAGAGCGGAAAAATGAGTAAATAAGTGTTGTAGTCTAGTGTTGGAACGAAGTGAGCGAGCAGAGCGGACGAGAGCACTACCGCCTGTCTCGCTGACTCGATGGCGCCGCCTGTCTCGCTGACTCGATGGCGGAGTGCCGCATTACACACGATTACAAAATAAGATACAATATTACTGTTTGCGGGGTTTGATTTAAACGGTCACACGATTCTGAATTTCATAGTGAGGCTGTGTAATTTTATTTAGTTAATAATTTATTTATCATCCGAGCAATCTACATAGGTATGTACTCAATGTCGCAGACAACGTCCTAGAGAACTGTTAATGTAACATGTATAGGATATCGAATAAACATCAAAGACCTACTATGACATGATAGAGATCCAAAAACTGTAAGCCTAGTTTAAAATCCGTGAACGTTTGAAACGTCAATGAAACATTGGGCGCGCGCCCTCCGTCTGAACTCGCCATAAAACATTCCAATTACATTTATCTGCCGAAGAGACATTTATTCGATTAACGGCTGCCGTCGCGCCGCGCCTCCTCCGCGCCTCGTCCGCGCCTCGTTCGCGCCTCGTCCGCGCCGCGCCGCACACCGTTTGAATTTCATTTAAACTTACGAAACGAGTGGTATATAATAAATCTAGTTCACGATAGTAAGACGTTTGAAAGAGCCTCGCAGCGGAAAATGAAAAGTAATTCGCGACGAGATGAAAATAGTAAATATGATATTGTGAGGCGCGGGACGGTGCGGCGCGGCGCGGTGCGGCGTCCGGAACAAACGCGCGGTCCGCTGTATCGCATTAAGAGCTCTAAACGGATTTAAGTGCGACGAGTCCGATTTTAATTTCGTCTCGGCGGGCGTCACATCGCCGTGACGTTATATTAAAGCCCGTACGCCGCCGCTCCTCTCGGCGCTGTAGCGCTGTAGCGGTGAAATCGCCGTCTGCCTCTAATTTCGGTATAAAGCCTCTTCATAGCTGTTTGGGATTATTTACATAATGCTGGAGGATACAGAAAAACGTCTTAAGATTTCATTGCTTTAATAAAATCTTGAGAACTGAATGTAGAGTGGCTGAGCTGAGCCAGTGAGCTCATTTCTTAAAGTTTTTCTGAATAAATGGAAAAACTGTTTTTCCTCCAAACATAATTATTTTAATAAGATATGTTTAAAAAAACATATTACAGAGCAGACTTACTGTTATGTAGTGATTGGTTTTTCTTGGTTTTGCATTAGACAGGCTTTGATACTTAGTAGGTAGGTTATAAGGTAGGGGTGGCGACCCCGCAGCGGCGCTCGGCTGAACACGTGCGCCTCGGGGACCATGAACATAGTGCGCGCCTCAGATCGTCTATGATCTGAGGCGCGCGCTATGTTCATGGTCCCCACACGGCTTTTCCATGGAAAGAGTGACGGTAGTCCATTTTTAGAAAGACTTTTTAACTTATAATGATGTAAAGATTTAATTAACGTTGTCCCTTTACTTATGGCGATGTTTAAATTAAACAGCTCTTATATCAATTGTCATCTCTATTCATTGTCATACAAATGACAAGGATAGTTGTATATTTAATCAGTGGTTACAGTTAAGAGGCGTCTATAAGTAAGGGGGTGTGTGTTTAAAAGAATTGTTAAATTAAATGATGTGTAGACATTCTATGTCAACTGCGATGCCATCAAAACCTAGTGTTTCAAAAGACAATATTATGAAAATGAAGGCGCGCCTGATGCGAAAATTAAGCGAGTTGGACACGTCACTCATCATTACTGTACATTACAGTGTATCTCACTCAGCGTTGCCAGATTTATTATGGACTAGGCGGAATTTTTAATATTTCAGAGTAAAAAAAAAACCCGACTGCCAAAAAACAACTAAAAAGTTCAAAACAAGAGCACTTTTCAAGCAGTCTGATGCAGTTGGTGGCAATTATTTGTGTTAAATCTTAGATTTTATGCCACCAACTGCATCAGACTGCTTGAAAAGTGCTCTTGTTTTGAACTTTTTAGTTGTTTTTTGGCAGTCGGGTTTTTTTATTAATTTTTAATTTACTATTTTTATTTTTCACTTTTTAGTTTTTACCCGACTGCGCGACGCACGGAGGGTAATGTGTTTATCAGTCTATGTATGTATGTATGTATGTATGTATGTATGTTTGTTTCTATGTGGCGTTCTAGAGACCAAATGCGTAGGCCGATTTTGATAATTCTTACGTCAATCGATTCGTCTTAACCTTGCGAGTGTCACTAAAGACATAACAGTAATCAAAATTCACCACAGCGACAACCAGACGGCATATTGTCAAAATGAAAAAAAAAAAAGTTGATGAACTATGTCAAGTGGGGTGTCGTTGAATAGGTATTTTAAAATCATCTTTAGGTTTCTTTTATCAAATTTCATTTTAAATAACAGTTTAGGATATATAACGATTTAAAGTTGTTTAACAAAGCAATCATTCAAAACCTATCATGTGGGGTATCAAAATTAAGGGCTCGAAAAGAAGATTACGAAAACATACATTAAAAACTAAAAAGTGAAAAATAAAAATAGTAAATTAAAAATTTTAAAAACCCGACTGCCAAAAAACAACTAAAAAGTTCAAAACAAGAGCACTTTTCAAGCAGTCTGATGCAGTTGGTGGCATAAAATCTAAGATTTAACACAAATAATTGCCACCAACTGCATCAGACTGCTTGAAAAGTGCTCTTGTTTTGAACTTTTTAGTTGTTTTTTGGCAGTCGGGTTTTTAAAATTTTTAATTTACTATTTTTTTAATGTATGTTTTCGTAATCTTCTTTTTTGTTTGTATATCGTTAACACTTGAAATAAAAACTTAAATCAATAAGTAAGAATTAGCGAGAATGATTGCTTTGTTAAACAACTTTAAATCGTTATATATCCTAAACTATTATTTTAAATGAAAAATGATAAAAGGAACCTAAAGATGATTTTAAAATACCTATTCAACGACACCCCACTTGACATAGTTCATCAACTTTTTTTTTTTTCATTTTGACAATATGGCGTCTGGTTGTCGCTGTGGTGAATTTTGATTACTGTTATGTCTTTAGTGACACTCGCAAGGTTAAGACGAATCGATTGACGTAAGAATTATCAAAATCGGCCTACGCATTTGGTCTCTAGAACGCCACATAGAAACAAACATACATACATACATACATACATACATACATACATACATACATAGACTGATAAACACATTACCCTCCTTTGCGTCTCGCAGTCGGGTAAAAAGCGTGATTCGTAATTTGTAGAAACACAAGACAATTCGTCCTCCGTCCGGGCCCCGCCGCGATCGCCACCATCTTCTGCCGGGCAGGATAGCTCGTCGATAAAATAGATCAAATGTAAAAATCGGCCAAGTTCGAGTCGTACTCGCGCACCGAGGGTTCCGTATCGTTTTTGGACGTATAAAGTGAAAAAATCCGGACCGCATAACTAAGTTTGATGTGAAGGAATTTTGATGATTTTGAAAAAACCGTACTAGTTTGGAACATCGTTTTATTTTTGGTGCCATATTTGGGTCAATTCCTATCAACTGTAATTATTTCAGACTTTTCGCCCCGCAAACTTCGGAGATAAGGGGGGGAATGGTATTTTTTTGGACATTTTTCATCATATGTCGAAAACTGTGAGACATAAAATAAAATAAAAATATGTTTTGAAATGTGCAGATCAAGCCCTTTCATATGATATGTCATTTGACCTAGTAACCCCACTTAAAAAATTTCCGACCCCCACTCCGGCCCCTTTTGCAATGAAAATAAAAATATTTTTGCACTTTTTTCATTTGCAATAAAGTTTAACAAGCATTCTTTATAACTGTTCCAAATTTCAAGTTGATAGCATAAGTAGTTGCTGAAATAAGCAGGTGGGACAGACAGACAGACAGACAGACAGACAGACGAAGTCGCACCATAAGGGTTCCTTTTTTACTATTTTGGTACGGAACCCTAAAAACGTGACTTTCGGCGTCCCATCGTATTTCAGTACCCCGTACCCCTATCATGAGTTTTTTTGACGTATAGTATCGTTAACGTAAGCATAGGTATTTTGAATTGAAAATATACGTTTGTTACACACTGTTTATAACAAGAGCACTTTTCAAGCAGTCTGATGCAGTTGGTGGCAATTATTTGTGTTAAATCTTAGATTTTATGCCACCAACTGCATCAGACTGCTTGAAAAGTGCTCTTGTTTTGAACTTTTTAGTTGTTTTTTGGCAGTCGGGTTTTTTTAATTTTTAATTTACTATTTTTATTTTTCACTTTTTAGTTTTTAATGTATATATGTTTTCGTAATCTTCTTTTCGAGCCCTTCATTTGGATACCCCACGTATTTAATTTTTACCCGACTGCGAGACGCAAAGGAGGGTAATGTGTTTATCAGTCTATGTATGTATGTATGTATGTATGTATGTATGTATGTATGTATGTATGTATGTATGTTTGTTTCTATGTGGCGTTCTAGAGACCAAATGCGTAGGCCGATTTTGATAATTCTTACGTCAATCGATTCGTCTTAACCTTGCGAGTGTCACTAAAGACATAACAGTAATCAAAATTCACCACAGCGACAACCAGACGCCATATTGTCAAAATGAAAAAAAAAAGTTGATGAACTATGTCAAGTGGGGTGTCGTTGAATAGGTATTTTAAAATCATCTTTAGGTTTCTTTTATCATTTTTCATTTTAAATAATAGTTTAGGATATATAACGATTTAAAGTTGTTTAACAAAGCAATCATTCTCGCTAATTCTTACTTATTGATTTAAGTTTTTATTTCAAGTGTTAACGATATACAAACAAAAAAGAAGATTACGAAAACATACATTAAAAACTAAAAAGTGAAAAATAAAAATAGTAAATTAAAAATTAATAAAAAAACCCGACTGCCAAAAAACAACTAAAAAGTTCAAAACAAGAGCACTTTTCAAGCAGTCTGATGCAGTTGGTGGCATAAAATCTAAGATTTAACACAAATAATTGCCACCAACTGCATCAGACTGCTTGAAAAGTGCTCTTGTTTTGAACTTTTTAGTTGTTTTTTGGCAGTCGGGTTTTTTAAATTTTTAATTTTTTACATTCAAAATATGGTTACATTAACGAAACTATACGTCAAAAAAACTCATGATCGGGGTACAGGTGTCAGAAGCGGGACATCTGGCAACGCTGAACTCTCACTGGCGGAGGTGATCAGTGACCACCAGTCGGCTGTGGCATCTGAGTGGGTGTGCCGCACACTCACGGGTGCCACACACTCCTCCGCGACACAACATAATAAAGAACGCCGCGTGTGGAGTGTGTGCCCGCTCGGATGTGCCCGCGATACCGGTAGCCTCGTAAATTGTAGCTATTTCTTTATTGTGTACAACGTGTAATATATTCAACAAAATATATTTGCTACGTGTGATATTGTGTCGTGTTATTTGTTCCTGCGTAGTACGCGTCGGTGGTGTGAGGCCGGAGGGGTGCCGGGAAGGTATCAGATGACACGTTCTTAGGGTTCCATAGCCAAAGGGCAAAAATAAACCCCTGTAATTTCGTCCTGTCGGTCTGTCTGTTTGTACGTATAACGCATTTTACTTGGAGTATACATCATACAATAATGTAGTAAAATTATGAAAAATAGATAATAAGTAGGTGTACATGAAACTGCATGCGTCATGAAAAAAATATGTTGGCAGATGAAAAAATATTGTGAGCTACCTACTAGGACTACCAGACTACCAGGATAGTGGTTTTTTAGGTGGTTTAGACCTGACAACAGTCGAACTCGCATGCAATTATTCACCGTTTATCTTCCCAACCAGAGTTGTTCATTCACTAATACTTCAGTAAACTTGCGTAAAAACAGTACAACAGCAGATCAGCGTGTCCAATTATGATTGATCAACTGCGGGAAGTTAGAGATTTATGAGCAGCGTCGCCTGCAAGCAGTGGCTCCCAACTGGTAGTCCGCGAACCACCCGACAACTAAATTAAAGTCCGCGAAACAAAGTCGCATCCCATAATAAATTAATATTTACGCAGGCGGTCGCGGCGCGACGCTCGCGGAATTTTTATTTTGAACTTTACGATACGCGTACCGATCGAAAAACTTCTAGTGGTTTCTGGTCGAAGACAAGGTTGGGAACCACAGCTTTAAAGGATTACTGTGGAAGACTTTACGATTCGCCTTAATCATCGGAAGCGATCTCGGATGAGGGCGCGACGGCGCGGGGGCACGGGGGCAGGGGGGAGAGAAATGACAGCTTGAACGAGAGCGGAGGACGGTGGACGCATCTGCTGCTGCGAGGTGGCGAACCGACTCGTGCCCTGCGCGGCGCCGGGGCAGGGCCGGTGGCCGGTGCGCTCCACACTTAGCAATGAACCTTGTTGCAATTTGATACATTCCAAACGCTGCAATAGTAAAACGTTTACCCCCGGCTCTTAGAGGCGGCAAGTTAATTCTAATAGTACAGTTATGTATGTGATGTGTTACAATATTCGTTGAACTAGTAATAATATTAACGAAGTATACAGGGTAAAATTAAAACCAGTGCAGATATTTTAGGAGGTGAAAGTACTCATGAATATGATCAACTTTTATTATGGGACCGACACTGAAATATGAAAAAAAATAGTAAA
Source organism: Thalpophila matura (assembly GCA_948465475.1). Lineage (NCBI taxonomy): Eukaryota > Metazoa > Arthropoda > Insecta > Lepidoptera > Noctuidae > Thalpophila > Thalpophila matura. The sequence goes on from OX419178.1 coordinate 112,779, forward strand.
TTAAAAATTAAAATAACCCGACTGCCAAAAAACAACTAAAAAGTTCAAAACAAGAGCACTTTTCAAGCAGTCTGATGCAGTTGGTGGCAATTATTTGTGTTAAATCTTAGATTTTATGCCACCAACTGCATCAGACTGCTTGAAAAGTGCTCTTGTTTTGAACTTTTTAGTTGTTTTTTGGCAGTCGGGTTATTTTAATTTTTAATTTACTATTTTTATTTTTCACTTTTTAGTTTTTAATGTATGATTTCGTAGTCTTCTTTTCGAGCCCTTCATTTTGATACCCCACATGATAGGTTTTGAGGATAAGTAAGAATTAGCGAGAATGATTGCTTTGTTGAACAACTTTAAATCGTTATATATCCTAAACTATTATTTAAAATGAAAAATGATAAATGGAACCTAAAGATGATTTTAAAATACCTATTCAACGACACCCCACTTGACATAGTTCATCAACTTTTTTTTTTTTCATTTTGACAATATGGCGTCTGGTTGTCGCTGTGGTGAATTTTGATTATTGTTATGTCTTTAGTGACACTCGCAAGGTTAAGACGAATCGATTGACGTAAGAATTATCAAAATCGGCCTACGCATTTGGTCTCTAGAACGCCACATAGAAACAAACATACATACATACATACATACATACATACATACATACATAGACTGATAAACACATTACCCTCCTTTGCGTCTCGCAGTCGGGTAAAAAAGAATCAGGTGTTCCCTACAAAAATGCACTACAACACAATTAAAATGTATGGAACAGCTGATTTTTTCTGATCAACTTTTATTATAAGTTGATCATTTCATGAGTACTTTCACCTCCTAAAATATCCGCACTGGTTTTCATTTTATCCTGTATAGAGTAGGTATGTAGGTATTAAAAATAAAATTATGGATTTATTTCAAATACTGCGATTACTGTCTCAATTAGAAATTAGTATAATTTAGAAGAAGTGATTATGTTATACAGCTGCTGGGTTACTTCAATTTCAATAACAAATGTAGGTACGAGCAATCTTCAGAAAAGTTTAACTAAATCTATCCATTTGTACCTAAATTGAACCATTCATTACGTTTATTGGATATCCAAGTTTTGAAGTGAAACTCGCTTTTCCAATCAAGTCGAACGTACCTATCTATGAGAAAAAAATAATAATTTAGAAATAGGGACATGGAACTAGTTAATTGCGAGATAGTTTAGACGCAAGAGTTCCGTTAAGTGTGGTACGAAACATACTTGCATTCATAAGATTTTAGGAGGTTTTTTTGTAAATAAACTATCTTTTAAGGCCTTTAAAACAAGAGCAGTAGCAATGTTATGTAGATAAATATACCTAAAATGGGAAAGCAAGTGTTTTGTCTACTTTACATAATCTATAGTTAAAGTAGACGAAACACTTGAGCCGCAAAATTAAGAAATTATTGTTATGAGAGACATAAAACACCAGTACGATACGAAAGGAATCCTAAAACGATGTAGCGTCGTAAACAGTCGACGTAAACAGCAATGAACAGCTGAACAGTGTTTGACAATGGCTGACAGAACTTTGCGGATGCGGACACAACGCCGAAACAAAAGAAACGGCGAAGACGTCCGAACTGCCGCGAAGTATTGCGCTCTTACGTTATTCTGACCACGGACGAAACAGCGGACCGCGGTGCAAACAACCACCAATAAGTTTGCTTCGTTCACCATTTCTCATTGTTAAACGTATTTCCTATCTTTGTTCACTGTCCGCTTTGTTCGGTCACTGGCCGGCATCGCTCGCGTTCGCTTGCCGCGCGACTCATTCCACAAGGAGAACAGTAGCGCGACAAATAACAAAACACGTCGATTACACCCGATTGGGGCGCAGTCACACGGAGGAGTCGCGACTCGCGACACGAGCGCCCGCGACACTGAGCCGAGATGATCGATACGCAAGGAAAATATATTTATGTAGGAAATAACATGATTTTACTTGATCGAGCGTTTGTAGGTGAGGATATCGGTGAGACTAAAATTTGTATTAGTCAGTTTTAGATGGTGGAAAGCATAAGGTTACCACAATAATCACGCACGCTTCACTGCGCTATCGGTGAATATTTGTAACTCGCACACATCCGCGCTGTGAATCCGTAAACATGCGCAGTGCGGAAACGGAGCAGTTAAACCGATGTAAATTGATTGCATGTGAGTCAATTTGACGAGGGCCGACCGCAGGGTCCGGCCGGTAAATTAGTGCGACAAACAGACGCGACGCGAACGGCGATGCGCGGCGCGGTGTGACAGCAGGCCTCGGTGTGTCGCACTGAGGTGGTGGCCAATACGACCGGACCACGACGACATTTATAAAGGGTTACGGATTGCCATCAAATTCTGAATAAATGACAAATCACTTGAAAATTGTTGACAATTGCATAGGGATCATTTGGTTGCAAATGATCTCTCCTACATCCCCTTAAGGGATTGCCAACATATTACCAAAAATATAAGCAAAATTATTTCGATAAGAAGGTACTTGTTCATAACACCTTGTAACGTGAAGAGCTTTGCGCTCCATGTTCTACTCCCAGCTCACGAGAGCTAACTGAATCGATCGCGTCCACCACATCCGGCCCGCGCGGCTAGTTCATATTCGATGCGCATCGCGTCGATGAGTCAGTGCTGATGATCGCAACATGGCTCCGACTGTGCGCATTGTTTTACTAAAAGTACTACCGGTTAATATCTATCCACACATGAGTAACGTGCTAGCATTTGTTATCATGAGTACGTTGTTTGTTGTTGATGTTGTTTGTTATTATGAATACAACCATGTGTTAACTATCGGTCACTAATTGACCAGTCACCCTATATAGCATCGGTCTGAAGATTTATGTGGCAACTAAATATTTATACCTACTTTCATGGATTATCGTTGTAGTACCTAACCTATTGTGATTAATATCTAATGTTCAAAGTGTAGTTAGTTGGGCAAATATTATCCGCACATAACTTTTCAATTCGGCCATTGTGCACTTCTGTTCTGTGATTGTGCATATGTGACCACAAGAATGAGTTTGTGGTCGTTTACGCACTGAAATGTGCGTACATTGTAGTCGCGTCGCCCCATTGACTTTGACGAGCCACTGAATACTTTGACCGGAGCCGAGCGAGGGCGAGCGGGCGCGCGCCGCGGCCACCTGCACATTGCACTTACCTACCTACTTTTGCCAAGCATTGGAATCGGTTCAGTACTGCAGTAGTAAGTAGAAGCGTCAATAAGTAATAAATAAAGAGACACACTTTCAGATCTACAATTTTGGTAAGATTACAAATACATATTATTTATAAGCCGTGTTTAAAATGAACAACAAGAATGCCACTAAAGTAAATAATAATATAGCTGTGCGACCTCCGAGCAACTTACTACACGTCAATACGCGTAGTAGGCCGACGATTACCGGTAATCACACGTCACACAAATTGCAGAGCAGCGCGCGACGTGTCACAACCTCACAGTGCGAAGCGTTTGAAGAAAATGGGACGTCTGGAGTCGCCAACTCGAAACAACGCACGACAACTTTTGTTAAAGTTAAGACGAGTTAAGTCGCGGCAGATTATATCGGGCCCCGCGGGGACCGGGACCGAGTCCTTTGATCCGCGGTCCCCTGTCCCCCGCGACCTCCCCCCCGGACCATATGCACGCTCGGTTAGTGCCGGTCACCTGTGACCCCACAGAGGATCATTAAACCACTTCAAGTAATGCACGGGATTCACTTGGGGTTGTTGAATGCAAGTATTGTAAAACTTCCGAGGATTAAAAATATATCAGTGTAAAGCTAATTAGAATTAAGTTTGAAGTGACGCAGCCCAGCGGTGGGCGTCGTCGTACTGCTGATTATAGCGATGAACAGGCATACTTCGATAAATATGTTAAAGTATCTAGATTGGATTTCATCTTTACAGCTATTTTCGTCATCTCTAAAGACAGTGAGCATCATACAAAGATCCACGTAACATCTCGTGTGAAAAGGTTATGTTCAGAGCACCTGTACCCGACAAAATAAGATTTATATATAAGCTGCATTCAAGCAGTAGGTATTTACCTGAGCGTAGTTGATCTACGCTGTAAGAGCAAACTATCTCAATACTTACTTGTAAATAAGTATAAATTGTCACACAGGTGGCAGCCCTGCCTGTCTACTCTGTACCGACACGCTGCGTGATATCACCACGAGAACTGCTAATTCTGCTAAATCTCACCGTGACATTCTCCCTCGAAATTCAGTAGTGCGTGAGGAAATTTCCGTTGCTGCCTATTACCCTGGTACCGAAGGTAATGCTTCACTTATGTTGTATGCACCCGTAGAGTGAGTTCCGTTGACAACAGCTCAATGCGACCCTCAGACGCTGTGTCACATCTTCCCGTGGCTGACAGCCTAGTACCCACAGTCATCACTGAGAGCATGTGCTGTACATTAAATCCGTTCTTATCTTTGAAAGACAATATTATCGTCAATGTATTTCTGTGGGAAACTATGTGTTCAGTTTTTGCGAGTCCACAAAGTTTGTGCAGCATCACAAAGTAAATACATTTCGTTTTACAATTGCCGCTACTATTTTGTGTTTGGTCCTGAGTCACATCCGTCTGTAGTTTGCAATGAACCTTGTGTTTCATTCTGCAATTGACAATAGTTGACGAACGAGATTCGTTCTGTGATTTGATGAAACAACATTTGCACTCGACGTGGCGCGCTCGCTTGTCTGGACGTCGCTTAGTGGAAACACTCGAGAGCTAGGTTTCCATTACTTTTCATTGTTCCCGCGGGTCACTCGACGTTACTCGCCAGTTATTGCGGTTTTCTCCTACAGATTTTAGCTTTTAAAATAATAATGAAAAGATGACAAAATTATTTATTTGGCTCTTCAACAAAGACTACACTATGACATAAACAATTAGTAGGTATGTACATTGCAAACTTAAGTCAAAGTGCCTCATTAGTTAAAGAAGAGAACTGCATTAACTTATACATACACCTACGTGCACCTGTAACTAACAGAGATAACAACGACTAATAGTAAAGTTTTAATACGACATTAAGCTAAATGAATTAGAATAAGTTAGATTAAATTAGATACAATTTTAAATATTGCAATGGATCAAATGGCCAGTGCAGTTTTTTTATAGCAAGTAGGTACCGTAATACTTAGTCATTGAACACTTCTGGGTGAGCTAGGTACTATTAATTATACACTATACTATTCAATCTGGGGATGACAGAGTCTTCAGCTGGACAATTAGGTTCAGGTTAATTAAAACAAAACCAGACCCAATTTAGACGTAAACTTCAACAACTTATCAGCTACACTCAGCAATCATGTTAGGTACCGAGATCCTCCCCCCCTCCCCCTCCCGCCCCCCGTCCGCGCCGTGAACTGTGTTACAGCAGCAGTAACGGTGATTAACTGAGACAGAGCGCCTCATTTATTTATTATTTATATCGCGCGCTTTTTCAGCGCAAGTACACGAGACAAAGGACCAAATGTTATCTATTATGTATGGAGCGGCGCTACATGCGTCGCGCTGTTGTCGCTCAGATGGCGCTGTGTTCCTGCGGGTGTCGGTGTAACCGGCCGTACGTACGTCTAGGCGACGTATGGACGCGTACGCGTAACATCTACAGTAATTTTTCACAGTAAATATAATATTCCAGCTAAACATCGAGTAGGTACAGTTATAATGAAGGGTCGTTAAACAAGCCGTCGCTGTCACTACGTTTGGTAAACGGCCGGGTGATGATCACAGAACATGATTCAGAACTGCTAGGCGTGTCCGAGCGAGCGGCGGCGGCGGGCGGACAAGCGCGGACATAAACAGCATTATCGCTATATAGTCCCGCCTGCGTCAGTTGTTCTTGAATTCTCTTATATATTTAATAACAGCATTATCAGTCTCCATAACCTCGACAAAGCAGTGAGCTAGACTCAGTGACTCAGAAACTCTTTGTGGGTTCACTGGTGAGCTGGCTGCCGTCTGTGTTCACATGCGTCGGCGACCATGACCATTATTGTACGGCTCTCACGCTTCTGTCTTCCACTTCAAACAAACTGAAATAATGCTGTTTTGATACGGATATGCAACTATTTTTTATTGACGCCGCTTAAAAAAACCGGCCAAGTGTGAGTCGTACTCGCGCACCTAGGGTTCCATATCATATTTGGACGTACACAGTGAACAAATCCGGACCGCATAACTAAGTTTGTTTGTATGGGAATTTTGATGATTTTGAAAAAACTGTACTAGTTAGGAACGTCGTTTTATTTATGGTGCCATATTTGGGTCAATTCCTATCAACCCTAATTATTTCAGATTTTTCGCCCCGCAAACTTCGGAGATAAGGGGGGGGAATGTTATTTTTTTGGACATTTTTCATCATATGTCGAAAACTGTGAGACATAAAATAAAATAAAAATATGTTTTGAAATGTGCAGATCAAGCCCTTTCATATGATATGTCACTTGACCTAGTAACTTCACTTTGAAATTTCGGACCCCCACTCCGGCCCCTTTTGCAATGAAAATAAAAATATTTTTGGAATTTTTTTATTTGCAATAAATTGAACAAGCATTCTTTATTCCAAATTTTAAATTTCAAGTCGATAGCATAAGTAGTTGCTGAAATAAGCAGGTGTGACAGACAGACAGACAGACGAAGTCGCACCATAAGGGTTCCTTTTTTACCATTTTGGTACGGAACCCTAAAAACGACCCATCAGCAACTATCTATACCTAGTAACTATCAGCTTTCTCCGTAACTAAAATAAAATCAATTTTCCCGGCGATTGCCTGTTATTTCGAGATTTAAGGTGGAAATAAGGCGATATCAGCGCGTCGATCTGGGCTCAGCTTACCCGCGGGAACGAGACGGTAACGCGACGCGAACGTGACGGGGACGATGCGAGGACGCGGCGGGTTCGCGACGAATACATACTTGAGTAAGTGCGTAAGATGCGACGAGTGACGACCGACGCAAACGTTAGCTGAGCGACACACGTCGGCTCCCGCTCCTCGCGTCAGGTACAATCAGCCAGTTATTTGATAAACCACCCGTCGATTGTTTGTTGTGTTATAAAACATTTGGATTGCTTTTTGTTTAATTTAGCAGCAGCCGCCTCGTCTTCTGGTATACTACGCCGTTACAAACACGGTAACGTTAAAAAATAAAAAAAAACCGGCCAAGTGCGAGTCGTACTCGCGCACCGAGGGTTCCGTATCATTTCTGGACGTATAAAGTGAAAAAATCCGGACCGCATAACTAAGTTTGTTTGTAAAGGAATTTTAATGATTTTGAAAAAACTGTACTAGTTAGGAACATCGTTTTATTTATGGTGCCATATTTGGGTCAATTCCTATCAACCCTAATTATTTCAGATTTTTCGCCCCGCAAACTTCGGAGATAAGGGGGGGGGAATGGTATTTTTTTGGACATTTTTCATCATAAATGTCGAAAACTGTGAGACATAAAATAAAATAAAAATATGTTTTGAAATGTGCAGATCAAGCCCTTTCATATGATATGTCATTTGACCTAGTAACTCCACTTTGAAATTTCGGACCCCCACTCCGGCCCCTTTTGCAATGAAAATAAAAATATTTTTGGATTTTTTTTATTTGCAATAAAGTTGAACAAGCATTTTTTATAAGTATTCCAAATTTCAAGTCGATAGCATAAGTAGTTGCTAAAATAAGCAGGTGTGACAGACAGACAGACAGACGAAGTCGCACCATAAGGGTTCCTTTTTTACCATTTTGGTACGGAACCCTAAAAACTGAACAGAATAGTATGTGTTAATGAAACCTATCATGTATGCATAATTAAATACGTGACCACCTTACATGAGAGTACTCTAAGTCATTAAAACATTATGTTTTATTTTGTTCATGAGTTAGGGCGAATCTACAGCGCTTATCTGCCCAGTTTCATAGCCACTGTCTATACCTCGTGTAACGTTTGCGTGTAATCATGTCTTTATAATACATGTGTTCGGCACTGAGGAGGCTATAAAAGCTATCAAAACGTGTATTAAGGAGCAGACCAGCTCAGGCTCGTTACCTTCCCTCCCCCTCTCACTTAGAATACACACTTACTCGGCAGTTCGGTACATACGAAAACAAATACAGTTTACATTCGCTTTACATCCAGTTTGAGTTTCGACTAGTACCTAGGTAGTATGAAGAGTCAAACGGTATCGGTTCCGAGCGACGGTGGCGGTACCTACCGATCAAGCGAGGTAGCGGTACAAAGGGAGTTGGTATCGTATGTATGTGCACGTATGTACTTTGTAGACCAGCCGAGTGACGTGCGACGTCAGTAATTGTTAGTATGTTGTTACCTCTGTATTGCATCATTTAATATTATACTCATCGCTCGCCACCTACTACCAGCTAATAAATTAATATAGGTACTAACAGAATCAAAAGTTATATTAGATACTTAAAACATTGTATATTCCAACGTTTATACAAACACGTCAAGTCCTCAGTTGATTGTGATAAAAATATTTTCTCCAAGAACAGCAAATAAGGAAGTGTTCCGCTTCTTTCTGAAAAATGTTTGTCTTTCCACTCGAGAACATTCGAGTACCTTCTGTTTTTATATCATTACGGATACAGTCCGTTCACCGGCGATGCTTCATTCTTGTTGTCATTGGTTTGTAGCAACTAGAATACCTACCTCTACCTCTGAGTGCTATAAAAGGCAAGTTTAAATCAAGAAGATGGGTCAAATGTTTGAAAGAAACCTCAATCTCTGAGCTTGCTTCGATATTAATTTCTTCTGAGAAGTAGTCAAAAAGATAATGTCGAGACCAGCTACTTATGTTGTAAGAGATAGTTGGTTAGCGGCAGTGTCGCCAGGGGGCGGTGGGTATACAATATTATCGACACGGAGTATGTAAATAAGATATCCTACGAAATATTAATGGCACAATTATTAAATGGAAGCCGAGATATGTTGTCGAGAATACAAATCTGATATTCTGTTTGCGGTCCTGAACATTCATCGCATTTTATATTTTGTATCATCTTATTAAAAATAAATATATTTTTCATACTGGTGTATTTATTAACATCGTTAAAAATATTTTTACATGCATTTTTAAGTAAAAACATGTGTGGGCCCGCGGCGCCGGTCGCCGGCGGGTGGCGGACAATCACGTTACCAGTCATGACCACGTTAGCGCTCGTTTGTAGCGCGCCGCGTGTGCACGACGATTACATTGTTGTTACAATGTTTGTGATTATGTTGCATGTGTGCAGCCGCACTTGCTGCCTTCACGAATTCTGTGAACAGGTGCTGAGTGAACTATGTCACACACGTGTTCCGTGTGTAGTGTGGTCACATACATAATATGATTCCCTCATATGTGACCAAACTACACGCTTTATTATGTATCATTGAACAGCGGTGGTCCAGTGGTATGGCCCCGACTTACGAGTGTTCGCACAACGTTTCATCACCATCACGTTGTCTAAAATCATGTTGCCTTAAGTTTCATAATGGCAAAGCAGTAACCGTAGCGCAAACTTCAAGAGCCATTCAAAATAATTTCAGAACAAACAAATGTACTTTTCACATTACAGAAGTACGAGACGTAAAGATGTTCCCGACTAGATAATATCCAAGTTTGTAATACTGTTCGCAGATAACAGTGCATCACCGTAAGAGCGGCACGTACGCGGAGTTCAAACTGCACTCTATTTATCGACATCGTCTTAAACCGAACAAGATACTCCGACTACTTTGTCGGGGAAAAATCTCCTCGCAGGTAAATGTTGGCAGCTCTCGCAGCGGCCGCTACGTCCGCCCCCTGCCCCGCGCGCCGTCACTTACTTACCAACAATTCGCGCATACACCACACAACCACTTTGAAAACTAACTCTTCTTTGAGAGCAGCGCCGTAGCGCCGTAGCAGCTCGTAGCGCGTAGCTCGTAGCCGCTTTGCTCCCATTTTTAGTGAAACGAAAAACTACACAACGGATATAAGTAAAGTTTCCTCTCTAAGAAACATGTGACAGAGCACGCCTGTCCATAGTAAACACACAGTTTTTACACTTTGTTCTTTCACAATGAGTGTACTCACAGTCGCTTACTCGCAGTTTAAGTTAATAACAGCGAGAGAGTTTCACTTCGGTTTAGAACAACAGGAACGAAGTTACAAAAAAATCCGAGAATTTTATATAACTAACCAAAGGTTTATCCTAAAGAATCGAGTCACGCAAAATTTGCTCAGATATGAAGCAATGTCACAAAATTATTAAATTACTCCGTCGCGCGTTGAATACATCGTGTTATCTCTGAAACTATTTGTCTGTATAAAATTCTTTAAACTACAAAAATCATCTCCATTAAATACTTGTGACGATGAAACTACTTATTTGGATAAGGATTAATATTTTATTGATAAATGTGTCCAGTTTAAACATTGCCTAATTTTATTGTTATTTTTAAAACATAAAAACAGATTTTTTGGCTTAAATATAAAAGTTAGATATATAGTAACCCGATGTTTTTTATAGACCTATTTAAGGCCAACGTTTTTGTAATACATTGTTTTCACATATATCAAACGACTTGGGCAGTGCACGTGCAAAAAGCCCTTTTTTCCGACTTTCTTAATAAATACCGTGACAGCTCGGCTAATATACATATATAACACATTTATAAGTAACATACAAAAACCTTCCTCGGAAATGTGTCCTTCTATTGGTGAAAACCATATGATAATCCGTTCAGTAGTTTTTGAGTTAATAGATATAGACTGACACCCCTCGTGCAATTTATTGAATAGGTATAAAAGCGAAATGGCAGAAAACGTCATCGCGTCATCGCTTAAATTTTCTCCCAGTTCACTCGTACGGTGAGCTGCGTAAAGGAACTCCATTCCAATAATTGAAAATTAATGTGATAATATAATAAAGATTAAATAATAGTGAAGTTAATGACTTTGTTCATTAAATGGAATTCGGCGCGGGCTGGCCCCGGGCGCGGATTAACGAGGCTCTTCCTGAGTGGCCGCCGGGCCGCCAGCGCCAATTAAGAGGACACAAAGAGGCGCGCGAGACCTGCCGGATAATTATTTGGAGCCGATGACTCGGCGCTCGGTTTAAGTGTTATCTTTAGTGTGTTTCATTATTATGTGTGCCACAGTTTTGGCGCAACCATTAACGTAGACTGGCGGGTTTTTCAATAAGAAGTGTTACAGCAGTACGTCGTCATATTACATGTGGTGGAAAAGTGCAATGTTTCAAACTGAGTAGGGAATACACCACCTGTCAAAGTAATTGAGGACCGTGGGTGCCGTCGCAGTCACTGTGACAGCTGCGCGGGGTCCGACATTGTCTGCGCGAGCAATCGAGCAGCTAGTGTACCTCACACCGATACAATACCTACATTACCTACGTCATGTAGTCACGTGTGGATGTTGCTTTTAATGTACAAGAGTAATATTGTTCTGTGTTAATGTATCAGTAGAGAGTGAACGACAGATGACGACAGACACGATTGTTATACAACATTGTACCGACAAATCCGCAACGAGTGTCACCGATTCTAAATCACAAAGTATTTCGATCTCATTATTTTTTGCATGTACAGATAAATTCAGTTTAAAAACACTGCCTTTCGCAGCCCAAAAATATTTGGCTTCGGCCTGTAATTGTCCGAGCACCGCGCGCCGGTGCCGTCGGCACAACTTCACAGTGGTGCAAAAAGAGCAGAACACCTCTGTTACCGCGTTTATATTTCAATAGAGAGCTGCGACACTGTGTTTGAAGTGCATGTACGTCGGGGGTGCGCCGGCTGCAATTTCGTGTGAGCGAATATTGAATAACAAACGGCGACCGATCGGCACGTCGCCGCCGCACGCCGGCGCGGCGCGGCGCGGTGCGGCGGGACAAAGGACACGCCGCCGCCGCACGCCGGCGCGGCGCGGCGCGGTGCGGCGGGACAAAGGACACGCCGCCGCCGCGTGCCGCCGCCGCGCCGCTACTTATTACCGACGCCCGTGATGGCGCAGTGATTAGATTTTATTTCCGGCTCTCAGCTCGTTAATTCTTACTCTCGACGCTTATGTCCACTTAATACTATTACGAGTAGGTACAAACGGCTACGGTAACAACTGGTACCTCCTTTGCTAAGGCTTCTGTGTGCATGGGAATACCCTCAGATCATAGAAATAAGGGAGATGTGCCAAGGCGCTATCGAGCTTGATGCCTGAACTTGAGCAAATTGCTCATAATATAACGTACGCGCTGGCGACGAACCGAACACGATCGATGGTATAAATACAGTGTTTTAGTTTAGTGTTAGTGTTGAGTGACGATTAACAGTGTTAGATTGAGGGTGTGCGGAATGTTTTATGCGTAGGAGATCTTTTTATTCACAAGGAGCGCTTAATAATGCGCGTAATTGTGTCGAAAAATGTACTAAAAGTGGCATCAGTTGTTCCCGTACAAATTTGCTATGATGACATATCTCCTTGTTTCTATGATCTGAGGGAATACCCCATAGATAGATCATACGTGGACCTGACATTTATATGCAAAAAATCATTTGATGAATTATATGGGCATTTAATAATGATGAGTTGTGGAGTCAACAAATGGTAGTATATAACACATTACTTACGGCAACCTCACAGAATCGAAATGAGGATCGTACTAAACATGACAGTCACCACAATCGTATCCCCCGACCAATGAGACTGTGACGCGATTTAACCCAGCTAAATACACTTGTTTACTTATTAATATGACGTCATGATCGCTCGCGTTTGTGACGAGTGGCGCGGAGCTAAGCTGAGCGAGCGCTATGTGAATAATTAAGAGCTAGTTAATTACAGTTCATAAAGTGTTTATTTGTTTTCAGAGCTAACCGTTACAGCTTTGAAGATTAAGTTAGATTATGGAACTGCGTCCGTCTGATATTCTGCATCATAGTTTTATTTTATTTTATTCGGAAAACTTACTATTAAAATACGTTTACGTAACATTTTTGTGCATCAATTCTATGCAATATTATTTTTATGATACGTCGATAGTTTATAATTTAGATAATTTTGAACGTCTCTTGAGTATTTTGTATTAATGATGAATTAATAAAAAATTAAGTCTAGGTAACACGCCTGCGCTGTTGCATGCGATCCGATGCAGCATCATAATGAGCGCACAAAAATTAATTACCTACCTACCTACTTTTAAAATCTTTGTAAAAAGAGCAGTCAGTCTTATTCCAATGACTATCTTGAAACTATCCTGCTGATGGATAAATATTTGTCTGTCTTCGTATCTACCTACAAAGAAATATGGACAAACGCAAGCGGAACATCGCTACGGTGCCGCTAGCTCACCCGGGGCCGGGAGGTGGTCGTGTTTGCTGTAGACCCGATGCGCCACGCTCGTGCACGTGGCGGCCGGACTGATCTTTACTTCGTCCGCGCGTCACATGCCGACCTGTGGTGGGCCGTCACAGGCTATGCGAGATACAGACGGCACTATTACCATTATGTAACCAAAGAGATTTTAGTAATATTTAATAACATGATCTACTGATTTATTGGGTCCAGTTGAAAACCAGCGTCAGGCACTAGTCACTAGTGGCCTGGCATTTATGCTGAACTGGCCCTATTTGGCAAAGCCGCTAGGCACACAGCAACCATTTTAATTTGAAGCCTTTTCTTTATTTACTTATTTTGTTTGGTCTGTGTGTCTTTCTGTGTTGCGCCAAATAAATGTTTTTTCTTTCTTTCTTCTTTCTGATTTCGGTCCAGCTGCCTTGTGATAGTTGATGATGGTAAACTACGAGACCTTTGTTAGAAGACCAAAGTGACAAGTAAAAAGGTTTCCTATATAATTAGATGAGCGTCCAAAGGTCTCTCACTGACAGGTTATCGTGTACATTGGTTCAATTAATTCAACTACGAATATATTCACTTCGCGTCTCACCCCCCCCCCCCCCCCCGCCGCCGCGCCCGCCGCTCCCCTCTCGTCCCCGACGCGACCCTTTCATGTGCCATCGGAATTATAATCTGTAATTTATTGGCTCAGGAGAAAGTTGGCGCGTCCGCCGGCGGTTACCGGCTTACCGAACTTATGGCTCCAATTGTTACCGTTTGCAAAATTCACTTGTCAAAGGAATTGGCTTCTTGTATTAAATTATAGTAGGTACGTGGGCGACAAAGTTTCGAATGGTGTTTTAATAGTATATTATGCAATTAGTGAATAAAGGACGGATTTAAAGCGAGGGCCATAGATGAATCACGAGCTAGTGAAGGATTCTAACGATTGAATCACGACCGTAGGGAGTGATTCATGATGATTGAATCACGAGTGTAGCGAGTGATTCAAGTGTTAGAATCCTGAGCGACGCGAGCGATTCATGGCCCTCGATATAAATCCGTTTTATTCAAGAGTTGCATACTATACTTTATACCATGACTACGAGAAAAAGAAATATTTAAGTGAAAATATACATATAATGAAGAAAAAGTAAAGTTAAATTGGCTTTGATGTAAACCAGCCGTGATTTTTTGGGTAGCAAGCTTTCCACCTTTCCACTATATCGGCCGCCCTCTCTTTCACAAACTCAGGTGTTAACACATCTTCATCACTAGAATGCATTTTTAATCGATTAGAACAACACTAAACAAACACAAAATTAAAGATTAAAGTAACACTAAACTTTGTGTTCGTACAACTTACAGTATTCAAAATAGCGCCAATTTACTAAGGACAGCAAAGAACACAAAACAGTTTTTATTCTAATGCTAAACTCCTTGTCGAAAATGTCGACCAATCAAATTGAATTTAGAACACATCAATATAGGTCGAATACACAGATTACACTTACACTAGATACGGCAAGCCACGACCAAGCGTGCCCTGCATGTTCGACTGTTCGTACTAAAAAAAGTCTGTTAGCTCAGTGACGCTTAGTGATTGAAACAATTCTGTTTACTCTGAGCACATCACTAAATGGCTGGGGTGAAGTTATCGTAGGTATAAAAAAGATGACACGTTCGGTTTTCATACAATCTAATAACGTGCCGCATCTAGCATAGGTTCTTTAAATCTGTGGTCGAATACATTGGTGTGTTCCATTTTCAAACATCAAAACAGTGAGTAAAAGTGCTTTTTATTCACTGTTTTCAGTGAATAAAATAAGCTTTTTAGAGGGGGAATGGTATAAAACATATTTATCTTAAGTCATATAAGTACGAGTATATCGGTAACTTTATAAATTAACAGTTATTTTAGGTTATTGTCCTTTACTTATGCTGTGAGACCTTGCTTCTTGCCACATGATTCTAGGTTGTGATGTTATGATGAGTGAGTTTGCGACTATCAAAATATGTGACAATGGCCGTACCTATCTATTAATAACGTTGACTTAGAAGCGTGAATTTTCACCTCCAAGGGACCGTAGATATTTTTTATATTTTATATTTTTTTTTTTTTTTTTTTTTTAAAAAAACGTTGCCCCACACTAGGATTTCTCCTGAGTCGTGGGTGCGTTTACAAACACAAATTTCACATACACAAACAGCCAGACCTATGTGCAATGCGGTAATCGAACCCGCGACACGTCGCGCAGCAGCCAATCTCTCAGCCACTGCGACAACCGTGCGGTAATTTTAACTTGATACCTCTACCTATTCCTGAGAAAAAGGGTCGTGACAGACGAATGGACAACAAAGTGATCCTATATGGGTTCCGTTTTTAGGGTTCCGTACCAAAATGGTAAAAAAGGAACCCTTATGGTGCGACTTCGTCTGTCTGTCTGTCTGTCTGTCTGTCTGTCTGTCTGTCACACCTGCTTATTTCAGCAACTACTAATGCTATCGACTTGAAATTTGGAACAGTTATAAAAAATGCTTTTCCAACTTTATTGAAAATGAAAAAATTAAAAAAATATTTTTATATTCATTGCAAAAGGGGCCGGAGTGGGGGTCCAAAATTTCAAAGTGGGGTTACTAGGTCAAGTGACATATCATATGAAAGGGCTTAATCTGCACATTTCAAAATATATTTTTATTTAATTTTATGTTTCACAGTTTTTGACATATGATGAAAAATGTCTGAAAAAATACCATTCCCCCCCCCTTATCTCCGAAGTTTGCGGAGTGTAAAATCTGAAATAATTAGAGTTGATAGAAATTGACCCAAATATGGCACCAAAAATAAAACGATGTTCCTAACTAGTACAGTTTTTTCAAAATCATCATAATTCTTTCACAAACAAACTTAGTTTTGCGGTCCGGGTTTTTTCACTTTATACGTCCAAAACTGATACGGAACCCTCGGTGCGCGAGTATGACTCGCACTTGGCCGGTTTTTTTTCTTTTAATTAGTAAACCTTAAAAACAATACAAACACAATTAGAACGAAAAATAACATTTAAAAAGATAGCGTAGCAAAAACCATTTTTATATTCCAATGAGAAAATCGTTTCGAAAACAAACTGAAACATGAGTTCGGTATGTTTGTTTCAAACAATGATTATCATGTTGCAAATCTGCACGTTCGCAGTGCGGCGTACATTGAAACTGTAACTACTTTAGTTTGGAACACGAAAGAATACGCCGTTGATACGATAGTGTAGCGACAACTAAAAGAACAGCGCAAAGTTTGTGCGATTGTAACGCTCGCCTCTATTACCTTACTGGGGCAGAGCGGCTGCGCGCGCATGCTCGAGCAGCCGACCGCCTCGCTGGCGTGCTCGCGAGTTCGCCGGCATGCTCAGACGTCCTTTGGTCAACCAGACGTGCTGCTTGTGTTGCACCGGGTAAAGTACAATCTATGCCTACCGGCGCGCATAGCGGTGAGTCGGGGCGCGGTGCAGCGTATTTTACAATGCGTTAAAGGAAATTGAAGTGTCTATAAAGTATCTAAAGTTCATAATATATTTGCATGCTACTTATTCATATTGGAGTCCATTGGCCGCCGTCGCGGAGTGCGCGCAAAGCCGACCGGCTACTGCGGCATGTGCGCAGAGACGACGGGGATCCAAGGTGTATGAGTTCCATGCGAATATGAACTTTAATTACTGTATCTCTAATAGACCCTTGAATTTTCTTCACCGAATTGTAAAATGCTCTCCGCAATGCTGCGACGTGCGCCGGTTGGTGTACATCGTACCTAAGGTGGAGGTACTTTCCAGTCGGGCTGTGCGCATACATATTAGTAATACCTACTTTAGTTAAACGAGTTTTGAGCGATTAGTGGTCACATTACTAATGTACCTAGGTACCTACTACGTGTGCGAGCGTACGTAATTTACTTAGTTTTAATTATTTTCGTTGTAATTATATTGTGATTTACTGAGTTTTAATATTTTTAGGATAAAAAATTACTTGTATTAAAAATGTCCGAAATCGATTTAGTGGCCGATTCTGAACAAACTACTTTCAGGATGTGCATTTAATATGTTATAGGTAG
Source organism: Thalpophila matura (assembly GCA_948465475.1). Lineage (NCBI taxonomy): Eukaryota > Metazoa > Arthropoda > Insecta > Lepidoptera > Noctuidae > Thalpophila > Thalpophila matura. The sequence goes on from OX419178.1 coordinate 130,249, forward strand.
TTTATGTTGTAGATCAGATAGATACCTTGGTATGCTACTTTTTTTATTTAGTATTTTGTCTGACATAAGTTGTTAACCACTGAGGCCCAGCACTGGCAGACGTTACGGTTAGTCGCCTCGCAGGAGAAGTAGCTGAGAGCTGGTGCGTGGAACACTGCTGCTGCGTGCTATCGCGCCGGCGTTATAATTAAATCCACATGAAGCGGTATTAGTATGGATTGTTTTAATTTATTTTCCATTAGAGGCTGCTTTGTGTGCCGACTGCAGGTGGAAACTTTTAATTGACTTGGTTGGTACCTCCCACAGCCACACTACGGGAATAAAATAATGAAACAAACAGTTGGGGCGCCGCGGACTCCGGGCGTGGCGCCGGCGCCGGGAACCAATTAATTTGTATTACTGGAAATAATTTATATTTGTTCTACGGGTGGAACTTTCGCCGTCACATGCTACGCTAACACGGGCGTCAGTTTGTTTCACTAGTCTTTAGAAATGTTATTCGATTCAAGTACTGAAAAAACATTACGGTCCTTATCAATCACAATCCACCGTAAATCCGGGATTAAGTGCAGTTATCTTACCAAAATATGCAACAAAATTTTCGGGTGTATGTCATTAGTGCGACACACGAAAGTGCGACAGGTCGTTTTCACATGACACCACTTTACAGATTCCTTTGTTGAGGCAAGCTTTACAAACGAAGAACAAATAGCTGGAGTCTATCTCACTATCGCAGTTAACTCCGAGTAGTCAGCTAGCAAACCATTAAATTATAAATCCTCAATCATTTTCGCTCCAGTAGTAAGACTGCGCTGTTTAATCGATTCCCAGTAGTATCTAGTTTGAACAAACTTGCGACGAGTGAAGGAACAGATAATTGTCGTTTGAATTGTAAAGTTTGAGTTAAATACTACGGATAGCTGTCGGGTTCCCACGAACGGGGTTAGCCGAGTTATTCACGGCCGCGTCGCCGTCGGCTCGTCTCGGGTAGATTTTAATTTGTTCTACTAATATTGAGACAGTGTAACTCCGATTAAATATTCTTTGAGTGTTCTGATAACAACACTTTGTTGTTAGTGAAACACTTAAAGAAACACTGTTGTTTTGTTTATTAGTATAAGTGTTTGTACGAGTGTTGTAAACAGCAGAAGTTGACGAGGTCGGCGGCCGCACCATGGCATGGTAAAATTATTTTTTTTCCGATGTCAAAAAAGGATATGATAGTAGTAATATACAGTGTTCTCTTGTGTGCTAGCAACGACGTACAAACATAAAGTCGCAAAGTTATTGGTAATATTTTATGAAAACTTTTGAGTGAGTAAACAAAATGTATTATCGTTATAACAACGGTCTACATCTACACGAATTGTAGATGTGATAAAATATAATATCACACAAATTCATCCAATGCATTGTGTAGCAAGCAAGTGATATCATGTAGGTACTCTGAGTTTGTTCGTGTGTGTGTTGCGAGGTTATTGTCCAACAAACAGCGGCACTACATTGTCACCGGTACTAGCTGGAAACTAGTAAGTTTTCATCATATATGAAGATAGCATATAGGCAGACATGGCTTTGGAAATTGATGTTGTCTATTAATACACGAGTACTATAATAGTGTTACTTTCTAGCCACGCGTAAGAGCTACCTACCAGCTCTAATAACAGCATATTATTTGGCCAGCGCGTCATGCTTTAATTAAAACTGCACTAATCGCAGCGTACACTTGTAACAGTGTTATTAAAGCTAATTCGTGTTACTAACTACACTGGAACAGTTATTAGTTTAAACAGGTTACAGCGTAGCCGCCCCGCTACGTGTGCTACGCCGTAGCAACGCTACGTATAATATTATACATATTGTGCTACGAGGCTACGGGACGCGCCCTGTCTTGGGAAATCGCCACTGTTAATTTTGATTCAACGCCAACGCTGCAGTATTACCTTACGAAGTGTAGTGTTGAGATTGAGATTTTATTCAATTTACACCAAGTTTTAGAATTTGACAAACATAATATTTCACGTAACCAACTTTATTACTTATCTAATCGCTTTTTAATTTCATGTTATATTTCATGGAGATTAATGTGTGAAACATCTGTAGCTTAACCTTAAATCTGCTTAGTCTTACAAAAACACGAGCTATTGTCTTTCATTTGTCATTCAAAGACAGGAAACAGAATACGGAATTCTCTGAATGATAAAATTTTCCTTTAATTCCAAAGAAGTTTAACAAGAAAACAAGTTGCGTGGAGTTTTCCTTGACGTTTATTTTATCATCCAATTACTGGCGGCGCGCGCTCACAAGCGGCGCGTTTACATTCGAGCCGCCACCGAGCCGCCCGCCCGAGCCGCCCGCCCAGCCGCCGCCTGCCGCCGCCGCCCGCCCTGTGGCCGCCGCCTCACGGCCGCGCGGCGCAGGCTGTGTTTTTAAAGCGACTCGCGATGAATAATGCATGCAGTGAGAGTGTCGTGACGAACTGTGAGCTGACGACAGGTGACCGGCGACACCGGGGCAGCGGCGAGACCGGGGCAGTAGCCGGGGCGGCTGTTCCAAATTCAAATTCAAATTCAAATTCATTTATTTTGTGAACAAATGGTGATTGATACAGATGTTTTACATATAATATGTTGTTCCATACATTGTCCCGCCGAGAGGCATACAAAATATCAAACATATAGTATCGGTACTAGTTAATATTGGAATAGTAAAATGAATTTCTTGGCATAACTAGTAGGTAAGTCAACAAATAAAAATGTCACAATATGAAGGAAGTCTAAAAGTCAATTTCATTTAAATAGGTACATACAATAATAATATCAATCAAATTAAACATGTTAAAATAGAAATAATATAGCAATTTGTCATTGAAAAAAATAAAAATTAATAATTAACAGAATAATAACAATAAAATCGACGACGACAGGTGACTGGCGACACCGGGGCAGCGGCGAGACCGGGGCAGCAGCCAGGCCGGCTGTTCCCGGCTGCTGCCTGTGCTACTGAATCTATACTCAGTTATTAAAACTGAAGAGTTTGTTTGTTTAAACGTGCTAATCCCTGGGATTACCAGTCTGGGAGTACCAGATTCGAAAAATAAAGTTTTTGAGTCAAATTCATGAGGAATAGTATAATATAAGCTATTTAATATCACGCTATAGGAGCCGAACCATACACCCTAAAGAAAACAAGTCAGACAGAACCCTGTGATAGCGCGGGCGGGTAAATAATCCGATTTCTTTTAAATTAAACGGCGGGTGACACCGCGGGGCACAACTAGTGCTAAAATATGTATTAGTAATGTCTGTACATGAGGCACTAGCACAGTAACCGGCCGAGCGCTTTGTTGGTCTGTAGTGGTCGCAAGCGCGGCTGTTGAGCTCGGGATCCTGGGTTCGATTCACGGATCGGATAATGCGTTATAAAGTTCAATAGAGCGCCTATGTCGCAGGCGCGGTCCCAGGGGGTCATGGGGGACCTGCACCCCCCCAAAATCGTACAAAAATGCGCCAAACACGGTAATTCACGGTAGAGCACGTCGGCATCAATCGGTATGACCCCCCTAAAGCCTTCAGCTGCGTTATGACCCCCCCCCCCAAATTCGTCGGCTGCGACTGCGCCTGCTATGTCGTGAGGAGCTCACGAGAGGCGTTGATCATCCTTTTGATACTTTTGTGACACGCACCGTGACAGTAAAAGTTATCTACTCAGCGTCAGAACCACTTCAAAGGGGAACGTCGCCGAATAAATTATAACAAGTGTGTAAACAGTAGCGAGTGTGCCGCGGAACGCGCGCCGAATGACGAGCCGTCGGCGAGCTCACCCACTAATACTTGTTCCGGAGCGAGCCAACTAGTTGTGCGGTTGATTTGCATGTTGTCGTCAGCGCGTGACCGATACTATGGTAGTACGATTGCTGCACTGGTCTCCAATGACAACAGGACTTACCACCTGACCAGCCAAAAAGCTGTCGTTTTACATTCAATACTAATATTATGTATTTAGAATTATTATAGATTTATTTTATATTATAGGATTAATTTTAACCTGTAATTATGTAACATTATTAATATACCTAATTATTAAAAAAAACCGGCCAAGTGCGAGTCGTAGGTATTCGCGCACCGAGGGTTCCGAATCGGTTTTGGACGTATAAAGTGAAAAAAACCGGACCGCATAACTAAGTTTGTTTGTGAAGGAATTTTGATGATTTTGAAAAAACTGCACTAGTTAGGAACATCGTTTTATTTTTGGTGCAATATTTGGGTCAATTCCTATCAACTCTAATTATTTCAGATTTTTCGCTCCGCAAACTTCGGAGATAAGGGGGGGGGGGAATGGTATTTTTTCAGACATTTTTCATCATATGTCGAAAACTGTGAAACATAAAATAAAACAAAAATATATTTTGAAATGTGCAGATCAAGCCCTTTCATATGATATGTCACTTGACCTAGTAACCCCACTTTGAAATTTCGGACCCCCACTCCGGCCCCTTTTGCAATGAAAATAAAAATATTTTTTTTATTTTTCCATTTGCAATGAAGTTGGACAAGCATTTTTTATAACTGTTCCAAATTTCAAGTCGATAACATTAGTAGTTGCTGAAATAAGCAGGTGTGACAGACAGACAGACAGACAGACAGACAGACGAAGTCGCACCATAAGGGTTCCTTTTTTACCATTTTGGTACGGAACCCTAAAAACAAAGGGGGGGGGGGGGGGAGATAAATTTAAAATGTGGGTCTACAAGCCCTACCATAAGAATATAAACTCATGTATCCTGCCATTTAAAGTATCTGCACTACTAGTACCTACTATAATGCATGCTATATGTTAAAAGAGGCGAATTAGTCTATATAACAGTATTTGAATTATGCTAGTTCACATTTTAGAATAAGATCTATTTGTTAACTTGTTGTTAATTTTATGCAAATTAAGAATTTCAAAAATCAAATCAAATCAATGACAACAGGCTATGTCTCCATGATATTGGAAATGATATCCTTTCTTATTACTTAAGTGAGCAATTATGTATGTAGGTAACTAGCACTTCGCCCGCGACTTCGTCCGCGTGTCCCACAGGAACTGTGCGTTTTTTCGGGATAAAAAGTAGCCTATGTTACACAGTGATAATGTAGCTTTCTATTAATGAAATAATTATTAAAATTGGTCCAGTAGTTTCGGAGCCTATTCGGTACAAACAAACAAACAAAAAATCTTTCCTCTTTATAATATTAGTACCTATAGATTGATTTCTGGCTAGTCTAACGCTTTGAATAGGTATTTATCAAGGTACCTATATCGATTTATCGAATTACGTCGAGCTCGCTCAGTCGCCCAGGTACTGTTATTATATTAAACAAATCATAATTTGGTCTATTTAATGTTTAAAATTAATTTAATTTAAAAACAGTAATTTTATTTGTATGTTTCATTCGCTCCGTCGCGTCGCCTCAGACCAATTAGTAACTAATCAAACTGTGTCTGTGAAGTTACGTCAACTATAGCACTACTACAAGTTCACTGACACACACACATACACACCGCGTCACTGTAGCACTCGCAGTATACATATAATGTAATAAACCGATCAAATAAATTCGTACATTATATTTTTTTATAAAACCTTTATTATTAAGTTATTATTAGCTCGTAAACTAATCTAAACTAAATAAGTTTTCGCTCGTACACAACAACCTTGGTTCGTCTGAAATTGTTCTCAAGTAATCACAAAAGAAAAACAATCTCATCAAGATATAAATAACTCAACACGACGCTCAGCCCGCACTCGACGGCTCGACGGCTCAATATAAAAGTGTCATTAAAATCTCGTTAGAGCTTCTAATCAAGCGAACACTTTGTTATACTTTATTCAATTATGCTTAAAATACGTACAATGTATGAAACATGTTGACTTACATTGATGTAACTCTTGTATAACATTCATTTAACTCTAGTACAACTTTCGTTTATTCGTTTGAAGCGTCGTCACGCGCGGCGTTTTAAATATTAATTATTATACAATAAAAATTGATGCACGACTGATTTAGACTTCACCGTTCCTCTAATAGCCCTTTTTGAAAGTTTTTAATGGTATTACTAAAAGCAGGTCTTAGGATAAGTAATCTGTACCGTGACTGACTCACACAACGCAGAGACTAAACCAGTGGACTTAAAGATTGTTTCAAGGAAATACCTATTCCTTGAATGCCGTAGAGGTGCACTAAACAGGGATTTATTTAAAGTCCATCCTTTATGAGGTGGTAAAGTGTGTATGAAGATATTATCGACATTGTGTTGTTTCCCGACTTGCACGTTACTACTGATAGCGGGAGACAGCCGACTTATGTTTGCGTTTTGTTTTCATAAATACTTGATACTCGTCGCGTGTTACGTTTGCTGGAAACGGCTCAAGAGACATTTCCTTTTACATTAAGTAACCCACTTTTCTTACGTGAACAATTTGTATGTTATAGTACATTATTTATTGCAACATGATGCGATCTGCTGAGTGTCAGTTTACCAATGGATATGAACTATTCTGTTACATTAAAATAGTTTCACGTAACGAAAAAAGATAGTGACTAACGACCCTCATAGTGCGGTGATATCATGTTTGTTGTGAATTACATTTAAAGAAACTAATGAAACATAAAATTTACAATATTGTTTTAAAGTAATTGATTTTGAGTTGCATACATCTATACCAGATACACTTCTCACGCCGTTCGTAATATACCCATATATACCATATATACTCATTTTGTTAAAGGCTGTGTATTTAAAGCACCAGCACCGAAGCTATCACAACACAATTAAGTTGTACTAACAGTTGCAAAGTAAACTGTACCTGCAGAGTTTGAGACAGAACAAATAACAATAGCAGGAGCAGGTGTGCGGGAGCGAGACAAAAAACAAGTTGTTTGTCAGTCTGTGGCGACGCAATATAACTGCACGACTAACTGACGGACTACTTGTGCAGGCTGGGTTTATTGCGAGCCGCGCGGGCGCGACGCACGCCCGATGTTACCTGCATGTAACACAAATTGTTAGCTAGTGGCGAAGCAACGTACCATATAAATAAATGTTATCTTAGCCACGGGGTCTCACCATTCCGACCTCGCCGACGAGGCCCGTCGCGACGTCCCCATCATGACCCGAGTCCGCCGCCGCGTATGACTCAGTCCCCTAACCGACCCTTGCTCGAGCCAGCCCGCGCTGAGCCTGTAGATTTAAATATGTCCCTAAATCATATTAATCCGTTCCAGCTAATAGCCCCTCCCTCTAGTTGTCCTCCCCCCAGCGATGCCCTAAGCCGAGGTCCGCACCCCAGTAGGGGGTGCCGTTAGCGTGTAGTCGCTTAGTTTGTAGTTTACCTTAGTTTTAAGCCTGGCTGGAGGCATTTGTAAGTCCTCACCAGATGACCGGTTAAGCAGTGACGGCTGTTAGAAGCCAACTGCGAGAGTACCTGACAAAAAAAAAAAAAAAACCGAGCACTTGCTTCTTTTTACCCGACTGCGAGACGCAAAGGAGGGTAATGTGTTTATCAGTCTATGTATGTATGTATGTATGTATGTATGTATGTATGTATGTATGTATGTTTGTTTCTATGTGGCGTTCTAGAGACCAAATGCGTAGGCCGATTTTGATAATTCTTACGTCAATCGATTCGTCTTAACCTTGCGAGTGTCACTAAAGACATAACAGTAATCAAAATTCACCACAGCGACAACCAGACGCCATATTGTCAAAATGAAAAAAAAAAAAGTTGATGAACTATGTCAAGTGGGGTGTCGTTGAATAGGTATTTTAAAATCATCTTTAGGTTCCTTTTATCATTTTTCATTTTAAATAATAGTTTAGGATATATAACGATTTAAAGTTGTTTAACAAAGCAATCATTCTCGCTAATTCTTACTTATTGATTTAAGTTTTTATTTCAAGTATTAACGATATACAAACAAAAAAGAAGATTACGAAAACATACATTAAAAACTAAAAAGTGAAAAATAAAAATAGTAAATTAAAAATTTAAAAAACCCGACCGCCAAAAAACAACTAAAAAGTTCAAAACAAGAGCACTTTTCAAGCAGTCTGATGCAGTTGGTGGCATAAAATCTAAGATTTAACACAAATAATTGCCACCAACTGCATCAGACTGCTTGAAAAGTGCTCTTGTTTTGAACTTTTTAGTTGTTTTTTGGCGGTCGGGTTTTTTAAATTTTTAATTTACTATTTTTTATGGAAGGTTTCCACATTGGAACAAGTCTGATCAGGCTTAGATTTTCCTAATATCCTGTAGTAAATATAAGAAGTAAAAGCCTTCCTTAATATGATATTACTTTTCGTCAAGTTTTAACGTTATTCGTTTCAATTAGTCACGAACGGTCTGTAATACATCCATGATTGATTACTGCACTCTACAATAAGTCTGTATCAAACTAATCTAAGATTTCCTAGTGCTTCACGTACATTGCAATTTACAATCTATATTAATTTCATACACAGTTTACGAGGTTTGAGTAATGGCAATAGCTCGCTCGGAGAACACACAGATAGTGGCAACATAGCGGGCTGCGTCACATCGCTCTCGCGTCGTGCCGGCGCGGTCCGTATTTATCTAGTAGGTAGTGGCGCTGCGATAATGTTGTAATATCCGCCGCTCTAGTCCTGGGCGATGGCCGCTTGAATCTGTTCCTGTTCGCAAACGCTTTGTCATTTGTTTAGCTTTTATATTAGATCATACTTTGTAGGGATGTTTACAATTAGATTCTAATTAGAAATTACGTACATAGTGGTTTCTTTATATTAGATTCTGGTGGTTAATCAAATGCGTGTATCAAGACTAGCTTTGTCACCAAAGTTATCGAATATTGTCAAAAATTAACACAAATGTTGGTCTTTATAATAAATTCATATGAGTTATTGTGGCCCAGATATCCATAAATAAAAGCCAATGACTGTATAGCCTCCTTCTTTCTATACATGTGCTTTAAGACACGAAACAGTATAATGAAAAAAAGTCATTGTTTGATCAAACCGATTTGCCAATAAATGCGTGGGCGTGATTCAGCTTGTCAAGGTGGGTCCAATATTTGCACAATGTTTGCGCGACCTCGCTCCAGGAGTGTTTGCACAGCGTTATGTTGGCCCATTGCCTTTGATAAGGGGGCTTCGCTTTGTCTTTATGGGAACAAGGAAAAGTGGCCGCGTCTGATTGAGTGACGATCACAGCTAATCGAGTGTGAGTCGTCGATTGCGCGATACGTGTCGCGTGTTGCGCGCACTTTATGCTTTGCCGATACGAGCCATTTCGTCACTGCGTGGGAATCGTGGAGGGGAATGAAATCATGTATTATGATAAGAGACTCGACAATACCGCCATGTAGTAATAATATTACAGACACATTTGTATATAGGTACCTACTATGTAAATCCACGATGTTGAAACACTAAACATTGCGAAGAGAAAGTAAAATAGTGGGTACCTAGGTATAATAGTATAACTGTGCCTCATTTGAATTTGTAAGATATGTATTTTAAAATGTGACTTGTTTTTACTGAATAAACGTTTTATTTATTTATTTATTTTATAGACGAATACAAATTGTATACCAGTTACGAGTATGTGCGGTGATTGTAATCATTCCTGCATAATAGATGTTGGTAGGGTCGAGCTGCCTGGCGGTACACAGGCGAATTAAATCAGACAGCGTACGCACTGCCTCAAAATACCTTTTTCAAATAACACCGCTATAGTTTGTGTACAGTCTTAGTCTCGTGAGTATTTAAGAATTTACTATGGGTTCGGACTCAAACGGAGCCCACAATCATACACTTACCCTTAACATGACGCGAGTTCGCCGCTACCTAGTGACTAGTGAGGCGACCTCCACACACGTGAGTTGAACCGCACACAAACATTTACATGAACGTTACATAAGAAAATCTATTTATTTACACATTTATTTATTTAAAACCTTATTGAAGTTGATTGAATAATACACGTAGGTATAATGAAAGACTCGCAATCAAAAAGTATAGGCTCCCCTGTCTGTCACTCTGTGTAGGTCTTAACGTTTTTGGTGCACAAGGGCCGGCCATATTTCAATTGTTTCCCATTTATGCTCTCCTCGCATCGCCGGTGGAAAAGCACCTTAACCCTAAATCTGCACCCAACCGTGGGATATTGTTTTTTTTTTCTCTATAATGCTAAGAAGATTACCCCCAAGAAAATATTATTCGCTGCTTCCAATTTTGATTACCTTTGAAGTAATTTGATAAACAGATTACTCAATCCACATTCAACCCAATCAATATTGGAGCTCTAAACCTCGTAAATATAATAAAAAATATGATAATAATATATATTTTATTATATTTACGGTTTAGAGCTCCAATGTTGATTGAGACGATTCTCGGAATATTGATATAGATACCCGAACTGAAAAGACTAGGTATTAAATTACTTTGATGTATTTAATATTATTTTTAGAAGATATTTTTTATTGAATTGTTTTTATTGCTAGCAAAAACCTGTCAAGAGTGAAAGGCGTCGGGCGGTCACCGCGAGCCTCAAAGTCGAAGTCGAAGCATTCATTTCAATGATACCACTTGCAGGTACTTCTGAATAGTAATTAAAGGTCACCGTTTTAATTTATAAAGAACATCCCATACTTCGTCTAAACACCACGAAATAAAGAACACTCATAATTTGTGTACATAATAACCAGGGCGCGGAGAGGGCGCGTGCTGCGCGCGGCCGCGATTAGCGCTGCTAATTAACGTTATTCAATATTTGTTTGCAACGAAAAGGCTCAGTGCCGCCCCGCCCCTCCCCTCACCCGCCCTTGCTCAGCGTCTCGGCATCGTCCTAAGCAAATAAAGGAATTAGGAGAACGCCACACAAACAAACAGACCGGATACAGATGAGTTTTTCTTATCGTTTGAGAGCGCCGCTGTGAGTGTTTGACTAACCGCTTGTATCTGTGATTAATTGTTAAACATTGACATTCTGACAATTGTTAATCTTGCTTATCCGGTTTTGCTTCATATCTAGTATAGCCGATTTGCTATTATTTTTGGAAAAATCATCCCCAAATGAGCTGTAAGAGTGTCCACACAAAACTAGACATGATTTAGACGATATTTCTTTTTATTATTAAAAAAATTTTTTTTAATAAAAACCAGAATGATAGACCTTTAAATTTTGCTTTATTCAACGTGAAAGTAATAAAAACCTCATTGGACACTGATATATACATACTTTTTACTCATAGCGTTTAAATGTTTGGAACACATTGTCACTCAAATTCTGTCATTGTAAATAAATAATTCGTACAATGTATGTCGTATAATTTTGTACACAAAACTGGCGACGATGGAGGCCGGCCAGTGAGGACACTGCTTCACGCTATGCTAAAGAAAAGATATGTATCGTCCAGCTCGCCTGCAGACCATACAGCTAATGTAAGAACATTTAAATTGGGGCAGAGGATCCAGACGCGAGATTACAGTTCTAACAGAAAATGGGAATTCGGCACAGTCACTAAACGTTTTGGTCGTTTACACTACGAGATCTTAACGGATTCTGGTTTGATCTGGAAGAGGCACGTCGACCAGATGCTTGGCACGTCGGTTGGAAGGGCCACAACTGTGTGATTAAGGGCGGAGCCCTGATATATACATACTTTTTACTCATAGCGTTTAAATGTTTGGAACACATTGTCACTCAAATTCTGTCATTGTAAATAAATAATTCGTACAATGTATGTCGTATGATTTTGTACACAAAAGACACCCTTTACAACTTTATGTAATCGAGTGTTTTTGTGTTTATTGAACTGAGTTATCGATTTCCGAAGCAATGTTTCATATACGTTATATGAAATTATTAGTGTTTCTGTTCACTTTATTTTAAAAGTAAATAAAATACTTTTCGCCAAACCTACCGATTTATTTATTTTCATGAAGCCGATCTTTGTCTCATCTCTAATAAAGGATTCAAGAGAATGAATGATGACATTGATGTTGTTACTTATTCAAGGTGGTATGAGAAATTGAAGATTTCGGAGAAATACGTAAATATTCATAACAAAACGATTTAGGTATTTCTTTATAAAATAGTTATTAGATATACGTAATCATAGTTAGCTTTATGAAATAAATGATAATTTTTTACAAATATATGACGGCGCGATCATATTATTTTGAGTGGTTTTTGTAATTTTGTTTAAATTGTGTAATGAATTTGGTTGAATTTGTTTGTATGTCGAATTATTTGTATCATAGACACTGATTTGGATTTTCTTTATAAAATAAGTCACTAAATCAAAGAGGGGACTGCTTAGTCCGCGTGGGCTTGCGAGTGACGTCAGCGCCAGAACTAGTCATGCTTGTTGTAGCAAAGAGGGGGAATAGTGGGGCGACCGCTGTCTTTATAGAGCAGCCGGCGCGCGCATTGTGATTTTCTTGTGCAGTTTCATTGTAGCCGTGGTGCTGACCGTACGCTCGCCGTGTCATTGTAAATTGTAAAAGTGTGTAAAAGTTAATACTCTGTATTTGTAATTGTAACTAGTTGAAAAAGAGTAACCATGGAGTTTCTTGTCCGTTCTTCTCAATGGGAATCTACGTTTTGGAACGGACAACTAGCTTCAATTAACGGACAAACTAACTGACATCTATTGCTTGACAATTAAAAGTACCGTAAATGGTCTAATTGAAATAAATGTTTTGACCTTGACTTTGACTTCTGACTTTTATTTGAGGATTTACCGCGTCATAAATAATATTTTAGTTTTAAGCTTTATTGCTAGCTTGGAAAGGAATACAATATGAATAAGTATAGAACCGGTGCAGTCGAGCCAGCCCTCTCCTACCGACACTAAATCCCGCCAGTAGAAGACTCTCCAAATCAATATTTCATCAAGTTTCCCCATTGACACAACAAATTGGCTAACCGATCGTTTCTGTAGCTCGTAACCTATCACGCACAAGTTATCTCGACATATCGTAGCGCTCGTAGCACTTTGCTACGCCGTAGATCATGGCATTAAAGTTCCTTTACCTCCGTGTGCAGCGTGCATGTTTCGTACACATTGTTTCAGGCGCAGGAACTTAGCATGAAAATAAAAAACGGTACAAATGGAACAAGTCCAAGCCATAAATAGTAATAACAACCGTCGGCGCATGACGTATAAAATACACAATAATATACGACTGCAGTTCGTATAATTACTTTGAAATTTATTTGGGCTCAAAATAATAAAAGAGTGTAACGGACTGAGTTTTAACTTATCAGGTGAACTTGCTGCCACCGTGCAAAATGTATGTCTGTCTATTGATAAGTGAACTCAAATATTATATTCCAAGAATTGTTTGCTAGTACCATGAAATTGATCGTCTTAATCACTGCTTGCAGTATACGCGTACACTGTTCGGTGTGCGGCCATTATAACATTAGAATAATGGGCTGCACACAGCACAGTTACGTGCAGGTAACAGATACCAACAATCGCGTGTCCGAGTGCAGACAACCGCGCACACAGAGACACGCACGCACTCACACGCACGCGTACGTTGCGTGTTGTGTATCAAAGTTATTGTGTTTCAAAGGACGGCACAATAGCATAGCATAAGCATAATCGGCCTATAATGTTCCCACTGCTGGGACACAGGCCTCCTCTGTGAGAGGGAGTGGGCCGTAGTCCACCACGCGGGCCCAGTGCGGGTTGGTGGACGTCACATGTCTTCGAATTTTTTGTTTTCGATATGCCGGTTTCCTCACGATGTTTTCCTTCACCGTTAAAGCAAGTGATAATTAATTTCTAATACGCACATGACTTCGAAAAGTCAGCGGTGCGTGCCTCGGGATCCAACTCGAACCATTCGCCGTGGGAGGCACATGGTTAATTCACTAGGCTATCACTGCATTCAGGCTATCACTGCACTCAGGCTATCACTGCACTCGACGGACGGCACAAGTCGCATCATAATGCACTATAAGTAGTGCTAGCAATACACGAGTGCGCTGATACTAGCTCTGGCACATAATGTTATATTTGAGTCCTCTTATATGCAGTTATGACTGCCTCGTTGGTGTAGTGGTCGCGAGCAGGCCTTAGGTTTGATTCCCGGGTCCATGTATCCATTTTATTGAATTTATGTTAATCAATGTTGTGCTATCGTTGTTGTGAGCAACATATCTAAATGTTTAATAACGTACAAGGTGGCACAAACCGCCGACATCCGGCACATATTTGGTACAGAGCGGTTCCTTTGAGGCGGACACTTTGATCGCGGTCGGCGCTCTACTGGCGCTACTGTTTTGTTAGAACGTTAGTTAAATACGCATCGCTGTAGCGGTCATGGCGGACGGGATCGATCTGTAACCGCAATCAGTTCAAGTGTTTGGCAAGCTGAGAAACGTTTGCTACAAAATAATAATTGTTTGGAAACGTTCTCCAATCTCCATATTGGGATTTTTTCCCGGATCAGGGTGCGTTTACAAACATAGATCTCTCTCAAAAGCTAAACAAACATTTGTTGTATGCGGGAATCAAGCCCACGACACGTAGCGTAGTTGCCAATCGCTCAGCCACTGCCGTTATTTCTCCTGTATGCCGCACTCCGCAGTATTCTATCGGTGTCCAATACAGACTATCGGTCTATCGGTCCAATGGTTTAACGGCAATCCCATTGAGTCTCTGTTGGTATTTTTTTGCCAATTTTGAATCGAAAAATGCACAAATTCTTATATACTATAACATAAATATACCTACGACATGCGATGGTTTGGAAAAATCTATAAATTGCTTTCATTCTTTGTTAGGTAAAGTAATTACTTTTCTCGTGATGACGTCGATGTTGCCTCCTTCTTCAGTGAAGTACGTATCAGTTTTAAAGCTCGTTATAAATGTGTACCTGTGGCCAATGTAAGCTGGCTTGTGGGAGTTGTTTGTATTTCATAATGTAATGCGTGAACGTGTCTGATGTTACACATATAATAGACAGTTCCCCGAAACTGTAATGAGCGTTAAAACTGATACGTATTTCACTGAAACAGATGGACTGCTGAAACTAATACCACGCGCTTTGTGTAAATTAAACCAATATTGTTGTTAAGACTGGCGTCCGAGAAAGAAACTTGTAAGTATAATAATAATAGACGTATAATAAATAATATTATGAATTATTATGAATTTTTTTTGCATATTGTTTGAAACAATTAGGCGTAGTTTCACTGAGAACAACTAAGATGTTATAAATAAATAAACATGTAACGCTTTCAATCAGTTTGTGTAGAATGTAACCCTCATCAATATACAGAACTGCATGAATGATTGATAAACATTGCGACCTGATACTGTACGTGAACATAAATATAAGACTATGGCCTGAGAACGGATGGTGTCAATTGAGTAATCAATATGAGCCTTTTTTAACCGACTTCCAAAAAGGAGGAGGTTCTGCATTCGGTTGTTTTTTTTTTTTTTTTTTTTTTTTTTTTTTTAATGTATGTACACCGCTTACTCCGTGATTTCTGAGCCGATTTACGTGATTCTTTTTTCATATGGTAGATAAACCTCGCGCGGTGGTCCCATATAAATTTTATTAACTTTGGTTGAGTAGATTTTTAACCAGGTGTCATAAACGGTATTTTTGGTGTATCTCGATGACATCATGACGATGATGAAAAAGTGATATTGTGTAGGTACATGAATTCCTGAACGCAATCGATCTCGATATTATGCATACATAACATCACGCCGATATTTCCCGCAAGGTTAGACAGAGGTGTATAGTACACACAATTTTTTCATGCTTAAGTCGCATTTGATAGAAGGCTAGGGAGCGAGCCTATTTCTATTACAAACTGAAAAAACACTGTTTTTAGGGTTCCGTAGTAAAACTAGGAACCCTTATAGTTTCGTCATGTCCGTCTGTCTGTCCGTCTGTCCGTCTGTCACACCCTCGTCAAATCTACAGTTCATAACCAATTTGTATCAAATTTCGTAGGTAGATGTCTTCTATAAGCCGCCATTAAGGCCTATAGTGAAATTACGAAAAATAAAATTATTAGGGGGGGCTCTCATACATGAAACTGAGGGATGAAAAAAAATATTTTCGCGCACCCCACCATGTGGGATATCGTTGGATAGGTCTTTGAAAATAACATGAAGGTTTCTAAATACTTTTTTTATTTAAGTGCATATTGAGTGAACTAGGAGCTCCCAAAGTCATTAAAATGTGTCCCCCCCCCCTGTAATTTTCCAATCGCGCTATCGAAAAATCTGAAAAAAATCGAGCTTATCTACTAGCACTTACCTAATAAATACTTTCGATTGAAATTAGTTTGAACAAGATACGTCAATAAATTTTTGTAATATTTGAGTTTGACAACCGTAAAAATAATAATATTTCATAACAATATTATGAAATACAAACTTGTATTTGCGGTCGGAACACTGAAATACTTCTTGCTACGGAACCCTACACTGTGCGTGGTCCGACACGCTCTTGCCCGGTTTTTGTTTACTGAAATGCTCTCATCCACCAACATCTATGAATATAAGTACCTATTTAAATTCGTGGAAGTAATCGATCTCGGTAAAAGTACATAAATGATCAAAGTCGCTCTGTCCATGATTTTATGGTACTTTATTGTAATAAATTAACAACAACAAAAATGGTTACACTACACTAAAAAGATAAAAATAAAAACAGGTTTAAAAAAAAACGACTTCCAAAAACTACACTAAAAACTATGAAATAAAAATGTTAAACTTCCATAAATAAAAATCTAAATGTATATTGAAGTCGGCGGGGCCTAAGCATAAATATAGGAATGAAAGGAAATTTTAATTTGTCGAGGCGCAAAGCAAGCTGCACGTTCGCTGCACACACTGCGCACGTTCTTCCTGTTCAAAGGCTGAGAGGTAAAAACCTGAAGAAGAGGCCCCGCCGACTTCAATATACATTTAGATTTTTATTTATGGAAGTTTAACATTTTTATTTCATAGTTTTTAGTGTAGTTTTTGGAAGTCGTTTTTTTTTAAACCTGTTTTTATTTATTAGATAAAAGAAAATAATGACAAACTGGCGAAACTACAACAATTTATTGATGTAATGCGTTGCTGCCAAGTGCGTAGGCAGACACAGGCAGGGGGGGGGCGGCGCCCTCCAGCATGGATTGAGGAAGTGCTCGCTTGGTTGGAGTGCTCCCGAACAGAACAGTAAATTATTTTAAAAAGAAAAAAAGGATTTTAAATCATTCGTAAGTTGATTCTTTAACCGACTTCCAAAAAGGAGGTTCTGCATTCGGTTGTTTAATTTTTTTTTTTTTTTTTGTATGTACACCGATTACTCTGTGATCTGTGAGCCGATTTACGTGATTTTTTATTCATATGGTAGAAGAAGCTCGCGAGGTGGTCCCATATAAATTGTATTAACTTAGGTTGAATAGTTTTGTAACCAGCTTCAATAAACGGAATTTTTCGTGTATATCGATGACATCATGACGATAATAAAAAAGTCATATTATGTAGGTACACGAATTCCTGGACGCAATCGATCTCGATATTATACATGCATAACATCACGCTAGTATTTTCCGCAAGGTTAGGCAGAGGTGTATAGTACACACAGTTTTTTTTATGTTCAAGTCTTATTTGATAGAAAGTTAGGGAAAGAGCCTATTGTTGAAAAAACATTGTTTTCGATTACTGAAACGTACTTATCCATAAATATCTTAGAAAGTAAGTACCTATTTAAATTCGTGAAAGCAATCGATCTCGGTAAAAGTACATACAAAATGTATGTCAAAGGCAGTATATTATTAAAGTCGCTCTATTCATGATTTTATATACGTAAGGTATTATTATAAAAAAAAACATGACATGTTACACTACACTAAAAAGTTAAAAATAAAAAACAGGTTTTAAAAAAACCGACTTCCCAAAACTACACTAAAAACTATGAAATAAAAAGTTTAAACTTCCATAATTAAAAATCTAAATCTAATAATGTTAGAAATAAATAATGTTCCTATAAAAAAATCTAAATGTATATTGAAGTCGGCGGGGCCTAGCATGAAAATAAGCAAAATTGATTAACAAGGAATAAAAGGAAATCTTCATTTACACGTGCACACACTGCGCACACCCTTCCTGTTTAAAGACTGAGAGGTAAAAACCTGAAAAGGCCCCGCCGGCTTCAATATACATTTAGATTTTTAATTATGGAAGTTTAAACTTTTTATTTCATAGTTTTTAGTGTAGTTTTTGGAAGTCGGTTTTTTTATTTGCGTTAAGTTGAATATCGTTTAAGCTACGAGCATACTCCATTAAGGCATCCTCTACACCTTTCTATCATGTAATATTACTGTTTTCCTTGCCTGCCTACCCCCACTTCCCCCACCTGAACAAAATCCAGATTGCTGCCGTCAATGATAGAGCCTGCCTAGAAATAGGCACACATATAACACGAGCGGTACACGGTGGTACTCGGTCGGCGACAGTGGCTCAACGTAAGTAGCTATCGAAGCGAGACTGCGACATATTTTATTGTGAACTCTCAACAACTGCGTGTTCGGTTTCCACGTATTGTGCCAGACTTTAATGCACATATTTGAGCAGGTTTAAAAGCATAGCGGCGATAAAGCGAACAATGAACGTACGCTGAACACTACCACGGGGTCTCATCAGGAACAAAGGAACATTTGTTGAAATAACTCATAATAGATGGCGTTATATGTATCGATTTGTTATTGAAGTTTGTGTAAAATTGAGAACATGAAAAAATACATCATGAAAAATATTTGTTCAAATTTTGAAAAATCCTTTAAGCACAGAAACATTTATAGACCGAAGATAGCCCGCGCTAAATCGGTCACATTTCTTTGTATGCGATGAGGCATCTGTACGTATAGTATTATATTATCTGTGACACTACAAATGTATTCAGACTAAATATACGTGTTTTACTTAAAGTCAAGTTCTTTTTTGCTCCCCTTTATTTGATTTGCAATAAGTTCTACAATATTATTCATTGCATGCTAATTCTGCTTCATGGCACTTAGTATGATTTTTTTTTATTTGGCTTCTACTTCTAGGATTTGTCCTGCATTGCAGATGCACACAAAAATCTCAAATGCACAGAGACCCCTACTCCCTAACAAGAACTGATAATAATAATATGTATGTTGGCTATGCCAAAGCTTTAAATCGTAAATGCGCCCTCACCGTTCCTACATCGTTCAAAAATATATCCTTAAGGAGATAAGTGAGCTCACTCATCCCGTGTTGAGTGAAAGAGCTTAAGTATATTGAGAGTAAGTGAGACAATACTAGGTATATGTGATACTTCAGATGTCATTAAAATTGGCATTGCACGAAACATAGAAACCATTATTTTGACACGGTAGGCATCTAATTTTATTAATTTACGATTTAAATCCTTGGGCTATGCAAATAGGTGCGGATATCGAAACAATGTCAATTCATTGCATTTAGCAATTCCGTTTTCACCTCTCCGTACAAGATAGATGTGGCGGTGGTGCTTGAGCCGGTCGTGTGGCAGCTCGGCAGCTCACCGCCGTCTGACGAAGAGTAATGCGCGCCGCGATTGTTCCCGCGACGAGCGCGCGTCGAACGTTCCGCTAAGCGCCGCCGCGGGACGAGCGCGCCCGATGTGCGCGCGGAGCCATCTATATGCATTAGTATTAGCACAGCTGGCACATTTTAAAGCATTTCTTCACAATAAAGAGGTTACTTCATGTCGCATTGGTTAGACATAGCTTCTCTTTTTGTAATAGGCCCGTGTATTCAGCAGTAGACCTTTATAATAATAGAGATAGAGACTTAAAGGCTTTGAACTATTTTCTGATTTGAATATGACTTTTTTTTTACTATCCGACTGCCCCAGAAAGAGGGTAATGTTTTTTGAGTGTAGGTATTAGTAGAGTGGCGCGTGTCCCCATAGATGACTCGTTTCAACCTTTTCAGCTGGTTTCCTAACTGAGCCTTTGGCTTTCTGCATGCCTTGCATGTATTTATTTAGATATTAAGAGGTTCTTTACCGTCGTCAAAATTAATTTTTGAATATGTTATATAATTTTTTACATAATTCTTTTCAATACTTGCAGCTATAAACTAAACGAGATTATCAATATATTCCTCCGCAACGCTGTTAACTGGCAGCGTGCCCAAAAGCATTAATCGCGTTCCTATGTTGAAAGTGGCCTATATCCGGGCGGTAGAACGCGTGCGGTTTAGATATACAGAAGTAGTTCTAATATACCTTAGTAATCTGTTATTCAAATATAGTCCTCGTATGGACTTACGGAAATCAGCTTTTATATCACGCACTTTTTAAGTCCGCATCGACCCATTCTTTAACGTTACTTCGTCTAACCTTCAGCAGTAAAAACAACATTCAAAATCTCGGCGGTGCGGGTATCGCGCGTTTGCACGCTTGTCCGCAACCCGCAACGATCGTAAAGCGCGCCACAAACGCAGCGTGTGACCTGCGCGGCGGCGGCGTGGCGGTTGCTGCGCGTCTCTGGGGGCCGCACAGTAAATGCTACGGTCTGATGTTATTTGGGAGTTGTTTCACGTTTACTACAACATCACAATTGCTGCACACAAACCCTTTCATTAGTTAGTAAAACGGGAATCGGGATGGACAGTAGCAACGTCTAACGTATTAATAGTTTTAGTCAATGCTACTTTATCGTTTTGCGTTACTTTAACCAGTATAAGTTAAAGTATGTAACGCAAAACGATAAAGTAATGTGAATGAAGCTTGGGTTAACCCCAATTTGATAAATGTATATTTTTGTGAATTTTAAACATGTCAAAGCCATGTTATGCTTATCTTATTGATATTAAATATTGATGAGATTTCAAAACAAATATCAAATGTCTATCAAACTGTCAAATGTCAATTTTATGCGTTGTCCAGACAGGCCCAGACAGACCCGGTCTGCGGTGGCGGTTGGTACTAATAAGGGGCAAAGCAGACGACAGACTTTTTGTGCGATAGAGTCTGCCGCGCTTTGCAGCACTCGAACAATCTGTGCACTAAGTTTCGCAGATTGTTCGAGCGCTGCAAAGCGCTGCAGACTAGATCGCACAAAAAGTCTGTCGTCTGCGTTGCCCCTATCAGTGTCAAATTAGTGTCAACGTTACTGCTGACCGCTACCGCACGCCGCGTCTGTCTGGACGACGCATAAAAACCCGCTCGTGTCATTTGTTTTTAAATCTAAAGTATTTCATTTGATAGTTTAGTTTAGATTAATTGGTCCAATGTTAGTGCCCTATTAGACGCGGCACGTGTATGTTGTCTGACGAAGTAATCACGATGTATTAATTAAGATAGTGTTATGCAAGCGAGCGCCGGGGCCCGTCCGGCCTAACAACACACGCGCCGGGGAGGCCGAGCTCCGGCCGGCCGGTGTCAGGACAACTAGCATCATCTAGAAGATAATGTTTGTCCTTTCAGGCGTTTGAAGCTTCATTGAGGCATCAACGTCAATTTACTCAGGTGTCTTACTTGTCTAAGTAAAGGTAAATAGGTAGGTAATAGCCAAAGCTAGACACTAATATTCAGTGTAGCAAAAGAACCGGCTTGTTAGTGTGGCGGTAACAAGCGTGACTGCTGAGCATTCCAAGCGACACTGAGTTCGATCCCCGAGTCGGGCAATGTGTTATTTATTAGGGTTTGGAATCGGGGAATTCCCAGTAGCAGTGGCGTTTGAATTTAAGCACAGTTAATGAAAAATTGCCCGTTAGATGGAACTTATAATATAACAGCTGGTGAAGTATGAGTGCACTACACACACACCTCTGCCTACCGCTGAGTGAGTACCGGCGCAATGTTATGAATATATAGGTTTTTATTAGAAAAATAAATCAGCCTTTTTATAAAGAAAACACGGAATTTCTCCTGTATGGTGGGTGCGTTTACAAATACAAATCTTGCACAAACAGACAGAAACAAATATTTTCATGCGGGAATCGAATCCGCGACACGTTGCGCAGCAGCCGATTGCTCAGCCAAACAAACAATAATATGTACCTATTTAGTTTTGTTAGGTCTAAGTGCAAAGTAACTAATAAAATAAATAAATTAAAGTAGACATCAAACGAAAGAATTGCATTACTTGGAGCATCGCTAGCATCATTAGATATCGTGTCCTTTGTGTAACTTAGTCATTGTTAAGTAAACATGTTCACTGTTGTTGACCTCTGTCCCCCGCACGTCTGCTGTGCGTCTGACGCCGAACACATCGATATTAATCAATAAAATTGTGAGACCTCCACGAATTCATCCGAGCAAACTTTCCAAATTGAACTAATAATAATTGAATCTCCACAGTAATAAATTGAGGCAACATAAATTACACTAAATCCTTCAGATTTCAGACTCAGTGGTCCACGAGAACAAAATTAAGATCCGCAAAAAAAGTTATATTGCTTAATAAATAAATTTTGACCTTTGAGGTCACACCACACCGAATGAAAAAGTCCAAGTGGTTCCTGATCAAAAAAATGGTGACAACCACTGCTTCAGACAAAGGGTCACCATAGTTTTAGATCAGGCCATTTGAGACCGCACAGTGGGTCGAGAAGACCCGATATGTGTGCTCCATGCAGTAATTAATCATTCGCCGGTAATGCAATAAAAAACTCATTTCAACCCTAAACTGCAAGGGTTTAATTTGAAACAGATGGAGTAAGGGAGACCGCGGCCGCAATCCCGGAAGGATCCCGGGGCGCGGGATTACCGCGGGAGCGCGTTATTTATGGATCCTTGTAGCAGGCATCGATAACGTTTTGCTATCAATAAGTGCTTAGATGTATAAATTATTATAAGCCTGCTTATTATATTTCCCTAAGAAAAGCTTGAGAATATTTCTCAATAAAGATTACCTAAATAAACAAAATATTTTAAATCGAGAGGTACTTCTATTATAAAGAGGCTTGTCTCTTTTTAACTGAAGGGCCTCTCCATCAGATTTGATATAAAATATATAAAAAAAACCATGACAACGCAAGACTTTCAAATATCAGTTAAACAAATACCAGTTCTACAATGTAGTATATCAAGCCCGCATCGCGACTAGTCATACCACCTTTTCTTGTAGGTGCTCCTGCCCCCGTATTCACAACGCTTCGATTTGATTCCGATTCGGAAAGTCGACTATGTCTATCTCGCTCGCTTTCGTAATGCCAAAACAAGATAGACGTATGACTTGTCGAATCGGAATCAAATCGAAGCGTTGTGAATACGGGGGCTGATCTGCGACATAGTTCTAAGGAGCAAACCGACCTAACTCCCGCAGTTAATGAAATAAAACTAAAACAGAATGAGAACTTAACGAAGCAACCTGAGTAGAGGCCGCGGGTAGCGGGGCGCAGACTGGGGGGGGAGTGGAGGGGTGAAAGTGGAAAATCACTGGAAATGCATCTGTACTCGGTGCAATAGAGATTTTTCCCACGAATACAGCGGATTATACCCGCCGAGATATATGGAAGACATTCGAAAGAAATTCCCTAGACGCGCATAAACGGACTAAAACATCACTATAGCCAAACCAATGTCAACCCTATGTTGAATAGGCAGTAGGTACAATTTAGAATGTGGGCGAGTTGAGATGTGAAGAAAAGTATGAAAACAAAGCTTAGATCGGGGCTGGAGGGCACTTAAACGCTGCTAGTTCGGCGAGTGAATTATTCGCGACGGCAAATGCTTTGTTCGCTTAATGCCGCGCCTCGCGCCGCGCGCACTCAATAATACACACGCGCGGCCGGCCCTAGTGCAGAGTGCACAGTGGTGCACAGGGCACAGTGGTGCACAGGGCACACGCTGAGCACTAGCTCCGAAAGATCCAGACGATTACAAACTTCTGTTAGATGACGTCATCATATTGTTTCGCATGCTTACAGTTAGGCTCACTGACAAATCTAGTGATGACAATGGTAGCTTTTATTGCTTTTCTCCCTAATATAATTATGTAATTAAAAAGTATAATAGGTATATTAATATTATATTATCTTGTAACAGGTACTTAAATTAATTTGAATTTTTCATCACTTCGCGAAAGCCTGATTTCCAGTGTCATGTAATAAAATGAATATTGCACAGTGATGGCTGTGGGCATATATCTAATTATTCAGCGATGGTATCAAACAAGTGTATTTTGTATCCGACGAGAATGTCCATCAGAGCGCTCCAACGATGTGTCTATACACATAGTATTGTGCGTCGCACTTGACAATTAACGTACATACAGGGCCCCAGTCTGCTAAATATATTGCATTGTGTCATGTATCAGAATGGTCTCACGTTGACATCGTTATTGTTGGTTTTGACTTCGGTTTTGAACAAGTTTTGACAGATATATTTATTTATTTGACAGTTAAGTGCTATTCTGACATAATTATTAGACAATTGCAATAGCAGAATTGGGGTCCAAGGTGTTATACTAATACTTACACATCGGTGTAACATTTTCAGTAAGATGTTTTCACATCGCAGTAATTGAATATGTACATTGAACATACTCTGCCAAACTTGGCGCTTTGTGTACGATACAGCACCAGAGCGAGTGAGATTACTTCACTAGAGGTCGCTCAGACCGGCCCAACAAACTTACATACACGTATCGCAATTAATGATTAACAACATAAAATACTACACAGTAACAAAATACCAGAGCAATGATTAACTAAAGTTGGAGCCGGCCGAGAAACAAAACTTTATACTTTTTACTTTGTATCGACGTGCAAACAGCCTCCACCCCCCCTACTTCCCTATCTCCATCCGATTCCCAATCAAACGCAGATATCCAAACAGCTCTCCTCCGCAACAATTATAAAACAATTAATTTCTTAAAAAAACCCTCAGGACAAAGGTAATCCTCTTTTTTTAAGACCATTCCACAGCGAGGAACAAAGGTACGGCCGTCGGTCGCGAATCAATTAATTCTTTGATTACCCGCGTTTTTCCAATCTTCCGTGCCCCCCCCCCCCCGCGCGACCTCACCGCCGCGCATCCCCTGTTTTACATCACAATGAACATTCTAATCGGCCCATTAAAACGAATGCTAGTACCTACGGATGGTATCTGAACAAAAAGCGGCGCTCGCGGTAACCGATAGTTACCTGCGATCGCTATCAGCGGCGGGTTTTGTGCTATTATCTGTTATTTGTGCCGCGAGGAGGACGCGGCGGGTTCACGACTTTCTAGTAGTCCCTCGCCGCACCAGATCCTGTCCGCTTGATAGCAATCACGTTGCGTGACTAATTGACAACGTGAAGGTGGAGCGAGTTCCTAACGCTACTTAGATATTTTGACAAAAAGGTAACGTAAAGTAGGCACCGTCCAGTTACCCGTTCAGCGAGGGTAATGTGGATATATTGTGCGGGGCGGTGACCCCGGCCGGCGACATGATTAAGTATCTTTTGTTCTGTACATGAGGGATACGGCGATAACTCCGTATTGTTTGTAGGCTCTCTGACATGTCGGGATCAAAGTGACGTCAAACACCGTTGGAAGAATTCATAAAAACAATTGAGAAGAAGTAAAACCGGTTTTACATTTTCTATCCATGTTTTCAATGAGTTGATATTACAGTGTCAACTATCAAGTCTATAGCCAGGAAGTTAGTTTAAAGTTGATAGCAGTGCCGAACAGACAAACAGACAAACAAACAGACAGACAAGAAAAGAAACCCTACTAACCTAATAAATCATTCATAATACTGTTGTGATGATAATCTTAGCAACACAGCTACGGCTATCATATACCATGACTGACGTAAAGATCCATACACGAGGCGATTATCGCAACGATCCGTTGTTTGATTTTAACATCATCGTCGAAGTGTGTAGCGAAATAGTATCCAATCTTTAAGTCGAACAATTCATCGAAGATCACAAAATACAGCAAACACTGAGAAATCATTCGATCACATCACATCGTGTCTGCCACACACGAATGATGTGATAAACCATAACTAAGGCGGATCGTGGTAGTAGTAGACGTAGCGTCGTAGTCAAGGACCAATCAAACAACTCGCACTCAGCACACACGTCGTCACAATAATCGCCTTGTGTGTGGGCACCTTAAGAAAGCAGCGCATTGTTCGTACAGTATGAGATGCACATCGCTTGTGCGCTGAAGGTTATTGCCGCACTCATTACTGCGGCGCGTGACTCGCGTGGCGCGAACAAACGCGCACAAAGGGTTGAATAACACGGGTATTGTAGCGTCCGTGGAGCTGAGAGCTGTCAGTGAACACTCCCACTGGCGTTATACAAGTTCAAAGAAAACTACGTGTGAATAGTGTCATGATTACCAGTTTGAAATTGTATGTAGTAGACCGATGACCGCTACAACGAACAGTCGAAGGATACATTACTAGGAAACAATCAAAGATCAATGGCAATGCCATGTCACTACTAGATTTTTTTTTATTTGTAATAGGCTTGCGTTTGACCGCCATCTCGCGTGATGATGCGGTCTACGATGGAGCACGCTTGCTTAGAAAAAACCGATTCACTCGTGACTTGAAGATACCCAGATTGTAACTGTCGTGGAACACCCAGTCGGGTAGCACATTCCACTATTTGGCGGTTTTCACAATCGCATTATTCTTTATGTTAGCGTAAAACACAAACTAACCTGTAAACCAAACCCAGTAGCTACATACGCAACAGCACGGTGTAATCTCATTATCCAGTTTGGTGTTCAGCTGTTGTGTTATGATTCACGGTTTATATCGCGCTCGTAAAACAAACCGCCGCCATTCTCGCCCATCCGACAACAGTAACCCAGGATATGGAACCCTTTTTTACCCTATCCCACCCTTACCGAACTGAAATCGTAAAGTGTGTTACTAGGTAAGAATTCCATATTTACAACCTTCATAAGCTTAGGATATAATATACGTATGTACCTACAAATGTAAATATTTTTTACTATTCCGTTCGACTGTTTTCATGTTGATATAAGCGCGTATCGCCAGTTCCGGGAACATCCGCGCAAATACTAGTTGTGAGAGAAAAATGTTGAATTTGTTTTATAGGAGGCAAGCGCCAGGCAGCTCCAGTAAGTGGTCCTAATTACTGTTACTTAATATACCTTTTCTTGTCATTACTTATAATATTGAAGATAGGTTCCCAATTGGAATCTCTTACTTGTGACATTATTTTATAAAGATAGCGTTGCGTGTCTGCCTACCGACTGAAATCGTAATAAAAGTATATCGATACCTCTATAAACGCGATAACTTTCTCAATCGTGTTACACAAGTATGTATTGTCCGACGAGGCGAGATTCTCTGCATTATTTCCAAAATACGCAAAAAATCGTCATAAAACGTTTTATGGCGGTGTTCAATAAAATCCCGCGGTGCCGTACTCGCACACGTCCACACACGTGGTACCTACATGTTGTGGAGGTTCCGCACAAATATAGAAATCAATTTGTTGTAGCCCGACACCACGTGACGTCACCACTGTAGTAGTTAATCACGCTCCTTCACTAGCTCTGTGTTTACAATCACGTACTACATAACCCGGCAACGACGCGATCGATTCATACCGAGCTAAGTGCCTACTTTCCGATATAATTTAAGAACTACGGCTTCTTGACTTTCACTCGTGTCGGATTGTGAACTTGATTGAGGACCATTATTCAGGGCAATTAATTTATTACGCATTTAACTACATCTAGTAATACGTCTTGAGAGCCAACTCAAAATGTTTTGGAATATTCTAGGACGACGTAGCATGCACCATAATTAAGGAAACATGCACCTTAATTAGGGAAGTTTTTTTTATCAAAAATGCAGGATCGGAAGAGTCCATCACAGCATAATATAACCTTACAAATATTCAATAAATCATGAATATTATTTGCAGCACGTGATGGGCCGGCTACCAATTTCACCTTTAATATTTCAGCGCAGATTCATTTGATTAAATTTACCAAGAGGGAAATAATTTTGAGGATATAAAGGGTATTCGATGGCTACAGGGGGCTGGCAGGTGTCAGGCATATGGATGGCCGGCGGCCGTGCTACTGAGCGGTGGTTAGTGTAGAGTTGTGGACAAAATCATTAATATTCACTAGCTGTTCCCCGCGGCTTCACCCCCGTCGCTCGGCTCCTAAGTGTCGTAGCGTGATGTTAAAAAATGGCCTGTACTA
This sequence comes from Thalpophila matura, assembly GCA_948465475.1. Lineage (NCBI taxonomy): Eukaryota > Metazoa > Arthropoda > Insecta > Lepidoptera > Noctuidae > Thalpophila > Thalpophila matura. Next base: position 158,467 of record OX419178.1, read on the forward strand.
TTCCTCATAAATGTGGCTATTATAGGTATACATTGTTTTCCCAATCCGACTGGTAGTTCCAGAGATTAGCGCGGTCAAACAAACTCTTCAGCTTTATTATAGAAACGTAACATAGTATTAACTGCGAAGAAACACTAGAATAATTATAGTAACGCCAAATGAAAACAAAAAGTTAGGTATTAATAGAACATCACTCATTTGCTTCTGTAGCAGAATGTTCTGACAACACACGCAATGTTCCCAATTACGCTTCGATAAAGTTACAAATTAATATAAAAATGTTTCACAATGTTATTTACGGAATTCAGCAATGTTTCCAGAATTAAACTGAAACTAGATAATGAAAGCCTCTACAAGTAATTTCGTCCAAGTAATAATTTATTGCGATGGAATTTTCTAATTATCTGACCAACTTTAAGTTACTATTTTGCACAAAGTATTTGATTCAAAATATAATTAAAGTTAGTAAATTAGGTACTTCAGCATCTATAATTAAAACATCATTTAAATATATTAAACTCGACGCAACAGTTTTATTTAATTTAGTGAAACTTAACATCGATTGTACTGTTGCTAATGAATCGTTAAATCCGTGTTGAACACGAGGTCAGTTAGTTTGTACACTTGGACCGACTTAGAACTATCTCAGCTAATAACTGTTGAGCAGCAGGAGTTACAATTACTTGAAGATAATATTATCGTTAGTTTAATGAACCACTGTTACTGCCGTTTCCGTTTATAACAAACCAGTAATTTCACAGCCCGCCCATGTTTGTCTCATATAGCATGTGCGTTAATGCTGGACACACGTGTGTCTGTCTACCGCGCGTAGCGTTACACATCACGAAATATTAATTTTGTGGTTACTAGTAGACTAGTAGCAACTTAAAAACTGGACAAGTGCGAGTAGTACTCGCGCCGTGAGGGTTCTGTACAAACTTAATAATTATGTAGATATGTTATAAACTCACGTAACGTATTAGATATTAATTCCAATTTAATACCTATATCCTTTCCTAAGAAAAATACTCTTAAAAGACAGGCAATTAGATAAGAAAGTGATGATATTATTTAAGGGTTCCCTTTTTTCTTTTTAAGGTACGGAACCCTAAAAACTTCCCGCTTGCACTTATAACATTTATTCTAGACAGAGTTCGGGAGAGAGCGCAGCATCGCAACGAGTCAGCGAGTCGACGGAACAAGTTGTTAAACGACAAAATAGCGGCTATTTTAACAGTCAAATTGAGAAGTAAACAAGTTACAAGTTGTTCGCGAAGCCCTACTTGTTTGATCTTGTTATGCTCTAATGCCGACAACATTCGGCTTATTTTTACAAAAATAGCCCCGAGGGAACAAGTTCGCGGCTGCTCGACTTGTGCGCAGTAAGCGAACACTGCACTTCATACATTGTGTGCCACAAAACACCTCAAAGCCCCGACGTTATAAGTTTTTCATTAGTAACAACAACAAAAAAACATTTTAACTACATTATGTTTGCAGCATAAGAGATTTAATTACAGTCAAAGTTAAAACATTTATTTCAATTAAGTAGGCCATTTGCAGACATTTTTGAATTGTAAAGCAATAGTTGTCAGTCTGTTTGTTTGTTAGTTGACGCTAGTTGCCCGTTCCAAAACGTAGATTACTATAGAGAAAAATAGACAAGAAACTCCATAGTTACTCTTTTTCAATAGATCAATTACAATGCAGAGCTGCACAAAGTCAGTTCTAGGTACCTGCCACGCACTCGCCTGAACTCACTGCCACCAACATAACCAAACAAAATGACCGCATTACCGTATCTTTGTTGGCAACATCGTCAATGCATTCCATACTTAACATTCAGTAGTGATTTACTTGCGTAATATATGCGAGGCGGTCCCTGCCGACCTGCCAATACTTCATACATAAAAAGCTTAATACCGTCGTAAAATGTCCATATCAGGTATATTGGGAGCCGTCCTCGGTATCAATACCCTGGATACATTGTGCCCCGTACGCACAGGTACACACGGGCACACACGGGTACACACAGGTATATTATGACCCGAGTTATATGACGTCTCATTATTTTTTCACAAAGGAGGAAAGGCGGTCGGTATTTTCCATAAAATTAAAATAAAACCTCCTTGTATCATGAACCGAGCCTGCTGCAGTCATTTTTAGCACTCTATTGTGTTTTATTAAGGTTTCAAATATGTACTACTCATTTGCGTTAAGAACGTATAATAAAAAAATTGAAATTAAAATTCAATCAAATTGGTAGATCGTATAATAAATAATTTATTCGCTCTCGGCTCCCGCGAGACATCTGTCCGTCCTTATCTTCGCTGTGCTCACAATAATTACGCTAAGCATGTCCCTCAGGTTAATGGCAATATCTTGAACCTCGACAGGAGAAATGTATCGGGTCTTGAAGTAATCATTGTGATGTTTAATATAATATTTCATTGTATTCGTACATTGTGCTCTAACAAATGGGATTCGATTCGACTAATTAGTGCTATATTACCTATGTTAGTCAAACATGAGCTTTTATGTGAATATCACGGATTCTATGTTTCGTTAGCTTTGTGTCAATTATTTCACAGTTAGCTAGTGATCGCTCCCGGCCCTCTCAGCGGATAATTGGTGATATGTGAATACAGTGCAGAACGTCACAATATTGTGCACGGTTCTATTACAATATCATGTCAATATTGCACAGGACTTTGACATTTATGTTACATATATTATGTGTATCCTACGAGTGTTATTTAGATTTATGTGATTACTACAACATTTTTTAGATTCAAAGAGTTGCTCTTAACACTTAAATCGCTTGCACGCTAATTTATGTGGTAGCCCGCCTCTATGATAGGTTAACGACACTACATCAAATATTGCCAATGTTATGATGCCTCTTTGTAAAATGTTTTATTGAGCCGTTCAAGCTTGCTTCGGTGCGCCTACTTCCCACGAAGCAACCATTTGACGCAACACATGTTGCAGGTGACCGCGAGATGGCGCTGCCCCCCGCGGCGTTGAGTTATCGCTCAATTACCTGCCTGCCTCTCTGCCCGCCCCGCGGCTAGCTAGCGTGAGCACGCGACGGTGCCCGCTATAAATCTGATGGGAACCTTTATGAAACGTAATCTATTACAGCGTGTCTCACGTGTGCGGTGTGGGGCACGCACTCGAGTGCTTACAGGTGCGTGACATACAACACATTATTGATATATGGCCGTTCCCTACAACCGATCTATCGGCTCTTTACCCTACTGCCGGCCTAGCATGACCACGATAGAAACGGGTTTTGTCTACATAGAAATAGACAAAGTGACAGATTGTAGAAACATTTCTACGGTTTCATTCATAAAACGTAGAAATGTTTGTACAATCTGTCACTTTGTCTATTAGAAACGGGTTTTGTCTACATAGAAATAGACAAAGTGACAGATTGTAGAAACATTTCTACGGTTTCATTCATAAAACGTAGAAATGTTTGTACAATCTGTCACTTTGTCTATTTCTATGTAGACAAAACCCGTTTCTATCGTGGTCATGCTAGGCCGGCTGGAGATCGATTTTTGACATACATACTTCTATAGACCATGTCAACAATCTATCTCTGACTGATATTGGATGTAATAGTTTTCTATTCATTGTAAGTGTTGTAACACCAGGGCCCGGAACCGCGACACCTATGCACTGGGCGACAGGGGGGTGAGGCGAGCGCCCGGGGAGGGAGGGGGTGACGCCTGCAGCTTAGGGAGAGGACAACAATTAGGCGACATTCCGGCGCCTGCAATCTAAGTGGAATGCCTTTAGGTGAGCGAACGATTTATCGGCCGCAAGCGCAAATTTGTAGGTGAACCGCGACAGCGTCCCAGCTTTATACACCGCGTCGTCGCGTGCGGCCAGCCTTACCTCTTGCTGGACTTTTTGCGGGAAGCTAATAGAACGCTTGTGGTGACACCTAGCTGTAGTGCTGTGGGCACATTGCGACCGGTTCCTCATTAGGTGTCGCATGCGCTTTGAACACGGTGGACGGCAATCAATAGTTGTAAATGTGCGGACCGTTTGGCTATTTCAGTTACATGTATTATTTAAATGCAATTTACTCGTACGTAAAATACCTATAATTACGTTTTTTTAACAATCCTCATTTCATACATTTGACACATTATTGGGCACACTTACTCGCAAATTTCACTGCTAAATAAAATGATTATTTTATTATCCTTCGGTAACCACCGCTAAAATAGTTTGTTCCTGGGGAAAATCTTGAATTCCCACACTTATATCGATATGACTGCTATGTATTTATAAAAACCTTTATCTACCTTTATGGAAAGGTCATCGAGTTCATTGTTTCACAAAAGCGTTCAGAGAGTCAACGTAAAACTTGAGTAGTGAAACTTTTCATACAGGCAGGTCAAATAGTTATGTCCAAAAACTTGTCACGCTCCAAAACTAAGCAGTCACTCTGTACTACAAAACATACATCATATCGCACACTTAGATCTAAAGAGAGTTAACTCAAAAAAATTAAAGTTTGAATTACCTCTCTTTAGATCTAGCTAATAGAGAGCTAATTAAAAACAAAATCATGTTTGAGTTAGCTCTCTTTAGATCTAGGTAAGCGATATCGTAATTGTTTGCTACGACGTAGCTGCTACGCTCGCTACGCTAGCTACGCGGTTGTAGCAAATCCGCTACGCATCACATATTCTCGGATCTTTCTCAACAAGTACATACACATTACAAAGTTGCTTACAGTTTGTTTATTTATACACCGGAACGGACACCAGGCCCGAAACTATGAAAATAAAATAATCCTAAAATATCTATAACCGAGCATGTTTTCATTAGAGCAGGGGCGAAGGGTCACATTTGTTAAATATTCATGCGGCGGAGTCCTAAGCCGCTTTATATTAAAACTAGCGCGGCCCGAGCAGACTTGAGATTAAATTATTTCGCTTATTATAATCTGTTCGTGTACAGATCTCCGTCCGTCTGTGACGTGATTAGGGTGACGTCACGAGCGCGCGGTGACGTAATGTTTATGTTATTTCTCTCGACACAAATAAAAGTGAGCGTAGCGTAAATAATGACGTAGTACAGCCAGCAGTGTGTGTTACACGCATTAATACATTCGTTATTGTTCATTAGGCGTTATTTACAGGTGATGAGTCCGGCCGATAGCCCGGTATCGGATGACCTGGATTTGATTCGGATAATGTCATGGGGCTGATTATATTCATTACAATTAGGTACAACTAGTAATAAATCAAAGATAAAATGCAAATCCGCGCTGGCGTGGCGCTTGCTCGGGGACCTAAAGCATCTACCACACAACAAGTATTACATCTACCTCCGAAAAAAGGTAAGCCGGTATTTGTTTGTTTAGGTCCGCTCTCATCTGGACGGTACAGTGTACGAGTTAATAGTTCAGTAGGTGCTGCAGCGTGAGGTTTTAACTTAAATCTCTACATCATACGGGAATCAATTAACTTCCATCTCGTATAAATGTATAATCGAGGGCCATGTTGTTCCAGTTTATCGTATCGACTGTAACGAGTCTGTAATCGTCAAATAATGGCCGCCCGAAGGACAATTCTTACCGCGGACTGAGTACAACAAACCCTGTAGGGCTCATTTGACACAATAGCTGAGCAATAGCTTGCTACCCCTTTTGTCTTCGATTATCTCGTCTGTGAAAAATGTTATTTGTATCCACAATAAGTGCAGGCACGCTAATAATGATTTTAGTGTGACTGAAAATGTGATTTCCTTTCAAAATAAAATAAAAATGTATTTAATTTGGTATACGACTATCGCACATCAAGTGGATTTTCACTTGTAGCATAGAAAACTATTACATCCAATATCAGTCAGAGATAGATTGTTGACATGGTCTATAGAAGTATGTATGTCAAAAATCGATCTCCAGCCGGCCTAGCATGACCACGATAGAAACGGGTTTTGTCTACATAGAAATAGACAAAGTGACAGATTGTAGAAACATTTCTACGGTTTCATTCATAAAACGTAGAAATGTTTGTACAATCTGTCACTTTGTCTATTAGAAACGGGTTTTGTCTACATAGAAATAGACAAAGTGACAGATTGTAGAAACATTTCTACGGTTTCATTCATAAAACGTAGAAATGTTTGTACAATCTGTCACTTTGTCTATTTCTATGTAGACAAAACCCGTTTCTATCGTGGTCATGCTAGGCCGGCTGGAGATCGATTTTTGACATACATACTTCTATAGACCATGTCAACAATCTATCTCTGACTGATATTGGATGTAATAGTTTTCTATGCTACAAGTGAAAATCCACTTGATGTGCGATAGTCGTATACCAAATTAAATACATTTTTATTTTATTTTGAAAGGAAATCACATTTTCAGTCACACTAAAATCATTATTAGCGTGCCTGCACTTATTGTGGATACAAATAACATTTTTCACAGACGAGATAATCGAAGACAAAAGGGGTAGCAAGCTATTGCTCAGCTATTGTGTCAAATGAGCCCTACAGGGTTTGTTGTACTCAGTCCGCGGTAAGAATTGTCCTTCGGGCGGCCATTATTTGACGATTACAGACTCGTTACAGTCGATACGATAAACTGGAACAACATGGCCCTCGATTATACATTTATACGAGATGGAAGTTAATTGATTCCCGTATGATGTAGAGATTTAAGTTAAAACCTCACGCTGCAGCACCTACTGAACTATTAACTCGTACACTGTACCGTCCAGATGAGAGCGGACCTAAACAAACAAATACCGGCTTACCTTTTTTCGGAGGTAGATGTAATACTTGTTGTGTGGTAGATGCTTTAGGTCCCCGAGCAAGCGCCACGCCAGCGCGGATTTGCATTTTATCTTTGATTTATTACTAGTTGTACCTAATTGTAATGAATATAATCAGCCCCATGACATTATCCGAATCAAATCCAGGTCATCCGATACCGGGCTATCGGCCGGACTCATCACCTGTAAATAACGCCTAATGAACAATAACGAATGTATTAATGCGTGTAACACACACTGCTGGCTGTACTACGTCATTATTTACGCTACGCTCACTTTTATTTGTGTCGAGAGAAATAACATAAACATTACGTCACCGCGCGCTCGTGACGTCACCCTAATCACGTCACAGACGGACGGAGATCTGTACACGAACAGATTATAATAAGCGAAATAATTTAATCTCAAGTCTGCTCGGGCCGCGCTAGTTTTAATATAAAGCGGCTTAGGACTCCGCCGCATGAATATTTAACAAATGTGACCCTTCGCCCCTGCTCTAATGAAAACATGCTCGGTTATAGATATTTTAGGATTATTTTATTTTCATAGTTTCGGGCCTGGTGTCCGTTCCGGTGTATAAATAAACAAACTGTAAGCAACTTTGTAATGTGTATGTACTTGTTGAGAAAGATCCGAGAATATGTGATGCGTAGCGGATTTGCTACAACCGCGTAGCTAGCGTAGCGAGCGTAGCAGCTACGTCGTAGCAAACAATTACGATATCGCTTACCTAGATCTAAAGAGAGCTAACTCAAACATGATTTTGTTTTTAATTAGCTCTCTATTAGCTAGATCTAAAGAGAGGTAATTCAAACTTTAATTTTTTTGAGTTAACTCTCTTTAGATCTAAGTGTGCGATATGATGTATGTTTTGTAGTACAGAGTGACTGCTTAGTTTTGGAGCGTGACAAGTTTTTGGACATAACTATTTGACCTGCCTGTATGAAAAGTTTCACTACTCAAGTTTTACGTTGACTCTCTGAACGCTTTTGTGAAACAATGAACTCGATGACCTTTCCATAAAGGTAGATAAAGGTTTTTATAAATACATAGCAGTCATATCGATATAAGTGTGGGAATTCAAGATTTTCCCCAGGAACAAACTATTTTAGCGGTGGTTACCGAAGGATAATAAAATAATCATTTTATTTAGCAGTGAAATTTGCGAGTAAGTGTGCCCAATAATGTGTCAAATGTATGAAATGAGGATTGTTAAAAAAACGTAATTATAGGTATTTTACGTACGAGTAAATTGCATTTAAATAATACATGTAACTGAAATAGCCAAACGGTCCGCACATTTACAACTATTGATTGCCGTCCACCGTGTTCAAAGCGCATGCGACACCTAATGAGGAACCGGTCGCAATGTGCCCACAGCACTACAGCTAGGTGTCACCACAAGCGTTCTATTAGCTTCCCGCAAAAAGTCCAGCAAGAGGTAAGGCTGGCCGCACGCGACGACGCGGTGTATAAAGCTGGGACGCTGTCGCGGTTCACCTACAAATTTGCGCTTGCGGCCGATAAATCGTTCGCTCACCTAAAGGCATTCCACTTAGATTGCAGGCGCCGGAATGTCGCCTAATTGTTGTCCTCTCCCTAAGCTGCAGGCGTCACCCCCTCCCTCCCCGGGCGCTCGCCTCACCCCCCTGTCGCCCGGTGCATAGGTGTCGCGGTTCCGGGCCCTGGTGTTACAACACTTACAATGAATAGCGCAGTTGTCTAATAAATCAAGTGTATGGGCATCATTATTATAATAGATACTTTTAAGGGAAATCGACATCGTTATTAGATTATGATAACGTTTGTTTCAGGTACCTCTCGTCATGCGCCTCACTGCGCCTGACTCTGCATGACATATTGTAAGCCAAAGCCACACATCATTTATCATACTTTATAAATAATTATAGTATGTAGCTGCCATGACTATGACTGCAAGTTTCACGATAGGTACCAAGTTAGAAAATTTAATGCAATAGTAGATTGTTATACAAGGGTGGAAAGAAATCAATTCCCATACGAGGTATTTAGACGCACGAGCGAAGCGAGGGCGGCTATAGTCCGAGTGGGAATTGATGACTTTCACCCGTGTTAAACACTCTACTTTTCATTTCAAATATAAGGAAAGTAAAAAATAGTAGTTTTCTTTAACGGAATTGGGGGTCGACATTTCAGAATCGCTTGAACTATACTAAGTTTGCTTGTAAAATGTACTTGTATCCAAGCTTACAAATAACATTGTTTAACTTTTGGTGCATGTGGTGTTTACCTTTAAGTAATTGTTACACTGCTTAATGTTTTGAATTCATGTTTTATTCTTATGGTGTAAGTGTAAACAATTGTTGGTAGACCTAATAAATAAATAAAAAAAAAAACTCATTTTTAATCAAATAATTTCCGTACAGAGTTAGTATCCCGCCAAATTATACATAAATAGTCTTTTTTAATTTAAATTTCAAATATGGAACACACCGCCCGCGTCACCGCCGCGGGCCATCCCACTTTAATAGGTATTTTTTTTAATTCACATTGGCCGTATACACTCACAAGACCGCAGCATTTTTTTTTTAATCGATTTTTTTCTTAATTATGTAAAAAAAATTATAGCCGACTAAATAACCAATTTTAGTTCTATTTTTAAAATTCATTCCCGCCCTAGGGAGGGAAGCAATTACTATGAGTCTTTCCCGCCCAAGGGAGGGAAGCATCGTTTTCGACCCGCTGCTCTGATCAAACAAACACTACTTTCCGAGTATGAGAAATGAAAAATAACATTTAGGCATCTATCTGGAAGAGCTCACGAAACCAAATAATTCCTAGTACTAAGAACAAGAGATTATGATACAAAATATATATATTAGTAAGACGAAGTGGGGCTGGCATCAGCTCTCTACTTAATAACACCAATTTGTCGGCGCTGATCTACGGCGGCATCAATCACTGGGTCTCACTGAGTCACCGGCGGACGCGTTCCTTGCTACACATCACACCGGCTACAAACAAAGACTGGTAGAGATGTGGTTCACGCAGATATCCGATGAAAGTGTCAGGTCTCACGAACTGAAAAGAGCATTCAGCTACCATCTAGATAGATACATAGCTTTCTATTTGAAAAACGTACAATAATTTTAACGATGTATTGTTAAAATGGTGATATAATCGGATACATTAATTTTACAATAATAGCGTGCTTTTTTAAAAACGTTGCTTCGCAGTAGGCGTCACTCCTGTGTCGTGGATGCTTTTACAAACACAAATCTCACATGTACAAACACCCTGACCGACGAAACAAATATTTGCGACACATTTCGTAGCAGTCGACCACTATGACAACCGTGCCGTACTGTAGGGGCCAAGTTCACCGACAAGATAACAGTCCGATAAATTGAAAACGGCTGTTCAACATAACTTTTTATTTAGAAAAAGAAAATATTTTTTAAATTCATCGGATTGTTATTGTGTCGGTGAACATGATATGACCCATAAATGGCGATCGGCACACACTTTTGTTTTGACATGCAGCACTGAACTAGTTCGAGTTGTACGACGTTGTACCAACTCAGCGCAGTAAAATAGTATTGTCTGGGTGTGTTACGTTTAGTCAGGTACTTCGTTGCTTCCCTTTAAACTCCTGTAGGAATTGGATCCCAAACCTCCCCGATCCACAGCCCGCCCGCGCGCTACTAGACCACTGTAGTCTATCAAACGTCGTTCAAACATAAACAGTGCAGTGTGCAGTGCCGCGAGGTGGCGCCACTGTACTCACGGGGACGTGGTGAGTCGTGCTCGCTGCGTGACTTGCTTGCTAAACGTGTTTCTACTGTGTGAGCTCTTATCTATGTGTCGTGTCGACTGCTGCCAGTCACCGGGGGATTGCAACATGTCAAGATGAGCGACAAAATCCATTCTCTGGAGATATGTAGGTACCTACTTGTAATTGTTTTTCAAAATCACGTAGATACGAATATTACGAATTCTTTTCATAGATTTTAAATTATTAATTGATGCAAAAGCAGCAATTAATAATTAAAATAATTGGTTAAAAACGTAGTAGTATACGAAAATGTGTTGAGTTTTTTAGGGTTCTGTAGTCATCGTTATTTTAGGATAAATAAGTGAGAAAATATAAATTACACAGTCATAAGACAAATAAGACAGACGGGCAGACTACCCGTCTCCAAAGATGTGTCGCTCGGACTCGACAAACTTATGAAGAGGTTTCCTATTTCACTTCGTAATACTAAAACTAATTCGCGCCGCTATGACTTCGAGTTCAATTAAGATTTTTAGTGAACATTTTCTTTTTACAACCCAGAATTGAAGCTATGCTTGGCAGCGGGCCGATATTTTATGAAATAGCAATGAGTGAATGAAATCATCGGGAATTACAGGCAAGATGTAAGTCTGTGCGTCCATTATGATACTAATCCTACCAATATAATGAATTCGAAAGTAAAAATAAGAAATGTGTGTGGATGCGTGTGTGTATGGGTGTATGTTTATTACTTCTTTACACTGAAATGGCTGAACGGATTTAGATGAAATTTGATCAATAGGTAGTCTGAGATCTGGAAAAACATATAGGTTACTTTCCATCCATTTTCACGCAGACACGTCAAGTCACGGGCAAGAGCTAGTGTTCTCATATTGGACTGTAGTCGCCATTATTGTAAGTGCAGTAGTATTAATGATACAATATGAGAAAATAACATGCAATCATTTAAATATAAAACATATGTATGTAATGTACAATGTAAAAAACCTTGGACCCAATATTGTACTCAATGGTGAGTCGCTTAAGGCTGTTGACTCAACAGTATTTCTAGGTATAACAATAGATAAGAAGCTACAGTGGGGCGCACATGTAGAGTGCCTCGCAGGAAAGCTCAGCTCTGCTGCTTACGCAGTTCGTAAAGTAAGACAACTGACTGACGTGGACACTGCTCGCCTAGTTTACTTTAGCTACTTTCATAGCGTCATGTCTTACGGGATTCTATTGTGGGGCAAGGCCGCAGATATTGAAAGTATTTTCATTCTCCAGAAGCGAGCTGTTCGAGCTATATATCAGTTAGGTGCAAGAGTTTCCCTTAGAGACCGTTTCAAAGAGATTGACATTTTGACAGTTACATCTCAATTTATTTTTGCTAACATAATATATATAAGGCAAAATATAAATCTTTATACTAAAAATAGTGACGTACATAATCTCAATACTAGAAATAAGCATAAATTATGTGTTCCTTATCATCGATCGCACAAGGTACATGATTCATTTTTGGGGCTCGGTATACGCATTTATAATAAACTTCCTCTTTACTTATTGGAACTCCCGTTTTCTGCTTTCAAAATTAAAATCAAGGCTATCCTAGTTAAAAAAGCATACTATACGTTAAAGGAATATTTCGACGATAGAAATTGTTGTTCGCTGTGATGGGCACAAGATGACTCTGAATTTGATGTTTGAATTTATAAATATTTTACACCTTGACATTCAGTATACTAGTTTACAATGTTTAATGTTGACATAATGTATTGTTCTCTATTTCTTCTCTTTTTTACGAAGAGTTCATGTAACAGTGTGATGCAGTTAACTAGTGACCTCGGACAGTTTTATTAGTTCTTTAATTTTTCCTCTTGTCAGCAGGTTCGTCATGCTCCCTTAGACGTCATTGCTTGCGGTGGCGTCATTGGTCGGGTCACCCCCTTCCCTTTAAAATGGCGAGGGAGGTGATGGCTGGCCTCTGCGTCATACTCGTGAACGGGTGCTGCTTGTGGTGACTGGTCGTCTTGTTGACTGAGCTCAGTTAATTTAACATACCTAGTACATTGTTGAATTATCGAGCCCCTGGTCCTAGATTATCATGCATTACATTTGACTGCCAAATAAAATTTATTTGTCTTCAAACTGCACTTGTAGCCTGGCATACGGCCTTCATTACCGATTAATAATAATTTATCATAAAGCATTTTGTTGTGCGCACTTATATCTTTCTTCTTATAGATTTCTTTGATTAGGTATATTGACGGGTGTCAGGTTACATCATTATTTCTTTACTGTTAAGTATTTATACTTAATTTTTTTCTTGTTGTTTTAAATCTCAGTTTTACTGTTTTGTTATATATAACTTTTACATAAAAGTAATTGACAGACAGAATTGTGTTGCTGCGGAGTTTGTTGCGCCGTTTCTTCTTCGCAGCTAAAACACTAGGAAGCGGTGAAGGGCGGGCGTTTTTGAGGGCTGTCTTATGTATATTTTGACGTTCAAAAAGTGCTAATTGACTTTAGCCCAGTTTGAATAAATGTCTTTTGAATTTGAATATAGTTGCAAACTTTTCAAAATGTTAATATAATAAAGTAAAACGACATTTCCGTCGTGTCATAATTCCCACGCACCCGCGGTTATCGCCGATGCGAACACCGATACGTCATATCGTTGCTATAAGCGCACGCCGCGAGCGCCGATGTTATTAATTTTAATTACAAATTACTCGTAATCGGTTACGCTCCACGTGATTCACGTTAATCACATTTAAGCAATTAACTGTGTCTGTATGGACACTGGCTTTAGCACGGGACTCCCCTTATGACCGATGACGATTTGTTCTTACGGTGAAATTTTTTTAGCATTACTTAGTATTAAAATATTCGTTTTTCGTCTTCAAGAAATATGCATGAAATTCAAATTATCCAGAGTATTGACCTGATAAAATAGTACCTACACATAGCAAAATATTATCTTTGATATCAATCTTTGATGGACAAAACACGTGCACAGGTATAATAACACAAACACGCTCACTCGCCACAACTTCGTTGGAATATTGAATATGCTCGTAACTGCGCTCTGCTCTGCTGTTTGTAGCAACTCACCAACTTTCGCATTCACAAATATGATTATAGTTAGGATTATTTTAAAGCGGATTAGTCTGAGAGTTTCTGTTAAGGCATGGTACAGGAGAACGCAAATTTATGGAAACTTCCATTGGAGTCATTCTCTAAAGCGATCCACCATTTCAAAATCCAGAAAAGTTTTATTGTTATTGTTTGTAGTGGTGGTTCCTGCAGCTATGTATCACGTGGCGGTGAACTGCCACAAGTTGCCGCCGTGTATCAGCCGGTGGCATGTTATTGGACTTAGATAGTATTTTACAACACTATCTATCACTATCGGCGCTACAGACACTACAACAATGTTCATCATTTGTATATTTATGAAGATATATTTTTAGAAAATATACATAGGTAAGTTAAAATAATAATATGTCACACACGAGTTTTTTTATTTATTACATTTAACTTGTACATTAGTATTACACTTGTATTTGCACCAAAAAACTTACTATTATAATATTTATCTATACTTATAATAAATCTGTAGAGAGGTCTCAGAATCAATAGGAGCAGAGCAGTGAAGGGAAATGTTGGGAAAACGGGAGAAGTTACTCCATTTTTTAAGCTTCCGTTACGTGTGCAGCCTTAATGGTTGAAGCTACATAGAAATCATGTATGACGGAAATGTTCTACATAAAAATATCTAAAAAATATTTCACAACAGCATATGTCTATCTTTTATGGTTGACTCACAATAATACGTGTAACTCCCGATAGCTTAGCAGTTCGGGGCTTTTTGATTGTATTACACACAAGGAGTTACACGCTGATGGAGTCGCGGGCACAGCTATTAATAATAATATTCTGCGGTTCCTTATTGCGATATTTTTCAACAGTATTGTGGAATGACATATTATATTTCCCTACTAAAATAAGAAAGTTAATCTGTCTGTTACATCAAAAGCATTGAACCGTGAGGAAGGACATACGTTACTTTTTTACGAAAAACGACGGAAACGGGCAAAATCTAGTATTGAATATAGAAAGATAACACCATTCATTTTATCATTGAAAAATATAATACCAGATGTCATTACTCATTATAATAATGAAATTTGCATACAAGTGAATTAATGGAAGCTTCTTGTTTAGTTTATTTTCGAATCTTCATTATTGCTGAACACAGATTTAATTTAAGTTCGTCTAAGTAAAAATTTAATAATCCTTTAGTATGTAGATGTGGCTTCATCTCCTTTTTATCGTCAAAGTCTCTCTTAATAAGACGTAGCACTCGAGAAAATAGTATTGTATTATATAATTTATAGATGAACCCGCAGCCTTGTTGAGCTGGTACTCGATACAAGCTGCCAACACAACATGAGCCGACTTCCATCACTTCGCCGAAGATGTAGTCTGCCGCGAGGCACACGCCCAGCGGCCTAGCCGCCGCCGCCGCGTTGCCCACACATTAAGTATTAGGTACGTCCAGTTCTTTGTCTATAATAATTAAGAATTCTAGAATAGGTAGGTCTTAAAAATACTTTTGAAATATTGTCTCGTTTGAAATGTTTTATTACTAGTCAAAATAGAAAAAAAGTATCTCATGTTTTTCTTTGTTTTGCGAAAAAACAAATCTAGATGTATCTATGAATTTCGACCGGAGCCTGATTAATGACGTAATAAAAAGTTGACGTGGCGGTGACGCGGGAGGCTGTCTTGCCTATCATGGAAGTTTTTATTATACCTTGGTAAGACTTTTTAAATATCTTTATGAGTACTTATTTCAATGAAAATCTTATTAACTTCTGCTGAGCACAACTTATTAAATTCTCTACCATCAAAACTTCTATTATATCTTTACAACCATATTTTTAATTAGTTTATTTATAAAGAAAGCACTGAAATTCAAGTACCAGCAGCAAGTGCCAAATAGAAGCTTTACACCCCTTACTTCCTAGAGATAAGCGCTAACTCTCGGAACCAGTTAAGTATCAGATAAGAGATAGTCAGCTGAGCAGCGCTCAGTGCACAGGCGGCCATCGCAGGCCGACGCCGAGGCCGAACAAAGGGCGCGAGGCCGAACAAAAAGTGCAGCACCGAGGAGGACTGAGGACAACCGACCAAGATATATTAGTTTAAGACAGCTTTATAAAAGTAATTGTTGTCTAAATAAGGCGATTGTAAAAAATAAATATTGAGTACGGCGAGTTTAGTATAGCTGTAGAACATGAAGGAGCATCAAATATTAACAGCGCTGCTCGTCTGAGGGAAATAAACAAAATCGTTTTATTCATGCTTTGCTAATAATTTTCACGGTGCTTAAGCCGAAAATCCTGGAACCTCGTCCCAGGAGAGGAGCGAAAGCGATCCTCTGAATAATTCAGGTATCACACCCGGCTAAGAGTTTTCACACACACTTAGTCTTCATTATCTTCTTCGGTACGTACCGCGTCTCGTCGGCAGACAAGTGTTGTAAGCAAATCGATGGTGCTTGATATGAGTGCCTGCTATTTGCTTACGGCTGTTAGTCAGCTCTTTGTCGAATATTCTTGTTAACCCCGCTGATAAAGCTTTATCGGATTTACCCTTTACCCTACTAATAAATTCATACCTCACATTTCATATTGGAATATACTATACAGTATGCATAATTATTTTTTTTCGTAGTCGTTCAGCGGTCGGTAGACGTTTCTCTTTCATTTTGACATAAACTTATATGTACCAGTTACTGAAAGCCACAAAACGATCGAGTTGCATCCCTAACGAGCTAGTAATTGATAGGACGCGACTAAGCGACAGAGCATCGGCAGCCCTGCGAGTGATAAATGCTCACTATCGTCGCTAAGGAAGTGGCGAGAGAGGGGACGCGACGGATGGGCCGCCATCACTCAGCGGTGACGTCGCGCATCCGCCGGGCGGTGCGCGCGCGCTGGGTACATTCACATCAAGTATTTACACAGACATCGATTCTTTGTGAGATCGTTATAATGCTACGCAATTGTAGCGAGTCTGTGACTTGCTACGGCGTAGCTGGTGCTACGCGACGTCTTCTTACTTGTGTTTTCACATTGCACAAATACAAAAATACTCGCTACAGATTTAAAGTAGAATTTCGTGGTCTAAAGACCGTTGCAGTCTAAGACGAGATTTATGAGTAAATCGCTGATTATATCCTCTAGCACTAGTTATGTGCTTAGTACAAGAAAAGTATGAACTTTGAAATGAAGTCGTAATTAAATACTGCCCGAGCAATATAGTCGTGGCTAATGTGGAGATAAGGTCCTGTCATAGAGGGAAATGTCTAAAGACGTTTCAGATTTCTTAATCTCTACAACTGCGTTGACATTTCAAGTAGTATCACTAGCTAAATAGTCGAAGTAGATAACATATAGACGTAGATACCTTCTCATTACATGTAAAGTTCGCAAGTTGCTATATATTTAGGTAAATACACGCAGCGCGCGGTCCGCAATAATATTCTGTTGCTAAGGTCTAAATACACAAGAGCCATCTTTTGTCCACTTGAAAAATAAGAGTCACTAAATTTAATCCCTCATAAATAATAATGTGGTATTTATAAAGCTGGGTACAGACGGCGCGGCAAGGCGCGACGCGTCTCGGCGCGGGCACGCGCGCCTTCGCATATTCATCGCGCATAATCTGTCGCTAAGTGATAGCGCATGAATATTTAAAGTTATGCACTCGCGCTCAACTGTTGCGGTCGCGAGGCGGAGGTTTGACGTAAGAGGCGAGCAAGTGACCAAATGGCAGATAATAGCTACTGCTGAGGTTACGGCGTGCGCTGCGTATGTTCGCGTGTTGTGATAAACATTATTATTCACGTTATATTTCGGATGCATACAGTTTTGTGTACGTAGGTTTCCATTCGTACACGACCCGGAATCTAGAGCATAATAAATGATTATACTTATCTTTAAAATTGTTTAAATATTGGCAATCAGCCAATGTACAAAAAATATTCTAAACGTTTTTTATAAAGAGTGGGACGATTTGGTAATAAAGCTTATTGCACACTGCAGCAGCTATCAGACACTCCACGGATGTGGAGCAATGATCGGCCGCTATCTGCCGGCGGCGCCGCCGACACCCCCCTCCCCTCTCCGTGCAGCCCCCCCTCCCCCTGCAGCCGGCGCCCGCGCTGATGGCCGCGCGCTGATAACGTTCACAGCTTCTTATGCAGTTTCTCGGAGAACTTTAATTTAAAGAATAGAAGTCGTAGCAGACTTAGATAGGTGTGTCGTACACATTAAACGAACGTTACCCTGAGGGAGACGCATACATTATCAAGGTCCATCATAGTAATATAACTGCTTACATAGTGCTTATTACATAGTTTCTGTCGCAAAATGATAAAGTTTTGGAATGTGTGTGTTTAGACTAAAATATGTATTACTGAGCAAAGCTAATCTCGTCCTATGAAGTCCCTCAGTCGGTAGACGGTTTAAAACGGTCTGTATTATGCAAGGTATCAGTGAGATTATAACTTTAAATAGCGCGACAGACGACGTTTACAACCGGAAAATTAAAGACATCAAAATTTCGTTTTACGTTTTAAATAAAAACAACATTTTACACCTACAATGAGGTTGTAACACACGCAACAGCCCGACAGCGGGCGGTATACTACACCACACACAGGCACACACTACACGCACGCCGTTTTCAGCCAAATAACAAATATCAACAGTAATGGCGACAATTATTATGTGTCCCACACCACTATATAATTTCGTCAGAATGCTCACTCAAAATGGTGATTAAAGCCGTGATCGATAAACCATTTTAATGCTTGTAAGGCTGAGGGCCAGTTCCAATCTCCAGATAGATATTATCCACTTAATAAAAATGTGACAAAATTTGTAAATACGGAACTTTACCAAAAAGACCGGCCGAAAGTGTTAAGAAAGTATTGTAAAGAAATTAACTTTTCGCTGACCGTACCATCCATTAACCCCCTTATAGACAATGATTAAACAGCTCGTATGTCGATTGTCATCTCTATTCATTGTCATACAAATGATAAGTATAGTTGTGTATTTAATCAGTGGTTAAAGTTAAAACGTGTCTATAAGTAAGAGGGTAAATGTATATTTACAAAAATCACGGGTCGTTTAGCTGTGTAACTATAATGTTAAGCTGCGATTACTGTTTCATCTCTACATAAGTTCTGTATATTGTGATTGAAAGAAATAAAGTTTATTTGGCACGAAATAAAAGATTGCGGATAGACAGTGAGCCTTCTGCACCTCACAGCTTTGTGGTACCGACACACTCAACAAACACGGGACGCTTTCAATTTTATGGCTTCATATCTGCGATACATTCGGCGATCGTTGGCATACATTACCCGAATTTAAGGCCGTAAGCTTACCGATGGAGCGAATATCGGCGCGAGCACACTATGTCGGCGGCGCGGCTTCGTTCTGTGGCTATCTGTGGGACTACTCTAACAAAATAATTTTCTTTGCAGCTGTCAATATCACAATGATTACAGAATCTGCCTGTCTATTCTGTACCGACACGCCGCGTGATATCACCACCAGAACTGCCAATTTGATTGCGAACGTTCGAGGGAGAATCTCACGGTGACTTTCTCCCTCGAACGTTCGCAAACAAATTGGCAGTTCTCGCGGTGAGGGTGTACATAGCAATATTTATTTAACAGTAGCTGTGCCCGCGACTTTGTTTGCATGGAAATCAGAATAAAAGTAAGTCAAAGTTATATATAACATCAGCTATATCCTAGTAAAAATCCCGTCAAAATCGGTTCAGCCGTTTCAGAGATTAGCCGAAACAAACAGACAGATAGATATTTTTTTTTATTAGATATTAAATTGTTATAAGTGCTGTATATACTTTCATATACATTTAGTAAAAATCTGTTATTTTGACATTACAAACAGACACTTAATTTTTTTTTATTTGTATAGATTGGTTTGAATTCCGGGTTTTATGATTTATTAACTTAATATGCATTTATTTGTTTTATTATAACATGAGATGTCGCGTCAAGTCGCGATTATCTGCGTGTGACGCGTCTCCCGCTGACTATTCACGGCGTGCGTTTAACGATATGTCACGCGGAATTCCCACCAATTTACTGCGTGATGTCGATGCGCGATTTAAACGGTTCCATCATTCTGTAAATGCCTTTTTTATTCGGAGCCTCTGGTATACGTTTATTGCAGACGATAATATGCACATTAAATATTGTACGATTTATTATACGTGAGTTTTATGGTCAGATTTAAATAAAGCTCAAATTAAAGTCGTGATATTTTGATAAGTTCAACTACTTGTAAAGTTATGGGCTTGACTTCACAACCTAGGTTTTAACTTCAAAAATGTTGTGAAACTCTCAAAGGCTATCTACTTTGTACAAAGTTACCGTTCCTTCTCACAATAAAGTTAGCGGTATAGGTCGCGGAGTGAATTATGAGCACAGATCGCGAATGTCCTATATTTTCGGCCCAATAGACAATAGACAGTTGACAATACGTAATAGAGAACGCTCCAATTACTTACTACTTTCGAACCCATGCAGTTACCTTATCAAAAGACTATCAATATTTTAGAATACTTGTACTAGGCTTTTTTTTTTTTTTTTTTTTTGGGGATGGGAAATCATCAAATGACCCCTCCCGCTCTGGGCGGAGCGGAAGGGAGTGTCAGACTCTTACTGACTAAAACCCACCCATGTTCCTTCCTTAGCCCTTTTGTCCGGGTCAGCGGTATCCCTTCCGGACGATCCCGCTTTCCCGGCAGGCTTGGGCCCTAATGGGCCCCCTCTCTGATGCTGACATCTCTTTGAGGCGCGCGTGGAACACGTACGCGCCGTTCGGCACGGGCCTGGTCCTGATCGGACGGTGAGCTACCCATTACTCACCGCCCGCAGGCCCGCACCTAGGGTGGCCGGGAGTCGTCACGCGGCTCCCGACGCCCGGAGCGTCTACCGCGGCGGCTTGGACGGGAGAATCTCTCCCTCTCCCGTCCCGCCGCCTCCTTCACTAGCATGACTGTTTCGCAGAAGGAGGCGACTGCCTCCCACTCCCCCTCGCCCCGGACCATGGCTTGAACCAGGGCCGGGCGCGAGAGGTCGCCGCCGCTGCCGATCGCCTCTACGAGGACACGGCGGTGCTCCGCCCATGCAGGGCAGACCCCCACCGTGTGCTCCACCGTGTCCTCAGGGCGATCAACGCAGTGATGACACCCGGGCGTTTCCTCCCGCCCGATGATGTGCAGGTACCTCCCGAAACTTCCGTGTCCGGTGAGGACCTGCGTCAGGCGGTAGGTGAGGACGCCGTGACGTCTCCCTAGCCACTCCTCAAAGAGGGGTCTTACCGCCGCTATTGCGGCGTGCCCTGCGCTGGGTTGCGAAAGTCGTTCCTTCCATGCCACCATGAGATCGCGCCGGAGGTCCGTCCGCTCCGCCGCAATTTGCCGCGGAAGCGGGGTTTCCCCCCGACGTAGTGCCTCCGCGCGCCACTCATACAGGCGCGCGAGGACTATCGCCTCCAGATCCCACGGTGGCAGTCCGGCAAGGAGGCTTGCCGCCTCGCCCGAGATCGTGCGGTAGCCCCGGATCAGCCTTACGGCTACCACCTTTTGGGGCGCGTTCAGATAGTGGGCGGCTCTCCGCCGCAGTGAACGCGCCCACACCGGGGCCCCATATGTGGCCATGGACCGCACGACCCCAGCGTAAAGCCTCCGGCAGGAGGCGTTTGGACCCCTCAGGTTAGGTAGGAGCCGCTTGAGAGCGGCCCCAGTCCGTTCCAGTTTGGGGGCCAAACGTCGGAAGTGCTCCACGAAGTTCCACCGGCTATCGAGCACGAGTCCCAGGTACTTCATCGAGAACTCGACGCCGATGTGAACCCCTCCTACCGTTAGTTGGGATCCCGATGGTGGCCTGTTCCGAGGCCCATGAAAGGACATGGCCTCGGACTTATGCAGTGCCACCTCGAGACCCAACTGCCGGATCCTCTCCACGACTATCGCAACCCCGCGTGTCATCGCGTCGGCCGCCGCCTAATGCGACCTCCCCTGCGCCAGGACCAGCGTGTCGTCAGCGTAGCACACCACGCTGACGCCATCAGGGAGGTCGGCCCGCAGCACCCAGTCGTAACCGATGTCCCACAGGAGCGGCCCCAGAACCGATCCCTGCGGGACACCGCACGACATCTCTCGCCGGTTCCATTCCCCGTCGCGACCAGGGTAGATGACGGCCCTGTCCGTCAGATATGCCTCGACCATTCGACGGAGGTAGGTTGGCACCCGGTGATACCTGAATGCGTTGGCGATGTCGAGTGACACCGCCACGACCACCCCGCCCCGAGACACCGCGTCCCCCGTCGTGAGGGCTCTCACGCGCATGATGGCGTCCACCGTCGAGCGCCCCTTGCGGAAGCCGAACTGGCCGTCCGCAAGATCCGGCCCCGACTTGTACTAGGCTTGTATTAGCAATACCTAATGAGTACCAAGAAATAAAGCTAAGGATAAAGAAACGTTTATAAATGTAAGTTGAGTGATACAAAGTTACCCTTCAGAGACGGAACACCCTTATTATCGGAGATAGCGTAAAATAAGATCAGATAAACATATAGAGCGGCATTTGTGACGTGAAGGAAATGAAAACTGTAAATAAATACATTTTTGGCGATACGGTTGGCGTAGTGGCTGAGAGATCGGCTGCTGCGCGACGTATCGCGGGTTCAATTCCCGCACGAGACAAATATTTGTTACGGTTATAGTGTGGCTGTTTGGTCAAGTGAAAATTATGTTTGTAAACGCACCAACGATACAGGAGAAATTCCGAGTGTGGGGTAACGTTTTATTGATAAAAAAAAATTACATTTTTTATTTTTAACGCAATGTGGAATGAAGTCGCGAGTTCAAACTGTTTGCACTATTGCGGAACAACTTCTCCTAGCACACACGTAGGTACCTACTAATTAACTTGTTCACAAAACTAGTTTTTAATTGTGAAGTACAGTTTTGCAGTTATCGTTGATAATGTTGGTATTCATACCAGCTCTTATTCGTTACAAAAATGATGTCAGTTCGCCTTGGATTTAAATCGCATAGTAAAATAAATTGTAATCCAGTTTGGAGAGTAAGAAGTTCGCCGTTACACAGTCGTGTCATTAAAAATGCATAAGTATATTACGGTCAGAGTAATAAATACGGATAGTATTAATAATTACCGGTAAGTAGGTACCTATTGTTAATAATTGTTAATAACTGCAACATTTCGTAACTTTCATTGATATTTGGAAAATATTTATTTTTACCGGGTATTGTTAATAATTTCTTAACATGTAAAAGCAATATTTTTTTCGAACAATCATAGTTTCGAATGAACAAATGGTGGAAAGTTTTCGACTACTCGTTTCTGGCACTCGCCGGCCGCTGCCACGGCACCGCTCGTTTCGCTCGCTCGGCTCGTGCGTTGTGTGGTCATCGTTATAACCTAACCTAAGTGGATTTTCAGCAAATTTAATGAATCATACACAAAACTGTGTAAAACAGATTAGTGTCACATAAGCATGGTTCTCCCCAGTTAAAACTAAAAAGTTGATGAAACACGTTATAATATACGGACCGTCATCGTCAGCTGTCTTCTACCAACAATGTTGGTCCTAGGTTACACTTTAGTTTTATTTTTTAAGATGTGAATTCGGAAATGATTCGGCAGTCATTCCAGAACAAATGCTATAGGTACTATAAACGTACTATTGAAAGCTTCGTGCTACTAAAGTTCAAAAGTTATAAATGTAATAATCATTTAATTGTAAAGACCCATCCGACGACTACACAAAAATATGTGCTTGACCAATTTTTAATTACATCCTGCGACGTCATAGCCCGCGAAAACGTGTGCAAAAAATTATGGTTCCGCCCAGTCGCCGCTTCAAACGTGCAACCGTCGAAACTACTCGATGGATTTAAATGAAATAAACTGTATTATAATTTAAAGCATAAAATGAAAACTGTATTTTGTTTTAAAATGAAATCATCGAATTCTCAAAAAAAACGAGCTGTATTCTACTGACCAGGATTTTTTAAAGTTTAATATGTAACCATACATTGGTAAAGCTGCAGCTGATTGACGGAAATGATCTTTGTCCCTCTATATCTGTGAGAGAGTTCACGAAAATACACATCATACTAATATTGTGAATGCTTCACGCTGAAACGGCGAATTCGAAGTCGCGGGCAACAGCTAGTTAAACATAAAAATAAATACCTGTATTTACTATATTATCGTACATTACTGGTTCCCTGAATTCAGCGACTATGAGGCCCCGTGTAACGCCGCAATAAGCGCTGAACATCGAGATATATTATTTTGTACCACAGTATAATAATATGTCAGTCGCACAGCGGAATTGGATAATCAATAATCACTGAATAAATATTTGTGTTCGCGCCGAGTGCCGCGCTGTCATTGCTGTCATTATCTCTTATTGTGTTGCAGTCACTGTACAATAAAATAGGCTGTGACACTGCGAACAGAGATGATAACTATTTGATATTCGAATTATTGAATTAATAAATTGGATTTGTCAAATCAAATCAATCTGTCGCGACGCGTACCTACTCAGAAAGCAAAACCGGGCTGATCTACATCACGCAATGCTCTAATTTAATTGATACAGAAACCACTTCGTTGTGCAGAGCTCCGGCAGTTTTGTATTTCACAATGATTTTGGCCTGAAATTGCCGATAGTTCAGCTCGCTAAGAGGTTCAAGACAAATAAATGATAAATCGATAGTTACTGATAAGCCGCTTAGGTTAGATTAGAATAAAATGGTGACCACATAACATAAAAGCCGAGCGAGCGAAGCAAACGGTGCAGCGCCAGTAGCCGGCGTGCACCAGAAACGATTGGCTGATTAAGTGATTACTTTCCACCATATTTTGTTCATTCGAAACTAAAATAAAACATTGCGCTATCCAGAGTTCAAGAGCCACGTTCTGTATGTACTAATACTAACCTGTAAAGAAAATCTGTGCAGTGCAATGAATGCAATGAATGAAATGCTGAAGCACTGCAACACGCAAGGTTTAGGGATAAATTAAATTATAAAGAATTACATGGTGCAGAAAAACCCGGTCTTGGGTATCACAATGATTTCTGAATAGGTACGCTGTTGTGACAGGTGTGGCTATTTCTTGACTAAACTGATTATAACTAGGTACACAATGTAGGTACTTAATTTATTAAAATACTCTACAATTCGAGCATTATAAGAACTATCATGTTTTATCACGGCATGTTTTTGATAAAAATAAAACCTCCACCAAAGTAGCCAGACTGTTCGCAATTTCGGAAGCGTGTCAACCCTGACTGTTGTTATACTTATTAATATTAATGATGACTGATTGTGTCGCCACGTTGAGCGCTGATTGCAGCTGAAGAAACACACCTGTACTGTATTCATGAGGAGGAAATGCAACCGGTTGTTGCGGACCGAGCATGTGAGCATTGTGTTACAACACGTTTTTTTGTTAATTCGTATGTACGAACGTATGTATCGCGGAGATAGATCGCTTATCGAGGTCAAGCGAGAACAGGAGTTTGTAGCTATCGTGCGAATATCTCTAACAGTCCAGTGTTTTATTTAGAAAAACTTTATAATGATTGATTTGACTTACCAAGATTGTTTGACTTATTTACATAATTATACAAATCTCACATACACATAGCTGGACGCAGAAATATTAGATTGTTATACAAGGGTGGAAAGAAATTAATTCCCATACGAGGTATTTAGACGCACGAGCGAAGCGAGGGCGGCTATAGTCCGAGTGGGAATTGATGACTTTCACCCGTGTTAAACACTCTACTTTTCATTTCAAATATAAGGAAAGTAAAAAATACTAGTTTTTAATCAAATAATTTCGGTACAGAGTTAGTATCCCGCCAAATTATACATAAATAGTCTTTTTTAATTTAAATTTCAAATATGGAACACACCGCCCGCGTCACCGCCGCGGGCCATCCCACTTTAATAGGTATTTTTTTAATTCACATTGGCCGTATACACTCACAAGACCGCAACATTTTTTTTTTATCGATATTTTTCTTAATTATGTAAAAAAAATTATAGCCGACTAAATAACCACCATTTTAGTTCTATTTTTAAAATTCATTCCCGCCCTAGGGAGGGAAGCAATTACTATGAGTCTTTCCCGCCCAAGGGAGGGAAGCATCGTTTTCGACCCGCTGCTCTGATCAAACAAACACTACTTTCCGAGTATGAGAAATGAAAAATATTTATTCCATGCAGAAATCTAAATCATATAGCGTTGAAACTAATCGCTGAGCCACTGTGCCAATCAAAACGTCATAGTCACTCTCACTACAACTACCTACGTACTAAACTCCCTGCGGTTCTCATTCATGTGGTCGTTTCTCAAACTATAAGCCAATCCCCGCTGCTAATGTAATCGATCATGGAACAATGTTGCTGTAATCAACAGCTGAGGTGATCCATCTCCGGCTCTGCACGTGTGTAATAATAGCTGTATCGAAGCAGCCCGCCATTAGCGACACAATGACGCGTGTCATCGCAGATCAACTCTGCGGTAAGAGCAGATAGTCGCGTAATTAACTTATACTCAACTAGCTTCCGCCCGCGGCTTCACCCGCGTTTTTAGGGTTCCGTACCTCAAAAGGTAAGAAAAGGAACCTTTATATCACCTTTAAATAAATAAATAAATAAATAATCATTTATTTCGGATCACTTAAATCCATAGAGGGGTTAGTAACATTACACTTATAAACTATGTTAGTATCAATAGATAGTAAAGTAGGTAAACCTTATTTAATTAGACCTATCACTCTGTCCACCCAATGTTTTTGGATAGGACAGTCGTGACGTGTTGCAATCAATTCCAGAATACTGTTGGAGCTACGTCGCAGCCGCATTAACAGCGACGCCGCTTTCTTGCGCATTATAGCGTGGAAGCCATCAACACATGCGTTCGCGAACATATGTGATGCACTACAATGTCGCGGTAACCCCAACAGCATTCTGAAAGCATTATTATATTGAACACGTAGGACGTTGTAGGCTCGTTGCGTATACCGAACCCACAGGCTGCACGAGTAAAATGATTGACAGTAAGCCCTAAAAAGGGTTATCTTGACCGGTACTGTAGATCGTGCAAACCTGCGGGCCAGCATATTGCTTCGAACCGCCAACGCCCTACGTTCCCTCTCTATGTCTAAGTCATCCCTTAAGTTATCAGTGAGTATGTGACCTAGGTACTTAAATCTGTCTACAATTTTGAGCACCGCCCCATCAAGTACAACCGGAGGCACAAAACTAGGTTCACATTTTCCCGACTTAAAAATTAGCACCTCACTCTTCTTACCATTGTACTTGAGACCGTGTTCCGCCGCATATCGTTCACAGATTCGAACGAGTTTTCTGAGTGCGCTGATCGAGGGAGCCAGCAGCACCATGTCATCCGCGTAGCTGATGTTGTTTACTGCTATACCATCAATGTAACATCCGACACGCGTGCTGCTGAGTCTCTCGATCAGCTCATTCATATACAGATTGAACAGACCTGGAGAAGTCAGACCACCTTGACGCACCCCACACTCTAGTCTATACTCGTCGGACAAAGTATCGACCCACCTCACATGGTTCGTTTGGTTTTTATACCAATGTTTGAAGAGTGCTATTAGGTCAACTGGCATGCCTGTCTCGCTGAGCTTCCTCCAGAGTATGTCATAAGAGACTGAGTCGAAAGCTTTTGACACGTCGAGGAAACAGGCATAAACCGGCGTCTTCCTGTCCGTATAATACTTGACGGTATGCTTCAGGCTTAGAATGGCACTCTCTGTTGATAGCCCCTCCCTAAACCCAAACTGCGCATCATGCAGCGCTAAGTATTTATTAAGGTGGCCATTTAGCAAACCGTCAAGCACCTTAGCTGTTATGGTGGCAAGTGAGATGGGCCTATAATTTGACTTGTCCGAAACATCCCCAGTTCTGTTCTTAAGTATGGGCACAACCACGGTTCTCATCATACATTTTGGTAAATAAGAATGACTTACACACAACGTAAAGAGCATGGACAATACACGCGGCAGATGAACGCCAGCATATCTCAAATGCTCAACGCTGAGACCGTCATGCCCAGGCGATTTTCCTTTTTGCATGTTTTGAACTAAAGTCGCCACGTCCTTGGCAGAGAAACGTGTCACGCGCTCAGGCTTAACGGTCTCAGCATCGTCGCATTGTTCAAGTAGCGATCGCATCATAAAGTGATTTCTAAAGGAATTCGCGATGCATTTGAGATCACTAGCTCCACCAACGCTCATAGGTACGCTCGGCTTCGGCTTTATTTTATTTGTGTTTTTCCAGAAGGCTTTGAAGTCCTTGGTTGTATGATTTGAGGCAAGGATATCCATTTTGATTTGTTCTTGCCTATCTTGACACCATTTTAACTTGGACTTAAAAACCTTCCTACTTTCACACATATCTATGTATAAGGCGCCACATAACGGTTTCCCGTATTGCAACCAAAGCTGAAACTTTAGCCTAGCATCCCTGTGTGCGTCCGCTACATGTTTGTTCCAACCGGCGATGTAACCTCCCTTTCTGAGACACTTTCTTTTACGAGATTGTATCGAGGAAGTTTTCAAAATTTTAACTATAGCGTTGTACATATTTTCTAATATCAGAAAGTGATCTGGGTTGGAGCATCGTTCATCAGCACAAGAGCTTAACTCAACGGGAAAGTCAATTTGTTTGAGTTTTTCATGACACAAGGTGTTATATAATTTAATCTGATATTCCTCTCTTTCACCCCAGATCACTTGGTTCGGTAATGATTCGCTCACAATATCACACTTCGCCGGTAGCCTATCCATGTTACATTCTATAATGAGTGGAGAGTGATCAGACCAGTACACGTCATGTTGTACACTTACGCCCCGGACTGTACCCTGGGCGCACTTTGTGACAATGCAGTGGTCTAACCATCTCCTACACCCATGAGCCTCACTAGTGAAAGTATAAGTAAGCGAATCAATACCCAACATATCAATATCTATACAAAACCAGTCTTGTTCTACGCAAAAGTTTAACAACTCATCACAAAAAAGCTCACCTGGATGGGCATTAAAGTCTCCCAACACATAGGCCGCTTCACAGTCACTATTGTCCTCAATAACTGAACTTATAATCCCAAGGCACTCGGAGAACACTGGTAGGTTTTCAATAGCGTTAACCGGCATATATACACTGAAGACTAAAAAGGATCTATGCTTCGACCTAACCTTAATCGCAGACACGCGAACGTTGTCACAGTTTATCACTGAAACAGATTCAAAAGCATCTCTCCGCCACAAAATAGCCACTCCACCAAAGGGCCTCCCCACTAGGAGACCGGCCGACGTATCTACCGCAGAAGTTCCCGTCGAACCAAAATCATTGTCAATTGTGCTCAGCAACGATAAGTCGTGTGATAGTAACCAGGTTTCCTGTAATGCCACTATATCCGCGTCCTTGCACAATGTTCGAACTCCGTCTATAGAACGCTTTAAAGATTTGCAGTTAAAACTGATTAGTTTGCTTAGTGATGTACTATTCATACTATTGAGGTAAACTATTGCTTACTTGTATCTTGAACTTGCTGACCGTTCTGCCTGTCTCCAATATGTACAAAACGTCTGAAGGTAATGCCAGACGGCCATAAGTTGTCGTCCAAAAATACGTCCATCTTATGCTTCGTAACAAATATCTTATATGAATTATAATCCTTCTGTTTTTTCATTTTTATCTTGGTCGGCGATACCCTTTCTCTAGTTTTTCCATAAATATAGTCAACAATATCCGTTTCAGTAACGTCTTTATGCACATTTGACACAAATAAGGGCACTTTCGTTTCAGCCGCCTTAAATTTACTATTTGCGTCGAATTCAGCTTTTCCCATGACTCCTATGAATCTATTTCTTAGACGCTTTTTTTGAACATTAATCCATTGGTCAGTCACCTTAGGTTTTATCCATTCATCCGCCTTTCCAACCATTTCTGCAAACGATAGCTTCCTAGATATTAAAACATCATCATTCACGCTTTGTTTACAAATAGGCGACGTTTTGTTATCACCGCCGAGAGCAACTGTCTTGTTCTCGTACACTTCACTCGCAGTATATTCCATTTCGCTCACACAGCATGCCGATGTCCGCGCCTGAGTTGGAATGTGTGCATCTTGTGACATCGCCGTAATCTGCATTGGGCTGGACATCGCCGTGTGCGCGCGAGAAAGAGACGGCGCAATGCTCGTACTTTCGTCGCAGATAATCACCGGCGCAGAATTATCAGTGTGTATTGTGTTGACAGCTGACTGTGACAACACGTTGACGTGACCTTGAATGACTTTAGCCTTTCCTTTGCTAACGATGTCTTTGTTTGGCGCAACGGATTCCGACCCAGCGCCGCCAATGTACCCTCTATTTGTATTGTTTACCTCACACTCTGAACTTATTGTCGAGGCAAATCGACATTGCAACAATTGATTTTCCAATTCTTGAACATACGTTTTGGTCGCATACATTTGTTTAATCTCCTGCATATCCGCTTTTATCCGTACAATATCCTTAAGCAAAGCTGTTACGTCTACATGGTCAAACGTAACCGGTGGGAGTTTGTTTAAATCTCTGGCGACAAATATCGGAACTGTGTCAGGATCCGTGTCTTTCAAGACGGCTATGATGTCCTCGATGTCTCGTTGGATTTTCCCATCCTTTCTCCTTGAGATGTTACGCTTATTTGTTTTGATTGTATCAAACAACAAGGCTTTCGCCTTCTCCACTTCGGCAATCGTAAAAGCAGACGTACAAATTCGCACCATACTTTCGTTGTCCATAGTGTCCACTTTGTTTTGCAAATAGGCCAGAAGCTCACTTATTACAATATTGCAACTCGCACATTTCAATATTTTAGAAACGCCGCTCGCTTTATTCGACATGTTCACTGTACGCGGTCAGTGACCTCGAGATCCCTCTCTTGTCCGTCTGTCTGTCTGTCCGTCTGTTGTCACCCAAAATTTTATATATATATAATGCAATACGCAATAGGGAAGCGTCGCTCTACGATGTGGCTATAAAGTCAGCCTAATAGTGTGATTAACTTAGAGTAGCGTTGCTGTGTTGTGACGTCACGTGATACAGGGGGCGTTTGTTTTGTAAACATGTCGCGAGGGGGTTGATTACACTAATATCGATATCATCTATGTATGCCAACTAGTGGTCTTACAAACAGCGTGCATACTATATACGAAGTTGAATTATTTACTCACTCAGTATCTAAAGCCCGTATTACAGAACGATGCTCGAGCACAGATCTCTGCTTGAGCATAGATTTAAAGCCATTTGATTGGTTGAAATCTATGCTCAAGCAGAGATCGGTGCTCGAGTATCGTTCTGGAATACGGGCCTTAGAGTACCTAACCCTCATAAATTAATATTTCATTTACGTATTTGATAAAATAAAATAATGTCTTAAACCATAAATCGTATTATTTATATTGAAAAATATTATGAATAATAACTCGATCTGAATGAATGTAATTTTTCGTGCCTACCGTCGAAATTAAGTACTATTTGATGCCATTATATAACCACCCACACAGTGCTCTTCAAGTTCATTCATAACGAGGTTCTGAACGATCTCGACCACGGGACTCCACACAATCAACTGAACCACTTATTTCACAAAGAATCACGAGGACTTACCCACCTGAAGCTAAAATAAAACTTTTATATAGATAAGTAATAAATATTATTATTAGGTAGGTACTACAAACGAATGCGAAGACATCTTAGGAAGAATTAAGCCCGCAATAGAGTATACCTATGCATGCATTTTTTTCATATTTTTATTCGATTGTCTAGGTTCGTGTATTACCGAAAAAAAAGTTATACCTACTTACAAAATATTGATATTAAGCAATAAAATATTTAATTGAAAACTGCAGTCAGTTTCTGGCGGTTTAAACGCGGCTATTGTGGCGCGTCGCCTCAGTGACGTCAGAGTCCATAGCAACAACACTTACACTTTGGCGTAAAAGTCTATATAATCATAAACAATTCACTGTCTTTTATCCTTTCAATCAATAAATTCTTAATTCCGGAATGGCATTTCCGATGTATGTGGCCAATCTTATTTCTTGTTATTGGGGACTCTGACGTCAGTCACGCAACGCTATTGGTTGAAACAAGTCAACCAAGCGTAGCGTTTTGATATTTTGAATTTCCCTCGCATTTTTTCCACTTTTAATGATTTAAATTTAAATATTAAAACGCTCTTAATTAAAAAAATAAAGATATAGGTGTCATTCTACAGTAATAAAGATAACAAATAAAAATACTTGACGTATATTTGAATCACATGCATGTACTCTATGAAACAAAGAAAGTAAATAAAGCAAAAGTTTGAACTAATTATTGGCATAACATCATGATGTCTTCTTCTAGGCACGGTTGATTGTGTCAGGGAAACATTCATTGCTAAACATGACATAAGGCTATCAATGACCGTTCTTTCAAAAGGAATATTACTAAAAGGATCGATTAAAGTATTTTATTATTTGCAAAAAACTGTCGTCTTACCTGAAATTATTTCACAGCGAGTCCTTCTATGACTATCCAGTGGGATAATTATTGTCTAACCCTGTACCATTCACTGGCTGGCTGTGCTGTGCCCGCTTTCACTGCCACTGGGCATGGCAGTGGGAGCAGGCACAACAGCTGCTGCCCTGTCCACACTTTTATTGAGTTCCAACATGACATTGAATCACTCGGAGATAATATTGGTAGAACACATATTGTTTGGTAAACTTAGGTAATACAGAATTGATCAGGCTAGTAAGAAAGCTTCATAAATTATTCATGTTATTTGATCCTCTTAGGTATAGGTATGTATTTTATTCTTTACTTCGTTTCACAAAAAACTTCTTCTAAATAAATATTTCAGTTGAATTTATCAGCAACTACTATGTCTATTTTTTTAACTTTAAACGATATCGGATTATTGAAACTAATGAGACATTTGTCACCCATCATGCTATAGATGCTTTTATTTTATTTTTCAAAGCCTTCTTCTTAAAAAATCCAAATAAAAAATCCAGAAAACAATTTATAATCTCTAAATGCGCGCGGCGTGTGTCCACTCCTTAGTTTTAATGTATTGAATTACATCTAAACTAAGTATTCTGAATAAATACCTCACCCTAAATGGCTCGATCCGATTGTTGTATGGCAATATTTTGCAACAATAGTTAAAGTCACGTTGTCATTTTATCGATAGGTATGCAATTTGAAGTAGATAATTATTATATCATCATCCTACCACTTGCTATTGTTTATTCGTTCCTTCAAATCCTACTTTGGTTGTATTTCCAAGAAGCCAAAATGAATAAAAAAACGTTATTACCTAATAATTAGCATAAAGTTTTAGGACTGTCACGTGTCAATCAGAACACAAAGCCAGCTGTTGAGTGTTGAGGCAAGTTTGCAGCGAGTATTGTTCGTAGGCGGCTGAAGTTGGCGAGTCTGTCCGTCTGAGTTAACCGGAGCCCACCGCGAGCCGCCGAACATTTTATCGTAATTACGTTGAGTGACAAGTACCCGTCCTCAAATAATATTTGTTTGAATGTTGTTTAATTTCATTATGTATTTAGTTGCCTCTAAAAGCTTGATTCGTTAAAATCAGAGGTGTCTTTTTAATTGTCCTCCAAGAAATGTTTCAGTGAACTTTACGTAGGTATCGCAGAGTGGTAAATTATAACATGGAGTTAGTAAAAAATAGGAAAAACGTAATAATATTCAAAATACCTCCTACTGCTCTCAGAATCTTCCAACGAAACACAATACCGTTTATGTTGTAGGTATCTCTAGATAACCCTGACCGACTCCAACTACTTGCTGTAACTCCAAGCCCTCCGAAATCTTCTTAGACTCTTGAATCATTCCGTCCAAAAATATAGCTCATTCTGTAATTGAAATCGTTTATTTATTAGCAGGGGCTCGGGGCTCGGGGATCGGGGCTCGCGGGGCACCCGGCCCGCACCGCAGTAGGCGCGCCCTACACAGAGCAGACGGCTAAGTCGTCCGCTCAGATTTATGTACACCTTGCCCTTATTCTAAATTGTTCTTTAATTTGTAATGACTTTTAAATAAGCAGCCAAAAGTTTAAAATGATAAGTCTGCAAGCGATTAAGATTTGGAATAGCTGAGGACTACGTTAATAGGCTTTTTTTATATCTACCAGAATAATATTTGCACATTTCAGTACTAATCTATGGTGCCTATGCCCACAATAAAAATAATTTATTTTATTTGATTCGATTTGACAATTCTTCGCGTTTCTGGTGAAGAAAGTATTTTTTTATCGAAATAAACATTACAGGTAGGTACATATAATTCGATCACACAAACCGTTACATTAGATTGCCATCAATAAAATCTAGCGTCATCATTAATATCTTTAAAGACAAAGACGGGTGAACATTAACTTAAACGTAACTATTACGCTACGAAACTCGTTCCATTTCATCTGATTCCCCAAAACTTGTACAACCATAACGATGCCGCTTGTTATCCGCTGCGTATTAACACAGAAACATGTGCATAACACACACTTGGCATGCCATCCATCCATCTCGCCTGACGTCCGCACAATACGCCGCATTACCCCGTAAATACCCCATAACAGCCGGGAGATTCCCCGCGAGGCCGCCGTAGAACACCGTCTTAAAATATACGTTTGATGTATTTATAGTCCTTGATGGCAACAAGGGGAGTAAAGTGGGCGCTTCAGACATTCAGTTAAATATTACTTTGTTCATGCAGGTATTTTACAGAACTAATAATGTATAATGCTTATGCTAAGGTAAGGCGATTAGGTTTCGGATAGAATTGTCCTGGTTCCTATGTTGGCCTATTATTCAGCCTTTTTACCAAAACCAATGAAATAGGTTCATTTAGCCAAACTCTTTATAACCTAATCTTCAGCAGAGCCTACGGTCCAAGGGAGTGTTAGATGCATAAACGTTACAAACGAGACTCAACAGACCAAGCATATGAATCTATATATTAAGGGAGGAAAGTCACCCCTCGGCGCTAGTCAGGCTCTAGTGCCGCACTAGGGAGCGGCAGTATCTGTCTAACTTAATGGCGACAATGGAGCTTACGTGCACAAAACTGTACACCTAAGTACGGACATCAGCTAATACACAGACTACATCTGTATTAGAAGATTGTACGCTCCTGTTCGATCGCTGGAGGGAACCCTGGGGTCTCGTTCGATGTTACATCCCTGTGCGAGCGACGAAAGTGAATACAAATTCGTTTATAGAATTTCATGGGTTCCTGAAGAATACTCGAGATGCTAGATCGTGAGGTAAGTACGATATTTTATTTATTTGTTTCAAAAATGTCTATAAATCCGGTGTAGAAGAATACGATTTTGGTTACGTTCGTATCTCATTATAACATTTTAATGTAGAATTTAAAGTCTTAGCTCTGTTTGTCGCCAGTCTTGTCGTGAACAACTGAACTGTTAATTTAAAGTAACTGTTCACAATGAGCACTCAACAGCAGACGAAAGCTAAAAATATCAACTCTTAAAACTATTTAAAAACTAATTCATTCAGAGCAGTTTGAAAGTTAAAAGAATAATAGTGTCTTGCTATAGTCTTCCCACCCTTTCATTATACAGTGAAAAGAGCAGAAGAACCATTCTCGAATTCATTCCTCACAACAGTTATAAATTCATTACGATATCAAACAACGTCAGTTACAAAAGTGTGCACTGACATAAGGGAAATTAAACTGTCGTAGTTAAATACCACGAAGAATACAATTATTGATCGCAGTTTGTTGTCAATAGCTGACGACATTGCTGTTTTGTTTTTTTGCGGTTTTTGTGTTAATCCCGTGATGGAGATTCACCGCGAGTACCATAAAGTGATGGTACTTTTGTACCATTTTTATTGTGACCCCCACCTTACCACCCCTTTAGCTAGTGTCTCACGGCCATTAATTACTGGAGGCGTCCGTCCGGCACACCGAGTCGGGACGCATCGACTTGCAGGAGCCCGGCGGCCCGGCAGCCCGGCAGCCCGGCGGACTGCGTGCAAGCTGCCGGCCGCTGGGGACGGCGCAGACACAACTTGTACTTCTCTTAGCTCTGCTGTAATATATAGGGTCCTACCCTTCATACTCGAAATATTTTAAGAGGCACATCTATAGGTGGTAAAGATGTCATACAAACGAAAAAAAAAAATATCTGAGTATATATTTTTTTAAATAAATTAAATTAAAATTATTTGACACACATAAAAAATATTATTTTCAACATCCATTACGCTAGTTTTTACGTACCTTACTATTAATATTAGAAACAAGCGTAATGGATGTCGAAAATAGTATTTTTATATGTCAAATAATTTATTTCACATAATTTTATTTATTTATTAAAAAAAAAAATTACTCAGATTATTTTTTTTTTCGTTTGTATGGCATCTTTACCACCTATAGATGTGCCCCCTAAAATATTTCGAGTATGAAGGGTAGGACCCTATATAATGCAAGTTGCAGCGATGTGCACTGGTTTAATGTTAGTATTGAACTTGTTCTTAGTGCAGTTTAATCTTATTCTCAACATCTCGATGTCTTTTATGCAAAAGTCTTAGAGCATTATCCTATGGTTTAACTAAGGTACCGTACATCTACATACGGATCACGCAGGGTGCTTTAAATGTGGTCGATTAGTTAGTAGGTATACCACCTGTTTTCCACACTTCGCCTCTTGATTGAAAAATGTGGTTGGTATATACGCAACCCTATTCAGAATCCGATATTTTATTTTTGTAAGGAGCGAATTTTCCGAAAACATATATTTTTAACCGACTTCCAAAAAGGAGGAGGTTCTGCATTCGGTTGGTTTTTTTTTTTTTTTTTTTTTTTTTTTTTTTTTTTTTTCATGTATGTACACCGATTACTCCGTGGTTTATGAGCCGATTTACGTGATTCTTTTTTCATATGGTAGAAGAAGCTCGCGAGGTGGTCCCATATAAATTTTATTAACTTTGGTTGAGTAGATTTTTAACGAGGTGTAATAAACGGTATTTTTGGTGTATCTCGATGACATCATGACGATGATGAAAAAGTGATATTGTGTAGGTACATGAATTCCTGAACGCAATCGATCTCGATATTATGCATACATAACATCACGCCGATATTTCCCGCAAGGTTAGACAGAGGTGTATAGTACACACAATTTTTTTATGCTTAAGTCGCATTTGATAGAAGGCTAGGGAGCGAGCCTATTGCTATTACTACTATCTACAGTTCATAACCAATTTATATGAAACTTCGTAGGTAGATGTCTTTTACAAGCCGCCATTAAGGCCTATAGTGAAATTACGAAAAATTAAATTATTAGGGGGGGCTCCCATACATGAAACTGAGGGATGAAAAATAATATTTTCGCGCACCCCACCATGTGGGATATCGTTGGATAGGTCTTTGAAAATAACATGAAGGTTTCTAAATACCTTTTTTATTTAAGTGCATATTGAGTGAACTAGGAGCTCCCAAAGTCGTTAACAATGTGTGTCCCCCCCTGTAATTTTCCAACCGCGCTATCAAAAAATCTGGAAAAAATCAAGCTTATAGCATTTAATAAATACTTTCGATTGAAATTGGTTTGAACAAGATACGTCACAAAATTTTTGAAATATTCACTATTTTCCATTTTGAGTTTGACAACCGTAAAAATAATAATATTTCATAACAATATTATGAAATACAAACTTGTATTTGCGGTCGGAACACTCAAAATACTTCTTGCTATGGAATCCTACACTGCGTGGTCCGACACGCTCTTGCCCGGTTTTTGTTTACTGAAATGCTCTCATCCACCAACATCTATAAATATAAGTACATACCTATTTAAATTCGTGGAAGTAATCGATCTCGGTAAAAGTACATAAATGATCAAAGTCGCTCTGTCCATGATTTAATGGTACTTTATTGTAATAAATTAACAACTACAAAAATGGTTACACTACACTAAAAGATAAAAATAAAAACAGGTTTAAAAAAAACCGACTTCCAAAAACTACACTAAAAACTATGAAATAAAAATGTTAAACTTCCATAAATAAAAATCTAAATGTATATTGATGTCGGCGGGGCCTAGCATAAATATAAGCAACATTATAGATTAAGGAGGAATGAAAGAAAATTTTAATTTGTCGAGGCGCAAAGCAAGCTGCACGTTCGCTGCACACACTGCGCACGTTCTTCCTGTTCAAAGGCTGAGAGGTAGAAACCTGAAGAAGAGGCCCCGCCGACTTCAATATACATTTAGATTTTTATTTATGGAAGTTTAACATTTTTATTTCATAGTTTTTAGTGTAGTTTTTGGAAGTCGGTTTTTTTTAAACCTGTTTTTTTATATTTGTACATAAATGAAACAAAATACTCGAACCGAGCATACAATTTGGGTTTACACAAATGAGGTAAATAATTTATTAACAAAAGTAAATCAAATCTAATTATAGCACAGGAGCACAGATTACTGAATAGTTACTACGTAACAGATACTTCACTCAGTAGAAAATTTCCAATACCTATTACGATAATTGCCTACTCCCTCGCGTCAACAACCACTGTATGCTAAAATGCGCCTAAATGCTCAAGCGTACAGCAGTGATTGCTTCGCACCGCGCGATTCCACAGTAATCGCAGGGCTGCCTCTTCGATAAAATTAAATTAACATAACTTTTTATCTATGTTATTGAGAACTGTGAATATGTTCTGACTTTTATGTGGCAGTTAAAAATTTTATCATTTATAAAATATTTAACCAACTTAAAAAAAAGGAGGTGATCAGACATACAGGCCAAACTGAGAAGTTTGACTTGTATGGTTTGTAGGTATGTATGTTTGTGCGCGATAATCTCGCGTTTGGCTAAACGCGATGCGGTTTTCAGAAAAGGATTTGTTACATTTAGGAGAACGTTTTAAAATAACTATAATACTTCTTAGTTTGATGATGATCTTCGGAGATGTTCACTAGAAATGAAAAAAAAGCCTTAAAAAAAGAGAACCGACTTCAAATAAAGCACCTACAACACATAAGGCACCACACGGCATCGTAATATGCATACGAACGAACAGCACTATTCAAATAGAACGGCGTGCGCGCGCTTCGCTTGCGAAAACCGCACTGAATTTGATCCGCCGGCGGACCGAGACCGCTCGGCTGGGCGGTAGGCACTTATAGCGCGCAAGTACATGGAGTGACGGAGGCCTGACAGGAGTATGATGGAAAGCAAGTACCTATAATTCAAATATTTTTATGATTTTGTTTCTGTTTTTCTTACTTTTAACATCTTGCATGCTGAAAATTGTTTTTAACCGACTTCCAAAAAGGAGGAGGTTCTGCATTCGGTTGGTTTTTTTTTTTTTTTTTTTTTTTTTTTTTTTTTTTTTTTTAATGTATGTACACCGATTACTCCGTGGCTTATGAGCCGATTTACGTGATTCTTTTTTCATATGGTAGAAGAAGCTCGCGAGGTGGTCCCATATAAATTTTATTAACTTTGGTTGAGTAGATTTTTAACCAGGTGTAATAAACGGTATTTTTGGTGTATCTCGATGACATCATGACAATGATGAAAAAGTGATATTGTGTAAGTACATGAATTCCTGAATGCAATCGATCTCGATATTATACATACATAACATCACGCCGGTATTTCCCGCAAGGTTAGACAGAGGTGTATAGTACACACAATTTTTTTATGCTTAAGTCGCATTTGATAGAAGGCTAGGGAGCGAGCCTATTGCTATTATAAACTGAAACAAACACTGTTTTTAGGGTTCTGTACCAAAATGGTAAAAAAGGAACCCTTATGGTGCGACTGCCTGTCTGTCTGTCTGTCTGTCTGTCACACCTGCTTATATCAGCAACTACTAATGCTATCGACTCAAAATTTGGAACATTTATAAAAAAAATGCTTGCCAAACTTTATTGAAAATAAAAAAAGTCATAAAATGTTTTGATTTTCATTGCAAAAGGGGCTGGAGTGGGGGTCCGAAATTTTAAAGTGGGGTTACTAGGTCAAATGACATATCATATGAAAGGGCTTGATCTGCACATTTCAAAATATATTTTCATTTTATTTTATGTCTCACTGTTTTCGACATATGATGAAAATGTCTGAAAAAATACCATTCCCCCCCCTCTTTTCTCCGAAGTTTGCAGAGCGAATCTGAAATAATTAGAGTTGATAGGAATTGCCGAATTGACCCAAATATTGCACCAAAAATAAAACGATGTTCCTAACTAGTGCAGTTTTTTTTAAATCATCATAATTCCTTCACAAACAAACTTAGTTATACGGTCCGGTTTTTTTCACTTTATACGTCCAAAACCGATACGGAACCCTCGGTGCGCGAGTACGACTCACACTTGGCCGGTTTTTTTGTTTACTGAAACGCTCTTGTCCACCAACATCTATGAATATAAGTACCTATTTAAATTTGTGGAAGTAATCGATCTCGGTAAAAGTAGGTACATACAAAATGTGTAGCAAATACATAAATGATTTTATGATACTTTATTGTAATTATTAACAACAATAAAATGGTTACACAGGTTACACTACACTAAAAAGATAAAAATAAAAACAGGTTTAAAAAAAACCGACTTCCAAAAACTACACTAAAAACTATGAAATAAAAATGTTAAACTTCCATAAATAAAAATCTAAATGTATATTGAAGTCGGCGGGGCCTAGCATGAAAATAAGCACCATTGTAGATTAAGGAGGATTGAAAGGAAATGTTAATTTGTCGAGGCGCAAAGCAAGCTGCACGTGCACACACTGCGCACGTTCTTCCTGTTCAAAGGCTGAGAGGTAAAAACCTGAAGAAGAGGCCCCGCCGACTTCAATATACATTTAGATTTTTATTTATGGAAGTTTAACATTTTTATTTCATAGTTTTTAGTGTAGTTTTTGGAAGTCGGTTTTTTTTAAACCTGTTTTTGTATGTTGGTATGTCCTCATGTTTGGACAAATAAAATTTTATCAGTCTTATTTTAATATTTTTTGATTTTCCTGCCATAAAACAACTTTATCAGTGTGATCATAGGTACCTACTACTCATACTTTGCGACAGTTAGCACACCACTCGACTTCACCCAACACCGCGCAAGTAGCTCGGTACAATACAAAGTAGTGCCAACCTTATCTGCCAGTTACCTCCTCGCCCGCGGCACTTGCGTCCTCCTAGTAACTTCCACGTAGTTACTCAACACATCTGGTGGGGCTTCGGACTTACTGTGGCACGGTACACTGTTATTAAACAACAGTCACTTTTGCTCCCGACTCTGTTTGCAGGAGAACGGCCATATAAAAATCGTACATCTACATTTTTTTTATTTATACAGGGTTTTGTTTTTTTGTATATTTTTTATATTTTTGTTATGCTTATATAATGTTATTAAATATATAAGACATTCCCAAAAACAACTTTTTGGGAATGTCTTATATATTTAATAACATTATATAAGCATAACATGGCTTTAACATGTTTAAAATTCGCAAAAATATACATAAATGTATAGATGGTGATATCATATCGATATCCTTCTACCTGCAAAGGTAGAAATATTGAGTCGGAGTCTGTAATTAGTCTCCGATAGACGTCACCAACGCTCCTAAGAGGCGTAAAAAGAGGTTTCCAATTACAACTGATTCAGACACGACACCTGAAGCTCAGTGGTTAAGAGCGTTGCCCCGGTTTAGGCAGAGGTCGCAGGTTCGATTCCTGACTGTGTCAGTTGTTTTTGGGAATGTCTTATATATTTAATAACATTATATAAGCATAACATGGCTTTAACATGGGTAAAATTCGCAAAAATATACATATATAAAATATACAGGGTTAGACAGTGGAAATATTTAAAGGGGTCATTGTACTCATCATTGTGAACAACTTTTACTATGGGACCAATCCTGAAATCGCGAAAAAAAATCAGCTGTTCCATACATGAGTTATGTCAACATAAATGTTGTCAAGATAAATTATGATGAGTACAATGACCCCTTTAAATATTTCCACTGTCTAACCTGCCACCCTGTATAATACGTACCTAATTCTTGCTTTAGACAAAAATAAATAATAATAATTTGATAGGTACCAACTTTGTTGCTTTAATGTTGTTCATATAAAGTAGTAGGTAGGTAGGTATATCTATCAAGTAGAAGTTGGATTTCTAGAAAAGAAAAAAAATGTAGTATCACGTACCATTCAATTCACTATTCACTCCATCCCTGTAGCCTTACGGTGCAGTTTTATT
This sequence comes from Thalpophila matura, assembly GCA_948465475.1. Lineage (NCBI taxonomy): Eukaryota > Metazoa > Arthropoda > Insecta > Lepidoptera > Noctuidae > Thalpophila > Thalpophila matura. The sequence goes on from OX419178.1 coordinate 200,539, forward strand.
AAACAATACCACATCGGCGTAAACCTTAGCTCGTGATATTGCACCTGTTTTATGTTTAAGTTTAATTTATTAGCACTCGTAAAAGTTCAATATTGAGTTGTTCCTTACAAAATCAATGTTAACCTTTACGACCAGTGCACAACAAAAATTTGGCCCTTAAACAAATGACACAGATGGCCCTTAAACAAATGGCTTTCTGTGTTAATAACGTTTTTAATTCTAGTAACTGAGTTGATAGCCTTGTTAGCGTGTTGTTGAATGATCATGTCGAAAGGTAAACCAATAAATGCTGTATGTTTCAACACCCTTATACCAAAATGTGAGCACTCTTAATTTTGGATCCGTGCGTGAGCTCTTACAAAAGGTAAATTGAGTGTCCGGAACTGTAGCTAATTGAAACCGATGGCGAGGCGAGTTCCCGGCGATATGATCGCGAGTGGCGCGCATTAGCGGGGCATCCATCACGCGATATGATCGCCGGCAACACGCCGCGGCTCCGTCCCCTCGCTCGGAACACGGCGCTGACGTGTGTTCTGGCACAGTCATGCCACCAGCGCCACTGATGCCAGATTGATGCCAGATTATAGCTTTGCAACACTTTTAGATCCAATCGTAAAGAACAACTTTGAGTTCTCTGTAAAGTAATAACGCGAACTTGGTATGGGGGCCGCATTTTGCGAAGTGCACTATTGAGTATTATGTTGACGAATTTACAGGAGCTTACGTAAGTCTACCATTCTGATTTGAGGACGCTTTCAATTTAGACATTTGTTGCCGGCCTACATACAGTTGGTGCGCGTAGGTACGAACGACATCCGCACGGCAGCAGTCCGACACCAAACGTCTAAATAGAATAAGCCCTAAACATACACAATATTATATGTATCTAGGTAATTACTATCTGTGCTAACTTGTAAGAAGACTTAGCCATGTCAGTCCCACCACTAGCCAGATTCCCGGAGCCATGCATCGCTCCAAGGCTAAAGAAAGTCGCTCCACCCACACGTACAAACCCACCCCCACGGTACACAAATGCTTCCCGAATAAGAATAAATTCTTCGTCGCCGAAATATTCGTCCTTTTATTTTGTTCTATTTTTAAAGAATTTTCATTAAAACTCCGCTGTTTGTGTGGGGCGCAATAAACAGATTTATTTGAAGCGTCTGTTTTCATATTATTATGAAAATACGACGCTCTGCGGATGAAATTACTGGATTTAAAGAGTTTGTAGTTTGGGTCGGCAACGCGCACTTGAGACCTACCTACTCCTGAGGCCCTAGCCAAGTTGCTTTTCTGTTAGCGTTCACGCCAAATGATAAGCACTACATGTATGGCAATGATATTACGACATTATGGTAAACGGTTCCCGTAGCCTACGAAACCCCCCGGTTTCGTAGGCTACGGGAACCGTTTACCATCCGGCGGGCCATGCGCTGACGATATATTTCTCAATATCAAAGGTGGAACAATTTTGCTTCTTATGACATTATCATACAGAGTGAGGTAGGGCAAAAAGTTTTAATTTGAGAAATAAGGAACAGAGGTCAAAGTTTTCAAAAGATCGATTTATAAAAATACTGGGCTGTATACGACTATGTATGTACTCATAACGTTCATAAGTATTAATAAGGATCATAATTCCAAATAAATGTTACGTGTAAAACAATACACAATGTTTTTTGTAAACTTGATTTTAACTTACCGTTATTTATAACATTCAGCTATTATCGTTTTTGACATGAAGTTGCACTAACGTACTTCTAATTGTCAATATCTATTGTCTGCTATAATTTGGCAGTGGCGGTCCGCGTTGGTATCGTCGTTTTATCACAATCACCTATCACCTCAACGAAATTGGCACGATGACCAATTTAACAAAACCTTAACAACTGTAAATCCCAGCAAGCAACGATTAACCCGAGTCAATTAGCCGCTTAGTTAAAATGTATTGTAATTTGGAACAAGACTCCGCTGCGACGAGCCGCCCCATCTAACAGATTACTGCGCGCACTACCTACCGCCGGTCAGCTAAACCACTTTGTGTAATAGATTATGATTTACGAGCTGTCGTACATTATGCTAACGGCGCGGGACAATGAAGGCGAACAACACAAAATTATAGAAGCCTCACTTTTCAATATCAACCTTTCAATCTGGATGTTTTAATGTTTTGGCTGAAGTACCATCGCTAAGTGTTGGATAGCGAATATGTTTTAACTATTATACCGTTAAATCACTGTTTGTCTAGAACAACAAAGTTGTTCAGTTCAGACTATTGTCTACTTCCATTCTATAGCATTAAACTATACTAGGCGTTCTCAAATAAGTCTTATTAAATGTTGCTCAAACATTAATCGTAACATTAAAATCACTCACCGCGGTAGCTATATTGCATTCAAATTTTGTTTACTAACAGCAATAATTTAGCAAAATGTTAACATTATTATTTGACGTGAAATTAATTGCGTCACCCTGTATGTCCGCGAGTGCGGTGTTCAATGTGGAAGTAATTACTTTGCGTTAATGCACAATCGCTTGTTTCGCGAATTAGTTCGGATTAAACACGTCGCGTTAATTGACTATACATGCACGAATATCGAGTGCACCTTTGTTCGGAAGGTTGTTCGTTTTTACTCAATTATTAGTATTTTGAATGTAGTGCCGTAGTATAGTATCAATTGGATAGACAATACAATAGATAGTAATCAGTTAGTTCTTTAGCACCATCATTCAAGCTTAATATATATATTGTCTGTTTTATTAAGTACAGAACAAGCCATGATATTAAATTAAGCATACAAATAAATCCTGCCTTTATTATCGACCGTGTAGACGCCGCGCCGCCGCCGCCGCACCGCGCCGCCGCAAAATTATTGGTAAGTAGGTAGTTGTTAATGTTAAAGTTAACTAAAAGCGTTCCTAAGAACGAAAAAGATCCTAGGTGATACAAAATTGAATGCTTATAGTTAGGTAACTGGTATAAAATGCAATGTACAGATAATAATATTTAACTGTGTCGTAAGAAAACATTCGTGAATTTATCTAAATCAATAAATGTAGAGATAGTATTAAAATAATATGTAGGTAGTATAATCAAACCTTCCTCTAAAAAAACATGTTTTAAAGTGCCACTTTTAATCCCAAGCAAAAGCCGTAATCGTTTAACATACCGCGCATTATCTACAAGTAAATTCCTTCGTCACAATTTCTTCTGAATGTAGCAGGAGCAGGCTAAATATAAAAGTTTTCACTTACCTACGCAGTACGCTACGTTACAGCAATAAAATAACCTGCTTGAAAATGTAATCTGTTTACTAGGCATGCCGCCTACAAAAATGTTGGTATCTAAGAGGTAGGTAGGTACCTACCTACCTACTACTATTATGGAAATTGCTTTGAAAGCAACTGTGTTTCTTTGATAAAATGTAAAGTATTAGTATACAAAAGATGGAAGTAGCGTTAAAATGATTTTTATTTTGTTTTTTTTAAGAGTTTTATAAATATGTCACATTGTTCTCACATATTATGGTATTTATAAAATTTATTTATTTATATACATTAAATAATTAAAATCCAAAAAAAGAACCTAAAACTAAAAACCATAGTAACTAAAATATATTATTAAAAGGAGTCCCTTTAGGCAAGGTTCCGAAGATACTGGCAGCGTTCCCCCTTTGAATAGCTAGACTAATTCTTTGTCCGAGGTAGCTGCCAGCTCTTCGGTCTCCTGTGACGTCGACCAACTTTTTCGTAATTTCATTAAAAAGCCTTATAGCGGTAGGACCCCACGGACCAAGGGTCTCGACACCGAATGGGACAAAATCATACTCGGAGCCTAGACCCCTGTATTTTGATACTTTACCTTTTTCAGCCGCTTCACAAGTATTAGTATTAAATTATTATTTCAGCTCGTTCAGTTAATGTTGGAGCTAAGAATTCTTGGAGATACAACAAATCTGCGAAAAAAATTCAAATCAAAAAGCAAAACTTTATTTTTTGCATGATTATAATATTTAGTTACAAGAACTCTCATAGAAAGCATAGGTAATTATTTCACTACGTATTATATTGCTTACATAATCATTTATTATCACGATGTGAAAACTTATTTTTATTTACAACGATAGAAAAAGCTCTTGTTAATTTACAAAATTGTATCAATATAATAAATTCATAATATTTAAACTTAAACATAAGTAGGAATCTACCAAGCTAAATGCTAATTTATGAAGTCAGTAAAACACGTCATAAATTAGCATTCAGTAGACTCTTATAATGATAGACAACAGCATGTACAAATAAACTTAGTTGAACTTGCTGTTGTATAATTTTGAAAAAGTTATAGGTAATCAATATTTAAAACTGTTTCAAATTTCAAATCGATAGCATTAGTAGTTGCTGAAATATGCCACTGCAACAGGTCAACGGTAGCACCATAAGGCTTCCTTTTTACCCTTTTGGTACGGAACCCTAAAAATCATTAGCTAATGTTTAAGTTTAGCGGACGCCGGAGCCGACTGTGCGAGTACTACACGAAAGTTAAGTTCTTGTTCCCGGCGACGATGTAGGCTCGCTTATAGATGAGGCACAGCTCGATTTAATATCGGATATTATGCCGACAGAATTATTATTCAACATCTAACTAAGTGAGGGTGACGCAATCAATCAAAATGGGGTGTCAGATTAGGCTGATAATGATTTATCAATAAATCTTCTCGAGTTACTCCTTGCGATTGGATCGCTCTCCGTCAAAGTCAATCACATGTCGAACTCGATCAAGATGTAGGTAATAATGTAAAGTTGTTTCGCAATACAATGCCATTAAGTATGGTCCGTATGTCTAAATGGCTTTGGTGTTGTATAAATGATTCACAATTTTGTTCGGAAAGTGCAGGAAAATACGCGCAAAACTCCAGACAAATATGTCTGTCCGTTCTTATCGTTTTACGTCCATGGCGGACAATGTACAAAGCGCTTGAAGTCGGTCCATCTCATCAGGGCTAGTGCTTACACAGCGCTTGTAGCGGCCCTCCGGACTCTGTCTGCACTTGTTACAGTATGCGCGCAGTCCAGCGCTGTAGCGCTACAGGGGTCCGCACCGATGCGCTCTTTTACTATTCAAACTAGCCTAGGAAATTTCATTATTTTAAAATATTTCATGCAAACAATAAGTTGAGTAATACCGGTTGTACAATGCCAAGTACCTATTTATAGACCGCTGTTGCAAAATGAAGAGTTTGTTGTAAGCAACTCAGATAAAATAGTTCCTGACATTACATATAAGTACCTACTTGAAACCTGACTTCTGTTTGAAGCTATCTTATGATTCAAAATATTCTTTCAAATAATTTCTATTTAGGACGTTACTCTCGTTGACTATTTTACTACTTTGCATGCATAAGTTCCGCGTTTTTCCATACGAAGTAACGCGGCTCTTAGCAATTCCGATACGCGGTGGAAGCTTGCCGCAATGCAAAGTACTAAGCCATTCCTCTTGCGCATACTATTTATGCAGGAAAATAATTATATCTGTAAGTTTCAGTTTCTTGTCATTATTAAAATAGTAAGTTCATTAATTTATACTATTATTCTTGCATTTTACTCAAACATTCCTAGAATGATTAAAATGGGATACCCACATTTCCTGTAATTAAAAGTAACACGTAAAATTGTTCGTTTTCACCGCTCGGCTGCAGTGGTCAGTTTAACGGTGCACGGTTTTAATGGGCGTGAAGTTGTGCATGGCTGCAACGGTGGCCGTATTGTGCGCCGAACAACGCGCATTAGTCATCGCCGCAGCCGCAGCCGCCGCAGATATACGAGCCAAGTTGTTCACGCCACCGCCGGCCAGTTTGTAAGACATTGTGTGTGCGGCGTTAAGTGTTCGCGCTAATGGGGGGCGGGACAATGCACACACATTATTTGCATTTCGTATGCACTGTGAACATTACCATTACAATGTGGAGACATACAGAAAATAAAGACATTATCATAAACGTTTCTTACTCATACTGGTACCGTACGGTTCTTTCAGTTATCAAATTTCTTTCATGGTATTTATCAAATACCGTAGTTGTTTAGATCTGTTGGGTATATTCACAATCAACTGAATTTAATATCGTATAAATTATTACAATGTGAGGTGCTTTAAGCTCAGTTTTAAAAAAGTTATGCGTTTTTGTAGCTATGAGTGTGAGGCACTCCAGTGCATGGCACTTGTACCCGCTCACACAAATAAAGCTCAGCCTAGCAATAGAGCGTTCGGCGCTATCCGTCAGTGTTCGTAAGAGGTCGCGACCGTACGCAAGAGGTCGCTAGCACACGCAAGTGCGCCGCGAGCGGTCGAGAGGCTGCCTCTGCGCTGCCGGGATGTGCCGCCTCAAAGGAAATCACAATTGAAGCGGAATACGCAATTAGGTGGATTAAGTACTCGGAAAAAATTGAATTATCTACTTTATTCTGGTCTGTGAGCAATTTTAATGACGTGTGTTAGACTGTATTCAGAGTAAGAGCAGTCTTTTATTGCAAATAAAATTATTTTACTCAGTCACTAGGTTCTTTAGCAGACTTGTAAAGTGCAATGAGGACAAGTTTGGAATATAATCAAATATCTGTGTCTGTACTTACCTATCTTCTTTTTATTACCTACAGTAAGTTTAGGCTCATAATTTGCTTTAATGCAAACACGTACCTATGCAGCCCAATCAAGGTCTTTAGCACTTGTTCGACTGCTTCGGCATTTATAAAGGAGATAAGATATACATACCAGGCACGCTCTTACCCTATACTGTTACGGACACAATATTTGCCACATTCAACCTGACTCACAGTGAGCGTTAAATCGACGGGAATCGCACAGAGCCGCACGTGTGCGTGGTGGTGGCACGCAATCTAGCCGGATGCTCCGCCATTCATAAAGGCTCGTTTTGCAGACGAGACGAATTGGTCCGGATTATGTGTGCACTATCGAGTTTGTTTGTGCGATAGAATAGCAAAGTTCACTTCGGAGTAGGTACTACATGGTAGACAGCAGTTCTATTCTGAAGTTACTAATGAGCACTCCCTACGCGACAATGTCGCAGAGAAGTAATGCCTCAGAACAATTTGATCTGAGGGTAATTCGTTTTGAGAATGTATTTATTAAAATTGAATATTTCTGGTTAAACAGCTTTCTTGGCTTATTTAAATAACTTGAACAAAAAAAACCGGAATAAGTATCTTTATTTTTAAACTATTTCAGTTTCTTTAGACTGCTTAATGCTGTATTATTTTTATCTTTTGCCAAATGATCTCAAACTAAGATATTAACAGATTTAACGAGGAAGACATATTCACTTATCCTATAGCACAATATTTCTGCTAGTCCATAGACTCTGCTTAATTTACAAAGCTATTTTGTCAGTACCTTATCAAGTACAAATTAAAAATAAACAAATATTCCGCATCGAACTTTATTTTCTGGATAACCAGCTGGCAGGCAATCAACAAGGCGCGTATATCTTAACAGCGTGTATTGGTCGGTAGCTGCGTCGGGTTGCATATCATTCCGCGGCCGCCAGCTACATATTTGCACTGCGCACGAAGCACTTAGAGCTGCGTGCCGACGCCGGCGCCGTAGGGTTGACATCACAGTTTGACGACAGTCTTTTTTGTGATTTATTTATGACAGAAACCGTGAAACTGGAGTGAACGATATAATGTATTGATTCGCACAGCCATAAACTCTGAAGGGTTACATGATAAGTAAGAAAGTAATAGTTAGTGGCTCATAATCTTGAGTAGTAAAAATGATGTTTAAGAGCGTACTTGACGCGGTAACGCAATATTGCACAACATTGTTGTTTACGTTATGAATCGCGGCGATGGATGTTATTATGGCGCCGTAGATGTGGACAATGTGTAAGTGTGCACTGTATTGTACACCGTCAGATAAGTGCTACTTTATCAGTGCATCGAGAGATTGATTGATGGTTCAAAGGATTAAAATTTTCATTGCACTTTATTTAATTACGAAAACAGCGTGGAGGTATGGCCGTTCTAGATATGATTACATTCGGATCAAAGTTTGTGTAACCTATCGATGGTGCTACATAGTAAATAGGGTATCAAATAAAGAAATCCTTTCAACAAAATGGTAATTAAAGTCTTCGCTATCCAGAGTGTCAGCCCTACTCGGGCCCTGCGGAAAGCTTGTGATTTTTCTCTCAGCGACGTGTTTTTATTGATTTGTATGTAACGTGACAGCGTGTAGTGGCGGCACGGAGCTCGTGAGGTATTGAAGCCTTCGATGGCTTGCTGGCTGCAGGATTTCCTGTTTTGATATCCGAGCCAGGAGGCGAGATCACCTCCACTTGATATAATTAATTATTATAATATTCTGTTACCTCCGTGAATTACGAAATATGAGATGAACTTATCGATGTCTAGATACTGCCATTTCAATCGTAATTTTACATATTAATCAGTATAATATACGCACTACATAGAAAATATAACTCATTTGATATTCTAATACTGATATTAAGCTGTTCTAGTACCTAATTAAAGGTAATCACGTACCTACGTAATTTTATAGCCAAAACAAATGTCATAAACTTCGTTAAATAAATTCAATAAGTTTTTCGTTGTTAACCTCTCGAAGTAATAGCTACAGACCGTACCTTAGGAACATAAAATTTTGTAAAAACCATTCGCCTTTTACGCGTACCTACAGTATAAACATCTATTATACTTCAGCCAACGATCACTTTTCCTATAAACTGGCCACATCTTACGATTTCGGAACACCATGGACAATTTTATTTCCGCTACAAAGTGCGGGCTATAAATCTGCGGGGACTATTTCCCGGGAAAAGACGGGCAAGGGTGGGCAAGGGTGGGCAAGGGTGGGCAAAATATCTGTACCGAGATATTAGTTACAGCTGTCTATCGCGGAACTGCGTGAGGTGCGAGAGGTGAAGAGAAAATAATGGATGCGATGTTTCGGGTGGATCTATAAATTATAAGTGATATTGAATGAGCACTGTATGCGTTGACAGGTGTGTTATATTCCAATGCTGGTGCTTGTTGTTTATCAAACTTTTTGAAAGTATAATTGGATAAAACTAGTAGATATTAGAGAGCAGGTTAACAAAATAGGCACCAAAGGGCCAATCCTCGATAAAAATATTAACTTCACATCTGCACAGCTGATACGGGATGTGACCGATTAACTCTACCCGTGTCCCTATAGGTAGTTAAATTATTTTTGGTTAATGAAACCACTGAAACACTTATTTTCTAATGCACCAATTTACTTTTCGAGTGATAAAAGCTAATAGAGAATAAGAGGCATTTGAGCACATATTTCTTAAGGGCGGGCGTGCAGACGACAAGTCGATAGCGGGCAGCCGGACTTAGGAGCGAGTGGAGTGGCTACAGCATCTATTACTTTATGCAAATCGTCGGGACAGAGGCGACGAGGCGGCGCTAAGGAATGCTGCGGACGCGCGACCAAACGACCATTTTTTAATACTTTGCCTTTCGAGACGAGCCCGCTATTGTAGGTATTATTCTAATAAACTAAACTGTAACTTTAATTTATGGACCAATTCTGCAGTAACAATATTATTAAGAGAAAGGGCATAATTTTTGACAATGAATTCTTATTATAATAATATTTACGTACCACATTCAAAGTTTACGCATTAGTATTCGACGTAGCACGTAATTCCATTTTGTATCACTTCGTTAACTTCATAGGCGTAAAAGAGACTAACAGAAATTCAGAAAACATACTTTAATAAATAGGTACTGAAAAAGTATAGAAAACTTTGAAAAGTTTTCAGTTATTTGTAAGCAGATTATGAAGAGAAGGATGGCTTTATTTTCCACAACCCCCTAGGAAAAGCTGTCAAAAGCTCGATGTACCTACTTACTTACTTTCACACGCGTATTTTTTGCGGTAGGCATGACATCATATTTAACACACTCCAGTAACCGAAATTGCCTGAATTCCTTACTATCGCGTTCTAAGTCTGAGCCATAAATTGGGCTTTAAGTCTTCCGATGCTAATCGCACACTTGCAGCGTGCCTTACATCGAGTACTCCGCCGCAGCTGTGCATGCTAGCGGGCACAAATCGCGGGTCGCCGCCCGCGAGTGTCACGAGTGTCGCGACACCACACTTTTATGGATAACACGGCATGACGTGCTCCTGCATCCGACTGCTTCAGGGCGACAACTTCGGACATGGTAATCTTCAGTGTGTGCATTATCTCTACAACTTTATACAGAACCAAAGTCACTTTGTATGAAATCCCTTTTGAAGCACGTTCGTAAACATGAGACCAGACTGAATGGCTTTAATATTCTAGCTTGAAGAAGTCTCATTTTTTCATCGTGTATCCGAAAATAATGTAAAAATATGTCATTAAATATTTATTTCGCAGTACAGAATGTTTCGCTGACTAAGATTAATGAGATTTTGTTACTAAGTATTATAAAAAACCGGCCAAGTGCAAGTCGTACTCACGCACCGAGGGTTCCGTAACATTTTTGGACGTATAAAGTGAAAAAAAAACCGGACCGCATAACTAAGTTTGTTTGTGAAGGAATTTTGATGATTTTGAAAAAACTGTACTAGTTAGGAACATCGTTTTATTTTTGGTGCAATATTTGGGTCAATTTCTATCAGCTCTAATTATTTCAGATTTTTCGCTTCGCAAACTTCGGAAATAAGGGGGAGGAATGGTATTTTTTCGGACAGTTTTCATCATATATCGAAAACTGTGAAATATAAAATAAAATGAAAATATATTTTGGAATGTGCAGATCAAGCCCTTTCATATGATATGCCACTTGACCTAGTAACCCCACTTTAAAATGCAATGAAAATAAAAATATTTTTTGACTTTTTTCATTTGCAATAAAGTTACGGTTACGGTTATTAATCTTTATTTCTCATAAGAATTACATGGGTATTTCACTTACATGAGAAACTTAATTAATAATTATAATAAGTAGACTTACTAATGAGCGTAGGTACAGAACATCGGAGTATTATTAGGTATACTTATGATTTATAAGATAATAAAAGTTGGGCAAGCATTCTTTATAACTGTTCCAAATTTCAAGTCGATAATTTTTTACCATTTTGGTACGGAACCCTAAAAACAGCGTAGCTATGACATTTTAATACGTTTTCATTTGAGGCTGACAAGATCGAAATGATCGAATTATAAAAGCATTGCCAAAATAAATGTTGTTAGGAACAAAAATCTACGTAATATAAGACCCTCTTCGTGGTTCACGTGCCTAAAATTAAGTAGCTAGGGCTAAATAAATAGGCAACCGTGTAGAATATTGAAACTATTACTAGGTATATTTTAGTGAATTTTAAACATGTCAAAGTCGTTTATTACCTGTAACGCCACCAAACTAACTTTTCTTTCGCAGAAACAACACAAAAGTCCATTATATATCTCCACCCGAAATAATATGGTATAATTACTATCACTATTCAGGTAATCAGATAACCATGATTCCTCTACACTATACACTTCTGATTTAACCGTTACATAAGCAGTCACTGAGTACGGTAATTATTGCTTGTGTAATTTCACCGACCGCGATGGGTACCAGCTAATTGTTATGATAGGGTTCAGATCTGCGGCCGTTCCTAATAACACAGTATATTCTAAACAGTATCGCAACGAGACATGTTCTGTAAAATGCCTATCTAAGATCAGTATCTACCTCAGATCATAGAAGCAAGGAGATATGACATCATAGCTAATTAGTACGGGAGCAACTGTCGCCACTTTTAGTACATTTTTCAACACAATTCCAAGCTCCCCTCGTGAATATAAAGATCTCCCACGCATTAAACATTCCACACACCCTAAAACACTGTATTTATATCATCGATCGTGTTCGGTTCGTCGCCAGCGCGTACGTTTTATATACGGTCAATGTGACCGTATCAAAGCGTCAATTTAAGTAGCGCCTTGGCACATCTCCCTTGTTTCTATGATCTGAGGTATCTACTGATCAACGATCTCGTCAGGATTGCATGTATCTGGATCACACACAGCTCTGCTTTGCACAACACAAACGTAGGTAATTCAATTGATAGCTAGTGTACCTACCTCAGATCATAGAAACAAGGAGATGTGCCAAGGCGCTATCGAGCTTGATGCCTGACTTGGAGCAAATTGCTTATACTAAAAACGTACGCGCTGGCGACCAACCGAACACGATCGATGGTATTAATACAGTGTTTTAGTTTAGTGCTAGTGTTGAGTGACGATTAACAGTGTTAGATTGAGGGTATGCGGAATGTTCAATGCGTGGGAGATCTTTTTATTCACAAGGAGCGCTTAATTATGCGCGTAATTGTGTCGAAAAATGTACTAAAAGTGGTTGTTCCCGTACTAATTTGCTATGATGGCATATCTCCTTGTTTCTATGATCTGAGGTACCTACCTATCAATTGGTGATTACCATTATTAGTACGTACAAAGAGAAGTTTCTCTTTATATCTATTTGGTTGTTTCATACTGTGCAGTCGCATTAGCCATGCAAATAATTCCATGCTCTAACACCAAGCGTCCCATTACCAAGAACCTTACCATCTTCCATAGCAATCAAGACATAATTCTGATTCTTTTCTCCATAATTGAATAGGTATACATTGTTCTAAAATATTATATCTTAAATAAAGAATAAATAGATGACAAGATCTATCCGCTATAATTAGCTTGCAAGCACCTACAAATCAAGACTTCTTACCTAACAGTTGAGTTGCTGGTTTCCTTGTGCTATGGTGGTAGCGCGTGAATTATTTAGATGACCTATGTTTGAGGGAGTACACCTGTGTTACATCCGCATGTTTTGGCAAGATACCTAGGAATGGGTGACTATTAGCCTAATTGATATGAAGGGTAAAAGGAAATCAGATTTCCTTGGAACCGGGTCAACAATGTAGGTACAGGTGCGTGCATCTTCTTTGACAGTAGCTATGTGATAGATGTTACTACAAGGATAGTATTGGAATAGCTTCACAAATTCACAACAACACTTAAATTCTCGGAAATAATTGATGCCCTAAGTGTACCTAAGCCAAGCTAGAATATAACGGAGGGTATAAATCATAGGAAAAGACATCGTATTAACTTTATAGTTATTGTATCTATAACAGTAGGTATGCTTTTGGTAATACCTTACCGATAGCATTGACGTCTGGAATAAACTAATGGCTGTTCCCAATAACCGATCTATCGGCTCTTTACCCTACTAGAGATAGATTTTTGACATTAGGTAAGTACTTCTAAAGAGCTTTTGTCAAAAATCTATCTCTAGTAGGGGAAAGAGCCGATAGATCGATTATTGGGATTGTTACAGTCCCTAGTCAAAAGTTATTATCCTAAAAAAAGACCGTAGTCCTCTTGTTTGGCTTGGCAATAAATAATGATTTTGTGTAAAATTGTGTACCTATACCTTCTGCAATATTAATAATTTTCTAATTTTCTCGCAGATGTTGTAAGAAAATAATTCACAACTAATACCGCTCACTTTACCTCCCTGTTTTGTAATAATTGTATTATGTAGTTGACAGCGACGAGCTCCGGAATAATGTTGTTAGCCTCGATCTGCTTCTTCTCATTTTACTTTCAATGCAGATCCATTGACTTTCATAATATTATGAGAAAACAAAGTAATAATATCCGTAATTTAATAGTAGTAAAGATATTTCTGAAAGAGTTCGTCTAAGACCGTACGATTGCCATTCTTATTCTTGCCGCCACGCTGAATTATTCTAGACAAGGCTAAAAATGCGCTGTTTATGACATATTCAACTTTTTAATTTTGTACAATCACGCATACCTAAATGGCAAGACGCTGTTAGTGACGAGGTGTAGCAGTTATACGGGGCAGAGGTTACCAGTTAACTTACTTTTTCAAAATACTTAAAACTTAAAACTGCTACTATATGCAGGAAGTATTTTTGCTTCCACGTTTATAGCCCCTCCAACCCTGTCCAGAGCTACCTACCATTCAACCGAGAAATCTATAATTTAGCCTAAGCCCTAGTCGATACGTGCGGCTTAAGCTTAACTGTCGCTTGGCCGCAACGTGTCGCCGAGCCGATATTAATTTACGAGCGCGATAAGCGACGCTCGCCGTTGTGAACTTGCCCCAATATTAATCATATTCGGATGACTTAGACTGCCACTCGACTCGAGGTCCTCTTTTTGCTTAAGAGCCCAATTTATTGATATGTACACGTCGGCTTCAGTGGCTGTTGGCGGCTCATAGTATTGCTTTCAACTAATTTTGGATTCTAGTCAATATTTTGACCTTTATAATGCCTACCTTTGTTCAATTTTCATTAGCGTAATTGACTCTTTTGTCTAACCCAGTCTAGGTTCTATTTTTTTCGTAACAATCTTATTTCTTTAATAATATCAGCCCTCTTAAACTGTCCCACTGTTGGGCACGCACGGGTTTCCTCTCAGAATGAGACAATAGGCTATTAGTCCACGGGCCAAGTCTAGACTGTCCTATATGTATGTGTGGTCCAGTTTGTACTGAACACAACCACAATGGGATCAGAGTGTACAGAACTACAGACTGTAATATTACGTAATCCACAACTAGTATCAAACGGAATCATTACAATAGCAAGACCTGTCTGTCGGTGTGACGGTGAGACGGTGTGGCGGTCTGCTCCGACCGGCAAGTAAGCCGTTTGTACGCATTTGAGCGTGGCCCCGACACGGCGGTCGCACTTTATTGTTACCATGTTGCCGCTGGGAATGCCACATAGTTGCGCGGCAAGGCACGGTTGCGCGGATTTGTGACATGTTTTGCATACTAGCGTTTGGGTTTCTGTATATCAAAACATAGAAGGAGACCCAAAATACCAATTAGTTCCTACCTACTTACATTCATCCTATATCTAAGTATAAGTATCTATATCACTAGGTACCTATTTTATCTACTAGCCAGTGAACACCTGATACTTTAACATAACATTAATATTAACAAACTGACCCTTAACCTGACCCTCTCCTGTGGTCTTTAAACCGTAAAATTACTGAGGCCTTCCTTAGTTACGTGAAAATACTCTCCGTGCGTACATCATCGTACCGTCAACACTGAGTAAGCACTAATTATCGTAAATACACAGGCAAAGGATCGGCGTGGGCGTGGGCGATGGTCAGCGCTGGGCCACTATCTCGCAGCGACACTGTTGATTTAGGCTTGTTTGTGCCGCACCTGATACATCGGGCCTAAACACATCAATTGTGTCCGCCACTTTATGAGTGTCCGTCCTCTCCGGACAACAGCGAACACGGCTCGGACACGCAGATTGTGGACGCACGAAAAAGCGGCGTAGCAGTTTTGTACAATGTAAACACGCCAAATATTTTATATATATTCGGATGCAAATACTTTTATTTCAAAGGATTTCAAATACTGCATGAATTTAACGCCTTGTATAACTTTAAAAATGGCGGTGCTTGTATTTTATAAAGGCACCAGAGCAATCCAGAACGTAGAGTCAGAGAAAATAGCGCGCAGAAATAACTGTGTTCCTCTCAAATTATAAGCAAACATAGAGTCGGACAAAAGGCCCCGCAGCTCATACACGCAGGGATTCACAATTAAAACGTCAGCCGAACTGCGCGTGTGTGACGGACATAATTAGGGCTGGCCCGCACGCCGCCGGCGCGTGTTGTTTTATAATTTATTGTGAACAGCGCGGTGAGCCGCGCGCCAGCCCTGCCAGATGCCAGCGATAAAAGCCTTCCCTTTGCGAAATGGCATAATAGAACATTATTCTAGAACACCTAGTTCGAATGCGAGAGCTGCGACTCTTTTTGATCTCGGACAATGTAACGCGATTGCTGAGGAAGTCAAACGGTAAAGCTCACGAAGTTATCTAATGTCTTCCATTCCAAGAGGAGCTCTTTTCCGAAAAAGAGTCATTCCAACTCGATGAGATCAACTTTAAACAGCAATTTGAGGCGCGTAACAGAGTCGTACACGGAGTAAAAGAGTAGTGCACGAGTGCGAGTTCCGCGCTCACAAAGTGCGTCCAAGTAGCGCGGCGGCGTTGTTGTGTGAAGTCACATCAGTTAGTAAAGAATAATAAAACACTTTAAAGGTGAAACTTTCGTCGGCTAACGAGTTTCCCCCTGCCATTACCGCGGTCCTATCCACCCTGCAGGTACTCTTTTACAAAATAAATTGTGAAAGTACTCATCAACTCTTTGCTTTTGTTATTTTTATGTGGTGTAATAAAGCTTCTCTCGGCTAAATTATAATTTAATAATTTTATTTATAACTGTCCATTATACCCTTTGCAGGTAAAACACCTCGCTGGCTAGTGAGAATTACCTAAAAAGTAAACTTCTATGAAAATAGCTACACAAAGACCTTAGCAGCCCTCACATGAGATAATTAGCATCCACGTACATTGAGGGTCAATCACGCGCACTGATTACATGGAGCGGTATAAAAGAGTTGGGAGAAAGCGGAATTTGGCATGCAAATGTATGCCGTTGTACATCGCGAGTTAATCCTTGACGAATGCTAAATACGTTAACTCACGCCCGTGTTCAGGAGCCGGGAGAAAAAACGCACCGGCGGGCACCGGCGGGCGCGGGCTGGCGGCGGGCGCGGGCGCGCCTCGCGGCAGTCGCGCGGCGCCCGCCGCACTCCCTGTACGTCGCGTTGCCCTCCGCGCCGGGACTCACTTACCGCGCCGTCGCTCCGAGCTCGTCGACTCGCTCGCTCGGTACGGGACACCTGTGACCTGTGAAGTGTTATGGTGGAAATTTTCGGAATGCTAGTGCAGTGTGAATAATAGATCGGGGCTACCTCGGAGAGCCGGCACCGCTCGAGGTGGGTCACATGTATTATTTAGGAGATCTCCCTGCTGTCGCCGTGCAGCGAGTTACTAAGACAGGCTGCGATGAGCCGCGTGAAAGTTTAATGTCATAAGTTTATCAGCGAGCGAGGCCGGGCGGCGAGATTAGTGTCTCCGCCAGAGGCTCAGCGATGCGAACTGTCCGCGACAGATAAGCGGCGGTTATACGTCCCCTTACGTCCATTACACGCTCGCAATAGTGGGGCCTACTCGTAACCGTTATTTAGTGAAACCTCCTTTGAACAAGCTATATTTAAGCTTTATAACGACGACGAAAGATGCTTATGTGAAGTCATTCAGATTGAAACTGAAACTTTAATAAAATTATAACTAAAATTTTATTAAATTCGCAGTAAAGCATGTTCATTGTATATATTCTACTTATTTTCATAGGTATGAAAATAAGTAGAATATAAACAATGAAGAGTATAAGTCGCATAATGAATACGTGAACGAGCTTAGGAAAGCTTTCTCTTTAGAAGCTCTCGAATTAAAACTAAACAAAATAATTGTCAATTTAGCTATTTTATTTAAAAATATTATAATTAATAATACGTTACTTTAAACCAAAACTAACTAACCTTTTAGAATTATTAAAATATTTTTTAAAACTACATTTTCACGAAGATTTTAGAATAATATTTTTTTCACATAAAGCTTGGCTTAGGTATTTATCCTCGAAAATTTTTGCTTCATACACAGCCTTGCAAATACTTGGCGTATGCCCAGGATTACAGTAGTTGCGTTTTTGCTAACTAAGCGTTACAACGCCTTCTACGTCTTACGTAAACGGCAGTAAAATATACGTCTCCTTTATTACGACTAACTCAGTTCAGGAAAGCAGTAGGTAATCTAGCTGACAACATATTGTACACTGACAAAACTCTCTGCTTACTCGCTTTCCAACTAAGTTTGGCATTAATAGCGGAGAATCAGCGTCAGTAATTAATGCCAAGAGCATGTTAATTGTAATTAATTATTGTGGCATTGTATTGCTCATAGCTCATATCAGATAGCTTGTTGTGTAACATTAACGTCATCGGAACCAACCACTTATGGTTTCTCGAACTTGGGTCATCCTTTGACGTAATATGAGGTTTCAGATAAGGGTTAGCTGGAAACCAAGCACTAGAGTCATGTAGGTAATTAGGGATGAAGAAGTTACATGTATAGGTACCTCTACTACCCATAGATGTGAACTAATTGGCGACTAAGCCACCGACCCGTTTAAAGACTCATTAAGGCTCAGTCTGGATATTTCAGAAAATCTAGCTTCAATTAGTGAGCTCAGAAGATTTAGCTTTAATCTCTGAACTTTGGAGAAAAGCAAACACACACAAAGCATTTAAGACGAAATAAACAATCTAAAGTTAATAAATAATATTGATTTAACAGCTTCAAGTTTACTCAAAATCTACAAAATATGTTTAAGATAGTAAAATTATGTCTCTCCATGATTCTATTTATATATTTTTCTTATATATATAAATAGAATAAATAAATATATACATATTCTTATATAAAATAGAATAAATAAATAAATAAATACTCCTTATCGACATTTTACGGACTTTATAGATTGAGCGATTGCAATGTAAAGCTCAATTAGTTTCTTAATCTTCTCACAGTTAGTACATCCAACATAGACGTACCTGGGGGTGTGGGATGTCTGGGCTACAAGGGCAGAGGCTCGATGGCAGGCGTGATAAGCGCCAATAAACTTGCTTTATGTCCCCAATAAAACTGCGGGAGCGCCGCACTTGCTGGCTGTGCCCGCACTTGCCAAGACGTTGTTACAGATTTTAACTTACTTAGCTGCTACAATATTGTTGTAATTCAAAGAGGAGCAAAGGGTTTTTTTTTTAATAAAAGATCTTATAAAAATCTTAGATCACGTCTTCGCATATTATCAAGTAACAATGTACGCAATACCAACTGTAGTTAGTAAAATGTGCTATTATGATACCATTAAGCATATTTCTTACGACTATCAACCATTTAAAATGATATTGGAAGTCATGTTTAGCATATCATAGAAGATTGAACATCCATAATATAAAAAAATAGGTAATATATGTTGATGATATAATGATTTGACGAAGGTATGTTTCGCCATCGCTCCGCCCGTTCAGGTTATTAACTGTGAACTGGTTGCTACAGTGTGCACTGCAATAGACATGCAATTTGTCGCATCATTGCACTGCAGCTCCACACATGACGTACATGTACCCCAGAGCTATCGCTAGGAGTCACGTACCGCAATTTCGCATCGGATTTAAAGATCGCCACAAACGTGATGGCTTGTAGCATCGCACACAAACAGCCAACCAACTGAACCAACCTATTTTACAAGCTTTGATTTAAACTCTGTAGTGCCATTCAAATCGTGCCAAAACTTAAGAACCGAAAACTGCGTCGCATATGTATTTGTTTAAAACACTGAGTTTTAGTTGATTTATGTAAAATGTATCAACCTATCATTATTATTGCAAAGAAACTGAATATTTTAGCAGCTTCTGGGCTCTATTCTACAATATTGCTCGAAAACAATGTTTGTGGAAAAAATTTAGAAGTAAATTTTGCGCATGTGGGAGTGTAACAGTAGTTAAAACATTTTTAAATGACTCTTTTTAAGTTGGCCTGGTCCGATATTTTTCTAGTACATAATATTGAAACCATCAAGAAATTAATTCCTTTCATTTAAACATTCCCCAAACTTGCAAGTAATTAAGCTATAAAACGAGAAAATGTAAGCCTGGCAAGCTCCGCCAAGGCCGAGCTCCTCGCTCGGGGTTGGCTCCACTGCCGGCTGTTTGCGTATGATAAACTTGGACGCAACATTAATGCCGCGTGTGTATGCTGGCATAACATTATCGCATAATTACAGCCACGTTGTACACATAGCCTTTGTTTCATTTTAGGTGTTTGGTGATAGGGGTTGCTAATGTGGCTGTTATTTGTCAACCCCGTAGAAAGTCACATTACACCTGGTATCTGAAATTCATTTTGGTAAAAGCCATTTTCCAGATTATTTTTATACGCAAGCATTACTCAGTGAGCGTTTTTACAAGTACAATAGAAGATACAGACCTACATATTGCCAAGTCGTCTGAAATACGACACAATAGGGAAGGAAAGGGCGATTTGATGGACTGATAATTTAGTTTTCATAGAGAAAAGTTACCATGGCGACGTCAGTAATAGTTACCATAAACGTATGTCTATAAGGTGGTTTGAAATTAACTTCGTCTAAAGTAAAAACAATAAAACGCAACTACCTGCTCATATTATTAAACCGCCATATTTTTAGACGTAAAACGATTAATTGGACACGGCTCCCAGCTCTACGATATTAAAACGTATTTCAAATGAAAAGCCAGACGTATTCATTACGTTCTCGCTGCGGGCTCCACTTGCCCGCTTTTGTCACTACCCTGACTCCATTCACTTCTTTATAATTCAATGTTAAAGCAATAAACTTTTCATGATAAAATAAAGATATTAAACATGTGGATTCTACGAATTTTATTGCGTTTCAGTTTTGTATCGTATTCTTTTAACGACCCCTTCGTAGCGTCATTTGAATTAGAATTCGGGCAGACTTTTAAAGTAATTATAATTTGAATAATATTATGACGAATAAAACTTATATAAACTCAATAATCTAGAATGTTGAAAGGTACTTGACATCAAAATTAAGTAACTCAACTTTTGGAAGCTGACAGGTATGATAATATTTACTTTAGAAAATTTATGAACTGTAATTACTATGTCAGCCATTCAGACATGAAAAATATTTAAACGGCAAGCTTGAATAAAGTAAGCAGATAAATAAATAAAACAGTTCAACTTTGACGAGACTTAGTCAAGCTTATAGGTAGGAGTATTGATTATAACTATTCTATTTTTTAGATTAATTGATAATTGATTTCGAATTTTCATGCAATTTTCATGCAATTTTCATGCAAATAAAACCGACCAAGTGCGAGTCGGACTCTTAAAATATATTAATTTTATTCTGGTTTTAGTATTTGTTGTAATAGCGGCAACAGAAATACATCATCTGTGAAAATTTCAACTGTCTAACTATCACGGTATATGAGATACAGCCTGATGACAGACGGACAGACGAACGGACAGCGAAGTCTTAGTAATAGGGTCCCTTTTTACACTTTGGGTACGGAACCCTAAAAAATATATCAGCCAATATTATGCGTTCGGTTCCACAAACTCAATTAGACACTGTGGCGCCACAAGCGCGGGTCGCCCGCGCCGGCCGCGATCGCGGCGGACAAACGCGCCGTTTGCAGCATTCCTTATGCATCAAGCTGATTGGTTCGCGCGGCCCTCGCTACCTGAAATATTCAGCTACAAACTGTACGCCGCTATCCCTTGGTTCGCTTATTCACTGAAGTCCTAATATTGAATGTAAATGTTTGGTGTAAAGTTTTTTCGCTTTATTTATTTTATACTAGCTTTTGCCCGCGACTTCGTCCGCGTTTCCGTCGTTTTTCGTAAAAAGTAGCGTATGTCCTTCCTCACGGTTCAATGGTTTTGATGTAACAGACAGATTAACTTTCGTATTTTAGTAGGGAAATATAATATGTCAATCCACAATACTGTTGACAAATATCGCAATAAGGAACCGCAGAATATTATTATTAATAGCTGTGCCCGCGACTCCATCAGCGTGTAACTCCTTGTGTGTAATACAATCAGAAAGCTCCGAACTGCTAAGCTATCGGGAGTTACACGTGTTATTGTGAGTCAACCATAAAAGATAGACATATGCTGTTGTGGAATATTTTTAGATAATTTTATGTAGAACATTTCTGTCATACATGATTTCTATGTAGCTTTAACCATTAAGGCTGCACACGCGACGGAAGCTTAAAAAATAGAGTAACTTCTCCCGTTTTCCCAACATTTTCCTTCACTGCTCTGCTCCTATTGATTGTAGCGTAATGAAAAGTATACTTTAACCTGCCCAGGAGTATGAAGAATAATTGTACCAAGTTTCGTTAAAATCCGTCAAGTAGTTTTTGTTTCTATAAGGAACATACAGACAGACAGACAAAAATTTTACTGATTGCAGTTTTGGCATCAGTATCAATCACTAATCACCCCCTGATAGTTATTTTGAAAATATATTTCATGTACAGAATTGACCTCTCTACAGATTTATTATAAGTATAGATTTATTGTCATCGGTACATTTTAATTGCAATAATTTTGTTTGGCGTAACTTTAAAAGTCATATTATTAAAACATCTAAATAGTTTTTTACTAGACGTATTCACTCCAACCAAACACTGTCACTGTGACAGTGTTTGGTTGGAGTGAGGTTGAGGTTAGGTTGAGGTGCGGCAGCCCCGATGCCGTGAGTGTCTAAAGTAATAAGAAACGTTATGGCATAATTATCGTTATTTGTACGCATAAATGCATGACTATTTATAGGTTATAACAATATCGGATTATAATTTACTAATATTCAAGAATTATCTTACGAAAATCATACAAAATTTTAACTTGCCCCTGTCCAGTTGAAGATAACAACTCGTGTAATAGAATCAAGATAGAAAATATAGATTTATTAGGCACGAATCGTGATAAAATGTACTCTAAAACCATAATTTCAAAACGATTTAAAAGTAGGTAAGTAAAATGACCGATTTCGTGATTTACGAGTTATTTTATGTGAAAACTTCCTATTACCCGTAGGACTAGTGGCCGTAAGGAAATTGCACTAAAGATTTATTTGACGCCAAGCGCTGAAATAAATAGCTGTAGATAAGGCTATCTGTGCAGATAAGTGCTCAATTAAGGATGAAGACAGACGTAATGGATTAAGTATGAACGTAAAATATAATAGTGCGGTGGAGGCAATAAAAAATATTATTCGTCATAGTATTATTAGTTCCACCAAATTAATAGTGTTTGTTCGGCTAATATAAATTAGTTGACTGTTCATTATCAACTGCACGAACACTCGTATCAATGATGGCATGGTTAGCGTCGCAAATGTGTGTGAAATCTATTTTAGTACAAAAACAAGTAAACAGTTAATGTTGGTGCTCAGTCGTGTGTGAGCATTTGATCGACAAAAAATAAAACCATGAAACAACAGTCATGATTAATTAATTTCGTTTTCTTCAATCTACTGATAGGTCTAATAAGTAGATACCATGGTTTACTCCGAAGATAAGACGAAAAACTTACTAACATAGACCCCGAACAGTGAAACATGACATCGGAATAATAAAGCAACAAGAAGAATGATGGAAATGAGAAATAGTAGAAAAACTGAAGTGAATGGACCGTTCTCCCGCTAACAATATTACTTAGGAGAAAAACTGGAATTTTCTAGAACACCGCTCTTGATGCAAAAGGTCAATTTAGAAAAAGTGGAGAATGCTTAATCACAGAGAAAACTGTAGACAGGAGCTCGAGGTTTTTATTTGACGAACGAATACTTCTATTCGTTCGTCAAATAAAAACCTCGAGCTCCTGTTAGTGCATAGAAGTTGTAATGATACGATTATTAGTGGCTTTACGTAAGACGAAGAGAAAAGTCTCGATTAAAACATAAGCGATGGAAGAGCATAACATTGTTATCTTTACATATGAAAAGTTTTTATGACTGACTGGCACTCAACACATATCTCTCAGTCATGAAGAGATAAACATGGAATTTTTAGAACATATTATTATTATAGAGTTGAAAGAAGCAATGAAAGGATTTTTCAAAAATCAACCCTTACCTAAATGAAAATTAATTGATGAGAGTACCTACTCGTATACCCGAAATCCATGCGAAGAGGTCGGGTCGTGGGCAAAGTTAAGTATATTAAAACTGTTTGGAAATATCATTTTATGTTTCAAAATGGTTAAAATTAAATGTTAAAGGTACATATTTACTTTTGGAGAAGTTTAAAGAAAAATCCAAGTAAAAGATAAGAACAATTAATGAAAACAAAAGTTCTAGCTAGTCCATCAGGTGACATTGCAGACAGTTTAAATTAAAATCATGTCAGTAAACCGAAGCAATTTCAGTGACGAGTTAACTCTCCAACTTTGATGAGTAACTAGTTAGATTAACTACTTAGTAGGTATAAACATTTTAATGGATATTACGCTGCGGTCGCTAAGCACAATGTGAAGTGCAGTGCAGTGATACAATGTGTGACAGTATTAAGGTGTTGCTTCATAATATCTACACTACCTACACGACTCCAATACTTCTTTCCTAAATACACAACACATAACAGGATGTGATATGATTGTTATCTCTAAAATTCTTGCCGAGTCAAATCAGGAGTATTTATCTATGGAAATACATGTAAATACGGCAGATATGAAATAATAAAATTTATACAATTTCCAGAGTGGTAATAAAACCCAAAAGACGATTAAATAAGGCCATAGAATGAATTTCTTAGTTTATCTTCTATCTAATAGCCCAATTTAATTAACGTGAAATCGTTTTAAGGAAGACACTGCTGCTTCAAATGACCTGTTTAAATAATGCCTTAATGTGAGCAGATTATCATTTTAAATGAATATTATGGCCTACATAGAGTTTTTGTTCCCATTTAGACCATTATCGTGGAGTAAAAAACTTGAATAGTAAGTATAGTGTTGTAGTTACATTTGCAGCGTTAATTTTGAATTCAGCTGCAACACGAAATACTTCCAAGCATATTGCTTCCTGCCAATATCTTCCAATAAAGGGTAACTTGGAGTATTTGCAACACATCAAACGGGAGATAGGAGCGAAATTCAAATATCGTTCGAGTACGTTCTATCGCAGTAGTCCGTAGTCTGTCGGCTGCACCGGAGCGGCACCTTGAGCGGTAAATTATTCGCGTCACGCGGCCAATATGACAGGCTCGTTGAGACGCGCAGGCTTCGGGAAGCCAGAGGAGAGCGGGTGAGATTCGGGCCTGATAGCGCGCCAATAAACTTGCTTTATGCGCACAATAAAAGGCAAAAGGGTGCCGCCGCGGCCCCTTGTAGCGCGCAAATTGACGCCCGCACAGACTGCTTGATCCTGCGGGACTCCTCAATACGTCATCCAACTTGTTTTACGGTTTATTTTGATATTAGTTTGTTGAGTGTGCCAAGTTTAGTATTCAGGTGGGAATAAATGTGCTTGAGCTTGATATTGAAGTTTGTATAATGTACAAACTTCAATATCAAGCTCAAGCACATTTATTCCCACCAGCAAACCAGATACGCTAATGCGTACCTGGCGTGAATATTATACAAGTAGCCGTGTGACTAAGCAGCTTTAAGTTGAAGAGTAACATTATAAATTAATTGTTTGAGATTTTGTTGTGTGATTGGATCTAAAATTCACATGAAAGAAACTAAAATATAACTATGTTTGTAACAGGAGTAGATTTATGCCAATAATCCAACGCTTTAGAGTTATTTTATTTTGGCCACAAAATCCGGTGCCAAAGTTATTTATGCAGTTTCATACAAACGACCTCTTCTTATGCTGTGATTGCAATTTGTATGATGCGCTATGCACGCTCCAATATTGTGTATGCACGCGGTTGGTGCCACTGTTGACCGACCGTCGTGCTCGTCCCGGTCAATTTCTTCAACAATAGGACTGGACGGGCGCCGAGACCGTGCTCGGTGTATACTCGTACTTGCTGCTATTCGCTGAACTGGTGGGAGAAAATTATTAACGATAGTGACAGCAATTCAGTTGGTTTAATAACTTAATTTGCATGTTATTGTACTTGAATTGCGCAGGACTGCATATAAAATGAAGTACCTAACGTACCAAGTAAGAATTCGAACGCTGATTACATTTTTAGTCATTCAAGCTGATTGTAAAACGGTGCGAATATTTTTTCGAAATCCAACAACATGTAACAAGCTGTTGTCTGACACTTTGCTATTCACACAATAATTATAATTGATCGTTATTTTCCATAATGAGCATATGCCAATAACAGCATGTTTCACTGCTGAACACTTGACACCGCCGGCCCCCGCTCAAGTGCACCAACTTCTCAAATATGACGTCATTGTATGTAAATAGTTGCTGCCAGTTAGTTTGGTACTGCACCGAGAGGAGCTAACTTTATTTAGTGTCTAACGTGGTCTATATGGGAACAGAAACAAATTAACATTATACAGCAGTCAACATTATTTTAGTGTACCAGCCATAAGTCGATTACGTACAGTGAAAGCTATAATATGATCAGAAGACAGTCTCGAGAATTCGAGATTAAAAATGTGGATCCAATTCTGGCCAATAACTAAGGAATTTTATATAGAAAAACCTGTTTGCACGTTTCACCCAAACTGAATTCAAATTTCCATTTATAAGTAAGCGTGAGACTTTATGTGACACAGATGTCTTTGATGTTTCTCATTCAGCCGCGTAGGGTTTTCACAAGCAACGAGTTTAAATGGATGCTTCTTTTCAGCGAACTATTTTTCTATTCTGTGAGGTATTTTAAACTGAGTTGATGAAACTCTAGTGGAGATGCTTAGAGAAAAATTGTAACTAACTTTCTAGCTATACCTATTGTACAGAAGCTAGAAATATCGTTGTTAAAATATTGGGAGAAATCAAAGCCACAGTGTTAATCTAAACAACACTTTGATTTACAGTGTGAAGGTGAATCTGCCATGATATAGGTACTTTAAAAACTGTTGACTTCGCTTCCAAATTGTCACTTGAGTAAGGTCCGAAGTGAACTTTACGAAATAGCAATACAAATTATATTAATTAATCGGTACTATCTTTACCCAACATAAAACTATACCCCTCGCTTGTCAGTGCGACACATAGGTATCTATTACAGAAACAAAATGCCGAGCAGAGTAGAACCTAACCTCACCTAAAAATAGAAGAACACCCACATCGTTATTAGTCCGGCGCTTTTAAACACGGGTAACTCGATTGGTCCAGTGTTTGATCCCACACTAATAAGATGAGTGTAAGTGTGGGATCAGTAATCAAGTTTGGTGGTGGGTGGTGGGTGGGTGGTGGTATGGGACAGATTACACTTTGATGTGTTGCCGCGGACCACTTGGCTTGTTACCAGCTTTGACGTTACACGTGCCGCAGACCTCATTATTAGTTAGTACCTACTTACTAATGTGTGTACTTGTGTAGTGTATAATTTTGTGTTTGATAATTCTCTTTAATAAAATAATACATAGTAGGTTGGTGCTATGTCATCAAATGTTACTTTGCTCTATGGCTGTTCTGAAATAAATAAAATCATTCAATATTGAACATTATGCTATTGTATACTTCCATATGCCCACAAAATTCATCCCCGATGGAAATGAACAGAAACACATAAACCTTACAATATGGGTTTAACCTGAGATCATAAAATAGCGGAGATATCTACGAGAGTTTTTTACTCAACGCACGGAACACCGACCCGTTTCGGTCGAATTATCCTATAACTTACGCAATAGAAGTAATGGCAAAGAAAATGTTCTTGGATGATGTTCTAACATTTCCGGATACGCGTGCAGGTACACCCCTACATGAATTTCGCATAATTCATAGAACACAGCAAATCATCGCCAGGGTAGCGCTGAACAATAAAAGTTTAAGTAGCTACCTCCCCCCGGCTACAGATCGATCTCCAACTTTGAAAGCTTTACTATGTTCGGTAAAAAAATTATATCGGTAAGCAAATAATATTGTTACGTTTATAATCTCAGAGTGACTGTGTGCGTACAAGAAGGCTAGAAGGCTTGAGACTTATGTTATGCTCACTGAATAGATTTTTAATCTTCTTGTGATGCATATGTGACATAAGCAATAAGTTATACGCTTAAACTTTTTCAATCATATACTTTTGAGAAGTACGTGTTAGAAGCACAAATAATATAATGTTGCTCATGTTGCTATATGCGTAAAGTTGGAGTATTTTGTTGCTTTGCTATTTCTTATTTATTTTATTTCTCATTTGTCACCGGCAACTGTCCGGCGCAAACAAAGTTGTTCGTTAAATATTCCAGCGTTGAGTTGAACAACTAAATCTAACTCGAACAACTGTTGAACAAAGTATCAACAAATACTAGAACAGATTCAATCTCCAAGTTGCGTCCAGCTTCGTCTTGAGGGCGGCGATTTTTTCAATTTTAATTGAAAACGTTCAACTTTTTAATGAAGGGAAATAAAGAAAAACTTGAAAATTAAGCGGGGCCCCGCCACTCGCCAGGGTTGCCCCTTGTCTTAATTAAAGCTGAAAGACTCAACTATTTTCTTTTGCTATTGTTTGTTTAAGTTTTTTCCCTGAAGGTGGCGCCACTGCAGATATCGGGCCGCGATAACATTCTGCACGACATTGTTTACACTCCGATAATTCTCGGCTGACAATGGCCTCCCACCAGTTGGTGCTAATCCCGTCTTTTGTTAATCTCGGACAGATCGTATCGTTGAGACCTCGATTTAGGTGGGCTTTACTTGTAATTGTGTTGAATATTTTATTATAACACAAGTTGCGTATAGTCGCGCTACAAACGGACTTATTTCAGAGAGGCAATACGATGAGATCAAACAGGAGAACAATGGTAATAATAACGCTCTATTTGTAAGTGAATTAACTTTGTCAAAAGTAAATAAGGATCCTCTCGAGCAACGAAAGGGCAAATAAAAGTCAAAAAGATTACAAAGAATTGAGATAGAAGATATTTTTATTCAGTAACTTATAAGCTGGTGTTTGCAATGTAGATTTCAGCGAGCAGCAGCAACCACTCTTTTAAATTTAAACAAAAAACAAGGAAAGACCTCCTCTGTTGAGAACTTAGTTCGCTGTATTTTTCGCTACGTATATAAGTAGGTGTTTTTGTGGAAGTTCTATTTATATGTATTGTAGCATTTTAATATTATATTACAAGACGAGAAATTTTAAAAATGAAATGCTATTCGTGTTTTTCTGAGTAAGGTTTTGAGTCACACGACACTGATGAAACTAATTATAATCCTGAGTTGTATAATATTGGTAAGTTATATAGGTATCTACCATTGTCTAAGGATAACCGACGATTCTATTTAATGAATTCGAAACTATTGAAACTATAAAAATAACCGTTTAAAATAAACTAAGAATACAATATTTGCTTGACACTGGTTAAATAGATTTTCTCATGTTCGAATATATATTGATAAACAAAGGTACCTAGGTACTAATGTTAAACTATCTAATTCAATAGAATGTCTTATTATGAGTTTTAATTTAGAGCTTCTAAAGTCAGAAACCGACCAACCTGAACTAGGCAAAGAGGAATATCGTTCATTTCCGATCACTGTAATGTAGGTATCTATTTGTACACAATGTAGGTACCTACCTACAACATACGTGTAGCGCGGCTCCGGTCCGACACGTGGTGGACGCGCATGGGTGTCTGATCATGTTTGCGCACCGATTAGCGAGGTGTTTGCTCTGCTCGAATCAACGACGAACAGCCGCGGCATTGTTACAGCGACGTGTGGAGAAATACGTGGTGAACTCATTAGGAAGGTCGGACACGCCAATTTGCTGGAACCGATACCTGTGGCTGTCGATTAGGTGTCAATCAGTAAAATGTAATACAATCTACTAAATTGGCAGAATTACAGTGTGATATGTGTTAGAAGCAGCGGAGAGTTATACAATTTATTGAAAAACTACGATCCTAATTAAATAAAAAAAAAAAATAGCGAAGCAAGTGGTGCCGCGGTAGCGAATGCCATTCTTATTAATTGTATAATTACGAGAAAAGCACCATCGATTTTCAAATGATTTAGCGGAGATAAGTTCTGTCGCAGATGAGTCCCGTCGAAGTTAAAGTCTTGTCGCAGTTCAGTCTGCGCTGAAGTGTCTGGCGAAGTTCAGTTAGGTACCTCAAGTTTAATAAATTATCTAGGTACCTACATGATGGTATATTAATCTTATTTACTGATGAGAATGTAACAAAAAAAGAAAAAGTGAATGAATTGGAAGAAAAATTAGTAGGGATAATAGAGCACACCTAACGAAATTACCTATGACTCAAAAGTAATTTAATAATAATTATAATGAATTAATGATCTGCTTAGCTCCTTAATAGGATTCCCCAGTGGTAACTTAGGACCGCCCCGGTAGAAGCGACGAGGTGTTTTTACCTCCGAAAAATAAAATTAACAAATAATTATTTACTTTATCAAACTGGGCTATTCTGAGCGACTATCACGAATAATGTTCTTGCGATGTGTTATTTAGTGGTTCAGTTTATTTAGATGACATGTTTACTGATATTGCGTCTTTGTGGGGAATTTTATTTGTGTTTGCCTTTAATTTCCGGTCCGTCGGTAAAAGTATTCTACGTCCCGTTACTGGACGATACTACGCAATGTTACTTTGTGACTTTCGTAAACGACTTTCATGAAAGGAAACCCGCAGAAGAATTTCCAATTATTTTTCTTATAGGCGTCTTGGATTTCAAAAGAAAGTCGACCGCAGTAAATAAAATGTTATGTTTGAAAGAAATCAAGCACCAATATTGATTACTACCGCCGGGAGCAGCTTCAATCTTTAAAAACAATACTCCACTAGGTACTTAAACTTCTTAAAAGTACACAGTGAAATTACATCCTGAGTCGATGCTACTTGGGATTCTACTCAGGAAAGAGAAAACGAACTGAAAGGATTTCGTATACAGACCGTCGGTCTCGTCCTGCTAACGTTCCTCTAGACTAATGCCAGGCTCCGGCTCTAGTTAAAACAGATAAATCGTACACTTATTAGGACTCCTCCAGACTTCGAACGTACAACTAATAGCTATTAATACAAATTGGAAAGCCACCGTATTCCCACGACAGTGGTGGGTGACCACCAAGAATCGCTAATCCCTTAAGACGAACCAAATTGGTGGCTAATTGATCTGTCAACCAATTAGGACTTAGCGAGCGGCGTTCTGTATTGTTCATTATTCAACACTCCATTATTCTTGGCTCCGTTTATTGCTGGACCATGAATTAATTCCCAATAAGCTATGTAACGGGAACAGTTCATTTATTTAGTATCGGCTTAGGAGTAGTCTCCGCGGATTAACTGGCGTGTGCCGTCTGTATTTTATATCCAACTAACTGCCCGGCATAAGTTGCAATGAGTTTTTTTTGTCTGAAACCCTTGTGGAAATTCACACAATAACTACAAAATTTCAAGTCAATGCAGATGAACGAAGCGCAAAGGTATAGGTGATGAGCAAACCAACAAACATTTATTATTTACCTATTATATTATGAATTATTTATCTTTTCCTTTTTTGACTTGTTGTTTGAATAACGTTATGTTCAATAGGGATAAGTGTAATAATGTATGTACTAAAACAGTAAGATAGTAGATATTAAACAAGAATCAATTATAAACTTGCAGCGAACATTAAACAGCGACTAATATATTCAAACAGAAATTCATTGATGCAATTTATAGACCGTTAGCATTACAAACTTCCCAATAGAGGTATAAATTGAAAGTTACCAGCAAGGTACGATTTATGAGCGGTATGCCAATGGTTTCTATGGAATTTCTATCCACAAGCGATCTAGCTAAAATATTTTAAATTAAAGAAAAACTTAAAATTTTTCAAGATACGATGTCAATTTTCATTT
Organism: Thalpophila matura; assembly: GCA_948465475.1. Lineage (NCBI taxonomy): Eukaryota > Metazoa > Arthropoda > Insecta > Lepidoptera > Noctuidae > Thalpophila > Thalpophila matura. The sequence continues at coordinate 232,083 of OX419178.1, forward strand.
GCAACACTTGTAATGGCAACAATATAGCTGCTCGTCTCTGGAGAAGGATCCGGCTGAGAAGTTTACAATTTATTGCTGAACTAGGCAGCCGCCCGGCGTTGTCTGTGGGTAATGGGGATGTGCCCGGAATAATGGACGTGTTTTTGCCAGAACCTGATCACCCAACCTGTGGGTGATTGATAGTATATGGAACCGATATTGTGGTATCTGAGCGAATTAGAACCCACTTTATCGATATTATTTCATAGATCATAATACACATTAGTTACGTTACGTAGAAATATTTGTTAAATTCTGTTGTTTAATGTACTTTTTGAATTTGATCGTTTGCCAAGCAAAATCTTGATAAAGTACTTACGCCTTTAAGAGATCATCAAAGCCGAGGTTATCCGCACTTAATTCATCTATATAATATTAAGTAATATTCATGTTTTCCTCTGAGGAAATTTCATAACATTTGTCCTTCAGCGGGATTCCGCTACCTCAAATGGATTTCAATAATTAATTTAAATTATTAAAATGACCTCACTTAATGTAGTCTCTAGCGGGGTTCTAGCTGCCTGAGGGCTTGAAAACAGCCGACCACCGATATCACTGGAGTTACATCGTAAACTTTGAAATGGTTACGTGTGAGATACATCGCCACTCTCAAGTACAGACGTGACAGCTATGTTAATATCATCTAGTTGTTAGCGTGCGTCGGGCGTCGGGTGTCGGGCAGGCTTCCAAGTGCGCCAGACACACGAGGACCACTCCGCGCTGCACCGACCAATAACACATCGGATTTAATAATAATATATTACGGCCAATAAACAGTCACATATGTATCTTATTGAGTGCGTTACCAGTTCGGCAATCCACTTCAGACTAACTACGTTATCTAGCACGCTAACAAACTGCAACTGAAAATTGTTGGTCGTTCGGATATATTATTTTACTTTTAACTCAGCTCTCTTTGAATACGTTCATCAAAATATTTGAAAAATAAAAAAGCTGTCGTGGTTTTATGAACCGTTTATGTAGAGGTACTGTTTCACGTGGTTTATTTGTTGGCGTTTGAATAGTTAGTTACTAACCTAACCCAATTTTGTATACATCTATGTAAGTATAAGCCGGCTTCCAAAATACATCAAATGATTACCAAATCCCGATCCAACAAATACCGTACAACATAATGTTTGTTTTCTCAAGATATTAATTTAGTAACATCAATATAGCGAACAAGTCAATTACAAACTGAACCGTATTAAAGTATCAGCAAATATTCCTCAGATTAATGTGCTCCAAGCCGTTGGCGTCGCCTTTATTGTCAAACAATACGCGCCACTGATCCCTAAATGAAGTGTCTCATCTAGTTGTACATTAGTCTTTGAAGGGTTGTTTGTAACGGGTATTTGTTGTAATATATTTATATGTATTTGTATAGGGTATTAAGTTTACCGAGGATAGTTCAAAGCTAAAGTAGGTATTTTTTGATATTTGTAATATTGCTTATGTGCTATTCCAGGCTATAATCTATCTCTGTGCCAAATTTCATCCAGATCCGTTCAGTCGTTTTGGCGTGATTGAGTAACTAACATCCATCCAAACTTTCGCATCATTAGTATAGATACAGTTCTATTTACAAACAAAAAAAAACCTTATAATAATTATAAATACATCTACAACTAAAGAGCATCAAAAAATTCTTCCGCATCGCCGTCAACTGGTAGCGTGCCCAAAAGACTGGCGGCATTGCCACGTTGAATGGCAATGCTTAAACTTTGGCCAAAGTAATAGCCAGCCCTTTGGTCACGGGAAGTGTCAACTAATCGTTTTGCGATCTCTTTAAATATGAGATGAGCACTCGGACCCCACGGCCCTAGGGTTTCAACCCCAAACGGCTCGAAAATATAATTACTGATAAGTTTATCATATTTCCGCCGCTTGAGGCTTTCAGCAGCCGCAGCGGCAGTGCCCGCACAGCACGCCGAGCTAGGAAGATGAGAAGGCACAAGAGTATCGACACATGTTGCGTCCCACACTAAAGGCCTTCCCATCTTCCACGGGAATAATGACATACCGTCCGGTCTCTTGCCATCGTCACGTGCCAAGCCATTGGGTTCTAATACAGCTGGCACGCCGACGGTGACAAGAGCACGACGGATGATGTCATTAATATTCGCGTGTCGCGCTATGCGGCCCGCACTCCGGCTGCAAGACAAGCCGTGGTGTCCGAGGCTGTTGACAACTTCCCCGCAGTGACAGCGATGAGGAGCGCAACAGGGTGCTCCAAGACGCAGACAGGCAGCGAGGCGGAAAGTAGTGTCGTCCAACATAGTACCTATGTTGGGCGACGGTAGTGCTTGAAGCCACAAACCCGACTCCCATTTGCCCACCGCCAATAGGCGCGCTCGCTCAGCAGTAGTAGTAGACGTATCGACTAAATTATTACGTATTACTCTGCAGAGCGGCTCATCCCATTGTCTCTGGGAAAACGGGTTGACGGGCGGGTTAGTATTCGGGAAGGCAATTTTCCAGGCATTCATTGCATCAGTAAAGCACGGTACATCAAAATCAACCAGTGTGGAAGCTAGAATATTCCTGGTTAATTTTTCAGTACCGTGGACCGAGGATATAAATGCCGGTAAACTTATACTCGAAATTTTGCGGAAGTATAGATTATGTGATTTTATAGAAGTCAAAGCATTTATTTCAATTAGGCCACTGAATTTTGAATCGTTGAAAAGGAGTCAGTCAGGCAGGCAGGAAGATAAAGCTAGGAAGCAGGAAGGTAGCAGGAAGGTAACTAGAAAATTAAATTGGGGTAGCAGCATTATAGCAATATACGTAAATGGTGTATCCGCAGGATTGTTGAATTCAGAAAGACTTCAACCATAAGGTCAGAACACTACTGAGGTACTTCGCTGTTTCATATTTCTTGAACCGGCTTATCAAGGGTAAGTTATAGCTCATCCCATTTCGATTAGTATTCTTGCCTCGCGCGGAACCTAATACATCAACTATATGGCTTTGGGATGGTCTTCATGGATATAATGCCCCCGAGGGTCCTGCACTCGCTCGCAAGAGTAATCGCCTTACTTTTAAATATACCTATATCATTGTGATGACATGTCTCTATTATCTCCGTACTTAATAGGTTATTTCCATATTAAGTTATATTTTGTTACAGCACAGTCATGCGTGATTTGAAATAGTGAAAAAATATTTAGAGAAAGAGAAGCCGATGTTATTTATATGGTACTAAAGGAAATTATGAACCTATACTCGATCAATACTTAACTAGAGTTGTAAAACGTTCGCATTGCACAGAAATTGGTTATTTGCTACGGCTGCGTAGTAACCGTGCCTACGAGGACCGCTACGCCGTAGCAACGGCGCGCCGTTGCTACGGCGTAGCGCGGTGGAGTCCTATTTCAATAGTCCGTTCCGAACATTATTTTATTCCATGGAAACGATAAATTAATATATTAGATCATAGTACCGATACCTTACAATTTGGGTAAAGAAATACGATATTATTAGTTCAAGTCCTCTAACTTGTTAATAGGGTTAACATCCTGGTAAACGTATTCCCATCTTTAAGGGTTCTTTGAGGTATTAGTTTACCGAGAACTATAAATGCTGCTATTATTTATAAATGCTATATTATCTCTAGAGGAAGAAAACAAGGACAAGTTACGTCTTACATATAGGTACTACGTACTACATACAAATTACAAACCACCCGCTGGTTATTGGAATGTTACGCATGCTGTGATAGTCTAGACACTATAAACTATTGGATACTGAAGCTAAGAAAACAAATGTTGTCTTTCCAAATTAGGAGTAACTACTAGAACATACCACAATATTATATTGTACGAAACAGTTTAGCTTCGAGCAGATACATAATGAAACCTTTCACCAAAACATATTAACTATAAACATACTAACTAGCTTTTTCACGCGGCTTCGCCCGCATTTTTCGAGATAAAAGGTAGTCTATGTGGTATTCTGATGTATTAATAAGCTATGATCACTGTAAAGTTTCATCAACAACCAAACAGTAGTTTTTGCGTGAAAGAATATCAAACATCTATCCATCCTCACAAACTTTCTCGTTTATAGGTAATGTTGGTAATATTTATAATATCGATAATAAGATTATCTGAATAATAATTATGTAAAATTTTGAAATCTTTAACAATCAAGTATAAAAGCCAAGTTCCTAGTAATTGTTAGCGTGAACTGAACGATTGTCAGCAGTAGAACAAGTGGCTAGCTGCGCCTCTCAATTATGCGATGTCTGTCGACGGAATTGATTAATTTGTATCTGTTGCTGTAATCATTTGTACGGCGGTGCCCTTTCAACTGTGCGGCGGCTGTTCAATTATATATAATGTTTGCTGAATTATATTCATAGAAATACTTCAAATTATGGCTTTCTAATTTTCTTTCATTATTATTTTAGCTATGTAAAGCATTACATGGTTATTATACTTGTTTTTCGTTATTTTTCTCAGCGCATAATCGTTCTACAGCTAATTATCGCAACATATTTTTAGAAAAGTAAAAGATGGTTTATGTTAGTTCACTTGCATGATCATTTTTTCTCTGAACTCGCAGACTCTATCAAAGTCATTTTCTTACAAAACATTTCCCCTTAAACGTATAACGTTTCCATTATGTCCCAAAAATCCATGCAGCGATGTCCCCCATGGGAGGCAGGTTGCGATCAATCACGGGGACGAGCGCTGCCGCCGTGCGCCCGGGGCATGGGGGCACATGGCGGTCGCCTGACCCCGCAACTTTACACACAGACATTTCCATAACTACAGGTTGTCTGACCTCTTACTTTGATATTACTCATAAAATATGTAAGAAGCGGTTACCGTAACAAAGTAGATGGTTTTGTAAGACCGCTTATTTAATCATGCCATGTCGTAAGTACTTCAGCGAACATTTTGATTAGTTGACCCCTTCAAGCACGAGGTTTGGTTTCATGACTATCCAAAGTACCTTTGATTACCGGGTTGCTGGTTCTCAAGAGGACTTGTACCAATGTGACTTTTTGATTCCAATTATGAAAATACTATAATCTGCACCCATTAGATTAATGATTGGTCTCCACTGCGTAAGTGTGCACCACTGGCTTACGGTGAAAGATAACAGCGTAGCGTGAGGAAACTTTGTCATTCAAGTAGTAAAGTCACCAACACACTGTTAGCAATCGTGGTAATCGATACTCGTTCTCGTTCTGTGTAAATAGAGGTTTTTGAACTGCGGTGACACAATCATTAATTGCAGACCGATATTATTATAATACACATTGCTAAAAGCTGTCACTTTGAAATAATTTTACAACAACAACATAATTGAGAATTTTAAGAATGTATATTTAAGAAAATTTGATCCAAAAAAATACTTCCAAACGGAACATAGACATTTATAATCTTTGATACTCTTAAATCTTTTTTTGCAGACATTTGAAAATATATTTACCTTTGTATAATTCTTAGGCCTTTCAAGGGATTCTCGTAAAAATGTAGCCTTACATTTTTGTTCCGAATGAAATATAAGCAGGATCTCACAAGCGCTAGCTCGACGATCAATTATTTCAATGACCGCTCCCTGCGATGTACACACGCCCTGTGGGTCAAAGTAAGATTTATGTGTGTACATAAATGTACATGTGTATCGCTCACTTTTTTCCTGTTGTGTGTTGGACCTGCCTGCTTTGTGTTGAAACAGTGACAAGTGACAACCTTTTTCAGGTTGTTTTATCTTCTTTTATCATCTAACAATTTTTTTGTTTTCTCCAGCTTATTTTGCGGCTCATAGTACACACACTGCAGTACGTGCACACATATCTAATTTCATCCTCTACATACCTGAATAAAATGATTTCGATTACTTGTGAAATTGACGACCTTCACAATCCCTTATCGAAACCAAATGGCAATGTGATTTTATCAGTGTGGATGGCTACCATAATATAAATAATTCATTTTCCGCGGGTGACACTTTTATCTATCCTGTTTATACTAATAAAATGTTACATTTCATATCATATATTATGTGCTGGTATTACTGTACAAATAAGCAGGATTGTGACGTTGAGCTATATATGATCCCTCAGCAAAATATAAAAGTGGAACAAGTCATTTGGATTTCAAGGCTTTAGATAGGACACACAATAAATCTGAATGGAAAAGCAGTGAGTTTGGACAAAAGACATTTTATTTTATTAAACCAGCCCAACGAACCGGTACGGAGGTAAATTTCATTTGTATTTGACCATTTTTCTCTCAAGCTATTATTTTCAATAGATTCCGGAGAGTTCGTTCATGTGACAATTATATCTTTAACACATCTTTATCATAACATGAAACTTTTAACAGTTTCTCATTCAAGCAAATACAACAAAAATACTTATTTCCCTAAAGAATATTTGTTGTATTATTTAGGTACCCACTTACAAACACACGAAAGAGAATTGATGGTTAAAATTTGTTTTGCTTCCAGACCAATGCAAAAATAATCTTATTAGTCGTCAATATTCCAATCGCAAACTTCCACCTTACAGAAGAACATACGGCGATATTTCCTGGACTTTGCTGCTAACTTCCATCAGTTCCCCTTTCCGCAAGTTATCACCCGCCGAAGAGTTGGCAGCCGTGATTTATGGCGTTTGACCGGTAAACAAAAGCCTGCCCGAGCTTGTTCATGGAGCTAACAAAAAGGTGACGAATGGGATGGCGATACGAATAATACACTATTCGTTCATGTTTTCTTTATATGGATGACTTAGTCGTTTTTTTTTTCATTTTATCAACTGTATAATAGATCTTTCGTCATTTAGATTTTTTGTTATTTACTTAAAGTCATATTAAACAGGTCAGAAATGGGAAAAGCAACATTTATTTTAAAAAAACCGGGCAAGAGCGTGTCGAACCACGCACAGTCTAGGGTTCCGTAGGAAGAAGTATTTCAGTCTTCCAACTGCAAACAAAAGTTTGTATTTCCTAATATTATAATGAAATACAAAGTATTTTTTTCGGTCAAAACTGAAAATAGTGAATATTTCAAAAAGTTATTAACGTATCTTGTTCAAACCAATTTTAATCGAGAGTTATTATTAGATTCCATAAGCTTGAATTTTTTCAGATTTTTTTATAACGCGATTGGAAAATTACAGGGGGGAGGGACACATTGTAAACGACTTTCGGAGCTCCTAGTTATTTATTATTTATGCACTAAATAAAAAAGTAATTTAGAAACCTTGATCTTATTTTCAAAGACCTATCCAACGATACCCCACATGAAGGGGTGCGCGAAAATATTTTTTTTCATCCTTCAGTTTCATGTATGCCTCCCCCACTAATTATTTTATTTTTTATAATTTCGCTACAAGTTTTTATAGCGGCTTACAGAAGACCTGTGAAGTTTCATACATATTGGTTATGAACTGTAGATTTTACGAGGGTGTGACAGACGGACAGACAGACGGACAGATGGACATGACGAAACTATAAGGGTTCCTAGTTTTACTACGGAACCCTAAAAAAAGACTCGAGAAATGTGTTTCTCTTTTGCTCGACTTTATTGATTTAATCAAAGGCTCTTTGTTGTCATGTGCAGTTTGCACGTTAATAAAGTCTTTTTAGTCTAATTGGTTATTTTATATAATGAAACGAAGAAGCTTTAAAGTTAAAATACTTACGTGAATTTAGGTACTTCTTTTCTAAAGATTTATAACTGAGTATTTAGTCTATCAGGAAATGGTCTTAAAGCTTGAAGTTCTATTAAACACCGAGACCGAGGCAAGATCGCTTCTGAATGCAAGTTTAAGCGACCACAATTCTAAATAGGCCAACAAAGACGCTTCTGTTATAATCTCAGTAGACTGCAAACTTCGTGAACAAAGTGCATAAATCTCAAGTTGTCTTATTGTTGCAAATATTGCCGGCTAGCTGTCTGTTTGTCCGTGCCGTGTTGTTCGTGCTGTCGGGCTCGGTCGGGCGCTGCTCGAGTGCGGAAGTTAGCGGTCGCGTGCTGCGGCCAACTGCGCGGAAACTTGACGTTGCCGTAAACTATTGGTGAGGAAGTGATTACTTTGTGTCAATCAGTGATCAGATATATGAGGAACATTCTAAGAGAATTTGATTAAAGTGAATCTTTACAATATCGTGCTAAAGTATGATAAAACTATAATACTTAGTGTTAAAATGTGTCATTTTCGAAGTGGTGTTAAAAATATAATATTCAAACAATAGAAAATTCATAAGAGCCACTTTTGCCATCAAAAATATTATTTAGATATTTGCGCTATCTTATACAAAAGTAACCTAAGCACACGCAGCTCTAACAATTTCACGCCCCCAATAACTCTTCTTTGTTATAAAAGTCGCGTCCGCTACTCTCAAGATATGGAGGCAGTTCATCATCATCGTGTAACGCGAGCTACACGCGACGCAGACAAATCTCGCGAGTTATTCGAACCAGTCGCCGGGGACGACCCGAATAGAAATTGCTTTCTCACTTGTCACCCACTGATCAAGGCCCCGGGGAATATATAAATCCCGCCAAATAATATTGCGTTTCAATGTCGAGCGAATGGGTAGGTATCGCGGTGGGGATGGAAGAAAAACAGAATGTGTCAGCTACTTATCTCGTGGCGCAAGAGTCAGCTGGGGATAGAGATACGGCTTTGTGATACGTCGGAGAATACTTGATGCCGATTACATGACGTTTGTTATGTCAGGGATATTGCCGGTAAATGGCGGGATTGAGTTGGTATAAGTTGGAACGTGATACCGAATACAGAGTAAGTAATAAAAAACATAGGTATGAATCGTGATAAACCTCTTCTATAAAGAAGAAATGATGTAATACTAGCGACTGCTCCAACTTCGGACGTGCAATTTAATAATGTGACAAATGTATTATTTATACCTACTACAAACAAACCTTCCTTTAGAAAATTTCTAAATGATGGTGAAACCTGCATTTAAATCCAACTATTAATTTTGAAATACTCAGAATAATTATACTTTATTGCTTAGTAAAAAAGAAATAAAAAAACCGGGCAGGAGCGTGTCCGGACCACGCTCAGTCTAGGGTTCCGAAGCAAGAAGTATTTCAGTCTTTTAACGGCAAATATAAGTTTGTTTCATAATATTATTATGAGATACAAACTTATTTTTGCGGTTGTCAAACTCAAACCTGAAAATAGTGAATATTTCAAAAAGTTATTGACGTATCTTGTTCAAACCAATTTTAATCGATAGTATTTATTAGATGCCATAAGCTTGATTTTTTTCAGATTTTTGGATTACGTGGTTGGAAAATTACAGGGGGGGACACACACATTGTTTACGACTTTCGGAGCTCCTAATTCACTTAGTATGGACTTAATAAAAAAGTCATTAAGAAAACTATACTTTTTAACTATATTTTTTTTCATCCCTCAGTTTCATGTATGGGGGTCACCCCTAATTATTTTATTTTTCGTTATTTCACTACAGGCCTTTATGGCGGCTCACAGAAGACATCAACTGCGAAGTTTCATACAGATTGGTTATGAACTGTAGATTTGACGAGGGTGTGACAGACGGACAGACGGACAGACAGACGGACAGACGGACGGGACGAAACTATAAGGGTTCTGTAGTAAAACTAGGAACCCTTATAGTTTCGTCCAAACAAACTATAAAATAAACCGAACTTAAATCGATTCAATTTATTTTTAAATCAGTGTATAAACAATTTTTAACCGAACATAATATTTGCTGCAAGTAATTCAAGTGTCGTCGCGTCGATACTGCGCGCGAACGAGGGTGTTACATACATAAGGACACCCGTACACTATTGTGCACTACAAACACGAGAGATGCGACGTCAGCCCCGCCGGGGCTCCGATTAAAACAACATGTTGAACTACAGAGGACTTACTATGACGTGGTATTGACATCGATGTTCTGGTGTGGGAGAGAGATGGAGATAATATACAGTTCAAATAGCACAATCTCTATCAACGGAACACGTATGGTTTTAACATTTCATAGTACGGCCGCTGAAATGTAATAGGGCATAATAATTATGTATTCTTGATACCTTACCTAGTAGTATAGGTATAGGTAGGCTTCATTATTTATGTTCGACCGTTGTTTGTGCTATGTTAAGGAAATGGTTCATATTTTATTACTTGTTTTTTGTTGGCTGGAAAAGTCGGAGTCATATCTACATGAATAAGTACCTAATGCAAAATGCTTTTAATATTTTAACTAAATACGACATTTTTTCATGCTGAAAAGCAAAATGAGAAGCATTTAAGTTGCTAGACACATAATTCCTTCTATTAATATAAAACTCGACGGCAGAATTTACTTTGTATTATTTTCAAAGTTCATACAATGTAATAACAGTGAGTGTACAACGTAAGTCGGCTAGAACAAAATGAAGCAATTTAATAGAATCTCGCGGAGTCACCGGCGAGCAAAGTTCCACGAGTTTAATGTGTAGCAATAAGGAGTGGGTCGCGGCAGTGCGCTGAGACCCGCAGGCTCCGTGCACTCTTAGTTTACTTCGTAGGATTTGTAACTTGTATGTTAGTTGGCAATTCACTCGATGAGACAATAGAAGTTCTTCGGCAAACTGCACGACAAACAGTAGTCACTATTATCAAAGTAACTAAACCCATTTATTTTTACAGTAGGTAACTTCTGTAGTTACCAATTTAATATTATTAATTAAAGAAAACATTGAAAACTTTACGAAGCACCCTGACAGTATGTCAGGGCACAGATAATATAATACTATACGTACAGATGCCTCATCTCATACAAAGAAATGTGACCGATTTAGCGCGGGCTATCTTCGGGCTATACATTTTTCTGTGTTTAAAGGATTTTTCAAAATTTTAACAAATATTTTTCATGATGTATTTTTTCGTGTTCTCAATTTTACACAAACTTCAATAACAAATCGATACATATATCGCCATCTATTATGAGTTATTTCAACAAATGTTCCTTTGTTCCTGATGAGACCCCATGGTCAGGGTATATATAAATCATTCAAAAAGCAAGCCAATTCTTAATGATGAACTTCCCAATAAAAAGAGTTCAATAAAGATAAAAATATATTGAGAAAGTTACTGAGAATGATTGATGACGCCAACGAAGAATGACACCCGACGGATGATATTAAAAAGAATTCCGTCAAGAGAGGGGCAATACGTAATGCGAATCAAATATATTCACAGAGCCATGAAATTTAATATAGAGTCCCTATGATTTAACATGAGTGACGTGCGAGGTATCCACCTTTGTATTGAACACAAGTATGTGGGAAATTGGCGAAAATTACCCGTACAGTTCGGGCTGTTTGATAGCGGTGTAAACGGAACCTCTGATTACATATGCATGGATGGCATACGTAGCAGGCTATGACGTGTCAGATTGCAATAGTGTAGCTGTAGGTTGATAACCCATAACTGTAAAAACCGTAAACACGACTTAGTATTCCCCTCACACGATTCTTACAATACGGATTTAGAATAAGGTAAACATGACTGATCCCGTGTATACACTTTTGTTGAGACAGAATATAAGTTCGGTAATGATATGTATCGAAAGCTTGATAAAATATTTGAAAACCAAATTCATTTCTTAATTGTACTTTACGTTCTATCGTAAAAATTAACAATTGAACCGAAATCATTTTCATCTTTGATAGATAAGTAAATTACCATTTTATTGATTTAGGGATCGTTATATCAGTAGGTATTATGTTCAGAAAGAACCACTTATTATTTATACTAAACCCTCAGACATTGTTAAAATATTTTTTGCGAGTATTCGAAAAATATTTCGTCAAATAAAATTAATAAGCACGTCAAACGCAAGGCAATGAAAAGACTAAAAATAATTATTAATATCAGCCAGCATTCGAAACGGTTTGATCTTCTAAACGAAATTTTTTATCAGATCTCATTGAAGCCGGGCGGGTATCGCGTGAATGGAGCGCCGTAGATTACGTTTGTTGCTTTGTATTAAAACTGATGGGAATTTATCTCAACATCCCGTTTTAAAGAAGAAAAGTGACGTTATCAAAAACCAATATCGTGAGGGGCGGCGGCGAACGAGAAAAATATTTTTCGTCATCATTTATCAAAAACACGGGTGTATTCGCGAGTTCTTTGAGGCAATGTCTGTCGCCCCGTCACAAATACCATCCACAAAGAAAGGTAATTTCTGTGGAACTGTTCGGAGTGTATTAAAATCTTTTATGAAAATGAGCACTTACTTTTTATGTTTCGTCTTTGCTTCGACATGTATAAATACAATAATCATCTTCTTATTATAATAATTTATCTGTTAAGTTTCTGTTGATCGATCGTTGTAGATAAGTTCTATATTTTTGGTGTTCTACAAAATTATTGTTTAATAATTACCAATTTTTTGAGAATAATTTAAAAGAAACTTTTTTCAACCGTTCTACAAGGTTCTACAATCTGACTTTATTAATTATGTTTTATCCTTTCATTAACAAATGCGATAGAAGGGCTCAGTTGGTATTATAAAAATAAACAATAACCAAATTGAAATAGGTACCTACATAAATTATTTCAACCAATTTCTCTCTTCTCCGTTCGTCAGCGGTGTTGTCCTCGACCTCTACGCCTCATTAGACAACAGCGCAAACTTTAAGCGTATTTATGACAATATATAAAACGGACGTAAGGAAGGAAATTGTGACGTCATCATTTTCCTAAATCATCATCAGTCCCTTCCGGCCCTTAATGTGGAAACGAAGAATTAAATTCGTTTTACGAGAGGGACTGTTTTACGGCCCGCCGATTCCGCTGACGCATCTTCAATACATTCATCGTGATAGGCTTTTATTTCGGCCTCCACCTCGAGCTTATTATGAAAATCGTCTTGTTTATAGACGTCCTGGTAAATACTTATATTTGCATTTTTCCTCTCTCAAAAACCCCGAGGTCGGACATAAACCCCTAAATTGAATATCTTATACTATTTATCTTCATGCTCTGAATAAATCTATTCAAACCCCAGTCGTAGTGTGCAACGCGCAAATTATTACCGCAGAAAATAAATTAGCTTTGCCTCGGTGTATTCGCAATTGTGGATAAAAATCCGCCGACGTCCACGGATGATGGATGATCGCGGGATCCCGCGGCGTCCACACCCTCGCCGCCACTCGCTTATTACGAAGGAATAACGCGAACTTTGCACAAAATGAACTGGAACTTGTTCAGTAGGAAAATCGTCGAATAAACCGTGATTGCTTTTTACACAGAATTACTTACATTATTGTTCTTGGTGTGATCGTCTTATTGGATTTTATTACCAGAAAGAAGATTAGAAAAATTGCTACCATTCAACGTCGGATGAGGGGAGCCGAGCTACGAAAATATCATAATAGCGAGCCTTATCATTAGACGACATTGTTTTTATGGAGAGGAAGTAACGTATGATATTGTTCGGAAGCGAGTAGACACAGTCGTAAAACTTGGCGAGATAAAACGATCCCGATATTGGTCAAAATCGGAGCCAAAGTAAACAGAGAGACCCATTGTGTTCGGAGGCGAGTGAGGAAGCAGACGGCCTAGAAGATTTGGATTAACGTTTGCAACAATAAAGGGGGAGCACGGACGCTGAGGATTTAAAAGGGCGGGTTTTACTTTTGCGAAGATTTTCTTTTTGAACCCAATTACATATAACGGGCGGACATTCGTGTTTATTCGCGAGGATCCGCCGCACTTGCTTTGACCGTTACATTTTCCACGTTAATGCTCCGCAACGACCTCTAATGGCCTCACTTCGATCTCACGCTAAATTTCTATCGTTATTGCATTTGAGGAGATTCGGGATAAAGCGCGGGGTGCGGTAATGTTGCCGTGAACACAACATTTCTTTTATTGTGTCGCGTCGAGAACTGGGAAAGAGTGTCGCGTCGGGAGACGGATACTTTAAATTGTTTACAACTTGTGCCTGAACTCGCGCCGTGCTGTAGAACTTCGCAGAGACGCGGCCACAAAGTCTGCGCCCGCAAGGTCATCTGCGAGATTAAAGCGTGCTCGTAAATCTTGATGCTGAAAGTTTTGCACCCCGCGATATAACTATACCCCCACTGGCTTATTTATACCTACGTTGCGCGAACAAAAGCCTTTGTCTCTGAACTTATCGGGGCTTGAAAGAAGAGAAATTCATTACGGTGGCTAATAACGACCAAAATTAAACAAGGCACATTACAGAGCGGGCCATCGATCCTCAACAAGACTCCCTGGCTACAGGGTCGACGTTATTGAATTAAACTTTAATTATATTAAAAAAATTAAAAACAAAGTTGGCTCAACTCTGAGCCAACTTTGTTTTTAATTTTTTTAAAACATTTGCACAGTTGAGAGCACCGCAAATATTATAAGTATAGCTCCCCGCGCCCCCGCGCCCCCGGGCACTGGTGCTCGGGCCGCGCGGCAGGCTCGCGGCTCGAGCGGCAATATGTAATAAAACTGTCACACACAAGACGGAAAGTTCAAAGGCTGTGGAACGATTACTGCCAATAATAATTCGTTTTTTACAGAGAGAAACGTTTCCTTTTAACATCAAAGGCTGTTCGCTTGTCGCAAAATACTCAACAGCTTATTCACGGAGCGCTTGATGTGTATGTTAAATGGTGCGTCTCGATGTCGTTCGAAACACTTCGCTGAATGTGGGTATTGATTGCTGCGATCCTGTCTTTCCTAAATATGTCCCTCAACATTTACTATAGTCAACTCAAGGCGCCGGCCTTGAGTTGAGCTTAGAGAGCCGTCTCTAAGCTTAATATTATTGGAGCCACGTTCAATCTTTTGCTAATTTATCAACCTGTTTCCGATAACACGAACACTTGAAGATCCTCAAAGGAGTTTCCAATTATCTTCAAATCTGTCGCACTTCTCTTGTTAGCGCTGAAATTGGCTACAATGCCAAACGAGCTGTACAGCTTCGCTTTAATCCGGACGATCGTTAGGATATGCACTCAAGGGTGGAGTGGGGCCGCCCCGAGTGACCATCTATCAAAGTAAGCCTCGTTAACTTAGAGAGCGCTCAGTTTTAATCGCAAGCACTTCTGTTTCTGAAAATCGGCAAATCGGGATGATAAATGTGTGGGGAGAGGCCAGCGATACTTTTTCCAAAGCGGAGGAGGCCGCGGGGCGCAGACTGTAATTTATATTCAATCCGCGCGCCGCCAAACAGATTACGTTGTGTCATGTCACTTGTATCGGAGATACACTACCTGCGCCGGTTTCATACAAACACGCAGAATATATCGCGCAAACGTTTGTCTGGATAAACAGATTGTTTTTCTTTGGTTTCCCTTTCTGTTTCGGCTGGAGAATAAAATATTTGAAACGATCATATTAAAGGCCTGACATCTTAAAATTATTTGCGTACCTAAGCCAAATGATACCCCTTAATGTATTTACAGATTATTATGTGTAAAAACTTTTGCTTATCTTTGTCTTATGTCTAGGTGTAAATCTGTAATGACTGACTATAAAAACAAAATTACTTTTAAATTACTGTAGGTATGCAGTAATTTGAGTGAGATTCAGAGAGGCTTAACAGAATAACACTGCCAGCTGTTAAGAATAGTTTTATATAATTTTATTTATCAATTGAAGGACCGCGTATAGAAGTCCCGGCTCGTCTGTGAGTGAGTGAGCGTGTGCGGCGCGGGATGTGTCGATTTATTCCAATAAAGCACAATATTGCTACCGCCGTCAGACCCAATGACGGAATTTCGATTCCCGCGTTCCCAGGGAGCGGATGCGACCCCGGCCACAAAGGGGGGCTTGGCAGAGGCTTATGTGTCTCAAACATCGTCTTGGACGCGTCCAGATTGTCCGAAATTCGTGACTGCGGCACACATAGGTATATCATTCATGTCACGACCGTAATTTTTTCTAATAGTCACAAAAATAAATTTCTTGCTTGCCGCTTTTTGTTAACTGTTCATATTAGAATATCTTATGGCAACTCACGCTCGAGGCTGGTATGCACGCCTCAGCCAATCTTCGCGACAATCGTTCGTCAGTTACTTGAAATTTAGACGTGGAGTGCAAGTTTACCCCACGTATAACCATTTGTCTAATCCGCAATCAGAGCTGACAGCTGTACACCACCACGCCAGGAGCCCGAAGGGGTAGAAAGAAATGTGCTCCACTTCGCCCCCTGCTCCCTCACAGTATCGCTTACTAACGCGAGAAAGTGCGAAGCTATCGACATTTATCGGGCACAGTTCCAACTTCGGATTTTGCCTGACATTTTCACACGGCGAGAAACCGCAAATGCATTTAGTTGATATTATTTAGATCGAACTTGGGCGAAGAGTGCACAAAGTGTGATGCCGTTTTCATCATTACACTGTGTCGCCGAGGATTTAAAATCATGATTTTTATATTGTCTTTTTTAATTTATAAGTGTGTCTTTTTAGGGTTCCGTAGTAAAACTAAGAACCCTTATAGTTTCGTCATGTCCGTCTGTCTGTCCGTCTGTCACACCATCGTAAAATCTACAGTTCATAACCAATTTGAATGAAACTTCGTAGGTGGGTGTCTTTTATAAGCCGCCATAAAGGCCTGTAGTGATATTATGAAAAATAAAATAATTAGGGGGGGCTCCAATACATTAAACTGAAGAATGAAAAAAAATATTTTCCTGCACCCCATCATGTGGGGTATCATTGGATAGGTCTTTAAAAATAACATAGAGGTTTCTAAATGACTTTTTTATTTAAGTGCATATTAAGTGAACTAGGAGCTGCGAAAGTCGTTAACAATGTGTCCCCCCCCTGTAATTTTCCAACCGCGCTATCTAAAAATCTGGAAAAAATCAATCTTATGGCATTCAATAAATACTCTCGATTAAAATTAATTTGAACAAAATACGTCAATAACTTTTTGAAATATTCACTTTTTTCAGTTTTGAGTTTGACAACTGCAAAAAAACTTATATTTGCGGTCGGAAGACTGAAATGCTTCTTGCTACGGAACCCTACACTGTGCGTGGTCCGACACGCTCTTGCCCGGTTTTTTTTAATACAGAATGACATTTCTCTGAAAAAGAACCCTAACTATAATAAAAAATTCAAATGCACTTCAGGAGCAGTGATAGCACGCAGATTAATTCTAAAACTTAACTGAATATAAAGCATTTAATTGAACAAACACAAAAGATTTGCAACAACCATTACGTAACCCGCAACGAAAAAGTATCAAAATGAAAGGAACTTAAAAAACCTTACGAAGGAGGAGCTAAAAGTGTGAAAATAGTGAAGATCGCGAGAGGAGCGGTACATGTGACGGAACTAGACGAGGGTGGAGAACACTTTAACGATTTTGTGCGATCGCCGGCGGCTGGCGGCGAGGACACCCGTGAGCTCGCTAACTCCTTCAGAAAACATTTTATTGGTGATAGCTACTTACTATGTTTAGGTGTGTATTTTGTCTTAGAATCAAGTCAAACATTGTCGTGTTCAAAGAAACTTCTCTGTCTTGCAAATAATCGACCGCGTATTTCCATTTGATTTTTTCCACAACTTACCTAGTTGAACTCACCCATTAAGCCTATATAAAGCTTATTTTTGCTTTGATTTTAGAAGCGATGCAGCCTCATTTGCAACCCTTGACTGTGATTTTAAAGCCCATCGTCATTTTGATCTGTGTAATCTAAATTGTTAATTAATTTAATGAGCAGCACATTAACTTCAATGTAATTAATATCCCGGCCGCACGCAGTTTGTCCCTGTCGGCCGCCAGGAATGTTCCAACTGACTGCAAATACATTTGTGTCATGTTGATACACATTGACATACAGTTAGTATACCGTATTATAATTCTAACGCGGTTAACATCTATTTCATATTAATATCATGCTACACGATCCAATACATGGTCCTTAGAGACGACCAAGAGGAAATAATGAGTCGTCTATATTATGGATAAATGAAGGAAGATACTCGTAATAACTGGAAAATAAAAGATGATCGTAGAATCAAATGGATCCATTCTTATCTAAAGAATTTTGTATTGTTTGCTGGGAAAAAAATCTCACTAATTTATAATCCCCTACACGACATAAGCGTGTTAATATTCATAAGCTCATAAGAGGCGTTGCAAAGGGATCTCAAATTTTGAGTTAACCGAGCGGGTCGCGGTAGCTCAGTTGGTTCAGAGCAATGGCACGGGTCGCCAGAGGTTGCGGGTTCAAATCCCGTTCGCGACATTCGATTTTTGAGAAATCTCTTAAATATTTAATAACATGTTAATATTGTTAGATAACCTAAAGACAAAATCTAGATGCATGGAGTAATTGAGGCCAAACAATTGACGCTGCACTATTACGGAGCACCATGGAGCTCCCCTTTCGATACACGAGCCGATCGTTAGAGCGAACAACTAGCAAACGACGCCTGAACCAACCAATTGCACCAAGTGGGAACCATTAGAGGCTTATGTTTGGGTAGATATACTGCCCTCTACCCATTACCATTGCACTGAAATTAACATTGGTAATGATAGTTTGATAAGAATTTGAAATAACGTTGTTTTTCAGAATCAGAGATGGTTAGAGAGCCATTCAACTTGCCTATAAACGGTGCGGTGGTGGGTGATAATAACTTAATGAACTAAAAGACTGGATTAGTCACTTCAGATCATTGAAACAAAGGAGATGTGCTAATAGTACAATTTGTTTAATATGTTCGCTTCGACCAAACGTTTTGGCATAATTTAATGACGCGAAATTCAAACGCATTATAAGAAGTTATTAACAAATAACAGTCAAAGTGATTCGCTCTTACCTACATATTTTTTGCTACATCTGCCTTTTGATCTATTTTTTGAAAAACATTTTTGTTTAGTTTCGTGGTTTTTATCATTGAGTGTTCCTTGCGACAAAAAAGGGGTAATGTGTGGTTTTAATGCATTAGCGCCTTTAATATTTTAGCTTGTTCTTTTTCATGATAGGTACTCATATTATCATTTTGTAGGCAATACTAGAGATTCTTGATTCGACTCCACTCTTTATTTCTTTTAGGGATGGGCTTCATTGGGCTATCTTTTAAATTGTGAATAGGCCGGTTGACGTTCGTCGGATATGATTACTAAATATAGGCAAATTCCATAATACAGCTAGTGGAAAAACTTTCAATATATCTTCACCAAACTACCACATCACCAAAAACTACATCTGGTACAGTTTACTACTATGCAAAATAAAATAAAGTTAATTTATACTGAATTCATCAAATAACAGCTGTTACAATTTATGGCCACGCAACCACCACGACGGGTTTCTCTACGTTTTTAGTCTGTATACAATATGGCCGCCATTAACAAACAGTTTGGACGCAAACCATAAATTTGTGAACACGCAAAAACAAAAAGCACTCTCGACCTAAAATTACAAGAACACTTATTCATTGCTTGGCGGAGTTTTAGCACGAAATTCCTGCCTAGGCGGAGTTTAAAGAATTTAGCGAGCTAACGAAATTATGGGAGTTGCGTCTACTGTACAATTTAGACTAGATAGTGATGGTGTTGGCAGGAAGAATTATTTTAGTAGGTAATTTCGGAAGCCAGGGATCAATTGACATTAATGTACCTTATCAATATTAAAGATATATAATGTCTATAGATATTAATGTATATTGATCAAACTTCATGTTAGCTGTCGTGATCGGTTGAATAAAACGACAACGATATCATAAAGACAACATGTGATTTGAATACAGATACAATTGAATTTAAGCTTTTAGGAGTCAGTTTTTCCAACTGACCAGATACAGCCATTTATAAGCTCCGCAGTCGCGAATCTCTTAGAGAACTGTTCAAAGAAATAAACATCATGACGGTGCCTTGCCAATACATTTACGAAAACATAATGTATGTTAGGAAAAATCTACATCTATTTAGTAAAAGATGTGAAAGACACCATTATAATACTCGAGATGGGAACAAACTAGTTCAACCACGCTACAGATTATCGAAAGTACATACATCTTTTATGGGGTACTGTATAAAATTTTATAATAAACTACCTCCCAACGTTCTCCAATTAAATGAGAATATACTCAAAGATTGTATAAAACGCACACTTTGTAGGCAAGCATATTATAAACTAGAAGATTATATTGCTGATAAAGATGCTTGGCTTAATGCTGGTCCTGCTCCACAACCACTTAGACTCATATAATCGGAGTTAATAACTGCTCTTGAAGTTCCCCTTTATGACTTTGTAAATTTTATTATTCTTCTGACATTTATAGGTAATCAGTCCAGAGATTGTCATGAATTAATTGTTCGTTTCTAAGTAAGCTGGTTTCTCTTGTATAGTTATAAATAACATTATTTTTGTATATTTAAGTAAATTTCTTTGAGATTTGTGAATGTGAGTACCATGTAGATATTTACAATGTTTTAAGCTGATTGTAGTATGACAGTTGAGAGCATGTCATGCTCGCTTTAATGTACCGCTGATGGTGGCGTGTGTATTGGATCGTTCGATTCCCTCCAAAATGGTTGAGTTAAACGGTGCTGATGCACGCGTCATGTCCGTGAACGGGCGCTGTCAGTCGATACTGGTCATCTCTTGACTGCTCAAGCAATATTTTGACATTTTACAGGTTTAAATGATTTTTATTTTATTTTAGTACCTACCTTTGATTTTATTTTTTATCCTAAGGGATTTTTAAAATATCTCACATTGCTCTCACATATTAGGGCATAAATGTAAACAAAGAAATTGTATAGTTGAATTAGTTGAAAAAGAGTAACCATGGAGTTTCTTGTCCGTTCTTCTCCATAGGAATCTACGTTTTGGAACGGACAACTAGCTTCAACTAACGGACAAACTGACTGACAACTATTGCTTGACTATTCAAAAGTGCCTGTAAATGGTCTAATTGAAATAAATGTTTTTGACTTTTGACTTTTGACAGTACTGAATACCCCCAAAGACAACATAGATAGTAGGTAAGTATAGACATTGTTAAATTAATATATTTTTTACGTGTGTAGGTATGTGACGGGCTGATGGATAGTACTCACAAATACACAATCCGTTCTACAGAAATCTGTAGTTAACTGAGTGAAATAGCCTGAAGTACCTACATTATAATTTTAGTCACAAACCCATTAATTCCAACAATAACCTTTCCTTTTTGTCCGCTTTCAGAACTGCGGCACAATGAGCAGCTAACATTCTTTATTTTCTTTAGTAAGATCATCGTTGAAGAGATTTAAACTAAAGGAAACACTACAGTAGAAGTTGAGAAAGGCTCCGCATTTAAATACAAGTGAACTTTTACATAACACTCCTTTATTCATAACGTTCGTAATTATGATGGAGTCGAACAAGTTCGTGCGCTACTTCCGCTAGTTTTAACATAAATTGCTACAGAACAAATGCAGCGCTCATTAGCAGCTGTTTTTAATATTTAATTGCGAACAGTTTTCATTTTCGTCAATGTGATATCCGTTCCTAATTGAATTAATGAAACGGCGGCTAATGGGCGGCGGGTCGCCGGGCGGCGGCCGCGGGGCGCTGCGCGACGCTCCCGCACTCGCACTCGCACTTATTTGCATATTAATCTATTACTCGCTCAAAGTTTCACTCTCAGGGATTTGAAAGCGATCCGGCCTCGTTCAAGTTTTGTTCCTATTCATTGTGTTTCGGAACATTCTCTCTTTTTTGCTTAAATTTACTTAATGGATTAACAAAGGAGACGTTTTTACGTTGCTTTTGTTTGCCGCTTGTGTGAATTTAATTTAAATATCTGGATGTACACGGCAGGAAGCTACTGGGGTAGCTAAGTGACAATTATTGTGACAAAGTGCTATAAAGGGACGCGAAAATAGGCTTTAAAAAAACAGTAAGAGTACAATTGTACACAAATAGGCACTTGACCTATACGTAGGTAGGTACACAGTTGTTGATGTTTACGAGCTCTTACGATATTCCTAACAGTGTTATTATATCATAACTTTAGCCACCTCACAGACGGCTAACGATTAAAGTTCAGTCTAAGCTTGATAAATGAGCTCCCTAGGAGATGGCTGGATATTATACATACATACATAATAAACTCAACGCTGTGAGATGATAAATAATGTATATTTAGAGAAGGTTATTAGATTGAAGACGTCACGGGTGCTCTGCGCGAGAGGAGGGTTGCTTGAGAGGCTCACGAGCGCAGCGGTCCAACACACATACGATCACAGAAATTGGAATATAAAATAAATTTGAATTGTTTTGATGCATTAGTATGAGACATAATAACAGCCCGAATGGTACCTATATTCATCAGTGAGATACTTGAAAGTATTCACATACAGCCGCAAAATTGGGGGTTAAGAAGTTGCATCAAAGGTATGGTCATCGCACCGTCTCTTCACCTGTGAGATAAAGACAACTAAAGCCCTAAGCGTATCGTTATAGACAACTAAAGCTCCAAGCGTATCGTTATAGACAACTAAAGCTCCAAGCGTATCGTTAAAAACAACCACTTTAAAATACATAATATTTTTATGCAAGTATTATTAGTTAAGTTATTAAGTTTTTATTTCATAATTTCAAGAAAATACTTACCACTGGTGTATGCAGTGTTGCCTGAAACAAAAAGAAACAATGTTAAATAAACTATTTCAGTAAAACTATGCTATAAACAACTATGTCATAAATATTTAATAGCATATTTATTATAGGTATCTTATGTTTTAATATTTTTAATAATAATTGCCGTAGGTACCTGGTATTAATGTTTAAATAAAAAATTAAAAAGCCTCGACACAACCAACCCTTATTAAGTAAAAAAAATGTTTCAAATTATTGTTGACTATTAAAGGCGTCGGGGTTCATATCACTGTAGTGTAAGTCTTAGTGTAATTAATATAAACTGCCTATACCTATTTTGTCTACTTAGCGGCCCCCCTACGCATTTAAGGGTCAACAGTAATCTGAAACTATTATTTTGAATTTTTAAGGTTAGTTTTAGGTGTCGGGATTATTGTTAATTTTTTGAATTTTTCGAGTTGTATTAAATTATCGCTTTAGGGCGTAAACATTAAATAAGCAAGCATTTAAGCCCGCAACCTCGTGGTTTAGAAGTGGGGTACACAATTAATAATGTTCAGATATCACAACGTGTGGTGTAGGACACGCGACCACGTGCATTATATGTATATTAAATTCCTGCGGCCGCCGCGCCAGTGGTGGGTACTGTAGAAAGAATTCGTGTAAAGAATGCAAGGCGCGGCGCAGCGTATGAAACCGAATAAACTCGGTTGCAGCTCCATTCATTATTATTTATACAGGCATATTTACGTAATATTTAATGAAGCTATAGGGCTATATATAGCTATATATAGCTAGAAGGAATTAATGCTTACAATTAACCTTTTCGATTGGCATCATAAAAATACAGGTTGTTCTTTTTAGGGTTCCGTACCAAAATGGTAAAAAAGGAACCCTTATGGTGCGACTTCGTCTGTCTGTCTGTCTGTCACACCTGCTTATTTCAGCAACTACTTATGCTATCGACTTGAAATTTGGCACAGTTATAAAGAATGCTTGTTCAACTTTATTGCAAAAAGTCCACAAATATTTTTATTTTTATTGCAAAAGGGGCCGGAGTGGGGGTCCGAAATTTCAAAGTGGGGTTACTAGGTCAAGTGACATATCATATGAAAGGGCTTGATCTGCACATTTCTAAAAATATTTTTATTTTATTTTATGTCTCACAATTTTCGACATATGATGAAAAATGTCCAAAAAAATACCATTCACCCCCTTAACTCCAAAGTTTGTGGGGCGAAAAATCTGAAATAATTAGAGTTGATAGGAATTAACCCAAATATGGCACCAAAAATAAAACGATGTTCCTAACTAGTACAGTTTTTTCAAAATCATCAAAATTCCTTCACAAACAAACTTAGTTAGCGGTCCGGATTTATTAAAGTGAATAAATCCGGACCGCTAACTAAGTTTGTACGTCCAAAAATGATACGAAACCCTCGGTGCGCGAGTACGACTCGTATTTGGCCGGTTTTTTTCACATTTGTTCGGTTCGATTCCCGGATGAAGCAAGCAACTTTAAAAAAATATTTAAATGCAGTATTACTTAATTTAAAAAATAAAGTTTTCATGAAGCAAAACTTCGTATCTCAAATATTTAAGGTACTTTCCCTCATGTTGTATAGCCGTGGGACACCCTGTATATGTCCACCAAGAGGGTGGGTACCTAACGGCATGCTGTGTGTATATTTCTCGCGCCACACCTTTTATGATTAATAATTTTCACGATAATTCACATTAGGTAACGTGAATAGGTTGGTAATTTTGTAATCTTGCGTTTAACCTTTGAAATAGCAAAATATTACTTCAAATAAACAGTGGCTGTTTAGCATCTAATTTAGAGATCAAGTTATCCAAAACATTAGTTAATGAAAATATAAAATGTGTTCCTTACAAAACTAAACAAGTTTCTGTTAATTCCCAATCCACATTGTGATGACGTTCCCGGTACCTATCGGTCAACTCCTACCGCAAGCCGCGCTAAGAAATGCCAAACAACATTTTGCGTATAAACAATAAAAAAAAGCCACCACAAACCTAACTATATCTCATAAAAACCGCTCTTTTAGTTTCGTCTACACATAATAATATATTCCACCGCTCAAAACCTACTAAAGATCCTGACCGAGTCGGTTTCTCAATTTAGTAGAAAGCCATCTTGGAATATTTTATTTGGTTCCACTTCGGGGATGTGATCAACAAGAGAGCTGCGGATCCCCTCAATTCCTTTGCGTTCAACTTATCTTGTATTTGAGCGGTGACAGGTTCGCTTTACGCTGAACTGATGCCACTTTTCCGATACTGTTTTCATGTAAATCGGTTTTGCTCAGAAACGTATAACGCCCGGTACAGACCTTTCAATGAATCAAAATCCTGCATTTTAATAAAAACAACTTTTAGCGGATTACATCGCGTATATTTTCGAATTTTATTTTTCCTAACATTTCGAACACCTATGCAGTCTTCTCGTGACCACGGTCAATGCAACCTGATCAAAACTTTGAGTTTAGTCAAAATACTGATATTTTGATTTGTTTGTGCGCAAAAAATCCTGTTAACACTAAAACACTTATGTAGTAATCGCAAAAACTTAAGAATTTATAAAGTCAAACAGTAAAATAAAATATAGTTAAGCCCTTCACGGATAATATTCTCATCGCTGCATCGATTTAAACCTAATAAAATTGTGTTTGAAATTCTGGCATAGCAAAGCTGGCGATTTAAATATTGAGTCAGATCTAAACAGCTGATTCATTCTAACTTTACTTGAGCTAGGCTTAATAGAACCATCAAAATGTCTGTTATCATAATCTTAACTATTTATTGTTAACATCGTTGTGTTGCGGTATTTCCTTTATAATATTTTGGACACATCTCCCACTTATATTTCGACAGCAGAAAGGGAAACTGGAAAAAGAATTAGCTACTTATGAACCCACACAAGTCGTAAAAGCTGACAGGCGAAGGGTCTCCGGTGACTTCGCTCGCGAGGACGTAACTGAAGGCTTTATATCAATTGGATAAGCGCTTTTATCCGATAAAACTTTTCTATGTAAAGATAACAATGTTAAGAAGCGTTGTTATAATTCTTAAGTCAAAGTTATTGACCCTTGAAGACAAAATAAGTAATGGAGTAAATCACCGAAGTAGGTAGGTACACTATAGTTAGGTAGGCACATATAACGAAGTAACGGTCCGTTTTGTGACAGAAGTGCGCACTTATCTACATAGACCCAGGTTAAGCTGCAACGTTGCACTTGCCGTAATAAATAAACAATGCACTTGGAAGCTCGAGGCATACACCCATATTCTAAGACGTTCCTTCAAAGCTTACTCAACTCAGAGCGCCGGACGGCCTCAGAAACACCCTCCGAATGAAATTCTTAGTCGCACGTTAGAGTGAATCTTGAGATTCCTCGAATTAGGCTGCCTCCGATGAGGTCGAGGAATTGCTATTCCACGATTAGGTTGCTACTGCCAGCACTTGCAAATACCAGCGATAACGATACATATACTGGGTGTCCCACGGCTATGCCACATGGAGGGAAAGTACTTTAAATATTTGATAGGAAGTATATTGCTTCATGGAAACTTCACTTTATTAACTACACTTTATGACTGAAGTCTGAAACACAGTTTAAAAATAACTAAATAATAATGGTGTCACAACTCACACACCAACATTAGCTTCGAGGATCCGTTAAGGTCGATTCCGAGGTACTTTTATTTTGACAGATGATTCTCATCTCGACTGAGGAAAACTCTCAAATCGTTGAAACGAGGACGTTTATTCCAACTACATATAATAGACTGTCAATAGTGTTGAGGAAGACTGAGTTGAAGTGGAGTCAAGTGGAGGAAATTTCAAGGGAATACACAAATAAAAGACACGGCTTCACACAAAACAGAGTACCTACATACAATCGTAAAAAACCGAAGTGAAGATATCGTAACGGGTCACCCACACATCGATTTTAACAATTTCATTGAGGCAGGCTAATCATGGTTATTTAAAAAAGCCGCTACTCGAACCGGCTTGTAATCGGGACATGAATTCATAAGCCTGCCATCAGACGCACGCCGCAAATGGCTTGCTGCCTCGGGGAGGCTTCCGCCCCATGGGGCAACCCTCACGCCTCAGCGAGCTCCTACTGTCTCATGAGAGGGGTTGCAGTGGCAGCGGGGACGATGCCAAATAATCAGATTTACTGTAAGAAAGCTTTTTAATTGAACATTTTGACGATTGCATTGATACAGTCAAGAAGAGCTTTATCAATATATTTCACTACAGTAACTCAGATAAATAACACAGTTGCTGACGCTGGTCTTCATTTTGAAGCACTGATTTAGAAACATAAAACACAAAGGATGTTCGTGATTATCCAATAATGGGTTGTAGAGGTCAGATGGTAGTCGTTCCATGTAAAATATTGATATTCAGCCGCAACTAGTTAGACGGGAAGCCAACCCCAATCAAGTTTGGGAAAAGGCTAGGCTGAGATGATAGCAATAGTGTTACACAATTGTGGTGTTCACCAACCGCAATTACGATTAAGAAAGATGTTCCTTTAATGCAATAAATATATGTTAACGGGCTTTTGTACATTTAACTTCTTTTATCTACACAAAAAGCAGCTATAAATACTATTTGGAGGACTAGTCCAAGTAAAAAGGTATTTAACCACCGATTCGCATAGATATATGATGCTCTTCGCTATCAGAGCAGCCCTACCCATCGCACCGATACATGCAGTGAGGTGAATAATTCAGGCGCACCGGCGGGGCCCAGCGCTGGGCGCCCACGGCTCGCATCCTGTGATTGTTGCCCACTGCCCAGTAACCGAGCACTTCCTGAATTAATAGCTGCTGAACCGATACGTGAGGTCAACGTTGTATGATCCTGAAACAGTAGATACATTTAATACTTGGAAACATGAATTTCGGGATGGTTATTTAAAATATTTTTTATGAAATGATTAAAATAGTGAGTTACAGTTTACATTGAGAAACATAATTGTAAGCTGTAATCCTTACTAATATTATAAATGTGAAAGTAACTCTGTCTGTCTGTCTGTGTGTTACGCAATCACGCCTAAACTACTGAACCGATTCAAATGAAATTCGGTACAGAGATAGTCTGGAGCCTGAGAAAGGACATAGGCTACTTAGGCTACATACTTTTTAATGAGAAAAAAGGGCTGTAAAGGGTTGAAATAGGGCATGAAAGTTTGTATGGAAATTACGTCATTTTTAAAACTAGAAGCTTGAAACTTATTTTTGAGATTTGGGGTGTAGGGTAGGTGTAGGGTAGGCGTAGGGTAGGCGTAGGGTAGGCGTAGGGTAGGCGTAGGGTAGGCGTAGGGTAGGCGTAGGGTAGGCGTAGGGTAGGCGTAGGGTAGGCGTAGGGTAGGCGTAGGGTAGGCGTAGGGTAGGTGTAGGGTAGGTGTACTAAACTTTACCAGTGCGAAGCCCGGGCGGGTCAGCTAGTCAGTTATATGATGATAATAGATGGTGATATCCTTCCTGACGTGTCCGTGTACGGTGACAGTAAGGTATTGGGTACATGAGTTAAATACTTACCTACCTAAATTAAATTCGGATAGCTAGCAAGCTGGTTCAATCATTAACAATTAATATAAGTATCCAGACAAAAATTGCAAATATGTATATATGTATAGTATAGTATAGTCAAAAGTTGGTAAACATTTTCCATTAACATGCTTTAGATTTTAATTCGAAGCTGCAACAAACAATATTGGAAAATCAAGTATTTTATGCAAGATAATAATGCGGCCGCGCGCGGCGTAGGTAGGTACCTACGTATGAACGGTTTCGTATGAAACTCAAAGTTAATTAGTACCTAACTATGATGGCAATCTTTATACAAATATAATTCTTCTGCACGTGTGTTTATCACTGAACTCTCCCTAAACGGCTGCACCGTGATGAAATTTTTTGTGTGTTTGGGTAGCCACTCAAACACACAAAAAAAATCATGACGGTGCAGCCCTGGATGATTTAGATTCACAATTAGACAAGGTACCTATAGGTAACTGTGTGACCGAGTTCTACGAAATCTTGCTAAACTAAATACTACTTACTACCTACGTATCTTTTTCATATCACACGACGAGTTAGCCAAGGGCGGATCTAGGGGAGGTAGATCATAGGGCTCACCCCACCCCCACCCACCCAGGCCTAGTGGACCTAGGCCCACAAGGGTTGGGCCTAGGTCGACCTCTGATAATATTTGAAGCCCGTTCTGGTTGGGCCTTGATTATGTGACCCCGCCTGATTCAAGCTGGATCAGCCCTTGGAGTGAGTGAGTGAGAAAAAACTCATAATTAATGAGTAAACTCCTTCCAAACCGTATAGCAGGTGCACCAACAACCTCCAAAAACCTCTAGCAACTTATTGTTGTTTATGTTGTTATTATTCATAATACAAATGTTGTTCCTGTTACACCAACCCTGCCGAACCAAACACATAACTTTTAGTAACAACATTGATGGTGTTTGAATGGAAGGAAAACAATGTACCAATATGAATTTAATACCTAAATACTCGTAGGTAAAGAAAATCAATTAAAATTAAGGGTCGTATTACAGAACCTACTCATGATTAAAGCATTACTTAAACTAGTTTCAAGCTACTTGATTGGTTGAAACTAGATTTAAGTAATGCTTGAGTCTTGAGTTAGGTTCTGTATATGTATAACCCCAAGACCGAGATAGATAAACGTCACTTAGCACGTGCTTTGGCTTAGGTATGTTTCCGTCACTGTTGCACAACTATCAAACTACAAGTGCAAGACAAAGACAGCAACATATCTAAACCAAAGCACGTGCTATGTAGCGTTTATCAATCTCGGCCTAATTATCTATTGTAGGACAACACCATTAAACGTCATGCCGTGATTGGTGAAATAATATATAAAAGAACGGCGCTTTAAGTTGAGCAGAAATAACGCAATGTGTACCTACCTCAGATCATAGAAACAAGGAGATATTATCATAGCAAATTAGTACGGGAACAACTGTCGCCACTTTTAGTACATTTTTCAACACAATTACAAGCGCCCCTCGTGAATATAAAGATCTCCCACACATTAGAAATTCCGCACAGCCTAAATCTAACACTGTTAATCGTCACTCAACACTAGCACTAAACTAAAACACTGTATAAAATCATCGATCGTGTTTGGTTCGTCACCAGCGTGTACTTTGTACTACATCCAATGTGGGCAAATTAAAGCATCAAGCTCAATAGCGCCTTGGCACATCTCCCTTGTTTCTATGATCTGTACCTACTGTATAATTTGCTTAGATGAAAGTTCATGTTAGAATATATTTGCGGTAAGTAATTTTTGAGTTACCAAAGTTCCTTTGCAGAGTTTTCAAGCAGTTAAAAAATACCTACGCGGTAATAAAACGTAAATATGACAGTAAGACTGTTCGATCTGGGATCAGCTGTGTTGGCACATAAACACCCGTTACCACACACCTACTTCAAATCAAGTACGGAAACCCAATCAGAAATCTATGCATTCAATTAACTGATCACAATATATGACGAGTTCACGAGGAAAGCTGCGGGATCACACGAGTATTTCCCTACTATTGTTTACGACGGGTCTAAGAGGGGGCGGGTACCACGACGCCCCGAGATAGATAAGTGGAGAAGGATAGTCCCACACTTGCTGGGGTAGCGGGCACGTACAGAGAGTGAAGACGCGCAATAATCCGAGTCAGTGTTTAGTCTGCTATGTATGTTTGTGACTTGAATAGCGCTTTTTGTCATCCGCCCAGCCTTTTCCCAAACTATCGGTCGGCTTCCAGTCTAACTAGTTGCGGCTGAATACCAATATTTTACATGGAGCGACTGCCACCTGACCTCCACAACCCAATTATTGGGTAATACCGGTATTCGAATGTTAGACTAGATGTCAGACTTTCGCTTCTGACTACCCGTAACGACTTTCAAAGTTATGGACCGACTGCTTAATGTGCTCTCTGAGGCACGGAGGGATCTCGATGTGTAAAGAACCACCCATCCAAGGACTGACCGTGGCAAGCGCAGCATAACCTCGTAGATCAATCGATTAGCGCAGCCGTCGTTTAGCCACGAGCCCCCATGAATAGCGCTTTGTGTATCTCACATTATTGAATAATAAGGCATCAATAAAGATAAATTTTCTACATGAATTCATGCGCCTTGTGCTTTTATGAGCGTAGTGGCAACCGTAGCGAAACAGCACCAACTGTTCTGTTCTGCCCTTCTTGTTACTAGATCCTTTCAATCAACATCATTTTCCGGAGGCGTATACTGAGCTTATGAGATTTGTTATAGGACTATTAGAATAAAAATAGCACCAGGATATTAAAGTATGGGAACTTTAATATCCTGGTGCTATTTTTGTTCTAACAGAAACGTTTTATTCATTCATAAAACTTCTGTATTCACGTATTCTGTGGTCGAAGGTCTCCGACCTTCGACCACAGAATAAGCAGGAAGCGACTAATTGGTAGATATTAATAACCGTATTGTTTTGTGCGCTTGTCGTCGTAAACTGGGCCGGGTTTATGAGCGCTCAAGTTTTATTGGTGAGCGCGATCAAATGGTATGGTTGACTAGTTCTCCACATTTATTATCTGGGTGTGTTTATAGAGAGAAATGTTGTCAGGAAGAAGCTCTTGAATATAATTTTGTTTATTCTGTGTATTTATTTTTAAAATAATATATATTCAAACTGGAAAAGGCTAAACGGGGTGTATTAGCAGTCCTCGCAATACAATGGGCACACGTCTTAGCAAACGTAGGTAAGTTTTCCCGGCACAAAGTTCTTGCTTTAAACAATCCCTAAAGAAAATGGATATTTAACGTAAAATAACAACGTCGACTACTTTTCACGCCAAAAACTATGATAATAACTTAAAATTATATAACGGTATTAATTACTTACCAAGTTCTTCTAGCACATAATAGAGGGCCGTAATAAATCTCCCGCTTTGTTCTTCAAGTTGCAAGGAGCAATATATTGCAACGTTAGCGTAACGTTATCGATACTACAGTCGTTAGCGTAATAACTGGAAGTGAGGCGCCACTCCTGTGTCAGTGATATATTGGCAACGTGACATATTACTATGTTAGGCGTCATACTCACTGCAACGCATCATGCGGCGGTGCGCAGCTGATGCGCGTTTTTAGTTGAGCGAACACGCGTGTTTTCTAAACAAACTGAGCTACTTCACTACTTGCATACAACGCCAAAACCCCAGTGTGTATGATGCCTTGTAATTTGTATCAAACATAGATATAAGAAAGAAGGTATCAACCAACGTAACATATAGCATAGTTTACGCACATTTACGATGTGTCCAACCAATTTGGGGGCAAAAGCCTATAAATATGACTCCCGGAATCCTTATATAAAATATTAGGAGTCTCAAAAATATTGAGTATCTCTACCTAATATTAATATTTATCTAATATATTTCATACTCTATGTCATGGAGTGTCATGATGAATGAGCCTCGCTAAATCATAGAGTCTATGATTTAGCGAGGCTCATCACATCATTATTTCATCTTCATAAGCTCATTTGTTGTCCTCGTCTGATCATACAGCCATGTCACTGACTTCATTGGTACTTATCTAATCACAATTTAGAATTTTATTCTTGACTAGCTTCCGCCCGCGGCTTCGCCCGCGTTTGTTGAGATAAAAGGTAGCCTATGTATTATTCCAGACTATAGTCTATCTGTGTGCCAAATTTCATCGAAATCCGTCTAGCCGTTTCAACGTGAAGTAACAAACTTACACACACACCCACACACACACACACACGCACAAACTTTCACATTTATAATATTAGTGTGATGAAACAACACATGAACGCTTACAAAGTACCGCAAAACTACCATCCAACTCGACTTCATGATTGAGCCGTGGCCACAATAATTCAGATGGACATTATCGATATCGAGTTAGCGCAATCAGCGAGCATTGAGCGCAAGCCTGGCCCGCAAGCCGGGCCCGGCGCAAGCCTGGCTTGTGGCCTGAATCACTAATAGCCGGACTCGTTACGTGGTCGCGCCAAAATTGGCCTTTTTGTCCTGTTTGTCTTTATTGGCGCCATTCGGCGGGCGCGGCGGGGCCTCCTCATTTGTTAGTTCAGTTGGAACTGGCTCGTATATATCCGCGCGAGATAAGTTTGGGTGATTTGTCAGGAGGGGCGGAGGTGCGGCTGGGGCTGGTCGGTTGGGACTCATATATTTTACAGTTCGACGTGTGTAGGTGGCAGAGGTCCATTGAACAATCACTTACGTCAGCAGCTTACAAAGCATATTTTTTGTGCCTTTTTAACTCACGGATTTAAGTAGACATAGGTTTTCGATATTGCCACTATAAAAGTAAAACCTACCTATGTAAAAAGCTGTTATGAAGGTATTCTATTAGAACCTACAAAAAAAGTTGTATTAGGTACCCAATTTTATCCAAAACGGACAGACGGACAGGAAGAAATTAAATGGGTTCCGTTTTTGCCATTTGGCCACGGAACCCTAAAAAATACCGGAGCTACATTTTAATCCAAGTCGAACTCGGCACAAAACTGCCAAACATAATACGAGTTCCAAGAATCTATGACTGAATAACGCAGCTCCGAAAATATTCCCAAATCTTAATCAAGCTCTAATCTCTTGGAAAAAGGTATCTGCCCATGGAGAAAAATCTCGGACCGATCTCATATCGAATAGAAAAGTATTGGAGGCGGGCAACAATCGGGGGTTACCTGGACCTCCGAATATATTTTTATATGAACTCAGACCCTTTCCCTTTTCAATGATACGTCGGGGAATATTTTGACAAACTAATATTAGCGGAGATTACCTCGACGGATAGTTATGCAAACACGGGATGATGTGGGCGGCCCGGGACGTATTAAGGATTGGTTTTACTTAAGTATGAAAAAGGTAAAGGAGGAAGATATTTGCGTGCATGCGCTATCATATATTATTCTTTAGTTATTCTTCCCATTCTTAACCCTGAATCCCATACCCTAAAACGGATCCTATGAAAATATTCGTAAGTCAGTTTTACTTGCGGATGATGCGTACGTAATTGTGTGGGAGTTTACGACTATGTCTATAACGTTTCGTTATTGGTAAAGGGACCGTTTATAGTTTACAGTATTGATGGTGGATATTGAAATTATTTATAAAAATAGAACGAACTATTTTTATCTGAAAATAAAGTGTGGAGTCTAGTGATGTACTGACTCCAGGAGAATCAGGGTGAGATTCTCCCTAGAAAGCTTGCAAACAAATCGGCAAATCTCACGGTAATATCACGCGGCGTGTCGGTATAGAGTAGACAGGCAGTTCTGTGTAAATAAAATAATATGAAATGAAAAGATTGTAAATAAAAAAAACCGGCCAAGTGCGAGTCGTACTCGCTCACCGAGGGTTCCATATCATTTTTGGACGTATAAAGTGAAAAAACGGACCGCATGACTAAGTTTGTTTGTGAAGGAATTTTGATGATTTTGAAAAAACTGTACTAGCTAGGAACATCGTTTTATTTTTGGTGCAATATTTGGGTCAATTCCTATCAACTCTAATTATTTCAGATTTTTCGCTCCGTAAACTTCGGAGATAAGGGGGGGGGGAATGGTATTTTTTTTTCAGACAGTTTTTATCATATGTCGAAAACTGTGGGACATAAAATAAAATGAAAATATATTTTGAAATGTGCAGATCAAGCCCTTTCATATGATATGTAGTAACCTAGTAACCCCACTTTAAAATTTCGGACTCTCACTCCGGTCCCTTTTGCAATGAAACTAAAAAACATTTTTTAACTTCAATCACTTGCAATAAAGCTGGGTAAGCATTCTTTATAATTGTTCCAAATTTGAAGTCGATAGCATTAATAGTTACTGAAATAACCAGGTGTGACAGACAGACAGACAGACGAAGTCGCACCATAAGGGTTCCTTTTTTACCATTTTGGTACGGAACCCTAATTACAATTTCCTGAAAATTGTAACATGATTATGTTTAATACTAACTTAGCTTCTGCTTTCTTCATACAAACAAAACGTGTCTAGACATCGACGTATTAGTCTAGATTAGTGAGTGGCTAATCCCAACATATTGGCATGTTACGAAAGAGGCACGAAGTAGGTAATGACGATGTCGACGTAAATGTTCAACTATTGCAATGAAGTGATGAATAACATTACGTAACAGGTGATGAAGTATATTGGAAATATGTTGACTTATTGAAGCATAATATAGAGATGTCATCAATTTAGACGAAGAATTTTTTATATACGAACGAACGTTGTTATACCTACTTCGTTTTTTGTCTCGCTACCTACCATGATGCAGACGGAATAATGTTAGTTTATTAAAATGTTCTCGCCCACAAAGGCTGCTATAAATAACACCGAAAGTTGGGTTCAATTAAAGTCAAACACGCCAGAACAGGTTGGGTTTAAAGTCTGCACTAGCAGGTAACTAGCCATCCTGTCCAAACAACGGTCTGACCCAATTCCCGGCCCTCCAATTTATGAGCTGGTTACTTCGGTGATCATCACTTTTACTTCGTTAAACTGCGTACAAGAAAAACTATACATATAAACACTGATTGACACAAGTTGGTTCCATTAAATAAGAGATATTATGCGTATCTGCCTACGTTGTTTTACGAAGTGTAATAAAATTCAAAGATCCAGACAGTTCTCTAGAATTTTCTCACAGATTTTCTACGAATTTAACCTTTAGGGAAGAAGCTACAAGTACATCGGAGGGCTGGGCTGGCGAAACCATTTAGTAAGTTGCCGCCGCGTCAAAAGAGATACAGTTACACGAAAGAAAGAGAGGCAAAAAGAGGCGCCTTGTAGGTTAATATAATTTTAGGCTCGCAGCGTTTTGCGAACTGAATTGCGTTGTATTGCGTCGTAGCAAGGGTAGTTATTTATTTAATTGTCTTTGCAGAGTTATCCATCTGTTCGTCAGTACTATTAAGTATTCTGTGCTTTTATAAGTTGACGCTTAGATCTAGACTAATAAGGCGCTCAAATGAAAAAAACAAACTTTTTTTCAGCTTGAAGTGCTTATAAACTTCATACTTCATTTACTCAGTCAAGAAAAACAATCGAATATCTGCAATCAGTATTATTTTCAGCCACAAATCAACTGCCTATATTTGAAATACGCGAAAACAAACGCTTTTTCAGTAATAATTCAAAAAATTTAAAAAACCCGACTGCCAAAAAACAACTAAAAAGTTCAAAACAAGAGCACTTTTCAAGCAGTCTGATGCAGTTGGTGGCAATTATTTGTGTTAAATCTTAGATTTTATGCCACCAACTGCATCAGACTGCTTGAAAAGTGCTCTTGTTTTGAACTTTTTAGTTGTTTTTTGGCAGTCGGGTTTTTTAAATTTTTAATTAACTATTTTTATTTTTCACTTTTTAGTTTTTAATGTATGTTTTCGTAATCTTCTTTTTTGTTTGTATATCGTTAATACTTGAAATAAAAACTTAAATCAATAAGTAAGAATTAGCGAGGATGATTGCTTTGTTAAACAACTTTAAATCGTTATATATCCTAAACTATTATTTTAAATGAAAAATGATAAAAGGAACCTAAAGATGATTTTAAAATACCTATTCAACGACACCCCACTTGACATAGTTCATCAACTTTTTTTTTTTTCATTTTGACAATATGGCGTCTGGTTGTCGCTGTGGTGAATTTTGATTACTGTTATGTCTTTAGTGACACTCGCAAGGTTAAGACGAATCGATTGACGTAAGAATTATCAAAATCGGCCTGCGCATTTGGTCTCTAGAACGCCACATAGAAACAAACATACATACATACATACATACATACATACATAGACTGATAAACACATTACCCTCCTTTGCGTCTCGCAGTCGGGTAAAAAGCGTTCAAAAATATTGTGTTTTAGTGAGCATCGTCGATACACACCACGCAACCATTAATCGGCACACGCGGTCCATCCATCAAGTTTTTACCGACGCACGGTGGCCACTCTTGCTGTTATAGCTATAACATATTATACGTGTAGGTAATACGGTCGTAACGGAGCAGTCCATATGTTTGCTCGCTTTTTGTGCGTTCGCAAAAAATATTGGATATATCATCGGATGATTGGTGATCAAAAGTTAGGATTTTATAATTTTTACTAAAGCTTTCGATTTGTGCAATTTGTCATGGAGTTTGAGTAAGAATTCTGTGATTTCCTGTTGATATCTAAATCAGTCATAAAAGTATTTATAGAGGGCATAACATTTCCCGTTTTAAAACAATGTTTTGATCCTACATTTAAAATTACTGCACCAATTCAACTTGCCAAATAATAGCGCCATTCCCCCAGGTTTGTTCATTTTACAATGTACACCCAGGAGAGTTCCATATTCAACAGTGTACATAGCTCGATATTATCACAATACAGCAATAAAAATTCAACATGCGCTATACATTTTCAGTACCTATCTGATATTATTCCGGATAACAGAAACTTGCTGACACAAAAGCATTGAAAGCCTCCGGCAGTAGATAACAAATAAATAATACTCGTATTTGTATTATCCGGTGCACAGAGCACCGATGCTATCAACTTGATCGTCCACTCTAATAGGTTGAGCGACGACACAAAATTGTGTTCTTATTTCTGTGTGTGCGCGATGCTTTTCTCGAAAGGGAAAGTATTTTGTCAACATTGAGACGATATAAAGCTATTACACTGTGAGTAAAACAAGGCGGAGCACGGCTCAGACATTAAATTTGGAGAAAACTTTTACATTAATTGTCCTCATGACTATACTGACTTGAGTTTGAGGTTGGCGCAAGATGTGGAAAGGACTCTCCTAGATAGAGAGAGGGAGAGGAAGGAAAGGGGAGAGAGGGGAAAAGGCCTTTTTGCCCCCCCGAAGTGAAGAGACAGTATGTATGAGCTAAACAACTGCGTTGACAAATTATTTGTAAATAGATACCAACGATAGACATCTATTGATGTTACAATTTCATCTAAACCAAAGCTATTCAAACGTCCTCAACAGAAACTAATTCGGAACGTGTTCTCGGCCGTGTTTCCATCGCGAAGTGATTTAGTTTCTTCTTGAGAAGCAATTAGCGATCGTGTCGGGGCGGCGACAAGCGCGGACAACGCCGTATTTAATTATGGACTTGTAAATGTTGATTCCTTTCCATAGTACTTTGACATTATGGGTTGACAAATTTTAACGGTTGTTTGTTGTGAAATTTGCAGTTTTGTGTTCGTGTCATTGTCGTGTAGTGTTTAAAAATTATTTCACCCTAAAAAACCATACGTACCCATCTGGCATGGTCACTAACCGTACCCGGGGGGGTACACGTGTATTCCGTGAAATTTAAACCATACTATTTTTCAGATTTATCAATCTTTTATTTAATACTAGCTTCTGCCTGCGGCTTCGCCCGCATTTTTCGGGATAAAAGGTTAAGCCTATGTGTTATTCCAGACTATAATCTATTTGTGTGCAAAATTTCATCCAAATCCGTCCAGCCGTTTCAGCGTGAAGAAGTAACAAACATACAAACACACACGCACAAACTTTCGCATTTATAATATTTGTGTGATAGTGTGATTTATAATTATAATTAATAACGACTGTCTTATTATTACGAACTTTGAAAACGATCCCGACTTTTGTGATGGTGGTCGTTACGAATAGGTAGTGATTTACACTTACTGCATCATCAAACTTTACTTATTTTGGCATTACGGAATTTATAAGAAAACCTGGTCCATGGTCACTGGTAAAAAACTGAAAAACTGGTCACTGGTAATGATGGGCCCTCTGTTTTTCACAGGGTATCGCCAATATTCTGGTGTTAGTGCCTAGTTGTGGTGGCATCGTGGAGTACAGGTGTACCCCACACGCTTGCTACGATGTCCACACGGTAGCTAGTTCCGCGGGTGACAGGTGCAACCAACGTCCAACCCGCACCTCTTAGAATAACGGGGCGCATGGTATATTAGCAAGTAGGTAACTACTATCTCGAAATTATATTTTGAACGTAACTGTCGAGTGACTTTTAACATATGCAAACTTTCCTTGAACTCAAATCTAAGTACGTACGCAATTGAAGAGCTAGGTACATTGCTAAAACAAAGCAGAAAGCAGCAGTCGTAGCAAGTCTTAATTATCATAATAACATTGAACGAAGTCACAGAAACGCGTTCATTTAGACATTATATTTGTATATCAAAGGTTGTTCCTAATGGGTACTCACAGTAATTA
The DNA here is from genome assembly GCA_948465475.1 of Thalpophila matura. Lineage (NCBI taxonomy): Eukaryota > Metazoa > Arthropoda > Insecta > Lepidoptera > Noctuidae > Thalpophila > Thalpophila matura. Next base: position 271,035 of record OX419178.1, read on the forward strand.
CTTAAGTTACTGACAACAGGAACATCAAAGAACACGTACGAGTATGATATTATTTTTATATGTAGGTATCTATAGTATACTGTTTTTCCATTAAGCGGTATACTCACCAAATGGATGGTCCTTATGTTTTATTTTCAAGATAGAAATTATTTTTAAATTTAGCATAATTTTTATGATGGTCAACTTATCAACATCTTTCAATCAATCAATTCATCTATCGCGCTCCTAGGTTAGCCATCAAACTTGTTCATAAAAAAATCACCAATGTGTTTTTACCTTTTGAATTTTGAGTTGGAGTAGATACTGATTGTGTTTCTTCTTTCGCAGATAAATGCAGACATGCACCGCATCACGCTTGTGCTCCCTGATGGGGTAAGCCGAAGACTTTTTAATTTCAAGCATTAATTATTGAACATAGTTTGGTATTTACACAAAAATTAAACAGCAATACAATTGCTTGATCTGCTTTCAAGTCACACACTAAGGGACCGCTTCCACTGGCGACTGATTGTAATTTGGTGAATATTTTAAACGTGACGCGAGCGCCGCGTGATCTCAACGTTGACGCTGATCAAACGTTAGAGGAACGCGCACACCCAACAGTCGCCAGTAGGATCGGGCCCTAAATGCACCGCATGTGCAATACACCTGTGACGTTGATGCGAAGTGCGTATTCCGAGCGTTACTGGAGCAGGTCTACGCAGTGCTGCACTAGTAAGACAAATAGACTTCGACGACAAAATAAACAATTTTGCGTAACAAAACGACATCATTAATTTACCCATTCATTAATACACCCACACCTCTACCTTCAGTTGGCCGTTTATATTGTGTAAGTAGAAAGATTTATAATAGAGGTTTCTTCCTTTCTTTTTTATTCCCAAAGCTATTAATTTGCCTAGACTCCTTATCTACACAGCTAAACCTTTAAGAACGGTCTATAAAACCTTCCAATTTAATTCCATTACTACACAAAGAACAGATCTTATGAATTTTCATTAGAACTTATTTTTTCCATTAGTGCGTCTTAAAAGCCACCGTTTTATCCATTAACGTCTTTTAGTTAATTCCTGTTTTAATAGCCTCCTTTTGGCTATAATAACTGGTACTACACAACGCCCACAACCAATCTGCATGGCGTCTTAACCTTATTCGAAATATCGGATATGTTTCATAAAGATTTAAATATACATAATTTTAGGCATTCAGTTTCACAAAATAAAAGGTAGGAGTTATTTGACAAAGACACATCACTATCATTACCAGCCAGTGGACGTCAAAAGACAAATTGACATAATCACTGTTCTAGGCAGACTGAATGAAACGAATAGAATATGTTTTGGTGGGAACCAAAACATTAAACACACTTAAAATATTGCCCATAATTCCATAAAACCACCACCAACCCTAAATAAGTTTGCAATTTTAAATTGCCACCCCTTTCTCTTACCTTTCATGTTATTTGTGGGCCAATAAGCCGCTTTGTTCAATATTTTCTTTTCATTTTATTCAGTTGTGATAGCTTTCAATTTATTAATCGGCCATTTTATTTCCTGATCCGTTCAGAGATGGAATTACGACAAGTCACAGCGGATAATAGGCGATTTGCTTATACCAATGGAATTAGCTCTTGATTGGTTTTCTCTATTGAAACGAATGTTGATATCTCTGGGAATGGCTTTGTTATATTCTAATGAAGTGGTCACGGTTTCCGTTATGGTATCTCAATGGTTATCATTATCAAAGACTGCTTCCAAAGTTCCGGAACTAGTACGTTTTATAGAAATGAAGTATTTGAAGAAGTTGAGCAGTAGCGTCTTCTTGTTCGTCTGCTAAGTTTACAACAACACAATCTGTCTGTCAAGTAGGATGATTATAACATCCCTCTTTGACCGTTCATTGTAGCCGCCTTGTTAGTTTTGTATTATCTGCTTATCTTACCGCTTATTTTACGTGTTTTTAAGACACTTTAGACAGTTAACTTACCGTCACATCTGGTTTTATACAACACTGTCAATCTAGCTCAGCATCCTACTATACAAACTCCTTTTTTAAAAACCTTACTAAATAAAAACAACTCCACGTCCCCTAAATTGCTAATTTATACAAACTCAATAAATCACTAAATAAATCTGTCTTTATGCAGAGTTCTGTAAAAGGCATACATAATAGAATACATAACAATTAATCACTTTCCCACTGTTTAGAATTCCAACAAAAACTGAACTGTGGGTTTAGTCTCGAATCATTACTTAGCACCTCGTAGCCGGCAGTAAACTCTGTTGTTGATTGTTTTTACCAAAAATCTTGGCAACAAACGTTGGATTATTTAAAATTGGAGTGTGGTGCAAAAACTGGCAAACGATAAAAGATATACCGCAAACAATAAACGATTTCAACTCGGCGTTTCCGTTTTTATTGCGTTGATGTGGTTTTATTGTGGTATATTTACACCTAAAATTTAGACAAAAAACTAAGTGTGCGCTCTTATAAAGAACAATTACAATAGAAAAAAAATAAGTGCGAGTCGTACTCGCGCACCGAGGGTTCCGTATCATTTTTGGATGTATAAAGTGAAAAAATCCGGACCGCATAACTAAGTTTGTTTGTGAAGGAATTTTGATGATTTGAAAAAACTGTACTAGTTAGGAACATTGTTTTATTTTTGGTGCCATATTTGGGTCAATTCCTACCAACTCTAATTATTTCAGATTTTTCGCCCCGCAAACTTCGGAGATAAGGGGTGGGGGGGGGAATGGTATTTTTTCGGACAGTTTTCATCATATGTCGAAAACTGTGAGACATAAAATAAAATGAAAATATATTTTGAAATGTGCAAATCAAGCCCTTTCATATGATATGTCACTTGACCTAGTATCCCCACTTTAAAATTTCGGACCCCCACTCCGGCCCCTTTTGCAATGAAAATAAAAAAATTGTTGTACTTTTTTCATTTGCAATAAAGTTGAACAAGCATTTTTTATAACTGTTCCAAATTTCAAGTCAATAGCATTAGTAGTTGCTGAAATAAGCAGGTGTGACAGACAGACAGACAGACAGACAGACAGACGAAGTCGCACCATAAGGGTTCCTTTTTTACCATTTTGGTACGGAACCCTAAAAACGCTTCACAAACGGGTTTTCTTTTGAAGTTGCGAGCGTGAGCGTAGATCCGAGTCAAAACAGACCAATCTTGACCGCACGGTTGTCGCGGGTTCGATTCCCGCATTGCACATAGATCTGGCTGTTTGTGTATGTGAAATTTGTGTTTGTAAACGCACCCACGACACAGGAGAAATCCTAGTGTGGGGCAACGTTTTTATTTAAAAATAAATAAATAAATCTAAATCTAGTCAGCACCAAAGAAGATGGATATACCTACCCTGCGTCGTGCGAACACACGCGGCGTGTGATTGCGGAGCGTGCATTATTGAGCTGGAGGGTCCATCACGAGCCCTGAATTATTCGCAGCTACCCTCTTATTTACTGCGGGTTCGTTCCGAACCGCCGAACATGGACCAACCCTGGCCACCACATAGATACACGCAAAAGGTTCACCTAATCCCAGATAGAATAAAACATCACTTACGTATGTTAAATCTGCGGAATGTACAAAACGCTAAATGAACTAACGTAGTGACGATAGCTTTATTGTTGGGTGTTTATTAAAGCGGGTCTTCTCTTCCACGTTGTTTGGTGCCAACACGCATTAACCTTTACTTCAACATTCAGTATCCTTTGACCGAGCTCTCTTTGTTCCCAATGAAGTAATTATTTAAACCCGAGGGAACCGAGTTGCCGAAGAAAATAATTATAAGTACTGCGTGTGTAAAGTTAAACCTGCCCGTATAATTTCAGACTTAAGACTAATGTCGGCACGTTTTAACCTTCATTTCAGGAAACTCGTTTTAATTTAACAGGTAGAGCCTTAAATGAAACTTATGACGATCAATTTATTTTTGCCGCAACCTATTAATGAGTGGACGCACATTTCGCAATCGCAGCACCGCATCTGTCATAAATCGTGTCATTAAAATTATTCCCTTAATTTTCATAATGGCCGCCATATTTCGGGGTTGTTGGCAAAATGTCGCCTTGTAGCAATTAAGGGTCAGGAGGCGTCCCGCGGCCGTGCTCCCAATTTTAACAGTTGACGCGTCGATACAAAAGACATTGATTGCTTGTGCGTCTGCTGAGATCAATCGAAGCCCCCTTGAAGACGAGACGCAGCCGGTACTTCCCCAATCAAGTCACTCAACGATTGTATTCCAATGAAACTGAAGCGGAAAAATGACAAACGGAATAAAGAGTTACTCATTCACGGCTCTCGTTTCGCCTTTCGCTGGACTTTTATTTACTTGTCAGCTGTCAATGGGCAAATAAAAACGACAAAAACAACAACAAAAGGTGGAGCGAAAAGAGTTCCTTTGTGTTGGAAAATTAAAAATAAATAGGGTGTCTGTTGAGAGGGAGTATAATAACGGTAATAAATGTACAATATAAATCAGTGACGTCTGGAGCTTAGGTTCGATGAGCGTTGACGCTAATGACGTTTTAACATCAATTAAGTCAGGCGCCACTTGTCAACGTCACCGGCTATAAAGCAGACGCCGACAGGCGTTTTGACGATGTGCTGCGACCTTATTTATGGACAACAGCTAGTGCTTTCTCGCTAGATTTTAATCTGACGAAGTTGGTCTTGTAATTAATTTAGAAGCAAACTAACGTGACGTAGGCGTCGTGTCACTTGCCGGTGAAGTTGGATGCATTAGAACAACGTAAGACGGCACAGGCTTTGAGTGAAGTTTTATTACTGTTCGGTAAATGTAACTTTGACGCGTCGTCTTTGTATTTATGCTGAAGTTGTTGGAGAAATTATTACACCAAAGTCAGAACATAAAATAAAAAAATAAAAAATGTTTCCATTTTTTCTTCATATAAGCGCAATTTATCCTCCAAATACTTTTTAAAAAGTTTTTTTTTTTTTTTAAGTTTACTCCTTTGGAAAACCTACAGTATTCCTACACAAAGAAGGTGCCGATAATTAAAGCTACGTTCCCACTAATGTGGGCAGTGAGGCCAGCAATCGCGGCAGAGGACACAAACAGCTAATTCCCGAGACTATCGGGCGCGGTTGATTGGCCGGGCGCGATCCGCTGCGAGATTAACGCGGTTAATGCCCGCAAAATATGGCGCACTCGCCTTTCATGAGCACTTCTAATGGCTGTGTTACGTACCTACGCCTAGGGGTTTGGTATCTTATTTCATGGTTTTTGAAGATATTTTGTGTTTTATAACTGAAATACTCCCTGTAATATTGTGTGTGTAATGGTAAATTTTCATTAGGCATTATGAAAAGTGCTTTTACCTTTGGAATGGAATATAGGAAAAATAATAATCACGGTTACTGACCTGGCTAATAAATATGTTTTATCTTATCTAGTTCTACGGACTAGCATTAAGTTTAACCCTTTCCCTGTCTAGTGACACGTAAAGTTGACGGCGCGCGGCGATTGTTTAACTATTGTGTCTGCTTTGCGGACAGTTTCGGTAACTTTCATTGTTAAAACTTTAGAACATTTCATACATTTACAGTATAATTATAAGTTTTCCATCCTCGATTAATTCACTGGTTCAATATGCAGCTTCCGTTACTTTAGATTTTTATGTAAATACCTTTTCAAAAAGTGATGGTCATTATTTTTCCCTTAAGTATAACGGTACAGATATATCACAAGAGCTTAATTACATCCCTCATAGCATTACGATAGTAGGTATAGATGACATCACACGGCACAGAACCCTGTATGTACTACCCACCTTTTGTTTCTAGACAATATTCTTGTGCCAATTTTGTGATGCGACACTGCGAAGGTTCGCAATTCGTCGGTGTTTTCGTTGTTTTGATTTATTATTCGCTTACTTTTGCTATTGTCAAGCTCCCTAAATATTTTGTATGCATACCTCCGGCTTTTATCAACCAATTTGAATGATTTGTTTCTTATTTAGAAAGGTAGTCTTGTTGTCTTTTTTGTGTTTGTGTATTGTTATTCAAAATAGAAATGATTATATTTCTATTTGTATACTTTTCAAATTATTTCCCGCTTCGGCAGCAGCCACGTTCGGTGCTCATGTTACCAGTTCAGGAAGCTTTGATAACCTGACGCGTCGGTTGTGGCTTACTGGCTTCCGTGCTCGGCCGCGACACCGCTTTATAATGTAAAACATTTTCCTAATTAGCTCCATGTAGCCACCAGCAACGCTTTGATATGGTTCAGTTTTGATGTTGGTTTAAATATAAATTAAATTAAATTTTTGTAGTAGGTAAGCAGGTATGTCTAAGTTTAGAGCCGTAAAATTATCTCATTAACATCAACTCTGGGTTAAAAAATACGTAGGTACCTGAGTGACTTTTTTCTTTTATTTTATGATTGGAATTAGTCATACAACAACATAAAAACATTGAACGATCCACATGAACAGAATGGTACTAATTTGAACAAGACGTAATTTCACTTCATATTATCATTTATTTCCTCTCACCCTAATACAGGAAAATGTACTTCAAATATAATATAATATCGACTCTTCCGGCTCGGCACGCAACAGCAATTTTAATCTTGTTACATACCAACATTGTCAAGCTCAAAGACTTTCTTCAAAGTGAAAATTTAATTTCTCAAAAATACCTTTAATACCGACTTGAGCAGAAACCTTTAAAATATGCCATCGGCCGCTTTGCACATTATTTCCAACTCGTGACGCCTGTCAAACTTTGATAAAGGGTATTTTATAAACGTGCCGGTTTTTTCGCGAAACTGCCGGGCGTGACTGCTGCGCCGCGAGTCTGCGGGCAATTTGTGTCAAACTCGTGCGAAGTTGGCGCTAATTTATTTCATGCTCGCGTTCACGTTCAATGAAAGATAGTTATTTAATTTTGAACACGTTAAAGTTAACCGGAACGGTTATTTATTATACGAATTGTAATTTTGTTTTGCTTTCTTCCTCCCTTCTTGTGTTGTATAATGTGGCTTTTGAAGTAGGTACATCTCACAGCGCGGGTTATTGTCATAATATTAAATTACAACAATGTCGGAAGATTTACCCAAGTCACTTGAACCCCGACATGCGTGTAAATTGACATTAAACTTCTACCGTCTGTCCCTCCCCCTCCCCGCGTGTAACCCTCACGCGCCGCAGGTTGCCAAACGTTTGCCGATTCATAATGCATGAAGTGTTAAACTTTCGGCCGCTCAACTATTCACCCCCTTTCCCTTTGAGTTCCAACTTTTGCGGGCGTCAATATAATACATTCATATTATCACGGGTGAAGGAAATCTAGTGAAACTGTGGAATCTTTTGCACAAAAACAACGTGCAAAAGTATTCGTATCTATAAATCATACACCACACTTTATTGGTGCCGCGTAGGAGAATCGATTTAATAAAAATATTATTAACGTTTAATTTTAACAAACGTCTTTATAAGAATAATTAGTAGCCTACACAAAATATTCCGGAGTACCTAATATCATCATCTGCTATCAAAAAGCTTGTCATCTAATTGATTTCCTTACCTGAGCTTTCGCGGAAAACGTTTGATCCAATTCATAATATCCGAACGCCTCACAATTTTCGAAAAACCCAATGAAGTACATTTCCGTACCTTCTTGTTATATGAGCGTTCAGACATTTGAAGAGACAAGACAAAGGCGTGAGACAAACCCTTTCTAGGCTTTACGACTGAAACCGACAGGGAATCAATCCTGCGGCCTTCAGGACAAGGACATAGCTTGTTACCAGCCAGTCGTGAGTTACGAGGTATTTTAGTGCCGGCACAAAGAGTGTAGTACCTCCACAGTACTGCGGCGCCGCGAACATCGATCACTTTTATGACACACAATTATATCTGCCATAACTCTTTTATGTACGAATATAAAATTACCTTTTAGCTGTTTGGGACAACAAGCTTTTGTGCTCGACTTTGTTTGTTTAGAAATTATTTTTTAAACTCTTTTTCTACAAAAAGCTTAGCAAAATTTCTTGCCGGGAGTCGTGACTTGTGTTGTAGTACCAACTGAAACTTAGGTAGTCAACGAACCAATATAGATACCTACCAATTATCCATATTTGAAAAGAAATAAATGATTTGATCAGTTTAATTTGAACAAGTAGACTCAAAGTTTTAGGTATAAATAATTTAGATTAAAAAAAGCTCGAATGAAAAAAATATTATTATTAGAAAAGGTTAATTTACTAGAACGTTCACTGCGCAATACAAGGGTGATCATACCAAACCAATGACTTATGGGGACTGTAATACTTACTAACGTATTTACAACTTATCAAGTAACGGCGCAGCATTTTCGAGCCGTGTTTGTATAGAAGCACTTTTGCCTGCCCATCCCAGGACCACCAGAGAGTATGTAGGTCACATTCGCTATGATTTAAGACAATTGGGTCGTATAACTATCCGCCCACAGAATTGTGGTTACGGATCTACGTAAATGAATATGTATACGGATGGGTCAGTCCCGGCGGCCACGATATGTGGGTATAACCACTAATTCGTGCTTATCCGCGGTTAAAATTAATATAGAATACAATGATTATAAGGTAAATGCAAAAATAAATGGTAATAAAGTAGATCACCAATTTTATATGGCTAGAAGGTTCGGATTAATATACCTATTTAAGGTAATAATATGTAAATTTTTCTCGAAACTTACATATTTTGCACAAACTGAATATGTTTTCCAACTGTCTACATCCTGTAGTATACGACGACAGTTATAACACATGCTCCACGCGACAAATCCGTCGCCCGACAGCGGACGCTACACGCGCACATTCATCACTCATATTTCATGAAACGATCAAATACATATCACTTTCGGTGAGAGTGATAATTTCCCCGGAGACGGCACACAAGAAAACACGCCACAATCCGGTGAAAGGGTTCAGTACAAAAGTATTTTGTTTATCAAGATATTTGTTAACAAAAGGGCCGACGCGAATGACGGGATTGTTCAATTAATTGACGGATGGTTCAAATTTTGTTTGAGAATTTACCTAAATTGAGAAACAAAATATTTTTTAGATGCTAATTGGGTGACCGTTGGTAATAAAGTAAATGACTGAAAACAGACAATTGAGAGAAGCGGGATACCTTTACATAATTGTGAAATGAAGAGCAAATCTTAATTATCTATTTTCATTAGGTACACGAAACTAATTGATGATACTTTAATATAAATGTTGCTTTAGTAATTATGATACTTTTAACAAAATTGTTAAATTTTAAAATACAAGACCGAAGCGATGTCAAATAATATTAAGGTTTTCCATTTGAGCGGTTGTTAATCTAATAATGTTTTTTCCAATTTATATCCGATCTCCCCGGAAACCTCCTCATAATATTTCCCCATATTTCCTTCGCCCTATTCACCTTCATTCATTACCGTTACATTTCGTCCGTCTGTTAGACATTAATGGTTGATTGTTGCCCCCATCCACCCCATGCTTTGTTTATAAACGCCATAAAAGCTGTTTAATGAGTGGTGTAACGATGTCCGTGTCATGCTCAAAATATTATTACGCGTAGAATAATTAAGTATAATTCATACTGAAGCATATTTGTTTTTGGACAATTCAGCCTGTTTTGTTTTTAGGTTATTATGTAAAAAGGTGTAATGTGCGACACATTATGAGACCCTTTTTACGAATATAACGTTTATTTTTAAGGGAAAGGGTGCAAGCAGTATTACGTGGTAAACGATTGACTCTCCATGACAATGGCCTAGATATTACGATTTATAATTTGTGTGGAAAGAAAATATCATCAGGAGAGGTCACGGTCGGTCAGATCATGCCTCAAATAACAGCTGCCTCTTACAATTTTGAAATACATAGATTGCTATACAATTATTATGCATGCATTCTGTACAAATGCTTTTTTACCCGACTGCGAGACGCAAAGGAGGGTAATGTGTTTATCAGTCTATGTATGTATGTATGTATGTATGTATGTTTGTTTCTATGTGGCGTTCTAGAGACCAAATGCGTAGGCCGATTTTGATAATTCTTACGTCAATCGATTCGTCTTAACCTTGCGAGTGTCACTAAAGACATAACAGTAATCAAAATTCACCACAGCGACAACCAGACGCCATATTGTCAAAATGAAAAAAAAAAAAGTTGATGATCTATGTCAAGTGGGGTGTCGTTGAATAGGTATTTTAAAATCATCTTTAGGTTCCTTTTATCATTTTTCATTTTAGATAATAGTTTAGGATATATAACGATTTAAAGTTGTTTAACAAAGCAATCATTCTCGCTAATTCTTACTTATTGATTTAAGTTTTTATTTCAAGTATTAACGATATACAAACAAAAAGAAGATTACGAAAACATACATTAAAAACTAAAAAGTGAAAAATAAAAATAGTAAATTAAAAATTAAAAAAACCCGACTGCCAAAAAAAAACTAAAAAGTTCAAAACAAGAGCACTTTTCAAGCAGTCTGATGCAGTTGGTGGCATAAAATCTAAGATTTAACACAAATAATTGCTTCCAATAGGTTCCTTTTATCATTTTTCATTTTAAATAATAGTTTAGAATATATAACGATTTAAAGTTGTTTAACAAAGCAATCATTCTCGCTAATTGTTACTTATTGATTTAAGTTTTTATTTCAAGTATTAACGATATACAAACAAAAAAACAGTGAAAAGTGGCCGATTTTTGGCGTCTTCAAAAAGTTTGTTTTCCTCAAAACCTATCATGTGGGGTATCAAAATGAAGGGTTCGAAAAGAAGATTACGAAAACATACATTAGAAACTAAAAAGTGAAAAATAAAAATAGTAAATTAAAAATTAAAAAAACCCGACTGCCAAAAAACAACTAAAAAGTTCAAAACAAGAGCACTTTTCAAGCAGTCTGATGCAGTTGGTGGCATAAAATCTAAGATTTAACACAAATAATTGCCACCAACTGCATCAGACTGCTTGAAAAGTGCTCTTGTTTTGAACTTTTTAGTTGTTTTTTGGCAGTCGGGTTTTTTTAATTTTTAATTTACTATTTTTTTTCCATTCAAGTTCAGCATCTCTCGTAGGTATAGGAAGACATTCACCTAGCTATATAGTGCACGTGAGTAGATGGATTATACCTGTTAGTCAACAGTCACTGTTACACATCACTCCTGTCTTAGTATTGTATTAATTTGTCATTGTTCAAGACCGTGATTCAAGATCAAAGGGAATCTCGATACATAATAATTATGTATATTATTATGCTTCCCACCGGATATGATAACGTTTATTCCACTTTGTTCACCTGGGTGATATTACCCTTATTGCACAACTAATCTTTCCTCTGTATGATATTAGTGTAGAATATAAATCAATAGATCACAACAAATAATACCGTCGCTATAATTGAACACAGAATAATATTGAGAAAAAGGAGGGCCTCGTGGGGACTGGCAGCAGTGTCCATCCAACAGTGAAATGATATCCCACGACAGTATTGTTGTTGAGTTAGCACTTAGGATGAAATAAACGATATTTATTCAGCATATTAAATTATATGCTGAATAAATATCGTTTATTTCATTAATTGCTGCAATGATAACTTTGCAGCTATAATTCGTCAATCTGAGGTTTCTATGTAATATCTAGACATAATTATAGTATACAGAATACTTCGTTTTCGGGTACATGAAATAGTTCCCCTAGGATGCCGGCGAAACCAAGAGCTACTTCTTTGATTAGGAAAAACTTGTCCTAGATTTCTCATAAAGTTTAAGTATATTTTCGCCACAATTTCGATTTTGTTCAATTTTATCCTGTTTTTGAACACATTTTGTCAGTTTTCCGTTCACTTTATTACTTATGACCCGTACCTACATGTTAACTTTAACAGGTGAGAATTGCATGTATCGTTACAATTGGTTCTTATCAGCCTCTGTTATAGAACATGGTTGCAGCACCATTTTATTATTTCAAGGTCTATAATAAAAAGGCTAAAATTAAAAACCAGATTTTTAAGAAAAGTAATTAATAAAGAACCTCGCTGACGATGGCTCCTTGGCTCTCGGCGTGTTTGGACAAGTGAAGTAAATAGGAGCAGCGCCTGAGTGGCGAGATAACCGCGCGCTCGCTGCCGCGGCCTGCAGCGCGAGATATTGTGCAGAATAATGTTGTGTACTGTTTTATTAGTGGCTCATCTACTTGTAGTTAAATGTTGGTTTTTATTTTGAGGTTTACAGATACAGTCACGTCTATCCAGCGCCAGGCTTAAACCAGCATAATATGAAACGACTTTCGAAGCTCCTACTTCATTAAATATGCACCTATATAAAAAAGTCACTAAGATACCTTCATGGTTATTTTCAAAGACCTATCCAACGGACAGACAAACATGAGTAAATTATAAGGGTTCCTAGTTTTACTACGGAACCCTAAAAACAGATACTAAAGTAAACATCTCTTAGTTTGAATACTTCTTATTACTTCCTAAAAGAAAAACGTTATAAAGGATTTTTTCTCAAACTTTCTATAAAACTCATTATCATCGCCATTAACAAATTAAACACAAACAAACCATTAAAAACTTAGGAAACAACATAAAATTAATTAACTTATCAAAAGTAGTCTAATTTACGCGTTGTCGTTAATCACAAAACAAAGCTTCGAAAAAGCAATGTTTTTACGCAAAAACCTCCAAAGTAAAATATTGAAGAGAATGTGGCTTTGTTCCCAAAAATACTAACATATAATTGGTAATAACTGATAGTTACGGGACTATACCGGTTTGTTAGAACAAAGCTGGCTCCGGGACAGACAATTATTATAATCCTCAGTACAAAGGGAGGTAATGCTATTGAATTAATGACGTCTGAGAGGCCTCCAGTGGCCTCTTGCGTCACGAATATTGGCGAGTCCGATAATGCCAAGACTTCGTTACGTGGAGCCCGTGTTATCCAATCAAATGTTCTCTCTTTTTTGGGACAGAATATTTAATAAATTTGAGAAGCCCCTATTTTTCCATATTTTAAGTGTGCGCTGATTCGGCTATGAATATCAAGTTGACGTCAAAAGCAAATTTGTGAAATAGATAATTATATTTTAGAGTAAGCGTAAGGTTTGAGTAATAAATACAGTAACAAATTACATTTGTGGGTTTGTTTGAAGATGGTTTTACAATTCGTTATTAGTAACAGTGAGTAAAAGTGACTCTTAACAGTATTCTCAGTTTTATAAAGGAATCTTACAATAGGAAATGCGTCACCTATAACGTAAATGTACATTTATAGAGGACACATCTAAAAATAAAATAAGTAATCATATGGCTCTTTCATTTTGAAATAGACACGTGTGACACAAAATCACGCGAATCTCAAAGAGTTCTTTTCTACATGACATCATTACGAAATGTCAATAAGTTATGATGGAGGAAGCTAACGTCTGTTGCTTGCGCGCTCCGATTCAAAGCAATTTGTTTTATGTCAGCCGGTGAAAGATCCAGCCAGCGGCCCTTCGATCAACCAATATCTTATTGCTTTCCATCCAATTTCGCTATTAATGCCTTTCGGCTAGTTTGTGACCTAGTTCACTTACCGGAGGGTTCGCCCTTATATTTTTGGATAAAACGAAGATATCATTTTAATATTTTTTATGGGCCAGTATGTTATATTGTAGTTGCATAACCAAGTGTGTTCTGTCAGTGTTTTCTGTCTTTATTGCCATAATTCTCGTCCAAAGGGCTAATTTTTAAAATGTGCATACATCATTATTCCTCTTTTGTTTAACATCAATTAAGAGCGCTCTCGGAATTTTGTCTTCTCTCTCGCTCGCACAGAACCATTTTTAAGAATGTAGATGTAGATGTATTTGCAGAAAAATGTAATCTGATAGTGAGCTACAAAATAATATTAATTTTACAGGTAAACAATTAAAACACATTTCTACTGTGATATCTAATAAACAAACTTAAAAAAACAATTATGATCTGTTTTTGAGGTTTGTTTAACTCATGTGTTTTTAATAATTAAATTTGAGTTTATAATATTATAATTAATATCATTTTGTAGTTCGCTATCAGATTACATTTTTCAAAAATGCATCTTTTCATTTAACATTCTTGAAATATGTTGTTCTGTGCGAGCGAGAGAGGTGCCGAATGCGAGGGCCCTCTTAAGTGCATCCTTGTGAATGCTTCATACACGCTGCACTGGCTTGTCTAGTTTTGTTGTGTAATAACCACGGCTAAGCGCACACGTAGCACGCTAATGACGTCACTGACAGCATGTGTTGGCACCGCCTCGTGCACTAACATCGGCTTAAGATAGTTTACGCTAACTAGTTATGCCGCACAGTTACAACGTATATTAAACTACGGACAACGTACAGGTGGAACATGATTATATTTATAATTTAACACACGTTTACAAGTAATGGAGTTTCGTATAGCTTTAATAGATTAATATATTTTTTACATTATGTATTGAAAACCTTTTGATATCGTTTTAGCGCCCGTATCGTAGGATTCTCTAAAAAATATATTTTGTAAAACAAGATTTACGACCGTGTAGGTAAATGTCAAAATACCATTGTGGGGATTTAATTACATTCGTGTATTAGGGTCAGTTGTATCATCTTGCAGTTACGTGTCTGTTATCTATCTATTATTAAAAATGGCGGGCCTAGACTATTTCATATTGACTTATAAATACAGACGGTCAGACACGCCCTTATCGATCTGAGAACGTTTTTAGATTAAACATTGACTACCGGAACTTATTTTCCTGGGACATCGAAAAGCAATCTCGCAAACACCTTGATAAAACATTCACAAACTAAAACAAACATTGAATGCTTTAAAGTCGAACGACCTTTTACCTTTTCACGGGAAATTCTATCAAAGGAAAAAACTGGAGGTCATTCGGTAACCGAGACTCTCGGAGTTGAAACATTCGTATGCAGATGACGCCCGAAACCCGTCGACGTATCGCCGGGTCCCCTGCGCCCTAACGATATGGTCCTGAGCTACCCGGGACCCCGATACCGAGCCTATATCTCCTCCGAGGGAATGCAAATGGCGGAGAATGTGGCGTATATTTCTTCGTACATGCGAGCTGTTGAAATGAAATTTAAAAGGATGGAAGAAGTTTGGTAAACAGGCAGATATTGGTTACCTGATACTCCATTAACAAATACATTTACATAGACCGTATGTATTTTTTTTCTTATTAGAAGTCTACATTCCTACTACAACAGCGTTTTACATAATAACTAGATTATTACGTATTTTCTCGATCAATTTCGAGATGTAGTCGAGTGATTCATGAACACTTCAAAATGTAGGTAATCATTTCTCATCCACGCAGATTTAAGACGTAAAAAATACGTCTCTCTCACGCGATGTCTCGCACAGGCTATTACACTGAATTGAGGAGAATAGGTTTTTCGCAGACGGTAAACTAGCCATTTGTATTCATTACTCAATTTCAATTCAAACATTTCTTGTAGAAAGTCCAAGAAATTCGCTAATATTGTTGTAAGGCTCTCTACCAAGAACAAAAGCGTACGTAATCACATACCTACCAACATCTGAGGCAGTTGCGGGAACTTCAGCGGTCGGGGAGCTTTTAAATAGTTCGATAGTGATACCTTCCACGAATTGAATGCCGAAGTCGTTGATTAAAACTGGATGAAAGGACCAGCCGGTCGCAATCAATTTGAGAGGCATCTACCATACAGAATATCTGTGAGGATATACATATCATTGGAACTGGGTCATAATAACTATCTCAAGTATTGGTAAATATTTTGACATGCTAGTAGAAACATTATTAGAAGTGTAGGTAGGTACCTATGTTATTACGTATAATTATAGTCAAAGACCAAGTCTGAGTATATGAAGTGTATTAAGTTGTGTGGATCGCGATACCTCTATTCAAGTAGGTAGTAAGCCCCAAAGAACATTTCACGGCACTTTTGCCAAGAGACGAGGCAACATATTCCGAGCTTAGGATCGTCCAATATTTGTATTTATACTACAAAGGCTGACCATATTAGATAACCTAAAAGTGTTCGGTACCCGGCGGCAATATGTTCGCTACGCGTGTCCCCGGACCTTCGAGTTAGCTAAGTTTTAGTATGCAGGACCCGTCGGAACAGGTCTCGCGCCTAACAGGTGGCCAGGTCAACGCTTTCAATACTCTTTAGGACACCTAGCCATTATTGGATCGCAACTCTTTCACGCAAAGTCATAAAAGAAACTTTAAGGATTCTGCGAACCGAAATCAAAGCGTCGACATGAGCCAGACTCAAAGTCAAAGGTCAAAAAATACAGTACAATACCTAATATTTTATAAGAGTCGTGTACATAATATATATATTATGAACACATTTTAGCCTTTACCCTTAAGTTGGTAAGTGTGGCATGACGGGTGCATGACGGCCGGTCTCGAGCCCCATTCAGCTTTGTCTGCGGTTGACGTAAGGATGGGTACTATTTGTCTTCCGCCGACGGCAAAAACTAAGCCACTTTTTCCCCAAACTTAACTTTTGTGAAGAAGTAACCGTTTGGAGGAAAACGTTTCTAAAGAGTTGGGCGAAATTCTGGTCCTCAAGATACGGAACCAAAATAATTGGGAAACTTGGCGCGTGTGACGTGTACGTCGCGTTATTGTTGTTTGTGTTCGATGATTGTTTCCTCACTTCCTTATTGTGTGATCGGCTTTTGATGTAAGCCCTTTAGAATTTCCATTCGTGTCGCTACAAAGAAAAGTTAATCAACGTGGGAGCGGATCGTGAGTTCTGATCATTTGCTACGTTTTCCTGTTCCCGAACGTTTCTTTTGTCTCACATTTATGATTAAGCTAAGTTTGCGAATATTTTCAGTTTCTTT
This sequence comes from Thalpophila matura, assembly GCA_948465475.1. Classification (NCBI taxonomy): domain Eukaryota; kingdom Metazoa; phylum Arthropoda; class Insecta; order Lepidoptera; family Noctuidae; genus Thalpophila; species Thalpophila matura. Next base: position 287,949 of record OX419178.1, read on the forward strand.
ACTTAGCTAAACGTTTCATCATATTTCCTACGTGCGGGAAATGCTATTTTTATTAAACAGTTTATTTCTATTTTGTCTTTTTATTTCAGCAATTGTCTGCTCTTTTACAAAAGATATAAAAATATATTTGTTTGTCTCGTTACCCTCTTCACTCGTCTGCAGTGAGTTGACACCAGGTGCGACAAAGCCACTAGGAATTACATGCATAAAGCCTTTTGCGCACGGGAGGTTTTTTGTGGGCCTGTCTGTTTAGAACAATTACCCTACACTTTTGTTATAACATGAAGGGACTCAAACACAAACTGGACTTGATTATAATAACGGAACTGTTACTGGCCCAGGCTTTTTTTAAAGTTTAGTCAAAACGATAATCAGCAATACCTGGGACTATAATTCACCTCTTATTTAGCAGACCTATAAGAAAATTGGTAGGTTGATAACGGATTCCAGTAAGCTTAAAATGTCTGAAAACACGCTTTTTATAGAATTACGAAACCTATGTAGGTACATTTTCGGTATTAGGCATTTTCGGTATTCGGTATTAGATCATAGAAACAAGGAGATATGCCATCATAGCAAATTAGCACGGGAACAACTGTTCTCACTTTTAGTACATTTTCCGCACACCCTCAATCTAACACTGTTAATCGTCACTCAATACTAGCACTAATCTAAAACACTGTATTTATTTAATCGATCGTGTTCGGTTCGTCGCCAGCATGTACTTTTGTACTACGCTCAAAATGACCAAACTAAAGTATCAAGCTCAATAGCGCCTTGGCACATCTCCCTTGTTTCTATGATCTGAGTATTAGGCATATTGTAATAAAACCGTCTGCCTCTATTTTTTGACATAGCAGAAATGCCTCTCCAATACTCTCCATAAAACTGCGATGTTTCTGGCCAGTACTGTACATCTAGACGGGTTCAGATTCATCTAGTTCGTTTTTATACGGTTTTGGCCGTAAAACGATGGGACATGGTTTTGGTCGTGGGCTCTTGTACTATTACTTATGCGTATTGTTTGTTGCAGCCAATCGTCGCGTGATGGCGCATGGATTGCTTGCGGACGGCGTGGTGCTGGTGCGCGGCGCTAGTGCTCGCCACGCTGGCCGCCGCCGGCCCGCGGTACAGCTCCCGCATCGTGCACACACACGCTGGTATGTCCACACGATGGGCCACGATGGACCGTGATGAGAGTGTAATATTATTACATATCGAGCTTAGAAAGAGATATCAGCTAGCTTCGGCTTTATAGAGCGTCATCTCTGTGGTATGAAGCACTAACAGTCCGATATCTAATAAAACAAGTCAGCAAACATCACATTGGTATGGTATGAGCCAGTTATCTCTTTTTCAAACTCGATGTGTAATATTTACTGCCGGCCGGCTACTGTACCTATGTTTATAGCTAAAATTAACAGAATGCAAAAAACTGCTGTTTGCAAACAATGCAACCTTAATAACAACAAAGCATTCTCAAAAAACGTACAAAGAGTTCACCAAGGCAGCCCCTCTCGATCAAAGGCGGTCTCCGCCAATGACTCACAGATTAGATGTAACAGTAAAACAATGATTAAGGTTTTAAGACATTTGGATCCCAGCTGACAACCGAGATCCCGAGGAATATGCAAACACTGTTACATCGCAAACTATGTGACATCAATTTCCAACCATGCTTCCTTGTGATAAAGTTATTAATCACATTTGTGTAGTCGCCCGTTACAAAATGAACGTTGAGCGCTGGAGAGCCGCTATAATACGCGTATTACGCAAATCATAATGCTATGCGTAAACATCACCACCGCCTGATTACCCCGAACGCAACATAATCCATGAGTTTTGTTTTAAACTAGCGGCTCACACCCAGGTATGTACATAGGTAGGTACATACGTCCCCAGGGTCCCGGGCTCGTGAGGGTTTAATTCCGTCAGATCCCGGTACAATCCAATCAGGCGGTCCTCCGAGTTGGGAACATGGTGGGCAAATGATGTTGTCCCGTTTTGCAAACGCATAGGAGTGCGGGATCAAATTAATTATTGTTTGAAGCCGAATCGAGGCGTACCGGCAAATGGAATAAATGGCGGCTTTTCCAATACGCAGGCCGAGTGATTCGGCCAATTTATTTATTCACTGCTGTCTCGATTCGGTGGTAGTAATTTAGGTCCATTTTTTGTTGGTTGTTGATGCGATCTGCAGTATGTCAAAGGGGAATGCTGTAACTGATTCTATACGTTTTCACGAGGGTTTTATTAGGGAATACGACACAACACAAACTTTTTGTGTTATAATCGCCTTTTATGTGTCGATATTTTGAAAAATCTTGCTAGTCAAAATTATGTAGTGGCAAATTTATTAAAACATAATTTCAAATTATCATGCATAAGCTACATTGTAACTTCAACACATTTCCATGAATTAGAAAAATATACTGACCCAACATTAATATTACTTATTATAAGATCACAAATTTTAATTAAACGTTGTACTAGGTATAACTTAATTGACTTATATCTCTACCGCGAATAATATTACTGTTACATCGTTGTGTAGTTGGTGTCGTGTAATTTCATGTAATCTGCGTCAAAACTTGATGATTGCCTATGAATATTGATTGAGAATTATAATTAATGCGGTACAAACACATTGTTGAACGATGGTTATTATAATATTATTTCTGATCATGATTACCACGGTAAACTTCGGTTATGTCGTCTATAAAGTTACCTGCATTTTTAAATAAATTTAACAATTTTAAATACATACCTACTTGAAAATAATTATAGCTTTTTTTTACTTTTCGATGTAACAAACCTTAAGGCGTATGGTACCCTCAAAAAGATAAATTCCGTCGCCGTTGGGGTCGTACTACTCTTAATGTAACTAACATAAAAATCCAGAAAAAATATATAATAAACCTTGATATATTGCCTATATTCTATTTATTTATATTTGATTATATTATATTTGACCGCACGGTTGTCGCAGTGGCTGAGAGATTGGCTGCTGCGCAACGTGTCGCGGGTTCGATTCCCGCACAAACACAAATTTCACATACACAAACAGCCAGACCTATGTGCACATAGGTCTGGCTGTTTGTGTATGTGAAATTTGTGTTTGTAAACGCACCCACGATACAGGAGAAATCCTAGTGTGGGGCAACGTTTATATTAAAAAAAAAAAAAAAAAAAAAAAAAATCTTATTCTTCTATATTGTAATTTTTAAGCTACGATATTTTTATACTTCCTAAATAAAGGTAATATATCAAAGTTTATATATATTTTTTCTGGATTTTTATGTTAGTTAGTTTAAGAGTAGTACGACCCCAACGGCGACGGAATTTATCTTTTTGTTATACACGTCACATAGAAATGACTAGAATGGAAGGGTTCTTAGCCCACGGTGGCAATTTTGTAACGCTGTTCCTTCGATATTCGAAACGAATATTTTGCTCTAGGCCAGGCTGTCTCTGTAGGTCGTGGGTTCGTACCCCGGGGAACGCACACTTTGTGCAGTTTGTTTCATGTGAACGCAAACATCGTGAGGAAACCGGCATGTCCTAGAACCAAACGTTCAAAGACATGTGACGTCCAACCCGCACTGGGCCCGCGTGCTGGACTACGGCCCACACTCACAGAGAGGAGGCCTGTGTCCCAGCAGTGGGAACATTATAGGCTGATTATGCTATGCTTATGCTAGGTGCGATCCGCGGTATCATAGTGGAGCCAGCGTCGCGCCGGCTGGAGCCGGTGGAGGTGTTCCTGGGCGTGCCGTACGCGGGCGCCCCAGCGCGCCTGGCGCCGCCGCCGCAGCCCCCCGGCTGGTCGGGCACGCGCCTCGCCGACGCCTTCGCCCCCGTCTGTCCGCAGCGCTACCCCGACATATCCAACAAGTAAGTTCCGTTTTTTTTTCTAAAGTGGAAATCCTCATAGATGCCCCCCGCCCTGGGGAGGGCAGTGGGGTCTGTCAGACTTTAAACGACTAAAACCATCTCGGTGTTCTTCCAATTACCTGTGACCGGGGGCGCGAGAGTCGCTAGCGCATTCGTCCGCAATCCCGGCATGTACTGGTAGGCGGGCCCCGTCACACTCTGCTGCCGTCACCCTACAGCCGCAGTTCCACCAGAAACAAATAAGCTCCTCACATTTAGAATATCATTTTAGTTTACTGAGTCATCTTGTGATTGTGTAGATCCAAACTTTAAGATGCGAATCCAAATCTTGATAATGTAATTAGAACACAAACATTACAACCAAGTCTGTCTTATGCTCCGTAATTTAATAATACATTTTGTACTAGGAGTGCAGCACTGACGAAGATGCCTCTGGGCATATACAACGAGCTGAGGGCGACGGTGCCTCTCCTTGCCAACCAGAGCGAAGACTGCCTCTACCTCAACATATACGTGCCCGGTAGCGGTGAGTCACTACCACAAGATAGCTGCTACAATATCTGGTTTATTTAATTGCACAGTTATACATCACCTATTTATCTTGTATTTATCTATTAAGTCTACGAATTTTAATTTAGACTAGCACTTTGCCCGCGATGTTGTCCGCGGGAACCACAGGAGCCGTGCATTTTTCAGATAAAAAGTGGCAATGTAGCTTTCTATTAGTGAAAGAATTTTCTAATTCAGGGCCCCAAGTCTGCTAATGCAATTGTTATAATCGTGTCAGAATAGTGTCTAATGGCATCGTTTTGACCAATGACGAAAGAGTTAGTCTTGCTCTAAGCCAATGACCGCTTAGGTTTTGATAGTAGTAATGGTGTCATTATGACACCATTACTACTATCATTGTACATGTCATTGTACACTATTAAAATAGCAGAATTGGGTCCCAGATCAGTAGTTCCGGAGATTATACCCTAGACACAAAATTTACCTGTTTATAATATTAGTATAGAATGATAACAATTCGAGCCAGGGCATTAGCTTTTAGGGCTTTTTCAGTTTAGAGCGATTGGTGTCGGACCTATTGCCGTGTGAGTGCAACACCCGCACGGCAGCAGTCCGATACCAATCGTCTAATTCGAAAGAGCCCTTATGGCATTATTTAGATATTATTTGTTATACCTAATTCAAAATGTTTGAATGTTGTTTGTCGTCAGGCGCGCGCGGCGTGGAAGCGCCGTACGCGGTGGTGCTGTGGGCCGGCGGGCCCTCGCACGAGTGGGGCACCGCCAACGCACTGGACGGCGCCGTGCTGGCGGCGCGCGCGCACCTGCTCGTCGTCACCATCAACTATAGGCTAGGTTTGTTAGGTGAGCAACACACGCGTCTAACGAACCCGGCAGACCAATGTTGGCAATGTCGCAACATTCAAGGGAAATAAGTTCAGCAATTAAATTGACTTATCAAGTATGTGCTTGCGAGGAACATTATGATAGTTTTATATCGGAAGAGTCAGATGGCCTAAAAGTGGGAAATAGCGTTAACCACATTTACATATTTTTAGCTGACAACGATGTCGTTAGAATGAAAGCTAAATATTTCTACTTTTAGGCCATATAAATGCTATATAGAAGGATGCTGTCCTTGGTCACCATCTTTCCGTTCAGCTTCCACTTGTTTCATCTATCACTTAATCTTAATTTATCATCTATCACTTAAACCTTTCCATCACCACGCTTGCTACGCGGATTGGCTTTACCAGCTCATTTTTTATATCGTTTGTCGCTCAGGTTATTTAACCCCGGGCGTGCGATCGACGGCGGTGCAGGCGGCCGGCGGTGCCGCGGTGCTGGACGTGGCGGCCGCGCTGGGCTGGGTGCGGCGCAACGTGGCCGCCTTCGGGGGCGACCCGCGCCGCGTCACGCTGGCCGGCCACGCCGCCGGCGCCGCGCTCGTCAACGCGCTGCTGATGCTGCCTGATAGCAAAGGTGAGGGGAACAAGATACGTAATACGCGCCTTTTCAGGATTAATTGAACGAAGTTCTTTAATACGGCATGCGGTAGCAGTTGACTGGTAGTCACGTAAGGAAAAATACCCTCTATGCGATCTTTCTCTCTGTCTCTCTCCGCCTCTTCAAATTACATACGAGGTGTAAAGAACTTCGTTCCTGACGGGGGGAATCCCCCGGCCGCACAATTTGGTTTTATTGACTTAGGGGCATTTTCACCAACCTATCAATATCTGTTCAATACGCTAAAGATAAGATTTTTGACAGATTTTCTATACAAAATCTGTCAAAAATTTTAACTTAATTGACAGATACCTTTATTGATAGGTTGGTGAAATAGACCCTATATATTAAAATAAATAATCCGTCTAGTGATCACCTTGCAATAAACCAAATCAAAGAAAGGCATCGTCTTCGAAACATACCTAATTATAATATTATTGTGATCTTTTTGAAGGTGGATTTAACTTTTCTTTTAAGGAACATATTTTCTTAAGATATATTATGAAGTCTAGACTCCACCTGAGAAATGGCTAGTTATCTATTCATAGTGGGGACGGATTGCATCACGCCGCACTGAAAAATTCCCAAAGCGATCGCTTGACTATGTATTGCATATTGCAGTATCACGTATCAATATAAAATCAAAGAGATGCAAAAATGTCTGAGTTTAGATGTGAGCTCAATATAATAAAGTATCTAAGTATTTATCTGTTACTATTTTATATAATCGCGTCTGTGTTTGCGTCGTATTTTGAAGGTTGAGTTTTGTTTTAATTGTTCTATTTGCTTTGATAACTTGAAGATGACAGTCTAAAACCCAAAACCTTTGTTGAAATAACATCTTCTTTGCCAATAAGTTAATGACCTCAGTACGCTGGACTAAAACACGACTCGGTCCTAAATGACCTATCGTCAATATAATCATAGTTACAGATGTTCTATCTTACGAAGGCGGATTGGTCTTAATTGTGTATGTAGAATTATAGATGCACATGCACGTTGTTTCTGTGTGCGTAAAGTATACTGTACAATACTGGGCACTTTCGAACTTGCGCACATAGAAACAATGTGTACCTGCCAGACACACGATAAAGACCAACCTATTTTTGTGAGATAGAATATCTATAAGTCTTTCTGAGAAAAGAATCGCATAATTTTCCAACACTGTTACCATGCCTTGTTTGTACCAGGGCTGGTATCTCGCGTGCTGCTGCTGAGCGGCTCAGCGCTCAGCCCAACGGCGCTGGCGCCCGACGCAGCGCTTTCACGGGAACACACTGCGCAAGCGCTGCGCTGCACGCCAGAGTCCACCAATGATGAAAACTGGTAACTTTTTATTAAAACCGGTATTCCCCAAAGGGTTAAGTTTCAGATATTTTACACCCACATTTCTTCAGTTAGGTATGTTTCAAGTCCTATGTACCTAATAAGGAGCAAGCCGTTACCACTAACCGGGTACAAATCCAGTTCAATCAATCCATTTTCATGTAGACAAGTGATATATTAATTGTCACTGCATTTTGTATTGCATTCGTCAAATATTAACACACACATAGCAAGGCTGGTGGCAGCGGGACAACGACCGATGCCACTGCGTCTCTTGCTGCCACCGACAGGGGAGCAACATAAAAAGAGATATTTTTGCAATGTCCGAAATCCATTGATGAAAAAATTATAATTACGAGTAAATTCCTCCAGGTTCGTGGAATGCATCCGCGCCCGTCCACTAGCAGCTCTTCTGGCGATAGAAGCTCCCCGGGCACGTTTCCTGGCGGGCTGGGCGCCTTCAGTGCCCATCTCCAGGGACGCCCCCTCCCAGGGCCAAGCCCCCACCAGGGCGCTGCATGCCAGCGAGGCGTTTCTTGACTGCGCCCTCGCTGTGGTAGTGGCTACCACTGAGAGCTACCAATTCTTCAGTGAAGAGGATATTCGACATGGATTTGAAGAGGAGCATAGGTAATGTTTTTTTTTTATAATTTATTACGTATTTTGCGCGCTATGTTCATAATACGGTACATTCTAAGTTTTAAACTGGTTTCTTGAAGTTAAACCAAATCTGTCATAACATCTAACATCATGCTATAAATTTGCTTATTATCACACAAATAAACATCAAAATGTCGTCATCATCAATCGTTTATCTTTTTTTATCTTTCACCAACCAGGAACCGTATCCTCCGTACCTACGTCCGCAACGTGTACCGGTACCACCGCAACGAGATCTTCGCGGCCATCCGCAACGAGTACACGGACTGGGAGAAGCCGATCCAGCACCCCATCAACATCCGCGACGCGACCCTGGAGTCCCTCAGCGATGCCGCAGTTACCGCACCAGCGCTAAGAGTTGCGCAGCTGCATGCACGAAGAGGAGCCAGGACCTATTTCGCTCATTTCGCGCATCAGAGCAAGGATGCTGACTACCCTCAGGTTAGTGAATGCTCACAGATAGATATCAATGAGAATGTTAATATTATAAGTAGGCCAGTCTTTTTTCCTAAAGTCGATATTTGCAAAAGGGCTTTCGTTATAAAAATATAATTTCATAATTTGATATTTTTCATATCTAAACTAATTAATCGTTATAAATGTATGTGTTCCAATTACCCTAGCAGCGACAGGCTCATTATAATATGCGAATGAATTAGGGAGGTGCGAGGTTATTAATTTAGTCACAATTTACACGATCATGATCATGGTATTTGTCAAAACTTCCTTTGATGAATATAGCTCATTTGCATTCTCACTAACATCATAACAATAACAGTGAAATGAATAATTTAGTGGTAATTTATAGTTCCACGCGTTTATTAATTCACACATCGTCCCTGTTATCGTGAAATACATATTGTTTAAAAGCCACATAATCCGGTGTCACGTGTTGGGTCACTATTCAGGTAATTCAGGTTATACGGCTGATTCTACATAAAAATTTAAAATGGGTATAATTGAAGACCAAAACCACTATTTCTCCTGACAGCGTCTAGGTAGTGTCACGAGTGAGACCCTGCCCTACTTCCTGGGTCTCCCCCTGGTCGGTGGCATGCAGTATGCTCCCCGCAACTACTCGCGCGGTGACGTGGCGGTGGCAGAGATGACCGTGGCACTGCTGGCAGCGTTCGCTAAAACCGGAGACCCAACTCCTCGGGCTGATGAGAGGCATCATGAAGGCGTGACCAGCTGGCCCAGATATGAGATGAACACGCAACAGTATTTAAGTATAGGTAAATAACTATTATATAGAATGTCTTACCTTATTAATTAGTCGATATCAGTAACGATATCATAATAAGGAACTTTGATAAGTTAAGTGGCTCATAATTTTAATGCACGAGAGCTAAGAAAAGAATTTCAAACCACACTGCAATAAAATGACAAAAATACTCGACAAAATAATATTCGCCCCGATTTTCTCCGTCAGACGCTTCCATATTTTGACTGCAACTTACCTCACTTATGCCAAAAACAGGTCCATAGGGTTAATCGAATTCATCGTAATGAAAGTCACAAACTCGTGTGCGACAAAACAAGGTTGAACAGAAGAACAGGGATTTTTCATCTTAACTGATCTGAAATAAAATCTCGCACGGCACGAAGTTAATCAGATAAAACCCTATTCAAAGTTTCGGCGGCCATATTGTGTCGAAACTCGTTATTTTTACGATCTGCTTTCCCAACGAATGTGCGTGTTTTCTTCCCTCTCGTTCTACTGTAAGGGTTTATAACTTTTTTAATCCTTTCGTTAAGAAGGTGCTTGTTTTGTTTTGGAGCAGGTTATTTCTCTGAAACATTTTAAGTTACATGATTGCAAAATCTCTTTCAATGGATAGAAAGTATAGATAATCAATAATCATTAATAAGCTCCAGCTCAGTGTCACCTTCACCTGATACTCGTATCTACTGCGATTGATTATCTTCGTAATTACTTAAGAAGAATTTTCTCGATCTCTTACACCTTTGTTTAAAGCAAAACTAAAATGTTATAGAGACTGTTTTAGAGGATAAAACACTTTCTAATCTCTGTTAGTATAGGTACGAGAGTGCTTCATCAATAATAATATAATTAATAATCGTTTCTGGAAACCAGCTCCGCTTTTTACCGCAGTTGAGTCAAATAGAGGTTTATCAAGATATCATACGCTTTTACGTTTGTCGTTTGGGACCAGGTACCAAGCTGCGAGTGAAGAGCCACTACCGCGGGCACAAGATGGCGTTGTGGCTGCATCTGATCCCGCAGCTGCATCGCCCGGGAGCTGCACCGCGACACCACCAGTTCAGGTCCATACATCCTGACATGTTTGCAGGTCAGTTCACGTTTTAAATATGATTCTACTTTTTGTACTTTCTTTCTTATTTCTTTTTAAAAAAACGTTTCCGCCACTAGGGTTTCTCCCGTAGCTATCGTGGGTGCGTTTACAAACACATACACATGCACAAACACCCACAAATCTCAGCCACTGCGCCAACCGTGCCGTCAAACGTTATGTTAGGCAACTGTTCGTCTGTTATTTACGTTTGCGTAATGAATTTAACCTTTTTTATTTCACAGAATTCCATAAAACAAAACCAATATTTCGCTACCAGTAATTAATACGTTAACGTAAAATGTTTTTATCGTACAGACAAGTAAATATTTTTTCAGTTACCTATGTTAAGTAGGAGTATTTAAAATCATTATTGAAAATGATTCTTCAAATCCGAATTCCAGCGAGCGAAATAATAGGTTTTTACCTATGAAATTGCCGTTTTGTATGAAAAAATTTAAACGATTTTTTTTCATGTATTTTTTATTTGTATTAATCGAAGTAATCACCCATGCAATCAATGCATCTTTGCCAATGCAGTGGCAGTTTATGGATGCCCTTCTTAAAGAAATCAGCTGGACGGGAGGCAACAAAAGCTTCAAAAGCATTTTGTACTGCCTCTCAGATATTGAATTTTTGCCCGCCAAGAAGTTATCCAAATTCTGGAAAAAGTAGTAGTCTGTAGGCGCAAGGTCTGGTGAATAGGGCGGATGACGGAGAGCTTCCAACCCCAGTTCTTGCAACTTGGAGACCGTCTGCTGTGCAGTATCAGGTCGTGCGTTGTCGTGCAGGAGCAGCGGAGACGAGCGATTGACCAATGCTGGTTGGAGATGTGCCAGCTTCTTCATAATTGTGTTCAGTTCTTCACAGTACACATCTGCAGTAATGCTCACCCCGTTTGGTAAGAAGCTGTGATGAATCACACCGGCGCTAGACCACCAAACAGTGACCATCACTTTTCTAGGGGTAAGTTTTCGTTTAGGGCATTGTTTAGGTGCTGAACCAGGATCCAACCAACTTGCTGAGCGCTTGCGGTTATCAAACAGAATCCATTTCTCATCGCAGGTAACAATGCGGTTCAAAATTCCTTCATTTGTGTGTCTGTTGAGCAGTGCAAGGCACGTCTCGACGCGTACTTCGCGCTGGCGATCATTGAGTTCGTGGGGCAACCATTTGTCAAGCTTTTTAACCTTGCCAATTTGACGCAAATGGACCAATATTGTTTTGACGCTAACGTCGAAAGCTGCTGCTAATTCAGCCGTAGATTGTGTATCATCAGCTTCCACAATCGCCTTTAATTCGTCATTGTGGACCAAAGTCTTCGGACGACCGCGAGGTTCATTTTTCAGGTCGAAATTTCCAGAACGGAAGCGAGCAAACCAATAACAGGTGGTGCGTTGGTTTGTAGTGTTAGCTACGTAAGCGTCGTTGATGTTGCGTGCCGCTTGTGCCGCGTTGCTGCTACGACGGTACTCGTATTCCATAATTACTCGAATTTTTAACGTATCCATGATGACGAAAAAGATTGAAATGCGATGAAAATGTAACACTAATCAATAAACAAATGACTACTTTTGGAAAAAAAATCCATGTTTTTAAAATAAAATTAATTTGAGATTAGAATTCTTAGCCAAACAAAAATTATTTTGATTTGAAATGGCCAGTACTGCAGAACGGCAATTTCATAGGTAAAGACCTAATATTAATTTTAATGTATAAATCAAAGCATAATAGCTATTACGGCGAAAGCTGACTAGAATCTTACTCTAATTTGTAGTGAATAGCCGCCAAAATTTAGCCAATCACCGCGCAACGTAGGCGCAGCTTTAATGGAAAGCAAATTGGTAACGTCTACCGCTGCTTAAATTGAGCATGCCTTATTATCCAGAGCCATTAGTGCCATTTCCTGGCGTGGCGCGTAAACGGAACGCCCTCATTAACCGCCCCCCCCCCCCCCTCCCATTATAAATGTTCAGCACTATAGCTCGAGCGTGCGCGGAATCAACACCACCGAAGTTAATAACATGCGTGAGATTATATTAATTGGAAGATACGTCACTGAATGGATTGAAGTTTGGAAGCTCAACACACTTTGAATACTAAATAATAGAGCAAAACCCAAAGAGAAATTAGTTTTGCTCGAATTCGTTGGAGCGAGACGACTTGATTCTGTGTAAAGAGAGCCTCACGCAACTATTTGTGAAGCGCTGCGCGTCGCTTTGTATAACATTTTGCAGACATTACTCAGTATAATCGGCACTTAGGCGGGCGAGCCATTAGGCGAATGAGGTCTCTCTAGAATTTATAAAAATAAAAATTGTCGCCAAAATATTTGGTGGTGAAGTGATTAATGGTGGAAGGTGTCACGAATGAAAATAAATCGATCAGGGAGTGTTTCGGGGTGGGTCGGCGCTGTTAATAATTGTCCCGCGAATGGCTGGAATTCCTCCATAATGAGCGGTATGGGAAGAATGGCGGTCTGGTGGCGAACAATGCGGGCCCTTTGTCACGGACAAGTTCACTCGCTGTTAGGACTCTGACACGCATACAATCACGAGATTCGTATATTGTTGCGTGTGAGATATGCTCTTTAATGTTCGCGTGCCCAGAATTGTTTTCTAAAGGATATTTACGACCACTCTGGTTTGAGAGATTTTTATGAGCCCTATTTACGTTGTTAAACATGTTATCACACATCGTGTTTTATACATTATCTACTAGACTATGGAAATGTCTTTAATGCATTTACATATTTTAGCAACAAGAATTCCTAGGTGCTACAAACAAAACTAGGTAAATTACATTCTAAAACAAAATCTGCTTTTAAGGACCTGAAAGGTCAAGCTGAATATTTTCTATTTAGAGCATCAACATCGCGTGTATTGTCCGTGCTTTACCCAGTAGGTAGGTACTTGCTAAAATTGAAGCACAAGTGTTTCAAACTTCAATTTACTTCCTCGAATATACAAACTGTCAGTTTTTTAAAACAAAGCCCAATATTTTTCCATACACAACGTCATTTCCGTGGAGCGTCACTTGTGCTCAGTTCTGTTGGTGCTAATTTATCCGCTATTGTGGCGAGCGGGCCGGTAATTGTGGCTCGTCGGCGATCACCTTTTGTTTTTAAGCAATCGCTCGCAAATTAGCGCCGCCGTGTCGAGTGAGATTGTCGTGTATTGTGCAGAATAGAGGCGGAGGTGTTTTCAATTTCATCGCCTTTTGCGCTTGGATTTTATTTCAGTTTGGAAAATAGTTATTAATATTCATGATAGTGAACGGTTATGAGAGTGTATAGAGAGCGAAAAAGTGTAGTTTAAAAAATCATAATAGCAGGCATACAATTCGGCGTTTTGCAATAAAATTAAGTAAAATATTTCAATGATAAATAATTAATAGGTAGGTACCTAACTATATTAGTTTAAAACCGTTTCAGGACTTTAATCAGAAAATTATACTTTATAATTGTTTTTTTTCGGTGTGACACAGGATTAACAGGACAGGACAGATTGATCATGATCTTATTAAAATAATTACAAAAATATCCTTTTAATCTATTAAGGATTTGTCACACTGGATGCGTTCTGCGGCCTGCGGTTAGGTCAAAGCGAACGCAACCCGCATCATGTATGAACAACATTGTTGGTATCAATATATTTTGTATAGAATGCGATCCGACCGTGCGAGCACAACCAAAGAACGCATGTTGGCCCGACGGAGCGGTGGGGAGGGAAGGACGCGTACGATTGCTCTGCCCTGACCGCAGATCGATTGTCCCGACCGACAGCGTTGTTCATACATGATGCGGGCTGCGTTCACTTTGACCTGACCGCAGGCCGCAGAACGCATTCAGTGTGACAAATCCTTCAATCTCAAACAAGTCCCGTCTATTATTTATTTTAACACCTTTTCTTCTAAAATTCAAGTTCTAAATCTTAAACCATTAGTTAGAAAAGCTTGGTCAAATAAAAACACTATCTTGGCGTGAATAAAGTGGTAAACGAGAATGTTATATTGTCGATGACTGAACTAGGAGAGATTCCGCAGGTTTCCCTGCGGTTTCTTTGTTTAGTTTCCTGACACTACGCGCAGGGCTGCCCGGCACCGTCAAACGCATTGATGAAAAATCTATCATAAGAAACGAAAAGTTTGATTGGGTGTTCTTTTATGAATTTGTTTTAAAAGTCTGAAAATTGGACTGGAGTATAAGAATATATTAAGAACATTGAGAGCATTGATTTAAAGCCATCACCGTCTTTTATTTAATTTTGCTGAAACTGGCCTCCAGTCTGCCATTCAATTTTGCAATTTTTCGTCACTTGATTAGACCAAATTATTTGATTTAAATACAGAAGTTTTTGTGATTATTTAAATAACATGATTCGATTGTCTTAGTTTGGAGTTCGTCCACCGATTCTACGAAAACAGTTCTTAAGGTTTATCTAAGAAACAATCAGCCTAAACACCAGCCTAGACACGTTCGGTTCACCCCTAGCCGCCACAAAAGAGATGGTGCGGCGGCGCCAACAATCGCTCATTGTGCGGGTAGGCACAACTTGGGATCGCCTGCATTGTGCCCGCGCGGACCATTCATTACCAGCCTTTGATAACTTCAGGGATCGCTTTCTTGTTCAGATATGTTCTATACTGTGAGCTGTTTACTCCGCCATTGAATTGGCAATGTATTGAATTTCATGCGAATATCATATCTTGTGTGGATGTGTAGAAATCTTTAGCTAGAAATGGTGCAATTATTCCATTGAATATGTCTTTGTATTGAATGCAGCAACCGTGGTCAGACGTAATCGAATTAAGTTAAATAGTAAGAAGTTATAATATAAAGTTATAAAAATATAAAATCGGCCATTTATTTTGAATCAACAATGAATATAATAATATTTTAAATTTCACTATCACTAGACTTTTGTTATTGTACAAGTTCGAGCAACGAAGCAAATACAGACAACTAAACATAATGAATAAAAACATTCCTGAAATCAAAGTGAGCTACAACAACATAGAGGTTTACTCGAACAATGTGAGCTTATTATAATTCCACGCAAAGTTTAGTTACCTGCCGAAAGCACTTTATTTAATTAACATTATTAACTGAACCTACATTTTTGAGCTTAGGCTTTAAAACTGACATGGTAGTTAATGTAGTCCACACCCTAATTTGCTAAGTTCTTAAGCTTTAATTAGGTTAATTAGCTTAATTATATGCATTCAAGTCTTTGAGTAATTAGAAGCTAACCTAATCATTTAATCATTAGTCCTGTAATTTCGTGTATGCATTGATTACCCTGATGTAGATTACTATGGTAATATATGTATGTAATTATGTATACAACTCTATAATTAATATAGAGAAAACCCGAATTACCTCATAAAAGATTTAAATTACAAGGCTCGATGTGAAGAAAATAAATTACAAAAACTGACAATAATAAACACTAGTTCAGTTAATACGCTACGAACAATAATCTAACATGGTATAAAACCTACAGCATTCAATTTTAATTATCCTAGTAAATCTTACAAATTAATTTCAGGCTGGCACTACTTTAAAAATTATAAAAATATTAGGCGCAAAGCCCTCTTTAGTTTATTCCATGCAAAAAATAAAGATACCTACTTAATATATAAGACGTAATAAACGGGGAAGTCAAACCAACCTTGACACGAACAATGTCATAAAGCGAAGAGGTCAATTTACCATGTCATAGCAGATCAAACGTAGCGGAGAGGCAATTCACTCCATGAGTAAAATAAAAGCAATAACAGTAATTGAGTCTTTTTCTTTCTTTGTCGTAGGTGAGATATTCCCGGAACTGTATACGACCACAGCGGCTCTGGATGATGAAGAGGACAGCACAGAGGCTGAAGAGGATTCTTCTGAAGTTGAGGAGTGCGAACCGTCCCCCTCCCCGCGGCCCGCACTCTCCGCTCTGCCAGCGCCACAACCCTCACCCAAAGAAGACTCTCTGACCAATCTGGACTCCCAGTACTATAGGTAAGTACCTACTGGGCTCCAACAGGCGATTTTCCTGTTTTTTAATACCTGTAAGTACATATATTAAACTGTTTCGTCGGCAACCAACTAAAATAGGAGTGGTTTCAGAAATTGTTTTGGTAACAGTACCATTATTTATTTAATGTAGAACTGCGATTTTAGTCCCAAGTTGTACGTTTAAATGTTGAATTATGGATAAGCTTTACCTTGTTACAAATTCAACTCACAGACCTTTTGAATAGAATAATTTACTCAAAATATCACCAGTTCTAAAAATAAACGCGTATTTTTGTGACACGGATCAACAGTATCGTATGCCGTAGGGCACGCCGGTACCCATAATGACATAATGGCTATATGACGAAAAATTCGCGTCCAATTAGGAGACAACATTTTGTAAAGCTTTTATAGGAAAAAATGAAAGGAGCAACATTGAGGGAATTCTAAAAGCTGCACAAAAAACGTACGTAACGATGTTTCCCGTAATAAGATAAACAAGTGACGAAAAAAGAATTTCTCGAGCTGAAGGGAGCGTCGATCTCTGGGGGGCTGAGCCAAACAAAACAACGGTCCCTAACCACGTAGCAGCGAAGCATATTCTACCAATAGATAATAGTACCGAAACTCTGTTATGAAGATGTTCGCTGTCATTAAGATGTTGATCCATTTCTGAAGTCCTCTTCGCTAGTGTTGTGATCTCAAGTTTTTCTTTAGGCTACAAACTTCGAACAACACTCGAACTTTCTCGAAGTTCCACAGAGACATTCTGCTTTTCGTATACATGTTTTTATCATCGCAAAAGTTAGTTGGAAAACAGCAGCCATTTTCATCGGATGTTTTGGAAAAGTTTGGTCTAGTAACCAAACTTATATTAGTCTCATATTTGGAAACGGCATACTAATGAACATTCATGTTAATAAGCGCCCCCTATTTGTTAGTGTTATTGAAGCTAATAGGTATCTATTTACTTCGTCAGTTAAACATTGACCTTGTCGATTGGCTTTCGAAACAGAACAACAAAACGGAACACGATAACGCTCAAAATATACAAAGTGTTTCTCACGAACGTTGTTAAATTTTAATTTTATAACATGTAAACTCCCGAGGCTGCCGCCGCCGCTGGCTCCGCGTCACCTGAACCTCAGCCAGTAACACTCTAAACAAGATTGATCGGAGCATTTTGTAGCGAGACTCGTAATCTCGCTAATGTGTTTACTTACCTGTTTACCTTCCTGAATTCTGTCCCTTTTGTCTCGCATATAATGTCTTAATGTCGACCCATTTCTCAAGGGGAGCGTTTTTTCCTCAAGACAACTGGATACTGCTGATAATGGTAATGGATGGCGCCGAACTTCGGACTGAATTAACTGGACTTCGCGTCACTCCGGAAATAATGATAGTAATATTTCAAACAGATGCGACGAGATATTCATATTTTTCTGGCAAAGTTGACGTTTTAGGTTGATGTAACCAAATTTATGCATCACCCTTGAGATTCTTAAGGATGATTTGAAATTCTGAAGCACCCTCAATATTTCGTCTCACTTTTTTTGGAAATAAACCGCGAAAAAATGACATTAAATATTGCATTCTTTTCCAGAAGCGTTTACATAGTCATTAAGATTAGTTTTCATTTTTTTTTTCATTTCTTTAACACTTGCAAAACCCTTTTTTGTGTGTCATAGCTATACAGTGGCTCTGGGTGTGACGGTGGGTGCAGGCTGCTTCTTGCTGGCGCTGAACGTGCTGGTCTTCGCAGGAATCTACCTTCAAAGAGGACGCCGGAGAACAGCTCACCGCCGTCCAAGAAGAGAAGGTCAGAATGATAAAAACCTTTAAGATAATTACTAACCTAAGTCAAAATTACTTTTGGCTCCAGAAAAGTCATTACAAAAAGTAACATTATGCAAGAAAGTCTGAAATTGTTTCGTCTAAAGGAATGAAAAAACTCCTCAATAGAACGTCGAGTTAACCGCTTATCTTTCCAGCCCAATGAAACGTGTCAACTGCAGGAAGCGGTTTCATTCAAGATTATTGTAAACGATTTATACCGATGTAATCATATTTATATACGTCGTGTTTACTTTCATGTAGCTTTATATTTTTACTATGAATATTCTAAGGAAGCAAAGCAAACACATTTTACATCGAGGCAAAAAAGACGTCATATCTAAAACCCATTTTTATGACCGACCACTTGGGAACAGGACCGTACTATAAACTACAAACACGATTCTCACTTAACCGCCGCTGGTCCATGGTTGTAAATTACAGGAGTTATGTCGATTTGAGGAGAGCGACTTTGTTATTCATGGTAGGGACTGGTGATAACTCACGGAGTTATTGAGCTGGTGCCAGAATGATGGTAGAAAACGAGGATGGGTTAGCAGTTGTCATTTTTATGTCAGCAGTTACTGTAGTGACCGTTAATGAAGTACCTAATTGTTCATTGGTAAAGACAGATTTTGTTCAAAACTTCTTAATCCATGAATTTATTTTTATGTCAGCTGCAGTTTTTATCATAGAATTCTGTATCATCATCGTTAGCAAAGCTTCAGTTTTCTTTTATTTTTTAAACGTAACTTATACAATGTCATTGTAAAATTTTTGTCTTGCATCCACACCGTTTCGTCCTTTCCAGAAATACATATTTTTTATTAGAATATAGCTACTAGTCATATAGGAAACACCGAACTCATCTAGCTTAAAAAAAATGTTTTGACGTGTAAAAGTGTTATTTTTAACCTATTTACAAAATAAGTATCATTTATCATTTATCACTAGTTTTATTTTCTTATGTAATAATGTTCGTTCCTTTTGAAAGCAGACCACATTATTTAGTGGTCCCCAGCAGGATGTCTCCACTATAGCGGAGACAACTATAAAATTTATTATAGACGTTGCTGGCGATTTATTTGAGGCACACGATGTGAGGTTGCATTCATGTGCCGTTTCAATGCACTTTCCGATTCAAAAGCTACTAGAGAACCGAACATTTCGTGCAGTTCAAATATTAAAATTCGGAAACTTATTCGTTTTTCAAAGAAAACGTATTTTCTGTGGTGTTTTGACAGTCTAATTTTGGTTTTATGTTTCGTCTCTGTATTTTGTGTTTTACAGTTCATTTTCCATTCTAGAGACTTATGGCTTGGCTACGAAATGCGACGCTCCAAGTGAATTCGCCTGTGTGCTGCAAACGTCAAAAACAAATGTACCGAATTTCGCTGCTGCTTGCAGCGCTACTTTGTGGCCTTGTAGAACATTAGGCATACATTTGTTTTTGACGCTCGACGCTGACGCTTGCAGCATAAGGTGAATTCGCTTGGTGCGTCGATTTCGTGGCCCTCGGGTTATATGACTAAACTAAACTTATTATTAAGTAATTATTTGCAGTAGTATGGAACGAATATGAGTTATAAAATCTAAACTCAATTTTGACTTTTAAATCCAGTTTGGGTTAACTAAATGTATTTTTTTATCAAGTAACATTAAGTCGTTTTCTTTGTACCTACTTTTTTTTTTAAACCCTGATCTTTCTTACACTGGAGTATCCACTATTCGAAAGGTTGACTTTTTCAATCAATACAAGTAAGTTTTCCTCACAGGTAGTTGCAACAGCCGTGGTGGAGCATCTTTGAGCAACGAACCAGCCTCCATTACCTCGCCCCGAAAGAGCACTCTTAAGGTAATAATATCATTTTAAACACGTGGAAAAAAATTGAGGGAAGACAATATTTATTAAAATTAAGATTTTTCTATTCTTCTTCGTCTAAAATAATCATATTTCTTAAGTGCATTGTCAGCACATATCATCCAACCTGAATGCCTACTAGCTAGTTAATAATATCTACAATATAACACTACCTCGGCATCAACTAACATATCTTTCGATTTCCACAGCGCAGCAGCGAGTCAGAACTCAAAGAGAGGCCGAGCAGCGCCGGCGTCGCGCCTCCAAAAAAACGCGTCCAGATCCAAGAGATATCTGTGTAGATGATTTCTAAAGTGGTGATTTGGATTCAACCGTTAACTTAGCTATTGAAAACGAATCCACTGATGATGAAATCAGTGCCATGGATTTCACTACTACCACTCTTGATGACCACGCTACAGCACCGACTGATGAAATCATTGCAACTGATGTAGACCCTGTTGTAAAATAATACATTGGAATTGTCGATGCAATCATTATAGGTTTCGGGTTATATTTGTGACAAGAAGTGTAAAATTTTATGATGCTAATATGGACAAAACTTTACGTGAATGAACAGATGGTGTGGCAACAAAACTTTAAATCGTGTGTTTAAATCTAGGTTTCAATTTGAACTATAGCAACATTGATTCCGCACGATCGAGACAAAGCCAATTTGTCATTGTTCTCAATGGCCATTAGTCTATGATAGCCGAGTGTTTATGGTTACCGTAAGATTGTGCTGACGTATCTGAGCGTGAGATGCTCACGGCTGAGCGGAGCCTCGCGCTCCGCTGAGCGGTTGCAGCGACGATGGATGCCCCGCAGTATGTACTGCATTTATACCTATACATATTATGTATCTGTGCGTACGCGGCTCAAAGGGTTCTCTCTTCATTGCTGGAATACACTGCTGGCTTATACAGACTTAAACCGCTCCAATCGCGAGGTCAGTGCACAATCGATTCTGATTTCGCAATTTGCACGTCTGTTGTCGACCAGAATATCGATTAGGCTGTGTGTTCCAGTATTCGTGTATCTACCTCCTGACCAATTTAATGGTTTAGTGCAATTTCCATTTCTGTTATATGTTTGTTATTGTTCATCTTGAATTGATAATAGTCTACTCCAGTGTTTAGACACCTCTGTTATCAAACTGTTTCTATATTATGTGATAGTTGAATGTTTAATGGAATTACTATTTGAGTTGTAAACTCTGGTACGTTTAGATTTTTTTGTAAAGACTTGTTACTGATCTGTACATAATATTAATAGACCGATATAGATATCTCGAAATCTATTTGTGGACGCGATGCCGTATGATAAACTGTGTATATAAAACTACTATTAGTTTCTACTATACAATATTGTAAATATTAGATCGTCGTGAATATCTGTGAACTCTGATGATTTTATCATCTTTGAAAAGAGGTTTTAATAAAGACCATTTTTTTCCTGAAATCTGTTTATTTTATTTAACATTCATCTTGTAGGTATGCCTAAAGTAATGTAAGAAGGTACGAACATAGCAGATCAGTTGTAAAGCATAACTGTCACTAGCCAGTTGATTAAAATGAATAATATGCACGTTATTTTAATGAATCTTGAAAATAACAGCAAAATTGTTCATATGAGAAAACTTGCACTGCACAGAATAAAAATGTATTTTATAGAACAAAATTTATAACATTATTATCTATAGGAAAATACTATCTCGGCATCAACTAACATTTCCACAGAAAAAGACCGAGCAAAGTTCTAGTTAAACAAAAGCTAACATAAATAAATATCACTTGTTAATTAATTATGTAGGTACCTACACCAAAATAGTTTATAATTGCTTTGATTGCAGATAGCAAAATGTTAAGCCAAAAATAATTGAAAGCAATTTATTTAGTAAAATCCGTAAGATGGTGGCAATAATTTACAAGTTAATTAATTTCAAAGCAGGTGTTATCGCACGATCGCCGCCCAAAGGTGACTGCGCGAAAACCATAGACGCTTACTCCGAGCAAAAGTTTTAATGCCACAAGTTAAAAAATTTCAACAACTCGCCCCATCAACAAAATTATGTTGATCTTGTTGTACTGTATTTTCAAAACGCGCACCTTTTTGCAGCCTTTATTATCAGGGTTCAAAGTTTTGTGAGGATAAAACATCCCTTAGATTTTGATAAATGGCCTAAAAGGTCGCGATAAAATTGGGTTAAAAATTACGGGGCCATGTTACAGAACTTCGGAATCGTGACGTTAGATCTCGGAAAATTATTGAGCAAAAAAATAAGGAAAAAAGTGTGAATAAAAGTGCCGTAAACACAGTAAAATGAAAGATTTGATTCAGCATACAAATTGCAAAATCTGTATTTTAGACGAAAACTGTAAGAAATACTTAAAAAGAGACTCCAGAAGTTATGATTGTCGCAGACAGCGAAAAATATGGAAGTTCCAAGACGAAGTTAGTGATTCAACGACCTAGAACAGTTTGGAGCACAGGATAAAGATATGAATCTCTGCCAGAGATAAAGTTTGCAAGATTTTTTTTTTTTTGAAAGAGTACCTAATCTATAAAACCTCGGTCCTTTTGAATAATTTTCCTTAACACTTTTTCTTTTGGACCTTGTTTTGATCTCTCCATACTTTGTACTTATGTTTCGGAGCAAGTAATAAAAATAAAACATGTAGGTATATTTTTTCTTATGCTGAATGATAAAGCTAATGAGATTTATGAATATATACATGAATGTAAATATTCACAAAAAAAGCAAAACAAATAAACTCATGATCAAAAAATAATATTGAGATAAAGACTTTATCTCAATATTATTTTTTGATCATGAGTTTATTTGTTTTGCTTTTTGTATTATATGGAGAACCAGTCCAAAAACAGATCTGAGATTTCAAAGATGCCTATCAATAAGGTTACGATTTGGTAACAAGACTAAAGTAGCCCAGACAAAGCATAGCAAAAGAAACAAAAAACCGCTTAGGTTAGAAGGTTAGAACGGTGAACCCACAACGCACGAGCCGAGCGAGCGAAGCGTGTGTCGCGGCAGCGGCTGGCGAGTAGCAGATACAATAATTGGCTGATCACTTTCTACCATTTGTTCATTCGCAACTAATATTGTTCGAACAAAGGTTTCAGTAAATAATTAGTTCATCCGAACAAATGTTGATTGAACATTTTTCATTCGAAAAAACATCGCTACCCCATTTTACCACGTTTTTATTATTATATTTATCAGCATTACCAATTAGTTTACCGATTCTTAAATCCGAACAGAGCTAACGTAAAAACCGCACACACCTGAAACTTCAATACAAAACACGAGCAAAAAAACCGTTAAAACTTTGATTACTCGCGGCCATACAAACCGAACAAATGGCCAGGTTTATTAAATTCGGGCACAAAAAGAGGGGGAGGAATCGCTCGGCCTCCGTAGAACAATCGCTATTGAACTCCCAACCGTTTATTGTACGGCCAAATGAGAGTGCACTTAATTTATGATCCGGCTATGAATGCTGAGGATTCTGCGAGGGGCGGGCGATCATCAATCAGCGCGCGATGCCTTCCATGGAAATGAGATATCTTACAGTCATTTGAATCAAATGTGCGAAATGGTGATTTTGATGTGAATTTTAGTATTGTTAAGATGAATGTGTAACAATTTATTTCAATGAATTGTAATGTTCAGCTCATTTTTATCCCGGATCGAATCTCCGCCTTCGTACAGATACAAATGAGTCGCTCAAAGCGGAACGTCTCACGTTTTCACAGTTTACTTTACAAATGCACCTGCTTTGCATGCAACTAATAAATTGCGTATTTCCTATTCAATAATTTATGTCACACTATTATTGGTTCTTAGCAAAAAAAAAGTGGAACACGAAACGCAATGTTTGAAAAGACACCGTGACATCAACTTCAATAGAACATTATCTGATATTCACTGAAGCTCCACATTCTATGGCCAACATTGTCAAACCCTATTTAGCATAAACACTCCAACGTCTTATATCTCAAAGCGTATAACACTAACGGCACCATAACTTCGTTTCCTCGTGAAACAAAGGGTGCTGCATTTCT
The DNA here is from genome assembly GCA_948465475.1 of Thalpophila matura. Taxonomy (NCBI): domain Eukaryota; kingdom Metazoa; phylum Arthropoda; class Insecta; order Lepidoptera; family Noctuidae; genus Thalpophila; species Thalpophila matura. Next base: position 311,943 of record OX419178.1, read on the forward strand.
AGTCTGTAACTCGTTCCGGAACACCCTGAGTGCTAGACGGGCCCTTTCTGTCGGGAGTGGGATAACGCGGCTTTTTTGTGTCACACATTTGTAACGCTAACTTTGTATTTGGCTCCAACGTTCCGTCTTGCTGCAGAGACGCTTCGGGTCTCGGTTGCAAATTAGACTGTGAGATTCGTTTCCTTGCTCAAAAGTTGTTCAAACGAGTTTAAGGATTATGTCCTTTTTGTTTTACTTTGTTTTGTACTTTATCTTTGTACTACGGATAAAGGTTGTTATTGTTAGGTCGTATTAAAATTTTATACCAGTCGGCCTAGCATGACTACGATAGAAACAGGTTTTGTCTACAGAAGAATATACTAAGTGACAGATTGTAGAGACATTTCTACCGTTTTATGCATAAAACGTAGACATGTTTCTACAATCTGTCACTTTGTCTATTCTTCTGTAGACAAAACCTGTTTCTATCGTGGTCATGCTAGGCCGGCTGGCCTCAATAAATTAAACGAGTAGGTAGTTTTGTATGTATTATGATTTATACCTAACTGATTGACTGGTGTAGCGGTCGCAAGCGCGACTGCTGAGCGAGGTCCTGGGTTCGATCCTCTAGTCGAACAAAGTGTAATTGGATTAATCCATTAGGGAATTTTCAGTAGGAGCCCGGAGTCTGAATTTGTGCTCGATTGATGGCAACAGGCTATATATTACATGAGAATTAAACATAACTGGCTAAATGATACCTCTACCTAACCCTTTGGGGAATAGATACAGGCGTAATGAGTTATGTCATACGGTACGTACGGTGGAAGCTAAAACTAGGTCATACTTATTAGAGAGTGATACATTTTTAACATGTTACCGCACAATACAATATTTAAATTGGGTTTTGGCTTAGAATGTTTCGAAAGTACACCAATTTCAAACCAATTTTTCTTTTCAAAATTCTTTAAATTCAATTTGAATAATATGCTTGAAAAACTCTCTACATGGATTTCTTACATCAAATCATTCTACCTGTAATGGTTATAAATATATTGCATAGCTGCCATCTGCCATATTGATCGATGATTAATAACTCATCCTGTGTAGTCAACGCAGTTGACTTGCCTATCTACAAATGGTTTGTCATATTCTTTCAGATTTTTACACAGGAAACCCTTGTCACACCATACTACTGTCGTACGTAACAGAACCATAATACTCAATTATATTTAATACGTGATTGATAGGTAATACTTAGGTGGCTACAAGGAAACCAAAATCACGGACTGACTCCCTTACTTAGAGACGCCTCTTAATTTTAACCACTGATTGACAATGAATAAAGATGACTTAAGAGCTATTTAATTTAATCTTCGTCTATATGTAAGGGGGTAAGTGACTATACCTAATTATATCAAGCGTTATAGACTAGGTACATGTATTATATAGGTACGCACATGTATTACGCTACATGTATTATATAAACCATTTAATCCTAGGTGATGATCGTATTACTGCAATTACTGGCCGTACACGTCATGTTTAGTTAGATTCACACTCGGGACATGTAAACGTTTGTCGATAGAACGGTACTTACATGCGAGTGGCTTATTGTTGCTACTGCCGATCAGCCTATTTTATACCGACACGCCGCGTGATATCACCGCGAGAACTGCCAATTTGTTTGCGAACGTTCGAGGGAGAATCTCACCGTGACATTCTCCCTCGAACGTTTGCAAACAAATTGGCAGTTCTCGCAGTGATCAGAACAGACAGGCAGGTCAGTCGAACAAGAATCAAGCTTGAATCAGCAACGGTTTTTTACCTTGTGTCAAGACGTTACAACTTTACAAGTTGAAATTATCAAAACCAAAACAATATTCATAGCTATTTTTTAAATAACAGGCTAGATCGTGTCGGACCACGCACTGTCTAGGTTTTGCAGCAAGAAGTATTTCGTAGCAAGAAAATAGCGAATATTTAAAAAAAAAATACGTATCTTATTCAAAACAACAGCCGGCCTAGCATGACACGATAGAAACGGGTTTTGTCTACATAGAAATAGACAAAGTGACAGATTGTAGAAACATTTTTACCGTTTCATTCATAAAACGTTTCTATCGTGGTCATGCTAGGCCGGCAGATAGACAGACGGACATGACGAAATTATAAGGATTCCTAGTTTTACTACGGAACCTTGAAAAAAACAGCTCTTCACCCAACCTACCCTACCACTTCAGACATTTTTTTAACGCCAAAACTAAATGTAAGTTTTATGTTTAAGCCCCCAGAAATGACGCAACGGAAAGGAAACCTAAACTTAATAGACGTAAGTATCTCTATCGATGAGCAGGCAGACACCTCACTTAAATAAATCAAGCCAATAATAATTATTAATCTTTACAATTTTCCCTCCCGGCTGCATCGCCGGCTCGCGATGGATGCATTTTTAATTACATGTCGAAGTTTTAAGTGGGCTCCCGGGGCGCGGGGCGGGAGGGGGCGGGGGAATCTGATCACTTGGTAATATCCACTTAATCATTACTGCTTTAATTGGAAATTTAACTCAGAGCCGCGTACTAACTTCATTTAGTAATACTTGATGAGTGAGAGTGATCCAGTATAAACTCTTCTGGGTTTATAGTTTACCTACTAGCTGTCTCATTTTCCACCTGCCGTTGCTCGGCTCCTATGAATCGTAGCCTGTTATTAACCTATAACCTTCCTCAAGAATTGTCCTATCATATACAAGAAACTTTTATGAATCCGTCTGGTAGTTCCAAAAATTAGCGCGTTTAAACAAATAAAAAACTCTTCAGCTTTATATTAGTACAGATTACTTTTGACTTATATTTGCTGGAGGGGGAAGGGTTGTCACTTGTCAGAGCGGAGATTAACGTCTGCTGTTAAGTCGGGCCTAGTCCCTGGTGTCACAGTGTCACAGTGTCACAGTGTCACAGTGTCGCCGAGCACACATCATCGCGACGTGCGCCGCGCGACTCACTGATATTCATGACTCGCGCCGCACAAATAATTGTGGCTGCACCATGTTATCTTAGTCAAGTTGAAGTTATAAATATTCATACTTAGTTAGCGGCCGTGTTTGTACAGACTCTTTGAGAACTGACACTGAGTTATGCATGGCTTTTTACTTTTACTTGACTCTAGAGGTATATGTGCGTCACAAGTTATGTAATAAATTATTTTTGCCATACTCGAGATCGTTCTATTCTAGCTAATATATCGCCATATTTGAGATCGTTCCATGAATTATTATAGCGTTATAATTGGCATGTTTTCACTGGAATTTAAGGCTATTTTCGATATCTTCCAAAACTTTTCGACGAATATTAAAAATACTGTTTATCAATAAATTATAAATTACCGTTATGCATGAGTAGGTATTTTATTAATATGAAATTGAAATTTTCATAATTTGTTATTTGCGTTACAGAGGAATATTTTATAGCAATTATTTTTGAAAATTAGAGTTAATGTAACTGCATTGTCAGGTTTAATAAAAAAAAATCGCTCGAAGCGGCAATGTTTACGTAATTATTTTAACACGGACACCATTTATTCCCAAAAATATTTTAGTGTTAGATAAAAAACAAATTGCTTGTCATATGAACCACTAGGAATTCGGGACATGGAATTTTTTATCAAAGTAAAGCCGTTATTTCACTCGTCCCTCGCACTACGTCAGTCAGAGACAAACACTGTATTTTAGTGACGTCACTGTTAATAACAGTGACGTCACTAAGTACTATGAATATAATAGGCAAATTAACATTAACATAATTGTTTGATAGTTAGATATATTAATTAATTAATTATAATTACCAGGCTCTGGACTCTGATCTTCTTAACATAGTATTGTATCTAATAATACTGGGGATACGTCGTGTAAATTCCGCTATGGAATTGGAGCACTTGATAACTTGACCCGACATTAAAACGTTAATGCTATCTGTTTACAAGTCCTAATCTCATGATCTTTAATATCTATTGATTTCTCAAAACCTTAACTTTCAACAGAATAGGAATAAAATCTCGAGATATAAAAATAACGATGGTTACGAAAACAAACATTGTCTTATTATTATTTGCTATAACTTAAAAATATCATAATAATAATATTGCATCACAAGGACATACAATAAAAAAAATTATAATAAAAACAACCTTGCTGAACTATTCGCAACTATAAACATCATGCTTAGGTCGGCTGCACAGTTTTTCAGCGAGTTGCGCTATGTTTCCAGTCCGCTGGTTATCATTGTTAGGGAGTTTGTCGCCGGCTGAATAATGCAGGACTTGGGAACACGCTGATATGGCTGCGTAGTGGCATCTGACGTCATAGTCCCGAGTAGCTTACCTTTGAGTATTGATGCCGCAAGCTACGTGTCTACGGGAGTAGAAAGTATCCGTGCTGTCTTATGTAATACGTAGCCGAGTTCGTTTATGCTTTGTACATGTTCATATAAATCTTTACAGACTGCTACTTACAATGTAACCACTTTTGACAAAGAGAATAGAGAATATGACTGAATATAGTATCTATTTTCTGACAGTGGGAATGCCCACGCCATATTTATTAGGAGCTTGTCCGAAAAATGGACTAATTTCACTAGCCTTCCTATATTCGCGCGTTGGTCTGTGAGACCGACGAAACACTTTTTCGTAAATATTTCGTTTTCCTGAAACTTTGCGAGTTTGCCGTTTTTACTAGCTGCATGATTTGTCGCTCACTTCGTGTTGGTGTACAGCACACGGTCGTGCGAGTAGTGCATGTGGGTAAACTTCGCGCCGATCGGTCCGTGAGACCGGCGGGCGCGAGTAGGTATATGTGCAACTTTTCACGTACTGCGTTTCACGTAGGTACTACGATTGCCTTGTCAACCATGAAGTTTAAATATATTATGTTACAATCGTCTCAAGACGCGTGACCTTTATTATGACCTTTATTTCAAAGATTTTTATGTTTGTTTCAAGAAAAAAATATATTTTATAATCGTTGTCGTCGTTTTTTCTAGACTATAAGAAAAAAAAAAGATTTTTTAAGTAATTTATTTGTTTTATTACATCCTATAGTTGCTATAAAATATAAAATCTATGAAAAGTTTCATAGAAAAATAATTCAAATATAGGGGTCCAAAATTACGGTCTGTCAGACCGTGCGCGAGTATAGGTGTTACAAAATTTGGCGCGAGTATAGGAAGGCTAGTGCAATGTAGAAGTTAGTGTTGATGTTAGAACCAACACCTATAGAGATACATTAGTGCTTTAAGTCCTCTTCTTCAGCATGACCTAATTAATCCCTGTTTCCGCCATGGTTCGCGTCGCCAGCGCTCTGCATCTTATTCCTACTGCGCCGGCCTACTAAATAATGTGCTTTGTTTCGTGGAGGCGCGGAGACTCGGGCTATGGAATTCATTTAGGAATGTCGTTATGAGCGCAGTATGCGGTGTTGTCATGGCCGGTACGTGTGTTCATTTGGCTAGATATCTCATTACTGGAGGCCGGCCATTAATGCCACTCGTGTTGTGTTTACTTAATAAGATTTTTTTGTTTGTTTTCCGGGAAACTACAGAAAAAACTGCTGAAGGCTTTTAAGTTTTCATATACCTAATTATTATGTTAAAATAGACTCCTCTTCTTCCAAAACATCAGTAGGTACCTACGTAGACCTAAACTAACGACTGACGTTCCTGTGTCCATTACTTCTGACCACCGAGCCATAGCAACATTAAAACTGCGGCATGATCATAAAATTTAACGACATAACAAACATTAGGCCTTGAAACAGTCATGTACGTCCGAGTGTGGTCATCATTTTGTTTAAAAACGTGGAAAAATAGATTGAAAGCCTCATTTCTAGAGAAAAACCAAAACGACGAGATACAACTTATAGCGCTGTAAATTGAATCATGCAAGTAAAATCATGATGCAGACATAAGCATTTAGTAGAAAGAAGTAGTGTTCAATTGTAGAAACCGGATTCCAAAGTTTTAAATTTTTTAAGTGTGTAAATTCATTCTAATGGCGAAGACTACAGAATAGTTTGCACTTCCAGTGCCTACGATCTAGAACAGATCTGTTGCAAAGTCAGGATAACTATGAAGTAAACAAAATATTTGCTTATCTGTAATTATCAAGTCACAAACCCAAGAACTTGCTGGTAAATCACAACTGTGTCATCAAAATCAACATATTTCCGAAGAGCATCTTGAAGTAGATCGTCAATAGTTTTCTCATCTTCGCAAAGCTTCAGAGGATTCCGAAGTCGGACGACTCCGAGAGTGTCGGAGTGGCGCGAACTTGTTATGAAATGCTAACGACCGTGGCCGTGTATATCAGGATTTGAGGGAAGCCTAGGCTTCCCAGTTTGGTCACATCGCTGCGAGACGCAGCCTAGTTGGTTTCTTACAAGTTTGTAAAGAACGAAGTTGAGCACACTTTCCATATTTTTACGTAGGCTCAATATCGGGTGGCAAAAACTTTTTGTGTTGTGTGAAAGGGGATCTTTATAACAAATGCAGCATTATCCATTTTTTCTAAACTATAAAGTAAGGTTTGGAAGGACTGATTTTTATTCTTGAATGTGTCCCAAACTTGCTCCCCTCTGATGCCTCCGGGTACAGCTTGATAAGTAAAACGACTTACAAAGGGAAGTTGATATATTGTAATAGTTATAATTATCCACCTTTACATTGTTTTAAAAGAACAACTTTTAAAAAGAATAATATTGAAGTTACAGTTATTAATATTCATCAGTTACTAGATGATTTTAATACACGACCTGCAGCATTGGATGACGGAAAAACAACGTAATAAATACTTGAACCTGTACCCCTATCATGAGTTTTTTTTACGTATAGTTTCGTTAACGTAAGCATATTTTGAATTAAAAATACAGCAGTTCTGCAACATTTTGATGAAATTTTATACAATTTGCACATTTTAAAAAATACAGAGAAATTAATTATGTATTTAATTTATATGAATATTGTGTAACAAACGTGTATTTTCAATTCAAAATATGCTTACGTTAACGATACTACACGTCAAAAAAACTCATGATCGGGGTACTGTACATGGGGTTTTTTGACGTATAGTTTCGTTAATAAAATAATAATAAAATAATTTGAATCTAAAATAGGTACAACAGCCCTAGAACATTTTGATAAAATTTAATACAATTTGCACATTTTAAAAAATACAGAGAAATTAAGTTTTTTTTTAATAAATATTGTGTAGCAAACGTATATTTTCTATTCAAAATATGCTTACATTAACTATACTATACATATACTATACGTCAAAAAATCTCATGATAGTGCAATGTGCAACGTCCTAAATTTGAATTTAATTTGGAAGCATGAAGTGGCCAGTGGTGAAAGATCGCCAGTGCTAAGTAATAAAGTGATGATGAAGAGGATCACTTTATCACTTTTTCAAACCAAATAATAGGTACAAAAATACCCTAATAATACTTGACCCGTCTGTGACCTACTATATATTAAGTATCTATAAACCAAATCCTCATTTATGACAACACTGTCCATCTTCAGAAATTCGTCAAACAAAACGTAGTCTAAAGTTATGGACAAAAACAACAGTGTTCACATATTTATGGCATCTCCTGTGAGGTCCGATCGGGATGAAAAATGGGCCCCACTTATACCCGGCCTGTATCAATAATGTAAAGAGTTCGCTTTTGTCTAACAGGGCCGGATATTGCCTACACAATCCATTTACGTCTATCGCTGTTATTTGTCAGATATAGGGACTAAATTGTATGTGACCTAACGGACTTTTTTGGGTATAGTTGAAATGAATGAAGGTGAAGAAAACCTAGAATTAAGGCTTTGTTTCCTTATATTACTATTTAGTAAATGATAAGTAAACTATTAAAAAGAAAGAAAGAAATATTAAAATTGTAGGTGGACCGTGCCTTTGTATCTCCCAGTAGAAATATTGTTTTTATCCCAGGTGCAATTTTTAGTATCCAAAATATATAGTTTCTAAAAGTTATGCATAAGCTCCCGTTAAGTACCCAAAGAAATGTACACGCTTCAAAAGTTTCCACAAAGCTCCGGTGGGAGCTTTCCACTTTATGCACCTCAGTAACTTACCAAAAGTTACTAAACAATGCTACAGGAACCACGCAACACCGAAGCACCCTGAAGTCTTAGGTATTCTACGCTCAGAGCGTAGGAGCGCTTTATTCCAGATTTCAATTTGGAAGCAATACTTTTCCATACACATTCCATCCGACCATCGATTTTTGCTGCTCCGTACGTGTTCAGTTAATAAGTTTAGACGCCTTGGGATTGTACGCGAGTTGAATCCAAGTATAAACAAACATACGACAGCTCCGAACACGCTTAAAAGTACCCCTTATTCCTTTACACATAAGGTTGGTAGAAGGTGAAGAGTTATCATGGCGTGGGAGTTGCACATCATGGGTAAACGTGACCCGTCGCGCGACGAGTGCCGATATATTAGCGTGTCAGGTCAAAGAGTTGGTGATGTGTTATAAACTGGCAGATGGATGGAGAGTCAACGAATCACGGCCCGTTGGGATCGTGTGTGGGGTACATAAATACTCTTGCCAACGGTGATGATTTGTACAACGGAAATTGATGTAGTATTTGGGGTCAGGAAGCGTAGCTAGGTATGTTTACGTACCTTTTATAAGTTTTTAGGATATCATATATCCACAAGTTAGTTTCCCACGAGTACCTACTTACCGCGACTGAGTAGTCGCTAAGGAACGTTCACCGCTTTGACACTATGGTAATAGTTCAGATAATTAGTGCTAAAGATACTTTTAATCATCTCCATTAAATACATTATCCTAAAAGTTTTTCTAGTAAATCCGCATTTACACAGATCTTTTTATGGCTATTATTTGAAAATAAATCACAATTTAATGCATAATTAATTTGCCATGAGATTTGACAATCTATAGGTCTACACACAATCTATACTAATATTAGGTTAAGTTATATAAGTTGAAGAGTTTGTTTGTTTGTTTGAACGCGCTAATCTCTAGAACTACTAGTCGGATTCGAAAAAGAGGTAGATAGTATAAGCTATTTAACATCACGCTGCGACCCTTAGGAGCCAAGCAACGGGGGTGAAACCGCTTTAGATTAATCTAATAGACTTTTGAATTCAAATGCTATGGGGTATACTTATGGCTCTATAAAAAGAGTTAGTTGACCAACACACACCTTCAAGATTCTATAGACTGTATCATTCGATTCAATTTCCTCCTCACTCTGTTAATATAAAATAAAGTGCAATGATAATAAACCCAGCATTACAATCGCTGGCAGCTAATCGGGGAGTTTCCGAACACCGCAAATTTCCACAGCCTCTATCGCATCCTGTCATATTATTACCAACCTTATTCCAAAGAAGAAAAGGGTGATAGTGGGGTGTGGGCAGACTGGCTTGCTGCCAAATTTTGTCGATTGATGGCAGTGGGTTACTCGCGTGGTACCGACAGAACCTAATTCTGCATAGAGGATTCAAGCACTTTTAGCTAAATAGATATACGAAACTGATCATTTGTATATATTCAGCACAAGTATCTGGACCCCAAGTCTACTAATGCAAATGTCATAATCGTGTCAGAATGGTTTCTCAATGACATCGTTTTGACCAATGACGAAACAGATAGTTTTACTCTTAAGCCAATGACGAAGCTGCTTAGGTTTTGACCGTTGAGAACGGTGTCATAATACTCAATTGCAATAGCAGAATTGGGGCCCTGGTCATTGTGAACGAGTTTGATGAAAAAGCTAGCGACTAGATAATCTAGTTTTACAGCCAAGCAGCATTGGAGGGTTTCAGTTTGGAAAGTTTTGATGCCGGTGGAAATATTCAAATTTATCTAAAGTTACCAATGCATCTGTAAACCCTTTTAGTGTTCCAGATGTTTACAAGCAGCGTAACACTTTCAACTAGGTGAGCGCCACGCTGGCTTGATGCTAACTTAAAACAACTGACTGCACTCCAGCAGAGCTACGTTTCATGTGCAAAATGTGTTATGCACATAATAGATGCCAGAGCACTTAAGCCGCTACTGCCCCATTTTTGAATCAGATATATTTTTTATCTCTGATATTTTTGCAGATAGGGCAAGAGTTCCCACGAAACTTTTACACAAAACGATCGATTCTGAGGGTAAACACAGAACAAGTTATGTTAGCACCGCGCCGTCAGTGAGGCTATCCAAGTATCCATGCGATGCATGTTATTTCTCGGATCGTCCCTCCGTCTCCTGATCTATACGTATAGGTGGCAGCCGGCGCCGTGTGAGAGGCGTGGCTGACGACAACCCCGTCGGGACTGGAACAATGTGATTATGGTTCTATTTGATGCGGCGCGAGGGACAAGCGGACGGCGAGTGGTGACTATACTTTCGGGTAGTGAGACACGTATGCAGTGGTGTCCTCAGAGAACAAACACAACGCATTTTTTTTCGTTTTAGAGAGTATTTAATATACCTACTATAATAATATCTTAAAAATAATAAATATTATATTTTTGGGCTAATCTTTTTAGACGGCCAAGCGACAGAATAATAAGGCTTTAAATGAATGTGCTAGCATTATACAAAGCATTATAATAGGATTATAATAAAAGTCAAAATTCACGTAGGTAGGATTTTATCTCATGAGAAATAAAACAGTACAACTGTATCGTGTGCCTAAAAAAATATTGTGATAGAAATTATTAAGTACCTAGAGTTTATTTTTTAATAGACTTGCGTGTGACGGCCATCTCGCAAGATGTTAAGCGACGAAACGTAAAACGTTTCGACGTTTTAAAAAATATTTAGCTACGATAGAGTGGTGTATAGCCGCTCTATCGTATATTTTAACCCTCAACAAGGGCGAGCGCGACAAAAACACGCAAAATGTGGAGCACCAGGTGTCGGCGCCGCTGTCGGGTTGAATGTGCGGACGCTGACGTCCACTGCCGCCTTCACCACCTTCTAATGACCTGCGATCTGCATATCATCCATTCTAGAGTTTGGAGAAAAATAAGTGAGAATTTATGTATATCTGTCTGTGTGTGAAGGATGTTCAATTGTACTCATGTTAGAGTAAACAATATCAGACTGATCATTTAAAAATTTTTCGAAGTTGAGTAAAACTTATAAAGATATGCGGCAAAAAAGGCTGTATCAATGTATGTGTCAAAATATGCGGCAAAAATGGCTGTATCTTTTTATTGCGTTAAATACAAATGTTGATTTTTAAAGTTCTAACTAAGGGACCATAGACCCTAGTATTTGATATTTATTTCAACGTGATACCTGCAGGCTGCACGCGTTCCTGAGAAAATCCCTTAAGGTATAGTAATCTACATACTATTTTATCTCTACATCACCCTAGTTTGGCTGATTTCTGAATTCCTATGGCATTAAGCCCGCCGATGTACATATTTTGTTGCATGAAGCTTAAATAAATAAGGGTTCCTTTTTTCCGAGGTAGGTACGGAACCCTTAAAAAGTAAACGAAGCTTCAAAATGGCAAGTAATAATCTTCGTAGCCCTATCTCCTCTCAAGCTACATACAAAGGTGTTAAGTATATTTTGTAGATAATATCTTATTCATAATACGCATCACGCGAAAAGGTCCCCAATAGGGCCCCGAACAAAAAGCGGCCTGGCCCTGTCCCTCGGCAGATGTCGCCTTTAAGCGACCGTGTCATTTCCTTCTCCTCGTCATTACACTCCAGAACTGATGATACTTTATGATATCGAAAATGCTGCAATCAGACACAAATGAAATCCTGAAAAACCAGTCTATTGTTAAAAGTTAACTTACATTCTCATATTTTTTCTACGTAAGGGTAGACTAGGCCATTATGTCCATAATCTCCACATGAACTCACAACATTACAAAAGATTTTTTTGACAATAACCGTATACGTGTAAGAAATAGGCGGAAGTTGAGCAGCGCGGCGGTAAACAGAATATATTTTATCTGACGGAGGCGCGGACGCGGCGGGTCGCGGTTACCGCTCCGCCTCATTAAATACGCCTCCGCGACCTACCAGCGACGTGTCGACAAGTCGCTAAACATATGCCACCGTCCATCGCTGTATGTCTGCGACAACTGCACACGGTGGTCCCAAAAAACTGGCAATGGTGCGTGAAGTGAGACATTGAGACGCAGGACCGCTGCAAGCGACGCGACGCCGAACAAAACGCGTCCCAGCCGCCAAGTCATGTGGAAAACTGAACTCAGTAAATATTTCCCCGGGACTCAACTATCCCAGTAAATAAAAATTCTCTGTTATTATCAAAAGAATTCAGCTTCGATATTCTCCAGGGTTCATATCGATTGAGAAAGGGATTATTTCGGCTGAATCTGAAAGGCGACCCACCGTTGCCTACATTTCATAAAAAATACTAAGACTGGGATATAGAAAAAAGTGTGGATTGGGGCCAAGAAAAAAAGCGGAGATAATGTATTATGAAATCAGTCATGATAAAACGTGTTTAGGCTGAGATACATCATGGTACTTATCTAATAAACTAGAGGGAGGAGTGTTATGTTAGTGACGCCAGGACACAAATATTCCTCGTGGCTGAATTCATTCATCGGTATATTGTGTGCCTGGCGAGTGATATCTCAAAAATAATAATGTAAGTACATAATATATTAGGTATATTTATTTTGTCATTGATTCAAATACAAACGTTAATATATCAGACCAATCTAATGTTTATGTCATAATCAATTGCTGTCAATATCTTAGGACAAAGAAACAGATAATTAAGTTAAGTGAAATAACATTAGTAGTGCTGTCTCTGTACTCATGTAACCTCTGACTCAATGTAACCTGAACAAGTGTGCTACGTGTATTCCTTTTAAAATAATAGGAAGGTAATCAAATGTAAGTCGCTGCGAATGCCGGGAACTCATTGTGTTCTCGGTGCGCCGGGATTTGTGTCACGTCACGTCATAGGTCATATTTTCAATACGTAATAAAATTTAAATATTAGATAAGTATCTACGTTTTCAGTTTATCTTGGTATCAGACAGTCTATTGTTAGGTGCTCTGGTATTTTTCAATGTACAGGTAAAAGTAACTTTGTACTTAAGTAAGATTATATGACGTCATCAACAAGATGAGGATTTCGAAGATTTGGAACAGATTAAGAAATTAAGCTTAAACACCATGTTGAATGATGAAAATGTTTTTTAAATTAGTACAACGTAGTTCTGTGGTATATTATTTTTTATTTTATCAGAAAAACGAAATCCGCTTAGTAATAAAATTAAACATCCAAAAATACACGAAGCTATCTCACTTCATAAATGTTAATGACTAGCAAAGCCATATAATAATTTCATCTCTCGTGTAGAGGCCTATTAAAAAACTAAGGAGCTCGTGTAATTTCGGCGGATTCCGTAATTAAGTGGAATCCCGCATAATCCCGGGTAATTCTAATATAACACCGGGAATTCCCGCCACTCGGTGTATAATGCGCGTGGAACTTTTTTATTAATGAATTCTATTTTTTGACGGGGAATTTAATTAATTAGAGGATGCTGGGGAGAAGTGAATGGCTCCTGGGAAAAAAGTGCGACGATTTTTTTAGATATGATTGAAAAAGCAATGTGTGTGGGTGGATGCCATGAGAATTTACAGGTGTAGTTTGGTCCCATTTCTAGTTTTTGTCAAACGTGGAATAAAAACTCTCATTGAAAAGTTTGCTGAATTTAGTTTCAAAAAAATATAAGCTTTAAATGTAAATTGATGGATTACGATGTTAGATCATGACAAAGTGTACGAACTGTTTTAAAATGTTTTATGCTACAAAACGTGAGCGTGAAAATAATGTCAAGATTAGCTGCGGTGGCTTTGAAAATATTTTATAATAATATGCAGACGACAGCTTGCTACAGTATCAGCAAATCCTTGCTCTTGTTATTTCTTTGTTAGTTGAGTTAAAATTCTAGCACCGTCTCTCACTTCAGACATAAAAGTTTAAGCACGTAACTGATCAATGCCACTTTGGCCCAAACTCCTCATTTTTTTTAAAAATATTAGACTTCATTAAAACGTATCTCGTGTTTATCAATTGGTAAGTTGGTTATTAATTTTTGGTCTATTAATTATTATTAATTTTTCGAAGAATTTTTGTCTGGATTTTTTTCCATATAAACATTTTACTTTGCGGATAAGTTACAATAACATTAGAAGGATTTAGCATATTATGTAGAGTCGAAATAGGATCTACCACTAGGCTGTTTCAAACAATAGACCTTCACATCATCTCCCATGGGAGCAAAGGGGGGGTCCCCTTTATCACACAGTGAGAGTAAATTAAAACTCCCAAGTAAATATTTAATTTTAAAAAACACTAACACAAGCGAACGTGCGAGGCTACTAAGATTTATTTATTTATTATTCCTGATTAACTTATTTCTAGCAACTAATACAGACAGATACAAAGCCATTGACACGTTTTAAGTCTTCATGTAAATAATAATCATATTTCCGCCGTTTTATTCGAGCAACACTTTCGGCGTGTCGCGTGACAAACTACGTTTGTCGCTGGCGTGCACAAAGTGTTGTCACGCCGAGCCCAACATCGTTTGCGGCCGGCTTTATTAAAATTTTAGCAAAAGCTAACAGTAACGCCGCGGCGTTTCCGGCGGCTTTAGGAAATTGACACACTTTCCGAAATATTACGTGAAAATTGGTTGAGCTGTGGTCTTTAAGGCTTTTGCCAAAGTAGACGTTCTGATGTCTTTACTACGAAATTATATTTTGTGGATGATTAACTTATTTATGTAGTAGGTACTTTATATACCTACCTAATACTAATTCTCATAACACATGTGAATCTTCGTCACCTACGACATCCTCAAGAAAAAATACTTGTCTGATTATCTCTGGACACACCACACAACATAATTACACATTACTCTAAACTACTTTTTAGGGTTCCGTAGTAAAACTAGGAACCCTTATAGTTTCGTCATGTCCGTCTCTCCGTCTGTCTGTCTGTCTGTCTATCTGTCTGTCTGTCTGTCTGTCTGTCTGTCTGTCTGTCCGTCTGTCACACCCTCGTAAAATCTACAGTTCATAAGCAATCTGTATGAATCTTTACAGGTAGATGTTTTCTGTAAGCCGCCATAAAGACCTGTAGCGAAATTATAAAACTTAAAATAATTAGGGGGGGGGGGAGGGCATACATGAAACTGAAGGAAGAAAAAAAATCTTTTCGCGCACCCCTTCATGTAGGGTATTGTTGGATCGGTCTTTGAAAATAACATACCTAAAGATTTCTAAATAACTTTTTTTTTAAGTGCATATTTAGCGAACTAGGAGCTCCGAAAGTCGTTTACAATGTGTCCCTGTATTTCCAACTGTGTTTCCAACCGCGTTATCAAAAAATCTGAAAAAATTCAAGCTTATGAAATCTAATTAATACTCTCGATTAAAATTGGTTTGAACAAGATACGTTAATAACTTTTTGAAATATTCACTATATTCAGTTTTGACCGCAAAAAATAACTTTGTATTTCATTATAATATTAGGAAATACAAATGTTTGCGGTTGGAAGACTGAAATACTTCTTCCTACGGAACCCTAGACTGTGCATGGTTCGACACGCTCTTGCCCGGTTTTTACTACAGAATGAGTAAAAAAATAGAAATATTTTTTTTTACAACTGTCACGTTACAATAAAATTCGATTCAGTCCACTTCACAGTTATTTTGAGCCCATGTCGGACTGCTATTCTACGATATTGTAGACGTCAGTAATTGTGTCTGATGTGAGAACTCGCTCATGCACGGCCTCGATCGCATTTAGCTCCGAACTGGTCCAAGTCACACTTGTTTGCGGAATTTGAGTGACTTCGGTGAGAAATCGGCTGTAGCTTCTCTTGCGATAGCTACAGCCGATTTCTGGTAAAAGCGGACTACATGAAGAATATAAATAATCCTCTAAGATAACGCCGAATGGAAGCAATGGCCTCAAATGATTGCAAAAAAATATTTATTTATTTATTTTATTATATACATTATATAGAAATACCAAAAATAATAACTGCAATTACTACCGTGCTATATGTTGGAACTGAACAAAGCACGGTTGGGGGGAATTATGCCGTACCGTGCCTAATTTCTACGTTTTGGAACAGGCAACTCACGGACAAACAGACTGAGAACTATTATATATTGCTTGACATTTCAAAAGTGCCTGTAAATGGTCTAATTGAAATAAATGTTTTGACTTTGACTTTGGAATCACCACGCTTAGCATACCTACTTATTTTTGACAGCCATATTTGATCCAAACAAGAACCGAACCGAACCATGCGCAAGAACCGAACCGAACGAATGCTTATGCTAAGCAAAGCGCCATTTAGACCAACCATATGGTTGATCTAAATAACGCTTTGCTTTAGCAAGGAAAGAAAGCAACTCCTTATAAATGCATAAGTCAGCACTGAGGAAATAACCCTAACATCACATTATCAACGTACAGCGCAGTGAAATAAACAGAGTGGGTTTTTTATTACAGTTATTTAACAATACGATAGTATACGTTATTTAGTTTTTTTTGTGTCGTCAGTTTTTGTTGCTGGTGTTTGTAACACAAAAACAAGTCTTCTTTGTATTTTCTTTGTAGGTATATGTTGAGGAACAGCTCGTAAAATATTCGTTTATCGCCATACTTATACACATTAAGAATTACCTTATTAGAGGTAGAAAATAGGGCCACCCATCCAAGAGTTGACTGCAACAAACACGGTTTAACGTCGCAGAAATATCCATCTTCACTGTAGCTAATAGCTACACGCAGGAGTGAACAAGCTCTAATAACAAAACTAGATTATAACCAACTCTTACTCATATTTCTCCATAATATAGAAACCAGCAAAAATAAACAAAGACATTGCCAGCCTTTAAAATGCAAATTTACTTACACTTTTTAAAATAAAACTCTCCTTGTGAATGGAACAAAAAGTTGTCCATTTCGCACTAACACTGAATAACTGAATAACTGTATAACCACTGGAAAAAACCGCAAACTGCTTCAATTAAACGTAACGCCGGCGAAAACTTGCAAAGGCTAGTATTAAAACAATCGACGCGGTATGAATTGAGTGGATTTAATTAAACGGCGGCCGCGCGGCAAGTGTGGCCAGAAGGGCCACTTCTAGCATCGCGGAACTAACACAGAAAAGGTATTATAATACCTAATATACCACATAATAGGTAAACCAGATTCTCAGGGCATGAAAAAATAAAATAAAATAATGATTTTGGCACGGCAATGCATACTAGTGACTTTTCAAATGAAGTAAGGGTTGTATAAAATTCTGAAAATTGCTAGTGCAAGCTAAAACTCTTTCATCCTTTCATCCCAGTGCTGGTAGCAACAATAATTAATCTAAACTTTGATCTATACTTTTGTCGAACTTTAACTAATGTACCTATAACTACACTAGCTTCCGCCCGCGGCTTCGCTCGCGTTTTCCGGGATTTCCTATGTGTTATTCCAGGTCCCAGACTACCTCTTTGTCAAATTTCATCCAAATCCGTCGAGCCGTTTCAGCGTGAAGAAGTAACAAACATACACACACACACGCACAAACTTTCGCATTTATAATATTAGTGGGAATTGGGACAGTATAAAACATAATCGCTTTTCGTGTTTGTCTTTTTGTCCACCTGGTTCTTCTAAACTACACAATGGACTTTAATGCGGTTTTCACTACCATTTAGAGAATTTATTCCGGTAGGTTTATGGGTAGGTACAATACGATAATATTTAACTAAGATACAGCATAAAAATCTCAATGTCTTGCTGTACCCGACCGAAGCAGGGGGTCGCTTTAAATATAATTGAACTAGGTTGGGTTTATGATAAAGTTCGTGTCAAAAGGGTGTCTCTGTGGGCTTGGCACCAGGGTGACCAACTGTACCGTTTTGACGTGTTCAGTTATTGATGTTTGAAAAAGAGCAAAAGCCTAGTCAAAAAATATAAATTTAGTTGCAGCTAATAAGCACCCAAGTCCATTTTTGAGCCCTCTGGCATTTTCCCAAAAAGTTAAAACAAAAATCTCCGGAGACAATTCACAGAGGCCCCGGCTAGTTGCAGCGTCACGTAACAGTATCAGTTGCGAGTGCAACAGACACAGCGCTGATGTTATATTCATGTTGCGATCTGTTCGGACACATGCACTTTGTTCCAGAGAGAAATAAAAGAGCAGCGATTGGAGATGACAACCACATCTAGAGAATTTAAAGTTATATACAAAACTAAGTTTTTGCTCGCGACTTCGTCCGCGTGGACTACAATAAATTGACTATTATAAATAACCTCCTCAGTGTAGGATAACTAGTACTACGAAGAGGCTTGTATCTCTAGTTCATCTCACCAGAATTAGATGAAATGTAGCTTAGATTTAAGGTTGAACCCCAAGCTACCAAACTGTGGAAACCGCATCAACTCTGTCAGTACTTTTTGCATGATGCGCGCACAAACAGACAGACAAACATTAAAAAAAAGTCTTCTTGGCCATGGTTACGTCTCAGTAGCCTACCCCGACTGCTTTTTCTGGAATATCTTGAATATACTAACACGGTTTTTTTGCAATTTTATAATAGTATAGAATTATAGATTAGATATACCTACATGAATAAATGTAGTTACTTGATACTTATCATGCTCCTGGTCTGGTAACTGTTAGCAAAACAGACAAGTGCGAGTACGACTCGCGCCCTAAGGGTTCCGAAATATGCAATAGCGCCATCTATGCCGCTATTACATATTAGTAGATATTTCATATCTTGATGATAGATGGCGCTACTGCATATTTCTAGTGGCGCCATCTATGAACAGATGGCTCCACTCATGGTCCGGTGACAGACGGACAACAAAGTGATACTATAAGGGTTCCGTTTTTCCTTTTGAAGTACGGAACCCTAAAAAAGAACAAGTCGCGATCCTCGATTTGTTTTTTACACGAGGCTGGCCATTAAAATGTATTCTTGAAGCGAACATTGTAAGCGGTCTACAAAAGGCATGTGTTTGGGCAATTAAGGTTAATCTTTACCTTTAATCTTTTCATTTAAAACAATATTATAATACTTACATAAGCGGATTGTGTTTTTCTTCTCAGTTTTTCCTTTTTAAATCACACAGACCTTTTCATAATTTGATAAAAGTTTCATAATCTTAAATTAATTAAGTTTTTTTTTATTAATTGAGATAAAAATATTTTCGATATCAAGATTGTTAAACATAAAAGTACTCAATTAATAAATTACTAATAGGTAGCTCAGTCTGTGAGCTTCCATTTTCCTCGCTGTGTCACTAAAAAAATAAGAGGCGTATAAAGAGGTTTCCAATTTCAACTGATTCAGACATGACGCTTTAGCTCAGTTGGTTAGAATGCTGCCCCGGTTTAGGCAGAGATCGCGGGTTCAAAACCTGCCAGTGACAGATGTTTTTGAAAATTTCTTATATATTATATTTAATAACAATAATAACACTGAGAAAGCTGAGAAAGATAAAGAGCTTAAATATCTTGACTTAGCGCACGAGGTTGTCAGCATGTGGGATGTGGACTCGGCAATCATTGTGCCGATAGTCGTCACGGCCAATGGTTTAATAGCCAAGAGCCTCGACCAACACCTAAGGAGGCTCTCGTTAGGTAGCTGGGTCAAGGGCTTGATTCAGAGGTTTGTACTCCTGGACACGGCTCGCATTGTTAGGAGGTTTCTCTCTCTGGGGCCCTGACCGCCGGTGGCTTAGACCCTGTTCCCGATGCGGTGGAGCACTATTTTTTATATTTTTAAATGTTTTGTTTTTTATAATGAAATATTTAAAAATGTAAATTATATGTATATAAAATGAATAAACATAACACTAAAAATATACAAGACTTATTGGCAATGACGTCATTGCTTATTGGTATTGTCATGTCATGGGGAGCAGTCCGAAATGAAAAGACGTTTTATGGTGAAATACGTTCTATTGTTACAAACTCCAAGTTACGACGAAACGCGCTACCAACTAAAGTACATAAGAATTAGCTTACCTGACAGTTTACTTACTCAGTTTACTTACTAGTACTTACAGTACAGTATATTCAGAATAACGTAATGTGAGAACGGCCTATAGTGACGCATCAATCCAACAGTTCGCGTCTCGAACTGGGTCAACCGCACATCGCTATCTAGTTCGGCACCTCGGAGACCACAAGATTGTGTTTCTCAGCAGTTGCTGATAGAATGTTGATAGATAATCCGGTTGCTTGGTCGTGTCTACAACCGGAAATAATAAGGCCGAGACGGTGGGATGCCTGACAGATGTCAACCGAGTCGGCCCACACGACATCATATTATTTTTGTTGTTATTCTTATGTCAAAACAAAACAATAATATCCAAGCAAAATGTAATATCGTCGCATTTATTTCTCAACCTCGTACCTATCTGTAAAATCTTAGTTTTACAGGAACGAAAAAAAACTGTATTTTATATCAAAATTGCTTTATATTTCAATAAAATAATTATTAAATAACTTAAATAAGGATTGGATGAATTTAAATTAATGTGTTTCTTTACATAAACAATGAATGATTAACAAGAATTTTATTAATTTTGTTCGTTTCTGCAAAACTACGATTTGACAGATACGAGGTTGAGAAAGAAATGCGACGATATGTATTATTGTACCTATATCTCTGGTATGTTTATGAAATAAGTAGGTATCTGTAAAGTATGTTGCTATACTTGAAATATTAATTCACTTTGACCAGTACATGTTAATTCATGTTTCACAAAATTGTTTCATAATTATTCAGATACTGAAGTAAATTCGCTTTAAACAAGGTACTTTATTACTTTCTAGACCAAACTATTTGATGTAGTTATTATTATTAATAACTACATCAATAATTAATTTTATGTAGAATATTAACTATTAGGTATTAAGGATATAGTGAATAATTTTGTTAGCTTTAAAGCTTTTGTTTTTGAGTCAAATTGTAGAAAAATACGGCATGTATTTAATGCGGCAACTAAGTAAAATGAATATAGGTTTTAAAAAAAAATAGAGTGGGTACCATATATAATGGGTTGGCAGCTAATAAGGAGTATCGTAATAAGTAATAGGTAGCATATTAATATATCAGTAATAAGCTCCGTTTTAATTTAAACTAGCATCAAGTTTTTATTTTGGGAACTGAATTAATATCTAAGCGGAAACTTAATGGCGAAAATAAAATAGAAAATGGGCATTCATAAATAATATAAATCAGATTCTATTTAAAAAATAATTGCAAACTACCGTAGCGGCAGATTAATGTTGCCGTGTTTTAAGTTGAATTATCTACCTTAGGCTGACTTTTAATTACAGTGTCAATGTAAAACAAAATATAACTTTTTTGGACTTACAAGGGGGAGGGAGGGGGTCGACGGAGCCCCGCTACGCGGGGCTCCTATTTCCGTCTGCAAGGTTAAAAGTAACCTAACACGACGGGTTGACGGGGGCTTCGTTCGCTCGCTTTGCTCGTTCACTGAAGCCCCCGTCAACCCCTTCGAACCTAAATTGTCCGTGTCGGGGTGTCCAAGTTCCCGAGCTCGCTTCGCTCGCTCTTGGACCCTAGTTAGGTATGTTTTTAGACGGCACGAAATAGTTGGTAATATATTATCTTTGCCACCCTACTAACATTATTAGTCGCCAAGTCATTATTTATAGCTCCTCGCCTAATATTTTATTTGACTGGTATAGTTTATTTGCTACCTAAACGCAGCTGCTAGTTTTTAGTTTTTATAACACCTTTAATTTTGAACCTTACATAATATAATAGTCGCGAAAATATTTAATCGCTGGCAAGTTATTTTTTGTTGCAAACATTTAGTCGACTTTTAAGTTATTAGGCACTCGGAAAATAATAAGCTGAAAAATACAACCAATGCTGATCAATCCATTCCCCTATACCTACCTATAGCTACGCTGTTGAGTTTAGAGCAAAGTTTAATGACCCCGAGCGGTGGTACCTGTCGGACGGACCGGTTCCGACTACCTTGGATCATCCCCGGTTTTCCTTAAAACCACCGGAACTCGGTTCGGCTATAGACTGAATATTTAAAGGCCAACATAAATAAAAACTTTTAAGAGATCGAGTTAAGCCGCCCTGTCTAAATTACTGTAGACATTATTATAAAATAAAAAGTTGTACTACTCTGTTTTTCTACCCCAATAGATTCAAAAGGGGGTGAAAATCGAAAGCGGGTACCTATTTTTTTTCAGTTTTTTCGAGAATTGATTACGATAGCATCCAAAAATATTTTCCGAATTAATTTCTCCGCAAAGTTTTATATATTTTTTTGGTTGCATTAAACATTACAACTTTAATCGCGTCTCCATTACATCTTTGTTCTTCTTACAATGTTTTAGTCGTAATACCGAGAGGATTTTCATCTGCGTTTTAATTGTAATTGTAGGAGTAGTTTTAATTCAAATGCAGTAGTATAAATAAAAAGAAAATATAAACTACAAAGTAGCATACTTTCATGCACAAGTGTTTAGAAGACGTGGCACTACTTATTACAAGTTGCAAAAGAACATTTTTAGATGATTTGATCGCATCTTGCATCGAAGCAGGAAGTCCACATGCACATTATTAATCTATTGTTGAATTCTAACACTGCTGAAATAACGCAATATTACTTTATACCGTATTAATATTATAAATGCAAGATACTGTATCTTGTATGGAAACAGATAAGATATCCGTTGATTAATAAGATATCGTTGGAGAACAGATTTGTAACAGTTATAAAAAAAACCGGCCAAGTGCGAGTCGTACTCGCGCACCGAGGGTTCCGTATCATATTTGGACGTATAAAGTGAAAAAATCCGGACCGCATAACTAAGTTTGTTTATGAAGGAATTTTGATGATTTTGAAAAAACTGTACTAGTTAGGAACATCGTTTCATTTTTGGTGCCATATTTGGGTCAATTCCTATCAACCCTAATTATTTCAGATTTTTCGCCCTGCAAACTTCGGAGATAAGGGGGGGGAATGGTATTTTTTTAGACATTTTTCATCATATATCGAAAAGTGTGAGACGTAAAATAAAATGAAAATATATTTTGAAATATGCTAATTTTGAATAATTTTGCGACAAGCAGCAATAGCAGTAGAATGTCGTGAAATAATTAAATATTATAATTTTAAAGCACCCAAGCATATGTAGGTAGGTACACGCTTGTTAACAGTGGGAACATTTATCTATAATCAACATTTATCGACACTTAATTATAAACTTGTGTTTACTGCAACCATAATTTTGTTGTCATCCATTTGTAGGTAATTACGTTGAGGGCAATTTATGTTAAATACTGTGATAATGCGTCACGATAAAATTAAATTATAATCTGAGTGCACTGAATTTGATAACGATTTTTTTACACTATCTTTTTTAACACGCAAATAAATATTCACATGGAATTTTCATTACACAAGGAGTGTCGGTAGAGAGCAGACATGGTGAAGGTTGCTGTGGTTACCGGTTCCAACAAGGGGATCGGCTTCGGGATAGTTAAAGGACTGCTGAAGAGATTCGATGGAGTCGTCTACTTAATTTCAAGAGACGAAGGGAGAGGGAAAGCCGCCGTCGCCGAACTGAACAAGCTCGGCCTTCGACCGGAGTACCACCGGCTCGATGTTACGGACAGGGACAGCGTCGCCAAGTTCAGAGACCACATCAAGGAGAAGCACGGAGGTATTGACATTATTGTCAACAATGCAGCGGTTGGCAGCGGGAAAAATTTTTACATGCCTTACGAAGCGTGCAAGACTTTGGTGGATGTTAACTATTTCAGCATATTCATAATTCAAGAACTGTTGTTCCCATTGGTGAGAGACAATGGACGCATTCTCAACATATCTAGTGCCTGTGGACACTTATCGAACATACGAAATGAGTACTGGATAAAGAGGTTGTCGAAGAAAGATTTAACAGTAGAAGATATCAATGAATTTGTAAACTGGTATTTGGAAGGAATTAGGGACGGAACTTTCAACTTTGATGATATAGCTGATGATGGAACAATAGCCTCATACAGAGTAGCGAAGGTAGCTCTAAGTGCTATCACGATGCTGCAGCAAAAGGAACTTGAGCCAAAGAACATTGCAGTGAATTCTATGCATCCAGGACTAGTGCAGACCGACATGATGCTCGGTTTTGGTTTCTATGACGTAGACCAGGCAGCTGAAACACCTATTTATCTAGTGCTAGATGCTCCTCAGAGTCTCAAAGGAGCATTTGTATGGTACGACAAAAGAGTTTTGGACTGGTACGACTACAAAGCGGATTATTATTTCAAGACCGATGTATTTAGCAAGTTGCCTCAAAAAAATAATGAAAAGAATTTGAAATCATAATATTATGTAAAACAAATATAACTTGAGTTACTACAGCAGTATTGTACAGATTGATATGATTGGTAAGTTATCAGCAAGTTGTAAATTGACCATCCTCCTGAGATATTTATGTTATCAAGAAAATATTTCATCATAACAATATTGTTCGTGATCATCGTTTTGATCTGTTTTTGAATTGAAAAGAAATAAAAATCATCGTGAAAGTGTTATCAAATACTGTTTTATTATACCTATGTATTTTTATATCCCTTTTGACTTTGAATTATTTGATGTTTTATGATATATTTGCTGATTCTATCTAGACTTCATCGCAGATTAGGTAATAGAACTTATGACTTCACTAAGATTTTTACGTAAGGAGTAATCATAGTTTAGAAGTTTTGACTTATAAAAGCCACTGTTTCACCATTATTCAGCACCCTAATTACGTAACTCAATCTCCATAGGTTTAATTTTGACGGTTCTACAAGAATCATTGCGCCGTTAAGCTAGTTATCTGGAACACGGTATACAGAAACATACGACGTAATGGATGTCAAAATTAATACTATAAATTGTTATCCAGAATATAGTAATCACTTGCCGTGGAACTAAGGAAGTCAGTGTTTATTCGCGAATTCCTATGATACGGTCCACAGAACAGAACATGTGATACGGTCTATATCTTTGCTATTTATACGCCTATAGTTCTTAGTACAACTGTCCTTTGCTAATGACTAATCAAGGAACGAAGCACAGGAATCGTTTTAAGCATTGAGTTGTTTCCACGTGACTATAATGTCGGATTATCTATACTCTTATAAAACTGTTAAAAGCCGTATCTGTACATTGAAGATATTCCAGAAAAAAAATAGTCAGGATCGGGACGGATTTTGATGTGGTTTCCATAATTTAGTAGCTTGGGATTCAACTCAAAATCTAAGCCACATTTCATCTAATTCCGGTGGAATGAACCAGAGATACAGCTTGACCTCTGAGTACTAGCCACCCTACACTGAGGAGGTTATTTAAAATGGCAATTTATATTATAAAAGTCACGAGTAGTAAGTATAGGTAGGTATATAGCCCGTTTGTGCGTGACCTCTCGAAACAAACTTGTTGTCTGGAAGAAAAGCTCTCAACTAAAGCTTTCAAAGAAATTCTATAGTTGTGCACAGTTGCACAGTTAATAATAATAATATATAAAAAAAATAGAAAATTATAAATAGCGCTCGAGTGAAGGCGGAGTGGGTTGCGAGTTTTATACTAGATAATGTGTCACCGATAAACGTTATCAAGTTTACTGAATATGTTGATAACGCCAAAAAAATATTATCTCTCTTCACTAACAAATGTATTTACGTATCGTTCCTCTCATTCCACAAGGATTCTCGGTAAAGAGCAGACATGGTGAAGGTTGCTGTGGTTACCGGTTCCAACAAGGGGATCGGCTTTGGAATAGTCAAAGGACTGTTGAAGAGATTCGATGGAGTCGTCTACTTAACTTCAAGAGACGAAGGAAGAGGGAAAGCCGCCGTCGCCAAACTGAACATGCTCGGCCTTCGACCGGAGTACCACCAGCTCGATGTTACGGACAGGGACAGCGTCGCCAAGTTCAGAGACCACATCAAGGAGAAGCACGGAGGTATCGACATACTTGTCAACAATGCAGCGGTCGCCAACTCTGTAGAATTTTACAACCCCTACGATGTGTGCAAAACTGTGGTGGATATTAACTATTTCAGCATATTGATAATCCAAGAACTGTTATTCCCATTGGTGAGAGAGAATGGACGCATTCTAAATATTTCCAGTGACTGTGGACACTTATCAAACATACGAAACGAGTACTGGATAAAGAGGTTGTCGAAGAAAGATTTAACTGTAAAAGACATCAATGAATTTGTAAACTGGTACTTGGATGGAATCAAAAATGGAACCTTCAACTTCGATGATATAGCTGATGATGGAACAATCGCCGCGTACAGAGTAGCAAAGGTAGCTTTAAGTGCGATCACGATGCTGCAGCAGAAGGAGCTTGAGCCAAAGAACATTGCAGTGAATTCTATGCATCCAGGACTAGTGCAAACCGACATGACGCTTGGTGTTGGTTTCTATAACACAGACCAGGCAGCTGAAACACCTATTTATCTAGTGCTAGATGCTCCTCAGAGTCTCAAAGGAGCCTATGTATGGTACGACAGAAAAGTTCTCGACTGGTACGACTACAAAGCTAATTATTATTTCAAGACCAAAAATTTAAAACAGTAGACTAAGAAATGTGATCAAAATAATGACAAGGACTTTTAATTAAATGAAACAGGTTTAACTTTGATTCATAGGTTCATGAAAATTAATTTTAAAGCTATTTAATTTGGGATCCTTTCAGTGTTAAGTAATATATATTCGTAATCAGAATTATCTCTTTGTTTGTATAATTAATTACTGCTCGTAAATATCCACTGTAGAATATAGACCCCCACCGAATGCTATATTATAAACGGTCTTTGGTAACTAGCAAGAATAAAATACCTTTTTTCTTCAAAACTACTTAGTCAGTTTTACAAAAATGTTGAAGTTCACCAGCAGTAGGTAAACATTTTGAGCATATTTCGATCACCAATTTGTTTGTCACACGCGATAATTATGTTAATTTTCCATAACCATTAGTTATAAACAGAAGGCGATAAGATGGTCCATTATCTTCAGCGCAGTACACGCTGATGATCATAAGGTTATCAGCATGTTTTCATATTATAAGCATAATAGTTGCAGTCTCATTCTACTGCCCAGTTTTCTTTACTTTTAATATTATATGACTAGAAAAATCGAATGATGTTTATTGTCTTTACCGAAACCACATTCCACCTAAAATAGTTGAACATATTGCGCCTCGTAACGTCACCGCCGCTTGATGTTTGTCTCGCAAAGTTTTGATTAAATTGAAACGAAATATAAGTTGTCCTGAAAGTGTAATCAAATGAAATGTTTTGTTGTATTTGTCTTTTGCGTTTGAGTTAACTGATGTAACCTTGTGATATATTGGTTGATTTCAGACTTGGGTAATTTTGTGCCTCAGGGAGTATAAATTATAACATAGTAGTCCTAACTTAGAAATACCTAGGTATACATATGTATTCATATACCTAAAGTAAAAATGTATATAATAAATGATACTAAGCGTAGGGCTGTTTGCTCACACCGCAGCATATTTCTTACTTTAAGCATCTGTAAACTCCTCGTAACGTCTAAACGAAAAGTCTGATTCGAATAATTTATAGAGGAATTCACATGTATGTACCTACATAATCAACTTTGATTATGAAACAATTACTTACATAATTCTTAGGTCATTTGATTATCTCAGAAAACATAACTATTATCTGCAACATAATCATTATCTACTGATATAAAAACCTCGTTTATCATTAATTACATTTTTGTCCACTACGTCTACCATCAAAATGTATAATATGAACAAGCTATAGAGATGTCTAACGTTTACCGATTCAAAATTGTATAGTAAGAATTGATTTACAAAATTGATTCGCGCCTTCAGCCAAGGCGAGTACGTCAGATCTACGTGTTCAGGCTTAAATACATTCCCAACTATTCATCGTATTCGTAAGCTTACATATCCAAGCTAGTTCATACAAACAAATTACATAATTTACGTTTATAATACCCACTTGTCTGGCTCTATTCAAAATATAAGCGTGTTTGCGGCGGAGCGCCAGCGTTCGCTGTTTATCTGGCAAAGTTTTGATTAAATCCTACCGAAACAATAGTGATGTACTCCAATAACATAAATTGGAGCTTGTTAGTTTGTTTTTTGACTTTCAGAACACAATGTGTGGACTACAATGATCAGATCATCAGACACGATAATTGTTGCTGATTTAGCAAGCACAGTCGCTGTGTTCTGAATAAACAATTGTGTAGAAACAAACTAGACCCAGTGAAACTAAAAACTAATTACCTTAGACTAAGTCTGTGGCAGTGGAATTCTTTAAAATCCTATTCTGTAATTTTCTACGAAACTATCTAAGTACGTACTACGATACGGTACGATATCGGCTAGCTTCGGCTTTATTGAGCGTCATCTCTGTTTCACAAAGCACTAATAGTCCAGTATCTAATAAACAAGTCAGCGATTTTATTTTATTTTATAGTATGAGTGACGGATACAACGCTCTACAAAGCCGAAGCTGTCGCCCTGTGTTCCAACTAACAACATTAAATAATAGAACATTAATTTTTAGGTATGTAAATATGATATCACCTTAATGATGTCTCTTTTCGACATCAACTCGAAAAGTTTATATTGTAGCAAAAATAATAGACCAAGTTCCTCAATTTTACATAAATCAATCATTAAAAATAATAAATACTGCGCATATTCTACAGTAACAACAGTTCAATTCTCCCAGATATTCACAACAATAATGCACTCTATCACAATCTATATTCGAGTGCAGCCATTACTCGTATAATATAATACTGCTCTTAGATAACGCACGAAGCGATCAAATTCATCCCATAACGATCCATTGCTCGCTTACTATGAATAATTCATGACACGCCGCACAGAATCCCATTAACGCATCTCCATGTAAGTGGTGTATGTTTTGTGTGTCGTTTTTAGGAAGATTGTTTCTACTGGGATATGTAAACA
Organism: Thalpophila matura; assembly: GCA_948465475.1. Taxonomy (NCBI): domain Eukaryota; kingdom Metazoa; phylum Arthropoda; class Insecta; order Lepidoptera; family Noctuidae; genus Thalpophila; species Thalpophila matura. The sequence continues at coordinate 341,042 of OX419178.1, forward strand.
TTGAATATCAAGGAGCTTGTGTTCACTGCATTATTTATCCATGAGGGTTTACATCACCGCTTTGAAGCGAAATTATTGGTAGGGAAATACGAGAGATAATATGAAGGGTTCCTATTGCCTGGTTTCTTGGGATTCAGGATTTTTTGGAAAATATAATTAAGATACATATATATTATTATATATTAAGGGGCTATTTCACCAACCTATAATAATTATCTGTTCATTAAGCTAATATGATCACTAAACTATTCAATAGCAAAAAAATGCGTTTCATCACCTGTCAATAGTGTTAATGACAACATTATTGAAGTAAAAGTTAATTTACTAAAAGTCACCTTTAGCTTATCTTATCTTTAGCTTATTGAACAGATATTGACCAGATATGTTGGTGAAATAGCCCCTAAATAACTTTATATAATTAAGACTCAAACTTTCAAAAAACCAATCATTGGCAAAGCATTGCGAGTTGATTGGATGATAATAATGAAAAAATACAAACCAAATTTATACTATTATAAAATTGTAAAAATGCCGTGTCTGTACATTGAAGATATTCCAGAAAAAAACAGTCGGGATAGGGTACTGGGACGTAACCATACCCAAAAATATTTTTTTAGAATTTGTCTGTTTGTCTGTTTGTGCGCGCATCACGCAAAAAGTACTGAACGGATTTTGATGTAATTTTCACAATTCGATAGCTTAGGGTCCAACTTAAAATCTAAGCCACGTTTCATCTAATTCCGCTGAAAAAAACCATAGATACAACTTGACCTCTTAGTAGTACTAGCCAACCTACACTAAGGAGGTCATTTAAACTGGTCGTTTCATTGTAATCCACGCGGACGAAGTCGCAGGCAAAAGTCTAGTAGGTACTCTATAATTCTAGATAAATGATAACGAATCGAACTCCGGCTAGAAAAATGGAAAGCAAGAAACATTTACTAGAATACACAAAACCAAATAACAACATCAATAAACATAAAAATCTGTGTACAAATAAAATATGGTTGATGATGTACGATGTACTTTTAAAACAATCGGAAACATTAATTACATTTAAAACGTCGAGAGTCGAATCTAGCCGGGCGGTGTACATACACCGATAAATCGAATCACTGCGGGCAATTTGGCGCGAAGCCTATTTCCTACGTTTTATTAGATTTTATAAATAACTGCACGAATATTACAATGAAAATATTTCAGATTTGTTAAATAAAACAACATAAATGTTGGTTATTTGTATAGACGATTTATGAAGGAACAACAAAGCGAAATTTTTAAGTGCACCATTTTAAGGCATATCATAATCGTATATTATTCTGCAAAAATAAAACAATGATACTTCTTGAGTATAATTGACAGTGGACCTAGAAGCTTATCTTATCACGAATTAACTTCACTTATCAGTGAAAACAAATACAAAGTCTTAAGTACCTATCTTATTTCAACGGACCGAGCTAAGTCATTCAGTTATCGCACTAACGTTCACAATTGCACACAATACCTAATCATGTTAAAAGCAGCTGTGGTCACTGGCTCCAACAAGGGTATCGGCTTTTCAACCGTTAAGGGACTACTAAAGAGATTTGATGGAGCAGTCTTCCTCACCTCTCGAGACAATGACAGAGGGAAAGAAGCAGTCGCCAAGCTGAACAAACTTGGTCTTCATCCGGAATATCACCAGCTTGATGTCACAGATCGAAACAGTGTTGCCAGATTTAGGGATTACGTCAAAAAGAAGTATGGAGGCATCGATATCTTGATCAACAATGCTGCGGTCTTCAACAGCTCTGAGATGTACCTTTCCTACAAAGAGAGTAAGAACATGATCGATATAAACTACTTCAGTTTATTCATCATCCAGGAGTTTTTATATCCTTTGATCAGGAACAACGGGCGCATTCTCAATATTTCCAGTGACTGCGGCCATTTATCCAACGTGAGGAATGAATACTGGATCAAGAGGCTTTCCAGCAAAGATCTGACGGTGAAAGATATCAATGAGTTTGTGAACTGGCATTTGGAAGCAGTGAAGAACGGAACCTTCAACAGATCTGATATAGCTGACAATGGGACGTTGGCCGCATACAGAGTAGCCAAGGTGGCAGTCAGTGCATTGACCATGATCCAGCAGAGAGAACTGAAAGCAAGGAATATTTCTGTCAACTCCGTACATCCTGGCTTCGTCCGCACTGACATGACGAAGGGGTTCGGTTTCTTAGACGCAGATCAAGCAGCAGAGACTCCTCTATATATGGTGCTGGACGCTCCTGCAAGCATTAAAGGTGCGTACATTTGGTACGACAAAACAGTTTTGGACTGGTATGATTCTAAGGCCGATTGGTATTTCAAATCCATTAATTTTTCACAATAGTTCGTAAGAATACCAGTTTTAATATAAATGTGATAGCTGCTTAGCTTTAAATATTTAATGATAAAGTAGGATATTAATGTCACTATGCTTACTAATAAATTATTCGTGTTTAAAACTTTGTTTTAATGTAAATAAAATATAAATAAAAACAAAAAACATTTTCCAAGCAATAGTCTTAAGAACAGATCTAACTGTTCTTCCTATTTCATTCATGTAATTAACTCTCCCGGTGTGCGGTGTAAGAAACGTATTCTTTCAACCAATAAAGAGAAATAGGTTTCCATATAAATGTAGTTGACCTGAACGACTTCATTTAGCGAACCAATCACCATTAGCCGTGTTGTGAGCTGTCTTACAACAAACATGGCCGATGTCCGACCCACCGGTCAATTACGCAATGTCAAGTTCATGTTCGATGTCATCTCGGATAATAACAGACGTTACATTATGTACGGCTGTATTTATGTTTATGAGGGATATAGGATCTTGAATACTACGCTTATTTTATGGGACATTTTAAATATGGTTTTTGGCAGTATTCTAGGTAGGTAAACAGGATCTTCTAATGTGTCTTCTATTTCTTCTTCACCGAATTTTCGTATTACTTTCTTCGCTATATCGATTCAAAAACGTCTCATAAAACCAAAAGTTTCAACATAACATTACCATACACCTGCGTTTCTTACTAAATAACTTATATCGAAATGCTCGCAGACCTCGTCAATCAGACTGATACATCGCAGATAAGTAATACAACGATTTAACTAACATTAAAACACGAAACTTGTACAATAACAATAATTCAAACTTTTCCTTCTTCATAAGCAATTTCCGAATTCACATGTCTTCAAAACATACGTGACAAACGAACATCAACCTTATAATATAGAATGCGAAGGTTTAAAATTGTGCACATATGTGGTGTAAAATGATAATACCCAAGTGAATATTAACGCGACTGCTAATGGAGTAATGGCACTCGTACATATGAATAATTCACGTATCGAATTAAAGCGAGCCAACTTTTGTTCTGTTTACACTGGAATTAAAAAGTTTCCCAGCATGGGTGACGGAGACGGGCGGGGGGCGGGGGCATTGAATTCGCCAAAGCGGCAATTTCCGTAGAAAGGGCGATGACATACGGGAAGTGCGGTGTGGACGGGCCAGCTGCTGTTCTAGTGGGAGAAGGAATTGAAAAAATGCGAGCCAATTGTCGCTCGTATTTCTAGCTCGCTTTAATACAGGTTTCAAAACATGAAAAAAAGCAGAACCATGTCTGTTCAGGCTTTTGTAGTTTGCATGATACTAGATACGACATTTTTGTTCTTTTTATTTAATTTCTACATCTTTATAATGTCCTTATATGGATTTATACTTCTTACTTATTTTGCCACAACATTTTGTTATTCTGTAGTCAATAATATTAACCTATCTCGGTGTTAGGGTCGTTACGTCTAGCTTGTTATTAATTGCATAAATAGCTAACTCTGGTAATTTTCCGTGAATATCGTCATAGGGTAAACAGACATAGAATTAAATTAGATTAACGTTAATTTATGCATTAGCTTATCATTTTCAGCCACCGGCTATGCTATAAATCAGCATTCTCTAATACTAATTAATGGCCCATAAACATATTACTGTGTTAGTAGGTATATAGATGTACATTAATTAAATTGGGAATGAAACACAATGTATCCTGGACCTGCGTTTTACCTAAAAAGGTAGAAGGCAAGTCCAAATTCTCATCCAAAATTATAAGTTTGTGGAGAAATTAATTGGAATCACTTTTCAATTTCAACAAAGACACATGGTACTATAATACAATACCCGAGATGCGAAAGGCAGAGAGCCTGGTGCAATGGCGTGGCTTATGTATCATGTACACAGTCGATTAACTGCAATTTTTCGTGTCAGTCACCAAATCGCCTGCCCACTTACAGCAATCCCCGTTCAAACTAATTCCCCGTATATTTCCCGCTCGCGTGCGAACGTAATGTGATGTGGTTATGTCAGAGAGTTCGCGACGAAATTAAATGTGAGTTGAGAGGCTCGGCATGTTTTGTGATAGTACGGGGATGGGTGCATTGTGCGAACCTGTTTAGGCAACCTTGCCCCGGTTATATTGGCGGAGGGATGAATCCGAGCCAGCACGCGCGGGTTGAGTCATGAATATGGGCTCAGAAACTACTGGGGGAGGGAAATTGTGGAGAAAAAATACCTTATGACAGGTAAGTAATATTAAATATGGGTATACGTCGCAGTCGTATGCTGTGATCATTCTATTTTGGTAATAAAAGGTTCTCAGCCGCTCTGGTCGGATTGGAATCGGACCTCATTTAATGAGATTAAGGCTAACCATGTATCCTTAATGTTGCAAATATCCGCATCTTTTCAATTCAATACGAAAACGAGCCGAATTTATTTATTTACCATTTGATTGCTTTTAATGCTTCTTCTTTTCCTCAACACGAACTCGATGAAAGGTGAACGTTTTTGGAAATTGTTGTTTGTAACCATTAGATTCAAAAAGCATAATAATATGTTGAAAATATAATAGGTGATTTTGAACACGGAAAAAAACTACTGAGTATTTATTCTATATCTGGAAGGAGAGCGGTATACAATCAATAAGTCAGTGTTTGTGGAAGCCGTCTGATTGATCACCGAGCAACGACGATCACTGCCGACTCTCGGTGTACTACGAGTTGTGTTGTTGTTTCATTTTATTGTTTATTGCAGAAACAAGTAGAAATGGTAATGATATCGAAAAATGGTCTGTAGTAGCAGTACCTATACGGAATATTGTGTTGATATGGTGAACAAACAAGAACATACGGCATATGGCGTTGTAAATTGTATCTGAACTTGAACTTTTGAATTTGAACTAGAATTTTCGAATCTTATTTTGAACTTGTATCTGAACCTGAACTTGCATCTGAATCTGAACTCGTATCTAAACTTGAAATTGTATCTAAGTCTCATGCTACTCATCATTTATTATTCTGATGACAAAGAACATCACTTGCTTTCATGCCAGGTTTTATACCCACCCATCTGTTACTTAAGAAGCAAGTTCGTTGACCGCAGAACTACCCAAAACACCCAAAACGAATAACATTATTATGTATTTTTCTTTCTCGCCACCTTCACAAAACAAGTTTAAAAAAAAAAATACTCTCGTGTACGCTAAGGGCTAAGTTCACCGACACTGAAATAACCAATGTTTTCCTAATCGGTTCGATAACCGAATACAGTCGTTTAACCACGAGGCGGCAATTTTCGTGTTCATCACTTTTAATTCAACTTCGATTTTGTAATTGAGCGTTATATGAATGAAAGACCGAATAATATAATACAGTTAATTATGATTGGTAGCAATACACGTAATAAGCCGTACAAAATATGAACATTTTAAAATGGTTGCATTATGAGATTACCCTTCGGAAATTAAAAGTCCCGATTATGATATGTCATAATATATATTTGGTTACTGGTTATGTTGTGTCTTTAATTTAGCAGCATTCGATCTTAGATGTTGTCATGGTAACCAACAAACTTGTATGTCAATGATAATTTTTATTCGAATTTGTACCTACAAAATCTAAAGTATGCTAGTAATGTCAGAATTGATTAAACTAATGGATAAAAAGAATTGATTTGCTAATTTTAGCAACGATACTTATACGATTTTTTTTTAACGATATTTCGTACACAAAGTAACTGACAGACAGAATTGTGTTGCTGCGGAGTTTGTTGCGCCGTTTCTTCTTCGCAGCTAAAACACTAGGAAGCGGTGAAGGGCGGGCGTTTTTGGGGGCTATCTTATGTACATTGACGTTCAAAAAGTGCTAATTCGTTAGCCCACTTTGAATAAATGATTTTTGAATTTGAATTTGAATTTGATAAAAATAATATTGTTTAATTTTTTCACAAATTCGTAATTGTCAGACGTCAAAATACCCTGATTAAGTACTAATCGGGATGTTAAACGACCTCTCCCACCTTGGTTAGAGAAAACGGTTGATTACTGTGTTTAATCGGTCGATTAGCTTTGGTGAACATGAAAAGTCATGATAAACAGCCGTTTTCAATTTATCGGACTGTTATCTTGTTGGTGAACATAGCCCTAAATCAGTTATTCTACAACCTAGTACCTAACAGAAGTCTGTGAAAAAAGGGAAAGTTAATTAACTCATTAGCATCTCATTAACAGGAAAGGGATGCTAATTAGTCAGTTTACGTGCCATAATCAAGTAAAGAGAATACTTTATTTATTTTCAGTCTCAGCAAAAATAGTAGGTGGGCTTGTTAGAGCGCGTTTATTCTATTTAGAATGCGGATTCTCCGCAGCTTCGGGCGGCTACTGAGGATATCTGATGGAAACACTCAATAGCTAGGACCCCACATGCTCACCCATACACCAACGAAGAAGTTCAATTTAGTTTGTACCTTATCGCAGACATTAAAAACTGTAAAACAGGATACTTGGTCGTAAATTGAGTAAAACAACCGAGTGGTGGTCGCGACTGCACTTTACTCACGGTTGTATAAAAATGTAGATTTTAACACAAAAATGTGCATAATTATGCAGATATTTGCATAAGCAGCCGCTTTTTACGCGAGTCGTGAATATACTCACCAGATCTCACGTAACGAGGGACAGGCGGTCGCGGGGACTAACAGAAAAGACAAAGACTTTTTTCATCATAATATCAGTGCCGTAACTAGGGGGGTGCAAGTAGTGGCCACGCATAAGGCGCAGACCATGGAGGGGTGCAGAAATGACCAGATTGGGACCAAGAAGGACGCAGTTAAAGAAGCACAAAATACTAGTTATGGACTTATGGCAGACTTATTAAAATTTAAACCTGGCTCACTCTCCTAAAGGGTAGATAATGAAAACGCATATCATGCACTTGTCCTTGTTTAGATAAGGAAAGCTATAATATAATACTAAAGATAGCCCATTGAAGATAAGATAACTACAACTATCACCCGAATACTGCATACCGGCGACGAACAGAAGTGGAAAAGGGGATCGTCTAGCCTTTGAGATGCAAATGCTCAACAGTAGACCGTAGACTTAAGAGCCATTTTACGTTTTGTCACCTCTCTCGCTTGCACAAAACCATATTTTTAAGAAAGTTAAATGAAAAGATGCATTTTTGAAAAATGAAATTCATTATTGTTCTATATCATAATATTAATTTAACAAGTAAATATTAAAAACACTTTTCTACTGTGTTATCTAATCAATTTAGCTCAATAACTATTAGGATTTGTTTCTGAGATAAGTTCAACTCATGAGTTTTTAATAATTTAATTTGAGTTTTTAGTATTAAAGTTAATATTATTTTTTAGAACATTAATGAATTACATTTTTCAAAAATGCATCCTTTCATTTAACATTCTTAAGAATATGGTTTTGTGCGAGCGAAAGAGGTGACAAAATGTTAAATGGCTCTTAAGGCGACTACAGCAATTAAACGCAAGTTTTATAAAGCCTTAAAGTATATATGATCCACGGCTGCAGTACACAATACAAAAAAAATAGATATAAATATGCTAGATAGTTTATGGTTTGTTGAAAACATAATGCAACTTATTTTATCATCATCTGCCTAGCCTTTTCCCAAATTATATTGGGGTCGGCATCCAGTCTAACTAGTTTTGGCTGAATATCAATATTTTACGTGGAGCGACTGCCATCTGACCTCCACAACCCAATTAATGGGTAATACCGGTATTCGAATGTTAGACTAGCTGTCAGACTTTAGGGCTTCTGACTACCCGTAACGATTGTCAAAGATGCTTAACGTGCTCTCCGAGGCACGGAGGGGTCTCGATGTGTAAAGAACGGTCACCCATCCAAGGACTGACCGCGGCAAGCGCAGCTTAACCTCGCAGATCGATCGATCAGCGCGGCCGTCATTTAGCCACGAGCCCCTCAATGCAACTTATTTTATGTGATAGAAAAAAATCACGAAATTACCAAATTTTTTTTTTTTACTATTAAAATTCATCTTAGTACTTACTAATTAATTTACATGAAATCATTCTGATTTCTCAGGCTATTCTACAAGCAACATTTATTATCGTAATAGTGTTTTAGAAAATAAATTGATTAAAATTTGTGATTGCGGCGAAAATATAAACTTTTTGAACACGTCAGTTTTCCGTTCACTCTATTTGTGACCATTTACAGGCGGGAATTGTGTGAATCGAGCAAGCCCTTATGGTACGTTTAGATAGTTCTAAAAAAGGTCCATACATATGGCGTACCTTCAGGAATCAGCCGCGCTACCGACTTGCTGTCTGGCGGCTAACTAACTCGTACAGACCCGAAAGAAGAAGCAGTGACGAAAGAAATAGTGGAACTAGAATTAAAACTACCCCATTGAGTATAATATATAGGGCAACCCTCTCCCCGCCTGTACCTCAAAACGTATTTACTGAGCGCGCCCGCAAATGTACGACTGACGGGTTTATGCACGCGTGACGACCGAGCGGTGGAGGGGGCATGGGGTGACGGGGGAGGGGGTAGTTTTGTAGATAACCTTTTAATACGGAATATGGTTTTTACTCGGAGTTTTTACGACTGGTTTGGCGGCAATATTAGTTATTTTGTGCTGATGAGTAGTTCGAGACAACAACGTTAGAAAAGAAGAAGGATCTTCGACATGAGCTTAGCTCCTATTCTTTGATCGGAAACTAGGTAGTTGGATGACCCGGCTAAAGCCATATTATAAAGATAAAAAGATTTATCACCTGATAAATCTTTTTATCTTTGTGTGTTTGGTATCTACCTAGGTACCAAACACATTTAAGTTTAAAAAAAAAAGTGTAAACAAGACGTCATAAAAACGTAATAAAAATAGTAAATTAAAAATTAAAAAAACCCGACTGCCAAAAAACAACTAAAAAGTTCAAAACAAGAGCACTTTTCAAGCAGTCTGATGCAGTTGGTGGCAATTATTTGTGTTAAATCTTAGATTTTATGCCACCAACTGCATCAGACTGCTTGAAAAGTGCTCTTGTTTTGAACTTTTTAGTTGTTTTTTGGCAGTCGGGTTTTTTTAATTTTTAATTTACTATTTTTATTTTTCACTTTTTAGTTTTTAATGTATGTTTTCGTAATCTTCTTTTTTGTTTGTATATCGTTAATACTTGAAATAAAAACTTAAATCAATAAGTAAGAATTAGCGAGAATGATTGCTTTGTTAAACAACTTTAAATCGTTATATATCCTAAACTATTATTTAAAATGAAAAATGAAAAAAGGAACCTAAAGATGATTTTAAATTACCTATTCAACGACACCCCACATGACATAGTTCATCAACTTTTTTTTTTTTCATTTTGACAATATGGCGTCTGGTTGTCGCTGTGGTGAATTTTGATTACTGTTATGTCTTTAGTGACACTCGCAAGGTTAAGACGAATCGATTGACGCAAGAATTATCAAAATCGGCCTACGCATTTGGTCTCTAGAACACCACATAGAAACAAACATACATACATACATACATACATACATACATAGACTGATAAACACATTACCCTCCTTTGCGTCTCGCAGTCGGGTAAAAAGGCAGGGTGTACTTGCGTAGCTATTATACCATGCACGGATATAATATAAGTATTTCTAACTAGTAGGTACAAAACTTTAATTATAAAAAAACAATTTGAACAAAAAGAAATATAAAAAAAAACTTATACTTAACCAGTAATATTCAGAAAAGTTTTTTTTTTTTTTTTAACCTATTTACAAATAAAATATCATTTATCATTTAAAAGTAATTATTCTTTATCCTATTCTCTTTGGCACAATCGCCAGTGCTGAACCGACTTGCTCACTACATTTAAAAGTATTTGCAAGACAAACAGTCGCAATGTTAATGATGTTGCTGCGCTCCTGCTCTATACACTGTATTTTATAAAGGATGCGACGCGTCTGTATTTTTAGTTTAAATATATTTTGCTATTGCAGAAGTTTTACAATGCTCGAAAGCGCATAAATGTTCTGAACATTACTTGAAGTCTCCCAACTCTAGACTCAAAGTGTCTTAGGTATATCTACATTTATCTTAAAAAACAAAATAAGTATTTTTCCTGATGAGCTGACCGCGACAGTGAAGTAGTTTTCTAGTTTTTGCGAGCATAGTTACCGAGCATTTTAATTAACCGACTTCATGAATCAAAGAAAATGAAGCCTTAAAATAAACTCTCAGTACTAAAAAATGTTAAGGGATACGCTGTTAGTAAAATGATCGGTGGAGCTTTGATTTTAAGACAAGCAAATCATGAAATTTTATCCTTTAAACATTATTTCAAACGTTAGGCAACATTTTGGAGAAAACGGACGTGCTAAAAATGGAGTAATTAAAAAGTTGACGTAAATACACCATTACACTGAGAACTTGTCGTTATACAAATATTTTAAGGGGTCATTGCACTCATAATTATGAATAACTTTTACTATGGGACCAACACTGAAATCGCGAAAAAAAATCAGCTGTTCCATAAATTTATGTTCACATAAGTCAACAAAATGTATGGAACAGCTGATTTTTTTTCGCGATTTCCAGGTTGGTTCCATAGTAAAAGTTCTTCATAATGATGAGTGCAATGACCCCTTAAAATATTTCCACTGTTTAACCTGCCACCCTGTATAACCAAACTCTATACATAATACAAAAAGTAAGACCCTTATCTTTATGCAATGTTTCCAAAACCAGTCGTTAAATTAAGTTATCTTTAAGTTAAGTCTCGTCAAACTTTGGTTATTCCACAAACAGCCGAAGTAGTGTGGTTAAATATTATTTTCAATGTATAAGTAAGTCTTATTAGGTACAACATAGAGCATAACCTACTATATATCTCCCCACCCCTTGGACGTGACGTGGCCTTAACCATCTGTCTTATACGGGCAGACGGGAAAATATCGTGATATCAGGGCAAAAGTCAGTCCCTAGTAATAACTGTGTATGGTTCGATGTCGGCTATTCCGTTTGATTGACGTTCGATTAACAATCACATACTTCACTAGAAATCGTTTATTTCTTTCTGTGAGCCCTGTGCGATCAAAATAGAAAGAAAAATAACAAAAATAGATATTCTAGTTAAACAATTGTGCTTATACTAAAGCTAGTCTTTTTGGTAGGCTGAACTGTATCTCGATAGACGAAAATTAAAATGTGTGAAGATGGTAAAAAGTGACCCCTGCTACGAGTATAACTCCATGTTTTCTGTCCACTTGCAGCTGTCATTTTTTTTCTTTTTCTATATCTCTAAACTTATCCTTAGATTATAATTAATTGTGCTTTAAATGTATATTTTTTTTTTGTGAATTTGAAACATGTCAAAGCCATGTTATGCTTCTATTAAGTTATTAAATATATAAGTGGCTCAAAAATCATATGACCCGAGCGGGATTTGAACCCGCGACCTCTGCCGTACCGTGGCTAGTGCTCTGAACCAACTGAGCTACCAGGTCTCGCCCGACTCATCTGAAATTTGAGACCCCTTTGTAATACGCTTCTTAGGAGCGTTTGGCGACATCTATCGGAAAACTTATGCAGTATTTCCAACTCAATGCCAATTACTTTGCAGTTATCGATGTCCGATAACTGCAAAGTAATTGGCATATTGAATATTGATTGGATCATGGATGTAAAATTTTGATAAATAAATATTTTTTTTCTTTCTACTAAGCTGCAAATGATGGTGGATTGTTTTATTTATTTCATTTTTTATTTATTTGTCATAAAACAAAGCAAACCCGTGATTTTGACAAGAACTTTATCATAAACCTAAACTAGTTCAGGTTTTTGATCAAAAATCTGGATTGTTACAGGTTTATGATGAAATTGAATTTAAAATGTGTCATCTTCCGGTTTTTCATCAAAACCCTAGGTTTTTGATCAAAAACCAAATTTTATGAAAAACCTGCGACATATATATAGGGTTACTAACTCCACTGGCTTTGCTAATAATGACCCCATAGCAATTAACGACCCCTAGCTTCACTAGATCGTCGGTTTATCTCAAAAGAAACCAGAATTTTGAACCCTGTACAAAATCACTACAAAATTCCACCATAGAATAGATTGCCATTACGTTTGGCTTTTTCCCTCTATAATGGAAAAAGGCGGGAAATGTGACGTGGCCGCCATTTTTGCATAATTTGCAATCCCGCGCCAGTATTGACGGTAATCTAATCGCCGAATTATTTAGGAGTCCAGGAATGGAGTTACAAAAGTTAATATCGGAATGAACTGCGGTGGCTATATTTTGATAAGATTTTTAATGGCATTATGGAATATATTAAGATTTTTATGGTTTAAAACAAATTTCATGTTCTGCCAGTCTTTTATGTTTTCGACAATCTATTGACCCAAAGTTCACTTAGCAATTTTGATGTCTTTAGTTTGATCTAAAGTGATGTAATGGTTTTTGGCAGCAGGCTGCTTAAAATATGGCAAGCTTAACATCTAACTGAATCACAAAGACCCAAGTTGAAAACGGTTAGCCGGCGACTTTGATAACTTGATTTGTTTAAAATATATAGTTTTATTTTCTCAATAAAAACTTTAAGATAATAAAATAGCTAAGAAAATTATGTATGCAAAAGCCGGGACATCCCCAAATTTTTTTAATTAAAATAAATTATGCAAAACATAAGAAAAAGAAAAAATGAATATTGACAAAGTTACACATTATTAATTGTTTATCTAAACGTTGATCCGCCATAGTACAAAATGGCTGTTTTTTTAAAATGGCTAGTCGTCATTTCTACAAATTGCCTGCAACATAGACACGAGCTGCGGAAAAAGAAATTATTATCTTACCAAAACGCGTCTTCAAGGGGTTTAACCAAACTGCTGACAAACAACAAAGCTATATCGACGAGCATCGTAGGTACATTCCGACACTCCCAAACCGACACGACACCTCGCCCGAGTGTTATTACCCCAATCCCCCAACTATCACGTTATACCGCCACATATTATTCCATGGAAACGTCATTTTGTGATCTCCAATACTAACGTCTACCGATTGTTGGCTTGGCAGAACTGTGACACATCGGTAATAAACAAGATAATGTGTTTAATACTGTGACATTATTGTTTAAGCGTGTAGTTGGGTACTAGAAATGATTTGATTCGGGAAGGATTTCAGAGAGTGACTAAAAATACGTAGAGAATGTGTGATGTAAACGAACGTACTATGCGATCAAAATAAGAATAGGACTGACCTTGCGCCATATTGTGACGTTTTGTATTGAAAACTGAGCTGTTTTGTATGAAAAAATCTATTAAAATAGATTTGGTAAGTCAAAGACTCAGATAAAGTGAAAAAAAAATACGTTATTGATTAGCAAATTACTCGTAATTTTCTTTGTAAGACTTACTTTTCAAGTGATAGTTGACAGTTCGAGGTCATTGACGTTCCTATTCTTATCACGATCGCATAATAAACGAATTTTGTTGTGCCATGATAGTAAAAGATGATGTGAAGGGCTTTTGTAATACACCTCTTGGTTTTAGAAACAAAGGGAAGTTATCCCCAGCTGCGTTAGAATCAGCTTCCGGTGCACCGGGTTGGGGCTGAGTATCAGAATTGTAGACTTCGACTACTCAATTACTTTGCAACACCGATGTTGTTAGACTTTGAGGCTTTTGACCGTTCGTAAAGACTTTGTAGGACAACCGGAAACCTTTGTTAGGTATCTAGCTCAAATTATAGAAACAAGGGAGATATACCAAGGCACGACGGAGCTTGACGCTTTGACTTCATTAATGTGATCATGTTGCTGTCGAACCGAATCGATCGATGATTTACATAGTTTTTTAATTTAGTGTAAGTGACGAATAAAACTATGGCTCGTATTACAGAATGACGCTCGAGCACAGATCTCTGCTTGAGCATACATTTAAAGCCATTTGATTGGTTGACATATCTATGCTCAAGCAGAGAGCTGTGCTCGAGCATCGTTCTGTAATACGGGCCTATGTTATATTGAGGGTGTGCGGCATTTTTAATGTGTGACTGGGAGATCTCTATATTAGCAAAGGAGCGTTTATAGTTGTGACGTACACTGCTTTAAAAGTGGCGACAGCGGTTACCGTACTAACGTGCTAGGTCCGTGAATGTGAGCCATGTCTTTAAAGGACTGTACCACTAAACTAGTTTATCAAAGAAGGTGATACAACTAGAGGTGCGACACTGCAGTAATTACTTCCAGAAACTATTAGATACTACCCGATGGCTTTAGTAATTACTACCGCACTACCCCTTTGTCTCAACTTTGTTGCCCGTAATATTACTTTGTTGAAAGTGTTGCGCAAAAAGAATATTGTTTAAGACGGCCATGTTACTTTGGTGCAAGTGAACTCTTAGATCGTTTTAAACAATGTGTTAGCTATAATTAATATCGCCACGGCACAGTGGTTCAGTGAAGGGGTAAAGGCTGCGCAATGTGATGCGGGTTCAATTCCCGGTTGCTCCCGCAGCCTGGCTTTCATTTTGACAGTTAAATAACATTCATTGCGTGGTTGAACTAGCTATCAGAAACACGGATTTAGAAACATACGGCGTAGTGGATTTCAAAATTAAAGTTATGGTGATAGCAACTGTGGTACGCAATTAGGGTGCGGGTCTGGCTGTGTGTATGTGACATTTGTGTTTATAAACGTGTCCGTGGATACGTTTCCTACGAATATTTTTGGTATATATAGGTTACTCCTCATTACAAAGACGTTACTCGTCGCTAAGAATTTGTAATGAGAAGTAACTAAAACCGGAAAGATTTTTCCTCATCAAAACACGAGGCACTCCCAACGGCGCAGCTGAATAAATAATTATATTTCTTTCAAATATCCCTTTTGAACTACATTAATGAATAACAAACCTCTAATTAGTGCCACGAGTGGGCAACAAAATGACCTCTTGGTTATTTGTTGTTATTCCGCAGCTATTGAAGCAGGCCCCTTTTAATTGGGCCCGCCGGACTGGCCTACTGATAGCAAGCACGCTTAATTAATAACGAGCATTAAAGCCCTTTGAAAAATCGCTGACGGAGAATGCTCTTTTAAAGCTTGAGCAGAAATGTTTTATATTTCAAAATATAACTGGCATATAAATATGACTGAATTGCTAAGCAGGGCTGTTAAAGGAAGCTGGTGACTGTCGGCTTTAGCTCGTCTCATTTCGCATTAGTTCCCAAACGTAGGAAGCGACAGAGATTTAGTACTGCACTGACAGTTTGCGAATTAAAATTCTCATTTTATGACCATTTGATCCGCCGTTAAGGCAATATTATTATGATGAGTCTTAATACACGATCTGTATTTGCAGTATATGCAGTTCCTGAAATAAATATATATCGATGCAGAAAATGACATCTCCGCAACGGTTCTAACAAAAAAACGATTAAAAGAAACTAAAGGTTGAGTAGGCACAGCTATAGACATAAGTATTGGACAGTGGCGTGCATTGGATTTCGAACTTGGTAGGCTCTAGGCAGATGGAGCAAATTACAAAAAAAACTAGGCATGCCATTTCAGCCGACCGCAAAAATAAGTTTGTATTTCATAATATTATTATGAAATACAAAGTTATTTTTGCGGTTAGCAAAATAGCGAATATTTCAAAAACGAATTGACGTATTTTGTTAAAACTAATTTGAATCGAAAGTGTTTACTATGTGCTACGAGATTGATTTCTTCAGATTTTTATATAACGTGGTTGGAAAGGTAAAGGGCCAATACATAGTTAACGTACCTAATGATTTTTGGAGCTCATTTCACTTTGCACTTAAATGCCCGATACCTCCAGATAAAGGGGAGCGTGAAAATATTTATTTTGATCCCTCAGTTATTTTACAGAACAGAAGAATTACCTATCTACCTGCAAAGTTTCATACAAATCGGTTAAGAACTGTACATTTTACGAGCGTGGGACGTGGGACAGTTAGGTACTAGTTTTACTATGGAAGCCTAATAATCTGTATTTGGTTACTAGACGTAAGTATATTAGTATAATTATGTAAAAATGTGTTTTTTACTCGGTTCATCTCTTTTTGTAGGTTGGATATTTTACAACCACATCTCACTATCGAATGATAGATATTGATACACGGATACACAACTGATGACAGAGGATAGATAGGGTACTTACTATTTTGTTTTGGTCAACAAACGAATCCTGATTTTGCACGTAATTTATCAAAATAAATATATTTCATCTTTACCACAAACTCAGCACTGTAATTTATCTATATTCACACATACCTACGCAGCAATTCCTTTTATAGTTATCACATAATCACATCACAAAACAAAATATTAATAGAAAGATTTATGAATTACATAATTTTATGCAATTCGACGCGCACGTGTTTTGATTTGGAGTCGACTGCAAACATTTTATAAACAAACTATAATACAAATAAATTGCAAAGTTATATTTGAGCAGTATAACGTCTGTGAACTATTGTTTTTAAATTTGGTTGAATTATCTCTGCGGAACGAACGAACGATCGATGAGTTTTCTTAACTTCACGATAGATGGCGTGAGGGAAGGAATTTATTCGACCTTCGTAGGCATGCCTACGAAGGTCGAATAAATTGCGAATGTCAAAAGTCATTGCGTTAGGCATGGCAAAGCCGTGATTTATGCTTTTGTCGTATTATCCTAAAGAAGTATGCGTGTGTATATGAATATGCAGAGATCGCTTGAGTGTGCGTGAATTTGAAAGGCAGTCAATGCGAGTGCTTTCTGGCGCGTCATAGTTAGTTTCTTATTGAATGTTACGTTTCGTTATACGTAAAATAAAATAAGTATTTAATTATAATATTTTAATATGATGGATTTTATTTATGTAGGTCACTAGTAATAGTTTAATTGAATCTTATGAGGTAGGCACTGCCTAGTTGCCTATATAGAATGCACGCCGCTGGTATTGGAGCTTACTTACAAAACTCGTAGATTTTAACCACTGATTAAATATACAACTATTTTTATCATTTCTACGCAAATGAATAGCGATGGCAAGAGCTATTTAAGTTAAATAACGTTTAATCATCGTTTATAAGTAAGGAGGATTATGTCTATGCTAAGCACCTCTGACTATGTGTCTGATTAACCAAAACCATGGAGCATTTATACAGAATTCCTCTGTGACCAAAACCCACAATACAGGTACAGACCCAATGATACCACAATTATTTTTATTTAAAAAATTAACGCAATTGTTTTTGTTTTTCAAAAAGATAATTATGTCACTCATTTGTGTCCCTTTGTGTTTGTAAAGCCAAGTTTTCTTTCGAATGTTTAAAAGTTTTGACGTTTGCATTCTAAATGGACATTAAGAAATTCCAGAAAGTAATTAGGATTCATAAGTTTGCTTTTTCTTTGTGTTTTAATGATGGTTGTTGATTAAAACATTGTAATTTATGATTCATCTTGATATTTCTCTGGTAATATGTTGAAAATGTTTACATAATTTCTTCGTGGGACTGAAGTACCTAACGTCGTGTCTAGATTTAATGAAGACAAATGCTCCTTAATTTGTCTAATTTAGAAATTGTTGGATGGGGTTTTTGTGTGAAAGTATCTTGCTTTATTAATGTAATCTTGTTCTTCATTAATTAGTATCCTAAGAACGTTGAAGTGTCATTGAATATAATACTTACCTCTAAAGTTCATAACAGTCACTTGATGATTGTTTATCTCTAATAAATAATGATGTATTATTTATCGACAGCTTCATTCCATAAAATTGAAAATAACTTTAGATAGAACTGGTAGTATCGTCGTAAAAGCTTCGGTTGCAGTCGTGTGTGGGGTCGATAATAATGGGGATTTATACATACATAATTATATACATACAACCATATTACCTAAAACTACTCTATAACCGATTCAATAAGCATCAGTAACCACTGAAATTTCGAAGCAAACATAGTTCAGCAAATCAATCACGAAGCGGATATTACAATCAGCATCAATCTCAAGTGGTCGTCAATGGCACGTGTCGCACGTGTTGCGCGTGTCGCACGCATCGGTCGCACGTATCAGTCGTACGCGTCGTCACAGAGTGGATGTAATCAAGCTCACAGATTGCTTGAGACACGTTAATTCCTATGCATTACTGGGAATACACACGGTTGTGGTGTTCACCGAACTGATTTGAGAGATGTTTAAGATTGTCCAATGTTTAACAATTGTGGCTGCGCTACGAGTAGGTATTAGAAATAAATATTTTATGACCATTAGCACCAATTTCTTTGTATTTTCGTTACTGTATTGTCTGTTACACTTATATTTTTTTAATATATTCACAATAGTGAATATATTAAAAAAGAATTTTGTAATATATTCACAATAGTGAATATATTACAAAAATATAAGAGTGACAATACCCGTGATAACAGTGTCTGAAATTGACAATACACAATTAACTCTTTTTTTTAAATAGGTATCGCACTTTTTCTTACTACATTATGTAAATGTTATTGTAAACGACGATGGCTCACTTCAATAGTGTAACGGTTGCAGTTAGAACTTGCTCAGTCTCACGCCTCAGCCATTTGACTATTACCTCTTTACCGCATTGACGATGTACAAATTCCTGGCTAAAGTGTAATATGACGCTATTAGCCGTACCTAATGCAGGGAAACACCCAGTTTCATCGAACATGCCATCGTATCCCCCGGTACGTATCCCTGCTAAGTACACAGGGGTTGAGGCGCGGATTACCGAGTGCGCTCTTTACTGCGCTAATATAGCGAGCGGGGCCGCGGCTCCGAGCTAGCGCGCTTATTAAATTAATAGTAGTGAGATATTAAGCACTGAGAGCTTCCCTCGGGCTGTTACACTATGCAGAAAGATGCAAAGAAGGTTGATAGAATAGGAACAAAAATAATAAGACAGCAATATTTGAACGATGAATATGAACATTATGAACTGACGAATGAGGGTGACTATAATCGGCGAGGCCTGTGCCAGGTTCCCATTAGTTGATAACTATTAGGTATAAGCAACTAATTCATAAATAAAGAACCAAAGCTAGTCAAAGTTTTTAAAAAATAAGGAGAAAGTTTTCCTATCATTGCCGATAGTAGGTACAAATTTGGACTCCATCCATTTATCAGTGATCTTTGTATATTTTATTCTAAATTTAATATATTACCTTGCCGTCCAATAGTCCACTTTACAGCATTCAAATTGCTAAATAACTTCAGTTGCATCACCATGCGAACAGTAACTTTACGGTTAAGAATCTATAGTTTACCATGTTAAGCTATTATTGGAGAAGAGGCTTAGTAATACTAATTTATGATAGTAAAACACTGATTCTGACTAGAACTAAACATCGGCGATAGTCCCATATAATGAAACTCATAAAGTTCCTGTACTGAAATGGGCGAGTCTAGCACAAGTATCAACCATCAATGTTTGACAAATGGACCATCCACTTAAATCCCTTATTCCTTTTTGTGTATACCATACCTACCTATAGCCCAGGAAAATTACGTTTTTTTGGAAATAATTCAATAACAGTAATTTTTTGCACAATCATGATAAACAGTAAAACTAATACGAATATACCCAAATATCGATAGGCAAGGCATTACAAAATTAATAAGTATGCCAAAAACTGGCTAAAAGGACTTTACCTCACTGTCACAAATATGAAGATTTCTCTTTAACCCAATTACGTACAAAAACAAATAAAAAATGAATTTAAATACTCTTGAAATACTCGATCACACCAAACTAATTTCATATCTGTACCGATATACACAATCTAAGGCCCAGCGTTCTATGGGCGTCTGCCAGTGTCCTTTTCAGCAAAAATAATATCAGTATTGTTTTTGCGAAATCTTGTTAAAAACGAATTTTAAAAACACTATAAGTATTTTCCAATCCCCGCAAATATTGATAGGCATCGCTTAAAAAAAAATTCAATTCCCCGTTATGAATTAATGTTATTAGGGTTCCGTACCAAAATGGTAAATAAAAAAAACCGACTTCCAAAAACTACACTAAAAACTATGAAATAAAAATGTTAAACTTCCATAAATAAAAATCTAAATGTATATTGAAGTCGGCGGGGCCTCTTCTTCAGGTTTCTACCTCTAAGCCTTTGAACAGGAAGAACGTGCGCAGTGTGTGCAGCGAACGTGCAGCTTGCTTTGCGCCTCGACAAATTAAAATTTTCTTTCATTCCTCCTTAATCTATAATGTTGCTTATATTTATGCTAGGCCCCGCCGACTTCAATATACATTTAGATTTTTATTTATGGAAGTTTAACATTTTTATTTCATAGTTTTTAGTGTAGTTTTTGGAAGTCGGTTTTTTTTAAACCTGTTTTTATTTTTATCTTTTTAGTGTAGTGTAACCATTTTTGTTGTTGTTAATTGATTACAATAAAGTACCATTAAATCATGGACAGAGCGACTTTGATCATTTATGTACTTTTACCGAGATCGATTACTTCCACGAATTTAAATAGGTATGTACTTATATTTATAGATGTTGGTGGATGAGAGCATTTCAGTAAACAAAAACCGGGCAAGAGCGTGTCGGACCACGCAGTGTAGGATTCCATAGCAAGAAGTATTTTGAGTGTTCCGACCGCAAATACAAGTTTGTATTTCATAATATTATTATGAAATATTATTATTTTTACGGTTGTCAAACTCAAAATGGAAAATAGTGAATATTTCAAAAATTTTGTGACGTATCTTGTTCAAACCAATTTCAATCGAAAGTATTAATTAAATGCTATAAGCTTGATTTTTTCCAGATTTTTTGATAGCGCGGTTGGATTATTACAGGGGGGGACACACATTGTTAACGACTTTGGGAGCTCCTAGTTCACTCAATATGCACTTAAATAAAAAAGGTATTTAGAAACCTTCATGTTATTTTCAAAGACCTATCCAACGATATCCCACATGGTGGGGTGCGCGAAAATATTATTTTTCATCCCTCAGTTTCATGTATGGGAGCCCCCCCTAATAATTTTATTTTTCGTAATTTCACTATAGGCCTTAATGGCGGCTTGTAAAAGACATCTACCTACGAAGTTTCATATAAATTGGTTATGAACTGTAGATAGTAGTAATAGCAATAGGCTCGCTCCCTAGCCTTCTATCAAATGCGACTTAAGCATAAAAAAATTGTGTGTACTATACACCTCTGTCTAACCTTGCGGGAAATATCGGCGTGATGTTATGTATGCATAATATCGAGATCGATTGCGTTCAGGAATTCATGTACCTACACAATATCACTTTTTCATCATCGTCATGATGTCATCGAGATACACCAAAAATACCGTTTATTACACCTCGTTAAAAATCTACTCAACCAAAGTTAATAAAATTTATATGGGACCACCTCGCGAGCTTCTTCTACCATATGAAAAAAGAATCACGTAAATCGGCTCATAAACCACGGAGTAATCGGTGTACATACATGAAAAAAAAAAAAAAAAAAAAAAAAAAAAAAAAAAAAAAAAAAAAAAACCAACCGAATGCAGAACCTCCTCCTTTTTGGAAGTCGGTTAAAAAGGAACCCTTATGGTGCGACTTCGTCTGTCTGTCTGTCTGTCACACCTGCTTATTTAAGCAACTACTAATACCATCGACTTGAAATTTGTAACAGTGATAAAGAATGCTTGTCCAACTATATTGCAAATGAAAAAAATCCAAAACTATTTTTATTTTCATTGCAAAAGGGGCCGGAGTGGGGGTCCAAAATTTTAAATTGGGGTTACTAGGTCAAGTGACATATCATATGAAAGGGCTTGATCTGCACATTTCAAAATATATTTTTATTTTATTTTATGTCCCACAGTTTTCGACATATGATGAAAAATGTGCAAAAAAATACCATTCCCCCCCCTTATCTCCGAAGTTTGCAGAGCGAAAAATCTGAAATAATTTGGGTTGATAGGAATTGACCCAAATATGGCACCAAAAATAAAACGATGTTCCTAACTAGTACAGTTTTTTCAAAATCATCAAAATTCCTTCACAAACAAACTTAGTTATGCGGTCCGGATTTTTTCACTTTATACGTCCAAATATGATACGGAACCCTCGGTGCGCGAGTCCGACTCGCACTTGGCCGGTTTTATTTAAGTGGGCCTACTGAATTTTGTTTTATGTAGTACTTTAAATCGTACGGGATCGGGTAAGGTTGTTCTAACCAAATGTTCTGTAATGAGGAAATAGCGGGCGTATAGTTCGGGGCGGTTCGGATAGCTCCGGAATTATTACGAGCTAACAAGACGCTTCAATCGGTAAGAGCTTCATAGTTTTAGGAGAGAACTGTGTTATTCTTGAGCATAATTTGTATTTATAAGGTTTTTGGACCGATTTTTGATCATTCGGATAATTTATGAGTCTTACAAGACAAATAACCAAGAGCAGAGTTTGATCGATGTTTTAAACTATCAAAGATGTAAACACAATTTGGTGAGATTAACGAAATAATGGTTAATTCAAAGTTAATGTAAACACTTCAATATTGTTATTGTCATGTCTTTAGAGATTAAATACATTAGTTTTAAATGTCTTTAACTCTGTTCAAACTATTTGTAGCAGTGACACAAGCTATCGCTCCTCTTCAAAACAAAGAAACAAAACTCCATGTAATATGTACAAAGCAAGTACGTCCCTTACGCACAAGAGCCCAAATCGGGTGTTACCCGCAATTCCTCAGTGAATTATGTACGGGCGCCGTCTCCGACACGTCACGCGGTGCGGAGACGCGCGGCAGCGGGACGGGACGATATATATTATTCACAGTAGGCCCCACATTACATTAAATACAGATACTGTACTTGATACTTTCTTACTTGACGCACGCACGCTTACAAACGCGATAATACAATACAATCAAACTAACAGTCAGTTGCAGAAAAGGTCATTAAGTTTTAAAAGAGACTTTAACCATACAATTTCTATAGTTAAAGTCTTCTTTAAAACTTAATGACCTTTTCTGCAACTGACTGTAAGAATAGAAAAGACAATGACCTCGAACTGTCAACTATCACATGAAAAGTAAGGCTTGCAAATAAATTTATTTGTGAATCCATAAAGTTTTTTTTTACAGATTCTTAGATTTACGAAATCTATTGTAATTTTTTAATACAAAACAGCTAACGTTACAATATGGCGCAAGGTCATTCCTATTCTAAGTTTGATCGCACTGTACATCCATTTAAGAGACGCATTTGAGAAAGTCTCCCGAGATGACTTCATATGGCCGCGTAAGCGGGTGATTCGTATGTGAGCGTGTGCCTGAGGTCAGGGAGAGGGTTTGATGTCATTTAAATTGTGAACGGTAATGTTCAAGTGTGAGATGGAAGCTGCCATTGTGTTTGAGGCTGTTTGCGAATTTAGAGGATGTAAGATTTTCTAATCGTCATAGAAATAACTGTAAGAATCGTCGATACTTGTATCAGCTTCTATTGAAGAAAATCACGAACCATGGACTAAATTTGAACATTTTTTAAACCCATTACAAAGCAAGGTGAGAAGACCTGCCTGGCTGTAGACACGCCGCGTGATATCACCGCGAGAACAGCCAATTTGTTTGTGAATGTTCGAGGGACAATGTCACGGTGAGATTCTTCGAACGTTTGCATACAAATTGGCAGTTCTCGATATATACAGGCTGAACTTAATATTTGACCATTAACGCGCTCGGGCAAGTGTAGTGATCAATTTTGAGGACGGACTCTTGCCCGACAGTTGTGTCACTCAAGGTTAACATTTAAATTACAGACTAAAAAAGTAACCACGTATCAAACTGGTGTTCCTCACACGATCTCAAACGTACATAGTACGTTCAACAAGTAATATCAATACGGTTCCGTCCCTCAGCGACTCAACGGTTAATATTCACTTAGTTATTGTTAATGTAAACATTAAACCGTTTCACAAGTTAGCGTGCGCAGTTGTTTCAAGATCATTCTGTTATCGCAGATACGGAAGTGAAGATTGAGAATTTTGCAGCTGTACGTTGTTATTCTTTAACGATTAAATATAACACACGTCAGTTTTTCTTTCCTAATATTTTGTGAAAGAAAGAAACATGGCACAAAACAGCCAGAGACAGACAAAATAAATTTAAAAAACAATAATACCATAGTTGCTGTGTGCCTAGCGGCTGTGCCAAATAGGTCCAGTTCAGCATTATACGCCACTAATGCCTGACGCTGGTCATCAACTGAAACCATTGTGAATCGGACATAAAATGGATATAAACCAGTTCTAACATAAATAGATATACCTATACAAAAATAAAAATAGACATTACTGATAATATAAATTCTCACCATTTTACGTAACAACATTGCTACATTCATTCTGCATATTTCATTTCAACGTCATTTATCATCCAACCAATATAAACTTATCTTGTAACCCTCAGTACTAATTAAGCTCATCGCTGAAGCCTTTCATAACAAGTCGGTATTTTACCCGAGGCGTATAACTCGTAGCCCATAGCTCGTAGCAGCGTAGCGGCGTAGACTGGTCGTAGACGCTCACGTAGCACACAAATCAAGGGAAACACAAATCTGTTTGGAATACACCCAGGAATAAGGCTTAGCGCCCACTATTAAGCACGAAAAATATTATTTTTTGGGACGTAACCGAACATTCATTGATGCCACTGCGATTGAAAAACGCGACACAAGGGTTTAAAGTTGTCAAAAAATATCCAATCAATATTTCAACGTTTTAGCATAGATAGTGGCATATAACGTAAACTGGTAGGGCTGCCCCAATTTTGTAACCTTATATTTCGAGCTCCGTAGTAAAAATATGCCATATGGTGAGGTCATTCAAGGAAATCTTCAACTCAGTAAGGCGTTATCAAATATCCCTTTTTTACCTGCAACCTCGGTGTGTGCCACCCCTAGCTCGTCACGTACAACTTCAGTTTTATTTGATATGTAATTTACTTTTGAAATATTTGAAAAGATTATTACTTTTTTGTTGTTCAATGTTCGTACTGTTTCAACATTTACTGCGAGAGCCCCCGGGGCTCTTGTTATAGGGAATTATGTTGGCGTAGATTTGTGGAGGGCCTGATTTATGGATTTAATATTGTATTTTTTATATGTGAGAGGAGTGCCTGAAATATTGAGAGAGCCTGGGGAAAGGATATCCTCTATATCATACCGTTTGCTGCGTTTTGCTTATTTTATATTAAATAATATGTCGTGTCGTGTTTTTGTCACCAAGTGTACGTTCAATTTCTCGTCTAGAACATCAACGATTTTAATCTCGCTGCAGTGACTCTAATCATCGGCGTAACGTAACCAGGGGTTTCCCATTTTTTTCACATGAAAGTTAATGTAATTTCATGTACATTTCTGTTTTTTTCTTTCCTTACAAAACGCCCGTGACTCTAATATACATCATAGTAATATTTATTATTATTTTACGTGAAGTTATTTATTTCCAACTACCGTTAGGAAAAGGAGAGTTAAGTAGGTACTGTAAACTGTTCAGGTTCACATTCCACAGTTGAGCACGACTGGCAGGTGGAGCGGTGACATCAAGAATGTGACTGCTACTAGATTAAGGCGAAGGTAAATGGTAACGGCCAGTTTTAAATCTCTTATTTCGCCGTCAAATAATGCAGGTTAGTTGTGCAATTTTTTTATGTTAAACTAGAACATATATACATCAATCGTACCTGTGAATATTTATTTATTTATTTATCTATTGTAGTAAAATACTTAATGAAATAAATTCATGAATTCGTGTCTACCCAAAACATAAAAACGTAATTACTTTCAAACCGCTTAAGATATTTTCATGATTTGTTTTGTGTGAAAAGACTATGTTACTACCTGTCCAGTATATTAACGTAGCTACGTATGTTGTAAAAACAGTCGCAAATAAATCATCGTCAAGCAAAGACGTTAGTTTGTTTTCTACACACCGTTCCATATCCGCAATAAGAAAGTGAACCTTAAATACATAAACACTACCTATAATATTGCCTGTTACTTTTTTTTTATTTTATATTTTAGATACTAAAAAGTAATAATACGTCTAATTCTGCACAGCGCGCTCCTTGATAGGCGAGTCGTATTGCTCGGTGGATGTATGTCGCGTTGCTTGAGCTCAGCGCAGAACACTCAAGCTATACCGCCCAAATCACCCAAGGCCGTTGGCGTATACCGGGGCCTTAATAGCTCAACATTCAAATTAAGAATTCTAGCAAAATAATGCCACTACAATAAAAGCAAAACCCATAAAAGAGATCCACACTCGCCTGGCCCGACTACCCCCTATTTAGCTAAACGTCCACAATTCCGCAGTAATGCACCAACAAGCTTCAGTTTTTACGACTACCCTCACAGAACCACTAAAACTCCCCTCTTTTATATCCACTAAGATCTTTACAGTTCTAAATCGGATCACTAAAACTAAATCCGACGTAGATTTGGAAATTTATTCGGTAAAACAATTCGAGATGGTATTATCCACTTACAATTGTCAAGGAAAATGTACTAAGAAACGAGTAAATGTAAAGTATTCTGTCATTGTTTTCAGTATTTGGGTATCTTCAAAAAAGCTTTCATATGAATCATCTGATTCAATTTGAGATCCATTGACACTTCGATCATCATGAATTATTCATTAGCAATAATAACAACGACATATTGGATAAAATCATTCACGAGTATGAGTATAATTACATAAATGTATGTGCATAGAAAAACAGCGATCCAGCCCGCTTAACATGACCATGACCTATTCTATGTTTATTCTACCAAAGATTAGACAAAGTTTTTTCTATCCAAATCGTTATCTCTTCTGCCCAAGTACGCGACGACCTCAGATCATAGAAACAAGGGAGATGTGCCAAGGCGCTACTAAAATTGACGCTTTGATACGGTCACATTGACCGTATATAAAATGTACACGCTGGCGACGAACCGAACACGATCGATGATATAAATACAGTGTTTTAGTTTAGTGCTAGTGTTGAGTGACGATTAACAGTGTTAGATTGAGGGTGTGTGGAATGTTTAATGCGTGGGAGATCTTTATATTCACGAGGGGCGCTTGTAATTGTGTTGAAAAATGTACTGAAAGTGGCGACAGTTGTTCCCGTACTAATTTGCTACGATGGCATATCTCCTTGTTTCTATGATCTGAGGCGACGACCTATGCTTGGCTTATCAGAAATTTGTCTACTGAAGAATAGAATCATTTTTTCTCTTCATTGTATGCATAAAACGGTAGAAATCTTTCTACAATGTGTCACTTTGTCCATTCTTCTGTAGACAAAATCCGTTTCTATCGCGGTCATGCTAGGCCGGCAGCTAAATGTCATGAAAATCTGCGGAAGGTCCATAAACAACTGTGGATATATTCCAGGTAAAATGATGATGAACAGTATCTCAGCCGGTGACAGCACTCCATTAAATAATTCAATAATTTATCATTAAACGTTGAGTACATGGGTCGTAAGGTATAGTATAGATTGTAGAGCTCACAAACTGTGACAGAAATCTCATTAAAGTCTTTCAAAATACACTTACCTAAAAAGATTCACGTGAAGCCGTATAATAAAACTGAGAACCAAATAAAAACTGTGTAGGAAAAATATTTTACATCATATTTTAAACGTAATGAAAAGACTGATTAAAAATGTTTATTTTCTCATAAAATTTTATTTTAGCTGAGCTCAAGTAAATTGTATGCTTGCACTTAGCTAATATCCGCTCAGTACTATTTACCTAATGGTTACGAGACCAACCGATTGACCTCTAAACCTGGTACAAAAAAACGCCAGACGAAATAGCGCCATCATTAGCAAGGCAAACACATAAATCGGATGGGTGTAATTACCAGTTGGATACTGGGTGTTTGTCGAGTATCCACCTATCAAATATTCAGCTATTCACAAACGGTAAACACTTACCGCTTCCTTATTGTTGACGCCGACGCCACATGAATTATTCATCAATATCACTCGCGAAGGTTTTTCTACTCAAACAGATACCTACTTGCTGTTATAATGCGTGTTTAGTAGTGACGTGCTTCGCTCCGTGAGTAATGACTATCCGAGTCTCGAGGCGAGGAATCTGTCGGCGCTTGTTGTTAATATAATAACTGAACGCGTGCATACGCGAGAGATCGATTATATGCGGTTATTAAAGAGTTGGGAACTGCATTTAAGTTACGATTTTTTTAGTTTAGTTAGCTTACGATTTTGTTCTCTAATAATATAGAAGCGAGTAGTTTCCTGTTATTCTGTTCCCTATATCTATACGTAAAAATATATTTATAAATAATATGTACTGTCGAAATATACTTCACATGTTTAAGAATGTGTCATGAACTATCGGTTCTAACTCAACATCCGCAGATTTTATTCCTATCCGTATAATTTCTGGTAAACGAAACACAACAAAATCCGCGCCCTAATACGATTACACCGAATCGTTCGCGCTTTTTATCCATAAACCAGATTACCAAACAACACATAGTAGAAATATCCGAACAGCTTAAGCCGGATAGTTTTCGGCATTCGGCGTATATTCGGCGGTTGTGCATCACTACGCGTACATATTTTAAATGACGTAAGGCTTGCGTGACGTTTTGTTGGACTGATCCAGATGTATCGGGAATGGTACTTTGTTTGGAGTATTCATGAGGGATGCGATCAGAATCTGGGTAAACACGGGTGTTTCTTATGTTGTACGTTATGGATGGTGGTGAGGGATGCGTGGATGTTAGCAATCAATCACTCGTCGGCGTCGCGCCGGTGTAATTCAATACACCATGAATAAGCAATGGTCGTGGTACTGAGTAAGGAAACAAGATCGTATGTTTGTATAAATATACTACTTATTACCGATTTCATCTGAGATGCCTCCGTGACATTTTAAATATCAAGTGGTCGGATCAAATTAGGAATACTGACGTGCTTCGACGAGGAAATGTCTGCGGAATGGAAGCGTACTTGATGCGCCGTCAGCTGCGGTGGTGCGGTCACCTATTGCGTATGCCCGACGAGAGAGTGGCGAAGCGCATTTTCTTTTCTGAGCTTCAAAATGGCAAGCGAAAAAGCGGAGGCCAACTCCTTAGATATAAAGATGCTCAGAAAAGGAATATGAAGAAGTGCACGATTGAACCCTCTCAGTGGGAAACAATGGCAGTAAACCGGCCAGAGTGGAGACGCTTTGTGCAACGGAACGTGTACATCTATGAAGACGAACGCAGGCGCGAACTAGATTATAAACGCGACCAACTTAAAACCAAACCGCCAGCAAATATTACCTACAATTATGTCGATGGTGTCCTGACGTGCACCCTCTGTGCACGTACTTTTAAGGCTAAAATTGGCTACAGTAGTCATCTCAGGGCACACCAACGCCATTTTTTTTTTTTTTTTTGTATCAGAAACGAAGTCGCCGTAGCCGAAATCGGCCTGGATGACATCATACTACTTATTTTCACTCACATTCATTCACTTAGCTTGGTGGGGAATGGATTAACAACGTCGTAAGCGGCACAACGCAATTTTTTTACATTCTAATTACCTACCTACATATTTGAGAGCACGCTCTCAGTATCAATTTGATGTTTCCTGAGATGTTGAATTCATAAAAATGAAAAGATCATAATTTTATGTAAGTAGTTATCTAAAAATCTGATGAAATAAGTGTTTGACAGCTTTGCTTAGGATTTTAGTCTCAGGTGACATAATATTATGTTTATTCATACGAACCTTAATTTTATTCATGAATGATATACATAATAGGTCTTTACCTATGAAATTGCCGTTTTGTATGAAAAAATTTAAACGATTTTTTTTCATGTATTTTTTATTTGTATTAATCGAAGTAATCACCCATGCAATCAGTGCATCTTTGCCAACGCAGTGGCAGTTTATTGATGCCCTTCTTAAAGAAATCAGCTGGACGGGAGGCAACAAATTCTTCAAAGGCACTTTGTACTGCCTCTCGGGTATTGAATTTTTTTCCCGCCAAGAAGTTATCCAAATTCTGGAAAAAGTAGTAGTCTGTAGGCGCAAGGTCTGGTGAGTAGGGCGGATGACGGAGAGCTTTCAACCCCAGTTCTTGCAACTTGGAGACCGTCTGCTGTGCAGTATGAGGTCGCGCGTTGTCGTGCAGGAGCAGCGGAGACGAGCGATTGACCAATGCTGGTTGGAGATGTGCCAGCTTCTTCATCATTGTGTTCAGTTCTTCACAGTACACATCTGCAGTAATGCTCACCCCGTTTGGTAAGAAGCTGTGATGAATCACACCGGCGCTAGACCACCAAACAGTGACCATCCCTTTTCTAGGGGTAAGTTTTCGTTTAGGGCATTGTTTAGGTACTGAACCAGGATCCAATCAACTTGCTGAGCACTTGCGGTTATTAAACAGAATCCATTTTTCATCGCAGGTAACAATGCGGTTCAAAATTCCTTCATTTGTGTGTCTGTTGAGCAGTGCAAGGCACGTCTCGACGCGTACTTCGCGCTGGCGATCATTGAGTTCGTGGGGCACCCATTTGTCAAGCTTTTTTACCTTGCCAATTTGACGCAAATGGACCAATATTGTTTTGACGCTAACGTCGAAAGCTGCTGCTAATTCAGCCGTAGATTGTGTATCATCAGCTTCCACAATCGCCTTTAATTCGTCATTGTGGACCAAAGTCTTCGGACGACCGCGAGGTTCATTTTTCAGGTCGAAATTTCCAGAACGGAAGCGAGCAAACCAATAACAGGTGGTGCGTTGGTTTGTAGTGTTACCTCCGTAAACGACGTTGATGTTGCGTGCCGCTTGTGCCGCGTTGCTGCCACGACGGTACTCGTATTCCATAATTACTCGAATTTTTAACGTATCCATGATGACGAAAAAGATTGAAATGCGATGAAAATGTAACACTAATCAATAAACAAATGACGACTTTTGGAAAAAAAAAACCATGTTTTTAAAATAAAATTAATTTTAAATCAGAATTCTTAGCCAAACAAAAATTATTTTGATTTGAAATGGCCAGTACTGCGGAACGGCAATTTCATAGGTAAAGACCTAATATATATGTACACATGTATACACGCTACATGTATCGTCAAAGACGGTTCAATATCATCATGTTAGATAGACATCAGCTCTGCGAATCAATTACTAGAAGATACATCTCTGACAACATCAGGAACCGTATTATGAAGTGAATGATTGTCTAAGAGAGGGAGAGGGATGGAGACAGGGCAAAGAACACCATTTTTTTCTCGCAACATTAAAATTATGGTTGTAACATTTATAATTCGGCCCCTGGGCTTCTCATTCATGGTCACAACCATCATTACAGATTTTATCATACGGACAAAATTATTATAGGTAGTTATGTTATTCTATGTCATGGAGACGGGTTGGTTTTAAAAGTTTGCGTAGAATTGTAGATGCACGTGCACATTGTTTCTGTGTGCGTAAAGGCGGCTCGATCAATACTGAGCGCTGTCGAGCTTACGCACATACAAACAATGTGTACGTGCATCAGACACACACAATAAAGACTAGCCCGCCTTCGTGAGATGAAAAACTATACCTACGTAATTAATAAAAGTATAATACGAACAATCATAAACAAAAAAAAAAAAAAAAAAATCATTGCGACATGACTGATGCGAGGCATATAAATAAGCTAACCGATCCATCAGTGTCCATGTAGCCAAGAATCCATATTGAAATTTAAAATCACAATTAACAAACCACACATTTATCATTTTGCCTTCACATAAACAATCCCGCAAAAGTGACACAAAAGCCTTTACTCAGGCAAACAACTGGAAAACAAGCAAAATGATAAAAACATTAATTTATAACCACACACAACCTCCAATGTTAGTCTTTGGCAAACAAAGCCATGTAAATACACACGAGCTACAGCCAATGAATTCCGATAACATTCGCCAAAGTACCGCTTTCATTACAGCTGATGTAAGCGGTACCTGAGTGGTACCTAATTTAAGTGTTTGTTTAGTTACAATATTGCCAGGCACCGTATAATTGCCGCACAAGTGTTTACAAGGCCTTGTAATCATGTTTGATGTTATATGTTTAGTTAATTTAGAATTGATGTTATTTAAAATCTATCTATATCTAGGTTTTCGGTATACCAAGGGAGGCTACGTTATTTATATTTCTAAAGCGAAAGTTATATTAAAAATATATCAAAATGAAGAAAAATATTTTAACCAATTTACTAATCTATTTTTCATATATCCCATCTGACATACTCGTAGTTACAGCGTGCCCGGGTCGAACCTTTTTATTCGATTACGATTTTAATTGAATGTTATATAAACCTGCCCAAAGCGGATTACACAGGCGTAATCAAACTTAAGCGAAATATATTAAAAATTCATTTTAGATATTACGTCATATTCAGGTTTTTAGGGATCCGTTGTTTTGAGATAATGAATATAGGTATTAAATATTATCACCACGCTACACAAACGGTCCGAGACACTTTTTTGAATGACACAATGTTCGACGTTTGTTCGAATCTAAATTTGTTCGAACAGTCTTAGTTTCGAATCGACAAAGGAGGAGGAGGTATAGCCCCCGTTAGGTGGTTTGGAAGGCAATGCCCCCGCTAGGTGGCAAGCCGTAAATAAAGGGAAATGAAAAACCAGTAGTTGCTAAAAACCGCTTAGGTTAGGTTAGAATAATGACCACACAACGCACGAGCCGAGCCAGCAAAGTGAGCCGAACGAGCGAAGTGAGCCATGCAACGGCAGCGGACAGCGAGTGCCAGAAACAATAGGCCGATCAGTTTCAATCATTTGTTCATTCGAAACTAAGACCATTCGAACAAATGTTAATCAAACATTAATGTGTCATTCAAAACCAAGTCTCAGACCACTTGACAAATACGATCGGTGAATTTGATGATTGAAGTAATTACGTGCATATTTTTATCAGACAAGAGTTACATCCTTCAGTCACCTATAAAGACGTCCACGGTTGTAAAGGGAGTAGCCTATTCTTTGTTAGGTAGCTGCAAACGGTTTTTAATTATCTTAATTAAGTGATAATACAGTTTTGGGTTAGAAGCTTAAGGCCAGGGCAATATTAACAAGAAAATAATTAACTTATCCAAAGTTTAGTGTTACCTTTGTTAAGTACCGTTCAAAATTACGTGAAAATAAGACTGATGTTACTCGAACTACTAAGTTTGGGAGTTAGGGCACCACGACCTTCGGGACTAATTAACGTACACGCCAACTATAACGTATTATACATTTATGGAATTTAAATTGCTGTATTAGAGGCTTAATTCATTCTGTTAGGGGTAGCCCTCGGCAGGTTGAGTATGTAGGACTTTAATTTTATTACAAAGGGATAAAAATATTAGGACAGGGGTAATTTATTGTGATAGATGTACTGATGGATGTATGGTTGGATACATTGGGCTCGGTTGATAATACTCAGGCATTTATCAACAACACTTTCCTCCGTATTCACAATTAGGTCTCGAACCCACAGTGTACAGAAAACTCATACGAGTTATACATTATAAGTATAAAAATAAGGTCATATTCATTTAAGTAAATATAAACAAGCGCTTCATACGAATGTGAATCTAAACGAAATAAATTTACTGTTCATAATTATTTGAATACGTTTTTGTTTAGTGTGCTACGAGTCCTCATAGTAATGTTAGTGATACAGGTGTTATTGCTAGTAAGTTTCTTGTTCGTCTTGCCAAACCTATTTGATAGTCAGTTTAATAGCTACTGATAAGTAAGGTACAAACCCGCCCTAATTACTGTCCTTTAGTAAATTAATATTGATGACATACCTGCACGAACTACCATAATGTGTACGACGACGACGTACAAAAAAAGGCATGTAGAACAATTTCGAAAAAAAGTATACCTATTTGGGAAACACTCTATACATGAAATTGAGGGATGAAAAAATTTTTTTTCACGCACCCTTTTATGAGTGGTTACATAGATATACCTTTGGAAAGAACGTGACGGTTTCTAAGTGACTTTCTAATTTAGGTGAATATTTAGCGGGATAAGTAGTTGTAATATCCGCTATTTTAAATTTTGAGTTTTACTAACCACAAAAATGACTTGAAATTTCATAACAATATACAAAATATGTGGTCGAAAAACGGAAACAGGTACTGGCTACGGGACCGTACACTATGTATGAGTAGTCCGACGCGCTCTTGGTCGACTTTTTTTATATATACCCGTTTTCTACAGCATATTCGACTGTGGTGGACGTAGACTCCATGGAACCTCCGAAGCTAGTGTTGTATTATACGAATAGGTTAATTATTCAATTAGGGCAGGGGTGTCGAACATTTTGTTGTTGCCGTGCCCATTTTTTTTTTCGCCATCCCTGTATATTCTAGCCATATATGAGTTTACTACACACACACTACTTCCTACCCTCGAGAATTCCGCTCGAATTCTCTCCCACCGTTCGCTATATCTGCCACAATGGGCGATTGTCTCCCAAACTCGAACCCGTAATAACGTCGCTTTAAATGCAAACAGAGCGTCCCCGCTAATGAGCTTAGGGGACCAAAAATACCTAATTCCATACCAAAATGTGTCAATTTGCCGTCATAATGGTCATTAGACGGGGTCAGAGATTTGATGGCTATATTTGATGCCAGTTCATGAGTTATTTTGACCTACAGTAGATAATATCTACTTAGTTGTATAAGTTTTTAAACTTTAGCGAATTGTACACGTTTTAGTTAAATCGGGATTTACGTGCACATAACGTAATCAAACTAACAGTATTTTGACTGACCTCGACTTTTAGATCAAGTTGCATTGACCGTGGCCACGATAAGTTATTCCTAAATAATTGACTAATTAACTTCCAATTTTATACAAATAACAGTACGAGAAACTGTTATTTGTATAAAAATTGAAGTTAATTAGTCAATTATTTAGGAAGAACTTAATGCTAGGTAATATTACGGTTAACATTGATATTTCCATTCTGATATTTCCATTTTCAAACATGAGGGCTGGTTAGGAGCAATTTATTTCTAGCCAAACATACCTTTATAAAAAAAAATATTTTATGTCTGGCCAAATATAAGTGCAGACACTCAGGAAGAAGGCGTTCTCCAGCCGTCTGGCAAAGCAGCAGAAGAAATATGTGGACAGGCACGGCCCGGCAACCGGCGACCGGCGACGCAGCGCAATATCACCCGCAATAAAATGCAAACTCTATTTCAATTCTATTTTTATAAACAATATTGTGCACTTGCCAGGCGGGCGCGCCGTGCGATTTATTTCCGGGATAAAATAAACGCAACGTGCGTCTGTCGCAAATTTTCGCAGATTTTTATCTCTTGTTTATTGAATGGAACGATGAACTTTGCGCACGTTTTATCGATAAAATTATATTTATACCATTCCCCCTCTAAAAAGCTTATTTTATTCACTGAAAACAGTGAATAAAAAGCACTTTTACTCACTGTTTTGATGTTTGAAAATGGAACACACCAATGTATTCGACCACAGATTTAAAGAACCTATGCTAGATGCGGCACGTTATTAGATTGTATGAAAACCGAACGTGTCATCTTTTTTATACCTACGATAACTTCACCCCAGCCATTTAGTGATGTGCTCAGAGTAAACAGAATTGTTTCAATCACTAAGCGTCACTGAGCTAACAGACTTTTTTTAGTACGAACAGTCGAACATGCAGGGCACGCTTGGTCGTGGCTTGCCGTATCTAGTGTAAGTGTAATCTGTGTATTCGACCTATATTGATGTGTTCTAAATTCAATTTGATTGGTCGACATTTTCGACAAGGAGTTTAGCATTAGAATAAAAACTGTTTTGTGTTCTTTGCTGTCGTACGAACACAAAGTTTAGTGTTACTTTAATCTTTAATTTTGTGTTTGTTTAGTGTTGTTCTAATCGATTAAAAATGCATTCTAGTGATGAAGATGTGTTAACACCTGAGTTTGTGAAAGAGAGGGCGGCCGATATAGTGGAAAGGTGGAAAGCTTGCTACCCAAAAAATCACGGCTGGTTTACATCAAAGCCAATTTAACTTTACTTTTTCTTCATTATATGTATATTTTCACTTAAATCTTTCTTTTTCTCGTAGTCATGGTATAAAGTATAGTATGCAACTCTTGAATAAAACGGATTTATATCGAGGGCCATGAATCTCTCGCGTCGCTCAGGATTCTAACACTTGAATCACTCGCTACGCTCGTGATTCAATCATCATGAATCACTCCCTACGGTCGTGATTCAATCGTTAGAATCCTTCACTAGCTCGTGATTCATCTATGGCCCTCGCTTTAAATCCGTCCTTTATTCACTAATTGCATAATATACTATTTTAGCATACCGCATTTCATTATTTACTGAGCCTTAATTTGCTTGCGTTGCTAGGAGAAAAATTTGCCCATATCGGTCTCCGTTGTGCTAAATTTTATGAATTTACGCGCTGAAGCGTGAAGGCAGCATAAGCATAATCGGCCTATATTGTTCCCACTACTGGGACACAGGCCTCCTCTCTGTGAGAGGGAGTGGGCCGTTGTCCACCACGCGGGCCCAGTGCGGGTTGGTGGACGTCACATGTCCTCGAATTTTTGGTTCTAGGACATGCCCGGTTTCCTCACGATGTTTTCCTTCACCGTTAAAGCAAGTGATAATTAATTTCTAATATGACTTCGAAAAGTCAGCGGTGCGTACCTCGGGATCGAACTCGAACCATTCGCCGTGGGAGGCGCATGGTTAAACCACTAGGCTATCACTGCTCTCACTGTGAAGGCAGGACAAGCAACAAACAACAGTACAATGTTACCCGACAGTAAATATTACGCATTAAGCTTGGGAAAAAGATAATCGGCTAGCTTCGGCTTTGTAGAGCGTCGCATCCGTCACTCATACCTACCTATGTGACGTTTTTTTGCTGACTTGTTTAATAGGCTACCAGACTGTGCTTCGCGCGACAGAGATGACGCTCCACAAAGCTGAAGTTAGCCGATTATCTTTCAAAAGCTCGATGTGTAATATTTACTGCCACGTACTGTAATCGGGTATACGTCACAAACGACACTCAAAAGATTACCAGCTGCGGAAATAATTGCAAGGAAAAGATCTTTACTTAGATAATATGTAAAGCGCATTCATCATCACGACACATAATTCACTGCAAGTAGGCATCAGTTACGGATCCCCCTCCAAACCTTAGTCATGACAGATTTTAGAATAGATTACTAATTTGGTGTTTTGATTTTTAGCTTTTAGTCACCCTGCAAAAATCATATCTGATGAGCCATCAACCCCCCCAAATAATTCCTGGATCCGCCACTAGTGCATGTTCAGATCATATGGTGCTGCTTACGTCAGGGTATTTTTCTATCAGATTTTTTCTTACCAAGTAGGTATATCTACATAATATGAAATTGAAGAAACCACATTTTCAATCACCAGCTTCTGATACCAATACCTTTAAAAACACGTGACTTTATAACTTCGGGATAATCTTCTCGAAACATTATTTACACCGCGCCATCGTGCATCGATTAGTTTCGCGAAGTCTCGAGTAAGTTACAGTCGCGAATCGAACGGTCGTAATCTCGTATGCAAACTTGTGCCGGATTACGACAACTTTAGACCTTGTTCGACAACTTTAATGTATGTACTTTGAGACGCTTAAATATTCTGAATATTGTACTAGTTGGAGCAAAGTTGTCGGTATGGGGTGCTTGGTACTTAGGTGACAACGTATTGTGATGTGTTCCGACAAGGCCGGGGTTAACATAGTTTGACGGGTCGAGATTACATTGGGCTATTTTAGGAGTACAAGGTCATAAGTTTGTCATGTGACAGCACAACTCAAGCTTGTAATAAATAGAGTAAGGAGCGAAACAAGGAATGTCACATGAAATCCAAAAAAAAATAGATATAAACTAAAACCCGAATGCAACAAAAATCATACTGAAACGCATGAAACAAGAAAATATTTTTGTATGATAGCCTGAAACTTAATGAATCAACGTTTTAATATCTAGCGTATAGCCGTGGTCGCATGCCACCGTCTTACGTAGTCATAGTATAGGATACTATAAGGGTACCTTTTTTCCTTTTGAAGGACGGAACCCTAAAAAACCGTAAAAAATCTCTAAATCAAATATAACAATACGACTAACAGCATCACAATCAATATTAACTAAACAAGTTAAATCACCAAACTCCAATACAAAAGTATATAACAAACAAGCGACTTTTATCCGCAGATAGCAATAGTTCAAAACTAAAGGATCAGACGGTATCAATCCTTTGATCCTTTCTCTCGTATCGGGGGATTCCGGGAATACCTAACCTGGAACTGTAATAACTTGTACCTGTAGAGGACAAAGTGGATGTGTTTGTAGTGCAGGTATACTTTTATTAACAGACTAGATGACCCGCTCCGGCTTCGCACGGGTAAAGTTTAGTCTAGATATACAAATATAGGATTTATTGGGTTTTAATTTATTTCGCGGAACCTTATTTTTTTTTTTTTCAAAAATTATAGTAGCTTATAACATAAAATATCTGCCAGTGAAGATGCAGCCGTTTCGAAGATTAGCCCGAATGTTACTCGCCAATTACCATTTTCTTACAAACTCGCATTCAAGGAAACTAGATATCCAATTGCCATACAACCCTATAAAAAATAAACAATGTCCTTCCCTAAACTTCAAGCTATCTTCGCAACAAACATCAGCATCGTTGTTCTGTTGCTAAATTCTGCTTCCATAATACATATTATATTTGATCTTATAATTATAAAACTTGCAATTCAGGTCCCAATTTTTATATTTCCCCGTACGCAACCCAAACATAAAAGCATTTCAGTTGAGAACAGTTCTCTCTATGAAAGGCTCAAACCGATGAATGGCCTAGGTTGGGGAGTTGTGTGGCCTTGAGGCAAGTTTAAATGGGCCCGCTCGTAATTAAGAGCGGCCTGGCTCGGATCAAATTACCGACAGTACAGTATTTAACGAGCTTTTAAAATACAAGACCGAGGATTGCCGGGCGGTTGTGCAAATTATGGAGGCAGCTTGTGGTGGAGTTTGAGTGCTTTAATGGCGTTGAAGAGTGGCTTATTAACATATCGGCCTATGACGCCTACTACAGAACAGATCGCTTCGCAATGTCAGTCACAAGTCATAAATTGAAGGTGTAATAAATTGGCCGGCGTTGATAAGATAGGTAGGTAAAATAGACACGCAATTGTAATATCATACAAAATGTTTTGACGTGTAAAAGTGTTATTTTTAACCTATTTACAAAATAAATATCATTTATCATTTATATCATTTATCATTTATACATCTACATTAATATTAGATTTGTTTTTATGTTTGTAATGAATAAATTCAAAAACTACTGAACCTATTTTAAAAATTCTTTCACCAGTAGTAGAAAACTACATTATCACTGAGTAACATAGGCTACATTTTATCCTGAAAAAATGCACAGTTCCTGTGCCATCACGAAGTCGCGAGCAAGGTGCTTAGTTTATTTTAAAGTACCGTTTCACGATGTTCACACCATTACACCGATAAGTAAATGTCTAGAATGTAGTTAACCATTCTAGTCGCAAACTACACAAATTAGCATAAGCACCTACACTTTACTGGACATGGTTATTATTAAACAATAGAAAGAGAACGAATAAATTCAGTATTTTTAGAATGACTCTTGAAAATTTTATCAATTTCGTCAGTCGTAGTTTGAGACAAGAAATGTAGACCATTATCGTGAAATTGCTAACTTATACGTTTGACATTGATCTTTGGTGAAACATATTACCTAAAGCCGACTTACATCGGACGAGCGAATGCTCATTCTATCCCCACTCTATCTTCTTTTAGTGAAACAGACGTAGAGCATTCTTTCGCTGTTCTATTGTGTAAGAATTTATTCTAGTTTTTGGTTCTCATTTTTGCTCGTTGATATTTTGATGTAAAAGCTGAAAACGAGCTTTCGATTACATTAAAAGATCGAGAAAGAATGCTCTTGTTCTACTCTAGCTCTTTGTTCGTTTGGTTTAAATCGACCTTTAGATACTAGCTGTTGTTCACGACTTCGTCTACGTGAAAATGGATGAAAAGTAGCCATGTGCTTTTCCAAGGCCCAGGCTATAAACCTTTTTGTCCATCCAAATCCTCTAACCGTTTCAGCGTGAAAAAGTAACAAACACACGCAAAATGTGTGCGCATTTAGGATAAGTAATATTAATGTAATCTACACACTACTGAACCGTATCAATGATACAGTTCAGTACACACAGTGCAAGTGGTCACATTTTCACAACATTTGAGTGTACCTACCTACATGCACCGAATAACAAACTACATTGAAAAACCTCATTCGCTCGGCAGACAAATTATTCGTTATTTATCACAAACCACTTTATCAGCAGTCAGTTTAAAATATAATAACAGCAGCGACGTGTGACAGTTAAATTAAAAAAACTCACAACTTTGTCCGGCGTCCGGGCCGTTTACACGACGCGGCACGATTAAGCTGCCAGCCGCACGACGCAAATTACGTATTTCCTACGTGCAACGTACTACTGTTTATTTATTTTAAAAGTTGGCTGCGTTTATTTGCAAAAGATTTTTGTTTGCGCTTGCACATTTTATTTATGTGGTTTTGGAAACGAAACGATTTTACTTGAATATAGAGAGAGAGAGACATGCAATTGTATTTGAACTGGAATAGCCTTGTCTGACATGAATAGTATTACTTTTAAATAATAAATATTATTTGTAACTAGCTAGTGCCCGCGAGTTCGTCTGCGTGATAATTGATGAAAGTTAGGCTATGTGGTACTCTCTCCAAGTCTCAGACTACAAGTTTTTGTCAGATTTCATCCAAATCTGTCCAGCCATTTCAGCGTGAAGGGCTAACAAACACACGCACAAACATTCGCACTTATAATATTAGTGTGATTATAACATACATTTATACAGTTTTCAATCAAGATAGGCCGGAGCACATTGAACAGTGTTAATATGACTGTGCCATATTTGTCTTTCATTTGAAATTCAATTTGCAAAGGAACTTTTCTATTTTACTTTTTGGAATAATTTCAGTGACTCTCGATACCGATACGGCACGCTCGCATACGAATTGGTGATAGCAGCGATGAATTGAATTAAGTTTCTATTTACCAGTCAACCCAGTCCAGTACATACAACTCATACAAGGCTTAGTTCTGCATCAAATAATCTTGCTTCAGCTTGACACATCCAACAAAATACCATCTAACAAAAAATTCTCACTAAAAATCTGTTTCCACGCTATTTCTGAACCGGCGCCGGCGCAACCTGAGCAGTTAGCCCCGCTACCAGTCTTGTTGTCTGCAATCATACAACTCGTGCCGACACGAGTGAACAAAAAGATTGAAGTTTGACATTTGGAATTCTGTACTCAGCAGCTATGATTCTGTACTCAGCTATGATTCTGTACAATACAACCAAAACATTATCTTTCTTTGTCAGCAGGCACTGGTTATTATATCGCAATAATTTAACGAAACATTAAGCGCGTGCGCCCGATCCGCGCAATAAATCAATCATGGCGTCGCTCCGTACGATAAGCGAGCGTTGCAACGACTGCCATATTCATCTGCTATTTATTGTATGAGTAATGTGACCTCAATTGCACGGAGACTTCGTTTGCGTCCCGTTCTGAACTGATTATTTTATGTGGCTCTGTTTTTTTGCCTTCCGTCGAAGTTTAAATGAGTTCTGTCTGAGGGTGCGAAAATGAATCGATCTTTTTTAAGGGTTCCGTAGTAAAGCTACGGATCCTTATAGTTTCGTCATGTCCTCTATCCAACTGTCCGTCTGTGATGCCCTCTTAAAATCTGCAGTTCATGACCAATTTGTAAGAAACTTTGCATGTAGGTATGTCTTCTGTGAAAAATTACGAAAAATAAAATATAATGGGTGAAAAAAGAAATATTTTCACGCACCCCTTCATGTGGGGTATCGTTGGATAGGTCTTTGATAATAACATTAAGGTTTCTAAGTAACTTTATTTAGGTGCAATTATTTAGTGAACTAAGAGCTCCGAAAATCCTTAACAATGTGCCCTCTCTGTTGGATTGTAAGACATTCCAACAACACTTCTTGCTACGGAACCCTACACTGTGCGTGGACACGCTCTTACCTGGTTTTTATTCTCTGAGTTAAATCTAATATCTAAAGCTATTGTTATAATTGTGTGCCTATTAAAATGTATTTCTCCATTTTGTTTTGCTGAATGAATGAGGTCTATTGAGATGTTGCATACTAAGAAACGTGACAAAACCAATTAACCTTTCAGATTGTTTTTTTGTCAAAAATAATTATAAAAATAAACCACCATCGAGCCGACTACACGCTGCCAGAACACTAAATAGCTTCATACAAGTTTGCGTGTTTAAAAACCTGAAAATTATGTATGTATTTATAGTAAAAACAAACTCTTGATTAAAGTATACGAAAAATGTTTACATTAACGTAATAAAAAGCATAATAAATTAAATTAAAATTTTATTTTTAATGAAGTAGCCAACTTATTTGTATATTTAAATATTTATGCGCCAGTTATATGATCAAAAGAAAATAACCTTATTTATATTCTTGCTTAAGTTCTTGTTATAATAACATGCAACGATGTGAACACGCAACATTCACTGCAGTCCGAATGGCAGCTCAAAAATGTACCAAACAAAAGTTTGAACATGTTTCAACGAGGCAAACATACGAACAGAGAACATACAGAATACACGTGAAAAGCTAAGCATGGTATGTAAACAAGAATGTTTGTAGTAGATAATTATATCGGAATAGTTTAAACCAAACATTTATTAGATACAGGCAATTTTAAAGTTATCTTTTAGAGTGCTAACAGTTCAACACTTTGGCAAAATCACTAAATACCTCAAAATCGCTAAATACCTCAAACGTCTCCGTATACCTACTGAATACAATGAAGAGCAAAGAAGATTCGTTTATGGATTGCCGATTCTATAAAAGTATCTTGGGATTTACGTATACATTTAGCCAACATTTTTCGTCAGTGTTGTTGAATATGGAATATGGGCTAATAAGGCAACTTTAAAGTTATCTTCTAAAGTGCTAACAGTCCAACACTTCGGTAAAATCGCTAAATCCTTCAAACGTGGCTACTAAACTCGTATCTTCCGATGACCGCTAATTCCCATTTATCTCCACTGCTGGCAGACGAGCCAACCCATTAACGATGTGAAAATTTCCCAGTCCAAGCCAGCGCTTAGCCGGTCCTATCCAATCAGTGCACCGAATCGTTCAGCATATGAAGACTGCGGTATGTAGGTCAGGGCAGCGGGTTCGAGGCCGGCTAATGCAACGCGATCCCCCAGGCTTTGCACTGCGCCACAATTGTGTGGGACAGAGTTATGTGAGAGGCAGCCATTACTTAAATTCCCGTGAAAATAGACTACAGTGGACCAGGCTTTCTTTGATTTTGGTGGCGACAACGAAAGGTATAAATTACTATTATAATGGTTCCGGCTCAAAGTATTTGTTCAGATGCGATTAATGTGTCTATAAATAGATCCAAAAAGATCTAGTGAAGAGCAAACAATTTTTATTATTAAAACGTTTTTGCTTCCGCTTATTAAAAATAAATTATACTTAAATCATTTTATGACTAAAGTAGTTTATCTAAAACTAAAGTACTAATAATAAACAACCTGATACTCGGAATAAGTATGCAGGCTAAGGCTAACAATACCTAAACTAAAAATAGCTCAGTTCTAAAACTGGAACTAGCTCTTTGTAAACTAGAAATATAATAACCAATTTTAGAATCGCTGAAATCCAGCACTGCTTGTTATCTATACTAATATTATAAAGAGGAAAGATTTTTTTGTTTGTTTGTACCGAATAGGCTCCGAAACTACTGGACCGATTTTAAAAATTCTTTCACTAAAATAGAAAGCTACATTATCACTGAATAACATAGGCTACTTTTTATCCCGAAAAAATGCACATTTCCTGTGGGACACGTGGACGAAGTCGCGGGCGAAGTGCTAGTAATATTACTACAACAAACATGACTAGATTTCAAAATTGAAATACAAACTTAAGGTCGATCCCGTCGGCATCAGAACGAAGTCAAATGCGGGCGGGATTTAATTAGAGCTTAAAACTACGTTCAACTCATAACAGTGGGATTCTCTCGGACCGAAGTATTTAACTCCGCCATTAATTCTGTTGGTAATCCCTTACGATATTAGATATTAGTGCTGTTGGTACTGGCTACGTTACAGCGGGAAGTATTTGTGTGTTTATTTAATGTGTGTGAGATGAATGCGTGGTGTTTATCTGAAGGTACGTCGATTTA
This sequence comes from Thalpophila matura, assembly GCA_948465475.1. Taxonomy (NCBI): domain Eukaryota; kingdom Metazoa; phylum Arthropoda; class Insecta; order Lepidoptera; family Noctuidae; genus Thalpophila; species Thalpophila matura. Next base: position 385,880 of record OX419178.1, read on the forward strand.
TTAGGGACTTAATGTGTTTTTGTTAGCAAAAGATTTGTTACACACACAATGTGGTGGTTTTGATTTATCTGGTTGACGTGAACTTACTTTAAGACAAGGCGTATTATAATTGCATATCAGAATACACGCCCCTTGCAGCTTGTAGAAGGATAATTAACAGACAAAACAATTTTATTGATAACTAGCTGTTGACCACGACTTCGTCTGAAAGTAAGTCCCGGACTACCTCTTTATCAAATTTTATCCAAATCCGTCTAGCCTTTTCAGCAGAAGTAGTAACAAACAGTGAACACACGGAAACTTTCGAATTTACCTATCAGCAAAACAGTTTTTTGATTGCAAATTCTAGTCTTAATTAATGACACACAAAATGCAAAGTGCGACCACATGAAATAGTTAATATTCATGTTTTCACATAATGTGGTAATTCACCAAACATCAGCACAATACACCAAATAATTCATAAAGCACGTTCATTCGCTATATAAATCAAAATTAATAGCTAACCACCGCATAACACCGTCCACACTAATGCGTTATGATCCGTGGTATACATCGCGTAATTTGTAGGCTTGGTGCACAACACAACGACGTTAACTCTAAGATGAGCCGCCTTGTATGTTCTACATTGCGATGCACAACACACGATAATAACATAAATGTAGCTAGCTTATTTTCCGAGACGTGAATGCAACTCGTTTGAATATCAAGACTGGAAAAGGCCATTCATTTAGTTCACTCACACTGAATTAGTTATTAAACTTTAGTCATAATTAGCTTAGCTTTGAATGTACTATGCTGAACTCGGATTTATGTTTAACTATGTTAGTACATGCAGCAACTGCAATCTCAATGGCAACAATTTTCTTGATTTGAGTATCCTCATGCAATTTCGGATGAGTAATAGACCAAATAGATGGTTTAAATTGCTTTCAGAAATATGAAGACATCTAACGCGTAGAATATGGTCACCCATTAAAGGGCAGGCCGTGACAAGCATAACCTCAGATTTGTCAATCGTTAATAGCTGTGGGAAACTTAAAACAAAGATAAAAATATGTGTGCGGTCGGGGAATTGTCAGGAACGAAGTACTATATTTGTATGAACATGTCATTTTTACACCACTTCCCGTTCTGACGTCTCGACGGGTACTGGTCGGAGCGCGTCATAACGCTTTTTTCATTATGTGATGATATCTACCCTTCAATTCCTACCGTACGCCGCGTTAAGGAACTTCGTTCCAATAACAACCCACACATAGGGGCATAGGGCTCGCGGAATTAAAGCGACTAGTTACCATACAAGATGAAATGAAAACCAATAAATACTAAGCAAATTGCACACAGAAGCCACTTCGCCCAAGCGAGTATATTGTGCCAGTAGCTGCACTAACCCGCTTCAATACTCTAAGGCCGTAAGCGCGCTAGTCAAGTGCACTGACCCGACTCACTGATACTTGCACGATGTTGCTATTGTAATTTACATCTTGAAAGCTCCCTGCACGACTCGCCAACTATTTGTTGTGTTAGATAAGTTTGATGTACATAGTCTCATGCTATTCTCTTGCTTGTAGTACATTGGCCATCTGTAGATGAAATACTTACTTTGCTGGCGAAATATTTTTCGAAAATAAAGTATGTAATGAAGGATTTTTTTACAGTTCGCCCTAGAGTACAAAGATGACGGCGACGACTAATTCTTCTTCTTCTAAGTTATTAAAGAGATGTCTCAAAAATCGAATGTCGCGAGCGGGATTTGAAACCGTGACCTCTGCCGTACCGTGGCATTGCTCTGGACCAACTGAGCTACCGCGACCCGCTCGGTTCATTCAAAATTTGAGATCTCTTTGCATACGCCTCTTACGAGCGTTTCTTCTTCTCTAGTGTCGGCACAAATTATAAGAGAATTTTAGCTCATAGTCATGCCGTGGTAAAAAGATTAGCAGGGAGTTTCTTGCCCGCTCTTCTCCATAGGAATTTACGCTTTGGAACGGGCATCTAGCTTCATCTTCCTGACTAACTGACCGACTGTTTGAAAATTCAAAAGTAAGTGGTCTAATCAGCTGGTTGGTAGTGCGGATGACTGCCCAGGCTACACTAGACCAACTCTTAGTACCGTCTCACATTTTAGTAGCGTCACTCATTAAGTCTCTTTCAGTGCACCTAAGAAATTGCCAAGTTTATAGATATTAAGATGTAAAATGAGCATTTCGATTCCATTATCATTAATTTACCAATCGATCGCACCGCCCTAGCAATAAAACTCCACAGACTACCTTATAATGTTCTCTGGAGCACTTCTCGGAATAGCTTTTTGAACAAGTTGTAAAGTCAATCGAAGGAACACCCTGTTTTATTGGTAATAGGATCTGCTGGCAACCTGTAAATATCTAGAATAGTGAATTTTTTAAACTCGTTAGGTACGTTATTGCTTTGCGAGGCTTTAGATCGTGCAACTCAGGCGGGGATAGTACGGGGCCCGAGTATTGAACGATGTTCCTTCACTAATAGTTTATCTACCTTCTACAATATTGTTTGTTTACACTTTATGGAATATTATGTAATATGAAAATTTTTATTTCGTAGCGTAGTAATAGAGCTACTTGAGAATATAATAACAGGAAAGGTTATTGAATAATAACTTATACCTTCATGAATCATCAATCAATACAGTTCTCATACAACCTGATGCTTGATTGCGTCACTAAATCAATGTAGGCTACGCCACGGTAAGGCGCTGTCGTCACACGTCGTCACTTGCACGAGCGGCTCTAATTGCATCGTACATGCTGATACACTGCCGGCTCACGACGTTTCATTGCGTCAGTCCATTGAATGTTCTTGCTTGTCATAGAGTAAGAAAAATATAGAGGGCTCGCACGTGTCAGAAAATTATATTGGTTGGTTACATTGTTATAGATATATGTTAGAGATTATTTGTGATTTATCAAGTATTTATGAATATGTGCAGGTAGGTATCCAACAAAAAAAGGATTTTATTATAAAATAACACAATTTAGGCAAGACTAGACTTTTATTTTTGTGACTCGAAAAACTAGTTGCTCATTCCAAAAGAAATTACCGATGGAGAAGAATGAGCAAGAAACTCCATGGTTTATTTTATACATATTGTTTTCATCATGATATACACAAATTAAATTTAGTCATAACCATTGTAAAACATGTAGGTAGAAAAACAAGAATATTCCTACATAATATAACTAGATCATTTAGACAATCATTTTCATTTAAATTAGCAATTATAAAATGAGGATACATAAAGCATAGCAATATAGCAACACAGATATAAAGATATTAAATTAACATAATTTAGAGAATAATAACACTGTACTTAACTCAAGTGGCACCTCGTAGACACTACTTCACAAAAACGATGATTAGAATAAAAAGGGTCCTCAACTAGCCGATCACCTGGCTTTTATACCCTACCCACCATAATAATGGTGTCAAACATTGTGCCGCCCTTTTGAACCAATCATATATTTTTACCGAATAACATTTAATATTGATAAACTTAATGAAATCTAATTTGTTAGAACTGTTTTAAAACATTAAAGGATAATTAATGTATTTTTAAATCAATATATCTGTTATCTTTAAGTAAATTCGATAAAACATAACATCAACTGAGTTTGCTATATTTATCATTTGAAACATATAATGATATCAAAATAGGATATTAAAACTGAGAAATATTTAACTGCAATTATTGATCAATTAATACAATTAAACTTAATGACACAGTAAAATAAGTTTTTATATTTTATTTTGGCAAAATCACAATGTAGGTTTCGTTCGGAAATTAAATCTTTCTTCTAAAAATGCTTATATTTATAAAATAATTAATGAAATACAAGATTAAAATTCTCTGAATCCGATACACGCGTATTAGGTCAACTCCTCATAAGTGCTTAGGGTGGTTTCATAGTCGCGCTTACGGCGGCGCAGGTGGCAAGCGTCGCGGGGCATGAGCTACAAATTTTGTGTAGGTACCGTTTATAGTGGACCCTTTCTGCTATGACTTATGAGCCGCGCTTGCCGCTCGCGCTGGTGGTCAGCGTGACTGTGCAACCAGTCTTACTGCGTGCGTACTGAGTTAAAACAAGCAACTCAGTTTTTATCTGTTTTTATTTCAACTTTGAAAATTGGTTTAGCTATTTACATTTGTGTTGAACTATGTCTCTTCATCAAATTGACAAGAGATGACAAATAAATAAAGATTGTGTTACTAAAATATTGTGTAGCATTTTGTGGTTTTGGACACACCTTGGCGCCAACTTTAGCACTCTATTTGGAAACTACTCTGTGCGTTGTATGGTAATGCTACAGCCTGGTGTTGAGGATCAATCAACACGCTTGGCAGGCGAACTAGATGCATGAACTAGATGTTCGGTAACCACTGAATGCGCATGCGATAACATTCAGTTACTTTCTGAATAGCAATGCATACTATGTAGATTGAAATGTTATGTGTAGGTTATCGAATATCAGAAGGACTATTCTCGTAAATAAGAATGTTCAGAATATAATTCCGATTTGGTCTCGATATATCTCAATGCCTTAAATGTCACAAATGGTGTTCTCATGTCCTAAATGACAACGTTAAACGGATAAGAAAATACCATTTCTGACATACCTATATGGCATTGAGATCATATCGAAACCAAATCGGAACTCATTTTTGTTTACGAGAATTGGGCTTCAGTTTAAAATTTAACGGTACCAGTAGGTACCGTTTCATTTCTTTTAATTATCAGTTTTACGCTATTTACAGATGAACCTGACAGTAAGTCAGTTTTGAACATAGGTAGTCCCCCAAGAGACCTATGTTCAGCATAGTAATGAAACTTCGCAAAAAAAAAAAATGTAAGAAGTGAGCTTAGCGTATTATTTATTCTTTTGATATCCAGGTTCCTCATTAAACTCGCTATAGTAACGTAGTTTAGGCTTCCATTCCGAGTATCCAACAAAAAACACGTTAGCTTTAATAATTAAAACTAAAAACATTCACATTTCGCTACAAAGCCTGCGCCATATTCGTTTTAAACCAGCTCGCACAAAGCTTTCATATTTCCTAACTATTTACATTTATACGCTTGTTTTCGAGCATTTTGCCTATTTTTAAAGGTCCATTAGTTATTAAACAGGCTGGTGTAGCAGTGTTTCAGGCACGATATACCCGCCATTGCGTGCAGCCGGCGGCGGCGCTCAACGCGTAAAAATCTGTATATCCCACGTTCTAGTTAAAGTTTTATGCGGCTGAATAAACTCAGGTTGTCGGGCACACTCGGTTGTGTTCGGTTATGTTCGGGATGATTCGCTTTTGTGCGATCTGCGACAATGGCCGTTTGTTCGGGAGTTGTTTTTGATTAATAGAGGCTGCCTGAAAAGGATTGTCTGGGCAAACAAAATATTCTAATGTTATTTTACTGTTGTGGTACCCGTATACAATTCACTTTAGTCTGCTGTCAAATGGTATTAATATGTTAACGCTATCACTTCACACTAATAATCAAATGGAATACACAAAATAAATCCAAATTAATATTAAACAATATAATCAAATCCAATAAACAAAACAAATCCGAATGAATATAAAACGTTCGCCACCCTAATCCGAGGCTAAGCAGAGCCGGTGCATCGCACAGTGCTCTCGCATTAGTTCTCCGGCGCAGCATGTTGGTGCTAATCCGTACTATTTCTTTATCCTTCTTTTATCGTGGTGCATAAAGCGGGTAATTCCTAGACACATATTTTATAAGACTATGTGGAATTATTTCTGTTCTACTTACCTTTATTGTTAAAAAGTGTTTTACGAAGGTTTAGCAAACATAGTCGCATAATTTTAAAATATCAGCAATCACTTTTTAATTAAAAGCCAATTTATAAGCTGTTGAAAAGGGACATGTCACCCTATTTCTAAAACTTTTGTCTAAAATAATTATGAAAGTTTTTGAAATATGGTGACATGGCTCTCTTTAATCCAATTGAATTACTTAATAACTCCAAAATAACCGATTTAATAAAATAATTTTGATTGAATAAGACCCATCTAGGTACCTAGATGGGTCTTATTCAATCAAAATTATTTTCCTGTGTGTGTTTAATTTAAACAAACTTAAAGATTAGCAAAATAATACTAATATTTTTTTAAGCTTCTTTAATAATAAAATCAATCCGGACATCTTAAAATCTGGAATTAGACCGTATGCATTTACATAAATCATTCAAAAACACCTCTGAACCCCTATTACACAAAATACGCTCCCCAAAGACTTCGACAGAGAACCCCTTTAACCAATGGAAATGTAATTAACACCGTCTCACAAACATTAACTGAAGAAACAAACACATCAGGGAACTGCAAACTGCTCCGAAACTTAATTGTATCGCGATCTTCAAGCCATTGCTCAAGTGACACCTTTTACAGAGGCAGCGTCGGGCACAGACGGGACGCATTAGGCCACAGATTGTAGCGACTAATGTTGTCAAGTGTACGGAGATCACGTAGCCGACTCTGTAGGGCTTAGGGTCAGATAATTGAGTACCTATATTTTATTTGTCAGGGCTTATTATAGTAGAAATTGTGATGAATGAATTTGGCGATTTATTTATTCTTATATTTGAAATTAAATAAATAAAACGATCGAAACCATTAACTTTATTTAAATACAATAAATTACGAAATATATATATATTTTTTATTTCACTAAACAATTTACTTACGGGATAACTTCCGTGATTTTTGTTTGGATTGAGTTCCCAATATTTCGACGCTGTTGCAAGCGCCATGATCCATCCAAACAAAAATCACGGAAGTTATCCCGTAAGTAAATTGTTTAGTGAAGTAAAAAACCGTGAAAGTTTAAAACAGTGTTTATTTTTTATTTATTTTCTATAAAACGTTGCCCCACACTAGGATTTCTTCTGTGTCGTGGGTGCGTTTATAAACACAAATTTCACATACACAAACAGCCAGACCAGTGTGCAGAGCGGGAATCGAACCCGCGACACGTCGCGCAACAGCTAATCTCTCAGCCACTGCGACAACCATGCAGCCATATGAAATATGAAAATAATGAAAAGCGAAAAATATGAAAAAATATTAAAGACATTATTACACTAACGAAATAGGTAATTGGTTCAGGAAGATACCTCAGTCATGCATTCACAGTCAATATCTTATCTAAAGTAGATTTAAATATAGTAATTTTATAACAAAACTCTGAAGTCACGAAGCAAATGCAAAAACAATCGATTTTGACAGCGACCAATCACCAAGAGTCATCATAAAACAATTTTGACACTGCGGCCGACCGCTGAGCACCACTAAAACGCGACACAGCCGCCGCTAAAAGTATCACATCTGCACCGAGCACTAAGTGCACCTATCTAGCTGCTGGGTGCTGTTTGCTCCACAAATATTGCCGGCGTGAGCGTTGAATGGCGCACGCCGCTTCGCATGTATCTTGGTGGGTATATCTGCTACTGGGGCAAATTACGGGGCCAGGAGAGGAGCTATACTGCGCGATTAGTGGCTCTGTACAATACAGGGTTACTGGTCGGCAATCCGTTAAGGGAATGTAAGAGAAATCATTTGCAAACAAATAACCCTTATTAACCTCTATAAAAATGTCAAACATTTTCGAGTAATTTGTAATTTAATGCCTTTTTTTTTATTGTTTATTTATTTTACACCACAGACTTTTCGTCCATGCCCTTTTAATGTTAGTGATTTTACATTTTTCTTATTCTTATATTATTCAACTGTTTTACATACTACATTTACCACTAGTTAATTTGTACATAGTTAATAAAACAAACAGAAACAACGCATTGCCATGGTGGATCCAATGGACCAGTTCCAACTGAAGGCGCCCGTTCACGAGCATGACGTATGCATCAGCGTCGCTCCGATCGACCGATCCGATTTTATGCCTTTTAAAAGTATCTACGTTAAACAACTTTGAAAATTGATAAAAAAAACCAATGCATACAATTTTTTTTTTATTAATATTATCTGCTTGCCAACATTTCAATAAGTAAATAATATTCAACCATATAATGACAATTACCTACAATAGTTTTTAAATTAAAGCTACAAATCGTTACGATTTTTGAATTACTCGCAAATGGTTGACATTTGCATAGAGGTCATATGGGGTCATTTGGTTGCAAATGATCTCACCTACATCTCTTCATCGGATTGGCGTCATATTGCTTACGATTACACTCGTATTCTAGGTAAATTACTTCTTGTAGGTACCGTACATTATAAAAAGTCCTTCGTGTTAAGGGTCCCCGAAACGATCAATTGCGGTTTTCAATGTTCACGCTTATTGATGCGACTATTGTTCGTTTACTTTGTACAATTAAGGTGATTGTATTTTTATAGTTTTTATAATAATCACCTAAATATTGATCAATTGCAATTGATCGTTTTGGGGAACCTTTAATCCAGAACAGATACTGGTGCCGATTCTGTTGTTAACCAACTAAACTAATTTAGTCTCATTACGTCTCTTTCTAATAAAAAACATGAGAAAAGGATAGAAGATATTTAATCCTGTCAAATTAGTCCACTTGAATAGTTTTGTTGTCAATTTAGTCGTAATCGCAAAAGGTCACGACTATTTTCCCGTAAATGACAAGGGCGTAGACTAATTTGACAGTTCTAAATATTTTCTGGATTTTTTCAATGTTATTTGTAAGAAAGAGAGGTAATGTGATTAAAATTAGTTTAGTGCGACGTTCAACAGAATCAGCACCACTGTCTCTTTGCCAAACACCTATGTCCGTCCAGTTGTTTATGCACGATTTCGTGATTGATCCAAATATCTACAAAAACTTCATAATATTAGCGGGATTAGTACTTCACGGTTGTCTTGTGTAACTTATCTTGTCTTTGTTTGTTTTATTTTCTCTGAGAATAACACAGATCGGTTTTATTTTCTACATCGAATGGAAAATACGGTCATAAATAACTGTCAAATAATCGTAAGAGCCAATTAACTTAATAAAGATGAGTTTATAAGTATCAAAGTGTTTTGAGCATAAATCAAAAGTTCCATTATTCCGCTTGTAAGCAAAACAATGTAATTAATGTTTATTAGCTGGTGACGTCACTATGTAATAAGTTCTTAGACGAATGCTTGTATCAATCGTATAAGACGATCATATTAGGACATCATACATCATCATTTTGCTCTAAACATCCTTATTTTACTAGATTGTAGCTATTTAAGCACAAGTAGGGTTGGCACCTCACTGACATGAGAGCTAATTTATTTGGGGTCGACGCAATCCGACTTGTTCTTCAATTTATCTCTATAATCTCTATAAGTTCAGCGTTTATTTCCTTTATCTTCGTCATCAATTTATTATTCTATTCCTAAACCTGCCCCGTATTTTTGTGTCCATCCCCGATTTTTCTAAATAACTTCACAAGATTGGTCTCAAGAAGTATTGTCTCAAGTGCGGATACTTTATAAAAAAAAGTGTGCGGTAGAGGGACCCCCGTCAGGAACGAAGTTTCAATAATATATTCGTATTAACGTTTCCTTTATGTGGTACCCATTTTTACATGGTAAAATTACGCGTATTATTTTGCAATTCGGCTACACGACCTTCCGCTCTGACATCTCGACGAGTACTGGTCGGAGACTGCGAGAGCGATTACCGTGGGTTTAGATTTATTGAAAGGCATAACGCTTTTTAGGGTTCCGAACCAAAATGGTAAAAAAGGAACCCTTATGGTGCGACTTCGTCTGTCTGTCTGTCTGTCTGTCTGTCTGTCTGTCTGTCTGTCACACCTGCTTATTTCAGCAACTACATATGCTATCGACTTGAAATTTGGAACAGTTATAAAGAATGCTTGTTCAACTTTATTGCGAATGAAAAATGTTCAAAAATATTTTTATTTTCATTGCAAAAGGGGCCGGAGTGGGGGTCCGAAATTTCAAAGAGGGGTTACTAGGTCAAGTGACATATCATATGAAAGGGCTTGATCTGCACATTTCAAAATATATTTTTATTTTATTTTATGTTTCACAGTTTTCGACATATGATGAAAAATGTCCAAAAAAATACCATTCCCCCCCCCTTATCTCCGAAGTTTACGGGGCGAAAAATCTGAAATAATTAGAGTTGATAGAAATTGACCCAAATATGGCACCAAAAATAAAACGATGTTCGTAACTAGTACAGTTTTTTCAAAATCATCAAAACTCCTTCACAAACAAACTTAGTTATGCGGTCCGGATTTTTTCACTTTATACGTCCAAAAATGATACGGAACCCTCGGTGCGCGAGTACGACTCGCACTTGGCCGGTTTTTTTTTTCATTAGGTGACGATTTCTACCAGTCACTTCTACCGCAAGCCGCGTTAAAGAACTTCGTTCCAAAAACCTTTTTACCCGAAAAAAGGAAGGGTTATGATTGTTTAAGGTCTGTAGGGCTAACATGCGCACCGCGACAAATTTTGTCGACTGTTTTGTCTCGCTCTTACTCGTGCGAATATGAGACAAATGCACGATAAAAGCGTCGACAAAATTTGGTTCGGCGCGCATGTTAGGCGCTCTGGTCGCTCTCCTCGTGGCCCGTCTAAACGCAGCGTCTGTATGCAAATGCGGAGGTGCGGCGTTATCTCCGCACGCCGCAGCCTCCGGCGCCCTCCGCGCGACGTCTTGATTTCACGCGCCGCGCGTCCCTCTGATAACACTATCGTTGTGTTCTCGCCTTTAAGCGCTAAGATTATTTAGACTACGCGCTTTGTTTCACTTGAATTGGTTGCCTAGATTTTATTATTTAATTTATAGTTCGAAAACTAAATGAATTTGTTAGATTGTTTCACAAGATCGGCTTTATTTTGTATAAAACTTTAAACTGATAGAGTGTTTCTTGAACAAATTTAGGTACTATAATAGTTTTATTATAAACTAGATGGGCGTGAATTTATTGGTTCCGAAACTATAACGTGTCTTGCTTGCTACGCGATCGTAGCACAATACCTACGAGCTACGCCGTAGCACGACGCGTAGTGAAACACGGTCCGATACCGCACGAACTATTAACATTTTTGGGTTAAACGAATTAATGTTGTTCGATGTTCCGCTTCCATTCAGAAATTGTACGTACATTTCTCCAGACTACATATCAAACCAACAAGTGAATTCCGAAGCTAACCGCTCCAATCCACTAACCATAAATATGTCCAATCAATCCCATTCAATCACCCCGTGCATCCGGGGTGTTTTACGAGCCCACCCGTCGGCTCCTCCCCATCGGCTCGAGCTCAAATGGTCCGCATTTTATGAGCTCTTTACCTAATTATGAGTTGTACAATCGTTATGGTGCAGTGGATAAATGGAAACGTTATGGGAAGAATAAGAATAATTGTTTATTATTATAGAAAATTAAGAATTTATTACAATACCGTACTTAATAAATACGTTGTTTTTTTTTTTTATAAATACACATAATGTACACATTTTCAAAGACTTCCTGCACTAGGCTAGGGCTGTCTCGCGAGAACCTTTATAGATTATTTTTAAAACCTCTTATATATTATGTCAGAAATATTTTGGTCACAATGGATTATAAAATCAGTGAAATGATCAGGAGATGCCACGATAAACAAAGAAACATTCATTTTTATACTAGCTGCCGCCCGCGGCTTCGCCCGCGTTTTTGAGATAAAAAGTAGCCTATGTGTTATTCTGATGTATAAGCTATATTACTGTACATTTTCATCAAAATCCGTTTTGGCGTGAAAGAGTAACAAGCATCCATACATCCATCCATCCTCACAAACTTTTACATTTATAATATTACTATCTTCCGCCCGAGGCTTCGCCCGCGTTTTTCGAGATAGAAGGTGTATGTGTTATTCCAGACTATAATCTATCTGTGTGCCAAATTTCATCCAAATCCGTCCAGCCGTCTCAGCGTGAAGAAGTAACAAACATACACACACAACCACGCATACACACACGCACATTTATAATATTAGTGTGATAGGATATAGGACTAGCTTCTGCCTGTGACTTCCGTGAGAATTAAAAAAAATCTGGCCTTTTGAAGCTTTCAAAGCATATTTATAGTGTACTTATTGTGGCATTGTGATTCGCGATACGTTGCTTACCACAACGAACGCGCGGTAGTCGCGACGATACCGACCGCTCGTCAAACGGGCTTATAGGAGACACTTGGAAACTGAGCAGAGGAGAACTGACAGTAAAACAACTTAGAATGAAGAGTTAACTTACATAGAGGGTAAAGATTACCCTCTATGTAAGTTAACTCTTCATTCTAAGTTGACTCACTCACTCGCTCGTGCCGAGCGTTTGGACGCAACTTCAGATCAAACAATTTGGATAACAACTACATATCCATTGACTTCTAAAGTATTACAAGGTTTCTGATTAATAAGGAAGTGGAAAAAATTAAAGAAGTATTCAGTAGACTTGCAATAATTACTCAGATATGCGCCTAGTGTTTCAATGAAGCTTAAAAAATCTCCGTACTTTAATCTCATATCACCAAAAATTAGGATCAGGAAGTTAAGTCTTCCGTTCATTCATTATACACTAGGACCATTATAAACCCAGCCTCTTTATACTCCCACTTAAGGCGAAGGTAAATGGTAACGGCCAGTTTTAAATCTCTTATTTCGCCGTCAAATAATGCAGGTTAGTTGTGCAATTTTTTTATGTTAAACTAGAACATATAGGTATACATCAATCGTACCTGTGAATATTTAACTATTGTTGTAAAATACTTAATGAAATAAATTCATGAATTCGTGTCTACCCAAAACATAAAAACGTAATTACTTTCAAACCGCTTAGATATTTTCATGATTTGTTTTGTGTGAAAAGACTATGTTACTACCTATAATAATACCTGTTACTTTTTTTTTATTTTATGTTTTAGATACTAAAAAGTAATAATACGTCTAATTCTGCACAGCGCGCTCCTTGATAGGCGAGTCGTATTGCTCGGTGGATGTATATCGCGTTGCTTGAGCTCAGCGCAGAACACTCAAGCTATACCGCCCAAATCACTCAAGGCCGTTGGCGTATACCGGGGCCTTAAGATAACATCAAAAAGATTCAATCTTTCCGACTCATAAATGTTAATTCATACAAACTTATCACAGACAATCTTATTCACGAGACAACAGAGTGAAAGCATTTAGGTATAAACAACTGACCCTTGCTAGTGTGAGTAGTATTTAAGTATCTGTATAGTGAACTAAGCTGGCAAAAGCCACTTCAAAAGTTTAATCGTAAGTACTTATTGAGTGCTACGAGCTTGATTTCTTCAGACTTTTAATGACGAGGTTGCAAAGTTAGATTGGAAGAATATGCCGCCCCTCCCCTCCCTAATTATTTTTCCGTAATTTCACTATTAGGCTTTTATGACAGTTCACAGATGAAGAATCCTTATAGCTTCAAAATCTTCATAACCAATCCTTATGAAACTTCGCAGGTAGACATCTACCTGCGAAGTTTCATAAGGACTGGTGATTGGTATGAAGATTTTACGAGGTTGTGACAGACAGCCATGATGAAGCTATAAGGATTCCTAATTTTACTACGGAACCCTAAAAAGACAGATAATAAATTTTTGCTGAATAGATCACACTACAATATCGGTTGTTCTACTGCATCGTATTTACTTATAGGATTGGCACGCTTCAGCCAGTCTCCGGCAAGTTAACGACCCGTCGAATTAACGAGCGTGATAATACCGACATTAATCGCGTACCTCGCGGTTATGACGTCATTATACTGTGTAGCTAACACCTTCCGGGGTACTTGATACCCCGCGCATCGTGTACAGTTTGAGTTTAAAGTGTTAAATAGACTTGGCTGATGAGCCCAATTCTCGTAAATAAAAATGAGTTTCGATTTGGTTTCGATATAATCTCAATGCCATATATGTCAGAAATAGTATTCTCTTATCCGTTTGACGTTGTCATTTAGTACATGAGAACACTGGAGAACACCATTTGTGACATTTAAAGCATTGAGATTAGGTATTCTAAATCAAATAGAATTATATTTTGAACATCCTTATTTACGAGAATAGGCCTTCAGAAGGTACATGTTCGCACCCGACTACAAAAGCATCAGCAAACGACGTATCGCCGCGTCATGTCGCAGCGATACGTCATGGCATCATGTCGCTGCAGTCATGAATCTGAACCCAACTGCAGACGGCAGCATATTGAACCACGGATAGTACGATCTCGAAACACATCACAGTTCAAGAATAATTGGACAAGTCTCAATGTATGAAAGTGCAAAAAACTACGGAATCTTTAAAGTCCTCGCCTACACTTTCTATTTCTTTGCTTAGAGAAAACGTCTCCAGCTGTCCTGTAGAATTTAAGTTTAAACATATAGACCCTATGTCCGTGATTAAAGCTTTTAAAGATATTAAGATAAAATTGACCGAAGATCTGTGGGGCATGTCAATTAAAGTTTGTCAATCTATTATTGTTACAGTAGCGCCCTATCTGGCCCTAATATTTAATTCGTGTGTGGATCAAGGAATCTTTCCAGATCTAATGAAATACAGTAAAGTCATACCGCTCTTCAAATCCGGGGATAGTAAGGACACCAATAATTATAGACCTGTATCTGTGCTACCAGCTTTCAGCAAGGTGTTTGAAAAAATTATGCTAAATCAAATGCTACATCATTTCAATTCTAACAATATCCTACATGATCAGCAATATGGTTTCACCAAAGGACGTTGTACTACTGACGCCGGTGTTACATTATTGAAGCATATTTTTAATGCGTGGGAGGAGGGACAAGATGCCATTGGAATCTTTTGCGACCTCTCGAAGGCATTTGATTGCGTAAATCACGAAACACTGTTGTTGAAGCTTGAGTTTTACGGACTTCATAAATTAGCACTCAGTTTGGTAGATTCTTACTTAAGTAACAGACAACAGCATGTTCAAATAAACGGTGTGAGTTCATTGGGTCTAAAAGTGAAAATGGGGGTACCACAAGGATCAATATTGGGTCCGTTCCTATTTTTAGTATATATTAACGATTTACCACATTTACTGAAAAATCAGCCAAAGATGGTTTTATTTGCTGATGACACATCATTGATTTTTAAAGTAAATAGACGTGTTCATAACCTTGACGACGTAAATAATGCTATTCTTCAGGTACATGATTGGTTTACCGCAAATAATTTAGTGCTCAATGGAAAAAAAACTAAATGTATAAGGTTCGCCTTACCGAATGTTAAAAGTAGTGAATGTGACGTCGTACTGAATAAGGAAAAACTCGTGTTTATTAATGAGACAGTGTTTCTAGGGATCACACTTGACTCGAAACTTCAGTGGGGTCCTCACATAACATCCCTTGCAGGTCGGCTTAGTTCAGCCGCATATGCAGTTAGGAAAGTTCGGCAACTAACAGACGTCGATACCGCGAGACTGGTCTACTTTAGTTACTTTCATAGCATCATGTCTTACGGTATTTTACTGTGGGGACGAGCTGCAGACATTGAATCTATTTTTATTCTGCAAAAGAGAGCATGTGCTACTCTCCAGCAACGCCACCATAATCGATAGCGATCTATCATAGTGGAATAAAATGTACTTTGAACGTACATAATGTACGTATACCGATAATTAGTGTACCTAGAGTAGATAACGAGATAATGAACATTGATTGTGGCGCCGCTGCAATGCGTACTCTCTGGCGGCGCCACTAAGATTTCATAGACTCCGTAATGATATTAACATCTATTCCCTGTTGAAAAGTAATGTACGAACGCTGTTTAATACGTTCGTGTTCATAAATATCATAAATATATTGTAGTTTCGTTTATTTTAGTAAAACTAATTTACATTAGGAGTGCCTTGATATTTTATGTTAGCAAAACATTTTGTTATTAAATAAATTGAATGATGATGACTTTTAAACGTCATAACTCATAATACTCTGGTCGGTTTAGGGTATTATGTACGAATATAGGTAATTGAAATAAAACACAAAATAAAAGTAACACATTATGGGGCTATTTCACCAACCTAATTATCATTGTCTGCTCTCACTAAACTAATCAATAGCAAAAAATTGCGTTTCACCACCTGTCAATAATGTGTTAATGACAACATTATTGAAGTAAAAGTTAATTTACTAAAGCGATTCGCACACTGTCCCGCATCACGCAGCGGGGTGCGTGGCGACGTCGCCACGCGTGCGGGTGCGGGAGTGCAGATCTGCATTATCATGGAGATTTTTCCGCACAAACGCGCGTAGGTGCAGTATTGTCATGCGGTAGCCTAGAGGAAAAAACGATACGCCACCTAGTAGTGTTGTCTTAGCAACTTTTTTGACATTTTATAAAGCAGTTCATTAGTATCTATTATATTAGATGGCAATATATATTTATTACACTAGATGGCAATGATTGTCTTGTTCTTCATACTGGCAGATTTAAAATAAAACAAACTCCCTAGCAACCATAATGTATGTTGTCGGCAGATGTCAACTGTCAACACGAAATCACACACGATACTGCAGATATCAGTGTGCCATACCTTGCGTCTTGCCCCGCACCCACGCGCGGGGGTACGTGTTTCTCCGCATGTAGGTGCGTGATCTGCAACCCCGCGCGTGAATGCGTTTTCAGTGTGTTGTACTATGCGTGATTTCTATACAAACATAGGTATTTGCAAACAACGTAAGATCACGCACTCCCGCACCCCGCTGCGAGATGCGGGGCAGTGTGCGAATCGCCTAAAAGTCACCTTTAGCTTATCTTATCTTTCGCTTATTGAACAGATATTGATAGGTTGGTGAAATAGCCCCATTTCAATTATTTAGAAAATCAGCTATTCCATACATTTGTGTTCACCATAACTCAACAAAATGTATGGAACAGCAGATTTTTATTTCACGATTTCAGCATTGGTGCCATAGTAAAAGTTGTTCATAATGATAAGTATAAAATGGCCCCATTTCATTTGGGATTGAAGACGGTTTTTTTTACATGTTGTATAGTAGCTATTGTACATAAATGGACCAAAAAAAATATCCGATTATGCATAAAAATTTTAACAAAAATAATGTTTTATCACTAAAAAAACCTAGCTTTGGGTCCAACTAAAATCTATGCTACATTTCATCTAATTTCGGTGGGATGAATGTGCGATGAACCAGAGATACAACTTGATCTCTTCGAAATACTAGACGCCCTACACTAAGAAGGTAATTTAATAAAATGGTCAATTAATTGTAGTCCACGCGGATGGAGTCGCAGGCAAAAGTCTAGTAGATAATACCTAATAATTGTCTTTAAAAAACATTATGATTTGTTTCAGATCTCTATGTACCCATATTCGCAAACAAATAAATGAATTTGAATTTGAATTTGAATTCATAAAAGTCCCTTCAATTAATGTTGAACTTATTCATAATTTATCCATACGGGATCCAGCAAACACCTTGATTCCGCGGGATTCAGAATGTCCAATTACGCAAATCAAATCTTACAGCATTGCATTTCCTAAATGTAATAATATTGTTTTCCACAAATACCTTCAACTGACTTGATAATTATGACGTATAAAAGTTATCATTGCAAAACTTCAATAACAAATATTTTGCTAACATAAAACACTAAGGCGTTCCCAATGTAAATTATATTCACTGAAATAAACGAAACTACAATATATTTATGATATTTATGAACACGAACGTATTAAACAGCGTTCGTACATTACTTTTCAACAGGGAATAGATGTTAATATCATTACGGAGTATACGAAATCTTAGTGGCGCCGCCAGAGAGTACGCATTGCAGCGGCGCCACAATCAATGTTCATTATCTCGTTATCTACTCTAGGTACACTAATTATCGGTATACGTACATCATGTACGTTCAAAGTACATTATATTCCGCTATGATAGATCGCTATCGATTATGGTGGCGTTGCTGGAGAGTAGCACATAAGAGAGCTATCAGAGCCATTTATAAGCTTCGCAGTCGCGAATCTCTTAGGGAACTGTTCAAAGAAATTAACATCATGACGGTGCCTTGTCAGTACATATATGAAAACATTATGTATGTTAGGAAAAATCTACATCTATTTGGTAAAAGATGCGAAAGACATCATTACAGTACTCGAGATGGAAACAAACTAGTCCAACCACGCTACAGATTATCCAAAGTACATACATCTTTTATGGGGTACTGCGTAAAATTTTATAATAAACTACCTCTCAACGTTCTACAATTAAATGAGAATAAATTCAAAAACTGTATAAAACGCACACTATGTAGGCAAGCATATTACAAATTAGAAGATTATATTGCTGATAAGAATGCTTGGCTTAATGCTGGTCCTGCTCCACAACCACTTAGACTCATGTAATCGGAGTTATCTGCCCTTGAAGCTCTTCTTTATGACTTTGTAAATTACTTTATTTTTCTGACATTTACAGGTAATATATTCAGAAATTGACATGATTAATATAATAATTTCCAATAGTAAGTTTGGTTTTTTGTACGCATATGAATAACGTTAGTTTTGTAATTGATTACTTTCTTTGTGTATTGTGAATGTGAGTGCCATGTACCTAGCTATTTAAGTTTTAAGCTTATCTATAGTATGGCAGTTGAGAGCATGTCATGCTCGCTTAAAGGTACCGCTGACGGTGGCGTGTGTATTGGATCGTTCGATTCCCTCCAAAATGGTTGAGTTGAACGGTGCTGATGCGCACGTCATGTCCGTGAACGGGCGCTGTCAGTTGGTGCTGGTCATCTCTTGACTGCCTAAACAATGTTTTTTCACTTGTCTAGTTGATATTATTATTATTTTGTACCTTACTAAACATAGTTCTCACATATTAGGGCATCACTGTAATCAAAGAAATTGTAACTGAATTTATTGAAAAAGAGTAACCATGGAGTTTCTTGTCCGTTCTTCTCCATAGGAATCTACGTTTTGGAACGGACAACTAGCTTCAACTAACGGACAAACCGACTGACAACTATTGTAATATTGTTTGACATTTCAAAAGTGCCTGTAAATGGTCTAATTGAAATAAATGTTTTTGACATTTTTGACTTTTTGCATGCAGTGTCGTCTGTTGCTCGGCCAATAGCTTCAGGCGACGTGTCGTTAGCTACGGAAGGTTTTTCATAGAAATACATAGAAACCAGTAGTGTCACGGTAACATGTCGCCTGCTGCTGCTGTCTGTTATCGGATAGGAACTCGTACCTTTAAGATAAAAATTCGACGCAACACAAATGAATTCTCAAATTAGTATTAATTAGTGAGTGGACACTTTGATAGACGTCAGATAAATTATTATCTCATAATAGATGTCTTAAAATTAAAATTGTATTATAATCTATTGTCTTCCTATTTCATTGTTGAGACAATAATAAAGACAAAAAGGTATCATTATTATGAAGCTATTTAACTTAATTATCAATATTAATATTAAATACAAAGATTTCATGAATTAGGCGCTATTTAGAGCCTAATCAAAATGTATCTCTTGTTAGACAAGTATTAATGATGTTACGTAATCTTAACATTTTTGTATACCTTGGCCACAGATAATATAATACTATACGTACAGATGCCTCATCTCATACAAAGAAATGTGACCGATTTAGCGCGGGCTATCATCGGGCTATACATTTTTCCGTGCTTAAAGGATTTTTAAAAATTTGAACAAATATTTTTCATGATGTATTTTTTCATGTTCTCAATTTTACGCAAACTTCAATAACAAATCGATGCATATAACGCCATCTATTATGAGTTATTTCAACAAATGTTCCTTTGTTCCTGATGAGACCCCATGCCTTGGCATAAAACGTAAGTTTTATCATTTTAATCAAAATCTATCCATAGATTGTCACCTCATATCGCACCTTCGGTGGAACAAAGTCACAAATAACCAAAACTGCAAAATCAAATGTGTTTCTTGCTCATAATATAGTTATAGACATGGTTCAAACTCGATTGTGCAGTTTTGGCTATTTGTGACTTTGTTCCACCGAAGGTGCGATATTTCGAAACAAACACAGCTATAAACACATTTGGTAACACTATAAAAACTTAGATAAAAACACTTTTTCACGTACTTATCCGTGCACATTAAAGTGGCGTGCCATTTTATCTTGCTAGATATATAGTTGGTTATAGTGCACATCTTGCATGGAGCCTGGCATACGGCCAGGGTGATATTAAACAGGGGCTAACGACTTGAAAGGGTTACATACGGCATGACTATCTTATTGTACGAGCACGGTTGGGTTGGGTTGTTAGTTTGTATCGCTTGCTGGGTAATTATTACAAGAATTTGTGGAAATGGTATGTATCGTCAACTTTCTAAACTAAAGTAAAGATGGCTTCCAGATGCAAATTGTATGTGCTTTACAGGTATCTAAATTCTAACGTTTGCTGTTTTCGTTTCTGTGTGAATATTTTATTGTGTGAAATTTTACCTACCTTAATATAGATTAATTTAGCTAAATTGATAAAATAGGTATTTTATCAATTAAGCTAAATAACTGTGAGTTGCAGAAAAGGTCATTAAGTTTTAAAGGAGACTTTAACGATAGAAATTGTATGGGTAATGCCTCCATTAAAATTTAATTATCTTTCTGCAACCGACCGTTAATCAGTTAAAAATGTTACCTTAATCTTTTAAGGTATCCTCAAACCACAGAATTAGATTTCTGTGCCTAAAACTAACAGTTTCCACGGAATTAGCTTTAATTTACTTTCCTTGCAAATTCAAAATATATTTGCCAAAAATTTAAATCTTTAGAGATTAAAATGGCGTAAACAGCCCCCATAGTAGGACCAAAATGGCGGCCACACCACTGTAAGAACTTAACGCATAGTAAACTAACATAGAAGTAATACAGTGATAAAATTTGTAGCTCGTTTGCTTAAGGGTGGCTCATAAAGTTTTTGTCCGAGGGGTTGCTCGTAAATTCTGCCCCGACCATTAGTCGGTACTAGGCGATCATAAACAGTGTGGACACGCCTTTATAAATTGATTTCATAAGTTTTATGGTGTGTGATATGTTTATTGGAAGTGGACAATGTGGTTGTAATGGCATTCTGTTTACGGGGCAAACTGTGGGAGTAACAATTGTTGGCTAAGTTAACACTGTCGCGGACACAACAGCACAATAGAAATTGGGCTCTTTCAATTTAGACGTTTGTTTGTTTGTTTGAACGCGTTATTATCTGGAACTACCGGTCGGATTCGAAAAATCTAGCGATTCATGAGGAATAGTATAGGCTATTTAATATCACGCTATGACCCTTGGGAGCCGAGCAACGGGGGTGAAACGGCGGGGCACAGCTAGTATATAACAACACAAGTCTCGCAAGACAAACCATTTCATAGTTTGGTCCCGGATAAGAAGGCCCCGATTTCCCGGGAGTGTCGTAAAAACAGCTAAATGTTTATATTTTAAACCAAATATATGAAAAGAATATGTTATAAATCTTCTCTACTCAGATTTATGCATCCTTCGTGGCTGAATTTTTAGCCGTCTCATGGTTTTATTAAAGTTATGCGCTCCATTCACCGTTTAGCTTTACTTTAACGCCTTCATATAGTAGTTAGTAAATACAAAAAGCTGGCTAGCAGTTCGTGAACATTTTAATAAAATATTTAACGAATAGCCGTGTGCCCGCGGGGATTCCCCATCGGTGATGAATTTTTAAAAGTCCTTCTTAATGCTCACCTACGTTGTATGTAAAAGGAATTTCTTTGCAAAAATTCATGCATCTACAATTTTATTATAAACTCACTCGTTTAAGGCGTTGTCTGCTAGTCAGTGTTAGAAATTTCTTAAGTTCACTCTAATACATATTAAATTGTTTTGATATTCAACAGACGAGTAGTCTACCGTGCGTAAAACGTGCATGGTATTTTTAGGGTTCCGTACCAAAATGGTAAAAAAGGAACCCTTATGGTGCGACTTCTTCTGTCTGTCTGTCTGTCTGTCACACCTGCTTATTTCAGCAACTACTTATGCTATCGACTTGAAATTTGGAACAGTTATAAAAACTGCTTGTCCAACTTTATTGCAAATGAAAAAATTAAAAAAATATTATCATTTTCATTGCAAAAGGGGCCGGAGTGGGGGTCCAAAATTTCAAAGTGGGGTTACTAGGTCAAGTGACACATCATATGAAAGGGCTTGATCTGCACATTTCAAAATATATTTTTATTTTATTTTATGTCTCACAGTTTTCGACATTATGATGAAAAATCTTTCACTTTATACGTCCAAAACTGATACGGAACCCTCGGTGCGCGAGTACGACTCGCACTTGGCCGGTTTTTTTTTCATTATGAGTATCGATTTATACGTTTTTTGCGGGTTTAGTGCGGGTGTCGTACTGCGCACGGACGGTTGTTCTTTTCCATCGAGTTTACAAGTCGAGAGCGCCGTCCGGCTGTCGTGCGGGAGTTGCACGGCAGCAGTCCGACACCAAACGTCTAAATTGAAAGAGCCCTGATGCATGTCAAACCCTCAGATTAATACAGCGCAGGGAATACTAATCATTAATCTATGGTCAAACCTAATAAAAGCAAGATTATATCAACCGGTTACATCAAAACTATGTTAGCTTATGCACATGCTCACTTATGCTCATGGCACGCTACCAAATGCGAATTTATCCGCGAAGATAATAAAATGTGGCTACTGCGTTGCAGGTTATTCTATTTTTTGTATAGACAAATGTGCTGGAATCCTTTAGTTTGCTTCCTAATTCTAAAGTTAAACCCAATTTGTACGCAAGAAATTGTGATTAATATCGGTGAATTTCAAGGCTCTGCAGGACATTCAGGCACAAAATATCCCTCATTTAAAACACCATGAGAAGAGACTGGTTCTGGGATTCTACCCATTCAACATTCACGTATAGGTACATGTCTAAGCGCAGTGCGTATAACTGAACTTCACCAGATACCTCCACATAATATACCTACGCCAAAAATCCACAAAAAAAGATACACAAATTTCAACGAACTCAACATCGCCAAACAAACCGTCAGTTTGAAGAGCCCAAACAGAAACAGGTAAAATTGCGCCGAAAACATGTGACAACCTGCGAAACTGGCCTTTGTGCAACGAACTCGAGTCAACGTGACCTGCAGGCTGCGCGCACGGCCTGTTAGCGCTAAAAGCCTGAAGCGGCACAGAAACCTGTGATATAAAAAATCTCCGGAAAGTTTGCTACTGGTCGCTCCTGTTGTCCTGAATTGGGACTATAAATCTGGGTTAGTTTGTATGGAAAGTTTAGTGATAGTACAACACTAGAGGGTAAAGGTTTTTAGCAGGCGAAGATTAAAATCCAATATGAAATGTTTCCGAATGTTTGTTTATTGCGGTTGCGACCTGTTCGTTGTGAACTCTGATTAAAATAATTACAAGAAATTAAAGTCATACAAATATTTTTGTGGATATAAGTAAACTTTCTAGGTGTTTTATATTTCGTAGCCGACTCAGTTGTTGCGCAATTGGACCGTGTTGTTTAGAAAATTTTCAGAAATGTTTCATTAATTTAAGTGAAAGATAAATGTGTTTTTTTATGACAGTCACTAATCTAAGTATTTCAGGGCGCGAGTCGTACTCGCACTTATCCGGTTTTTAGATAGGTTTTACTTACTTTTACTAATAGTTATATAATTTATATCAGATCAAAGCCTATTTTATACTATAGGAATCGAGTCTAAGCACACTTTCGACAAGTCGGTACCACTGCTCATTACGTTGATCACGACCGCGCGGCGCGTACACTAATTTGCTCTTTGTCCATTGCGCGGTGGCTGCACGCCTCCGCACGCAGGAATGTGCATAGTTCACAGCCGGCATGCAATGTACACTCGACGCCATTTACGGTCGACCACTTTTCGCCCTTATTACCAAGAACATAAGGGTGAAAAGTGGTCGACCGTAAATGGCGTCGAGCGTACGTTGCGCTGGCGACACATTACTGTGTCATTACTGGGGTATAATGAGGTCGTGTAAAATGATGTAAATTCTCCAAAAAATATGTATTACTTATACGAAGTATAGGTATTATATAATAGGTAACTGGGTGCACCTTTTTCCCACATTAGAAACTGAGTAAAACTAAAAATGAAGCATCTGGGTATGCCATATTATTATAATCTAAACTATTTTAATTAATACCAAGTCAGTTGCATCTCAGAACTTGATATTTCAGGTTTGTGTATAGAAAAAAAACCTATGTTTGAACAAGGACATACCTTTGAATGTTGTACCAGATTTCTAGGCGACGTTCAGACGTTCTAGGTTGTTTGATATTTGGAGACTAAAACTCCTCTGAACTAAGAAAACTAACAACAGCAAACAATTTGTCCATAGATTTAAGAGAAACTTTTAGATTACCATCAATCTAAACTTGCATCCAGAAACCTTTCATAACTCAGAGCCGTCACGTTATACAAAATGGTGAGGAAAGCGTTTTTCCGAAAGCATTCACTTAGTGATGGTGGGAATCAAGTAATTCAACTTAAAACTGTTGGCTGTCTGCCCGGCGCCCGCACGTCACGCCGTGAGTTATGGCGGTAACACAGCTGGTATTGTCTTGTTGGTATTTATCATAGTAAAAAAGTGTTATTTCAACCCGTTATCGTGCATGTCGTAAAAAATGATCCATCTTATTGCGATCAATATTAAATTCGCGCGCCAATATTTAAAGATCCAGTGACTTTTTGAAGTTGACTGCTGCTGTGCTCCACGGTTTCATCCACCGTGTAATGTAAAAGAAATCGGATTATTTTCCCGCCGCACTATCACTTCGTTTTCGCTTAGCAGTGTTAGATTGTGGGTGTGTGGCATTTTAATGTGTGGGAGATCTCTATACTAGTAAATAATCTTTTGTAGTTGTGACGCACACTGGTTTAAAAGTGGCGATAGCGGTTCCCGTACTAATTTGCTATGCTAACATATCTCCTTGTTCCTATGATCTGAGATTGACACTATAAGTATCTTCTAACAAACGTTTCCAAGCAACGCACAAATTAATTCCGTATAATTAAACCCGAAGCGAAGTTGATATACGGCGCCATACTTCAAGTTCTCCATAACCTGTCGTAGGCAGAACTGTAACAATGGGTCGCTGGAACAGATCGGCATCGCAAAAACCTATCGAATGTCCTAGAGCCTTTGTTGGACATAATGGCGGATCCGTTTCTGAGAATCCTTGAATTAGCATCGGTTTAAATAACTACGAAATTATTTGAAATGCTTGATTTTATGATAATAAATCTCACAGGAAAGACTTTTTTGTTGTGTAGAGTAGTTTTACCCGCAATTTACGTTCGCACACAAAGATATGTACTGGAAGAAAGTTTACACACCTCTAATCTTAATAATAGAAACTCAAACTACTTTGACTTATGTTTACAAGGATAAAAAATACACTTCCCTTCTTTTTTACCGCTCTCCCAAACCTTGTGACTACCGATTTCAACCCTGACTGACCGTCCAAACGTCCTGTGTGTATCTATCAATACAAAAACCATTAACACCTCATCCATGTAGCTACGGCTTAGAGCCACCATAATCCCTTCGACCCAAAGACCCTGTAGCCCATTGAATCCTAACTCACTCGTATGATAGCTTTATTAAATCTTCACACCGCGGTAACATCAGTGTTGCTAGCAGTAAATTTACACACAGTGGTAATATCAGTGTTGCCAGCGGTGAATTTATCCCACCTCGAGCGAATAAATCCGAGTTATTCTACGGTGCAAAGGAATGAGGTGTGATAGCACAGATTATAGACAAACAGAAGCACCACTTCGTGCAATTCGCTAAGACATGCACGTGTAAAACGAACACCAATTCTATGGTATGTGCAATGACATGGACAATAATTTCAAGTTCTTCGTATGAGCTAAGAGAAGAAAAGCGTATATTATTTTGCTCTCCATGCAGCATCCGGCAATTAGATATACTCTTATGTATTAGGTATGCCAAAATAATAGTTATGTTTACAGATGGAGGCTAGTACTGCGGTTATCAATTTCTCTTTAAATAATATAGGGCTAGTTACTAATAAACTGCTGTAAACCTAAAATGAGCCTAGCGTTATAAAACAAGTTTTAACAGATTGCATCGCATATATAATTGATTTTCGTTTTCCCGACGTTTGTCATCCTGCGACCACGAACGCTACAAAGTGCTCGAAATGTCAGGAAAACAAAAATCAATATCATACGCGATGTAATCCGTTTAAACTTGTTTTATAATGAGCCTAAAGTTCTTAACAAAATATGTGTGCAGCTCTCTCTGCACTACGATTGCGACTAAACGGCCATTTAGAAAACGCTTCTTAGGTGAATGTATCTTCAATTAGGTATGTCGTCGTATTTAGTGAGCCTTCTGTCTGTGACTACTCCGTGTCATAAGCTGGCAAAGCTCTGTTTTATAAAGTGTGGGTAATGCAGGTGTAACGTGTAATTGTAGTATAGAAGACGCTTTGCATTCTTTGGCGAAAAGACTAGCTTCGGGAAATAATTGCCGAGAAGATATGTCCCAGTCTTGGGTGGCAATAAACGAAGACGTTTACGAGGAAACATGCAATGTTGGCTTGGGTGTAAAGCTTCCTTGAAAATTTTACCTTTATGTATGTATATCTTTATTTATCAACGTTTCACAATATTCGTATAACTAAACAAAGCCCCACAAAACTGTTTTCACAGTTTGTCTGTGGGAAGAGATCCTTCAATATTATAATTTAAGGTGTAGGTACATAGGTATAGTGCGAAAACTTAAAGTTAAATAATCTGCCATAAGTGCCTACCGATGGACGGTTTTACGAACCCTTCGAGGCTCGGGCTGATCTCGCTGTAAAATATGGTCACTTATTTACAGACTAATCGTGCTTTCTCATATAGTCAGAAGAATTTTATTGTATAATGTATACCTACTTAATATCTTGAATCCCCTTCTAATGACCTACGCTGAGTTGCAGA
Source organism: Thalpophila matura (assembly GCA_948465475.1). Taxonomy (NCBI): domain Eukaryota; kingdom Metazoa; phylum Arthropoda; class Insecta; order Lepidoptera; family Noctuidae; genus Thalpophila; species Thalpophila matura. Next base: position 412,944 of record OX419178.1, read on the forward strand.
AAAGGTCATTAAATTTTAAAGGAGGCTAACGATTGAAATTGTATGGTTAATGCCTCCTTTAAAATTTAATTATCTTTCTGCAACCGACCGTCATCTTTATAAGATTTGTGAATACGTAATTAAAATATAATATTAATTCTTCATCTTTCATGTTTTCCTTGAATCCCGATAACAATAAGTTATTCGTATTTGATCGTCGCTCAAGTACTTATTTCTGAGGTCTCGACACACAATAATCATTCGATTCTTAAAGGGAATTCTACCCATACGAAATGTTTACTTATGTAAGTACTTGGATAATGTATTACGTCTACAATATTATGTATTTGCCGTCTTATGTACCTACGTCTTGTACCTTTGATTATTATAATTTGATGGCGATAGCATCAAGAGAATTAGTAGAAGCAATCTGTTCTACTGAATAGGTAAAAAAAATAGTAAATTAAAAATTAAAAAAACCCGACTGCCAAAAAAAAACTAAAAAGTTCAAAACAAGAGCACTTTTCAAGCAGTCTGATGCAGTTGGTGGCAATTATTTGTGTTAAATCTTAGATTTTATGCCACCAACTGCATCAGACTGCTTGAAAAGTGCTCTTGTTTTGAACTTTTTAGTTTTTTTTTGGCAGTCGGGTTTTTTTAATTTTTAATTTACTATTTTTATTTTTCACTTTTTAGTTTTTAATGTATGTTTTCGTAATCTTCTTTTTGTTTGTATATCGTTAATACTTGAAATAAAAACTTAAATCAATAAGTAAGAATTAGCGAGAATGATTGCTTTGTTAAACAACTTTAAATCGTTATATATCCTAAACTATTATCTAAAATGAAAAATGATAAAAGGAACCTAAAGATGATTTTAAAATACCTATTCAACGACACCCCACTTGACATAGATCATCAACTTTTTTTTTTTTCATTTTGACAATATGGCGTCTGGTTGTCGCTGTGGTGAATTTTGATTACTGTTATGTCTTTAGTGACACTCGCAAGGTTAAGACGAATCGATTGACGTAAGAATTATCAAAATCGGCCTACGCATTTGGTCTCTAGAACGCCACATAGAAACAAACATACATACATACATACATACATACATACATAGACTGATAAACACATTACCCTCCTTTGCGTCTCGCAGTCGGGTAATAAAAACACTCTCACTAACTTCCACTCGAGGTGATACTTGTATTTTGACCTGAGCAAAACACAATAGAAATCAAATTAGCCAAAACATCAGTTAATCAATTACAAAATGCCGTAACACAACAAATTAATTATTCCCCTTTAACCAAATAACTAACAAAAAATACCCCTCGCAATATTTGACGCAAATTTAATCGGGGGTGAGGTTGAAGCAGAAACCTTTGAAATTCGCCCCTGAAAGGGTTGTAAGCAGTTGTTTCATCTATAGGGGTTGAGTTCAAGTACAATTACGGGAGTGAAACTCATTATGTTGCCCCACCGAGCCAGCCGACTACAAATCCTTTACAATTAAGCTACATGAAAAGTGATTTAATAAGTTTGGGAATATTTAAAGTACCTGTGGGCTGGCTGCGTTATTGTTTGGGTCTTAATGTATATTTTTTTTGTATTAAGTAAGTTACCAAGACTTTCTTTGTCTATGGTGCTAATGAATAGAAATGAATAAAGGTTTGTAAAAAGGTTTTTTGATCGCCTAGTAGGTACATTTCGGTCTGCGATTTCAAACCAATGATGGCCCACAATTCATCACAGTAGAACACTGGATAGTATTGGTTTCTAATAGACCGCCGCAATATACCTAATGTTACTTGCAGGTAAACAGTGTCAAGCATAGTATACTAGGTAAGCGTACTACGCACAGAACGCTCTTTCAAAGCAAAATAGCATGCATATCAAGACCCCTTACCTACCTGTAACATCGTGTACATGTAGTTTAGAGAGGGATAGCTAGAGAGTAGTCACTCAGTTGGATATTACACCTATTAACCTTTTATGAGACTGCATCAAAGCCCGGCTTAAAAGCTCGGAACCAATAATAATTTCCTCCGCACGCCGGAATCAAAACATTTTTAGGACTTTTGCACACTGTTGTGTTACGAATTTACGATCGGTCACGGCGGTCAATTTCTTTCCACTCCACCATTCTCTAAAAAATCACTCTTTTGATAAAAATAAAAGGTTAAAGAGATAGAATTCAAATGAACTTTAAGCTGACCTAAAACTTCTAAACAAGTTTAAACAAAACTTTAGAATACCTAATTACCTAATCTTTAAAACAAACTCTAAAGTTTAACTTGTAAATCAATTCAAAAACTTAAAGTATGAGCCAGCTTATTTTTCATCCTTTCTTATTAATATTATAAACGTGAAAGTTTGTGAGGATGTAAAGATGTATGGATGTTTGTTACTCTTTCACGCAAAAACTACTGAACGGATTTTGATGAAACTTTACAGTAATATAGCTTATACATCAGAATAACACATAGGCTACTTTTTATCCCAAAATCGCAGGCGAAGCCGCGGGCGGAAGCTAGTTATAAAATAAGTATAAACACTAGCGTTATATTTATAACCAGCGACCTCTACTAATACTGATCAAAATAATATTGAAATACGCCTACAGTGGTATCAGAGCTATCAAATATCAATCATTGAAATAATAATCACGTTGTGGTCAGGCACGTGGTCTGGTCGTTTGAGCCGAATTATATTTAGGCTGCCCTAAATTTTAGTAAAATAAATCTATCTCATATTTTAATGCGAAAATTAATTTGTTTGTTTATGTCCAGATAAAATAATAATATTTATGAGAAACTCTAAAGAAAGGCACTTTAAAAGCGTACGCTAAACACAATAAATATATTTACTTTTATAATAACTATAAATAAAACATTAAAGTAGTAATAAAATTCCAGATAATTTGGAACGTATAATTACTTTTTCATAAACTTTCGTAATTACAAATCCCAAGAATACTTTTAGGGATCAAATAATAAACGATCCCCGGTGAAGGTGCCCTTTTTATTTATCCTTGCTCAGAAATATTTTAAATTGCATATAATTAAAATCTAAACAGTATCAAAACAAAAGACAACACAAAACCGACGCATCTCAAATATGTCCTCTAAAATTCTTGACAAACATGAATATTCACACACACTGTCATAACGCAACCACCCTAGTGCGCCCGAAGCTTATACTCGCCGAAATTAAAATGGAAATGCCTTAAACGACCGTCGGCATATTAAAGAGATACGGGAAAAAACCATTTAGCAGCTATTTGCATACAATTTGTGGACGACTAGACGCGCTTTGACGCTGCAACGCAGACCCACTTGTGTTTCATTAGACCTACGTGACTGACGGGGGGTTAACATACGTAATAACGTTCATGATGTTTGGTTAGGGTCTCAGATCATAGAAACAAGGGAGATGTGCCAAGGCACTCTCGAGCTTGATGCCTGAACTTGAGCAAATTGCTCATATTAAAAACGTACGCGCTGGCGACGAACGATCGATCGATGGTATAAATACAGTGTTTTAGTTTAGTTTTAGTGTTGAGTGACGATTAACAGTGTTAGATTGAGGGTGTGCGGAATGTTTAATGCGTGGGAGATCTTTTTATTCACAAGAATCGCATAATTATGCGCGTAATTGTGTCGAAAAATGTACTAAAGTTGGCATCAGTTGTTCCCGTACTAATTTGCTATGATGGCATATCTCCTTGTTTCTATGATCTGAGGTTAGGGTGTTGCTAGATTTGAGGCGCAAAGTACGCTCCCTTCTCAAATAAAAACTTGGTACTACCCATGCACTTCGAAATGTCACTTGAAATTATTCTGATCCTGGTGATAAAAGTAATTTTGATCTCTGCTTCTTCATTGGTTTGGTATAGCAAAATTTTCGTATTTATTAACAAATAATTTATTATCGATGTGTTGACGGTTATTTTATTATCCACCAAAAGATATGTTTATTAACGCCATGCTACGTTTGAATGAGTTCAATCTACGGTAACTTAATTTCCCACCTGAACAGTTTTTATAGACATAAGTGTAGTAATACAGGTGATGGTGATGATTTTGATCTCTGAAATCTATACTAATTTAATAAAGCTGAAGAGTTTCTTTCTTTGAACGCGCTAATCTCTGGAATTACCAGTCGGATTCGAAAAATTCTTTTTGAATATGATAGCCAGTTTCATGGGGAATAGTATAGGTTATTAAACATTACGCTACGACCCTTATGAGCCGAGCAACGGGGGTGAAACCGAGTGGCACGGCTAGTGTCGTATAAAAGTTGATTAAATCAAGAAACAATTTTATATTTAATTTTGCAAATATTGCAGCAGTTTTAGAGTTGCTGCCAACTTTTGTGTTTCCCGCCTAACAAAGACAAACTCTTTGCATTAGATATGAGTTTGTTTTGCATTGAGATTAAAATGAAAGGACATCTCGAGAGTTGTTTGTGTTTCATTGCGCAATCGCTTTGTACACTCTGCAGTCTTCTTAGCGATATTCTGTTTGATTATAAAAAGCTTACAAGTTTATATTATTTGCATAAGTACCTATCATGTTATTTTCTCTAGAACTAGCAGTGGCAAATATAAAATATATGTAAAAAATATATGTATATATATGTAAAATTCTTTGTGATATTTTTTGTTTCATAATCGTGTATAACTTAATTCTTTGTAATATGGGTTATGTATTACCTGAAATAAATGGATTTTATTTTATTTTTATTTTATAAACCTATTGGCGCAGTAGTATGGCCTACCACGTTTGGCGATAAGTGATCGCTTCACCTTATTTTAATATTCTACCCGGTTTTAGGAAACATTTAACTAAACGTGTTGTCGCCATATAGGTAGGTACTTATATTTGGTTGTTGTTACTACAGCTAACATGAGATTTGTGCAACACTGTTTGAAACTGCATTTTTTCAAGATCTGTTCAACAGTACTACGTGTTACTTCAATCAAGGCATAACTCCGTACCGCTTACCTCACAGCACACCTATTAGCCTTCCTTCTTACCCAACAATTAGACGATTCCACTCCACCATTACGTACTAGTTAAACTGGCAGTTGTTTAGCGAGCGCCATCTTTAATTAAGCCGCGACGTGAGTGGCATGCCAACTGCCAGGGGGCGCCACTAAATCTGGCAAGATTGCCCGATAGTTGTGGAGACAGCTTTATGTGGCTATTGCTGGTGATGTATTTACAGAAGGACACTGTCTATCATTTGACTTTGAAAATTAACCAGAAAACACTAAGGGCGGGTTGCTTCAAACCATCTGTATCCGTAAGTCAGTACGTAATCGTTAAGTCAGTATGAAATTGTCGTACAAGTCGCCATATTTGACGGTTACAGATACGTACTGTAAGTTGAAACAACATGGCCTATCAACATCCTCATTGTTCTTCCCGTAAATATTTGATAGACGCATAGGTACCTTACGCATAGATATTCAGGTACACGGAAGCTATGTCACCGGTCCAAGCTTTGCCTGCAATATTAATTTATCATGTAAGATGATTACACAAATCATGTATTTAGTTCCGTCCAGTATGCGATTGGCGGTACATGAGATAGGATTACGTACGATATTGGACGTCTTCCAAGCCTGGTGATGATGATACTGTTGAGTTGTACCTTATAGGTATAGCCTATAATCGAGAGGTAATTAGTTGTGAGGCAAACACATTCAGATGCCAGAACCGGTCTCACTAAATTACGGCCCTACGTAGTTAGACTCGCACAGTTGTACAATGTCTGGACAAGAAGAAACTAGTGTTTCTTCTAAAAGACCGTCAGTTAAAAACGGCGCCCGATCTTTATTTAATATTAGGTTTGCGTTTGGCCGCCATCTCGCCTGATGTTAAGTCATGATGCGGTCTCCGATGGAGCACACTTGCCTAGAAGGAACCGATTCACTCGCCACTTGAAGACACATTGTAAATTTAATCACAAGATTTTTTTCTTTCCTATAAATACTATTGAAGTAGGTACCGTAGAGACTTACAGCAAGCGAATTTGATTGCATTACCTAACTGAAAACTGGTATTAGCTTAGCCTATGTTTTCTAAATAGGGGGCTCGTGGCTAAATGACGGCCGCGCTGATCGATCGATCTGCGAGGTTAAGCTGCGCATGCCGCGGTCAGTCCTTGGATGGGTGACCGTTCTTTACACATCGAGACCCCTCCGTGCCTCGGAGAGCACGTTAAGCAGTCGGTCGCGGTTGTCATAGGAATATCTTTGACAATCGTTACGGGTAGTCAGAAGCCCTAAAAGTCTGACAGCTGGTCTAACATTCGAATACCGGTATTACCCATTAATTGGGTTGTGGAGGTCAGATGGCAGTCGCTCCACGTAAAACATTGATATTCACACTGAAAAAAAAATTTGTTTGCTTTAATAAACATCTTGTTTAATGTGATCACGCATCATGACTCCATACGAGCCTAACAAGATCTTGCCTTCTGCAGCTATGAGAACTTTGTTAAATTATCATAGTTCCGTCTACTAAGTAATGAATTGCTATAATTACGGGTAGTTATTTAATTTAGCTCAAATGTTGACCAGTTTAAGGATGAGACATTGTCACATCAATACACTTAACTTGTAGATTCAACTAAGATCTTGCACGATACGTCTGTGCAACATTATAAAATCAATAAAGTTCTTAGGTTGTTTCAACTAAGATCTTGCGTGAAATAACCGTGATAAACTAATTAATTCAACTAACCTCATTTTTGTCGTAGACATGAGCCGTTGTCATATGAACTACCTGTATTCGTCAATGCAAGTCAGAGTATGTTGCATATCCACAAAGTAACTTATTGTAGTTAATAAAAATTGCAATAAGTTAGGTAGGTAGGGGAGACCGGGGATAGTTGACCAAGTTTTTACTTAATGGTATATATCTCTTGTGTTTTTATGTATTTCGATAAAATAACCACTATATTTGATAGGAACACTATTAAGCTAAAAAATAAATTCATATTTTTTTGATTACTTAACGTTATATTAGTTATTTACGGGATTTTGCAGACCTCTGCCTCTTAGTCGACTAACCCCGGGTCTGGGGTAGGTTGATTACGACATAGGGGTAAGTTGACCTATATAATAGTTTCTATAAAAGCATGGAAAGCGATGAGCAATATATATATTCTTTGTTAATTGAGCTTTTAATCAAAATACTAGTCAAATTGAAAGATTACAAGAGTTTGGGCCATACCCATTGGGCAGCAGAGTGCATAGTAGGTAATGTATCACAGTTGAGGTTACTGTGGTGATACCCACCATACCATGCAGGCAGTACCGAAGGGAGTAACAGGCGCACAGGTACATTATCTGCAAGGGTAATGTTCCGGATGCTCACTCGGCTTACAGCCGAGACTGCCCAGAATAACTGATATAACCCAGACCTTGTAAGCACACCATTATCATCGCTAATATGAAGTTAGGTAACCAATGTATAAGTATCGTTGATGTGTACCTCGAGGAAGGAAGTCCTATAGAAGACCAGGTCTACTGCATCGCTCAAGTGATCAATGCGCTTAACACGGAAAAGTTTATCGTTGCAGGAGGCCTCAATGCAAAGAGTCTTTGATGAGGTAGCGAGGCGGAGGATAGGTGAGGAGCTGCTATTGCTCAGTTGGTCACCGAACGTAACATTACTCTTAACAAAAGAAACACACCCTGCTACTTCATTTACACAGGTGACACCCTGTATTCCAGCGTCGTGGACATCACCGCCGCGTTGGGACATTTCTGCCCCATCACCGAAACTGTAGGTTGGATCCGGACTTCTTGCTCATCAGATCTCAGACCCATTTGTTTTGAGGTTTAGATGTCATTAGCTGGAATGGTGTGAACAGAGATCTGCACCACTACCGAAAATACAACTCCAAGAAGGTGACTGGGACAAGTTTGGGTCTACACTTTCTGGGAGCTCATGGACTGGCTAGCGACAGAGGTAGCTTTTGCGAGGTACAATCACCGGAGGATCTGGACTGCCCGGCGGAGAAATTGACGAGGGCTATTGAGAGGGCTTGGGGATGAACAATATGCGAATGCATAGAAGACGAATGAATGAACATACTAATTCAATTATTCTACCAGCCCCAAAAAAAAATTGTCAACCATCCCCAACCACCATTTTAATTGTTCGATAACATGGCTAACCTAAACAGTGTCCCCGGCTTGGAAATAACGCTATGCTATATGATAAACAACGCATAAACAAACTTTTTGATTAAAAGGAATGTGGTTCAAAATAAATCTGTAAGCTCAAAAACAAAAAGTGTGCGAGACTAAAATTTTACTTAGGTGTGTAATAAACATAAATCGTGTCACCACTACTAATCGACGCGCGGCTGCTATGCCGTATTTCTTACAATTGAGGGTAATGCGAAGTGGGATTATTGTATGTGACTGGATAACGTAACCCTCGTACTGTTGACGAGTTATTAACCGTTAGTCTACCTACCCGTTAGTCAACTATCCCCGGTCTCCCCTACTTTGTGGATGTGCAAAAGACACCGACTTGGATTGACGAATACAGGTAGTTCCACGGTAGTTCATATGACAACGGCTTAGTACAACGGCTTAGACTTAGCAAATAGGTACAACTAGTATAGAAATCAAACAACCATATTTTATTATAACTTTATTAATCACTTACCTACATAACACAAAACACTTATTACAAGGCGCATCTAAGAGTTACATATTTTTTTTGTATTGCTTAGTATATTTATATTGCACGGTATAGGATGCGAAAAAGAATTAAGGAATTTGACAACATTTTGTTTAGCATCCCGCGTTTCTGCCTTAGATGGTTTCCAGCTGCAGCTAGGCACAAGTTTTTTTTTTGTTTTCTCTTCTGTTTAACAGTTGTAGTGTTCAAAAGATGGGGTATTGCCAAAAATGCTGCAATATTTTTATTATCTTCTTCTTTAGGTGCTGAAATAAAAAAAATATTTACAGGCAATCCATTTTCCAATTCAATTTTTATGAGAGAGGCACTTTAAAATAGGTAAATAGCTTTAGTAGGTATACCGTGAAGTAGTATGTCGTGGTGGCCGAACACTTGAAACTTTAGCCCCTCAAACAGAGGGTCGTATTCAATAGGGATTTCAATAGACCTGGGGTTCACACCAATGTGTTTCTACGAACTTATGTGTGGAGTAGTATCTCAAATTCACCATTTGTTTTTTAGTGGCGAAAAACATAGTGTACACTTGTGTATACCGGAGAAGATATTTACAGAGATTATCATCATCAGCCTATAATGTTCCCACTGCTGGGACACAGGCCTCTTCTCTGTGAGAGAAGAGGCCTGAGAAGGAAGGAAGAGAATGGAAGGAGAGAGAATCAATGATGTGGTCTGCAAACAGGCGCGTGCATTGCATATAGGCAAGTAGGCAGTGACTACCTCTTAAGGTTCAATAAAACCATTTTAACTATTACTACATCAATATACATGATTATATATTAATAATTAGTCATGATTGATATATTTTATTTATGTAGTAACAGTTAAAATAGTTTTATTGAATCATATGAGGTAGGCACTGCCTGCTTGCCTATACGCACTGCACGCCACTGTCTGCAAATTACATAGACTTACAAATACATAACATTCAATACAGGTTACAGAATAGCTATCTAGCAGGTAGGTACCTAGGTAAAGGTTACTGCATGATTTATCTTACCTGCAAATTTTGGGATGAGATCGGGCAGTTCCCATGTCTTTAATAATTCTGCCACTTCGTCCATGTTTATAGCCTTCATTAGTTATGCAAATACTTACTTATTTTTCAAAAATTATCACACAACAGCAAGCAACTCACACGGTAGGTACGAGTAGGTACGCGTTTACGATGACAATGACAAGATTGACAAGTTCGGCGGCGGCCGGCCGCCGCGTTTTGTTGACATAACAAAGCAATATTAGATGCGACCATTTCTCTTGTTTGATTTAATTAAGCAGGCTATCTAGTCAACCATGCTCTTTGTTAAAAACTACGATATAAATTTATATATTGCTAACAAGTTGCTTGTTACCATGAACTCTTATTATTATTTGATATATAAAAGTGGAGAAGTAAAATCTAACAAAGCATGTATGATTTAACAAAGCTAGTTGATTATACTGTTCACGTGCAAAATTGTCGACTTAAATAAAATGAATTTGTTCTGGCAACTAAGCTATATTGTATAAAGTAACAAAATAAATAATTATTCTAAACATTTTGATGCCAACTAAGAGAAAATGTATCTTAGTTAGTCTGCATTTTTTTCAGTGCAGCCAAAACTAGTTAGACTGGATGCCGACCCCAATATAATTTGGGAAAAGTCTAGGCAGATGATATGTTTTCTAAATAATTATTTTCAACCCCCAACCGCAGCGCATCAGACCCTACTGAACGTTACCATCGTTTGTTTATACCGACGTCGTAGCATTTGTTTCCTAATTAGATCACGTGCTGCTGCTAGATTGGACGCGCAATTCTACTGAATCTGATGACGGGGAATTAAGTATTATTGGCACTTCTACTTGATTTTGCGGTGTAACTTGGAGGAATGCGAGCTGCACAATAATTAACAAATAGGTTTACTTAATATATTTTTTTATAACAACTACCGGTCGGATTCGGAAAAATGTGTCTGAATATGATAGCCACATTTATGAGACGTATATACTAACATCACGCTACAACCCTTAGGAGCCGAGAGACGGGGTAACGGGGGGTACGGTTATAGAATCAAGAAACTTCAAGACGAACAAAAGCTGTAATTTTTCCTAAAATGATGTTCGCCTCCTCATTTTATTTTACCACATTTAGAACCTCGTGTACTTCGAAATTCAATAAGGAGTCCATCAGAATAACTTCCTCAAGCTTCCTTAAAGGAAATTACAAACGAGAAAGCATTACCGGCCTAAATACAGCACACATGCGTTTTACGGGACGCCGAAATTTTAATTTGATCTTATTACTACACCCTTGCCCATCTCATTTGCAAACCAGCCACACAATCTTACATCCACTGCACGCAATTTACACCTTACCACCTGTTCTTTAAGGGTCATGGATACCGAACGCATAAGCTTGCGTACCCAGCACGATGATTGTGCTTTTAAATGAAAACCATCCAGATTATTGTAAAAACTGTGTTCTTAATTTGTATTTTCCACTTAAAAAGGGGTTGTTATCCTGAAAAGGGTTTATTTGCTTATTTTGTTGAACATTTGCGTCAAAAAGATTATGAAAATCAGCTTCGATTTTAAGATCATGGGCTTTTTGCTCATGTGTTGGGGAGGTAATTTAGGATAGGTATGGGGTTAAATGGCCAATCAAGTTAGTGATCACGGGATCTAATAAAGATGAGTATGATGATAATGTTGAGAGGAGATAAACGGAGAGAGGAGGAGGAGATAAAGGAGATAAACTTAGCTCATTTGTATGATAAGTTGTGTTACGTTGTGACATACTAGAGACCACATTAATGTTGCATGAAACAGTTTGGGAAGCCGGTGCCGAATCAAACCAAAACAAAATCAAAGGCATCGACTTCCGAAACTATTTCACACAGTAGTAGCTTCATCATCAACAGCTTAGCCGTTTCTGAGCTTTATGTTTGTAATCGTATTTAGTAGTGAGCTCACCGTATTTAGTTATTATATCTTGGCTCCGTAGAGTGGCTTCATTAAAATCCGCGAGCTCAGTTAGAGTTCCGTCATTATTAAAAATAACCAATCTATCAAGTATTACATAATTTCTCCTTCATCCACCTCCCACTTCCGAGTTTATTTTTTATAAAAGCATCGTTAAAAGTTTTAACAATCCTTCTTTCGTTTAAAATTGCGAAGTCTTATTCTGATTAACGATGTCTCGAATGGCGAGACCTACTCACGTTACGCGGCGTAAACCTGAATAGGGTGGCCAGGATATCGGAAAATGTTAGGACTCAGCTAATGGTAATAATTTCGGCGCCTGTTGTTTATTATGACTGACATTTAGGTATGTATATCACACTGCCGTATTGTTGAAGAAGGTATGTACAGTAGAATCCGGTTATAACGACGGCCAAGGGACCGGTGATATTACGTCGTACTAACAGGACGCCGTACTAAACGAACAGACAATTTTGTTTTTTATCAATCACATATTAATTGTATTTATTAATATGTAGGTGACTAGCAAATAAAAAAATAATACATTAAAATATCTATTTATTTCACATAGGTACTTATTTTATGTATCCTAGCTAAGAATGAGAAGAAATGTAATTTTATGTAAATTCAATAATCAGTTTTGTAGAAGCCATTTTTGTGCGCGTACTTACTCGTTACCCGCAAATTAAGTAAACCTATATGCTGCTGTAAAATAAACAGTCGCATTCCAATCAGCGATGTGCAGGCAAGGGGGGTGCGCGGGGCGGAGATAGCTTTTTAACTACGATTTATTTGTAAACACGTCAACGCTCGTCGTTGTAACCGGACGATTTTGTTTAAAATTCCGTCGTAAAAAGCGGTCGGTCGCTGTAAGCGGAGTCGTAATAAACGGATGTACTTTCATGGTGGCTCATATTAAAACCAAACATATGCCTATAGTTACGTCGCTAAAAACGGTTGGTTGCTAAATGCGGAGTCGTACTAAACGGACTACACTGTATAAGGTAGGTATGACGCCCAGGTGTTACAGTACAGTCCCCGGCAATAAATATTACACATCGAACTTGAGAAATTGATAATCGGCTAGCTTCGGTTTTGTAGAGCGTTGTATCCGTCACTCACACCAATGTGACGTTTTGACTCTGAGTTGTTTATTAGACTGACTGACTGCTTCGTGTGACAGAGATGATGCTCTATTATGCCGAAGCTAGCCGATATCTCTTTCTAAAGTTCGATGTACTTTACATGTATGTGGGCCTACTTATGACCGGTCAAAAGAGAAATTACGCTAGCAAGAGCACTTAGCAGATGGTTGGTACTTTGGTAGAAGCAATTTATAGATAACAGCTAACAAGAAGACTATCCTCTTGAAGTTACCCCATAGTCGCATTTTACCCCCACAGCAAGAACACGCCTAATGTCTTCATCCAAATTCTCATCCAACATACAGTAATAACTTTAAAGCCATAACGAATGGCGACCCTACTTAAATATAAAACTGGACTTACGAGAAACCAATTTGGTTGCGCGTAAATAACTGTAAGTCGCTGTGGAGTGAAATGAAAGCTTTTTGTGCCTACCTGAGCACTTCGTCGGATTTGTGTTGCCAGTGTAAAAAAATGACGGTGAAGTTTTCGAGATGGTGGAACTAGTTGGCAAGAAAGATTTGAAAGAGCTACTTTTGAGTTTTTGTGACGTTAAAATGGTTGGTTTTCTACTGGTGAAGTAACTTTTTATATTCTACCTGAATTATTTTTTTTTCACTAAAACTTTACAGTAAAAAAAACAGCAAAAACAACTTTAACTATAGCAGCTGGAATACGCAATAGCTGCCTGGAAACTATGAGAAAAAACTCCGTACCCGTTAACTACTAACAATCTAACTTTTTGGGAATTTTCGCCTGCACTGCGGAGGTGTTTGGCATTACGTTCTGAAACCCGATATGTTCGGTTATATGGTATTGCCGTGACAAAGAGAATCAATGAAGTTATCTTGATCTTATTCTATGGCTACGGTATACTGACGGACACTCACAGAATATAGAAAAGAGGTTGAATTAGAAATAGAAACGTGCTAGGCGCGCCGCAATTATGATTAGATTTTCATACTCCAATCGGATCACGCGTTTATACTTTTAAACGCTCGCGGAGTGCGTTTGTGTGACACTGTTGTAACAACGGAATACCGTAGTTAGGCCGATGTGAAAGCACCCACGAAAATTAACAATTTAAAGTATAGGGAAATACCAAAATATTCATAACGGTGACTTTTTCACTCAACCATCAATTTGCTTGAATAGAAATTGATTTTTTATTACTTTAATAAAAAAATAGCCATCAGCTAATTTAGTAGTTTACAAAAAATGTTCCATAGAATTCCTCTATTGCTTATGAAACGATTTCAACAAGCATAAACAAGACCCAGCGAAGGACACAGGATTATCGAAAAATAGACAAGTTTTTCAGAGGTAGATAAGCGTTATGGAACACGATCAACGCAGGCGAAGCCGCGGGGGATAGCAAATTAATCGATGCACATTACTAAGCTTAGCAATCAGCATACATCGGCAAAGAGGTGCAAAGCCGTTGCTCGCTGCAGCCGACGGCCCGATTAATTGCTCGCCTTGAATTCATTGGCTTTTCTTTTGCATTCGGTCTGATGGTGCCTTTGCTTAGTCAGCTATTTGACTGCACTACACAGCTTTATAGTTCAATTCAACTGAGGTAATTAAAGAAATACAAGCCTGTAAATGTTAGCAATATCGTAACAAGAATTACGATTTAATTTGTTAGTGCAAGTTTCTCGGGACGATGTAAAATTGACAAAAATCAAACAATAGATTACCAACGATCAAATATTAGAATAGACCTATCGTACCACTCCCCTTCGGATACATACGCACACTGGTAAGGGAACGAACTAGCGTACAACACCACAAGCTGTGGCTGGACCATGGCGAGTGTAGGCAGGCCAAGGAAGCACTTCCTGCTATCGACGGCCGCTTCACCAAACGCGCGCTGCGGCTGACTAAACCACAGCTGCGCACAGTTACGGCTGCCGTCACCGGACACGGCTCGTTTAATAAACACCTCTTTGTCTTAGGAGTCACGGACAGCCCCCTGTGTCGTGCCTGCATGGAGGTAGACGAGACAGCAGCCCACGTGCTCCTGCACTGCCCGGCGGTTGCAACATACAGGGCAAAGTACTTTGGCAACCCAGGTACTCTCCGCGAGATAGTCAGCAACATTGGGGCGCTGCTGGCCTTTCTCGGGGAATTGGGATGGGTCGAATAGTCTCCCACCCGTTCCCACCCGCACGCAAAATACGCGCTTTGACGTGGAGTTGCGGACACCAGCCCGTTATACAATACAATACAATACAACAATAGATTATTTTATGATAAAAACAAAGGGAATTTGACTTTTTCCATGCATAATACACAGCAGCTTACTATCAGCCAAAAAACTGAACAATCGTAAGGGTAATATTATCCTAGATTGAGGTTCTTAAGTGCTAGCATCAACGTCTTAGGATTTAAGACGTAGGTCTTAGCTGTATGGTATATTTATGTTAAACTACAATATGAGCCGACCATGAAGCTTTATCTCCATATTATACCGAAACGTTTCAGCATTGTGAAGAAAAAGAAAAAAGTTGAGCACTCAATCTAGATTTAAGATTTAGGAAGAAAAATAGGCCTTAAAAGCTTATCTTAGTAGGTATTACGTATCTATTATTAAAATGTGATGAAGACATTTCAGTCATCAATAGGTACCTAATATAGGTGTAGATATATGTATAATTCTACAAATAATTAAAAACGCGAAAGTTTGTTACTGTTTTACGCAAAAACGACTGAACGGGTTTTGATAAAATTTTACTTGTAGATCAAAATACCACATAGGCTATACCTAATTTATAAAGATTATTGTGTAAATTTAAATTTATCATCAACCATTTGCACTAAACATCCTATTTATCTTACGACAGTAATTCAAACAAGCATTGATCTCTACTATTATAAAACTGTAAAAAAGCTGTTTCTGTACATTGAAGATATTCCAGAAAAAATGGTTGGGATGAGATGTAACCATGGCCAACAATTATTGTTTTGGATTTTGTCTGTGTCTCTTTGTGCACGCATCACACAAAAAGTACTTAACGGATTTTGATATCGTTTTCACACTTTAGTATCTTGAGGTCCAACTTAAAATCTAAGCCACATTTAATCTAATTCGGGTGGAATGAACCAGAGATATATAAGATAGCATGCCCTCTTCGTGGTACTAGCCACCCTACACTAAGGAGGTCATTTAAAATGGTCAATTTACTGTACCTAGTCCTCGCGGACGGAGTCCCGGCCGGGCAAAAGCTAGTACATAATATATGTATAGCGTACAAAAAACTGAACACCCAACCTCATGTCGCCGACCTTTCCAAAACTTGTGAAGAGAGACTCGAACTGTGAAAATAATAAATGTTAACGATCTCAAGAGCGAAGACGTCTCCAGATAATTTTTCAGCGAGCAAGTAACTCGCTTTGTTTGTCTTGGCTCCGGTTTCTTTTACGCGAGCGTCGAGTCGGTTACTGTTGAGATTGGCGAATATTTCAACGGATAATAAAATGATTGATACACTGGCTTGAGTCACTGAGCATTGCGGAATTTTTGCTGGATTTTGCGTTTAGTTTTTGAAATATGAATAAGTTCCTGTTAAGTTAAGCAAGGTGAGATCATTTGATCCACATGCCATTTCCTACGTTGACGTGCGGTTGATCCTTTGTCAAGCAACTAGTTTGCGAGTTTCTTTATTTTTATAAAAGTCATTCTCGAGCAACATTTCGATATAACACCAGAAGCCACTAAACCTATCCTTCAATAAAGGCTACAATCACTATCTAGCACCACACTTTCCCTTCTAATACGACGATACACACGCACAACACGTACGAACTCTCTGTAACGCGTAGAACAACTCGTGCCCTATAATTAACGAGCGAATTATTCCGCCAGAGATATAATGAAAATGAGTGCACGCGAGAGGTTCGCAGGCGAGCGGGGTCCTAATGCTTGAATAAAACATGCCTAGATAACACTATGGTCCTGACTGTACAGATCTACTTAGAGTTAATGTGTGCGCAATTGTACAAGGCAGAGATTGGAGCTGTTGGCACCTTACATGTGAGAATATACCATGCATAAGACTTAAATCATAATATTAATGATTTAAATCTTACAAGTTAAAATAATGAATTGATTGACTGCCTCTTTGGTCTAGTGCAGTGGTTTCCAACCTTTTTTATACCCCCACTAGCACTTTTTCAAACTTTAATAGTATCCATCAGAATAACACATAGGCTATCTTTTATCTCAAAAAACGCGAGCAAAGCCGCGGGTGGAAGCTAGTCATCATATAATCAAATGAGATTCCCCCGACATGTCGTCAGTGTGACACGGCAGCGACCGCAAGTGCTAATTAATTATACATTTGTTTGTAAATTAATCAGCGCCACCTCACACGTGGCAGCGTTCATTAGGGGAAGTATTGATGACAGCTGTACTTACGCCGCTTAGAATGCGGTGACATTTTTAATTAATGCTGCTGGCCGTGCCGGGAGCCAGAACTAACTTGCTGTCAAAGACACTCCTCACCCGCACAATACGGGTACTAAATGAAGTGCATGAGAGGATTGACATATTTTCGTGCGATCTGAGTGAATTCGCAAGTTTTGTTGAATTTTGTTAGTTACATTTAAATGATCTTACATAATTATATACATTAGCCGTAAGTTTGTTTTCAATTTATGTTATGTGTGTGTGTGTAAACCACTATTGTATTGGGTCAGCCTGTAAAGATAGTGTGTGTGTGTTTTAATAAATAAATAAATAAAAATTAAAGGATTTTATTTATAGGCGACCCGCGGCTTCACCCGCCTAAATGATTTTTTACACGTTAAATTTATAAATTATAGCCTATGTGTTATTGGATGTACAAGCTATATTACTGTAAAGTTCCATCAAAATCCGTTCAGTAGTTTTTGTGTGAAAGAGTAATAAAGCTCAAAATTGAGTTCTCTCGCTGCGAACCTTAGAGCAAAAGATTTAATCTACACATCGAATAAAACAGTGCCTACACTAAAACGATAATTACGTTACGTTACTAATTAATGTGCTGTAATTATCACGTTGTCCGTTGTCATTTAATTAAAATACAACAATTGTGTTTAAATATTAACAATGAGTTCGTGTCGGTTTGTTCCAATGCTATTTTAATTCAAATGAGGCGTGTACGAGCGCTGATGCGAATCACATGAAATACTCTTTTATACAGCGTTCACGCAAAGCCGCGGGGTTTATACCTTACTAATAGCTTAATAAAACAAATAAATATTTAACGAAACCGAACCATTGAATCCAAACGTTATAGCATCCAACATAAGGTTTAAATTTCAATGCCCGTAGAGCAGGAGTAGCTAAACTAAAAAATATAGGTGAATGCAAATAGAAGGTAATTAAAATGGGTAAGTTTAATAGTAGCTACGTCACGCTAACCCGTTAGTCTCGGTTAATTTAAACCAGCCGGCATTAAAGGGTTAGAAAACCTGAAAAAGTGTGTAATACCTACTTCCTGTAGTAAAACTTCACTTCTTAGATTAGTCGTAGTTATTATAGCGGATAACTGTCCAAATCATAAGCGTAAGCGATGAAACGATCATAAATTACCGATTTTAATCACCTCTGGTAGGTACCTATTAGGTAAAAATATGAGATGGCTAGGCAAAATTAATCCTTATGACCATAACCACAACCGTTCTTTTTGAAAGACTTCGCTTTACGCAGTGGTGATCTCCTATCATTTATCTATCCTATATAGATCTACCGAAAAGCAAGAATTTCTTAGATCCAGTTTGAATGGCGGTCTGGTGAAATTATACGCACATGAGACTATTTAACTTCGTGTCGAGATCACGGCCGCAACGAAATGACACGTAGGGGACGTCCTAAGTCGACATGACCTCCGAGCTATTCCTGTAATAGGTAAAGGGTAAGTTTACCGCTTATCAGATTGCCCGTCTAACATCACATAGGTAGGTAGGTATATATTTAAATCAAAATACTGAAATGATATAGTGTAGAGCCTGGGTTCCTAGACTTGGGGTAATTACCCCCTCGGGAGTTAAACTGCTATTCTGCGGGGTAATAAGGCTGGTAAAGGTAATAAATTTTAAAACTAAACATAATATTTTAATTGAATGCACTTTTTTTTTTTAATTTATTTTCACACAAACAACGGGTAATACACAAGACAGCAAGCCAAAAACCACTACAATACTCTATCACAAAGGGCACTGGCAGACGCCCATAGAACGCTGGGCCTCAGATTGTGTAAGTCGGTACAGATATGAAATTAGTTTGGTGTGATCGAGTATTTCAAGAGTATTTAAATTCATTTTTTATTTGTTTTTGTACGTAATTGGGTTAAAGAGAAATATTCTTATTTCTGACACTGAGGTTAAGTATGGTGTGAATGATCCAGTGAAGTACAGCCCGACTAATGAGTTCTCAATTTAAAGGTTTTAGTTGGCTGTCACCATGATATTCTGTGGAAGCACGCGCCAGCCAGCATGCACCCGTTTTTGTTTTAGTGGTTTTTTCAAAATGTCAATGGCATAATCATTTTATTTCTTATTTATTTCGATTTTTGATTGCAATTCTTAATCTCTAAGATAATTTAGGCAAAGAACAATTAAAATATATTTTTATTTTTGGTTAAGCTTTTATTACTGTACCATATCAAGCCTAAAACTGCCGACGTCCTTTATGAACTTTTTGAGCAATTTATTTTGATCTATAGACTATTTATAATTCCATGTAAAAAAATATTGAAGGCGAGGCGGGGAGGTAAAATCAGTTTCGTTAATAGGTCATAGGGGTATTTAGATTGAAAAGGTTAGGAACCGCGGTTGCTGTAAAGTGTTAGGGAGGCCGCACATGTCAGGGAACCCGGTCCGGATCTCTGATCCGGTTACCAGACCAGATGAGTCCCGCACACGCACGGTCGACGCGCCGCCCGTACACTCTGACCGGTCGTTAGGTTTTTTTGCCGGTCTGGGCAGAACCGTGCGTGTGCGGTACTGCTCTGCAGTATGGAATTGACGCCTTCCGGTTCCCTGATGCGGACCGGATCAGGTTACCTGACGTGTGCGGCCTCCCTTACGCGATCGTAACGCTCTACACTAGAGGTTCCTAACCTTTATAATAATAATACTCCGGCGAGTCGTATTATTTTGTGGGTAGACGCTCTGACGATAACCAGTTGATGGCAAATATTCCGTGAAGTGCAGTACAGTGTGCATTGACATGCAGAGTAAGTTATAGACAAAAGCGGAGAAAGAGCATTACGTTATGTGGTAGGGTATCAAATATTATTCCTGTGTGATGCACGTAATTTCGCTGAGGAATACATGTACTGCTTTATTTTGCAGATCAGTTAAATCTGCAAAGTAAAGCAATATCAGGAACCCTCAGTGCCTAGGAAGGCACATTAACTCTCCTGATGCTCTGGGTGTCTGATAGTAGTAGGTACCTTAATATAAAAGCTAACACTTGCCCACGACTTCGTCCGCGTGGTCCACAGGAACTGTGCAATTTTTTGGGATAAAAGGTAGCCCATAGTGATAATGTGGCTTTCTAGAGTTGTAAAATTTTTCAAAATAGGTCTCGTAGTTTCCGAGTTTAAACATTACAAAAATATAAAAAAACAAATAGTTTTCCTTTATAATATCAGTGTAAAATTAATCATCAATTCAGTAAGAACTGTATTTAATTGAAATCGCAAATTATCGTCCCTTGTACCTCAGCCACATTGACAGCAAACACACATCGATCTTGGCGGGACGGGCGGCATGTCGCACGACTCAGCATCGAACCCATTACCCGCGCCGGACGCGACAGATAAATTGTTATAGATAAGCTTTTCATATCACTGTCACACGGACATACGTATCCATCAACATATTTCGTTCCTCCATTTTGTTTTTCATAAGCCATATTTTAGATAAAAGGTTTTGATGCTCCATAAATATGGATGGATGTGATCCAAAATCAACGGTTTCAAACGCTGAATTTGAATATGAGAGGAATATTCATTTATTATCAATTCCACGTTTTCATTTCGTGTTCGGAGCGTTGCACTTTATCATACATGGAAATTTAATTCCGATGCTGGTTTAAAGGCTAAGTACCTACCTGGGCGACCGAGCTTCGCCCGGGAATTTCACAGAGATGACACCTGTCTAGATGAAGTTGGAAATTAAAACATTACCTATACCTATACAAAACATTTAAAACATTAGAGCCATTTCCTAGAAACGAATTGTATACAGGGTTAGGTGTCGGCATCCATTATGGGGATGTAGGAGAGATCATTTACGACCAAATGACAAGTTTGGTTATCAACCGGTAGTCCGTGAGGTATAAACCAGTGGTCCACGAAAACAAATCTTTGGGGTGTCCATACCGAATGAAAAAGTCCTAGTGATCCTGATCAATAAAAGGTTGGGAACCACTGCTCTAATTAATAATGGTAATAAAATAATTTCGATATACTTAGGTACAAAGTAATGAACGATCTTGTCATAACATAATTTCGTTACGTACCGACCTATTGTTTTTGCAAGTGACCCCCTACGAATCGAAATGAAAGACGTTTCACGTCAAAAATATAATTAATCTGAATAGTACGCAAAGAAGCAGTAATCTGAATAAAAACAGTAGCTTACCATATTGACAAAAGAAAGATATACCCACACTGTCGCCATCCCATTCCATAATTTGCTACCACTACGTCACGGCAACCAAAAGCTTATTTTTTAGTAATCTCAAATTTGGTACTATTAGCGTACCGTACCGAGGTCACTAAAGGCTAGAAGGGCGAATATTGCTAATTTATTGCAATGCGGGGCCCGCGGCTTAAGTGCCTGCCAAAGTGGGGTCGGCAGGGATCCGGAGCCGGGGAGATCGAGCCCTCTGTGTCAGATGTCAGGTCCATCTGAGGTCTGATCTGAGGTCAGCTCCATCAACTTTCTCATCAGGCAGCAATAGAAGGATAGCTTTTGGTTATTATTTTTCGCAGTAATAGTGAGGTGAGAGACAGTCGTGTCACTGAGAAGTTTATTTCTCTCGTGTAGAGCATTGAAAGCTCTATAACTATTTCGACGCTAAGAAAATAATCTTCACTAATATTTTAAAGAGAAAATATTTTTTGTTTACAATTATTAAACACAAAAACTATTGCACTGATTTTAAAAATTATTTCACCAGTAAAAAGCTACATCATCACGGAGTAACGTTACTTTTTAACCCAAAAAAATGCACAATCCCTGTGGGTCACGCAGATGAATTCGCGGACAAAGTGCTAGTACGGTACCTAATAATTTTATTTATTTATTCATTAAGTAGTTTGACAACATAGGTCCAATGGTTAGTAAAAAACTTATCAGCTAAGGGTTAGTAAGCTTAACATATAAAATAGGTATTTACTTAACTTATTAATCATTCCGTTATTCATTCCTGTCGCACGAGCAACCGAACTGAGTGCAGTGAGTTAATAATAATGTAACCATTTATTTTTGTTACACACACACACACACAAGGGTAACATAAACATACCTACATTCTAAAAAATTATCACACATGTGTAACAAAGGAGACCAGCTCAGTATTCGCTGTGCTAATGCACAGCACTGATTTTCAGCTGGTCCCTGACAATTAAATTAACATATTAAATCGTATGTGCACACGAAGTTCAACAAATTAAAAACATGAATTAAAATCTCATGCAACCTTAAAATAAAACAATAGTTTTTTTACAAAAATCTTTTTGACACACAAATTAAGTTCACTTAGTATAATTTAATCAATGTTGAACAAAGAAGGTTCTACTAACGGATTGGAAAGATTTTGACGACATTCCGTAAGCCTTAACGAAACTTTGACTTATTATTGTAGGTACTCAACCTTCAGCTCGCTGGAAGCCAACACAGTGTAAGTAGCTGGAACCCTCATATCATAGAAACAAGGGAGATGTGCCAAAAGGCGCTATTGGGCTTGACGCTTTGATATGGTCAGATTGACCGTACATAAAACGTACACGCTGAAGACAAACGAACACGATTGATGATATAAATACAGTGTTTTAGTTTAGTGCTAATGTTGAGTGACGATTAACAGACGTGTTAGGTTGAGAGTGTGCGGAATTTTTAATGAGTTGGAGATCTTTTTATTCACAAGAAGCGCTTGTAACTGTGTCAAAAAATGTTCTAAAAGTGGCGACAGTTGTTCCCGTACTTAATTGCTTATACTTATACTTAATGGCATATCTTCTGGTTTCTATGATCTGAGCTGGAACCCCTCGGCCGTCGCACCAAGCCGAGGAATAAATATTCATGAGCGGCTCCGCTATCCATTAGGGGCTGCTCCACGATTGACGAAAATGTCGTTATTAATATCATTCCAAAAGTCCACGTTTTTATTTGTGCACGACTTCGGAATGACAATATGGCTGCCTCACTCGTAAGTAGGGTTGCCAACCGTACTATTAAAAACAGTATTTTAGCTACTTTATTTTGCTCTTTATTACTGTGCAATAAAAATAAAGGAATATTTCAGTTTACCGATCGCGTAGTGTTAAATAAAAAAAAAATGCGGATACTTCAATAAATAGTATCTTGTTCAAACCGTTGAAATGTTCATTAGGTGAAGATTTTTAGATGAACCGGTTGGCGGTTCATTTTCTGAATGGCAAAGTTCGAGAGGGAGACTTAAAAACTTTCTGGTTTCATTTAGGGTTGTAACGGATATCCGTATCCGGACCCTCATCCGCATCCTCATCATTTCTATGACGATGTGTCTAAACCAACAAATTGAAATTTTGAATCTCGCGTCGAATTAAGGGGGACGTGATCTGAGCGCGATTTACGCCTTCATTCACTGTCAAATTAATGATAGACGCACACTCATCCTCATCTGCACCCGCGTCTACATCCTCAATATGACATTTTTTTACATCCAAATCCTCATGCGCATCCACAATCACTAAATAACACCCGTTACAACCCTACATAATAATTATTATCTAACCAAACAATTGGCAAAATAAAAAAACACTCATAAATAAACCCTGTAGTCGTTTTTAATTGAAAAAATTTTCAACGATATTCCGCAAGATGAAGTTAGCGAATTTGTTTTTTTTTAACTCTCACCCCCCAAAAAAATCGTAATTTTCACAAAACGTGCATACCTAGTAGATAGTAGGTCCAAGTAAAATGTCTGTGACATACCTACGCTTTCACCATTAGGCTGCGGATCCCTAAAAAGTTATCTAACGATAGTGTCACAATATATCTCTATTTAATATTATAAATTCATATAGTGGCGCTACAGTCGCGCAACTATGCGGAAACTCTCGCCGTCAGGCACCTCAATAAACAACTGACAACAAATTAATATGCGAAGTTGCAGCCGCGCTCTTCAGCACGCCGCGGCTTCTCAAACTTTACGGTATGTGCGCCCCCGAAGCTACTTACACTTACCTAACGTGTTTCAATATGGTTGATCAAATTAACACAGCTGTATACTAGAGCAACTATTTGATGCCACGAAGAGATTAGAAATACCCACTTACTACAACACATTGTTAAACAACCTAATGACCGCGCTACAAGGTTAAGACTTGATATAATGATGCAGATATATAACCCACTAACCAATAGTATCAGCCCACCTACTGTGTACCGACACGCCGCGTGATATCACCGCGAGAACTGCCAATTTGTTTGCGAACGTTTGAGGAAGACGTCACGGTGAGATTCTCTCTCGTCGGTGTCGGTACAGAATAGGCAAAGGCCTCCCTATTTTTTCCACTTCTCACTATTTGTGGCTACAGGACCAGTCTTTTTTAAAAGAGTCTGCTCATACCACCGTCTCCGTCTGATCCTGCCACGATGTAGCCTGCCATGTAGAGGGCCATTGGGTCGTGACTCTGGCTCATTGGTCGTCAGACATGGGGCAAATGTGTCCAGCCTAGTTCCATTTTAGCATGGCAGCTTTTCGAGTGAGTGTATTCTGTACCCAGCAGTCCACCAATTCTTGTTTATCATACATTCAACCTCTGAAAATTAATACCCCTTGACCATTCACAGGCAAACAATCTAAACTTTCCGAACCACTGGCACGTACTTCAGCCGGGAGTCGAACCCGGCAAGTTGTGTTGAAATTAATTGAGAACGGCCGTCGTGCGGTGTCCCGGCCAACAGGCGGGCTTTGTTCGCACGACACACACCCCCTCCCCCACTCCCCCCACCGGTGTCGCCAATTAAAACCATAGATGCTAATTTACAGACATAGTTGGATAGTTGAAAACCGCTGTTTACTCAATAGATGCTTTGAACTAGGTAAGTTTCGACGCCTGGTGCTTTCGGCTTTCGACAGTTGCTAAAAGCAGTTTTCGAATTTAATTTCGAGGGTATTTTGTTATACTTACCTAATTACGGCCGGTGGAGCCCGGTGAAGCATTAAGCCCAAATTTTCGTGAAAAGGTCATGCAGTCAATAGCCAAAGTTAGAATGTCGCCAAAAGGTCAGGCACTTTATGTCTAAGTCAATTTCATATTTACTACTAACTCGATATTTTTGAAAGAAAGAAAGAAAGAAAAATTATTTATTGAACTCGCACAACATATAGGTAATAGAAAAGATACAAAAAAAAAACTTTAGTAAGAGTAAAAAATAAAAAAAAACAGTTTAAAAAATAAAACGCGTTTTGGCGTATTTCCTAAATAAACACCAACGCATACCTACTCGCTATTTTCTATTCACACGCGTTGTGTTAGATCTCAGATCATAGAAACAAGGAGATATGCCATCATAGCAAATTAGTACGGGAACAACTGACTTTTAGTACATTTTTCGACACAATTACGCGCATAATTAAGCGCTCCATGTGAATAAAAAGATCTCCCACGTATTAAACATTCCGCACACATTCAATCTAACACTGTTAATCGTCACTCAACACTAGCACTAAACTAAAACACTATATTTATACCATCGATCGTGTTCGGTTCGTCGCCAGCGCGTACGTTTTTAATATGAGCAATTTGCTCAAAGTCAGGCATCAAGCTCGATAGCGCCTTGGCACATCTCCCTTGTTTCTATGATCTGAGTGTTAGACAAAACCGATCACAAACGGGTATTGCAGTTGAATAAGTAATGCGTCGAAAAATACAGTTTTTTTATAAAAACCAGTTAAATTCCTAAAACATATTGGATATTTTAAACAAAACTAACCAGCAAGTATCTACGTGCAATATTTCCTCGACCGCCCTTTATAATAGTAGCGGTTCCAAACCAAAACATCAAATCAGTCCCCGGAAAATGTCCCTAAACGCTTACAGATGAATACGATTAACAAGACACTGTCTCCAGGACGTCTTGACCCAATTGAGACCCCGGGGTACTGCCGGGGGCGTGCGGGGGAGCGGGGGACTGGGGGAGCTCGCTCAGCCGACGATTACAATGTCAGTATCGCGGATACAAGTCGGCAAATTGGAGGATGTGCGGAGTGACCGTTCTGTGTTTGTTTGGTGTTTCTTTTTAACGAATTAAATGCACTCTTATGTAATTTTGTACATTTAATTGATATTTTAACTACAGAAAACGTACTTAGTAGTGTCCAGAACTCAGAAAATTTGCGAATGGCCTATTTTTTGCGGCGAAACCCAAGAGGAGGGTACAGTGTTTAACCTGTATGTTATCTATTCTAATTAAGATCAAACGACACATTTCAATTGAAGAGAGTAGGTACAGGTAGATAAAAGAAAATTCAAAAATCTTAAGAAATAAGCTTTATAATTAAGGTGGACTTTCCTTACGATCCATTCACCTTGAAACCCCTCAAGTGCAGAGTTATTAATCTCCCATAAAAACGAAAACCCATAAAAACTCCAAAAAATTGTTAAAGAAACTCCATACCTCAGCTCTAGTTACAATTACGACAAAACTTTAGGAGACGAGCAGTTCAAGAGGCCATATAATTTAGAAAAAAAGAAAATTAATATAATGTTATGAAGAAAATGAGATATCGGTTTCTGGAAGCGCTTTATTTTGCGGGCACTTGTTATAACGCATGACCGGCTCCGAAGATATTACACACCCGTGAACATAAGTACGTAATATGATTAAATGTTTTTCCATATTGGTTTTGGGGAAGCAACAATTTTATTTTTATTTGATTTGTCCCCGTGGCTGTATTGACATCATTTTATTATTTGTTTGTAAGCTATTTTTAGGCTCATTAAGTAGATCAGAACTGCAATTTGTTTGCGAACGTTTGAGGGTGTCACGGTGAGATTCTCCCTCGAACGTTCTCCAATAAATTGGCAGTTCTCGTGGTGATATCACGCGGTGTGTCGGTACAGAATAGACAAGGACTGGTACATGGGCTCACCCAGAGCGCGGGTTTTATATCAGACGATCCAAGATTTGAATACCATGCTCATTACGCTTGGCACACCGATTGTTGATAGTATTCATTGTGTTACGAATGCTACTCTAAATGCTTGCATCCTTGACGATGTCCCTTGACGAGTAAACATCTCGCGAAATGAATGAAACAACCAATCATGTGCGTTAACGAGTGCTTTGCTTCGCTCGAAGGCTCGAAAGGCGCGATCGAATATGTTAGAAAATCTTCATCTGCAACCATTTACCCCAATTTTACCCAATAATCTAAATACACAAACGCACATTTAAAACAAGAAATAACACGCCTAACAATTCTCTTTCTCCAGTCAATACAAATTGCAGAAACTACAAACTTTCCGGTTCATCGGCGTGCGCAACAAACAGTCGCGAGTCTGCACGGCGGCGTTTATTTGCGCAAGACGCGCCTCGCAGCGCTCGGCGACTGTAGCAAGTCTGTTTACATGGAAAATGATGCAGGACGTGGGAAGTGGCAAGTGGGTACCTAGTATTTTTTTTCTTCTATCTATTACTATTGTAAAAAAGCCGTGTCTGTACATTGAAGATATTCCAGAAAAAATAGTCGGGATAGGGAACTGGGACGTAACCATGCCCGAAAATATTTTTTTTGGAATTTTTGTCTGTTTGTCTGTTTATCTGTTTGTCTGTTTGTGCGCGCATTACGCGAAAAGTACTGAACGGATTTTGATGTGGTTTTCACAGTTCAATAGCTTGGGTTCCAACTTAAAATCTAAGCCACGTTTCATCTAATTCTGATGAGAGGAGCCAGAGATACAGCTTGACCTCTTGGTAGTACTAGCCAGCCTATACTACGGAGGTCATTTAAACTGGTCATCCACGCGGACGAAGTCGCGGGCAAAAGTCTAGTTCTTTTATAAAAACGTTGCCCCACACTAGGATTTCTCCTGTGTCGTGGGTGCGTTTATAGGTCGACCAGAATCTGTTGGCAAAAGTAGAGATTAAAATTCGTTGCTATCAGCACTGGGGTGAATGGACGAAAGAGTTTTAGCTTACACTAGCAATTTTCAGAATTTTACACAACTCGTACTTCATTTGAAAAGTGACTTATATGCATTGCCGTGCCAAAATCATTATTTAATTTAATATTTTGATACCATGAGATACCTACACATACTTACACAAACAGTCCAGACCCGGAACAAAAATTTGCTTCGTACGGGAACCGAACCTGCGACACGTCGCGCAGCAGCCAATCGCTAAGCCACTACGACAACCGTGCCGCCAAATTATGCAAATATATTATATGCCGCCGGTATATTGTTCTGATCCTAACATGATTAGGTAAATAGAGATTAGTCAGTAATTCGAAGCAAATAAAAATAAGTTATTTACATAGTTTTATTAAAATAAACTTTATTATATCTCTCTTGCATGTCTGTCTGCCCGTCACAGACGGTTTTTTCTCAAAAACAACGTAAAAAATATGACGTTGTAAAATAAAATATAATTGTACCTCCCTTATTTAAGTGCTTCGGCTTAAGTGTCTATTAGATGTCCCCTGAGATGCTGACTTTAAAAAGGAAACAATTCTATGTTGTGACAGCTTTCTTTTCAATTTAGTTGGCAGGCACCATATTAATTAAACAAGCTCTCTACTGACCCTTCACCAAACAAAAGTACAAAGATTCCTCTCTCAGATCATGAAAACAAGGGAGATGTGCTAAGGCGCTATTGAACTTGAGGATTTAGTTTGACCACAATCATCGTAATAAAAACATACACGCTGGCCACGAACCGAACACGATCGATGATAATAATATGTATTTAAATACATTGTTTTAGTTTAATGCTAATGTTGAGTGACGATTAACAGTGTTAGATTAGGGTTGTGCAGAGATCTTTATATTCACACGAAGCGCTTGTAATTGTGTCGAAAAATGTTCTAAAAGTGGCGATAATTGTTCCCGTACTAATTTGCTGTGATGGCATATCTTTTTATTTCTATGATCTGAAATTCCTCGCTTAAACACCTGTAACGCGAGTTCTTAGAAGGTAACGCTAAAAGCCTCGGTCATTTATATGATGGGTCTACCTGAGCACTCCGCGAGGCTGTGAACTACATCACAACTCGAAGCCGTCATTAGTACGAGGCTAACAACCGGTGGCTTTGTGAAGATTCTTTACTAAATTTATTTAAATAAAATAATGGAATACACACACACTTGTAATAATTCTAGTAATTGTGAAATGAAAGAGAATTTTATTAATTTTCTAGAAAAAACTCTTTTCACACTATTTTTTAACAATATCACATGTATTTTCCTACCAACTACGTGTTTCCACTCTTTGTATATAGTATGTACACGGAGTTTTTTTAATAGTATACTACGATCAACCCCCATATAACCTCATAATTATTTACCAAAGAATCCGCTTTCGTACTTTTGAACATTGTTGCTTGTATCTACGTGTTTATTTCTCATGCAATCTACGTTTCTTCCTATAAATAAACAAACATCAATAACAGTAGTTTATGGTCGAACAATTCATGCTCAGGTTTGTATCAATCAAACAATATAATAATTCAGACAGTTGCGTGGGCAAGTCGTGTAACATATCTAGCTGTACTGTATCGCCAACAAACAACACGTATTCGTTACAAAGTAAATACAACAACAAATAGGTCATAAAAACAAGATTTATCAAACGCCGAACGTCGTCCAATTTATCGGAAATTCGAAATCTAAACAAAAAGCTCGGTTCACTAGCTGCCACCGAACGCGACAACAAAACATCGCCCATACGAAAAACTAATTTCCTAACAAAACATAGGATTGAATTAAAATACAACGACGGAATATATATTGTCTTTTTGCCCAAGCAATAGATACGGTGACTGTTTTTGTTCGTTTGGCCCGGAACAAATAATGTCCAGGGTGATATTATTTAAAGATGGGTGCAGACGGGCCACTTATATTTATATTGCAATGATATAGCGTGTGCTCAATCGATCGCACCAGTGTCGCGTATTTCGCTATCTCCATAAAATTAATTATTTTTTTTCACTTTACATTTTCCTCAAAAATGTTCAGTAAGTGATACGAATATGAAAATATGATAATCCGATAGGGAATATTGTCTAGATTATGAAACAAATACAATTTCATAAAAAAATATCGCGAAAAACTGTTTAAAAAAAACGCAAAAAGAAACTGCGAAAATAGGAGAAAGCCGAGGGGGGCTCAACGCCGAATGAATTATAATTATGTACTCGTATTTTTGTGATGCGACGTCTGAGAGGTTAACTACAATTTCATAATTGCGGCGATCGATAATGGAATGGAACGGAAAGGCTTGATTCAGATATTAACACTTCAATGGATTTCAAAACAATCTGGCATAGTTTGTTCGCTTATTTAGTGTCGCCTTTCAACGGCCTCGCCACCTTTGAAATTCGACACTAATTGACGAACGGGCTATACACACTTTTTTCAAAAAATCGCTTCTTATGACACTCACGTAGTGTAGGTAAAAGAACAGTCTATATTTCCAGCTGGATACAGTCTGGTGCAAAAATGTCAGCACCACTTCACTAGACTATTATTTTATTTCCTGCGGTTTAACTCCAATACGAACTCGCTCAAATTCGAATCCTTCTCCAATACAGTACGGGATGAAACAAGTATTAGATTATTTATAATTGAATTGTCGGCGTGTTGTTTTTACGTTCGTTTGTCAGACGACGCACTTATTGAATTACGTTCCGTGAGAAATTTGTTTTTTACCGTTGCTTTGTTGTTGCCCCGGTAGAACACGTATTTCGTTGATAAAAATATAATGCTGTTGGAATTCAATTTGAAGGAGTTAGTTAATATTGTAATTCGTTTTGTTGTGTCGAGTTAATTTGAGCGTGTATTTGACTTCTTTGGACGGTCGTTTTCGATAGTCGGTAGCCCGAAATAAAATCAGCATTTCCCGATAAGTGAGTGTAAATGACTAAATATACAATCGCCAACACGTACCGAATCTCTCAAAGACTGCTCTGGTCCACTAATTATAACTTAGTTAAGACAAGCTAAAAATACGTCACTCAAACTGTCGCAGCAACCTAGTCCCCCAACATGTACTAACGCACTTTACGACACTAAGACATGAACAGTGATTGATGCTTGAGTGACGGTCAGCTGTCACCTTCGACACGACAATTAATCGTTTTCACAAACTACAGACGGAACCACACTGAATAAATCAAAATGCCCATGTTTTTCATATAAGTGTAGAGAAAAAAGTTTGGGAAACAGCTTCTATCATTCACCGCGAGAACTGCCAATTTGTTTGCGAACGTTCGAGGGAGAATGTCACGGTGAGATCCTCCCTCGAACGTTCGCAAACAAATAAATTGTCAGTTCTCATGGTGATATCATGCGGCATGTCGGTACAGAACAGACCAGCAGTCCACCCCCGATCGAATGAACATGGAGAGCAACAAATTACATAATCTTGATTCTAAGACGGTAGGTAGGTATTTGTTATAAAGATGTAGTATACTAATAGTATCTAACACGCACTGTTGACCTTTAACCCTCATACGTCCCCTGGCACTTTCTTACGTACGCGCGTTAAAAAAGCGCTTTTATTACCACCGCGTTTTTAATCGTGCCCTATTGGATTTTCAACGCTCGGCGTTAGGCATTGAATAGAATGTATCTTATCACTGACAAACGCCTACGACGCTTTTTTTACCGCGCGTTAAAAAAGCGCCCGTGCCAATGAGGCCTTGCTCTTAGTTTTCTTCGTTATCCATTTATTTTCTATCACCACTGTTCAGTGAAATATTGACACATCGTTAACAAAAATTTAATAATAACCTATACACCTATACCAAATTAAGGTAAAGCTAAGTAATTATAATTACCTACTTTGAGAATTTATATTTTATTTCTAGTTACTGAATCAATTAGTTGACGAGAGAATTGTTTGCTACGAGATCGTAGCTATGATTAATGAAGTATGTACGAGATCATCGCTACGGCGTAGCTTCCGTGCCGTGCGTAGCTACGAAGTATTAAGATGTCAATCCTAATAATTTCAAGAAGACTTATTGTAGAAAATGGAGCAGGAACAGGATGAATAGTTTATCCCGTCACTTTCATCTAATATTGCTCATGGAGGAAGTTCTGTAGATTTAGCTATTTTCGCGCATACATTTTGTAGGAATTTCATCAATTAATATTTATGTACTTATAAAAAAAGTAGGTATTGACATAATTATACATTTCACTACATATTATAAAACAAAGTCGCTTCCCGCTGTCTGTCTACGTATTATTATTATTATATATTTATTCATCTAAGAAGTAACAAAGACTCATTATTATACATACTTATTTTTACACAAAAATTAACCTAATAACGACGGCTATAATAGGTGACATGCAAGTCACTACACCGTCTAATGTACGGACAGTCTAGCTTGTCCGCTATCATAATCAATACGCCGTTGAGACTGCTACGAACCCTGTGTACCAGGGATGCGCATCGCTTACGCATTGTTGCATAGAAGCATAACATGGCAAACATGCCCGAAGCACTGCAGTGACGCGGCAGCCCCCCCCTGAAAGCGTTGTTATATTGGTATGCTTAGATATTTAAAACTACGCAATGGATTTTGAAGCGGTTTTTTTTTAATAGATAGAATGATTCAAGAGGAAGGTTTATAGCACCCGTGCGAAGCCGGGGCGGGTCGCTAGTTTACAAATAATTATTAAGTATTTAATAGCAGACCTGATTTTTGCCAATATCAATGACAATTATATTAAAAGCATTTATGTTCACATCAATCGATCATTACACTAACATGTTTGCCTGACTGATTGGATTGGCTTGATCACTTTGTGATGTTGTCTGTCAGTCCGTGCCCCTGGTTACACGTCACGTGTCGGTCGGCACTGTTCTGAAACTATTACGTGCTGTTTACTCCAACGTCCACAAATACCAATTACCATAGTAAACTTTAATCTTCATCTTGATACTATTTCTAGATACACTATATATTACATAATATTTACTGTGATATTGAACAGAACTTTATAAATTTCATATCAGCCTTTTCCATTCTATCGCCAAAGTAAACTGTATCAAGTAGTTATTTCAACACGAATCGCTGATTGAATTTTTATTATCCTGCTATCCTACTAATATCATTCTTCCTACTAATAGGTACCTATTATAAATGTGAAAGTTTGTGAGGATGTATGGATGGATGTGATGTATGAATGTTTGTTACTCTTTCACGCAAAAACTACTGAACGGATTTTGATGAAACTTTACAGTGATATAGCTTATACATCAGAATAACACATGGGCTACTTTTTATCCCAAAAACGCAGGCGAAGCTGCGGGTGGAAGCTACTATTACATTTTACAAATAAAACGTGGTTTAGTTTAGATCCATGATCATGAGCTACGGTTCGTACATGACTGTAGTAACTTAAATAAACTTTAATTAATCTCTAATGATCTAACCCCCACAGGAAATGATCCGAAACCGGAACCTGTACCCAAACAACCCTTTCATTAAAATTTAAACTCTTAGTTAGAGTTGTTCGTTAAAATACTCGGTTATCGTAAACCGCACACAAACACGTAATACATGCCGAACGGTTCGCGGCCTACCGACCGTTTGCGGAAACTACCGAAGCATTTCATTCTCGTATCGACAAATATAATATACCGTCGGCTTGGTAATTTATATGAGGGGAGGTAAGTAAGGGGGGGGGGGGCTATTTGATCGGATAACCGCACTGCGAGGCTTTCCCGGAAATATCATGTATTTTCCTTGAACCGTCAAATGTCATACCTTGTTATGATGAAGTATTCACAATGATAGCTAGGCTCAGAGTTGCATTATGTTAAAACTTGAAAAATGGTGAAAGCATCAATGTTTCATGCAGTTTTAAGTTGCATACTTGATATCCGGCCATAAACCACAATTTCACAAGTAGCACAAACTTTAAGTAGGTAATTGGGACAGTGGCAAACCCTACAAAAGCACTCAGTATCGAAATAAGTAGTAATTTATTGAAAACAATGCGACAATCGTACAGAAAAGGCTTCTGTGATTTCACAAGTTTTCCGTTTTAGTAAAACGAGTGTGAAAATAACAAAGGTATACAGAACTCTGAATAATTTTCATTTTTCGTTTCACGGCGCGTATGTAAATGTGGGCACCTAGCAAAGAATTCGTTTTAAAAGAATTGAGGGCAGAGGAATGTTCGTAAGCTCGAGGTATTTGACCTGAATTAAGTGAATATCGTTAAATAACATAACTTAAATCATAGCTATGTACTTAGCGACGAATTGCCGATCAGTCGATAAGTTACAATCGATGGTGGAATCGGCCATCGGCTATTGTAATAAACGAGTAATATACGAGTAACTTCCGATCTATTAAACTTACTTATTGATACCTAGGCTTCCTACTCGTATCTATACCTATTGCTAAAACATGGCCAAATTAACGAAAATCAGAAGGCTATCTTTTTCAAATACCTATTTATTAGTTCCTGTGATTTATAAACTAGCGTTGCCCTGCGGTTTTACCCACCGTTTAAAAATAAATCAGATTGTTTATCCGCCCACGCTATTAGGTAAGTATCTTAGGTACTTCGTTTTCGCTTAACGTTCTTCCTGACTTCTTTTCTATTTGCTTGGCTCCTAATGGTCATAGCGTCATGTTTAATAACCTATAGAAAGAAAGAAGAAAGAAAGAAAAACGTTTATTTGGCACGAATAATACACAGACAAAAAAATACAAACTAAACAAAAATAATAATAAAATTGCTGTGTAGTGGTTGTGCCAAATAGGTTCAGTTCAGCATGGGTGTCAGGCCACTAGGGCCTGACGCTGATTTTCAACTGAACCCATTGTGACGTGACCGATGTAAACCAGTTTGATAAGTAGATAGATAGATTAGGATGATAGATAGGTAGATTAGAGTGATAGTATGTTTTATTGAAATAAATACGATGAGAATGAATAATAACAAGTATGTACGTAGGTATATTAAAAAATAAATAAATAAAAAAGGCACTTTCATCCCGCAACTAATATATTATAGGTAGGTACCTACCGTACCTACCTACAGTAATTGTTATGGTCGTTCGCCTAATTGCGCTGCCACGCTGTGTGAGTGAACAAAAAATTTAAAGCATCAATTCAAATGACATAATACAAAACACTTAATAGGTAGTCGAGCGAGTTGAAACCGGTTTACAGCGAGGCAGACGCAACTCCGGCACGCCACGCCATAATATAATTCATACCGCCATTGCTCAGTGCGCGCCTGCACGGTATAGACCTGAGTAACGGTTAGGTGACCTATTATTACTTAAATATAAAAAATAAAAATTGCTCATAAATTATGTTTGATAAAATAATATATAAAAAAATGATCAAGATACTTGATTACTTTACAATTATAAAGTGCAACAGAATTAAAAACAATAAACAATAAAATCAAAGGCTGATCGACAATTAGGTATACGGATCCATTGAGGGTGAGTAGGTACAGAACAATGGAGTGCATCAATAAGTGTATCTTTTTAAATTTGACGATGAAACTGTTGGTATATATGCTGTACTTATAGGTAGGTACTTATTTTTTTTTTTTTTTTATATTTTTGTTGTTTTCTTAGATCGCATCAACCTACCATTGTAAAGTCGAGAGTCCCGTGTTATGCTGGTCAGCGTTATTTCTGACGGCCTTGGCTGATTATTAGCCAAGTTTCGAATCCGACTGTCAGTTTCAGAGATTAGAGCGTTCAAACAAACACTTCAGCTTTATTAAACGAGTATTAATTAGTAGGTAGGTACTTAGATGAGTAATTAGTCCACATCAGGTAAGTATTATCAGAAACAATATAGCATACATTCTACCACAAAATAGACACTAAAGCTATACCCAAACGCACCTTAATTTTTCATCCCATCAATCACGGACCACTTGCCCACCCCTGGCCAATAGTGCGGGCCGCGGGGCAGGTAATCCCGCGGTCCGTCCATCCCCGGCAGGATATAAAGCGGTCATCTATCCCCTGGACTAAACCGCTGTTGATTTTAGTCCATCGTATAGTTATTTTATTAATGTTGGCGGATTGTTTCACACAGTAAGTAGCTCCGTGTATGTATATTGTGCAATAAATCAATAATGATGATTGTGATTGCTAATTATAATAACGTCGCCTACTGCTAACTTGTCCTACACATTTGTGTAAATAATAAAGAACAGCGGATGATGGGAAAAAATATATGGGGCTTGGTCCAAAAAAAAAGTTAAGCGGCCACTTCTGGAAGTAACATTCATTTCAAGGCATTTCAATATTATGGTTCAGTTTTAAGGTAAAAGACCATAAAATGATTTCGATTTTTATCGGTACTTTACGTGACCTTATTCCCTAAGAAATATCATGGATGATGTATGAATATTCCTGAATTTGTTATAATGCTGTGATAAGTACCTATCCATGCAAAACTAGAGTTGAGTTGATTAATTAATTTACAGTATTTAACGTATAAGGTATTGCTACTCAATTCAATTAAGAGTAGTATTTAAAAATGCTAGAAGATTGCCCACTGCCAGAATCTCGTTCAAGAAACAGACAATTAATTTAAAGTATAAGAGTTCACAGTAAATTACAAAACGTCAGCACAGAGAAGAAACTATTTGCTCTCAATGCAACAAAACAATAATACAAGTTGTAACTAAAATTAAAAAGGTTAAAACTTCCTCGGTTCTCGTTCAGTCCCGCAGAGATTATACGAGAACTTATGATACAATATCCGACAATACCGGTTAACTGCGAACAGTAACTATAGTGAGTTCCCATATTGGAAAAAAGTTTGCCGACGATTGTAACGATAAGAGCTTCGATATGCCCGAAGGCACACCTGTAAGAGCATGTCCAGATGAGGCGTTTTGCGCGCGAGTCCACTCGCGCGTATATATACTCTCGCGCGTTGCCGAGATACTAGAGCTACATACATCCCGTCCAGATGCTGCTGCGCGTTTCCTCACTCGCGCGTAAAACGCTTGCAATGAGCGGGACTCTCGACTACGCGCGAGTCCGTGGCGTGTGGACGTACATTTTTATAACTGGTAGGGAATCCCTCCTAGCGTAGAAACGCGCGTAAAACGCGGCATCTGGACGCAACATAAATTGAAGCGCGTGTCAGAAGATTAGATTGGTGAGTACATTGTTATAGATATATGTTAGAGATTATTTGTGATTTATCAAGTATTTATGAATATGTGTAGGTAGGTGTCCAACACAAAAGGGATTTTATTATAAAATAACACAATTAGGCAAGACTAGACTTTTATTTTTGTGACTCGAAAAACTAGTTGCTCATTCCAAAAGAAATTACCGATGGAGAAGAATGAGCAAGAAACTCCATGGTTTATTTTATACATATTGTTTTCATCATGATATACACAAATTAAATTTAGTCATAACCATTGTAAAACATGTAGGTAGAAAAACAAGAATATTCCTACTTAATATAACTAGATCATTTGGACAATCATTTTCATTTAAATTAGCAATTATAAAATGAGGATACACAAAGCATAGCAATATAGCAACATAGATATAAAGATATTAAATTAACATAATTTTAGAGAATAATAACACTGTACTTAACTCAAGTGGCACCTCGTAGAAACGATTGGTAAAAAGTCAAAGATTAAAAGATTAGAATAAAGGTGATACGATTTATTTTACTTTAATAATTATATATCCAAAATCTAATATAAATATATGAATATTAACTATGTATTGATTGATAGGATTAAGTATAAATTATGTTCAAAATATAATATGTAGGTATATTATGTATATATTATGAATGTTATGTATATTATGATTGTTATGTATATTATGTATATTATGAATATTATGAATGTTATGTATATTATGTATGTTATGTATGTTATTATGTATATTATGAATGTTATGTACAGGCGATATATTTATAAATTTTAGGCAATGTTATAAGAAAGTAATACTTCCAGGCTTATATAAACTATTTTAGGTATATATGTATACAGGTTATATATATAATAATAAAATATTCAGATTAACAACCATAATACATATATATAGACAAGCATTTTCTACGATTATTACATAATAATACCAATACTTATCTTTTATAACAATATTACGGAGCTCTGCTCACTATGGCGGCCGGACACAGAATGAATCACATCGTACGATTCCGTCTCCTTTTATACAGTGTACCAAACAACGCTAAAAGAACACTTGTTCATAACTTAATGATTTTATGATGTATGATTAATTACAATGGTTATCAAAAATTCTAGAAAGATTTATTTAGTACACAGCTATAAGATTCTTGATATAAAAAAGAACATGTGGTTCCATAACAAACATTTTGTTATAAACAACAGTTGTTCTTAATAACCTATTTATCTTAGATGATATATTGAATTATTTGTATTAAATAAATACATTTAAATTAATTATAATGGCATAAAATACCATAATCAATAATCAAATTATTACTGTTTTATAACACGGCCATTCTGAAATGTACTACGTTCTCGGAGTACAACACAAATATGTTGGTTTTTATTTAGGTACTTATATAATGTAATATTCATCCCTACTGACAATATATTTAAGCACTACAGTCAGTTTTACAATATAATTGTTTTTGATACATGTGGTGACAGAAAACTGTAAACACAGGCACAGCCACAGGTGAAACCAAAAGGCACAACAAAAAGTACAGCCATAGGTTCACAGGCACAGCCACAGGCACAGCCAAAAGCACAGCCCCAAGATCAAAAATATTAGTAGATAATTAAACAGTATTTCTATAGATTTAATTTATAGATTAAACCGTATTTTGATTGATTTTAATGACAAGTTTAATGAGCAAAAATTACTACGACTTCCGTTTAAAGGTTGGCAACATTTTGAATAATCAAAAATACCCTATTCTGTCACGGCCATACTGACTTGTAGTTCGTTCTCGGACTACATAAAATAAATTTAATACTAATTATTACTAAATACACTTTTGTAAGGAAAATTTAACGCTAATACATGTTATTCATTGTTGTAGTCCTATTTATTACATCAAATGGACAAAACAACAACGGTCAGTACTTTGACATCAATCTAAACCCCTCACCTGCTGCACATGAGATGGGCTAGAACAAAGTAACTGACTTCAGCAGTCTCAATCAAAGTATTATACCATCTGTCACATCTGACATCTAATACATAATTTAACAAAGTAACTGACTCCAGCAGTTTCAATCAAAGTATTATACCATCTGTCACATCCGACATCTAATACATAATTTAACAAAGTAACTGACTTCAGCAGTTTCAATCAAAGTATTATACCATCTGTCACATCTGACATCTAATACATAATTTCATATTAAGTACAATATAAAATAAAATATCTCATAGGAATCACACAAAACTTTCATTATTCAACATCATCAATCCATTCTCCTGACCATAGTCTTAATTTATCCTTGGCTACAGTAATATTTCTTAAATTTCCTATTCCCCTTAGGGAGTACCTATCATGAGGTAAGATAGCTGTTATCTCATAAGGACCTTTAAATCTGGGACATAGTTTATCATGACGCCTGTGGTCCTGGTTTACATAAACTATTTCCAATATCAAAAATAATCCTATCTCGCCTTACGGTATCAAATCGAGTTTTGAATTTGTTTGCCTCGGAACACAGACGTTGATAAGCAAGTTCACGATCTGCCCTTACATATATGTTATCTTCGGGAATATTTATATCATTTAAATGTGCTTGGATAGAAGGGATATTAGCATTACAGCCTATAAGCAAACGAATCGGTGTGAAACCGGTAGAACTCTGAATAGTGGTGTTGATTGATTGTTGTACTTTCCACAATCCGCTTGGCCAATCTGACTGGTACTTTGCTCTCAAAGTATTCAAACAATTGGTAAATCATAATATATCATATAAATATACTTATTATCTATAGGTAATATACATTAGTCTTATTGTGACCTATATCTAAAATGTCAAGTTTCATCTTTGTGAACACTTGCATAACAACTATCAGAATTCTCAGCCTCATCTTTGTGAGCACTAGAATCTATCATCAACAATGCCAAGCCCCATCTATGTGAACACTTGCATAACATCTATCAGAATTCTCAGCCTCATCTTTGTGAGTACTAGAATCTATCATCAACAATGCCAAGCTCCATCTATGTGGACACTTGCATTACCTATACATTTAACTGACAATTCTCATCCTCACTTAGTGAGCAGTAGAATTTCTCACCAGCAATGCCAAGCTCCATCAAAGTCAAAAGTCAAAGTCAAAACATTTATTTCAATTAGACCATTTACAGGCTCTTTTGAAATGTCAAACTATATTACAATAGTTGTCAATCGGTTTGTCCGTTATTGTCATCTTCATGAACACTGGCATTACCAATAGAAAACTCTCAGCCCGATCTTAGTGAGCACCAGAATATATCAATTATCATGCTACAATAATCTAACAAGTTTATACATAATTATGGGAAAAAAAAAATACAAATCTATACCTATCTAAATCACTTTCAATCAAGGACTGTGATACTAGAATCTTTTTGTTGAGGCATGATAATGCAGACAGAGCCACGACGGTCGTCTTACCGGCTTTAACCACCGTTGTGATGCTACTCCTCTGCAATTCCTTGGCAAGGGTCTCGATGCTTACACACCAACTCGTTGCTCCGCAATCGTTTTTGTCAGGTCAGGATCAAGCACCGGCAGCGTGATGTCAATCTCCTTCTGGTGTGGGGATGAGACAGCGTCGCGGATAGCCCTCCGAAGATCACTTATTGCCTCAATATCCATTCTGGAAAATACAGTTTAGTGGATTAATAATAATTTCAGAGATCGTATCCCACTTCTGATGTCAGAAGATTAGATTGGTGAGTACATTGTTATAGATATATGTTAGAGATTATTTGTGATTTATCAAGTATTTATGAATATGTGTAGGTAGGTGTCCAACACAAAAGGGATTTTATTATAAAATAACACAATTAGGCAAGACTAGACTTTTATTTTTGTGACTCGAAAAACTAGTTGCTCATTCCAAAAGAAATTACCGATGGAGAAGAATGAGCAAGAAACTCCATGGTTTATTTTATACATATTGTTTTCATCATGATATACACAAATTAAATTTAGTCATAACCATTGTAAAACATGTAGGTAGAAAAACAAGAATATTCCTACTTAATATAACTAGATCATTTGGACAATCATTTTCATTTAAATTAGCAATTATAAAATGAGGATACACAAAGCATAGCAATATAGCAACATAGATATAAAGATATTAAATTAACATAATTTTAGAGAATAATAACACTGTACTTAACTCAAGTGGCACCTCGTAGAAACGATTGGTAAAAGGTCAAAGATTAAAAGATTAGAATAAAGGTGATACGATTTATTTTACTTTAATAATTATATATCCAAAATCTAATATAAATATATGAATATTAACTATGTATTGATTGATAGGATTAAGTATAAATTATGTTCAAAATATAATATGTAGGTATATTATGTATATATTATGAATGTTATGTATATTATGATTGTTATGTATATTATGTATATTATGAATATTATGAATGTTATGTATATTATGTATGTTATGTATGTTATTATGTATATTATGAATGTTATGTACAGGCGATATATTTATAAATTTTAGGCAATGTTATAAGAAAGTAATACTTCCAGGCTTATATAAACTATTTTAGGTATATATGTATACAGGTTATATATATAATAATAAAATATTCAGATTAACAACCATAATACATATATATAGACAAGCATTTTCTACGATTATTACATAATAATACCAATACTTATCTTTTATAACAATATTACGGAGCTCTGCTCACTATGGCGGCCGGACACAGAATGAATCACATCGTACGATTCCGTCTCCTTTTATACAGTGTACCAAACAACGCTAAAAGAACACTTGTTCATAACTTAATGATTTTATGATGTATGATTAATTACAATGGTTATCAAAAATTCTAGAAAGATTTATTTAGTACACAGCTATAAGATTCTTGATATAAAAAAGAACATGTGGTTCCATAACAAACATTTTGTTATAAACAACAGTTGTTCTTAATAACCTATTTATCTTAGATGATATATTGAATTATTTGTATTAAATAAATACATTTAAATTAATTATAATGGCATAAAATACCATAATCAATAATCAAATTATTACTGTTTTATAACACGCGCGAGTGGACTCGCGCGTAAAACGCCTCATCTGGACAGGCTGTAAATGTCGCTAAATCAAGCGTAGGTGACACTGTAAGAATCAATCTCTATCGTGGCTTGTGGGGTCAGCGAGGGGACCGATGATTTGCAGCAGACAAGTCAGACCAGCACGCGTACCTAGAACAAAGTTCTTTTTACCCAACTCGTCATCTCTTCTGCCCGAACACACGGGCGACCCGTACCTACTTGGCGTTGTAGACTTTTGTCGACTGAAGAATAGAAACATTTCCTATCTTCATTTTTAACATCACCATGCTTAAATCATTAGTTAAGGAACCTTAAAAATGTAATCATTATGTCTACGTTCTGTAGTTATAACAGCTTTAACCGCAACCTCCCGAGTAGTTTGTTGAAACAAGAACTGCGCTACGGGTAGTGCACCAACTATTTCAATCAGCTGATATTAGTGAACTAATAACGCTCCGTAATAGTTCAGCGTTTATTGACGATCAGTTGGAGATCATGAAGTGCGTTGGCTCGTTAAGACCTAACCTAGTGTTTTAACTTAGTCTGGGTACTTTGTATGGAAAGTTCTGGTGCGACTATTATATTTTATTACCACGTTTTTATTAACTCGCTTTCTTGTCTGTCTGTCTGTGTGTTCGGTACAAATTTTGCAATTCATGTTTCAAGCACTTTCTGGCATCTATGTATGTAATTTGGATGACAATGCATCCAATTTACTAACCCATTTGGTGCTACTTTTCCGCAAAGAAACCCAAATTACTATAGAGACTTAATATCATGAACCTCATCCGTACTAAAGGCATATCCCACCCCACTCACATTTCAGGACCCTACACCACCCTACGAAGTTACCACCTACTTAGTTCACAAATTAAATCCGAAGTCGGAAGTGACCCGTGCCCTATCGTATTGAATACAGTTTGTTACTCCAAAGTTTACCACTTCGCTAAGAAAACTACGGACTTCGGCAACACAACAATGTTGTACCAATAATTACTCAATCAACTCCGCCTACAGCCGTACTTACTAAACACAGTATTTTTCTTCAAAATACTAAGTTGAAAGTTTTTGTTGCTCAAATTGAAATTTTGTAAGTTAAGTGGGCGATAAAATAAATAATAAATATAACGGTTTCCATTTAGAATTACTGAATTGGGACTTGTTTTTGTAAAGTCTAGGTTTACCTGCCTCTAACTTGTTATTTACCTAGTACTTTTCTATTCCAGCTCAATTGCCTACGTATTTCACAAATAAATACGAGTAATTATGAAAGCTTACGATTGCTATCTGAAGCTCATGCTTGCCCATGGTAGTTTGTCCATTGTCCATAATAAATTATATGCATACTTGGGTATGTGCTCACCTACTAACAACTTGGGATGCTAAGTTTTTTTTATATATAAGTAGGTACTACGATGGTAGCAAACAGGCGTACGGCCGCCTGAGAGAAAGGCACTGCTTCCAGCAACCGATAGCATTCTCGAATGTTGACTGATCCACAGACTTTATTAAAAACTGTTTAATTTAAAACTGCATAGAGTAACGTTTATTTTTAAAAGGAAACACCTCAATTTATCTCTCATAGGGTTGTATTACAGAATCGAACTCAAGACTCAAGCACTCAAGCATTACTTAAAACTAGTTTCAACCAATCAAATGGCTTTAGGTAAATCTATGCTTAAGACGAGGTCTGTGCTTGAGTATCGTTCTGTAATACCTATGAGCCATAAATATGATATTCAAAGTCAGTTAACAAAGACGCGAGCTACAGAATACAGAACTAATTTATTCCATGACACAGACTTCAACTTAAAACTTTGAAAGAGCTTCAAGTCGATTATAAAACGAATAACACAAGTCTAGTCTGAAA
Source organism: Thalpophila matura (assembly GCA_948465475.1). Taxonomy (NCBI): domain Eukaryota; kingdom Metazoa; phylum Arthropoda; class Insecta; order Lepidoptera; family Noctuidae; genus Thalpophila; species Thalpophila matura. The sequence goes on from OX419178.1 coordinate 457,366, forward strand.
CCAGTTTGGAACTTTACACAAACTAAGATTTATGCTGTAAAATTTTCAGTTGAAAATCATTTTTGGACAACCAGTAATGGGTGAACTTGGCTCCCTGACAAGTTTCATAGCTTTTTATTTTATGGCAACGAACTTGACCCATTTAGACGAATGTGTATCTAATGCCAAAGGGAAGTGACACAGTCACGAGTGACCTTAGTTAGGTACCTTATGGCATATGATGTGGGCTTAAAGCCAGCTTCCAGACCAGAAAGGGCTATGTTTCGATCTGAAACATAGCCCTTTCTGGTCTGGAAGCTAGCTCATCTGGCATGGAAAAATTAACACAGATGGTCGTTGAGTCATACGGTATCCACGACTTGTGGTATCAGCCTAAACTAAGCAATGAGACCACTAGTGGCGGAGGGACTAAGACTGTGACCACGATTCAAAAACCACATAATTAAAACTGGACTCACGTTATGGGTCGGTCACGTCGGTTACGTGTGGTCAAGTCGGAAAACTATTTTAGTACCGACCTATGTCTTAAGTTATTTCATTTTAGTACCACAAGAAACGACTGCTCTCAAGGTTTAGACTCACTTGGTGTACAGATTGGTTGCAAATACAATCTCACATTATTAGAAGCAAAACTAGCGCCATTTTAGCCTAGATCCAAATCAACTCCATCCTTTAAACCAGCTAAAAACGACTAAAAATAGACACAAAAACCAGAACTACCCTCTCCTAAAGCGGACATTAGCGCGCTAACCCGCGTCCATTATGCTGCGAAACGGCGGCGTGTCGCCACTGCGGCTTTGCTTCACTTATTGTGGGATAATCTGGCTCAGGGCGGCCTGTTGACTTAGCGGACACGCCGCCCCAGCCCCCACTGTTTATTGAAAGGAACAGATCTTCCACTTTAGATAGAACATGCATTTTGTTCATGCACAGTGGACGCAAGTGTGTTTTACAAGCTGTACCTATTTTGTTTAGTTTCTATCAAGCAACAAGTAAATTATGGTAGATTGTTATTGTTTGAGGACGCCGCGCCGGCGCCAGTGCCAGCGTAGCGCGAAGCCCTCTCTACACGTCCTACTTAGATTATACTAATTAATTTGGCGGAACTCGAGTTTCAGATACCTACTTACCTAGTTTTATTTAATCAATCACTTCTAGGTTATGTTTTAAGTACATACCTAGTTTTAAGATTATAATAATAAATGGTCAAGTCTGCGTAACGCGTTCGTTGAATAGATGTATCTACCTACCTAACAACAGCCTCAGACACCACGGCTTGTCTTGCAGCCGAAGTGCGGGCCGCATAGCGCGACACGCGAATATCCATCGTGCTCTTGTCACCGTTGGCGTGCCAGCTGTATTAGAACCCAATGGCTTGGCACGTGACGATGGCAGGAGACCGGACGGTATGTCATTATTCCCATGGAAGATGGGTAGGCCTTTAGTGTGGGACGCAACATGTGTCGATACTCTTGCGCCATCCCATCTTCCTAGCTCAGCGCGCTGTGTGGGCACTGCCGCTGCTGCTGCGGAAAACCTCAAACGGCGAAAATATGATAAACTTATCAATAATTATATTTTCGAGCCGTTTGGGGTTGAAACCCTGGGGCCGTGGGGTCCGAGTGCTCATCTCATATTTAAAGAGATCACAAAACGATTGGTTGACACTTCCCGTGACTAAAGGGCTGGCTATTATTTTGGCCAAAGTATAAGCATTGCCAGTCTTTTGGGCACGCTACCAGTTGACAGCGATGCGGAAGTATTTTTTGACGCTCTTTAGTTTATTTTTGAATTTAAATATAATTATTTTAAGGCTCTTTTTGTAAATAAAACTGTATTATATAATTATGTAAATAACTCGAATAAACATACTAGTAATACACTTAATACAGAACCTACCTAACCTCAATAATATTATTATCGGAGAAAAATGGCCAATCGCCGAATTAACCAAGAATTAACAATAGGGAAGGACTTACCAGGTGTAGGCTACTGCGACCGGCGGCTGCTCGTGTGGGCTTTTCTTCAGAAGATACTGTCCAACACGTAATCGATTTCACTTCACTTCACTTTCACTTCTAAGCAAATAACACCTTCACTACAGTCACTTATTTATTACCTATTACACTAAAGAACAGATACGATGAGAAACAATGCACTTCACAACAGTACCTTTGATAGTAGGTACTTATTTACTATTTAGGTATAAATTAATATATTCTATTCTATTTTTTGTATATGGCAAACAGTGCCGATGTCGACAATTCTGCCAATGACGAAGTGAATTGGAAAAGCAAGTGTGCAAAAAAAAAAAAAAAAAAATATATATATATTTTTTTTAGATAAAAATTCTTCGGTTGATATGTTGAACTCAATGTAGATCTTGTTGGGTTAGTACAGGACTGCAACAAACAAAGAATAAAAAATAAATAAATACATAATATAATAGTTAAAACATTAAATAAAAATATACCACATCCACATAGAGATATTTTTTTAAGTCAAACTTATAATTTAATATTATTGTGACGGATGAAAATCATCAGCGCCACAAACAGGTCAGGAGAGGGATATGTCAGAAGAGAAGGGAAGTTAATTGGGAGAGGGATCTTTAATTTATGAAGACGACTATAAAAATCTAAAGTAGGGACGTTATTCGAGCATTCGAAGAATATATGTTCTAAAGTGCCCTCCTCTAACCCGCACTCACAGAGGGAGGAGTCTCGAACACGAATTTTTTGCAGAAAAACAGGAGTACAACAAAAACCTAAACGAATTCTACAAAGGACAGATATTATGGTTTTGGAGACTTTTTTGTAACCATAGAACCAAGGTTTTGCTTTTATAATTGGTTGCACTGCATAAAAAAAACTGCCCTTCTTCTTGCTAGATTTATTCCACTGTTCCTGCCATGAACACTGGAGATTTAATTTTGGAAGGCTTAACAGGTCATAACTCTGATAGGTATTATGTGATAGGTCAGCTGTCACAGATGAGCAAGCACCCTTGGCCAAAGCATCAGCGGTTTCGTTTCCTTTAATGCCACAATGACTAGGTATCCAAACTAACTGAACATCTTTTTGATTAGTAGCACAAGAAAATAAAGATTTTTTAATTTTAAGGATAAGGGGACTATGCAATTTACTTTTAAAGGGACTTTGAGCTAAGGCTTGAAAACAGCTAAGAGAATCTGAAAAAATGACGGCTTTCTTAATGTTATGGTGTGATTCTATGAAAAGACATGCTTCCAATATAGCCACACACTCACCCGTGAACACAGAAGACTCCTTTGGGCATTTGTACTGTAATATAATTCTGGAGCTTTGGTAATATACCGCAGCGCCAGTGTTACCACAGTCAGGTAATTTTGAGGCATCCGTAAAAAACATATGAAACCCAATCCATCGCTCCCCCACCACCGCATTAAAAGCCGAATCCGCTGCAGGAGACTTTTTGGATATACCAATGTCAAAGAAAATTTTTGGGACATAAAATAGGACTTCATAAGCGAAGTTAAAAAGGGGTAATCTGGGATACTGAACAATAGAACAATCTAGGTTTTGAAACTGACGCAGTGTTTTTACAATTAGGGGGATTTCTTTATTCTTCCAATAAGTTGAGGTACGGCATATGGAATCTAATTCTCTAAGTTTTGCTAGGAGAGGGTGGGAAGTTTTAGGTATTAACCTAGACAAAAAACGGGAGGCCAGATATTGCCGCCTTAGGGCGAGGGGAGGTTCAGCACACTCAACCTGCAATGCGTTAATGGGGGAGGACTTCATACAACCAGAGATGATCCGAAGGCACTTAGACTGAACCCTATCCAGCCCAGCCAAAGCACCCTTGTTGCATGGAACTAAATGGAAAGTTCCATAATCTAAAACACTACGAACTAAGGCGTTATAAACTAATTTCATGGTGTAAGGATGGGCTCCCCACCAAACACCCGCAAGAACTTTTAAAATTGAAACTACTTTTTCGCTTCTTTGAATTAAGAGGTTTATGTGGTCTTTACCAGTTAATTTTGTATCCAAAAAAACGCCTAAAAATTTTACTTTATTGACCAACGGAATATTGTGACCTAAAATACTTACCGAAATGTGCGGAATCAGTCTCTTGCGAGAGAAAATAACTGCCGAACTTTTTGAAGGGGATAATGAGAGACCATGGTTTAAAAGCCATTGATTCAAAGAATCCAGAGAGAGGCAGAGAGATGACGCAGCGTCAACGATGGAGGGATCTGTCACATACATGACTATGTCATCGGCATATTGTAAAATTTGACAATTGCTATTAAGGCAAGAGCCAATATCAGCCGTGTACAGGTTGTAGAGTAAGGGACTGAGGACAGAACCTTGTGGAAGTCCCTTCCAGGTCTGTCTTTTATCAAATTCCTCTCCCTGGACTCTCAGAACCAAAGAGCGGGACATAAGTAGTCCACATATACAATGTATCATCTTAACCGGAAGCCTCAGCTGGTGCAATTTTTGCCTGAGAACGGGAAGAAGTACATTGTCGTATGCAGAAGAAATGTCGAGAAAGGCGGCAACAGCGGATTCGTTTTTGGAAAACGATAAGCGGATGTCCGCTATTAGAACACCAACACTATCCATGGTACTGAGCCCTTTCCTAAAACCGAACTGGTGATTCGGCAGTAAATCCCTCGACTCGACTATCCACTCCAGACGATTTTTAATAAGGTGTTCCAGTAATTTAACCAAGACTGAAGATAAAGCAATTGGCCTAAGGCTATTCGGATCATCTGCATGTTTGCCTGGCTTCAATAAGGGAATAATGATTTGTAATTTCCACTGATCTGGGACCCAACCATGACAATAGCAAAAATTTAGAAAATTTAGAAAATATGTTTTAGCCTTATCGCCAGAATGAGCTATAAAAGAATATGGTACACCATCAATACCAGGGGCTGAATCCCGGACATGTCTGAGTACCACATTCAGTTCCTTCAAAGTAAATGGCGCATCAAAAGGATCATCTGAAGTAACACACAAGGGCAAGTTGAGGCATTCGGATGAGAGTGGAACAAAAGATGGTGCTATTTTGTCAAAAAAAGATTCAGCTGTTTCCCTAGTGATAGGTGAAGAGATTGATGGAAAACAACCACGCCTAAACCTATTAATGCTCTTCCACACTGCTGAAATAGGGGTAGAGGGAGATAAGGAGGTGCAGAACTTAATCCAACCTGCACGTTTCTTTCTACGAAGGAGACGTTGGGATCTGGCATAAACCTGTCTATATACAACTAGGTTTTCAGTGCTCATTGCCTGATTGTAACGCACTTCGGCCTCGTTTCTCTCCTTGATTGCTAAAGTACATTCTTGGTCCCACCACGGAGGTGACGGGATTTTATTTCGGGCACTGTTTCTCAAAGGAAAGCAAGAGTCTGCACTAGTGGTTACGGCCGCAACAAATCCTTCATAACAGCTCTGGGCATGGCAGTGACCAGCAGAATCTGATAAACTTGAATTTAAATTTGGAAGAACATCAATTTTGTCCTCCAATAATGATAAATATTTCGCCCAATCTGGTTTAGACAAATTATATTTCAGAAGTGGAGGAGAAGCTTTTTCTAAATAAGTTTTATTAATTAAAGATATAACAATAGGGTAATGATCACTGCCATGTGTTAAGGATGTGCATTCCCAATGTGTTGATGCTGCCAACTCAACCGAACAAAATGTAAGGTCAACACAACTCTTTTGCTGTCCGGGAAGAAGTCTACGTGTTGAACAGCCATTATTTAGAATGCAGAGATCTAAGTCATCCAAAATTTCAACCAGAGCTATCCCAAAGGCATCACAGCGTTCTGAACCCCATCTAAAATGGTGGCAGTTAAAGTCACCCATGACTAGTATTGGACCATGTACATTAGTAAAAATGTCTTTTAAAATAGTTAAAAAGTCATGGTGGGGATGAGCAATATATAAAGAAAACACTGTAATGCCTTCAAACCTTCCTGCTACAATGCTCATATCACCTGAAAGTGTAGGCAAAGATACGGGCAAAAGTGGGACCCGATTGTTGACAAAGAGAGCTGACCCTCCATAGCCATCGGATCTATCACATCTAAGTATGTTGAAATGTGGTATACGGAAGCTGAGACTTGGAATAAGCCAAGTCTCAGCTATGGAACAAGCAAGTGGCTTGTACTTATTTAAAAGGAATATGAGGTCGTGCTTTTTATGCCACACGCTCCTCACATTCCACTGTAGAAATACTTGGCGAGCTGCCATTTTTAATTTGAAATAAAAGAGTTATAAGTTGTTCGGCAACGTTGGACGGTAAATTAGAATTACTAGAAGACAAAATAGTTGGTAAGAGATTCAATAAAAGTTCAATAATAGAAGTGTTTTTAGAAGATTCTAAATGTGCATTATTAAGAGCGCAGCCATTAGGCTGTACAGGTTGGGGAGAATTAATTATCTGCTGATGAGCAGCTTTGTCATATGAAGGGGAAAGAGGGGCATGGGTCTTAGGCTTAAGAGTCACTGTTTTGCGGTATGACTGAGAATTCACAGATTTGGTGGCATTCGCATAATTACGAGAAACTGTAGGAATGAATTTGCTGGCCTCAGCATAAGGAATGGATTTCTCAGCCATTACTGTTTTAATAGCTTTTTGTCTACCATGCTCGGGGCATGACCTGCTATTAGCGAAGTGATTACCCGAACAAAGCACACAAAAGGCCTCACTCTCAGAAATGTTGCAACCATCACCGGGGTGATCGTGGCCACATTTACTGCAGCGAGGTTTTGACCTACATATTGATTCAACATGTCCAAATCTGCAACACTTGCGACATTGGATTGTTGGGTATATGTACTGCTCAACAGGAAGAGATGTGTAGCAGCAAAAAATCCTTTTTGGTAAGACTTGTCCATCAAAGGTGATAACGCAAGTTTCAGTGGGTTTCCATTCGGAAACACCATCTCTCTGAACTTTCCTGTTGATACGACGAACTTTAAGTATTTGCCCACATCCTGAGGGCACAGACAAATAAGATTTTGCTTCGTCTTCTGTCATGTCAACAGGAACACCAGATACAACACCCATGCGTGTAATGTGGAATGTTGGGATTACAGCGGTGTAACTGTACTTTGTTAACAAGCCATTGACTAAAAAGGAGTTAGCATCCTGAGGGGATGTAAACTCCACAGACACACGGTTTCTACCAATTCGTTTTACTCCATCACGAACGATGTTTGCAATATTATTTTTAAAAAGAAACATTCCAAACGATACTGGGTGTAGGGTAGTGCCGGAATTTGGTTGAGTCTCTATACGAGAGACGTGTACAATGAAAGGGGACTTATCCATTGCCGAATATTTAAGACGACCAATTTGAGCTTTTTGATGCTTAGTTGGAGGACTAGGTGTCAAAGTTTCTTCAACAACGGGGCGCTTACGTGACGGTTGAGATACACTTACACTTTCTGTAACACTACAAACAACATCCGCAAATTGCGATAGTGGATAGTTCGGGGAAAATGGAGCTGGGGGAGAAGGAATATCGGGTAGGACAGGGTCAGGGGGTTTATTTCTATCCATCTTGGATAGGACGGCTAATTATACTAATAAATAAGACGCTCACAATACAAACCTGATAACAAACACAAGGACAACACACTACACCAAAAACAAGTCACAAAAAGATACAACAACCACTCAAAACACCGCTCAAATTCTAAACACACGTGCTAACCAAGAACACCGTGGCGAGAATCGTCAAATTAATATAATATTGCTTGAAAAAGTTTTATGATTTTAGAATGTCATCGGGTTCGCGCGCTCGACTCGAAACGAAAAAGCGCGAGTTTTTCACGCTTGGTGGCAGCACTTTCGCTTGGTTTTTGTACATCGAACTTTGGCTCGCCACACAGGTAGCTGTACGATAACGATATTATGCGATAATGAGTTTTTACCGTCTGATATTTCTAATGGTGTGTCCCAAGTGTGTAGGTACAGGCTCTCTCACATAATATGTGGGACGCGTTATTGCTTAGTACCTACATTTTGTATTAGGTTAGGAAGAATGCAATCTTACACACTGCTACGTTAATAACGAAGCGATTAAGGATACCTTTTTGCAGTAAGATCGCATGCGTACCAATACAAAATGTACCTACTAAGAAGTTACTAAGAACAAATAGGTAGGTAGGTACCTATCGCAATATCGCAAAGACAATAACCCAATCGTTCTACTTGTATCGCGTCGTTATTATCGCAGTAGTGTGTAAGATCGCATGCGTCCTAATATAAAATGTACCTACTAAGAACAAAAATATCGCAACAACGCTTGCGATATTATCGCAAGCTATGTGGGGGAACCTTTATGCAGTAGGTAGGGCTATATTATGGCACAGGAAAAAAACCTCAAAATCCTACAATCGGAATTAATTAATGTATATTTTTTGTGAATTTTAAACATGTCAAAGCCATGTTATGCTTCTATTCTATTCTATGTTAAATTTCAGATGAGTCGGGAGGGACCCGGTAGCTCAGTTGGTTCAGAGCACTAGCCACGGTTCGGCAGAGGTCGCGGGTTTAAATCCCGCTCGGGTCATATGATTTTTGAGAATCACTTATATATTTAATAACTTAATAGAAGCATAACATGGCTTTGACATGTTTAAAATTCACAAAAAATATACATTTATAATGTATAGATGGTGATATCGCATCGATGTCCGATAACTGCAAAGTAATTGGCATTGAGTTGGAAATACTGCATAAAGTTTTCCGATAGATGTCGCCAAACGCTCCTAAGAAGCGTATTACAAAGGGGTCTCAAATTTCAGATGAGTCGGGAGGGACCCGGTAGCTCAGTTGGTTCAGAGCACTAGCCACGGTTCGGCAGAGGTCGCGGGTTCAAATCCCGCTCGGGTCATATGATTTTTGAGAATCACTTATATATTTAATAACTTAATAGAAGCATAACATGGCTTTGACATGTTTAAAATTCACAAAAAAAAAATATACATTTATAATGTATAGATGGTGATATCGCATCGATGTCCGATAACTGCAAAGTAATTGGCATTGAGTTGGAAATACTGCATAAAGTTTTCCGATAGATGTCGCCAAACGCTCCTAAGAAGCGTATTACAAAGGGGTCTCAAATTTCAGATGAGTCGGGAGGGACCCGGTAGCTCAGTTGGTTCAGAGCACTAGCCACGGTTCGGCAGAGGTCGCGGGTTCAAATCCCGCTCGGGTCATATGATTTTTGAGAATCACTTATATATTTAATAACTTAATAGGAATTAATTAAATTTAAACTTTACTCTTAGACACTTGCTTTGTAGATATGGATTTCATATTAATTACTTATCTATCTAGATACCTACCTAGTTCAGTAATTGAGTGGAAGGACAAATTAATATCTACCTAGATACATAATGGCAGAAGATTTCAAAGACACATACATACCTACACGTACATGATTTAAGATTATTTTAAGACTAGAATTTTGCCCGCGACTACGTCCGCGTGGACTACAATGAAATGACCAGTTTAAATGACCTCCGTAGTGTACGTTGGCTAGTACTACCAAGAGGTCAAGCTGTATATCTGGTTTTTTTATCAGATGAAACGTGGCTTAGATTTTAAGTTGGACCCTAAGCTATCGATCCGTCCGCGTGGACTACAATGAACTGAGCAGTTTAAATGACCTCCGTAGTGTAGGTTGGATAGTACTACAAAGATGTCAAGCTGTATCTCTGGTTTTTTTCAGCGGAATCAGATGAAACGTGGCTTAGATTTTAAGTTGGACCATGAGCTATCGAACTGTGAAAACCGCATGAAAATCCGTTCAGTAGTTTTCGCGTGATGCGCGCACAAACACACAAACAGATAAACAGACAAAAATTCAAAAAAAAATATTTTCGGGTATAGTTACGTCCCAGTACCCTATCCCGACTTTTTTTCTGGAATATCTTCAATGTACAGACACGGCTTTTTTACAATTTTATAATAGTATAGAATAAGTAAGTACCTACCTACTTCAACTTTCGCACTTTTCACATAGATAGGTAATAAAAAACACTAAACACTTAGACACGGGTCTAATAATAGCGATTAGGTACGTGTCCAAAATTTTTAATTAGGACGGTACCTATCTTATCTCCGACGTTTGGACCGACTTACACCGGCCGTGGTCACGAGTAGACTGTCGGTAACACAGATCATCTTCGCAAAGGGTCGGTATTTGCATCTACCCTCGCTTGATTTTGATAATTGTCAGCCGGCTGCTGACCTCGACCACTTAGCATGACCACGCTAGAAACGGGTTTTGTCTACAGAAGTGACAGATTGTAGAAATATTTCTACCGTTTTATGCATAGGTACCTACAATACGACACCATAGACATTTTTTTTTTTTTGGTTCTTTTCGTCCCTCTTTGGGACAGGCAAAGGGAGCTGAGCCCATACAGCCAAGTCTGATTTAGTTTTCTTTTTCTTCCAATTCTTCTTTTCTTTCTTGTCTTTCTATGATATACTTAATCAAGGCCGATTCTGTTGTTTACCAACTAAACTAATTTAGTCTCGTTACATCTCTTTCTAATAAAAAACATGAGAAAAGGATAGAAGATATTTAATTCTGTCAAATTAGTCCACTTGAATAGTTTTGTTGTCAATTTAGTCGTAATCGCAAAAGGTCATGACTATTTTCCCGTAAATGACAGGGGCGTAGACTAATTTGACAGTTCTAAATATTTAGATTATATTTATCATTACGATCACGTCATAATCGAGTACCTACCTAATCATACTAAGTTTGGGTTGCCCGATCAACATTGACCAGTACCCCGATCATGAGTTTTTTTGACGTATAGTTTCGTTAACGTAAGCATATTTTGAAAATACAGCAGTCCTGGAACATTTTGATAAAATTTTATACAATTAAAAAATACAGAGAAATTAATTATTTAATTTATAAAAATATTGTGTAACAAACGTGTATTTTCAATTCAAAATATGCTTACGTTAACGATACTACACGTCAAATAAACTCATGATCGGGGTACTGTACATAGTATACGCAAAGATTTAAATCGATACGAACCAAAATTTACCTTTCGTTATGATGCTCTGTTTTCTGGACACGCATTTGTATGTACAATCAAAACAAACAGAATATGAATATAAATCTTTTATTATAACCAATGTTATAATACATTCTCACTTACATCTATAAACTTGTAACAACGTACACAGACTAGGCCGATTCACAGGCTAGACATTAGATATTATAGACAAGAATTATCTATTAATAATGTACTATTAAGTACCCGTATAGCCACTGTATAGTATTGAGGATTTTCGCGTACATATCTGAGTAGTATTAATACACGATTAGCGCTGTGTGTAACACCCTCAGATCATTTCTATGATCTGAGGTAACACCCGTATTCACTATGAGGTCTCGAACGCACATTGTACAGAAAACTCATACAAATATGAACATTATTTGTATAACATTAAGATTCATATAAACAAGCGCTTCATATGAATATAAACCTTAACATAATACTTACATGTAATGTTCATATTTGAATAAGTTTCTGTACACTATAAATCTTCATAGTAATGTTCCTAATACAGGAGTGAATCTTGGTTGTGAGCGGTCCTGGCTGTTCTTTGTCTAGACTTTATCTGGAGGTAAAATTATTATCTATTCTTCTTCGGCCTGTGACTGTCGTTTCTTCTTCTTTTTCTTCTCACTTTTAGGTTCTACTACGGTCTCTTCTGCTTCGTCGGCGGGTTGGCTTTCAGATTTCTTTTTCTTCTTCTTTTTCTTCTCTGATACGGCCTCTTGGCTGTCGTTGGCGGCCGCTTGGCTCTCGTCTGCGGCCTCCTGGCTCTCGTCGACCTCCTCTTTCACTTTTATCTTTGATTTCTTTTCTTTTTTCGGTGTGACCTGAGGAAAAAAGGGATTTAAGTTTGATGTTGCATTGCATTATTAGGTGAATAGAGCGATATCGATACAGATATAGAGCATGTACCATGGATCCATGTTCACAAGTGCACATTGCTTAGGGTAACTTTGGTCCAATGGTCAAAATGTCCAATTCTCATATTGTACAAGCAGACGCGTTCCGAGTTAAAATATCATATTGTCAAAATGTCCAATAGTCTAATCGCCAAATTGATAAAATGTAGGTACTAGAACTTCATGGATATTTTATACTATGTCATCACTTCAACAGTGTTAGAATTAACTAATCACTAGCTTTACCCGCGGTTTCTCCCCCGTTGCTCGACTCCTAAGGGTTGTAGCGTGATGTTAAATAGTCTATTACCCATGAATCTAGCTATCATATTAAAAAAAAATTCGAATCCGACTGGTAGTTCCAGTATAAAACTCTCGATATTTATTACCATCCCCATAGAACAAAAACCAGCTTAGTAAAAGGGACAAAAAAAAATTTTTTTTTTTAAGTTAGCACTCACATTTTCAGCACCATCTTCTAGTTTGATCTTCTTGGAGGAGACTTGTTCGCCGTCCTCGTCAGGCGAGTGCTCGCGCTTCACCGGCTTCTGGCCCAGCGTGCTGTCGCCAGCCACTGGGTACTGGAACACCTCGCTGCGAGAAATAAGGGTCAGTTACAGTATTGGACATAAGGCAGTTTGATAGGGTGGGGAGCACTTTATTTTGACAAATTTTAGAATAGAAAGCCTAAACAAATTATTTGCAAGATAAGTAAAATCACGTAAAAATTATCCCCCCCCCAAATGCTGTAATTGCCCATCTCCTGAACAATGCCACTTTACATGATGCTGAAGGTATTGTAAAGAAAAATATCAATGTAATGTAAAGGATCATCTTTCCTGTGTGCTAGAACAAAACACTGGAAACATTACAATTGTTTTCCAAGAAGTGACAAGCAGTCATGAATAAACAAAGATATAACTCTCACCTCTTGCTCTGGTACTTTTCAAACTTCGCCTTAGCCTTGCCCGTCCCACTGATTCTTCTCAGATTACCTTCCTCTAGCAGCCTTAATCTGTTCTCCAACTTGACTTTATGTGCGGCTCCTAACTCGAAGGTCACGTCTTCTCCGAAAGCATCCACCCTCGTCGCCAGCGCCGCCTTCGCAGCCAGCATACGGGACATTTTACCCTTATTCTTTGTACTGCACTGACCAACTAACTGAGCGTGGTAGATGAGACCATACTTTGGTGTGTCTTTCTTTGTCTTTAAGGCCCTGAAAAGGGCTTTCTCTGCACCAAATATCTGCACGGTTGAGGCAGGGTGCTTGGCTAAATTCATTAAGGAACCGGCGTGAGCAATCAACCTAGCTCCAATATGCTCGCCGATCAGCACAGTGAGATTTGGAGCCATAGCCATCATTCTGGCTTTCAAGTAATCTGTTAAATGTGTCCTGTAGTCTGTTATTGCGATGATTTCATCACACAGATTCTGTATATTCAAGATGTCGTCGTCAGATATCTCTGTGCCCATGGAGATCTCGGCTGCCTCTTTGACTTTCTCTTCCAAGTCTTCAGGCAGTATGTCAGACAGATCCGTCTGTGAAGCATTGTCTCGGGTGCCAATCAATTTCACTACTTTGACGAACAGGGTGTTGTCTGTGATAATCTTACCAAGTTCAGGGAAGTGCCAACCGTACCACTCTCGGCATCTCATGACATAGTTGTTCAGTTCCTTGTCTAGATCATCGAGCAGACATTGAGCCTGAACTATCATTGTGTCTATCTTGTCCGGAGAGAACTTCAGTTTATATCTGGAGAGTGAGTGAGCGAGACCGAGTGCCATAGCTGTCATTTCCTTCTTCGGCAGGCCAACGAGGAGGCTGTCCATCTGTGAGCGGATGCATCGAAGCAGTTCCTGGACATTATTATTAGATACACATTGCAAGTCAAACTTTTCTCTAATGGCACTGCCGAGCTTGGCATCTCCTACAAGGAGTTGGTCCTGTACTTCATTGCTGACGTACTTCTTGAGGGCTTTCTTCAGTGGTTTGGATATTTTGCCCTCAATAGCTGCTGTGGTGGCTGCTAGGGCTTCAGCTGTGTCTTCGAACTTTATGAAGTTTTTGAGTTTGACACTGTAAAAATGTGCTTATGAAAATAAAGAGCAAACTAAAAACTCAAAAAAACATGTTTTGTCACCAATTAAGTATTTGTAAGAATTTTGAAAGATGATTAAAAGTGAACTAAGGAGCAGTCCCAGTCTTCAGATTGGCATTATTCACTAGATTTAAAATGAAAAAAGTGTTAGAATTTGTATGAAATTATTTTAAAAGTTAAAATGAACTTATCGAGTTAACAACTAAACTAATATAGTTATAATATAAATAAACTTACACAGAAGAAGCCCCCTCAGGTGTGTTGAACTCGTGGTACAAGTCATCAATCTGTGACAACTTGGAGTCATCCAATAACTAGAACAAAACACAACAAATTATACCATTATCAAATTGGTAAATATTGTAGGATGGTTTTAAGCAATAAGTTTTTTTCGAAAGTTTGTCGATAACCTAATACCTTTTTGGGTTTAGAAATGTTTTGTTACATGAAAAACCAATGAAAAAAAAAATTTTAATTTTTGAACTTGGTTAAGACATTATTGTTAAATCACTAGAGACCGGATTATATGCAATTGCATATTTGCATATGCATTTGCATATTTCGGCTATTTTTTCAGGTTGTTGTAAATTTCGCCTAAAATATACTGATCATGCATATTTGAGCATGTTTTCTATCATTATAAACAGCTATAACTATACAGATTGAGAAAATGCGAAAGTTTGTAAACATTTTCGACCACAACAATATGAATCTTTATACCTATTCTTTATGACAAACCAACAGTTTTATTAACGGATCAATTTTGTCAAAGGTGATGCCAGCAAATATCGCACCTATGCATCAACATTTAAATAGGGGCAGTATTTGTGCAGTGGCCTTAGTGGATGTAAAATGATCGTTTTCAAATAATTATAAAATATTTTAAGTGCCAGAAGTCACAATCTTACTACTCTGAACATTTGGAACACTTTTTACTTTAATTAACGTTTTCAAGAACAAAAATGACAACATCTCGTTGAAAATGTAGTAAATGTTTTATTTAATGTCTTTATAAATAAAAAAATATGTATTTTATGGTATTTTTTTAAATTTGATGTTGCATATTTCGGCATTTTTTTGCGATTTTGTTGCATATTTCGACCATTTATGATGCATATTTGCATGCATATTTCGCCCAATTTAAGTTGCATATAATTCGGTCTCTACTTATCACTGTCCATAATTATGTCCTTCACAATATGTTTGTAGTGCACAACGAAGAACAGATCACTTGCTCCCTTCATAGTCATACTAATAGCCTTTAAAAAACTGTTAAGAGTCAGGATTTCTCTATTCTTTTAATAACCCACACTGGTATCTCAAACTATTTGACAAGTCAATGTGATCACCTAACTTTGAACTTCTTGTCTGTATGGTCGTTGATAGTAATAACAATAAAAAGTTATTTACTGTTGTTATAAACAACAGTAAATAACTATTGTTATGAAATATAAGAGATTTAAAAACAACTGACACAGGTGGTATATTAAGCCGCAACCTCTGTCCTACAGTGGCATCACTCTCACCACTGAGCTACCATGTCCCAACCACAACAGTTTAAATTTTAAAATGTGTTTAAATTAATAACATTAAAATAAGCATATAACATGGCTTTCAGACATGTTTAAAATTCATAAAATATGCATATTATGCAAATAACTATTTATTATATCTAACAGCTTTAAAATAATTTTAAGTACCTATACTACAGTGTAAGTAATATGTTACCAGACAGCATATAAAATTGTTATAGCCGAGCAACCTACAGACAGTACAGAAAGTGAACACAATGATGATTACCACTAATAAATGATTGTAAGTCGATTTAGTGGAATAGTAAAGATCAATGGCCAAAATGAGGTTACACAAACATAATAACTTGTTGATGATAATACAATGTGTTATCAAATCGGAATAAGAATTTATTCATATTTGCTCACCAACGAGTGTAAAAGTAAACATTTTGTAGATCTAATCATGCAAATTGATGTTGTGAAATAAAAGTGTAACCTATATTAATTTAGTAAAACGCAAGTGTTTACAATCCTAGTCACAGCTAAGTTTAGCGTTGTTACATGGAACTTTAATCAAAAGTATGAATGAAATCCTAACCTTTAATAAATTTGGACATATTCATCACTAAAACTATTGAATTATAGATGTAAATACAGTATTTTTCTCTAAATTAAAATCGCATTTTGGCTTATAGGTTAGAATACACACGTGTTGATTTTACCTTGAAAATTGCGTACCCCGCCGAGGTTTCAAACAATATCAACATCTTGAAAGCTTGATTGCACACTTTTAGTAGTCTTTTCACTTATCCAATAAAGTAATTCGGCCAAACGATAATTTAAAATAAACAGGGACGACGCTTCACCAGCATCGCGGGACTTTCACGTTGACACAACTGACAGATTGAAGTGACACTTCACTTGACAGTCATGATTGTGACAGACGAGAAAGTAAAAGTTGCCAGCCGTTTTATATACTTAATTAAACTTTTTCTTGTTTTGATTATTTTTATTTTATGCTATTCTATCCAAGAAGATTAAATACCTACATTAACATTCTTGATTCTATCTCATATTTTTATTTTGTTTTGAATACGCTACATTATTGTTTATGCCCTACGGTCTCATAGATGCTGCGTGTCTTGCACAGTTGTTGTTCTTTAATTTTCAGATTTCGCAATAAAACACGATGAGGCTACCGCTGCTAGTCAGGCGCAGCCGACGATTTTGGGGGGGATCATACCGCAGCTGAAGGCTTTAGGGGGGGTCATACCGATTAATGCCAACGTACTATACCGTGAATTACCGTGTTTGGCGCATTTTTGTACGCTTTTGGGGGGTTCATGTCCCCCATGACCCCCCCCCCCCCTGGGACCGCGCCTGCTGCTAGTGATAGTATTGGATGAGGGTGTTATAAACTGATCATTATAATATCTAGGTACCTACTCTTTATGATACGCTTACTGATTTTCCTCTTGGAATTTATAACTAGACCGAAACCAACTGTACCGATTTGGCAGTGCAGATAAAGCGCCGTATCACCAGGCACTCTTCGGTAAGCTAATCAGCTGCTTCATCCTAGAGCAAGTGACGCAAGTGTTGCCCAACTTGAGGTGTTGCCCCACTTGGGAAGGATGCCAACGGGACCCTAATAGCTAAGCCTACACCGTCTGCCCGTCCATCCGTCTGTCACAGGGCTGTATCATATGAACCGTAATAGCTAGCCAACTGATTTTTTTACAAAATACCTGTAAGTAAGACCGTTATCATGGCAAATAATATTGACAGTAAAAACTCAAAATCCAAGGGGAGTCTCCGTACAACCGGAATGGAACCCTTAGTACGCGAGTCCTATTAGCACTTGGCTGGTTTTTAGTTCTTTTCTTTATTTTGTTTTTCTTTTTTATTAAGTCACTAGCCTACTAATAATTGAAGCAGTAGGTATCTACAATGGTAAGCTCAAGAGCTATCGTTTTATTATATAAATAAAAGTTATGAGTTTTACTTAGTTGCAGTTTTATTTTATTATAAAGACACACAGTACAATCAACCATATTCGCTAGTCAGACATGTTGTTCGGAACAGGAAATAATTAACAGTGTTACCAACTTATTTAATATTACATTGCATTTTTACTTTATTGCCAACACCCCCTTTCAATGTAATATTTCTAAATTATTTATGTACTATTTCTATTTAATTAATTAGACCACACCTATTTACAAACTTTAATAACAATTTAGGATTCAACGGTTTTGTCAGAGCATCTGCTATTTGATCTTCCGTTTTAATATACATAACATAGATTTTTTCTTTCTTAATTAGTTCTCTAATAAAATGGTACCTTATGTCGATATGTTTCAGACGCTTATTAGTGTCTGTCATAGCTACTTTCATAGCAGACTGATTGTCACATAAAACCTTTACAGGACACATATTTTCACATGGAAAGAAATCTTTTAAAATATTTATTATCCAGCATGCCTCACTAGCAGCCATACTCAAAGAAATGTATTCTGATTCTGTTGAAGACAGACTAACAGAACATTGCTTTTTGGAACACCATGCAATTAGACAATTTTTAAACATGAAACAAAAACCTGTGGTGGATTTCCTGTCTAACAAATCCCCACCCCAGTTCGCATCGCAATACCCTATCAATTTAGTCTCATCACATTTATAAACAAGTTTGTAATCTAATGTATATTTAACATATCTAAAAATTCTCTTCAATGCTGACAGTAATGCATCATTAGCTTTATTTTGATACCTACTTAGTATAGATACAGCTACCGACAAATCTGGCCTAGTGCCACAGACCGCATACATAAGACAACCTATCATTTTTCTACACAAGTTTTCAATATTTTTATCTGACTTTTCATTACAATTTTGAATTATGTTGACATCAAAGTTTTGATCCATAGGGGATGATACTGGTTTACAATTTTCCATTTGAAAACGTTTCAAAATATTTTCTAAATAAGCCTTTTGAGATAATTCAGTCACACCTGTCTTTAAGTTTTGTTTTACATTAATGCCAATGAATTCTGATATAAAACCTAAATTTTTCATTTTAAATTCTCTACATAACATTTCTTTAAATTCATTTACACTGTTTTCATTTGTTCCAAAAGTTAAGATATCATCTACATACAATAACACAAATATTTTATCTTTACCCTTATATTTCACATAAAGACATGGATCACACTTTGATTTTATAAAATTTTCCCTAATCATTACTGTATTAAACTTGTCATTCCAATACTTAGGTGATTTTTTCAAACCATATAAAGATTTTAATAATTTGACAATGTTATTGTTATTACCATTTAACAACCCGTCTGGTAATTGTAAGTATACATTTTCATTAATTTCCCCATATAGAAAGGCTCCAGTTACATCCAACTGATGAACAGGTAAATTTAACATGGTTGCAACAGACATAAATAATCTAAATGTGGTTAATTTAGCTACTGGGGCATAGATATCATTTAAGTCTATATCGTTTTGCTCAAACCCCCTGGCTACTAATCTTGCTTTGTATTGCTTTATACCATTATTATTTTTAATTTTAAATACCCATTTACTAGTAATTACCTTACAATTATCTGGCTTTTCACAACATTCCCATGTCTTGTTTTCCATCAGTGTGTTCACCTCTCTTTCAATTGCCTCTTTCCATTTAGAAGCGTCTTCTCTCTCCATAGCTTCCTGGTATGTCTTAGGTTCATCATCATCCAAGACCACATTGTTGCACTGGTAATAAACTGTTTGCTTCTTTATACGCTTACTAGGCTCCCTCTTCTCAGGCTGTGATGCCTCATCTGGTTCATCACTGCTGCACTCTTCACTTAAAGACGGTTCATACAAACTACCATGATCAGAGTCACAAGAGTCAGAACTTGTGACACTCAATTTTTGACAGGTTTTCTCCATACTCTGATCTGGTATTTCACTCTGTTCTTCTTTATCTTCAAACAATGTAAGACGTGGTGCATCGTTATTTATTTCTTTTGGCTTCTCCAAAAATACTATGTCTCTCTTTATCTGAACTATGTTTTTCTTTTCAAAATATATCCTATATCCTTTGGTTTCCTCTCCATACCCAACCATCACACCATCTTCACCTTTGGAGTCCCATTTTGTTCTTTTCTCCTGCGGAGTATGTACAAACACAGGTGTACCAAAGATTTTCAAGTTTTGTATATCAAAACATTTGCCCGTCCAGGCCTCATATGGAGTTTTGACTTTATCAGAGCTTAACGCTGTTCTATTCAGTACATAACATGCAGTATTTGTAGCTTCTGCCCATAATTTCTTTGGTAGTTTCTTGGCATACAATAAGGATCTAGCTGCTTCAACCAATGTTCGATTTTCACGTTCGGCTTTACCGTTCTGTTGTGGAGTGTATGTTACTGTAGTCTGATGTAAAATTCCATGGTGGGTTAACAGTCTTTTCATATCCTTATTAACAAACTCCAAGCCATTATCGCTCCGGAAGTACATAATCTTATTACCTGTTATATTTTCACTCATCTTTATAAACTTTTCAACATAGGTTTTGACTTCATGCTTCCCTTTCAAAAAATAAACACTTCGATAGTTCGAAAAATCGTCCTTCAATAGCAAGAAATACCTCGCTCCTCCAACGGAGGTCTCCTCCATGGGGCCGCAAACATCGGCGTGAATTAATTCGCACGTCCTTGAAGTCGTCGTTTCACTCGTTTTAAAAGGCAAACGGTGTGCTTTGCCTTCCAAACATCCATGACATTGACCATCGAAATCATTATTAACCTCAATGTTATTGTTTGCAAGTACCTTTTTCACATGTTGAATATTTTGATGCGCGAGTTTTTCGTGCCACTCGCTAAGGTTTAATTTCACTTGAGTAGTATTTGCAGCACTATATTTGAGACGCAAGTTCATTATATACATATTTCCACAACGATTTGCCACCGCACAAAGTCTTTCGTTTTTGTAGAAATTGCATTTATTCTCATTAGTCTTCATAACATAACCTTTTTCTGTCACGCGGTTCACAGATAATAAATTAGTTTTAAGTTCCGGTACAAACAATACGTTTTCTAACGTAGTTTCAATCCACTCATGTCCATTATACACCTGTGCTGCCACCTTTCCACAGCCTAATGCACTAATTGCCGTTCCGTTTCCTACAATCACCGACTTCGTATCAAGAGGCGAATACGAAGTAAACAATTGTCTATCACGGCACATATGTTCGCTCGCACCTGTATCGACCACCCACTTTGAATCCGCATATTGTTTGTCCAAATTATTAGCTGATTCTAACATCACAAATGCATTGCTTTCTTTATTTAGCCGATATCTACACTCACTTTTGAGATGCCCGAGTTTATTACAGTAAAAACACCTTTTACTAAACTTGTTTGCCGTATCACTGTCTTTAACTTTGTTTCTGCACTCTGATTGATAATGTCCGAGTCTATTACATTTGTAGCACTTAACACTTTTCTTATTCACTGTTTTCTTCGCAACAAACGCTGATGTTTCCGGTGTTTGATCACCTTTTTCCTTCATGCGTTCTTCTTCAATTAGCAACCTTGCCACCAAGTTATCATAAGTTTGTTTTTCATCAGGAGCCGACTCCCAGGCAGATACGAAGTGCTTATAGCGATCAGGCAATGACATTAGCACCTTGGTTATCACGAATTTTTCAGATATTTCCTCCCCCAATTGCTGTAACTGGTTTTGCATTTCTTTTATTTTTGATAAGAATGTAGACATCTGAATTCCTTCTTCGTATTTGAACTGGAAGAAGCGTTGCTGAATTATATGTATGTTTGTTTCACTTCTTTGTTCATACACAGCTATCAATTTGTTCCACATTTCAGCAGACGTGTTGCATGAAATGATGTGTATCATTACTTCGTCACTGATACGTGTGACTATCAGCGTTTGCGCTTTAGCATCTTTCATATCCCATGCTTTCTCATTTTCTTTGGTCTTGTTCAATTTTCCTTCGACCACATCCAATAAATCATGGCCTCTTAGTACCACTTTCGTTTGAAACTTCCAAACATTCCAGTTTTTTGATCCCTCCAACTTAATGATGCTGAGATTCCCAGTTGTGAGGATATTTTGTTGCAGATTGCCGTCCATCGTGATTCTTGCCTTCCTTCCTGCTTGTGATAACAATTCTTTACACCTTCCCGGCCGCAAATTTTCATAACCTCGCTACACCGCGTGCCGGTATTTTCACTCGCAGTATTTATCTGACTATTTACTTATCTTCTTAGCTATCCTGGGCCCATAACCTTTTATTATATAAATAAAAGTTATGAGTTTTACTTAGTTGCAGTTTTATTTTATTATAAAGACACACAGTACAATCAACCATATTCGCTAGTCAGACATGTTGTTCGGAACAGGAAATAATTAACAGTGTTACCAACTTATTTAATATTACATTGCATTTTTACTTTATTGCCAACATATCGCGTCCTACGATCGTACCTAGGTACGACGGATGGTAAATTAAACTTACCAACTAAAATTAAGCACATCGTAGCGGGGCTAGTGGCTTAATGACGTGGCTCAATGTATCATGAGGTTAAGCTGCGGTGCTGCGGTCAGTCCTTGGATGTAAGTTACTTTGTAAATTACTTACTGAGTGCAGTAAGTAAATTACAATTACAAGTATTCGATATTCACCAGCACCACGATAAGAAATAGAAGGTAAGTAAATGTAATAGGCGTTTGGGAATTTTACGTAGGTAGGTACATAATAATTATTATCTACTAATTACTACGTAATATGGGACCTAAAATTAAATAGCAACTTGTAAGCAATTGCTTGCTCAAATTAACAACATCTTCAATATTTTATATCGTAGACTGGCCGATGATATAAAATGAAAAGGAAGAGCACGCTCCAAAACGTATTATGAACAATAAGTGCCTTCCCCAGTCGTTACGCGTATAAATATTTGCCAAATGGATTTTTGTCTGCGCGCCTCGCACTTGCCTCGAATCAGGCGCTACGTAGATTCGGAAATTCAATAATTCTGCATAAAGGCATGCATCCAATCGCAAGTGGGGTGAATGATTGAGCGAATGAACGAGTGAATGGATTCCATCGGGCGGAGCGGTGAGTGAACGAGCGTCTGCGTCACTCCGAGTAAGGAACGTGATTATTTTGTGTATTGGATGTTCCGATTGAAACGTAGGTATTCCGTTTATTTTCAAAACATTTTAGGCTTATACAAGAAATTGGATTGCGCTGAACGCTTTTAGATTTTTCTATACAATATTGCCTTAGCGTTTTCTGAGAAATGAGCGGAAATAATAGTAGCTTTAAAGTAGATGGATTCAATAAAATTGTAAATTGAATTGTATGTTTTCGTCTACAATATGTAGGTATAAATGTGGTCAGACTTCGATTTGAACCACTCAATTGCTCCCGCGGGAGTCGTTACAGGTAGCTTGATAACCAACATTAGCTAATCGTGTTGTTGTGCCGGCTATAAACCCATTGTAGATCAGTGCAATGGTTCTTAAACTTTTTGCAACCGCGGACCGCTTTCAGAATTTCAAAAAATTTCACGGACCCGTCAAACCACGGAATTATTTTTCTTATTCCGTGGGTCAAGCAAACAGGCGTGAATTATTGCACAATTTTCCTAATTTCAAATATGATAAGAGTGAATTGAGTGGCTGTGGACCCTTGGTACCTACTCATGTCACTGGGATTTCATGTCATGGGGGTCCCCAAGGGGTCCGTGGACTCCACTTTAAGAAACTCTGTTCTAGATACCTACACCCGAAATATTTGTGGGTAGGTACTTCCTCGACAATTGTTCTTGGAAGGAAAAGACAAATTTTAAAAGAAGTCTTGCACCTATAGGTAAGGTATTCTGACTTTTTATGAGTGAAGGTTTTTACAGATGACGGAATATAAGTAGGTATATTCTCTATTCTGTGATTTCTCTACAATAAAGTCTTTAAACTTTTGCACTTCGAACTTTATCTTTCAACTTTAAAGAAACAACCAAGAATTACTAAGTAGGTAAGTTCGACAACGATTTTTCACACTTTATGTGATTCAGGGAACTAATACTCAATCAAATCTCTATTGATGTCACCGTCACACAAACAATCGCGGGCTAACCGCCCGACACGACGCTAACTCACTCCATTATGTAGCTAGTACGTTAGGACTCGATGCTTTTGAGCGGGAACTGAGTCAATTATGCCTTTTCACATACTCCACGCAAGCAGCGCAGGTGCATAAAAATACTTTAAAGAAACTTATAGAAGGGGTTTTAGGTATAAAATCTTAATAATTTTATGTTTACAGCGAGTCGTTAAAGCGGGCAGGCTAATGTGAGCGGACGAGGGTCGCCCAGGGGAGCGATTAGCCAACAGTATCGACAAGCGATCCGGAGCGAGGGTTCGGCTATTTGATGGCTCTCCGCAACACACCTGACGACTGCCAGCCCTGAGCCCGCGTTTATGAGCCTCGGCGGTGACAGGCGGCGGGGGAGATAAATGTGGCCCATCGTTACCGCCGTGGATACCTGCCTTTAGATTTGTAGACGACGATTTTCGTTGATCTTTATAAATAGCTGCTTTTGCATATAAAACCTTTAGAGAAAACAGGGTCGGGATAACTTATTGAGAGAATTCGGGACTAACAAAGGGTGGGAAAAGAACACGTAGAAAATGTAATAGCTGATAAAATAGAGAAGGTCGGTTAGACCTATTTTTCAAAGCTTTTTTGTGTGTTAATTTGATACTGAGGTAGCTACGCTATGGCTCTTTTGCAGTCAAAAGAATTGTTTGAAGGAGATAAAGTAGGTTAGGTAGGTATTTTATTCTTTGAAAAAAAAAAAACCGGCCAAGTGCGAGTCGTACTCGCGCACCGAGGGTTCCGTATCAGTTTTGGACGTATAAAGTGAAAAAAACCGGACCGCAAAACTAAGTTTGTTTGTGAACAAATTTTGATGATTTTGAAAAGACTGTACTAGTTAGGAACATCGTTTAATTTTTGGTGCAATATTTGGGTCAATTTCTACCAACTCTAATTATTTCAGATTTTTCACTCCGCAAACTTCGGAGATAAGGGGGGGGGGGGGAATGGTATTTTTTCAGACATTTTTCATCATAATATGTCGAAAACTGTGAGACATAAAATTAAATAAAAATATATTTTGAAATGTGCAGATCAAGTCCTTTCATATGATATGTCACTTGACCCAGTAATCCCACTTTGAAATTTTGGACCCCCATTCTGGCCCCTTTTGCAATGAAAACAAAAATATTTTTTTAATTTTTTCATTTGCAATAAAGTTGGACAAGCATTTTTTATAACTGTTCCAAATTTCAAGTTGATAGCATTAGTAGTTGCTGAAATAAGCAGGTGTGACAGACAGACAGACAGACAGACAGACGAAGTCGCACCATAAGGGTTCCTTTTTTACCATTTTGGTACGGAACCCTAAAAACATCCATACCCGAAACAAATACCTAGTAAAGTAGAGCCACTGAAGTACAAATCTATAATTGGCTAATTAAATCCATTATAAATAGCGACAACTACGATTAAGGCATTTAAACCCAACACACGTGACAAACTTACCGTTGAACATAATTCTCTCTCTCCCGAGCTCTATCTCAGGGATATTGAAGAAAATTGCCGCCGTTATAAAGCATACGCCTAACCGGCCAACCTAACGGCGCGCCTTCAAAGCGGCCTGGGCCGGAACAGACCGCACTAAGCCCGCTCTTGTAAATAACTTACAATATCCATAGCTTACGTCACCTACGGACGATGTCGTTGATAATATTGCTAGAATATGATGGGAAATAAGGCTGCCCGCGTGCCTGCCCACATCACACCTTTCTGTAGGTCCGACAATCGGGCCAAATTTATCGCCGACTTTTATCACCGATTTTGGCCGGCCTCAAAGGGGGTGAATAGTGAGTTAGTGAGATGACGGCTAATAGAGACGTATGGAAGAAAAAGACATACTGTACCGACTATAAATAAATAGGGATAAGGGCAGGGCAGGATGATGTTGATTTTATTATTTTGTGACCGATTCAACGCACACGTCACGTCTGGCACTTTTGTGCCTTATCAAGTGCATGCAGCCGACTGTCGGTTAGCCGGTAGCAGGGAGGTATGCGCCAACGCATACATTTCGGAACGTTCCATTTTCCACCGAGAATCGAGTCGGCCGGGATGCACTGATTTTTATTTTGGACCGACTTTTTGTAGGAAGTGTGTTTCAAGATTGCAATCAGTGTGTTAAATTATTTGCCGAAATTAAAATCGGTCACCAATTGTCTAACGTGGACGAGCAGCTTAAGGCTTTTTGGTGAATATTTTGCGTAAATCAGTTCTTAGTTGTAAAAAAACATATTTTTTTGCTGTTTGATCTAATTCTAAAGTCTCATAGTGATTGATTAATTGATTTCGCTAAACTACCAGGCTCTAATGCGTTTGTTTATTAGATAGGTAGGTACCTACCTACTAGGTAAATTCCATTAGCGAACTTCAATATTGTCTCAATACATCAGACCTTTTGCGATTACAGACAAGCGTATAATAACTCCAATATCCACAGACGAGTGCACGGAGCGGCGGCGTTCAATATAACAAGTTGATTAATATTTGGATAACGTTTAATATTGTTACAACATCGCATACAGCCATGCTTCAATCGCTCATGATTTTAAACTTAGTAGACGAACGAAATTCGAATATTGATAGTTATCCTCCTTCAATAATACGGTAGTGGACTACTATTAAAAAAGTACAAATAAATTATTTTACTCCAAAAAAGGAATAGGAATAGCAAAAAAGTAAAAAAATAAATAATAATTTATCACAAAATGGAAAACATAGACGCTTTTAAAGTTTTTGGACGGAGTATCGCTCCGTCTTTGTCGCGCGAAGCGAACAAAGGTGGTGTTACGTCACTTATCATGCATGCCGTCCGTGTCTAGCAAATCATTTTAAAACGCTTATAACTTTGCCAATTTTGTAGATGTTTCATCGGTTTTTTTGGTGTTAATAATCTTTTTTCAAATAGTTTACAGATTCACAATAAAAAAAATATATTCAACATCCCTATTTTGTAGGTATATTACCTACTTATTAATCAATAAAAATACCTAAGTTAAGAGCATGATTAATTAGCAATGTCATAAAAGAACGAATTGTAAAACTATAAATTAAGATTTTCTATTTTATTAATTTCTTAACATAATCGACACCTTGTTTTGCTTATAATGCATACCTACGATTTAAATAAAATTTTCACAAATACATACAACGAAATACAATGTACCTATTGACATATTGACAGCTCACGTTTAATAATTACAGCAATTTAGTTTGTTTGCGGACGCTAACAAGCGCGCTAATTAGCAGTCAATTAGGATCGCGTGTCGGCGCCCAGCGATTGATTTATTTGCTAATGTTATAACGATTGGCACATTTGACACGTCATTATAACGATGACCCGACAAATTAGCGACGTCAATGAGCTGCGTTTTAATTTATTAATTAATTTTAGTTTAAACTGAAAATTTAGTTTTATTATTAAGAAGAAGAAGATAGGTACAATTCGGCCACCGCGCACCGGCGACAGCGAATTGCAGCTGATTTTTCAATGCGACAAGAGGGTTATGATGTACCCCCAAAATTTTCCGATTTCCTAGGTGTTGAACATAAAAATTTTGCGGAACATTGCCCCTAGAGACTAAATAGGAAGAAATATTATTAAAAAGACGATATCTAATTGTGCCTAAGTACCTAGATACACACTCAATTTGACATATCGTTATGATGTAACAAGATTAGGTGATCTTTCCAACTCACTTTTTACTAGACTCGTAATCCTGTACGCACTGTGAGTGAAGCACATCACTAATTCCTGGCATAAAGTCGGTAGATACCAATGGGCGCATCGTGTCGTAAACGAATAACCCCGGGTACAGGGTTGCCAGCTTAAGTCTTAATCCCGTTTGCTAGTTTTAATGAGGCGGTGACCACGTACCTACATTGTTTTTTTTCGTGTTCCGTAGCCAAATGGCAAAAATGGAACCCTTGTAATTTCGTCCTGTGCGTCTGTCCGTCCGTCCGTACGTCACAGATATTTTACTCGGAGACTAGAGTATAAGTTTTTCATTTCTTTTGTATTGTTTGTATTCTGTTTTGATGTAAGTAGGTACACTCGACTCCATTTACGGTCGACCACTTTTCGCCCTTATTACTAAGAACAAAAGGGTGAAAAATCGACCGTAAATGGCGTCGAGTGTACCTACATACCTAATTATTCTGTCCGTGTCTTTTTTGTGCTGTGTCCAAATAAATATTTTTCTTTCTTACTTTCTATAAAATAAAGTATATTTTTAAGAATTTTAAATATATCAAAGCCATGTTTAACTTATCATAATATTATTTAATAAATAAACGATTTTAAAATAACGACACGGGCGAGACGTGAACCCACGACCTCTGCCTACGCCACGGTACGGCAGAGGGCGCGGGTTCAACGACTGCCAATGTCAATTGTGTATGTTATCTATGTTATTATGTTATCTCATGTGCGTATTAGAAATTAATTATCACTTGCTTTAACGGTGAAGGAAAACATCGTGAGGAAACCGGCATGTCCTAGAACCAAAAATTAGAAGACATGTGACGTCCACCAACCCGCACTGGGCCCGCGTGGTGGACTACGGCCCACTCCCTCTCACAGAGGAGGCCTGTGTCCCAGCAGTGGGAACATTATAGGCCGATTATGCAATGTCAATTACAATTAATATTGTTTTTCTATCTATACTATAATATAATAATGCTGAAGAGTTTGTTTGTTTGGACGCGCTAATCTCTAAAACTACCGGTAGGATTAAAAAAATATTTTTGTATACAATAATAGCCAAATTTTTGAGAAATAGTATAGGTTATTTAACATCACGCTACGATCCTTAGGAGCCGAGCAACGGGAGTGAAACCGCGGGCACAGCTAGTATAAGTTAACAATAAACTTACTATTATTTTAATTTGCCTATGTGGCTATAGCCAGCTTTATATACAGGGTGTAAGGAGAACGCTTCCGAAGCCAGAACGTAGATTATATACAACCTAAATGCAAACGGATGGAGCTGGGGTCGTCGGCCGCGCGGCTGTCGGCGAGCGCGTGTACTTTGAACTCGAGGTTATGCGCGAGCGTCAGCTGATATTATTTACGAGTACATGGCGTGTTAATATTGCAAAGAAAAAAAATGTATTTAATCGCAGTTATTGGTTTTAGTTACCTGTTCTCACAACATAGTGTACGAAAAATGTAAAAAAAATTAAAAATGTAAAATTGTATTTTTTTTTCCCGATTTTTTGATGGTATCGTATCGAGAATCACTAGCTCTATCACCTGTCTTCGTTTTCGGAAGCGTTTGCCTTACACCCTGTATAGTGTCTAAAGACAAATTGATTGTTAACAATGTGTGGACTCATCGTAATCGTAAGCGCTCGTTCGAGCTTACTTATACGTTATGATATATTTTGTTCAATGTCAAATCAAGTTATTACAATATCATGGTTTTATTACCTAATTAGTTCTTGTTATTCCGTAATTCGTGGTACTTATAGCATCAAAATTAACATAAGGTTTACACGGTTATAATAGGTAGGTATAACCGGCAGCAGTCATGAGCACAAACGTCACCTGCGCATTAGCTGATTTTTGGTCTCTTTGGCGGATTGAAGAAGACTGCACGCGCCGAGACTGCACGCGATTGGTTCATCAGTCGATGCTCGTCATCTAATTGGACAATTCTCTATTACATATTATCAACTGTTCATAACTCACGCCGGTTCCTATACAAATATGAAACTTTATGAAACATTAGGAACCATCACCATTATGTTTCATAACATTTTTAAAACCTCAGTCTGCCTTTTGCAACCCACTGCGTGACCCTTAACTTTTTATACATAAATTAGGTACGTACCTACTGCACAACACTCGGTCCCCCCTTCACACCCAGTCTACGTCTACCTCCCAAAAAACCTGGTAGGTACCTAATCATTTAAATTTATATACAGCGTGGCGCCTTAATGGCGACATTAATTTAACACACGGTTCGTGATTTCAGAGATACTTTAATTTTATTAAACGTTATTATTTATTGAATTATCTGCAATTTCGTACCACGTAGATAAAATATTGATATTCAGCCGCAACTAGTTAGACTGGAAGCCGAACCCAATCTAGTTTGGGAAAAAGCTAGGCGGAGGATGTACACAATCTTATCGAGATAAGTATCAGACACCCGACATTTACGCGTGTCGGCGTGGGATTAACACAAATCTACACGTCTTATAAAAACAAAAGGCATAGATTCAGAAGGCTCAACTGAAGACGAGCAATTCCATCTCTATTCTACCAAAGAATAGACAAAGTTCTTTCTATCCAAATCGCGCGTTATCTCTTCTGTCCAAGCGCGCGACGACCCGTGCAACGCGCTGTAGACTTTTGTCGACTGAAGAATAGAAACATTTCTCTTCACTTTCTGTTTACTTACATTTTGCTGAATGTGCTATACATACAGCATAACACAGCTGACTTTTATTTTTTATTTACATACAAAAGGTTGAACAAGATTTGTTAGAAGTAAACCTTCTGTTCAAATCTATGCTGTGCACGAACTCACTCGTGCAAACACTAATATGTCAATGAGAGCTGAATAATTTCAACTAGGTTACCTTGTCCCCACAAGGTAGACTGACGAACTAGTGAAGGTCGTGGGGATCCGCTAGATATGGGGGGCACAGGCCATGCTTGGAGGGAGGTATGACGGTGATGAGGTCATTTTGGTCTCTATTAGAACTTAAGGCTGATTTGTAGCACGGTTCAGTGTTTCTAATTAAATCTTTCCCATTCATTCGTTAGATTTTAATTAACGATATACTTAGTACCCATACCTCGTAGGTAACTTACGATTGCAGGGTAATCTAGCAGGTATAGTATTCAATCTTTATGTTTTACACAAATTCATTGTTTATAGGACAGTGAAGAAAAGGCATTGGTCCCTAAAGTCTCATGTAACAGGAGCGAGAAAAATATCCTGACTTGTACCTACAAATACAAAACATCATAATTTAACGATACTGAGGAATTACCTAAAAAAACACAATACTCGTCTCTCAACCTCAAAATTTAGTTGAATGAAACCATACATCGATTGCGCACCTGTAATGTGAGAGGGCTGGTTCGCGGTATGTTTTACGTACGATTTATGAGCGACTAAGCGATCCGTGGGGACGTCGACTTAGCTGAACCGAACTTATGGCTAAACGTACGAGTACCTATGTAATTTAGGTACGGAATTATACGTTGTTTTCAGTATATTTGTGGCTTATTACGAGGTGTATTAGGGCGCCTTGATTACCTGACTGAATAACATGAGCTATCTTACTGTCAGTTATAGGTAATGTGTGATTTGAGTTTATAGCAATACTTTCTTGAATTTACATCTAAACATAGACTTCCGAATGACGATTTCCAGATGACGACTTCCATATAAAGAGCTTGAAAAGTACACACACGAAAATAATACACCACGAAACGTTAGGTGCCAATAAACAGACTGTAAATAATAATAAATATCATGTGTTCCGTGTGTTGAAATAAATGTGAACCAAATAAAAATAAATGTCGTTTTTTGTTTAGTAAAGTTTTCACTCCGTTAAATAAGCAATAGTTGGCCAAATAAAACCATCAAAGGCAAGCGCCCGTGAACGCTGACGGGCGAAACAATAAAAGTCGTCGTTAATCTCATTCTCACTCCACAAACACTATTTTTACGAAGTTTTATTTACAAGAATTTCTTGGGAAGACTACCCTTACTTATATACGCCTCTTAACTTTAACCACTGATTAAATATACAACTATCCTTGTCATTTATATGACAATGTATAGAGATGACAATTGACATAATAATTATTATGAGCTGTTTAATTTAATCATCGTTTATAAGTATAAGGGGGTATAATTTTATTTGAGTACGTCTTAAATCCACATCATTTTATAATGATGTGGATTTAAGACGTACTCAAATAAACGTAAGAAGAAGAAGAATCTTAAGTTGACACGCGTATGAAGTTAACATGACGTTTATTTATTTTGACAAGGACTTGGTTAATATTGGTTATGGAGTTATCTCCATAACCAATATTAACCAAGTCCTTGTCAAAATAAATAAACGTCATGTTAACTTCATACGCGTGTCAACTTAAGATTCTTCTTCTTCTTACGTTTATTTGATCCAATCACCATTTCAGGAGTTCACAAAAGTTTGCTCGAGTTCAATCTTTACATGAGAGCGGTTTATCGAATTCTCTTCGGGAGATACAATTATCTACTTACACAAACGTTTCTTGTAAGAGTTAACTAACTTTTGGAAGTCGGAGCGTAGTGAGCTGTGCTGTTAAATACAAAAGTGATGACTGTTCAAATTCAAAAGCATGAAGGTACTTTGTAAATTATGACTTGGTGATTTTAAATTATTATCTTTGTGCAGATTTTAAAATAAAAATGTTTGTCAGATCAGGTAAGGCCCATTAAAACCACCTCAACGGACGCGCGGCGAGTTCGCCGCATTACGTGACGATATCGCCGCGAGTCGCGACGAGTCCGTGACATTTTATTTGCGAAAAGCCACTCGTCTTATCACCGTGATACTGTAGCCGTGTGGAGATTGTTTCATAAAGTTTCTGTTGAATTTAATGGCATAGCGAGGCTATTGCCGCAAACACTTGCCCGTGGAAATGGCGCCTCAGCGCCGTGATCCCTCATATAGGGCCATTGTTGAACATGAACTTTCTACAATTAACGCGTATATATTATTTTATAGTAGTATTGTAAACGAGAAGCCATGGCTGCTCAGTTGACGTCATCGCACAACCGCCACTTACGCTTAGTATAATTAATCATAACCGAAAATACGGTAAACATCAGTTCCTTACACGCACGCAGCACACACTCGCCATCTCATTACTTGCACAAGTTAATTCGGAAATTCCGCAAGTTTCTCGCGAGGGGCGTGTGATTAAACTTCTCCTTAATAAAACATCTGACAGGAGACCGAGGGGGGCTGAGGAACGGGGGGAGAGAGTGAACCGGGACAGTTTAGCGTATGAATAAGACAAGCCTGTGATGCGGCTCTGACGGCCAAGAATCAGCAATGGGCAATAGGCATGAGCATGATGCGAATAAGTTGAAGCGACATTGTTCGTCGCCTGTACATTGTTGTCCTATGCACTTCAAGAAGCCTTATACAACTCAAGATGCTTCAAAAATCAATACTATCCTATTGAAGCCAAGTTGGAATCTGGGACACATCTCTTTAATGTTATATTTAGTTATAAATGAAATCGAAAAGAGCCGCATTGTCATCATCATCAACACGAGTCTTTAAAAGGGTAACAAATTAAAAGTGCGTTGCACATTGCACCAAAAAACAATTAATTAGAGTGTAAGACACATGCTTATTGAGTCATAGTACGATTAGAGCAATGTCCTTTATTTAATTGTTCAGTTTGAGTTGACACTGCAATATTATCATTTTATGTGCTATCAAACAATAGTCAGACTCTTCAAACTTTTTCTAAACTTAAGGATCTTTAAAATATCTCTGCCATACGTTGTTACATCCATCACAAGTGCATCTTATTGGTATCTAATTTTCCATAGAACTATACCTATGTCTATATTGTTCAGTTCATAATGTTGAGTTGCACGTACCTACAATTTATTCATCATAATAATCACTATATTAACATTTTGATTACAACAACAGCGCTCTACGACCTATTCATACGTTAGGAAGCAGCATTCTTCTCCAAGGTATGGAAGTACGTGACAACTTTGCCGTTGCTAACTAAATTATGGTCTGCGTCCTTTCTGTTACTTCGCAGTCTTAAGAGCGGAAGGGAGGTAAAAATGTTGCCTGTGTAGTACTAAGTATAAGGAAATCATAAATACAGTTCCATCTTCGTAGCTGCATTCTAGGAAATGGCGCTATTATATACCTGGATGCCAATTACAGTACCCCTATCATGAGTTTTTTTGACGTATAGTTTCGTTAATGTAACGATATTGAAAAATTGAAAATATAAATATAGATACGTTTGCTACACAATATTTATATAAATGAAATAAGTACCTAATTGATTTCTCTGTATTTTTTAAAATGTGCAAATTGTATAAAATTTTATCAAAATGTTCTAGGACTGTTGTATTTTCAATTCAAAATATGCTTACAGATCAATATTCGAAGGGTCTACAGAAATCTCAATAGAAGTCGCAAAAGCGCGTGAACTTGTCGCCGATTCTGAGCAAATTATGTAAGGCACGTTGTGACTTACATTACACGACACCACAACATCGAAAGCGCGCATTTAAAAATGTGACATATGACGGAATGAAGTATTTATTTATACAGCACACATTTGATGTAAAAAATGTGTGATGCGATCCGGCAACACGCGTAGTAAAATGTAGTAGATAACAATTCTATTGGCTTATTATTCAGATTTCTCTGGATGAGCCGTACAAAACAGAAGGTACAGTTGTCCAGTACCTACATACAAACTACAACATCCCAAGGGCCCGTCCTAGAGTGTAAAACAACAAACGTCCGTCAAACGGCTGTCTGCCCGGCGTTTGTTAAAAAAATACACGCACGGCATTGGTTAACATGTTGGACTTATCTAGGACAAAGGATCACGTCACGAACGCTTGAAGACCCGCGTAACGTTTTCGAAAATAGACCGAACTTTGCCGAAAGACAATCACCTATTGTAGAAGCGAGCTATTGAAAATGTTTGTACAAAGTTATACAGACATTCAAGAACATTCGCATACGTTCGTAAGGTCGCAAACAGCGCTAGCATCTATCCTCCTTTGTTCCCAAAACTTGGAGCAATTCGCTGTGAGGCAATATTGACTGCGTTCGATCGCTGCTACCTTGCTCTAGTGTAAAACTAATTGTATTCAACTGCACTACGATGCAAGTTTGTGATGGGATATGTTGTGTGACTTCAGATAGCGTGTTGTGAGTTGATGTCTGCATAGATTCATAATCATAGTTTCTCCTGTCTTGATTTGCAGTCTGTACGAATGCTGTCGGTAGTTTAGCTATTGAAATAGCTTTGTAACTTTGTTTCGGGGCATGATGCTATAAATTGGAATAATAATATCTAAGTTTTGTTTGACTAACAAGGTATTTATACAACTGAAATACCTAGAACTGTGGTTATCATTAGGGAAGCCATACATACAGTTACATATCAGCCTATGATGAATGTCATGGTGAGATTCTCCCTCGAACGTTCGCAAACAAATGGGCAGCTGGTACTTGTGATACAATGTTTTAGATTAGTAGAGGTACCAACGTTACACTTTTTTCTGTAATGATGCTTTTTAGTAATAAACATTATTATCAGTATTATTATCAGTTCTCGCGGTGATATCACGCGGCATGTCGGTACAGAATAGACAGCTGTTCTCATACCTAACTCACTTATTATAAAAGAAGCCACAGCTTTCTTGATCTCGGCCTTCATTTGATACATTTGCGTATCGGTAGACTGACAAAAAGATGTGAAGTGTCTAATTTCAATTAAACCATTACTAAATCGGCGCTGCAGTAATTAGATACAAACATCGTGTTCACTCAAGTAATACCGATGTATAAACACAAGTCTCAAACACCAATTAATTTACGGCGCCTCCGCATTTGAACGACGCGGCGCGCGACCTGGCAGTAGGTATAATGTACTCGCGTCTATCCTCCGCACTCGCGCGTCTAGGCTCCGCACTCGCGCGTCTAGGCTCCGCACGCGTGCGTCTAGGCTCCGTACTCGCGCGTCAGGCGACATGACGACGCGCGCGCAATATCGAGGAGTGCCACTACACATAGCATCTAATATATTTAGTGGCACTCCTCGATATTAAGATGCTAAACTTGCTTGTCGCGGCACTTAAATGCGAAGTGCGCTCCAACTTAGACTAGAGACGTGTTTATACTTCTACCGTAGGTGTGCTAAGCGGAATATAAATTAAATATTTTTATTTTTTATTGTTTTGCGCACCTATGTGTGCGCTGTTAGAAATAGTATAGGTGCAGTATTTTGTATGTAATTACTTAAATGTCTTTGGTAAAGTGAATTAATTTTCTTCACAAAAGCAATTTGACCCACATAGGGCCAGTTTTGATATGCAAAACGGAATCGTTGTTTTAGCTGCACTATTGAATTGCTTTTACAACTTGATGGATTTGTGAACTTGAAATTTTCTTCAATGAAAATTAAAATATCCTATTTAGATTCCAGAAATACCCATTTTAAATGCAAAAAAGAACCCTCCAACCTAACACAAAAACAGTGCAAAATTAATTTTAAAACATTTAACGTAATATAGAAAAAGCACAAAGTTTTTTAATAAGGCGCGGCGCAAACTGTACCGGAGGCGAGATAAGGCGGGCGACACTCAATTACAGCTCAAGTAATTGGTCCCCGGAGACGCGGCTGTGATGGATGGCTACACACGAGGCGTTCCGCTGTGCCGCGACTTAGATACAAGATATCGATCTTAAAGATTGTGTTGTGTTGGTGTTATGTTACCTATTCATCAATTAATGACATTAAATGCCAAGATGATATTATCAGGGACACGGATGTGTGTTAGTGCCTGCCTGTGACCCCGGCTTCGTTCGATAATCTAGTTCTTTTTTATTTCCAGGTATTTATGTACCTACTGTAATTAATAGACTAGCTTTCCGCCCCTGCGGTTTTGTTCGCGTTAATACCTAATATATAGCCTATGTCCATGTGAAATTATGTATCTTTTAACCGGTGAAAGATTTTTTTAAATAGGTGCAGTGGTTCCGGAGAATACCCTCCATACACAAACTGACAAAATTCGCACTCTCTCTTTACAATATTAGTACAAATAAAGTAGAAAACACTATCAGAAAATTTTAGTTACAATTTCTAACCGTTATAGAATATTAAACAAGAACTGCATAATCAAGTAACCCTCAGAGATACCAGTTATCAAAAACAATATTCTCTTTACCTCATTAAACCACAAAATTGGCTCGTCTTCCGCAATAGAACAAGAAACTCGATAACAAAGTACATAACGGCTCTGTTCGCGCCGATATCTCTTAGTTATGCGAAACCGTTCCAATAATGGAGTTTATTCCAATTTGTTCGCATTATTCGAGCCACCGGATGTAATTGGCCGGATATGGAGCAGAGCAGATCGGTTTTAATAAAGACCTGCCAATGCGTGCCCGTTAGCTGTAAATAATTTTAATTGAAATCAATGATATGATAATTAGATTGTTTGCAAGTTACACATTAGCTCACATAATAGGGATGTTGAATATATTTTTTTTATTGTGAACCTGTAAACTATTTAAAAAAAGATAATGAACACCAAAAAAACCGATGAAACATCTACAAAATTGGCTAAGTTATAAGCGTTTTAAAATGATTTGCTAGACACGGACGGCATGCATGATATGTGACGTAACACCACCTATGTCCGCTTCGCGCGACAAAGACGGAGCGATACTCCCTCCAAACACTTTAAAAGCTTCTATGTTATTTTGTGATACATTATTAATTTTTTTTTACTTTTTTGTTATTCCTATTCCTTCTTTGGAATAAAATAATTTATTTGTACTTTTTTAATAGTAGTCCACCACCGTATTATAAGAGTTAGTACCTGGAGTAAGTTTTCATGTATTTAACGTAGTGTGTACATTTGACTGTTTGAGGAGCCTATACAATACCAAGTGGAAGATTTCATCTGAGGAATCACTGTGAAATTAAAGTCATATAAATTAGTCGAAATGTAAAAACCGCCTTCAAAAAGATCACAAAACAAGCACACGGTTGTCACATTACTGATAACATCATTGGTAATCATCTCGACTTCGTGATGAATATGTTATACGTGTATCATAAAGTCAAATGAATGAAAACAATTTTGTTTGCTCACTGAATATTTAGCGATACTCTTATGAATGCATTATTTCAGTTCATTAATAAATAATTATTGAATGGATTAATCAATAATTCTCTCAATGGGACTAATCAGTAATCAGTTCCATTGAGTGGACGCCTGGACGTCCAGTATCTATACTAATATTATAAAACTGAAGAGTTTGTTTGTTTGAACGCGCTAATCTCTGGAACTACCAGTCGGATTAAAAAAAATCTGAATGAATATGATAGCCAGATTTATGAGAAGTAGTATAAGTTATTTAACATCACGCTACGACCCTAAGGAGCCGAGCAAAAAGAAAAAAAAGTCAACGATAAGCGAAAATGGAATGGCGGGTGAAACCTCAGGGCGCAGCTAGTTTGATATATTATTAAATTCTAAATGATCGTGTGGTTTGCTTTTACTAAAAAGGCTGTAATTAACTGCTTCATTTGAAACGTTGAAAAGGTATGTTTTTAAAAATGTTGCTCGTATTTCATAGTTAGTCAACCTAATGAGATTTGTTTAGTCACAAGTTGAAACACTAAGTGCCAATTAAAAAGCTGTTTACCTTTTAGTTTGAATTATAGAGTAAGTTGACTTGCAGACTAAGTCTTGCGGTTGAATAACTTATGTTTTAAACGGAGCTATTGTGATACAACCTTCGCAAGGTTGCTGGGAGATACTCCGAGACAGAGTTATTCATACAAAAACATTGCCTAATTGCCTGTCAAGGCAAATAATTAAGTGCTCAGCATTCTAGCAATATTCACCCATGTAAGATACAAAGGCTATGTTTATCTGCGCTCTAAATATTTAGCCTGGAACCACGTCACTAGTTCTCTTTAAAACTAATAAAACAAGAAGAATCCTAATAATATTATAAATGCGAAAGTTTTTGAGGATGTATGGATGGATGAATGTATGTATGGATGTTTGTTACTCTTTCACGCAAAAAGTACTGAACAGATTTTGATGAAACTTTATAGTACATCAGAATAACACATAGGCTACTTTTTTCCCAAAAACGCGGGCGAAGCCGCGGGCGGAAGCTAGTAATCTTATACATAATATATCTTAAACTTAAATAAATTGCATATCAAATTCTCAACACGAATGTAGCAACACAACGCTACGCTCTTCGTAGCGGCGTAGCGGCTGCGTAGCTAACAAGCACCATTTGTAGCACGTATTTGCAATATCCCGTAGCAGAGCAGTTGGTGCTACGAATGCAACTTTAATATTTGCTCCAATTGTGTTTCAATTTCACAATTTGTATTCGTGTTTTATATTACTTTCTGCACTATTGTCGCGTGCGGTTTTGCGTGAAAACACGTTTATTATAACTGTATTGTACAATTATGCAAATCAAAAAAATTGATACGTTTCTACGTTAAAAATCTTTTATCAATATCGAAGAAGATAATCAAAGGATCGAAAATCATAGAAGATAGCTTTAACTTTTTATTTAGAAATACTCCAAACAAATGCCCCCATCCAATAAAGCAACCATCTCACAGGACACGTGTCCAAGAATAACATAATTCCGAAACTTTTGTAACATCCTGTCGCTCAAAACATGGCGGCATCCCTCGAGTTACGTCTTCAGATTAGTATTCCGCCTCCGTTCATCGATAAGGACAAAAAGATCACACTAAATCGATTGCGATGATCTAATAAACTGGCTCCCGATAGAACCTATTTATTTAGGATGGCAATCGCACACGCTGTAGATTTTATAGTATCGAGTGTAAAATAGTACATAGTTGACAACTGTCTGTTAAAATATACACTATTTCATTAAAAACTCTTGTATTTTATTGCCGATCTTTTGTAATCACACTACTTAAATGTTATATTTTTTAAAGTTCCTTCATTCTCTCTGTTTTGCAATTGTATTAAGTTGGACTAAAGTCTATTATGATACTATGGCTAGAAAATGCGACAGTATTCAAAACAAACGAATGGTTCTACCAGTACTCGTATTTTAAGAAGGAATTAATAAATACTTATAATTAACCCTTTCAATCGGCATCATAAAAATACAGGTTGCTCATTTTTTCACATTTAGTCGGTTCGATTCCCAGATGAAGCAAGCAACTTTTTAAAAATCTTTGAATGCAGTATTACTTAATTTTAAAAATAAAGTGAAGTTTCCATGAAGCAAAACTTCGTATCTCAAATATTTAAAGTACTTTCCCTTCATGTGGCATAGCCGTGGGACACCCTGTATAGTTCTCTAGACTTCTAGGGATTAGCACGTTCAAACAAACAAACTCTTGAGCATTATTATATTAGTATAGATATAAATTGAGGTAAGTGGGAAGTTCCTTGTTCTACGCCAAAAACCTCAGAGTTCAGACACCTCCATTAAAACTTTTTAAAGCCATTCCTTCTTGCCTCGAAGTCTCAAAACTCCGAGACAAATATCACTCAGACATAGATAGACAATAAATTCATAACATTACAACTTATTCTATAACCCTCAGCCTGCTTACCGAAGTTGGAAGGCAAAATTACCTGTTAAGAACAAAAAGTGGAATTGTTTCGAGTTACGAGTAACAATTTGAGAGATGTGCGCATCGCGATGTATCGGCTCTTTGCGTTTTGATAAAGTGTTACATTTTCATGAGTGTATTATGTTTCTTGCTAACGGAAGGCGGGTTGCATGTGAGCGAAATTGCTTGAAGTATTCCTAATTTCTTCATTTTTTCTTGGCGGAACGAGCCTTATGAAAATAGCTCTTAATACATAATACAGTGATAAAATAACGAAGGATAAGCAAGGATGGTAATGGGGTTGACAGCTTTAAGTGCGCTAAACGTGTTTTAGTATCGTATCTTGACGAGTCTGGTTCAATCCTGATAGCAATAATTTGATTTGAAATAAATCATCACTGGAAAGTTTGTTCCATCACCTCTTTGTGCCATTGAGGCTGTCTTTTGTAATCACGACGTATAAAAAGCTCTGATTTTAGTTCATTTTAAACAACAATCCCAGAATACGATATAGGGTTCTCAGTTATAGCTTGTATTGTGAGTTGTGATATAATAATTATAATTGTTTATTCTAACGATACTTATATGCTTGTTAGGCGTATTGTCCATGCTTTTATTATGAAGCATTGGAGTCCCACACATCATCAAAAGTCTATCAACACACAACGGCCGTGTCTATCGCGCGCAGCCTGCCTTAATCCCATCAGTCGCGCCCCCACGAGGGGCACATAAAGGAAATTTACATGTTATGCGTAAATTTCTCGTGAAAAACTCGTCAACACTTAACGTGCCGCGGGGTCGCACGCAAATAAACCTTATGCGCGATACGTGCGGCGGATTTTTATATTATCTGCACGCATCGGGGACGCGGCTCTATCTTGGGCAGAATAATAAAGTGAATTTATTATCTTGTTGTGTACAAGAGTTAAATATGTTCATGCCTAGTTTGTAAGGAAACATGCCTAACAAGCACTTTGTGTCAACTTATAAACGTAAATGTACACGTTATAGCGCCTCAAGCACTTGAATGTCATATTCCCGAACTTTAAGTAGGTGAACAAATCTCAAAAAGCACTAGGTATTTAGAAAACTTTGACGGACCGCCCTGACACCACCGTAATCAAGTGGTCAATTGCTGTTACCTAAGATTAACCAGCGGAGAGCAAACCTTAATCTATGGCTGTTACTTTAATTTTTAGGGTTCCGTACCTCAAAAGGAAAAAAACATAACCCTAATAGGATCAATTTGTTGTCCGTCTGTTATGACCATGAGTGGAGTCATCTGCTCATAGATGGCGTATGCTATAGCGCCATCTATGATCGAGATATGATATATCTACTATGATGTAATAGCAGCATAGATGACGCTATTGCATATTTCGGAACCCTCAGGGCGCGATTCGTACCTACTCGCACTTGTCTGGTTTTTGTATGGAACGAAGCATTTTTCCTGCAACGACGAATATTTGCCCTTATTTATGAAAGCAGGCCAGACTTATCGAGGTGTAGCATGTCGCGCGGCGCGATTGTCACGACTAGTTAGCAATAAAAGTATACGCTACAACGAGATGCGTCCCGCGAGGACGCGCGCTGAGCCGAGCGACACCACAACTTGTGATTGATATTGGTTTTAGAGAATTAACTAACTTTTTGTTTGTATTAATTTTGAAAGGATTTCTATTCGCCGAAATTTAGGGCTCTTTTAATTTATACGTTTGTTGCCGTGCGTCAGCAGTGCGGTGTCGTTCTGCGCACGGATAGCAATTTTTTTTTATACAGTTGACACGGCGAGAGCGTCGTCCGGCTGTCGTGCGTAAAATTTTAAAAACGTTTTGACATTGTAATCCCGCCCTTCATATCAGCCTGTCCTACTCAAATCTTATGTTAATTTAATTATGTTGCTTTTTGAATCACAATAATTAACGTGAGATCATTCATTAGATTCTATATGGTCGGAAACAGGATCGCTAATATAAGAAGGTACGCTCGCTTTGCCGAATCATGGTTAATGTAGTAGTACATTCACTCTAAATAAAACAGAGCTCATCAGCTAAACAAATGACTAGCAAGAGTACTATTATATAGTCGTTATACCCCTGCCTACCCCACAGGGGATCCCCCGTGAAGATACATCACAATCAACACAAACAGCTACAACTCCGTTAACTCTTTTGTTTCCCCAACGTTTTTAACATAAAAAGTACATTTGGAGTATAAAAAGGCATGTACACACTAAAACGCAATTCTAGTTTAACTTCGAGAATGAAATAAAACCGTGCAGAAGTTTAACTCCAGGCAGTTTGTGAGAATATACCATATACATAGATAACGTCGCAGGAAACGAATGTTAGGTACTAAAAGAGCGTGCAATATGGGTAGCTATGTAGTTTACGGGAAAGTGTCGTAAAGTAAAACAAAAGACAAGGAAGGATGATAAGTCTTGTTTGCTGAGAACACAACATAACAACACAACACAATCACCTGTGTTTGTTCATCATGGTTATACTCTAAATATCCTAATGACTCTTATATTTTTTATCAATTTATTAGGTGTGATTCCAGTGATGAAGGTATCTCTTTCCCACCGTTATGTTACGTATAGGCGACTAAAGGATCCCACTAATAAATCTCCCCCTGGCCATTTCCCCTCGACCGTCAAGTAAAATCTATACTAATTTATAAAGCTGAAGAGTTTGTTTGCTTGTTTGAACGCGCTAATCTCTGGAACGATCAATATAGTATAGGCTATTTAATATCACGCTACGACCCTTAGGAACCGAGCAACGGGGGTGAAACCGTGGGGAACAGCTAGTCGAAAATAATTTCCAATGCACATTATATTAATTCCCTAATACAGTGGTATTTCTGTCGACATCACTTTCACATGACCACAGGGACTTGCAAATGCGCACTTTTAAAGGCAGGTACACATTAGAGAGACTCATTACAATTTTATTAGTCGAG
The DNA here is from genome assembly GCA_948465475.1 of Thalpophila matura. Lineage (NCBI taxonomy): Eukaryota > Metazoa > Arthropoda > Insecta > Lepidoptera > Noctuidae > Thalpophila > Thalpophila matura. Next base: position 500,510 of record OX419178.1, read on the forward strand.
TAACACCAGTACAGTGTGTCACGGTAATAAAACGCAACGTAATGTAGTCGTTACTCGGAATTACTTATTTTGGGAATTACTGCGACGAGACGAGTGTATTTTCTGTAATTGAGATTTGTAAGTTACAGGCATATGAGACATTTAAACCGTGTAGATTGGTAACGATCGTAGAGTTAGAGTCACAGGTGCCTGTAAGTACTTATTAAACCTAACCACTTTCCACCAAGTGGATCAAATAAATTAAAAAACCGGCCAAGTGCGAGTCGTACTCGCGCACCGAGTGTTCCGTGTCATTTTTGGACGTACAAAGTGAAAAAAACCGGACCGCATAACTAAGTTTGTTTGTGAAGGAATTTTGATGATTTTGAAAAAACTGTAGTAGTTAGGAACATCGTTTTATTTTTGGTGCAATATTTGGATCAATTCCTATCAACTCTAATTATTTCAGATTTTTCACTCCGCAAACTTCGGAGATCGTATTTTTCATGGGGGGAATCGTATTTTTTCAGAAATTTTTCAACATATGTCGAAAACTGTGAGACATACAATTAAATAAAAATATGTTTTGAAATGTGCAGATCAAGTCCTTTCATATGATATGTCACTTAACCCAGTAACCCCACTTTGAAATTTTGGACCCCCACTCCGGCCCCTTTTGCAATGAAAATAAAAATATTTTTTTAATTTTTTCCTTTGCAATAAAGTTGGACAAGCATTCTTTACAACTGTTCCAAATTTCAAGTCGATAGCATTAGTAGTTGCTGAAATAAGCAGGTGTGACAGACAGACAGACAGACAGACAGACGAAGTCGCACCATAAGGGTTCCTTTTTTACCATTTTGGTACGGAACCCTAAAAACGACGAACTGTAATTTCGTGTAACTAAGACTCGTTTGAATATGCGGTACACCTAAGGCCCTAGCCAAGTTGCTTTTCTATTAGCATTCACGCCAAACGATAAATACAAAATGTATGGCAGTGACATTACCCGCTGAAAAGTCACGTGACCTCACTAATGTTACTTCCATACATTTTATCCGTAGCGTTTGGCGTTAACGCTAACAGAGAAACAACTTGGCTACCCGTCTGGTCGATCGAGTGTTACAAGTCCATTAAAATATTCGCTATGTTTAAAAAACAATTGTTTGTTGAACTAAGATTTCTCTTCTATTGTGTATGCACTAGTCAACAGTCCTGTAGCGACATCTGCCGGCAACAGCGAAGACTACCAACACTGCTAGATAGTTAACAGTGAATGTCACTACATGACGACTATTGGCTGAATCCTACATCGCGCAAGCAAAGTTTTCACAGAAACCCGACATCAGCTGTCGGGGGGGGCAGTGGCCCGCCACACCATAACACCCGGTCTGGTAGGAGGATCCTCCCTTTTCAATGGAGGGACATTCCACCTCGTTCCTCCATTCCCCAAAGTCCTACAAATAGCCACTCCTAATACGGAGCAATCCCGTCTGAAATGGGTCTTCGGGTATAGCTGTGACGTATACAAGCAATTATTATTAGCAGTACACAAAATAATAACCAATTTAGCTAATACCAACACATGGTAACAGTTAAATGTACCCCAATTCCGGTGCACAATAGCGGGATTTCATTTATCAATAACCCCAATACCCCGATAACTAAGTACCCCCATATCGTAGAATAAACAGAAGTGTCAGTTATACATTGCTGGCTCGATGACATACAGCACCTACCTTCCAAACCTCCTTCTGAGGGAATACTTATAAATCCAGTGACTTGCTTAGGTTATAATGAGTGCTATTCGGTGATTGAGGATCTGCCGGTCTATTCTGTACCGACACGACACGCCGCGTGTTATCACCGCGAGAACTGCCAATTTGTTTGCGAACGTTCGAGGGAGAATGTCACGGTGAGATTCGGCTGACATAATGTTGCCATTTCGACTGTTGTTTCAAGCCCATTAGATTCTTTGGAGTATATCAATTAGCACTACGCAACATAGTGATTTCTAGTCGATATTTCGCATATCAGTAGCTGGTTAGAGTGGACATTCTGTACATGAATCTGTGCGGTGGCACAGCGATAGGGTGACTCCCGTATAAATCACAACAATTCTTGCGATAACTTTTAATTGATTCCCGAACTCGGCTTTCGGCTTTCGGCCGTCAGCCCGCTGTTTGTTTATAATCAGCAGGATTTGTAACAATTCGTACTGTGAAGCTTTAATAAGATTTGGTTTTGTGATCGGGGTGAAAGAAAAACTGATTGGAGAAGGGGATGAAATAACAAATTGTGGGGTTGGATTTACGGGAAATGCGATAGTATACATCAAATAAAATGTAGTATAATATATATTATACTACATTTTATTTGCTACGTTACGTAAAGGGAAAACTCTCACACTATAACATTTTATGAATCATTTTATTTCGGAAAATTTCCATAAATTGTTAGAATACATTAAACTTAATAACTGTGTTTGTAAACATGTGACGTATTATCAACTGTAGACTGTTAAAGCTGCCCCGAACCCTCTACCTACAGGAACGACGCCGCACACTCACGCCTGATCGCAGCGAACTCATCAGTGTGCGCATTATGACGTTGCCACAAAAATCTAAGCAATAAGTCAATAGAAGTCGCAAGGGTGCGTGATCTTATCGCCACTTTCAAGCAAATTATGTGAGGCACATGGTGTGTTACACGACACCACAACATCGCAAGCGCAAGCACGCCCACCAAGGACTCATTTGTAGCGGGTGCAGCTTAATGTCCTTGGTGTGCGTGCTTGCGCGCAGATATACAGCATGTTACAAAAACCCTATTGTTCCCCAAAAGGGGTCATTATACTCATCATTATGAACAACTTTTACTATGGCACCAACCCTGAAATCGCGAAAAAAAAATCTGCTGTTCCATATTTTTGTTCACATAACTCAACAAATATATTCACATATACATAGTATGGAGCAGCTAATTTTTTTTCGGGATTTCAGGCTTGGTCCCATAGTTGTTAATAATGATGAGTATAATGACCCCTTTTGGGGAACAGCAGGGTTTTTGTTACATGCTGTAGGTAGGGGGGCGTTAATAGTGTCGCGTTTCAAATGTGGCGCCAAAAGTATCGTAACACAAGTGTACCTATGTCTGGTGTGCAGCCCGGCTTACGGGACATTTAACAACTAACAGAGCTTGGTGAAATTGGCCCTCAAAAAAAGTAAAACGAATTTAGGACAGCAAACCTAACCGTTTCAACACTACGCACGAATTTCAAACACATTTCACTGTCACTGCGGCACAAAGCAATACATTTGCGCAGATTGATTGATTTTGTAGCGTAACCCTAAAATGCTCGCGTCGCACGTATCCTCACGCACGGCCGCCGGCCCTGATAGGCTTCCGTATCCTCGGCTTTGATATCAGCCTGTAATCTTCACGCTCAGCCCCACAGAGGCCAGCAGAGCAGTTTCGGCGAGCATTTGTGTGATGAGTATAGGATTCATGCATGGGGTGGGTGAAACAAGGGGATTTTTCATGATGGACCGCATACGTGTGTGTTTTATAAATTGTGCGGATATGATGACGGTATGAAAGTAGGATGAGTGGACTTATTTGCATTTGGTCACAGAATTATTGTAGGAGTCACCTCTTTAGCATAATTTTTTGAGTTTATTTACATAAGTAATTAAATTATGAATAGACGAAACGTAACCCTTTAGTCGCCTATTGAGGCCCATGAACAGAGAAAGAATAGTCTTGTCCAAAACCAGACGGAGATTATTTAATTTTTAATTTTACAGTTTATATCGCAATTTCATTGTAATAGATCTTAACAAATGAGTTAGTTAACTCAATCACACGGTTACTATTTTAAGAGGATGTAACGTCGCAGTACCACGTTATACGAGAATTATGTGGTGAACATCTGGGGAGTCTTATTGCGGCGTACGAGATAGTACATAATTATGAACGACAGCCGAATCGTGCAGGCTAGGGTTGACATGTCAAACATATTCGTTTCATAAAAAATGTAGGTAAGTAATATATTTTTGCGTCCCTTATTTTATTCTTCTGTTCTAGTAGGTATCTACTATCCATATATGTATAATACTTGGACGCGGAAGATGTCGTTTTACGAGGAACTGGTTGATGATAGTCGGTATGGTAAAAACAGGTGACAAAAGTGCAATGCTCGTATCCACTGCTGACATAAAATATTAATATTTGACCATAGGTACATATTTATACCAAGTATCACAAGTTTTTTTTCTAAGCAGATACTTTAGTTCTGATATTATTTTTATTTGATACGTAGTGAAGTGACACACTCCTACCAGCCCTGTTTGTAAGCGGTGGGCGGACACTCTTATGAATAGTTTCCATTAGAGGCACATTATCTACCCGCTGATAACCTATTATTACGACTACTTTATAAGTCTCCTAACATACGTTATTATTAATAACGGTTTGATTTATTTTTAATATGGAATATTCCTGTATTATGCTACAATTCATTTTAGATAATGGGTGTGTTTACAAACAGGTGCCTCATGCATTGCAGCGTAGAGAAAATCGAACACGCAACCCTTTGTGCAAGAATACCACAAAATCATTGAGGTAGTCAAAGAACGACTCTTGGAAGGTATATTGTGTATCAACTAAAATAAATTACCTATTGCGTAAGAACATCTATACTTATAATAAATCTGTAGAGAGGTCAATTCTGTACATGAAATATATTTTCAAAATAACTATCAGGGGGTGATTAGTGATCGATACTGATGCCAAAAATGCAATCAGTAAAATTTTTGTCTGTCTGTCTGTCTGTATGTTCCTTATAGAAACAAAAACTACTCGACGGATTTTAACGAAACTTGGTACAATTATTCTTCATACTCCTGGGCAGGTTATAGTATATATAGGAGCAGAGCAGTGAAGGGAAATGTTGGGAAAACGGGAGAAGTTACTCCAATTTTTAAGCTTCCGTCGCGTGTGCAGCCTTAATGGTTAAAGCTACATAGAAATCATGTATGACGGAAATGTTTTACATAAAATTATCTAAAAAATATCTCACAACAGCATATGTCTATCTTTTATGGTTGACTCACAATAACACGTGTATCTCCCGATAGCTTAGCAGTTCGGAGCTTTCTGATTGTATTACACACAAGGAGTTACACGCTGATGGAGTCGCGGGCACAGCTATTAATAATAATATTTTGCGGTTCCTTATTGCGATATTTTTCAACAGTATTGTGGATTGACATATTATATTTATGGAAATATAATTATGTCAATCCACAATATTGTCGTAACTTTCGTATGGACTAAAATACGAAAGTTAATCTGTCTGTTACATCAAAACCATTGAACCGTGAGGAAGGACATACGCTACTTTTTTACGAAAAACGACGGAAACGCGGACGAAGTCGCGGGCAAAAGCTAGTACCTACCTAAATTGTACTATATTTCAGCGTCTAGAAAATTTCCAACAAATCCACGTTCCTTCCTTCCATCCTCAGTTGTTTAAACCAAAACACAATAAAATTATGTAAGTACAGTTTTATGTACAAACAGAAAGAAAAAATTACAAAGAACTTATAATATATTAAAATTCTAAAACAAACTAAACAGCATCAAAAAGTTCCTCTGCATCGCTGTCAACTGGTAGGTGGTAGCGTGCCCAAACTGGCGGCATTGCCACGTTGTATGGCAATGCTTAATCTTTGGCAAAAGTAATAGCCAGCCCTTTGATCACGGGAAGTATTTACAAAAACAATTAATTTTATTATTAGATAATGAATGGCATTAGACAGTATGTAAAAGTGACAGTGTCAACCAACTTACATCACCGACCGTACATCCTTCACCTTCTGTAACAACAAGGAAACAAAACAAAGTGTCACGCCAATAGCCTTGTAAGAAGATTAAGAAAATTCTGGCTCCGTCACAAGTTCGATGACTGTCCCTGAATTATTTATCGGTGCGCGTCGCCGCTCTGAATAAAATAATTCACGTGTTGAGGGCGCGTATTGCAAGATGAAGCGATCAAACATGAAATACAAATGGTTGCTACATGACTAGCACACTAGCACTTTCATTTTCACAAGATTCGTTGCTTCTTATAAGAAAAGTTCGTGTCAAACGACAGACTTACGCAATGTATTTAGTTGAATTGTCAAAATATATCTAGGATCATAGATCTATGAGTCATAGATATAATGTAATATTATGGTATAGACATACCTATGAACCATTTTGTCTCAAAAGGTTTTTAAAATCTTTTCATAAAAGGTAAAAGATATGCTCGACTTGGCGACCTACCTTACCTTAAATATGTATGATCCTAGATATTTGATAGTGTAATATCCTCCTTACATAGTTACCTTGCTGGTAGTACTACGTACAACGCAAGAATATCACACGATTATGATAAAGTTTTACTTTACCGCAATTTTTTTTTTCCTAAATAACCCTGCAGTTTGCTTTCTTTAATTTACCTACTCCAAAAAGTACATAGCATAATAGCATAATCGGCCTTTTAATGTTCCCACTGCTGGGACACAGGCCTCCTCTGTGAGAGGGAGTGGGCCGTAGTCCACCACGCGGGCCCAGTGCGGGTTGGTGGACGTCACATGTCTTCGAATTTTTGGTTCTAGGACATGCCGGTTTCCTCACGATGTTTTCCTTCACCGTTAAAGCAAGTGATAATTAATTTCTAATATGCACATGACTTCGAAAAGTCAGTGGTGCGTGCCTCGGGATCGAACTCGAACCATTCGCCGTGGGAGGCACATGGTTAATCCACTAGGCTATCACTGCATTCCAAAAAGTACATAGCAAAATTAAATTTATTTTAACGTTTTACTTACTTTAACTGAAAACATCCGCATCTAATTTGGAAGCACAATAAACATTTATGTACAACTTTTATGAAGATCAAAGTCTCTCTATCTCCCGCAACTACTAATAACCGCAACATCTCATTACACCCACCATCCCTATCAATATTAATTACTCAAAATGATCGTTTTAGTAATAAACGAGGGTAGTGCCGCCTCATTACCTAACGTTCGACGACTAATTGGAAAGAAATTGGTCACTTTAAATTATTAATTGGTGGCGCTACGAGACCCAGAGCTTTACACTGATTGGTAGAACGTGGCAGATAGTGGTAATGATTTGAAAAGGGACTGCCAATCTACCATAAACTTGTCTAGGCATAATTATAGCGGACCAACTACTCGTTTTCATTTGCTATTGTTTTTACAATTTTATTTAACTTGCCGTGTGTGTATGAGGCGAAATAGGCAACTAGTTCCACCCAACCCATTGAGCGGGAATTTGAAGAGCGTATGTTACTTTGATGACAATATAATAATATGGTTTGATGGAGGTGGCCTCACGATGGAGCCGGGAGGTGGCTATAGGAACTCCTCAACTTCTTAACATAACTCTGTTGTCTTTGGACTCGTTGGATTTGTTTTGACAAGTACTATAGACCTAGGACCTAGATGATGTCTAGGGTTTCATGATGGAGCTGGGAAGTGGTCATTATAACAGTTTGTTTTGAAAAAAGATTTTCAACATAAAACTTATTTGCATATTGATTAAATGCCGATGTTTGTAGCTGGACAAGAGTATCTAGTAAAATACTTCAATGAAAGAGTTTCTCGGGGGTATTCACATACAATACGGGGCCTGACTAGCGATAAAACTTTACATAGGTATGAGTGACCGATACGGCGCTCTATAAAAGGTGAAGCTAGCCGATTATTTTCTTTCGGCTCGAACAAAAACGTTTCTACATAGTTTCTCACAAGACCTTTGAAGATAATATCAGCCTGTTACATCCAGGGGACACGCAACGTAATTATATCACAGTGAACACACCCCGGAATCTTATCCGAACTTGTCGCCAACTCGCTCGGAAGTTATCCGTCAGATTTGTCACAACTTCCCCTTTTATAAGTTCTGTTAATTATTATAACAAGTTCCAATTGCGGGTTTATTTCTTTTGAACGTATTTCATTCATTACGTGCTTTATAGAACGTGTTTCAGTGTAATTAGTGTCAAACTGTTTGACATTGGCGTGATTTGGAATTAATAAGTGTGATTAATTTATTGGAATAGATTGAATAGCTGCTACGACATCAACCCTATGCTTAAGGTGTATTACAGAATTACGTTTTTTTTTTTTTTTTTAAAGCAGTGATAGCCATTTTAGCCAGTTTAACCATGTGCCTCTCATGGCGAATGGTTCGAGTTCGATCCCGAGGCACGCACCGCTGACTTTTCGAAGTCATGTGCGTATTAGAAATTAATTATCACTTGCTTTAACGGTGAAGGAAAACATCGTGAGGAAACCGGCATGTCCTAGAACCAAAAAATTCGAAGACATGCGACGTCCACCAACCCGCACTGGGCCCGCGTGGTGGACTACGGCCCACTCCCTCTCACAGAGAGGAGGCCTGTGTCCCAGCAGTGGGAACATTATAGGCCGATTATGCTATGCTTATGCTAGATAAATTTTTGGGGGGCTTAGGGGTCCCAGATATTAGGGGGCTAAAAAATAAAAAAAAAACAAAAATTTTAATCACTTATCTAATCTAAAATCCACCCGTACTTAAGATTTTGGGAGGGGGGCCTAGGCACCTCTTTCCTGAATCCGCCACCGAGCTCACCACTCTAACTCTAACAAATGCATTCATCTTAAGACGGGCAGTTTCTTTCCCCTAAGTGGCTTCACAGAAAACATAAGTAGTTACAAGGCACACATTAGTCCGTGGATACAGGCGGTGTAGCTCTCAATCGTCGGACATGTAACTCGGTTAGCTGCTAACCGAGTTACAGCCCGGCTGATTGCTTATTACGAGCTCACGGTAAACAACACTGTCTTGCTAATGTATCAGCTATTAGAGCTTCGATATGTGTAGCAGGCTTGTTGATGAGCTATGTACAGTCAGGGAAAAGGATCCTTTAGCAAGTACACTATCATTCATAATTGGTTGTATATTCAAACTTTGAGGCAAATCCGAATCCGAATTGCTTCGAAATTTGAATATACGACCAATTATTATGAATGATATATACTTTACAGATGATCTCTGAGGGGTTAATAGATATTATGAAGTAAGAGTATATATCATAAGTTATCCATTTCTTAGGTTACCTATTTATGTGGCAGCTATTTGCAGATCTATGTCCCATCAGCGCTGACTACTACAAGCTGTGGTCTGATAGGTATTTTCAATCGACTTCAAAAAGAAGGAGGCTAAAGAATTCCTCTGTATTTTTCCGAATCAAACCAAACCAAAAATCAAAAGCTTCAACTTCCGAAATTGTTTCACACAACATTAATGTGATCTTTTTGAGTGCGGGTTTTACTTCTTTTTTTAGATTTTTTTTTTGTATAATAAGCTTTGTTGGACTCAGAAAACATGTTGATAAGGTTTCTAATATTTATGTCGAAAATCATTATGATAATTATTTCAATTCCACTCCAGCAATCTTTTCGACCTATTACACGAATCTCGTCCAGACAAGCCTAACCAAGCCTAACCGTGAGCCCTAACTAATTCACATACCCATCCCACCAATTTTCCTAAAATTACAATCGGTTGAAAAACGCCAACCTGTTGCCAACCTTCACTGCCTTATAAGTGTGCCGTTACACGTGGTGAAGAAAACACATTTAAAACATGAGCAATGTTTGGCGGCTGTTATCCATCATAATTAGTGTCGGTAATCAGCTCAGAGTGCGGTCGGCGACAGTGGCGACGGCGTCGGCGGTGGTCGATCGATCACCGCGTGACACTAATCACCGGTCGACTCGTGTACGGACACTCTTAAATTGTTTGTGTTTATTGTATACTAGCCGAGCTTCACACGGGTGAAGTTTAGTCTACACAAATACTGAATTTGATAAGTTTTAATGTTTAACATCAGCTATCTGCCAGTGAAAGTCCAGCCAAAATCGGTTCAGCCGTTTCAGAGATTAGCAGGAACAAACGGACAGAGAAACAACAATTTTAAAAATTGATTTTGTTTAAATGTACCTACCGTTTACACTTTAATATGCATTTAGTAAAAAGCTGTTATTTTGACAATACAAACAGACACTTGAATTTTATTTATTTGCGCTTCTATATTATGCAATGGTGGGTAAAAATAACGAGGTATTCCAAATAGCACACCCAACCGAACCGCACCAATTCGAATCGCATCTAAACTATTCCCCGGAGCACACGCATGGATGTGCAAACCAAAAAAAAACCGGCCAAGTGCGAGTCATACTCGCGCACTGAGGGTTCCGTATCAGTTTTGGACGTATAAAGTGAAAAAAACCGGACCGCATAACTAAGTTTGTTTGTCAAGGAATTTTGATGATTTTGAAAAAACTGTTATAGTTAGGAACATCGTTTTATTTTTGGTGCAATATTTGGGTCAATTCCTATCAACTCTAATTATTTCAGATTTTTCGCTCCGCAAACTTCGGAGATAAGGGGGAGGGAATGGTATTTTTTCAGACATTTTTCATCATATGTCGAAAACTGTGAGACATAAAATAAAATGAAAATATATTTTGAAATGTGCAAATCAAGCCCTTTCATATGATATGTCACTTGACCTAGTAACCCCACTTTAAAATTTCGGACCCCCACTCCGGCCCCCTTTGCAATGAAAATAAAAATATTTTTTGACTTTTTTCATTTGCAATAAAGTTGGACAAGCATATTTTATAACTGTTCCAAATTTCAAGTCGATACCTTTAGTAGTTGCTGAAATAAGCAGGTGTGACAGACAGACAGACAGACGAAGTCGCACCATAAGGGTTCCTTTTTTACCATTTTGGTACGGAACCCTAAAAATTAAAACCGATGTCGTGACTCGTGGTGATATCATTATTGTCCTGACATTACAGATTCAATAGATACACGTGAACCACTCAATTGTTTCGGAATAACAAAGCATACAGGAAGAGACCCTCAGAAACCCTTTTATCAATTTCAAATCTATTGAGATCCCTATCCTAATGCTATGAAAATAAGGGTCAAAATATAACATTATTTACTGAACCCTACAAATAATCTGATTCAGGGTGAACAGTGTTTCTTTATTTATTTAAGTACACACACAAAAAAAAACAAAAATAATAAACATTAAATAAGCACAAAGGTATGTACTGCTTATTTCATAATTATGTTTCTACCAGAAGGTCAGCGACAGGAGAGTTGGATGAGAGACGTAGGTCCACAGTGTGTAAATAAAATAAAACCGCATCAAAATCCGTTGCGTAGTTTTAAAGATCTAAGCATACATAGGGACAGACAGACAGAGAGACAGACAACGGGAAGCGACTTTGTTTTATACTATGTAGTGATAAACTACAAAAATACCAATAACTATAGGTTTTAAGATATTATTTCAATTGGTCCGCTTGCGGGTATTTTTGAATTATTGTCAAGGAGTCAGTCAGTTAGTAAGCAAGATGAAGCTAGATGCCCGTTTCAAAGCGTAGATTCCTATGGAGAAGAAAGAGCAAGAAACTCCATGGTTACTCTTTTAAATCAAGATATACTACTATATACTACATACAATAATATGTACCTGTATATAAAAATATCCATCACAGTTATGAAGAGAGGTAATGTTCTTTGACACTTGATTTAATATATTTCGTGGCCAAATATGGCATCAACCATCTGTGGATGGGGGACCGACGGTACTAGTAGTCATACGGACCTAAGACTGTCGTTATGGGTAGTCAGGAGCCCGTAAGTCTGTCAACTAGTAATTGGGTTGCGGAGGTCAGATGGCAGTCGTTCCGTGTAAGATATTGATATTAACCTCGACTTGTTAGGGTTAGTTAGATAAAAGTTAGGCATGAACCAATTTTATTAAATCTCTAAACCCTGAGTTCTGAACCTGGGGGTAACAATTCTGGTCATCGATAGTAAATGCTATATTCAATAATTAAAAACTAAACCTGTGGACCTAGCACGAACAATTTTGACTTAAGGTATCGTAAACGTAAGCGAATTTTTAATTTAAAATACAACCGTCCTAGAACATTTTCATATCTTTTCACACAATTTGCACATTTTAATAAGTACAGAGATATAAATAAAGTATTTCATTTAAAGAAGCAAAAAGCAGTGATAGCCTAGTGGATTAACCATGTGCCTCCCACGGCGAATGGTTCGAGTTCGATCCCGAGGCACGCACCGCTGACTTTTCGAAGTCATGTGCGTATTAGAAATTAATTATCACTTGCTTTAACGGTGAAGGAAAACATCGTGAGGAAATCGGCATGTCCTAGAACCAAAAATTCGAAGACATGTGACGTCCACCAACCCGCACTGGGCCCGCGTGGTGGACTACGGCCCACTCCCTCTCACAGAGAGGAGGCCTGTGTCCCAACAGTGGGAACATTATAGTCCGATTATGCTATGCTATGCTATACTATGCATGCTATTTATAGAAGTATCGTGTAGAAAATCTATATATTTTCAATTTAAAATATGATTGGGTACGTTTTCGATACGAAATGTCAACATTGTTCGTGCTAGACCTATGAATGCAAAACAATAATATCAACCTTCACACTGAATATCATTAACTCATGAACTTTTTGTGCAAGTTATTGTGATTAATAAAGACTATTACATTTTCATATGACAACATTTTATTAGGGGGGAGTAAATAGGTTTCCCGGTCATAAGAGAAACAAGATTAAAAAAAATTAGGAACCAGTGCTCAAAATCTCTCTTTCTTTAAGAAAATTTAAATCTCTATAAAATAAAAGCGGGGGTTTTCATTACAACATTTACCATCCTATCTAGCAATTCACCGCCAAATCTCCAGGACACGATACTTAGCGTCTACTTAACGCCTATTATCATACGGGGCACAGCAGACTGAGTTACGACGCCAATCGGACCGCCATCTCTCCTCCCGACACTTTAATTAAAAGCACTCGGCAATCAATCCATACTGTCGAGATTCACTGAGATAACACCCATCCCTGATTGAGGAAAAACGACCGTGCCTTTAGTAATGTTTTTGAGTGTAATTTCCAGGGGTTCTGGCTGTGTAGAGCAGTGATAACTACGTGCGGACTAATTAGGGACATACGTTTTTATCGGTTTATAGGTCCCTCCGTTACTCGCTTCTATGACCCTCAGCTCAAGGGAGATGTCACAGAATATCATGACGAAATAACCTATATATAAACATTTCTTCATAACAATATGAAGCTATGGTGTACTTAATCTATAACTAAGTACTTGTACACAAACTTCTGTGTGAAAATTTTACTGAAAACATTTCTGCCTAACAATTAACGTCGCCGTCAGCTGTAGTGCACGATACAAACGAATCCCTTTAAATCTATTAGCACTCGCCACTTCTCAGGCTATTGCTAGCCTGCAGTGACCGGTTTATAGCCAAACTTCGAGTCCGAGTAGCCCATCGACTTATTTGTCCAATAAACTGATACGACTTCCTGCAAAAAGTTTTGCACAGGTAGTTCTGTTCGGATTGACTTGCGAGATAGTTGGGGAGACGATAGGTTTTTTCATAGACTTGTGATTGTAATATAGTTATGTGGAGTTTACTACGCGTATAAAGTATTCATAGACATTTTTTTTTTCTTTACTAAAACATTGCTCCTGTGTCGTGGGTGCATTTACAAACACAAACAATAATTCATTGATAAGTATTATATTTTTGGATCTAAAATGCACAACGACTTCGTTCAATTGTGTTTTCAAATAAACACTCCGTATTCTCAGAGAAAACCTTCCAATCCCGCATTTTACACAACTTTACCAAGAAAGAAGTTGGAACAAGGTTCAAAAAGTTGGCCACTGCAATCCCGGGGTTATTACGACACAGAAATATTATACGTTACGAGAACCACAAACTGTGTATAACAATAGCAGCTAGAATGTGCTGCATTTCAGCTGGACCGCGCTTCATCATTTTATTTTACAGTTTTTCATTAAACTTTTCGTTGCAGTCAGTTTGTACAGAAAAGAATTGACAAATAATAAAAAATGATTAAATATTTTTATCCTGAAATCTTTTTATTTGATCTTCTTTTAGTCTGCCTTACGATTTATACATTTGTAGCTATAATTAATCGTCTGTTTACTCCTGATGCAAAATCAATTTCTTTAGCTTCAACATACGGTATAAAAGTATTCAACCCTCAAATAATCACTGACAAGTAACCAACACGCTATTCTGCACAGGACAACTGTGCACAACATAATAAGCTTCACAAAATTCAACCGCAAAATCCATCACAAGTAAAACCTCCAGATTATTCTTACGTGCACATCTATTTATTCAGGTTTGGCAGTCCGTTACTTGTGGATCCGGATTGAATATTCAAGAGCGATCTAATCCTGGGCACTGGGACATAAATCCTATCAAAGTAAATTTGTATCTTGTCAATACATATGTATTTATGATAACTACGAGGCGACGGGATTGCTAGTTAATGGCTGTCGTATTTATTATATCTGCCGCAATAAACTTGAGTTATTAAATAACGATGTCGACACAGCTATAAATATTTATAAGAACCATCATATCATAATATTTGCATTCAGTTCTGCGATCTTATATGATGCCACAATAAAGTCAGAATACTTGTCTTCCTGCTTCTATTCACATCACCAATAGCTAAAGAATTGGTGATCAATCATCTGTTCATTTATTCAGAAAACACAGGCCATTTATAGTACCTAATTAAAATACATAAGCTAATCGTATTACCTAAGTCTTTGTAGCACCGCAAGCGAGAATGCTGCCTGATCTCTGAAACTACCTACCCGTAGGATTCAAATAATCTTTTTGTATATGATAACCAGATTTATGAGGAATAGTTTATGTTATTTATTATCACACTACAATCCCTAGGAGTCAACGGGGTTCAAACCGCGTAGAACAGCTAGTGAATACTGTAAAACAATCTTATTAAATAATAAACAAGCCGCCGATTGATGGATCTCATAAAACCTTGGCTTGTCCTAGGATGCATATGTATTGTCACAATAATCGCATCAGCTGACTAGTCCCTGGCGACTTGCCAATTAACG
The DNA here is from genome assembly GCA_948465475.1 of Thalpophila matura. NCBI lineage: Eukaryota > Metazoa > Arthropoda > Insecta > Lepidoptera > Noctuidae > Thalpophila > Thalpophila matura. Next base: position 515,606 of record OX419178.1, read on the forward strand.
TAATGGCGCGGCTTCCGCCTAATAATGGCCGCCGCGTCTCCCGCAGTAAACAAACCACTAAATATCCCCATGCTGATTGGAACGGATACAATTTATAAGCTAGGAGCTTTCCCATTTTATAGCCAAGTGCGCGAGCTTGGCTGAGGATTTTCTGAAAGGATGGGCGAGAGGTTATTGTGCTCAGTTGGCCAATGTTGGTCTTAGCTAACTAATAGTCGTCATTTAACAATAATCCCTCAAAAACTCGGTCTTAATTCATCCGGAAAATGAATTATAAAAGCAATTTCAACAACAAATCACAAAATAGAATTGTTTTGTTTCTCTTAACGTAAGTCCCGGCTCACACTTCACTGGAAATTATTGGTTCAACATTTTAAAATTCATAGCGTAAATATAACATTGTCGCGAATACTGGCCGCGCACTGAATATAAAATGGATTCAATAATAAAACACGGCATTATAGCGAAATATTATATTGTTTCCCTAGTATTTGGCCGTGACAGCGACTCAATCGTTGTTGAGTAAGCGCTGGAATTAATAATAATTTATCCTGAAACGAAGGCATTTAAAGAGCCTTCCGCCCCCATTATTATCGGGGCATTTGGCGTAATTTATGCGGTAATAAAAATTTTAATGCACGCGTCGCGCCGCGGCCCCGCGGGCGGGCCACTCTGCACAGAAATTATTCACACATTTGCACAGACGGTGCGGGACAGTTCACGTAGCATAAACACACACAAGCATACTAACGGCTGTTTAGAGATAAAGCTTGCACTATTCCACCCAGATTGTGTAAATGTGTGCCTGTGCATCTTCGCATTAGTCACACTAGCTGTTCACCGCGGTTTCACCCCCGTTGCTCGGCTCCTAAGGGTCGTAGCGTGATGTTAAATAGCCAACTACTTCTCATGAACCTGGCTATTATAGATAAAAATATTTTTTCGAATCCGACTCGTAGTTCCAGAGATTAACGCGTTCAAACAAACAAACAAAGAAACAAACTCTTCAGCTTTATACTCGTATAATCGTCGTAATAGATTAACGAGCTGTGAGTGAGGCTATCAAACAAGTAAATAGCTATTTATATCACAATCCGCCTTCGCTTATCTGTCATGACACTCATGACTAACTATCGCTGGACTCATTTAAAACAAAATAAATTTAGGATATCAAGAAGATACGGTTCATAAACGGCGACAGGTCACATCTGTGAATTAGTTGACCCACAAGCGGAGGCACGATAACTCTGTTGCTGGAAATATTGCTATGAGTTCGGATAGTTTCATGTTATTACGTCGTATCACGGGTTATTTCTTTTTATATGCGACTAGCACTTCGCCCGCGACTTCGTCCGCGTGTCCCACAGGAACTGTGCATTTTTTCGGGATAAAAAGTAGCCTATATTACTCAGTGATAATGTAGCTTCCTATTAGTGAAAGAATTTTTAAAATCGGTCCAGTAGTTTCGGAGCCTATTCGGTACAAACAAACAAACAAACAAAAAAATCTTTCCTCTGTATAATATTAGTATAGATTAAAATGTCATAGTAAGTTGTGAGTGTAACCGAAAGGCACCAGAAGGCGAATTCTCGTAAATACACACAGACTGACATTTTGAATTGACTAAAAAAACTTTTTTACCAAAAAATAACCGACTTCAAAAATCCACTACAAAGAAAATAATAATTTTGGTTTCGGAAGTCGGCTTTGGTTTTTGTTTGCTTTTTTTTGCCACCGACTTCCGAAACCAAAATTATTATTTTCTTTGTAATGGATTTTTGAAGTCGGTTATTTTTTGTTAAAAAAGTTTTTTATTTTTCCCTTTTTAGTTCTTTATCCCGTGTTAGATTACTTTCACGAATTCGTTCAACAGTGAATCTTCTACGGAGTGTGTACATTTATGCATATAACTTTGTACATAGGAATGATTACATAATGTATTATATACTAAAACCTTCCTGAAAGTATGTAGATTACGTTAGTGAAAACTCCATCCAAATCGAATCAGTAGTTTTTGAGAAAATCGCGCACATACAAACATACATACATACATACATACATACATACGGGACGAATACAGAACCTCCTTTTTTGAAGTCGGTTAATTAATGAAGTCGGTTAATTAAAAATGGTATTCAGATGGCATAGCATGATCTATTTTGACGTACTTAGGTATGTTAACGTAAATCTATACTAGTATCTATACTATACCAATGTTATAAATGCGAAAGTTTGGATGGATGGATGGATGTTTGTCACTCAATCACGCTAGGACGGCAGAACGGATCTGGATGACATTTGGCACAGAGATAGATTTATTATTAGTCTGGAATAGAACATACGATACTTTTTATCCCAAAAAACGCGAGCGAAGCCGTGGAGAGAAGCTAGTGACCCATATAATTTAATGCTGCTCGGTAAAGATAAAAAAGTAATATAAAAGTATTCGGTCAATTTCCTCTGACACATTTAAGTTTTCCGGTTTTTACTTAAGCTAAATCCTCGTCGACTTAAACTTGGATAAGTGGAAGTCAAACCAACAATCGTAAAGTTAGCTATCATAAAGTTAGTTTTATGGCTTATGCTCTTTTATTGAGTTTTGGTGCGAAATTAATTCGTGTCTAGATTTACAGCAAAACATGTATCTCCTTACTTATAAAAACTTATCACTTACCACCTTTTATATGAGTCATCATCTCTGTTACATTGATGAGAGTGTAACAACGGAGATTTAAAGTGAGATAGAACTTCGTCCGCGTGACATACCTACACGTAGCGTCATCTAGCGTTCTAAAGCAATTGTGACCGTCGAAAGTTATTGTTTTTTCCTCAGGAACAGTAGGTATTTTTTTCTAGATAAAAGTTACCTTATGTCCTTTTCTGTACCCCTGACAACGTATTTTCAAAATTTCATGATGATCGGTTCAATGGTTTAGGCGTGAAAAGGTAACAAACAAACTTACTTTCGTATTTATAATATTTAGTTAGGATAAATTAGTGGAACAATTTGTAATAATAATAGAGAACCCCTAATGCATTAGTGTTATGAGGCGTGTAAAAGGTGTTCTTGTATTTGTTCAATGAACTTTTGGACTTTTTAGTTTCATATTAATACTGAAATATCAACTGCCAGTAACTGCAAATAAATAAAGTTATTTCAACATTCCGAAATATCCATAAAATTTTGCTTTAGACTGAAATTCAGACTGGAAGCTTCGCACTGCCAGATAAAACTGAAATTGAGCTCTCACCAACAAGTTTTACGAGCCGTCTTTATAGTCCAGGAGCGTCCGTTGAAAGTGTTCAATGCAAACAGCCCAGTGTCGCAGCCGGGCCGCTCCCGAGCTATCGCGGCTATTCGACGAGTGACGCACTCGGAGTCAGGACATAGGAGTTTGCAGGATTCTTTGATAAAGTGTCATCAAAGAATCCTGCAAACTCCTATAGGAATAGATAAATATGGTATTAGTAGGACAGCGACCTGTTACCCGGGACTATTATTGTTTTTGCGAGTTAGAGACGGCACCTACCTCAATACAGTATACTTTATTGCAATACATTAATATCTGCAAGCTAAATAATTGTATGCAATAAAAACAAAAGAAGTTTTTCAATTGTTTCCACGTTAAATCCTAGTAACTATTCACTCTGTTTGACTTTCTTTGGCTGAGTACCTACCTTTATTTTGACCGCATTTCGCCTTAACAATACCATCACAAAGCTGCGTGACCATAAACTACAAGAAATAATTGTATTGCACAAACACAAAGCAAGCTCCAATATACTTAATGGACTTTTCATTCAAATGTATAGCAAATCATTAGAATTGGCTGTGTTAATTCAAGCATAGAATAGCACGCGTCTAATTGCGTGTTTCGCACGCGATTAGTGAGCAAATCCACGCGTCCAATGATGCGTGCAGCCTATTAGAGCGGCTCTATCTGACCAATGAGCGTGCGACCTTAGGGTTGGCGTGAATAGCGTGGCCTAAGGGCTTTTACAAGTTACAAAGCGAATCTTCAGTAATTATTGAATTACTTTGTCAACCAATAGAGGGAGTAGAGGTAGAGATAGACACTATATATTATTAGATTTATCAGAGAAACACCATTCCATCAATATGAGCGAAAACCTGTTAGGTACCTACTCTAGTCGGAATGGTCAAAATTGTTTCAGTTATTTTGTTATAATAAAAACAAGTTTAAACGGATTAAATCGCGTATATTACAGAGTTTTCCTGACGTTTCAAACACTTTGCAGCGTTCGTGGTTAGTTATTTTGTTCTTTATTTCGTCATCATTTTGGAATCCCCCAGTTAGCAACGGTCTGTTTAATTGACCTAGGTATAGGCTGACACGTTGAATTTAATATGAACACATTTTTTATTTTAGTTGACGGCATGTCAGTTCATGATTTCAAATCATCGATGAAAAATTAACGTGTTGACCAAAAATGATGACCAGACATCAGTTTATATTTATCCCGCTATTTACGCGATAGCTGCTAATCTAGACATCTGAAAAAGTAAATAATAGTAACTACCTTTTGTTCTTCTTCACAAAAATGTGAATGTTATATAAATACATACATAAATATCATTGTACTTTAATCAAAGAAAGAACTCGGTTAAAAGTATTTGGAACAAAGGTAAGCTGGCAGACACGACACGTTTGTGATTCTAGGTAATGTGCGCGAGAACAAACAAAAGTTTTTCTTTGTTACTCTTTAATGGTTGAATCTAGTACAAAAATCTGCTCAATTAGTTAGTTGAGGGTATTTTGGCAGAGCAGATTTGATTCAATAACATCATTCAGGATGAAGAAATTGCTATATCGAAAAGTAACCTTCAGACAGCGAGTTAAGGAAGGTTTTGTCTAAGTCGAAGATTAGATACTTACTACACTTTCAGACTAAAGATCTCAAACAGTTTATAACAAAACACCAGGCACCTACGCTATAAAAATCATACATAAAAGTACGGAGATACATATCGTACCAGTTCACCAACATCAGTACAAAGCCTAAGAAAGATTTCACAGCGGCTCACAAATTATATGATATTTCACGCGGAGACGATTTATGGTATTCGTCTTTCGGAGGCGGGAAGGAAAAAATTGTACCCTACACACACACAGAAAGGCTTAGATTTCAAGCTCTCCTTTTAGAAGATTCTAGAATAGAGTATAATATACACAAAAAAGTAAATAATACCTCTTGGTAAAAGAGTGGTATTATTATGGGTTTGATTCCAACATAATTAAATGATTTGTTTATAATACCTACTTTTATCAAGCCAACAGTCAGTTATTTTGCCCAAGATTAAGGTTAAGGCCCAAACAGTAATTGTGTTACTGATGGAGGCCATTGACAAGGCTTGCATGATAGCCAAACTACAAAATATTACGCCTTTTTCCACTTGGATAATCTGAAACTATTACGATACTTAGAAAGTGTGTTGTGTGTCATCTTTCTGCAATTCCGCTCACATATTTGGTTGGTCGAAAAGTTAGAAATTCTAATCACACAACATAAAAAAATATTTCATGTTGTTTATATACAAATATTTTCTTGGTAAATACAAAATCACTGGCTAAGTTAACTGTCCGTCTAAACACATGTTATACCTATAGACGTCACATGACACCGCCGTTTAGCGCGCCGGCAAATACGCCAGTTTGCACAGTCCGTGCGCTCCGCTGTGCAAATGTTTGCACACTTTTGTGCGGATCCACTAACGCGTGTGACGACCTATGTTTTGAATTGTGAGAGCAATTATGTTAGAATATCAATGTGTATTCTGTTGGGAGATGAGCACATTTCGGGCAGCACCGAATAAATTAACTTTTATAATGAAAGTTTGAAAATATTACATTCCAATCGTCAATCAAACCAGCAAAGCTGTTAGCTATTTTTATGCCATGAGATTCTGGTTTACTTATAACATGGAATATTTAAGGTAGACTAGCTTCCGCCCGCGGCTTCGCCCGCGTTTTCCGGGATAAAAAGTATAGCCTATGTGTTATTCCAGACTATAATCTATCTGTGTGCCAAATCCGTCCAGCCGTTTCAGCGTGAAGAAGTAACAAACATATACACACACACACACACACACACAAACTTTCACATTTATAATATAGTGGGATAATCTGCCAGTAGGTAGGAACTGGAACACTTGGGACTGCAGTGCATTCCAAATAGGAAGTGTACCGTCCGGAGTGTCCGGGTCGTCCGGACCATAAGTATTCCTTTTTCTCATATCCTGAAGCAGCACTAAAACCGGCTGAAAAATAAGGAGTACTCCTTTTTGAACGAGGATCGCTGACGACATTCGTTAGGTAAAGCTGGTGTCCTACCAGGTACTACAGCGCTATAAACTATTGCTTTGTGATGCGATCCAAACACAATTACTATTATAGTAAGATATTTTTCGGTTACCATAGTAAAACTAGGAACACTTACAGTATCGTCATGTCTGTCTGTCTGTCTGTTCGTCTATCAAACCCTCGTAAAATCTACAGTTGTTAACCATTTGTATGAAACTTTGAATTGCCATGAAGGCGTGTAATAACTAATAAATTAAGAAAAAAATATGTAGGGGTGTATTTGAGGGAATAAAAATAAAATTTCGCGCACCTCTTATGTGAAATCACGTAAAATATTTTTTTGAAAATAACATGAAAGTTAAAAATAAATAATAATAACCTTAATAACCTTAAAAAATAAATTATGAATTACAGTCGAATTTCGTCCGCTCGTTACCTATTATTATTTAGATATCAGGGAATTATTGGCCTAAATGTTTATTGAATCATAGCATTCGTGTGCAGTATTTATTCGACTATGAACCTATTATAAACTAGTCGAGTTTATCGGCAATTTATTACATTTTGATGATATCAAAATGGCGTACCAGGTAATTAATCAAAGCGCATATTAAATTGAATAGCACTAATTCTATTCAAGCCTATTTAGCATAAAATATTTGGCATAGGTATTCGAAAATGTTATGTAATATTGGTCCGTAGCCATTTTTGTTAAAATGAAAGAAATTATATAATATTCGGACATAAAAATATGCACCCGATCTATAACATTTCAAAAAAATTGCTACTGGTAAATAACTTTAGAAATCCGCGCTGCGTGGCCTACAAAAATCGCTGTGTTGTATGTTTGTAATGTAATGTAATAATGTTTGTATTCCTTATTTCATTAGGATTTTCATTAAAAACCAACAATCGAAAATATAGCGATTTATGTAGGCGCAGCGACGAAATATTACCTTCTATCTGTCTATCCTGTACCGACCCGCCGCCGCATGATATCACCGCTAGAACTGCCATGTTATTTCCCAACGTTCGAGAGAGAATCTCACCGTGACATTCTCTTTCGAATGTTCGCAAACAAATTGACAGTTCTTGCGGTGATATCACGCTGCGTGTCGGTACAGAAAGACAGACTGATTCATGGAAAATCTCGAAACTCCTCTTTAATTTTACAGCATCGCCTTGCTGTACCAGCTCCACTAGACCCTGGACCGCGTCATTATGCAGGGCGTGTTAAAGTTTGTAACAAACGAGCGCAGCGCCTCGACGACCCCCCCCTCCTGCGAGCGCTGCACCCCCCTCCCCCCTCCTCGCAATAGTTCACCGCAGGAAAAACTGACGGAGACGTAATGAAGACGTGGACTTTTGAGATTGGTACCTAATGAGAAGATTTATATACATACATAATTATTGTTTTATATAGGTACCTACCTCAGATCATAGAAACAAGGAGATATGCCATCATAGCAAATTAGTACGGGAACAACTGATGCCACTTTTAGTACATTTTTCGACACAATTACGCGCATAATTAAGCGCTCCTTGTGAATAAACAGATCTCGCACGCATTAAACATTCCGCACACCCTCAATCTAACACTGTTAATCGTCACTCAACACTAACACTAAACTAAAACACTTTATTTATACCATCGATTGTGTTCGGTTTGTCGCCAGCGCGTACGTTTTTATTATGAGCAATTTGCTCAAGTTCAGGCATCAAGCTCGATAGCGCCTTGGCACATCTCCCTTGTTTCTATGATCTGAGGTACCTACATTAGCCATATTTTATACAAAATGTCTCCCATTAAAAAGGGGCATTATACTCATCAATATAATTATGTGCAACTTTTGCTACGGGACCAATCTTGAAATCGCGAAATAAAATCAGTTGTTCCATCCATTTTGTTCATATTATAATTAAGTGAACACAAATGTTTGGAACAGCTGATTATTTTTCCTAATTTCAGAGGTGGTCTTCACGGTTTTCATATTTTAAATTATAATATAAGCAAGATAATATACCTATTACATCCAAACTCTCAAGGCTACACGCGTACCAATTAAAATATAGATAGGGGCGATAGATTTATTAATCCCAACTTAATTGTTTTAATTAGTTAAATTATTATTATAGTGGTGTCGGATATTCGTTATGTAGATATTGCGAATTATATGAGTAGTAATTAATCTGTAAATTCCCAGTAATTACACAATACTAAAAAGCCCCGACTCAATACTGTACTAATTCCAGTCTGATCAGTAGTTCTTTGGAATACCAAAGAACTACTGAACAATCAGTCGGATTTGAAAAAATATTTTTGTATACGATAGCCAAATTCATGAGAAATAGTATAGGCTATTTAACATCACGCTACGACCCTTAGGAGCCGAGCAACGGGGGTAAAACCGCGGGGCACAGCTAGTGATATAATAAAGCTGAAGAGTTTTGTTGGTTTGTTTGAACGCGTTTATCTCTAGAACTACCAGTCAAAATCCAAAAAAAAAATTGCATTTTATAGCCTAATTCTTGAGGAAGATTATATGTTATTTAACATCACGCTACAACTCTTAGGAGCCGAGAAACGGCGGGTGGAACCACGGGGTACGGGCTAGTTAATCTATAAGATACACCAACATGATAGATATAGTGTCGTTTTATGGTCACCAGTGAGTATGACAGAAACTTTTGATTACTGCAAACAGCTAATATTTCCAAAAATAGTGAACACATAACACAGCACAGCACTATTTACATTCGCCATAATCTCTAGTTACAACACTGAACTGGTCACAAGAAACTGTAGGAGTGGAGGTGGCTTTTTAGCCAGGATTAGGTGTCGCGGCGCAGCTGAGACTACCCTATGCAGATAGGCGCAGAAGGCACACTGAGTACAAGGCACCAAGGTCAAATTTAACATTTCACAAACAGCTCTACTCGTTGTTCGCCCCGTGAACTCGTGATGTACCCTCTTATAACCTCCTATTTCTCGGCAACCCTTTTACCAATTTAGCTCATGTTCGAACTTTAAAAAATCTTTTTTCACCTGCCGAGCTAACATGCGCGCCGCGACAAAATTTTGTCTCGCTCTTTCTCGTGCTAATACGAGACAAATGCACGATAAAACCGTCGACAAAATTTTGTCGCGGCGCGCATGTTAGATCAGCTGATGTTCCAATCAACGATTCTCGAGTCAAACATCAAACAAACATTTAAACATACTTACATTGTAAACAAACACTGTAACAATTAAACTTATACAAAATTACATTTTATTTTACGATTGCTGACCATTCTGTCAGCCGATGCTTTGTGATGAGATATGCTTATCTTAAAAGGGCTATTACTTGACTTATTAAGCGAATTACTTTTTACAGGCCGTGAGGATTAAGCCTTCTGTACATTCTGATTGTTCTGACAAAAGGACAAACAAACAAGTGGTCACATATTTGTACTGTATCGCTAACTGCCGTAACTCTTAGCTTGTTGTTTGGTCAATACTGAGTGTTAAGAGCGGGGCACTAAATGGAAGGTCTATACAACGAGCTTTGTTGTTATTCTATATATTGTATGACACGTTGCGCAGCAATTCTAATTTTTTTTTAAATACTTTTTTTTTGTGGGGACATACCTAAATTGTTCTATGTATTAGTAGTCTTTTGGAAAAATAAATTCTTGAAACCGAAGTACCAAGCAAAACATTTTTGTACCTCTTTACAGCTACAAGGAATATTCAATTAAACTTGATCGATACGCAACGTACTTGCTTCGGACTGACTAATAGTATTTAATTTTTCACCAACGAAAATTGTAGGTACTAATCGGAAAAAGGAAAAAATAATCTTGGTAATCTATTCCACCAATGCTACACTAAGTTTAAATAAAATAAAACTCAATGAAAAATAACTAAAACCAAACCTGGCAATCTTACAAAAGACATGTAACTTCTGCTATAAAATTTAATTTTCATTATTATAACTTAACACAATACAATTCGAGCAATATTTTATATTTATTTGTGTCATAAATACAGTTATACATTAATATATTATAGCACAAAACATTAATTCTGTACTTACATAATAATTATTGCATTCTCGAATACTTTAAAGCGTAGAGTTTCGTAGAGCTCGTAGCGTCACGCTACGAGCTCTACGAAACTACAAAGTATACGACGTTGTCGTAGCAGTTTTCTTATGATTAGTAATTTAGTTCTGTTTTGGAGAAATCGGCATCCTTACGAATCCCGTTTTTACTACAGCAATGCTGCACATAAGGATCTCGAGAATTTTAATATTTTGCCAACAATCATGAAAATAACAAGATATCTGACCCTTAAAATTTTACAGCTGAACTTTTTACAGCCATACCCACATAAACAAAGTTTTATCTCCGACCATTTAAGACAGCACATCGTATATTGGCGATGATAAAACAATAAAGATATGTTGGTTGTGCAGTTCTGAGAAGTAAATAACCGCCTGGGAGCGAACGAACACAATAGCAAGGAACAAATGTATCGGCGAGATAGCGAAACAATGCTGAGGAGCGTTTGAACTGCACGGAGTAGCGGGAGAGTAGGGAGGAGAGTTGGTTGAGAAGTAGTAAATAAGTGGACGGATTGTGGTGCTCGTGAAAAACATTTGCACCAAAATCAAGTATTGTAAAAGCATTGTAAAAGTTGGCGAAAAATAATATAAACAAAACAATCAGAATTAAGGAATTAATTTCCCTACTTAGGTATTTACGAAAAAGTAAGCAGTTTTAAACTGTAGCTACTAAATGGGCGAGTTTTTATCAAATGGAGGTAGGTTAATGCCCGGTTCACATTATTTCACACATTGGTTCACATTATTCGGGTTTTAAAAGAGCCATTTGCAATCAATATTACTAAAAAAATTGTTTTAAAAAACTGATAACTTATTTATGCCCGGTTTACATAATTCCAGTAGCATTTCAGTCCAGTGTCGTTGGAATGCCACTGGAATAATGTGAACTGACACTGGAGTGTACCCATTCCTGTGAACTGTCATGCTGTCCAGCCACTGGACTGGAATGCTACTGGAATTATGTAAACCGGGCACGTTTTTTAAAACAATTTTTTTAGTAATATTGATTGCAAATGGCTCTTTTAAAACCCGAATACGAGATCCTTGATTGGGATCACAGTGTAATTTCTAACACGAGAGCCGACCCGCATTGTGTGCTATTGGAACTAGAAAGTGGGTCAGTAAATGAATACAGAGCGAGTAACTAGCCCATCTAAACGCACCATAACGAACAATGTTATATTATCAGCCGGTCCGGCGGGCATTGAACTGTATGACGTCACAAGTTTATTGCTCCCAACCACAATATATACCATTTTGTTCGAAACAATGATTTCCTTCATTAGTAAGTCAAGTTTGGGCCCTATCAGAATACCAGTGCTGTAGCATTTTTATGTCGCAGCACTATGCTGAGATAGTGGACTTATAGGTCTCGCACCAGGTTTTACTTTTTATTTTAGTTTTTACAATGTTTTTTTTTTCATTTTTTTTATATCTGTAACTTCTTGTGCGAGTCTAATAAATATTTTTTCTTTCTTTCTTTTTCCTCTGGTACCCGTGGTAACATATATACCACTATCATCAAAACAAATGTCAACTCGCTGTTATCGAGTAAATCCAGCGGGACCTCCAGCGTGGGAGGTGTACGCGATGGGTTCTTAGGCTTGGGGGGTTTGGTGGGACCTCAGGAGTTGGGGGGTACAGCCGATGACGTGACACATACGATACCCCAGAGTTATGGCTGACGAGATAGCGGAGGAGCGTCTTCTTGCTTTTAGTTCCTGTTACTGATAGGGGAAGGAAAGCGTTGTATTAGTTCCAGTAAAATACGAGACACTTGTTTAAAAAGTCTGTCGACGTGAAAGATAGACGGTATCCTTGTTTTGTCTCATATAAGTCATGGCAGAAAGTATGGTGGAAATTGTGGTACCTCTGCAGAAAAAAATCAATTGATTTTGAATATCAAAATTACAAGATCTTAATTGGGATCACCACTTCATTAGAATCATATTATTATGATTTAATAAAAAATATATATTTAACCCTATTTTACCTTATATATATTTTACCTTAGTTTGGAAGTGTGTCCACGTAAATAAGTGCGTTGTGACTGTAGAAAGAGTTGAATAATGTTATCACTTCTTAACGTTTTCACCATGAAGGAGCCCATTCAAAGTTCCTCCAATATTCCAGCCACAGTCGTAGATTCCTGCAGGGCAGCCATCTTGGCAGCCGTACATCAAGTTAATTTATCGCGAAGCCTTCACTTACTGCAGCTTCCTGCTTCACTTAAGTGCAGAAAAGCCTTTAACGCGCGTCCGGAAAAATACAGCGCGGCGTGCAATTACGAGTTAAACATAAACATGCACTTTGTATGTTGTATACCGACATTAATCTTTTATTAAAATGTTGGAGATCTAGCGATGGTGTCACATCAACTTAATATGGTGGAATGACTTAATAAGCAACTTAATAGGCAAGTAACGGGAGTGACCTACTGGACACATCTTATACAGGGTGGCAGGTTAGACAGTGGAAATATTTAAAGGGGTCATTGTGCTCATCATTATGAACTACTTTTACAATGGGACCAACCCAGAAATCGCGAAAAAAAAATCAGCTGTTCCATACATTTATGTTCACATAACTCAACAAAATGTATGGAACAGCTGATTTTTTTTTCGCGTTTTCAGGGTTAGTCTCATTGTAAAAGTTGTTCATAGTGATGAGTACAATGACCCCTTTAAATATTTCCACTGTCTAACCTGCCACCCTGTATAAATGACACATCTACATTGTCTGAGTATGGGTTAATGCAGTGACATGCAGGGCATACGCAGACGTATGATGGACGTTGCCTATGTTCCCCTTTTAAGATTAGTAGCCTGGCAGCTCTATTATATAAATACAAATTCAATGATGAACATGTAAATAAATGATCTTACGCGCCGCTTGTGTAACCCGCACGTGTAACTATAGTTTGGGCGCAAGTATAACATCTACCTAATAATTAAAACTTATACTAATCGTAAAATTTACGATAAAAATAACTGAATAGACTTTATTTTATTTTTATAAATAAATATTTTTATCGTAAATTACCTATTATATATAGAAAATCCATTTTGAACATATCATGAAGGTGACCAGCATTTGTGCGCGGACTATAGTCCAAACTTTCACATTCTCAAGCGACTTGCACCGTATGTACAAGCGCCATTAGTCTCAAAAGAAAATCTCAGACGAAAGAAACCTGTCTCTTTCAACTAAGCGGTAATATCTCGCACAGAACTATATAATACACATGTAAACATTAAATGAGCTGAGCGCGAGACCCGCCATTACCGGGCCCCGTTAATCTTACCCGGCAAGGGTGACCGTGATGACCATCAGGACAGATTCGGGTCATAGTTTAGCCGGAGTGAAGCTAGCAAACTTGTTTAAAATGTGTATTTTATTTTGGCTGTAACGATTTGGATGAAATTTTGTATTTAGATAATGTTTAACTTATCGTTGGGTCGTACCGTTGTCGTAAGCTGGGTCGTCCAGGTACTTATTTATTAATTAAGTATGAAACCTTATAATAATTAAAACACTTATCAGATGCATAAAATAACAACTTACGGAAAAGTACTATCAAAGCAAAACAGCAAACGTGCTATATTTATCTGTGTAGGTATAAGGATTACGTACCTATGCTTCTGTTATGGTAAAAAAAGGTAGTATTTACAAGGTAGAAACGAAAGAAACTGGGGTATAAGCGCATTTTTTTTCATAACCACGCTTGGTAGTAGGTGCTAAACCAGCGGCAAGCTATGATGACCGGTTTCAAGCTTGTCCTCTATAGTGATGCATAATTTAAAACTATAAAGTAGGTAGGTAGGTACAGCAATTTGTTCTTTCAAAAGTAGTTGTCAGTTTTTACGAAATTTACGGACTTAAACGTCAAACCGGCCATCATAGCGTGCCGCAGATATAGCAAGACGAATGTCCAACTAGAGCCAAATGTTTGTTTCCCCTACGCTGCTCTTTCTTACCCCACCGTTGTATAAATGCTCTTCACTCAACTCGTATATTACTCCTAATATACTAAGACGTGTTTGTATGAAAGCGTTTGTCTAAAGAATTACCTCGGCCCTGCAACTGATTTGAAAGTATTTGTAACAATATATTTCATCAAGCACTTAGTACTGAATAACCATTACGGTTTACATGAACGTTAGATGTGATCTACCTCACAGTGTATCAACTCTTATGATCGCACCATTTCATATTGATAGTACTATTCGGCAGTTTGATAGACTATTTGCATAAATATTAGGACTAAATTGCATTGCTTTCAACGTGTATTGATATTCGACATGACCATCCTTTTCTGTCTTTTAAAGTCTGTGTAAATTTTTTTACGGTATTATACAGTAAACTATGTCTATTACTACTGCCCCATGTATTATTGCATCCCATCAAGTATCATAGAATCTAAAGTACTTCTTCTTCGGCAAAGAATTAATTATTGTTGATCATAAAATTAATCAATTTCTCTCGATTGACAGTTTTAACGAACCAAGAAGATAATAATTTGAAAGAAAAACAGTGTATCTCACAATCTGTTTGTGTTTAATTCCCAATCAGTGTTGAAACCTAAAACTTTGTCGATCCTTCGATGAAGAATACCGAAACAATTTTGTAGTAGTTATAAACTTCAATTTATTAAGGAAACTCGTTTAAGTTAGCTCAAATTTATATTGGAAAACGTTATACCTTCAGTCTTTTATGTAATTTTTAGACTAATCCTTTAATCTCTTTTGCAGAACTTTTTTTAGGTTCTTTGTTTTTCTACAAGCGAAGATACTCAATCTGGCGCACCCTGGCAGTCAGCCCTATTATCTTAATGTTGAATGAGTTTACCGCTAAATGAGATAGTTCCTTATATTTCAGGCAAAGACAGAAGCATCCTCCATCATCTTTTGACTGTACTATAGACTAATAGAAACAGCATTTTGTTAAAGATGTATAAAGACAATACAGGAAATGAGAGTAGCATCATCATCAACTCGCATCAATACTGGTCTCTATCCCTGAAAACCCCTTCAATTGCCTTTCAGATCACCTCGAAGATATTTTGTAGCTTGCATTAAACAAGCTGACCATAAAAAGTCAAAACATCATTCGCTCAATCCATTCTTTTAAGTAAATTGAACGTTGGCAAAACGCCAAAAATGCGAAGAAGAAGAAATATTAGCATTAGATGTTATAATGGTGCATTAGCGGCAGGGCCCGGAATTACGACATTTATTCGGAAGCGAATCGCGCTGTGGCCCCATTACGGTAATAGCACATAATTCCAGTATGTAGTACGTGGCGCCGCTTGTTCCAATGTAATGCGGATCGGAGATCGACGGAAGGGATTCAAGGGGTATATTGAATGCATTTTTATGACTTTTGAGCATTTTTAGTCTCGTATTTTGGGACAATAATTAAGTATCGTTCTACACAAATCTGGTCCTTTCAATTCGAGCAGAGATTAATTAGATGGACACATGGGTATCCAACATTAATCCGCATTCTACACGCATTAATATAGCTTTCATTGTAATATAGCTACCTACCTACTAATACATAGATAGTACGTACACACATACATACATAGATAGTAAGTAAAATCATACTAACAATTATGGACTTTGTCTGATTAAATAAATTAAATTAAAATTAAATTAAATTAATTAAACTTATACTATTGTTTAAGCTAACGTACAATGATCGGTTCAACTATCATCCCTTTGTCAGCTACAACATCCACCGCCAGACAAAGGCCTGTACCTATCGTCATATAATCAGTTTAGTTTTCTATGGTATCGTGTAAATTAACTATTAGACAACAGAGACTAACAACTGTCAGATCTTTGGCTCAATATCCGCTTATGAAGCCACGGAAGATTGGGCAATTCTTAGTCAACAATGCACACACAACTTATCCACACCTATCTCAAGCACGAGTATCTCCGAAGTCAGGCTGCCTCCAAAAGACATCAGACAAGCCTGAACTTTGAGCTCCAACAATGCAAACTTCGCCGTGTCCCACACAACCACAAACTTATGCATATCCAAGTTGAACGCATGTCCTAGATGTAAAGTAAAACGATACAATGCGACAAAACTCGCGAAATTATTTAACGAGTAGATCCATACTAGGTACTTGTTAACATTATTTGCGCTCCGGTGGCAGCTATGCCATTCTGTAAAAAGTCCCTCGCGAACTCAGTATCCGTACTGTCATTCATGAAGGTCAGTGTTAAACGCCTATAATAAGATGATCCTAGAAGAGCACTATTATTGAGTCTTTATAGAGTAGCATTGCGGATATCAAAGCCATAAAATCAATATTTAAACCCTCGTATCTCGGTACCCACTGAAAATCGCGCCAAAGTAAGCAACCTCATATACTAACAGAATTTAGGGCTCTTTCAATTTAGACGTTTGCTGCTGCCGTACCTTACTGTTGGATATAGTCATGCATCGCTACGCTTCGTATTGCTTTTGTCGCTCAACTGGGACAATGCGTTATGCATCTGATAGCTTGCAGCTAATTAGTTTCTGCTGGAGAAAGTTTTAAAAGTGTGGCCCATGGTTGAGAGACTTACCAGTCGAGGGAATTGTTGCTTTGTGATAAAAGTGCACTTGAGACCTGCCATGGAAGGTAAGAAAAACTTTCTTATTAAACTTTCGTTGAAGGATTTCAATTTTAAAAGAAAAATCTAGAACCTCTTGCAACTCGGCAGGCTGTGACTTCGATAAGTATTTTTTTGAATTAAATGTTATGGTTTTTTTAATCGCGCAGAATAATTTTTATTTATCAGATTTCAGTTATTATCTTATCGAAGCTGATTTTTTTTTTTTTTTTTTTAAAGCAAGGTAAGATATTTTCAGTAACATTTTTTTAAGGTTTCTATCAATTTGAATAAACATTACTAGCATTCCTGCTCATCCCTCTACAATAGCTAATTATGCATGTAGATGTAGGAGGTAGTAAGGTCCATGTCACGACGCGACGTGTTATACTCGCCAGTCTACTTGACAATCGTTGGACCTCTTAATTAATTATGAAGATTTTAAGACCTGAAACCATAAAAGGAACCAAAACTACATCACTAAACATTAAACACCGCAATATATTAACCAGAAGCAAACTGCAAACAGTACTCAAAGTTAATTAATCAAGCAGCTACAGGGGGTGACCATAAACATATAACACAAGTTGGGACACCCTGTAACCGCCGCCATCGTTACAACATTATTTACAGGCTCGCAAATTTCACTCCACGGTGCCTTCTGACAGTGCGACATCAGCTCGAAGTTACATTGGAAAACAAGGCATATTATGATTGTTAAATCATTAATTTGTATGTAATGTTTAATGTGATTATCTAGCAGCTAGCTAATCACATTAAATCATTACATACAAATTGTGATACATGTAGTCAGTCTGTTTGTCAGTAAGTTGCAGCTAGATTCTAGCTGCACCAGGCTGACTACAAGCAGTACTAGTAGACAATTCAAAAGTGCCTGTAAATGGTCTAATTAAATTACTTTGACTAATCTGGGATACTGCTTATTCATGGTAGGTACAGGAAACACCGTAAGGAAACCTTGATTAATGGTTTGACATCGCTAAAGTGTGTCCAGTGTCCAGTAGGAGTGTGAGAGACCCTGTACCCTGCAGTGGGACAGTTTATTCGGGCTGGTAACAAAAAACATTAAAACAATTGCGCAGTCATCATCATATGCATTTTCTTTGAATTGATACGACTAACATCAGCACTCGGAATCCATTCTTTATGACCTAATATTCCCGAAAAGTCGTTTTTATAGATCAGTCCCGTCTTTAAATTGCTCTTTTGATCACGATCGCTTTATTACTGTCAAAACTCGGAAACCCATTCCGCAGTCACTTCTAAATGCGTCTTCCTCCTTGTAACACTAACAATAACTATTAGGAATATTGTTAGTGCACATCCGTAAATATGTCCGGATGCGGCCCGCTCAGATAATGCGATGGCCGGATGATACGGCTAAAGTTTGACACTTTTAGTTGGCAGTTTCGTTGAATGCGGTCGTATACCGTTTTTATGGACGATTTGACGGTACGTGCGGCGAAACCGAATGTCACGTTCACAATCTTCAGTTGCGTGCGGATAGATGTGGTTATGTGCTCGATTTTCGGAGGTTGAAACCGGCCCGCGGTCGCATCGTGCCTTTGCGAAGAACTGTGATTATGCAAACATATAGTTTTTTGTTTTTAAACTAACACTAATTGGTACTGAGTTGGAAAGACTGCATAAGTTTTCCGATAGATGTCGCCAAACGCTCCTAGGAAGCGTATTACAAAGGGGTTTCAAATTTTAAATGAGTCGGGCGAGACCCGGTAGCTCAGTTGGCAGAGCACTAAGCCACGGTACGGCAGAGGTCGCGGGTTCAAATCCCGCTCGGGTCATATGATTTTTGAGAATCACTTATATATTTAATAACTAACCCAAGGTTAAGTCCAAGATTAATAAACGTTACCTACTTAGTATGTGCTTTATCTTAGCATTATTCCTGTCACAGAACATGTCGCATAACTGTCAAACTACGACTGCAAGATAGAGACGGGAATACATCTAAGCAAATCATGTGCTAAGTAAGGTTTATTAATCTCAGCCTTAAACTTTCTTTACCTAATCTTTACCTGCTATCTCGCTCGTTCAAATCAGTCTCATCTGTATACTTAACCTCTCCTAGCTCTGCAAAAACCCTTTAATCTATACTTCTATACCTACTAATATTATAAAGAGGAAAGTTTTTTAGTTTGTACCGAATAGGCTCCAAAACTACTAGACCGATTTAAAAAATTCTCTCACCACCTCTAGAAAGCTACATTATCATTGAGTAACATTGGCTACTTTTTATCCCGAAAAATGCACAGTGCCTGTGGGACACGCGGACGAAGTCGCGAGCGAAGTGCTATAGTTATACATATAGTTGATTATTTGATCAAAATAAATACAGGACAGAAATACACTCAACTATTGACGAGAAAACCTCGCATTACCTTCAGCCATTACCGTGACGATATTCTATAGATTCTATAGAATCTAATAACGCATTGAAGCCTCATTGAAACTCGTCATTCCACAAGTGCTCATATCCACGAATCTATTTCACGTGTCGTCGAGCGCAGACTTTAGAGCTGCTAATACTCTATAAGTCTATAGTCTATAGTGTAAGCAATTATAAAATAAAGTAAGACATTTGAGTGTGATTTGAGGTAAAAACATACAATTAAAGATAATATTAGTAAGCAATTTGACTTGTACCGGTTACTGATTTCATAAAAACACGACACTTTATTAATTATTAATAAGTAAATTTTATTAATGATTAAATGCTATTAAAAATTACCAAATAAAAATTAATAAGGATTATTAATTCTTTTTCGCTTTTTTTGGCCTCCAGCCAGGCTTAAAACTAAATAAAAACTACAAACTAAGCGACCACACGCTAAGGGCACCCCCTACTGGGGTACGGACCTCGGCTTAGGGCGTCGCTGGGGGGAGGACAACTAGAGGGAGGGGCTACTAGCTGGAACGGATTAATATGATTTAGGGACATATTTAAATCTACAGGCTCAGCGCGGGCTGGCTCGAGCAAGGGTCGGTTAGGGGACTGAGTCATACGCGGCGGCGGACTCGGGTCATGATGGGGACGTCGCGACGGGCCTCGTCGGCGAGGTCGGAATGGCGCCGGTCTGTGTTTGTACCTACGCAGAGTACTGGTCTCCCTGCTGCTCTCTTGCAGTAAGGTGATAGCATCATCGGGAGTATTTAAAGCATGCCTCGGGCGGCGAATTTTGCTAATCTGAGAGGGGGTGTATCGGGCGGCCGATACCACCAGAGGATTCGGGTGATTCGGGGCAGAGTCAAAGAAGCGCTTGGAGGCGCGTTATAAGCACTGCTGGATGGTGGGCAGTTTTAGATCTAAGTGCAGGCGATCATTACGAACGTACCAGGGAGCTCCCGTGGCCTTTCGCATGAACCTGTTTTGAATGATTTGCATCCTATGGATTCGAGATGCCTTGACGTGTGCGAACACAGCGCCAGCATAGGTCATGATGGGGCGTATGCAAGTCACGTAAGTGCGCACTTTGTACTTAAGTGCCAACTTGCTACGTGCATTTAGGATGGAGTGGAGGCGACCGAGAGCGAAGGCGGCGCGAGAGCGGACCGTCCTTATGTGCTCGATAAAGTTCAATCTCCTATCGAGGATGATGCCCAGGTATTTGGCTTGCTTATCCCAAGGGATCGGCTTGCCGAACATGGTGATCGGGGAGGGGTTATCAGGAGGAGTGCGCGGTTTGGAAAACAAAACCGCCTGGCTCTTATCGGGGTTTGAAATTGGCGCGCTCTCGCCCTCCCACTTTTATGAGCGTGAACTATGCGTCAACTAGTTAGTGCTCGGTGGGAGGACATTCGATTGCGGACAGTGGAACAGTGCAGTTCTGTGCAACTCCGTGTAATTCAGTGTGTAATAAAGTATAACCTTATTATAATAAAAAGTCGTTACTAAGAATACGAGGGTTTTTCTTCAGTTCAGAAGTGGGATAATTTCACGTAAGTAGTTTTATATTTCAATTACTAATTGCTGATTAAGTGAATAAAAATAATAAAATGTTTATTATTTAAATAATATTAGTATTACCTAAATAATATTATTAATAATAAACTTATAATATGACAACTGCGATTATCAAACCCCTTCCTAAGCCTGGTAAACATCATGCTATTATCCATTAAATATTCACTAAATTGCATTTAACAAAAACAAATGTATTTAAAGGAAACATTTTTAATAATATCTTTTGAAAATATATTGTTTTTAAATACCTTCACGGCCATGCATGCTACCTTCTGGTAAATTGTAGTCTCGTATATGTTTCGAGTATGGTTATGTATAAGGGTACTATATAGTGCTATCATGAATTATAATTATAGTAGGTATACTATCTAAGCAGTTTTTAGTTTTCCGTAAAAAAAAAAAAAATGAGTTTTAAATTGTTTTGAAGAATAGTTGTGTCCGTATATTATTTTTATTAACCAGGTCTGCAAATGGATTACGACGAGATGGAGCAAGATGCCCAATCGCCGAGAAGTCCATCACCAGTGTTGGGCAGGCAGAGCAGCGGGCAGAGCAGCAGGCAGAGCCGTAGGCGGAGCCGCGAACGGACTCCTAGTCATCGAAGTCGACGGCTTGAGACTCCAAGAAGCAGCAGAACTCGTCGGAGTCGCAGCCCAATCATGGATCAACAAGGAACGCGGCGCAGCCGAAATCGCAGATCGCGGTCAAAGCGCAGCAGGAGCAACACCCGGACCTACCAGAGACGTAGCGATCGACGCCACCTTCGCAACATCCGTTCACCAAGCAGAGGTACCAGCGCACGTGAGTCAATCCCTACAACTGATATGTTCTCTAAATTTACCGATCTTCTTGAGAAAATAACAAGTAAGGGCCGTGAGAAAATAAGTAATTTTAACGTAGTCCCCGAGTTCGACCCGTCTTCTAAAAATCAAAACATAAATAATTGGATCCATAAAGTAAATGAAATAGCAAGTATATATAGTTGGACTGACCGTCAAATTATTCATAATACGATACCTAAACTTATTGGCAACGCAAAGCGGTGGTACGAGGGCCTTACTACCGTCAACTATAGTTGGGTAGAATGGCAAGAAAAGCTCAAAGCGGCATTTCCATCGGATGAAAATTATGGTCAAATGCTTTCGGATATGTTAGATAAAAGAGCAAAGTTTGGCGAATCATTAGAGGATTATTATTATGAAAAAATTGCATTACTCAATAGATGTGAAATCGAGGGGAAGAGAGCAGTAGAGTGTATAATCTTTGGCATAGATGATAGGGCCATTAGGTTAGGAGCGGAGGCAGCCCAATTTGATAACCCCGATAAACTTTTGGCGTACTTACGTAACTCAAAAAGCGTAGGCAAAAGGACCGACATACAAAGAACTTTGACAAGAAGATTTCCAATTCGGGACAAAGCGACCACCAATAATAAACCAAATACTGTCAGGTGCTATAATTGTAAGGAAGAAGGTCATGTTATTAATAAGTGTACTAAACCAATAAAAAGATGTTCTAACTGTTCAATAGTGGGTCATGACGCTAACGAATGCTATCGAAAGAAGGAGGAAACCAAATCTGTTTTAGAAATATCAATTGCTAAATCAAAGAGCAATGATAAGTATATACAGACTGTTTGTATTAATGGCCACGAAAAATTTGGTTACTTGGATTCAGGTAGCGAGTGTACTCTTATTAGAAAAACCGAGGCTTTAGAAGTGTTAGATAAATGGGATAGTACTTATTCGGTAGCGATGACAGGTTTTGGTGGAGCAATAGTGCATGCTATTGGTAGGTGTCCAATAGATTTGGAAATTCAAGGCATTAATGTCAATTTAGACGTAATTATTGTGCCCGACCATTTCTTGAAATACCCATTGTTGATTGGACAGTCGTTTACCGAAGCACCAGGAGTAAAAATCCTAATAACTGGTAATGATGTTTTAATTTCCCGAGAGTTTCAAGAATCTGTTGGGGTTGTTAAACTGTTTTCAAAGAAATGTAGTACCATTCCACCTGGATGTTCTTACGTAGAGGTTTATTCATCACAGAATATTTCAGGACCTATGTTAGTATACGGTAGTTATAGATCTATACCTAATCGAGAACATAATATAGAAGAGGGTGTTTATTCAATTGAAAATGGAAAAGGTCTATTGTTGATTGATAATATTTCTTCGAACATTGTTACTTATAACAAAGACCAGTTGATAGCTAGAGGGCAAATTTTGCAAATTAAAAATATTCAATGTTCAACTGTAAGTAAGATTGATATTGTAAATACTTTAGAACCTTTTAATCTAAATGATCTGTCTTTGGATAGTAGTTTAAACCAGAGTCAGCAATCACAACTCCTGGATCTTATAAATCGTTACCGATCTTGCTTTGCGACTAAATTGGCTGAGTTAGGCTGTACTAATGTAGAGAAAATGAACATTGATTTAATAGACTCCCAACCTGTAGTTTACCAACCATATAGATTGTCACATAAAGAAAAAGCAGAAGTTAGGGATATGACCGATGAATTATTACAGTATGGCATCATAAGAGAGTCTTGTTCGCCATTTGCAAGTCCAATCATTTTAGTACGCAAAAAGAACGGCGAAACGCGTCTATGTATAGATTATAGAGCATTAAATCGGAAGACCGTTAGACAACACTACCCCTTGCCTAGGATCGAAGACCAAATGGATAGGTTAGCGGGATATAATTTGTACACAACCCTAGACCTAGCGTCAGGGTATTACCAAATAGAGCTGAACGAAAACGATAAAGAAAAAACCGCTTTTGTAACGCCTGAAGGGCAATTTGAATTTAATAGGATGCCGTTTGGCTTGACAAACGCGCCCGCGGTTTTCCAAAGAACTATTAACAAAGTCCTCGATAATTTACGCTTTGACACCGTTGTAGTATATATGGACGATGTCCTCGTGCCTTCAATTTCTTTTGATGATGGACTTAAGAAACTAGAACTAGTATTTGATAAAATTAAAAATGCAGGTCTAACATTAAAACTCTCCAAATGCAATTTCTTTCACTCTAAAATTGAATTTCTTGGTTTTGAAGTCTCAGGAAACGGGATAAAACCCGGGCAGTGTAAAATTGATGCAGTACATAAATTTCCTACCCCCAAAGATGTCCATAATGTAAGACAGTTTTTGGGACTAGCTAGTTTTTTTAGACGCTTTATTAAAAACTTTGCGCTTATTGCTCGACCACTAACACAATTATTAAAAAAGAATGTCTCTTGGGTTTGGGGCAAAGATCAAGAATCCGCATTCGTTCAACTGAAAGCTCAATTAGTATCTCGACCGATTCTAACTTTATACAATCCTAATACTGTTACTGAATTGCATACCGATGCTAGCAAACACGGTGTAGGCGGTATGCTTTTACAAAAACAAAATGATGGAGTTATGAAACCAGTGGCTTACTTTAGTAGACGTACTTCACCAGAAGAGCAACACTTTTCATCATACGAGCTAGAAACTCTAGCGGTTGTAAATAGTTTGACAAAATTTAGATCTTACTTGATAGGGCTACAGTTTACAATAGTTACAGATTGTAACTCTTTACGAGCTACTTTCACCAAAAGGGATATGATTCCCCGTGTTGCTCGCTGGTGGAGCATGATCCAAGAATTTGACTTTAATATTGTCTATAAACCAGGTACTTCTATGGCTCATGTAGACGCATTAAGTAGAAACCCTTTACAAGAAGGTACCCCCAGTACTGATCCCGTCGATTTGCAAGTTTTTCATATTACTGTAGATTGGTTAGCCACGGTTCAGATGAATGACGATGAAACTCAACGGATTAAACGGGTTTTAGATGATAAAGAGTCAAACACTATTAGTTACATTAAACAAAACTTTACTTTGAAACGTGGCTTAGTTTATAAAATAATAGATGAAGAGCTTAAGTGGTATGTACCGAAAGGTGTCAGATGGCAGGTTTTGCGTGCTTGCCATGATGACATCGGTCATTTTTCTTACGAGAAGACTCTTGACAAAATTAAAACAAATTATTGGTTCCCAAAAATGAACAAAATTGTCAAAAAATATTGCCAAGCATGTATACAATGCGCTCACGGAAAGATACCGGGTGGAAAAAGGTCTGGGTTCTTGCACCCAATACCAAAAATAACTGAACCTTTTCACACCGTACATGCAGACCATTTGGGTCCTTTCAATGAGAGCAAAAAAAAGAATAAGTATATATTGGCCATTATTGATGCTTTTACTAAGTTTATTATTCTAAAACCGGTCAAAAATACAAAAAGTCACACAACCATTTCAGTTTTTAAAGAATATTTTAGTTTATTCGGCGTACCAACTAGGGTGATAACAGACAGAGGCACTACATTCACGAGTTCAAAATTTAAAGATTTCTTGTCGGATAAAAGTGTTAAACATATTTTAAATGCGGTTGCAACTCCTCGCGCTAACGGGCAAGTAGAGCGCTATAATAGAACGGTGTTAGATTCATTAACAGCTATGACTTACGGGAAAGATGAAAGACTATGGGATGAGCATTTACTACAAGTACAATGGGGTCTAAACAATACCATGAATAGAGCAGTAGGTAAAACACCCGCTCAATTATTATTCGGGTTAAGACTCCACGGGTCGACTGAAAGCGAACTAGCTTTACCCACTCAAGAAAACGATACTAATAGTGTATGTAATATAGAGGATATCAGAAACGAAGCGTTAGATAAAATAGTAGTTACTCAGGAAAAGCAAAAGCAGGTGTTTGATAAAACTAGAATTCCCCCTCGCCAGTTTAATGTAGGGCAGCTAGTTAGGGTAGAAAGAGAAGTTGGTCAGAAAGGGAAGAGCAAGAAATTAGTTGCAAAATGTCTAGGTCCTTATCGCGTAACCAAAGTGTTGCAAAATGACAGATACGAGGTTGAAGATACACCTATCACTAAGAAAAAGGGTAAACAAAAATATGTAGGAATTTTCCCAGTAGATAAAATTTACCCGTGGCTTGTGTACCAGCCAGTGGATGAAATTAATGATATTGATGATAACGATTGTTCTGATATGGATACGGAAACATTAAATTGTGAATAAGTATTTGGTCAGCGTTATAATGTTGATTATGTTATGATCTGAAATTAGTGATTTTATGGAGATACATTATTTATGGCTATAGATATAAACAACTAGTTAGTATGGTAGTATGGTAAAAGTCACTATATGGCTAAAATGGTCACTCTTCTTTTATGACTAGTATGGTAGTATGGTTGAACGCCAACAATTGGCTAGATTCAAATTTTATGGCTAGTATGGTAGTATGGGTGAACGCCAACAATTGGCTAGATTCTAATTTTATGGGTAGTATGGTAGTATGGATGAATTCCGCTAATTGGTTACTCTACTTGTATAGCTAGTATGGTAATGTAATTTAATGTCATTAATTGGCTAGATTAGATTTAATGGTTAGTATGGGTAGTATTGTAGTATGGTGATATAACTAATCTATAGGAAATATAAATGGATAAATATTAAAAGTGAATTTGAATTATCTAAAAGTATGTGTTAGTGTAATGTAAGCCTAATGTTATTTATTTAATTGGAAATGATATAAAAAATATATATATAAAAAAAAAAAAATATAGAATTTATATTTGTATTGTACGGTATTCAAATTGTTCTGTATTACCTATATTATTTTTGTTTTTCTTATACTTATACAAGTGTATATTATTAGTGTTAATGTTTTTACTGTGTCGCGAGGGCGCGACTTCAAGTCAGGATGGACGAATGTAAGCAATTATAAAATAAAGTAAGACATTTGAGTGTGATTTGAGGTAAAAACATACAATTAAAGATAATATTAGTAAGCAATTTGACTTGTACCGGTTACTGATTTCATAAAAACACGACACTTTATTAATTATTAATAAGTAAATTTTATTAATGATTAAATGCTATTAAAAATTACCAAATAAAAATTAATAATGATTATTAATGCAATAAAATATTTTAAACAAGAAAAATGTCAGTTGAACGTCCATCTATTGACTCGAAATTGGCGCGCTCTCGCCCTCCCACTTTTATGAGCGTGAACTATGCGTCAACTACATAGTTAGTGCTCGGTGGGAGGACATTCGATTGCGGACAGTGGAACAGTGCAGTTCTGTGCAACTCCGTGTAATTCAGTGTGTAATAAAGTATAACCTTATTATAATAAAAAGTCGTTACTAAGAATACGAGGGTTTTTCTTCAATAGAAAGGCGTCTCGTCTGCCTTAAGACCTAATGCATTGATACAGAGGACATTTTATTTAGCAGCCGGCCTTGGGAGAGAGGGAAAGGAATCTTTTTTTTTCCTGCCAACTCCTACATAGCTGTTCTTACCTACCTGTTTATTTTATAAGTTTGGACGTTTTATAATCGGACGGCGTCTTATTTGGCCATCGCTCGCACGAACAAAACGATGCGATTTTGTCGCGCGATGAAAATATTCGTGCTTCAATACGTTTAAACAATCACCTGTAGGTATTACACTAAGGCCCGTATTACAGAACGATACTCAAACACAGATCTCTCCTTGAGCACAGATTGAAATTAGTTTCAACCAATCAAATGGCTTTATTAAATCTATGCTCAAGTCGAGATCTGTGCTCGAGTATCGTTCTGTAATACGAGCCTAAGTATTATGAATTCATGATTCACACTACAATCTTTTCCATAATTGGGAGGCGACTAAACAGTCTGCAATATTAAAATATTCACATCGGGAAAAACAATATTACGTCTATAAAGGTAACAGTTAAAAAGTTATATTGTCGATCTGATCGAACAACGAGCCGTTATCGACTAATTTACGAATATGTTATGGTTGTTAAATACAACGTAGTTAATTTTAACCTGAATAAATTAAGTTAAGGGAAAACATGTGTGTTTAAACTTTTAAATAAATATTGAAGGCTGCCGCGTTTTTTTTCATCGGTAGGTATTCGTACTGTTTCAATCTATAAAAGATGGAGAGTGCGAATTTTGTGAGTTTGTGTAGGTATGTGTGAAGGATAATCTCCGGAACTACTGATCCGATTCAAATTCTTTAACAAAAATATTGTGGACGAAGTCACAGGCAAAGTGCTATGTAATAATAAGTTGAACTATAAGTATGAGTCTAGATAATTTTAGAGGCTGGGCAGTGTGTTCATACAAATTGATTTCCGTCCTAGGAGCGGTACGAGGTTCGATTCACATACGAAATTAATATCGATGTGGCTACCAATATTTGATCCAGTCTGGGTATTATTTACGTGAGAATCTAATAATATTTCAATAATAACAAAATCGTTTAACGCCGTACTCAGACACGATAATTAAAGTTAACTATTATCTTATTACTCAACGGCGGCCATATACCTGGGCCCCAATTCTGCTATTGAAATAGTGTATGAATGGTGTCATAATGACACCATAACGGTCAAAACCTAAGCGCTCATTGGCTTAGAGTAAGGCCATGTTGTTTCATCTTACAGTTACGTATCTGTAACCGTCAAATATGGCGGCTTGTATGACAATTTCATACTGACTTAACGATTACGTACTGACTTACGAATACAGATGGTAACCCGCCCTAAGACTATCTGTTTCGTCATTGGTCAAAACGATGTCATTGGTAGACCATTCTGACACGATTACGACAATTGTATTAGCAGACTTGGGCCCCTGTATCCATACTAACAATAAAATTACCTCTACAACAAAAACTCAATTTAAAGCACCTTTGAAAAAGTGCAGCATCACGAAATACATCAATCACGACAGCGGCTCTCAATATCCTGACGTGGCTGACCGTGACGCGCCAATTTATGTCTTATGTGGTGCTAATAGTGGCGAGAGTGGCAATCACCGGCTATTCATAAATCGAGGCTGTCAATTTGTAGGTGACATTATTTAGAAAATGTATCGAGTCTTTTTTACCCGACTCGTTTTCGGAGATATTAAATAAAAAAACACTAAGTATAGGTAGTTTCAAAGCAAAAGCTTAACAAGGCTATGGCATGTTAAAATATAGGTACAGAGATTTCCAATTCAATATTTTTTCTACGTTAAGAACTTTTACATTCTATAGTAAAATGTTACCAGTGTGCTATAATAATTAAAAAAAGAACAGGCCAAGTGCGAGTCGTACTCGCGCACCGAGGGTTCCGTTTCATATTTGGACGTAGACAGTGAATAAATCCGGACCGCATAACTAAGTTTGTTTGTGAAGGAATTTTGATGATTTTGAAAAAACTGTACTAGTTAGGAACATCGTTTTATTTTTGGTGCCATATTTGGGTCAATTTCTATCAATTCTAATTATTTTAGATTTTTCGCCCCCCAAACTTCGGAGATAAGGGGGGGGGAATGGTATTTTTTTGGACATTTTTCATCATATGTCGAAAACTGTGAGACATAAAATAAAATAAAAATATATTTTGAAATGTGCAGATCAAGTCCTTTCGATATGTCACTTGACCTAGTAACCCCACTTTAAAATTTCGGACCCCCACACCGGCCCCTTTTGCAATAAAAATAAAAATATTTTTGGACTTTTTTCATTTGCAATAAAGTTGAACAAGCATTCTTTATAACTGTTCCAAATTTCAAGTCGATAGCATAAGTAGTTGCTGAAATAAGCAGGTGTGACAGACAGACAGACAGACAGACGAAGTCGCAGCATAAGGGTTCCTTTTTTACCATTTTGGTACGGAACCCTAATAAATATTATTTTGTACAAAGGTGAAAATATAAGCACTATTTTAACAAATCAACAGTGTCGAATTCAACACTTTTCTGTAGGGTGACCATGCTTATGTAATATTTATATTATTATTTATTAAAGCTGATAAAATTTATGCAAGGAATCTAAAATATTATATAACAAGTTGTACAGTTTACCTAATAGAAGAAAATAATATAATTTCTCTATATTATTTAAAAAATTTAATTAAATTGATATTCATGCAGATTGGGTATTTAACGTATAAAAATTTAACATCATCATTTAATTTGAACCCTGTAGATCTATTAAATATTTGTTTACCATTATCAACATGATATATTATCAAGACGTTTTCCCTTACCAATTAGGCTCTTCCCCCTCAAAATCAAGAATCATAATCCCATCTAATAAAACATCAAAATATCGTTACACAAGCTACTTCATCATGGTGACAGTGTGATGTCGTTAGTATACATGACACTCGCGACACGCGTCATGCTCGTGATGTATTGACACGCGACACCCGACACCGCTCTCGTGACACTGCCGTACATCGCTACTCGTCGCTATCAACGTAATGGAACACCTTTTATTTTACACTGTTTTATATGTATACAGGGTGTATATTGTTTGGAGGTATATGCTAGGGGTGACTATTATGTAACTTAAAGAGTTGTGCTTCATACGTTGAGTTCCAATTTTCCGCAGTTTCTGAAACTTTTTTTTTTTATGTTAAGCGATGATGCGGTCTACGATGGAGCACGCTTGCTCAAAAGAAACTGATTCACTCGTAAATTGAAGACACCCAGATTGTAAATATCGGGTAACACCCACTCCGGAAGCGCATTCCACAGTTTGCCGGTTCTTACAATGAATGCGGAATCAAAGCGCTTCGTTCTTCGTGTAACAAGATTTGAGGACGTGTACGAAGAAAACTGAGTATGAAGATCTATGGTTTCTGAATACCTTCATCGGTAAAAGGCGTGAGGTTATGTAGGGAAGTGACAGATGTTACGTGGACGTCTATCAACAACACACAAGCTTACCTTGCTTTGACGGAAATCCTACGTAACTAAGTACGTAAATAGTAAACGTTACGTTACGTTGTGACGATTTTAATTAGAGTAAGAATTTGTATGGTAATCGAGGTAGGTATGTTTAATTACAATTATATTGACGGCTGTAGCTACGCCTGTTCTAAGCGATGATTATTGTTCCTATGCTAACCATTTAAATATTGATGTTTATTGTTCATTCAGTTTTTGGGGTTATTTGTAGAGAAAGACTATTTTGAGTAAGACAACAAGCGTGAAAACATAGAACATTCTTTAGCAACTTAACCCCTTAATTATAGACGCCTCTTAATTTTAACCACTGATTAAATATACAACTATTCTTGTCATTTGTATGACAACGTATAGAGATGAAATTGTTTTTTTAAGAGCTGTTTAATTTAATCAAAATCAAATAAATCAATTATTTTATTCAAATTCAAATTCAAAAGTCATTTATTCAAAGTGGGCTAAAGCCAATTAGCACTTTTTGAACGTCAATATACATTAGACAGCTCCCAAAAACGCCCACCCTTCACCACTTCCTAGTGTTTGTGTTTGTTTATTGGAACATAAACAAGTTTACAAAATGTTGTGTACGTTAACAGCTACATTAGTTTATAAACTGTGTTGCAGCTATTAGCGCCCACCTCCAAGAGGGGAGACATCAGCGTTCCAGCATTAATAAGTAGTACACTGTATAAAAAAAACCTTTTTAACAAAAAATTACCGACTTCAAAAATCCACTACAAAGAAAATAATAATTTTGGTTTCGGAAGTCGGTGGCTTTGGTTTTTGTTTGCTTTTTTTTTCCACCGACTTCCGAAACCAAAATTATTATTTTCTTTGTAGTGGATTTTTGAAGTCGGTAATTTTTTGTTAAAAAGGTTTTTTATTTTTCCCTTTTTAGTTCTTTATCCCGTGTTAGATTACTTTCACAAATTCGTTCAACAGTAAATCTTCTACGGAGTGTGTGTGTACATTTATGCCTATAACTTTGTACATAGGAATGATTACATAATGTATATACTAAAACCTTCCTGAAAGTATGAAGATTACGTTAGTGAAAACCCCATCCAAATCGAATCAGTAGTTTTTGAGAAAATCGCGCACATACAAACATACATACATACATACATACATACATACATACATACATACATACATACTTACATACATACATACGGGACGAATACAGAACCTCCTTTTTTGAAGTCGGTTAAAAATATTAACTATTATAACTATTGAGTATTAACTATTAATATTAAATAATAAGTACATCAATAAATAAATTAGGGTAAGGTATTCCAGTTCTCTTACGTGTGTGGGAGTGAGTATATACCTATGTGTGAAGTGTAGGTGTTAATAGAGTAGGAGTGTGTGTGTATGGGGGGGGGGTGAGTGGGTGTGTGTCATTGTCTATAAGTAAGGGGGTAAGTCATAGAGACATAGACATGCACAGTGAACGTGATAAATAAAATAGTCATCCTCAATTCCTCATCTCATACGTTTGGTTTTCCTATCGGAGTCAGTTTCAATGTTTATGTTAGTTATTAAGGGAAAATGTACCTATAGGAAAATTTATAGAAAAAGTAACTGAAACATTTTTTATGTCTGTTTCTTCAAGTTACTTTGATTTTTAGGGTTCCGTACCAAAATGGTAAAAAAGGAACCCTTATGGTGCGACTTCGTCTGTCTGTCTGTCTGTCTGTCTGTCACACCTGCTTATTTCAGCAACTTCTAAAGCTATCGACTTGAAATTTGAAACAGTTATAAAAAATGCTTGCCCAACTTTATTGAAAATGAAAAAAGTCAAAAAGTATTTTTATTTTCATTGCAAAAGAGGCCAGAGTGGGGGTCCGAAATTTCAAAGTGGGGTTACTAGGTCAAGTGACTTATCATATGAAAGGGCTTGATTTGCACATTTCAAAATATATATTTATTTTATTTGATGTCTCACAGTTTTCGACATATGATGAAAATATCTGAAAAAATACCATTCCCCCCCCCCCCCTTATCTCCGAAGTTTGCGGAGCGAAAAATCTGAAATAATTAGAGTTGATAGGAATTGACCCAAATATTGCACCAAAAAACGATGTTCCTAACTATTACAGTTTTTTCAAAATCATAAAAATTCCTTGACAAACAAACTTAGTTATGCGGTCTGGTTTTTTTCACTTTATACGTCCAAAATACGGAACCCTCGGTGCGCGAGTATGACTCGCACTTGGCCGGTTTTTTTATAATATGACCCATTGATGCTACACGCTAATATATTAACAACAGAATCGATCATTTGTATCAACAACAATACACACGCAATACCTTGCGTTTTAATGAAAGTCGGTTAAAACCAGCCGACGTTTAGTAAATCATGTCAGCACTTCCAACAACTGTTACCATAAAAATGGACAATATTAAACAACACGTTTACGACACCGTAAACCATATGTCGGTAGCCATTTGGACGCCATATAACTTGTAGGGGATTTATTAACCATGGGTTTTTTTATTTTACTATTATAACAACTCTTATTTGCTTTCGTATCAAGATTGTATGGTAAAGTACTGACTGGGTGACATTCAACAGAAACTTCTTAGGCGTTTACAGACGTGAGCCTGTATTTACAGACGTGAGCCTGTATTTACAGACGTGAGCCTGTATTTACAGACGTAAGCTTGTATTTACAGACGTGAGCCTGTATTTACAGACGTGAGCCTGTATTTACAGACGTAAGCTTGTATTTACAGACGTGAGCCTGTATTTACAGACGTGAACCTGTATTTACAGACGTAAGCTTATATTTACAGACGTGAGCCTGTATTTACAGACGTGAGCCTGTATTTACAGACGTGAGCCTATATTTACAGACGTGAGCCTGTATTTACAGACGTAAGCTTGTATTTACAGACGTAAGCTTGTATTTACAGACGTAAGCTTGTATTTACAGACGTGAGCCTGTATTTACAGACGTGAGCTTGTATTTACAGACGTGAGCCTGTATTTGCGTGATGTTAAATAGCCTACACTATTTCTCATAAATCTGGCTATCATATACTAACAAAATTTTTCAAAACCAACTGGTAGTTTCAGAGAAAAAACCAATCTCTTCAGTTTTATTATATTACCATAGATTTAAAAAGCACCACCCAATCATACTAATTCACCACAGTCTTCGCACTGAGCGCTTTCAATATGTTTAGTCGCAAGTTAGGGACATAATGGCACGAGGCACTGAAGCCGGCACGCCCCGGTGGCGCCACCTGCATCACGGCACACGTACTACCATAGAATAGAGACATTATTGAATGCTGTAGAATGCGAGTTTATTTGTAATGGGCGGGGGGTACATAATTTATAAGTTATATTATACAATTCTACTATTATTAGCCGTCTGTAGAATTATGTGTGCTGGTTTCAAATAAAACATTGATACCGTATACAGGGTGGCAGGTAAGACAGTGGAAATATTTAAAGGGGTCATTGTACTCATCATTATGAACAACTTTTACTATGGGACCAACCCAGAAATCGCAAAAAAAAAAATCAGCTGTCACATAAATTTATGTTCTCATAACTCAACATATGTATGGAACAGCTGGTTTTTTTTCGCAATTTCAGTGTTGGTCCTTTAGTAAAAGTTGTTCATAATGATGAGTACAATGACCCCTTTAAATATTTCCACTGACTAACCTGCCACCCTGTATAGTATAAGGTCAACTGCTACAAAAGGTCACCGCTCAGCATAATGCTTGCTATGGCGTAGACAACAAGTCACAACACAGAGCTTATTTTCAGTGAATTACGTTCGACCATTAAGGGTATTATTTATAATACCTAGGTATTACATTTAAAGCTCTATTACCTCC
Organism: Thalpophila matura; assembly: GCA_948465475.1. NCBI lineage: Eukaryota > Metazoa > Arthropoda > Insecta > Lepidoptera > Noctuidae > Thalpophila > Thalpophila matura. The sequence goes on from OX419178.1 coordinate 550,309, forward strand.
CATCACAAATGATTCCCAAAACGCAATACCATGTTCCATTCATTCTGTCAGCGGCAACGGGTGCGCTTTACGCTTCTTTAAATTGGAAAATTGAACGAACCCATCGCCACCGTCTGCATACGGAACCCTTTATTTTTCTGCGCTATCTGCGCCACGGACCCCTAAAATTCTGATCGACTAGCAACTTCATTTGGATTTGTCCGATGGAGTTGTTCGACCAACTCTCGCTGTTTTAGACTTTTGGACCGTGAAAAAGGTTTTTGATATATTAAATCTAAGCCGGATGGGCTTTGTGAGTGTTAGAATAGTTTAGCCAACGGTAAAGTAGAGCACGGTAGGATTTAGGTCCAAATATTATCATAATAATAATCATGAGGACATTTAAAACGTGGTCATTATGGTAGTGTTAGTGATTAGCAGTTGAGAGGGGCTCGTGGCTAAATGACAGCCGCGCTGATCGATCGATCTGCGAGGTTAAGCTGCGCTTGCCGCGGTCAGTCCTTGGATGGGTGACCGTTCTTTACACATCGAGACCCCTCCGTGCTTCGGAGAGCACGTTAAGCAGTCGGTCCCGGTTGTCATAGTTGTTGTTGTTGTTGTTGAATATCTTTGACAATCGTTACGGGTAGTCAGAAGCCCTAAAAGTCTGACAGCTGGTCTAACATTCGAATACCGGTATTACCCATTAATTGGGTTGTGGAGGTCAGATGGCAGTTGCTCCACGTAAAATATTGATATTCAGCCGAAACTAGTTAGACTGGAAGCCGACCCCAATATAATTTGGGAAAAGGCTAGACAGATGATGAGTGATTAGCAGTTGAAATCAAATGACTTATAATTAAATCACCAATAAGTAGGTAATCCTCTTCTGTCCACAAACTAGTTTGTACATAAAAAGTTGTTCTTTTGGAATAATTACTGGTTGAATTACTAATGTCGGTGTCCTAGACTTCAACTTTCGATGCCTTAACTTAAGGTACGGTTAAACGGGCTAGTTCTTTGACAATTTCTTGCTGCAATTGTATAGCCGTGACTTGATATTTATATCGTACAGCAGTTATTGTGATGTACCATCATTAAATAACATTGCAATATCGCCGGGCTATGCTGCAAGATTGCGGCAATCATTCTACTGAGTTGCACGACATAGAACTCAACTCACAACTATACAATTGCAGCAAGAAATTGACAAAAAACTAGCCCGTTTAACCGCACCATTAGTAAATTGAACGCGCAGTAATTAAGGTTACAAGGGTAAAAAATACTGTGTATTCCTCGAAGAAGTACTTAGGTAAATATAGGTTTATGTAAGCTTGCATAATAAATAATTGCTTAATTACAGTCCAAAGCCAAGCGCCCCAAATCCAACCTTAGGAGTGCTGTCGAAAATTTCCTGTAATATAACCCTGCTCGACCTTTGACCTCACGCATTTCATTAGCATACGTCAATCTAAACCGAACACAAGCCCATGCAAATTACTTCCCTTCCATACCCTTACCCTTATCCTTCCGACCACTTCAACTTACTTATCTTGCAAAAAAACACTGCACTGCACTTTATCTGCGGCACGTTAAGATGGCCGGTTTGCAGTTTGTCCGCTCATAAAGTTTCGTAAAAATTGTCAATTACTTTTGAAAGAACAGTTGCCGTAATTTATTGTCAATAGTGACGCGTCACTATACCTACACCATAAAGTACAGCAATTGTTCTTTCAAAAGTAGTTGTAAATTTTTACGAAACTTTATGAGCGGATTAAACGTCAAACCGGCCATCATAGCGTACCGCAGGCGCAGATATAAATGGCACAACAAACAAACCATCGTATAACCTTCTATGACCAAATGAACTGTAGATAAAACTGCAGTTTCCAAAGGTTTGCAAAAATGAAGTTCTCTTAGTAAGAATGCTATTCTTCGGAAGGAAAATAACTCAAGTTTGAGGAGCTCCGATAAGCTCTCGCCACCCGAAGGTGTCATTTGAAGGAGGATTGCACTGGGACTTAAACTTAGTTTAAGAAATTGCATTCAATCGTTACTTTTATAAAAAACGGACTTTTATGCAGATTTTGTTCTCCCCAAACGTGTTTTCGTTCAGAATTATGGTTTATGATATTTGTACACTAAGTATAATAAAATTAGCTCATTGATACCGGTAATCGCATTTCTAGTTTTCCAACAATTTTGTCGGACTTTACGAAACTTATAAAGAGGTGAGAAGAAGGACTAATTAAAAAGCCTCTTCTCAGGTGTGATACCAAACTTTTATTCAAAATTCTATGAACAGATGAGTGAACTAGGACGAGGCAAAAAGTAATACGTGGTTTTTTATCGTTTCTGGCTAGTATTACAGGAAAAGGGCGTGAGTTTTGGTATGTAGGTATGTAAAACTTTCTTCGTGTCCTAGAGGCCGATTTAGATCAGACGAGCGAATGCTCATTCTATACCCACTCTATCAAATTCTTTGAGTGTAACCAGATGTAAGTATTCTATCGATGTTCTAGTTCTTGGTTCTCTTTTCGCTCGTTGATATTTTGGTGTAAACGCTGAAAACAAGCTTTTGTTTACACTAGAAGATGAAGATAGTATGATCTTGTTCTACTCTAGCTCTTTGTTCGTTTGGTTAATCGACCTTAACACGTCAAACCTTCAGTTAAACATGTGCAGTCGGCCGGTGTGATAGCTCACACTTTTAACTGCTTTGTTCAATCGGAGTCAGTCACCGCTACCTGGCGCCCCGCCCCCGCCGCCGGGCTCCTAGTGAACGCTGTTTATCTAACTACCATCCTCCTGCCTGAGACGGTGTTAAGGCGATGTGTTTAATGATCATTATCATTATGATTTTGTTATTTTCTGAAAATATACGTTTTTGATTTCTGGCAGTAAAAATTGCACCACAATATTATCCTATAAGAAATGGATCAGTTGCTTGACTCTTATCATATTACTTTCAGTAATGCAGGATTTAGTAATCGCGTAAATCGTCAACTGGCACTCTAATTGCGTTACTCAGTTGCCATCACAATGGCATTGATTTTGACACCCATTACGCCGTATGTTTCATAATCCATACTTCTGATAACTAGCTCAACGCCGCAATGAATGTTGTTGAATGTCAAAATGAAAGCCATGATAGAAATTGAGTTACGCAATCAGGGTGCGGATTGTCACCTCCGAAGAATTACGTGCAAAGCGGGACTTTTTGGCAGGTATTTATCGAGTTGTGCATAGCGAGTTGGCATAGGAGGATTGACCGGATAAAAATTACAGTCAAACGCTGCCCTGCCTGATAAAATCAGGCCTTCCCTACCAAAATGCAAGAGAATAATCATTTTCTTTTCCATCCTCAAATGCCTTAATGGTTTCGTCTATCCCTCAGCGGGCAAGGAAACTAAAAATGTCAATAGCTACTTTTAAAGCAAAATAAAATCCCAAGTAAAAGTTTCCGAGCTCTTTCAAAGTTGCGAGCCATCCCCTTAAGGGGCCTTTACTGATACTCTGACACTACCCCCCTCACCCCCTCCCAGCAAGACGTTTAAATATCAGATATGACATGAAAAGACACAATACTCGTCCAGCATAATGAGTTTAGCGTGAGGGGAGTGAATTAAATGTATTGTGATGAGAAATGTGGAATGCAACACTGTCGTCTTCTACGGATAATAATACAGTAGATGTATTATGTGGCGTAGGCGTTGAATGACATACGAGTATATATCCCGGTGGGTAGTTCTTGAAGATCATATTAATAAATCGGACGCAAAAAAAGATAGAACACTTATGGATCGAAAGACGAAAATAGCCAGAAAAATCCAGAAGGTTACAGTACCTACCTACGTGGGGTCTTAGCCGAAATGAAGTTCTTGCGAATGGCGGCGCAGTATCTGATACTGCGTCTCGTCTCTGTTTTAAGCCACTCAACTTATTCATGAAATCCCGCAAAATTTCTATAGGTAGCTAATCTTATCACCGATTTTCACAGGCACGAAACAATTGTTTGTAAGAGAATCTTATCTGCGACCCATAAAGAAAAAGTATCCGTTTGGCTGTTCCGCCTATTAATGTGGTAACACGGTCTCTTGCTGCGATTTGTGATGTGGGTCACAAGTCGCAAGAGACCGAGTGCGGAGCTTATTAAATAACGTTCATTAAATGCAATGCAGTGTAATTAGTTACAAGTCACTCCGCTACTTATTCAAAGAAACCGCGAGTCACGACAGCCTGCTCTCGGCAGTTCTTTTCATGAAACATAGCAAACAAATTTTCTTCAGATTTAAGTTAAATACTTAATAACATTAATTAAATGGAAATAATAAGTTTTTTGTTTGTGTAATAATTTTTACTAAACTTTGGCTCAACATTAGAAATCCTTAAAGAAGTCTCCAACAGATTAAAAGTCCGTATTACAGAACCTATATCAAGACTTGAACATAGATTTAAGCCACTTTATTGATTGAAACTAGTCTCAAATAATGCTTGAGTCTTTGAGTTATGACCCTGTAAATGCCAATGTGGGTCGCATCAAGTTACCTACTCGATAGTAAATGATGAGTTAAAATCACGTACCTAACAACATTTTTCGGCAATTAAATTCATCCAAGAAGTACTGTGGTAGACTTATATTAGAACACAATATGGGACTTAGACACAGCAGCCCTATAGAAACTGTAACTAGAATAATTGTCATTACATCACATAATACAGTCACGAGTGGTTCCAGTACTATGAATAAGTATTAAAACCATTTGCAATAAAACCGTTTATTACTACAATTTACTATAATAACAGAGCAATCGATGCATAAAATGGGCGAAGCAATTGAACTGCGAACCATAACGGAGCGTCGCGTCGCGTCGACACCGCAATCGTACACGCCTCGCCGATACACCGCGCGACGCGCGTCACTGCGCGAGCCGCGTCACGCAGCACGCGAGGCGCGTCACTCAGCACTGCACGACGCGTGTCTCGCGTATCACGCTGCACTGTGCGTGACGCGGGTGATAAATCCAACATGTGTTACGTCTACTAAGAAATTATGATTCTGACATAAACGTGCACAATCATGTGTTGTTGTATCTTTTTAGATTGATGATGTCTAAGGGCACTTTCAATTTAGACGTTTGGTATCGGACTGCTGTCGTGCGGGTGTCGTACTGCGCACCGCCGGTTGTGTTATTCCATAGGTACCGTGGACACGTCGAGAGCGGCGTCCGGCTGTCGTGCGGTGCCCACACAGCTGCCGCAGTATTTAATGGAGATATTTTTGCCGTTTACTGTATGTTATTTAGAAGTTTAAGAGATAGCCCGATATTATCAACGCGCGACGGTTAACTAAACATTACCCGTGCGCAGCCGGAACGGGTCAGCTAGTATACAATCATGTACCTACACGTAATAATCTAAATATACCAACGTGATTATGAGAGCGTCGGAACAATTACAGCTCGCGTCGATACAACCGCCAGTGATTTGCGCTGAAATAGTTTCGCATAAATTGTCACGAACAGCTAGGCATTACGCAGGTATTGTTCACTGATTATGTGTTTACTAACGCGTGATTTTGTGCAGTATTATCTATTGGAATGAGCTTACAATCCGGCCGCTGAGAGAATGCGTTCCTGACAGTTTGTGCTTGTACGGGCGAAGAAACTTCGAAGTGAAAAATATTTTACGATAAACAAATATTTTCATCGTTTGTATACCTATGCACTATTGATACTAATTTAAGTAAAATTCTTAATTACCCAAAATTTTCAATGGCGTATTATACGGTGTGTTACAATTATGCGTGCACAGTCAGGTCAGGTCCACTCAAATCTGTATCGCTCTTTCCTCTGAAGGCCATTTCAGACTAACCTGCATGGTTCTTAAACAATTTATCTTAATTGTCTGGACTTTAAAAAAGACATCAACCTTTGAGTTTGTTTCGGTGTTTCTTCTCAAAGGTAGTCATATAGGAAACACCGAACTCATCTAGCTTAAAAAAATGTTTTGACGTGTAAAAGTGTTATTTTTAACCTATTTACAAAATAAATATCATTTATCATTATGGTAGGTATACAATTAAGTAGGTATATTCTATCTGCTATCTATCCATCTACACCCCTAGCTAATACGTAGGTACCTCAGATCATAGAAACAAGGGAGAAGGCGCTATCGAGCTTGATGCCTGATTTTGAGAAAATTGCTCGTACTAAAAACGTACGCGCTGGCGACGAACCGAACACGATCGATGGTATAAATACAGTGTTTTAGTTTAGTGCTAGTGTTGAGTGACGATTAACAGTGTTAAATTGAGGGTGTGCGGAATGTTCAATGCGTGGGAGATCTTTTTATTCACAAGGAGCGCTTAATTATGCGCGTAATTGTGTCGAAAAATGAACTAAAAGTGGCATCAGTTGTTCCCAGTACGGGAACAACTGATGCCACTTTTAGTACTTTTTTTTTTACTTTGCTATGTTGGCATATCTCCTTATTTCTATGATCTGAGGTAGGTACATACATTAGCCTTGCTGCGTCCCCTGTGTTCAGAGACGCGTGCCAGGGCAGTTCTAATCAAAGTGGGAACCACAAGTCCACTCACTAATATTGCAGGTATATTTTGGAGCCAAAACGTGTTTAGCAGCTGAAGCGAACCGCGGTTGGACGGCGGCGCGCGGTAATTTTTACCGCAACTTCAGGGCTGCCACTGTAGTTTCTTTTATATTTAATTTAAAAGATGTTATGGCTAATAAATTATTTAAAAAAAATGTATTTTATAGGATGTTGCCAAATCATACTGACAACCTATGACCATTTCACGCTATAATATCAAAGTACACATATATTTTTCCTTACATTCTAACATTGTTTTGTAACTAGCTGTTCCCCGCGACTTTGTCTGGGTGAAAATGGATGAGAAGTAGCCTATGTGCTTTTCCAGGTCCCAGGCTACCTCTTTGTCAAACTTCATCCAAATTCGTCCAGCCGTTTCAGCGTAAAAGAGTAACACAACACACAAACTTTCGCATTTATAATATTAGTGTGATAACTTCAAAAACATTAAAGCCCTGCAAAAACCTGCTAAACGTAATTTGTGGCGCAATTTAAATGACGGCGTACAAGAGAATATTCAATGTGTGACCTCATAACTGCTAATAGATAATGAAAGCACTAATTGTGTAGTGCGATGAAGCTTTAGAGCCGCGCCGTGTTTAGTTTGTTGTGCTGGACACGGCGCGGCCGATGTCACCGCTCTAGTAGGATTGACTCTAGGACATGTTGATCATATTTCTACATAATATTAGGTGTTATATTCGCAAAATCCGCTGTTTCTTCAATAAAAAAATTCTTACACAGTAAAAATACCGATATGTTCAATGAATATCTAAAACTGAAGTTGTGACTTACAACAAACTCATATTTTTTTACCTTTTTAGGGTTCCGTACCAAAATGGTAAAAAAGGAACCCTTATGGTGCGACTTCGTCTGTCTGTCTGTCTGTCACACCTGCTTATTTCAGCAACTACTAATGCTATCGACTTGGAATTTGGAACAGTTATAAAAAATGCTTGTCAAACTTTATTGAAAATGAAAAATGTCAATTTATTATTATTTTCATTACAAAAGGGGCCGAAGCGGGGGTCCGAAATTTCAAAGTTGGGTTACTAGGTCAAATGATATATATGAAAGAGCTTGATCTGCACATTTCAAAATATATTTTTATTTGATATTATGTCTCACAGTTTTCGACATAATATATGATGAAAAATGTCTGAATAAATACCATTCCCCCCTCTTATCTCCGAAGTTTGCGGAGCGGAAAATCTAAAATAATTAGAGTTGATAGGAATTGACCCAAATATTGCACCAAAAATAAAACGATGTTCCTAACTATATAAACAAACTATATAAACTTCCTAAACTATGTAAACAAACTTTCTATACAAATTCATCAAATTTTGACAGTTGGCCATACTAACATTGTTTAGTGCAGTTTTTTCAAAATCATCAAAATTCCTTCACAGACAAACTTAGTTTTTTTCACTTTATACGTCCAAAACCGATACGGAACCCTCGATGCGCGAGTACGACTCGCACTTGGCCGGTTTTTTTCTTTTTGTGAAACATGATTATTAATAGTAATGTCTTAGGTTTTTGCGATTACTACACATTATAATAAAATATGTCATGACCCCTACCAGCTCAATCGTCCTGCGACCACGAACGCTGCAAAGTGTTCGAAACGTCAGGAAAAATCAGTAATATACGCGATTTAATCCATTTAAACTTGTTTTATTATAATGATTATTCATGTTTATTCGTTTGTCTGTTTATTCGCTCAGTATTTCAAGTTCTTCTAAATCACTTGACGAATTTGGATGCGGTTTTCACGATCATTTAAAGAACTTCTTGAAGAATGTCTACGTGTATGTTACGTGCAAAGTCAGGAAGGATCGCTACTCATAAATAAAAGAACTTGTTGGACTTGTACGTAGGAGAGAAAGGTCATTATAAACTCTCGGCTGGCGAGTTTTATATAACGAGTAGAATAATGAGAAAAATAATAACATTTAGTGTGAATATCTAACGACTCTTTTCTGAAAATGCAAAGAAGGGTAGTGCGTAGTACGTAATCAAAGTAAATGATTAAAGGCTTGTGTAATTGAGAGGTTTTCTTAGATGAGTCATAATATTCCTTTGTCAATATAGCGTGTAAGTATACCAGTTTTTTTCATGTGAAAAGAAGAGAAGGAACAAGCATTAATCACCCCACTTGCTCACCGCGTGTTAACTATTTCAGCATATTTTAGTTGAGGTTTTTTTACAACCTAACCAATAATAAAGCTGAAGAGTTTCTTAATTTGTTTGAACGCGCTAATCTCTGAAACTGCCAGTCGAATACGAAAAAAACTTTTGTATATGATAGACAGATTTATGAGGAATAGTACAGGGTCTAGGATATTAATAGCCTATACTATAATAGGCTATGAACATCACGATATGATCCTTAGGAGCCGAGAAAAAAAAGTGAGAAAGAACGCTAAGTGAAAACTAAGTATAAACCAGGATCAAATGAAGTACGAGTTGTGTAAAATTATGAAAATTGCTTGTGCTAGCTAAAATTTTTCATCCATTCACGCCAGTGCCGGTAGCAACAAATTTTAATCTCTACTTTTGCCATCAGATTCTAGTTGACCTATATTAGCGCGAACGGGTAAATGATCTGTTTTTTTAGGGTTTCGTACGCAAAGGGTAAAAACGGAACCCTATTACTGAGACTTCGCTGTCCGTCCGTCTGTCTGTCTGTCTGTCTGTCTGTCTGTCTGTCTGTCTGTCTGTCTGTCTGTCTGTCTGTCTGTCTGTCTGTGTCTCAAGGCTGTATCTCATGAACCGTGATAGCTAGACAGTTGAAATTTTCACAGATGATGTATTTCTGTTGCCGCTATAACAGCAAATACTAAAAGAAGAATAAAATAAATATTTAAGGGGGTTTCCATACAACAAACGTGATTTTTTTGCTCGTTTATGCTCGATATTGATAACGGCCTGGTGCCGTTATCAATATCGTTATCAATATGCCGTAGACGCTTGAAATACTCACAGAATATTTAATTATATATTCACTTTAAAAATAAATAATTAAATTAAAATAAAATAAAATATTTAAGGGGGGGTTCCATACAACAGACATAATTTTTTTGCCGTTTTTATAGAGAATGGTACGAAACGCTTCGTGCGCGTGTCCGACTCGCACTTGGCAGGTTTTTTTTTAATTAACGGCAGGCGGGTGATACCGCGGGTCACAGCCAGTAGGTATATAAAAACTGACACGCATTACATCTGCTAAACTAAGTAGTCCGCGTGCCACCCCTGAGCGTAGAGCTGCGCTATTCGCATATCGATTATGCATTCGATTCGGCGAGTGCGGTCACTCCGTTTATTTACGCGACACCACTGACAGCTCGCCTATTGTTTGGTCATGTCTCTGAATTCTAAACAACCCATACACCCATTAAAATTTTGATTATTCCTTAACATACTTTGGTTATTCCTCAAATTGCTCAAATAACCGAAATAGTGCAGTTAAATATTTTTTTCATTGTATGTTCAGCAATGAATGTTCCCTTGCTACTTTAATTACTTACCAAGTAATAATTCTTATCTCAACAGCCGTTGTGTCGACAGTTTCCGCAGTATAATCAGAGTGTCACGGTGTCAGAACACTCGGGAGCTAGATAAATTGAGTGTCAGCGTACATCAAGTTGAGTGACATATGTTTAAATACTTCCGGTGAACCGGTATGCCCGACCGGCTTGCGATTTTAGGTGCATTCGAACTACCCAACTTGACACACGATCTGCATGTCTATTCTGTACCAATACACCACGTGATATCACCGCGAGAACTGCGAATTTGTTTGCGAACGTTCGAGGGAGAATGTCACGGTGACATTCTCCCTCGAACCATTGTCGTTACAGAATAGACTAGCTGTAGAGCCGATACGGGTGAGACCCAACCAAATTACCTATTCACGTGCCAATTTTTTGAGACTCGGGATCGGCTGTGAAGATCGGGTGTCAAGTTGGATTGTTCGTACGCATCTTTAGGAGCCTGTAAGATCTGCCATACTTGTTTCCCCAAAAGTAGGTAAGGATTCATTTAAGTGAACGTGCTGATTAAATACAAAAAATACTGCTTCACTAAAAAGCTACAGCCGTGTGCTGCGCCTGCGACGTAGTTGTGCAGCATCGTTGTTTATTTGTGTCTAAACTTTCATGGCCCGGATATAACTGTGGCGGGTTCGCACGGGACACTTTTCTGTTGCCGGATAGTTGCATAGAAAAATGCTTGCGTAACAGACTGTGGCAGCCACTACACTGTACTTTATGTTGATAGACGACAGAGCCACACAACTTTATATTATGCTATTTGTGTATCTACGTTAAAAAATACTTGCATGCGGCCTGCATACGTGCGAATAACTAAAAGAGATACAAAATAATGTTACTATTAGAAATGTCAACAAAGTAATGCTTCATAGTTGTTTTTAAATTATAAGTAAGCATCTTTATAAGCCTTACATGAAAACACGCACCATTATCTCCAGTAGCGGCCCATCTGAACAAAACTTAGCTAACCCTATTGTTTGTGGTGGTCGTCGTGCACCGCGTGTCCAGAGTAACAAAACAAGAAAAAAGTAACGCAACGGTAACAAAAACTAACGCTACGGTAACAAAAACTAACGTTCCCGTAACAAAAAATAATCCTACATAACATGCAAACGCCTGCACTTCTGCACAGCTATCATTATTTTTGTAGCACACACTTTATTGGTAAACCAGAAAAAAGTCCTGAATTCGACACCTTAATAGATTTCTTTTTAGGGTTCCGTACCAAAATGGTAAACAAGGAACCCTTATGGTGCGACTTCGTCTGTCTGTCTGTCACACCTGCTTATTTCAGCAACTATTAATGCTATCGACTTGAAATTTGGAACAGTTACAAAACTGAACAAATACTTGCCCAACTTTATTGCAAATGAAAAAAGTCATAATATATTTTTATTTTCATTGCAAAAGGGGATTCAAAGTGGGGTTACTAGGTCAAGTGGCATATCATATGAAAGGGCTTGATCTGGACATTTCAAAATACACACATCAAAAGTATCTAGGGATCAACATATATTTTTGCAATAACTTTTCTCCTGATTGATATTAATTAAAATTTTCTTTAAGGATTCATCAAATAAAGTGTTTTCGTTTGTCACAGTAACGATAAACCAAGTCACCTTTGCATTAATAAAGAAATTTGCCATTTTCCTAATAAAGGGATTTTTGACATTTGAACCACTAACATTAAAGTTCGAAAAAAAGACTGAAATAACAGTTTTCTTTAAAATTTTATTGGGTAACTTAAACAATTAATAATCCGTGTTTCTACCGCGAACACTAACAACACAAGAACATCGGTTTGGCATACTCAAAATGAGTTCATCCAAATCACGCTGTGGAATGGCCGCCCATGTTCGTTGCAACAACAAAAAAAGGTCTTCTTGCGACTGGATACCCTCCATATTCGGCAGAGCTCTTCTCTGTAGCATATCCCATGCATGCTCAATCGGGTTCAAGTCTGGCGACTGAGCAGGCCAGGGCAGGACATTGATGTTAGCTGCGGCGAGAGTCTGTCTTACAACTCTTGCGGTGTGCGGTCGTGCATTATCATGCATTAACTGAAATAAGGGACCGATTTGCACTTGTAGAGGAACGATGACGTCTGATACAATCGTCTCAGCATAAATTTGAGCGTTGAGGTTGCCTCTGATCCAAATCAACTCAGTTCTTCCGCCGATCCAAATACCCGCCCATACCATGATGGTTCCACCACTATAAGGATGGACTTCCTGGCAGGATTTTAATCGCTGTTGGCGTCCAGGGGTTCTCCAGTGTCGTATACGTCTTGTATCCGGTCTCATACCAAAACGAGACTCATCAGAAAAGCACACGAAACGCCATTGTTCTTCTGCCCAATTTCTGTGTTCAAGAGCCCATTAATATCGAATCCTACGATTGTGCATTGCTATAGGTGGTACCCGTAGCGGTCTTCGGGAATGAAGGTTCACTTCATGCAAGCGGTTTCTGACTGTTTGGTCGCTAATTAAGTTCCCTGAAGAGTGATGAAGCCTCACGGCTAACATCATGGCGGTTATTGTTGGAGCTCTTCGAGTTAAGATTTGAATGTATCGGTCTTGTCTCCGTGTGGTGCAGCGATACCGTCCTCCATGGCGCTCAGCCACGGTACCAGTGCTTCGGTAACGTGTCCAAAGTCGACTGATAACACTCTGACTTGTATTCAGAGCTAAAGCTACAGTACGTTGCCGGGAACCAGCTTCTATCATTCCCACGGCTCTGAGCATTTCTTCCCTGCTTAAATGACGTCGCCGCTCCATAATAACGTTGGTTTTAATCAGTAGTAGGGAAACAGTAGCACTAATAATGTCTTCAATGCGTTGTATGTTTTTATATGGAAAATATTGACAGCTTATTTTCATCTTTTACTCGAATTTGATTGAGAGTTCCTGATTCAAATTATGAAATGCACCAAAAAGGATCCATATAAATTTATAAAATCATAAATTTATTACAAAGCCACATCTCAATCTCAAGAAATCCGCATAAAAATGCTTGATCCCTAGACACTTTTGATGTGTGTATATAATTTTATTTTGTTTCACAGTTTTCGACATATGATGAAAAATGTCTGAAAAAATACCATTCCCCCCCCCTTATTTCCGAAGTTTGCGAAGCGAAAAATCTGAAATAATTAGAGCTGATAGGTATTGATCCAAATATTGCACTAAAAATAAAAGGATGTTCCTAACTAGTAGCACGGGGTCTCATCAGGAACAAAGTAACATTTGTTGAAACAACTCATAATAGATGGCGTTATATGTATCGATTTGTTATTGAAGTTTGTGTAAAATTGAGAACATGAAAAAATACATCATAAAAAATATTTGTTCAAATTTTGAAAAATGCTTTAAGCACGGAAAAATGTATAGCTCGAAGATAGCCCGCGCTAAATCGGTCACATTTCTTTGTATGAGATGAGGCATCTGTACGTATAGTATTATATTATCTGTGCTAGTAGGTACAGTTTTTTCAAAATCATCAAAATTCCTTCACAAACAAACTTAATTATGCGGTCCGGTTTTTTTCACTTTATACATCCAAAAATTACACGGAACCCTCGGTGCGCGAGTACGACTCGCACTTGGCCGGTTTTTTATTAATTGCGAATAAATTAGGATGTTTCTATATTATATCGAAGGTTAAAGAACCCACTTTTTAAGCAGTAAGTTATAGATTCGAAACCAAATAAGAAACTAACATGATGTTCTATGTTAAAATATTACATTTTAAATATGAGATCGATTCGTTAGCAGTCAACGTGTATTCCGACTTGAAATTGAGCGACAGAATAGGCTTGTTGCTAGTGATTTAATTATATAAAACTATAAACCCACAGTAAATCCGAACAATCTCCAAACAGAGCGACGCGATCAACATGTTCAATACATCGCAGGATCCAGAGAGACGCTACAAAAGTCATATTTGAAGTCACGAATATCGAAATCAAATTCCTCTATTCAACTCGTGGACACAATAAAATATATAATATATGTATGGAACCCAACACTCTACATCGAAAGAGCATATTTTCGAGAGAATTCTCGCGAATCGTAGCGCTGAATGCAGCCGGCCCGAATCAAATAAACGTGCATAGACACACGTGCGAAAATAGTCTTTTGGGAGATATTTTTTCCAGAAATCTCTTTTCGTATTCCCATGATGTTTGAAGTGAAGGAAAATAGTGAAGTGCTCCTCTTTGGTTACCTACAGGGCTTGAAGTGAAATGTTTGCAAAAATATGTGTATTTAAGTATTTGTATGCTTGCAAAACTACAATGTTTGTGTTTATGCCCATGCTAATAACACCATTGCTTATACAATATTTGATTGAGCTGATATTACCAAGCATATTAATGCTGATTCATATAATGCTATTCATTTGAAAACAAAAAGCCATAGAAATTTCTATGCAACACAGATAGTAAGACCATTATCTTTAATTTCCGTCTGTTGGGACTGGTCATCTCTGGACTGATGGCTGATATTTGGAGTTGTTTTTACTATTATTCTAGACTTATACATTGTTCTCTCATATTTGTGTTATTTCCGACAAAAACAATGTAACCATGATTATTTGTAATGATTTGATTTAAAAGAGTAACCATGGAGTTTCTTGCCCGTTCTTCTCCATAGGAATCTACGCTTTGGAACGGGCATCTAGCTTCATCATTATGACTAACTGACAGACTCCTTGACAATTCAAAAGTACCTGTAATTGGTCTAATTGAAATAAATGCTTTGACTTTGACTTTGACCGTAACTAATTGCGGCTTTTGTATACAAAGTCGTAGAAAATTATAAGCTAAAAAATTACTTTGTGTGCTATTCAAATACAGTAGCCAATCGCCTGCGAGTGTATTGGCTCCCTTAATGTAATGTAGCACTTGTAATACCGCCTCTTCGGAACCCTCAGGTAAATACACAGAAAAACAATTTTTACGCAAATAAATCTCGCAGTGGAGTGCCTTTGTAAATCTGAATGGAAAAAAATGTATCCCACTTAGTTCAAGCTCAGTTCTTTAGTGTGTGTACACAATTTATGGGCCGGTTTGCTATGGGTTGCCTTACATTTTATAGCTTTTTAGTTTTATGGATGCTGAATAAATGGATAGGCAAGTAATTCAAGTTTTGTTATTATGGCACTGAATTGTAAAATGTTGCTTTAAATTCTTTGGCATTTTTGGCACGCGTTTTCTCTAAGATTATTCAGGGTAACAAAATGGATTAAGTATGTAGATTTCACTAGCCATTTAGGTTTCCATGCTATATGGATCTTGTCCAAAGTTTTTCTTCAGTTATATTAGCAACACTGCCCGCCGTTGTCGAACAAGTACGTACTTTACTCTTACAGAAAAGTCAAACAGCACTCATGATGGGTAACCGTCTCTGTGCTTAACATAAACGTAGATACAGACGTTCAAAAATCATCAAAGTGGGAAAACCTCGGCTTAAACGACGGGGTTGGCACTACCGGGGTCGATGTTTTTTTTTTCAACTGTCCCGTTAACGGGATGGGACGACTAGGGTAGATGGGAGTTACCCTTCCAAACAGTTTTTTTTATGTGTCTAAAAACTTGTGCGTCATGTCGACGTAAAAAAAATTATCACATATTTCTTTCTTTCATTTTTGTTCAATTAACTGTAACTTTGAGTAGAAACTTACTGCAACTCAACTATAATATCCATTATACCTACTTTATAGATCAGTGCCCATAGCGGCTCTTCCGCCATGTTTGCCAACCATACCGAGAGCTGACGGCGGTCGTGCACTGCGGCGTAAGCACCAACGGTGAACCAAGCATGGAACCATGCGGAACCGTGTGCGATGTACCAAAATGACAATATTGTCATCCCATTAGAAATGTTGGGTTTAGCTCCACTGTGCAAAAAAATGTGAAAAATCGTATTCAATACATAGGTAGATGTAGATACACTTTTGCTGAACTCACAGATGTAAAAATAAAATAACTACACAAAGAAAAATGTATAGTTTGAACGCAAATGATTGTAGAAACGAAATAACCTTATGCTATCTAGTCAATTTTTTTTTATATTTGATAATAGGTTTTCGTTTGACCGCCATCTCGGCTGATGTTAAGTGGTGATGCGGTCTACGATGGAGCACGTTTGCCTAGAAGAAACCGATTCACTCGTGACTTGAAGATACCCAGATTGTAACTGTCGGGCACAGCAAAAACACCTATTCAGGCAGCGCATTCCACTGTTTGGCAGTTTTCACAATGAAAGTGTAATCAAAGCGCTTCGTTATCGTTTTTGGTATATCAGCCATGAACCGATGGCGCCTTTTCGTGCTTAATTTAGTTGAACAAATGCGACTTTGAAATTATTTTCACAAATAAAATATCTTACATTAAAAGTTTACTTCCCCCCCATTCTTCCGCGATCCTCTCGTGATATGCTCGTTCGCGGAGGGTGCTCGACGCGCGTCGATATCAAAGCTAACACACGCGCCGCTTAATCCCGGCCGAACGCGCGGCAAACACGACAGACAAACAAACAAACAAACAAACATACGACTTAAGTCAATACGGGATCGAGAGTCACTACCTACTGCATTACAGTAATTAGTTCAATCAATGGATAATATATTATGGTGTATTTTTATGGCTCGTATTACAGAACCTAACTTAAGACTCGAGAATTACTTGAGAATAGATTCAACTAATCAAATGGCTTGAAACCAGTCTAATGCTTGAGTCTTGAGTTAGGTTCTACGAGTATAATACGACCCTTAATCAACCTCTTACTGAACAATCCTCCATCACAGGAATGTTTACAAGTTCAAATATCACAAGCTACTAACATCCAGATTCGGGATAGGCCTCACTATGTTTGTTTGTTCTGAAATTGAACACTGTAGACGTAATTTAACCAATAATTAAAGGTAGAAAGACATGCCATGTTCGTGACTACAATCGTTCTCTTCTCTACTTTACAAGAATCTTGCCAAAAGTAGGTAACGATGCCTTTACGAAGATGGCCAACAGCTTACGAGTTCCGATAAGTTCCCAATAAATGTTGTATATAGTGGAGCTT
The DNA here is from genome assembly GCA_948465475.1 of Thalpophila matura. Lineage (NCBI taxonomy): Eukaryota > Metazoa > Arthropoda > Insecta > Lepidoptera > Noctuidae > Thalpophila > Thalpophila matura. The sequence continues at coordinate 567,533 of OX419178.1, forward strand.
GGAGGCAATTACAAGCGGAGCCGGGCGACACAATTAGCACTCGGAACGAACTAGCCTATTAAATACATTCTCTTCGATGTCTTTAACGAACTTCCTCTGCCAAAGAAAATTTATAGAACTTAGTTACTTGTTTTTAAGTTTTTGAGTCAAAGGAACCAAGGAGGCTTGTCGCTCTGTGAAAATATTCCTTCCAGCTTAATTTGTTTGGGAATGGTCATCACCCATCCATCTGCCAGACGTGATTATTATGTCAACTTTCTATTTCTTTGTTCATAAGAGCGGTTAATGCTTATGTTCAGCAGTAGACAAAGTTGAACTGATTTGATACTAAGACATATTTATAACAGGGACCGAAAAGGTCACCCGTATAGGGGTTAACCCGGGTAATTTTTTTTGGGTTAGGTGATAAACCTTGCATAAGGTTAGCCCGTATTCTGGGTTAATCAGCCTAATAATAACCGGTTCACGCATAGAGTTCATTTTTGTTCCTTTTTTTTTCAATTTTGTTCTATTTCATTCGGGATAATCAGCAATATTAACCGGCAACGGTATACGTATTAAAGGGTTAACCGGTTACCCTGCATTATGGGTTAGAGATTGAACCGGTAACCTTTTAACCCGATTAATCGGTCCCTCCCTGATTTATAATAAAGCTGAAGAGTTTGTTCGAACTCGCTAAACTCTGGTCAGATTCGAAAATTTCTTTGTAGGTAGGTATTAGGGTATGAATATCGGAATCTCGGAATCTCGAAATATCGGAATCTCGGATAGATTTTTCCGTTATTTCAATTCCGATATTGAGCAGGCCAATATCGGAATCTCGGAATTAGAAAAAAATAACTAAAAAACGTGTCTTGCTCAGCGCTCACTCGTGCACGTGTCAGAAAATTATATTGGTTGGTTACATTGTTATTGGTATATGTTAGAGATTATTTGTGATTTATCAAGTATTTATGAATATGTGCAGGTAGGTATCCAACAAAAAAGGGATTTTATTATAAAATAACACAATTTAGGCAAGACTAGACTTTTATTTTTGTGACTCGAAAAACTAGTTGCTCATTCCAAAAGAAATTACCGATGGAGAAGAATGAGCAAGAAACTCCATGGTTTATTTTATACATATTGTTTGCATTATGATATACACAAATTAAATTTAGTCATAACCATTGTAAAACATGTAGGTAGAAAAACCAGAATATTCCGACATAATATAACTAGATCATTTAGACAATCATTTTCATTTAAATTAGCAATTATAAAATGAGGATACACAAAGCATAGCAATATAGCAACACAGATATAAAGATATTAAATTAACATAATTTTGGAGAATAATAACACTGTACTTAACTCAAGTGGCACCTCGTAGACACTACTTCACAAAAACGATGATTAGAATAAAAGGGGTCCTCAACTAGCCGATCACCTGGCTTTTATACCCTACCCACCATAATAATGGTGTCAAACATTGTGCCGCCCTTTTGAACCAATCATATATTTTTACCGAATAACATTTAATATTGATAAACTTAATGAAATCTAATTTGTTAGAACTGTTTTAAAACATTAAAGGATAATTAATGTATTTTTAAATCAATATATCTGTTATCTTTAAGTAAATTCGATAAAACATAACATCAACTGAGTTTGCTATATTTATCATTTGAAACAAATAATGATATCAAAATAGGATATTAAATCTGAGAAATATTTAACTGCAATTATTGATCAATTAATACAATTAAACTTAATGACACAGTAAAATAAGTTTTTATATTTTATTTTGGCAAAATCACAATGTAGGTTTCGTTCGGAAATTAAATCTTTCTTCTAAAAATGCTTATATTTATAAAATAATTAATGAAATACAAGATTAAAATTCTCTGAATCCGATACACGCATTGTATTACCTACAACAGTTAGAAAAACAGTTTAATGAATAATTTCTTAATTAGTCACCCGATATGGCCGGTCCATTACCACTTCAGCTTGCTTATTTTGTACGCTACGAACTACTTTCCAATCCATCGGATTTGTCGCTGGCGACAAGTCCGCGGACAAATCTGCGTGTGAATGATCAGGTTCGCGGTTCAGCATGCGGCTGTGAGGTTGAGACGGATTTGTCCATCGATTTGTTCAGCGCAATGTGCGGCGCGAAGCTCGTGTAGTGAATGGCTTAAGCGCATATTTTCGTCAGCAGGTTACTTGTGTTGTAAAATTCGTTGTGCTCTTTCAGACAGGTTGATAGATGCATTATCATTTTTACGCATTCACTACATACCAAGAAAGCGTTCTCTTGCTCAGATGTAGTTTTTTTTAAATTAAGTGTTGTTCCCTTGTTCGTTGACATCATCATCAGCTTACAGCAATCCACTGCTGGACATAGGCCACTCCATTTGCACGCCATTTAACTCGATCCTCGGCTACTCTCATCTAGCTGCCACCAGCCTGAAGGCGTCCTGCGTTTGCCGATTCGCGGTCTCCACTCAAGAACACGTCTACTCCAATGGTAGGTTCGTTCGGTCTACGACTGATATGGTCGGCCCATTGCCACTTCAGCTTGCTTAGTCTGTAGGCTATGAACTACTTTGGTTTTCTGTCGGATCACCTCATTTCGAATTCGATCCCTCAGAAAAACTCAAAGCATAGCCGTTTTTATAGCTCGCTGAGCCACTTTGAATTTATGGACCAGCCATACCGTGAGTGTACATTCTTGGCTTCGTAAATCATGATAGGCAGGACGCACTGATTAACGCATGAAGACTTAAGTGAAATAGGCAATGAAAAGACTCGACGTAGTTTCCCAAATGTAACCCTGCCTAGCTGTATTCTTTTGTTAGCCTCCCTCTTGAAGTTGTTTTTACCGAACTGCAAAATTTTGCCCAACGTATTCTGGAACAACTTCGAGAGCATTGCAACGACAATCGGTTCTGGAGTGACGTGTTCGTTGAACATGATCTTGGTCTTGTCCAAATTCATCCGGAGCCCGAAGCGCACAGAAGAATCAGCCAGGCCAGCCAGGCAGTATGAGATGTACTCGCCGTTTAGCGCTGGTAAGCGCCTACGGCCTTAAGTGATTTGGGCGGTGTAGCTTGAGTGTTTTTGTTTTGTCAATACTTTTATTATTATTCTGTTATTCAAGTACTTATTACAAAAATATAAATCTATAAAATTGTAGCGAGCTTTATTCGTTCTAATTATTGAAATAATTAAAGAGTTTATTTTAAATGCCTTTTCTCTATGAAATTGAATTTTTCATTAAAATTTTCCAATTCCGATACTAATATCGGAATTCCGATATTGCGACCTAATATCGAAAATCAATTCCGATATTGAAAATCCTCCGATATTACATACCCTAGTAGGTATATCATATCCAAATTCATAAGGAATAGTATAGGTTTTTTAACATCACGCTATGATCCTTAGGAGACAAACAAAAAGAAAAAAGTCAAAACAATAAGCAAAAACGAGCTAAGTAATAAGATATATATTATGAATTACTTTTGAAGCCTTTGGTCTTCATTTACATAATATACCTTATTAGGGCTGGCGCATAGCTAACGGAGCGCAACGTAACATAGCTTTCATTGCTAAAAAAATCAACATTGCACACGTTGATATAAAGTCGTAAATAGATAAACATGCCTCGCATGCGCATCTTTCCACTTTAAAGCTTACAAGCGCTTTCTGGAGCTGATATCGACGTTGCTAAGAACTCCCTTTACAGTACATATGTACAACAAACGTAAAGAGGAAATAACAAGAATTCCCAGCTTGACACAAAAATAAATATGAACCGAGCCAAGTCAAGAGAATGCCATTTTGTAAATCATTTTTATTATTACCTACGCGGAGCGGCGAAATCTTTTTTGAGAGTAACAGAAAAATATTAAAGGTATATAAGGCCTTTGTGTTTGAACATATGTATTGTGACAAACACGCGTATATCTGTATACTCAGGAAACAAGCCAAAATCACCAATCCATTTGCCAACATGACTATGACACGGCTTTATTAGACATTACCAGTAAACATGGAACTTTTTTCATTCCCCTTTACAAAGTTTCTTGTAACTTTTTGTACTTTTCACAGAAAGTTGTCATAGATGGCACCCACCGGCGTGCTTTATTTTACACCTCTGAACAATTGTCACTCGCGGAATTTTACCATTAATTCATGAACGACTTGAGAACAGGGTTGTCACACATGCTGTGTTATAAGAAGAAAAAAATCGTGTAGGTACCTAACGAAGTTCCAATACTGTACATATTCGTTTGATCATTTCTTTTATTAGGTAGGTACCCATTTTTACACGGTAAAATTTCGCGTATTATTTTCCAATCCGGCGATACGACCGACGGGTACTGGTCGGAGACCACGAGTGCGAGCGCGATTGCCGTGAGTTTTAGTTTTATGGGGGTGGGAGGTATAACGCTTTTGTGTTATTTTGAACCTATTTTTAAAATAAATATAATTTATCACTGTCACAAGGAAAAAACACTTGGCAGCGCGTGTCCTTAGTGAAGCAGAAACACCTAGAGATCTCGGAGAATAATTTTATTTATAATAGATACTGAAGGAAACGCGACTTAGTGGTAAACGGGTGCTTTGCTAAATGAAACTATTTTGGACATTCAATACGACCGTTTATTGCTAAGTTACCGCTACTATTAAACGTACGCTAAAATGCTAAGCTAATGGAAATGAATGCACCCGGTTTGCTGTCCGAACGTACACTAAAGTCGCTACGCATTTTGTGCGGCTTTACGGATTGCTAGATCAGCAAAATAGGTGTTCGATGGAATTGCATCGAACAGATACACTTCGATAGCCTACAGAAACTGTTCTATAGATGGACCATGTCTATGATGGCAAAAGTAGAGATTAAAATTTGTTGCTACCAGCACTGGAGTGAATGGATGAAAGAGTTTTAGCTTGCACTAGCAATATTCAGAATTTTACACAACTTACTTCATTTGAAAAGCAGCTAGTATGCATTGCCGTGCCAAAATCATTATCTAATTTTATTATTTTATGCCATGAGATTCTGGTTTACCTACCTATAGCTAGAGTCATGTTCGTCATAAAATGATAGTCTCTCCCAGACGCAGCTCGTGGCAGCCCTATCCACCCTGTGTTGTACCGACGCTTTCATAAAGTTTCATAATAAAATTCTTGACGAATGAAACGTTTTATTTCACTTGGATGGTAGTTATTTATTCTTGTTCAATCTTAGCACTTTTACCTTTAATAAAAACGGCCTATTCGTTCCAGGAATTTCGTAGACGGGTAGAATGGCCCTGAAATTTGAAGGAAATTCTTCTAAAAATAGCTGGTGTCACCTTTCCTAAGTAAGGTCCCTGTATATTTAGAGAATTAAATCTAATTCTGGAAATAAATATGAGAATGAAATTATAGAGGAAGAATTCAAAAATAGCCTTAAGATGAACGGGTTAGTTTTTTGACAACTTCTTGGTGCAATTGTATAGCCGTGAGTTGAGATTTATATCGTGCAACTCAGTAGAACAATTGCCGCAATCTTATAGTATAGCCCGGCGATATTGCAATGAAATGAAATGGTACACACACAACACACACACAATAACTGCTGTAAGATATAGATCTCAACTCACGGCTATACAATTGCAGCAAGAAATTGTCAAAAAACTAGCCCGTTTAACAACACCTTTAGATTACATAATTATTTGGTTAACTTAAATATCTTGAAGAAGCCATGAAATCGGTTTACTTCGTAACCTATATTTATATAAATAAGAATGATTCTGCGAGTCACTTTGAATCACGGGGCAAAGAAAATCTGATAGATATTCTTGTAAAAACATCTACCTCCAAAATAATACAAGTTATCCTAATTAAATACAGCCAACCTGACCGACTTTTTGGAGGTTTAAAAGGTTCTGTTTAAATAAACGAAGTAATAAGTAAAATAAACGAAGCACTGAGCACTGTGGTCGTGACTCCGTGAGGGCAGATGTAATTCGACGCAGTAAATAAAAGAGATTGTATTAAGATGGCGCCCAAATTCACGCTTCGTATACCTACCTACATAATACAGAAAATAAGGAAAATCCTACATAGAAATTATGTTTTTCTTTCATAAGCATTGACGTATCGCTGCAATACATACAATATATCCGGCTCGAAGGACCAATGTTGGGGCCTGGGGACAACAATAAGCAACAACTTTTAGTTAGTCAAATTTTACTTAATACCTATTTAAGAGATTTCAAAAACCAATGACACGGGCGGATTGAACCGGTATTAGTCTCCGATAAGTCACCAATGCTCTTAAGAGGCGTAATCAAAGAGATTTCCAACAGATGCAGGTGAGACACGGTAGCTTAGCGGTCAGAGCGACGCCACGGTTCGCAGTCTGTCAGTTGTTTTTGAAATCTCTGAAATCGTAACTCCTACTAATATTTTATATGCGAAAATAAGTTTGTTTGTTTGTTACCTTTTCACACCTGAACCACTGAATTTTGTATATACGTTGTCAGGGGTACATAAAAGGACATAGGGTACTTTTCATCCAGAAAAAAGTACTGTTTCCGAGGTTTCCGAGGTAAAGAACAATAACTTTCGACGGTCACAATTGCTTTAGGACGCTAGATGGCGCTACGTGTATGTCACGCGGGCGAAGTCGCGGGCAAAGTGCTAGTATTTAATAATAACTGTTGTAAATCTTATTTATAATGCTTATGCTGACTGTACACGCCAAATTACAGAAATATACGTCTTCTGCTATACAAATAAAAATAAAACAGCGTTCATTGTAGCATTGTTGGGCGATAGTTTACAGGCGGCTTGACTATGTTATTCTTTGATCCTATTTGTGTAGTTCCGTGAACAAAGCAACTCAATAGAGCAACGTTAGCGCCCGATACAAAAACTTTGCAAATCAAATAACACAAGATCAGACACGAATCAAAATAAGAACGGTAACACATGCAGCGGTTGAAACGCTAAGTTTTACTATAGAAATGTGTTGCCTTGTTTTAATCAATCACTTAGGTAAGGTGTTACACAAATCAAATAAAGTTCTTACTCCACGAAACCACAAAGTTTTAGCTAAAAGTGATTATATCCAAATAACTATTTTCCGTAATATAAGCAACACGTCATCTTTAACAAAGCGTATACACTCAAATGTATCATAAACAAATTGTTGTCGCGATATCGTCCATCTCTGGATCCGGTGATAAATGGTGGCGTCACGCTGGGCCCAGGGTCGCCATGTTATATCTCCTGTCCCTTACTGGTCAAGGCCAGCGCCCAATCATTGTCAACACACAGGTGGCCTGGCTGTCTCTGTGGTACCTATAGACAATCGGTCTCGACTACGATAATTTCAGTCTAATAATAATTAGACCATTTTCAATTTTTTGTAATTAACGGACAAGACACTTATGGGAATTGTTAAAAAAGTAACAGAAGAAAATTGTTTCAGTTATTTTTTTCTAATATTTGATTTATAATAAATCCGTAGTTATTTTACTTCCTATTAAACGCCTGAGTAACTGACAAAAATATAATCTTCATCCGAACTATGTGCCCTAACACATTTTACAGAAATACATGTATTTCAATTCACAGAGCGCCAACAAACCACTCAAACACTCGACTAGTTTTTCGTTACAAAACAAGCGACATGACGGCCATCGAAGACGCGAAAAGAACGTTTCCAATCTCAGCAAAGAATTCTAAATCCGGATTTTCTTTCAAAACTCGGACGCGTCCTAATCGGAGCGGCGAGCGTCCGGTCCGCCCGTCCGTCCGCGGCTTACGAGTCCGGCTTTTGTTAACTTCTGTAAGCACCTAATTGGTACCGGCAAGCCAGCTCTACTTAATTTAGTACTTGCCTAGCTTATAGGTTGGATTAACAAAGTTCATTTGTAAAAGTTCTTTGCAAAAAGGATTCGCCCAAATAATTTTCAAACCCTTACGAGAAACTAAAATACAACTTTGTTGAGCAAGAACATTTTAAATAAACTCCCGATAAACCAAGCGTTCATAGTTACCTACATTTAACAAAAATACCGCAAGTCAGACCAAACTAATGTGATGCAGATAATCTTGGGAGCTATCTGAGCTATGCTTTTACGTGGTTTAATCAAATATGTACCTACCATGCTCCTAATATTTCCACATTTTTTCACTCACCGCCGCCGTATTTTGTAAATTATGCATTATTATTTTTATCTTTATTTTTATACTTACTTATATCATAATGTTAATCGGATAGTTCAGCACACAGCATGTGTGTTTCTTCTTCAGTCGCACTCAGGCAAAATAGTCGCCGTAGACAGTGGTACCGTTTATTTTTTATTTTGTTTTCTCAGAGCGTTCAATCATCTTCCTCAATTCTTCTCAAGCATGCTCCACACTACTTTATTCCAACATGCATCCGCGAACCAATTACGTCATACTTGCATGGCGATGCGCGCGACATCCCATCGGACGCGCGTCCAATTACCGACGAGCTCGGACAATTTGTCGGGCGCGCGACAACGCGACGACGCCGCTTCTTGAAGGGGATCCAATCAGGGCCACTATACGGGCGACGTATAGATTGTGGAGCGATAAACCGCTGGATGGTGGATATGGCTTGAGACAACAAGTTCTGTCGTTGTTACCACGAAGGAAAAAAAGACGCGGAGGCCCAACATATTCGAATTCACTTCAGATATTGTCTCCCAAATGTCAAAGTACCTACTTTAAATGTTAATCTAAGACAGACACTATCAAATGCCTGATTAAGCAATCTTACCTACCAACCTGCTCACAAAGCCCAACTCTTCAAGCAGCATAACAACAAACGACGTTCATCAATCAATTTGGAAACCATGTTGATCGGGACAATATTTTGAATTCCCTCGCAACTGTTCATGAGCTTACTCGAATATGATTAAATGCCACCTCCACGAGTGATCCCGCATCCCTCCTACGTCTTCTTATTTCCCGAACAGCGCTGTTGTTATGATTCCCTATCGCCGGTCATTACCCCGGCCCGGCGCTGAGCTCGCGCGGATCCTATTTCCTACCATTTGCTACCATTTGCTGCCGAAGACATGTTCTAATCCGACGTGTTATTGTCCGGAGCTTGCAGTTTTGATAGAACGCCTGATTGATGTTCGCTTCTTGAAGGAAAAATGGGAAAATGCTTCTGTAGATTTTTGAGTTAGTGTGAATTTGGAAGGGTGTTCGTTTGAGAAAATGTATAAGAAGTGCATTGGAGTCAGAAATTCAGATATGCTTATTCTACATTTTGAGAGGACTCTTTAATTTACTGACTAATGAACATAAATACAGAATTACAAAGATTGACATGAGGTACCTACCTGCATATTTTGAGATTTGAAACAGCTAGTAGTGCACCATAAGCATTCCAGTCACTAATTCAAGTAGGTATACTTTAGTCTCTACTCTACTTTATGAGACAAATTTTTGCTATCTCGACGACCAGCTCATTGTCGAGTTGCCCGCCGTTATTTAGTTCTAGCTCACAGCCTTGAACGCTAATCTTTGACATATATGGCGCTAGTGCAGCTATTCGCAGCTTAGTGAATACCAAACTGTAGTTTCACCGCTGCGGCAGCGCTGCACACAATGCTGTACCCTAAGAGAATCGCCACCCAGCATAAGAGCCTTCAGCTGTTCGCCAACGACTATCATGAAAAAGTAACTACCTGTCAAGAACACTTACATGCGGTATTTCTCAATTGCCAGTACATTGTAACACAGACATGCCAGAGAGGCGGCGGATGACAATAATTCGTAAAACTCTACTTTACGAGCAGGCTTTATATCCACGATGGGCAATATTTTTAACGATGCCAACTTTTATGCGTTTTATTTAAATTTTCGTGATTTTTCGCAACAATTTAGATGGCAATAATACCCTTGACGGGCCATATTGCAATGGGATTGAAGTTTATATTCATTGTTTATTTTTATGATATGGCACCCTGTTTAATTTCCAAGCTTCCGATGCGAAGATTGTAGAAGAAAAACAAATTGGATCAGCTGTAGTACCTACACAATCTCTCGATTATATCAGTAGCAATTTCCTCTTGGATCATCGTGGTCATGGTCAGTAATTCGGGTGTCCAAATCCAGCATTAGACGTTTATTACGTTCAAAAGGGACACGTTACCAACTTATCATGAAAACTTAACTCAAACAGTATCAGCGCACTGGCACCCTGACGATCAAACAAGGTTCCGTAACGAATCGAGTGCAAACATGATTAATCCAAATCAAATAGGGTAGGGCTAATTGAATGAAAACAAATTAATCCTCCCCCACCCCTTCCCGCAGCCCTGGAGGGTTGATTGCGGAGTATTATGAATAATTATTAGCGGAAAAATATTCGGACTGGCCGCTTAGCTGCCTTGTTGGGCGTGAAATGTCGAGGGAATAGAAAAATATTTAGGGAGATAATTATTGTAGAAAATCTTTTTATTTGTGTACTGTCTGTGGCAGAAAATGTTCAGTTAACAGAGTCTGCGCCTGATGATACAGACTCTAATGATGGATTAGCTGACCATCTGCCAGGTAGCACTGATGGCAGCAGCGTAGTCTTGACAAGTAGACTCTGTGACCGCGAACCGGCTGCCACTAAACCGGTCGCACATTACATATTTCTGCTTGCTATTTCTACAAACTTTAAAGATTACGACTTTTCAGATCCTTTACTACATAAAACTTAAACAGAATCTGCGCCACCTCTTTCATCTAGGACCTAGATTCTAGGTCGCTGCGGAGAATTGAAAAATGCACAGCGCTGAAACATTACATTATTTTAAATTGAAAACCGACAAAAAGAGACAAAAGTAATATAAGCACAGTTATCATATTAAACCGTAGAATGTGCTCAACAATGGACATTCGCAGCGCGTTACAAAAAGCGGCGAACAGCGCGGCCCGCAGTTATTGCTGGCCCGGCAATTGTATCAGAGTGGACGGTTTTAATTCCGCTCCCGGCTCCCCGCTCCCAGCTCCCCGCTCCCCGAACGCCGTATACGGTAAAATTGTAATTTGTTAGTTATGACCGGATTTACCAAGTTTTTAGCATTTTCAGTGTACCGGGTTTACCGAAATTAGTTTACGGAATGACCTACATTACAAGTATCTTGCTTTTCGGTTACGTGTTTTTATTTTGTGACTTATTTGACGTAAAGGATGACTGGATTAGGTATCTCTTGTACAAATCAGAGAATCTTAATGGACTGAACAGACTTAATGGTGTTTGGTGTGGCGATGAAATGTAGCCGAGTGTTGTCTAGAAGAATCTACAAGAAGTCAGCTAATTTTGCATGGGACGGGACTCAAACTTGAACTAAAAGTTAATTGATATTTGTTTAGAGAAATTAGATGTTATTCATTATTCATTTCAGGTACAAAACACATTCCAATCTAATAAATTTGTGGATCGTCTGAAAAACTACGAGTATTTTATACTCAGTTTTACGCACATAAGATGAGAGGATTAAAACATTGTTCTTAAAAACCGCTCTCTGTCGCACCTACAGCCAATTACCTCTCCTTCAAAGCTATCCCATTAAGTTAACACACATTATTAAACTTTACCCAAAATCAAACTCATAAGTTCATAGCACAGATATATTCACTCTCTTTCGAACCAGCTGCAACTTCATACATACCAAATATTTTAGTAACAACAGTCAAACACCCATAAAGTATCAAAATTATTCCTCCCTCCCCCTCCCATCTTGACTTAGCGATTATTTGTGATTCTTAAAAAGCAACTCGCAAATCCCCGACGCCCGGGGATTACTGATAATCCCCAAAACGCCCTCCGCGACCCGCTCTCAATAGCCTTCCCTTTATTTAAAATGGCGGCGGCTTATGGGCCACTGTACAATATAATTGACTTAGTAGGCAAGCTACTAGAGTTGTTTTTATGTGAATAAGGAATGGGTGTAGTTTTGTATTATATTTTTTCGGTTGGCACATAGTCATTGGCCCAAGTTACCTATTTACGTGCCAATCTGTTGAGACTGGCCTGGATTGGCTCTACAGATCGGGCGTCAAGTTAGGCCATTCGTATGCACCCTAAAGGTGGATTTACATCAGACGAGCGAATGCTCGTTCTATCCCCTCTATCAAATACTTTAGTGTAAACAGACGTAGAGCATTCTTTCGTTGTTCTTTCTGCGTTCACAAATTCTATGGAATATTCTAAAAATGTTCGCTTGCTTGATGTAAACGGCACTAGACTTGCATATTCGGACGTGAAGCTTTCTTGTGTTCTAGCAATTCGTTCGGCTGATCTAAACATCTGTTGTGCAAGAATTCCAGTTCTTGGTTCTCATTTTTGCTCATTGATATTTTGGTGTCAAATGCGATCGAGAAAGAATGCTCTTGTTCTATTCTAGTTCTTTGTTCGTTTGATTTGAATCCACCTAAGATGTCTTATTGGTTAACGACGTTAAATGCTGCAGACATACAAATTGAATACTATCAGATCACTCTCTTTTATGAAAGTTACTCAAACAAAAAACACGAGTTTCATGACAATTGAACAAAGTGTTTTAACTATAAATACATTGTGTGAGTCCACGCGCCACTGGCTGCACTCGCAACGAAAATATTTTACTCTACGCTTAATATTTAAAAAGTCAATCAGAAACGTTTCGATTGAAAAATCATTCGAGTTTGAATATTAAATAAATGTCCTTTATGTACACTTTGTTTGTTTTCACGACGAATAAACCAATTACTTCGGAAAGTTGACGGTGTTGTGTTTTTTAGGGTTCCGTACCTCAAAAGGAAAAACGGAACCCTTATAGGATCACTGTCCGCCGTCAGTCACCGGACCATAAATGGAGCAAGCTGCTCATAGATGGCGCCAATTGGAAGTATGCAGTAGCGCCATCTATGATCTTATGTCAGAACCCTTAGGGCGTGAGGCATACTCGCACTTGTCCGGTTTTTTTTAATAAACTCTCTTTTTTTACTGTTTCGATTTAATCTACGAAGATTAATTGAAGCAAACATTGTCGATATCCAAGGGTACTGTGCTCCCAATGTTTTTTAATTCGAAGGAAGAAGCTTGAGCATTGGCCTGATTTAGATTGTAGAATAATCTTATACTCGTACTGCGTACATATAAAATAGTACCTACCGTAACTGACTGACTGACTGACAACGCAAAGCCTATACCGAGAAACAGAGATTGGTTGGAAGGAAATATTCCTTGAGTACCGGTACATACGCTACAGGTACACTAAGGAGTGATTTACTGAAATTCCAACCCTAAACACCCGTTTAGGGTTTAAATTTTTACTACCCACTTTCACCCGAAAGTGGGTAGTAAAAACTTATTTAACAAAAAACTTTTTTTTGCCACCGACTTCCGAAACCAAAATTATTATTTTCTTTGTAGTGGATTTTTGAAGTCGGTTATTTTTTGTTAAAAAAGTTTTTTATTTTTCCCTTTTTAGTTCTTTATCCCGTGTTAGATTACTTTCACGAATTCGTTCAACAGTAAATCTTCTACGGAGTGTGTACATTTATGCATATAACTTTGTACATAGGAATGATTACATAATGTATTATATACTAAAACCTTCCTGAAAGTATGTAGATTACGTTAGTGAAAACCCCATTCAAATCGAATCAGTAGTTTTTGAGAAAATCGCGCACATACAAACATACATACATACATACATACATACATATATACATACATACGGGACGAATACAGAACCTCCTTTTTTGAAGTCGGTTAAAAATTTATGTAAAAAATAATTGTTTTCTTTTCGCGATAGAATCGCGGGTACGGTACAGCCTTCGTTCGCACGGGCGCTTTTTTACGCGCGCACATTCATAATTATCAACGCCTAGCGCCGAGCGTTGAAAATCTAATAGTAGGTAGGTACGCGGTTTAGAACTCGGCGGTAAAAAAAGCGCCGTTCGTATCCCATTTGTTTCATTCGGGAACTTTATTAAAGCGCGTAAAAAAGCGCCCGTGCGTACGAGGGCTTAGTGTGCTTTATTGTTTTATTGTACAGGCATGTGGAAAAAGATGAGTACTTATCGAAATACCTACAAAAGTTAATAAAACAGTCTGATATTGAAAACTTGAAGTATTGTAGACACAATATTAGAAGCACTTCTGTCAATATCATCTTCTGTGTCAATATTAAAATCAGTCAGCCAGTTTGACCTACTGATTATTTCATTCATTTTTATAATTTTTGGCTCAGACTGGTACCTTGTATACCAGTGCACCTTGAAGTGGAGGTACGATGATACTTTGCTAAAAACAAAAAAAAAAAAGTGAACGTAAGCAAGTTTTAAAAGGTATCTTTATCAAGAAAAGCTTCACTGTCTTAGAAGTTGAAGACATTTCATATTTATTTTCTCATACTAAAACTGCACATGAAGTACCCCCTAAAAGCAGGTGACGTCAGGAGAGATTAAGGGATTATCCACATGCGGAGGCAGCTGTATATGAACAACATAACTTTCGGAAAATCTGGTTATTACAATACTAAGATGAGCATAAAAGAAGATAATTTAAGTATACGGTGGAGCAGAATCATATTTTAGGTGTTCCTAGATGAGTTAGTCGGGCAAAGTGTTATTGCGTTTTTAACCGACTTCGGAGAAGTTCTCAATTCGACGGTAGGTATGTTTTTTTTTGTATGTATGGTACTCGATCATTTGATTTTGATGATTCTTTGTTTGTTTGGTAGATCATACTTCAGAGGTGGCCCTATACAAAGGACGTCGGCAGTTTTGGGCTTGATCTGGTACAGTAATAAAAGCTTAACCAAAACTAAAAATATGTTTTAATTGTTCTTTGCCTAATTTATCTTAGAGATTAAGAATTGGAATCAAAAATCGAAATAAATAAGAAATAAAATGATTATGCCGTTGAAATTTTGAAAAAATGCCGTGTCCTTTTGTCAATAAAAATGACTGGAATAAATATAAAATAAGTAAGTAGATACCTATTTCATCCAAGTAAACGAAATTGCGTATATTTTCACAGCAAAAAGGGGTAATGTATTCACGCTATTGCTGTAATCGACACCCGATTACAGCTCCTGATTACAGTTTATGTCACCCAAAATGGAAAAATAAAAGAACTTAAAAAACGTTAGATCCGCCTTCAACAAGATCAATAAATGTTGTGTGAATCCGTTTCGGAAGTCGGTGCCGAATCAAACCTGAAGGAAAAATCGAAGGCATCGACTTCCGAAACGGCTTCACACAACAATATTCTGTCAAGAAATTCTCAATAGCAGGCAATAGGTTCTCCCCCTATAAAATAGGACCTATTATCGTAACTTTGATGTAGGTAATATAGTATCATATGTGCGTAAAACTACCTAGTTATTATAATCACGTATGTACTACTTCACACAATATGCTGAACATTTTGAAGGCAACCTCATAAGTAGGTAATTCGCGTTATTTCGTCTAAATTCGTCCTCATTCGCTTTCATTAAAGTCTGGAGGTAGTTAATTGCGACCGCACGTACTCCAGTCGACGTTGTACTACGTATACGTAGGCACAGCGTGTAATTAAATCTCTCCTGTGTGACTCTTTGCTGTCTTATTGGAGTTCAACATAATCAGTCTGGAATGTTCCCTCCGAGACAGGCCTCCTCTCTGTGAGAGCGGATCCAGTCTTCGAGTCAGGACACTAGCATTACGTGTATTTTACTAGAAAGTATTTTTTATCAGAAATATTAGGTATGAGTGGTTGCAGCCCCGGATCTAGGGGGGGCTAGTCGGGGCCCATGCCCCGGGCGGCAAATTCAAGCTTGGTAGACGAATACACTGAGTAGTGTATTCGTCTAAGTACCAAGCGTAGTAATCACAAAGAACAGTGCTAGACCGGTCGTTGTGTCGTTTTTATGGGGAGGCCTATGTCCATCAGCATCAGTGGGCGTGTTATGGCTGAAATTATGATGATGATAAGAAAAATATTGTCGGGCGAGGGCGGCATTTTTCAGTTTTTGCCCCGCCTCAAAATATTTCAAGATCCGGGGCTGTGTGGTTGACCTGCCCAGCCTAGTTATGACTCTCATGACCCCTGGATTCGTCATTGCCTCATGCTCGTGTGAATGAAGCCCTTATGTTTTATCAATCTCGGCCTCAGTTTTTACTACTTTTGCGTTTTGTATTTATTCATAACTAAAGTTACCGTCAAAATACAGCAGTATACCCCTGTATACTGCTGTATTTTGACTAAATGTATTTTATTTCGCGATTTCAGGGTTGGTCCCATAGTAAAAGATGTTCGTAATGATGGGTACAATGACCCCTAAAATATTTCCACTGTCTAACCTGCCACCCTGTGCCAGCTTTTTCCCAGGGCCATCGCATTATACACAATAGAGTTCAAGGTCAGCACTATCCGCCAAGTATACCCTCGAATCAAAGCATCACGTCCTAGATTTCAATACTTGAACGCAAAGCTCCAACTTCGGCCCGTCGACATTCATCTGCCGTTAACACATCCGACGGAACCCGCTTGCCGAGTACTTCCTACAATTCCCTTGCCAAATGTCGCACTCTACTGAACCCTAACCTCTTCTGTCCACATCTCTCTATCGCTTAAGCAATAAGGTCGTGTTTCGTATGTTTAGCGGCCATTATAAAATTGCGCAAACAATTTCCCTGTGACGGTGCTTTCTTTATGCGCACGTTCCTCCGAGACACTTTATTGGGCCCCTCTAATGCGTTCCGAAGGACTCGTGAGGGAGAAAAATGAGTCTCGTAATGGGAATAATTCTAAAATACGGGACTTTCAATTATGTATACTTACTGTATTACAGTCACGTTGTTGTACATGTTGTACTTCGGAAGCAGTCGAAGTGTCGAACGTTTGAGGGAGAGTGTCACGGTGAGATTCTCCCTCAAACGTTTGAGGGAGAATGTCACGGTGAGATTCTCCCTCAAACGTTCAACACTTCGACTGCTTCGTTCGCAAACAAAAAAACAAATTGGCAGTCTCGTTAAATGGCTGGTTGGCCATGGTTGGCTGGTTAAATGCATAGGAGATTATCCGACCTGACTTTTCCTCTACAAAAAAGATCAGTTTCAAAACAGGACGTCTGTGTCAACCTACCCTACAACCTTTCCCTGCATTTAGTTACAGCATCTTAATTTAGCGTAGACCGTCTGGAGGCGGTGCATCGTGTGTGAAGTGAGGTGGAACGGCTCCAGTGATCGGAAACCTTCGGAGGCTTTCGGCAAGACGCTCTCAACCCGCCCGATTAAACTTAAGTACGACTACATCTAGACGAAAGGTATCGCTTTCACCGAGTACATCGCGGTAAGTCGTAAATAGGTACCGTGTAAGTAAGGATTCGTGGAATGACTTGTTGGGGTTGAAAATGTATAGTGTAATTACGGGTGCCGGGTATTTTTATCAAAGAAAATCTCTCATAAACATAAACCATGATAAAATTAATGACCATTAGTTACAATGTTTAAAAAGCAAATTGCTGTAACCACCATATTTGGCAGATGGATTGGTTATTAGCAGATAGGATTGACGTTCTCACTTAGTTAATTTTGAAGGACACCCTTTTTGTCAAAAACACAAGCTGACGTAGAGAGCGTGAAAGAAGCGTTTCTAAATCATGTTGGCTACCCTGTCTGTCACTCCTGTATTGATTCTAATATTTTATGTTTTTGTAGATGTAGGTATGTATTAAAATAATGCCTAGGTAGGACACTAAAAAGTGGTGAACAAGAATTGGTACTGAAACAAAATTTCCAACACCGTTAAAAACTTAAAAACGTTTTAACATATTCAGGGCAGCCAACACAGCGGCGAAAGGACGTCTTACGTGAAACGCTCTATCTTACGTAAAGGCTACAAAATGGATAATTGGCAGAAAATTCTAGAAATTCAATAACGAAAGCAGCGAACAATAAACAACTTATTTGATAACATTTACAACCAGTCATAACAAAGTTATATTATTTCCACGGCGAAGCAATAAAGCAAGTTAAAAAGTGTAAACGCGACGTCTCGTTCGGATACAAAATTAAATGGATGCCTAAAATATGTCGTTGAGAAACCGGTTTGGAGCCAACGTTTTAAAATATTCCTTCTTCGCTGCAAACAGGGCTGCCAACCGTTTAGATGAAATATGGATTATAATCTATACCACAGAAACCTAATTATTTTGATTTCCTTTAGGAGCCGAGCAACGGGGGTTAAACCGCGAGGAACATCTAGTATTTTATAGCTGAAGAGTTTGTTTGTTTGAACGCGCTAATCTCTGGAACTACCAGGCGGATTCGAAAAAATCTTTTTGTATATCATAGCCAAATTCATGAGGAACAGTATTGCCATTTAACATCACGTTCCAACCCTTAGGAGCCGAGCAACGGGGGTGAAACCGCGGGGAACAGCTGGTACTTATTACAGTCAGTATGTGGTAATCTATGAAACGATCAAAAAGTGAACAGCGGGGCTTACCTTTTAAAATCAGTTGAATCTTGGAAGGAAACAATGGATGGACTGTGTGAAAAATGAACGCCAGGAAGGGGGTGACTAATGAGATGTCTGCAATTTGTTTGCGAACATTTGAGGGAGGATCTCATCGTGACATTCTCTCTCGAACGTTCGCAAACAAATTGGCATTTCTCGCGGTGATATCACGTGGCGTGTCGGTACAGAATAGATGGGCTGATTTAGATGGAAGAAAAAGACATAGGTAATGGGACGACCACAAATAAATTGGGTTATGGGCAGGAGGCCTGTGTCCCAGCAGTGGGAACATTATAGGCCGATTATGCTATGCTTATGCAGGATCGTGATGATGATGAGGCAAGATCTTGATAACTCTCTGCTTAACAAATAATTGGATGAAATAATTCAAGGTATCTAGGTTAGTAGGAAGTTAACTTTATAAAGAACTGGACGTAACTTAGTTCTAGCAGATTGATTTAATTATCGCTATAACGAAGAGAAAACCAACTCTGATGTTGCCAACCCTGACTAGGATAAATAAGAACATTCATCACGCTTGTGTTCGCTGGGATAAGCAGAGTTCAAACCGAGCGGTAAACTGGTGGATATTCTTTCGTTGAACGAAGATAGAAGACCGCAGAAGAAAATATCTTATAACATGCGTAATCTACACTTTATAATAATATTATAAAGAGAAACAATTGTTTTTTTTGTATTTTTGTTTGTAATGAATAAGCTCAAAAGCTACTGGACTTTACAAAAAAAAACTATATTATACATAACTATAAAACTATAGTAAAACTATATTATAAAATTAGAAATAACAACGATAACCAAAGTGAGGTACCTAAATCAGGCGTTAAATATCTAACAATTCAATTCTTATTAGTACTAACTTGAGCTTAATAATTACCTACAATACAACAACTGCCATAAGGTCAAAAATAGGTGCTACATGTACCTATTTTATAATCTCACGTCATCTAACCTTTTGACCTCTGTCACACCAGACTCCCCGGGACCTACTAAAACAGTCTAGCTCAAACCGCCGCTGTTTATCATAAAATGCCCACAAACCTAGCAAGATAAACCGCTGAATTTCATAACAAGATTCCCCGAAGACAATGTTATCTGGAAATTGTAACTCAATTCTTGTATAACAACTTTACAAAAAGTCTCGATGAAGTTCGCTCGTTGCAAACTTTGGACAACTAAAACTGAGTTTGTAGTTGTGTCATAAACCTAAGCCAAGTTTAAAGTTGCACGGCACGGCTGCAGGCTTCGTGGCCGATATTGGGGACATCCTCTTATTATTAGCTCTTAGTCGCCCAGTGGCGAATATAGGCTTTCTACGAGTATATATGTTTCTATATTTATCGGAAGGGATGTTACAGAGTCGTAATGATGCCATAATCGCCAAGTGTTGAAAACGCATTGGTAGGTAATTGTCATAATGACTTTTAGCCCGTGACTGTGTTCACGTAGACTACAGTAAATTGACAATTTTAAACGACCTGCTTTGTGTAGAGTGGATACTGGATAGTATTACAAAGGAATCAAACTGTATCTATGGTTTATCCCACCGGAATTAGATGAAATGTGGCTTAGATTTTAAGTTGGACCCCAGGCTGTGAAAATTGATGTGGTTTTCACAGTTGGAGTCCAACTTACTGTGAAAACTACAACATCAAAATCCGTTCAGTACTTTTTTCGTGATGCAAAGAGACAAAAGTTTTATCCCGATTATTTTTTCTGGAATATCTTCAATGTACAAACACTGCTTTTTTACAGTTTTATAATAGTAGGTATAGTGGTAGTGAGTGTTCAGTCAGTAGGAATGCTGGTCATTCCCTTGACGTTATGCCTCAGTCGCCTCTTAATAGATATACCTACTATGGGCAAGAAGTCGGCAATCGTGCATCGGCAATCTCGGAGGTTGCCGGCAAGCGGCCAGCTCGCGGGAAATCAAGCGTTAGCCGTCTGGCTTGTTAAGTAAATTAGCTGCAGTTTAATTACTGCACTTTATAAACTTAAACTAATAGCGCGAGCAAAACTGTTGTTCTCTTTATTAAGTTCGCTTTAAGTTGTTATGTTTACAACACAAACTTGGGTCGGACTTTAATAATATTAAATAACTAGACTTTTGCTCGTGACTCCTGTTGTGTGTTGTCAATGTACAGATTCGGCTATACAGGGTGGCAGGTTAGACAGTGGAAATATTTTAAGGGGTCATTGTACTCATCATTATGAACAACTTTTACTATGGGACCAACCCTGAAATCGCGAAAAAAAATCAGCTGTTCCATACATTTTGTCGAGCTAAGTGAACGTTATAAATGTATGGAACAACTGATTTTTTTTTTCGCAATTTCAGGGTTGATCCCATAGTAAAAGTTGTTCATAATGATGAGTACAATGACCTCTTAAAATATTTCCACTGTCTAACCTGCCACCCTGTATAGATAGATAGATAGATAAAGTACCTATACCTACTATATGCAGCAATGCATATTTTATAGTGTTAAATAAATTAAAAATATACTAAGTTCTTTTAATAGAGATCGCGAGTTTTTGAGCCTTGCAAAATCAATCCCCATCTGTACACCCACACAAGGGAAATCAATTTATGGACCTCCGTACACTTACCATATGAATAAATTAGCAACAACTCGATTCCTTGGTTGCGTCATAAGCCCGTCTGAACAGCGTATCTAGCGAGGCATGCTAATCACTGAGACACATTAGTTTAGACGACGACACAGAGTAGCTACGACCCAGATATATTAGCAAGTATGAGAATGCACCACGCAGGCATAGTCCTAAAATAATAATAATAGGTATGCGTCGGACTTGGAGTCAAACTAACGCCAGACTAGGCTTTAAGTTTGGCAATGTATCGATAATGTAAGGACACTTGAGGAAAAAGAGTGACAATGATTTATATCTCGACATACTATAGTTCCGAGGTTAACTTGTAGGTACTGTCTAGCATTTATCATTGTTACGTTCAAGAATCGTGACTCGCATATCACATGACAGAGGTTTTATTCGCCCGTGCATAAAGGCACGCAAGTATTTCATTTGCTTATTAATCTGTGAGCGATAGCGTAATAAGATGCCGGCTGCCCGGGGGAAATCTGCAAGATGTATGTTCCCATATCCGTCCGTCTGTCACTGCGTCTGGCCAGCGCACTGATGCGAATAGATTAGAAGGCGACACTTTGATTATGTTAAGAGTAACGAGTGAGCCATGTCTTTTTGGAGAAAAAATTATAACATTATAAATACAGCGACTACCTATTTCGTTCTAGCTATCATCTATCTAGTGCCTATATTATAAGGCCTTGCCTCTCTGATAAAAATAAGAAACACTCACTAACTTGTCTATATCACGCTGACTTTTTTTTTTGGTGGTTGAAGAAGCATTGCAATATCCGTAGGTATTTCTTTTTAAACAAAACGTAAAAACTTAAGAAGAAACTCCATAGAACGTTTACCTGTTTTACAAAACTGCTAGAAAATACAAATTGTTCCAATACGTCCAGTTTCAGTGCACGTACCTTAGGTGGACCATTCCGGATGATGGGCAAGATGTGGCCCGCGGGGAAATCACCCCGACTTGCCGGAACTACTCCCTGAATAAATTACCAGCTACACTTAGCGCCAACACCTTGGACCTTATAGTTAAGTTAAACGTAAGATTACATTTGCACAGTTGAAGACCTAGACTACTTCCATTAATCTATACTTGCTACTAATTAAATGCAAAAGTTTGGATGGATGGACGGATGTTTGTTATACAATCAGGCCAGAACAGCCGAACGAATCTGGATGAGCACAGAGATAGATTAAAGTCTGGAATAGCAGGCTAATTTTTATCTCGAAAAACGTGGGTGAAGCCGCGGAAGAAAGCTAGTGTTAAATAAAGACATTTTATTATGAAACGATTTTTAGAAACCTATTAACGACATAGACATGAAAATACTTACATTTTTATTATTCTTCCTGGTCAAAAAAGGATCGTCTCAACTAACATACTTGTAGGTAATACAAAATATCTTTAACGTTACGTTTACGCGGTACCTGCTATGTGGTGACCAGATTCCACTAAAGTCATAACTAATGCGTGCATGCGCCGTACCTCTTCCTCGGCAACAAAAACCCTGTCTCAGCATATTATACGAGGCAGAGAGCCAAGAGCCGCCCACGAGACGTCGCGTCCGGCCCACATGAATAAATTAGCTGCAGGAGCATTGTGATGCCAGCTGCGGAGCCACGGGTTAGTTCGTCTTCTAAACATTATTATAACATGAAGGAGTGTCTTTATTTTCAACTTTTCGATAACTTACTTTCGGAGAACAGTGGCGCGTTCGTTTCTTGGGGGGCGATTCTCTTGGACAGTCTTGTGTGCAGCGCTGCCGCGGCAGTGAAACTACAGATTAGTATGCACTAGCGCTATAATAAATATGTCAAAGATTAGAGTGAAGGCTGAGACGGTCGTGAACTCGTGAGTTAAAACTATTCACCGGCGGGCAAATTGACGACGATGATTGGCTACACGCTAGCCACAAAATTGTCTCCTACAGAATAACATAGCTGCTTGTAACAAATATTTATAATTGATATGTACCGTACTGTTAATTGGCCCGAATCTTATATGAATACAAGATCCGTGTCTATAAGGGCCCCGAGCTTAATATTAAAGCTCATAATCATCTGTTAGTCACTTCACAAAAGGTATGTTGACTTCCAGTCTATCTAGATGGCTCAATTGTGAATTAAAGAACAAAATCCAACAATAAATAAAAATCGGCCAAGTGCGAGTCGTACTCGCGCACCGAGGGTTCCGTATCATTTTTGGACGTATAAACTGAAAAAATCCGGACCGCATAACTAAGTTTGTTTGTGAAGGAATTTTGATGATTTTGAAAAAACTGTAGGTACTAGTTAGGAACATCGTTTTATTTTTGGTGCCATATTTGGGTCAATTCCTATCAACTCTAATTATTTCAGATTTTTCGCCCCGCAAACTTCGGAGATAAGGGGGGGGGAATGGTATTTTTTTGGTCATTTTTCATCATATGTCGAAAACTGTGAGACATAAAATAAAATAAATATATATTTAGAAATATGCAAATCAAGCCCTTTCATATGATATGTCACTTGACCTAGTAACCCCACTTTAAAATTTCGGACCCCCACTCCGGCCCCTTTTGCAATGAAAATAAAAATATTTTTGGAGTTTTTTCATTTGCAATAAAGTTGAACAAGCATTCTTTATAACTGTTCCAAATTTCAAGTCGATAGCATAAGTAGTTGCTGAAATAAGCAGGTGTGACAGACAGACAGACAGACAGACGAAGTCGCACCATAAGGGTTCCTTTTTTACCATTTTGGTACGGAACCCTAAAACTAAAGTTAAAGTACAATAGAACAGTAAAAGTGGACGCGTAGTGTCCGTAGTTTAGAAGTACTTCTGTTTATGACAACCAACTAGAAGATAGCTGGAATTGCGTTCCAAATAAATGGTCGAAACTTTACGAGAGCAGAACATCGCTTTATAACAAACAGGGCTAAGAATTGGACACTGATGCGATCGAATATCGATCAAGAGCTTGATTTTGAACGTGTGGCGCTATAGGTCCAGCGAAATATTTTACGTGCGGGGGTGAAGAACACGATGCGGCGCGCGCGCCCGCGGGCTACGGGGTGGCGCGTTGACGAGATCTCTTGCGGCGGGCTGAGCGCGACGCTATTACTTTTAGTGGAAATTGGCGCGCACATAGTGTAATTAAAGTAGTTGTCAAACTTTATTAGGTAGGTACCTACTTTTGGTACAAGTTAGTTTAGCGAATTAAGTCAATTTATTTTTTGTGGTGGTTATTTGGAAAAACTAGGTAGGTAATACCTACCTAGTTTTTCCAAATAACCACCTATTCCGATTTCTAAAAGGTTAGTACATACTATGTACTAACCTTTAAGAAATCGGAATAGGTAGCGTTATAAAATAAATAAATAAAAAAGTTTCTAGAACAAAAACTGTCTAAATTTCTAACTTAGCAAAGTTACAATATCCAATTGCCTATGACATAGCCTATTTCTTATCGGATCTGCAATATTCTTGTTAGATACATGTTTCTAGACTACCAGACGTCTAGTAAGACACAATTTATCATCCTAACTTACACACAGAAATATCGCATTTTCAAACACATATCGATCTATATTATAGGCACAATATCCATGAAATTCAGAGTCTTTACACAACATTATGTCCTAGCCTTCCTACCGAACCTAAATACATGACTAGATTCTATATAACACATTACAACAATCCTACAAATGCAATTTTATGTACATACCTAACACTTATTCTCAAATTATAGCTTTCCTATCGTCGAGAGGTATAACTGCTTATGTACATCTTATGTAAACAACATTCCTACACTATAAAACCACGATGTACACAAAACCTCGATTATGGTTACAAAGGTATTCACGACTTTACATAAAAAACATGAAATCTTATTCCTACACAATAGGCTATTTGACTCATTTTGGGAAATGGTTTATATTAAATCTTCATTATATTATAAGCACACTACATTGATATTTCAAGGAGATCTACTGTATTTATCAATAAAAATCAGTGATTAAGTATAAATTTCCAAAACCGCTCTAAAAACGCTGTTTCTGACAGAAGTGACGTAACACGCTAGTAAACGAGCTTTGTCAAAAGACAGATGGTGCAGCTGAAATTAATTTCATCAATAATTCATTTTTATCGGCTATAGTGGCGTATAAATGGTGTGTAGTTCCACAATGTACAAATACGTCTTTAAGCAGTCCATCATGATTCATGACACAAAAGAATTTATAGGTAATGTTTCTGAGTTTTTATCAACATAACCTAAAATGAGATTTCACAAAACTTCTGAATGATTATATAAAAGATTTGTAAATAAATATGTGGTAGGTAGGTACTTACACAGCTGTTTTTACATTTTTAAGTTCCGCAGCATAATAATCAGCGTTATTCTTAAAGAAAAGTGCAATGCGTCTATCTTAGGTAGGTTGTTGTTATCAGCTTGCACAAAATTTGACTCCATTTTGTGATTCGATATAAATATTTATGCCACTAGATGACTATATAGAAGATTTCTATGAAAACAGCTTCAGAAATAGCTCAAAGATCGATTAAAGCACCCAAAAACATAAAACGCAAACTACATATTCTGTCAAAGCCGTGCTTATGCTCAAAGACTACATATATACATACATATATACTTATGCTTACATTGCTTACTCCAGTGTTGCCAAGCTAGATTTTCATTTTACCCCAATGCCTGATTAATTTTACTCTAAAATCATAACTATTTATACAAAAATACCTGGGACCTGGCTAAAGTTTTGGTTTTAGATATACAATAAAACAAGTTCTTTCTTAATCAATGGTCATGTTTCACAATAAAAATATGCTGAATTTGTTTGTTTAACTCAAATTCAATTCAAATACTTAGGTACCTACATGTATTGCTTACCAAAAAGCCCATAAACTTTAGTAATCATAACAACAATACGAAATCTAACCTTAAAATTTTGGAAGTGACTCCGCGACCGCCGCCGTGACCTGAATTTGCAGCCGCCACCGGTTGCTAAATTGGCAGCCGGCGCTGACTTTGGAAAAAAGCGGGAAAGGGGGTTGGCAATTTGACATAATTAAAAAAAACATTTCATGTTTCATTTGAGTAACATACCTAATTAGGGTCCAAGAGCGAGCAAAGCGAGGGAACTTGGACACCCCGACACGGACAGGTTAGGTTCGAAGGGGTTGACGGGGACTTCAGTGAGCGAGCAAACCGAGCGAACGAAGCCCCCGTCAACCCCTTCGTGTTAGGTTACTCTTAACCTTGCAGATAGAAATAGGCGCTCCGCGTACCGGGGCTCCATCAACCACCTCCATCCCCCTTGTAAGTCTAAAAAAGTTGTATTTTGTTTTACATTGACACTGTAATTTAAAAGTCAGTCTAAGGTATTTAATTCAACCTAAAACACGGCAACATTAATCTGCTGCTACGGTAGTTTGCAATTATTTTCGTCTGGTATCACTGCTACTCCAAGGCTACTCCGGTTCCTAACGGAATTATTTTTGGGAGCCTAGTCGGCGCCGGCTGCGGAGGCGCTCCCTAAAATTTTACCCTCAAAGGGCACTGGCAGACGCCCATAGAACGCTGGGCCTCAGATTGTGTAAGTCGGTACAGATATGAAATTATTTTGGTGTGATCGAGTATTTCAAGAGTATTTAAATTCATTTTTTATTTGTTTTTGTACGTAATTGGGTTAAAGAGAAATATTCTTATTTCTGACAGTGAGGTTAAGTATGGTGTGAATGATCCAGTGAAGTACAGCCCGACTAATGAGTTCTCAATTCAAAGGTTTTAGTTGCTGTCACTATGATATTCTGTGGAAGCACGCGCCAGCCAGCATGCACCCGTTTTTGTTTTAGTGGTTTTTTCAAAATGTCAATGGCATAATCATTTTATTTCTTATTTATTTCGATTTTTGATTCCAATTCTTAATCTCTAAGATAAATTAGGCAAAGAACAATTAAAATATATTTTTATTTTTGGTTAAGCTTTTATTACTGTACCATATCAAGCCTAAAACTGCCGACGTCCTTTACTCTAAAGAATTCTTTACCCTAAAAATAAGTTGGCAACACTGGCTTACTAGCGTGTGACGTCACCAGAGTGCAACTGGCCGTTCTTGTCACAGATAAAATAACAAAAAATATTGCATTTTATTTTCGTGTAATTTGCAAATATATACATATTTTAGTTGAAAATCAAGTGAAATAAGTTTATTTACGCTATGAACTGATAGGATGACCACAATCTATAGCATATTTTCAATGTTGTCAAGAAGCCTATTCTAATAAGAAAATAATACAAATCCAATAGGAAACAAATTGTAAACATTAATCAATACTAAAATTAAGGAAATAATAACTCAAAATAACATAAAACACGATATTAAAACCGACAAGTACAATGACCCCTTTTGATCGGCGCCGGCTCTTGGACCCTAATTAGGTATGTTACTCAAATGAAACATGAAATGTTTTTTTAACTATGCCAAATTGCCAACCCCCTTTCCCGCTTTTTTCCAAAGTCAGCGCCGGCTGCCAATTTAGCAACCGGTGGCGGCTGCAAATTCAGGTCACGGCGGCGGTCGCGGAGTCATTTCCAAAATTTTAAGGTTAGATTTCGTATTGTTGTTATGATTACTAAAGTTTATGGGCTTTTTGGTAAGCAATACATGTAGGTACCTAAGTATTTGAATTGAATTTGAGTTAAACAAACAAATTCAGCATAATATTATTGTGAAACATGACCATTGATTAAGAAAGAACTTGTTTTATTGTATATCTAAAACCAAAACTTTAGCCAGGTCCCAGGTATTTTTGTATAAATAGTTATGATTTTAGAGTAAAATTAATCAGGCATTGGGGTAAAATGAAAATCTAGCTTGGCAACACTGGAGTAAGCAATGTAAGCATAAGTATATATGTATGTATATATGTAGTCTTTGAGCATAAGCACGGCTTTGACAGATGTAGTTTGCGTTTTATATTTTTGGGTGCTTTAATCGATCTTTGAGCTATTTCTGAAGCTGTTTTCATAGAAATCTCTATATAGTCATCTAGTGGCATAAATATTTATATCGAATCACAAAATGGAGTCAAATTTTGTGCAAGCTGATAACAGCAACCTACCTAAGATAGACGCATTTATGGTTCCACTTTTCTTTAAGAATAACGCTGATTATTATGCTGCGGAACTTAAAAATGTAAAAACAGCTGTGTAAGTACCTACCTACCACATATTTATTTACAAATCTTTTATATAATCATTCAGAAGTTTTGTGAAATCTCATTTTAGGTTATGTTGATAAAAACTCAGAAACATTACCTATAAATTCTTTTGTGTCATGAATCATGATGGACTGCTTAAAGACGTATTTGTACATTGTGGAACTACACACCATTTATACGCCACTATAGCCGATAAAAATGAATTATTGATGAAATTAATTTCAGCTGCACCATCTGTCTTTTGACAAAGCTCGTTTACTAGCGTGTTACGTCACTTCTGTCAGAAACAGCGTTTTTGGAGCGATTTTGGAAATTTATACTTAATCACTGATTTTTATTGATAAATACAGTAGATCTCCTTGAAATATCAATGTAGTGTGCTTATAATATAATGAAGATTTAATATAAACCATTTCCCAAAATGAGTCAAATAGCCTATTGTGTAGGAATAAGATTTCATGTTTTTTATGTAAAGTCGTGAATACCTTTGTAACCATAATCGAGGTTTTGTGTACATCGTGGTTTTATAGTGTAGGAATGTTGTTTACATAAGATGTACATAAGCAGTTATACCTACCTCTCGACGATAGGAAAGCTATAATTTGAGAATAAGTGTTAGGTATGTACATAAAATTGCATTTGTAGGATTGTTGTAATGTGTTATATAGAATCTAGTCATGTATTTAGGTTCGGTAGGAAGGCTAGGACATAATGTTGTGTAAAGACTCTGAATTTCATGGATATTGTGCCTATAATATAGATCGATATGTGTTTGAAAATGCGATATTTCTGTGTGTAAGTTAGGATGATAAATTGTGTCTTACTAGACGTCTGGTAGTCTAGAAACATGTATCTAACAAGAATATTGCAGATCCGATAAGAAATAGGCTATGTTATAGGCAATTGGATATTGTAACTTTGCTAAGTTAGAAATTTAGACAGTTTTTGTTCTAGAAACTTTTTTATGTGACTAGGTAGGTCCATGGGAGTTGTACCATTGGATAGGTAGGATTTTCCGCAAATTATGATGTGTAATTTATGGTTGGATATTTAAATAAAGTAGATTAGAAGGGCTCACACGTAGTGAAAACGAAAGTGAATTAGGATTCAAAAACACGGCTCTATGTGAGGTAAAGTAATTAGGTTATATAAGAAACGCGTGCTCTCCGAGGCACGGAGGGGTCTCGATGTGTAAATAACGGTCACCCATCCAAGGACTGACCGCGGCAAGTGCAGCTTAACCTCGCAGATCGATCGATTAGCGCGGCCGTCATTTAGCCACGAGCTTTTTTTTAATAAATTATGATTATAATAATAAAATGCGAAATCCTAATCAAAGAAGAAAATTATATGAATTAATAATTTTAATATTATATTAATATAATTTTCTTCATATTGGTGGCATTCAAACGTCTATGCTTCGAGACTTCCCGGATAACGTCTGATTTAAACATTTATCTACGAATTATTTATTTATAATACAAGAGTGTAAGCAAGCATATTCTTTATTATTTGAGACGTATAAGATTTAGTTTGAATAGGATTTCGCATTTTATTATTACATATAATCATAATTTATTTATCTATATTATTTATTTATTTATTATCTAAAATGATGTACCTATCTATTGTATCTTTTGTTTGACGGATTTTACTGACGGAAAAATATTTAATCATGACGAATTTTTGACGGAAAATACCAACCTGCTTAGCGGAATTTTGAAATTGTAATTGGCAACACTGTTAGGATGTGAGCGTACCTACGTTTATCAGTCAATAGGTGGTCAATAGCGCTATTTGCCCAAATATGTGCTAAAACCTAACCTTAATTGTATAAAAAATATTATATTGATGATATTATTACGTTTGTTAGTCATTTTCACAAAGAATTATTGAAAATAATCATTTCGTGAGCGGGGAAAAATTTGGCACACGTCCTACTCCGGTGAGGTCTGAGACCGGACCTCATATATTATAATGTACTCTGTGGACCGGACTGAAGCAGTCGTGCGCACGTTCTTAGGAACGTTTTTTGGGTATAAAAAATTATATAAAATTGCAGTTTTAATTTTTATACAATTTTATTAATGAATTCACTAACTCAATTATTAAATAATATGTAAAAAAAATTTCAAAAATTAAAACGTAAGAAATAAGTCTAAAAAATGAAATATTCGTAATGAAAAAGTATCTTCGAGAGGTATCTTTGGATTTTTTTTCTATCGAGTGAAGTTATTCATATCGTGTATTGAATTAATGATTTCACTAGCTAATATGCTTAAGTATACCATATATTTTTTTCTGGGTGGAGACTGTAAGAAATCTTATAAAAAAATGAAAAATTCTAGAGCTCATTCTAGCGTTTTGTGAACCCATAGCGCCTTATGGTACGATCAGCACTATCAAACGAAGTTGGACGTAGGTATTTTAGGCGAGAATTCAAAAGTGAGTGAGTGAGATATTGGGATTTGGTAGAGCAAAGGAAAAAACGAACTTGACTGATCAAAGCAATTTCTATTTTTTTTCTAGAAAATCGTGTTGAAAGTATAAAATGTTTAATATCGAAAGTACTTACAAATACACAATCTTTGAGAAATACGCCTCATACACTTCCATAAAATGAAGTTTGGCAATAAAGCTGATTTTCACGATATTCGGTACTCCCAGAGATATGGCGTAAATAGATCATAAAGTTAACATATTAATAAATAAAATTATGTCACTACCATCCCATCACAAATAGCCCAAGTAGTTTTTCTCCACATGTTTACAATAGTTCTGCACAGCTGGGGTTTGTCCTTGGGTGCATTTATATAGTGCATACAGGGATAATCGCCAGCTGTGTCACCATTACATTTTATATATTTTAAGTTTGTTGTAAAGGGCCTCTAACAATAACAAACTTTTCTTAACTTCATCAACACACTTTTTAAAATCGACAATAAATTATTGAAAGTGACGATTATATGTGGAGATTTTGAAGTGGTAAATTACTCGCTCTAGGTGCGTTTACGTTTTTCAAAAATAGACGTTAGGTAGCCAAGCATCAATCAATCTATTAATATGATTAATAATTTAATATGTAAAGAAATTGAGGACACTGCCACGATTAACGAATGTTTTATTTTAAACTTTTGATGATCGCATAATCAAGTTTTAAATGAAACGTATTTCATCCAACTAGGTATAAAACTGCCGGGAATTCTCCAAAATACGGAGCCGAACTCATAAATAACCACTAAGCAAAACCATAATAGCATAACCTCTATTCTAAACTTGTTAACACCAAGCCGAAACAAAATTTCCCGCTTAATGAAAACCACAGACGTCTTCATTTGGAGCAAACGTTCGGAAACCACGTCCCGCGCCCGAGGGAAATCAGCCCGCCGCACTGTGGTCCGGATTTTGAATATGGAGGACTTAGGACCCAAGGTCAATATTTCAGGCTTAAAAAAATCATATGGACAGATAAGTAAACGCTCATCAACGTTTGTTCTAGCGGTTTTCATGGAATTGTTTAATTTCGCGAAAAAAAAATATTGAAAAAAAAAATGTATGGAGAAAAAGTGAAATAATTTTTTTTCTCGACTTGTTTAAAAGTGTTAGCAATGAAACCTTTTGTATGCTATTATATTACCTTTATTGATTAATTTCACAAATATTTTTTTCGCATATACTTGCAGCCTTGGCTAAAATAAGCATCGGAACTTTCAATATTTTTATTTCAACTATTTGTGACAATTAAAGGTTTTTATTTATAGTCACATCATTTTCGTATATTTTCAATATTATAAATATTAATAGTCATTATTTGCCGACGATTTTTGACTTTCAATTATTTTGAAAAATAGATACAATTTAATTTCATAATAATATTTTACTTCTTTGTTGTTAGCGCTGTTACTCAAAGCGTAGTTAGTGACAGAATGACGCATTGCCTGCTCACCTCCCCCCACCCTTTTTCTCTAAGGGTCTTACACCCTTGCTAGTTGCGCGCTAATGAATCATATAAAAGATACGAGAGCTCCTGCTAGGGCGTCATTAGACATTCAACCCTTGAAGAGTCAACATACCTGAAAAATTTAACGTGAAGAAAACTACCTACTTAATCATGTCTGGATTTGGTACTTACCTGGACATTTATATGTTTCTACGAGAAGGAGACCTCAAGGACTACAAAAGACTACATCAAGCAATTATGGACTGTATTTCGCTTGAAATTTCGCAAGAAGATAGTGAAAAAATATTGAATTTTGCAAGATCTCTCACTGTGAACTTAAATCGTCGATGGACCGAAGCACATAGAGTACAAAAAACATTCATGAAAAAGCATATGAACTGGTTAGAGACAAGAATTAAGTGGCCTGAATGTGAATCTGCAAATCTCACCGAAATCTTTGAAGCGAGCGAAAATTTGGATCATCATTTCCCAGAAGAAGGAGCAACTGTTCCTTTTGCATCTACTTTGTACTTATATAAATATTTTTATTCCTGTAACCACTTTAAAAGAGCAAGAAACTACTGATTTCATGTAATTTCTTTTATATTAAATATTTTAAGTTAAACCGCGTATAAACGCCAAAGCTGCAACTGCATGCAAAAGATTTCTTAGTGAAATTATCAGATAAATGTAACCTAATAGCATACAAAAGGTTTCATTGCTAACACTTTTAAACAAGTCGAGAAAAAAAAATATTTCACTTTTTCTCCATACATTTTTTTTTTCAATATTTTTTTTTCGCGAAATTAAACAATTCCATGAAAACCGCTAGAACAAACGTTGTTGAGCGTTTACTTATCTGTCCATATGATTTTTTTCAGCCTGAAATGTTGACCTTGGGTCCTAAGTCCTCCATATTCAAAATCCGGACCACTGTGCGCCGTGCGTTCCGAAACCTTTGTAGCGAGCAGTAATTACACTGACCACGGCAAGGCTGAATGGCATTTTTCTTGTGTCTAATACTTTTAATTAGTGAGGTCAAAGGAATGGTTGGCGTATATGGTGTGTGAAAGTTTGTTTTTAAATCAACTAAGTATCTAAGTATGTCAATGATTTGATTTTAGGAATACTTCAGAGTGGTATCTACCTATATTTTCGAAATCGCATATATCTTACCGTGTTAAAGTACTAAACAGCAAAGTTACCTATAAATGTTTTTTATATATTTTACAGTTAAAGTTATTGTAGTTTTTAAACTTTTGCGAATTGTACACATGTTTTATAATTACCTATACCGGGACTTTTCGCGCATAAACATAATCAAAATATCAGTATTTTGACTAACCTCGACGTTCCAATCAAGTTGCATTGACCGTGGTCACGAGAAGACAAGTATGTAGGTGTCATCGTCTCGAGTGGCGGGTGCGGTCTCGAACTACCCGCGTTTGCTTTTGTGACACGTAACTGTCTAAATTACGACACACAACACTGATAGTTTCGGCAGACACACACGAAGAAAAATCACGACGCGAACACTTTCTGATTACTGGATTCGAAGACGACAACCTATACCTATCCATCTTCCCAATTGAAGTTTTAGTATTTTTTAATTTCAATCGCTTAACGAATAATTCTTGGATAGAATGTCTTAGGTTTTTGCGATTACTACACATTATAATAAAACAAGTTTAAACGGATTATATCTCGCACATAACTGACGTTTTGAACACTTTCCAGCGTTCGTGGTCGCAGGACGACTGAGCTGGTAGGCGTCAGGACAGCTAATTTGTCCAAAAATAAATTATTTTCAATCTACCCGCACAAGATTATTTTTTTTAATCGATATTATTTGAATCGTATTCGTTTCGATGCACACAATAATCGCTCACGGCGTCTTGATGTTTTGTAGTGCGGTGTGAAGTTTGGGACTTGATTATTTTAACAACAGGATTCCAAACAGGTGGTACTTGCTAACCATCCTCTCTATTGAAATTAGGATGTTTTAGAATTTCAATAGCCTCGCGAAGCATTCTAGGTACATATCGGTTCTCCTTTGCGAGGATTTGAGGTTGATCAACACGTAGGAAATGGTTGGGTTTGCCTAGGGCATGTACACACACGCTGCAGACTTTAGTGAAAGTCTGCAGTGTGTGAACATGACGATGCTTCATCGCTGCGATATGCTCCTTCACTCTCTATGCAATAGTGCGCTTCGTTTGTCCGAGCTGCAATCAACCTTGTAAAACCCAGATGTTTGAGAGGGTATTACGTGTTTTGCCGTTCTGACCTGACGTCCTCCTTTTTTAAAAATTCAAAAGAAAATGTTATGTTTGTGCGCGAATAATCCCGATATAATTAAAAGTTGAAATTATAATTTTAAAACTAACTTAAGTATTCAGGTTTATTAAGTATCTAGGTAGGTAGGTACCTAATTTTGTCTCACTTGTAACAATTTAAAGAATTATCGATGAGGTATACATAAAGAACCTCCTCCTTTTTTAAAGTCGGTTAAAAAAAAGATTCCGATGAATTCTGAACGTCCTCTTTTTTGACGTCGATTAAAAAGGATAATTCAAAATGTTTTTTCTGAACATGACTCGAACTTTTGACACGCTAAATTGGCCTAAATTATCGACTGATTGCAATGCAGAGATATTTTATTAGACAAAGACGTATGCAATAAGCAGCTATTATGTCAATTGTCATCTCTCCTAGTGATTAAAGTTATGAGGTGTATTTAGGGGGTTAGTTGTTTTTCTGACAGGTGCAGTTATAGCTGAGCGATTCATTTTACACACTATGGATCGCGAATTCGACACCCCAAACGAATAATTATGGTAGATACCAGTAGCGAAGGGTCAATTTTGATAAGAGGTAAGTCGGAGCTACAAATGCTTACCTGGCCACGAAAAGCTAATTAATAAAAGTAGGCTGCGCTATTTTTCAAAGGGAAGCCGGTAGGAATCGTATTGTAGGGACCCTTCGCCACTGGTAGATACCACAGAAATCTAAATTATTATTCAGATTTCTATGGTAGATACCTATGGCTTACGTAGTCATTATTTCTGAGGAAGAAAAAATGAAAACAACTTTCTTCCAATAAAGATACAGTGCTGATTGCGTAAGCAAACTGGATCGGGATTATATTTCCTTCTGCGAATTATATTTTTATTTATTGAAATAAAAAACAATTCAATTTAAGTCATTCCAATTAATCGACAAACAAAATAATCATTCATAACAAAGTTAATTGCTTCAGGGTGGTTCCGCAAAAAATCATAGAAAACATGGGTAAAAAATATGCGGTCTGTATTGTAATGTTACATTCGTTAAGCCGTGATTGCCAGCCTCCGCTAATGGAATTAATAATTTGCCGGATCATATGCAAAAATGGACACGTTTGCATGATGGCAAACGCTGTTAGCGCTGGCTTATGCTTGTATGTGAAAAGTTAAAATATCTGATGTGAAGTATGGACATAAAAAATAGGTAACTAAGAACTGTGTAAAATTATCGTGAATGAGACTTCAAAATCAAAGCTTTAAATGAAATTAACTACTTAAATGAAATATTACTATTGTACCATACAATTTAAAACCAATACCTAGACTAATAAACAAATTAAGTGAATTTAAAGGTTTAACTCAACAACTCTACAAACAAAATCTACAAACAAATAAAACGGTATATGTAGCTGCTAGTAATAAATATAAAATGTCTGCAACGTTTTCATGCAAGCTAAAGGACCGAACCTAGCTCAAACGAAACTTTGAATCTATTTTCGTAGCATTCTCGTAGCACCTTGTAGCAAATCTACGAAGTACTACGTAGCCAGACCAAATAATTATACTTTGACCGTTTAGATATAAGTAGTAAAAAAATAGGGTTGGAAAATATCAAGATAATTATTTTTCTTTGATAATGATCCATGCCAATTCTTGTGTTCCTCTTATAAGTATCAAGTACTTGAAGCCCTGGTAAAAAACAAATATTTTTTAGACTAAGTACCTACCTAGTAGGCTAGCTACCTACCTAGTTTCTGAGCTGTAACCACCTACGTAATATGGCGGTCGGCGACGAAAAATTTGCCGCCAAAATAAAATCAAAATGGCAGCTCGTTACTCCGACACACGGTAATCCAATCTGGCTGATTCGCATTGACCCTTTCGTCTACGCCAAGACTGCGCAATTCCACGTATTTATTTTTCAACAGAGATTTAAGTATGTGTACCTATAAAAGTAGGTTTTTGTTGTGCTGTATTTTTAGTTTGATTACATTGACATCGGCGTAGCCAGCCATGGGCTCAGGGTGGGGCAGCAGTCTAAAATAATATGTAGGTAACTAGCAAACTTTACCCGCTGTTTTTTTTTGTGTCGACTGTCCAGTGTAAACTTTTTTACGGATATTAGGGATTGTAGTTAATACCTAGATAGGTAATTTAATTTTTTAGGTTGGGTTAGGTACCTTACAGCTGGCTTATAATAATAATAATAATAAATTATTTATTATCGGGCTACTTAGGCCCATAGATATATACCTTACAAACTAACATACATATATATTATTATAATGCACTTGAGTTAGTATATAAACTTAAGCCTATATTAGAATGTAATGTAATATTGTCCACATAAAGCACAATATTACATTTTTCATTAAAGTCAACTGATAATCCTTTCACAAATAACAAATCACTGACACAACTTGCAGCAGCTATGTATTCACTTTCAGCACTGGAGAGAGATACAGTCCTCTGCTTTCGTGATGACGTGTCAGTGATTTGTCAGATGTGTCAGACGTGATATATTAGTGCTCCACTGACACTTTTCCTTGTGATCTTATCACCTGCCCAATCGGCATCTGAAAATGCTGAAATATTAGAACATTTATTAGTGTTTTCTTCTTTCTCTTGACAATAGTATGTCAACTCTTTATTAATTGTGCCCTTCAGATAGCGTAATACACGTTTTGCAGCTGTCCATAAGCTTCTTGTGGGTTTATCAAGATATTGACTGAGGAATGAAGTTGCAAAAGTGATGTCCGGTCTGCTAATTGTAGCCAGGTAAGTTAAACTTCCAATTAATTCTCTGTAAGGTATATCACTAATTATTTCTTCTGTTTCAGGTACTTGAAAGTTGTTTTCCATCGGCGTCTTCACTTCTTTACAATCTTGCATCTTATACTTTAGTAATAAATTTTTAATAAACAGTTTTTGTGATAATTTCAATGTATTTTCATTTCTCTTAATTTCTATTCCTAAGAAGTTAGATACTTTTCCCATATCTTTAGCTTTAAATTCTTCTTGCAATTGTCTTGATATTTTATCTATTTCACTACTCTTTCCCATCAGTAAAATATCGTCTACAAATAATATGAGCCATATATCTTTTCCTATGTATAAACATATATCATATTTTGATCTTTTCATGTTTATTGTTTGACAGAAATTATCAAATCTTATATTCCAACATTTTGGTGACTCTTTCAATCCATATAAAGCTTTTTTAAGTTTCAGAACAGTTCCTTCTTGTTTATTTTCCAAACTTATTCCCTCTGGAACTTTGATGTAAACTTCTGTGCTCAAATTTCCATTTAGAAATGCTGTAGGTATGTCCAACTGCTTTGTTTCCCAGTTATTATTTATTACTTCTGATAATCCCATTCTTATGGTAGTTATGTTGGCTACAGGAGAATAAACATAATCTTCTGTATACTGTTGAAATCCGCGTGCAACTAATCTTGCCTTTTTAGTTCCATCCGATTTTGTTCTAAAAATCCATTTTGTGTCAATAGCACTTTTTCCTTTTGGCAGTTCTGATTCTATCCATGTGTCTATCCAAAGAATGGAAAACAGCAATAGATAAAGAGATTAAGTCATTAAAGGAACAAATTCCTTTAATGACTTAATCTCTTTATCTATTGCTGTTTTCCATTCTTTATCTTGTTGAATGGCTTCTGTGTATGTAGCAGGATCGCTTTCACTTGAAAGTAAACAATAATCTTCGTATGTATTTAAATCAAATTGTTTAGGCTTTTTTACTTCTCTTCCACTTCTTGTTCGCTTGACTTCTTCGTTTTGTTTTTCTGGAGTGGAGTAATCATTCTCTTCTGGATCCAAAAAACTTTCTTCATCTTGTATTGGTTCTGAATACTTTGTTTCTTTTATTATTTGTTTTTCTTTTGGTTTCACACACATTTCTTTCTGAATTTCATTTTCTTCTAAGTATCCTTTTATATTTTTGTTTTGTTCTTCATGTTGATATTTTATGTTTGTTTCATCAAATCTTACATCTCTTGAGACAAATATCTCATCAGTTTTTGGGTTCCATAAGGTATATCCATTCATAGAATATCCTATCATTCGAGCTGGCACTGCTCGATTTGACCATTTATCCTGTTTGGGCATAATGTGTGCCCATGCTTTGCATCCAAAAACTTTGATTTTATTTAAAATTAATTCCTTGTTCTTGATCCTCGCAGGTACTTGATAATTTATTGAAGAACATGGCGATCGGTTTATAAGAAAAGTAGCCGTTAAGATTGCTTGACCCCATAGGTGTCTTGGTAGGTTTGATTCATCTAACATAGTTCTCGCTTTATCATATATTGTTCTGTTCATACGTTCAGCTTTCCCATTTTGCTGTGGGCTATATGGCTGCGTGTATTCAATTTTGATACCTTTTTCATAACAAAACTTTTTGAGACTTTCCGCTGTGAATTCCCCTCCATTATCACATCTGATCCTCTTCACTTTTATCCCATCTTGCCTCTCTTGCTCTATTATATAATTGATTAATTTTTCTGTGGCTTCATTTTTGCTTTTTAACAAATATGTCTGAGTGTAATGAGAATAGTCATCTGTTATGGTTTGAAAATATTTATATCCTTGTTTAGTTGCTTCTCTTGCTGGTCCAGCAATATCAGTGTGTATTAAATCTCCTATCTTACTTGACCTTGGACTTTGTAATCTGTTAAATGGTAGTCTGGTTGATTTTGACCTCATGCATGCTTCACACACTTCCTTACTGTATGGCAATCCTAATATAGCTAGGTGTTTTCTACACATATAACCCATTCTTTTGTGTCATAAGTCATTATTTTCTTGTATCACATTACATTCATTTTTATATTTTATTTTTATTGAGAAGGTATATAACATATTCTTCTTTTCTCCAAAATATTTCTTTTTACCTGCAGTTATTATCAACTTATCCTTTTTGAAAATTACTTGCTTTTCTCGTTCTGCTAATTTATTGACTGACATTAAATTGTTACTGATTCCCGGTACAAGTATGACTTCCAGTCTTAATGGTTCATTTTTGTAATATCCATCAAGATATCCTGATTTATGTGCTGTCAGTATTTGGCCATTAGCAATTTTAATTTCTAATTTCTGTGACAGTTGCTTGACATCTGTGAGGTATTTCTCATAAGATTCTTTTATGAAATGCTGAGTAGCTCCTGAATCCACAACGAATGTTAATATTCCATCATTATTATTACATACAAGTGCTTCATTTGAGGCAATAAAAATTGGTTGACTTTCAGCAGGATGAGCAGTTCCTCCACGAGTTCTTGGTCCTTGATATCCTCTTCCTCTGCCTCGTCCTCTACTGTAGCACTCATAGGACTTATGTCCCCTCTTTTTACATTTATAGCAGGTTATATTCGATATAAAAGATGTATGTGGCTCGTTCGTAACTGTTTCTTTTCTTATTTCATGATCAAGTAATTTAGTTTTTACAAAATCTATTTTTATTTCAGTGTTCACCGCATCCAAAGCTGTAATTATGTGGTTGTATTCTTCACTCAGTCCTGTTAATAGATAGCATACTTTGTCTGTATCATTAATCTTGTCTCCTGATACCTCTAGATCTCTGATTAAGTTATCAAAGTTTGAAAAATACTCTTGAAGATTTCCTTGCTGTTTCAGGTTTAGAAGTTTTCGTCGCAGACTTAATTTGGAGATTACACTTTTTCTTTGGAATGTACTTTTCAAAGTGGATATCATATCCTTTGCGTTAACGCATTCTTTTATCAGATTTAGATGCTGATCCGTTAGACATTGAACAATAATGTTTCTTGCTTTTGCATCGGCTTGTTTATTACAGTCTTCGATTTTTGGTAACGACAAAACTTCACTTAATCCCTTTTCTTCTAAAATACAATTCACCCTGAACATCCAATTGTCGAAAGCTTCTGGATTTAGTTGGGGAAAATTGTAAAACAACTTAGTTTGCTGCCCGGCCATTTTTTTTCTTCGT
Organism: Thalpophila matura; assembly: GCA_948465475.1. Lineage (NCBI taxonomy): Eukaryota > Metazoa > Arthropoda > Insecta > Lepidoptera > Noctuidae > Thalpophila > Thalpophila matura. The sequence continues at coordinate 608,108 of OX419178.1, forward strand.
TACGCTTTTGTTGCGTAAAATAAATCTTTGAAAATCTCGACAATCTACTTCCTACTCGACACTATTTGGCGTCTGGGCCCATAACCTATGAAAACTTAAGTGATTACTTTAAATAAGACATCTAATCTAATTCAATTTTTATTTATTTAGGTTAAGCTTTTTATAAACAGCCATCTTTGGCAAAATCCAAAATCCAGAGAGTGACAGACATCATGTTCACAGATAATTAATATCTTAACACACTTCACAAGCACTATGTCATTGTGCGATCGTGTGGCACTTGTCCGCGGAAGCGACGGAACACCACTCCCTGCGGCCAGAAGTTCTCCTTCATGACTAGGTGCAGAAGACACGTCGGTACTCGCACCACGAACGCCTTAAAAGTTGGCGTTACAGCTAGCTTAGCATGACCACGATAGAAACGGGTTTTGTCTACAGAAGAATAGACAAAGTGACAGATCGTAGAAAGATTTCTACCGTTTTATGCAAACAATGTAGAAAAGAAATGTTTCTATTCTTCAGTAGACATAATTCTGATAAACCAAGCACGGTACGATAACGATTTGGATAGAAAGAACTTTGTCTATTCTTTTGGTCATGCTAAGCGTGCAGGTCAGAGCCCCACATTGACCATAATGAAAGTGTACGCACTAGTGTTGGACTGAACGTGATCGATGATATAAATACAGTGTTTTAGTTTAGTGTTAGTGATGAGTGACGCTGACGAATAATAGTGTTAGATTGAGGGTGTGCGGATTTTTTTTTATGTGTGGGAGATCTTTAAGTATATTCACAAGGAGCGCTTGTAATTGTGTCGCAAACTGTTCTAAAATTGGCGACAGTGGTTTCCTTAAATTATTTGCAATGATGGCATATCTCCTTTTTTCTATGATCTGAAGTAGTACCCCATCCTGTTAAACTTATGTAGGTACCTACTTCAATACGATCAGGCGAGATTAATTTGTCTGTAAGCAGGTAGGGCCCTCATCCCCCTGTCCATAGACTACTATACTATACTAGCCCCTGTCTTTCTACTGCTCCAAATAGGTACTATGGTCAAACAAAAGAAAGTTACCGTTTTCAATGTCTACCAGCATAGGCGGCAATATGACTCCCAGAGACAGATCTGAGATCTCGCCTGATTTAATCAACTATTGCAATAAGTCGTACAACCTCCTCAATGCACCAGTTAATAAGGAAACCCGCACGCACCAGACCAATCGTGCATTTAAAAATCCGTTCATTTGAAAACGCGGAAAATTCAAAAAATCTTTATGTAATATTACATAAAGATTTTTTAAATATGCCGCATTTTTTCAGGTCACGCTTTCGTTTGCCAGACTCTGGTGCAATCAAAGCACTACCTACTTTTGATTTAGTGCATTTTTTAATATAAGTAATTAAGTCCGTGAGAATGTTCACAGTATTCGAATTACCTGGCACCTCAACGACCTAATACATAGTTATTTTTTAACTCAAATAACTAAACGTTAATTTCCAATAACGCTTTTACTTAATCTGCAATACGAAACGCAAAATCATTATCTGTGCAACTCGCCACTCGCCAGTTGCCAGCTGACATTGACAAATGAAAGTACTATGACAAGTTTTTGTGTTTCAACATTACAAATAAATACGTAAAAAGTGTTGTGGATGCTATGGCGTTGAGTTATTTTAATGAAAGTGAAGCGCCCCGGGACTTCCGAGTGTCGTCCACGGAGAGTGATGGCCATTACAAGAAATGCCTCCTCTGTTACACCGTGAAAAAGAACTTTTACTGTTCGGATTGCGTCAGGGCAGGCAATTTTGTGCATTCCTCGATGCCTTACGCAGACAGGTGCGTTATTTCACCTTAATTACGCAGCAATATCAATGAACTCCTACATTTATCACAATCAAACTATCTCTGCGTTGATTGATAATATTTTTTTCGATTTCAAAATAGATGTCCATTTGCGTGTTACGTTTTGTTTGAGTCACCATATGCGTCGAATTTATCTGTAAACAATGCGGAAATGTTGTTTGCAATGATTTAATGGTTGAGATAAGTAAGAACTGCAATATTTGCAGCACAAATGCAATGTAATAAGTCATTGTTGTGATGATAGATATTATTGGATTAGTGTTTACAAACTTACATAACCTTCAATTATAAATGTTGTCATAGTTTGGTTTGCATTTCTCAGATTTTTTAATAATTAAATATTGGAACATCTCAGAGGCAAAACTTATTTACAAGCTCACTCTTATTAGACTGATATTAGATTTTTGGTAAATTTACTTTAATGCGACACATAAATTTTGCATGGTGGTTGATATGTTTTCTGTTAGGTATGGTTTTTTTATTTTATCTCTTAAGTTTCACAATCCTGAAAGTGCATCATTAAAAAGATTTTATTTTATTTTCCTAGTGTACTAATAATTATGTTTCATTTGTCTGCTACAAACATGTGTAGACCCACTGATTCATGTGGATTGTGGACATATTGTGTTTACCCAGCAATGGGAAATAGACATAAAAACAAATAATAATACACAGTAGGTATTTCATTGTCAATATATTACCTCCATAGATATGCAGAAAAACAAGCAAAACTACTCCGAGTAAAAGTCAACCGAAAACATGTCTTAGAACGATGTGAAAAACTGTTAGCATCAAAACTGAAGAAGGACACATTATTGACGGAAGCCAAGCAGTCCAGAGACAGTCTGGACCTTCTCAGACTAGCGATTGAACAGAGACGGAGCAATATAGAAGAGAAACAGAAATCACTTACAGAACTTAAAAATTATAACAACGAGTTAATATTAAAGCTGCCGAGGTATCACAAACGGGTGTTCAGCCTCGGCAAGCATGCTCAGATGCAGAGGATGGAGCTGGAAAACAAAGTTAGTACGTACAATGAACAAGCGGAATCATTGGCAGCTTTACGCAGGTCACGGATACGGCAGCTCACCAAATATATTTTTCCGGTTTATATGACTTATGATACAAGGTAAATAAAGTCAGTTATTTTGTTATAAAGCTAATTACATCATTATGCTGATTTGAAGAAAATAATAAAATACCATAATTATAAAAAAAAATATAGGTAGGTACACCAATTTGCTATCTCTTTAAAATTAATTGTAGAATTATTACCCCTTGGAAGGCTAATGAATCCACATCTGATAGTGAATGATACATAACTATGTAATGCATTGATGTTGCATAACCATCTGAAAATACCTACATATTTGGAAACAAAAAAAATCATAATAGTCATAATTGCCACTTAAAATGTAACTTTGTGACATATAAAAGTCATTAGCAATCCTTATTAATATTATCTATCTAGGCCATTAAGACTTTATGATTAGATAATGGGATGTACTTATCTATACACTGATCAATTACAGCCCTATGTGTGTATATTTTCTTTATCTGTATGTATGAACAAAATGTTAAATGATATTTTATTTTGCACATTGGTAATAAATAAGTAGGCATAAGTTCGATGTTTCAAATCACATCTAAAATCAGTTACCATTCAAACACTGGATGAAATTGATTTGATGAAACAGTCAACTGTTTTCACCACATCTAAACAACAGCGAACAAGTTTCGATATTTCAGATTCACACAACCAACCAAAGAAATCGAAATAAACAGATATAGGTTTACATTCATCTAAAATCCAAAAATCTAAAGCAACCAAGCTATATATTCGCCTCCTGCCTAAATAATTAAAATCATTGCACAACTTTGGACAACAATAGGCAGCAGTGCCTATACTCATAGCTAATAGCTAATAAGAAATCATGTAACTTATAAAATGAAATGCAATGATGTCAGAAGTAAACTTTCTGCTAGAATCCGCATACTATATCAGTTTACGTCCAAAAAGGTGAGTCACGCGCGCTTATTTACTTCATGGTGGAATATTACATGCGTGATTTAGCGAAGACAATACAAGCTTTCACTAGTTCTCGACATTAGTGCAGTAATAAAGAAGATTGCCAAGGAGAACCCCAGGATGGATTTTGATAATATTTGGTTACATACATATATAATATACCTAAAATAACACTAGGAACACAATGTAGGTACTAGGTAGGTACTCTGATTTCTGGACAGCATTTGGACCGAACCTTGGCAATCTCCTTTTGTTGTTATTGTAGCGAAAGTATAGAAGACATGGAGTTCATAGGCGAGGACACGGAGGAGGAGCCTCCGAGGAGGCCGCAGCTACACATCGTCGCGCCGTGGATCAACACCGACGGGGACTACTCGCAAGTACAGGCCTGGCGTGAGTTTCACTATAATACAGTTTATTTTTTTCAAAGAGCACAAATCACAAAGGTCCCTGGTACCTAACTTTTTTAAGTGGAAAACAGACTATTTACTTTATGAATAACTGTGGGACTCTTTCTTCTCTCTATATAAAAAAAAACCGGCCAAGTGCGAGTCGTACTCGCGCACCGAGGGTTCCGTATCATTTTTGGACGTAGGTATAAAGTGAAAAAAACCGGACCGCATAACTAAGTTTGTTTGTGAATGAATTTTGATGATTTCTAAAAAAACTGTGCTAGATACGAACGTCGTTTTATTTTTGGTGCAATATTTAGGTAAATTTCTATCAACTCTAATTATTTCTGATTTTTCGCTTTGCAAACTTCGGAGATGGTATTTTTTTAGAAATTTTTCATCATATATGTCGAAAACTATGGGGCGTAAAACAAAACAAAAATATTTTTTGAAATGTGCAAACAAAGCCCTTTCATATGATATGCCACTTGACCTAGTAACCCCACTTCTACATTTTGAACCCCTACTTCGGCGCCATTTGCATTGTTTTGCTGAGGGGCTCGAGGCTGAATGCAGCCGCGCTGATCGATCGATCTGTGAGGTTAAGCTGCGCTTGCCGCGGTCAGTCCTTGGATGGGTGACCGTTCTTTACACATCGAGAGGCACGGAGGGGTCCGTGCCTCGGAGAGCACGTTAAGCAGTCGGTCCCGGTTGTCATAGGAATATCTTTGACAATCGTTACGGGTAGTCAGAAGCCCTAAAAAAAGTCTGACAGCTGGTCTAACATTCGAATACCGGTATTACCCATTAATTGTGGAGGTCAGATGGCAGTCGCTCCACGTAAAATATTGATATTCAGCTAAAACTAGTTAGATTGGAAGCCGACCCCAATATAATTTGCTAAAAGGCTAGGCAGATGATGATGACTTCGGCGTCAGTTGCAATAAAAATAAAATTATTTTTTAACTTTTTCATTTGCAATAATGATAAGCAAGCATTCTTTATAACTGTTCAAAATTTCAAGTCAATAGCTTTAGCAGTTACTGAAATAAGCTGCCGTGCCAGACAGACGAATGCGCACCATAAGGCGATTCGCACTCCGCACCGCATCACGCAGCGTAGCGCGGGAGTGCGTGATCTTCCGTTGTTTGCAAGTACCTGTATTTGTATAGAAATCACGCGTAGTGCAACACATTGAAAACGCATTCACGCGCGGGTTCCTTTTTACCATTTTGGTACGGAACCCTAAAAACGGGCATTGCAAAAACCCCTACTTGGAACAGCATACCTACAATCGAACAATTCAGACATCAGTTGTAGGATGTACCGCGTGTAGGTGAACCATACTAGGGAAGGTGGCTGCATTTAAGTATGTGTAAAGCCTTGTATCCACTTGAGCACGCTCAGGCGAATGAGCGGCTCATTTGACCGAGCCGCTCAAGTGGAGAAGCTCGAGCCGAGCGTGCTCAGGCGTCCCCACTTAGGTAAGCGGCTCGGCCAAATGAGCCGCTCATTCGCCTGAGCATGCTCAAGTGGATACAAGGTTTAAACAAATGGTGGTATGTGCAGTGCGTCAGAACAAGGAGGCGCTGGCGACGGGCGCGGCGTGCGCCAGCAGCCCCGCCGCGCGCGTCACCGCCGCGCTGGCGCTGTGCGCGCAGCTGCTGGCGCTGCTCGCCTGGGCGCTCGACGCGCGCCTGCCGCACACCATAGCGCTCAAGTAAGTGATACACAACCAGCAGGCGCGGGCGCGCAGCTGCTGGCGCTGCTCGCCTGGGCGCTCGACGCGCGCCTGCCGCACACCATAGCGCTCAAGTAAGTGATACACAACCAGCAGGCGCGGGCGCGCAGCTGCTGGCGCTGCTCGCCTGGGCGCTCGACGCGCGCCTGCCGCACACCATAGCGCTCAAGTAAGTGATACACAACCAGCAGGCGCGGGCGCGCAGCTGCTGGCGCTGCTCGCCTGGGCGCTCGACGCGCGCCTGCCGCACACCATAGCGCTCAAGTAAGTGATACACAACCAGCAGGCGCGGGCGCGCAGCTGCTGGCGCTGCTCGCCTGGGCGCTCGACGCGCGCCTGCCGCACACCATAGCGCTCAAGTAAGTGATACACAACCAGCAGGCGCGGGCGCGCAGCTGCTGGCGCTGCTCGCCTGGGCGCTCGACGCGCGCCTGCCGCACACCATAGCGCTCAAGTAAGTGATACACAACCAGCAGGCGCGGGCGCGCAGCTGCTGGCGCTGCTCGCCTGGGCGCTCGACGCGCGCCTGCCGCACACCATAGCGCTCAAGTAAGTGATACACAACCAGCAGGCGCGGGCGCGCAGCTGCTGGCGCTGCTCGCCTGGGCGCTCGACGCGCGCCTGCCGCACACCATAGCGCTCAAGTAAGTGATACACAACCAGCAGGCGCGGGCGCGCAGCTGCTGGCGCTGCTCGCCTGGGCGCTCGACGCGCGCCTGCCGCACACCATAGCGCTCAAGTAAGTGATACACAACCAGCAGGCGCGGGCGCGCAGCTGCTGGCGCTGCTCGCCTGGGCGCTCGACGCGCGCCTGCCGCACACCATAGCGCTCAAGTAAGTGATACACAACCAGCAGGCGCGGGCGCGCAGCTGCTGGCGCTGCTCGCCTGGGCGCTCGACGCGCGCCTGCCGCACACCATAGCGCTCAAGTAAGTGATACACAACCAGCAGGCGCGGGCGCGCAGCTGCTGGCGCTGCTCGCCTGGGCGCTCGACGCGCGCCTGCCGCACACCATAGCGCTCAAGTAAGTGATACACAACCAGCAGGCGCGGGCGCGCAGCTGCTGGCGCTGCTCGCCTGGGCGCTCGACGCGCGCCTGCCGCACACCATAGCGCTCAAGTAAGTGATACACAACCAGCAGGCGCGGGCGCGCAGCTGCTGGCGCTGCTCGCCTGGGCGCTCGACGCGCGCCTGCCGCACACCATAGCGCTCAAGTAAGTGATACACAACCAGCAGGCGCGGGCGCGCAGCTGCTGGCGCTGCTCGCCTGGGCGCTCGACGCGCGCCTGCCGCACACCATAGCGCTCAAGTAAGTGATACACAACCAGCAGGCGCGGGCGCGCAGCTGCTGGCGCTGCTCGCCTGGGCGCTCGACGCGCGCCTGCCGCACACCATAGCGCTCAAGTAAGTGATACACAACCAGCAGGCGCGGGCGCGCAGCTGCTGGCGCTGCTCGCCTGGGCGCTCGACGCGCGCCTGCCGCACACCATAGCGCTCAAGTAAGTGATACACAACCAGCAGGCGCGGGCGCGCAGCTGCTGGCGCTGCTCGCCTGGGCGCTCGACGCGCGCCTGCCGCACACCATAGCGCTCAAGTAAGTGATACACAACCAGCAGGCGCGGGCGCGCAGCTGCTGGCGCTGCTCGCCTGGGCGCTCGACGCGCGCCTGCCGCACACCATAGCGCTCAAGTAAGTGATACACAACCAGCAGGCGCGGGCGCGCAGCTGCTGGCGCTGCTCGCCTGGGCGCTCGACGCGCGCCTGCCGCACACCATAGCGCTCAAGTAAGTGATACACAACCAGCAGGCGCGGGCGCGCAGCTGCTGGCGCTGCTCGCCTGGGCGCTCGACGCGCGCCTGCCGCACACCATAGCGCTCAAGTAAGTGATACACAACCAGCAGGCGCAGGTGTCATACAAAATATTGTTCATAATTTTATTTATTGGGAATGCCTCCGCAGCCGGCGCCGGCTCCCAAAAATAACGTAGTTGGGAACCGGAGTAGCCTTGGAGTAGCAGTAATACCAGACGAAAACAATTGCAAACTACCGTAGCAGCAGATTAATGTTGCCGTGTTTTAAGTTGAATTATCTACCTTAGACTGACTTTCAAATTACAGTGTCAATGTAAAACAAAATACGACTTTTTTGGACTTACAAGGGGGAGGGAGGTGGTCGACGGAGCCTTCTATTTCTGTCCTCCGGGGCTCCTATTTTTGTCTGCAAGGTTTTAAAAGTAACGTAACACGAAGGGGTTGACGGTAAACCCCTTCGAACCTAACCGTCCGTGTCGGGGTATCCAAATACTCGAGCTCGCTTCGCTCGCTCTTGGACCCTATTTATAGGTATGTTACTCAAATGAAACATTAACGGCCGTACTACAAAAAAATAAACATCTGTTCAACACACGTTCAACACGAATGCTACCAAAAATAATAGGCAATTGTTTTAGCACTTGTCTAAAACAAGCGTGTATTATTTTTGGTAGCATTCGCATTTAACGCGTGTCTATCTTTTTTGTGGTCAGGGTGGAAATGTTTTTTTAATTATGCCAAATTCCCGCTTTTTTCCAAAGTCAGCGCCGGCTGCCAATTTAGCAACCGCCGCTCTGGCTGCAAATTCAGGTCACAACGGCGGTCGCGGAGTCACTTCCTTATTTATTTATTAATTAGAACGGTATAAACCAATTACAATAATTAAGAAACCTACCCACCTATTTATAGAGACATAACGAAAAATAAATGAACCATAAATACTTAATAATGAAATAAAAACATAATTATGAGTATAATGGCGCCCTTTGGGATCGAACAGGGTTTTTGTTAATGCTGTAGATTAAAATATACAATTACGATAGACACACGATTTTTCTACGATATAAAATAGGCCTACGAACGCTAGAAAAAAGATACCTAATCGTTTTTCTATCGCTCTAAACATTTGAAAAAAAAATCAAAATTTTAATCTAAATAAACGTTTATCGAACTGCCAGTAGTAAGAGTTAAATAACGGCTAGCTGTCAGCCGCCTCCATAGCTCAGGGGTTAGAGCACTGGTCTTGTAAACCAGGGGTCGAGAGTTCAAATCTCTCTGGAGGCATCGTACTATAACATCTTTTTAAACGTTTGCATGATATTTTATTTTCAAAGCATTTTTTTATTTTTTTGAAATTTATTTAAATAGGTATTTTATCGTAAAAGTTGTTAGTTTAACCTAATTTGTCGTTACCTATTGTTTTTTATACTGATTGGCATTTGCTAAGTTAAAACTGTTATCAATATCCGTTATTTTGTGCTTGATGAATCATAGCCTTGTATGATGAGGTCATCAAACTGTATCGATAATTTTTTGCGATAGTAGTAATTAATTATGTTTATGATATTGCCATAGGAATGTATAGTTATCGTAGTTTATGTTAAAAAAGTTACATTTAGCTACAAATGAAAAAACATAACAAGTTATAAAAAAAAATGGTATATTAGAATGATACATTTTTTCATTAATATCATCTTTGTATAATGTTTTTCCAAAACAATATTTAATTAGACTTTTAATGGTTCTTGTATTCTAGTGTGCATTGCATGCAAAAGTAATTTGAATGTTTCCTTTGTTTAAAAGCTTACAATTAAACTATGATTGACAACATATCGACAAATCTCTCGATTTAACCGATATGCGATGGTGGCAACGTTCCGAGTCCAATACTGCCGTCCTGCCGGCCTAGCATGACCACGATAGAAACGGGTTTTGTCTACATAGAAATAGACAAAGTGACAGATTTCATTCATAAAACGTAGAAATGTTTCTACAATCTGTCACTTTGTCTATTTCTATGTAGACAAAACCCGTTTCTATCGTGGTCATGCTAGGCCGGCTGAAGCTATAATGCCGTTATCTCTTATTTGGTCGATTTTAGGTTTTTGATGCATAATCAGCAAAATAGAAAATTAGAATAGATATAATCAGTAAGAAATTCCCAATCTTTTTAGACAGATGGAGAATGTCTTGCTGATTATGTTGGCATCAAAAAACTTAAATCGACCAGATGCGGGATAACGGCATCGATTTGAAGACGGCAGAATACGTGGATCATCACTCGTCAAAGAAAATATCGAAATGTACTAGCGATCGCGATAAGAATAGGAACATCAATGACCTCAAATTGTCTACTATCACTTGAAAAATAAATCCTGCAAGGAAAATTAATACCTAACGTATATATATTTTTTTTTTCACTTTATTTAACTGTGTCTGATTTACAAAATCTATTGTAATAGATTTTTTAATACAAAACAGCTCAATTTTCCAATACAAAACGTCACAATATGGCGCAAGGTCAGTCCTATTCCTATTCTTTGATCGCATAGTAATGCGATGTCTGTCTGTCCGTGCAGCGAGTACTGCAACTGGCGCGTGTCGGCGGGCGGCGTGTCGTGGCGCGCGCGCCGCCTCAGCGCCGCCAGCGCCGCGCTGTGCGCGCGCGCCGCCCTCGCGCCGCCGCACGCCGCGCCCTCGCCGCCGCACGCGCTGGCCGCGCTGCACACGCTGGTGCTGGCCGCCAGCACCGACGACCCCATGCTGGGCAGGTGAGACACCTGACACTCGCGCTCGCGCCGCCGCACGCCGCGCCCTCGCCGCCGCACGCGCTGGCCGCGCTGCACACGCTGGTGCTGGCCGCCAGCACCGACGACCCCATGCTGGGCAGGTGAGACACCTGACACTCGCGCTCGCGCCGCCGCACGCCGCGCCCTCGCCGCCGCACGCGCTGGCCGCGCTGCACACGCTGGTGCTGGCCGCCAGCACCGACGACCCCATGCTGGGCAGGTGAGACACCTGACACTCGCGCTCGCGCCGCCGCACGCCGCGCCCTCGCCGCCGCACGCGCTGGCCGCGCTGCACACGCTGGTGCTGGCCGCCAGCACCGACGACCCCATGCTGGGCAGGTGAGACACCTGACACTCGCGCTCGCGCCGCCGCACGCCGCGCCCTCGCCGCCGCACGCGCTGGCCGCGCTGCACACGCTGGTGCTGGCCGCCAGCACCGACGACCCCATGCTGGGCAGGTGAGACACCTGACACTCGCGCTCGCGCCGCCGCACGCCGCGCCCTCGCCGCCGCACGCGCTGGCCGCGCTGCACACGCTGGTGCTGGCCGCCAGCACCGACGACCCCATGCTGGGCAGGTGAGACACCTGACACTCGCGCTCGCGCCGCCGCACGCCGCGCCCTCGCCGCCGCACGCGCTGGCCGCGCTGCACACGCTGGTGCTGGCCGCCAGCACCGACGACCCCATGCTGGGCAGGTGAGACACCTGACACTCGCGCTCGCGCCGCCGCACGCCGCGCCCTCGCCGCCGCACGCGCTGGCCGCGCTGCACACGCTGGTGCTGGCCGCCAGCACCGACGACCCCATGCTGGGCAGGTGAGACACCTGACACTCGCGCTCGCGCCGCCGCACGCCGCGCCCTCGCCGCCGCACGCGCTGGCCGCGCTGCACACGCTGGTGCTGGCCGCCAGCACCGACGACCCCATGCTGGGCAGGTGAGACACCTGACACTCGCGCTCGCGCCGCCGCACGCCGCGCCCTCGCCGCCGCACGCGCTGGCCGCGCTGCACACGCTGGTGCTGGCCGCCAGCACCGACGACCCCATGCTGGGCAGGTGAGACACCTGACACTCGCGCTCGCGCCGCCGCACGCCGCGCCCTCGCCGCCGCACGCGCTGGCCGCGCTGCACACGCTGGTGCTGGCCGCCAGCACCGACGACCCCATGCTGGGCAGGTGAGACACCTGACACTCGCGCTCGCGCCGCCGCACGCCGCGCCCTCGCCGCCGCACGCGCTGGCCGCGCTGCACACGCTGGTGCTGGCCGCCAGCACCGACGACCCCATGCTGGGCAGGTGAGACACCTGACACTCGCGCTCGCGCCGCCGCACGCCGCGCCCTCGCCGCCGCACGCGCTGGCCGCGCTGCACACGCTGGTGCTGGCCGCCAGCACCGACGACCCCATGCTGGGCAGGTGAGACACCTGACACTCGCGACGATCGACAGACCCTACTTACCCGGCGACGCACGCCGAACGATCAAGAGATAAAAAGAGAAATAAAACAAGACATTGCAGTCGGGACGCATCATATGAATATTACCTGGAAACAGCGGGTTCCGACTGCAATGGTGCTGATTCTGTTGAAAATCGCACTAAACTAATTTTAATCACACTATATCTCTTACAAATATCATTTAAAAAGGACAGAAAATATTTAGAACTGTCAAATTAGTCTACGCCCTTGTCATTTACGGAAAAATAGTCTTGACCTTTTGCGATTACGACTAAATTGTCTTTCTCATGTTTTTTATTAGAAAGAGACATAATAAGACTAAATTAGTTTACTTCGTAAACAACAGAATCGGCACCAGTGTCTCAATTTTATTTTTTTAAGTGGTTTTATTTACACGAGATAAGACGTATTTTTTTTTTATTATTTCTAACTTGTGCACAGGTCTCTGCTCAAAGTGTTCACCAATAATTGTGTTAAAGTGCGGTTACACGACGCGTGCTTCAGCGCGCCACGCGCCGTTTAAACAGCTTGGCTCAGCGCGGCGCGGCAAACTTTGCACGATCCACCGCCTGGCACCGAACCAGACTGTTTAAACGGCGCGTGGCACAGCATCCCTCGCGCCGCGTGACGCTCGTGCTCACACGCATCGTTTAACCGCACCTTAAGTGGACAAAAATATTTTCTTTCTACTTGTTGTTTAAGGTAAACATGTTGTGAACAATTCAGGGTGGAGTCCTGGATGAGCAGTAACGGCGCGGTGCGGTCGGTGTGGGCGGACGCCATCGCGGCGCTGGGCGAGCTGGACGCGGACGACCCCGAGCCGCCCGAGCACCTGCACTGGCCCGAGGCCATGGAGGTACGACCACTACATTACTGCTCCATTTAAGGGCGCTCTCGGAATTTTGTCTCCTCTCTCGCTCGCACAGAACCATTTAAGTATAAGAATGTTGAATGAAAAGATGCATTTTTGGAAAATGTAATCTCAACGCGAACTACAAAATAATATTTAACTTTAAAGGTAAATAATTAAAACACATTTCTACTGTGAGACCTAATAATGAAACTTAAAAAACAATTATGATCTGTTTCTGAGGTTTGTTTAACTCATGTGTTTTTAATAATTAAATTTGAGTTTATAATATTATAATTAATATCATTTTTTTTCATCCTACATTGAAAATAGATCACAAGCAGTAGTATTACAGGGTTTCACTTCTAGTTGGAAGCTGATACCATCTGGAGTTCCTCAGGGATCCATATTAGGACCTCTTCTATTTAATTTATTTATAGCAGATATTTGGAAATGTTTTATTAACTCATACATTCTATTATACGCCGATGACATGAAAATACTTTAAACAGTACGATGTTCATCTGACACTTCTCTACTCCAGGAAGATCTCAATAGGTTTGTAGATTACTGTAGACTTAATAAACTTCAACTAAATGTATCCAAATGCTTTCATATGACTTATACACGGCAAAAGAAGACAATTGGTTCAGGGTATGCATTGGATAACCAAACAATCACTAAAGTGAACAGTATAAGGGACTTGGGCGTTATCCAGGTCAGTAAACTCATTTTCGAAATGCATATTGATGAAATTGTAAAGAAAGCGTCCAAGTCCCTAGGTTTCATAATAAGATCATCTACTTGCTTCAGCTCTCTAAAACCACTTAAAATATTATACTGTTCATACGTACGCAGCCACCTTGAATACGCATCTCAAGTTTGGAACCCAAATTATGACGTGTATAAGTCAAGAATAGAAAGCATTCAGAAAAAGTTTTTAAGATACTTAGATTATAAGACAAAGCAATGCTCAACGGATTACACTCATCGTTGCAAAAGATACCATTTTTTACCACTGGAAAACAGACGCCATGCTAATGATATTACATTTCTGTTAAATATAGCCAATAGTTCCATCGATTGTTCCCAACTTATCTCCAAAATATCAATCAGAACCCATCACGTAGGTTTCAGGCAGCGGCCACTTCTTCACATTCCCTTCGCATCAACCAACTACCGACGGAATGCCTTCTTCTTACGTAGCGCAGCAAGCTTCAATAACCTTCCCTCTCATTTTGATGTTGATCTATTTAAAACCAGCCCTAGCACATTAAGAAGAACTATAAACAATGAATACTTTGTTATAGACCGCAATGAGTAGCATTACTCATCATTAATATTATGTTTTAGCCATCGATCACTAATAAAAAACTAGATACACAATCTCATGCAAACGTTCTCTTAAAAATGTCGCCAATTGTATTGTGTGTGTGTGTTACTTAAAATAAATATACATTAATGTAATTTCAACCTTAACTGCAATGTTTAAAGTCGAATTCACAAAGCTGTTACAAAAAGCAATAAAAGGGCACTGGCAGACGCCCATAGAACGCTGGGCTTCAGATTGTGTATATCGGTACAGATATGAAATTAGTTTGGTGTGATCGAGTATTTCAAGAGTATTTAAATTCTTTTTTTATTTATTTTTGTACGTAATTGGGTTAAAGAAAAATATTCGTATTTTTGACAGTGAGGTTAAGTATGGTGTGAATGATCCAGTGAAGTACAGCCCGACTAATGAGTTCTCAATTCAAAGGTTTTAGTTGCTGTCACCATGATATTCTGTGGAGGTCCAATGAAGTACAGCCCGACTAATGAGTTCTCAGTTCAAAGGTTTTAGTTGCTGTCACCATGATATTCTGTGGAAGCACGCGCCAGCCAGCATGCAACCGTTCTTGTTTTAGTGGTTTTTTCAAAATGTCAATGGCATAATCATTTTATTTCTTATTTATTTCGATTTTTGATTCCAATTCTTAATCTCTAAGATAAATTAGGCAAAGAACAATTAAAATATATTTTTATTTTTGGTTAAGCTTTTATTAATGTACCATATCAAGCCCAAAACTGCCGACGTCCTTTTACGACCGGTACCCACTGCTCAATAAACATCAAAACAACTTCAACCTTATACGCATGCATTAAAGTCAGAATTACTAAGTGCCAAAAGAAGTATTAAAATTTTACGATCACACGCATAACCCAAACAATTTAAGTGGGCATGCGATAGTATGATTAATACGTCTAGTAAGAGTCTTTACAATTGAGCTGCTTTATATCGCCTGCTATTTATTAGGACTTAATTTAAAATAATGTTTTTACGATGATTTCTTGACAAAATATCAGTATTTACAATACAGTGTTAACAATTATATAATGATAATAATAATGCTTACCAAAAATATGAAATTCCATCCTTTTTAAGCGTCCTAGACGTGTGATTTTTACAATTTTTAAACGAGCACTGAGGCATGTTTACCGTCGGAGCGTTCGAATGCTACTAGACGAAAAGACCACCCAAATGTTCAAGTGGCGGTCATTCCGTGAGGACATTTTTTGACGCTGATTGTGTATCTAGTTTTTTATTAGTGATCGATGGTTTTAGCACAATAAACTGTCACAGTTATCAGATACTAATAATTATCTTTTTATGTTTTGTTTTTTTAAAGATGAATATGTTTTGTTTTCTTTAGAAAAAATTGTAGAATTTATTTTTAATTTTAATTTTTGTTCTATTTCTTTCTTTTTTAATTTTAGGTAAGTACATAGTTTTTAATTTGTGGAAGCTTTTAAATGGCAATTTGTAAGCGATATTGTACATAACTTACCTTTAAAGACTGTAAGCTTTCCGAAGAATAAATAAATAAATAAAAATAAAATTTTGTAGTTCGCGTTGAGATTGCATTTTCCAAAAATGCATCTTTTCATTTAACTGTTTTAAAATATATGGTTCTATGCGAGCGAGAGAGGTGCCGAATGCGCGAGCCCTCTTAAGGAACAATCGGTTGGGTCTTTATTTCAGATCAGATTGGCATAGTTGTTTTGTTTTAAAAAATGTTTAAACCTGCGATCTGATGAAATGCTTGGGGCATTCATTCTTCTAACGCAAATCTCCAGTTCCCCACAATATGTAACCTCGGTGACAATGTAATAATATGGACAAGTACTGTAGACCTAGATGATCTTCGGGGTCTCATGCTGGAGCTGGGAAATGGTCATTATAAAAGCTTATTTTGAAAAAATGTTTTTCAACTTAAAACTTATTTAACTATGTCGTGAATCGGTTCAGATGGAAGAGCTGAGCTGTACGCCGCCGGCCGCCGCGCCGGCCGCGTCGCTCGTGACGTCAGCGGCCGCGTCGCTCGCCTCCATGTGGCGCGTCTTCACCAAGTGACACACACACACACCCACACGCGTCGCTCGTGACGTCAGCGGCCGCGTCGCTCGCCTCCATGTGGCGCGTCTTCACCAAGTGACACACACACACACCCACACGCGTCGCTCGTGACGTCAGCGGCCGCGTCGCTCGCCTCCATGTGGCGCGTCTTCACCAAGTGACACACACACACACCCACACGCGTCGCTCGTGACGTCAGCGGCCGCGTCGCTCGCCTCCATGTGGCGCGTCTTCACCAAGTGACACACACACACACCCACACGCGTCGCTCGTGACGTCAGCGGCCGCGTCGCTCGCCTCCATGTGGCGCGTCTTCACCAAGTGACACACACACACACCCACACGCGTCGCTCGTGACGTCAGCGGCCGCGTCGCTCGCCTCCATGTGGCGCGTCTTCACCAAGTGACACACACACACACCCACACGCGTCGCTCGTGACGTCAGCGGCCGCGTCGCTCGCCTCCATGTGGCGCGTCTTCACCAAGTGACACACACACACACCCACACGCGTCGCTCGTGACGTCAGCGGCCGCGTCGCTCGCCTCCATGTGGCGCGTCTTCACCAAGTGACACACACACACACACACACGCACACTCACACCAACACACACACACGCTCACACCAACACACCGCAACAGTCGCCCCGCGCCGAGAAAGGGGAGTCAGCTACTTGTGTCCCCACTCTGGCGATTATGGGTTAACCAGTGTCCATTTTTATTTTGAAAGTACCTTTCTTAATATGTATATTTTTGTGAATTTTAATCTCAGGCGGTTAAAGGTTAAAAAGCGTTTTAAGCCGAACGAAGGTACGATCAGGAAAAGGCAATAATATAACTAGTCTAATATTAGGATTTAGAGTCGTACCACGAAATTAATACACAATCCCCCCCCCCCCCCTATTATCTGTGGGTAAAGGCGTCGTTTATGGCAACTAAAGAAAGAATGGCCAGCAACATCCTTTTCTATGCTAAATATATATTATAGCAATCGCCATTAAGAGGGCTATCGCATTCGGCACCTCTCACTCGCACAGAACCATCTATTTTAAGAATGTTAAATGAAAAGATGCATTTTTTAAAAATGTAATCTGATAGCGAACTACAAAATGATATTCATTATATATTATAAACTCAAATTTAATGATTAAAAACACATGAGTTAAACAAACCTCAGAAGCAGATCATAATTGTTTTTTAAGTTTGTTTATTAGATATCACAGTAGAAATGTGTTTTAATTGTTTACCTGTATTGCATGCATTCGGTTGGTTTTTTTTTTTTTTTTTTTTTTTTTTTTTTTTTTAATGTATGTACACCGATTACTCCGTCATTTCTGAGCCGATTTACGTGATTCTTTTTTCATATGGTAGATAAACCTCGCGCGGTGGTCCCATATAAATTTTATTAACTTTGGTTGAGTATATTTTTAACCAGGTTTAATAAACGGTAGTTTTGGTGTATCTCGATGACATCATGACGATGATGAAAAAGTGATGTTGTGTAGGTACATGAATTCCTGAACGCAATCGATCTCGATATTATGCATACATAACATCACGCCGATATTTCCCGCAAGGTTAGACAGAGGTGTATAGTACACACCATTTTTTTATGCTTAAGTCGCATTTGATAGAAGGCTAAGGGAGCGAGCCTATTGCTATTACAAACTGAAAAAACACTGTTTTTAGGGTTCCGTAGTAAAACTAGGAACCCTTATAGTTTCGTCATGTCCGTCTGTCTGTCCGTCTGTCCGTCTGTCACACCCTCGTCAAATCTACAGTTAATAACCAATTTGTATCAAATTTCGTAGGTAGATGTCTTTTATAAGCCGCCATTAGGGCCTATAGTGAAATTGCGAAAAATAAAATTATTAGGGGGGGCTCCCATACATGAAACTGAGGGATGAAAAAAAATATTTTCGCGCACCCCACCGTGTGGGGTATCGTTGGATAGGTCTTTGAAAATAACATGAAGGTTTCTAAATACTTTTTTTATTTAAGTGCATATTGAGTGAACTAGGAGCTCCCAAAGTCGTTAACAATGTCCCCCCCCCTGTAATTTTCCAACCGCGCTATCGAAAAATCTGAAAAACATCAAGCTTATAGCACTTAATAAATACTTTCGATTGAAATTGGTTTGAACAAGATACGTCAATAAATTTTTGAAATATTTGAGTTTGACAACCGTAAAAATAATAATATTTCATAATAATATTATGAAATACAAACTTGTATTTGCGGTCGGAACACTGAAATACTTCTTGCTACGGAACCCTACACTGTGCGTGGTCCGACACGCTCTTGCCCGGTTTTTGTTTACTGAAATGCTCTCATCCACCAACATCTATGAATATAAGTACCTATTTAAATTCGTGGAAGTAGTCGATCTCGGTAAAAGTACATAAATGATCAAAGTCGCTCTGTCCATGATTTTATGGTACTTTATTGTAATAAATTAACAACAACAAAAATGGTTACACTACACTAAAAAGATAAAAATAAAAACAGGTTTAAAAAAAACCGACTTCCAAAAACTACACTAAAAACTATGAAATAAAAATGTTAAACTTCCATAAATAAAAATCTAAATGTATATTGAAGTCGGCGGGGCCTAGCATAAATATAGGAATGAAAGGAAACTTTAATTATGTCGAGGCGCAAAGCAAGCTGCACGTACGCTGCACACACTGCGCACGTTCTTCCTGTTCAAAGGCTGAGAGGTAAAAACCTGAAAAAGAGGCCCCGCCGACTTCAATATACATTTAGATTTTTATTTATGGAAGTTTAACATTTTTATTTCATAGTTTTTAGTGTAGTTTTTGGAAGTCGGTTTTTTTTAAACCTGTTTTTTGTAGTTCACTATTAGATTACATTTTTCAAAAAATCATCTTTTCATTCAACATTCTTAAAAACGGTTCTGTGCGAGCGAGAGAGGAGACAAAATTCCGAGAGCGCCCTTAATACAAAATTTTAACAAAAAACAGAATCATGACAATAAAAAATTACTGGCAACATTGTTAAAATTATGGTGAAAATGTTGCTAACAATAATAAAACATAGTAATATGAAATGAATTTATTAAAATTGAACGTTTCACTAATCGAAATGATACCGTCTAGTTCTTTTGAAATAGTAAACTATTGATTTTTAGGGTTCCGTACCTCAAAAGGAAAAACGGAACCCTATAGGATCACTGTTGTCCGTCTGTCACCGGACCATTATGTGGAGCCATCTGCTCACAGATGGCGCCACTAGAAGTATCCAGTAGCGCCATCTATGATCAAGATATGATATATCTACTATGATGTAATAGCGGCATAGATGGCGCTATTGCATATTTCGGAACCCTCAGGGCGCGAGTCGTACTTGACCGGTTTTTTTTTTAATTGATTCATGGACTGAGATTTTCTAATGATAACATCGCGCCTATATTCCCCGAAGAGGTTAAAGGTATAGGTACCGGCAGTAGTTATGAGCACAAACGTCACCAGCCGGCCTAGCATGACCACGATAGAAACGGGTTTTGTCTACATAGAAATAGACAAAGTGACAGATTGTAGAAACATTTCTACGTTTTATGAATGAAATCTGACACTTTGTCTATTTCTATGTAGACAAAACCCGTTTCTATCGTGGTCATGCTAGGCCGGCTGCGCATTAGCTGAGAGTTTTCGGCTCTTTGGCGGAATGAAGAAAACGGGGGGCGCCGAGGCTGCATGCGGTTGGTTCGTCAGTCGATTCTTTATTACGTATTGTCAACTGTTTATTGTCTATTGGGCTGAAAATTTACGTGCGCAATTTGTGCTCATGATTAGTGCCGGTACTTATACCTATAAACCCACACTCCGCCAGTTTTAAGTCATGGGACTTACATGGTTACAGGGCATAAGTTTCTCGTAAAGTAGCCATAATATGCACTTGGATATTTCCTTAGATAACACACGGCCACTATGTGCGACTTGTTATCTATCTACAGTGACCCCCGCATTCACAAACATTACTATGAGGACTCATAGCAAAGAATACAGAAAACTAATACGAATATATGAACATTACTTGTATAAAAATAAGGCTCGTATTCATTTAAGCGAATATAAACAAGCGCTTCATACGAGTATTAGTCCGGTCAATTTAGACATTCGAAGTTACCTAAATTCCCACCAAGCTGAAAATCGGTAAGATTGTTTAAAATATCATTAAAAATAAAATTTGAAAGTTCCCCATCTTTCCCCTGTAAGGAAAAAAAAATATTCAAGGTCAAAGGTCAAAAAAATGAGTTTTTCGCGATTTTCAGCAAAACGGTAAGTTTTATCATTAAATACCTCAGACAAAAATTGTAGATCATAAAATTATCTACACAAAATGGATTAATACTTTTTTTCTACGAGCCACCGTTTTTGAGATATAACGATTCAAAAAGTTGAAAAAGTTGTAATCGTCATAATATGCACACGTTTCCTCGCCACCTATGAGGTAGTATAGGTACTTAGCGCATTTTTTTTAACGTGGTTTCCCCAATAGGCCTATTTCACGGGTCAGTTTTGATCCTGTTTTATTTGAAACTATTGAAAAATAATGGATATTAGTAGAGATTGAAAAGATAAAAGCAATTTAAGTTAAAAAAAGTAGTGAAATTTAATCGTCCGAGTCGTTCATCTTTCAAATTCTTCTTCTTGTTCTTCTTCTTGATCTTCTTGTTCTTGTTCGTCTTGTTCTTGTTCTTCTTGTTCTTGTTCTTCTTGTTCTTCTTCATCTTCATCCTGAGTGCATGTAAACTGCGTTAATAGCGATGTATCGCATGTTGCCTCGTTGGAATCAAACGGATCCTCTACTGTTGGTGATTCAATATTAGAGCACAACACTTGAACTTGGTAATATACCCTAAAAAGATGTTGATGAGCAGCAACTGAGGTTGGAGGAAGACAAGCTAATTGTACTTGTTTTTTACTTTTGGTGTTTTTAACGAAACATGCATATCTATACTTATGTAAGCAGGTAGTTTTTTTAGGAGCTCCGTACATAGAAAGAAGAAAGCGAATGCCGTTAGTAATAATTTCTTGTCGAGTAGAATTACTATTTTTTAAAACTTCAGCACATTCAATTAAATTTTGTTTCTCAAATAGTTTGAAAACTGTTATTTTACCCCTCCTGTAAAATGCAGATGTCGTATCACAGCCAGTTATTGCGTGTAAAAATAGTACATGATTTTAACACTTTGCAAAAGTAGATAAACTTTTTGATGAATACATTTCCGATTGATGTTGAGCTTTTCCTGGTTTTAAGGAGAAAATAGTTTTTTTAGTTGGAGTTCGAGCAGTCAGAAATACGAGTAAGTCTATATCTTCACCAACAACAATAGTTGTATTTGTCAAATTGAATTGCTCAATTGCTGTTTCAATTATCAATACACCAGTGTGCATATTACGTGTGCATATTATGACGATTACAACTTTTACAACTTTTTGAATCGTTATATCTCAAAAACGGTGGCTCGTAGAAAAAAAGTATTAATCCATTTTGTGTAGATAATTTTATGATCTACAATTTTTGTCTGAGGTATTTTATGATAAAACTTACCGTTTTGCTGAAAATCGCGAAAAACTCATTTTTTTGACCTTTGACCTTGAATATTTTTTTTTCCTTACAGGGGAAAGATGGGGAACTTTCAAATTTTGTTTTTAATGATATTTTAAACAATCTTACCGATTTTCAGCTTGGTGGGAATTTAGGTAACTTTACTCTTATTTTTTGGTCTAATTTGACCGGACTATATGGACCTTAACGTAACACAATAATTACAATTTTACCTCACAACCCAGTAATTGCGCATACCGCAAATAATTCGATTGACATTAAAACAATATAATTACACTATAAAATATGTTTTTTTTAAGTACATAATCATTAGTCAATAATGTAATAAATCTACACTGTCGATTAAAAATGTTTATAATAATAATGTTTATTTTCGTATTTACTTAATTTTGTCAAAGATGCATTACGCCAATATTTTTATTTGAAAATATAGGTACAGCACGTAGTTTGACATAAATTACATTCTTAATCGACCAGGCGCGGTCCCAGGGGGGGGGGGGGTCACGGGGGTCATGAACCCCTCAAAATCGTACAAAAATGCGCCAAACACGATAATTCACGGTATATCACGTCGGCATTAATCGGTATGACCCCTCCCCTAAAGTCTTCAGCTGCGGTATGACCGCCCCCCCCCCCAAAGTGTCGGCTGGGACCGCGCCTATAATCGACGGACTACAATAATAGACGTAGGTACTTTGAATCAAGTATAATTGTTGACTAATGTTCACGCATTGCGTTGTTTCTAGTATAAAACTCAACGTCGTTTTGTCTGTCTGCCCGTTAGTGCACATAGAAACTCGAGAACTTCTCTTTTTTTTACATAAAAATTATATATCTGAAAACGTTTGAGATTTCACGCGGAACCGCGGGCACAAATAGTTGAAATTTTAATACTCTGCACTATAATAAACTTGGATATTTAGATACATTACCGCACAATCTAAATTGACCGTTGTAGTCGTTTAAATACAGTTCTTTAAAATATACAGAAATAGATACTGGTGCCGATTCTGTTGTTTACGAACTAAACTAATTTAGTCTTATTATGTCTTTTTCTAATAAAAATCATGAGAGATAGCAGATATTTCATCCTGTAAATTAGTCCACTTGAATAGTTTGAATGTCAATTTAGTCGTAATCGCAAAAGGTCATGACTATTTTCCCGTAAATGACAAGGGCGTAAACGAATTTGACAGTTCTAAATATTTGCTGTCCTTTTTCAATGATATTTGTAAGAAAGAGATATAGTGTGATTAAAATTAGTTTAGTGCGATGTTCGACAGAACCGCTGCAGTCAGCAGCACCACTGCGTCGCTATTCGCACGAACTTTAATCCGGTCAACTTAGATTGCGCGTACTGAGTGTTGAGTGCCTCACTAGTGCGAGTTTTTCTAACATACTCGATCGTGATCGTGAGAGCGTTAGCGAAGGTCATAGTCAAAGATCAATCAATACCAAATCGCGCTCAGAAGACGCTAACGCACATGTACGTGAAGTTTACTCGATTAAAGCGGTGACCATCGCGTTAAACGAGTAAATATTTCGCGAAGTGAATGGAACAACCAATCACGTGCGTCAGCGTCTTCACTTTCGAGTGAGAACTGATGTTCGATTGGTCGAATCGTTGACTATGACCTTCGTTAACGGTCACGCGATGTAAGAAAAACTCGCACTAGACACTCGCATGTCTTTAGCTTAACGCACTGTTTAAATTCTAAAATATGTTCATAAGTGGAGGTTATTATCAGTGTATTGTAGTTTGCACGAGAGCTACAAAGAACAAACCTACTAAGTATTAAGCAGGTTGTGTCAACTTTAATGTTATCTCATCGAATTATTGACAAATTACTTTTTTATATTTTTGTGCATTAATGACATGAATAAATACAATATAGTTTTCTAAAAAACTGTGTTTTCTTAAATATCTACTTAATTATCCTTATGTAAGCTTTAGAATCGTGCTTCCTCGATAAAACGTTGGGAGTGGTGAGTTGGAGCGGGGACTCCCCCTCTTCTCCTGTGAAAGAGTCCCCTCTTTCACAGGAGAAGAGGGGGAGTCCCCGCGCGGAAACCTAGCGTTTATATTGATGTTTGTGTTGAGGTTACGTTTAGGCTAAATCTCTTAAAAGCCTGTAATCAGTAGTAGATTTTATGGCTGAGCATGATGATATCCATGGGTATCTGTGCCTCCTTGGGCCCATCCCACAGAAAAAAATGTTGGCTAAGCCCGTGATAGTCACACGTAAAGTGTGTCTACACCTAGCGGGCCCCACGCCCTAACCGAGCGCGGGTGGTTCAGGGAATTAGTTCTATGTTTGTTCTATTAGTACCAACCTGAAATTTAATTTGTTCCGCGTTATTTCTTGTAATAAATGCCTTTGATGTCGACCTCCGGCTAGCGGACTACTTTTTAATAGGCGCCTGACAGTCTTCAGATTAGTCTCAAAATTTAGTTCTACTAATATGCTTTTCATTTTACTATAAATCTATCTATTATTACGCTTACTTTCCTAAATATTGTAGTAAAACATAACCTCCGACTAGCGGACTACTTTTTTAATAGGCGCTTGATACTCATCAGATTAGTCTCAAACTTTACTTCTATCTACTTGTATGCTTTTCATTTCACTATAAATATTTTTATTATTCAGCTTAGTTTCTAAAATATTGGAGCAAAACATAACCTCCAGCCAGCGAACTCATCACTAATAAAGACACATTGTGACAAATTATGAAACCCATCGCCATTCTACGACATTTTATTTCGTATTTATTTATCGATTAATACTTAGTCTTAGGTTGTGGTATACAATGTAACACTTATGTTGGAAATAAATTCTATTCTATTTATTTTACCTTACTTGGGAATCCAACCCATAACCCCAAGGCTTGCATTGTTTACTACAACTAATCCAAGGTGTCTATTACTCCTTAAAAATAAAAAATAATCACAACATTGTCAATCTGGGCTTGTTCAGAAATACATGCCCCGCGGTGCGTCAGCAAATAAAACAACATCTATAAACAAAACAAAATTGTTATTAATAAATACAGTCAGCTATAAATAAGACTAGTCAATAATACTGTTATTACTAAAATTAATAAATGCACTAAAATGTCTTTAAAATAGAATTAATAAATACCTCAATGTAGCAACACTACGTATGCTTTTTAAGTTAGCAACCCTAATTGTCGGTTATGTCCGGTTACATTTAAAATTCGAATAATCGGTAATACCTACTTGCGAATAATCGGTGTTGAACTTGACATTTGTGTTAATTAATAAAAAATAGATGGCTATCGTTTAAATCTACACTTTTTTTATTACACATTTACCCGACTAACACACAGTTCGTTCCAAGTTGAAGACACATCCAATCTTTTCCAAAAACTTTTCTAAATGTTCAGAGCCGCAATTACTAGTTGTGTGGATTCAACTTTGCTCAAGACAGGTACCAGTGCCGTAACAAGCCCTTTTTGCGCTCGGTGCGAGCTTTTATAAATGCGCCCTTCTTGGCCCTAGTCAGTAATTTCTCCGCCTCTCCAGGGCCCTACAGGGTCCTCCAGGGTCTGCCCTAGTTATGGCACTGGATAAGTGGATCCACTCCATCCAGGTGGATCCATGATTTCATCAATGAAAACCCAAATGTAGGTATCCCGCCCACTACGGAGCACAGGCCTTCCTAAACAAACTTATAAAACAAATCATACG
Organism: Thalpophila matura; assembly: GCA_948465475.1. Lineage (NCBI taxonomy): Eukaryota > Metazoa > Arthropoda > Insecta > Lepidoptera > Noctuidae > Thalpophila > Thalpophila matura. Next base: position 633,739 of record OX419178.1, read on the forward strand.
CGACTATTATCTAGCGACTCTACGCTATCCCCAAAATGTACCGATTCGCTTAGATCTCACGGCATGTCAGGTGCGGTCGCAGCCGAAGACTGGCGGGGATCATACCGCAGCCGAAATCTTTGGGATGCTGATTAATTCCGACTGTATGCTATACCGTGAACTACCGTGTACCGCACATTTTTCCAAGATTTTGGAGGGGGTCATGACCCCTACGACCCCCCTCGCCACTGTAGCCATGGCAGTTAGTGTAGCGCTGGCCGCCGGTCACCGCGCGTCTCGCGGCCTCGACCAGCGCCGGCCGCCGGCCGCCAGCGCTTCGGACAGCTGCTCCACGCGAAGCAGCAACTCTTCAGTCGGTGATACGTCCCGCTGCAACGAGTAAACACGTCACGTCATCATTCCAGCATAGGTATAAATTTACAACCGTTCAACAACCCCCGTCTCCTTGACTCATGGATAAGGCTAAGTTCAGATGATCCCGCGGGCCCGCGCGGGGCGACGAACCGCGCGGTACAAGAATTCAACAAAACAATACCGTTTACACGAGCGTGCGGCGCCGCGCGGCACCGAGCGGCCGCCGCCACCCGCACGGTCTGCTGACCGGGATCGACTTGTTGGACGGAAAGACGCATAGATCGAAGAAAAATGGATAGCGAAGACAATGTATCTATCGATTTGCTTATCGATGAAATTGAAAAAAGAGATGCCATTTGGAATCTTAGCTCTAAGAACTATTCAAATAAAATTATAAAAAGGTCTTGGGAAGAATAAAATTAGTTTTGATTTTCTGTAATAATGATTCTGAATATTAAAATAGGACCGTCTGATTCTTAAAATAGGACGCACCCAGCAGTGGCGAAGGGTCCCTACAATACGATTCCTATTGGCTTCCCTTTGAAAAATAGCACAGGCAGTATTGCCTATTTTTATTAATTAACTTTTCTTGGCCAGGCAAGCATTTGTAGCCCCGGCTTACCTCTTACAAAAACTGACCCTTCGCCACTGGCACCCAGTATCGTCTTTGTCTTCTGCAACGTCTCAGTTTTCGGTATAAAATCCATAGCCAAAATGCCTCCTCCACGTCCATTTTCAATCAATGTTGATACCAGACTGGCTTACGTACAAAATGCTGTCATACGCGCGGGCCCGCGCGATCATCTGAACTTAGCCTTAGTAACTAAAATTTTATAACCAAATTTAATTGTGTAGAACGAATTTTCTGGAAGATAGGTAAAATCACTCGAAAATTGCCCCCCCCCCATGAACGTAATCCTATATCGGTGCCTGGGGGAATGTTCATAATTTTGCGATTTTTCCGCTAGACTTATAACTTTTGCAAATCTAGCGCAAAATTGGCAACAGTAGTCTCTTCCAGAGAGTCTCTGGAAGAGACCACTGTTGCCAATTTTGCGACTTTGTTGCCAGTTTTAGCGCAAAAGTTATAAACACAGAACAATATTACTGTCATAAATGTCTAGCGGAAAAATCGCAAAATTGACAATAGTGGTCTCAGTGGTCTGGGGGAATGCCTTGTTAGTGAATCAGTAGGTGCATGCATACGCACGGGCGCGCGGTCGCGCACGAGGCGCGCGCAGGCGGCCGCGGCGCTGACGTCACTGCCCGCGGCGCTGACGTCACTGCCCGCGGCGCTGACGTCACTGCCCGCGCCGCGCCGCGCCGCCTGCGTGCCCGCCGAGCACATCCACGCCGCGCAGCGCTGAGGGACGTAACGCAACCGTTCTAATAACACACTGTTTCGTAAAAGAGATACAAATAACGACATATTTTTGATGTTGGATTCTGTAAGTCAGTGACGTACGGTCGGGTGACCCCCGTCAGAAACGAAGTTCCAATAATATACAATATACCTACCTATTCGTAATGAACGTTTCTTTTATTACGCATTTTTACACAGTAAAAAAATACGCATTTCCAATGCAACGATGCGACCTCACGCTCTGACGTCTCGATAGTCGGAGATTGCGAGTGCGATTGCCGTGAAAAAGGCATACCGCTTTTTTTCATTACGTGACGATTTCTACCAATCAACTTCTACCCGAACCGCATTAAGGAACTTCGTTCCAAATAGCGGTTTCTTGATCTCACCTTATTAGCACACTGTTTCTTCCTTAACACGCGAATCGGCGCGGCAGTCGACGAGCAGCTCGCTATCTCGCTCGCGCTAGGTCCGCGGCTCTGTTCCCGTCTCACTCCCGCCTTAGAATAGAAGCTGCGCTCGTCTCTGCTGGACAAACACTTGGAACAGCTTGCAGTGTTCTCGCTCGCACTCGTGCGTTGCGACTCGCTCTGTCTGTCTTCTAGACGTCGTTGGAGGGCCGTTAGAAGAGCATCTTTCTCTTTTATCAAGTTTTCTTGCTCTCTGAAAATAAAAAAATATTTTTTATCGAAAAGTTTATTAAGTCGTTGTATGAAATGAGTAGATAGATCTACGAGCTGAGTTAAAATGCTCGAAAAAGAAACATTATTTAACCCTTAAGGCGCGTCTCCTGCGCGTGTTCATTGAACATCGAACATGTTTAAATGAACGAAAAGGGGCGTGGCCTACGCGTTTTGCTTAGCAAAATCACTCGATCACGTGACGGAAAACATGTTCGTCGTTCAATTGAACACGAAAACACGTCGCAGGAGACCCGGCTTTACAATATCAGCGGTGGCCTTAGCCATTGCGAGAACGAAAAATAAATTCTTCAAGAGACAGTGACGGCCGTACCACAAAAAAATAAACATCTGTTCAACACACGTTCAACACGAATGCTACCAAAATTAATAGGCAATTGTTTTAGCACTAACTTGTCTAAAACAAGTGTGTGTTATTTTTGGTAGCATTCGCGTTTATAACGTGTGTCTATATTTTTTGTGGTAAGGCCGTATATGTATTAGCGTGAAAACCCACAGGCAGGTGGCTTGCCGGCCGCACTGCGCGCTGCGGAGCGACTAGCTCGGCGCCAAGCGCGCAGTGCGGCCGCGAGCGGACATTCTAAAACGTTTGTTTTACTAACCTACTCGCTAGGTGACTAGGTTCTAGGGCTAGGCGCTAATAAGCAAGCCACCTGCCTGTGCGTATTCACGCTTAGAACTGACGCAAGAAATGTGATGGATTTATTTCGACTTTCGGCCTGCGGCTTTCGGCCTTCCGCTTTCGACTTTCGGCTTTCGAATTTCGGCCTTCAACTTTCGGCTTTCGAAATTCGGCCTTCGGTTTTCGACTTTCGGCTTTCGGCCTTAGGCTTTCAACGTTCGGCTTTCGACTTCCGGCCTTCGGCTTTCGAAACCTTCGGCTTTCGACTATCGGCCTTCGACTTTCAGCTTTCGACTTTCAACTTTCGCCTCCAACTTTCAGCCTTTCGCTTTCAACTTTCGGCTTTCAACATTCGGCCTTCGGGTTTCAACTTATGGCCTTCGGCCATCGACTTTCGGCCTTCGGCTTACGACCTTCGGCCATCGAATTTCGGTTTTCGACTTTCAGCCTTCGGCTTTCGAAATTTGCCCTTCAAATTTCGGCTTTCGACTTTCGGCCTTCGGCTTTCGGGACCTTCGGCCTTCGGCGTTCAACTTTCAGCCATCGACTTTCAACCTACGACTTTCGGCCTTCGGCTTTCGACTTTCGGCCCTTCGACTTTCTACTTTCGGCCTTCGGATTTCGACTTTCAGCCATCGACTTTCGGCCTTCGGCTTTCGGCTATTGGCCTTCGACTTTCGGCCTTCGACTTCCAACCTTCGGCTTTCGACTTTCGGTCTTGGCTTTCGACTTTCTGCCTTTGGCCTTAGACTTTCGACCTTTCGACTGTCGACTTTCGACTTTGACTTTAATCACTACAAAACCGATCACAAAGGACGTATTTTTGTTGTGTTTTAGGGTTCCGTAGTAAAACTATACCCTATCCGTTTTACCAAAAAATAAAATGTAAACAAACAAACCAATGGTTCTCAAATAGCTTCGAGATATCCCCATGATCTCCGCAGTTTTATTGGCTATGTCGTACTTGTAAGCATAGGAATCCTTAGGCCCCGTCTCTTCTACATGCTTGTAGACGTTGATAAGGATCTCCTTATCCACTGAACCCATCACTGTCCTCTTGGACCGCTTTTTTTTCGGTGATGAAGAAGTGCAAATATTGCTCGGCCCAGGTTCACTCATTTTACAAAAAAAACAATAAAAATAAGAGTAACAAAGAAGACAAACTCAACAAAATCAATAACTTAATGAATAATAACGAAAACACAACGAAATATCGAATAATAACATGGTGGCATTAACGAGTTCAATCACAGCTGTAAACAAAACATGGCGGTTATAATCCGACCGAATTAAGAAACACTCGTTCCAATGTAAAATAGTCAGTTATAAAGTACACTTTAAATTATCAGCGTATTAAATGAAATACAGATTAGGAAACCTTGCCATTTTAGTTTCTTTATAAGGTAAGTTAGTTATTCGTATTATTTTGTATTAATAAAAATTTTATACGTATTAAATACGTAATAAATACGTATTAAATAAAAATTGGTATCAATAATAATTGTAAAATCTAAGAAATTATGTTTTTTCATAAATGTAAAGAGTTTAAGGTGATATTTGAAATAAATAATTAAATTTTGCTATAGTAATGTTAATATTAATAATAGGTCTTTACCTATGAAATTGCCGTTTTGTATGAAAAAATGTAAACTAATTTTTTTCATGTATTTTTTATTTGTATTAATCGAAGTAATCACCCATGCAATCAATGCATCTTTGCCAATGCAGTGGCAGTTTATTGATGCCCTTCTTAAGGAAATCAGCTGGACGGGAGGCAACAAAAGCTTCAAAGGCATTTTGTACTGCCTCTCGGGTATTGAATTTTTTTCCCGCCAAGAAGTTATCCAAATTCTGGAAAAAGTAGTAGTCTGTAGGCGCAAGGTCTGGTGAGTAGGGCGGATGACGGAGAGCTTCCAACCCCAGTTCTTGCAACTTGGAGACCGTCTGCTGTGCAGTATCAGGTCGCGCGTTGTCGTGCAGGAGCAGTGGAGACGAGCGATTGACCAATGCTGGTTGGAGATGTGCCAGCTTCTTCATCATTGTGTTCAGTTCTTCACAGTACACATCTGCAGTAATGCTCACCCCGTTTGGTAAGAAGCTGTGATGAATCACACCGGCGCTAGACCACCAAACAGTGACCATCACTTTTCTAGGGGTAAGTTTTCGTTTAGGGCATTGTTTAGGTGCTGAAGCAGGATCCAACCAACTTGCTGAGCGCTTGCGGTTATCAAACAGAATCCATTTCTCTTCGCAGGTAACAATGTGGTTCAAAATTCCTTCATTTGTGTGTCTGTTGAGCAGTGCAAGGCACGTCTCGACGCGTACTTCGCGCTGGCGATCATTGAGTTCGTGGGGCACCCATTTGTCAAGCTTTTTTACCTTGCCAATTTGACGCAAATGGACCAATATTGTTTTGACGCTAACGTCGAAAGCTGCTGCTAATTCAGCCGTAGATTGTGTATCATCAGCTTCCACAATCACCTTTAATTCGTCATTGTCAACCAAAGTCTTCGGACGACCGCGAGGTTCATTTTTCAGGTCGAAATTTCCAGAACGGAAGCGAGCAAACCAATAACAGGTGGTGCGTTGGTTTGTAGTGTTAGCTCCGTAAACGTCGTTGATGTTGCGTGCCGCTTGTGCGCGTTGCTGCCACGACGGTACTCGTATTCCATAATTACTCGAATTTTTAACGTATCCATGATGACGAAAAAGATTGAAATGCGATGAAAATGTAACACTAATCAATAAACAAATGACTACTTTTGGAAAAAAAAAACATGTTTTTAAAATAAAATTAATTTGAAATTAGAATTCTTAGCCAAACAAAAATTATTTTGATTTGAAATGGCCAGTACTGCAGAACGGCAATTTCATAGGTAAAGACCTAATATTTTGGTAAAACGGATAGGGTATAGGAACCCTTAGGGCTGTACCACAAAAAAGATAGACACGCGTTAAACGCGAATGCTACCAAAAATAATACGTACTAGTTTTAGCACTAACTTGTCTAAAACAAGTGTGTATTATTTTCGGTAGCATTCGCGTTTAACGCGTGTCTATCTTTTTTGTGGTAAGGGTGTTATAGTTTCGTTTCGTCATTTCAAATATATGGAAGGGCGTACTAAACCGATACGCCGCAAACTTAGTCGGCCGCTAACAGTTTGCCTACTCAGTCGTGGTCCCAGGGGGGGGGGTCATGACCCCTCCAAAATCGTACAAAAATGCGCCGAACATGGTAATTCACGGTATATCACATCGGTATTAATCGGTATGACCCCCCTGTAAAGTCTTCAGCTGCGGTATGCCCCCCCCCCCAAAAACGTCGGCTGTGACCGCGCCTGTGCCTACTGGTGATACAAAGATTAAAAATATGGTCGAGCTAGGCCCAGCCCAGAGGGGTCATGGCCCCAATGACCCCCATGACCCCCCAGCATTCGCCCTCGGCCGTGTACCTGTGCTTGTCGCGCATGCGCCGCATCCACTGGCGCACGCCGCACACCGCCCGGCGCGACTCGCCACACAGCGCTGCACCGCGCTCGTGCGCTTTCTCTAACTGCGCTTGCAACTCCGCCACGTTACTCGCCTTCTCCCTGCCCATATACAAGTTTACAATGGGTTATTTTGACTCATCTATGGCGACATTATCAAAACAACCTATCACGAGTAGCATGACCAATCCCATCTTTAATCTACTAAGAATAGACAAAGTTCTTTCTATCCAACTCGTTATCTCTTCTGCCCGAGCAAGTAACATCGCTATGCTTAAATGGGTAGAAATCTTTCTACAATCTGTCATTTTGTCTATTATTCCGGCTATGGTAAATAAATTGCTTGTTCAAACTCTAGCTTCGTTGCTCTATTGAATCCAGGTGATTTAGATTTAAAAAAAAAATATCTAAGTAGGTACTATAAATTGACTAGATCAAGAACAGAATTATATCTCACTTAGCACAATATATAAGTATTATCTTTGTCTCAGTGTATGGCAGCTCGTCGGAGCCAGGTAATGATACATGATTTCATTCAGGGAGGGGTAATTTTTGTGTAAGTAATTTACCAATTTGCCAGAAAATTCGCTCTAAACAAAAATGTATAGTTAGTTAATTTTGTTATCCACGATTCGAAGGGAGGGGATTTTCAATTGTAACCATTGCCCCTCCCCCCCTGTATCCGCGCCTTGTCGGAGTTCGTACCTGTAGCAGTCGTCGATGTGCGCGCAGTGCGTGCGCGTGCGCGTGAGCTCCGCCTCGAGCGCGCGCGCGCGGCGCTCGCTGTCGCGCAGCTGCGCGCGCCACAGCGACACCTGTGTCGTCAGGTACGACACCTCGCTGCGCATCTTGCAGCTCTACACATGTACGTAATGTTACACACCAGTGGCGAAGGCTCCCTACAATACGATTCCTACCGGCTTACCTTTGACAAATAGCACTGGCAGTATTGCCTACTATTTTCAAATATTTATAATTAGCTTTTCGTGGCCAGTAAGCATTTGTAGCTCCGGTTTACCTCTTACAAAAATTGACCCTTCGCCACTGTTACACACTCAGATCATAGAGAAACAAGGGAAATGTGCCAAGGCACTATTGAGCTTGACGGTTTGATATGATCACATTGACCGTATATAAAACGTACACACTGGCGACGGACCGAACACGATCGATGATATAAATACCTACAGTATTTTAGTTTAATGCTAGTGTTGAGTGAAAATTAACAGTGTTAGATTGAGGGTGTACGGAATTTTTTATGTGTGGGAGTACTTTTTATTCACAAGGAGCGCTTGTAATTGTGTCGAAAAATGTACTAAAAGTGGCGACAGTTGTTCCCGTACTAATTTGCTATGATGGCTCCTTGTTTATATCTCCTTGTTTCTATGATCTGAGGTTACTCATTGTATAATACGCGGTAGTAAATATTACACATCGCGTTTGAGAAAGAAATAATCGGCTAGCTTCAGCTTTGTAGAACGTCGTATCCGTCACTCATATATAAGTGACGTTTTGTCGCTGACTTGTTTATTAGATACCGGACTGTTAGTGCTTCGTGCGACAGAGGACAGAGTTGATGCTCTATAAAGGCTAGCCGACATCTCTTTCCAAAGCTTGATGTGTAATAGATATATAGCTACTGTCCCGTACTGTATTTAGTTGTGACTGCTAGGCAGTGGCGGCCTTAGGGGGTGGCGAACGGGGCAACCACCCGGGTCCTCGCGCCCTCGCGCAACAACCCATTACAAAAAGTTCTTGGGCGATTCGCACCGCGATGCGAAAGGACTCATTCAAAAACGAGCTCTTGGGCAATTCACACCGCGGTTCTAACCGCTCGCGGTGCGAAACGACTGAGGAGGCAATATAAAAAGTAATTTTATACCATTCCCCCTCTAAAAAGCTTATTTTATTCACTGAAAACAGTGAATAAAAAGCACTTTTACTCACTGTTTTGATGTCTGAAAATGGAACACACCAATGTATTCGACCACAGATTTAAAGAACCTATGCTAGATGCGGCACGTTATTAGATTGTATGAAAATCGAACGTGTCATCTTTTTTATATCTACGATAACTTCACCCCAGCCATTTAGTGATGTGCTCAGAGTAAACAGAATTGTTTCAATCACTAAGCGTCACTGAGCTAACAGACTTTTTTTAGTACGAACAGTCGAACATGCAGGGCACGCTTGGTCGTGGCTTGCCGTATCTAGTGTAAGTGTAATCTGTGTATTCGACCTATATTGATGTGTTCTAAATTCAATTTGATTGGTCGACATTTTCGACAAGGAGTTTAGCATTAGAATAAAAACTGTTTTGTGTTCTTTGCTGTCCTTAGTAAATTGGCGCTATTTTGAATACTGTAAGTTGTACGAACACAAAGTTTAGTGTTACTTTAATCTTTAATTTTGTGTTTGTTTAGTGTTGTTCTAATCGATTAAAAATGCATTCTAGTGATGAAGATGTGTTAACACCTGAGTTTGTGAAAGAGAGGGCGGCCGATATAGTGGAAAGGTGGAAAGCTTGCTACCAAAAAAATCACGGCTGGTTTACATCAAAGCCAATTTAACTTTACTTTTTCTTCATTATATGTATATTTTCACTTAAATCTTTCTTTTTCTCGTAGTCATGGTATAAAGTATAGTATGCAACTCTTGAATAAAACGGATTTATATCGAGGGCCATGAATCGCTCGCGTCGCTCAGGATTCTAACACTTGAATCACTCGCTACGCTCGTGATTCAATCATCATGAATCACTCCCTACGGTCGTGATTCAATCGTTAGAATCCTTCACTAGCTCGTGATTCATCTATGGCCCTCGCTTTAAATCCGTCCTTTATTCACTAATTGCATAATATACTATTATAGAAAATTTTAAAACTACATTTATTTGTTTATAACTTTGCATTTCTCGTCAATCGTCAATTATCATCAAAAAATACTTACTTTCAATTTAGATAAATTACACAAAGAACAAGGGCCTCGCAAAGATCTGCCGCCCTGCTCCTCGCAATGGCAAAGGCCGCCACTGCTGCTAGGACTGGCTGTCAACAGAACAAAACCTTACCTCCTTGATGATCTGGTCTGCTTTATCCAGTTCCTCCTGAAGGTCCTTGATTTTGTTCGCTTGCGAGTCATTTTCTTGTTGCAGTTGCGACATCACGGCGATCTTCTCATCCAATAATACTACAAAATTAGAGAATTAATATTTCTGTTCTAAATGAGAGAATTATGTTCTATCTTGATTGTTGACATGTACATAGCTCGTGCTGACAGTGTTAGTGCGCGCTTTATATGGATAAAGCTCTGGTAGAGTCCGAAACCATACGATCATACTCGAAACAAGGGCCTGTTGTATAAATATGATTATCATCATCATCCGCCGATCCGCCTAGCCTTTTCCCAAACTAGATTGGAGTCGGCGTCCAGTCTCACTAGTTGCGGCTGAATATCAATAGGTATTTTACGTGGAGCGCCTGTTTATCGTGCTCTCCAAGGCACGGAGGGGTCTCGAATTCTCGTTGTGTAAAGAACGGTCATCCATCCAAGCACTGACCGCGGCAAATGCAGCTTAACCTCGCAAATCGATCGATCAGCGCAGCTGTCATTTAGCCACGAGCCCCTCAGTTATGAATATAAAACATGATTATCCTACCTTTCGTGTGCCGCAGGTCCGTCGCCATGGCGTCGCAGGCGGAGCTCTGGTCCCTGGAGCCCTCTTGTGAACGCAACAGTTGCTCCCTTATGTGCGACAGCTGAAACAACACACTTGTTTTCAAGACTTAATTACATACTCTTTGGTGTAAAGAAATTCCTAGACGTAAAGAGTATTGTGTACCACAATGCAAGTTTATTGGTCTAATTTTCTGGAACGAAGTTCCTTAACGCGGCTTACGGTAAGAGTTGACTGGGAGAATTCGTCATGCAGGTAATGGAAAAGTCGGTATTACGCCGACTCTAGAAATCTAAAACTCACAGCAATAGCGTTTGCAGTCTCCGACCAGTACACATTGGGACGTCAGAGCGGGGAATGCGTCGCCAGATTGGAAAATAATACGTGTAATTTTACCGTGTAAAAATAGATAATAAAGTAAATCTAATGACAATTACGTTTATTTAGGTATATGGTGCGATGTGTCATGTGGTAGAAGAGAATGCAACAGACTCACTTCTTTCTCCTTGGATTCAATATCTGCTTTGTACTTCAAGTCGTCGCCCGTCCTGCTGTCTAAGGTACTTTCTAAAACACGTATTTTTCCTCGTAACTCGCCTAATTTTATCTGTGAAAGAATAGTAACCGTATAATATATATTTGATTGCTACGCGATAAAATGTAGATACGAAGTAGGACAGTTTGAGCTTTAAATTATTAAAATCACTCCGCGTGAAGTGTCGCTGACTCACAGTGCACTGCTGGACTAACCTTCAGTTTGTGAAAGCCTGTTCGATTTAACTGTTGTCACTGTACTTACAAATTAATAACAACAGCTGACATGAGATGTGACAGCAGACTTATTAATTAGTTGCTTGACCAAACTCTCATAAACTGGGAAATAGGTACCTCCTATAAGCTTGTGCACTTTAGCTCTATTACTGAGTGTTGGACTATCACCCATACTCACTTCTGAGCTTTCAACTTCCTGCTTCAATTTCATATTCTCTTCGTTTAAGCCACATGTGCATCCAATCTGTAAGTGACATAAAAAAAAACAATATAATTAGAACTGGATAAAAAAGCATACGATTAATGTAGCTAGCTTTATCATAACAAAATTCATAAACACATGTAATTAATTTCAACTAATGCGGGCAGGCCACGGTAGCTCAGTTGGTTAGAGCGACGCCACGGTGTGGCAGAGGTCGCGGGTACAAATCCCGCCCGTGTCTGTTGCTTTTAAATTTCTTATTACATTTAATAACACTTGTATTTATTAAAATAAAACCCACCATTACACACACAGCCACACATTCACGCCTCTAATATCTTATAGACAGTGGCGTGCCCAGAGGGTAAGCCCGACGCATTTTTTTCGTTTTAGAGAGTATTTATGTTCATTTTTCATTCATGTGATTTTTAATTTACAGTCAGTAGGTACGTACATACGTATTGCTTTAATAACGACATTAACTCACAAAAATACCCTCTAAAACCAAATAAAATGCGTCGGGCTTGCCCTCTAGGCACGCCACTGCTATAGAGAAAACAAAATCCTAATACCGCGTTTACATTCAGCGTTGACGCTCTGCATGGCCGCGCTTTAATTTCCGCAAGAAAAACCGCCAAATGGGGGATAGCCGCCAGCCGGGCAATGCGAACGGCAACGTCAACGGCAATGGAAATTACATGTTTACATTCTCGCGTTTCCCAGTTTATTCCCCGTGCCCCTGCTCGCTGCCACGGCAATGGGCTGAATGTAAACGCGGTATAACACACAAAGCCACCCCCCGTCACACAACGTACAGCGAGTAAGTCTTGCAGGCGCAGCAATTGTTCCGTGAGCTGCTGCAGGTCGTCGCTGACGCCCGGCGCGCTCGTGAACGACTCCTCGCTGCGCTCCCACATGCCCTGCCCAGTGAAACACACACCACGGACACCGTTTATTTCGTACTATTGTTTGTTACACTTTTATGATAGAAAATTGTATAGTTATTAAGTCCATTCGCGTTAAAAAAAAATAATAGTGAGTCGTCGTCTGCGGCGCCTAGATACGCCTTGTAAACAATTAAAAAAAAGAATATGGGACAAAAAAACAAACACATTAAAACCGCACATGATAAAAAGAGCTCGGCTATCCACGATTGATAAATTACATGAATTAGACAAATGTGCAATAAGTAGAAAAGTCTACCCGACATTAGATAATATTATGACACTTGAATTTTTCCTCCTCTGTGTACACCTTTACCTTGCAGGGCTGCAGTTGCACTGATGACTCACTATTTTCTTAACGCGAATAAATAGGTATACCTACCAATGGTGAAGGGCGAGGGGAAGCCGGTACAATAAAATAGTATCAAAATTATATAAATACTTCCGTTTTACTTATGAATATTCGATGAATATGACCTATTCGAATATTCAAACTATGTAAATACAATGATATGATATAAGTAAAACGGAATTATTTATAATTTTATTACTATTTTATTGTAACGGCTTCCCCTAACCCTTCGCCACTGATACCAACATAGTTTGCTAGAAAAATAAATAGTCTCATATAAATCGACCTTTACAGTTGTTAATTTTACTATACTTAAAATTGATAATGTAAATTACAGCAAGCTATAGTAGCACCGTAGCGACGTCAATGTTATCTTGTTAGTGTTGCCATTCTAAAATGCAATATTAGTTGTTTTCATTCAGAAATACCGAGTCGTTGTTTGTTGACGTGGAGTTGTTCAGAAAGTTTGATATTTCCATCTTCAGACCGTCCACTTCCAACGCGATGTCCTGCAAAGGTACAAATAATATGAAAATGAAAAAATGAAAAATGACTTTATTGTGCCAAAAAATGTACAATAGTAAATTGAAGCCCTAAACCCCACGCTAGGATTCCCTGTGTTGTGGGGTCCAGTCTCTTTAGTCCAAAGGATGCAGCTGACACATTTCAGAACATAACTGAATTAAATTAAAATAATAACAGTGCTAAGTTTAAGTTAAAATAAAATAATAAGGCTCGTATTACAGAACCCAACTAAAGGTTTAAGCATTACTTAAACTAGAAAACTAGTATATGTATAGTATAGTATAAGTATAGGCAGGGATCTTGATCACAGATCGCGTACGTACATTTTTAGCCCAATAGACAATAGTTGACAATACGTAATAGAGAATAGTCCAATAGACGACGAGCATCACGTGCAGCCTCGGCGCCCCCCGTCTCCTTCATTCCGCCAAAGAGACCGAAAAATCAGCTAATGCGCAGGTGACGTTTGTGATCAAGACTGATGCCGCTAGTTATACTAGCTGGTCCATACCTGGCACCTGTCGAGCGACCACTGCTGCGTGTTGACGACCGTCTGCAGGCGTCCGAGCTGGTCCGCCTTCTGCCTCTCCATCAGGCGCACGTCTAGGTATGAACTGCGAAGCATTTCTATCAGGTTCTCTTGTTTTGCTGTCTGAAAACAGGTACTTATATTCATATCATTTATTTGCATTCCACAATGTTTACAAGATCTTTAAATAATGGCTTAGAGCTAAGCACAATCATGGACCCTATAGGGCACAGCAAAATGTAATAAAAATAACAATAAAATTAGGTATACTTAATGTAATGAGCGTCTATTTGTTTTTAAAGATGGACAGCCAATATCTCAGTGTCTATGCTGTGTATATTGGCAGCTAAAACTAGGGATGCATTCGATACAGATACGGATACCGATATATCGGTATCGGCGATATTTATTTTCCGATACACCGATACATTTCAAACACTTCAAATGAGTTATATCACATCCGAGAGACAATTTTTTGCAGCAGGTAACTTACCTCATAGAAACACTCCCGGTACAGGTCCTCGATGACGCACAGGTTGTCCTGCAACGTGCTCACTATGTCCTGATCTTCCATCTAGAACGGTTCCAAGCACGGTGTCACACAGACACATCAACACAACAACACATTTTTAACAAATAAGTATCGTTCCGCTAATACTAAATCAGTTTCATCAATGTTTTTTTTATGTGAATTAAATCAACGGTTATATTTAATGTCCTTGTATTAATTACAGTAAGCAGTAAATATTACACAGCTTTAAAAAGCGATATCCAAGCTATCTGGCTGGTTTCGGCTTTTTAAAGCGTCATCTCTATCTCACGAAGTATCCGCGGTATCTAAATAAACAAGTCAGCGACAAAATGTCACATAGATAATATCTATCAGCAAGGTTGGTGGTAATCAGTGGCGAAGGGTCCCTACAATACGATTCCTACCGGCGGCTTCCCTTTGAAAAATAGCACAGACAGTATTGCCTAATTTTATTAATTAGGTATGTTTTCATGACCAGAGCGCCTAACATGCGCGCCGCGACAAAATTTTGTCGACGTTTTTATCGTGCATTTGTCTCGTATTTGCACGAGTAAGAGCGAGACAAAACAGTCGACAAAATTTGTCGCGGCGCGCATGTTAGCCCGGCAGGTATGCATTTGTAGGTCGGCTTACCTCTAACAAAAACTGACCCTTCGCTACTGATAGATATGTCACACAGGTCACTCTACAAAGCCAAAGCTAGTTGATTACCTCCTTCTCAACCTCGATGTGTAATATTTACTGCCGCGTGTTGTAAGTAGGTACGTACCTATTTAATGTTTACGGTAAAAAAATGTTTATAAGCAGAATTTAAATAGGTTACAAGTTATTTAATTTTGTCCATAACAACATTTTTCTGATTATGCTTACCGGTCTTTCGGTGACGACGCATACGTCAGTCTTCTCAACTTTGCAGCATTCGATGGACTTGCGTAGAGCCTGACACTGAAAATATAATAAATACATTTTATTAGAACTAGCTGTATATAAAGTTTTAGGAAATGAATCTTTCGTTGACAAGATTACCTACTATGTGACAGTCAAAGAGAACACGGCAAGTTGATTCACAGGAAAACAATTTATGGGGACTAATACAAACAAAGAAATGAGATTCTGTGGGTCGAATCGCTGGGTCTTTAAAACGCTACGCTTATCACTGTAACCAGAAACATCTCTATATTTCAAAACAGTATTGCAGTACCCGGCAATAAAATATTCCCTAGACATTGAGTTTTACAAAAAGATAATCAGCTTCGTAAACCACCGTCTCTGTCACTCACACCTATGATTGTAACGTTTTGTCACCGACTTGTCAGCCAAAGATTAATTTATTTTAAAGATTAATTTAGTAGCTACAAAACGTCACAACGGTATGAGTGACAGAGACGATGCTCTAAGAAGCCGAAGCTAGCTATTTATTGGCGGGTACTGTATACAGCATGTAACAAAAACCCTGTTGTTCACCAAAAGGGGTCACTGTACTCATCATTATGAACAACTTTTAATATGGGACCAACCCTGAAATCGCGAAAAAAAATCAGCTGTTCACATAACTCCACAAAATGTATGGAGCAGCAGATTTTTTTTTCGCGATTTTAGGACAAGTGTACCTCCTTGGTCTTCCGGTCGAGTTCCCTCTTCAGCTCGCCGGCGCGCTCGTTGAGCGCGGCGATGCGCTCCTCCGCCACCGCCAAGCTGTCCGCCTGCACGCCGATTGTCTCCTCTTTGTTTTGCAACTGTTACAGATACAATATAATAGGTACCTAGTTATTGTTAGTAGGTACCAACAATACACATACCTACTACTCCGAAAACAGACTGAGAACGTATCGGCCATATTAAACGTCAACAAGGGCCTCTTCTCTTGTTTAGCAGTAGAGTGCAGCACACTGACGGATATACTCACGATCTGCAGCGTGGCCATCAGTTTGTTGTGGTAGTAGGCCGCGCGTGCGCCCGCGTCGCAGGTCGCGCTCGTGCTGTCCACAAGGCTGCAGGTGGCACCGCTGTCCTTCACACATAGACATTGATATTAAACATTCAATATCGTAAGCTTGCCTCTAAATGTTATGTCATTTCGATTTCAAAACTTTTATAGAGTTAGCATCAAAAATATCGGGACGAACAAACTGTTCAAAATCATCTGAACAACTAAGAAAATTAAACTATAATTTATTATCATATGTCAATGAAACAAGCGTTGTTTCAGAATGAACACAGTACCTACCTACAAAGTTACAAAGTTGTTTCAAGGGTTGTTTCAATACACGACAACTGTTATCCCGGCAAGAATTTTATCCCATTCAGATAAAGTTTGATCATTTTAATTTTCTTGATTGTTCAAATAATTTTAACGGTCTGTTCGTCACGATATTTTTGATCCCATTTTATGCCCAGATTTATGCCCACAAATTCGGATTTATTTCAGAGAATCCTGCTGCGATTCCACGAATACTATTCCATAACCCAATTGAGTTCACTGAGACCGTTCCCCGTAAGACAATTGGGTTATTAGAAGTCAAGTGTTGACACACGCTCAGACTGCTGCGGACTGATGAACAATGATGTCAACTTGGTCTAGGACGTCAAACAGTCTATCACACAGTTTTTGTCGAATCTCCTGTTTTGCAAGCCAGCATGTCATTCTGTACCGACATGCCGTGTGATATCACCGCGAGAACTGCCAAATTGTTTGCGAACGTTCGAGGGAGAATAATATCATCGTGACATTCTCCCGGTGTCGGTACAGAATAGACAGGCTGATCAGTAAATCTGCTGTGAAATCTCAGGTTAGCTGTTGATTTAATGTCGGAAATAACAACAACCAATCGATTCACTTTAAAAGAGATTAAATTGCATATCTACGCTTTCAAAAACATGGATGGGGTACCTAAATCCTGAAAGAGGAACCAAAAGTAGATTCAGAAATGGCAATACCCATTCTTGATAATGTTTATTTTCTTCTACTTTTACCTTAATAGGATATTGCAACCAATTTTACACAGTCCAGCCAGGGGGCTAGCACGAATAACTTTACACAGTTCAGCCTGGGGACTAGCACGAATAATTTTGACGTATGGTATCGTAAACGAAGCGAATTTTGAATCTAAAATACAGCAGTCCTAGATGCTAGAACATTTTTATGAAATTTCATACAATTTGCGCATTTTAATAAATACAGAGACATAAATACCTAAAGTATTTAATTTAAATAATTATTGTGTAGCAAACGTAGGATATTTTCAATTCAAAATAAGTTTACGTTTACGATACGCAACATCAAAATTGTTCGTGATGGGCCTCTGAATTCCAAGCGTGATGTTCTGTTATTTTATAAACAATCCATCACGGACTTACATCATTAGCTCACGTCGAACCACCCAGTACTAAATGAGCTATCGACAGGTACACCACACACCGCTATCCAATCTTCCATATCCAATCATCATCACTTCCACGTGTTAGCAAGACGCTCTACAACTATTTATTTACCTCCCGACCTTTCAGTGAAGCGATGAAGTGTGGAAATACCTTATGGTGTAAGATGTTAGATACTGGAGTGTAATGTTATAAGTCTGACATGAAATACATTTTAACCCGTCATAAACTCACAATTTGCTTATTCTTTGACGAATTAAGAACACAAGGCTAAGCAGATAATTTCAAATCCCCGTTTGACCTCCTTAAGTTTTAAGTTGTGAGTGAGTGGTACTTCTGGCTCTTTTCCAATTCGTTATCCTGGATTACGAAAAAACACGCGAATGGACACTAAGCTCAACTAATATTTATTATATAACTAGGAGTACCTCTACCTATGTATGCTCAATGGTGATTGTAGTATTGTAATTGGCCAATCAAGCCAGCAATTTACCCCATCTGAATTTATACCTCTTGATCTGATAGTAACGAAGATAAAACCTAACCAATATTGATGTTGAGGAAATCGTTAAAGACCGCCGTAAAGGGTACGGCAGTTAAAGCCAAATATTCCTAATTGAGGTTGCGATAAAATTGATCAAAGGTAATTTTGGAGAGCGCTCGCTCCTAATGGGGTTTTCACTCAGGAGTTACGACAGCACGAAAGTGCGGACGGATAGGATGGCGCCGGAGTCCGGACTCGGCTGTGGTGTGATGTTTGTGGTGGGACTTTGGGTTCGTAAATAGGTACAGCTTGTAAATATCCACTGCTAGAGGTTCGCTACTTCTACACGTTACAATAGATCAGTGGCTCCCAACCTTTTTTGCGTTAAGCCTACCCGGATTAAGAAAAATGTACTCATGCCCTTTTTTCTCTTTTCATTGTATATTAACAATAACAAGTCATTTTCACAACAAACATTTCTCAATTTTAATCATAATCAAGTACCTACTTAAATTAGGTAATAAAACTTTGTTTACTCCTAAGAATACAATTTACGATTTAAGACTTCAAATGGATTTTTCTTATGAAGAAGCCAATAACCGCTTATCCTAAAGTGGCAAGAGCAAGACAATTGTTGACCAAAAATATCTGAAAACAGTTTAAACAATCAATAAACAGAAAAAAATAACTTTTAAATCTAATCCAATATTCTGTATCAAAGCACCGCCATCGCCAGTCACAACAAACCATAAATGTAATTACCACATAACAACAACACAACACTAGTCCGCACTTACTTTAGTAACATCACTAGCGTCCGAGTCTCCACACATCAAGAGTCCATTGAACATCATGTTAATATGTACACCTCACAACAACGTTATTGACAAACAGTGACGTTGAACAACGTGCGCGTACGCAGCAGTCTGCGCGCGAATGGATGCGCCGACGATGCGCGACGCTGCACGCGCCTATATTTAGATCGTCGTAAATAGTCATTTTTGAAGGGACGGTGGCCCACTTGTTCTTTATTCTCATAGCACACCTGTTGGGGTGGACAGCGAGTTTGTGTTAGCAAAAAATAAATTTATAAATTTATCCTACTTTTGCGGTGCCTTTCTACCAAAGATGTGCTTATAAGCTGTACCTATAGCTAAGGGTGTGTATGATATCCACCAATAAGGATCGGATTTTCATAGCTTAGCACTGGTGGAAACGGGTTCAACGAATCTATGTCGTTTATATGGAGGGATGCGAGCTAGGGATGCGCGAGTGTAGCTATGTGCAAAGTAGAGTAGACGACGTACCATGTAGATGCATCGCTTAGCTCGGGTCGCGCATTTTCCTCGCACAGCGCATCATTATAGCACATCTTACCCGCTCCGCTACACCGCTTAGCTTTGATGGAAACGGCATAGTTTCGTAGGTTAGCTTTGAACTCGCTCACCGCTTAGCTACCTCGCATATTTTTGGTGGAAACCATCCTTATTCTGATCTTATTGTATCAATACTAACCATCCACTCAGTTTCAATCATTCTTACCAATTAAATGGAAAGCAGCGAAGTCTTTGCCTCGCAATAGAACATTTCAGGATTTTTAAAAATATAAGTAGGTACTTACAGGAAGAAACTAGCTAGAAAAACTGGTACGAACCACAAACGACAAGAACAAACTTATTCCTCACAAAAACACCACCCTGTATGCGCAGGTAATTCATTAGTTAAAAAGCGCGGCGCCGGCGCATGTTGCGGGCATCGGTTTCCGACGGCGACGTCCGCTCGTTTCGTCACACTCACAACACGAGATAAACATAGACGATACAAATCTTCTACATTATGTCGTTAATATCGAATTAATAGTTCTTCATTTGTATTACTAGAGATACCAAAGATTAAATCTCGGCTTCTCAAAATCGTCTTTTCATATAAGCAGTGCTGTAACTAGGGTGGTGGCAGCGGTGCCCAGGCATAGGGCGCAGACCCTGGAGGGGCGAGAAATGATCAGACCAGAGCGCCTAACATGCGCACCGTGACAAAATTTTGTCGACGCTTTTATCGTGCATTTGTCTCATATTCGCACGAGTAAGAGCGAGACAAAACAGTCGATAAAATTTGTCGCGGCGCGCATGTTAGCCCTACAGGACCAAGTATTCATTTTATATTATTCAAGGGTCATGCATGGTGGTTATAGTACCTAACATACATAATAATATATTATAATACCTATTATTTATTGCTTATTTCATAAAGGTGTAGACGCGCTCTACTATCAGATTATGAAAGGGGGCCCAGTTATAGAACTAAGCTCGTACAGGGCGCATAAAAGGCTAGTTACGGCACTGAACATAGGCAGATGTTCCTACATAGTTACAGGTTGAAAAATCGGCTGAAGGCCCACCCAGCTGATGGTAAATAGACAGTTCTAATATAGAACAGTTAGAACCTAAGAAAATTAAACAGAATCGTTCAGGATTTTTTATTTGGAATGAGAGTTATCATCCATCAGGCAAGTGTTTTAAGTGTCAACGTTCTAAGCAAGAATGCTTGCGATTATATTATTCATGATTTTATCTGTCGTTTACTACGAGCTAAATGTGCAAATTACATTATGTGAAATACAAGTGTTAACGAACGTACTATGTTGTTAATAGATACCTACTAATATACTGCTGTATTCACATCTAAACAAATGTTTAAATGTCTTACCTTTACGACGCTGCCGCACGCTCGATGCTTTACCTCTTTTTTAATTTGCCTGAAACAAATGAACATTGATCAAATTCGGACGCTGTGAATTTTACAGGCTGACATAATGAAATAACTCACGTTATTATCCCTGCAGAACGCACCGGTTTAACCTGGAGAGTCAACAAACAACATTTAAGTAGGTATGTTATTTCGTAATTAGTATACAGTTACAATTGTTTTTCAATGCCGGTGCTAAAATATAAGTAATGGAAAAAAATGCTCTTGTTTTGGCTTTGCCGAAGTTTACCAGTAAAATAACAGAAATAGGCAAGAGCGTAGCCAGGTACAGGCAGGGGTGGCAGCCCCCCTGCCTGTACCTGTTTCTTCTATTTATTATTGTGTTTCTTGCCTACGCCCTCCTGAACATAATCCTGGCTACCTTGGAAATAGGATTAGTCAGAGCTATTACGGCCCCTTTTATATAGGACTTGAACATAACTGGCGAAATGTGGGTGTACTATACAACTCTGTTTATCCCTTCGGGGGATACATGCGTGATGTTATACAGGATGGCAGGTTAGACAGTGGAAATATTTTAGGGGTCATTGCACTCATCATTATGAACAACTTTTACTATGGGACCAACCCTGAAATCCCGAATAAATAATCAGCTGTTCCATACATTTATGTGCACATAACTCAACAAAATGTATGGAACAGCTGATGTTTTTTTCGCGATTTCTGGGTTGGTCCCATAGTAAAAGTTGTTCATAATGATGAGTACAATGGCCCCTTAAAATATTTCCACTGTCTAACCTGCCACCCTGTATAATGAGTAACTCACCTTCAAATTGTCCGAGTACTTCTGGTTGATGCAATGACCCCTGAAACCAGGTCGGCGATATAAAAACGTCCGCGAGTCGTAAACGCACGAACCGCGTCAACATAGCATAGCTAGCATGTTGCACGGTATATTTAGATCAGGGTTCCCAACCGGTGGTCCGCCAGAACTAAATTAAGGTCCGCGGATCAAAGTTATATCATCCAATAATAAAGGACAATGCCGGGGGGCATACCAATTTGTGACGCGGAGTGTCACAACAAAGTTCATAAAATTACTCGTTTTTAGGGTTCCGTACCAAAATGGTAAGAAGGAACCCTTATGGTGCGACTTCGTCTGTCTGTCTGTTACAGCTGATTATTTCAGCAACTACTACTCTAGGTCCCTGGTTATAAAAAGGTTGGGAGCCACTGATTTAGACGGAGATAAAATATAAGCCAGCCCTTTATGGGGTTGTCTTACAGGAGATCACCCATGAAAAATTAATGTTGAAGGCTATAAAAATATCGTATTAGGACGAAAGTAAAACTTATAATACCACTGAAAGTTCAAGCGAGCATAGTATCAAACTAATGAGACATCGCTACAATAAAAATGTATATTTATAATTCTTCTGTAGGTACGTGTATTTGTCACTGAACTCCTCCTAAACGATTGGACCGATTTTGTTTTTTTTTTGTGTGTTTGAGTAGATCCCTGGATGGTTTAGATTCACAATTGGATTCCATAGGTGGCGCTGATCAGGTTCTAGGAAATATTGCTAAACCCGCTAATAGCAGGCAAGCTAACATTCGGGCAGGAAGTCTGTCGGATGCGCTAGTATGTTATAAATAGTTTATTTAAGGTAAAAGACAAAACACGCCTCACCTAGGGCTCGAACCTCCGCTCTTCTTGGCCTCATCATTAAAGTACAACTCCTCAACGCATCCGGACTTATCCGCCGTCCCCTTGGTCTGAAGTTCTACGCAGCGCGCCAAAGATAAGTTCTTCAAACAACGTCTAGGAGACTCTTTTCTCACTAAGCAACGTCTAGGAGACTCTTTTCTTATTAAACAACCCCTAGGAGAACCTTTTCGGGAACTGCTAGAGTCCGTTAAGTTTTTTCGGGAAGTGTTCCTGCATGGTGAGGGCTTGAAGTGATGTTGAAGGTCGGCTATCGAGGCGTCTGATACCAGGATCGGGGCTGATGTGGACTGCAAACATTATTCAGTAACAAATGAAGTATGAAGAAAATGTTTTTAAAGAATGTTAGGCTACATCGTCGACAGTCAATTGCTGGACATTAGATATGTCAGGCGCGGATACAGGGGGAGGATGGGTGCAATTCCCTCCCCCTGAATTATGAATATTACATTATTTCATTTTTATTTATAAGTTTAGAACGAATTTTCAGGTAGACAGGTAAAAAAATCGCACATAGAAATTGCCCCCCTCACCCCACAACGAAATCCTGTATCCGCGCCTGACATGGCCTCTCCATAAAGATATGTATTTCTGCGGTGGATTCACGGAAACCATCTTCAACTGTATTATTTCCATAACCCACTAATCCTAGTAAGGAAGTTAATTAACTAACAAAAATAATTATACACATCCATAACAATTTGCGACGCTTAATTACAACCTGACGCGTTCTACCCGCGCTACATCAAAGTAAATTACAAATAAATTATAAATAAAACAAAAAAACAAAATAAAACGCACTCTCTCTATGACGGATATGTCGGGCAGGGACGTGGCGCACGCGCTCGCGTTGGGCGTCGACGTCTGCGCGTGCGACGACGTGCAGGCCTGGGCGAAATGAAACAAATAAAAAATAGACAACTGTACAACAGCTTTTATTAGCAGGAAATTTAATAAGCAGAAAGCTTTGCACTTAAAAAATAAATCGGTTTGTTTTTAGATATGAAACACAGCGATGACATGGCGTCGCTGCGCCTTCAAAAATCGCAGTTTTTTTTTTCGATTGTTAGTTTTTGATGCTATCAAGACTGCATCAAAAACAAACCAACAAAAAAAAAAAACAAGAGATTTTTGTAGGCGCTGCGAAGTAGGTTAGTTATTCACAATTTATATTTTTGGAGTTTCATTAGACTTCATTATATTTCTTACCTTTATTTTTTGTACAATCTTGTTTTATAGTAACAAAAGTAAAATAATGTTTTTGATCCGATTAAATTATTGTGGTGGGGCCACTAATGAACAGAACGGTCCAAACACAGGATACTTAAATAAATCAATTTAGCGCTCATTAGATATAAACTGTAGTGATCAAAGTGTTGTTAAGTATGTGTGAAATAACTTACCTTTCCTATTCAATAGTAACGGCACTTTATCACTGAGTATAATAACAATAAATTGCGGACATCACAAATATTCTGTGGGCACTCCGTGCTCACAGAATATTAAAATTTGTACGATGCAAAATAGGCCACGGACGAGGAAGCCGCGCGAAGGAAATAAACTCGAAAGGCGCTAAGACTAACTTATTCATCATTTTGACGATGTTCATATTCTCATAATTATTATTTATCTACGTTAACGAAATCGAACCTCGGCGCACTAAATATCTACCTGTATCTTACGCCTCTTATTGAAATCATTTGACTTTCTATAGAATACTTTCTTTAGCATAAAATTTTAGGTTACCTACCGTAACCGACTGGAATTTAGAAATGTCTTAATCTAGGCACCTATTTATAATTTTACGATTTTAATTCAATAACGCAAAAAGTAGTTTCACGAGAAATGGCACTTCCAGCGAGTATCACGGTGTTATGTAGGTAAGTATTAAGATTGATAAGATCTTACATTACCTACATTATTTTTCTTTATTATACATTCAGTGCAGCAGGAAATGTTATCATTGGATATTTACTGGAGAAACAAAAAAAAGTTGGCATTGTCAGACATCTCTACAAAAAAAACCGGCCAAGTGCGAGTCGTACTCGCGCACCGAGGGTTCCATATCATTCTTGGACGTATAAAGTGAAAAAAACCGAACCGCATAACTATGTTTGTTTGTGAAGGAATTTTGATGATTTTGAAAAAACTGTACTAGTTAGGAACATCGTTTTATTTTTGGTGCAATATTTGGGTCAATTCCTATCAGCTCTAATTATTTCAGATTTTTCGCTCCGCAAACTTCGGAGATAAGGGGGCGAATGGTATTTTTTCAGACATTCTACATCATATGTCGAAAACTGTGAGACATAAAATAAAATGAAAAAATATTTTGAAATGTGCAGATCAATCCCTTTCATATGATATGCCACTTGACCTAGTAACCCCACTTTAAAATTTTGGACCCCGCTCCGGCCCCTTTTGCAATGAAAATAAAAATATTTTTTGACTTTTTTCATTTGCAATAAAGTTGAGCAAGCATTTTTATAACCGTTTCAAATTTCAAGTCGATAGCATTAGTACCTAGTTGCTGAAATAAGCAGGTGTGACGTGTGACAGACAGACAGACAGACAGACGAAGTCGCACCATAAGGGTTTCTTTTTTACCATTTTGGTACGGAACCCTAAAAATGATAAAGACATAATTCCCATTTAAAAACTAATAAAAACTAAAACGAAACTTTAATACCATAAACCGTACAACAAAGCATCAATCAATATGAATGGCGTCGTCGTGCGACAAGTCGCCGGGCGTGCAGCAGTCGTGCGACCGGAGCGCGTCGCGCTTGCGGCGCGGCTGCGCGCGCACGCACGCGATCGTCACCGAGTCGTACGACGCGCACGACGCGCGAGGATACTCGCCGGAGCCGCTTACCAAGTCTTTGGACTTGACGCTCGTGAGCTCTGACGTTTCTTTTAGCTGTGGATAAAATATAGCGCTGTTTATTAGTTGGGGATTGGACACAGAATCTAGATTAGTTACAAGTGTATTAAAATACTTATTATTTTAAAAACGTAAAGCCAGCAGAGCCGAGGCCTTAAACAAGTAACTTTTCTGTTGGCGTTAACGTCAAACGCTATGGATAAAATGTATGGAAGTGACATTAAATTTGTGAGTCACGTGACTTTTCCGCAGGTCTATAATGTCATTGCCATACATTTTGTGCTTATTGTTTGGCGTGAACGCTAACAGAAAAGCAACTTGTCTAGGTCCTCTGTTCGCGCAGATGGCTTTCAGTGAATGATAATTGTTTTTAAACTTTCGCCAATTGTACACATGTTTTCTAATTAAATCGGGACTTTACGCGCACACAACTAATCAAAATAACAGTATTCTGACAAATCTCTACGTTTCGATCAAGTTGCATTGACCGTGGTCACGAGAAGTTACCTTGGCCTTGGCTTGCTTGAGCTGGCGGCGCATCTCCTTGATGATGTGGTCCCTGAACTGCGCGCGCATGTGCGCGTCGCGGTACTGCTGGTCCAGCGCCGCGCACACCTGCCGCATGCAGTGCACCTCCTCCGACAGCGCCACGTTCACCTTGCGCAGCGCGCGGAGGCTGTCGCCGCTCGACTACACCAAATACATGCCATAAACGTAATGATTCTACGTTGCTTGGCCGTTTTCCACCGATGGTGGGTACTCAAATGGTGACCCGTGAGCCAAAATGTTCTAGGACTGTAGTATTTTAGATTCAAAGTAGATTTGTGATTAGAATGTTGATTATAGTTCTAACGTTAGACTGTGTGTGTATGTTTGTTACTTCTTCACGCTGAAACGGCTAGACGGATTTGGATGAAATTTGGCAAAGAAGTATCCTGGGACCTGAAAACACATAGGCTACTTTTTATCCCGGAAAACGCGGGCGAAGCCGCGGGCGGAAGCTAGTATTACAATAATTGTGGCGCCACATTTGAAACGTGACACATTTAACGCACCCGTATATCTGCGCGCAGCACGCACACCAAGGACACTTTTGTAGCGGATGAAGTTTGTATCCCTGCCTGCCTAGCATGACCACGATAGAAACGGGTTTTGTCTACATAGAAATAGACAAAGTGACAGATTGTAGACACATTTCTACGTTTTATGAATGAAACGGTAGAAATGTTTCTACAATCTGTCACTTTGTCTATTCTTCTGTAGACAAAACCCGTTTCTATCGTGGTCATGCTAGGCCGGCTGGTGTGCGTGCTTGCGCGCAGATATACGGGTGCCTTAAATGTGTCGCACAGAAATGTGGCGCCACAATTATCGTTATACAAGTGTATGTCTGGTGTGCGGCCCGGCTTGTAGAATTATGTCGACCCGAAGAATAGAAACAAAATCGGTATAAATCTTTCTACAATCTGTCATTTGCCTATTCTTCCGTCGACAAAACCCGTTTCTGGAGTGGTCATGGTACACGTGCAGCTTTACCGAAAAACGACAATACCTTGAGGTTGTCCTCCATCTTGCGCACGCGCTCCTGGTACTTGAGCGTCTCGTCGCGCAGCAACTCGCCGATATCCTTCACCGGCTCCCAGTCGCCGCACTGGGCCGCACACCAAGTGAACACGTAGTCAGCGACATAGCTCGGTTAGCACTCGTTTTAAAAGCATGTCTAATCTACACTTATAATGAGAAAAGATTTGTGTTTTTGTTTGTAACTCAAAAACCGACCGATTTTATTTATTTGACCGATTTACGAGTAGAAAGCTTCATTATCACTGAGTAGGGTAGACTGGGTACAGTTGTGACAATTTTCATTTGATGGCCAATAATTTTGTTAGTGTAGCAGTTAGCTGTAAAAAAGAAGTTTTATATTATGAAGAGTACATTTGCCTACGCATGAAAACTAAAGTAGTATTTCTATGTACTATGGTTAACTCACAGGAGTAAGTAAGAAAAAAAAAGAAAATGTCACAACCGACCACACCGCAAGGGCGGTTGTGACAGTACTTGGGGTCGTTAGTGACAGGTTCAAAAATAAACCAAAATGCTCATCCATCACTTTTATTGCATGAAATATCCATTCTACTCTAAAAAGTTAACGTTTACGTAACACAAGAACATTTATGTTTATAAGGAATAAGGCACTGTAGCATCTGTAGCTATTTTAACAAATCTTCTTAAAGCAGTCTAATAGCTTATAACTAGTTCTTTTTACTATCAGTCCAAAAAAACTAACTAAAGCATTCTAATTAAACAATATAATGTTAAAATACAAACTAATCACTAAAAATGTTAATCACAATCAACTTCTTCGAAAAAATGGAACATTTGTGTAAGTAGGTATCAACATAGGTACCTACAACATAAAAAAATAGAAGAAACGTTCATTTGAAATTTTAAATCTGAATAAAAAGACATTGAAGATCTAGTCAGAGTTACCAAAATCACATCACACACATTTTAATTTTGTCCCAACCGTACCCAAAGCACTCCTTCGCAAAAAAAACAACCACTATGGCAATATAAAATAATGTAAGTACAAAGTAAGCACTGCTATTTAACAACTAATGTATAATTAATAACGAAAAAGAACACTCATTACCGTATATGTACGCATATAACAACAATCACTAAAAGAAATCGAATAAAAATACTTACTTTTGACTGTTAAAAAGTAATGAGGGCCTCTGTTAACGTCAAAGTCGTGCGTTGGTTGACGCAATACTGTGAAACACGTTCAGACCCCCATGGCGCTTCCCTCTCCCTTTACACCCTCAACGGTATTCCTTATAGTTTCGCTAATATTGCGACTGTCACAACCGTAACATGGCACAACCGTACCCAGTCTACCCTAATATGGGCTAGGTACTTAATTGTCCCGAAAAACGCAGTTCCTGTGGGCCACGCGGACAAAGTTACGGGAAAAGTGCTGTTTTATATTCTACAAAATCGGTAATATTATATTCTACAAAATCGGTAAACCAACTCTTTACTATTTTGCATGAAATGGTGAAAAACAGTAACAAATAATTTGTCAATGTACCTATATAATATATTGTAGGTAAATGATGCAAAAAGTATGTGTTAATCGACTTATGTCACTGGCTGTACCATACAAAACAGTGCTTTGCATTTTCAATGTATAGTAAAAACGTATTTTAAAAACGAAAATACGATTACAACTCTACTTCTTTGATGTTCTATTGGCTATTATTTTGACTGGCCGAATTCGATATTATTTCCAAAAAAGCATAAGTGGGTATCTATTAATTACAGTGAAATCGATGCAATTGTACCATGTACCATGTGTTTGGACCGAAGTAATAAAAATATTTATTGTTATCTACTATATAAAAATAAGTCGGGTTTTCCTTCCTGACGCTATAACTCCAGAACGCACGAACCGATTTCGAAGGTTTTGCATTCGTTGGAATGGTCTCGGGCTTCGTGAGGTTTATAGGAAAGAAAATTCAGGAAAATTTCAACAGAAAAGCGGGAAAATCTGGTGGCGAAACGGAGTTCGCCGGGTTTGCTAGTTAAATATAAAAGAGACTTAAAAACAACGGACACGGGCGCGATTTGAACCGCAACCTCTGCCGCACCGTGGCGTCGCTCTAACCAACTGAGCTACTGTGTCCCGCATCAGATGAAATTTAAAATCTCTTTGAATACTTACTTTAACTAAAATATTTAAACATTTCTAAGTAATACATCAACATTGTAGTGAGCATACCTCGGTTCCCGTGCAGCACATGCCCGCCATCACCTCGGCATCTTTCTTGGACACCTCGCTGCCAACAAGAGATTAGCTAATGAATCATTTGTACAGTGCCACTGTAACGGGCCATGCCCCACCATACCACAGATAATATAACCCTCCATCTGTCGCATTTAAAAAATCCGCCTCATTCAGGTCGAAATAAATTGTGTCTGTCAAGTGCGACAGAAGAACGAATACGTAGAGATGCCTCATTTTATACAAAGAAACGTGTCAACCGTAACTCGGGCTACCCTTGGGCTATTAATTTTTTCGTGCTTTGAGGATTTTTTTAATTAGAACAATTTTTCATGGTAAATTTTTTAATGTTCTGAATGTTACACAAACTTCTTTAACAAATCGGTACATATTAAGCCACTTTCGAACAAAGATGAACAATAACAATACAAAGTATTTTTGTATCGTTCGTTTGTCAGCCGGATTTCGTCTGTCGTGCATTTAAAATCTATCACAGGATGTCGTTCGGGGTTAACATGTTTTAATACATTGTATTTTTAGTTCAGTTTCCCCTTTTTAGACTAAATCACGAGTCCCAAATCCCCCATGTGTATCTTCTATACTATTATAAAATTGTAAAAAAGTCGTGTCCGTACATTGAAGATATTCCAGAAAAAGCAGTCGGAATAGGGTAGATACTGCCGGTACTGGGACATAACCATAGGTACCCAAAAATATTTATTTTGAAATTTTTGTCTGTTTGTTCGCGCATCGCGCAACAAGTACTAAACGAATTTTGATGTGGGTTTTACAATTCGATAGCTTGGGCTCCAACAAGCCACGTTTCATCTAATTCCGGTAAGATAAACCAGAGTCCTCTTGGTAGTAATAGCCACCCTACAACGGAGGTCATTTAAACTGGTCATTTCATTGTAGTCCACGCGGACGGAGTCGCGGGCAAAGTCTAGTAAAACAATAAAACTCACGGCGTATGATACTCGCAGCTGGACATCTCCTTGCGCAGGTTCATGATGGTCTGCTCGTAGGCCTCCGCCTCCTTGTTCAGCTGCCTTATCTTTCTGCAAAACATTTTGTACTTAAAGTGGATCCGTCAAGGTGGTTCGATGCCACTAGTACCATTAACAGTTCCATGATGGAACAAGGTACTGATGTTGTTTTTAATCACTAGTTCCATTTTAAAAGAAACTGAAAATAATGGAACTAATGTTGAATTTTGCTATCACTACTTCCAAATTATTATTTTAGAGTAGTTTCATCACCACAAGTAATGAATGAAGATGGTTTTTGCAGTTTACAGTATGTTATTCAGGCGAATAGTTTCAGAGATAACGCGATGTAATCAACGCGCGACGGAGTGATTTAATATAATTTGTGTAATTGCTTCATAGGAGTGAATTTCGCGTGACTCGACTCATAAGGATAAACTAAACTTTACCCGTGCGAAGCCGGAGCGGGCCGGCTAGTATTTAATAGCACATAAGATTACCTGTCTTTGGCTATGTTCTCCTTGTACAGGGTCTCGTTCAACAGTTTCAGCTCCGACACTTTGCCGCATGTTATGTTCTTCGAACTCCTCTGTATCGTAACGTAACATTTATCATTATATAGATTTATGTCAATAACATATTTAATATTTGGTTAATAATAAAACTATTATTTTTCTGGTGCAGTCGTTTTGTTATGAATTTTCTTATTAACCCACCTACTTTACTTTCAAATAAAGTTTTTTGGTGTTCCATGGCAAAAATGGAACCCTTCTAATTTCGTCCTGTCCGTCTGTCCGTCGGTATGTCACAGCCATATTTTAATCGGAGACTATCGGCACTTTATGATGAGGAAGGTACCTAGATACAGAACCCTACACTGTGCGTGGTCCGACACGCATTTGCCTGTTTTTAGGGGTCCGTACCAAAATGGTAAAAAAGGAACCCTTATGGTGCGACTTCGTCTGTCTGTCTGTCTGTCACACCTGGTTATTTCAGCAACTACTAATGCTATCGACTTCAAATTTGGAACAGTTATAAAAAATGCTTGTCCAATTTTATTGCAAATGAAAAAAGTCAAAAAATATTTTAATTTTCATTGCAAAAGGGGCCGGAGTGGGGATCCAAAATTTTAAAGTGGGGTTACTAGGTCAATTGGCATATCATATGAAAGGGCTTGATCTGCACATTTCAAAATATATTTTCATTTTATTTTATGTCTCACAGTTTTCGACATATATGATGAAAAATGTCTCAAAAAATACCATTCCCCGCCCCCTTATCTCCGAAGTTTGCGGAGCGAAAAATCTGAAATAGTTAGAGCTGATAGGAATTGACCCAAATATTGCACCAAAAATAAAACGATGTTCCCAACTAGTACAGTTTTTTCAAAATCGTCAAAATTCCTTCACAAACAAACTTAGTTATGCGGTCCGGTTTTTTTCACTTTATACGTTCAAAAATGTTACGGAACCCTCGGTCGCGAGTACGACTCGCACTTGGCCGGTTGTTTTTTTCTAAGGCAGGATCACTCCGCCTGGAACTAATAACATGATACTGGTTTACGATACTGGCAAGTAAGGTGCAAGAAATAACACATTTATAAATCGTGAAAAAATATAATGTATAATCAAAATATGTAAAAAAAAAAAACAATAAAATCGAAAAGTTCTATCCAACTCTGTAATGCCGACTGTTTTTATATCTGTTGAAGTCTTGTTTTAAGTTAGTGCGTGGCTTCGCCGAGTCTCCCTGCTCCAGCTTCTTTTGTCGCCTGCGCAATGATAGTGTGGCATTATTATCGACATAGTCTAAAATTTCATGAAAATTAAGCTCAGTAGTTCTTTACCTACTGATAAAAATTATAAAACATTCTTTGATTTTGCTCTACAACCATTAGAACGCTATAGTTTCTTATTATAGAAATAGGTTAAAGGGCAACGCAGACGACAGACTCTTTGTGCGATCGAGTCTGCAGCGCTTTGCAGCGCTCGAACAATCTGCGAAACTTAGTGCACAGGATGTTCGAGCTTTACAGTAATATAGCTTATACATCAGAATAAAATATCTATAGGTAGGTACCTACCTAGGCTACCTATTATCCCGGAAAACGTGGGCGAAGCCGCGGGCAGAAGCTAGTAGTTTATAAAGCAATACTATCGATACTATCATGGTCTTTTTTGGATCAAAACGATGAATAGTGGAACTATCGATCGGCAACACTAGTGCCTGGGCACCACCGGCACCGCCATAGTTACAGCACTGGCTACAAAATATCTGATGCCGACTCACCACTCAACGGAGCCGAATATATCGGACTCCGTGACTTCGAAGAAGTGTATCCCGTCCAGGGTGCAGTAGTCGAACTCGCGGAGCCTGCGCAGCACCTCCACGAGCCCGCGGAGGTCGGAGTCCTTCCGCGCGAGCCGCCGCCGCAGCGCCGCGCCCTCCGCGCGCAGCTCGCACACCACCTGACGGAGACCAGCCCGCTTAGCATGACCAATTCTATCTCTATTCTACCAAAGAATCGACAAACTTCTTTCTATCCAACTCGTTATCTCTACTGCCCGAGCACGCGGCGGCGCGCGTACCAGACTTTTGTCTACTGAAGAATAGAAACATTTCTTCTCTTCTTTGTATGCATAAAACGGTAGAAATCTTTCTACAAACTGTCACTTTGTCTATTCTTCTGTAGACAACCCGTTTCTATCGTGGTCATGCTAAGGGTGCAGGGGTTCGAAGGTTAATTGACACAAGACACCTACTTCAAAGACAGGTTTTCTTAAAGTTCTCCTTTGGGGAGGTAACTCCTGATTCAGGAAAGTAAGAATAGCTTTATTAGGTCTAACATCAGGTGGTGTTCGAGTAGGTTTTAATAACAAAACGACTGCACCAAACGCATAATAAGCGGTATACCTATTTAAAGAGTGTGTCACGTGTCGAAACTATTATTCAAGTGATGATGAGAAAATTAACGTAGGTAAGTAGTAGGTAGTTTATGTCCTGGATCCATAGATTTGATTAAAGTTTTAAGGTTTTGATTTTCAATCCTTAGCCCCCCTTCCCCCAAATAATATCTGGGACCCCTACCCTCTCCCCCCTCCCTAAATAATTTTTGGATCCGCCACTGTAGGTAAGTAAGTAAATATGATTTTACTTACCTACCTACCTTGAATATTGAGCCATAAACATTACCAGGCTGACATAGTGTAGGTACAGCCATACCTCGCTGTTCTTCCGTCGCTCCAGCAGCAGCCGGCTGGTGGCGTCGGCCTCCAGCTCCTCGACGGCGCGCGCCAGCAGCGTGTTCTGCCCCACCAGGTCGCCCACCCACGCGCGCAGCACCTCCACCTGCAGCTGGAGCACCACCAAATACCGCATCATACTCAGCCCTCAAGCGTAGATACAGAGTGGGGGGGGGGGGTTGTACTCATTGCACTCACCCCCCCCCCGTATCCGCTGACTCGCGAGTTCACGACCGAAGCACTATTTTTTTCACTACTTTCAAAAAAAATTTTTGAATCGTCATAAGTTTTAAAATCACATAAAAATTGCCCCCCCTGAACAAAATCCTGTATCCGCGCCTGATGTTCGTCCTTCTCTTGAAGACTGAATAAGGGCCGAACTATAAAAGACGTGTCAATGCTATCAGTGTTTTAATATGACAGAGACGCAGCAATATTAGGTACCTACAGGACGAATAGTACCACGCTTTCTTCACAACAGAACAATGATACCTTCACCACTTCATAATGCGGCCCCTGCAGAACAACTGGTTGACCCACGTAGGTATCACCGAATACATTGTTGAACATGGGTTTCATTTATTGATTCAATAGCCATAATATCACTTATTAGGTAGGTACGCTTAACAAAAGATTTTATGATCAGTTAGTTGTTCACGGTACTGCCTTCATATCGGTATTGTTTGTTTCGCGCTAATACCTACCTGGAACTACCAGTCGGATTCAAAAAAAATATTCGTATAATGATAGCCAAATTCATAAGGAATAATATAGGCTTTTTAACATCACGCTATGACTCTTAGGAGCCGAGCGAAATGAAAAATAGTCAGAAAGAACGGTAAGCGAAACGATAGCGCGGGTAAGTAATCCGATTTCTTCCAAATTAAACGACAGGTGAAGGTGACACAGCTATTGACTCATAAAACTCACCTGCAACTTAGTGGACCCTGAAGCCCTATCAATATGTTCCATCTTCTGCTCATACAGCCGCTGTATTTCCTTCAGGATCTCCAGGGTCGCCCCCCCCTTGCACACGCACACCCCCGGGTCCCGCTCGGCGAGTTCACTCTCCACCACGTTCTGATCCATCGGGAATTATAGCCGTTTCTAAAGATACTCAAGGTACTGTTGCATTGTAAAAAATGTGCGAAATTAAGGCTGGCTGTAAGGCTGTGTCACTTTTGATAGATGATCTTTTCTTCTGTAGAAGTTTAAGGCGTGCGTTGGTAATAAAAGAGGTTTTATATGTGAGAAAGAGGTATTAAACCTCTTTGATCATACAGGTTAATCTAGGGCCGCATGATAGTTATTTGTTATACAAGAGTGCAAAGTTACTTTTTAACCGCGTGCTCAATTTTGATGACCGAGCAAGCGAAGGATTCTAAAATTGAATCACGAGCGCGTTAGCGAGGGAATCAAAAGAGCACGAGGTGAAAAATCCACGTGCAACACGTAACTTTTCATCCCAGCTCAGCGAGGAAAAAAGGTTTTATTATTAATTCAGCACCATCGAGGTAGAAGTAAATAGGTTTAATGATGTTTTGAATTCACAAACTTAGTGCTTTACCACTGCTTTACCTATGGATAAATACTAATGACTTAGCAGACGCCCAAAAATGCTAACTGATGACTTGGCAGCATGGTCTCAGACCTTAGCCTGTTCCGTCAGGAACGCCAACTAATTAAAAAAAAACTTAGTGCACACGATGTTCTAAATTTAATTTACTTTATCCTCTAGAGAATAAAAACGGCTTTAGCACTCAGATATCGAAGCGCAAAAATACACTTTCCGAGATGGTGGGATGAAAAAAATATTGGATGGGTAGGAATCGGGCCAGTAGGGACCTACCGCTAGTTTTTTTTGCAAATTCGATGACGAAATATCTCATTTTTTTTAGCATTTATTCCCACGGTCTATGACATCAAGGTTTTTAGATAAAGCGGAATCCATTATAATAAAACTACAAGTACTCTACAAGTGTGTATATTTGGATTATATTAATTTGGCTAATTCTTTGTACCTAGTGTATATTCACAGTAAGCTTCTATACCTAGTGTTTCACACGACATATACATACATACATTTACAGCGACATTAACATTCGTTTACAATAAAAAATGCTCTCAAGATCATGTGACAGAGGTTCATAACGATTTCTAACCAATTTTTCTATAATTCTTGCGTCCAACTTAGAGGTTATTGATAAACGCGAGACTCGCGTTTAACTCTAAACTAAGCAAACATTGCAATTCGTGCCCTGTAGCATCGACCACGAACATTTGGTTCGTACTTGTGGACGTAAATTAGCGAACACGAACACCATACGAACAGTTTTTAATGAACACAGTGTTCGTTGTTTATCAGTGGTACGCACATGCGAACAAAGTGTTCGATGTTACACCATGTTCGTGTTCGATCGTGCGCACACGTTTATACGATTTCATTAAAAAATACGCTTCTGCGCTACCGAGAGGTTCTCTCGCCGTGCGCGCGTCCACCAATGTACTATCAGACAAATCTTGATCTGAACACCTTAAGGACTATACTTGCTTGCAGCGCTTGGCCGCTATGGAAGCGCGTATGGTTTTAAGTCTATTGTCAATGCAAAATAGGCGGTAAACAGCTGTGATCATAATGTGCACGAGATTTTGTTTTCAAAATGGTCAGAGTTGTCCGATGGTACATGCACCCTAACATGGAAATCGTAAGACCAGAGAAATCAAGTTTGAGAATTGTTTACAAGAAGCTTTTTATTTCACCTGATATACTTCACAAAATATATTCATTTAAGTATATTATTTAAGTGATCTTCAAAAATAAAATTCTAGATAAATATTTATACAATTGTTTCTACTTACAAACTACATAGCTTCACCAACAACCAATTTACAGAGTTTTTAAATCTCTCATTTAAATAATAATCATTCATAGAACGAATGAGAAGTTTCCGAGTGCCATCTACCATATTTATAGATATATTTAAAATGCCTGAATACTCTTAATTTCCAGTTATTGTGTATTAACAAATATTTGATTTGATTTATTAGATATTCATTCATATAGTTTAAATTGCCCATAAATAACATTTTTTTTACTGTGAAATCTATCAATAACACTTGAATCGGTACCCAAACCAACATCAAAAATCGATTCTTCCACATGTTTGTTTGGAGAGGTCGTATATGTCAAGACGACCAACCGACCGTGTCAGGCCAACCAATTTGTTAGTCGTAGACACATGCTATGAATAAGGTAGAAATAGCCCGTATCAACGCAACATTAAAAAATAACTGTACAAAAACCATCTAAGATTAACATTATTAATATTCGTCTAAAAGTCAGCACTGTGTGCTTTAATCTCAATCTCACGTAATATGTCTATCATTACTGTCATCACTCATCACCATACATCACATTCACCACACGCCAAGTCATCACCACCCGCCAAGCCTTGCACCAACTATGTTGGGGCGGCTCCCAGTCTAACAAGATGAAACTGTTTATAAAATGTATTTATTCATAAATAAGAAGGTATGATCGATTCAGACTTTCACTGTCATCACAATTATTAATATTACATACACCACACTACGATATAACAAAAGCTTTATTTAAATGACATACGTTTTCAATTCAGTTTTGCTACCTGAATAACTTTAACACACAAATGCACAATAACGCGTGTAACTGCACACGCATGCGTCAGTAGTCGTACTACTCACGCGCAAACGACTAACAATCTCAAATGCACGAATAGGCTAGTTGCACTGATTTAAAAAAAAAATGCAATTATAAAAAAATAAAAATTAAATAAGTAATTGGATTATTATGAACACACGAAAACGCTGTTCCGCCATATTGCTTGTTTGTGTGACGTCAGTGACGTCACTACATTAGTAAACTCGTAGATTTCGTAGGAGAAAAAGTGACTGTTTACTAATGTTGTGACGTAGGCACTCAAAACAACATGGCGCCTAGTACTAGCCTACTTTGGCGATATTGGATGCAGATAAAACAATTATTTTTAGATGTGATTTAAAAAAATAAGTGTTGTTTTTTAACAAATACTGATAAATGATAAATGATATTTATTTTGTAAATAGGTTAAAAATAACACTTTTTAACGTCAAAACATTTTTTTTAAGCTAGATGAGTTCGGTGTTTCCTATATGACTACCTTTGAGAAGAAACACCGAAACAAACTCAAAAAACAAAAAAACACTAATATTAAGGTATTTTAAACTACAGTGCAACTAGCCTTATACTTTGAAATAAAGTATATTTCACAAATGACACATCATAAATTCAACATCAACACTTAAACAGATACAGAATTATTGCATACGCTTAGTGACTATAAATTGAGTGTAAGAAAGACTACAACATCATCACTTCCCTACCCTTCTTTGTTTTGTTAATCTTCTTCCAATGTTACCAGACGCAGCTGGATATCAAAATTATTTATTCAAAATAATTATTGGAACAAAGTTCCATATCGCGGCGTGCAGTAGGAGTTGACTGCGTAATTATCTACTATATAAAAATAAGTCGGGTTTTCCTTCCTGACGCTATAACTCCAGAACGGACGAACCGATTTCCACGGTTTTGCATTCGTTGGAAAGGTCTCGGGCTCCGTGAGGTTTATAGCAAAGAAACATCAGGAAAATTTCAACAGAAAAGCGGGAAAATCTGGTGGCGAAACGGATTTCGGTTTGCTAGTACCGTGTAAAAATGGGTAGGTTATCGGTGCAAACTTAATATCTAAGAAGGAACTAAATCAGATAAACAGAGTTTCTGTACGATTTTAACATAAAATAACCTACAAAAGCTCATTTTATTTCGTTTAAATAACTCATTGTAGTGCAAGTTACACGAACAGTCAATAAAATGCTTTGAGCGGCACCGATACGCCGCCGTCCGCAGTCCATTCGCTAAGCGCATACTTACTCGTAACAATTATCTACGCCTACATTAGCCGAAATATGCGAAGAATATGTAAACAAATCGCACACGTATGTTGTGGTAGACGGAGTGTCAAGCGTACGATAATAGTTGCTATGACTACGTACAATAAGCTCTATTATCATTTGTCGCCCAGCTCTAGATGCATCTGCGCAATTGTGATCTGGAAATGTGAGATATTCACTCGTTAAAATCGTTTTTATTGGATGGCTATATGGAATAAAATCAGTGGCGGTCTGAGGGGGGGAGGAGTCGAAGAGATCATGACCCCCCCCCCCCCCCCCAATTATACAGAATGAGCCCGAAACCCGGTAATTCACGGTATAGCACGTCGGCACTAATGAGTATGACCCCCCTCAAGTCCGCTATAAGTAGTATCGGCGAGTTTGGAAGTCTATTACCTTCGCTTTTGACGAATTTGACCCTTCAGGGATTTTTCTATATTAAACTGTTTAATCAATCCCCATGCCTAAGGGCAGGTCTGGCGCACTCCGCACTTCAGGTAAGAAATTACAAGTATATCGGCATACCTTCCCGAAGGCAATTCAGTGGGTTTACGCCGTGTCGGAAGAGATAGTTTACGCGATAGAAAAATACTACCTTGTAGGTTAATTTTAGACACAGCGCTGTGCGAGCTATATTACACTTTATTGTGTTGTTACAAGAGTCCCTATTTATTTAACCGTCTTTGCGGAGTCATCCTTCTGTAGTATTCTGAGCTAGGGGCGAAAACCTGGGAGAGGTCTATATCCAATGGCTGCAATAAGTTCAACAGCCTTATCCTATAAGTGTTGAGATAGACTCTGGACAGTGGCTTATCAGACATTAACATGGTCCTGGCATCCGACTGACATGATCCAATTTTATCAATATTACAAGGTCAATACCCTTTGGAGCATCTGACTGCCATTAGCTAAATTCTGGATATTTTTTAAGAAAATCAACACCAACGCTTTTAGAGATACAAAATAAGTTAAATAGTAGGAATGCATCGATACGCATTTAGGTCGATACGATACCGATATCGATATTTATGTACATGTATCGGCGATACCGATACGGGTGGTGTTAAAAGGAGTTAAAATTAAAATAATCAAATTTAACATTAACAAGATTTTTATTTAGGAAAAAAATCATTTTCATGTTATGCGGGGAAAGGTGATTTCGCAAGTCCGTTTGAATGAGGGCTACCGCAGAAAATAGTCTCTCGGGTGCGACATGACTCATGACTCATTTGAAAGCGTTTGAAATGTATCAGCAAATAAATCACGCCTATATATATATATATATAATATACCTATATCGTATCCGTATCGGTATCGAATGCATCCCTATTAAATTGCACATTCCGTACCTGACCCCCGGCGGGCGGGCGCGGCGCGCGCTCAGTACATGTGCTTGAGCTGCTCGTACGACAGGAAGAAGATGATGTTCCACGGGCCCATCCGCAGCCACGTGGGGATGAACCCTTTATACAGCGCCAGGAAGCCCTCGCTGCGGACCGTCTGAACACATCACAAGGACATGGTTAACCTCAGATCATAGAAACAAGGGAGATGTGCCACGGCGCTATTGAGCTTGAGCCTTGACGCTTTGATATGGTCACATTGACCGTAAGGCTAGTTTTAAAGTCACGCTGACCGTCAGCGCCGACCACCGGCGCGTCGGTAGCTAGTCGGGAGATTCAAACGCTCAATGGCTGTGGAGGCGCGCTGGCCCGCGGCCGGCCGCACTGCTCGGCGCTGACGCTCATCAGCGCCGAGCGGTCAGCGTAACTCTGAAACGCTTCATAGTAATACATACATATTGATCTGTCAGCGCCGACGGTCAGCGTCACTCTAAAACCAGCCTAATTAAAACGTAGGTACATGCTGGCGACGAACCGAACGCGATCGATGATATAAAATATAAATACAGTGTTTTAGTTTACTGCTAGTGTTGAGTGACGATTAACAGTGTTAGATTAAGGTTGTGCGGAATTTTTAATGTGTGGGAGATCTTTTTATTCACAATTGTGACGCAAACTGTTCTAAAAGTGGCGGCAGTTGTTCCCGCACTAATTTTACTATGATGGCAAATCTCCTTGTTTCTATGATCTGAGGGATTAACGATCTGACTGGTGGCCAATTTTAGGAGTTATCTTTTGTATAAAGAGGGTTAAAAGGATTTATGGCATTGTGAATAAATGAGTTTTTTACAGACATCTAGTCTTCAGAACAGGTTTCATTTAGACCAGTGGTTACCAACCTTTTTACGATCAGGGACCACAAGGACTTCATGTTTGGTGCAACGACCAAGCCGCCAAAGTAAATAATAATTAATCATGGGTTTATAACATTGTTTCGCGGACCTTCATTTGGTTCTCACGGACCACTGGTGGTCCGCAGATGACCGGTTGGAAATCACTGACTTACTGGATACACAATGAAACATAATAGAAGTTAAATGTTATCAAGGCTATAGCTGTTTGGTGTCCTGAAGTGTTAAAATCGAGTAATATACAGTTTGTGTTATGTGGTGAGCGTACCTGTAAAAAGCAGTCTATCGTCCCTCTATATATCGTTTCAGTCGGCTTTATCACTTGGCCCTTTAATTGTCTTTGGTTCATTAGCCGCGTCTGTAACATGGAAGAAAAAGTTTTAGCAACTTATCAGCAAAATATGGAATGAAATTAGCTTAGAGATACTTCTCGAACGCAAAAAGTCGTGGTTTAACGATTATTAGAATCCTTCTTCCGTCTTCAGGTCCATTTGGCTATAAACGTTTCCATAAACTTTCGAGTGCCTATCTAAGATGTTGATCAGTTTAGACCTAGACAAATAACTTTTCTGTTATAGGTAAACCAGCCGGCCTAGCATGACCACGATAGAAACGGGTTTTGTCTACATAGAAATAGACAAAGTGACAGATTGTAGAAACATTTCTACGTTTTATGAATGAAACGGTAGAAATGTTTCTACAATCTGTCACTTTGTCTATTTCTATGTAGACAAAACCCGTTTCTATCGTGGTCATGCTAGGCCGGCAGAATCTTATGGCATAAAAAAATTAAATTAAATAATGATTTTGCCTAGTGACTTTTTAAATGAAGTACCATTGTGTAAAATTCTGAAAATTGCTAGTGCTAGCTAAAACTGTTTTATCCATTCACCTCAGTGCTGTAGCAACAAATTTTAATCTCTCCTTTTGCCATCTGATTCTGCACCCTAATTGCGTAACTCAATTGCTATCACTATGGCATTGTTTTTGACATTCATTACGCCGTATGTTTGTTAATCCGTGCTCCCGTAACTAGCTCAATGCCGTAATGGATGTTGTTGAACTGTCAATATGAAAGCCATGGCGAAAGAAATTGGGTTACACAATTAGGCTGCTGATTGACCTTTAGTATTTACAGCAACGACATTACTTATGGAGAAGTAACCTCAGCATTGCCATAATGTACGGCAATGCATTTGCATTTAATTTTTTCGTTGCTGTTGCATTTGTACCTAAAGTTTAGCGTTAATAGAAAAGTTATCTGTGTAGGCTTACAGTACCGTGCCTAGAGGGCAAGTCCGACGCATTTCTTTCGTTTTAGAGAGCATTTTAGTTTATTTTTCATGAATGTAAGTGATTTTTAATGTGCGTATTGGTTTAATAACGACTATAACTCACTGAAATTCATGAAAAATTAACATAAATACCCTCTAAAGCCAAAAAACTACGTTGGGCTTGCCCTCTAGGCACGCCACTGTAGGCTTACAGTGTGGCAAGGTAGCGGCGACGTACCCTGATGACGTCGAGCGGCGTGCTGGCGACGGCGCTGCCGAGGCTGGCCAGCAGGCTGGACGCGAAGTGGTTGAGCGGCGAGTCGCCCAGCGCCGGCGTGAGGCGCTTCTTGCACGCGTCGTACACGGGCAGCTCCACGGCCGCGATGAGCGCCGCGCGCTGCGACGTGGGGCCCACGCCGCGCCACAGCCCCCGCCAGCCCTCCAGCCGCTGGATCTCCACGAAGCAACGCACCAGATTCCGCTTCTCGTCGCCTACCTACACCACAATACTGCCGTGTCACGCACATGTCTCTTATCTTAAGATACATGAGATACGCGTAACAGGTGCAAATCGTAATAATAGGGTCCGTTGGTCAGAGCACAGCCACGGTACGGCAGAGGTTGCGGGTTCAAATCCCGCTCGGGTCAATCAAGTTTTAAAATCACTTAGGTATTTATTAACATAATAGGGTCCTTTACCAACCACAATAACAACTTTTCATCTACATTTAACCGTTTCGTCGTATGAGCCTATCCAAAACTCTTGTTACTATGAATTTAAATGCTTTAAAAAACTTTAAACGCTGATATTTCAAAACTATGTTTTTTGAGATATAGCAAGTAGGCGTGATACGGTCACGATTACTAGCCGTTCCCCGCGGTTTCACGGTTTCACCCCCGTTGCTCGGCTCCGAAGGGTCGTAGCGTGATGTTAAATAGCCTACTACTAGCGGACAGTAGCGTGCCTACAGGGCAAGCCCGAGGGTATATCTCTAAATTTTTCATGAATGTGAGTAGCGTACAATAAAAACACTTACAATCATGAAAAATTACGCGAAATACCCTCGGGCTTGCCCTGTAGGCAC
Organism: Thalpophila matura; assembly: GCA_948465475.1. Taxonomy (NCBI): domain Eukaryota; kingdom Metazoa; phylum Arthropoda; class Insecta; order Lepidoptera; family Noctuidae; genus Thalpophila; species Thalpophila matura. The sequence goes on from OX419178.1 coordinate 676,572, forward strand.
GTCACTGCTAGCCGAACACTATTCCTCGTGAATATAGCCATCATATACAAAAAAAAAATTAGAATCCGACTGGCTGAGATTAGCGCGTTCAAACAAACTCTTCAGCTTTATAATATTAGTATAGATTCACTTATTTTGTCAGGCTATCATCTGTCAACTGAATTTGGTATAATTTGGTATAATTTTGTCAGGCTATCATCTGTCAACTGAATTTGGTATAATTTGGCAGCCAGTTTTCACATAAATTTCCCAACTTTTCGTCGTATTAAATCAGTGGTTCCCAACCGGTGACCCGCGGACCACCAGTGGTCCATGAGAACTAAACCAGTGGTCCGCGCGAACTAAATGAAAGTCCACGAGAACAAAATTAAGGTACGCGAAACAAAGTTATATTCCATAATCAATTATTTTTTTGAGCTTTGGTCCCCATACCGAATGAAAAAGTCCTAGTAGTTCTCCCTGGTCCAAAAAAGTTTGGGAACCACTGCATTAAATAATGTTAATAATAATAACTAACTTCACTACAGTACGCGGGAAAATAAGTCTTCCAAAAAGAAATCCTTACCGTGGTAACAAAAATTTGTTTGTAATAATACAGGACCACTAAAGTACAAAAACTCTTTGGTTCTAATTGAAACTATCACTAACCCCGTCAACTCACCTGCATCCGCACTTTAAGCACGTCGGTAGGGTTGGCGATGGCGCTGGAAAAGCCGCCGGCGAACGCCGCACAGAAGGTGTTGGTGGGCACGTGCTCTATGGAGCCGCCGTCAGCCCTGTGCTTCGCGATCCACTTCTTCATGGAGTAGTACGTGCCGAACTTTATCGTGCCGTACGTCGCCTGCCGGAGGACCGCTGGCCAGATGCTGGAGACAAGACAATGACTTTGATTATAGAAAAATCATTAAAGAAACAACCTCATACTAATCTGTGCCCTTATTCTCTAATAATAACTTTGTAATAGGCTTCCAATCACACAAGACATTAGTGATAAGTAATTGTCTGTTTCCATTTTGTCTATGTCCAGTTTCCTTTCATAAATAAGGCATAATCGACCGCAGATTGCGCCAATTTAAACATGTGACACACAGGGCCGAATTTAGGGCATTGCACTAGGTCAATGATTGCAACCGGGACCTACACAAGTAAGGAGGAGAGGAGAACATTTTGCGAGGCCTCCACACCTTTGGGTGCCTTCCACCAGAGATGTGCTATACAGCTTTGCCGTGAGAATGTAAAAGCTAAGCGCGCTGGCCGCCCGCGCGCCCGCGCTGACGGTCAGCGCGACGATAATATCACCCAAAAGTAGTGGTTAGTTACTCGTTCTCCATTATCAATAGCACTTAAAAAGTAAAGCCGTGTTCAACGAGATATTATGTGTGGGGGCGTGTGTCGGGAAGCTCACCAATTAAATAAGTTCTTATAAAGTTCACCAAAAGTCATATAATTCAGTTTCCACAAAAGGTCATTACATAAGTTGAACGAATAAAAATTAAAATCAATCACTAATTATATTCTAAATATAACTACGACTGTTCCCACCGAAGTTAGGTAAAGAAAAGCGGTGACAAAGCCTGGGAACGTTGGGACCGCGATGTCATAATTCGACTCTTAGCGCTCAGTCACGATAACGTGTAAGTCCCAAGGGCTTGCATCGTAACAAACGGGAATCTACATGGTAAATATTTATAACGATAAAATTGTTTACATAAAACTAATAGGAATCGAAGCTTTTTACTTAGCAATAAAAAATAGAATTCCTATGATGTAGTCACACAGTTGAACGTTCGCCAAGATTATGTTCGTTATTGTCTAAAATCCGCGTTTTCTAGATAACGCTTATTTATAATGTGCCCTAGTTTACAAGTCACCCCAATTACTATAATGGTGGGTACGCAGCTTGTTAAAATTATCACGTTGACGAATAGCACGGTAAGTGATGAACTTGGGCTTTAAACACAACAGCACCGCAAAACGTGATTAGTTTAAGTTTATTGTTTGTGACACTTGAATATTAGACTTTCTCGCGAGTGTATTGTGTACCGACACGCCGCGAAAACTGCCACTTTGTTTGCAAACAAATTGGCAGTTCCCGCGGTGATATCACACGGCGTGTAGACTTGCTGACTGCATTCAAGCTGCGGCCAAAATCTTCTGTTCAAAAAATCATCGAAAAAGCCACAATATATTTTCAGGCATTCGCTTACAGGCAGACGACGGCTTGCGCCTCCGCGATGTCGCGAACATCGTCGTCAGTAATAACTTTGTTTTATTGGTCTTTAGAGCTTGTACTTAAATAATCAAGGGCATAGATAGCTAAGTACCTACAAGGGCACGAGCGCTATACAACGACAGATAACGCAACATTTACATACCAACCAGATATCTATGAAAAGCTGAGGAGTTTGTTTGTTTTTTTGTTTGAACGCATTAATCTCTGAAACTACCAATCGCATTTGATAGCCCAATTCTTGAGGAAGGTTATAGGCTATTTAACATCACGCTACGACCCTTAGGAGCCGAGCAAAAAGAAAAAAGTCAGAAAAAATAAAAAAATATTATATGTAATCAAATCTACATAGGTATAAGAATAGTTATAAATAATCCGATTTCTTTTAAATTAAACGGCGGGGAAACCGTGGGGCAAAGCTAGTTTGCAATATACCTGATAGAAATAAAAACCAGGCATTATCTACATGTCTATTTAAGTCTTATAAATGTACAACGTAGAAAATAAATAAAATTGCGACGTTGAATTTCTAAAGATGATAATTTTTCGCTTCAATTGAAGGACATTCGTTCTACAACTAGAAATGACATCTTGGCACCAAATTAACATATTTATGAACATTCGTAAATACATAAATATTATAATAGCTAATGATCAAAGAACTCTAGCATAGCGTAAACATGGGACTTACAGATAGGTACACGCCCACACGAGCACACATAGGTATCTTCAGATATTTGCCATATTGTTTACGTATTTAAACGGCACTAGATAAAGAAACAGCACAAAAACAATGAACGCATCAGCAGCTTGTCGTATGATTCAATATGTTGCGTATCGTAGTGGTTTGCACGCGATTTCCACGCAGCGCGATAAACACCACGTTTGATTACGCGCGTCAGGTTTATCAATGACCACTTATCGATATGCAATGGGGGTCTTAAACTGGTATCTATTTATCATCGAATGATGTTCACCAGTCTTCAAGTCCTAATTACACTTGACTGAATTTAGTCGTCCTAAATCAATGTTTACCAACCTATTTTTAACCAGGGACCACTTGGACTTTGGACCTTAATTTGTGGTCCGCGGACCACCGATTGGGAACCACAGTCCTAAGTGGTTAAGTGACTTAATTCCAAATAAATCCTACATCAGCCCATGAACATCCAATATAAACATGACCTTTAAAAAAATGTAAGGTTACCATAAGAAAAATTAAATATGGAAATGAAACTCTCACGCCAAATGCCTTCAGAGTTCAGGGTCACGATAATAGCCTTTTTTTTTTTTTGAGGGTGGGAAATCATCAAATGACCCCTCCCGCTCTGGGCGGAGCGGAAGGGAGTGTCAGACTCTTACTGACTAAAACCCACCCGTGTTCCTTAAAGCGGGATTGTCCGGAAGGGATACCGCTGACCCGGACAAAAGGGCTAACGAAGGAACATGGGTGGGTTTTAGTCAGTAAGAGTCTGACACTCCCTTCCGCTCCGCCCAGAGCGGGAGGGGTCATTTGATGATTTCCCATCCTCAAAAAAAAAAAAAAAAAAAACCCGTGTTCCTTCCTTAGCCCTTTTGTCCGGGTCAGCGGTATCCCTTCCGGACAATCCCGCTTTCCCGGCAGGACGATAATAGCCTACCGTCCCGCGTTTGTTAGACAAAAGTCTAAAAATATTAAATCTGGAAGGGAAGTAGGCGTTTAAGTTTATAACGCGGAATTTTTGGCACGCACAACGGAGATTCCATTCTAGTATAGATACTCGTATTAATTAATATTCTATCGTATTTGCAGAGCGTAAACTGTGGTATTGGGTCCGTGCTTGTGCCGTCGTTTGTAAGGCCTTGACCTATGCCTTTTTGTTTCGGGTCTGAGTGTTTATTTGTGTATGTGTGTTTGTGTGTGTTAATTTTTGTTTGTAAATGCACCCACGATACAAGAGCGAAATTCCTAGTGTGACTAGTGTGAGCTTACTGCTTAGATTATATACCTAGGTATATAATCTAAGAGTGTGAGGCAACATTTTTGTGACAAGAAAAAATTAACCCATTGGTGGAGAGAGATGGACATAAGATTACACAACCAAAGGGGATAGCTTGATAGCTGTACGTATAGACTATTGCAAGACATGAGCGCCTAACATGCGCGCCGCGACAAAATTTTGTCGACGCTTTTATCACACAAATAATAATGTGGTACCTAACTACAGACACTTGGGTAGTTACTGTAACATAGTGTTCTCTCCAAGGCCGTTCCCAATCCTTTGGCTCTTTTCCCTACTAGAGATCGATTTTTGAGATCATTTATACAGGGTGGCAGGTTAGACATTGGAAATATTTGAAGGGTTCACTGTACTCATCATTATGAACAACTTTTACTATGGGACCAACCCTGAAATCGCGAAAAAAAAATCAGCTGTTCCATACATTTATGTTCACATAACTCAATAAAATGTATGGAACAGCTGGTTTTTTTTTGTTTGTTTTTGTTTTGTTGTGCTCTGTCATAGATATGTAACAACAAACCTAGTCTAACTTAGTCACTGTAGGAAAATATAAAATAATATATTTTTAAATAAATAGTAAAATAAAAGTAACAAACTCTCACCCGCAGTACAGGGCCTTGACTCCCTCCTGCTTCGATGTCTTGACGAAGCAGTCCACCATGCCAGTGTACCGGAGCTCCACATAGCGAGGGTCTATCTTCTGCCCTTGGATCTGGAGACGGGTCTTTGTTGTGTCTATTGGAAATGTACCTGGTAACAGACAATGTTATCATTCAAAAAAATTAATTTTATGGAGACATACCATGACCATAATTTTAATTTTGTGATAGGCATACAAAAGCTGTTACAGGTATGCCTAAACTAAACACATATAATTATAAGTGTTTACTTTTGTTCATGGTAAGTAGGTAATAAGTTGTAATTTAATATAATAAGAATTTTCATTTTTATTGATTCTACATAATATTTATATGCACCTAATTTTAAGATAAAAAAGAAACTAGAAATGAGAACATCTGCAAATTAATGTATTTATTTATTATGTTCTACAAGCATTATTGTAGGTACTGAAGGGATTAGCAGAGCAATATGGAAACACAGCCTAGATATAGTATACAATCTGCTAGAAGGTCTGATTTAACAGCAAATTATGCTTTTATTCCCATGTAAGGATTAAATCGTACTAATATTATTAATGTGAAAGTTTGTGAGGATGTAAAGATGTATGGATGTTTGTTACTCTTTCACCCAAAAACTACTGAACGGATTTTGATGAAACTTTACAGTAATATAGCTTATACATCAGAATAACACATAGGCTACTTTTTATCCCAAAAACGCGGGTGAAGCCGCGGACGGAAGCTAGTCAATAATAAAGAAGTAAAAGTTCAATATTATTGTAATAGGAATGAGTTGGCATAAAAAATCCCCAAGGGCCCACCGGCCAATCATTCTCTATTTACTCTATTTAGTCTGGTACTTAATACTCCGCCCCTAAGGCGACTCTCTGACCCCCTAAGGCTACACTCCAACCACCAGCTCTTATTACAAAGTATGGAAGTAATACCATACATACTACCATACCAGTTACACTATCGAAGAAGAATATTATGCAGCAGGACACTTCTAAATGTAATTAAATTCTCTATAGTGATTAGTGATATAACGTTTTAAGGTTATGTTCAACTGGACAAAAATTATTAGTTTCCTCACCAAACTCGGCGATGATCGACGCAAGGCCGCCATAAATAAACGGTCTCCAATCCCTATCTCCCATCACACATGAAGAACTACAAGAATATCAAATGTTTACTTCTGTAACCGGTGGTTCGGTATCCTTATCCCACAAGAATTCACCGAGGTGTAAACGTAAAAGGCAAAAATCTCACGATAAGTACATAGTTTATGTGCTCACGGAACTATTATGCGTACATAATTATGATATAGATTAATAAATATTTCATCAGCACTTTACTGACTGCGCACCACACGAAACGAATAAACGAATCTCCACATCTCCACTTCTCCACTGAATGACTGAATGAAGTAAAGTAATGAACTGAATGGTTTGAAACTATTTGAAACTTAATAAAATGAATGATAGACTGCTTGTCAATTTGTCAATGATGGCATGGATGGAAGCAGTGTTGCTAATTTAGCGACTTTTTCGCTAGAAATGGGGACAGAAAAACGTTTTCACGACAAAAATAATTTAGCTACTTATCTTAAACTTAATCATAAAGGCACGTCTCAAGCGACCGGGGCCGTACCACGACGTGTTATTGCCATCATTATTCCGCTGTGAGAGAGGGATGGCACTTTACAGCACGAATAGCGCTATCCCTTGTTTACAGTGGAACAATGATGGTTTTAACACGTCATGGTACGGCCCCTGTTTTCGTGTTCGACGAACATCGAACAGTGAACAGTGAACGATAAAGGGGCGTGGTCTACGTGTTTTTACGCGCAGGAGACGCGCCTTAAGCCGCGTCTCCTGCGCGTGTTCAATTGAATGATGAATGACGAACACGTTTAATGAACAAGACGGAGCGCGGCCTACGCGTTTTGTATGGCAAAAGCACTCGACCACGTGACGTAAAACATGTTCGTCGTTCAATTGAACACGAAAACACGTCGCAGGAGACGCGGCTTAATAGTGATGAGCACTGAACGAATTTGCGAAAAGAACGAATGATAAAAATAGTTGAATTAAGTAAATCATAACAAATCTATATTTTTGTAAATTTTAAACACGTGAAAGCCATGCTTAAACATATACTTTACCATAAATATGCATAACAGAATTTTAATCTTAATAAATCAATGAAAAATACATTACAAAAGTACATAATTCAGTTCAATCAATTTGGTTCATTCTTATTTTCACATCACTACCTTTTTTGTTAAAAAGTGGTATCCCTCCAGTTGTCAAGTTAGTGCAAACCATAAACAATTAAAAGTCCGAGTATAGCAACTAGCAACTTATCTGACGACTTTTGAAGAAAGGATATTTGGAGATAACTTGTTATAACATATTAATAATTTATTTTTATTTTTACATTCCCATCCCAGTATTCCGGTCATGTTCTAACATTGCGTCGAATTGTTAATCTCGCAACTAGTTTTCTTTTTCGTTTATAAGTCGTGTTCTTCTATTTTGGAGTGCAAAAATAATAGTAACAGCAAAAAAATAATGATAATAATGAAGGCACACGATGTGTTGTTTAATACTAAGTACTTATTAGAATTATTTATAACAAATTATAGCTATGTTTTCACCCTCCCCCCTTCAGACCATCACGAACAAAATCCTGGATTTTTCCCTGGTAGAATCAGTTTTAGCGACTAGACATGGGTCGGTACGGGTATTCGTAATATCGAAACTATTTATTGATATGATTCCCAATACCATGTTTTGAAACTATTTATTTTAATAACTAAGTATTGGTGAAACCGAGTGACCTTCTCGCTCTAACGCCGGCGCAGCGCCGCGCGCCGGTCGTCTCGTGTTCGTATTATTTCGGCAGCGCTCGTGGCTTGGTCCGCCCGCGCACCACAATCCACATGCATCGGGTTCGATCGGCTATGGTATTGGTATTCAGTTATTGAGGTATTGTGGTATTAACGGTATTACTCGGTATCGTTATCGATGGTATCGCGTATCGATCCTGATTCATGGATTTGACTAATAAATAGTTTCACGTAATAAATAGTTATTGTGGAACTCAATACCGTATTTATGGTATTATAGGTACCAATACATAGTTGTTGAAACTATTTACGGTTTGTAACGCCCAAGCCTATTAGCGACTTTCTAGCGACTTTTGACATTGAGTCTAGCGACTTTCATTTTTTGGAGTTGGCAACACTGCTATCACTGTCAAGTGTCATGTCATCCCGGCCAGGGCCAGCTAACAAATTCATTACGGTTTTCGATTTTTTTTACAATATTATGTTGGATTTGTACATTGTGGTTTATTTTAAATGATCCGACAAAAAAAGGAGGAACCCCATAGTATCTTAATTTTATCGACTGGAAAATACATCGGCAGTGGATCCTATTAAAAATACATAGTGTTGTACTGCACGGACGCTTATTTGTGGTAACTATAATTGCAATTTTCTATATTTACAATGCCGGCAGGGATTGATTGAGCATAATTAGTATTTTTTGGGTGTGACCGTCAACCATTGTTTCATTTAATCCAACATGAAATCCTGTTATTCGGTTACACTAAGTTAGTGTTTGCAGGAAGGAAATTTTGCATAATTAATTTATTGTTGACGTAAACACGTAACTTTTTTTAACATTGTATTCAGATTAGCGATTAACATAATGAAGACTTTTGTTTTAATCACAACTAAAATAGTTTTCGTTGTTGCACCATAATGTCAATTGGAACATTCTTAATTTTGATTAAATTGACATGCAACGAAATGTGTTGAATAAATGTGTTGCAATGCTCGGCGTTTAAACCTTCCCTGGCTTTCCTACAACCACTGTACAAAGTTTCAAGTCAATCGGTCCAGCCATTCTCGAGTTTTAGCGAGACTAACAAACTGCAATTAATTCTTTATTTAATATAGATAGATAGATAACATAGTTGTACTGGTTGTACATAGCAGGCAAATAAGTGCCTTAATTACTTATTAGGCAATGAGTAGCCATCACAGTAGGTATGATATTATCTAATATTAGTCATAGAATAAAATATAACACAAAATATTGACTGACTTGCGATAAGTACAAGCTATGAAGGATATAATTATTTTTATACATTAATTATTGAGTAACACATTCATAAATTCTATATTTTTATTTTTGTGAGGAAACAGTGTTTATAAATGTCACAGTAACTGTTCAAAGTATTTTATTTGATATGAATGTGTATTATGTTTCCAGCATATAAGTTACGATGCGCAACAATGTGGAGTCACCGCAGGATAGGCCAACAAAGATTGTGAGGTTCGACAAGAACTACGTGCAAACTGTGCCAGGAATACTCAAGCTAGTTCAGTTGGTAAGGTGTCTGTCTTCTGCTAAACATAACCCCCCTTACTTAAAGATGATGATTAAATAAAACAGCTCTTTTGTCAATTATCATACAAATGACAAGAACAGTTGTATTTTTAGTCAGTGGTTAAAGTTAAGAGGTGTCTTTATGTAAGGGAGAATGTGTATTATATGTAGAAAGAAACATACTAGAAACATACTAATTTAATTATAATCAAAGAGGAAGGAGGAAAAACTTAATATTTTTTTAATCTAGTTAATCTAGTCTTCTTATCTCAGGATTTTTTTTATATTATATGAACAAAATTGATGTGTGAAAGTATTTTATTTATCAATGATAAGCTCACAACGGACAAACATTATGTACAAATAAATAAAATAGAAGTGTCTGTTTGTAACATCAAAATAACAGCTTTCTACTAAATGCCTATAAAAATATACAATACGGTATTAATTTATAACAAAAAAACAATTTTTAAAATTTTTGTCTGTCTGTTCTGGCTAATCTCCGAAACGGCTGGACCGACGGGCTTTTCACTAGCAGATAGCTGATGTTGTAAGGAGTAACTTAGGCTCTTTTATTTCAGAAAAATAATTAGGGTTCTGCACAAAATAATTAAAACCAGGATTTGTATAGAGATAGACTAAACTTTACCCGTGCGAAGGGGGTCAGCTAGTAAAACGTATTTTTGCATTTTCCAGACTTGCAATGTGATCGGTTTCATATGCATAAAGATATCCTGGACATGGGTGTCTGCCATCTTCTACAATATACTGTACTGGTTCGGCATCATAATTACCGCGTTACTGCTACTCACGTACACATTCCACATCGTAGAGAAGTTTGACAAATGGCCGTGGCTGAAGTTTGAGTTGGCGTACTGTGCCGTTGTATGTCTAACATACATTGGATGTTCTATATTCGCTGCAACAATTGGAGAAAGCGTTGGATATGCTGTTGGGGTGAGTTGGTCAAATACTTTTGCACTATTTTACGAGTTTAAATAGGTGATTAATCACTCAAATGTAAGTGGTTTTCCGATTACCCTAAGTTAATAAACATGATCAAAGTTTATCTTTAATAATTTTTTTTTATGGAAACCATTAGATTCATCTATTATGCATGCCAATGGCAATGGCATTAGTCACTGGCCATACTGCCAATATATTAAAAAAATTAACAGGCTCATGGTCAGTTGCAGAAAAGGTCATTAAATTTTAAGTGAGGCATTAACCATACAATTTCTATCGTTAAAGTCTCCTTTAAAACTTAATGACCTTTTCTGCAACTCTGCGTTAGAATAGTCCTACAGTCTGGAATCACAACTAATGTCATTGTGGGTCAGATAATCCTTGATCTGTCATTGGAGAATTGTATTTGGGGGTTTCCATCTCTATTGCTTGTCCCAAATTATTTAAAGCATCCCAAAAAATATTGTTATTGCATACATTTCCATTACTGATTATCACCTTATTTGAACAGTGTAGTTGCACTGCAATAGGATAGGTATACATATTATTTAATAAAGTGCATGTATAATTTAGGCGATTCATACGAATATGAACATTACAAGTATCAGAATAAGGTTCATATTCATATAAGCAAATGTAAACAAGTGTAATCTTACCTTAGTGTACAGTAATCATATTTTATGACATAAGTTATCAATAATCTATGTCATAAAATATGATTACTGAGGGGTTTAACCCTTAAGCTGCCACGTCAGGCACGGATGCCTGACGCTAGTGGAGGTTGGACCTTCAACATTTGTGGCCCGGCAGTGAAAGTGTTAATGGATTTAACCACTTTTTACTATCGTAAAAAGTGGTTAAATCCATTAGTCCCCTACCTCGTCGATCCAGTGCTTGAAAGCACGACTGCTAAGCATGAGGTAGATTCGAAGCCCGGGTTGTACCGTATTATTGGTGACACGGTAGCTCGGCGATTAGGGCGACGCCACAGTACGGCAGAGGTCGCGGGTTTGAGTCTACTCGTATCAATTGATTTTAAATCTCTTAATTATAACTAGCTGGTCCCCGCGGTTTCACCCCGTTGCTCGGCTCCTAAGGGTCGTAGCGTGATGTTAATTAGCCTATACTATTCCTCATGATCCTGGCTATCATATACAAAAAGAATTTTCCGAATCTGACAGGTAATTCCAGAGATTAGCGCGTTCAAACAAACAAATCCTTCAGCTTTATAATATTAGTATAGGTATCTCAGATTATAGAAACAAGGAGATATGCCATCATAGCAAATTAGTACGGGAACAACTGATGCCACTTTTAGTACATTTTTCGACACAATTACGTGCATAATTAAGCGCTCCTTGTGAATAAAAAGATCTCCCACGCATTGAACATTCCGCACACCCTCAATCTAACACTGTTAATCGTCACTCAACACTAGCACTAAACTAAAACACTGTATTTATACCATCGATCGTGTTCGGTTCGTCGCCAGCGCGTACGTTTTTAATATGAGCAATTTGCTCAAGATCAGGCATCAAGCTCGATAGCGCCTTAGCACATCTCCTTGTTTCTATGATCTGAGATAGGTATAGATTCGATTAGGAAATTCTGTATCAATTCAGTAGAAGCTTGGAATCCGGATTTGGGCTATTTCGTGAGATTTATAATCTATACTAATTTCATAAAGCTGAAGAGTTCGTTTGATTGTTTGAACGCGTTAACCTCTGAAATTAACAGTCGGATTCGATTTTTTTTATTTATTTGTGATAGCCAGATTCATGAGGAATAGTATAGGCTATTTAACATCACGCTACGACCCTTAGGAGCCGAGCAACGGGTGAAGCCGCGGGGAACAGCTAGTATAACATAACTGGCAAAATGTGGGTGCACCTCTGGCTTCGTAGAATACAGGCTTGATGTAAGGATGTTATGTAATACGGCAGTGGACTACAATTAAAAAAGTACAATTAAATTATTATAATCCAAAGAAGATTCTGAAATAGGAATGACAAAAAAGTAAAAAAAATAATAATAATTTATCACAAAATGGAAAACATAGACGCTTTTAAAGTTTTTGGAGGGAGTATCGCTCCGTCTTTGTCGCGCGAAGCGGACATAGGTGGTGTTACGTCACTTATCATGCATGCCGTCCGTGTCTAGCAAATCATTTTAAAACGCTTATAACTTTGCCAATTTTGTAGATGTTTCATCGGTTTTTTTGGTGTTAATTATCTTTTTCCAAATAGTTCACAGATTTACAATAAAAAAAAAATTGTCCGGTACCGTATTTTGAATACCTTCTTCCATTTCAGTTCTTCGGATTTTGCGCGATCATCGCATATGGTTTCGACGGGTTCCTGAAGTATAAGGCGTGGAAGAGAGGACTCCCGCCGCAGTAACGTGTGAGATCATTACTCACTTTCACCTCAACAAATTGACTTGGTTCATCCTACTGATAAACGCTGGAATGGTTGGCTTTGAAAAAAGTTCAGATAGATTGGGAAGCGGGAAAGGGGGGCTCTCTGCGAACCTTCAGTAATGAGCTGAGTGTAGGTTGGTTCTATCTTGAGTGCGCCACTGCGTTCTAGCGCCGAGGTTGAAGGGTTGCCAATATAAAATTAACGATTTTAGTCTTTGTTTAGTAATTATTTAGGGTTCCGTACCTCAAAAGGCAAAACGGAACCCTTATAGGATCACTTTGTTGTCCGACTCACCGGACCATAAGTGGAGCCATCTGCTCATAGATGGCGCCATTGGAAGTATGCAGTAGCGCCACCTATGATCATATTTCGGAACCCTTAGGGGCGCGAGGCATACTCGCACTTGTCCGGGTTTTTTTTTCTATTTATATTGTAATAAGTTGTTCAGTGAATTTTAACAAGCTTAAATAAGAGCAAAGTATTGATTAATTTTTAAGTTTAGTCACTGCTTAGCATGAACTGTTATTATTTAGTAACAAATATACCGCAAGAAACACATAATTTTGCGGTTTAATTGTGATAAAGGTAACATACAATACAACGCAACATGGTTTTAAAAGTAGTTACAAGTTAGCGTCCTGGTTGTTAAACTCTTTGTCTGTACGGATATTATTATGTGAACTTTGAATTATATAATATATGTAATCTATTATTTAGATTAGACAGATACAATGTTTAAATATTGCCGCAACTGTCTGATGCAAAAAAAGCTTTAGTCAAAGTAAATGTTTATATTTTTGAAATTAAGAAAAAAAATGATTTTTATTAAATGTTTATGTAAAATATAAAATTATATTTAAAATCTAAATTATTATCTACTTACATAGTGACCATATTTTTATATTTGTGCTTTGTTGTGCTATATACCTAACAATATAATAATAATTATAAGTGTAGGTAATCACAAAGCTATGTGTGTGCCTTTTCTGTGTGCATGTATTTAAACTGGTTACAAACCGAATGGATTTAAAACATTGTCTTCATATATTAATGTATTACTATAAGGACCAAACTGCCCAAATTGGCTAGACTTGTTATCAATACCAGTGCTGTTTCGGCCTTGATTAAATACAAAATAAATATAGTTGAACTGCTCCTTCCAGAATTAGGAGTCTCTTCGAATTAGCTCGATAAGCTATGAAGCGATCTAGATCAGATAAAGTAAGATAATGCCACTAATTAATGTAACCTATTGAGATCAGTCGCAGATAGGGTTGCCATACGTCCGGAATTTTCCGGACAAGTCCGGAAATATAGGTCTTTGTGCGGAATGCGGGGGGAATCTTGAACCGTCCGGAATTTCTACAAATAAGTGAAGTGCATCATGTGCGCGGGCGACAGAGGCGCTTCCCCCTCACCATTTCACCGCGCGCGTGTCAAAATTCGAACGATTTGTCAATCGATTTGGTTTGTTTCTTCACTTGCACGATGCGTAACGATTTTAATATAAAATTGACAAGAAATTCCGGAAATTTCATCAAATGTCAGGAATTTTCTGCGGATTTTTGATATTTTGATCTGGGAACTCTAGTCGCAGACAGCTTACAATAAAAATAAGCTGAACTAGCAGTGCGCTGGCAATGATCACGAAGACTGAATGATTCAAGTTTTGTTATTCCATCATCCCTTTAATATTTTTATTAAACTCCATTACAATATAGGTAACTTGTGAACTATGTAAACAAACTTTTCACACAAATCAATCAAATTTTTACAATTTGACATGTTAATATTTCCATAATTCGCAAGTTCTATTGAAAAGAAATTTACCTGGTTAATGTGATTGGTTTAACTCGTTCCTGTGGCTTTCCGCGCGCGTCACCCTTTGTGAGTAAGGGCTGGCCCGACCACATATATACTTTGTTTTGTCTATGCGCCACGCGTTTGAAGTTCATTATTATTCAGCTGAAAACATTGATTACCCTTTGTAGTTCAAGCTGAAACATCACTAGGTAAAAGGTACGATCCCGTGAGCGGCTGCAGACTGCCGGTTGCAGTCTGCAGACACGGCGCCTCGCTCAGAAATAATTTCATTATGTACATACATTCATACAAACCAGTAGAGTTGGTTGTTGTCTGCAGTCGCCAGTTGAATCATACCTTAACGAGGAACAAAATAACAATAATATCGTCTGAATGAATGAATGTTTTTCAGAAATGCCACCTTTTAGGTAGCATTGTGCACAATCAAACGATACGCATTTTATATTAACTATAGAAAAAAATAAAAAAAGTATCATATTTTTGTACTTACATATACCTATAAAAATATAAAAACGATATACTTACATAGTATGTAGTACATGCCATGTATATTTGGAAGTGTTTTACTAATAATAAGTTAACCCACCATACTTTTAGATAGTTATTATAAACTATGGGTCCAATCTGTTTGGGCATTTTACTTTTTAAGACTTAATTATTGTAAGTCATGAAATCTTAAAGTTTACTCTGCTTTGCCGGAGCAAAATAATACTGTTATTAAATCAATAGGAATAAGTTTTAAGTTAAAAGCATTTTTTATTTAATGATGATAATAACCATAAGTCACTTTTGTTAAAAATTTTAGTATTATTTACGTTAAAACTTTGATTTTTGTTAGTCGTAAAAGCACATTGCTCTGTAGGTACCTGTGTAACAATAAATAAATACCTAAGGAATACGTACAATGTTAGTTTGTTAACAGTTTTAATGTATTGTATTGCATAAATATACCTACCTACTTAATTCAAGCCATAAATAGCAACACAGTCAAACAGTGTTGCCTAAATAAAATATTTAATCAAATCACCAATTTTGTGTATTAGAATATTTATTGTACAATTAACGCTTCGGAGTTATTGTATTTTCTTTTGATAAATTGCGATAATCATGTTCTTTTATTGGCAATTTGTCATTTTAAACAAATGCAGTTACCCACGTTATCGTCACATGTTATTCGATGTTTTAAGGAAGTATTTTGCTTCCAGCTTGCAAACCACGCATAATTGCGTGGAACGAGGGTCTGTCCGTACATCGTAGGTGTATTGACGTACTATCAGTAAAGGACCCTCAGATACCCGTAGCTATGTACTTAGGTTCTACGAACTATTGTGATTGAGCCGTGACCTCGATATTGAACAAACACAAGTGGCCAGGCGGGGCTCACTGCAAATCGAAATTTTTAGACTGTACTACAATGTATTATGCACAATTTTAGACAAAATATCTTGTATTCGTCTCGCTTTTATACAGATTTTATACAGTTTTGATACCGCAGCTTAAAAGGCCGTAAGCGACACTACGCTGTCCCGTAAGACCTTAAAGTCGGGGTGTCGGCATTTGTTGATTGTAAACGTTCTGGTCACGTGAAGTAATAAAACCAATCGTATAATACATTTCTATTGTTTTATTTTGATACAACAATGATAATAATAGGTAATAACAATAATGCCAGTTAAACCTGGCTATTTCGAAAACAGGTTTTTTACTATGGAATTCATAAAAAAATATTAAAATCGACAAAACATGTTTCACATATATTATTATTTTTCACATTTATTTATAAAAGTATTTCAATTTCTACAAACACTTATTCAATCCGTTTCCAAGAAAACATTGACTGCACTATAACAACACAAATAGGTAAATAATAGTTGGTACAATTGTTTTTTTGTTAATTGGTTGGTTGACAATCAAACCATTATTTCATTTTATACTCTGACTTTCCTCGTATTTATAGAGTTATTTACAGTAAAATATTAATATTAGGTATAGAGTTAAAATTGTCACCACAGTTGGCTTGGATAATAAATAATGTGCTATGAATATTTAAGGTGAACGTCGGGGTCCATTGGTCCAACCCGGCTGTATTGGTCCGGCCGCAACGGATTTAGGTTTGCTTTGAACTCGTATATAGCACTGCATCCGCTATCGCTACCGCCCGCACCGAGCGCCGTATACCGCACCATGCGTGCGTTGCGGCCAGGGCCCCAATTCTGCTATTGCAATTGTGTATCAAAAGTGTCATAATGACACCATAACGGTAAAAACCTAAGTGCTCATTGGCTTACAGTAAAGCCGCGTATCGACTTCGCGCTCCAAGAGGGCGAACATTGGCGCGCGTTCCGGCCGCGCGAAATGGATACCATTTTGGAACGCGCGCCAATGTGTTTGTTGGAACGCTCGAACTTGGAGTGGTCCGTTCCATCTAGAGTCGGTTTTTTACCGCGCATCAAAGGAAGCTCAGTTGTGGCGGAACATTGGAACAGTAGCCGCGCGCGCCATGCGCGCTAGTTGATATTATTTAAAATATTTGGAGCGCGTTCCGTGGAACGCACTCTCGGCGCGGGTGTTCATGGCGCGCGGGTGTTCATGGCGCGCGCGCCAGGAGCGCATAATCGATACGCAGCTTAAGACTATCTGTTTCGTCATTGGTCAAAACGATGCCATTGAGAGACCATTCTGACACGATTACGACAATTGCATTAGCAGACTTGGGCCCCAGGTCGAACCAATGGACGTTCACCTTTAAGGTCCAAACGTATTTTTTTTTACTAAGCATTTACTGCTGAGTTGCAGAAAAGGTCATTAAGTTTTAATGGAGACTTTAACGATAGAAATTGTATGGGTAATGCCTCCTTTAAAATTTAATTATCTTTCTGCAACCGACCGATATAGTCTGATTAATGTTTAAGCAGTTGTATTCAAATGAGAAAACAGATTTATATTTTAGTTGGACGCAAGGTCCATGGAGGTTTGCTGTGAAGGCTCATAAAAGCGACACGTATTACAAATAAATGAGCTATTTATAAAAAATCTACTTATTATTTTTTCCATAAATGTGTGTTAGAGCAAAATTTTCCAAAAATGAGCACAATTTGGCGAAATCATGTGATTTAAGATACCTACATTTGACACAAAGTGAGCAAAGCTTTAGTGGAGAACAGTGGACGGAAGTTTATACACATCTTAGGGCCAAGTTCACCGACAAGTTAACAGTCCGATAAATTGAAAACGGCCGTTTAACTATTATGACTTTTTATACAGAAAAAAATATGTTAAACGGCCGTTTTCAATTTATCCGACTGTTATCTTGTCGGTGAACTTGGCCCTTAAATCTATCTAGAATCATCTTGCCTAGCCTTTTCCCAAATTATATTGGGGTCGGCTTCCAGTCTAACTAGTTTTGGCTGAATATCAGCGTGGAGCGACTGCCATCTGACCTCCACAACCCAATTAATGGCTAATACCGGTATTCTAATGTTAGACCAGCTGTCAGACTTTAGGGCTTCTGACTACCCGTAACGATTGTCAAAGATATTCCTATGACAACCGGGACCGACTGCTTAACGTGCTCTCCGAGGCACGGAGGGGTCTCGATATGTAAAGAACGGTCACCCATCCAAGGACTGACCGCGGCAAGTACAGCTTAACCTCGCAGATCGATCGATCAGCGCGGCCGTCATTTAGCCACGAGCCCCTCCTCCTTAAATCTATCTAGAATAGTAAGTTATATTTGTACAAGTTTTATAATTACATAGAATTTAATATAAGGTTACACACACTGACTTTAAGTCAACACAGTTGCCCGACTGCGTCATAGTTGTGGCGCGTTTTTTTTGAATACAGTATAACGCATCTTAACGAATACTTATTAATGTTATTAAATATTTTAAGAGATCTAAAACAACTGACACGGGCGGGATGTGAACCCGCGACCTCTGCCACACCGTGGCGTCGCTCTAACCAACTGAGCTACCGCGTCCCGACCGCGTCAGTTGTAATTTTGAATCTCTTTGAATACGTCTCTTATGGTTTTATCTTTTAGATCTCTTAAAATATTAAATAACAATAAGTTAAGCCTTGACATGTTTAAAATTCACAAGTAATACCTACCTATTAATTATTTAATCTTGTTTTTATAGTTTAGTTTCATAATGTTGATGATACTTTAAAAAGTACCTATCATCTTTCACCCCAGTTTTTTGAAAGCCTGCCAGTCTCTGATAATTACATTTCATGTAAGCTGGTGTGCTTTCTTGACTAAAATAAGAGTAGGTAATGACGTTTAACGATGTCCCAAAAACCAGGGGTTAGTGAAATAGAGATATTTCTTACAAAGGTATTTCATCCCAAAAAAGTATTAAGTTCTTAATAATTAGGTAAATACATATTATACACAGATTAATCATTATTTACAATAAAATGCTTATAAACATAATTAAATAAGTTAGCACTAACTATAATATTATCACAAAAATGTCTAAGAATAATAGATTTAATATCATTTATATCTACAAAACAATATATCATTTTTGAACACTATTTAACTCATTAGAAACTTGATTGCAGCGATACAACAAATTCAAGCATTCTTAGCACATTATAGACCCCAAAACAAACAAATTAAATACGAAGAATTCTTGGAAGAAATGACGTAAAAGTGCGTCCCCAACGCGAAAGCACTTTCATTTCAAATCACTATAACAATTAATTCGCAAACTAATGATTGGCTCGCAATGTAATTTTCACAACCACGTGAATGCTCTCTTGCGCATGGTCGCAATATGTACGCACCTTCGAGCAAACAATGTTCAAAAACAAGTATTTCAATAAGTACACACTGAGGTATTCGAAGCTCTTGTGCCATACTAACATAAACGCCGGTTTCTATGTACTACATTATTTTTTCATTTTGCTTACAGTTGTGTAACTTTGAATTTCCTTGTAACTTTGAATAAAACTGGTTTGAAGATTTTAAATCTGTTTTCCTGAAAATATTTACGGTCAAATACATAGATTCATTCGTTTGCGCAGTTATCTATGTACCGTAAAAAGTTTTAGAATCTTGAGAAAAAAGTTTTAGAAACTTCAAACCAGTTTTATCAAAAGTTACAAGGAAATTCAATGTTACCCCACTTGACTGCACGTCTACTTTTGGTACTGATAACAGCACGACGGCTAAAGATGTTCTTTATATTTCGTACTGCGGTTTCTACTGGTTAACAAAATTAAACCTATTGTAAACTAAACTATTCCGCTCAAAAAATGTGGCACATTTTTTGAGCGGAAAAATGTCCCTCTAATGTTTGATTATTAAAAATGTGCGCGCCAAATGTGAATTATGTAAGGTAGAGGTACATAAGAAAAAAATAAAGTCTAGAGTTCTAGACAATAGAAAAAATCAAATAGGTTTTTTTCATCACAGCTGTGTGACAAAATAGGCCAACGATCTGTTAGTCGTTAAGTGTTCCATGACTTTAAAGCATATGAAATTATTTTTGCAACATTAATAAATGCATATTATTTAAATGCATTAATCTAGCCAATTTCAACATTTCGGTATACATTATACAGGTCAGTGGAGCAGGGTCCAATGTTTATCTCTACGTCAATTTATTCTCAGCTTATCACAGTCAGCAGATGCGATATCATTGGCACACATGATTAATGACGTCATCGACAGAAACCGGGCGACTAACATAACTTGGTGGGAATTAAATACGATACAAAATAGTACATACACTTACAACTAGTCTTTGTAAATTGTGATACAAACATCTTTCAAATAGCGAATATTGATTTTAGACCTTAGATCTTACGTAATATAGTTGACTTTGATTTGTAAAAAAACATTCGATGTTTCCATGATTTGTACAACACTGAGAAGCGATGGAACTGAGTTTAATCGCGGTATCAGACTTGTTTTCTGAAAATACATATTGCCAACAACGGATTCAAAAAATGTTTCCTATGCCGTGTTGCCAACCAAGTTCCGTGCTACCAAGAAGTATTTAATAATAAAAACTGGAAATGAATTTAGTATGCTATCGTTATCCAAAAAGACAGAATTAATAAACACGGAATAACCGATAGGAAAATGGAAAAGTAATGAATGTAATGATGCATTGATTTTATAGTACTTTTCCTTATCCTAGCACAAGTAGTAGGTACTCGCTTAACACAATAATTAGAGGTCAATTTATAAAAATGACCATTTACTTCAGAACGAAACATTTTTCGAGAATTATTTGACCACTAAAAACCTCGATTTTTTGCGGATATAACATACCTACCTAGCCTACCTACTTAAAAGGCATTTGACTGGCCATCATTGGCTTTAATAAAAGGCGGTTGCTGAGAAAATAAGTAATAATAATAATGCACGATGTTCAATAAGTCTAAGTTTTGCACAAATCAACAAACTTGCGCATGCGCAGTGTATAGTTTTTCCATCTCACGAAGGCGGGTTGGTGTTTATTGTGTGTGTCTGGTGCACGTACACATTGTTTCTATGTGCGCAAGCTCGACAGCGCTCCATTATTGGCCGCCTTTACGCACACAAAAACAATGTGCACGTGCATCTACAATTCTACACACACACAATTTAATTTTATTAGCCTTCGTGAGATGAAAATACTATAAAGTATCACAGCAAGTCGACTGCTGCAAGTTGTACTAACTGTCAAACGGTCAACTTACAAATCACACCTAGACCTAGACCTAAAAAGAGCTAAGTCAATTTTTTTTTTTGTAATTAGCTCTCTTTAGATTTAGGTGTGCGAAATGGACATCGTTTGTAAGTATCTCAGCGTAAATATCTAAGGTCTCTCATACAAAATCTCTGACATAATCTTGTACGTGAGAAAATATAATCTCATTCCTTTACAATTTCCTGTTCCTATCACCTTACCACCGCTACGGCAGCGCGGGCGGCGTGGTGACGTGCGTCTGCTTGGCCTGCACGCGGTGCCCCTGCGGCAGCTCGCCCGCCTTCAGCGCCTTGTACTTGAGGAAGGCGTCGCCGCCATAAACCACCATCGCCAGGTAGCCGAAGAACTGGAAAAAATTGTTCATGTTAGAACGTCGTAACAGGGCTTGCACCGGTTGCGAAATACCTGGATCATAATGATTTTATACCGGTATTTATCATTAGGTTAGGTATTTGAGTACCGGTATAATGTTATACCGATAAAACGTTATAATTTTTTATTTTTTTAAAGAAAGCTTACATACTAATAATAATTCTGAATAACATTCGCCATTATCAGCGTTATTTGTTTTACTAACATTTTTACTTTATTTGTGGAAATAGTGTAAAAATTATGCAAAATCAAAAATACCAAGGGATACCTGATACCTAGGTAGGTATGTATAGGTACTGACTGACATCAGCGAACACTAGATGCATGTTCTGCATAGAAATGTAGGTACTAGCCATGTTCTAGCTTACTTATCTGTAATCTAGGACATAGAAAATTGAACGAGCAAATGTGTGTGTGGAATTCAAAGCGGTTGATTTGATACACTTTAAATATTTTCTATTAAATCAGTATGGAATATAAATCACTGCATACATTTAGTTTATCATTCTTTCGTGACGAATGACGACTGTGAAGAGAAATTAGCCTCGGAACCATTTATGAGCACGTTTTCTACATAAGAAATGAATGACTCTGTGACACTATATAAAGAGATAGAACCCGTGAAGTGAACCTATAAATACCTACGTAAATGTGATTATCACCCAGTCCCTCAGACCGTATTAAATGGAGAAGAAAAGAGCGAGAGCTAGAGTCTTAAAGTGTAAATTCTGTACAATATGGTTATGTGATCTTTTACATGTTTCCAATCTTGCAGCAAGATAAAAAGAGTTTACCTTTTTTCAAAAAATATAGCTTGGGCACGTAATCAAAACGTTTGTTAACCAAGGAGGTCCCATTTGTGCTCTATGAATATTAGCTATGGTAGCCAGAAGTAGTGTACGGGAGTTGGAGTTACATGTTACAATAATTACCGAGGAAAGGAATTTTGTTTAAATAATACCTACCTACCAAACAAAAAATAAACGATTTACCTCATTTCAAGCCTCTAATTGATAGTAAAACACAGTGTAACGCAATAGTTAGTCATAAATATATTTATAGATATTTAATAGCTCGGGCACGTACGGCGTGGTACGTAGGTAATTCTAATGGTGTGTGCCAGTGGCTCCATGCCGGCTGCCTTTTGGTTTGAATGTGTTACAAGTGGCACCGACTGATACAATCGGACGGGTATGATTGTCTTGTGCGGTTGTTATAAATAAGTTACAATTTTATTATGAATCCATTATAAAGAGAACATTTTTTGGTACCATAAAATTTGGTATCACTTATAGGTACGCTGTGCTTTTGTAGTGCTAAGGAAAAGGCTGGATTATAAGTACAATTTCTTCTTTAAAGTAATGATTTACGTCTTGTAACTTAAGTATCCTATCTCAAGATTGAGTAGGGAGCACAAGAATTTTAACATCTGTGAGTTAAATGAGTAAACAAATACATATAAGTCAGTCGCATATTGTCACACCTACGTTCTAAGTGTAGCCGTAGTATCTATCTACGTTGTTGTTCACAAGAACTAAGATAAGTAAGATAGTGGGATATTATTAAAAGGTTTATAATTATTGTAGTTTACACGACCAAATAGCGTTCAGCATACTTGAACGCTTTTTAAGTTTTCAATTCTCTTTGTAGCCTTCTAATCCAGCGCTTCCCATTTGATGGGTCGCGACCCGGTACCGTGACGTCAAAATAGGAGTAGGGGAAAGAGACGATAGATCGGTTATTGGGAACGGCCATAGAGAGGTCATTTAAAATGGTCAATTTATTGTCTGAGTCGCAGGTGAAGCCTAGTTTAACAATTGGGAACTCACCCCAGCAGCGGAGTAGGCGGCAGCTCCAAACGCGACGACTATCGTGGACGCGATCAGATACAGGAACACCATCACGATGTACGCGATCATCTCGATCTTCAGCCACTTGATGTTGTGGTACTTCTCCACCACGTGGAACAGGTACAGCACCAGCAGGATCCCCGAGAACCAGAGCCCTAAGTGGGCGACGATGTTGAAGTACACGCCGCGGCCGTTCGACCAGAAGGCGGAAGACTGGATGCAGATGAAACCGATCAGGTTGAGCACCTGTAAAAAAATAGCGTATAAAAAAAACCGGCCAAGTGCTAGTCGTACAGCAGTGATAGCCTAGTGGTTTAACCATGTGCCTCCCACGGCGAATGGTTCGAGTTCGATCCCGAGGCACGCACCGCTGACTTTTCGAAGTCATGTGCGTATTAGAAATTAATTATCACTTGCTTTAACGGTGAAGGAAAACATCGTGAGGAAACCGGCATGTCCTAGAACCAAAAATTCGTAGACATGCGACCCACTCCCTCTCACAGACAGAGGAGGCCTGTGTCCCAGCAGTGGGAACATTATAGGGCGATTATGCTATGCGAGTCGTACTCGCCCACCAAGGATCCCGTACCATACTTGGACGTATAAAAGTTTATTTTTGATGCAATATTTAGGCAAACTTTTTTCAACTTAAATTATTTCCGATTTTTCGCTCGGCAAACGGAGATAAGGGGGAGAATGGAATTTTGTCAGACATTTTTCATCATAATATGTCGAAAACTATTAAGAAACAGATATAGATAAACAGCTTTGGTGTCTTCACAACTCAACAGTCTTTCAACCACCTGGCGGTATAACTTGGAATTTTAACTAGGCGTATGGGCAGCTGCGCTGAGAACCTGTATAGTGTATACTGATTAACGTCCTAGGGAAGAGAACTATAAAACTGTAAAGGGAATATTTATATTTAAATTCTCTCGCGAGCAACAAGCAATGATAGCCTAGTGGTTAAATCATGCGCTTCCCACGGCGAATGTTCGAGTTCGATCTCGAGAAGTATGAGATTAAGTTCGATCGAGGTACAGTATTCCCAAATTAATAATGCGCATGCAGATCTTCGCTAATTTTCGTATTCCCGGAAACAAAAAAGTATATAGAGTGCTGAGTGGTTAAGTGCATTTTCTTCATGCATAATTTAGGGCTCATACGATTCAATGATTCGGTGTTTCCGGGAATACGACAATTAGCGAAGATTTGCATGCGCATTATTAGTTTGGGAATACTGTACGCACCGCTGACTTTCCGAAGTCATGTGCGTATTAGAAAAATAATAATGATCACGGTAAAGTTCCATAAAGTTTTAGAAGGTGTGTGTAGTCTGCATATTTTCCTCCTTCCATTCATTCATTCATTCTGAGAGGAGGCCCGTGCCCAGCAGTGAGACAGGGCTGATATTATTATTAAAATCTCTCTCGAGGATCGTTTAGTGGGGATACTTGGGCAGATTGCTGACAAATCTTTTTACCAAGATATGATATATTCTCGTACAACTCGTGTGGAGAGCAGACAAGTTCTTAAAAGATGTTTGTTCTACGTTATACCTACCTACAATGTTCTGGAAGCAAGGTACCTACTTTTCGTGGATTGCCGCCAGGTGTATTATCTTATCATCATTACGTTTGTCATTAGTCACATGTTAGTAATATGTAAATAATGACCGATTGACGCAACGACCGTTTACCATTACAAATATTTGTTTGGTGCCATTCGCGTATGGCATAAGAAGTATGAGATTAAATTAATGATTCACGCTAGGAGGCCGTGTCTCAGAACATTATGTAAAGATTGTGGAGGACCAGGCGCGGTCCCAGCCGACGATTTTGGGGGGGTCATACCGCAGCTGAGTACTAGGGGGGGGGGTCATACCGATTAATGCCGACCTGATATACCGTGAATTACCGTGTTTGGCGCATATTTGTACGATTTTGGGGGCCCGCGCCTGTGGAGGACAAACCTACAAAGATCTACACAGATACGGATATTGCATTCGAATTAAGTAATTAATATTTCAAAACACCACAATTTACTGAAGTTTAGACAATATTATGATGAGCATGATTTCAATGTTATTCAAAATAATTGCTAGTACTAGCCCTTGCAAAACCCCATAGAATTTTATCAAATACTAACAGATTTTGATAAGATGATTATTCTAATATGAGATGAAACTTCGCACGTGTCCTAGATCAGCTCTTAAAGAAAAATATATCGTGAAATAAAGCTAGAAAAACACTTACAACAACAACAACTTTAATAATCCCTGGCACAGTCTTCAGGTACGAGGGATCGAACCGTGTCTCTGTAATGAACACGGTGTTCGTAGAGCCCATGGTCTGGGGCGGCGGCGGAGGCAGCTGGTTGGGGTACGCCATGGTGGACGCTTATCTGAAATAGAAGCGTCAAAGTAAATACTGAGCAAGAGCTTGATGATGTACGGGAATTCTAAAAGTCCGCCTGCTGACGGTTTTCATATTCACATGACTACTGGTACCTGGTAACTGTACGGCCGTTCCCAATAACTAATCTAACGGCTCTTTCTCCTACTAGAGATAGATTTTTGATATAAGCTCTATAGAAGTAAGGTCAGCTCAGTAGGGTAGATCGTAGATTGATTATTGGGAACGGCTATAAGGAAGTAAGGACAGGCCTGGCGCACTCCGCACTTTAGGTAAGAAGCTACAAGTATATCGGCATGCCTTCCCGGGGAGGCTATTCAGATGGTTTGCGCCGCGCGCGTCAGAAGAGATAGAGTTGCACGATGGAACTAGACTGCCTTGTAAGTTAATAATAGTTTAGGCACGCAGCGGTGCGGTGTGCGAGCTGAATAACACTTTATGCCGTTGTTGCAGGAGTCACTTTTTATTTAACTGTCTTTGCGGAGTTATCCTTCTGTAGTATTCTGTGGTAAGGACTCCAATCGCCACCAAAATTATTATAGCAGTTATCTGTCATTCATGACGTTACCATTTCCGAATCTAGTAGATCAATCAATTTGGCCTCGAGATCCTCATTAACCGCAGGAATGAGCGTCATCTTTGAGTGGAGCCAATTGAATTAGTATTGATATCAGGAACTACGAGTTCAGGTTACAGTTGTCAATTAGTGAAATGAATCATTGAATTAGTCACAAGAGGAGTGAGGTCAATAATAAATTGACCTTATGGTTACGATCGTGATTTGTCATGATTTATTTATAATTTAATTTTAAGAAAAATGGATATGTACAAGAGTGTAAATTGTTTGTGTGTAATTAAATTGTAGATTGTAGTGTGATTAGCAGAGTTCGGAATAGGTAGAGTATATTTACCTAAACTCCGAGGAAGTAAGTAACATAGAGTGGATAATACCTCCCTCTGAAACCCAGAATAATAATTAAGTATGACGTTTTCATCGAGCGTGGAACGAAAGAAGATAGTACCGTACCTACTAAAATCGTGTCAAATTAAAATGTTTTGTTTTACGTACAGGAAAATAAAACTAAGTTCACTGGTTTTAGTGTTTATTTATTTTCGTGGGTAACCAATTTGTTCAGTCTTAACATATTGGTTGGATAAAAACGTCACGATTATTGTTCTGAAATTTTAGAGGGAGGTATTATTCACTCTATGTTACTTGAGTTTAGGTAAATATACTCTACCTGTTCCGAACTCTGGTGATTAGGTATGGTGTTTTTTTTTTTATTCTATGATAGGCTTGCGCTTGACCGCCATCTCGCCTGATGTTAAGCGATGATGCGGTCTACATATATATTATATGTATAATAGTGATTATTATATGATCTGTTCCATCCATAATCTCACTTTATGCCGATTACTATAATGCACCAAAGATGCGATGCGTGAGCTGTGCTAGCGTCTGTGTTGTTCTCTCACACGCACTTAAAATTAACCGATTTTTACCGGTATTAATACCGATATTAAACCGTTATAATACCTACCTACCGGTATAAAAGTTATACCGGTATCTTGTCAAGGTCACTTCAACCGGTTATTGAAAATACCGGTATTTCAAAGGGCTTGAAATACCGTTATATTCAATAACCAGTCATTATTCAGTTATGTGATAATGATAAATGTTTAAAATACAACTTTTACATGTCAAAACATTTTTTAACCTAGATGAGGTTGGTGTTTCAATATGACTTTTAAAATTGATTATAGATATTTGAGAACAATCCAAGATTACATTATCACATACCACTCAAGTGATAAGAAGATTACAGAAGAGATAATAACACAAAGTAGCTCATAATCCTAATAAGAAATAGGTATCCTTGAAATAGAATTTGAGTTAACTAACTAGACCTGTTAGCACACAGCATTTATTAATGAAAAGCAATTGCAGCACTTAGCTAAATTATTATATAACTAGGTAGGTAGTAGGTATAATTTATGGAAAATAATTTATGTGGCTAATTATTAAAAATTAAACCTTCGACCATCTGAGTTGGAATAATCCAAGAAATATTGTTGTATCCACTATGCTTGTGTTGTATATAAATAAATGACAAACCACCACCACTTTAGTTTATTTTGATTTTTTCATTCGTATTGTTGCATTCTATCCAAAAATAGTTAATTTCAGGAAATCAGGATAGATATCTATTATACTAAACAATTAGTTGTTATACATTACACCACCTTCTAATAATTAGAAGCCATTTAATGAATATTTCAAGTTAGATTTTATTTGACGACTAGCCCTTTGCCTGCAACTTCTTTCGCAGGAACTGTGAATTTTTTTGGAATAAAAAGTATCACTCAGGAATAACGTACCTAGCTTTCTATCAGTAAAAGAATCTTCAAAATCGGACCAGTACCTAGTTCCAGAGATTACCTCATACATGCAAACTTACAAACAAACTTTGCCTCTGTTTATTATTAGTATTTGTATACCTACAGATTTGAGCTGCGCGCTGGGGGCATGGCAAGTGATACCTATATGTATAACCAAGTGTTAACAGGTTAAGAACAGAAAAATAGTAGTAATATTACTACCTGAATAATATTCATACTTACACAGACCACGGCGCGCACTATTCTGCTTATATAAACACAATATACCGAGAAGGAACGAATCACGTAAACTGTAACACCGACATCGCGATAGATAAGAGAGGACCGAGGATGCCCCGTAACAATGTAGTCACCGTTGCCTTGACACTATATTACTAACCGATATTGAGCTGTGGTAGCACATGAATGACTCATATTTTTAAATAACTTAAAGCATACCGTGGTCATACATAACTTCGCGGGTGTTATTTGTTTACTCATACGAAACGTCTTCGCATTCCTTCGCACGTCATTATTACCTACTGTAAATGTATGACTTGGCTTTTTTAGAGTACAATACGGAATTTTTTGATTAAAACTAAACGCATTAACTGATTTCTGAGATTTCTTGAGAAACACGAACAAATCTTCTAACCCACCACACAGTCACTTTGCTTTTGCTTTTCTTTGCCTTTGTTAGACTAGAGATGAGAGTTTTTTAGATTATATCATTCAATAAAGATGCCTGGATTCGATGCCGCATTTTGATATTGGCATCGATGCCAAGTCAAGTTAAAAACAGATACCGACGCCGATGCCATCTAGTATAACGTCATCGCTGCTGGATTTTGTGATCAGCTGATCAGTGTGATTCAAATGTGGACAAATGGTTATAGATATTTTAATACAAAACAGCTAAATTTTCAACACAAAACGTCACAATATGGCGCAAGGTCTGTCCTACTATTATTTTGATCGTGTTGTAACGCAGTAAGCGCGATTTGCACGATTGATTGAGCGCGATTTGATTTGAAATCAAAATCATTTATTTGACACAAACACAGGTACATTTATCTGTGTTACAATAATTATGACAGTCCACTATGTTTTACTCTTACGAGCGTACAAATATTTTTGTGAAATACTATTCATTTTTTTTTTGCTATGCTATTTTGTTTGAGTAATCGATTCAATTCCTAATACGCATGTTGCACATCTCTACCGAAATGTTATTTTGAATGTCAATCGTCAATACAAAGAGTGTGTTCAAAACATTGAGCTAAATAGTTTACTGTGTACTAAAAGGTCACGTTAATAAAATTAACAATTATTGAAAACACCAAAATAAAAATACTTAACATATTTTCACTTCTAAAAAAAATAACCATCCTAATATTTTTGTATTAAACATGGTACTAGTGGGATATTTCATTAATTTATTTATTTCTGATTTAAGTATTAGAACGGATGGTAGATGACATCTGTCAATTTGTGTGTGTTCCAGATTGCAGAGTTGCAGACTTTTCATTTTTTGTAATGTTGAACGTGAAGTGCTGTTTGTCTTGCTCCGACTAATATAAAATTGTAACTTGAATTTTGCTTTTCATAAGTTTGATGCTAAGGTAAAGGTAGAATTGATGTAACAAGTTTGACGTTTAACCTTTGTCAATTTTGTCATAGAGTCATAATTTGTAACATTTTCCATGATTTGGTCATATTGGATTTATCACCTGATAATTTACACCTAATTTTATTCGTTGTTGTAAGTGCCGCCAATGTGCTTATTAGTTTTTTAAGAAAAAGTGTATGTGGTTAAGCCAAGCGTGAAATCAAGGTAGGAAAAGAACGCTTTTTTTTTGTATTTTGTAGTGTTGTGTTTATTTCTGTTGTGTGTTGCTCAATATTCGCTATTTTAGGTGGTGACAGGCGGCATACCGTGTCCAAACGTGCTAGTGGTAAAATCGAAGTAAGGATTAATTTTTAATCTGGTTTCTATTACATACTCCCACGAGTTATAGTTGCATGCCAGCTTATAGTGAAACATAACATTGCCTTCCTTAATATTAGTTATGAACTACATAAATTGCATAAATAATCGCAGAGTAACCAGCGGTAACACTCATTTTCGATAATTGGTTGAAGCCTGTATTTTTTCCACCCACTGACTTTATGTAACTAATTAATGCTTTGTTCTTATCTATCCTTTATCTTTTCAAATGTAACAGTGATTAAGTATATCATAAAGTAAATCGTAAAGTAAACAACTTTCTCTGATCAATACAAAATCAAATATAGACCTAAGCTACCAGTTACACTTTCACACCCATACATGTAGTATACAAATGGCCCCAATGTCCCCACCAGTGGTGAAGGGTCCCTACAATACGATTCCTACCGGCTTCCCTTTGAAAAATAGCACAGGCAGTATTGCCTACTATTGTCAAATATTAAACAACTAGCTTTTCGTGGCCAGGTAAGCATTTGTAGCTCCAGCTTACCTCTTACAAAAATTGACCCTTCGCCACTGGTCCCCACAGACTAACTCTCATTGTTTGAAATCATGACATTATGACACTATAAAAAGGTCAGTGCAAGGAAATGATAAGATATCTGGTACATGACCTCAAATATTTGGTCATTTCGTCCATTCAAATACTCAACTGACCTTCTGTATCAGGAAACCCAAGTACTGCGAGTAAGGCAGCTATACATCTTGGCTATTACCTTGCGCTTTCATAAGAGTAGCCTTACGAATACTGCTCCCACGCGAACAAAACGTTTACGTAGGTGGGATACGGTTAAATGTTACAAGTCAATTGGTCAAAAATCTTACCTTTTTATGGGTCCATTCATCTATGGTAGGTTGAACTCCAAGCTAAAAATAGCTACACTATTAAAAAAGTCATGCAGGAAAATAGTTACGGCGTGGTTACTGAGTTTGGACTATACACAAACTGATACGGATATACTAAACATACCTAAATAAGATTTGGTATACACACTCACACCCCCCACTCACCCCCACACCTCACACACATCCACACAACTCCCACACATCCACATACACCCCCACACGACACACACACTATCACATAGGTATAAGTAATAAGCAATAGTATTTTCATTAGTTCTCTCTGGGGCTTGTGCTGCGAAACGATACTCAGGCACAGAGCTTGCTTTGAGCATAGATTTAGAACCATTTGATTGATTGAAATTATTTTTAAGTAATGTTCGAGCCTTGAGTTCGGTTCCGTAGTACAGCACTGGGGCTCGTGTTGCGGAACGATACTCAAGCACAGATCTCGTCTTGAGCATAGATTATATTTAAAGTCATTTGATTGGTTGGAACTGGTGATTGTTTTGGACTTGTTTTAAGTAATGCTTGAATCTTGAAGTGAGTTCTGTAATACGGGCCTTATTATATTATTTTAATTTAATTTAAACTTAAGCTTAGCACTGTTATTTAATTTAATTTTGTTATCTTCTGAATGTGTCAGCTGCATCTTCTGGACTAAAGAGACTGGACCCCACAACACAGGGAATCCTAGTGTGGGGTTTAGGGCCTCAATTAACTACTGTAATATTTTTTGGCACAATAAAGACATTTTTCATTTTCATTTTCATTCATTTTCATTCATTTATATATTTTGTTGTGTATTCAGACAATGCATTCAATATAATGAATTATGAATACTATCTACTTGTAATCAACAATGAGCAGGCTTAGGAATTGGCCAGTCACCCAGTCAATGATAAAACTCACAAAATAGCTATTATAACTACACAGAACAGATCAGCTGACAGATAACTCACAATTTAAGATCTCTCACACTTAAGCCAATGTATTTCATAAGACTAGGTAGCCTGTACTCAAGGGTGAATCCAGCCTTTGAGTCAAGGGAGGGTGTGGCACTTAATCGAGGCCCAGCCTTATCAGCCACCTTATCAGAGGTGGACCTAGGCCCAGCCCAGGGGGGTAGTTATGACCCCCATGACCCCCTGAAACTGCCCTTCTCTGTACTTATGGCTGTAGTCATACTTATAGTCTGCAGCCAATTGAAAACAATATGTCCTAGTTAAAGCTAATTGTTGTTAAATCTAATTGTATAAAATTTCATCAATTGAGTTGTACACCTCAAATATTGTTCATAATAGCAGTGTAACCAGTGCCAGTGTTATCAGTCATGTGAAATATGTTATTAATGACTCACATGGTTTATCTATGTATTAACAAAAAATACTTTACCAATCTGTTCATTAAAATTGGTGTAGGAGGGTGTATTTTGTAACATAATAAATGCAGTTTGTAGATTAGATAAACTCTAAATAATAATTATAGGCAGCTCTTTTAATTAAAACATTGATTTAGTACTTGTAGTTACTATTTAACTTGTAAAAAATATATTGATTTGTTGTTCAGTATAATAAAATCCTTGAATGAATTTCCCGAAACTTAAGTGACAAAATTAAGTTAGTCAAAAATACTTATTTTGACTGACACTGTCTCAACTGTTTTTAAAGTCTAAAGTAAAGAAGCATGTGTAAATATGTACATAATCATTGTTATAATTCACCACCAACCTAAACAATGATGGTTGCTTGTAGGAAATTGCAAATAAGAATAAGATAAGGCTGCCCATTGTATGTTTTTAATAAGAATGTTTTTTCCTACTGCAATATTTGGTGTACAATAAAGTATATAGAATAAATAAATAAAATAAAGTAGTTTAGGTATTATTAGAGTTTGAAAAAAAAACCTACAGAAAAATGACTCCCTCTTGGCTCACTCGTAATTATAACCCTCCATTGAATACTATTTGTTTGTCTCCAGTTAATCAACCATGGCAGAAGTAGGCTTCCCGGGACAACACACGACGACCACGACGATGACATCCAGCACCGCCGTCCAGACCAACATACGGTTTGACCCTGGTTACATAAAGACCGTACCGGGCATACTGAAGATTGTCCAAGTTGTAAGTACATAGAACAAGCCCTCCAGTTAACTGAGTCAGTTCCTGAGGTACCTACAAGGGCTGATCCAGCTTTTGTCCAGATCAAAGTCCAGCAAGGACAGGCTTTATTTGATACTAGCTTCCGCCCGCGTTTTTCGGGATAAAAGGCAGCTTATGTGTTATTCTGATTTTTAAGCTATATTACTGTAAAGTTTCATCAAGATCCATTCAGTAGTTTTGGCGTGAAAATTTAACAAACATCCATACATCCTCACAAACTTTCACGTTTATAATATTAGTAAGATTTGAAGCAAGGCAATATTGGAATACCCCAGCCCAGGGCGGGGTCACCCCTATGACCCCCCTGGACCCGCCCTTACCTACCTAAAGTAGGTAGGTAACCTACTTTAGGTAGGTACTTGTTATGGCTATTGTACAGCGCTGGCAGCACGACGCAACTGTCACCCCTCCCGCACCGCCTACCTCAGGAACCGACTCAATTAAGTGGTAGACCTGACCTACATCATAATATAGCCCATAAATGGTAGACCTAAACAGTGAACAATGGCTGTTATTTAGTCGCTAAACGACAGGCGAGCCAGACCGCGGCTGTAAAACCCACCATGGTTTCCCTGGCGGCTTGTCGTTTCTGAGTTAGCGAAACAGTTGTTCATTTGCGTTTGCGAGATTTACCGGCCATGAGACCGCGAGAAAGCTGGCCTGTAGGTCACAGGCTTTAGAAGACCATCCCATTAGACCGAATGGCAGTGTGACAAACATTTTGTAAATAATTCGTAGTCTGTTGTTTAGAGGATATTTCTGCTGAACTATTTGACTACGACAGGCACTGTCATAATTGATAGACTTCATATCATATCAAAGTAATGAAAAAAATAAATCAAAACCTTATAAATACAAAAGAATCCACGGCTTTCTTCAGTTCAAACGCCTGAAGCCATGAACTATGTTTTATTCATAAGGTAAAAGGTTAAGTCCTTCTACAAAAGTAATTCAATGCTGTGTTATCGACTTGCTTATCGCTCCGCGCCGTTAAATATGACGTAGTTCACGCAGAATTAGCGCTAAGGGGGAGCTTGGCTTTTACAAACACGGCATGCGATCTAACTGTATTAATTTAATTGTCACGCTGTCTCGACGGGGCAGGCAGACATACAGGTGCTATATTTCCCTAAAGGGCTGTGAGTCAACACGATGACGGCATATCATGCTGTCATCGACCAATAGCGACCTTCACGTAACCTACCTACTTTGTATGCTTAGTAGTTCTTCTCGAGACAGTGGTTATGCGTAAACCCTTCAGTTCGTAACGTGATACGATTTCAATTGTCGAGCAGTTGCTGTATTCGAAGTTGCAATCGATACAGATTTAATCACAACTAGCCCAACTGGATTAATGTTTTGAACTGACAAACTGCGAGTGTGTTACGAAATTAGGCCGCAGATCATGGCCCAAGCTCGGAGCTGCATGGGGCATTCGGGACTTCGGCATATTACTACCAACCTTGCTGACAGGCTAATGTCTTGACTTTCAGACTTTCATAAAAAAAAGAGCCCACACTTTAAGCGTCGCCGCACATGGGCCACAAGTGGCGGCCACTTGTGGCCCGTGTGCGGCGACGCTAAGTTATTTTATAAGTAGGTAATAGAAACTAGTGTGCTGTTTACTCATAAAATACAATCCATTCCGACTAAATCCATTCGTCATAGTCGCAGCACTCGATGAAAGCGTTTCCCTTTTGTTTCCTTTATTGCAATGAATCATTTGTTTTATGTATGAACATTGTTCACATCGGAACTTGCGCAGTTGTTTCAATACATTGCAAAACCATGACAATTATTTCTTGGTTACTTTTATGGCGACTTTGTAATAGTTTCCTAAATTAACTCAACGTTCGTATGGCAGCTAACTTAACCTGTTTTACATAATTTTATTTTTAACTAGATTTTTGCCCGCGACTCCGCGTGGTGGCGTGGAGTGTAGGGTGTTAGTTTGGTAGCTTCGTAGTACTAACTACGAAGAGGTCAAGCTGTATCTCTGGTTCATCTCACTGGAATTAGATGAAATGTGTTAGATTTTAAATTGAACTCCAAGCTATCAAGCTGTGAAAATCGCATCAAAATCCGTTCAGTACTTTTGTGTGATACGCGCACAAACAGGCAAAAAATAAATAGGTACTCGTCTGCGCTCCCTAGAGATGATCGACAATAACGATTTTGGTACTAACATCACCCAAACTTTCAGCTATGCAGCCTCCTCGGGTTCATCTGCATCCAGTGCTCCTGGCTGAGCAGCTGGACCCGCGGCTCCTTCTTCAGCTGGATCTCCATGATCGCCTTCTGGTTCACGGGCATCCTGCTCGGCCTGTACCTGTTCCACATCTTGGAGAAGTTCTACAAGATACCCTGGCTGAAGATCGAGTTCTTGTTCTGCGCGCTGTGGACTTTCTTCTACTTGGTGGTGTCTATTCTGGCTGCTACCGTCCACGATGACCCCCATTCTGCAGCTGCGGTAAGTTTTACGTTCTTATTCGTTAATCTTCGAAATTTTGTGCTCTATTAAAGCTGAAGATTTTGTTTGTTTGAACGTGCTAATCTCTGGAACTACCAGCGGATTCTAAAAAATCTTTTTGTGTATGTTAGCCAGATTTATGAGGAATAGTAATAGGCTATTTAACATCACGCTACGACCCTTGGGAGCAGAGCAACGGGGGTGAAACCGCGAGGAACTACTAGTTTACGAATATGTATTTGTTGCAAAGAATTCTGATTATATTTTTCTTCCTCAAAAGGAAAAACAGAACCCTTATAGGATCACTTTGTTGTCCGTCTGTTCGAGGCAAGACCATTAACGGGTGGAGGCATCTCATAGATGGCGCCACTAGAAGTATGTAATAGCGCCATCTTGCTCATAGATGGCGCTATTGTATGTATATTTTGGAACCCTCAGGGCGCGAATTGTACTCCCATTTATCCGGTTTTTTTTCAATTGTTGGTTTTTGATGTAAATCCCTAGGAAATAGGTTTAAAATTGCATCAAAACATAATATTTTGTTTTTCGTCTGAAGCAATAGAAAGAACGAATTACATTATTTCGGCTATACTTATCCTTCCACAGGGCACCTCCCTTCCCTTTCTTTTACTGTCGTGAAAACTTAAATAATCATAAGAGGCGTTAAATAATCATAAGAGGCGTTAAATAATCATAAGAGGCGTTAAATAATCATAAAAGGCGTAAAAAGAGGTTTCCAATTGCAACTGATTCAGACATGACACTTTAGCTCAGTTGGTTAGAGCGCTGCCCCGGTTAAGGCAGAGGTCGCGGGTTCAAACCCTGCTTGTGTCAGTTGTTTTTGAAAATCTCTTATATAATATAGTCAAAATCTGTTATAACGACATCGAACGGACTCCTATTTGGTTATAAAAACCGATAGTCGTAATAACCGGCTATACACGGCGAAATTTTAGCGGTTGTTTTACCGTAGCGAAATGATTTTGTCTTGGCAGTACATTCGATTGATATATAAAAAAAAAATTAGAATCAAAAAATGGCAGAATGGTGTGATGAGAATGATGTGAAAAACAAATTCTCAAACCAATAGTAGGTAACGATAGCTACGCAAGCGCGGCGACGACGCGAGCGGCCGCGGCCGTGCGGGGCGCGCCCGCGCGGTCATTGCCCTCCGTGTTTATCAATCAGCTGATAACTATTCCCGAGTTATTGATAGACAAATTATTGAACACGTGAACACGAAACTAAAAAAACAAGATTACTAGGTAGGTAGGCACCTATCTTAATAAACGATATTTTCTGAATTAGATACCCATTAAAGTATTTAAGGCGTAGGTATTCAAAAAAATGGAATAAACTTATTTACAATGATTTTAATTACTTACCTACTTTTAAATGTTCGGTATTTAATACAAAGGTACAAGTAGGTACTTACGCTTAGGCCCGGTAACGGAGTTTTTTCGAATTGCAAGCCACTGCGTTCCATACACAATAACACAATCGAGCACGTTTTATTTGATTAACTTTACGAAAATGATAGGTACTTAAGCAGTCTTTCATTGTTGAGCACTTTCCAAACGTAGTATTGACTTACGTCAAACCCAGCCATCACAGCCATACACATAGGTAGGTACTTCGACGAGGATCCCGTTTGAAGTACCTACTTGTGGATTTCCTCGCCGAACTCGCGCAAATGAACGGCTGATCGACCTCTGGTACATACACTGTAACTCCCCATGATCGAGTAGCACTGTGTCGCCGCTACGATCGTCCGGGCCTGCGGGACTTGGGGCTTCAGAACACCGCGAAGATTGAGCGACTCCAAGTGTTGTTGAGTCATAATTCACCCTAGCGTAGTTGCACCATAGCGAGGTACTCTAAATTGGAGAAACTGTAATGACGATCCATTATTTCAATGTTATCTCACTTCACTACGCGTAGGTACCTACGACATCGCGTGATGTTCGCGGCATCAACTTCGCGGCGCAACTGACCCGCTGGCCGCTGAGTGCGCGCGTCTTTTGTTTTAATTATACGACTCGCTAAAGGAGTGCGGGGTAGGGGGGGGTTCATCGGTAGGCACTCGCTACAGGCGATCAGGCTAGTTTATGCCGTATGACCATGCGCGAGAGCTTATTTTGCTCTGCACATTTGTGAGGCGGCATTCGTTTGGTGATCTTTGTCGGCACCGCGTGAGCGACGGCGTGCTCTTTGACTAGATAATGATACCTACGTTAGATCTAGTGAGTTACTATTGTTTTTCACGCTTTCGAGTCTATGAATATTTTTTTTGATTATTTGAAAAAAAAACCATATTATTTTTTAAATTGAACTCTATGTTTCGATAGTACTACTGATGGCAAATCGTTCTGCTGCCGGAGAACAACCACTTACATTTCACCGTGTATATTTGAGGGTAAAGTCAGCGAGGACCTATGACTTTGGTTAATACACTCAGCGGCAGATAATGTGGCCCAAAAATAAATATCACTCAAACTTTTTTATTATGATAAAATATGTGGCTTTTTGAATTGTGTTCATTAGTGAATCGATTTAAACTTAAAATTGAGATGAACATTTTGCGAAAAAAGCTTGAAATTTGGTAAAAAACGGAATTTTAATGAAAACCCAGATTTTCACAAATTGCTTTATTAAGAAAATAATGAAATTAATAAAAGAAACTTAAAAAAACTTAACTTAATGGCGTGTATTACTGCTCCTAGCTCTGATGACTGCTTGCATGCGTTCAGGCATACCTTGCAAGATGTTTTTGATGTCTACTTGAACAATTTCCTCCCAAACTGCCACTACAGCTAACTTCATCTCTCGGAGTGTCTCTGGTGGATTGGGCTATGCTTTGATTCATCTTTTAAGCATGTCCCAGAGATGTTCAATAGAATTCATGTCTTGGCAACGAGCAGGTCATGGTAATTTTTGAATACCGACAGCATATAAGTAAGATTCAACGCTGGCAGCGACGTAAGCCTCGCGTTGTAATGAATTAACAGGAAATCCTCTCTATAAATAAAGTCCACGAAGGGCACAACAGGATCCTAAAAGATCTCTTCAATGTACCTCGCTGCTGTCAGGTGCTGATCCACGATGACCAACTCTGTATGAGCTTCCGAACACACTCCTCTCCATACCTTAACTGACCCTCCATGATAACTGACTGTTTGACGTGTAGTGATGGAAAATAAGCGTTCTCCACGACGTCTATACACTCGTTCACGACCATCTGGTGCTCGTAAAGCCACTCTACATTCGTCTATGAACAAGACTGCTCCATTGCTCGGTGGTCTAATTAACATGTTTTCGGGAAAATCTTAATCCTGCTGTTCGATGGTCTCTCTCCAGTTTGGGCCCTCGTGCTGGCCTCTGGGTATGTAAATCGAGTTCCGCCATCTTTCTTCTTATTGTACGCTCACTAAAAATTATACCTCAAGCCACCTGAAGCCGCCGCCAGATCTCGACAGCAGTGAGAAAACGGTTTTTCAACACAGCTAAGATGATAAATCAAGCGTCGCGGGGGGTGATGCACCGTATTCTGCCACTTTCAGGTCACCGCGTGTACAGACCAGTGTTTCGATATTTCTTGAGGGCAAATCTTAAGGTTGTACGTGGTATGTTGAGAATTGCAGCCACTTCACGTTGTGTTCTTCCTTGGTCGGTTAACAAAACCGCCTGAGCAACTTGAGCAGCTGTAAGTGGCATTTTCTAATTTTTACTGAACTCATAATTAATCACTAATCAATAAGAAATCAAAAAACCGTAAGATTTTCCACAAGAAAAAGTTAAAAATGCTTATGAACTAACGTCCCTGATTAGCGTTCAGTGCAGTTCAAACACTAATTTTACCAAAAGTCAAAATTTACCTTTTTAAATGTCAAAGTACCTCCTCAAATACACTAAACATTCCATTTGACACCTACCCTCATTCAATGGTTGTTATAAAAATGCTTTGTTAATTTTTAAACACACAATAAGAGTTTGGGCCACATTATCTGCCGCTGAGTGTATAACCAGTATGTTCTAAATGATGTCGTCGTAAACGGTTTTGACTGTATTTAATAATTAATCTTCATTATTTGCAGTTCTTCGGCTTCGTCGCGATGTTCGCGTACTTGGCGGATGCGTACCTCAAGTTCGTGGCGGTGCGCGCCGGCGGGCTGGCGCAGGGCTCCCGCGTCGTGTCCAAGCAGACCACCTCCGCCGTGGAGTCGCCGCCCCCCAGGGTCGGCTACTAATGGGGTACAGTAATGGGAGTGTGGTAAGGGAGTAGGGGAACTAAAAGCTAGTCTCAAAGTTAGGAACGGCTGGGTATTTTAGAAAACGATTGGCCTAGTTTTTTTAGGTGCGGTTAAACGCGCTAGTTTTTAGACAATTTCTTGCTGCAACTGTATAGCCGTGAGTTGATCTATATCGTGCACAGTAGAACATGTACCATGTACCAATCTCATTGCAATATCACCATGATATACTGCAAGAGTGTTTTACTGAGTTTCATGATGTTGATCTTTACTCACGGCTATACAATTGCAGCAAGAAATTGTCAATAAACTAGCCCGTTTAACCACACCTTTAGTCAT
Organism: Thalpophila matura; assembly: GCA_948465475.1. Classification (NCBI taxonomy): domain Eukaryota; kingdom Metazoa; phylum Arthropoda; class Insecta; order Lepidoptera; family Noctuidae; genus Thalpophila; species Thalpophila matura. The sequence continues at coordinate 716,834 of OX419178.1, forward strand.
AGATAAATTGACGAAGAGGCGCTTTGCTTACTTGTGAGCATTATGAAATCGCTTAGTGTAATCCAAATTGCTCACTCAAATACACTTTTAGAAAACCTCTCAGTCTCTAATCACGCCTATTAATTATTTTATTTGACGGTTAAAAGACATCGGCACTACAAATGCACTGTTGTTGTTGTTTAGTGTTGCGACGAAGAGGTACCTATTTGTAAATAGTATTGAGCGAGGGTGTTGCCACATGTAAAATGAAATTAGATAAGTATTTATCAGACATTATTATTTAAATCTTTGTTTGTTGCCAAAAAAAATAACGGCCTTACCACAAAAAGATAGACACACGTTAAACGCGAATGCTACCAAAAATAATACACACTTGTTTTAGACAAGATAGTGCTAAAACTATTGCCTATTATTTTTGGTAGCATTCGTGTTGAACGTGTGTTGAACAGTTGTTTATTTTTTTGTGGTACGGCCTTAAATGTTTAGTAAATTTTAACCCGCCTGCACCAGAAGGGGGGTACGTTTTTTTTATAGAACTCAATTAAATCAGTTTTTATGACTTGGAATTTTTTGTTTTACATTTTATGAAAATGTATGTGTTCCGTTTAATTAAATGCTCTACTAGTGTGGTGACAATTTTAGCTCAATAACTCGCTCTTCTGGTCTAAATGTTAGCTATATAAGTAAAATGTTATTATCTAGATTAAGCCCGAACAAAACCATGTACTTATCAAACGTTTTACAGTATTGTTTTATTTTACACTTCTTACTGGCTCTCTGCCGCCATATTAACATCGAACTAATTTACTTAAATACTTTTTTACATTAAATAAATATGTTTTATTTAATTTTGCACAAATATTAAGCTGTTTATTGTAACTTTTTATTATGTACTACATATTTAATGATCATAGTGTGCTATAACCTCAGATCATAGAAACAAGGGAGATGTGCCAAGGCGCTATCGAGCTTGATGCCTGATTTTGAGCAAATTGCTCATATTAAAAACGTACGCGCTGGCGACGAACCGAACACGATCGATGGTATAAATACAGTGTTTTAGTTTAGTGCTAGTGTTGAGTGACGATTAACAGTGTTAGATTGAGGGTGTGCGGAATGTTCAATGCGTGGGAGATCTTTTTATTCACAAGGAGCGCTTAATTATGCGCGTAATTGTGTCAAAAAATGTACTAAAAGTGGCATCAGTTGTTCCCGTACTATGTAATTTGCTATGATGGCATATCTCCTTGTTTCTATGATCTGAGGCTATAACCCAGTTTTATCAATTAAATATTGTATTATGGCAACCAAAATTGGGGTGTTTAACGGTATAACCAAAGAATAATGTACCTACAGGGTGTGATGGCTCAAAAACAATGATCTGATTGTAATGTAATCATGACACTTTTCAATATGTAAATTGTATTTTTGTATAATTTTTGAGGATCATTAGAAAATCAGCTCTTTTTAATGACTATTAAATCATGCTAGATGTGATGTATAGCATTCGATATTTATTAATATTAAAACACTATCTACACACGATTTGTACAGGTCCAGATTTCACATTATACACTTTTAAAATGAGCCTTATATACACTGAGAGTGCCTTGTGTTCGTTACAATTTGACATATCTTATAAATTGTTTAGAGATAAAATTATAACTTTAAACTAAAATAAAATGTAAAAATTGTATATTTTTGTGAATTTTAAACATGTCAAAGCCATGTTATGCTTTTAATTATGCTATTAACCATTTGTTTTTACATCTATATAATTGAATAACAATAAAATGAACTGCTTTCGCTATTTATGTATCTTCCTATTCTTTTTATTTACAGTATTGTAGACTGCCGCCGAAATATTCGTAGGTAATGTTTTGATTTTTTTTCTAATGATTTTTTGGTTATTTTTTTTTATAACGCGTTTATGTTGTATGTATATAGGAATAAAACAATATTTCATACACAGCAACCAAGCAGCTTTGTCGACTTTATCAAATTTCTTGTTCTCTTTGTTATTACAAAGATTGTTAACTTTGCTTTAGTAATTGTTAAGTGCAAGCTTGCACAATTTAAATTGTTTAACAGACTTCATATTGTTACTTGTAGGTACACTCGACGCCATTTACGGTCGACCACTTTTCGCCCTTATTACTAAGAACATAAGGGTGAAAAGTGGTCGACCGTAAATGGCGTCGAGTGTACATAACTCTTCGCTAGTTGCTACTTTAGCTGTATTTGTTACACCCATATTTCTATTATTTACATAAATAAATAAATAACAGATATAAAAGCTGCTTGCTTGAGACCAACATTCTAATCGCGTATCACTCTCGCAATCGCATTTGGACAGTAAACTATTGCTATGACTTAGCTGTCTAGTAGTAGTCAGTTTTTAGGGTTCCGTACCAAAATGGTAAAAAAGGAACCGTTATGGTGCGACTTCGTCTGTCTGTCTGTCTGTCACACCTGCTTATTTCAGCAACTACTAATGTTATCGACTTGAAATTTGGAACAGTTATAAAGAATGCTTGTTCAACTTTATTGCAAATGAAAAAAGTCCAAAAATATTTTTATTTTCATTGCAAAAGGGGCCGGAGTGGGGGTCCGAAATTTCAAAGTGGGGTTACTAGGTCAAGTGACATATCATATGAAAGGGCTTGATCTGCACATTTCAAAATATATTTTTATTTTATTTTATGTCTCACATTTTTCGACATGATAAAAAATGTCCAAAAATATACCATTCCCCCCCCCTTATCTCCGAAGTTTGCGGGGCGAAAAATCTGAAATAATTAGAGTTGATAGGAATTGACCCAAATATGGCACCAAAAATAAAACGATGTTCCTAACTAGTACAGTTTTTTTCAAAATCATCAAAATTCCTTCACAAACAAACTTAGTTATGCGGTCCGGATTTTTTCACTCTATACGTCCAAACATTATACGGAACCCTCGGTGCGCGAGTACGACTCGCACTTGGCCGGTTTTTTTTTAACATAGGGTGCAATTAACTAAATTAATGCTGTTTTGTGGTTGGATAGTACTGCAATTAATCCACTTTGTTATAACTTTTTATATATATTTTCTAGAGTAGCTATGCAGAGTTATGTACAGTTTATAATTTATAATAAATTATATTAATATATAATGCATTGTTCTACGTCATGTTAATTTAGTTTTACAATTTCATTAACCACCTGTCGTAATATTAAGTGTTAACTGTTAACTACCAGTTCAGGTACGTATGTATACTATTTTGTTTATACATATTTACTTTTTGTTAGCTTTGTAAGTTTAATAATATCATTATTTGTAGGGACGAAACAATTGTATCAAATGCTTGGCTACATAAATACTTCACGAATTTCTTTTCGAAGAAGATGATAATCAATTAATTCCTTTTTTTAGGGTTCCGTACCTCAAAAGGAAAAACGGAACCCTTATAGGATCACTTTGTTGTCCGCCGTCAGTCACCGGACCATAAGTGGAGCCATGTGCTCATAGATGGCGCCATTGGAAGTATGCAGTAGCGCCATCTATGATCATATTTCGGAACCCTTAAGGCGCGAGGCATACTCGCACTTGTCCGGTTTTTGTTCATACTGCACACATGTTTTAGGAAAAGAGAATATTGAAAAAAACAATGTTATTTAACAATGGTATGTACTTTTTCTAGATGTTTAATTTCACTAACAGTGACCAATGCACATAATATACTTCATAATGGTAAAGTTAATAGGTAGGTATATTATTATAATTACATATATTTTACATTGTCCAATTTAATGAAGTTACGTTTTCTATGCATAAAAATTTTCAAGTTTGGAATGAAATTAATAGACTGTTTAATATTGGTGCTGATTCTGTTGAACATCGCACTAAACTAATTTTAATCACACTATATCTCTTTCTTACAAATATCATTGAAAAAGGACAGAAAATATTTAGAACTGTCAAATTAGTCCACGCCCTTGTCATTTACGGGAAAATAGTCATGACCTTTTGCGACTAAATTGACGATAAAACTATTCAAGCGGACTAATTTGACAGGATTAAATATCTTCTATCTCTTTCTCATATTTTTTATTAGAAAAAGACAATGAGACTAAATTGGTTTAGTTCGTAAACAACAGAATCGACACTATTGTATAATTATCGAAGCAGTTAATTCATATTAGTGTTCACATTGACGAATACTCACTGAAAGCGACGCATGATTATTATTATCAACTATATGCATGAATAGCAGTTTTTAGTAATTAGTAAAAAGGTTTGGCGACACGTTGTTAGATGTACTTGAGATGTACTTGAGCCGCGACTAGCTCTGCCTTGTGACTTTACTATGAAGATATTATGATGAAAGTTTATGCAAAAAAATGGCCTTAATTACCTTTATATACATGTTAAATTCCCTACGAGTCTGTTCAATTATAGTATATTATGCAATTAGTGAATAAAGGACGGATTTAAAGCGAGGGCCATAGATGAATCACGAGCTAGTGAAGGATTCTAACGATTGAATCACGACCGTAGGGAGTGATTCATGATGATTGAATCACGAGCGTAGCGAGTGATTCAAGTGTTAGAATCCTGAGCGACGCGAGCGATTCATGGCCCTCGATATAAATCAGTTTTATTCAAGAGTTGCATACTATACTTTATACCATGACTACGAGAAAAAGAAAGATTTAAGTGAAAATATACATATAATGAAGAAAAAGTAAAGTTAAATTGGCTTTGATGTAAACCAGCCGTGATTTTTTGGGTAGCAAGCTTTCCACCTTTCCACTATATCGGCCGCCCTCTCTTTCACAAACTCAGGTGTTAACACATCTTCATCACTAGAATGCATTTTTAATCGATTAGAACAACACTAAACAAACACAAAATTAAAGATTAAAGTAACACTAAACTTTGTGTTCGTACAACTTACAGTATTCAAAATAGCGCCAATTTACTAAGGACAGCAAAGAACACAAAACAGTTTTTATTCTAATGCTAAACTCCTTGTCGAAAATGTCGACCAATCAAATTGAATTTAGAACACATCAATATAGGTCGAATACACAGATTACACTTACACTAGATACGGCAAGCCACGACCAAGCGTGCCCTGCATGTTCGACTGTTCGTACTAAAAAAAGTCTGTTAGCTCAGTGACGCTTAGTGATTGAAACAATTCTGTTTACTCTGAGCACATCACTAAATGGCTGGGGTGAAGTTATCGTTGGTATAAAAAAGATGACACGTTCGGTTTTCATACAATCTAATAACGTGCCGCATCTAGCATAGGTTCTTTAAATCTGTGGTCGAATACATTGGTGTGTTCCATTTTCAAACATCAAAACAGTGAGTAAAAGTGCTTTTTATTCACTGTTTTCAGTGAATAAAATAAGCTTTTTAGAGGGGGAATGGTATAATAATAATTTTCTGTTAATTTCTTGTGGTATAAAATGAAGTACGGCTAACAAATTAACAAATATTATTGATTTATTGATGTATTTTTTATTATTAATATTTACTTTTGATGCGTGCTGCCATCTGTTTTTTTTGTCACTTTCTGTGATGACAACGAGATACAATAGTGTCCCGAAACTGACGGAACGTGTAATATTATTTTTTGATGCAATAATAATATTTTTTACTGCCATTTACTATTTTTTATACTGTTGTTCTTATAACCAGTAATGACTGGGTGTTTACTATAATGTATTAATGTAATTAATAACTTATTTTAATACATAATATGTAATCTTTACGCATTTCACAAATCAATGCTTTTTACTAAATATAATATTTTTAGATAATGTTATCATCAGTGTCCATAATGAAAGGTGCCTTACAGAATTCCACGTATTTTAATATTTCTTAACATATCAGTCAAAAATCAATTGATCTAAGATAGAAGTGACCTAATAAATTAATATTAAATACAGTACATAAGCGCGCTTAATTCAGGTGTTACCTGCTTATCCATATAAACACTATTGATTCATAACTGATAGGAACATTTTAATTTCCGTCAGTAATTTTTTTAAATACTTAAATAGGTACTGATATCAGTGATATCCTGAACAATCTGCTAGACTTCGCTCTATAAAGGCATTTACTTATTTCGCAAACAGTAGGTCACTTCTATTTTGTGTCATGCAAAATATTATAGTTTTTACACGGTGTATTTAAATAACTTTATTTTATTGAAATTTTATCAATGTACTAGTTGCCTTAAATCTGTTACTAAATGTATTTGGAAGTTTACGATAAAATATAGAAATTAAACGTGTTAATTATATTACTTAATTTGTTTTATTTGAATGCTTACGGTGTATACGTCCTTAGGGGTGCCTTAAGGTAAACCGTAAACGTCTATTGATCCGACCGCATCGCACGCACGGCACGCAACGGATACTGTATACGGCGCTCGGTGCGGGCAGTACCGAAAGTGGACGCAGCGCTATATGAACTCATACAAAGCAAACCAAAATCCGTTGCGTGCCGTGCGTGCGTTGCGGCCGTGTCGGACCAGTGGACGGTCATTTTGAAAAATATATCAATGCGTCTGTCAACTGTCAACCATAGCGCCTATAGCACAAATCTGAGCAGGTTACTAAGCAAGAGAAATATAATATGTAAGTATAGGTAAATATATTTATTTTAAATGCAATTTTGTTTAATATATTATAGTTTTAGGTATTTGTATTATACAACAATAAATACTATAGCTTCAAGCGCTTGATGTCCTCCATTTTGAAGTCAGTCCTGAAAACAAAACTATCATAAAATCTCCACAATAATATACCTACTAGGTGTAGTGTAAGATCAACGACGGACGTATTGAATATAGCTAGATTGCTTAATTGAGTCCTCGTCTTATAGTTCGATTAATGTAAGTACGTGTTAAATAACGTCTATTTATCTCGGCTTAGAGTCCACTTCGAGTTAACAGTATCCTAAAAGTAACAGGTGGTGGTTGTAGCGGTTACCACAGTAACCAGCGTGTGTACCTGCGCAGTAGTGAGTGTGTACCTGCGCAGTAGTGAGTGTGTACCTGCGCAGTAGGGAGTGTGTACCTGCGCAGTAGTGAGTGTGTACTGTAGAGGTTTTAATGTGAAGTCTTAATATACTGGTTAACTTTATCGTTTATGAGACAAGCGACGACTTAAGAATTTGAAATTAAATAGAATAGGTTGTGACATAGAAAAAACAGCAGAGGCTTGACATCGGCCGTAATCTAAACTAGTCGCGCTTTTCTACTTTGTCTGAAATTTCTTCCTATATACACGAATATCAAGCTCAGACGCGAGTTTCCGTTCCCGTTACCTTTAGCTTCTACAGTACCTGCGCAGTAGGGAGTGTGTGCCTGCGCAGTAGTGAGTGTGTGCCTGCGCAGTAGTGAGTGCGTACCTGCGCGCCAGTATGTCCTTGGCCTCGGGCGCGGCCAGGCGCGGCGTGGGCAGCAGCGCGTCGCGCGCGTGGGCGGGCCGCTCCAGCGCCAGCAGCGCGGCGGCCTGCGTGAGGCGCGCGCAGCGCTCGCGGGCCGCGCCCGCGCTGCTGCCGGCCCAGGCCGCCAGGCGCCGCGCGCGCCGCTCCACGGCCAGGCCGCCCGCGCGCTCGTAGCGCTGCTGCAGCAGGGCGGCCTCCGCGCGCGCGGCCAGCGCGGCCAGCGCGGCCACCAGCAGCGCGTCCACGGCGCGCGACGAGATGTGCGCGCGCGCCGCGTCCGCTAGATGTTCTAGCGCCTGCGGCAGCGCGTCTGCGTCGTCCTCCATCTCGTCTGCAATATCGTTATTTAGACATTTTATTTATAACACAAAAGTATGAACATGTTTTGTCGAGACTGCGGTGCTGGGGCCTGTATGCTGCGTCTATAGTGACACTCATCGGCGTGCGGCGCGGTGCTGGGACCTGTACCTATGCTGCGTGTATTACTACACACTACACTCACCGGCGTGCGGCGCGGGGTCGGCGAGGCGGGCGGCCCAGGCGGCGAGGCGCGGCTGCAGCGCGGCGGCTAGAGCAGCCAGCGCTAAGTCGTGCGCGGCGCGGAAGGCGGCGGCCGCCGTGCTGAGGCCGGCGGCACACGAGGTGAGCTTGCCGCGCTCGGCCGCACTGCGCGCCAGTGCGGCCGCCGCCTGGCAGGCCTCGCCCGCCAGCCGCTCCGCCCACTCCGCGCCGGCCTCCGCCTCGTTCATGTGTGCCTGCGTACATGTCAATGTTATATTTCGAATAATTCGTAAAACCGTTTTTCATTGAGATAGGGGTCATATGCAGCCCCGCACCAAATGTGACACAGAACACAAATTACCGGCTGCGTGTCTCAAGGCGTCGCGTAACGTGAGTGATTTTTACGACGCTCCAAGCGCGGCGCTACCAGGTAGAGCGGCGGCGCTACCAGGTAGAGCGGCGGCGCGCGCAGCCAGCGCCGCACGTGACGGCTGCTACTCACCAGGTAGAGCCGGCGCTGCGCGGTCAGGTCGCGGTCGGGCTCGGGCGCGCGCTGGGGGGGGGGCGGCGGGGGGGGCGGCGGCAGCGGCAGCGGCTCGTGCGGCGGCGCGCGCAGCCAGCGCCGCACGTGACGGCTGCTACTCACCAGGTAGAGCCGGCGCTGCGCGGTCAGGTCGCGGTCGGGCTCGGGCGCGCGCTGGGGGGGGGGGCGGCGGGGGGGGCGGCGGCAGCGGCAGCGGCTCGTGCGGCGGCGCGCGCAGCCAGCGCCGCACGTGACGGCTGCTACTCACCAGGTAGAGCCGGCGCTGCGCGGTCAGGTCGCGGTCGGGCTCGGGCGCGCGCTGGGGGGGGGGCGGCGGGGGGGGCGGCGGCAGCGGCAGCGGCTCGTGCGGCGGCGCGCGCAGCCAGCGCCGCACGTGACGGCTGCTACTCACCAGGTAGAGCCGGCGCTGCGCGGTCAGGTCGCGGTCGGGCTCGGGCGCGCGCTGGGGGGGGGGCGGCGGGGGGGGCGGCGGCAGCGGCAGCGGCTCGTGCGGCGGCGCGCGCAGCCAGCGCCGCACGTGACGGCTGCTACTCACCAGGTAGAGCCGGCGCTGCGCGGTCAGGTCGCGGTCGGGCTCGGGCGCGCGCTGGGGGGGGGGCGGCGGGGGGGGCGGCGGCAGCGGCAGCGGCTCGTGCGGCGGCGCGCGCAGCCAGCGCCGCACGTGACGGCTGCTACTCACCAGGTAGAGCCGGCGCTGCGCGGTCAGGTCGCGGTCGGGCTCGGGCGCGCGCTGGGGGGGGGGCGGCGGGGGGGGCGGCGGCAGCGGCAGCGGCTCGTGCGGCGGCGCGCGCAGCCAGCGCCGCACGTGACGGCTGCTACTCACCAGGTAGAGCCGGCGCTGCGCGGTCAGGTCGCGGTCGGGCTCGGGCGCGCGCTGGGGGGGGGGCGGCGGGGGGGGCGGCGGCAGCGGCAGCGGCTCGTGCGGCGGCGCGCGCAGCCAGCGCCGCAGCGCGCCGGCCGCGCCGCGCTCCAGCTGCGCGCTCACCTCGTTGAGCACCGCGCATGCGCCGTCCACGCTGCCCGACGACACCGCGCGTCTGCACATATCGACTGCGATCACGACATGCCAAGATCCGCCCGGATACGACGTAAGCGAAGCCGACTATCACACCCGAGGACGCGCCAATACGCGTCAAAATATAAAAACTGATATTTCCGTTTCCGATTTCTGATATCAGTTATATTATCAAGGAATACCATCTATTTTTTCATACTTTCCTCTTTTAAAACGTGGACAATACATTTTCTCCATTGTTCTATTGTAACGCGACAGTACACAATCAGAGTTCATAGTCAACTGTACCAACTCATTAGCAATCATTCACACAAGCGTTTTCTATCTACCAAATAACTCACCTGATAACCTTCCTGGCTATGAAGAACACGTCATCGACCAGGCTGGAAGTGGTCGCACCAACCTGCGGTGTTGCCATCTTCAGGGCCTTATTCACACTCTCCTCCAAAAAGTACCTGCGCAATGTGAATATGATTAGGAAACATGATAACAATAATTATGTATTTAAACTTCCCGTATTCACAAACATTACTATGAGGTCTCGAACGCACTGTGTACAGAAAACTCATTCGAATATGAACATTATTTACATAAAAATAAGGTTCATATTCATATAGCATAATAGCATAGCATAGCATAATCGGCCTATAATGTTCCCACTGCTGGGACACAGGCCTCCTCTGTGAGAGGGAGTGGGCCGTAGTCCACCACGCGGGCCCAGTGCGGGTTGGTGGATGTCACATGTCTTCGAATTTTTGGTTCTAGGACATGCCGGTTTCCTCACGATGTTTTCCTTCACCGTTAAAGCAAGTGATAATTAATTTCTAATACGCACATGACTTCGAAAAGTTAGCGATGCGTGCCTCGGGATCGAACTCGAACCATTCGCCATGGGAGGCACATGGTTAATCCACTAGGCTATCACTGCATCATATTCATATAAGCGAATATAAACAAGCGCATTGTACGAACATGAACCATAATATAATACTAATAATATTCGCATGAGTTTTCTGTAAACTCGTTCGAGACCCCATAGTAATGTTTGTGAATACGGGTGTTAGATTATAGTTTGGTTTTTACCCGGGAAAAATCCCAAATTTGGGTTTTTTCCAACTAGACTGAATGACAAGTTCAGATAATTTAGTGACGTCATCCGAAGAATTTATTTATTTAAAATTTAATATAACTAATTTAAAGTAGCCAGCCGAGAATACTAATTCAGAAGAGGCGAAAATAAGAAGAAAACATCAATAAACACCATTCGACTAAACTTTTACTAGAAGTGTTACAGTATCCGGCAGTAAAGATGATCACAGATCGCGCATGTACGTTTTTGGCCCAATAGACAATTTACAGTTGACAATACGTAATAGAGATTACTCCAATAGACGACGAGCATCGATTGTCGAACCAATCGCCTGCAGCCTCGGCGCCCCCGTCTTCTTCATTCCGCCAGAGACCGAAAATCAACTAGTGCGCAGATGACGTTTGTGATCAAGACTGACGCCGGTACTTATTACCTTTCCAAGGCGAGATAGTGCGCGAGTATGTCCTGCGCGGTCCGCATGAGGTCGCACTCCGCTATGATCTTTTCCACAGCGTCTACGCACGCTTTCCTTTCGGCTTCCTTCAGTGGCGCCGCGTCCGCCTGTTCAAACAACAAACAAACAATTCGACGCCTGGCAACTACAAGAGCTAAACGCAAGTTTTATAATACCTTACTTAAAGTATAAGATCCGCTGCAGTTAACTAAATCAGAAAATGTGATATTCTTCAGGATATATGCTAGTTAGATACTGTGCTGAAAACAGGATTCAACTATTTTCGCTCGATAGAAAAAAAAACACGAAGATACCTCTAAAAAAATATTTTAACGATTAAAAACCGTACTAATATATTAATCATTCTGTTTTTAGGGTTCAGTACCAAAATGGTAAAAAAGGAACCCTATGGTGCGACTTCGTCTGTCTGTCTGTCTGTCACACCTGCTTATTTCAGCAACTACTTATGCTATTGACTTGAAATTTGGAACAGTTATAAAGAATGCTTGTTCAACTTTATTGCAAGTGAAAAAAGTCCAAAAATATTTTTATTTTCATTGCAAAAGGGGCCGGAGTGGGGGTCCGAAATTTTAAAGTGGGGTTACTAGGTCAAGTGACATATCATATGAAAAGGCTTGATTTGCACATTATAAATATATTTTTATTTTATTTTATGTTCCACAGTTTTCGACATATGATGAAAAATGTCCAAAAAAAACACCATTTCCCCCCCCTTATCTCCGAAGTTTGCGGGGCGAAAAATCTGAAATAATTAGAGTTGATAGGAATCCAAATATGGCACCAAAAATAAAACGATGTTCCTAACTAGTACAGTTTTTTCAAAATCATCAAAATTATTTCATAAACAAACTTAGTTATGCGGTCCGGATTTTTTCACTTTACACGTCCAAAAATGATATGGAACCCTCGGTGCGCGAGTAAGACTTGCACTTGGCCGGTTTTTTTGTCAGATTATTCTACAAGCAACATATTAACATGATACTGTGTTAGATTTCTCATAATGTTTATATTTTTGCCGTAATTAAAGATTTTGTTAAATTTTAGCCTATTTTTGAACGCCTTTAGACAGTTTCAGTTTTCCGTTTTATGACCCGTATATGTTAGCTTTACGGGCGCGAATTGTGTGAATCGATAAAATTAGGTTTTGTAAGGCCCTTAACCACATGGAGCAGATTTCTTCAATGTCAAACTTGTTTGTTTACTTGTTCTCCCATTCCATTAACCATGTCACATAAGATTCTGTATTTCCGCAAGTGCCACTTACCTCGGCCTTCCTCCTGAGGAACGTGAAGTACAGCCAGATGCGCGAGTGCGTGAGCGCTAGTTCGGCCAGCACCGGCTCCGCGGCCAGGGGCGAGCCGCGGTGCGGGCCGGCCTCCAGGCGGCGGGCCAGCGCCATCTCGGTGGACACGCGACGGACGCCGGCACACACCTGGAGGGAACTCACAGTGAGCCGGGCCGCACACCAGACATACACTTGTATTACGATAACTTTGGCACAACATCGTCGCGGGTTCAAATCCCGCTCGGGTCATATGATTTTTGAGAATCACTTATATATTTAACTAGCACTTCGCCCGCGGCTTCGTCCGCGTGTCCCACAGGAACTGTGCATTTTTTTGGGATAAAAAGTAGCCTATGTTACTCATTGATAATGTAGCTTTCTATTAGTGGAAGAATTTTTGAAATCGGTTCAGTAGTTTCGGAGCCTATTCGGTACAAACAAACAAAAAAATCTTTCCTCTTTATAATATTAGTATAGAAGTATAGATAGATAACGTAATAGAAGCTTAACATGGCTTTGACATGTTTCAAATTCACAAAAAATAAACATTTATAATGCACTAGCACTTCACCCGCGACTTCGTCCGCGTGTCCCACAGGAACTACGCATTTTTTCGGGATAAAAAGTAGCCTATGTTACTCAGTGATAATCTGATAATGTAGCTTTCTATCGGTCCAGTAGTTTTGGAGCCTATTGAATGCAAACAAACAAAGAATCAAATCTTTCCTCTTTATAATATCAGTATAGATATAGATAACTTAACAAAATTATATATTGCGCGCAAGCACGCACATCAAGGACGCAAACTGCTCCCGCAACAAATGTGTCCTTGGTGTGCGTGCTTGCGCTATCGTCCAGCTTCACCATTGGTCGCTCAGTCGGTCGCTCGGTCGGCTCAGTGTTACAGTGTGGTGGAGTTTCCTCGGCTCTGATACAGCCTCTACATAGGCTGACGTCGTGGGCACGCTAGTGGAGTACTTACGGCGGGCTGTATGGCACGCCGGGAACGATGCAGTAGGCCGGGCGCGGAGCCGGCGGCAGCCCACGCTATACCTCTACATACACACGCTAGCGCAAGGGTTCCCAAACTTACCGAGTATTAAGCCTCCCTACTGCTTAAAATGAATATGCGTAGCCTATGCCTCCCCCCGGCAGGGCCCAGCAATTAGCCGGCGCCGGTAGCATTGCGCCGGCCACCTGAGTGATAACAGTCACCCGCGCCCGCGCCCCCCAGTACATGTCTTCGCGCCCCCCTGTACATGTCTTCGCGCCTCACTAGTGGGGCGCGCCCCCCACTTTGAAAATCAATGCACTAGCGGTACTCACGGCGGGCTGTATGGCACGCAGGGCGCGGTGCAGCAGGCCGGGCGCGGCGCTGGCGGCGGTGCGGCGGGCGCGCTCAACTCCCGCGCCGCCCGCCTCCACCACGCGCGTCACCGCGTCCGCGAACACGCACGCCTCCGACTGAGGGTCTGATACTACGCAGGCGCGACGGATCGCCGTCTCTGTCTGCAACAAAAGTACTGAGGTTGGGCCAGTGGCGGTCCGAGGGGAGGGGTCGTAGGAGTCATAACCCCCCCCCAAAATCTCACAAAAATGTGCGAAACACGGTATAAAACGTGACCCCTACAAAGTCGTCAGCCGCGACCGCGCCTGTTTAGGCGCCATCCTCACTGGGTCAACGCGTTTTCATTTCGGTACAGATTTTTTACAAAGTGCATACAAGCGAGCCAGACGCGTGTATGCGCTCTGTACCAAAACGAAAACGCACCGACCCGGTGAAAAAGGCCCCTTATGCACACCTAAACAATAAAAAGAATTTTTAAATGTCTCTAAGTCTGATGAATTACACCTGTGGATATGCAAATGTGTAAGACAAATTAAATGGATTAAATAAGACAATCTCCTCTTTCACAGCTCTTAGAAATACCTGCTAGTGAACTTATGTAAAAATCTTTTAAAATATTGTGAACATGATAAATGGTAGTGCTTAGTAGAGGAACAGAATAATTTGGCAAAAATTATAGATCAAAGATGAAAATACCTAGAAAAGACTATAGTACAGAATGAATAAAAACTAACTTGTGTGGCTAGATACTTGGCGAGCAGGTCCACCCCCTCCTCCGCGCGTCCGATCTGCGGGAACAGCTTGAACAAGCGTTCGATGCTCGGCTCGTCCTCCTTGCGGGCTGCTTCTTCAAATCTAACATTCATTGACAAATTAAAATTGTGGACTTTTCAATGCCTATACAGACCACTGCCACTGTCTAACCTGACACAGGTTAGACAGTGGCAATACTAAAAGGGGTCATTGTACTCATAATTATAAACAACTTTTACTATGCGACCAACCCTGAAATCGCGAAAAAATACTCAGCTGTTTATTGCTGCTCAGTGAATTATGTTCACATAACTCATAGGTTCCCAACTTTTATGGACTATCGCCCACTTTACAAGAAGGCGTTGGATTTTTTTTTCTTGTTTTACATAATAGTTAATTAAACCAATGTTATATATCTGTCTATTAATCATAAAAATACAAAAACATGTTATAATAAAAACATTTAATTCAGACGAAGACCATACAAAGTGTTATCAACAAAATTATAATCAACAGTCCTAAACCGAATCAATTAGTTTATACTTAATGCTTATTATGTTTTAATGTTTATTTATGCCATAATAATAGATGTATTTTCAAAGTATTTTATTTTATTAAATTTCTTATTAGGTAGGTACGCCGCGACCGCCCCCTTGATTGTCATAACGCCCCCCATTTGCCTTTGGACCCATTACCGCCCCCACAAAAAGCTCCAGCGCCCACTAGGGGGCGGTACCGCCCCTGTTAGGAACCTATGACATAACTCAACAAAATGTATGGAACAGCAGTTTTTTTTTCGCGATTTCAGTGTTGGTCCCATAGTAAAAGTTGTTCATAATGATGTGTAGATTTACCCCTAAAATATTTGCCATTAATAAAGTAAGACCTCATATACCTAGTAGTTGCATTCCATTTCATTTCTAATTTGGGCTAGCTTGCTAGCCTGTTAACTTCCCAGACAGCTAGTTAGTAACATCAACCTTCCTAGGTACATTATTGTATTAACTTACTTGCGCACTAGATGTTCGCGCAGCGTGTTGGCGGCGCGGGTCATAGCATCACGCGGGTCGGGCGCGCCGCGTGCCCGCGCCGCCGCTACTGAGCCCGGATCCATACTGAGGAACCGGGATACGTGACCAGCACCTGAAACACATTATGTTGGTGAAATTGTATTGATGTCCTTCTAGCTGCAAAGTTAGAGGCATTGAGTTGGAGTCTGTAATTAGTCTCCGACGGATGTCACCAACGCTCATAAGCTGCATAAAAAGAGGTTTTCAATTTCAACTGATTCAGACATGACACAGTAGCTCAGTTGGTTAGAGCGCTGCCCCGGTTTAGGCAGAGGTTGTGGGTTCAAAACTTACCTCTGTCAGTTGGTTTTTGAAAATCTCTTTAATACCACTTAATATGTTTTAACATCTTGGCTACCAATAATCTAATTAGCTAAAGTTATTGGTAGCAAAAGTGTCTAACATTTTAAACCACATCAGCCATTATGTCCATCTGTCCAGAATTTATTGTCATTGCAAAAGTATGTGCATAACAATAAAAGCAAGGTAGTGAAGGAAATTCTAAAAATACCAGTTTCATAGTCATGTGCTTTGATAGCAGCCTCCACGCCAGCACTGCACAGCTGTAGGTCAATCAAATCGTGCACACGGCGCTGACATTCTGCCACACGAGACTGATAACAAAGAACGGAATCCAAATTTAAAACGCGACTGAATATAGAGCAATGACAATACAAATACACAGCTTGTTAGTCACCCTCGCAAGATCCAGCTGTCGAACTTTAGCGCTAACGTCTCTCGCAAGACCGGCAGTCTTGTCCACCATTTCAGCGGCGATGTGAGCATCCGTCTTCACTTCATTCAGCTTCGTGTAGGCCTGGCTCGTCGCACGGAGGCGACCCTCCAGCGAACACGCCCGAGACAGCACTCCCGAGAGGGCCGCATCGACCTCTGACTGCGGAAATATCTTGTTTGTAAAAAGAAACTTGTGCAGTGGTGCCACCGTCACCAAAACAGTTCAGCTTACCTCTTCTTTCTCAATTTCGTTGAGCGCTTTCTGTAATCCCTCGTCAGTAGATACATCGTATTTCTCTAAAAGAAGGCTCAGTGACATTTTCAGAGAGTTTGATGGAATTTATCTACAGTAAAGTAACTTCTCCGGAACATCGGATTTATTTGGAAACAAATCGGAAAACCTGCGAGGAAATCAGAATCAGACTAAACTAAACGTCAACAACTAAATGTCAAATGTGTCAAATCCTTGCTTTGTCAAAATCACACAAGTCAACACGTCAAAATTCAAACAGCTGTGACTGTGAAGTGGTACAGGCACACAGGCACTCATAGATATGGCAAGACCACGGAATGGGCAAGACAGACATAATAAAATCTAAAACGATATGTACACAAATTGTACAACAATAAAATACCTATCATTAGTTTCACCCAATATTTGCTAAATTAAATATTTATTACAAGACGTAAAGAAAAGAAAAAGTACCTACATAGGTACAACATTTGGGAAAAAAAATATGAAAAATATTTTAGGTGGCAATCATAAACTTGACAACATCTGAAGTACATTCGAAACCTTGATTCATGTTTCAGAGAAATATCCTAGATTTATATTATTTTTTGTAACTAAAATGTTTACTCGCTCTCAAAATGAAAAAAAATTGTTAGAATATGGTTTTATAAAGTACAATGGCATTTGTTTTCATTTATGTGAAATGTTTTAAGCAATTATGTTCTTGAGTGAAGGCCATAATATATCTTGTGAGATGTTTTGATCAGACTTTCAAAAATTTACTAGTGGACAAAAGTACGATTCCTATGCTGCAACATTAGTAAACATAAAAACTTGTGAAATCATAAAATCGATGTGCCGTTAGCTGTTTTACATTACAGGGCGTTTAATAAGTGTATAACACTCCTTTGAGGGCAGGTTTCTTTGTGAGGTCGAATAGGAATCAACAAAGGTGAGTGCAGAGTGAGACTGATACATTGCATAAATTATTAGTATTGGCAAAGGCAAAAAGGATTGGATTGGTCTTGTGTAACGCGGGGTTGTTTCATCGCTGGATGGTGTCTTGCAGATTGACTCCGTGTGGGGTTGGGCTTCGCCCCCGCTGCGGTTGCAGCTGGGTAACTCACGCGGACACAAAAGGTGAGTGAACTTTCATATCATTGACAAAATAATTGGCACGAATATTTTTTCACATAGTTTGAATAGTTTTTTATACTAACATGAAACATGAAGTCATTGTTTTGTTTCTGGGTGGATTGTGTTGTAAATATGGCACTGGTAACAGCTGATTGTTTGTACAGCCTTCTAGCATCAGCTCACATTTGACATGTCTCACCATAATGAGAAGGAATTAGGATTTAAATATTTTTTTCTTTAAAGTACCTACCTACCTATATTTATCTTTTTATCAAAACTTGTTTTCTGATTTTTAGACACCTTTTCTATCTTGTGTTGTAGTTTTTTTGTTGTGAAACAAAACCAAGGTAATGTATCCCTCCTCGTTTTGTTATCATAGTAGCAATCAGATAAACTTCAACAACAGTTCTAGTCATAAAATTCAAGTCCAAAATAAATCAAATAAACCTAAAGAAATAATCTCCCTGCTTGGTAGTCTCAAAACAATAGATTTGTTTTGTTTGCTTAAAAAAGTTATTTTATCAAGAGATGTGTTCTAAACTTTACCATGCATGACAGTTGTTTTCTGGGTCAACAGTTGTTTACAAATTAATTTAAAACAAAATTGGGTCACCACACATTTTAAAACAATGAACAAGGTATTATGCACTCTGAACTCTTGTTTCAACATTTAAAATATGCACCTTATCATGTGTAGTAACGCACATGCCATTAGTCATAAATTATGAGTTCTACCCACAACATAAACAGCTAAGAATAAGTACTTAAAAATAATATAATAATTTTAGCCTGCATTAAAAAAATTATATAACACCAGCTAACCGGCCCTGGCTTTGCACAGGCATAGTTTGGGTTTCATGGTTTTTTTTGCATGGAACCCTAATTTCTTTTTCTAAAAGTAGCCAAGTTACTTCATAAAACATTAGCTATCTGCCAGTAAAACTTAGTTGAGATATAAATCTCACACAAACACTACATCACAAATCTAATCTTAAATCTGTCAGAATTTAAGATTTGGGGGATGCTTCGCCCGCCTGCCCGCTCTGAAATCGCCACAGAAGTGGGACTTAGTTAAACTTAACCTACACTCAAAAAAAAAACATAAACCTGTTATTGACACATAATCAAAGATATTCATTAAATGTTTATATAATTCGAATGTTTTAAGGCAGCACCGTTACATCACTGTTGATGTGAGCTTCCACTGACATTACACAAGGTGATTGTGTAAATGAATGAACAGCAAGAACAAATTAGTTTGTTAAATGGTTTGCTAGTTAGGAGAGAGTTGCCAGGGAGCCGAGTGGCCTTGACTGTAAACTTGTTAACCATTTTTTGTTCCGCATACCTTTGTATGTAAAATAATTTATTTTTAAATTTTGGATATTACAGTTCCTGGAACTTACTTACTTTTGCAATAGTTAGCTAACTAAGTCAGCTGATTACTAGAGTTTCTGATTTGAGACGATTACCTCTGCAGCTGTATTGTGTTAAATCTGAAGTATAAAACAATCATACTGTTACATAGGTAATTAATTATTATGTATAGTGCCTTCCTAAATTTTTAAATCTAATTCTGCTTAGGTACTAGACTCTGGCCTCACACACTCGAGCACCCGGGTGCCCATCGTATCGCGCGGAGCCAGCGATATTCTTCTTCGGCATTGACATAATGACATGTGAAGCTGCGAAAACAGAAGCAGCGAAAACCAGTTTCTATAGTGGTCATGCTGCAGATCCCATGTGATCCATGGGCCCTTGTTATGTTGGTGACCTGGCGCGGTGCCTGAAGATCGCTCTTACTGCTTACAATAAACGAGATGAAGCGGCCGATAGCCTTGCGCATGCGCATGCTCGTAGTCGACAGACGTGCAAGCTCGTAAATGAAAGCGATATGAGCCAAGACCGTCAGCCTGACCAAGGTCACTGTAAACACAGAATTTTGGCGGCAGAAAGTTTTAAAAAGTTTTGGCTTATAGCTGTGCCAGTGCTCTTGATAACATTTAATTGTATGCCTACACTTTCTAGTTTTTTATAATAAAAATAAATGCAAGCAAAAGCAATAGAAGTTACTAAAAAAACTTTTGCGTTCTCATGTTTACTATTGTGAACTAGGTACATACCAGACCGCACAATGCACGAGTATTGGCATAAAGCTAGCATGTTCCAAGGTAGTTGACATTTCAGTTTCAGTACCAAGTTGACCTACTTACCTAACCTAGGTAACTTTCCTCCTAGATAATAATATAATTCTGTTCCCCGCGGTTTCACCCCCGTTGCTCGGCTCCTAGGGGTCGTAGCGTGATGTTAAATAGCCTATACTATTCCTCATAATTCTGGCTATCAAATACAAAAATATTTTTTCGAATCCGACTGGTAGTTCCAGAGATTAGCGCTTCCAAACAAACAAACTCTTCAGCTTTATAATATTAGTATAGATTTACGTTGTATTTCTGTGGGTTTAGTAAGATTACGTCATTGGGACCGACCCAATCCGTCAATTCGAGTCGTGAATCCCACATCACATATTCCGAGTTCTATAAATAGGGTCCATTTGCAATAAAATAATAGAACAGGTAGTGACCCATATCATTTCATGGACATAAATAGTAGGCGAGACCGCGAGATATTATACTAACTAGGTCATGAAGCGTCGCATCCAAATTGTATTGTAATAAGTAGCTGTGCTCGCGGTTTCACCCGCCGCACCGTTTATAGCATAATCGGCCTCTAATGTTCCCACTGCTGGGACACAGGCCTCCTCTGTGAGAGGGAGTGGGCCGTAGTCCACCACGCGGGCCCAGT
Source organism: Thalpophila matura (assembly GCA_948465475.1). Taxonomy (NCBI): domain Eukaryota; kingdom Metazoa; phylum Arthropoda; class Insecta; order Lepidoptera; family Noctuidae; genus Thalpophila; species Thalpophila matura. Next base: position 737,273 of record OX419178.1, read on the forward strand.
GCGGGTTGGTGGACGTCACATGTCTTCGAATTTTTGGTTCTAGGACATGCCGGTTTCCTCACGATGTTTTCCTTCACCATTAAAGCAAGTGATAATTAATTTCTGATATGCACATGCCTTCGAAAAGTCAGCGGTGCGTGCCCCGGGATCGAACTCGAACCATTCGCCGTGGGAGGCACATGGTTAATCCGATTAATCCACTAGGCTATCACTGCTAAGTGCACCGCACCGTTTAATTTAAAAGAATTTGAATTATATAGGTAGGTGGTACCCGCCCGCGCTATTAGGTACTTCGTTTTAGTTTAGCGTTCTTTCTGTAATTTTTCCTTTTGCTCGGCTCCCAAGGGTCATAGCGTGATGTTAATAGCCTATACTATTCCTCATGGATCTGGCTATAATATACTTACAAAAATATTTTTTCGAATCGGAGTACCTACCTACTTACTGAAGTTCCAGAGTTTAGCACGTTTAAACAAACAAAAAACTCTTTCTTTTTATTATATTAGTACAAAATGACGGTTTATTTATAATGCTGTGATACTAATTTGTAGAGTTTCGCACTAATTGATAAAAGCAGATATTTTTAGTTAATGTCCGCTGTGAGCCTGTGACTCATGGTTGCGCGGATGGCAGGAACACGTTTAATGATTACAATGAAATGTAGATTTTATTTATAAATTATTTCGCGCTGAGTTTTTCTCTCGGCTGCTGTATCATTCCTTACAGGGCTTCCCAACCAGCGGGCCGCGCGGGGAGCCCCAATATGCTTGGATATTGCTAAGAAAAATCCATTTGAAGTCTTAAATCTTTCATAAGTTTAATAAAATTATTCTTAGGAGTGAACACGAATGTTTTAATTTACTTGATTATGCTTTTAATTTAGAAATAATTGTCGTTAAAATAATTTGTTTACGATGAAAAAAGAAAATGAAAAAAAAAGGTTGGTAAGGCTTGCCTACACCATAGACATTATATTCACATCATTGATAGTCTCTTTTCGTCTACTAAACTGTTTATTTTCCTAAGTGTCCCGTGACTGTGGCCTACGCTCAAGTCTTACCGCTGCCACATTTTACTTATAAATAGTTCCTAGAATATTTTATATGGTTCGGTACACTTATAATACCTAGTTTTATTTTACAATCGGACGTTATCGATTTTTCAATAAAATTACAGTGGTGCACGGCTTTCCTCTGAATATTCTATTGCCTTTTGTAATGCTTGGATTACAAACAGCTTTCATTCACTCGCATTATTTTTAGCGCCGATAAGTTTTGATCTGTCATGTAGTCATGTATGCGTAGACTTTGGTTCGTAAACCTTTAGAAGTCGTGATCCTCTGGCCAAAACAAAGTATATACTTAGTTAGCGACTTTCCCTGTTAGGGCCAGAAGTTAATGAAACAAAAATTAGGTACCTACTTGCAAATTCATGCAATACCTACACACGAACGAATGATGAGACAATTTATTTTGAACAGGATAAAGTTTTAGATTTGTTATTATGACGTAAATCTTGTAGCAAATAATAATAATTATTCTTATAATAATAAAATTGTAGGTACCTAATAGCGTTTATATTTTTGACCAAGAATATGTTTAGGGAACTCGCTGTATATATTTTGTGTCCGCCACAGCTTGTTGAGAAACGCTGACGTACAAAACTATGTTCTATTTCAGCGAAACACAAGCTGAATCTGGCGGGCCGCATGCTGCCCTTTGGGCTTTCCGTCCGGCCCGACGCCATATTGTTTGAGGCCCGGAACATGAAGTAATTAACTTAAAACTTTAACTTTCAAGATAATTTTAAGTTAAACGTTATGCAATTAAGTGTTTTTCTTGATCGAAGGTAAAACTGAGTAAATATTTTTTGTTAATTAATAAGCAGAGAAGCTTTGAGAAAAATAAGCTAAGCCGCAGGCAACTATAGGCCTTTCTAAAGCCGTGTCAGAACCCTTGATCTCCTGCCTTCCGTGTCCAACTGCCTAAACGATTGCGCTAGAATCTCATTTAAGTTTGTTTTTTTTAAAAGGGTTTAGGTGCTTTTTGTTTTTGCTTTTCATTCAAATCGTTGAACCTAAGGCGCTGCGCAAACATAGACACTGTTTGTTACTGATATGGGACGTCATAGAAATCCGAGGTTGCTGTGTCTGGTAACGGCACATACTAATCGTATGAAAATATCAAACACAAGACACTAAAGTGTCTCAGTTAGCGCAGCGCCTAAATGCAAGCGCGCAACAGTTGGGGTGGTGAGAGTTCGCTTCCCGCCGGTGTCTGGGGCGCGGAGCGAGCCGAGCGAGCGAGGCTAAGCAAGCGGTGCGTCCTCAGGATGGGCGAGGGCGGGTCGCCGGGCGGCGGCGCGCGGCTGTCGCACACGTCGGAGAAGCACCCGCGCGCCATCCTCGGCGAGCTGTCCGCGCTGCGCCGCCACCGCGAGCTGTGCGACGTCGTGCTCAACGTCGCCAACAGGAAGCTGTTCGCGCACCGGTACGCAACACTTGTATAATCTGATCATAGGAACGAGGAGATATTATGTTATCATTAAGGCAAATGCCAAATTCAGGCAAACACTAGATACTATAGTAGAAGTCACGCTTCTCTGAGCCCAGTCTAGCCTTCTATGTACAGTCCAGGATCCAGGGATTATTTTTGGGGGAACTGAGGGCTCATCAGATATGACTTGTGTGTGGGGGGGGACGACGACTTAAGAGGTAAAAATTAAAACACCAAATTACTAATCTATTCTGAAATCTGTCAGAACTTAAGATTTCGGCTCTCGCCTAGATGGATCCGGCACTAACTTGTATTTCTTGTAGTAATGTTGTGGTCCGTGTCCAGGGTGATACTGTCAGCATGCAGCCCGTACTTCCGCGCGATGTTCACGGGCGAGCTGGCGGAGTCGCGCGCCACCGAGGTGACCATCCGCGATGTGGACGAGCAGGCCATGGAGCAGCTCGTGGAGTTCTGCTACACCGCGCACATCGTGGTCGAGGAGAGCAACGTGCAGGTCAGTAGCGTCGCGCGCCCACCGCTGAGCATAGTGGACGAGCAGGCCATGGAGCAGCTCGTGAAGTTCTGCTACACAGTGCAAATGGACATGGCCATAATGGATAAACAAGCTCAACTTGAGTAAGATCCCTCGCTGCGCAAAATCGCGTTTTGGCCAGTGGCTTTTCTTTTATTATTTAATAATAGGCTTGCGTTTGACCGCTATCTCGCCTGATGTTAAGCGATGAGGCGGTCTACGATTGACCAAGCTTGCTAGAAGGAAGGCTAGAAGAAACCGATTCACTCGCGACTTGAAGACACCGTTTGTAACTATCGGGGAACACCTACTCCGGCAGCGCATTCCATAGATCTGGTTGGTTGCAGGCGCTGCTGCCCGCGGCGTGCCTGTTGCAGCTGCAGGAGATCCAGGACGTGTGCTGCGAGTTCCTCAAGCGGCAGCTGGACTGCTCCAACTGCCTCGGCATCCGCGCCTTCGCCGACACACACTCCTGCCGGGAACTGCTGCGGATCGCCGACAAATTCACACAACAGAACTTTCCAGAAGTTAGTATGGACATTTTCTTCTAATTGCGTGATTCATTTTGGCAAGTTTTAGAAAGAAAATAGAATAATATCTCCGCTCTCCCCGTAATGTCTGCGTACGTGTTCTTACTTGAAAGTTCAGGAAAAAACATTTGCTAAAATATTCATACAATTTTCTAACAAAAACTCATGCTACATCTACCCCCTTTATACTTATAGATGCTTCTTAACTTTAACCACTGATTCAATATACAACTATCCTTGTCATTTCTATGACAATGAATAGAGATGACAATTGACATAAGAGCTGTTTATTTTAATCATCCTTAAGTAAGGGGTGTACACCACAGTGAGTTGTCTTAGTAAAAAAAACAAAAATGTCTCCGCAGAAAGTTGTCCTGTAGCTGTGACCTTGTTCAGGTAATGGAGAGCGAAGAGTTCCTCCTGCTGCCGGCCGCGCAGCTGATCGACATCGTGTCGTCGGACGAGCTCAACGTGCGCTCCGAGGAGCAGACCTTCCAGGCCGTCATGTCCTGGGTCAAGTACAACGTGGCCGAGCGGAGACAACACCTGGCGCAGGTATGTACCTTACAACATACGAATTATACAGGGTGGCAGGTTAGACAGTGGAAATATTTTAAGGGGTCATTGTACTCATCATTATGAACAACTTTTACTATGGGACCAACCCTGAAGACGCGAAAAAAAAATCAGCTGTTCCATATATTTATGTTCACATAACTCAACAAAATTTATGGAACAGCTGATTTTTTTTTCGCGATTTCAGTGTTGGTCCCATAGTAAAAGTTGTTCATAATGATGAGTACAATGACCTCTTAAAATATTTCCACTGTCTAACCTGCCACCCTGTATTTACTTTCATCAATTAGGCTGGGTAAACCGGTTTTGTTTTAAAAAAACTGGTATTATTTTATTACTCATCGTACTTAATTGCAGGTCCTTCAACACGTTCGCTTGCCCCTATTAAGTCCCAAGTTCCTCGTGGGCACGGTGTCGTCAGAACTGCTCATCAGGTCGGATGACGCGTGTCGAGACCTGCTGGACGAAGCCAAGAACTACCTGCTATTACCTCAGGAGAGGCCGCTCATGCAGGGGCCCAGGACTAGGCCCAGGAAACCTACGAGAAGAGGTTAGTTAGAAGCTCAGCTTTAAATATAGATAACGTTTGATAAATTTTGAATATTTTGCGATCTCTCCAAGGCATTTGATTGAGTAAATCATGAAACACTCCTCTTGAAACTTGAGCATTACGGACTATGTAAATCTCTCTGCTTAGTGAAATCGTATTTGAGTAATAGACAGTAGCAGGTACAAGTTAATGGTGTAAATTTACCGGGCTTAAAAGTAAAGATGGGTGTTCCGCAGGGTTCAATATTGGGTCCGTTTCTCATTTTAGTTTATATAAATGATTGTGCTATTTTCTGATGACACTTCATTGATTTATAAGATAGACGAAAATCTTGACGACTTAAATAATGTGATGTTGTATTGAATAAGGAGAAACTAGACTTCGTCGATGAAACTATTTTCCTGGGAATCATGCTTGCGTCAAAGCTCCAATGGGGTCCTCATATTTATTAGTCTCCAGGTGATAGTGCACTGACACGATATTTGAGTGCCGGCTGCGCTCCCGCCTCGCTTTGAACTCGGTCGCGAGTCGCTACTGCGACTCGGCCCGTGAGGATCAGCGCTGTGTTGTGTGCAGGGGAGGTGCTGTTCGCGGTGGGCGGGTGGTGCTCGGGCGACGCCATCGCGTCCGTGGAGCGCTTCGACCCGCAGACGGCGGAGTGGAAGATGGTGGCGCCCATGTCCAAGAGGCGCTGCGGCGTGGGCGTGGCCGTGCTGCACGACCTGCTGTACGCCGTGGGCGGCCACGACGGCCAGAGCTACCTCAACAGCATCGAGCGGTACGACCCGCAGACCAACCAGGTGTGTACTGTGCGCACGACCTGCTGTACGCCGTGGGCGGCCACGACGGCCAGAGCTACCTCAACAGCATCGAGCGGTACGACCCGCAGACCAACCAGGTGTGTACTGTGCGCACGACCTGCTGTACGCCGTGGGCGGCCACGACGGCCAGAGCTACCTCAACAGCATCGAGCGGTACGACCCGCAGACCAACCAGGTGTGTACTGTGCGCACGACCTGCTGTACGCCGTGGGCGGCCACGACGGCCAGAGCTACCTCAACAGCATCGAGCGGTACGACCCGCAGACCAACCAGGTGTGTACTGTGCGCACGACCTGCTGTACGCCGTGGGCGGCCACGACGGCCAGAGCTACCTCAACAGCATCGAGCGGTACGACCCGCAGACCAACCAGGTGTGTACTGTGCGCACGACCTGCTGTACGCCGTGGGCGGCCACGACGGCCAGAGCTACCTCAACAGCATCGAGCGGTACGACCCGCAGACCAACCAGGTGTGTACTGTGCGCACGACCTGCTGTACGCCGTGGGCGGCCACGACGGCCAGAGCTACCTCAACAGCATCGAGCGTCCACTTCTCCAGAGGTTGCGACCGACGCCACATGTTATTATTATATTCAGTCACGGATCAAGCCTAACCTAAATATACCAGCCCGGACATCCCGTTCACTCGCTCGACACGCATTTCTTCGACTTTCATTTTGTTTGTGTGAACAAGTGCTACTAATCTCGTCTGGCATCCGCTTTGGCGGCCAGTTTTGGCATCTCACGGACGCTAACCTGAGGGCCACGAAATCGACGCTCCAAGCGAATTCAGCTTGTGCTGCAAGCGTCAGCGTCGAGCGTCAAAAACAAATCTATGTCTAATGTTCTACAAGGCCACGAAGTAGCGCTGGAAGCAGCAGCGAAATTCGGTACATTTGTTTTTGACGCTTGCAGCACAAGTAGGGCTGCCATCACCTAAATTGCTGACGCCAGACAAAAACTTTAAAAACCCCGGCCATTTAGGTGAAATTGACTACTTTTCCCGAACGCCCCCTAAAAAAATATTTCATCAATCAGGACTCCACTAACACAAACCCCTACCTTTTTAAAACTCCTACCGGACGCTACCCGGACAAATCCGGGGAACCCCGCATTGATGCCCCTAACATAAACCCCTACCTTTTTGAAACCCCTATCGGACGCTCCCCGGACTAAAGGACAAATCCGGGGAACCCCGGACGGATGGCAGCCTAGCACAAGGCGAATTTGCTTGGAGCGTCGCATTTTGTGGCCGAGCTTTTATTTTTTTATTTATTTTTTTATTTATTTCATTTATTCTTATAACAATTTATATTGTGTTGAATATCACATGCAATTTACATATATTTAATTATAGTGCAATTTACATATATATATTTAATTTAGTCTGATGCAGTTGGTGGCAATTATTTGTGTTAAATCTTAGATTTTATGACACCAACTGCATCAGACTGCTTGAAAAGTGCTCTTGTTTTGAACTTTTTAGTTGTTTTGTGGCAGTCGGGTTTTTTTTAATTTTTAATTTACTATTTTTATTTTTCACTTTTTAGTTTTTAATGTATGTTTTTAATGTTTGTTTGTATGTTTGTATATCGGTAATACTTGAAATAAAAACTTAAATCAATAAGTAAGAATTAGCGACAATGATTGTTTGTTAAACAACTTTAAATCGTTATATATCCTAAACTATTATTTTAAATGAAAAATGATAAAAGTAACCTAAAGATGATTTTAAAATACCTATTCAACGACACCCCGCTTGACATAGTTCATCAACTTTTTTTTTTTTTTTTTGACAATATGGCGTCTGGTTGTCGCTGTGGTGAATTTTGATTACTGTTATGTCTTTAGTGACACTCGCAAGGTTAAGACGAATCGATTGACGTAAGAATTATCAAAATCGGCCAACGCATTTGGTCTCTAGAACGCCACATAGAAACAAACATACATACATACATACATACATACATAGACTGATAAACACATTACCCTCCTTTGCGTCTCGCAGTCGGGTAAAAAGGAGGTTCTGTATTCGTCCCGTATGTATGTATGTATGTATGTTTGTATGTGCGCGATTTTTTCAAAAACTAGTGATTCGATTTGGATGGGGTTTTTACTAACGTAATCTACATAATTTGAGGAAGGTTTTAGTATATAATACATTAGGTAATAATTCCTATGTACAAAGTTATATGCATAAATGTAACACTACGTAGAAGATTTACTGTTGAACGAAGTCGTTAAAGTAATCTAACGCGAGATAAAGAATTAAAAAGGGAAAAATAAAAAACTTTTTTAACAAAAAATAACCGACTTCAAAAAGCCACTACAAAGAAAATAATAATTTTGGTTTCGGAAGTCGGTGGCAAAAAAAGCAAACAAAAACCAAAGCCACCGACTTCCGAAACCAAAATTATTATTTTTTGTAGCGTGATTCATGCATTTCATATATTTGAATTGACCGCTCGCCGCTGCCGCTGCTAGCGGCTCGGGCGGGCCGGCCGTAGTGCTAGACTCCACTGTAGCACAGCCGCGTTGCAGTGGTGCGGCTCGGTGGCGCCGACGTCGTCGTGCCGCACGTCGGTGGGCGTGGCCGTGCTGGAGGGCGCGCTGTACGCCGTGGGCGGCCAGGACGGCGTGCAGTGCCTCAACCACGTGGAGCGGTACGACCCCAAGGAGAACCGCTGGACCAAGGTACTGCACAAGCACTAATTGTCTATACTATACGTTCATTTAATTATCACTGAATGAGCTATTGATTTTGTGCATTTTGACCCTTAATGCATGCATCCTACGTGTGTAAACTTTCCCCTACTACGCTAATAGATTGAAGCTCAGATCATAGAAAACAAGGAGATATGCCATCATAGCAAATTAGTACGGGAGCAACTGTCGCCATTTTTAGTACATTTTTCAACACAATTACAAGCGCCCCTCGTGAATATAAAGATCTCCCACACAAAAAATTCTGAACACCCTCAATCTAACACTGTTAGTCGTCACTCAACACTAACACTAAACTAAAACACTGTATTTATATCATCGATCGTGTTCGGTTCGTCGCCAGCGTGTACTTTTGTACTACGCCCAATGTGGGCAAATTAAAGCATAAGGCTCGATAGCGCCTTGGCACATCTCCCTATTGTTGCTATGATCTGAGGGTTGAAGCTATTCGTGTTGTATTACGATACCGGTCTCGTTGGGCAGGTGGCGGCGATGACGACGCGGCGCCTGGGCGTGGCCGTGGCGGTGCTGGGCGGGCAGCTGTACGCCGTGGGCGGCTCGGACGGCCAGGCGCCGCTGGCGTCGGTGGAGCGGCTGGACCCGCGCACCAACAAGTGGGCCAGCGTGGCGCCCATGTCCACGCGGCGCAAGCACCTGGGCTGCGCCGTGTTCGACGGGCAGATCTACGCCGTGGGCGGGCGCGACGACTGCACGGAGCTGTCCAGCGCCGAGCGCTACGAGCCGCACGCCGACACGTGGTCGCCCGTGGTGGCCATGACCTCGCGCCGCTCCGGCGTGGGGCTGGCCGTCGTCAACGGGCAGCTGTACGCCGTCGGCGGGTTCGACGGCACGGCCTACCTGAAGTCCATTGAGGTTTGTTTGAACGCGCTAATCTGTACAACTACCAGTCGGATTCGAAAAATTCTATCAGAATCAGAATATTTTTATTTGCTCAAAAACATTGTACCTACAGTGGTTGTTTTAAATTAATTAATTATGTCCAACATGTTTGGGCATAGGTATTTCGTGACATGCAAAGTTAAAAAATCTTTGTTATACATAAATTATACTTTTTGTATATGATAAGCTAGATTCGTAAGGAATAGTATAAGGTATTTAACATCACGCTACGATCCTTAAAAGCTAACCAACGAGGGTGAAACCGCGGGAAACAGCTAGTATATTTAACTTACTGCCCGCGACTTTGTCTACGGAAAATGGATGAAAAGTAGCCTGCGTTTTTCCAAGTCCCAGGCTACTTCTTTGCCTAATTTCATCCAAATTCGTCCAGCCATTTCAGCGTAAAAAAGTAATAAACATAAGTCAAAGTCAAAGCATTTATTTCAATTAGACCCATTAGGTACAGGTACTTTTGAATTGTCAAGGAGTCTGTCAGGTAGTCATAATGATGAAGCTAGATGCCCGTTCCAAAGCGTAGATTCCTATGGAGAAGAACGGGCAAGAAACTCCATGGTTACTCTTTTAAATCAAATCATTACAATATCATGGTTACATTGCTTTTGTCGGAAATAACACAAATATGAGAGAACAATGTAAAAGTCTACAATAATAGTAAATACAACTCCAAATATTAGCCATAGCAGTTCAGAGATGACCAGAGGCCCTAGACAAGTTGCTTTTCTGTTAGCGTTCATGCCAAACGCTACGTCCAAAATGTATGGCAATGACATTACCTGCGGAAAAATCACGTGACTCACAAATGTCAATTCTATACATTTTGTCCGTAGCGTTTGGCGTGAACGCTAACAGAAAAGCAACTTGTCTAGGGTCTCAGTCCCAACAGACGGCGCCCGTTCACGAACATGACACGCACACCCACACAGACTTTCGTATTTATAACATTAGTGGGATGGGATGGGATAACAAAGGTATCATTGCGTGCAGGTGTTCGACCCCGAGTCGAACCAGTGGCGGCTGTGCGGCGCCATGAACTACCGGCGGCTCGGCGGCGGCGTCGGCGTCATGCGCGCGCCGCACCACGACAACCACTACATATGGTACGTCAACATCACTTCTATGTGCGGTTAAACGGGCTAGCTTTTTTCGCAATTTCTTGCTGCAATTATATAGCCGTTATTGAGATCTATGTTATACAACTCAGTAGAACAATTGCCTCAATCTAGCAGCATAGCCCGGCGATATTGCAATAAAATTAAAAAACAAGAGTTAAAAAAACTAAAAACCAACTGAAAATGACTGAAAAGCATAAAATAAGAAAATATTCAACACATCGGTACAGTAGTGTCCAGGTTATAGCCGTGGTCGCATGTCGCTATGACCTGTGATGGCTGCTTAATGACGGCATGCGACGATACATACATACATAGGCTGTTAAACTCATTACCCTTCCTTTTCCGTAGTCGGGTGATGATGGTAGATCACAATAATTGCTGTACGATATAGACCTCAACTCACGGCTATACAATTGCAGCAAGAAATTGTCAAAATACCCGTTTAACCGCACTTTTACATCACGTTTATATCACACTAATGGGATAGGCACACGTGTGGAATACATCGACATTTCGCCAGTTAAGTTATAAATCCCATGTCACTGAGTTTCAACAGGAAAGAACATTTGTTTGTTCAAATAAATTTCAATAGATGGCATTATATATATGATTTGTTATTGAAGTTTATGTAAAATTCAGCACATGAAAAACATATTTTATGGTCCTTCGAGCCGGATATGAACTAGCGACCTATGGATATACCACGTATGATCGTATTTTCATATTTGAATGAGTTTTCTTTTTGTAGTGAGTCCTCATAGTAATGTTAGTGAATTAGGGGGTAAATGTTTTCAAGTGTCTCACAAAATAATGTCTGTCTCACAGCTGCGATTAGTGGTCCCATTTGAGGACGTCACAGGCGACTGAACGCTAAAGAGTTAACCAGAGTTGACCCGTTGTCCTAAGTGAGCGATGGGACGCGACATGTACGACGCGACGCGTAGACTGATTAACGCGATTACGTAGGCCACAACATACAACGACTATTTGATATTTTCGCGTCGCGTTGCCGCGGTTGTCGTTCACCGCCGACTGTCGTTCAGTGGGCCTAACACGAATAATTTTGACGTATCGTATCGTAAACGTAAGCGAATTTCGAATCTAAAATACAGCAGTAATAGAACATTTAGTTAAAATTGTATACAATTTGCGCATTTTAATAAATACAGAGATTTAAATAAAGTATTTAATTTATATAAATATTGTGTAGCGAACGTGTATTTTCAATTCAAAATATGCTTACGTTTACGATACGCAACGTCAAAATCGTTCGTGCTTGGCCCTCAGGACAACGTACGTCTCATAAATGAATCGTATTTGTTCCAGGAACCGAAAAGACTCAGTGGTGTGAGGTGGCCGCACCCGCGCTGTAAGATATTCCCCCTCCACCCGTATCAGTTAAGTCGTTACTCATTTACTGATAAATGATAAATGATAAATGATAAATGATATTTATTTTGTAAATAGGTTAAAAATAACACTTTTACACGTCAAAACATTTTTTTTTAATAATAATACTTTATTGTTAATACAAATATATTATAATTGACTATTTATAAATAAATGAAAATACAAATTTTAGAATATTATATAGCGTTTTATTTAAATGTTTCACAGCGATTGATAAATAGGATGGTCTTACTTTATTAATGGCAAATATTTTAGGGGGTAAACTTACACATCATTATGAACAACTTTTACTATGGGTCCAACCCTGAAATCGCGAAATAATAATCAGCTGTTCCATACATTTATGTTCACATAACTCCACAAAATGTATAGAATTTTTTTTTCGCCATTTCAGTGTTGGTCCCATAGTAAAAGTTGTTCATAAATAATAATTGATGATGAGTACAATGAATCACTAAAATATTTGCCATTAATAAAGTAAGACCTTATATAGCATATTTACAGTGCATCCCAGGATTCTCAGGTGCGTTTTACACCGATTGGCGCGAGTCGGAGCGCATTTTACAATGTAGTAAAGCAAATTGAGGTGTCTATACTGTAATTAAAGTTCATTTTCCCATGCAACATGTACATCTTGAAACCCGACGCATGCCGCGACACCGGTCAATTTTTGTGTGATTTTACTATCTCCCAGAAAATTCATTGTAAACAGATACTTTTATAAATTTATACCATTCCCCCTCTAAAAAGCTTATTTTATTCACTGAAAACAGTGAATAAAAAGCACTTTTACTCACTGTTTTGATGTTTGAAAATGGAACACACCAATGTATTCGACCACAGATTTAAAGAACCTATGCTAGATGCGGCACGTTATTAGATTGTATGAAAACCGAACGTGTCATCTTTTTTATACCTACGATAACTTCACCCCAGCCATTTAGTGATGTGCTCAGAGTAAACAGAATTGTTTCAATCACTAAGCGTCACTGAGCTAACAGACTTTTTTTAGTACGAACAGTCGAACATGCAGGGCACGCTTGGTCGTGGCTTGCCGTATCTAGTGTAAGTGTAATCTGTGTATTCGACCTATATTGATGTGTTCTAAATTCAATTTGATTGGTCGACATTTTCGACAAGGAGTTTAGCATTAGAATAAAAACTGTTTTGTGTTCTTTGCTGTCCTTAGTAAATTGGCGCTATTTTGAATACTGTAAGTTGTACGAACACAAAGTTTAGTGTTACTTTAATCTTTAATTTTGTGTTTGTTTAGTGTTGTTCTAATCGATTAAAAATGCATTCTAGTGATGAAGATGTGTTAACACCTGAGTTTGTGAAAGAGAGGGCGGCCGATATAGTGGAAAGGTGGAAAGCTTGCTACCCAAAAAATCACGGCTGGTTTACATCAAAGCCAATTTAACTTTACTTTTTCTTCATTATATGTATATTTTCACTTAAATCTTTCTTTTTCTCGTAGTCATGGTATAAAGTATAGTATGCAACTCTTGAATAAAACGGATTTATATCGAGGGCCATGAATCGCTCGCTTCGCTCAGGATTCTAACACTTGAATCACTCCCTACGGTCGTGATTCAATCGTTAGAATCCTTCACTAGCTCGTGATTCATCTATGGCCCTCGCTTTAAATCCGTCCTTTATTCACTAATTGCATAATATACTATTTTTGTTTGTTATATCCACGATTCAGGTTTTCAGATTCACTCCCCTCATATACGCGCCTCGGTGTCTTTCAACTTTTCTTTCTAAACAGCAATTACTATTCCATGCAGTGGCGTGCCTAGAGGGCAAGACCGACGATTTTTTTTCGTTTTATTGAGTGTTTATATTTATTTTTCATGTATGTAAGCGATTTTTATTGTACGTATTGCTTTAATAACGACATTATTCATGAAAAATAAACATAAATACCCTAAAAACCAAAAAAGTGCCCTCTAGGCACGCCACTGATTCCATGGTTAGTTTAGTGCGGCGTGGCGGGCGGCGGGGAGGTGGCCTTGTCCGCGGTCTGTTCTTCGTTGTCGTCGTCGTCTCCCTCGTCCCCATTCTCGTCGCCGTCCCCGTTGTCCTCGGCGTCGTCCCCATTGTCCGCGTCCCCGTTGGCTTCGGCGTCCGCGTTGTCTGTGCTCTGTGTACGGTCTGGCGCCGCTTCCTCTGCGCTCTCTTCTTTGCTGGCACGCCGTCTCTGGAGAAGACAAAAAGAATTGTTTAGCAAGGGCGCGATGTCTTATGAGGAAGAAAGGATTTTTTTTTTAATAAATCTCTATAGATGGCGTTACATTTATCGAATAGACCATGGTAAATATTTGAGCTAATTAAAAAAAATCCTATAAGCACGACAAAAAATATAGCCCGAGGATAGCCCGAGTTATGGCGGTCACGTTTCTTTGTATGAGATGAGGCATCAGTACGTAGCCTATTATCTGTGGCAAGGCAAGGGTTAGGGGACTTTTGGAAGCCTGATATAGTTTTCATCAATAAAGTCTAGATTAATAAATCTTATGTCAAGTCTAGCAGGCTGTTGTGATAGGTTGAAGGAACAACAGCTAACCGAATCTCTTGATAACAGATTTATACTAATATTATAAAACTGAAGAGTTTGTTTGTTTGAACGCGCTAATCTCTGGAACTACCAGTCGGATTCGAAAATATCCCTATGATGATAGCCAGATTCATAATGTCGTCGTTTTAGTGTCGTCAATTCTGGGCTTTTGTGCAAAAAACTGCTTATGGCGTTTGCACTTGACAAACAGCAGCAGCCGACAAATGCAGTCCAGAACTACGTCTACCTTCTTCTTCTTCTTGCCCTTGGCCTTGGGCTTCCGCTCGGGCTCGCTGTACCCTGGCGGGAAGAACCGCGCGCACTCCTCACCGCCCACCACGGCGTCCGCGCTTACGTGCAGTGGGCCCAGGGTCAGAAGCTCCTCGGGAGCACCCTCAGGGAACAGGTCCTCAGGCTCGGCTAGCTCGGGCTCCGCCAGACCCACGGCCATCATCAGGACTATGGTCTCGCAACTGCAATTGATGAGGAAGTTGTGAAACTTTGGTCCTAGGTCCTACTGTATTACTAAAGGTAGGGTCTCAGGGCCCAGGGTCAGGAGCTCCTCGGGCGGCCCCTCGGGGAACAGCTCCTCGGGCTCGGCTAGCTCGGGCTCCGCCAGACCCACCAATCAAACACGTTCGGAAGTGAAGACGCTGACGCACGTGTTGATTACCCCATTCACTCGAGAGAAGTGTACTCGATTAGCGTCGAAATCACCACTGTGACTAAACTAAAAATCCAAGCCAAACTTACTAATCTTTCTCGGGCCTCTGGTCGTACTGGTCGATTGTCTTGCACAGTAGCTTGGGCTCCTCGACATTAGTGTCGGCGAAGAACCCGTAGTGCAGCAGGCGCGGCGCCAGGGCGGGTAGCGCCGCCATGGCCAGCACGGCGCGGCGCTGCCACGCGCCGAACATCAGTGCGATGTGCGGCGGCGCGGGTGGTGCTGCTGGTTCTACTACCGCGCCCACCATCTGAGAAACAGGGGGGGGGGGGCGATTTTACCATCGCCAGATACAATTTATTCCTAGTGTGGGCATGCATAATTTAGTCGGCCTATAATGTTCCCACTATTTGGGATACAAGCCAACTGTGACAGGAAGTGGGCCGTAGTCCACCACGCGGGCCCGTTTGGTGAACGTCACGTTTTTCGATTTTTATGGTTCTAGGGCATGCCGGTTTCCTCACGATGTTTTCCTTCACCGTTAAAGCAAGTGATAATTAATTTCTAATACGCACATGACTTCGAAAAGTCAGCGGTGCTTGCCTCGGCCTTACTGCTAGTGTGGGCTACTTGCAAATATTTCATGTCCTACATTACACATACATAAACACATAACTTTATTTCATAACACGCACACTCTTCATTCACAGTATTCATATACACACACCTAATATTCGTTTCGCACATTATATTTACACACAACTAAATAATAACGTCAGGCGTTGTGAATCCGCGCGTCGTTCTGTGGACACGTGTCCTGGCAAGTGACGTCACTAGCGGTCCGGTGCGGCGCGCGCGCAACACCGCGCTCGGCGCGCGTCCGCCGCCCGGCTGTCACGTCACTACGTCAGTCGACTCGCCGCTGTTGCCTGCGAAGCCCGTGTCGCTTGCTATCCGTTAGCTTATGTGCTTCTACCTACGCCTACTGAAAATATAAACTATGGTTCTTGTTGCTTTGCGCTAACGCTGTATACTGTGCTATTTTCCTTCTGTTTCCTATTCTGTGCTAAAACTGACTTGCTTGAATAGTGGTGGACTTGTTGCTATCTGTGTCAGTGTACTCAAGAGACTATAAACAATAAAATGATCGTCTAAACATTACCGTCTATGGACTAAAGTTATTCCAACCAACTCAACCTCGTACCTCGCCTCCTGGCACGAAAAACGTGAGTAACAACCAACCATATCCACTACACTACATAGGAATAAAATGAAATATGAAATTTGTGTTTGTAAACGCACCCACGACACAGTAGAAATCCTAGTGGCAACGTGGTTTTTTTAAGTTTTTATCTAGTTAGGAAGATTAAGTAAGACCTTGACGGCAGGTTACCTTGGGAAACAGCACATCCAGTGCAGCAGCCCTCTCGTGCCTGTCCCTGGGCACGTACAGCCCGATAGTGTCGTCAGCGCGAAGCTCTGTTGTTGGCAGCTTCTTCCTCGCCTCGTCGTCTTCAGCCAGGCCGTCCCCGCAGAGCGCACGGCGAGTGAGCTCTATATGGAAAATATAATGTTCCGTTCTCACTTACAAGGGCGTATCCAGCCTTCGAGTCAGGGGGGTCCCTACGTGTATTTTACTACAAAGTATTTTGTTTTTAGGTTAGAAATATTATCAGTGGACACTTACCCCCATGACCTCTCCCCTGGATCCGCCCTTGCTCACTTATATTGTGTACTGATCTATCCAGGTTTTATAGCGGTCTCTTCTGCCCTTGACACTTGTAATGTTGTTTTTTTAGAAGTTAGCTTGCCTTTCAAGGAATCCTTTGATATCTTAAAACTTTAAAGCTATAATTTGTGTATAGGAACTAGTTATATCAATGATGCAGATCCCCGATGGTTTAATAGGTTGCAGAAATGGAAGTCTTAAGGTCGTAGCTCATTCACACGACCCCGCTCCAACATCGCTCCCGCACAACACCGCTTTAAAGCGAGACGTCAACTATCGAGTGGTACGATGGTGGTAAGCTAGCTTACAGCGAGCTGTCTGCTAATTTGTGTTGTCAATGTAAAGTATATGTCTACAGAGGACGCCCAGAAACTCACATTTCAATGAACATTATTTTGTCGTGTGGGAGCGGTGTCGTATTAAATCGGCTACGACCTTTAGAGTAAAATATGGCAGCAGTTAAGAATAGGGCGTCATTACCAATAATATCTCCCTCTTTATCGGGCATCTTCTTGAACAGCAAAGCCAGCGAAGGTCGCTCGATGATCGCCGCCGCCGCGTTTGGCTCGCCAAGCTCCGGCTCCTCCACCGCCAAGATCTTGGCGCCCTCCTTGCCCACTACGATCGGGCACTTGTCCGCCAGCATCACACCTGTAAATTGCAACTGCAAGTTGAATTATGGTCTTCCGGGAGCTGGTGACATCTCACTTAACATTAGGCGAAATGGCGGTCAAATGCAAGCCTATTATCAAATTGAAAAAAGTGACATTGTTCAGGAGCTGATTATAACTTACAGGAGTGAGAATAGTCCCACCCAGTGTCAAGTAGATAGAAAGATTTATGCTGGTGCACAGGTTCACAGTGTAATTTGAATATAGGACTTCAGAAAGACCATCTAGTTAGGAGGACGTACCGAAGGGTTCAATAGTATCAGTGATCTTCCTGAGATGTTTCTGCGCATGCGGCAGCACCAGCGCCGGGCAGATGTCGTTGAAGTGCATCTCCAGCCGCTTGGCGCGCGCCTCCCTGCGCGCGAACCTCGCCGCCTCCACCGCGGCGGCCTCTTTTGCTTTCCTTTCTTCTTCAATTTTCTCTTGGGCTGTTGCGACCTCCTGAAAAGACACGGAGCAAATAGAGTTAACTCTAAGTTCTGCTTGGGATGGTCTTATATGTATAGTTATGTTAGTCTGCTTGGCGTACCAGACTTTTGTCTACTGGAGAATAGAAACACTTCTTCTCTTCATTGTGTGCATAAAACGGTAGAAAACTTTGTACAATCTGTCATTTTGTCTATTCTTCCGTCGACAAAACCCCTTGTGAAGTAGTAGTAGTACCTAGGTGCAGTAGATATTTATTTACAGCAAGTAGCTATCTAGCTTCTTCAGCACCTGTTCTGGGGTGGTGAGCTCATGCGGGGCTCTCTTCGGTCGCTCCAGCTCCCCTTTCTTGGCCAGCTCCTCATTGCGCAGCTCCTGTTCTATGGTGCGCGAGATGCGCGGCGCGTCGGCTCCGAACACCACGTTCAGAAGTTGACCCGCCTGGAATTCAGATGTTTAGAAAGATGGGACAGATGATTTCTGGCTGAATACGTAAAAATAATAATAACGGTGCTAGTTCCTTAATTGCCATGTGGTGTTATCGATCTTGCTTTATTCGATTTCATTTTGTTGTTTCGTGTGTGGGTCTTCGTACCCCTCAGCGACACCTAACCTATTACCTACATGAATTTGAGCCACCATTAATTTCACACAGCCTTAAAACTTCCATGATAAAACAAACTTGAAACAAAACTTTCTGTAAATATCTAAATGTATATGACCGAAGTTTTTTCAGGCGTTTGGTCGATATCCACACCCGTGCCCGTTTGCCGCAAATCACTTTTCCATACATGTGAGTGTATAGACAGCTGTAGAAAAACTACGTACCTATATGAAGACACATAGGTCGTGCAGGGTCGTACAAGGCACATGTCGGATTCAATCATTGTGTGAATCTATTGGTTGGGGTGTAGGGGTGAGCTTGTGACTTGTCATTGGCTATAACCCCTATTGGAGTAATGATGTGTTGGTAATTCTGTTCTGAATATTTACCGGTTAAATGCCGCAGTTATAGACGCAATAAAATTTATATTGTCTCGGGTGGATACAAGTTAAAAATATAAAGTAAATGACTACAGTTACTTTTTAGGGTTTCGGAAATCGGTACCCCGATCATGAGTTTTTTTGACGTGTAGTATCGTTAACGTAAGCATATTTTGAATTGAAAATACACGTTTGTTACACAATATTTAAATAAAAATAAATACTTAATTAATTTCTCTGTATTTTTTAAAATGTGCAAATTGTATAATTTTTTTTCAAAATGTTCCAGGACTGCTATATTTTAAATTCAAAATATGCTTACGTTAACGAAACTATACGTCAAAAAAACTCATGATAGGGGTACATGTTAAATATGAAATAATGAAACACTGGGCATTTATGGGTCTCTTTGTCTGACACAAGCACAACCTTTCTTTTAATTCTGTATTGAACGTGTTTTACATTTTCCTAAACCCTAAAGGAATGGCAAACGTCTGTTAATACCCTGTCTATTCGGTACTGACACGCCGCCAATTTCTTTGCGACCGTTCGAGGGAGAATGTCACGGTGAGATTCTCCCTCGAACGTTCGCATTTTCGTAAATAAATTGGCAGTTCTAGTGGTGATATCACGCGGCGTGTGGGTACAGGATAGACAGACTGTTCCGGCTATTCCTGTATAATTATGTAGGTATTTGCCTAGTAGGTACTTACCGCGATGAACATCCAGGTGGGCTCGCTGCGTTTTCTGAATCTCTTGAGACATTCTATTGTGTCTGATTTGGCCTGTGAAAACGTAGATCTAATATTACAATTTACAAACATAAAATTATTTGTGCGAAAGTTTGGTTGTGTGTGTATATTTGTTAGGTACCTACTCCTTCACGCTAAAACAGCTAGACGGATTTAGATGTTTGACAAAGAGGTAGCCTAGTCCTTTGGTCCCGTAGTTATCTACCACCTGGGAACCAGCCGCCCGGTATAGGTGGGATAGATATACACTTTTTCCCGGATATCCCCAAATACAAAGGCAAGTCTTACCACGGCCAGATGAAGGTTGTCTCCCCCCAGTTCCACCTTGATCTTCTTGAGGTTGCCCACCATGCCGATGCAGGGCCCACACCACTCCGAGTACACGTCCACCACTGGCCATAACACACAAAACATGTAACACACACAGCCCAGAAAAATGACTAAACAGAAGGCTTAATTTTGTTTACCAAAAGTAGCTGATAGGTTATTTAAGTACGTTTACACATAGGTAGATACTTATTAAGTATTCGAAAAGTATTTTATTTCAATGTTTCTCATTAAACTTCTGAAGCTGTCCAAAGATCGTGTAATCATCGAGACACAAAGGAACACAACTAACAGCAGGCCTAATTAAAATAGAGCTTATTACATACTTACATACGACTCATTTTATTATTTAACCAGCTTTGCCATGAGCTGCTACTCTCGGTAGGTAAGTACTTTTTAACCGACTTCAAAAAAGGAGGTTCTGTATTCGTCCCGTATGTATGTATGTATATAAGTATGTATGTATGTATGTATGTATGTATGTATGTATGTATGTATGTTTGTATGTGCGCGATTTTCTCAAAAACTGCTGATTCGATTTGGATGGGGTTTTCACTAACGTAATCTACATACTTTCAGGAAGGTTTTAGTATATAATACATTATGTAATCATTCCTATGTACAAAGTTATATGCATAAATGTACACACTCCGTAGAAGATTTACTGTTGAACGAATTCGTGAAAGTAATCTAACACGGGATAAAGAACTAAAAAGGGAAAAATAAAAAACTTTTTTAACAAAAAATAACCGACTTCAAAAATCCACTACAAAGAAAATAATAATTTTGGTTTCGGAAGTCGGTGGCAAAAAAAAGCAAACAAAAAAAAGGAGGTTCTGTATTCGTCCCGTATGTATGTATGTATATAAGTATGTATGTATGTATGTATGTATGTATGTATGTATGTATGTTTGTATGTGCGCGATTTTCTCAAAAACTGCTGATTCGATTTGGATGGGGTTTTCACTAACGTAATCTACATACTTTCAGGAAGGTTTTAGTATATAATACATTATGTAATCATTCCTATGTACAAAGTTATATGGATAAATGTACACACTCCGTAGAAGATTTACTGTTGAACGAATTCGTGAAAGTAATCTAACACGGGATAAAGAACTAAAAAGGGAAAAATAAAAAACTTTTTTAACAAAAAATAACCGACTTCAAAAATCCACTACAAAGAAAATAATAATTTTGGTTTCGGAAGTCGGTGGCAAAAAAAAGCAAACAAAAACCAAAGCCACAGACTTCCGAAACCAAAATTATTATTTTCTTTGTAGTGGATTTTTGAAGTCGGTTATTTTTTGTTAAAAAAGTTTTTTTTATATCAAAAAACTTCCTTAGCATCCCCACAACGCAACGGTACAAAGTTTCAAGTCAATCGGTCCAGCTATTTTTGAGTTATTGCGAGACTAACGTACGGCAATTCATTTTTTATAAGAAGATATTACCCGAATACTTACCCAACAGTCCATCTCTAGTGAGGAACTTGTTCCACTCGTCATCCGTGTTCAGCTCGGCCTGCAACTGAACCTGCGCGGCCTTCTTGCCTGCGCCGTTGGCCGCGGCCGCAGCGGCAGCGTTGGCGACCGCACTCGTCAGAGCCATGCACCCGAGTGCCGGAGACGGTGCGAAGCGAGGTGGGGCAAGCGATGTGTGAACAGGTGGATAGGTGTTGTGATGGAGGCGGCATTTTTGAGGTGGGATAGCTGAGGTAGCGGTACACATTGCGGTAGGTCAAGGTCTGCTGTGAGATGAAAATTATGTGAAAGCGAGATGAGAGGCAGTGTGCGAAGAGAGGGCTTAATGCTCGGAGTTTTCCTGCGTGTTCAAATCAGAAATGAGGAGATCCACAAAAGAACTCAGGTAACCGTTACAGCCTGAAGAATTGCCAAACTGAAGTGGGCGGGGCACATTGCTCGCAGAACAGATGGCCGATGGGGTTGAAAGGTTCTGGAGTGGCAACCGCGTATCAGAACACGCAGCGTGGGTAGGTCCAAGGCAAACTGGTGAAGGTCACGGCAATCCACTAGATGCGGGAAGCACAGGACCGGTCAAAGTGGCGACGCTTGGAAGAGGCCTAATGTGGACGACTTTCGGTTGAAATTATGTTGAATTATGAGATAAGAGGATGAAGTGGCCCCTTTTCTATTTTCAGGTACAGTAGGAAGCAATGCATCGAGCAATCAGTTGCCGTGTTTGTACAGTAGTAATTACGTATGTGTGCGGTTTGTAATTGATAGATAGATATTATAGTTTGTTTTGAAAAATATAGTTCATCCAAGCTTTGATTGGTCTGAGAAACTTCCACCACGCTAGGACCAGCATAAAAAACTCTGAAGAATATTGTAGCAGGTCGCCATTTCTCATACCTCTATGTTCCTCGCATGTCAGACAAAAAGTAGCAAAAATAACGTTTTATAGTCCTTAGGTAGGTACGTAGACAGCTATCCGTTGCCGCGGCCGTAAAATGGACGTTTATGGACATGTTGCATAGATTTATTGTAGAAAACTAATATAAAACTGTTTCACCCTTACCACACAAAAGATAAACACGTGTTGAACGCGCATGCTACCAAAAATAATACTCACTTGTTTTAGACAAGTTAGTGCTAAAACAAGTGCGTATTACTTTTGGTAGCATTCGTGTTTAACACGTGTTTATCTTTTTTGTGGTACGGCTATTTATGTTTGGCTAAAACTTGGTGTTTCGATGGGCATAATTATCTATCATTAAACTTATTCGTACTATTTCCAAAGAAAAAAATGCTTATTAGAGAAGTTGATGACGATGTTAAGTTTTTAAGCTAAAGCCGCATAAAATTTGAATTAAACTAGTTAATAATTAATTTGTAACTTTCGATGTGGGTCCCATGAATTTTCCATCAAACAAACGTTGGGTGCTTCTCTACCAACAACCTTTTGCTCTGCCATATTATCTTCAATTTGAAAACTTTCAACTTTATCTGTAGGACTTTGGGGTTTATTTCCCGTGCCTAAAATTATTACCCCACTACAAAAAGTTCAGTGCGTACGTGCTGTCTCCAAGCGTGAAAAAATACCCTTAATAATAAAATATGAACGGCGCCACCGTAACAAAATACAATCATCTACTCATACCACAGCATTATATGATAAAAATATTCTCGGTATGGCTCCAAAAGTCTATAACAAAATCCCTGAATCTTTAAGAAGCATTAGTGACCTAAGATTGTTCAAAAAAGAACTTAAAATATTTTTGGTTAATAAAACATATTACTCAATTAATGAGTTTCTATCCGACTATAGCCATTACTAATTATCAGCATAACATTTTGTATTTAAAATAATGTATTAACTTAGTAAGTATGTATATCAATAGTAGTAAGTATCTTTATTAGTTTCTAGTCTAGTCTGTAATTCTAACTCTACATAATAACTCTAGTACTCTAGTACATAATAACTCTAAGATATAACCAGTAATTATATGTATAAAATAATACATAGCTTTATACCTAATAATATTTAGACTTAAGGTTTTTGTATTTTAAAAAAAACGTGCAATATTTGTATGCCGTCTGTGGCAGGACACAGAGGTACATTGAAATTCTGTATTGTAACAACTTATTTACCTGTGTACACAAATAAACTTATTTGATTTGATTTGATTTGATTTGAAGAACTAAATATATGACAATAACGACATCTAGTGAAGAGTAGAATTAACTCAATAGTTTACATCTACTCGCCGCTAGATGGAAATGAAATGAAAAAAATGAAATGAAAGGAATGCTTTCTTCATAGTACAGGAATTCGATACTAGATGGCGCAGTTAACGTATATTTGGTATAGCGCAAAAAAAAAAAAAACAATTGCAATATTTGCAATGCTAAAGTATCCATTACCCACCTTTGTCTATGGCCCACCAATAAAACATTAATTAAGTCGTGAACTCGTGATATTATCACTTTTCCATTTGATGAATTTGTATAGAAAGTTAGAAAGTTTGTTTACATAGTTTACAAGTTCTATTGAAATGGACCATACGTACTTATATCATTAATAAAAAAAAACGGAACTAAAACGAAACTATTTATTACAGTTAACCGGAAATCGGAATCGTAATTAATTGATTACGTTGCGTTAAGTAATTACTCGGCAAGTTTAACCATCAGCGGGTAATGGATTACTCGATGGTCGTAACCGTCGGGTTCGCAATCTGTCACCATCCAGTTAATGCATTAATGCAATCTTTTAACTGAACCTCCCCCAAGCCTCGGGAAATAAAGAAAGATGGGAGCGTTCAGTACATTAGTACGCAGACGTAGTAAGGCTTTCTAACACTTTAACGTTAACTTATAACACAAATTAAAGTGCGACTCATGATTCTTGGGATTCTAGAGTTCCTATGAGGTCTTCTGGGCTTTTTAATAATTTATCTCTAAGGGGGTGACAGTATAAAACTCCAATCACGCGTCAGAACTCAGATCTGACACGCACAATTGTTTTTGTAACTTCAATTTTGGTCCCGTAGTTAAACGAACTAGTACTGAATACTTCCTTTAAAACCTCCCTCGTTTTAACCTATAATTTATCATGAGTTTTTTTGACGTATAGTTTCGTTAACGTAAGCATATTTTGAATTCAAAATATTTTTTTCAAAATACAAATTCAAAATACAGCAGTCCTGGAACATTTTGATAAAATTTTATACAATTTGCACATTTAAAAAATACAGAGAAATTTATTAAGTATTTAATTTATATAAATATTGTGTAACAAACGTGTATTTTCAATTCAAAATATGCTTACGTTAACTATACTACACGTCAAAAAAACTCATGATCGGGGTAAGTAGGTAGATCCTAATTGCGTAAAGTCAAATGAAATCATAACTTAAACCAAACATCTATGTAGGATTGTAGCCTTGTAGGACAATGTAAAAAGCAAAGACTTATAATAATAACATGTTCTATTTAAAGACTAGTTTAACTAGCAGTAACAATAATCCTATCTAAGGAAGGTCACTTACTGACTGCTTGCCGAAAAACAAGATTTACGACAAACTATTAGAACTTGTGAATAATGGAGCAGTTCCGTTCAATGTCAGGACATTCATATCTTGGAATAAAAATAATTGTTGTGTTTAGAGGCACAGTATTTATTCTATGAACATAAGATAAATCGGTTTCATGTTTAGGTTTGGTTTGTGTCCTTGAAATATTTTTAAGCAGGCTTAACTGCCATAGAGGTCTAGAGGTTCCTAATGTAGGCTACCCAGCTGTAGGTCTCTGATTCGACGATTACACGGTCAGGAGGTAATGGGTTATTAGGTCTTTAAGTCAGGAAATAGTAGTAGCCTGGAGTTTGGAAGGGTCTATACTCGTACTTAAAGTAAAATGTGGTGTCCATTCGTAAAATCGAAATAAGTAATTATAAGTTAACTGTTAAAACTGTATGACACTTAAATAAAACAGTGTTTTATTTTTATGCACAGTAATTCAGGGTTCTCTTATCGTGTAACATAGTAATTTAGTGCTCAACCTGGCTCAACATATGGTTTAAACCCTTTTTATGGTATAGGAAATAAAGTTAGGCTTTTTAGCAATAAAACCGAAATAGTTCGAAGGCTGCTGACTGCCGATATGATCTGTATCTCTTTACTGAAATTGTCATAAAGCAAATTTTATCAGACATCAAAATTGTGAAGGCCTTTAAGGCCAGTGAACAATGCAAGGCATGACGCGGCCCGCTAGCTGCCTCGTAAATAACGGCGCAATGTCACATCTTGGCGAATTAATTAAATATAGCTGGTAATAAATATTTCACAGCTTTAGAAAGAGATAATCGGCTAGCTTCGGCTTCGTAGAGCATTGTCTCTGTTACTCATAGGTATAAGTTCCGGCACAGTCTTGATTACAAACGTCATCTGCGCATTGGCTGATTTTACGGTCTCATTGGCAGAATGAAGAAGACGGGGGGCGTCGAGACTGCAGGCCATAGATAATACATAATATGCAGGCGATTGGCTCGTCAGTCGATGCTCGTCGTCTACTTGGACCATTCTCTATTACGTATTGTGAACTGTCTACCGTCTATTGGGCCGAAAATGTACATGCGCGATCTGTGATTATCTTAAGTACCAGTACCTATACCTATGTGACGTTTTGGTCACGGACTTTTCAGTCAAAGATTGCTTTATTAGCTACGAGCTGTTCCCCGCGACTTCGTCTGCGTGAAAATGGATGAAAAGTAGCCTATGTGTTCCCAGTGATTCCAGGCTACCTTCTTGCCAAATTTCATTTACATCCGTCCAGCCTTTTCAGCGTGAAGAAGTAACAAACGTACACACACACACACACAAACTTTCGCGTTAATAATATTAGTGGGATTAATAGTAGCTACAAGCTAACAGGATAGGCAGCAGCGTTGCGTTTGCTAATAGCAGACTGCGACCATCATCCCGTCTGCCAGGAGCGGTGATTACGGCGATTTCCGGTTCATGCAGTGGTTATTCATAGCATCAGACGTTTACGGGTTAATAAATAAGTTAATGATTAGCTAGGTTATAAGTATTTGTTCCCATAACGTAAGTATTCTTTCCAGTTATTCTGGGGTGGATTCCAGTCCAGATATAGTTAAATAATAATATTTTACACGTAGAGTATACCATTTAATTGATGCTATAACCAAATTACGGGGATAACAGGTGATTTCGGATATTACTTACACCGTTGCGCAAAATATTCTAACATATATGGAACCCACAGTACCAGTTCGTATTTAACCTACTTACACCTAAACCCTCCAGCAGCGGAGCCGACATGACATCCATCGTTACCATTAAAAATGAATGCAGAAAGAATCGTAGCTAATGCCAACTATTTGCGTTTACCTGCCGTCGTAAATCATCCAGGGTTGCTCCGGCTATGGAGAAGTTGGCTAATTTTATGGATGTCTTTGATTCATGGTGGGGGGAACACGCAAGCCACGTGACTATGTTTGTTGTGGTTCGGCGGTTCAGCTTGTAACATATTGAGTGCTATTTGCATGATATATTGATGGCGGTAATGAAATTGATTGACGGTTTTTTATGGGTAAATTGATGGGTAACGAATTTTAGGACTTATGTGGGAAAGTGGAACGTTTAGGTTTGGCAGTTGTCATGGTGTGTTTGTTCAAAAAATATCTATGCTATTATAAAACTCTAAAAAAGCCGTATGAAGATATTTCAGAAAATACATTCCATCTAATTCCGGCGGGATGAACCAGAGATACAGCTTGACCTGTTCCTAGTTCTAGGCACCCTACAATGGTCAATTTATTGTAGGCCACACGGACGCAGTCACGGGCAAAAGCCTAGTAAGATTAACTTTATGATGACGTGTAAGGTAACCCAAAATTGTAATCTTCTGTTGAAGAACTGACGGTAGTTTAAAGTAGACAGTTGATTCCTGGAGTGGTTACAACTAATTGGCGAAGTTGTGAGATATCCCCCAGCCAAATAGACCGATGACCTAGAAGGTAGCTCAGGACCTGGAATACAGTGAAATGTATGATGGAAAGAGGTAGAAGATGGGTGGTCAGTGGGCGATTAGGGCATACAAAATACACTTTTGAATAAAAGAGTTTCGACTTACATTGATAATTTTTGAATAATTAAAAACGCAGTAAATGCATTTCATGTAGGTTATTTTAATTGTTATAACTGTATCTTGTTACACAGTTTGACCTCATTCTTCTTCGGAACGAACTTTCATCAGCGTAATGGCTAAGAAATAAACCTAACTACAGTAGGTATCGTTTATCGACAGAAATAGATTAATTTTAACTGTAACTTGAGCTGGAGTTACGTAAAAAGTAAGCTTGGATTTAGGTCGGGGAGTTTAGTTTCAATCAATTAACAAAAATAGAGAAGAAAATAAATATTCCGACGAATTGAGAATCTGCTCCTTTTTTCTTCCCTAACTTTTTATATTAATTTATCTTTTTATGGCATGGGTTCACGTTAGGAAGACGGTACAGGACCTACAGTGCAATGGAAGGCCAAATAAATACATATTTGTATCAGTAATGCAGCTAACAGGCGCGGTCACAGCCGAAGATTTTGGGGGGGGGGGTCATACCGCAGCCGAAGTCTTTTAGGTGGGTCATACCGATTAATTCCGATATGCTATACTATGAATTTACCGTAAACCGTGTTTCGCACATTTTTGTAAGATTTTGGGGGGCATGACCCCCATGACCCCCCCTTCAGACCGCGCCTGGCAGCTAATAACAGAAAATTGAATAAGGATCAAGGGCCTAATGGCGGTCGAAGATACACGAATATTTCCAACATAGGTCAAACTGAAGTCGCAAGCGCAGACAATGACCTATAACATAAAAATATATGTGTTCAGAAAATGCATTTGCCTACTTGCCAAATAATAGGACAGCTTGATTAAACTTTCCCTATGTGCATACGTATGTAGGTACCTACTTATACAGGATAAAATTAAAACCAGTGCGGATATTTTAGGAGGTGAAAGAACTCATGAATATGATCAACTTTTATTATGGGACCGACACTGAAATATGAGAAAAAAACTCAGCTGTTCCATACATTTTGGTCGTGTTGTAGTGCATTTTTGTAGGGAACTGCTGATTTTTTTTTTCATATTTCAGTGTCGGTCCCATAATAAAAGTTGATATTCATAAGTTCTTTCACCTCCTAAAATATCCGCACTGGTTTTAATTTTACCCTGTATAACGTGCTATCCTCGTAGCAAAACAGTGATGATCACCGTGTTAATTATGGTTAATTAACACAGTCCCACATTAAGTCTAGGTTCTATCTAGACCAAGCTTTGCTTAAACCCGAAGTAAACACTCCACCATTTATATTTTAGCGTAATGTTAATTAAAACAGAATGGACTGAGGTGGATATACCGACAAGATTAACGGCTTATCCAACAGAAAAATGCGTCCAAATAAAAGTAGGTGATGGAGGCCTACCGCTGGTCTTCAGAATCGGTCTAGGAGCCGCAAGTCCTGGAATAGGCATTACGGAGCTACTATTTACGGTACTTGTTTATGTCCACTGCTGTATGGTCCTCCGAGTGACATTTTTTTTCTGACTCGATTATTGTGTACATCAAACCGAATATGAATCGAATAATATAATTAGGTATTTGACTGATTTTGGGAAATGGTTTAAATTAATCTTCATTATATTATAAGCACACTACATTGATATTTCAGGGAGATCTACTGTATTTATCAATAAAAATCAGTGATAAAGTATAAATTTCCAAATCCGCTCCAAAAACGCTGTTTCTGCGGAAGTGACGTAACACGCTAGTAAACGAGCTTTGTCAACAAGACAGACGGTGCAGCTGAAATTAATTTCATCAATAAATCATTTTTATTGGCTATAATGGCGTATATAAATGGTGTGTAGTTCCGCAATGTACAAATACGTCTTTAAGCAGTCCATCATGATTCATGACACAAAAGAATTTATAGGTAATGTTTCTAAGTTTTTATCAACATAACCTAAAATGAGATTTCACAAAACTTCTGAATGATTATACAAAAGATTTGTAAATAAATATGTGGCAGTTAGGTACTTACACTGCTGTTTTTACATTTTTAAGTTCCGCAGCATAATAATCAGCGTTAGGTATTCTTAAAGAAAAGTGCAACCATAAATGCGTCTATCTTAGGTAGGTTGTATCAGCTTGCACAAAATTTGACTCCATTTTGAGATTCGATATGAATATTTATGTCACTAGATAGAAGATTTCTATGAAAACAGCTTCAGAAATAGCTCTAAGATCAAATATAGCACCCAGAAAACATAAAACGCAAACTACAATCTGTCAAAGCCGTGCTTACTCCAGTGTTGCCAAGCTAGATTTTCATTTTACCCCAATGCCTGATTAATTTTACTCTAAAATCATAACTATTTATACAAAAATACCTGGCTAAAGTTTTGGTTTTAGATATACAATAAAACAAGTTCTTTCTTAATCAATGGTCATGTTTCACAATAAAAATATGCTGAATTTGTTTGTTTAACTCAAATTCAATTCAAATACTTAGGTACCTACATGTATTGCTTACCAAAAAGCCCATAAACTATAGTAATCATAACAACAATACGAAATCTAACCTTAAAATTTTGGAAGTGACTCCGCGACCGCCGCCGTGACCTGAATTTGCAGCCGGCACTGGTCGCTAAATTGGCAGCCGGCGCTGACTTTTGAAAAAAAAGCGGGGAAGGGAGTTGGAAATTTGTCATAATTAAAAAAACATTTCATGTTTCATTTGAGTAACATACCTAATTAGGGTCCAAGAGCGAGCGAAGCGAGCTCGGGAATTTGGACACCCCGACACGGACAGGTTAGGTTCGAAGGGGTTGACGGGGGCTTCAGTGAGCGAGCGAACGAAGCCCCCGTCAACCCCTTCGTGTTATGTTACTTTTAACCTTGCAGATAGAAATAGGAGCTCCGCGTACCGGGGCTCCGTCGACCACCGCCATCCCCCTTGTAAGTCCAAAAAAGTTGTATTTTGTGTAAAACAAAACATTGTTATTTAAAAGTCAGTCTAAGGTATTTAATTCAACTTAAAACACGGCAACATTAATCTGCTGCTACGGTAGTTTGCAATTATTTTCGTCTGGTATCACTGCTACTTCAAGGCTACTCCGGTTCCTAACGGCATTATTTTTGGGAGCCTAGTCGGCGCCGGCTGCGGAGGCGCTCCCTAAAATTTTACCCTCAAATTTACCCTAAAGAATTCTTTACCCTAAAAATAAGTTGGCAACACTGGTTTACTAGCGTGTGACGTCAACAGAGTGCGACAGGCCGTTCTTGTGACAGCTACAATAACAAAAAATATTGCATTTTATTTTCGTGTAATTTGCAAAAAATATACATATTTTAGTTAAAAATCAAGTGAAATAAGTTTATTTACGCTATGAACTGATAGGATGACCACAATCTGTAGCATATTTTCAATGTTGTCAAGAACTGAATTATGATTAAAAAAATCTTGTGCGGGTAGATTGAAAATAATTGTTGTAGGTACTTATAAAATAATTAGCTGTCATGACGTCTACCCGCTTAGTCGTCCTGCGACCACGAACGCTGCAAAGTGTTCGAAATCTTTAATATAAATCTCAATCTTCATAATCTTCATAATCTTAATAATCTTCAATAAAAATCATCAATCTTCATAATCTTCATAATCTTAATAATCTTCAATAAAAATCATTAATAAACGCGATTTTTTTTATTATAATGTGTAGTAAGACAATATTTTTTTTTTCTTTTGATTTACACTGTATTACGTTCGATTTAATATTTTTTCTATCATTATGACATTGTAAGTTGTGTTGTAACCAAGAAGTGAAGTGAAGTTTCCGTATCAAGCCTGAGTCAATCATCTACAAAGATCCGAAGTAAGTACTTAGTATTAGTAAGAAGTGCGCATATTTCACACGCGTGTGGCCCAATGACACCATCAAAACAGTGTAAATAAAGTATGAAGCCGTGTCCGAACTTATAGCCACATGTTTGGGCCGGGAGTAGCCCCCTATTCCCGGGGGCTCGTTTGCGGAGCTTTGCGTAAGCGGCCGGGGCTCATCACAAAGCTAATGCGAGCCTTAATTATGTACGGAGGAGGCCGGATGTAGGGGTCCTCAGCCACATTAATATGTTAATATTCTATTTTCATACGCGGTGATGGTTGGGTTCCGTATTGTGAAGTTATTTTCATGTTTTGACATCAATTAGTCAAAAAAGATCGCTATCTGAGATTTTTAGGGAGCCTCTCCCCAGAGCATGAGTGGGCAATACGGTAGTGGACTACTATTAAAAAAGTACAAATAAATTATTTTATTCCAAAGAAGGAATAGGAATAACAAAGTAAAAAAAATAAAATAATTTATCACAAAATGGAAAACATAGACGCTTTTAAAGTTCTTGGAGGGAGTATCGCTCCGTCTTTGTCGCGCGAAGCGGACATAGGTGGTGTTACGTCACTTATCATGCATGCCGCCCGTGTCTAGCAAATCACTTTGCCAATTTTGTAGATGTTTCATCGGTTTTTTTGGTGTTAATTATCTTTTTTCAAATAGTTTACAGATTCACAATAAAAAAAATATATTCAACATCAGACTTTGGTTGTACCAAAAGTAAAAAAATATATATTCCGCTAATTTATAAATAGAATAAATTAGCGGAATATATATTTTTTTTACTTTTGCCACAACCAAAGTCTTGCTCCACACATACATAATATATGTATATTTCAGGTCAACAAAGGAGGAGCCAATAGCCAGCGATAAGAAACCTAATGGTGAGTTATTAGTTCTACTTTTGTATGTCTAAGTTCTTTTCTAGATTTATTTTCTAGATTTTCTAGATCTAGATTAGAATAGATTAGTAAGTGACAGCGTAACGAAAACTGAAACCATGTGTTCAGAACCTTGTTCTGAAGCGTTAAAATCTCCATACAAAGTCGTATTTTTTTTTAAAGTCCGACGAGTATGTTAATTTATTACTAACGCTGATGCGTACAGAATAAGGTACTGAACCCATGGTTTCAGTTTACGTTACGCTGTCACTTACACCTAGGGCTGCCAGCCATCCGTCCGGGTTTCCCCGGATTTGTGCTAGTTTAGAGGGCGTCCGGGGAGCGTCCGGTAGGGGTTTCAAAAAGTGACACTTTATGTCAGGGAATCCTGATGGACGAAAAATTTTTTTGGGGGCGTCCGGGAAAAGTACTCAATTTCACCTAAATGTCCGGGGTTTTTAAAGTTTTTGTCCGGCGTCAGCAATTATGGAGATGGCAGCCCTACTTACACCCCGTATATTCATACAGAAAAATCAAAACACAGATGTCCGTTCTGTAATGGTGTGTCAAGATCGTGCGTATTGTGACGCTCCCTCAGGCCGTGTGTGCACTCACGCACCGGCCATTCATTTATTATTATCAAAGCTATTCAAAAAGCATAATTTTATCATGTCGGCGCTAATCTTTCCGGAGCGGAGCAGTTATTAATATTAGAGTACTTCCTTCGTGGTTTTCCGTGAATTTTAGATGTAGAGTTTTATTTTTTATTTATTCACGCTAAATGTGTTTTAGATTTTATCGGTCACGTATTTTCAATGATTATTTGGGAACGGAATTGTTGGCCGTTTCTGGACGAGTCAAAAGTTTTGTTGAGGGCGATTCTCAGATCATAGAAACAAAGAGATGTGCCAAGGCGCTATCGAGCTTGATGCCCGATCTTGAGCAAATTGCTCATATTAAAAACGTACGCACTGGCGGCGAACCGAACACGATCGACGGTATAAATACAGTGTTTTAGTTTAGTGCTAGTGTTGAGTGACGATTAACAGTGTTAGATTGAGGGTGTGCGGAATGTTCAATGCGTGGGAGATCTTTTTATTCACAAGGAGCGCTTAATTATGCACGTAATTGTGTCGAAAAATGTACTAAAAGTGGTATCAGTTGTTCCCGTACTAATTTGCTATGATGGCATATCTCCTTGTTTCTATGATCTGAGGGGCGATTCTTAAACTAGGCAAATAAAATTAAATATTATTAAAAATCCAATTTTGAGACCCACGCCAAGGTTGTGATTTTAATCACATGACTAGCCAGGAATATCCTGGCCGTCAATCTAGACGTCAATCTAAATTATTTGGATCAGATTGTTTTGCCATTCGTGAACTAATTGTGAACCACAAATAATAATTTTGTATAAAATCTGTTTACCTTTTTAAAAGCAGTTATATGCTAGGAGACACACTTGCGATTTTTTGGTATAAAACGTCCCTATGCATGTTCTATCCATTTATTCCCTATCCATTTTATTCTTAGTATAATTTAAAGTATGTATGATACTCAGTGAACATAAATCGTACGTTTATTACTAATTCATGAGAATATAACGTAAACTTGAGCGGTGTACATCTTGATTAATGAAGGCAGGTCAGCTGGGAATGCAATTAGAGTCAGAGCCGTCACTGCACATTTGTGACATTCTAAACACAGCCCGATGCGTCGGTAAACTGCAAAGTTATTGTTTTTGCGCTGCTGGCTGCTGCTAGTCTGGTTAACGGGCTTTGAAATAAGCATGCACGTCGACTGTACTGTTTTAGCCTGGAATTGTCGCACTAGTGGACAAACGGCTCTAGCTATACCTGCAGTAAGAATGATCATTAATCACCACGCTTCGCTTGCTCGCTTGGTAGATTTTAGATTCAAAGCCCTTCGTTTCTCAGTGTCGCGATGTTTTTTAGGGTTCCGTACCAAAATGGTAAAAAAGAAACCCTTATGGTGAGACTACGTCGGTCTGTCTGTCTGTCTATCTGTCGCACCTGGTTATTTCAGCAACTACTCGACTGCTATCGACTTCAAATTTGGAACAATTATAAAGAATGCTTGCCCAGCTTTATTGCAAGTGAATGAAGTTAAAATATATTTTTAGTTTAATTGAAAAAAGGGGCTGAAGTGGGGGTTCAAAATTTAAAAGTGGGGTAATTAGGTTAAGTGGCATATCATATAAAAGGGCTTGATCTGCACATTTCTAATCAAAATTCCTTCAAAAACAAACTTAGTTATGCGGTCCGGTTTTTTTAACTTTTATACGTCCAAGGATAGTACGGGACGCTCGGTGGGCGAGTACGACTCGCACTTGGCCGGTTTTTTTTTCACCATAAGCCAGTGCAGGCGCGAGGTGTTGACGTCTTGATATAAGTGCCGTGAATTACCGTGTTTCGCGCATTGAGGTTTGATAATTTGGCGTGTCTGATTTTGGTGGGGGGGGGGGGGGGGGTTATGACCTCCACGACCCCTCCTAAATTATTTTAACCCGGAAATTGGCGATTGAAAATCGGCTTTTGAACTTACGGTCAGTTGCAGAAAGATAATTAAATTTTAATGGAGGCATTAACCATACAATTTCTATCGATAAAGTCTCCTTTATAAAACTTAATGACCTTTTTTTCAACTCAGCGTTAGTCCTTAAAAACTTAGCATGATTGTGTGTTTATGTAGCTAAAGCGCTAGGAAGCGGTGGGATGAATGCTATATTCTCATTTTTAATTAATGTGAGAGGCTAATGGCTATATAGATATAGTATATATCAAGCGAATCCATCACTTGACTTAACCAGGTTTCTTGATGACTTTTGACGAAGTTTTTATTAATTTTGACAGTAAACTCCATACAGTGCAACTTTGCAATCAAGCCATGTGCAAATTGGTGCAAAATGTCCAATATCTCCAGTGCAACATGAATCGTATTGGATACACTTCAATGTCCAAAGTTGTTTGTATAGCAAGTTTTTATTGAAGCCATTAGCGAGCTAGCGATAGACATTGAAGTGTGACCAACATTGGCCAAAGTAAGGCCAAGGTTACTGACGGGCTAGCTTCATGGCGGGAGCGGTCCAACTTCTTACACGAACAAATACATTTTAGTTCTATAATAAAACTTTATGAACACTTCTGTTTAAGTTAATAATTAACTTTATAGTTTTAGAAAATAATAAAGTATAAAGTCAGCCATTAAATAGTTTTTATTTACTATCAATTTTTAAAGTTCAAAAATTCTAGTCACTAGTTTTGTCGCACGATTTTTTAAGCTGTCTCCTCACGAGTCACGTTAAGCCACGGACGCTATGGATGGTGCAGCCACGGATGGTGACTGTGGTGAACCTCATCGGGTGCCGTCCCGGGCCCCACTGCGCCCCACCGACAAGCCTCCCCAATTATAAGTTGGGCCAACACGCGATCCAACCTCGCCAGGTATCTGCCACATTTACATAAGTAATTTAAACTCGCTTTGAAGGTAATTTGAAAATAATTTGGTTGTATAAACTCTATAAAGTTTTATGACGGAATTATTAATATATGTCTGCTTCTTATGGTTTCTGGAAGTTACGTCTTGTATCAGTTGTTTATCGGTTTACGTATGTCTGATTCTGATGTCTTACGCAATTGCCCCCTCCTGCCGGCCTAGCATGACCACGATAGAAACGGGTTTTTTCTACATATAAATAGACAAAGTGACAGATTGTAGAAACATTTCTACGTTTTATGAATGAAATCTGTCACTTTGTCTATTTCTATGTAGACAAAACCCGTTTCTATCGTGGTCATGCTAGGCCGGCTGGTACACGAGCGAAACCTTTTATTTTGATATTACGAATTTAAAACAAACAAACCAATTTTTCTGGAAGATAGGTAAAATCACACAAAAATGGGCCTCCCTCTGAACAAAATCAAAACAAACACTCAAAACAAGCGAATAATAGCTGAATATCGATCTCCATCGAAGCTCTACATAATCACACACTGCACACTCTGCTATCACCAGCATGTTTACCAAGCGTGGTGAAGCGATTGAGGAATAACGACTTCGAACGGCATATGAGGATGCTATGCTTATTGCTCAGCAATAGAAAATGATGAAAAATAGATAAATTAATGTTGGTTTATAAATAAAGTTTTAAGTTTCATAGTGGCTAACTGCCAATTAAATATTAATAAGGCAGATCCATGGGTATTTACTGGCGATTAAGTTATTATAAGTTTGTCATTAATTTCACAATTGAGTTAACCTACCAGAACAACTCACTTTCGCCTTAAACATACAAAAATATCATCTCACTCATACCAAAAACATTCTGAAAAATTGCTGAATAATCTGTTCACGAGCAATTAACTTCAAGCTTGCTTGTAAGCGGCCGCGCAAGGCTGGGGCGACGACCCCCGCATCACACTGTCAGGGACAGAGATTACGGGCCGTCTCCCCACCCCCTAGCAAAGCTGCGGTGTTGCCAACACATGGCAATTTGGCACTCGTTCGGTGCTAAATAACTATGACAAATAATATTATCTTTAACAGTTGTGCTGTTAGTGAAAATTCATAATGCTAGATTGGGTTTAATTTTGTTAATTATTTGTTGCAAAACAGTTGCTTAATAATAAAATATTGTAATTATAGTAGAAGAGTTAATTTGCATTGGATTATTTAATTTAATTAATTAAACAAGTCTGTTGTATAAGACAAAGAAATATGAATGACTGTTTGTCAAGAACAAAGTAATTATGATCCTACAGCTTTTCATCGATATCGCATTCTCATTTGTTAGGGAATTTGGGAACCTGAACGCAGGCTCTCATGTAGGAAGCTCTCTATGCGATCCTGATCTCAACCCTCCAATTATTTAATATTCTATGGAATAATCCCCATCGTTGTCGTCCAAGATTCTCCAAAACGTCACTCGGATGTCAGTGTGTCATATTCAGCGAAGGCGGCGATATTTCACGCTGCGGCTGGCAACACCGGAACATTAATCACTCTGTTTAGGCGCTCGCCGCACGTAATGAACTATTGTTACAATCAATAACCCCTGCATGCTGAGTGCTAGGATTAGGATTTTGGGGGATGCTCGATTTATGCAACCGCGTTTTAGTGTTAATTTGTTGACGATGAAAAGTGGAATGGATTAAATTGATTTGAAAACGGAAACACTAAATTGTTTGTTCTATAATTTAGTAGGTAATCTGTATTATCTACTGGGTCTAAGCGTAACGAAAACAGAAATCATGGATTATACCCACCTTATTCTGACCCCGTCAGAGTAAAAATTTTACTCAGCTTAAAATGTTGCGTTGGTCTTTAAAAAAAAAACACGACTGTTTGGAGATTTTGCAGTTTGTTAAAAAATCTCCAAACAAATTCGCATTATTTTTTAAGTCCGACGCAAAATTTTTGCGCTGAAGGGTTCAGAATAAGGTACTCAACCCATGGTTTCAGGGGTTCGGGGTTGAATAGCTTGTAGGTAATAAATAAAATCACTTCTAACCCTCCTAATTCTCGACGGGATACTACAGTAATCGTTAGTTGTAGATAATATTATCTGCATTGTCAAAACTGTTGACCATATGAGAGAGTGATCTTAATTCCTTTTAGGTATCGAGCATCATTTCAAACACAGGTTTAGTAATGAGATTTTTTAACAGAATATAATCACAGTGCTACCACTGCCGAATTTAGGATTTGAATCCAGGTATTCACAAAAACTGTAGCGTAACGTAGATTCATCTTATGTTCGTGTTAGGGGTAGATTAGGTACTGCAATGCAGTTATTACTATTACTATCGCAAAGATTTGGACTAGATAAAAATGATATACAAATACCTAAATAGCTCTCTGCCTGGTTTACTCTACCTACCTATAACAGAATAGGGATGTTGAATAAATTTTTTTTATTGTGAATCTGTAAACTATTTAAAAAAAGATAATTAACACCAAAAAAACCGATGAAACATCTACAAAATTGGCAAAGTTATTAGCGTTTTAAAATGATTTGCTAGACACGGACGGCATGCATGATAAAGTGACGTAACACCACCTATGTCCGCCTGGCGCGACAAAGACGGAGCGATACTCCCTCCAAAAATTTTAAAAGCGTCTGTTTTCCATTTTGTGATATTTTTTTTTTTTTTTCTTTCAAGGGTTCCGTACCTCAAAGGAAAAACGGAACCTATAGGATCACTTTGTTGTCCGCCGTCAGTCACTGGACCATAAGTGGAGCCATGTGCTCATAGATGGCGCCATTGGAAGGATGCAGTAGCGCCATCTATGATCATATGTAGGAACCCTTAGGGCGCGAGGTATACTCGCACTTGTCCGGTTTTTTTTTTGTTATTCCTATTCCTTCTTTGGAATAAAATAATTGATTTGTACTTTTTTAATAGTAGTTCACAACATTACAGGCGTAAACATGGCGTACCTAACGTTAAAAGAATAAATTCTCTGGAATTATGAATTCTGTAAAGTAATCATTTGTGTCAATGTATGGAAGTGTTACCGAGTTTACCGACTAATGTCGCTGATCGTAGTAGGTACTTCGTGGTATCAGACAACACACACAAGGCTGGATTTCCGACTCAGTGGTTTTTGTCTATATCAGGTGCTATATTAGGTTTCCAAAACTTAATGAATGGTATTAAAAACGTGGGAAATCCCATGACCAAGAACTGCATCCTGGAAGTAAAAAAAAGCACCTACACCTTTGACCTGAAAACATACGCATCAAGCTTTTTGAAGTCGGTTAATAAAACAAAATGTATGTTCCACTGTTTATACGAGTATATATATCAAATTGTGACAAGAGAGTAGGTACAAAAATCTTAATTATTATAAAGTATCATGTTACCTTACTCCAATGTAGTAAACATTGGAGTAAAGGTAGCTAGGTTACACTGTGACTCAACTGTGGTCGCGACTAGTACAAGTACTTAGAGTAAAATAGGGTGCGCAGGCGCACAGTACACACGTGAATCTAATGTGTATTTTGAACCTTATTTATACAACTGTACATGCGAAATCAGCCCGCATTGCAAAACCAATTCTATCTCTATTCTACCATAGAATAGACAAAGTTCTTTCTATCCAAATCGTTATCTCTTTGCCCGAGCACACGGCGATCAGAATTTTGTCTACTGAAGAATAGAAACATTTCTTCTCTTCACTGTATGCGTAAAATGGTAGAAATCTTTCTACAATCTGTCACTTTGTCTATTTAATTCTTCTGTAGACAAAACCGGTTTATATCGTGGGCGTGATAAGCCGGCTGGTATCAGACCAGTAATATTATATTGAACGTATTCATAATAAATTTATGATTACAACAAGAAGTAAGGGTTACTTCTGGATGCGATATTAACAATGCTTATGTTTGTTTTAAATAAAAACAAAACACAATTTGAGCTATAGACAAAATCTATATTCCCATTTACAAATCCTATAAAATTAAACACCAATTAAATAAAACTGTTTGCTTAGTTAATAACGTCCATTAAAGCGATCTTCAAATTAAATAA
The DNA here is from genome assembly GCA_948465475.1 of Thalpophila matura. NCBI lineage: Eukaryota > Metazoa > Arthropoda > Insecta > Lepidoptera > Noctuidae > Thalpophila > Thalpophila matura. Next base: position 776,934 of record OX419178.1, read on the forward strand.
TTAAGAATGAGTCTATTAGATATACACCAACCCGCACTGGGCCCGCGTGGTGGACTCCGGCCCACTCCCTCTCACAGAGAGGAGGCCTGTGTCCCAGCAGTGGGAACATTATAGGCCGATTATGCTATGCTTATGCTATTAGATATAGTGAGTGTTTAGTGAGTGAGTATTTTTTTCTGAATTTATTGCAAAGTTTGCACTAAATTATTCCCACGTCTGCAGTCTAAATAAAAATATTTGAAAAACCATTTGTGGTAAAATAAAAAAATTGCCATTAATTAAAGATAAGTACCTTTTAAGCTAACACTAACACCGTTACACCGTATAACTTAGAACAATCACTAACCACACAAGTTCAGTCTAAGAGATCCAAAAAACGAGTATTCTTAAAAAAAAAACTTTAATAATTAAAGTATTCATAATAACTTTTGTTTAAATGAAACAATTTGATTCTGAAGCAGAATACTTAGAGAATGCATGCATGTTATTATAGTAAATTGTCTTTTTCTATTAAAAATAATTTACATTACATACTTACATGTAAAAAAATATAATTACTTACGTCATTATGTAATCAGATACAACAGAAATACATTATTTATGATTTTGAATAAAGCAAAATGGGCCATACACTATTTGTGTGTATATGTTACAATGTTGTGTGAAAAATTCTGAATACCTAGTGATTTTTATTGAGAAATAAATTATTTCGTGTTAGGAAGAACCAGAGTATCACTTTTAATGTAAACTTTTTCAAAGTTTGTCGCTTAAAAAATGCCGGGAACCGTTTAAAAATAATTATTTACCGCACAGACAGATGCTTTATACCTATGTATTATTAACTATTAACCAACGATTACAAGAGGATGCATGCAAATCGTGGTCAGCAGCGAAATATGAAAATAAATTAAATGTGGTGTAATTGATTTGTCATACATATTTATAATTTGCCCGCATTCATTGTCAGTGATTACTGATATGACCGTTAAGTAATCGTTAGTTAATGGTTTATTAACTTTAATGGAGATCTGTGAATGGTAAATGGCGGTACTAGTTACAATATTCCGCAACTGTTCGTTACCTGGGCATAAGTGTAAATAACACTATTAAGTATTATAATATCCTTTGGTATCTTATGCCTTTGGTGTGTCGAATATTCGAGAAGTGCAGCCGGGTGGAAAGTCAGCGATATCTCCGTTTCTGAAACATTCATTATTCGCATTATCAGTAGCTCTAGCTAGCAATGCTTAAAACTTAATGACTTGCAATCACGAGCGAGAGTTCAATAAAACCATTTCGATTGATTTGTTTTCTAGAGTATAATCCCGCTACAGTACCTATAGGTACTGTAGCGGGATTATGATGTGTGTCATATGATAAGTGATAGGCAGGCCTTGTGACGACGAGGTTCTTGGTCAAGGGCGGATCCAAGGAGGGGTCATGACCTCTCCTAGACTGGGCCTAGGTCGACTTCTGATAATAATACTTATTTGAAGCCTGTCCTGGCTGGATCTCGATTACCTACGTGACCCTCCCTGCCTGCGAGATCCGCCTTTGTTCCTGGTGATGATTGGACACTCCTTTAAAGTCCAAAAGGTCCCCGAAAGCAACTTAGGAGAATTTTCCTTATGTCCTTCTTATTATATTATACCCGTTAATTAATAGGATTGCGTCCCATCCTAAGGGAAAGTAACATTTGTGATATATTTTCTGACGAATATAGGTGTCTACACAATAAACGTCAATGTGAAAATTAAAACAACGGTGTGCGAAAGCCACAATCTATTAATTGACAATGGTGTAAATTTGGCGCTAATAACTGGCGCATTACAGCGCTTGTAGCGAGCTCATTGTGGTTCCCAATTGTTCCTATAGAGGGCGACACAAACATGTTTGTATCGTTAAATATTGTTCAGGGCATTGAGCATAGAATGCACGCAGATATTCATTTGCTTATGGAGAAATAACAAAACCTGCTCGAGTGACAGTGCCCTACAGGAATAACTAGCATAGAGAGAGCGTAAAAAAACCAACAGCTGAATGCGCTGCCCGAGTGGGTGTTCCCCTGAGGTGTTCCCCGACAGTTACAATCTGAGTGTCTTCAAGTCACGAGTGAATCGGTTTCTTCTAGGCAAGCGTGCTCCATCGAAGACCGCATCATCGCAACTGTAAACTTTCGAGGGAGAATGTCTCAGTGACATTCAAGGATCATAGAAACTTGTTTCTATTATCTTTGTTTCTTTGATCTGAATATTGATTTTTTTTTTGTTTTTTCTCTTTATTTATAATTTAAAGAGGGATTGATCAGACAAACCCTTGATAGAAACTTGTTTCTATGATCTTTGTTTCTTTGATCTGAATATTGATAGAAACTTATTTCTATGATCTGAGGTCACAAAGCATCAGTACTGCCTATCTATTCTGTACCGTCTCGCCGCGTGATATCACCGCGAGAATTGCCAATTTGTTTGCGAATGTCACGGTGACATTTCTATGATGGTTGGTGACGGTTTCTATGATCCTTGTTTCTATGATCTGAGTTTGTGACAGAGCGTAGCAGCTAATTGAAAGCCAAAACCCACTTCTATGCCTATATGCTACTTTTGGGCACATTGAACCAACACGAGCATTATGGCTATATGGCACATCTCTCGTTTCTAAGCTCTATGTTAGCGGACGCGGACGGCCCGTCGCGGCTGCCAGCGATGGCTAAATATGTCATAGTTTAGTATATTTGTTTGTTTGTATGATGTAATTATACCAAATACGATTGCGGTTGTTAGGACCAATCTGATTGTGGTTGTGAGGCTTCAAACGGATTGATAATTGAGGCTGTGAGTGATGTGTCGCCGGCACCCGACTGACATTCTGATTGGCGTAATGAGGTTAAACATGTGTCAATTAATAATAGGTAGGTATGTCGTTTTGTTTAGGTTTTAAATCGCGTCTTATTTATTTTGAGTGGAACTGGGTTTTAATTCAAAGAAAATAATTATCATATTTTTTTTTTAGCGAATCGAATTTATTCAAGAATAAACAAAGATAGGCATTACCTTCTTTGATTTAGAAAATGACATTTCTTTTGAGGACATTATCAAAATACCTAAATAACGGAGAGTGGTTGGTATTTTTTTTGTTTTATTCTGAACTTGAACTTAATTTTCTGAAAACTTGACTTACAGATTTATTTTTTAACGAAATCGAGCTCATAACACATTTGACCGCTTTTGTCTATTTATCAAATCTTTAGATTTTGCTCAATACTACCTAAAAAACTAGGTAGGTACTTATTTATTTCGGCTTTAATTTGATTAGTAAATCAGTAGATAAGACGTAATCCGTTGGATTTCCAAGTAGGTAGGTATACCAGGTACTTACTAAGTTAATTTTATCTTGCACACGGAAACGCTTGACTTATCCAAACCAGTGGTGCATGACCTTAGACCTGACTCATTCATATGCGCGACACTTGCAGCTCCAAGGTAAGCAGACCTTATGCAATAACCCGAGGCACTCGACTCTATGCGCGGACAGCTCTTGTGATTAAATCGTAATATTACCACAATATTACTGTTTTTGCAGTTTTTAAACACGCAAGGATATGGCTCAGACTTCCGTTTTTGTAGATTGCGTGTGATTAGATATTGGTAGAAATAATTTTTGTACGTTTTTTTGCTTTATTTAATCAATATTTTTAATGTATTCTAGGTTTTAAAAGTGCTTACACTTTTAAAACTGTAAATGCTTTAAATAAGATCATTAACTGGGCAGTTTTGATAGCGCTATCAAAACTGCCCAGTTAATGATCTTATTTAAAGTATTAGCTTTATTTAATTTGCCAATCAAAACGAAAACTATTACAAATAAGCAAGGAATCAGGACATTCCAATGTCAAAAATTACAAAGCCAACCCTCAAAAACACGGCGACATCCCATTTGGAAATTCTCAAAAATAAATATTTAAAAGTGACTTTTCGTAAATATTTTATTCCATAGGTACCTACCTACATTTGATTGATTAGCCAATAACCACCATCGTTGATTCTGCCCTCAATGAGACAGGCACAGCCGATTTTTTTGTCCAGTTGTGTGGAAAGTCGTCTATGCCCGGGCAGTTGTAGCTCTGTAAATTTTGCGGACTTTGCCCGCAATATATCCACACTGGCCGATAAGAAAACGGCTTTAGCCAGTCAAAACCAACCCTTATAAAAGGGAGATAAGATTTCATATTGATGATACAAGCTTTTGATCAAACTACTGTATTTACTTCAAATCAGTTTACAAAATGGAGAATTTATAGTTAAGTACCTAATTAGTGCATTGTTCGTGGCCTACTAAAGACTCATGATCGCGTATAATACCGTACAAGTGTTCCGGGAAATTTAGTGAAACAGTTTATCGATTAAATTCCTAATGAGTTGCTCAAATTGCGTCCGATTATGTTAAACTAATTGAAGAGTAGAATATTGATCTGCAGCATTAGGATCATGTGTTATTTTTTAAAACTTTATGCAGCACTCGTCGCGGTAGGTACTGTACCTAGGGGCGTTTATTATGTCAGACCGTAAACCTTTACAGCTAAACGTTTTTTTTAATTTTAACAATTCTAGCTGTAAGATTTTCTTCACGGTTACCGGCGCTAGGGCTATGGCAGTAGTTTTTACCGGCTGTCTTATTGCCATGATAACTAAGCTATGTCCCCATTAAATATTTTGGTATTGCAACTCTAGTGTGACTTGTTAATATTGTTACGATATAAATATAGCAATGTGTTACTCTTTGAATTATTACACGTTTTTTATAATCACGGGACCTTTTAATTAATGCTATCAGCAATAAATAACTATATCTTCCAACATGGTACTTCGAGCCGGATTTGCCAAACCTAGCACAGTACACTAAAATAATGTGCGGCCTATTTTCTTAACCCAATCTATTGGATATGAAGAAATAAATCCATAAACCTTCAAATACCAAAAGATAGTGAGGTAGAGCACACGCCTATCCTTTCGGGAGATACGGTTGAAACAGTTACGGAAAGTTGCTGCAACAACAGTTTTCACTGCATGCCTGCGACATGTAAGTACGTGTACGGCTTCGGATTGCGGCGCGATCCGTACCCAGCACCGTGCGCCGGTAATCAGCTTCAACGCTGGGTTGCCAGCTACAGCCAGGAAGTTACCAAGGAAGAAAATTATGTTTTAGTGCTTTGTGCCAGAAATCCCATTGGGAATTTTGAAACCCCATCCGTCTGCACTTTTGTCTAAAATTATGAAAGTTTTGAGTCCAAAAATAAACTGTAGTGGCCGTTAGAAGTAAAAATGAAAAAGTTTAGTTTTGATGGGTAGGGGTAAATATCGGGTTCTGAATGGAAAAACAGTATGGGGTTGGGGTATCATAATATCACTAACGTTGCTCAACCATGAGCCTCGCTTTGTTAATATCTTTCTTTATTCTTTATTGTACACATATAATTTTTATGCATAGTTTCACATTGACATGGTATGTACAAAGGCGACCTCAAAAAAAATAGTTTTGTTCCAGCAAACATTTGAGCGATATAGGGTAACACACACAACTATGAGGGTAACATTTAGTGTACAATAATATTTTTTATTAAATTAATATCCCTGATTTTCCGGTAAACTCCGTGTAGCTGGCAATACAGTCGTTACGTAGAAAACCGCGATCCTGTCGAATATTCTTTCGCGTGTCTTCTATTCTTGTTTCAAGGTACAAAAAAGTATCAATTACGTTTGTTTTTGTAATGACTTTGAGCACGATTCGTACTTTAGCAAGTACCTTAGGACCCGTAGATTTTTTAAATCTCGTACATAAGAGATTCTCAAAAATCGAATATCGCAAACGGGGTTTGAACTCGCGACCTGTGGCGAACAGTGCCAATGCTCTTCGTACATATTATTTTATTATGCGTGTCACATCGCTATAATGTCATTTAAAGACCTCTGCAATGCCTATGACCATGATGCAACATCAAAAGATAACTGATGCGTTGCCAACTTTTCGAAAGTAGAACGGGCATCATACATAGTTATAGTAGGTACCTACCCTGGATAACGTTGATTTATTAAGTTTTTCACAACACTGAATATTCCTTAAGACTACAGAAGAATTTCAGGCTATCAGACTGAATATTTTCTTGTTTCAAGCTTTTCAGTTTGATTTTTTTCATAAGGGAAATAAGGCCAGTATGATTGGCCTTAATTCCTTGGCCTTCCTTGGCCATCCTTGGCCATAACTATAACATAACATCACGTTAGTATTCTTCGAAAAGGTAGGCAGAGGTGTATTGCCACATTTCACCAGTTATGTGTAATAAGACCTCATTGCCATAAATCGGGCAAAAATTTAGACTTCGGATTGCTAATGAGAATCTTTGAAATCAAAATACTGTGTAAATATTTTAGCTGGCTCGAGGTTCGAACCCAGGACAACACCCAGCAGTCGCGTTACTACAGCTACTACTAGACCAATGAGCCAAAATATATCACTTGCACATTATCAGTAATTTGTTAGGTTCTTATAAGATGCCCCTAAGGCTATTCGTAAGTGGTAGGTAGTACTAACAATAATTTTGCTTTAATTTGAGTTTTTGTCATTAATCAAAATCAAAATAAAAAAAAAACTTTTTTGTCGGTTTGTTCTATGTAATAATAATTACATAGAACAAACCGAAGTTTTTTTTTTTTCAAAGTTACGCAACATTACACAATTTTTTTTTTGTTATGAATTATTTTTTATGGTACTTAACAAAAACGTGCATACTTAATTTTAATAAAACCAGATCTGTAGATGAGCCAGACATAACATTATTATAATAATAAAATTGTTAGTTACGTATGAGATAATGATGTTTATTTAACAATATGTTACTATCAGCACCTACTTCAGAATGAAGTAGGAACAAGATTTGTTAGATAACAAGTACATAGTAACATATCTTTGTGTTTACCTTTATGTTACCACAGGAACTGTGCATTTTTCGGGATAAAAAGTAGCCTATGTGAGGGGCTCGTAGCTAAATGACAGCCGCGCTGATCAATCGATCTGCGAGGTTAAAAGCTGTGCTTGCCGCGGTCAGTCCTTGGATGGGTGACCGTTCTTTACACATCGATAGGAATATCTTTGCCAACGTTACGGGTAGTCAGAAGCCCTAAAAGTCTGACAGCTGGTCTAACATTCGAATAGTGGTATTACCCATTAATTGGGTTGTGGAGGTCAGATGGCAGTCGCTCCACGTAAAATATTGATATTCAGCCGAAACTAGTTAGACTGGAAGCCGACCCCAATATCATTTGGGAAAAGGCTAGGCAGATGATGAGTAACATATCTTTATGTTTAACAACTTTGATATGTTTCGGAGTATTATGTGGTTTCCGGAAACATTCATCGTTTAAGTATAATATTATTATCGTCAACTACTATCTATTGGGTAGGTACACAAAATTACAGCGAGTGGTTCCCCCTATAGAATAGGCTACTTTCCTGTAGGTCCAACAATGTCGATATCTATGTCGTGTCGTGAAGATGTGAGGATTGGTATTAATATCCCGCTACTCCAGTGGTTCGCAACTTTATTGACCAGGAACCACTTGGACTTCTTAGTTCAATGCGGGGGCGGGGCCCTAAAGTTTAAAGTAAAAAATAATCCGCAAGCGACTCCCGCGCTTGCAGTGCAAATATGAATTCATTATGGGATCAAACTTTGATCTGTGGACCTTAATTTAGTTCTCGCACACCACCGATTGGGAACCACTGCTCTACGCGCTAACACAACATACCTACTGTAACTCTGTACTAACTACTAATACGTAGTCAGTGGTGGGAATAGTGGTAATGGCAATATTTACTACGCCTTGACACTGGCATAATAAGAGGTTCATATTCAGGAGCAGAACGTTACCCACATGCTGGTAAAAATGGTAAATGGTGGTAATGGCAGTATTCAACTGGCATGATAGGAGTTTCATATTCAGTAGCAGAACATAACCCACAATTATGCTGGTACCTATATTTGTTTTTCTATTAAATAATAGGCTTGCGTTTGACCGCCATCTCGCCTGAAGTTAAGCGATGATGCGGTCTACGATGGAGCACGCTTGCCTAGAAGAAACCGATTCTATCTCGACTTGAAGATTATTGTAATTATCGGGGAACACCCACTCCGGCAGTGAATTCCATGATTTTGATGTCATACCTGAGATCATATAACGTAATTCCTGCCGGGCTGCCGCCTGCCGATGGCGAAGGGCCAGGCCCTCGCGCGCACGGCCGCGGCGACGTCGCCGCGCAGCAGCGCCACCACGTCGTCCAGGTAGCGCAGCGCGCGCGCCTCCGCGCCCAGCGCACGCGCAGCCGCCGTGCAGCGCCGCGCGCGCAACGACGACGCCTGAAATTTTATAATAATTTTCAGATCAACTGGCTCTTTTAGCTACGTGTATTCATTAGGCAACAACTGTTTCGAATCACAACTATCGTCAGCACCACGCGTAGCATGATCACTATAGAAATGGGAACGACTTTTGTCGACGGAAGAACAGACAAAATGACAGAATGTAGAAAGATTTCTACCGATTTGAGTATGGCGATATTAAAATTGAAGAGAAGAAATGTTTCTATTCTTCAGTCGACAAAAGTCGACCACGCCAAGCACACCGCCGCGTGCTCGGGTAAAAAGAACTTTGTCTATTCTTGGTAGAATAGAGATGGAATTAGTCATGCTATGCGTGCAACTTATGGTTTAACAACTCTGGCTGGTTCGTAGCCACATGTTGTGCGTCTATTGTATGCCTAAATAAATATACGGCCCTTTTAATAACTTTTATATTCTGAGGAAATCAAGGGATATTTCTACTGTTCTACTTCGTCGTACTCCACCGCTTAAACATGCCCGCTCACTATTATGAGCCCAATAGGCACTTGCAATCGACGTCACAACTCAAAACTCACTCAAAATGGACTAAAAATCCACAGTTAAAGAACGTCAAAAAAATACAACAGACGGCACCAAAAGTTTTACCCACCACCAACTACTAGGTTGAAACATTGGATAAGCATTACTTAACTACATTTATATAGGATTCAAGCTATAAAAAACGCCTAAAACCTAAAAATAACTGAAGAAACCTAGCTAGACAAAACATTATCTACGTAGATGAATAAAATAATTTGCTGTCCCACTGATTCCAGCTGACATTTCATATTTAATTATGTTATTGAATGGCAAACCAGCATCACCAGCATGCGGCCCGTTTGATGGTAGGTGCATGGTCATTGTCTAAGGACATCTACAATACTAAGTCATCGCTGGTGCATTGTCCTAAAGACGATGGTGAAATGTTTCACGTGCTTGTACTTGTATCTAACCCCTTCATAGTCTTCACAACACCAAACAGATCAGCAGTACTATACTTTTACACGTCAAAACATTTTTTAAGCTAGATGATGAGCTAGATGATGAAAAAGTGTTATTTTTTTTTTTTTTTTTTTAACCTATTTACAAAATAAAATATCATTTATCATTTATCATTTATCATTATACTTTTAAAGCCGGGAAAGACCATTATCAATTTAGCTTAAGCATAATATCATTATGATAATTATATCTATTATTGTTCGACCCTGGCTGACTAAACGATCGCATGTCTTTAATGCTATAAACATACACAACAAAAAAGATGGACTTGTAACAACACAAATAGTAAATTACATGTTGTGTTAATTGTTATCTAGTGAATTATTTCCTTATGTAAAAACCAGAAATAACCACACTAACAGGAAAGTGTAATAGATGGGAATATTTCAATATTGACTGAAGAGTACATAACTACATAATTATGTAAGGAAGGATAAATTAATGTAGATGCGGACGGCACATCACCGAGTCATTCAGACGATATAGGGTAGGCTTATGGCCAGCATTGAACGTCTTTCGGCTGACATGATGGTATTGATGATATAATTGAATTAAACGTTAAAATATATCACACCAAGTATGAACAAGACGTGAAAGAAGTATCGGGCAATAACAAATTTTCTCAAGTTCCGAAAGTCATTTAGGTACAATAAATTGTTTTGCTACAAAAATATTTTAATTATAGCTCATGTAAATGATCTAAATGAGGGATTACACCTACAAAAGGATAATTATGTCACTATTTATAGTTTTGTTATTAGTTCACAGTCTCTTATCGAGTCATTGTTATTGTTTAAGTTTCAAATATTTAGAGATTAATATTATCAGTTGTTATAATTAGCATAATGAGTACAGTTTCTCATGGTCATTATCATCATTGTCATTATTTCATTAATGTCTGTAAACTTATATGTCTTTTACCGATAAACAAGTATATTCTATTGAAAGTTACAAAAATGGTCGTTAAAACAATAATAATATTGATAATATCGCATAGGCTATAAACAACCCCGATTTTAACACAAACAGATTACCACAACCACACTCTACAATTTTTGTATCGGCTATATCTCAGCAGCTAATTGGGGGGATCGCAGGCGCATGAAACTTCATGAAACTTCAAAATCAAGTATCGGTCTATTAATTTATGAATGTGTGTGTTCGTACACAGTGGGTGCTAATGTACTCAGTGATGCGAATCGTTCCGCATTGATGAAGAACATTATAAAATTATGAAATCGCGCTTCCAAACTATAGCCGCGAATCACTTAACTATACTAACAATTAACAACTAAAATAAACACTCTGTTTTGATTTTATGCTGAATTTTCATATTGAAATAAACACTGAAGAAAAATAAAGGTCACTCTCGCTACTTTTAAAGTTGATAACTTAAGAAATCAACATAGAACTTACCTACGTTAATAAATTGCGTCAATAAAGATTTTCACAATAAACTCACTTCAGCGGAACTTGATGTAAAATCTTAATTGGCGATGTACACAATTAGATTTACGTATCACTAACACCCAAGTTATGCGACGCTAGACAGAGACAACAAACAAAGTGAAAGTAGCACGAAATACAAGATAATGTATTACTTAATGATGCAGTAAACTATAAGAATGGTTTGTTGAAGTGCACGCAGATAACGAGCCGACTGACCGACGATGTTTACCGACCGACCAAACTGAATCAATTTAATGATATTCATGCATCCGCTTGCGATAAATCGTGCATCCACAGAGAAATGCTCGTGAGCCACCAAATACTGCACTCGAGCGAGCTACTACGACTAGGAATAATATTGAACCAAAGGAAACTCATTTCCTCCATGGAGGTCGGTGCTATGTGTGGACAGAGGCAAGTGTCGGTGCGAAGCGTGCGTGAGAGCGGGCAGGGCGGCAGAACGGTACGAACGCGTCAGGGGTCGCGGCGAGCCACGCGCCGAGCCAGCACCTGCAGGTCCGCGTGGATGTCCGCCAGCTCCGAGTGCAGGTCGCGCGACTGCGCCAGCAGCGCGTCCAGGCGGCGCGCCGTGGCCGACAGCGCGCACTCCTCCGCCTCGTCGTCCTCCACGGCCAGCGCCAGGCGGCCCAGGCGCTCGCGCTCCACCGCGTCGCGCACACCTCCGCCGCGCCGCCGGAATTCGCGCAGCAGCTCGCGCCTCCCGCCCGCGCGCTCCTCCTCCTCCGCCTCCCGCAGCTCTTCCGCCAGCGACCGCTCCGCGGCTGAGCTCTTCGATCTGTGACTAGTTTCTTCCGCGGGGGTCGCTGGCTCTGGATCCTTGTCTGATTCTGGTGGCTCCGGTGGCCTATGATGACGCTCCGGTGTGGCAGATGCGGAGAGCAGTGGGTTGGGGGACTGCAGAGCTCGCTGCAGGAACCGCCGAGTATCCTCGTCGAGTGGCCTTGTGAGGCCGCGGCGCGGAGAGGGCCGTACGATGGCCTCTAGCGCGTCGCGACCCGGATCCTCGGGCCGCAGCAGCTCCAAGATCCGGGAGCGCGAAGGCGATATGGTAGCGCACAGATCGTAGCACGCCCCAAGCTTGCCCTTGCTGGGCGAGGTGTGGATGTCCCCGGTGGGGGTGTAGGCGCGGATGTTCTCGTTGAGCAGCCGGTAGTTGCGCAGCTTGACGTTCCCCTCCGGCGGCAAGGCGGAGGGCTCGCAGGCCGCAGGGTCCGGCTCCACAATCTCGATGTAGTGCGTGGCGCACGGCTCGTCGCGCGGCGTCTGCGTGAACACGTTCATGTCGCGCTCGGGCGGCGCGCGCGCTCGCACTGGCGCGGAGCACGCGAGCCCGCCGCGCGCCCGGCGGGGGCGCACGCGCGCGCAAGGACGCGCGGGACCTAGCGCATCGCCCGACACCACTCAACTGCAACCCGCACAACAATAATTTTATTTAATAGGTACACCACCGTCGTTCTCAAATCACTGATGTATGCCTCGTACGTTAAAAGAGTTATACCATAATAAATTATCTACATGACTATAAACAGTGACTTGAACAAAGTAAAACTGTGCATTACGTGCCGGAGATGCGCGGGCGCAGGCGGTGGGCTGCGTTTTCTGGTAGCAGCGAGTGACTGTTTCACTTTTGTTATTGGGAACTCGCTGAACGTTTCGTTGCTTATGAAACTCGATGACTGACTCACAATTTTTTTATACATTTATTGTAAAAATTGCTTTGCAAGACCGAGGTGAAAAAGAAGGAATAATTGTTATCATAAGGTAACACTCCAGTAAAATGCCCAATGTTATCCTACTGCTAAACTTTGGCATAAAACGCTCGGAAGAGGCGTGTTGAAGGGATTCCAAATTTTAATTGATTCAGGCGAAGACGCCTGAATCAATTAAAATTTGAATCCCTTCAACACGCCTCTTCCGAGCGTTTAAGATCATCAGGCAGTCTTCTATTACGGTTTGTTAGGAGAACAATCACGCCGTGGGTGGTCAGTGGACACGTCATACCAGAAATATTTGTAATTTAAATAATATTGCGTAACAAACTAGTTCAGTTAATGTTAACCGCATGGTAATAGCGGTTTTGTCAAAGAGGTATAATATATCTTAAGAGGGTAATCTTTTTAATGTGTTAAATATAATAATTTATTATAAATGTTAATTAGTACCTACTACCTACCTCAAAAAATAGGTATTTTAGATAGAATTTAATCCATAAACGAATAAATTATTTAAGTAAATATTGTACTTAAAAATATTTAGGTCATCTCACATGACAATTCATCTGGGTTCGTTTGGGGGACATTAACCAACCCATAAAAAACTATAATAAAACCGGTTCGCGTTGTATTTGTAATTAAATTCTTTTTAAAAGACCCTGGGCCCTGGGATCCGAGTTCGTACCAAAACCGGGCCTATTGCTATGACAACTGTAGTGAAAATATAAAATAAAACTTAACATCAAATACTGAATTCAGCCGGGTCTAGTAAAACTGCAGTGATAGCCTAGTGGTTTAACCATGTGCCTCCCACGGCGAATGGTTCGAGTTCGATCCCGAGGCACGCACCGCTGACTTTTCGAAGTCATGTGTGTATTAGAAATTAATTATCACTTGCTTTAACGGTGAAGGAAAAACATCGTGAGGAAACCGGCATGTCCTGGAACCAAAAATTCGAAAACATGTGACGTCCACCAACGCGCACTGGGCCCGCGTGGTGGACTACGGCCCACTCCCTCTCACAGAGGAGACCTGTGTCCCAGCAGTGGGAACATTATAGGCTGATTATGCTTATGCTAGTAAAACTATAAGCCGACCACAACCTAGTTTGGGAAAAGGCGAAAGGATAGCATAATCTTATTTACCTTATTGGCTTTCTTTCTCTAAATTACCATATTCCCTTCGTTTGACAGACTATTAGTGGTCATCATTTAATGTTAAGTAGGTATTATCAAATACCTACGTCTCGCCAAACTTTATGGCCGCTACAGGGACGTATTTTAGAATTGGCGCCCAGGGCGCTTATGATTTGGCTGCCCCCTTTTCCAATGGTTTAAATAATATCATAAAAAACGGTCCAAGTGCGAGTCGTACTCGTGCACCGAGGGTTCCGAGGTATTCCGCGTAGCGCACCACTCCGAATCTGAAGTCAAACGCTTCTGAGGGCACTTGTTCTTAACGTATACGAAATAAGTGTGACCCCAGTGGCTTCAGAAGAATACAAAGTTATTAGTTAAGCTATGCATAAAGCTTCTTCGGTTTTTCGGTATCGTTAAGTTCTAGGTTTTTTTTCTTATGTCCAAGCAGCAGCAGATTAAGAGGACGATCGCCCCCTACCCTATACCTTAGGGAAATACGTCCCTGGGCGGCTCTGGACTTGAGGAGTATCCGTATCTGACAGTAACCAAGCTGTAGCGAACATGCGGGGGGTACGCGAGATGTGCGGTGCCCCAGGTAGCTATACGAATGAATACCTGCATCTTCGGCGAAATGCTTCTAAAGTATTTCTACCTAAACTTTATTTTTTAATTAACGTTGCCCCACACTAGGTTTTCTCCTCTTGGAAAAACACAAATTTCACATACCTACACAAACAGCCAGACACGAAACAAATATTTGCTCCGTGCGGGAATCGAACCCGAGTTACGTCGCAGAGCAGCCAGTTGCTCAGCCACTGCGACAACCACGCCGCCTTTAGATAAGTAAGTACTAGCGTGGTGTTCGTACTACATATTATTATGTACTCAGTGGCATAGTTACCCTAGGGCCATGGGGGCCATGGCCCAGAGCGGCAGATTGTGAGGGGCGGCATAGCCACCTTTCCGCCCCTTGCGCTCAAATTTTTGCAGAACCCTAAACCGTGCGTAGTCACGCGCACTTAACCGGTATATTTGTTAATTTATGGGGCGGCAAACCTTATAGGCCCAGGGCGCCAAATTTTAAAATACGCCACTGTATGTATTGTGTGCGTGCAGCAATCAGGGCAGACAGGAGGCGAGGCCGGTGTTCTATATGTTGAACGCTCTAGTTACGTGCGCATGCACAGCCAGCGGCATCGCACTTGAGTCAGCTGTGTGTATAATTGAACTTAGGTAATTTACTAGCTGCGCTTGAGTACGCAATAGCCGTAAATCGATCACAACTTGTGGTTAAGCAGCATAAACTACGGTTGGTACGTGGATGGGTGTATATACAGGGTGGCAGGTTAGACAGTGGAAATATTTTAAGGGGTCATTTTACCCATCATTATGAACAACTTTTACTATGGGACCAACACTGAAATCGCGAAAAAAAAATCTGCTGTTCCATACATTTATGTTCACAAAACTCAACGAAATGTATGGAACAGCTGATTTTTATTTCGCGATTTCAGGGTTGGTCCCATAGTAAAAGTTGTTCATAATGATGAGTACAATGACCCCTTAAAATATTTCCACTGTTTAACCTGCCACCCTGTATATTCTGTACTCATTGAGTTCGGGCCTCAAAGAGTAGGTCTCGGTTGTCATACCTATGACTTGTGGTCGGAAAACCTGACAACTGCACAAGAAGCATGACCAATTCCATCTCTATTCTATCAAGAATAGCCAAAGTTTTTTCTATCCAACTCGTTATCTCTTCTGCCCGAGCACGCGGCGACCCGTGCTTGGCGTAGAAGACTTTTGTCTACTGAAGAATAGAAACATTTTTTCTCTTCATTTTTTACATCGCCATGCTTATATCGGTAGAAATCTTTCTACAATCTGTCATTTTGTCTACTCTTCCGTTGACAAAACCCATTTCTATAGGCGCTCATGCTACGCGTGCTGGTATTAGGATGCGATATTTCTCCGGCATATGTAACACGTAGGTGAGCTAGCAGTCGTTCTATGTAATATCGGGTGTTCTGCCGCATGGTTACACTGGAAACCACCACATTAGTTAGAAAATACTTCCTCGAATGATTCGAATGATTGATAGAGGCTAATTGACTAAAAGACCATCAACATTATTATATCATTTGGCAGTTTACTGATATCTTTCTAACTTTTGCATAGATATTTTGGATACTGCAGTTATAAAATATATTGTAATATTGTGAAAAATATTTAACTTATTTACCTATAATTTCCACAAAAATATTATGATTGTCTTTTAACTAATACTTATCTCTGTATAAAAAATGTGCATAATCGCGCAAAAAAGGATTAAAAACAAAACAAACAAAAAAAAAAGAACGCTGCTGTCCTAATCGATCAATTGATTAATTACCGGAATTTATCAAGATTACCCTCAAAAAAAAAGGTTACAAGATAAAAAAGAACAGAGGCCAGGATCAGCAGAGGTCTCGAATACCAACCGGCCGCGGATACGGAACAGAGGCCGCTGTTAGGTACCCCAGGCCACCGCTGATGATAATAAACAGTCGAATTTAGGCTCTGCTTGTACGAGCGACACGTATCTGCGATTGCTGGGTGATAGCGGCTTATCTGTGATAATTTGTGAACGTATGACGATAGTGTATCGTGATTTTTATTAATTGCTGTTAACGCGGAGAAGTAGTCCGTATTGTTTGTTGGCATAGTTATTCCTGTTATTGAATATTTAAGAGACTAGCTTTTCCCCGCGGTTTTAGCTCCGTTGCTCGGCTCCTAAGAGTCGTAGATTGATGTTAAATAACCTATACTGTTTTTCAAGCGTCTGGCTATCATATACAAAAATAATTTTTCAAATCCGACTGGTATTTCCAGAGATTAGCGCGTTCAAACAAACAAACTAACTCTTTAGATATAAAATATTAGTAGGTATAGAGTATAGACTAGCGGACCCGACAGACCTTGTTCTGACCAAATGTTGGCTTGCCTATTAGCGGGTTCAGCAATATTTCCTAGAACCCGATCGCAGCGCCACCTACACCGCCATCACAGAAGAGTTCGGACTTTTACCATTAAGAGTTGGTAAAGCTTAGGTTTTACTGGTAAATCTTAGGATTTATTGGTAAATCTTAGGATTTACTGGTAAATCTTAGGATTTATCTAAGTTCGGGCTTTTACAGTAACATATACATTAACTACGAAATAAGACCAAGTGTACACGAGCTGGAAATCGCGGCGTGAAATAGACGCAAGCATCAACTGTACCGAATTACCGATATGACCATCGCCACTGCTTATGTTGGCAATTTCCTACCTGCCACTCTGTCGCGCGGCTATCGCGATGCCATCTCGTGAGAACATGGCTTTAGCCACAGATTTAGATTAGGCTAGATACCGCATGTTCACTAAATAGTATGAAAACGAGCGTGCCACTTTTTCCTACCACGCTGTCGCGCAAGTCATTAAAAGGCCTTGGGCAACCCTATAAGAGTTTTTACAGTTATTATTGGTACAATTTGGCATTTGTATGTCTTCAACGACACTATTTGTCAAGCTTCACCGGCGCGTTTGAAAGTAAACTCAAGTAGAAAATCGGCAAGTAGGCGCATTGCACAAACTTTCGGGCATGCTGGGACGGACGGTTTGCTGTATCTAGTTTACTCTAAATCTGTGGCTTTAGCTTATTTTTAGGAGTTTGGATTTCGATGAAGCTAGGTGATTATTTGTTTCTCAAGCTCGATGTAAACTGTAATAGTTTATTGTATCAATATTTTATAAATTATTTCAGCGATCGTTTTGGGACAGCATGTGTGATGTGAATGATAGTCTTGTAGTGTCAGGTCGGCTTGAAAAACAAGTATCACATTTTCGAGTTAATCATAATTTAAAAACATGGAGAACTTATTTAGTATTAAATTAATGTTCCGAATTCAGCCAACAATTTTTCCAAAAATTCTAAGAAATTCTAGACTTTTTAGTGTTCCGAGCCTAAATTGGAACGGAACTTTCGTTTTAAAAAGTCAAAAGGTATAAAACATCTTAATTTTTATGGAATTAATTCAATGGCTGATAAGGATTTGATCAGATATGCTCATGATGTAGAGTTGCCAGATATGCTGGTCTAAATCCTGGGACAAAAAAAGAAAACCAATTCAAATACTATTACTTAAATATGTTTCTTTAATTTACTTATTTACTTATTTTATTTACATAATATAATATTGAACGTACGACTTTCTATACAATTATTGCAAAATCAATGTCTCACATCACATCACATGTCGACAACTTGTGTGCCATGTCAAGATATTTGATTTGTTTATCTTTCTCGGCTTTCACGAGATTTTCCTCATGAGGAACAGTGATATCATTAGTTTTGGCAGCTACAATTATGTTAAGATCATCTGGTCCATCCAAGATTTTTATTAGTTTCGGAACAAGCTTACTAAAATTAACTCTTGTCTGCAGTTCTGCCTTTGCTAGCTCCATGGATTGGCGGTTTCGTTCTTTCGCCTATACGATAACTTACTTTTGAAGAGATTTAAAAAAATCCAATAAATTTTTGGACCTATCGAGAATTTTCCGGTAGGTAAGTCCCAGCCATCTAGCAACCCTAGTGTGATGACGTAGCCTGTTAATAATTCATCGAAGACTTGATCGAAGATAAAGAAATGACTAATGTGACATTCATTTCATTATCTTTTGTTATC
The DNA here is from genome assembly GCA_948465475.1 of Thalpophila matura. Classification (NCBI taxonomy): domain Eukaryota; kingdom Metazoa; phylum Arthropoda; class Insecta; order Lepidoptera; family Noctuidae; genus Thalpophila; species Thalpophila matura. Next base: position 795,397 of record OX419178.1, read on the forward strand.
TTTATAGATCTAATTCAACAGAAAGGAGGTATTCTTCAAACTCTACTGCTGACCGACGACAAGACAACTATACCATAGGTATTTGTGAGATATCTGAATAGTCCAGTCATTTTAGCATAAAATGTATGGGCAACCTCGGAATGAGAGATAATAAGCTGAATTTTCGTATATACCTTCATTTTGGCGCTCTATAAGTTGCCTCAAAAGTCTTATAAAATCTCGTGTCCGCGTCTTAAGGTTTTGAAGGTCAAAGGTCAAAACAAACAGTTTTTTGCGATTATCTCAGTTTCTATTGATGATGACAATGATGTTAACATCTGTTTAAAAAATGAAGAGCATACAATTTGCGACAAATTTTATCAGAAACATTTTTTCATGCGCTCAACTGTTTTTGCGATAGAGGGCGGTGAGCGCGCAGCATCAGCCATACAACGTACTGTAAGTTCTAGCGTGAAACCTACCTTGCATTTAGAATTTTTGTATTATCAGTTATATTTATTTATATTTATTCCTTGAATCATCGCGGCAAGAAATGTTCTTGGAATAACTAGCTATAGGAAATATATAATTTGTGGATTAAATTATAAGGAGCGTCCACATTTAGTACCATTACTTAGAAGCTAATCTTGACACGGTTTCATGATGCCATATACTCAAAACTTGTCAAAAAGATACCTTTGTATGGAGGGTCCTCGACTCGAGTGGCTCTTATGAGGAGTGCCGGTGAGGGGGGGGAGGCTTGCTAGTCAGTAAGGGTACCCTTCTACCGTCAACTTGACAAGTCGGCGTTGGTCTAAGGACCTGACACTCGCTGGTTCGAGACTAATACCAACTTTAGGGGGTTCCGTCCCCCTTATCTATATTCGTGCGCATATTTTTTTGTTTTTTTTTTTATTATTATTTATAAGGACTTGACGAGTTGTCTGCGTGTAAGCTATGAATGCAGTATGTGAGTAAGTGCTGATAAAGTATTGTTTTATTTTGTGTATTTTAATATTTTTGTTTTTAGCAGCGTAATTTTTGGATTACTTCCTTGAAATACTTCATTGCATAATGTTTATAACAAACAGGTGGTGGGGTTAAGTCTATAGGATCAATTATGGATCTTGTCAGGCACAGAACATTTTAGATAGTAGGTAGGGGAGAGGAAGAGCGCTATGGCAAAAGTTTCATTGCAATTCATGGGAGCCGGGAGGGGTTACGGGGGGGTTTACGTGCACCCTCAGATCATAGAAACAAGGAGATATGCCATCATAGCAAATTAGTACGGGAACAACTGATGCCACTTTTAGTACATTTTTCGACACAATTACGTGCACAATTACGCGCATCCTTGTGAATAAAAAGATCTCCCAGGCATTATACATTCCGCACACCCTCAATCTAACACTGTTAATCGTCACTAAAGACTAACACTAAACTAAAACACTGTATTTATACCATCGATCGTGTTCGGTTCGACGCCAGCGCGTACGATTTTATTATGAGCAATTTGCTCAAGTTCAGGCATCAAGCTCGATAGGGCCTTGGCACATCTCCCTTGTTTCTATGATCTGAGGTACGAACGACCCTACTTGACACCCGATATGTAGAGATCCGACAGATTGGGACGTTAATATCGCACACCTAAATCTAAAGAGAGCTAATTCAGATTTTTTTTTAATTAACTCTCTTTAAACTGTACCTACGAGTACTAGAGAGCAAATTTAAAAATGTATTTTTTTTGAGTTAGCTCACTTTCGATCTAGGTGTGCGATATATTAACCAACTTCCCTATTCACGTGCCAATTTGTTGAGACTCGCCTGCCGGCCTAGCATGACCACGATAGAAACGGGTTTTGTCTACATAGAAATAGACAAAGTGACAGATTTCATTCATAAAACGTAGAAATGTTTCTAAAATCTGTCACTTTGTCTATTTCTATGTAGACAAAACCCGTTTCTATCGTGGTCATGCTAGGCCGGCTGGATCGGCTACAGGGCCCCAAGTCTGCTAATGCAACTGTAATAATCGTGTCAGAATGGTCTCTCAATGACATCGTTTTGACCAATGACGAAAGAGATAGTCTTACTCTAAGCTAATCAAAGCTTAGGTTTTGACAATTATGGTGTTATTATGACACCATTCTTACACAATTGTACTAGCAGAATTGGGGCCCAGATCGGGTGTCAACAGGCGCGGATACACGATTTTATTCGGAGGGAATGAATGATACAGGATTTCGTTCAGGGCAATTTTTGTGTGATTTTACTAAAAAAATCGTTCTAAACAAAACAATTTATAAAATTTTTGTTAATTACCTATAATTCGGGGGTGGGCAATTGTACCTATTGCCCACCCCTCTGTATCCGCGCCTGGGTGACAGTTGGGTCGTTCGTACGCACCTTTAGAGATATACTTAATAAATCGACTCATGTTGTAATTGTAGTTACACCGCCGGTATGTCACCGGCAACCATACCCTTTATTCTTCATTGCAATGCGCTTAAAACTTCTGCTTGGAAATAAGACCCGACAGCAGATAGGTAGGTACTTCCCCCGACAATGTCACTCGGAAGTCGGACCTCTCTTACTGATGAGCGGCCATAAATATGTCAGGCTTCTAATCTAACCGCTTTCACTTCATTCCTTCCAACTATTATAAAAGATACGAGTTGTTAATGCCCAAAAGCCGTGTGAGTGTTAGTAAATAGAGTAGTAATGCGGCATTGATTGGACGGCGGTGCTCAGCCATCGGTCCTGGTTCGTTCATTCACTCTGTGAGTCATAGGGCGGGCGAGCCTGCGGGACGCCATACGATGGCCGATACAACAGGGTTGCCAGCTGCTATATGGGGATGTTTCTTGGGAATTGTACGTTTTTTGTGATTTGCAGGGTGCTTTAGATATAGAAGACACAGTATATTGTCGTCCTGCCTTAGTATTTTAGCAGTGAGGGGATTTAGATTCAAATTAAAAACAGTTTCCACATTGGACAATGTTTCAGCTGGGGTCAGGTCAGCTAGAGTGCAAAACTCTTTAAGAGTATTGTTTTGTTTCTCTTGTAAGTGGACGTGTTGTTGTTCTGTTGGAGGAATTAATTCTTGAAACCTAATGCGGACACTTCGAACCAGTTCGTTGATGTATTAGCCTGTCCTTCGTCTTTGAGAGATAATTTCGTATAGAGCGGCTGTCTAAAGCAGTTTACGTCACTGAAGAGTATTTATCTCCTAGATCACTATGATTGTAGTGATTTCGAATTAAAGTAAGTTGTAGAGTAGAGTAGTAGTAGAGATGGCTCAACTTTAAAGGTTAACACTGTACCAACACGAAAAGATTCACTGTTAAATACAAATAGAAGTCCTTGCACGGCGCCAAATTTTCTTTTTCAGCCGCACAGCTTTCCACATTTTTCCGAAATTTTCTCCACAGACAACCCTGGGTTGGTAGTGAGCGCGTGCGGGGCGAGGCTCTCGGGAGCGGGGGTGGCGCATGCGCGGTGCGTGCGCCGGGTCGATAGGGCTCCGCGTTCAGTCCGCGCCGCGCCGGGCCACAAGGAGCCCGCGCCGCCCCGCCATGAGGGCGCGCGCGCTACTTTTCCTCCTCGTGGTTTATGCTACCTACAGCCATGCTGAGAAGAGCAAATTCTGTGAGTCCTATAACTTTAACTTGTAATAATTTCGAAAATAAAAAAAACCGTCTTCTAACAGCGATGGTTCATTGGCGCCAGTTTGTATTTCTTGTGTCAGGTATCGAGTTTCAGCGTCTTCCTAATTAAAGGAAGAAAATGATATTCATGTATGTTTTTAAGTTATTTTAAGTAAAGGTACGGTCGAAGTTTCGCGGCAAATCACCAGACGATGTGTCTGGCTCGTAAGTACCCGCAACTTCCAAAAAGTCTAAAATCCTTACATAATATTTGGAGTTGAGCCTTTCTTGCACAAATAACGTTCAGGTTAGTTATGTAAAATTACGTTTCTCCTATATTGTCCGGAAATAGGTCACCAAGACAATAGCCTCTGAAATGTAAAAGCGGCGCGCGTCGTCCGCGGCCCTTCGCAGTGAGCGTCTAATATACCTAGTAGACGATTCATTACCCCTAGTTTGGGCGTACGACTTTCTTTATATCGTACGTATCCTTAACGATATTAGGCCGTTACGGCGACGTGTCGTTACGTCTAAATTATACTTCATAAATGTGTAATCTGTTTGATATTGTTCGTGTTGAGGTTTTGGGTTTTGATGGCGGCTTTATTGATTTTAATTTGGCTGTGGCTCTTCGTTTTGTTGTAAAATGTTGGGTTTCTTTAGGATATGTACCTGTTACACTCGCAGGGAGGTGAGAATGTAGGTAAAGGTGTTTGTCGCAGTACAGTAATTTAATACCAGCCGGCTTTTACAATTTATTTCACATTCACTTTAATTAAATTTCAAAAAAGGCATTTTAAGTTAAGTACCTAAGACCTAAATAACATTATTTAAAAAAAAATCGACACAATAATAACCCACTTGTTGCAGAAACAGTTTTAATAAAACAGATTTAATATACATAATCACAAAAATAAACATTATGATAAACTTACATCAAAAGGTCGTCAACGCAATAATGGCGCAAGTACATACCTATAATAATATAAATAATGTTAAAAATAGACTTCATTATGAAAATTATGCATTTGACACAATTACTAATTACCGAATAAAGAATATAAAAATATTCCTATATTGATCTATTTATTAACATTTACGTTATTATTTTGAGTTAGGCCACTTTTGCACATTCGAACCATTATTAAGTACACGGTTACTTACATTATTTTAAAAACAGTTTAAATATTGCTAAAGTACTTGTTGATCTTTTGCCAACCTTCTGTCAGCTTGTTCGCGATCTTGTCCACTGGACCAGGTCCGCCACAATGCCTGGGACCGCCAGCTAGGAGGACCGTCTGTCCCGGTCCTAATTTCATAGTTTTCTCCATCGCCAAATGAGAAGCGGTGGAGAAGCTCGATCCTGTGGAACTGGTGGCTACGGTCATCTCTTGCGGTATCCCTGGGATCCTGGAAGGTTCTACTTCCGTTGGCTCTTTCGCTAGGTTGGAGATGAGCAAAAGAGAACCGGCTGCGCCCCACCTTAAGATCACTACGGCTCCGTTCTGGCGTTTTATCTGTAATATTTCAGGCACGTTGAGGGTCGAAAATTAATTACTTTGATTGACGTTTTCTAAGTCTCTACGTGTTCTCTTAAATGAGACAAGGGTTAAATCCAGGTCCTTTTATTTGAAAACCCGAGTACAATTTATTTGTGCTGACGATTTTTAAATTAATACATTATAATATAGGTAGTACTAAATATTTTACTATACAAGCAATAGAGTCGAAGTTCTTAGTACTAGCTTTATCTTTAAAGCTATGTGAATGGTTGCCACTAGGACCTAGGTACTTTAAAAGTTTAAATCAATGGCGAAGTTTTTAGTATTTGGGACGATCACGGTTACAAACTATGATTCACCGATTACCATCTGTCATCCAGATGGGTCTAATTCAAAATACATTACAGCATTTATACGAGACAACCTTACAACCTACAACCTACAACCAACCTACAACCTTACCATACACAAATTCTTATTAAGGCGTACAGTACAGGCGTATCTCATTTATGATACGGATATTCTTAATGAATTACGGTCGCTCACGCTCCATATTTTTCTATCACCCCATGAAACGGAATATCATCCCCGAACGATGGAGAAATATACGCCATAATAGCTGCTTATCTCCCGGCGCGCAATTGGGGAAATGGCTTATTGAGAATTGCGCAAGCGTTTGGTTCAAAATCAGTTATAGTTGTATCATTTCACGCGCATCGAGTGACTTTTATGACGCCGATATCGGTTCATATTGAAATGATTCGTGACTGGGGCACCTATAATATGCATATCTTTGAAACGATTTTTGTTTGACTTTCGTTTAATGTATGGTTTGGGTATAATATAGTCTCTTTTTAAATGATTGTCTTCAAATTACCGAAAAACACATATAAGTCAAATCGCACTTTAGATCTAAATAGTACTAATTCAAAAAAAATATTTTTGAGTTAGCTCTCTTTAGCTAGGTCTAAAGAGAGCTAACTCAAAAATATTTTTTGTCTGCGAAATGGTAGCTAATTATTAAAGTACCTCCACATGAGGCCCAAAAGCTGGCGACTTCCTCAGCGCGGCAGCGATCCTCAAAACACCAACATGGCTGAAGTCATTTGCGAACTCTGTCTTTGCATTTGCATATCTAAAGTTCGGAGCCAACGGCAACCAGGGGTCACCACTCGTGAACCCAGCGGTTGGCGAATCATCCCACGGGAAGGGGGCAGCCCAAGGTGCTGCCTGGTTAGGCCAGCAAGTGGTACCAGTAGCCCATTCCAGGATGGTGTCTGCTGCCGCCAGCTCATCTCCTTGCTGGATAACTGCAGACCCGGGGAGATTCAGGGCTAAGAGGTTCACAGCGTCTACCATATCGCTACCATAGCGAGAGGCCGTTCGGCTGTCGTTGGTATAACTTGTCTGAAATACAAAATGAAAATTAAAGGGTCCATTACACCTACGTGCTGTCGTAGAACAAGTCTTCGAAAAGGTAAGAATTAATGTAGCAGTCAGATTGGATAGTAGACGTTTCAATAACTATGAAATTCTACACTCAATTTTGTTGAAAATACTCCCCAAATTCAATTGACTAGCCATTTTCGCTAATAAATTCTTCAGAGCGGCTAATACGCTTCGTCCCATGGGTAATAAATGAACTTTATCACTGAGTGAACCACGGTCAAAAGTAGGCACTAAACGACTTAGGTCTCAGTGTCCCTAGCCAATTCCATGCGGTCTAGATTTCTTTAGAAATCCTTCATAACATAATTGCCCATTAATTAGGTACTTTAGTCGCTTTTGCAAGCGAATTAGATAAATATGCTTTTAGGTATCACAATTTACGATGATATAAAAGTGTACAAATATGTCACTCTTAGTAAATTGACCTCAATTTAACAATGACAAAAGCGTACGGAATGTTATTTTAGAAGCACTTTATATTAACTATGTCCATCCTCGTCATCTTGAACAATTCCAAATATAGATCAGACTATTATTGCCTTTTTTAGAAATTACAACTATGAATATTACAACCAATCATCTAATAAGGTTTTTAAGGACATTCAGTGATTCAGTCTTTAAATAAAACTTAAAAAAAGTAAAGTTGTTGCGTGGAACGGTTTCGGAAATCGATGCCTTTAATTTTTGACTTGGTTTGATTCGGCACCGACTTCCCAAACTGTTTCCAAAGTCAAAGTCAAAAACATTTATTTCAATTAGACCGTTTACTTACATGCACTTTTGAAATGTTAAACAATAGTAAAGTTGTCAGTCGGTTTGTCCGTTCCAAAACGTAGATTTCACACATTGTAGTGAGTGGTCTTTTTGAAGGCGGTTCTTACTTTCTATTTTGAGTGACAAGCACATGCGATTACTGTAATAGCGTGAATTCATTTCCACTAACCTCAGATCATAGAAACAAGGGAGATGTGCCAAGGCGCTATCGAGCTTGATGCCTGATTTTGAGCAAATTGCTCATATTAAGAACGTACGCGCTGGCGACGAACCGAACACGATCGATGGTATAAATACAGTGTTTTAGATTAGTGCTAGTGTTGAGTGACGATTAACATTGTTAGATTGAGGGTGTGCGGAATGTTTAATACGTGGGAGATCTTTTTATTCACAAGGATGCGCGTAATTGTGTCGAAAAATGTACTAAAAGTGGCATCAGTTGTTCCGGTACTAATTTGCTATGATGGCATAACTCCTTGTTTCTATGATCCGAGCCACTAACCAAACCTACATAAGTACCTCTACCACTTTTTTCTGTGAATGAAATATATCAATAAAAATGAAATATGTCAACGAACTAAATAATATCGTTTATTGAAGCTAGCTAAAAACTACTCAACCAAAGTTAATAAAATTTAATTGGGACCACCGGACGAGCTTCCTCTATCAAGTGCAAATCAACTATAATTCAAATCGATTCATATTCGGCAAAGATATCGCGTAACAGTAGGTACCTGCACAAAAAAAATACAGACTAATTGCCTCCTTCTTTTTAAAGTCGGTTAAAAGAAGGTCCACATCAGTACACTCACCACCCATGTAGGCATGACGTCAAGAGGTGTGGTCAGCAAGGAGGCGTGGAAACCTAGCACCATCTCCGGAGTTGACCTCGTAGGGGTCGTCAGGGCCCTGCTGAGGATGCTGTTGGCTCCAACCCCTCCATCCCCATAATATCTGGCAGCCTGCTCTGGTGTTAGAGAAGACTCTACTAGGACAACCCTGTGGGCAGTAATTTAATGCTTTAATTTGATTGGTAGCATGGTTCACAATAGTCAATAGTAGTAGTAGTAGTAGTCAATAGTCATCATCAATACTTCCGAATAAAAACTTTACCCTTCTTGGCTTCGCCGCGGTCAGATAAAAAGACGTTGAGTCATTCCAAAGTGGTTAACTAATAAACATATATCTAAGCATTGGTATTTATAGTACCTATCATTAAAACCTTTCTAATGTTGACGAAATCCATAATTAAGGTTATAATTAGTAACCTTTTTGTACCGCAATGTTACAAGTATGTACCATATAGTTATGTCCCTAGCTATCTAAAAGATATTGTCGCCTTCATAGCTACTGCTAACAACTCATATTTCCCAGTTATGGTTATGGGATATCAGATATAATAGTTGTTACATGTGAAATAGTTGCATTAGAGCCAGAACCTAACAGAGTTGAGAGAAGATCTAAACTAAAATCAAAATTAAAGTTGGCTTGAACTGACGGGGTTTCCAAACCACTACTGCGCGCGCAGCTCATGGCATCTGCAACTAGTTTCTTCAACAATTGCTCCCCGCAGGCCAGGTCTCTTGGGAAGTCAGGGTTGAGGAGTACTCCTGACACCCCTCGCTTGAGCCAGGCGCACTGAGCTTCTGACAAAGCGGCTGCTACATTTTTGCAGCAAAGGTTCAGGATAGCCTCATTGTTGGAGTTGCCGAAGTACGCATTCCTTGTCGCGTGCCAGGTCCACGATGTGATACCATGTTCGGGCTGAAAAAAACACACACCACATATTTAATGACTGTTGGCAAAAATGACTGCGGATGTTGTCATAATCATCACGTTTGGTAGATAGACTGTTGTGATAGCAGACAATATTATTAGGATGCTTTTCCTTTATATTAGGGGTCATCAAATGGCGGACCGCCGACCTACTTTGTGCGGATCTTAATCTTTTTATTCATGTCAGAAGATCGAAGAAAATAAAATCAAAACGTGCTCGTGGTTATTTCATTTAGTCCGCGTTTTATCTTTCCTACCGTTTGGGATTATCTCAATAGAACCACAACGGCGACGCATCTACCTACCGAACCGCGACAGTCTTTTATTTTTTTAATGGACCTCCAATAAAACTAATTGGTGACCGGCTTTATAATGTAATCTTTCTATTAAAACAACCTCTAAAATTGTTATGTTGGTATTTAAAGGGACATTAATACCCAGATTGTCCTAAAATCTACACTTTGCTTTTAAATCTCTTCTTTATACGATATCTCTCATAACTTACTGCTGGTACAGCATCAACAGTGCCATCCTTCCACACGATCCTGTGTCCGTATCCCGGGACTTGATCAGCACTCGATGAGAACCATTCAGATCCTATGCTGATCGTTTGGACTGGCAGCGTGATCACGACTTTCAGTTCTGTAGTGAACAGTTTAAGGTTTAAATTGGCTTGTGATGATTAATTATATAAAGTTCTATTGCTGAAGAGTTTTTCAGAATTTGGCTATATGATATGAACATTATCGATTTTTGGACCTGTTCGTTAATATTTTTTCTAGCTGCCAACTAATTTTGCAATGGAACAATTTTAACTATTTTATTTACTTATCACCTCATTCACAAAATCAAATTAATGAATTCTATGTACATTTTAGACTGCTAAAGGGCAATTAGTGGGCAGCAGTATTCAAGGATGAGCTATTATAAATTGTGTTACAAGAAAATTCTCACCTAATTTTTTAGCCTTCTCCACCAAATTAACAAAATTTTCCAGGTTTCCGTACCTCTGGTCTATGTCACTAAAATCCATGATTCCTGATTTGGTACAGTCGGTACTCCTGGCTGCTATTGGTGATAGTATAATAGCATCAGCTCCCAGGGCACGCACATAGCTAATTTGTTTCAATGCCCCTGAAATAATATTGCCATCGGTAATCTTGACATGAATAATAGTATTCGATTTATATCAGGCGTTTGATACACTTCGAATGAATTGTGAATCAGTGCTCAGCGCAAAAGCGACCTCAGGCCTTTAGAGCCAATCATGCAATTAGATTATAGTCTAATAAAACAACTATTTCAATAACTTCACCTTTTAGATCGCCCAGCCCGTCCCCATCCCCATCTCTGAAGCTATCCACCAGCATCCTATAATACACGGCATTGTCCCACCACGGGGCGACCACATCGGCTGCAGCTCTGCTGACCACACACACGACAAACACCCACCACATCATGGACACAATTAAACAGACCATCATCAACTTCAAACGACCTTGGCGACTAGTGAGGGGACTTAGTATAATTGAAACCAATTATTTATGTACCAGGTTTACAAAATTGTACTAGATAAACCTAGTAGTTTGTACCAAGTTTTGTTTTGATGGATGACAGTGATTGATTGATTATTTTTTTTATTGTTTCAAAATATTTTAATCTGATCATGAAAATTTTAATTAGCTTATTTAAATGCATTTACGATAAAGTTAATCACAGTAATAGGGTTTAGTGTCATTCGATAAGCGGAATTCAAGTTCAATTAATATGTTGGTACAACTTATGATACATAATACTAAAACTAAAATATATTATCATAGAGATTAATTACTAAACAAGGCATTGTGTTCATTAAAACAAGTAATAGTTACGCAATGTTTAATTGTTTATAAAAAAGTATAACAATATCAATAGGTACGTGTACAATAAGGGCTGATTCACACATTTTTTACACAGGCAGTCGACGTGCGTCAAAATTGCGAAACATTCGCAGCATTTTTGTGCCACTGCGTACGTTCACTGCGGAACTTTTTGGCGCTACTAACGCGCCATCATCAGAGATCCATCATCCAAATCATAAGAGACGCATATTTTGCTTGTATTAAATGTTCACATGCATGGGGCTAAGTCTATAGGCGCGATTCTATTAGGCAAGTCTTGCATGCAAGTACGACGTCACATTTGCAATTTGTATAGTGGAAACCACAGCTTGCAGTGTGACTGTGTGACGTCATACTTGCATGCAAGACTCGCCTAATGGAATCGCGCCTTTAATCAATAGTACAAAATCCTGAGCTGTAATCACGATGGCGGCGCGCGAAGCACGATCGCTTCTCCAGGTTGCAGAGTAATATTACCTATGGGAACCGTAGTCCTGGAAAAGAAAATATTGAAATTAATTTACCAGTTCTGAAAAGAAGTCAGAAAATTATTGAAGTGGTGAGTCTGTAGCACTAGCCCTAACAATTGTAACTAAGAGAAGTCTTCTTAGGTAATTGTGTTGTCTAAGCATAAGTTCAAATAGTGACAAAAATATAATATGTCAATTTCAACTGAAATGTAGTCCTTATCTCGTTGCCTTCAAGGTTCATTCATACTACCCATACGAGTAGTAATAAGATAATACCTCATTAACATAAATTGACATCTATAGGTGCAGAAGATACTATTATCCGTTTACACAAGAAAAACCTTAAACAAGAAGGTAATACATCTGATTGAAGAATGGAATTCGTCTATGCCCTTCCCCATAATATATTCACGCCGAATAATGCTCTCCCTAGTAACGGTTTTGATGTATACGTGCACTGATGGGCGTTCATGTTCTTTTCGCAAAATTGACCGTAATCAAATAATACATCGAGACAATAAAGATAAATAAGTTTATGCAAATAAAATAAGTACCTGTCTATCACTAAGATAATATTTATATCTTTAAATTGTCATAATCTACATTTTGCGTTAATATATCAAAACATATTCATAACTTTTATAATCAAGGCTTAAAATATTAAAGTCGAATAACCAATACATACATCACAACCACATCATAACTTTGCCTTATTTTCTAGTAAGTGAAGTTTCTTAGTTATAAAACTATTACACAAAGTTCCTTACCCTGGGACCCGGTTACTATGCACGCTGGAAGCATAAACTGTCAAAGGTTCCGATAACAGCGAGACTCCACTAAGGTCCACTGTGTCAGATGTAGTGCCGACGTTGAAGACCAAGGCATAGGTGTCATAGGTCCTGAGATACCGGGTCAGGAGAAGAGTGTTCTCCGTCAGGCCGTCCACGTCAAAGTCACCATGTTTGAGAGTCACCTCCTTGCGGAGTTTTGTCAGAGCTTGGTATACCTAGAAACGATAATTCAGTGCTTATAACGAGTGACAGAGTTAGCTGTTGGCTTAACTATGCTTTGTGCTGGGTTGTGGAACTTACAGACGAATATTTTCGAAAAACAAATACATTTTGCTTTCTCTTCTACTCTATTATTTAAATCTTATTAATTTAGGGTTATGTTCCCGGCACGCTGTTGCTTTTTATCTAAGGCCTACCAATGACCATTCTTATAACTTCCATTTTCAAAGCGAGGACGGTTTAATATCGTACCTTAAAATGACTAATATCTGCATCTTTCTGAGCTTGAAGATTGATTTCCTTATAATCTTCTGCTACTGGTAGCCAAGTTGAAATATTTGACGAAAATCCAGCACTAGTAGAGTTGTTCCAGTGGTAAGGTGTTCTGCAAGGATCTCTGGAGAACTCCAAATAGTTGTCAGCGTTGCCTTGGTTCAGAGCTGCTACGTCAACGGTGTCTTCCCAGCTGACGAAACCATCGTTCATTCCGATTTCCTCGCCTTGGTAGGAAACGGCTACTCCTGGGAGCAGCATGTTGAGGCTATTCAATCCATCTACCATGTTGCTTCTAAATCTGGACGGCATACGGCTCTGGTCATGGTTTCCAAACTAGAAACACACGAAGAAGAATATTTATTCAAGTCAACAGTAATAGTATTTCTATTTTTTTATGAAACCAGGTCGAACCAACTTACCACCCAGTTAGCGACATTCCCCTTTGGCATGTATGTTAGCCAGTGTCGGATATCGTAAGCGAAGTCCCTGGCCGTAGACTTGGCAGACACGGTCGTGATGAAGTCAAAGTTGAAGGGGAAATGAGCACCGGTTCTTCCTCTCTCATCTCCATAGTATAGCATTGTCATGCTGATGTTAGCATATGCCTCTGCCAAGAGTACCCTACATAAACGAAAAAAATAATTAAAGTATTTTTAAGAAATATGTGTACTATTGATTTTACACATTTTAAGGGTAAACACTTTGTTAAATTTTCTACAAAGTATTTCATGGTTCATGATGAATGACAAATAGATCGAAGGCTTACTTAGTCTCCGTCCCATTCTCCTTCGCCCACTTGTCTATAGCCTCCCTCCAATCATACACAACATCATACAGTTCCATCAGGTCCCTCACATGGATTTGCGTAGTATATCCTGCCTGATCTGGGGTTAAAAAACTGTTTCCAGACAAAGGTTCATTGGGGTAGTTCCCGTTTGCATCAGGAGGCGTTTCGAATAAATGAGGGATGGCATCCACCCTGAATCCATCAGCTCCTTTAGCGATCCAGAACAGCATGATTTCGACCATTTTGTCTCTAACTTTCTGCTCTCGGAAGTTGAAATCAGCTTGTTCAACGGCAAACTGGTGCAGGTAATACTGCTGGCGTTTATCACTCCATTCCCACACTGAGCCACCAAATTGACTGATCTGAGTACCAAAAGTTTTCAGAATTACAAAAACTAGTAAATAATCAATTTTCTGTAGTTCTATATACGCTGATGAGATGTGAAAAAACTTACCCAGTTAGAGGGTAGCGTCATGTTGGGAGTATCTGGGTCTGCTCGTGGATCAGCCCATACGAAGAAGTTTTCATATTCCGGCACCCTGGCTTCCGATTGGATGAAGTAATCGGACAATGTACTAGCGTGGTTTGGCACGTAGTCTAATAAGACTTTTAAACCTAAAATATGAAAATATATTTCAATTACTTGGCCGGCAGCTGCTTACATCTGTTTTCAACAGCATTCATTCAAAAGAATTTACCAGGAAAACTTTTCTCAAAGTTCTTTTAATACAAACGGTACTAAAATTGGAGACCCGATTGAGGTATTCTAATATTAGGTATAGGTAATCTTGCTAAAAAAACCTTCCATGAATAATGATAATTTTTTCCACCTAATTCATGCGCCTTTTTCACCAGCTCTTCAAAATCTTTCATGGTACCGTACTCTTCATGTATTTCGAAAAAGTTGCTGACATCATACCCAAAGTCTATCATAGGAGACTGGAAGATTGGAGACATCCAAAGAGCACCAACTCCAGCATCTACCAGGTGTTCCAGTTCGCTGGTGATACCTGAAAGAAGAACATAGTACGTTTAATGAACGGGTTAAATGCAGTTCTTATAATAGCAATAAAAAGTGTAGCAAGCAAAATATCAATGCCTACAGATTAAAGTAGTAAGTACCAAAAGGCGAATTAGTTCCACACCTGTAGCACCTTGAAACATCGCATCACCGATGAGAAAATTATTGATAACTGTCGATGTGCCCCAAGGACCAGTATTAGCGCCACCCACAACAGAACGGGTTTTATCCACCTGGTACTGAAGTTATGTTCGACAGTCACAGAAAGCTTTGAAGGGTTTAAAGGTAGTGAAGCTTTTTATGAAATAGCTTATCAGAGGAATTACTACCCCGTATTGGCGCAGATGCTCTTATTGATAATTTCATGATAAATCTTAAGTTAATCCGATTCGTTATTCTAAATTCTAGAACTTGTAATGTCTTAGACATTACAAGACTCGTAAATTACTTAGTTGAAAACACTTTCAAATGAATCTTAAATCCAATTTCTAGACAGGATTAAATAGGTCTGGCTGTCGCGTCTTTCACAATAAATGTCATCATCCCCTTTAGGTTAAATTGAAAATTAATTAACAATTTATAAAAATGTGCTTTAAAGGTTTTAATTAACTTTGCACATGATCCACAGAAACAACATGTGAATAATTAAAAATTTCATATATTTATATCCTGATGAACCGTGCTTCATCGCTACTTCGTAGCTGGGATCGTGAAGGTGTTTTTACATTTTTATTACCACTCTGACGGCAGTCTTGACAATACTAATCTGTAACCCCTTACTTATAGACGCCTCTTAACTTTAACCACTGATTAATTATACAAGTATGTCCTCTTTTTTCCCCTTCATTCCCCTTCACTCCCCCCTATTCATGTCCCTTGTCATTTGTATGACAATGAATAGAAATGACAATTGACATACAAGCTGTTTAATTTAATCATCGTCTATAAGTAAGTAAGGGTAAATGTTTTGAAGGGAAAACAACTTCTAAGGAACCGGCTTTACCCTTGAAATACTTTCTTTGTCCGTAAATATTTCTGGTCGCTCAAGGTTCGGGGCGCCAAAAACCAAATATATTTTATAGGACCCACCTTTCAGATCCCCAATACCATCACCATCGCTATCTTTGAACGACCTAGGGTAGATCTGGTAAATCACTGTGTGCTCCCACCAATCAAGGTCTCTCAGCTCTGGTGATGGAACCCCTTCATCCCTCATCAGAGCCCACGTCACCACTCCCACAATAACCCCCACCACTAACGCACTTAAGAACGAGATCCCTACAGTCCTTTTCCAAGACATCTTGGTTCTATTGGGTTTTCAACGCAGGACCTGAATTTAAAGACTTCTTATCGATTTCTTTAGGTAATAAACCGTTATCTATATAATATTGGTATGATTATTATTTTTTATTGCGTGAAAAGTGATGATAATGTTTCACGATGATCTTTGTATTAATCATTGGGTGGTCTCCTATCTGTTGTCTACGTAGGATTATATTTTTTTTTACTCGTACGTCATAAATTCATAGTACAAGGAAGTTTTTGTACAATAATAATAATTTTATTTGCCTGACGGTTTACTTATCACCACCCTGTATTTTACGTCAACGGTTGAAAAGTGTTAACTGGACTTCCAAATAGTATTTCTAAGTACATATATTTTCAGGGAAATAATTAAGTAAAAAATATATTTGCAACAGTATGTTCCACTAGCTTCAGCCCGCGGCTTCGCCTGCGTTTTTGGGATAAAAAATAGCCTATACACATAGGCTATGTGTTATTTTGATGTATACGCTATATTACAATACAGTTTTATCAAACTCAGTTAAGTAGTTTTTGCATGAAAGAGTAACAAACATCCATACATACATCCTCACAAACTTTCACGTTTATAATATTAGTAGGAAGCAGTGGCGAAGGGTCTCTACAATACGATTCCTATCGGCTTCCCTTTAAAAAATAGCACAGGCAGTATTGCCTGGTTTTATTAATTAGCTTTTCATGGCTAGGTAAGCATTTGTAGCTCCAGCTTACCTCTTACAAAAACTGACCCTTCGCCACTGGTAGGAAGGATAGTAGAATAGGATAGGATAGAAAAATCCCGTAGATCCCACGTATCTTCCTATGAATAAGATTAGTTTAACTTATTCATGAAACCAAAAATCGGTAGTCGCTACATCACTAGGCCCGGCGGATGTGGAGTCTGCAATTACCACGGTCGAGTAGTCCACCCGCCTCCCAACAAATTATACTCCATAGCTACTGTGTTATGCTAACACCATGCAATTTCCCATAACACACCATTGTTAGTCTCATTACGATTACCTACTAAGTGAATATGAAATATACGTCGTGTAAACTTCAGTGATTTGTTCTTGGTCATCGAGAGGCCTTCAACGATAGCTAAAAGGAACACAACCGAGATGACGGATTAAATCTAGTTAGAGGAGTTATTTATATTATTATTACTAGTTGTAGCCCGCGACTTTGTTCGCGTGGAATTAACAAATCTATCCCACGGGAACTGTACATTTTTCACAATTTATTGTCAATAATGAAACTAAAATAAACATAAGTAATTTGGTTTAGGTAATATTCGATAGAAAAAGTTTCAAGAATTTAAACAAGGCTGGCTGAAATCGATATCATGTGGAGCGTAAGCGCCGCGCCACGTCGTCGATGCATCAATCAGGATCATTTATTCAAAGGTCCTCGTATGTACCTACTTTTGAAGGACAGAAGGTTAGATTAAAACTACGTTGTGTAGCTACTTTGATTTATTTTAAAGTCTACAAACTTTTGGCTTCACCAAACACTAATGGATTTTACCTCAGGTCATAGAAACAAGGGAGATATGCCAAGGCGCTATTGAGCTTGACGCTTTACGGGGACGGACCGAACGCGATCGATGATATAAATACGGTAATTTAGTTTAGTGCTAGTGCTGAGTGACGAACAACAGTGTTATATTAAGGGTGTGCGGAAATTTTAATTTGTGGGAGATCTGTCTATTCACAAGGAGCGCTTGTAATTGTGTCGCAAACTGTTCTAAAAGTAGCGACAGTGGTTCCCGTACTAATTTGCTATGATGGCATATCTCCTTTTTTCTATGATCTGAGGGTTTTACTGACTGTTGGATCTTCATTAATGTGTATTTACACTACTTACGTGCGATTCTCTAATGAGCACCACATTTTTTCTAGCTGTTTACTATCCCTATTCAATATGCATGAGACTTGAGTGTTGATCCAATTTGCAGTTTGTCCATTTATATTCAGTTGTCATGCAAATTGGGCGGTAAACTTCATCATTTGTGGCGTCTATAAAATACGTGTTATAAACGCATAAAGTCAGTAAAAATTAACGATTTTCATTGATTTATACATAATTATCAATAAGGATAAAAAAGCAAAAATCATGTCGAAAAAAAAATCAACATTCAATAAAAAACAGAACTTAAAGTCAAACAATATAATAATCTCTTAAAACTTATCAATAAATAGCTGTATGTACATTGGTTTAATAAATAATCTTAAATTTACTAATATCATGAAATTGGTGGTGCTCGTAGTATCACCGCTTCTCCTGCCACTAGCGTCAGCTCGTCACCATCAACGACATCCCTGGCCGACAAAAAAACATTACAGCAAAATTACATTAGAGTCCAGAAACCTATAAACTTGATTCTTCTAAGGATTGGGCAGAGAATAGGTACTGTTCTATTCTGCATTTGTCAAAATATTTTCCTAATTAAAGTCAATACAAAATTCATCTCATTACTATTGAAATAACAGTAACTAATGAGGTTTAAGTCCTTTTTTAAAATATTAAAGGACTATGTGGAATCACCAACGAGCGAGGTTAAGTTATGCTGGCCGTAGTCAGTTCGTGGAACTATTCTTTCCATAATTTTGGATATGCGTCGGACTGCGCGTTGTTTTCAACAACCAAGAGACAGGTAGCCAGAAAGCTGAATGTCTAACAGCAGGTCCAACCATGATATCGTTATTACCATGTATAATATCTACTGATATAATATTGAGCCGCCTCTTGTTTTGGTTGGACTGGAAACCGACCTCCAGACGAAATTAAAAGACTACGCAGCTGATAAGTCGCTAACCAAAAGCAAAGATGTTTCTTAACATTCTACATTGTAATGCAAAGAAATTCTTACCCGGCGACCCTGCTGGAGTGTATGCTTGATACATATACAGTAGCTGGTCTCTCCAGATGCGGTAGCCTGTCCAAAACGATCGTATCCGGAGCTGTTCCAACGTTAAACAGAAGGACAAGGGTGTCGTAGGTCCTAAGGCTTCTGACCAGGTAGAAGGAGCTGTCCGATAATGCCCTGATGTCATACTCCCCGTAGGAAAGAGTCTCCTCCTTACGTAACGCTGTGAGGGCTTGGTACACCTGTATTAGAAGTGTAAAGTTAGTACAGTTTAGTGTGATGAAGCGGCCATCACGGAACGCGCCAAATTGTGCACCAGGGTTACCTCCGGCACTTCCGACGTTTGGCTCCCAAATTGGAACGGGCAGGGGCTGCCTTCAAACGGCTCTTGCCCAACCTGAGGGGGCCAAACGCCTCCTGCCGGAGGCTCTACGCGGGGGTCGTGCGGTCCATGGCCCTCTACGGGGCCCCGGTGTGGGCGCGTTCTCTGGGGCGGCGAGCCGCCCACTATCTTAACGCGCCCCAAAAGGTGGTAGCCGTGAGGCTGGTCCGTGGATACCGCACGATCTCCGGCGAGGCGGCGAGCCTCCTTGCCGGATTGCCGCCATGGGATCTGGAGGCGATAGTCCTCGCGCGCCTGTGGGACTGGCGCGCGGAGGTACTGCGCCGGGGGGAAACTCCGCTGCCGCGGCAAATCGTCGCTCAGCGGACAGACCTCCGGCGCGATCTCATGGCGACATGGAGAGAGCGACTGTCGCAGCCCCGTGCAGGGCACGCCACAATAGTGGCGATAGTGCCCCTCTTTGAGGAGTGGCTAGAGAGGCGCCACGGCGCCCTCACCTTCCGCCTGACGCAGGTCCTCACCGGACATGGGTGTTTCGGGAGGTTCCTGCATCGAATCGGGCGGGAGGAAACGCCCGG
This sequence comes from Thalpophila matura, assembly GCA_948465475.1. NCBI lineage: Eukaryota > Metazoa > Arthropoda > Insecta > Lepidoptera > Noctuidae > Thalpophila > Thalpophila matura. Next base: position 815,060 of record OX419178.1, read on the forward strand.
GTGCCACCACTGCGTGGATCGACCGGAGGACACGGCGGAGCACATTGTAGAGGTGTGCCCCGCTTGGGCGGAGCACCGCCGTGTCCTCGTAACGGCGATCGGCGGCGGCGACCTCTCACGCCCGGCCCTGGTTCAAGCCATGGTCCGGGGCGAGAGGGAATGGGAAGCCGTCACCTCCTTCTGCGAAGCAGTCATGCTAGCGAAGGAGGTGGCGGGGCGTGAGAGGGAGAGAGCCTCACGTCCCAGCCGCCGCGGCGGTGGACGCCCCGGGCGTCGGGGGTCACTTGATGGCTCCCGGCCACCGTAGGCGCGGGCCTGTGGACGGTGAGTTGGGTATGCTCACCGTCCGTCCGTCTCATGACGACAGGCCGTGTCGACGGCGCGTTCGTGTTCCACGCGCGCCTCAAAGAGAGTCAGCAACAGCGTAGGGGCCCGCAAGGGCCGAAGCCTGCCAGGGCTGCGGGACTGTTCGAAAGAGACACCGCAGCCCTGGAATGTAACGGGCAACGAAGGAACATGGATGGGTTTTAGTCAGTACAAGTCTGACACTCCCTTCCGCTCCGCCCAGAGCGGAGGGGGTCATTTGATGATTTCCCATCAAAAAAAAAAAAAAAAAAAAAAGGGTTACCTCCAACCTATATAAATAATGATTATGCATAACAACGGCATTAAATCGTAGAATACTACGCCTAGATTTCTTTTTTATGAAGCTAACTATTTCAAAGACAACTTTGTAATTTGGGTACAGTTTAGCATAAAATAATTTGCCGCTGCAATGAAATTCAAGCAATAACCGCTGCGACAGTTCTATTGTCAGAAATCAGAAAGTTAAGTTATTTAGAAATTTAAACGGTATTTTAAAGCCTAACCTTAAAATGACTCCTGTTATCCTCCATCTGTTTAGCCAGATTGATTTCTTCATAATCTTCAGCGACAGGTAGCCAGGTCCTCTCGCCGGTAGAGAAGCCAGCGTTGGTGGAGTTGTCCCAATGGAAGGGGGTTCTCGCAGGGTCGCGGGAGTACAAGTGGTAGGTGTCCTCATCCCCTCGGTTGCAGGCCTCAACATCGACGGTATCTTCCCAGCTGACGTAGCCATCCCTCATGCCTATCTCCTCGCCCTGGTAGGTCACTGAGGTGCCAGGGAGCATCATGTTGAGAGAGTTGAGCCCGTCAACCATGTCGTGACGGAACCGCGTCGGCATTCTGTTGTTGTCGTGGTTGCCGAACTACAATTGACGAGGATGCGTTAGAAATTTTACATTACAGCATTTCGGTTTCATATTTTTACATTTATATACATTACATCTTCAATACAGAAGCTTTTAATATTTTTAACATGGCAATGTTTATTCAGTCAGATCAGAACAAGACCTTCAATTACCTGCCAGTTAGCCACAGCTCCGTACGGCATATAAGTCAGCCACTTCAGGATTGTATATACGAATTCTCTAGCATTAGACTTGCCAGTGATATCAGTGATGAAATCGAAGTTGAAGGGGAAATGAGCACCAATATCTCCCTGCTCGTTCCCATAGTATAACATCGTCATGGTTATGTTAGCATAGGCTTCGGAGAAGATGACCCTGGAAGTAAGGAATTACACTTTATGACCAAAACCGCTAAGGAGACAATATAGGAACAAGTTGTGGGTCACCCAGTATGCAAACAAGCTCATTTTAAAAGATAGCTGTAGGTTCCTTTCCTAAGTATGAGACTTATTAAAATAGCAGTATTAAAGAAATAAGAAAATGTCAAAGTATTAATACGGTACTGAAATTTCAAAGTTTTAATCTCCAATTTGTTATTAACTGAAGTATAATAATTTTGGGTTCGCTTAGAAAATTGAATACTTGTGTAGGATCCGAATTATTTAAGAGTTTTGTTACTTATAAGACGTTGGAAATTTCAACCAAATCACCCGTTTATGAAGAAAGCTTTTCAACAATTCAGTAATAGCTGATAATAATTAACGGACCGTTAACAAGGTTTATATTACAAAAGTTTAAATGTTTTACTAACCTAGTGTCTCCTTCATGCTCTTCATTATATTTGTCAATAAACTCCCTCCACTCATACACAACATCGTACAACTCAATCAAGTCCTTGGTGTAGAGAGGAATCGTGTACCCGAGTTGATGTGATTCAAACTGCGACATTCCACTGAGTGGATCATCGGGGTATGTCCCATTATGATCAGCTGGATCTGCTTCTATCAGATACGGCAACGCATCTAATCTGAAGCCGTCAGCTCCCTTTTCCAACCAGAATGTCATAATTTCGTACATTTTCTCCTTGACGGCTGGGTTCCTGAAGTTGAAATCTGCTTGCTGGATAGCAAATTGGTGAAGATAGAACTGCTGTCTTTTCTCACTCCATTCCCACGCTGATCCGCCGAATTGACTCACCTAGAACAGTCAAATGAACAACAGTTTATAATACAAAGAGTTCAATTTAAATTTTATCATTGATGGTCTTTACCGAGACGAGCATCTATAGTAATCTATAGGTACTCATATTACAAAGAAGGTAAAATTTGTAAGTATGTATGGTAATCTCCCAAACTATTGATCTGATTCTGAAAATTGTTTCACAAATAGGAAGCTATACACACAGTACCTATGGGATACGCGGACGAAGTCGCGGGCAAAGTGAGTTTGAAAGAAAGATAACGTAGAGTTTAATTTAAACCCCAAGACAACGGGCTCGCTCTGTAATATGGGTGAAATCAGAACGTTTCTGCTTATCTTCAAAGAACAACTAAGTCCTGAAGTAAATGTTATGCTAATAGAATATCCTCATTACGCATTCAAAAAGAATCGAAGTTTTGATAAAAGTTCTAAACCGCTGATGTTTATGGCAGTATCTTTTTCATACTTAGAGCAATCTTTTTAAGTTAAATAATGACTTGCGGGAAGTTATCGACAGGTAAATCTACAAAAGATGGAGATTGAGTTCGTTTTCACAAGGTTTACCATACCTTCGACCCTCGACCCGTAGCCGTACTAACTTATACTCTTGCCCGATTCCGACATGGATAATGATCATTTTAAAATGACGTCCTTAGTGTATGGTGGCTAGTACTACGAAGAGGTCAAGCTGTATCTCTGGTTCACCCCACCAGAATTAGATGCAATATGGACCCCGAGCTATCAAACAGTGAGAACCACATCAAAATCCGTTCAGTACTTGTTGCGTGATACGCGCACAAACTGTAAAAAATCCCAAAAAACATTTTTGGGCATGGTTACGTCCTCGTACCCTATCCCGACTGTTTTTTCTGGAATATCTTCTATGTGCGGGCACGGTTTTTTACAGTTTCTTAATACTATAGGTAAATATAACATCGCTATTGCTCCGAAATATATTTAAGCTTCGTTTACAATTACCTTGCTGATTCTACACTAACACAGTGCAAACTAAATGAAAAGCTGAACACGTACTTAGCTAACATAGATTGTCGAAAAATATCGCCCGTCCTAATATAGTGTGGACTAGCAAGCGTTAAATATTGGAAACGGAAGTTTAAACTGTAGCTACAATGCGGTGCAATCGAGCGCTTGCTAATTTAAGCCAATGCAACCGAAATGGGTATCTGTCTGCCTAATTCATGACTGTCGAGTGTCGACTAAGTCTATACCTACTAATAAAGCTGAAGAGTTTGTTTGTTTGTGTAAACGCGTTAATATCTGGAACTACCAATCGGATTCGAAAAAATCTTTTTGTATATGATAGCCAGATTCATGAGAAATAGGATAAGCTATTTACCATCACGCTATGCCCCTTAGGAGCCGAGCAAAAATAAAAAAACCGGCCTAATGCGAGTCGTACTCGCGCACCGAGGCTTCCGTATCAGTTTTGGACGTAAAGTGAAAAAAACCGGACCGCATAACTAAGTTTGTTTGTCAAGGAATTTTGATGATTTTGAAAAAACTGTAATAGTTAGGAACATCGTTTTATTTTTAACCGACTAACCGACTTCTTGGTGCAATATTTGAGTCAATTCCTATCAACTCTAATTATTTCAGATTTTGCGCTCCGCAAACTTCGGAGATAAGGCCCCCCCCCTTATCTCCGAAGTTTGCGAATGGTATTTTTTCAGACATTTTTCATCAAAGGGGCCGGAGTGGGGGGTCCAAAATGTCAAAGTGGGGTTACTAGGTCATGTGACATATCATATGAAAGAGTTTGATCTGCATATTTCAAAATATATTTTTATTTAATTTTATGTTTCACAGTTTTCGACATATGATGAAAAATGTCTGAAAAAATACCATTCCCCCCCTTATCTCCGAAGTTTGCGAAACGAAAAATCTGAAATAATTAGAGTTGATAGGAATTGATCCAAACATTGCACCAAAAATAAAACGATGTTTCTAACTACTACAGTTTTTTCAAAATTATCAAAATTCCTTCACAAACAAACTTAGTTATGCGGTCCGGTTTTTTTCACTTTATACGTCCAAAAATGATACGGAACCCTTGGTGCACGAGTACGACTCGCACTTGGCCGGTTTTTTTATAACTGTTCCAAATTTCAAGTCGATAGCTTTAGTAGTTGTTAAAATAAGCAGGTGTGACAGACAGACGAAGTCGCACCATAAGGGTTCCTTTTTTACCATTTTGGTACGGAACCCTAAAAAGGTTAGAAACAACGCTAAGCGAAAACGAAGTACCTAATAGCGCAGGCGGGTAAATAATCCGGTTTATTTGTCAGTTGTTTTTGAAATCTCTTAAATATTTAATAACAATTCTAAGGTATCTTACCCAGTTTGAAGGAGGAAACCTGTTGGATGCGTTGTTGGGGTCCGGGAACCCATCCGCCCACACGAAGAAGTCCTTATATTCAGGGTCACCCTCCTCTGACTTCTTGAAGTACTCAGATTGAGTACTTGCGTGGTTTGGCACGAAGTCCAGCAAGACTTTGATTCCTGGATTCAAAAACAACATTGTAGAGACATCATTTATTAAAGTTCAAAAATGTGCCGGCCGCCGTGAATTGATTTATTAATTCGCAATATACCTACTAATAGCCTACATGATATTATCAACAAATAAAGCTACTTATACAAATAATCTTGTCGACATGACATCGGTACATTGATGATAAAATATCAATCAATTGAATATAATTATCATATTCATTAAGTTTTAAAGGAGACTTTAATGATAGAATATGTATGGGTAATGCCTCCGTTAAAATTTAATTATCTTTCTGCAACCGACCGTGGTTCACGCAAATCTGATCTAAAATACAGAATGCATTATACTAATAATTTGTCTTTATTCAAATAAAAATTAATGGGATGCCGACACCATGCATTTAGCGTGCATAGAGTCTACGTAGGTTAACGTAGCTAGAGAAGAGGTTTTTTCAACAGGACTCATCAGATATGATTTAATTTTTTATTTAGGGGTAAGGGGTTAAAAATTAAATCAAATCAGAACTTAAGTTTTTTGGGGGGCTTCATCCCGTAGCCCCTTCCCCCCCCCCCCCCCCGGGTCCGCCACTGCATGGGTGTACTAATGCATCTCTGCCCATAGCTTCAGGTGATAACAGCGTGATGTTATGTCATGTTATTAACCTCAACATACAAAGCTTTAACTCGATCAGAAATAATCGTAATCAAGCATGCGCACGAGTTGCTGTATCATTCAGATCGTGGTTGATATTTCTATCAGATACAGTACGCTACTTAATTTGATTGATCAGCGCAATTTGGTTACTCATTTACTACTGCGTATTTTAGCATATTCGGTTCGGCATTAGGTAGGTATTTGTTGAACATTGCTTGCTAAAGACGTGTACGCACGAACGAACAAAACATGGTGACCGAATATCGAACACCGAACATTTGAGTTATTCCGTTCGGATCACTGACCTGACCCCCTGCTGGTTATTCTTTTGTTTTAATTCCTGTCTGATCCACAACATAGTTTGCCATTTCGGTCTGATCCCTTTACTCTTTTTGACAGGTAAGTACAGTCAAGAGAAAAACAGCTGTTCATGTAAAAAATTGTTGGTTCGTACGTGTGGAGATGGACGTAAATTAGCAAAGCGTACACTAACACCATACCAAGAAAGGAAGAAATGACAATCACAATGATATCTATTTAATTATTGATTACCTATCATTATAAATTATAACTTGTCAGTAAAAGTAAGTCCCATAAGACCGTATAATCGGTTTGACTGCCGGATTATAAAGTAAGTGCTGGGAGGCTTAGCTCAAAATTATAGAAATCTAGATCAAATAGTATATAGGTAGGTATACAAGTTGTTATAGGAAATATTCTGTTGAAATGTGTAGGTGTACCTACTTATGTAGGTACTATACCTACACCTCTGTCTACTTCTTCAGGGAATACCTACAGGAGTGATCTTACGATGAAATTTTTGGGTCAACCTTTGGAGCTAAATGTATTTCGATGAATTCAATCTCACCGAGTTCATGTGCCCTTCTCAATAGCTCATCGAAGTCTTCCATGGTGCCATACTCGTAGTGTATCTCGAAGAAGTTGCTGATGTCGTACCCGAAGTCAATCATAGGGGACTCGAAGATAGGAGACATCCATATTGCGTCCACCCCCGCGTCCTTGAAGTGCTCGAACTCGCTCATTATACCTGCAAATAATCAAAAACACAGCCTGTATTTCCTACTCTAAGGCCGCGGCCGCACTGGTACGGCGACAGCGGCGCGACGGCGATTTCGTAAAAACAAACTCATTTATACATATGTCGGTGGCCGCACTTCAGATACGACAAGCGACATTTATTTGTTCACGAAATCTGCCGTCGCGTCGCTGTCGCCGTACCAGCCGGCCTAGCATGACCACGATAGAAACGTGTTTTGTCTACATAGAAATAGACAAAGTGACAGATTGTAGAAACATTTCTACCGTTTCATTCATAAAACGTAGAAATGTTTCTACAATCTGTCACTTTGTCTATTTCTATGTAGACAAAACCCGTTTCTATCGTGGTCATGCTAGGCCGGCTGAGCGGCCGCGGCATAATGGCGCATACAAACATCCACGGTATTTTAACGAACATTATAAAGTATTCACACTATTCACATAAACATCGGCTAAATACATAATACCCACACTTATCGTCACCGGTCATTCAGTAGGTACCTAATGGCAATATAATATGACAAGTCACAATTATATGTCTATTATATTATCACAAAATATAAAAGTTGTGATTACTTAAAAATAGCTGTAGCTACAAAAATAACAATATATTTTAGAATTTAAAACGAATAAACATACTTATCTTGCTATAAATTAAATCAATTCTAGTTTAGAGTAAGTGCCTTAAAGTATTTTAATTTTCATGTCATAATGGCTAGAGGCTGTCTAGCTGTCTTGCAATATCCCCAGAAGTGATCTACTAATTCAACTAAGTATTTAAAAATTATAGAAAACACAAACATACCTTTCAAATCCCCAATACCATCTGCATCGCTGTCTTTAAAGGATCGTGGGTAGATCTGGTACAGCGAGCAGTGTTCCCACCAGTCCAAGGGGATCAGTTCTGGGGGTGGGGGCGGCGGGGGATCCCTGGAGGCTAACACGCCCCAAGTAATCAGACCTGGAAGTAAGAACATGTTTCAGGTGTATTAGGTTACATCAGTAGCATGACGTTTGAGATTGACTAGCCTTAGCGACAGTCACTGATATTCACCCTATCCTACTATAAAAATAATATCACCCCTGTTTATAAACTGTCCCACTGCTGGGCCTCCTCTTAGAATGAGAGGGGATAGGCCATAGTCCACCACGCTGGCCAAGTGCGGGTTGGCAGACTTCACACACCTTCGAGAACTTTATGGAGAACTCTCAGGCATGCAGGTTTCCTCAAGATGTTTTCTTTTACCTATCGTTAAAGCAAGTGATAATTCTTTAGTTTCTAATACGCACATGACTTCGAAAAGTCAGCGGTGCGTGCCTCGGGATCGAACTCGAACCATTCGCAGTGGGAGGCAAAAATATTTTAAGAGGTAAATCTATAGGTCACAAAGATGCTTAATTTTTAGCAAATAATGGCATTTAGGCGAATCACACACCGCCCCGCGCTACGCTGCGGTGTGCGTGGCGACGGCGCCACGCGTGCGGGTGCGGGAGTGCAGATCTGCATCAACATGCAGATTTCTCCGCACAAACGTGCGGAGGTGCAGTATTATAGAAGCAAAATGATACGCCACCTACTAGTGTTGTCTTAGCAACTTTTTTGATATTTTTGAAAAGCAGTTCATTAGTATCTAATTTATTACACTAGATGGCAATGATTGTCTTGTTCTTCATGGCAGATTTAAAATAAAACAAACTTCGATGTTGTCGGCAGATGTCGCTGTTGCTCTGACGTCTAGCTCTGTCAACACAAAATAACGCACGATACTGCAGATCTCAGTGTGCCATACCTTGCGTCTTGCCCCGCACCCACGCGTGGGGGTGCGTGTTTCTACGCATGTAGGTGCGTGATCTGCAACCCCGCGCGTGAATGCGTTTTCAGTGTGTTGCACTATGCGTAATTTCTATACAAACGTAGGTACTTGCAAACAACGTAAGATCACGCACTCCCGCACCCCGCTGCGTGATGCGGGGCAGTGTGCGAATCGCCTTAATTAAGTATGAAAATGTATTCAAAAAGTTGATATTTTTTTGTTTACGAAAAAGCATCTTAGTATAACTTGTAACCTTTAAGTAGATTAATGTTCTAAAATATTTATATTTTGCTCTTCAGTGCTAAAAATTAAAAACAAGAACGTTGGGAATTGGATAAGTTCCTCAAAGAGTCACCAAAGTAATAAACCGGCCAAGTGCGAGTCGTACTCGCGCACCGAGGGTGCCGTATCAGTTTTAGACGTATAAAGTGAAAAAAACCGGACCGCATAACTAAGTTTGTTTGTCAAGGAATTTTGATGATTTTGAACAAACTGTAATAGTTAAGAACATCGTTTTATTTTTGGTGCAATATTTGGGTCAATTCCTATCAACTCTAATTATTTCAGATTTTTCGCTCCGCAAACTTCGGAGATAAGGGGGGGAATGGAATTTTTTCAGACATTTTTCATCATATGTCGAAAACTGTGAGACATAAAATGAAAATATATTTTGAAATGTGCAAATCAAGCCCTTTCATATGATATGTCACTTGACCTAGTAACCCCACTTAAAAATTCCGGGCTCCCACTCCGGCCCCTTTTGCAATGAAAATAAAAATATTTTTTGACTTTTTTCATTTGCAATAAAGTTGGACAAGCATTCTTTATAACTGTTCCAAATTTCAAGTCGATAGCATTAGTAGTTGCTGAAATAAGCAGGTGTGACAGACAGACAGACAGACAGACGAAGCACCATAAGGGTTCCTTTTTTACCATTTTGGTAGGGAACCCTAAAAAGAATATGACGCCTGCGCAACGCTCTTAAAATGTTACTAGGCGAGGGAAGCACATAAAATGCAGCGGAAATTAACTGTATAGGTCAATTGAATCTAGATTGCTAAATGGATACTTTCTGATACGTGCACGTAGTTTTCATTTCTGTTACGTACTGTACCTAATTAATTTTGCTTAATTAATAGCAATTAGCCGCACGGTTATCGCAGTGGCTTCCCGCATTGCACATAGGTCTGGTTGTTTGTGTATGTGAAATTTGTGTTAGTAAACGCACCCACGACACAGGAGAAATCCTAGTGTGGGGCAACGCTTTTATAAAAAAAAAAAAAAAATTGCATGATTAACAAGCGCACATTTGCCAAGCTACGGCCGTTCATAGTAGCGTCTCTAGAATGCCTTTGCTCAGAGGTGCCATGGATCTATGCAACTTATGCAAGCCAGTATTCGACAATTATAGCCTATTGGGTTAACAATGTGCCGCCCACGGCGAATGGTTTGAGTTCGATCCCGATATGACATGGAGCCTCCATGTCATATCGGGATCGAACTCGAACCTCAAGAAATCGTGTAACAAAAATTTTTATTATATTCAAAGAGATTTCGACTGAAGCGAGCAGGGACGCGATAGCTCAGTTGGCAGAACACTTGCCACGGTACGGGTAGAAGGATCAAATCCCGCTCGCGTCAGTTGATTTATGAAAATTTCTCGTACATTTATAACTTAAAAAATATTATGGTTACCTGCAATGACGCCCAATACGGCGACCACTCCCACGGTGATTCCGATGACATGCACGGCCCTCATGTTCGCTGCAGCACTGGCCGACTGCCGATCACTGTCTCCTGTTAATAATTTAATATACACTGTATCTAGTTATCACCGAATGTTATTTAGGTACTAAGTTATCGGATTTACAAGATAACTAAGCGTGGGGTCTTAAGATTTTAAGGTTTCAATTAGTACGATTGTACTGATTGAAACCCGATATTAATCGAAAGGCCGCATGAAAAATTAATGATAATTATTATAATCAGTGTTATTGTATACATTGATCTACAATCAGTCAGCGAATCTTACCGATTACGATAATTTCACGGCCTATACATGTTTTGGCCGATATTTGGAATGATACCATGATTAGGTATGTGCCAAACCGGTTTTTATCAGCGAGATAGTGGTCAAACGCGAGCCAATCAATTATTTAAAAAAACATCGTGACTAAGATTCAGTCGCAATTAAATACGGATCCGTCACAGAAATCATAACATCTCTGAAACTGATTATTAAAAAGCTTTCCTCTCCATTTGCCAAAGTTTTAGCAATTTTAGTTTTTACTAGCACTTTGCCCGCATCTTTGTCCGCGTGGCACACGGGAACTGTGCACTTTTTCGGGATAAAAAGTGGCTCAGTGATAATGTGGCTTTATATTGGTGAAAATTTTAAAAAAATCGGTTAAGTAATTATTGAGTTTATCCATTACAAACAAACATACAGAAAATCAAATCTTAATCTATATAATATTTGCTTAGTTATTTATGCTTCATACAAAACAGCGAAAGAAATAATTGTTATAATTAACACCACATTTATTTTGGAAAAGAATAAGTACCTACCGTAATTTTAAAATTTTCAATTAATTTTTTATCAAAAACGTGATTTTTTTGCAAATTGTCGCGTATTATTTCACTTCACATTTTACTCAACAATTTTTCGTAAGTGATATGAATATGAAAGTAATTATTGTCTGCGCGTTCCTCCGGCGTGTGAATGATGCGAACGTTCACGCACGGCGGCGTTCGCGTCGTTCACACGCTGGAGGAACGCGCACACCCAATGTGGGGGAGGCGTAAATCATGAAACAGAAGCCATTTCATACTGGTTCCATAGAAAAATATCGAGAAAATCGCGGAAAACTGTTTCCAAAAAAAATTGTTGCAAAAAAAGATCTGCGAAAATAGGAGAAAGCCGCGGGGGGCGTGACATAATTATAACGCTCTATTGTTTATTTTGTAATACACACTTGAGAGGATAAAATGCTTGTATAACGAACAGATTGCGAATGGTACAGACACCGGCAAAAATGTTGAACATTGACCTTGACCTTGATTGCGCAAAAGTCAATTTTGTGCATTTTGTGTTGTTTTAAGTTTCCATGGTTATTGACGTTAGTAGAGTTCTTCCGTGATCATGGCGCATCCCACTGCGCCGAAATATCGGAGTCTCAAAAATAAACAGGTACATGGTGTAAATCCCGACATAGTTTATTCTACTTTGTGCATTTTGATTCATAATGCAGGAAAACGTACGTGCGCAAAATGTTCCCCTACTGGGTACGCTGCTTTTGCTCATGATGTTTGCCGAGTTACGAGTACCTACTTTACCTTGATGGTGGACTCGGTGAGTTACTGTGCCCTGCAGTGTCGATATCGTGCAAATTTATAATTAAAAAACTCAAATCAAAAACAATACCACTCACATTCTTGTTCCTCCCTCAACTAAATCTAATTCTTGCAAACAAGCGACTGATAGATAAGTAGAGATAAAATTAATCTAACCAAATAAAATAATATTTCATTATGAGAGCCAAAATTAAATTGTTTGTAACTAGGTATATAATAGTTTTCTCATGTACAAGGAAAAAGTAAAAAACTGGCGCGATGTAATGACGCATTGGGTCCTAGCGGACGTGACCTGTGCGAGGTAGTGCCGGCCAGCCGGCCTAGCATGACCACGGTAGAAACGGGTTTTGTCTACAGAAGAATAGACAAAGTGACAGGTTGAAGAAAGCATGCATAGCATAGCATAATCACCCTATAATGTTCCCACTGCTGGGACACAGGCCTCCTCTGTGAGAGGGAGTGGGCCGTAGTCCACCACGCGGCCCCAGTGCGGGTTGGTGGACGTCACATGTCTTCGAATTTTTGGTTCTAGGACATGCCGGTTACCTCACGATGTTTTCCTTCACCGTTAAAGCAAGTGATAATAATTTCTAATACGCACATGACTTCGAAAAGTCAGCGGTGCGTGCCTCGGGATCGAACTCGAACCATTCGCTGTGGGAGGCACATGGTTAAACCACTAGGCTATCACTGCTATCTATATGTCACCGCGAGAACTGCCAATTTGTTTGCGAACGTTCGAGGGAGGATGTCACGGTGAGACTCTCCCTCGAACGTTCGCCAAAAATTGGCAGTTCTCGCGGTGATATCACGCGTCGTTGAAGAAAGATTTCTACCATTTTATGCATACAATGAAGAGAAGAAATGTTTCTATTCTTCAGCCGGCCTAGCATGACCACGATAGAAACGGGTTTTGTCTACATAGAAATAGACAAAGTGACAGATTGTAGAAACATTTCTACCGTTTTATTCATAAAACGTAGAAATGTTTCTACAATCTGTCACTTTGTTTCTATCGTAGTCATGCTAGGCTAAGTAGACAAAATTCTGATAAGCCAAGCACGGGTCGCCGCGTGCTCGGGCAGAAGAGATAACGAGTTGGATAAAAATAGCTTTGTCTATTCTTTGGTAGAATAAAGATTGGTCATGCTAAGCTGGCAGAGGTTCATCAGAACTCCCCTGCCCAATAAGCGAAATCTAAATACACAAATTAAAAAAAACCAACCAAATGCAGAACTCCCTCCTTTTTGGAAGTTGGTTAATAAATCAATAAAAGTCGCAAAGGCGCGTGACCTTGTCACCGCTTTCGAGCAAATTATGTACGGCACGTGGTGTATTACGCGACACCACAACATCGAGAGCGCGCGTTTAAAATTGTGACGTATGTGAACGGAATTTAGTTTAATTTATATTGCATTGGATCCACTGACATTGACCGCGAACCAGATAACATTTCTATTGACTTATTATAAATTAAATTTCTGTTACTGGATGCAACAACGCTCTGTAGGTATACCTACTATCTGAAGACATACGGCCGTACCAAAAAAAATAAACATCTGTTCAACACACGTTCAACACGAATGCTACGAAAAATAATAGGCAATTGTTTTAGCACTAACTTGTCTAAAACAAGTGTGTATTATTTTTGGTAGCATTCGCGTTTAACGTGTGTCTATCTTTTTTGTGGTAAAGCGGCAATTGTTTTATTTTAAACCCCCGACTTTGAAAAACGAGAGATGTTATAAGTTTGACCAAAGTTTGGCCAAATATGCTTCGTACAAGGTTTACAAAGTCATCAGTTACCTATAGGTATCATGTAGTTTTTAAATGAATAATAAAAACGTTGGCTTAATTTAATAAGTACCTACTAACTTTTAATTAATTTGGTAGGTAGGTATACCAGATAATTAGGTTACCTACAGTACTAAACCACACGACGGTTTTTTTTATCAACAAAATAAAAGGAAAATCGAAAAAGCAATAGGCATTAATAACATCCTTAAAATGCTGATTGTTGAATTGCAAATTCGTGAAAGAATATAAGGAAAACATCGACAATAAAGATATCTGGTACCTATGTTACCGCCTTGTACCAGCACGTGCGGCTACATAGGCAAGCGAGAGGACCTGAGTTCGATTCCCACCGGTTGCACAAAATTATTTGAATATTTAATTACTTTTGTTAAACGGTCTAAAAAGTATAAAATAATTTCTCCTAGACCCACACAGATTCTTCACCCAAACAAATAGTCCTGAGAATTTGTGATTGTAAATTATAACAGCTATGAAAATACTAGTAAGATTTAAAATAAAAAAAAACTGGGCAAGAGCGTGTCGGACCATGCACAGTGTAGGGTTCCGTAGCAAGAAGTGTTGGAAATATAACCCAAAACTAAAAATAGTGAATATTTGAAAAACTAATTGACGTATCTTATTCAAACCTATATAAACCTATAGCATTTTGCCCGCGAGTTCGTCCGCGTGACCCACTGTGCATTTTTCCGGAATAAAAAGTAGCATAAAGCACTCAGTGATAATGCAGCTATTAGTGAAAGAATTTTCAGAATCGGATCAGTAGTTCCGGAAATTACCACTGCATACAAACTTACAAACTTTACCTTTTTGTAATATTAGTATAGAAGTATAGATTTAGTTTGATATAGATTGGATACTATGAGCTTGATTTATTTAGATTGTTGACGACACATTGTTAACGACTTTCGGAGCTTCTAGTTCACTAAATAAAAGGTATGCCAAACATCAGCTTAATCGGATGCCAATAAGTGCTTGAAAAATGGATTGCAAAATTTGTACCGAACACATAGACAAGCGTGCTTATTGCCACTATTAGAGGACTATTATAGGTATCATCGGAAGGTCCGTGTTTAAAAGTGGGCATTAGAAGATTAAACGCTAAAATACATAAATGTATGTAGATTTAAATGAAAAGTACTCACTCTTGAGCTGCACTACCATTTTTGGAATTCTGCCGACAACTTCGAACACCTTGAATCTATAACTCTATCACTCTTCGTTTAAACTTGACAAACTAATAATTAAATAAATACAGATTAATTAATTAAAAACAACATAGACTGCTAAAATCATAACGCTTCCTTTTGACTTTGCCGTAGTCGGGTAAAAAAATTAAAGAAAGATGGAACTAATTTGTTTAATACTAGTGCGATCGAGAATACAATAGTTATACAAAAATAGTTTAATGGACCTGCAACATTTGATTTAAAAAAAACGCGCTAAACGGATTTCCTCGTTCAAACTTCGTAGATTTAAAACCAGACTTTGAAACTGAATCACTGCCAACAGAACACTTCGCCGTGCAGTCGGAAAATGAATATGAACGACACTGGACCGAAATAATGACCGATATCACGGCATTGTTACTCAGACGCACCGTATGAGTCAGGGTCACGTCAGGGAAATTGGTACCATAATATTATTGTGATGATCTATAAATCTATACTAATATTACCTATAAAGCTAAAGAGTTTGTTTGTTTCAACGCGCTAATCTCTGGAACTACCAGTCGGATTCGAAAAAATCTTATTGTATATGATAGCCAGATTGATGAGGAATAGTATAGGCTATTTAACATCACGCTATGACTCTTAGAAACTGAGCAACGGGCGTGAAACCGCGGGGCATAGCTAGTATTTAAATATAGCTCTAATTGAGATCTTATTAGTTAAGTATCATAAGATTTTTCTACTGTTAGTTTTGTTATGATTTTCTCGCCATAAATAACAGATTTTTAGGGTTCCGTAGCCCAATGGCGAAAACGGAACAATTACAATTTTATCCTGTCGGTCTGTTTATTCGTGAACTATTGGCAGTTTATATATGAAACTTCGTATGATTCTGTGGTCGCCTTATAGGAGAGTAGTAAAATTTAAAAGAAATTTATTAAAATTAATATTAAAAACGAATAACATTCCTTATGGCGTAGTCGGGTAAAAAAAAATCACTCACCTTACGCACACGCACTGCACGCAGTTGAACTCGTAAAAACAAATCTTAATGTAGTAATTAATGCGCTGAGTTTATTCAATAACACAGTAGAAAAGTGTTTTAATTATTTGAATATTATTTTGTAGTTCGCCTTGTGATTACATTTTTCAAAAGTGCATCTTTTAATTTAACATTCTTAAAAATATATTTCTGTGCGAGCAAGATGTTACAAAATACGAGAGCCCTCATAACAACATGTCTAACGATTGTATTACATAACTAGCTTCCGTCCGCGGCTTCGCCCGCGTTTTTCGGGATATAAAGTAGCCTATGTGTTATTCTGATGTATAAGCTATATTACTGTAAAGTTTCATCAAAATCCGTTCAGTAGTTTTAGCGGCAAAGAGTAACAAACATCCATACATCTTTACATCCTCACAAACTTTCACGTTTATAAATTAGTAGTAGGATAGGAACTAGGATAACCAAACTCAAGATTCAAGCATTATTTAAAACTAGTATCAACCAATCAAATGGCTTTAAATCTATGCTCAAGGCGAGATCTGTGCTTGGGTATCGTTCTGTAATACGAGCCTGACACACTTATAAGTAACACACCGACGATATTTTCAAGATCCAGTTTCCAAACATTTTTAGCGTGGCACATTAATCACGGTAGGACGTTCGCGGCTTAATTAATCTCGCTGGGGCAAAAAGACGGCTGTCGATACCACTCGCCCCTCGGGGTTGCGCCCCGAATATAAAATTTTCCCTCACTAGTCTTAGACCGTGACGTTGCCTGAATATAGGGCGCTTTATCAGATCACTTCGTCCGCGTGAACCACAGGAACTGTGCATTTTTCGGGATAAAAAGTAGCCTATGTTACTCAATGATAATGTAGCTTTCTACTGGTGAGAGAATTTTTAAAATCGGTTTAGTAGTTTTGGAGCCTATTCGGTACGAACTAAAAAAACTTTCCTTTTATAATATTAGTATAGATAGAAACAAGGAGATATGCCATCATAGCCAATTAGTACGGGAACAACTGTAGCCACTTTTAGAACATTTTCGACACAATTACGAGCGCTCCTTGTGAATAAAAAGATCTCCCACATATCACAAATTCCGCAAACCCTCAATCTAACACTGTTAGTCGTCACTCAACACTAGCACTAAACTTAAACACTGTATTTATATCATCGATCGTGTTCGGTTCGTCGCCAGCGTGTACGATTTATATACGGTCAATGTTACCATATCAAGCGTCAAGCTCAATAGTGCCTTGGCACATCTCCCTTGTTTCTATGATCTGAGGGCGCTATTAATGTGGATACGTGTCGTACTGATTTTGTGAGAATTTGATGACTTAACCGACATGTACGTAAATATTTTTAGGGAGGTGAGAGGGTGATTCCTTAGATATCGGTGCTTACACAAAAAGGCAAAGAACGAGAGCATAAATGTGGCAAGATTTAACAACACTTAATTTCTTAGGGTAATAGTAATTTTTTTGTGTCGAACGTCGTAATTATACCGATAAGAAATTAGTTCATACGAAATTAGGTAACATGTGTTCCTTATCCCGTCCTATGTAATGGATGACTCAAGGGTACAGGAGATATGGTAAGACTATTGCTATTAAATATTTAAGAGATTTTAAAAACAACTGACACGGGCGGGATTTGAAACCGCGATCTCTGCCGCACCGCGGAGGCGTCGCTCTAACCAACTAAGCTACCGTGTCACGCTCTAAATTTGTAAACTGCAAATCTATTTGAATAGGTACGCCTCTTGAAAAAATGTCCGATAGGACGACGTTACCTTGTTTGATTTGATATTTTTTCTTTTGATTTAAATATTAAATCAAACGAGGCTCGTTCGATTTCATTTTTTTCTGTCATTATTTATAACACGTGATTGATGTAATATTGACAAAATTGTGAATTGAACTTTCACACAAGCCATACATACATAATAACTAAGTAGTGAAGTGAATACGCCTCTTATGATAAGAATATTTTTAGGAGACCTGCACATATGACGGCCGCATAGGGTGATGAGGCCCGCCTTTCATTTGGCGGGCCAATACCTGCCGGGGATGCGGACGAATGCGCAAGCGACTCCCGTGCCCCCGGCGTAAGGTAGTTGGAGGAACACCGGGGTGGTTTTAGTCAGTAAGAGTGACAGACCCCCTCGCCCTCCCCAGGGCGGGGGACATCCATGAGGATTTCCACCTCGAAAAAAAAAAAACAAAAAAAAAAAAGGAGACCTGCACATGGCATGAACCTTAAACTAAACCTAAACGCACTTATCTCGAAAGATACATGAAGCACTTACCCAACAGTGCTGTAGAGGTAGTCGCCATCTTCGTATAGTGTCCACTTTCAATAGCAAAGTATAACTGCGCGATTAGGCCAGTGTCACATTAAATGTACGAATATAAATACGCAAGATACGTGCGCGAAATACGCAATAGAACCGATTAGGGAAATTATTACTGGCAACTTCTTTTAAGTGCA
Source organism: Thalpophila matura (assembly GCA_948465475.1). NCBI lineage: Eukaryota > Metazoa > Arthropoda > Insecta > Lepidoptera > Noctuidae > Thalpophila > Thalpophila matura. The sequence goes on from OX419178.1 coordinate 833,350, forward strand.
AGTACGATAAGATCTGTACAAACCAGGGGCTTTCAACTTTAGACGACTATGGTTATCAACATTCAGTGGCTGGTATTTTATCGGATTATTAAATAATATTAATTTTATGTTTCTTGTTTGTTCGCATTTGAACCTTCAATCGATCAATTGTTTTTACAAGTTAACTTGCCGTGTACCGGGCGAAATCTTGCAACAGAATTTTAGACCAGTTCCTCTCAACCGATTGAGCTGGGAATTGGAACGCATATGTCACTTTGATGACAATGCAGTAATATAGTACCATGAAGGTGGTCTCATGATGGAGCTGGGAGGTGGCTATAGGAACTCCTCAACATCCGTTGTGTTTCGACACGTTGGATTTGTCTTCACAAGTACTACAGACCTATATGATGTCCAGGGTTCCATGATGGAGTTGGGAAGTAGTCAATATAAAAGTATGTTTTGAAAAATGTTTTGCATCATAAAATTTAACAGTCAATACTGTATTAATATTAGAGTAACGGCAAAATGAGTGGGACAAATATATTGTGTGATAGAAAGAGACTATGAATCATGCAGCGGTTTTCCAACAGCTGGGTTTATGGGGCAATGATGACTTAAACTTCTAACATGGCAGACAACACCAAAAACCTAAACCAGGAGTTGACTACCCCTGATGTAGAAGCGCTGGTTACTGATTATGACAATGTGATATAAACGGCCATGCGTTGACTTGTCAGCACACGTAATAGGAGCTTTTTAATGACTTCATAACTCCTTATGGATCGCACATAAAAATATCGGAAGATTTTAACAATAGCATAACGATATCCTGGTATCGTTATCAAGACAGCACTATAATATCAGCGCTGTTTATATACTGTCCCACTGCTTGGCACGGGCCTGCTCTCAGAATGAGAGGGGATAGGCCATAGTCCACCACGCTAGCCAAGTGCGGATTGGCAGACTTCACACACCTTCAAGAACTTTATGGAGAACTCTTAGGCATGCAGGTTTTCTCACAATGTTTTCCTTCACCGTTAAAGCAAGTGATAATTAATTTCTACGCACATGACTTCGAAAAGTCAGCAGTGCGAGCCTCGGGATCGAACTCGAACCATTCCCTGTGGGAACCACATGGTATCCTGTTTCATAGGTTCCTTTAAATTTTACGGGGTCAGTTGGTGGATACACGATCGTTTTATCCGGAGTGTACTGTGCCTATAGCCTGTGTATGTATGTGTGTATTTTTTTTCTTTTTTGAGGATGGGAAATCATCAAATGACTCCTCCCGCTCTGGGTGGAGCGGAAGGGAGTGTCAGACTCTTACTGACTAAAACCCACCCGTGTTCCTTCCTTAGCCCTTTATGTTCCAGGTCAGCGGTACCCCTTTCGGACTATCCCGCTTTCCCGGCAGGGTTGGGCCCTAGTGGGCCGGTCTTTGATGCTGACATCTCTTTGAGGCGCGCGTGGAACACGTACGCGCCGTTCGGCACGGGCCTGGTCCTGATCGGACGGTGAGCTACCCATTACTCACCGCCCGCAGGCCCGCGCCTACGGTGGCCGGGAGTCGTCACGCGGCTCCCGACGCCCGGAATGTATGTGTATATGGTGTCATATTTTTGTAAACGCTCGTCAGTTTGCAAAATGCCGAAGGCAAATAATTGATGATGCTTCTAATCATTATTCATTTCGCGAAGAGTCATAATGTTAGGTTAACCACGATTTAAGAGGTCCGAGCCTTTTTTTCGAATGGCAATGGGGAGCGGAGATGGAGGAATCACATAATCATACTAATATTATAATCGCGAAAGTTTGTGAGGATGTGTGGATAAAGGTATGAGTGTTTTTTACTCTTTTACGCAAATACTACTGAACGGATTTTGATGAAATTTTTCAGTAATATAGCTTCATCAGAATAACACATAGGCTACTTTTTATCCCAAAAACGCGGGCGAAACCGCGGGCGGAAGCTAGTATTAATTAAGTATATAAATGCAGAAGATTGTGCGTGTGTGTTTGTTACTCCTTCACGCTGAAACATCTGAATGGATGTTGATGAAATTTGACAAAGAGGCAGCCAGTAGAGAAACATATAGGCTACTTTTCATACATTTTTTCGCAGAAGAAGTCGTGGTTAACAGCTATAAGTATAGGTAGTAATATAGCCTTGATAGACAAGTCAATAAGCCGCACGTATATTGTAAATACCGTTCAGTAATGTAGGTACGTGCTCTAAATACGCAATATGCGCGTCCTGGGAGATTATTGGCATATTATTGACACCCCAGCCGCCCTTGGGGGAGAGTGAGGTTAAATTGTAAGTAAGATGTCGTTTTAAGTTTCGATCGGCAGTTTAGGATTTTTTATATGTTTATTGGTATTAAAATGATGGGTACTTGGGTAGTTTCATGTGAAATTATTGCAGGTGGGTACTCTGCAATCGCGATAAGAATAGGAACATCAATGACCTCAAACTTTCACTTGAAAAGTAAGTCTAACAAAGAAAATAGATTTGTGAATCAATAACGTTTTTTTTTTCAATTTATTTAACTTTGATTTACCAAATCTAGTGTAAATAAATAACAGTTCAATTTTGATGAGTGTGCAATTATGGAATGTGCGGTTGCACCGTCCAAATAGATTTTTAAATAAATACAAAAAAGCTGAATTCTCAATACAAAACGTCACAATAAGGTGCAAGGTCAGTCCTATTCTTATTTTGATCGCATAGTATGGGTATTCTGTGTGGACTAAAGATATAACGAAGTCTATTTTAGCGGAGGCGGAGGTGGTAAAATAAATAAGAAAATAATTAAACATTTATTAAACAAAAAATAAATAAAAATAATGTCGTGGAATGGAGAAAAATTGTTTGGAGAACAATAGATTTGGAGCTCCTGGGAATAAGCCATTTGACAAACAGTTTTGCGGATTTTCACCTTCTAAGAGGTTTGTAGTGGTTCATATGTTAAACTCGCTCCAATACAAACCTCCGTTATAACTCCGTTTAAAACTTGCGAAGGTGGAGGTGGAGGTATGATTTCATGCAGAACTTCCGCATTTGCGGAGGCGGAGGCAAGGTTCGGTTACAACCCTAGTGCGAACCTCCCTTCTCTATATATAGGTGTCAAGGGTAAAAGGTGCGTGTTTGCCATCAAAGTGGTATTGAGAGACCAACCTTCAGCCGTGGACAGATACTAAACTCTATTATTAAGCTACATACTCCTGAAATCACACTAATATTATAAATGCGAAAGTTTGTGCGTGTGTGTGTAGGTATGTTTGTTACTTCTTCACGCTGAAACGGCTGGACGGATTTGGATGAAATTTGGCACACAGATTATAGTCTGGAATAACACATAGGCTACCTTTTATCCCGAAAAACGCGGGCGAAGCCGCGGGCGGAAGCTAGTATTAATTAAATATATAAATGCGGAAGATTGTGCGTGTGTGTTTGTTACTCCTTCACGCTGAAACATCTGAACGGATTTTGATGAAATTTGACAAAGAGGCAGCCAGTAGAGAAACATATAGACTACTTTTCACACATTTTCTCGTAGAAGAAGTCGTGGGTAACAGCTATAAGTATAGGTAGTAATATAGCCTTGTTAGACAAGTCATTAAGCCGCACGTATATTGTAAATACCGTTCAGTAATGTAGGTACGTGCTCTAAATAGTTAAGTATAAGTAGATAATAAATTGGTTTTCTTTCTTTCTCAATACATTTTCTATTTTCACGCTTTAGTGCCCACTATTCCCAATTCTGGCCAGGATATAAAGCGGTGTGATAGTACCGTAATGTGGTGTTTACAAGCGCGGGCCGTATCGTCGCCCATATAATGACATCATTGACGTGACTAGCGCAGTATCGGACATTTGTGTTCAGAACTGGACGTAGACGTCCACTGCTGGACATGAGCCTACTTTTAGCCTAACAGTGGCATACTTGTCGAATAGTTAATATCAATATTTGTGTATTGTTATTACTTGTATTTAATTATATTGAGGGAGGCTAACAGAAGAATACAGCTAGGCTGGGCAGCATTTGGAAAATTACGTCGGGTCTTCTCATCGCCTATTCCACAGAGCCTAAAGACTAAAGTCTTCCATCAGTGCGTCCTACCTGTCATGACTTACGGAGCTGAGACGTGGACACTCACGGTACGGCTGGTCTATAAATTCAAAGTCGCTCAGCGAGCTATGGAAAGGGCTATGCTTGGAGTTTCTCTGAGGGACCGAATTCGGAACGAGGTGATCCGACAGAGAACGAAAGTAGTGGACATAGCCTACAGAATAAGCAAGCTGAAGTGGCAGTGGGCCGGCCATATCAGTCGTAGAACCGATGACCGTTGGAGTAGACGTGTTCTAGAGTGGAGACCGCGAATCGGCAAACGAAGCGTAGGACGCCCTCGGGCTAGGTGGAGCGATGATCTTCGCAGGGTGGCTGGCGGCAGCTGGATGAGAGTAGCCGAGGATCGAGTTAAATGGCGTGCAATTGGAGAGGCCTATGTCCAGCAGTGGACTGCTATAGGCTGATGATGATTACATATATTCGGCTCCTAAGGGTCGTAGCTTGATGTTAAAGCCTATACTATTCCACATGAATCTGGCTATCATACACAAAAATATTTTTTCGAATCCGACTGGTAGTTCCAAAGATTAGTGCGTACAAACAAACTCTTCCGCTTTATTATATTATAGTGGGGAAGTGAGGATTCAGTGAATCTCCATAATTTTATCCATTTGGAGTATCAAAGATGATTAATATTCTGGGCGCGATGAATTTAAAATTACGTTCCCTAAACGGGTACAACGCGCAGATTGATGAAGTCCCTGCTAGCCTGGTTGTCTATGCTACTAATTGGATTTCAACTATGACAACAATATCTGAGTTTAGTACAAAACACATTGAACTCAGTCTAGAATTTTAGATACACCTAAACAGAAAATTCTGTATGCTAGATCAATTTAAAAACCGGTCAAGTGCGAATCAGGCGCCCACCGAGGGTTCCGTATCCACCTTGGGTGGTACAATATGGCTTGGATGTAAAACAGTAATTAAAAAAATCCGGATCGCTTAAACTACGTTTGTTTGTGAAGGAATTTTATTATGATGATTTCGAAAACTGTGCCAGTTAAAACATATCGTTTTATTTTTCCTGTATTATTTACAAAAAATTTTATCAACTGTAATTATTATTTCTGATTTTTCGCTTCACAACTTTCAGAGATAAAGTGGGGCGGGAATGGTATTTTTTGTAGCTTTTTCATTTTAAGTCAAAACTACACGGAAATGTTTTAGAATGTGCAAATGAAGCGCTTGCATACGACACCCCACTTGAAAAGTACACCCGCTTTGAAATTTAGACCCCCATTTTGGCCCCTTTTGCAAAGAAAATAAAAATGTTTTTATCTTGTTTTCATTTGTAATAAGGCAGGCAACATTTAAAACTTTCAAACAAATCGATAGCCTTAGTACTTGCTAAAAATATGCCATTGTAACAGACGGACGGACGAACGGAGTCGCACTATAAGGGTTCTCTTTTTACCTTTTTGGTATGGAACCCTAAAAACAAGTGTGTCTCTGGTTAGTCCTAAAATTAAAATCTAAGTTGTTCTATAAATATTTGAGTTAATATTTTACATAAAGAGGTACGTTAGTACTTACTGAAATGATATTTAATAACTATAATACTTTCTAGCAAATGCAACATGCGTACAAACATCGCTAGAGTGGCAGATATCTTACGTTTTCCCACTAAGCCCCGGGACTCATCAAAGTAGCATAAAAATATTCTCCTCCGCAATACTAAGCCCTGTTGAATTTGTAACGAAAACCCATAACGACAAACGTTCTACTCTAATACTTACATTGTCCTAAAAACAAATAACAAACAGGCTCAATATTGGAGCAAAACAGAGGAATAAGGGAAAAAAATGCCTCTGGTAGCTACGACGCTACGAGGCTACGGCGTAGCCGCCTACGGTACGGCTACGCGGGGCGCGGGGTGAACGACCCAGCGGTATAATGGCGCGGGTCGATACCCTCGCCTCACCCCCGCGCCACCTTCGCCCCCCTACTTCTAAAGAGGGTGTACTCCCGACTTCGTTTAGGATGAGTGAAGTGCTTTCCAGACCATTATCCGATAGACTAAAAGGTTTCATATAAAACCTTAAACATATTATCTTAGGAAACTCTGAGTGTCATATAATATGTGTACATTTACGTCATGAAAAGTTTAATCAGTCGTTCAAAATAAATTAATGATTTGAACAAAAAAAGTGTTTCTATTGTTTAAAAAAATATTCCAAAAATAAACTATACCTATTAATGTATTGTGCTAGTTGGCACAAACTCGTAGAGCTGTTTAATAGTACTTGGTCCACAACAACTTAGTGCATTATTGCAAGTTTGAAACTTTTTTATCTGCTCTAACTTAGACACTTATGTATCGCGCGCACTCTTTCTCCCTTCATGAGAGTGTTAGTTTAGAGTGTTGTCTGTAGTGTTAAGGGGTGTACACACGAGTTTTTTGAAGCGATTTAGTGGCAACGTGTTTGTTTTTATGTGTTGTGTACCTGGCTTTATATCCACCCTTTTTTTATTACGTTCGCTGGAATTGGGATGCCGGCGCCCGTATTTGAGCGTTACGCAGTACAGTAACAATGCTATGTAGCTACGTGCTAATTAATTTTAAATTACGTAAATATATAATAACGAAGAAATGCGACTAAATAAACGTTTTCTCACGATTTATAAAAGATACAAGGAGTATGAAAAATGTCGAAGCCATGTTATGCTTCTCTTTAAATATATAAGAGACTAGCACTTCGCCCGCGACTTCGTCCGCGTGTCCCACAGGAACTGTGCATTTTTTCGGGATAAAAAGTAGCCTATGTTACTCAGTGATAATGTACCGTTGGCCCCACTGAGGAAAACAGAGCAGTGGGGCCAACGGAACAATTTTAAATATTTTAAGGAAATTCCCGTTAGCCCCACCAGTGGGGCAGCGGCCAGTGGGTTCAACGGGAATACACCTAGCTTTCTATTAGTGAAAGAATTTTTAAAATCGGTCCAGTAGTTTCGGAGCCTATTTGGTACAAACAAACAAACAAAAAAATCTTTCCTCTTTATAATATTAGTATAGATTTTCAAAAATCTAATGACCCGAGCGGCATTTGAACCCGCGTCCTCTGCCAAACCGTGGCTAGTGATTTTAACCAACTGAGCTATTGGGTCCCGCTTGCTTCACCTGAAAACTGAATCAAATGCTCATAAGAGGCGTACACAAAGGGATTTCAGATTTCTGGTAAAAATCTGGTAAAAAGAGATTTCAGATTCTTGGAAATAAGCCCTTTTGAAAAATCACTCCTCAATTCCAACCGCAGAGGTTGCCTGCTTGTTTGCCATTTCATGGCATAAAAAGAAGCAGGCTTTAAGAGACTGGCACATCTTTCTAAACGGAGCCAACGAGTCGCCTTATCATTTACGCGTTTTGCGTTACGCATTACGTATTACGCGCGGGTTTGCGGTGACGTTGCACATTTTACGCGTCACTGAATCTTACGCGTAATTTACTCGGGTGTTAGAAGTATGTTACCATCACTTAGATACGATAATTATTTTTGGATGTCTTCGAATAAGATTAAATTTAATATATGAGTATCAGTAAAAAAATATGTATGTAAGGTTCTAGATAAGGTGCTGCAATTTGGGGACCGTAATTAAGGGGGTATTATATTATCAAATATACATATTATGTAATCTTTGAGAAATGTGATCTTTGAGTTATAGATAAATGACAATGTCATTTTCTATGATCTGAGGGAGCAGCTGATTGTTTTTCGCGATATCCGCGGTTGGTCCCATAGTAAAGTTGTTGATACTGATGAGTACAATGACTCCTTTTCGTATTTCGACTGTCTAAAATTGCAACCTGTATATTTTATAGTGTAATATCCCCTTAAAAGAATGATGAGAGGACAATCTGCATCCTTTATCCCATAAAAAGTGATTGGTCTGAAATTCTGAATACGACAAATTATAAGAGAAACCTTCATACATAATTGTTTCGATACCTTTGGGTTCAAAAGGCGTAAAGACCATTTTGACCAAAATGAGATTTGAGCCATATAATCGATACCTTTAGGCCCAAATTTCATTTTTGCCAAAATGGTCTTTACGCCCTTTGAACCCAAAGGTATCGACACAGATAATATAATACTATACGTACAGATGCCTCATCTCATACAAAGAAATGTGACCGATTTAGCGCGGGCTATCTTCGGGCTATACATTTTTCCTTGCCTAAAGTATTTTTCAAAATTTGAACAAATATTTTTCATGATGTATTTTTTCGTGTTCTCAATTTTCCACAAACTTCAATAACAAATCGATACATATAACGCCATCTATTATGAGTTATTTCAACAAATGTTACTTTGTTCCTGATGAGACCCCGTGGTATCGATTTATTTGTTAACACACTTAGGTATAAACTAAATTCAGTAGACAAAAGCATAAATTAAAAATAAATACCATCCAGGCACAGTCGTAATAAATTATAATAAAAGGGGAAGCTTTACTTCGTTAAATTAAAAATTCTCTATTAAACGTTATTTACGAGGGACGCTGGTTTACGAGTCGTAAAAAAGAGTAATCATAATTCGGACAGGCCTTGTGTTTCAGCGATCTTGTGAAGAAGAAACAAGGGCAAGGGTGGGTTGTTTCAGACCATACGTATTCGTAAGTCTGGCTGTCTATTCTGTACACGCCGTCGAACGTTCGAGGAAAAAGTCACGGTGAGATTCTCCCTCGAACGATCGCAAACAAATCGGCAGTTCTCGCGGTGACATCTCGCGGCGTATCGGTACAGAATAGTCAGGCAGTAAGTCATTCGTCAGTAGAGAATATAACAGTTTTTTAGGTAAATTAGAGCTTGTAAAAATGCTTTAGACTTAGACCAATAAATGGTCTAAGTTTTCGGCGCAAATGCAAGGTATAGAGTGTTCACATCAGAAGTCCCTACGAGGCTACATTGGCTCCCCTGTCTGTCACTCCTGTGTAAGTCTTACACCGGCTCCACACGTTGGCCCAAACGTTGGCCCCAACGCCACTCGCCCAACGTGTGGATCTAGAAAATAGTATTGGCCAACGTTGGGGCCAATGCTATTTTATAGATCCACACGTTCAGCGAGTGGCGTTGGGGCCAGCGTGTGGAGCCGGCGTTAACGTTTGGTCGATGGGATAGATGGTCGTTTGATGTATTTTACAAGCCCCAATGATTGACCATCCTGAGCTATACACCAACGCGATCAATGTTGATCAAGGCATCGATGTGACGTAGGTAAATCGTGTTAGTGTATCGCACAGCGTTCGTATTATCCGATCCGATATCGGTATCGGACGCCGATACAATATCGGGGCAAGTTAAATGTATGAAATATGTACACTCGACGCCATTTGCGGTCGACCATTTTTCGCTCTTATTTCTAAGAACATAAGGGTTAAAAGTGGTCGACCGTAAATGGCGTCGAGTGTACCTATCTTACACGTTGTCCGCTCTGCTGTGAATAAAACTGATAGATAAAAAGTTACTCCTTTACGTATGTACCTACCTAATAATAACTCTGACATAAAATTCACTTACGGGCTTTTAGTAAACGGACGGCAGCGCTCCGATATCGGTTATCGGATCCACATATTTCATACATTTTACTTGCCCCGATATCGTATGCCGCGGCGTCCGATACCGATATCGGATCGTATAATGTGGAAACGCTCTTACGTCATTTAGCAACAGAATGATGCAGAAGAAAACAATAAGAACCACACACGGAACCAATCTCCGTAACAAAGCCCGCCTCCAAGCAACTCAAAGGCATTCCAAACCTCACTAAATATTACATTACAACAAAAAGCTTGCTACACAACCCTAGCGCGCCGCTCTAATTTGCTCAGGCTTTTTGTCTAACCCTTCACCGTCGTGGGTAATAACCCAGTTTTTGCACAAGTCCACCTTTATGCCAGAGTTGGTTGACGAACGGAAGGGTGTTTGCCGAGTTACTACTCTTTGAATTATGTGAAAATATAATGAAGTGAAAAATCGGTGCTTATGTTTAAAAGGGTTTTGTGTGTGTGCAGTGCGTAGTGTCTGTGTATGTGTGTGAGGGATTTAAGAGCAAATTTAACTCTATGTTTCGATAGTACTACTAAGGACAAATCGTTCTGCTGCGGGAAAACAACCACTAAAATTTCATGTTGTATATGAGAGCCTCTTGACGGTATACGCTGCTATATGTTTTCATCTAACTTTAAAGTTGACAGCTATTCGGAGATATATTGTGATGACTTTCAAGTCCTAAATTAAAACAATGATTATAATAATGCACACTTTAAACAATATACGATTTTACTAACCTAGCGTTTGGAAATATGACTATAACGCTCATACGAAGCGTAAAAAGAGGTTTCCAATTTCAACTGATTCAGGCATGACACTGTAGCTTATTTGGTTAGAGCTATGCCACGGTACGGCAGATGTCGCGGGTTCAAACCCCGCCTGTGTCAGTTGTTTTTGAAAATCTCTTATATATTTAATAACAATATTACTATAGTTTATGGCATTAAGCTGACTAGGTACCTATACTCCTTACGAGTTGAACGCCTGTTCTAATAGAGTAGATAATAGACTGATAGGATTTGTAACTGGATTGCTAAGAGGGCTAAAACAATTATATTTACAACAGAATCAAATTACAAGTTAGCTTATGCCTCCATCCTCCACTTTAATTTACTATCCCTAAGAACTTTCAATATGTCGAGTAGCGGGATTCAGAAAATTCGTCATGGGAATTTGAAGATATTGAACCATTAACCCTTCAGGCAAAGCAGGTATGAAGTTATGACATAAAACTTATATTACACTACGTATAATTGTTCCAATTAAACTGTACCGTGTTGAAACTATGTCTATTGACCCGATTGCCAGACAATAACCGACTGTCGTGATTGTTCTCGTTCCATCGCCGGCTCGGCGGGGGAAACAGTACAACCGACAACCGAGAGAGCAATGCACGTCAAACGCCTGTCTGCTTTCGTATGTGGGTCAATGTGTTAGCCACGACCAGGGCCGCACTTTAAAGGTGTGGAGATCGCGAAAAATTTAGGAATCGGACGAAAAAAAAATTTATCAGACGAAATAAAATTTCACAGTTTTTCAATAGTAGGTACCGATTTATATCAATAAAAATTGCTCAGAATGAAACAAACAGTTCATGTTTTGCATAACCCATAAATTTTCATAGGAATATGCTTAGAAATTAATGTTTTTCAAAAAAGACAGATTTTACTGTTCTTATCTTAAAAACATCAAGTTGTTGAGGCTTCTTTCTTGTGGAGGCCCCTTTTTTTGTGGGGCCTCAGCCCCTGTTACCCTGCCCTAAATCCGGCCTTGTTCACGACGCATGGTACACGGGCGGGCCCAAGATTGTGGGGCCGCTTATTAGATGGATTAACTTGGGGTATACGTAGGTAGTAGCGACAAGGTCCCTTTGATCTGAGAATGGGAGGGGGGTACAGGCCAGATGCGCCGGTTCCCATACATTTTATGTATGGCTATTTATACAGGTTGAAAATGGGTTGTCGCTGACCAGTATTTTGGCTATATTTTTGTATAGGTACCTAACATTTAATTAATAGAGCAAATAGGTATACTAATACCTACTTTACATCATTGGTCTCCATTTTGTATACAGGGTTATTGGTAAAACACTAAGTAGGTACCACTCAGGACTATCTATATTACTAACATCATAAACAACAACTTTTGTTTTATGACTTTTATTGTTTCATGAAATTTCACTTTTATTCTAAATTAAAAATAATATCTGGCTTTTGCGTAGAAAGTGCGGAAACACGTAGTGTAGGTACTTAATTCGAATTATTATTATAAATGATAGTAGGTACACGGGAGACGTAACGTAGTTATTTACTACAAAATATAGATCTAAAACGTGTCCAATAGATAGTACAACAAAACATGAATGTCTGTTTTTGGTATTAAATTATATCTACCTATTATGTTTTGTAAAAATTCATAGAACAAAAGTTGTTGTTATGATGTTAGTGATAGTCCTGTAAAGTTGTTTGTGTTTTACCAATAACCCTGTATTTCTATGAGAGTTATTTTAATTCAATTTTTGTACATAATTCAATAAATTATGTACTGTTTCTTATATGATGTGCAGTGGTAGGATATCCCCACTATACTTTAACGCGAAGGATAAAAGGGGGATCGCAGTAAATATTACGTGTTATTATGTCTACTTGGTGGTTATTGCTGCTCGTGGCGTTTATTGGCCACCTGGTGGACACAGTTGGTGGCAATGGGTCCTTCTATGCTTCAGAAGGTATACGCTTATTGTGTCTTAAATATTGGTGTAATTATTTGCACTTAACAAAAAAACTTTACACCCTTATAAATATGGGTTAATGTGTCTAATAACAAAACGACATGCTCATAAACGAAACATTAAAATGAAAATGTTACAATAATTTGCAAGCTAATGTTTTATTTTCTAATATGGATAATAAATAATCAATTTAAATGTCTCTTTATTGACAACTAAGTTTTCAATAACCAAACAAAAGAGCTTAATGATTTTTTTCGAATTCCGACTTACTAGTGACATTAACTGTTTTAATAACATTGCATATAACTATATTCAGTAAGAAAAAGCACAAATACTTAAATGAAAATATATGTTAAAACTTTAAAAGTAACCGTACCAGTGAAAATTTTACTTATCACCCTGTATACAACACGTTAGCGCCATCGAAAGTTAAAAAAAAATCGGAGAAAGATAATTAAGTTTTAATGGAGGCATTAACCATACAATTTCTATCGTTGAAGTCTCCTTTAAATAAAAACTTAATGACCTTTTCTGCAACTCAGCGTATGGTTTCGTTTTTACGTTTTCCTCCTAAACCAACATTACTGTTGATTTGATAGACTTGCCCGGTAACGGTGCCTTGAGGTAACTCATCAGCTTTTGGAACTTACGATCTCTACGTGACCGTTCGGGTGACGTCGGCTGATGTCGGCAATCTTCGGAGGCTTGCCATTAGTCCAATAAATGAATATTGGGGTAGAATGCAAGGGATGGTGTTGATTCTTCCTATAATCTTCCACATAGACTGGGATAGGCTTACAGCATATCCTAATGCGGGTGGATAATAATATGTTTACCTCTGCAGTCATTGGTTTAGACAAACAACAGGTCCAATGTGCGAATAATTATTCGCACGTTCGACTATCGGGATATCAAACCTATACCAATATTATAAAGCCGATGAGTTTGTTTGAACGCGCTAATCTCTGAAACTACCAGACGGACTCGAAAAAATATTTTTGTACATGATAGCCAGATTCATGAGGAATAGTATAGGCTATATAACATGACACTTATTACCAGAACCACGGATCTGAAACCGCAGGGAACAGCTAGTCATTGATATTTAGGTAGAGACCAAGAATATCCCCTCGCCGTTGTATGTATCTAAGAAAAGGATGTTTAAATGATGGTTAGGAGAAATAACTGTCATTAAAATCCCGTTTGTCCCGAGTCTTTACTTCTACAGTAAATGAATAAATAAATAAAATGAAACGATTAATTAAATATCATGTTTAATAAAAAATATAAAAAGACGATACAACAAGCCTTTTCATACAAACAAATATAATAATGACAAAAATGGTCATACACACGTTAAAATAATAATTTGCAAGGAAAAATGCTATCGGATTTCTATGCACCGCGTACCTACACAATCTACAATATTGCCCAATAGTTTATGATATGGTTATAAGTTTATCGGTCGGTTGCAGAAAGATAACAAAATTTTGAAGAAGACTTCTACCCTCAGATCATAGAAACAAGGGAGATGTGCCAAGGCGCTACTAAAATTGACGCTTTGATACGGTCACATTGACCGTATATAAAATGTACACGCTGGCGACGAACCGAACACGATCGATGATATAAATACAGTGTTTTAGTTTAGTGATAGTGTTGAGTGACGATTAACAGTGTTAGATTGAGGGTGTGTTGGGAGATCTTTATATTCACGAGGGGCGCTTGTAATTGTGTTGAAAAATGTACTAAAAGTGGCGACAGTTCTTCCCGTACTAATTTGCTATGATGGCATATCTCCTTCTTTCTATGATCTGAGTTTCTACCCTACAATTTCTATCGTTAAAGTCTCCTTTAAAACTTCATTAAGTTTTAAGATCGTTTACCTTTTTTGCAACTCAATGTACTTACATAACGCACGAGTCACCATCGTTAACTGCATTCTAATTTATTTTACTTCATAGTAATACTGTTATCATTTCTGTTAATGCTAATTAAGCACTTGAAATTGTTTATTATGTTTCACCTTCATTATAATACCATTAAAAACATGGAGTTTTGTTGCCCGTTCTTCTCCACAAGAATCTGCGTTTTGGAACAAGCAAAATTTGCTTCAACTTACTGACAAACAGACTGATTACTACTTAACATTTCAAAACTGCCTGTAAATGGTTGATTTGAAATAAATGTTTTAGTTTTGAATTCAGCAATAATGATTCGGATTTGTGTTTCTTTTAAACGATGTATGAATAGAATGCTATAATCGTTGTTCCAATCAACATCGTACATCGGAAACCTATATTTATAAGTTTCCCAGCAATTATGAAGCGAACGGTTCATTTATTAAATAGAGATTGACTGGGTCGCACGTCGAAAATTTTCATTTCGAAATTCGCTAACATTTGCGAACTGTGTTTGATCAACAGACAGTGAAATGTTATTGCTTTATGTTATTATCCTTCTACGTTCATGCTACTTCTTCTTTCTAGCAGGAGAGTAGCAGAGTTAACAATACCTACCTGATCCATTCTCTTACTTATTGGTCACATTCAGTCCTTTCACACTTTTTCTCTTAATTTTTACGGACTTATCTACTAATTTATTTACAAATTCACCTCACAAAATAAAACTAGTTCTTAGTATCCACTTACAAAAATACGTCATGACTTAACCGTATCAGCTGTATTATCTGTTTGCGATAAAACGATATCTTTCAGCGCAAAATACTTCAATATTTACTTAAATTCCTGAGTTCGGGATGTTTATCTTGTTTTATGTTCTCAAATTCAAGACGCTGGATCTGTTTAGATGGCATTCCTTTGAGTTGAACTCCTTCAGTTAAAACAACGTTACTATTAAATATTTTTTGAAACCGCAGTATGTTACTTGTCTCAATGTTATGTCTCTGTAGGTCATTAGCAAGTAGCGATTGAACATTTAGCTCTACCTTTTAGTAAGTGTATGGATAAAAATACTCTATTTTTTTCAAATCCTTTAGTTGAGTAATTATTGTTGTCTCCTGATTTGTCTTTTAGCACATTTTACTGTTACAAACAGACAGAATTCCAGAACGCCATTTTAATTCTAAAAGCTGTAGATTTAAATGATGCGCTCCATCAGCTTCTTCCCACAGGTATCCATTGTTAAAATAGTATTTTTTGTATGACAACTAGAACATAAAACTGTACTGCATGTACGATTCTCTTATCTTGTCTTCTTTATCGTCCACTTGTTTTCGTTTTGATCTCGTGAAGTTTTATCTCGTTTATCTCCAAATTGGAGTAATATTTCTTTTCCTGGCTTTAGTAATCTTTAGTTCTTGAGCTTTCTTCTTCATTTCCCGTTTAATATTACAACTTTCTCGAGATATTTATTGTACATGTTTATTAAACTCATGTACATTTCGAGGTTTTTACAAACAATTTGCAATTACAAATAGCAATGCCATTTGTAAGTCGTACTCATTTGTAGGAACCTTTAAGTCTTCAAACGTTTGTTTTCACATTCAATAAATTAGTTAAACTTACAAACACTTCACGAAATACTTTATTGTGGCCCTATCATCTTCAACTTATTTCACCACTTTAATTCGTAAACACTTCTATATTCCCATTACTGTCCGTGTGCACATTTATCACTAGCTGCACAGAGCTAGTTCCTACCCCTGTCCCAGCACTGACCTCAGTGGGGACCTCCAAGCCGGTGGTCACCACTGACACCATGCTACTGAGGAGTCTGGTGGCTGGAGCCGATGATGAACTAGCAACCAGGACTACCAGCATCAGAATTATACTGTAGTTGGACCTGAAATCAAAAGATAGCAAAATTGAGCACAACCTAATGTTACAGCATTACTTTATACACGTATACCTACACCAATGTATAAAGTAATAGTGATAAATAACTACCGGAAAAGAAACATTACATATCTGATACAACTAATGTACAAAATATGCTAACTATTCAAACAGATACAAATCACGAAACAAGAGAATTCACTCACATAATATCTAAAGATGCAAACAAAAGTCTGCAACTAGCACTTGTTCTTTACGCTTGGTAGCTTCCTGAGGACTGGCAGCCAACCAAAAGATAAACTGTCTCAGATATCTAATCTTTATCTCATCGATAGGTATCTGATACAAGATCAACACGATTCTGAACCTTAAAATTGAAGAAAAAGGCTTAATATAGATTGCAAATAACATGTGAAAGTATTTACTCTGTCATAAGCAAAGAGATATTTGAAATTCATTGAGTAATAATTTGGTATAGGAAACTAGTGACCCATACTTATACGTACAAGCTTCATACCTAAAAATAATTGCTAAGTTAAAATTCTACAATACATTTCTTGACTACTAATGAATAATTACGTATGATACGTGACTTATATCGGCGAATAGTCTTTTTATAATTTATTACTGTTCCCAACATGTATTTGCTTGGCATCCTCTTTGTTGCCAGTATTACATGGGTTGCTTGTGAAATTGACTTTACATATAACATATTAGTCTTGGCGTCCCTTTATGTCACCCTCCGGAGTCCGAAGGGTAAAGTTAATCGAATGTCCGTCATTGAGGACTTAAGGTGAATGTTTGTCTTGCGTCGTATCCACGTCGTTCGGAGTGGCAGGGTTGTAATTTACTGTCGTTTTAAGACTTTATGTACAGATCGATGCTCGGTGTTCACTTGTATCATCGACTATATTATTAAGTAGATTAATTAGTTTCGAATCTTGATAGAATAACGTCTTAAGATATATCTAAGCTTCTACTTCAATTACAGCATCCCAGGTTGGGCGCCAGTGTCGCGGAGTGCCTCCCTCCCTCTGTCCTCTCAGGCCACCGCTAGCTATGAGAGGGAGCCTCCGGACACAATCTTGATAAAATAAAACAGCAGCAGGATGGTTGAAGGGGTATATTGCGACGTAGATCGTTTATTGCACTTTACAACACTGATACAAAACTGGTATAAAAATAACTGTTACAAAAGACGATTCTTGCTTATAGCTTTGCACACTTGATAAATAGGTAGTAGGTATAAAATATAACAGTACAGCGGTTCAGCGGTCCACAACCGAAGTCTTCGGAGACCAGACAAAGAGTGACGAAAGAATGAAATAAATGCATAAAAATATGAGATGTTCTAATTTTGAAATTTGAAGTTCAAATCTGGAAGAATGGAGTGGATGAAGTGGCCAGTAATGGAAGATTGCCAGCTCTTAATGATGAAAGAAGGATGACTACGTCACAATGTTTAACTGTTTTTTGAATATTCTTTGCTAAATTGAATTTCCTTTGTCCCCAGATTACATGGATTCCCTCTGCAAGGACCACTTCTTACAGCGACAGTACCGCAAGGTTGACGGCGGCGTGCTCTGGTCACGTAACGAACGGAACCTGGACTGCACGGTGACGTTTCAGACGCACAGCATCCTGCAGCGGTTTATGCTGCACTTTGACCTGCTGCAGCTCGACTGCAACGATCATCTGTATGTGTATGACGGGGCACATGCCACGGCACCGCCGAAGGTAAGGACGTCATATATAGCATGTAACAAAAACCCTGTTCGATTCCAAAGGGGGTAATTATACTCATCATATATCAATATTTTGTATGACAAAACCACGAAATCGCACAAAAAAATCAGTTGTTCCATACATTTTATCGAATTATGTGAACACAAATGTATGGAAAAGCTGTTTTTTTTCGCTATTTCAGCATTGGTGCCATAGTAAAAGTTGTTCATAATGATGAGCATAATGGCCCCCTTTGGGATCGAACAGGGTTTGTGTAACATGGTGTATTTGTATAATATAATATTTTTCAACCTTATTCTCTGCGGTCACAGTTAAAGTAATTAGTGTAAAATTACAGCCAATCCCCGAAGTCATTATAGATTCATGCTATGTCCCGCCACCAAAGTGGGTCTAAATGGAACGCCATTTCGCTCAGACCCTGCATTCCATGACGCTTCGATATCATTTAATAATATGATGCCGTGGAAATTGAATGTTTAGAAGAATGTTTATTCGAAATGTACGTATATTAAAACTTGAATAATGACATACACTATGTAGAATTTATTCTTTAACTGTAATCTTTATTTGAAGTACAGTGCGATCTATACAGGGTGGCAGGTTAGACAAAAAAATCAGCTGTTCCATACATTTTGTTGAGTTTGGTGAACATAAATGTATGGAACAGCTGTTTTTTTTTCGCGATTTCAGGGTTGGTTCCATAGTAAAAGTTGTTCATAATGATGGGTACAATGACCCCTTAAAATATTTCCACTGTTTAACCTGCCACCCTGTAGGTCGTAGGTGATTATGATTCCCTATCGTAGTATTTTAGGTTAGATTTGGTATTTCATTGGACTTAGTAACTAGACTGTCTTGAATCTAAGTTTTTAATCTTC
This sequence comes from Thalpophila matura, assembly GCA_948465475.1. Classification (NCBI taxonomy): domain Eukaryota; kingdom Metazoa; phylum Arthropoda; class Insecta; order Lepidoptera; family Noctuidae; genus Thalpophila; species Thalpophila matura. Next base: position 852,168 of record OX419178.1, read on the forward strand.
TGTGTTAATTTTTGTGCAATAAAGTAGGTAGGTATACATTCCACCCTTTCTACCTGGGCCTAAATAAATTCCACAAACAAGAAATTCATTCGTATTGAAATCCAAAAAAATCCGAAGACGCCAGGTGTTGAAACCCAAATAATTAACAAACGAATTGTAATGCAACTTTTGTCAATTTTAAATTTAAATTCTCCAAGTTCGCCTGGCAACGACTCTTCGAACAAAGACGGCCAAGTTTTAGCTCCCATTGTAGACTTGCCAAGTTTTGTGCCAAGATGTTTATTTTGTTCTGCTTGGCTGTTTATACTTTAAGGAGATTAAGAATTAATATTATTGGCGAATTTATAAGTGACCTGTTTGGTATAAGTACCTTTGGGTATTGATAATTAAGAGCATATTTAATAATAAAGATGACCAATTTGTTCAATCGTGCAAACGCCTAAGATTCGAAATCTATGAATGTATATGTAGGAACATCTGTATGAATAATTTTCTACATAAGCTCAAGCTGGGTATTAGTCCTGTCATAATGATGTTGATCATCATTGTGTATCTAGCCTAAACTAATAGTATGTCACACCTCGCCAAAAGAGCGTCAAAAACAAAAACGCACAAATTCCGATTATTGTACTCCTATGATATTCCAGCGAAGCAATTTCTGACATTCAAACTTTGCAATCCCAACTTTCATATGTAAAATATATCCCTTATTCAGCTGTCGGACATTTGACAAAAGCCGAAGTTAGGACCTCCCCAACTTGGATTACCCTGGCTCCAACTTTTCACAGCACTAACCTGCAGTTAGACTGGCTAGTGCTATTCTTAGCAATATGTGATTGTCACTGAAACTTTGACGGTTACATTCAAATGGAAGTTTTAATGAGAAAACTGTTCCCGGCTACGGATATGAAGCAGTGATAGGCTGTGACGTGTGTAATTAAATACTAAGTGAAATGTAAACAGGAATTTAAATAAAGCACGAATTAAAATGCTCGGTTTAACTGTTTGTTGATAGTGAGTATTTTAAACTTTATTTAAGTACATTTGAATTCAGATGAAATGAAAAGCGATGGCTATGCCTACAAGAATATCAAGTATTCCTTATCCAATAATACCAAACTACCCATTTTAGTAAACAAATTAATATGAAATGAAAATTCCGAAATCGTTCGCGAGAATTATTTCAACGAACACCACATCACACGAAATATATGAAACGGCGACCAAACTTTTGCATTCCGTTCAGAAAATTTCGTAAAAATTTTACACGAAGCCATGAAACAATACAACGCGGCTGAACTTAAATGGAATAAATTTGTACCGTGGTGAAACTATTTGTGGATACGCACAAAGGGTGTAGCTGAAGCCACCTGTGTGAAGTTACTAACTATCCTGCCACAGTTTGAGACAATAAGTAACAAACACTTTGATGATGGCCAGCGAACGCTTGGAATAGTTTCGAAGCTATGCGGGTGGCGCATGCTCCTGTGACCACAATGGTGAACGTATGAACGTTGATTTTGCGTTGAAAGGAGTCGAAGTTAAGATTAGAATAACAAAATTATTACACAATACACCAGACCTAATCGGGAATTATAGTTTTTTTTTTCTTTAACCATTAAAATTATATTATTATTCTGATCCACAGTGTCAGTAGTCAGTACCGATCGTTAGATCTATACTACTATTATAAAGCTGAAGAGTTTGTTTGTTTCTTTGTTTGAACGCGCTAATCTCTAGAACTACCAATCGGATTCGAAAAATTATTTTTGTATATGATAGCCAGATTCATGAGAAATATTATAGGCTATATAACATCACGCTGTGAATCTTAGGACCAGAACCACGGAGGTGAAACGAAACCGCAGAGAACAGCTAGAAATCCAATAAAAAGAAATGGCTGAGACTAATTTCTCACAAAATTGTCCTTTTCTCATGTTTTCGCGACCAAGATGGAAGGACTTAATAATAATATTATACCTACAGTTTCTGATTTGAGAATGGTACAAACTATAGTGTTGCTGCTTGTATTTCGAGGCACGTAGAACGAAACGATTTAGAGAAATAAATTACTAGTGTTCTCGAGGGCGATGGCGGACAATCTATCAATACTTAAACGATATTGCTGCCTTTTAGCACATTATTGTTATTAATGGCGCCAAACTTGTAGGCGTGTTTCAGTGCTCGGCCTCTGTTGTTTAAACTTTCAGTAAATAATTATTGTAAGTATCTTGTCCAATTAAAAATGTTATAGATGACTTCATTGTTCGTTGTAAAAAAATCTTAATACTTACTGGTAAATAGGTGTCACATAAATTAAAGATGCATCTTATTTTATGTTTATTTATATAAACATCACTGTAGAGAAATTCTAAAGGATATTATTATAGTATTGCTCTATATCACTGCATCAGCAGTGATAGCCCAGTGGTCTAACCATGTGCCTCCCACGGCGAATGGTTCGAGTTCGATCCCGAGGCACGCACCGCTGACTTTTCGAAGTCATGTGCGTATTAGAAATTAATTATCACTTGCTTTAACGGTGAAGGAAAACCAAACCAAAAATTCGAAGACATGTGACGTCCACCAACCCGCACTGGGCCCGCGTGGTGGACTACGGCCCACTCCCTCTCACAGAGAGGAGGCCTGTGTCCCAGCAGTGGAAACATTATAGGCCGATTATGCTATTATGCTATGCTATATCATTGTACTTCCTGTTACTACAAAACAATTTTAAAACAAAAGAAGACACATAGTCACCGATTCTTCAACATAACTCACCCTATTTTAAAGCTCCCTATTTAACTGAGAGTGAGTGAGCTGTAAGTCCTAGAAGCTGCATCACGTTTTAAAGTTACCGTCTCGCTCATAACGGGGGCTCAGTCACGCGGACCTTGAATAGCAAGTAGGTGCAATCTTCACTGCATTGTGCTGAGAATACTAGTTTTGTACCCCTTTTGTTAGGAACGAGGACTCGTAATAAAGAGGCTGCTTGTGATTGTCATAATATCATTATGAACAGGATTTTGCTTTATTTACCATTGCCATTGCATAAAGGGGTAGTAGGTTATTTTGTATTAAAAATATACGATCCAGCACTTTAGAAATTGTTCGATTACTTCTTACTATTAGACTCTTTCAATTTATACGTTTGTTGCCGGGCTGCTGCGGTGCGGCAGCCGGGCGGGAGTCGTACTGCGCACGGACGATTGTTTTTAGGGTTCCGTACCAAAATGGTAAAATAGGAACCCTTATGGTGCGACTTCGTCTGTCTGTCTGTCTGTCACACCTGCTTATTTCAGCAACTACTAATGCTATCGACTTGAAATTTGGAACAGTTATAAAGAATGCTTGTCCAACTATATTGCAAATGAAAAAAGTCAAAAAAAAAATTTATTTTCATTGCAAAAGGGGCCGGAGTGGGGGTCCAAAATTTCAAAGTGGGGTTACTAGGTCAAGTGACATATCATATGAAAGGGCTTAATTTGCACATTTCAAAATATTTTTTCATTTTATTTTATGTCTCACAGTTTTCGACATATGATGAAAAATGTCTGAAAAAATACCATTCCCCCTCCCCCCACCCCTTATCTCCGAAGTTTGCGGAGATAAAAATCTGAAATAATTAGGGTTGATAGAAATTGACCCAAATATGGCACTAAAAATAAAACAATGTTCCTAACTAGTACAGTTTTTTCAAAATCATCAAAATTCCTTCACAAAAAATGTCCGGTTTTTTTCACTTTATACGTACAAAAATGATACGGAACTCTCGGTGCGCGAGTACGACTCGCACTTGGCCGGTTTTTTTACATACAGTTGACGCACGGCAGCAGTATCGGTATACACATGCGTGTAACTAGATTTTCATACAAACACTGCTTTTGTCTATAGCAATAAGATAAATTAACCAACACCGTATTTTTCCTTGCATTTCCGAATCACACAGAAACTGCAAGATCACTGAGAGGGTCCTTTTCAGAGCTCTCTGTAATTGTAAAACTAACAAGACAGTGACAAACAAGAACCGTTACAAACTTTCTAGTTGCAAAAAGAGAACTCGTTAACTCATTTTGCTCAAACTTCCAAGTGTTCAAACTGATTCCCTCCGAGCTGGCTAATTAAAATAATGTTTTAGGCTAGCTATAGCTATTAAAATCTTTAATACGAGCACCCGAGGCATAGTTAGCATAACAAAACCCTTCTTAATTAATTCCTGGCCGTAATCTGGAGCTAAGGAAGAATTTTTAATATTAACCCGAGAGCTTTATTAAACGCAGTATATAAGAATAAATGCAAGTCCACTAGTGCCTTTGAAATGCAAGGGGGAGGGTGTCTGGGTGTCCGGCGAGACGTGATGTATGAGACGGGGAGGGAGGTGTTCAAATCCAGGGGTCGTCACGTCTTCGCTATCGTTCTCCCTGAAATATGACAGCGATATAGCCCGGACATCGTCAGTAAGCCCGGCTCGATGAAGAAAATATTGCCGGCGCATGAGCGATCAAGCGCCTGCCACCGATTTATATCGCCTCTCCGTAAGCTATGATTGAACGCTGTGGGAACTGTTGTTCAATGCGCTATTCGTATCCCCGTTGTAGGAGTGAAGCAACATGAGTGGTTGTGTGTGGTGATATTATCAAGTGTAGATTAACACGCTTAGCTAGGTACCTACCTGAATAAAGATTTAGCAAATGACGGTCGATGTAGTAACCGCCACCTTTGGTGACTGTTTTAATTGTGAATGTAACATAAAAATTAAATATATGAGTCTTAGGCCGAGATAAATAGACGTTACTTAGCACGTACTTTGGCTAAGCAGTATCGTTGTCACTGTCGCGCAACTTGCAAGCAAGACAGGGACGGGAACATAGTTTAGCCAAAGCACGTTCTAAGTAACGTATATTTATTTCGGCCTTAGATTTGCTGTGAAGGGTTTACCTTTATTTACTATACCTATGGATGATTTTATTGTGTTTTTAATATCGCAATTTTTCTTCATAATTGGAACTGGAGCAACGAGAGGTACCTTCCCCCAGAAGTTCGAAATGCGTCTAACGCTAGAACGATGATGTGGACACTTTTATAGAACCTTTCACTAGGGATGTACGCGTAATTAAGTGACGCGCCAATGGAATCACTGTTTAGCCCTGGACAAACCTTAGATTCTAATTATAAATTAAACTACACATAGGTACTCAATATATTTTTTGTTCAATCAACTAATCTTATATCGATTAGATCATAATCCAGTTACGATTAAATAACAAGCACCGACTTCGTTGCTTAGTCTTCACGAAAGGAGAGAGAACGCGCCAAGGAGTATCTATTTTCAGGGCTTTGGATTTTCTTTTTTAAAATAAGGTTTTAAGACTGCCAGAAAAAGGAATTAATTCGAAATATATGCTAAGCATTATCATTGTTAAATAATCTAAAGTTTGTGTGCTTGAAAAAAACATCTTTAAACTTAATAGTGTTTAGTTATTTAGTTAGTGCGAGCCTCTCGTACTCGTACTCCAACCCTCTCGTACCTATCTATTGTGACTATTTTTGTCTAAATCGATTGATTGGATTTATGACATTTACAAAACGGTAATACGCATACCCTTTCAGGTGAATTTAGTGTAATGTTATATTAATTGCTTCCGACTTTTGGTTCCATTTTTCATTCTAACGTTATTAAATAGATAAAAAATATCTACTGCTAAGCTAATGGTTTCACTTTTAGAAGTATAAGTATTATTCAGTTAATTCATTAATTGATTATTTCATCATGCATGATATGGGACTGTGGGAATAATGTGGGTACTAGCACACAATGTGCAGTAAAAATACTTTATTTAAACAATGGTACATTAGGATTTCGAACTTATTTCCAGTATCTTCAATAAAGTGCAATGCAAATATCGAACTTGGTACCTGTCCATAATATTGCAGCCATCCAGTTTATTACACGAAGAACATAATTATCATAAAACCAGTAAAAAGTTTTTTTTGTTTTAATGTTACTATTATCTTTGATTAAAGAAAACAAGTTTCTGTCAACTTGCAATAGGGGGATTATTATCAAATAAATTATCATATCTTTTGAATTCTTTTATTCAACATGTAGTAGGAAGGATTTAAAAAATAAAAATCTTTAAAGACCACACGACTCATATTTTTCTATATTACATTAACATACATCTATGACTCAAAGATCTTTGATCCCCCCTAAGCAATGTTCGTATTAGCACAGCTGACTATGCAATCCCAATCTAGTCTAATCTAGCAGGTGTCAGAGCTATTGGGTTATTGTAATGTCAATAGCAATGTCAGGCTCTCGACATATGTGTCTACAGTGTCCCGACCTCAGATCATAGAAACAAGGGAGATGTGCCAAGGCGCTATCGAGCTTGATGCCTGAACCTGAGCAAATTGCTCATATTAAAAACGTACGCGCTGGCGACGAACCGAACACGATCGATGGTATAAGTACAGTGTTTTAGTTTAGTGTTAGTATTGAGTGACGATTAACAGTATTAGATTAAGGGTGTGCGGAATGTTTAATGCGTGGGAGATCTTTTTATTCACAAGGAGCGCTTAATTATGCGCGTAATTGTGTCGAAATATTTACTAAAAGTGGCATCAGTTGTTCCTGTACTAATTTGCTATGATGGCATATTTCCTTGTTTCTATGATCTGAGGTCCCGACAATAGTTCATGTCGTCGTGACAAATGGAGCGACGATTCAGTCTTGAGATAAACAGATGCGATTGTTCAGCAATCTACGTATGTTAGGATATAGGTTGCCTATCATACGTTGTATTTCCGAAGCCTCTCTGACTACATAAATAATCTCCATTGGTATCGGCTTTTTATTAGAACCGAATACCTATAAGTTGTGCACTGAGCTGTATTGTCTATTACTATAAGCAATAAAAAAATCAATATAATTAATTATATCTTCATAACTTGAATCATCACTTGAATCATCACATCAATCATAACTTGAAGATCTTGACATTATCATGAAATTATGGGCTGTCGTGAATTTATTGATAGTGTTATTATAATCTTGTCAAATTGACAATAACTTTTTTGCCGTGAAACATTGAAATACGCCGTGATAATGATGAAAGATAAACGGATGGTTTCAAGTCTTCTTTACCAGTTTGATAGTACCTATTTAGGTACATGCAATAATATAATATAATAAACTCTTTATTGTCAGGCTACTTTGGCCCATAGATATATACCTTACAAACTAACATATATATAATATTATGTTAGTAATAAACTTAGCCTATGTTAGTAAGAACACTTCACTTGTGCACTATGTCATTCACTGTGCGATTGTGTGGCACTTGTCCGCGGAAGCGACGCAACACCACTCCCTGCGGCCAAAAGTCCTCTTCCATGACGAGGTGCAGAAGACAAGTTGGTACTCGCACCACGAATGCCCTGAAGTTGACATTGCGGCGCGATTCCAGCAACTGCAGTCTCGGCGTGTACCTACCTACTTAGTCCTTTGCAATAAAGTCATTCTCTAAATTGACAGCTCGTAGCCGATGAATTGTCCCAGAAGTCGTTGTCTGGAAATATATCGTTGGTGTGCCTTAAATACTATAATACTATAATAAAGCTGAAGTTTGTTTGTTTGTTTGAACGCTAATCTCTGGAACTACCAGTCGGATTCGAAAAAAACTTTTTGTGTAAGATAGCCAGATTCATGAAGAATAGTATAGGCTATTTAACATCACGCTACGACCCTTAGGTGCCGAGCAACGGGAGTGAAACCGTGGGGAACAGCTAGTAATCTATATTTTGTCATCCACACAACTACGCTGTAACGTTGTACAAAACACTATTGACCAACATGATTACAATACACCATCAATTAGTTGAGCTGTTTGTTAGATCTTGTTTTTTCAAAGTCAAAGTCAGAACTTTATTTCAATTAGACCATTTACAGGCACTTTTGAATTGTCAAGCAATAGTTGTCAGTCAGTTTGTCCGTTAGTTGAAGCTAGTTGCTCGTTCCAAAACGTAGATTCCTATGGAGAAGAACGGACAAGAAACTCCATGGTTACTCTTTTTCAACAAATTCAATTATACCATTTCTTTGATAACATTTATGCCTATTTTTTAACTTCCAGGCCGATCTTTCCTGCCGCAACACCAAGCAGCAGGTCGGCGCATTGTTCACGCGCAGCAACTTCGTGACGCTCAAGTACGTCACTGACAACTGGGGCACTGACGCCAACGGGTTCCGGCTCGTCATCACCGCCGTCAAAGACCCCAGTGAGTATACTCATCTAATTGTCAAGTCCCGTATTTTGAAGCTTACCTACAAGAAACTATAGATGGGCAATCCACCGGGTTATTTTTTGGTAAACACCCGATAAACACCCAAATGGGTGTTTATGGATGTTTATCGTGTGTTTACCAAAAAAACCCAGTGGATGGATCTTTTTTTATATTATATTAAAGGAGGCAAACGAGCAGACGGACGTGATGGTAAGTCATTACCGCCGCCCATGGACACTCGCAACACCAGATGAATCACAAGTGCGTTGCCGGCCTTTTAAACTGCTCTTGCCTTGGGCATTGTTGAGCGCAGTTTTGCCCCCCCTCACAACAATGGATTTATCAACTGCGCCATCATGCATCATCATCAAAGCTTTATTTTGCAATGAACACTGTTGTCATTCAGATGTTTTCGCGACGATAGTTTCGCGTTGTATTTAAACGATGAAATTAGTTGCGTGACATTAGTTTTATCAAAAAAATTGGACTTTGTAGAAATAATTTTGGTTACACGAAACTAATGCATTATGAAATTAGAAGTTTACACGTGAAATTGTTGATGAAATTAATGTCTTGTAACTAATTTTATGCCATTAGTTTCATAATGTAAATCCGGCTTAATGATGATTTTGGATTCAGCACTATAGCTTTTTTTAACGACTACAATATCATCAAAAGCCCGTCACAATAACTTCTTTATCAATAATAAAAGCTGTCTCTAGTAATTCTGTACCATCACCCGGCGTGATATCACCGCGAGTACAATGTTTGCGAACGTTCGAGGAAGAATGTCACGGTGAGATTCTCCTTCAAACGTTCGCAAACAAATTGGCAGTTCGCGCGGCGTGTCGGTGCAAAATAGACAGGCAGCAATTGAAAGTATATAAAGGATAAAACTAGGCCGGGAATGAAGCAATAACCATCCATTTGTCCCAATAAATACAAGGATCTGAGCGATTTTATATAAAAACTCGAAGCACGCCCACCCTCCGTCGTCACCCTCTTTAATTTCACCAAATGTTTATTTATTCGAACAAACAGTCGACAGGGCAGTTCGTTTACACATTCCTACACTTTCATATATACGTGTATTGATATTTTATTGTGTCCTCAGGTTTCTAGATTCGTCTGTAGACAATGTTGACCTGTTGCTTTGTCGTTTCTTTTTATTGTCATTATCAAGCCTGAAGGTAGGTTGATTCAAACCGTTTGTAGTCAGTACGAAATTGTCATTTGGGCCATCATTTTGAACGATTATATGCATGTTGATCATACAACTGGTTCTTGATGCTCTAGCTCTATTTCTTTTACATTTAAAACGAAACATTTTAATCCATCTAGCGTTTTTGAGCATAAAGGCCATAAAGGGTCATCACTGAGAACTCCTTTATTAATACTGTCAAGTTTTCGAACCCTCAATAACTTTCTTTTAATTGACCACTTTTTACTTCATAAACGTTCGTCCAAGTCATTATGGGGCTTATAATGATCTACAAATGCTACAGCTTGTATCCAATGGATGTACGGGTCAGCCAATTTTTTCATTATCATTACCGTGTTCTACCTCCATAATGGTTATTGATATTGCTTTTCAATTTATTTTTGACACAAAAAAAGTGTTTTGTTTTTAATATGTTACTATACTTAGGTAATTATAATCTAAAATCTAAATTACCGGAAATATAAATCTTTGTTTTAAGGTTATTTTTTATTTTATTTTATTTTCACACGTCTTATATTTTGATATTTGTCTCCCATCACACCAAGAAAACAATTAAATATTGTTATGAGACGCAGAAGTGGTGAAGGCATACTTACAATATAATTATATCCAGGACACATCACACATCTCTTTCACTCAAGTATGCATATGAAATTACAATGAGGCGCACAAAGGAAGCAATTAAATTGTCCAAAAACATTACTCGAGCAAAAGCGTTTATTTCGTCTTCACCTTTGAGCCGTACATAACACCAATTAGATTTTCCGCTTGGCCGCGTGGAAAAACATACTCCAAAGGATTTAGGAACATACGACGGGGACTTGGAGGGATCAGAGAAAGAAACTGCGAACAGGAGTCGCGAAGATTCGACACGATAGAATTTTAATGGGAATTTCATTACTTGACGACATTTTTTGGCCGTTTGGCTGAGTGGATGTGAGTCTTTGTAGGGCCACTAATAATAAATTGTTAGTCGTTTAATATAAGGTGTCAGTATGCCTTTGAGGGAACAACAATTTTGTTTCAAGTTTTACGTTTATTGGTGATCGAAATTAAAGTGGTCCAATTATAGCTCCCTGGAGAACTGTTCTCCATTCGACTATGTGAGTATGTAGCGTGTCCTCAATACATTTTACAACGACTGGACGTTTAATAACTTATACCAATAACCGGGTCATATTAAAAAAAAAATAGATTGGTTATTCATTTTAGTTGTGTTTATAATTTATTCTACATCATACTTATCACATTACATTTAAGACTTATTTCATCGACCGAAATCCTACAAGTTACGACGCAACTTAAGTATTTAATGTTTTCGTGACGCTGAGAAATATATTTTCTTTGTCCAGTATATATTTCGATTGCCAGTTCACCAGGAATTTCAGATTGAGTAAAATATATTTTGTTCAATCTTCTGTAAACACGGGAGCGATAAATTTGCTTCAAATTCATAAAGCTTCAGAAAAACACGGAAGAAAAGTCGACAGCAGAATTCATTAATTTTATCAAGTGAAACTCAACATTTATTATATCATTTCGTTCTGTAACCAAGCTTTGCTTGTCTCCAATTTTATCAGCTTGCTGGTTGTAAACTATTATCTAAGAAAAAAGAAGTCTTGAATCAACAGCTCATACTTATCTACTTAAAATGTAGCTGCAGTTTGTTACATAATGTGAATGTTATATTTAATGTCCAACTAATATAAGCGCTTTGAAGCACAGCTCTCTATATAAGTTTGACTTGGGCATTTAATAATATGACTGTATCGAGTGGCATTTATCAAAGCTATAAAGTGACACCATTAAGCTGATCCATCGTGGATGAGATCTCGTATCATTTTTATGTCACGGACATTAAATCCGAAGCCCTCGGAGCCTTCTGCGCGAACATTGAAAAAGTCCAAGTGCCTAAAGAAGTTATGGACCATTAATACAAGAGTGAACTGGAACGGTAACTGCCTTCTCATAAAATCGATGAGATTCTGGACACTTGCTAAGCTGATTAAAATGTTGACTGTAAAATTTTCTTTGTATCTTCACTAAAAACCAATGCAATTGTGCAAGCAAAAAGTGACCACTCAAAAATAGAGGAGCGGAAGATCAAATTTTTAATGCGAAACGATATTGATAGACCGAAACTTGTCGTGACTGATGCAACTTAGTTCATATCGCTCGACGCTCGATAATGAAGTGTTGGAACTTCCCAACTTCAGCCCATTAAGACATAGTTGGTAAGCGACCCCTCGAGAAACCCTCTGGACAACGGCTGGCGACTTTGCACCTCCACTTGCATACCTACTTCCAAAGATTACTCGACTAGATTCTTTAGGAAAGTTTTAAGTGCGATTTGGAATTCTATGATGTTTATCTTTCGTGATGGTATTTGTGGTCTTAGCGATCATTGGTTCATTTATAGTACGTATCTTTCATTTTTATTATTGTTAGGCACAATAGACATACGATACATATTTTGATTTTTAGTTTATTTAACTTAAGGTTCATCCTAAATACTCAACATTTCAAAAATCCTGGCTGTTTAAGCAGCAATTTTTCCTTTGTGCCTACAGAATTCTAATCCTACCACAAATTCTTCATTAAATATCACCTTTAACTCCCCTAAACAATGCGTTTGAAATTATACTGGGGCTGGCAGTTTTAAAATTCCACGGAACGCAACTGACTGGTCTCACAAAGCAGGATATGTTAAGCGCTCATGCCATTGAATTATGCAACAAAAACGCGCTCACCGACACCGCCTGAGACGCCGGAATAACATTTTAAACAATGCATTTCATACATGCCGCGCTCCACACAACCACCACCCTTATAACCTACCTGTACACAGAGCAGTGTATATGCGGCAGGGGGAAACAATCCCCCTTTGGAGATCAAAAGCAGTGTTTCGGTGAACATCTCCACTCCAAGTCGGTTCTGCGTCTCTTTTAATTTTATAGCTGTTAGACATTTTAAAGGAGGCAATTAGAGGATGGTTGTGATGGGCGATTAGCGTTAACCATATCGTTGCGTATCTGACTGGCGGCTCGTTACGCCGGGGCTATTGTTCGAGTCTTTTAGGTGGATTTTTTCGACGATGAATATCCAATTTTCCCGGAGCATAACGTCAGCAGTTTGATTGTCCGGCTTTAGGAGACAGGGATTTTCAATTGATAAAGGATATTTTTATCCGATAACAATTTCAATGTTTTTTTACTACAGAAACGTAACGATTTAGTTATTATATTTTTTTTTTAATTACTATTGTTAAAATTGTTTTTGGTAGGTATAATTTTTTGGGTGACACGCTGATTGCTTTAATAATAAGTCATTATAGCAAAAATATCTTAATAACTTGGTCTATATGTATTTTTATAAAATGCATTTCTTAACATTTTCGTATTGTCTCTCTTTTTACAAGCTTTTATTTAACTTGCCATGTGTGTAGCGGGCGAAATCTTGCAACAGAATTTTAGTTCCTCTCAACCGATTGAGCTAACGTTTGGAACACATAATTATGTCACTTCGATGACAATGCAATAATATAGTACTGTGGAGGTGGTCTCATGATGTAGGTACTGCAGACCTATATGATATCCAGGGTCTCATAATGGAGTTGGGAAGTTGTCATTATAAAAGCTAGTTTTGAAAAATGATTTTCTATATAAAACTTATTTAAAGGAAACGGCAGACGCCCATAGCACGCTGGGCTTCAGATTGTGTATGTCGGTACAGATATGAAATTAGTTTGGTGTATTTCATTTTTTATTTGTTTTTGTACGTGATTGGGTTAAAGAGAAATCTTCGTATTTGTGACAGTTAGGTTAAGTATAGTGTGAATGATCCAATGAAGTACAGCCCGACTAATGAGTTCTCAATTCAAAGGTTTTAGTTGCTGTCGACATGATATTCTGTGGAGGCACGCGCCAGCCAGCATGCACCCGTTTTTGTTTTATTGGTTTTTTCAAAATGTCAACGGCATAATCATTTTATTTCTTATTTATTTCGAATTTTGATTCCAATTCTTAATCTCTAAGATAAATTAGGCAAAGAACAATTAAAATATATTTTTATTTTTGGTTAGGCTTTTATTACTGTACCATATCAAGCCCAAAACTACCAACGTCGTTTAGACGCAAAGTTGATGGTACATGACTCTTCGTGGGTACTAGAATTTTAACTCTTCGTTATAAATCTGCTTTGACAATGATCAGAAGGAATCGTGCAATGCTAATTTTTTTATGTGCGAGTTCATAACCTCGAGATTTTTTTTCAGCTTAAGTGATCTGTTTTTTTTTTTTTTTTTTAATAAATAAGTAATCTTTATTGCTTATGTAGGAGACAACCATAATTAAACTCACTTATCAACTAATCATTACAGATAATAAAATCCACATCACAAAACTTTAAAATTTTTGAGTAATGCACTAGGGTAAGTTTAGATACATGTAGGTAGGTACAATTAAATAGTTATTGTGGATGGAATATTGTGGATGGAAATAGGTTGTAGGTCTCGGTTGTCATCAGACTGATTCTCCCTATCCCCCGTACTAGTAATAAACTGTATCACGAGTGGATAGTTTCCTCGTCCTCAGAGCAACAAATTCCCTCAACTTTATTCACACTATCATCCAAAGTATGATAAGTCTTAAATTGTATTAACTAGATGCTGATGTTGAATTATGGTATGCGCAGTAGTGTGTGTGGGTGCGCAGTAGTGGATCTGTTGATCAAAGATCTCTAAGGAAAGAAAAAAAAATGTTGGTTGTTTTTTTGTTTATAATCTTTTTCAGCATTTTCCCGTCTTTGTGTAAAGATGGTCCACTTCACGGTCTTCGATTAAAGTTATTTAACTTCTTCCGATTGCTTCTTGATAATATCCTATCAACAATCTTATCCTAGATTATGTACAATCTAGTGACTCAATGTACGGTGCACAATTTTCTTAAGGCATACCGCAATATATAAATATGCTTTCCTTTTTCAATCAGTCCCAGGATTTCGGGTCAGTTCGCTTGGTTGGCGAGCGGCGGAGTACGGCATCCTTGTATTTTATTGGTTACAAAGAAATACAGATGTATTTTTTTCTTTCTTTATATAATATAAAAGGGATTTTTGGCTTCTCTTTGAATTGATGTTTGATGCCTAAACAAAATATGGATTGGTGTTTGATCTTAGTGGATCTGGATAATACTATTAATGAAATCTTACTTGTGTGAACTGTGAAGTAAGATTTTACTAAGCGCTCTGGTGTGGCATATGATCACAATGGCTCTGGTGTGACGACGGAGAAGAGACACGATGCACCGATTGTCTATGCCAACAATAACAGTCGTTGTTCAAAACGATCTGTATCCGTAAGTCCAGTATTATAGTGCATTTCATATAAAAGGTCCCTTCGTCACTTATAAGTTGGCTGCCCTGAATGTAATTATGTTACATCGTTTTTAGCGGTGTTAAAAGTTTTCTTTCAGCACCAATTCTCATTCACCCCTTTTTAGCCGACCGCGGTGAATTCCAAAGACTTCACCGCGGTCGGGTAAAAGTCAGTATAAAGTTGTGTGACGATTACAGCAGATACGTATTGATCGCCTACTGTATGTATAGTGTTTCATATAAGAAGTTATTTGACGCTTTGTTGGCCGCCCCGAATATCAATACGTTACAACGTTTGTTGGAAAAAACTTCCAACAAACGTTGTAACGTATTGACATTCGGGGATTTCAGTACCAATTCTCGTTCGTCACTTTTTAGTGTCCTAGACATTACTAGGTATCTAACTGTACTAATATGATAAAGCTGAAGAGTTTGTTTGTTTCGCTAATCTCTGGAACTACCAGTCGGATTCGAAAACATCTTTTTGTGTATGATAGCCAGTTTCATGAGAAATAGTACCTATAGGTTATTTGATATCAAGCTGCGACCCTTAGGAGCCGAGCAACGGGGGAAACAGCTAGTAACACAAAAATCTACAAAAAACATAAAACTTTAACACCTAGAACAAACAACTGGTCTTTGTGGCCTTTGTTTCTGTCTCTAATGGGAAATATTGCTGTTACATCATATTTTGTATCATCTGCACATCTTATGAGTTCACTCTATTTTTGATGTCTTTTCGCACCGTTGTTCCAGAACATGGGTGCAAGGAGTTCCGGTGTAAGCAGCGCGAGTTCTGCGTAGACCGGGACCTGGTCTGCGACGGGGTGGACCACTGCGCTGACGGCTCCGACGAAGACACCGCCGCGCTTTGCCCAGGTCAGTCCGACCCTCAGTCAAGGGCCGATCTAGCCTTTGAGACAGACGGTCACGTAATCGAGGACCAGCCAGGACAAGCTTCAAATAGTAGTAGTAATCAGAGGTCGACCATTGATCGACATAGGCCCAGCCCAGATGGGAGTCATGACACTCATGACCTCCTCCTGGATCCACCCTTGCCCGCAGTGAAGCATGGGCATTCCAATAGACCACTGCAATGGGTTCAATGGACTCTTGTCATATTCGTAATATTAGTATGCAAATAAAATTAATAACATTTTCTTTTTCTTCCATTTAAGGGGCGGTGCAGACGACAGACTTTTTGTGCGATCGACTGTGCAGCGCTTTGCAGCGTTCGAACAATCTGCGAAACTTTGTGAAGTACCCCTATCATGAGTTTTTTTGACGTATAGTTTCGTTAATGTAAGCATATTTTGAATCTAAAATACAGCAGTCCTGGAACATTTTGATAAAATTTTATATAATTTGCACATTTTAAAAAATACAAAGAAATTAATTTAGTACTTAATTCACATAAATATTGTGTAACAAACGTATATTTTCAATTCAAAATATGCTTACGTTAACGAAACTATACGTCAAAAAAACTCATGATAGGGGTACTCGGTACAGATAGTTCGAGCGCTGCAAAGCGCGGCAGACTCGATCGCACAAAAAGTCTGTCGTGCGTCGCCCCTCAAGTTGTATTTATTTATACATTTATTTTGTTATTTTGTTTTAATTTATATAATTTTTATTACCTTTTTTTAACATCAGTACTTTTTAGCCTGAAGCACAGGTTCAACCTGTTCCAGGCATACCAAACGGTGCCTTATTTTTATATTATTGTAAATTGTGTTTTATTTTTTCTGAATAAATGTTCATTATTTTTTGTTTATTTTTTTTATTTACCGCACCGCATTGAAGCATTGTTGTTAATGGCGCACCGATGTTGTTTGTTTTATTTAATAATAGTCTTACTTTTGACCGCCATCACGCCTGATGTTAAGCAATGATGCGGTCTACGATGGAGCACACTTGCCTGGAAGAAACCAATTCACTCGACTTGAAGATACCCTGCCTGTCTAGTTTGCGAACGTTCGAGGGAGAAAGTCACGGTGAGATTCTCCCTCGAACGTTCGCATACAAACTGGCAGTTCTCGCGGTGATATCACGCGGCGAGTCGCTACAGTATAGACCTCAGATCATAGAAACAAGGAGATGTGCCAAGGCGCTATTGAGCTTGATGCCTGATCTTGAGCAAAATGCTCATATTAAAAACGTACGCGCTGGCGACGAACCAAACACGATCGATGGTATAAATACAGTGTTTTAGTTTAGTGCTAGTGTTGAGTGACGATTAACAGTATTAGATTGAGGGTGTGCGGAATGTTCAATGCGTGGGAGATCTTTTTATTCACAAGGAGCGCTTAATTATGCGCGTAATTGTGTCGAAAAATGTACTAAAAGTGGCATCAGTTGTTCCGGTACTAATTTGCTATGATGGCATATCTCCTTGTTTCTATGATCTGAGGTATAGATACTAGACAGGCAGATTGTAACTATCGGGGAACACGCACAACGAAAGTGAAGTTTCAAAGCTTTTCGTTCGGGTTTTTGATATATCGACCATGAACCGATAGCGCTGCTGAAATTCAAACCTTAGAGGAATAACTAACATGGAGGGAATGCAAAAATAGCACAACTTTCTACTTAATCGAGTCTCCTCTCACTTAAGATACATCTAGCGTGACAGAAAGAGGCAGTCATATTAAGGTTCCGTACCTCAAAAGGAAAAACGGAACCCTGACAGGATCATGTCGTCTGTCTGTCCGTGGCAAGTCCGAGGCATCTGCGCATAGATGGCGCCACTAGGAGATAATATCTCCTAGTGGCGCCATCTATGACATATGACATATTATGTCACACATGTCATACATGTATACATGTCATGTCATACATGTCACATATGTCATACACTATGACATATTATGTCATAGTGACATCTTGCTCACAGATGGCACTCTCAATGGCGCTATTGCATATTCCTAATGGAATATTTTATTATTTTTAATTACATAATTAAGTTTGCACGGAATCCTCAGGGCGCGAGTCCTACTCGCATTGTCCGGTTTTTTTGCACTCCCTCCATGTTAGTTATTCCTCAAACTTCAAACCGCATGCAGATAGACTGGGTGGTAATGTTGTTGTGTTGCGCCAGAGAGCGGCGGCGCGGGCGCAGGCGGTGCGTGGGTGGCGGCGTGCGCCGGCGCGGCCGCGCTCCTGGCGGCGCTGGCCGCCGCGCTGGCGTGCTGCGCCTGCCGCCGCCGCGCCGCCAGCCAGCAGCGCACACGGCTACATTGTGAGTATAGCCACTTCCAACACAGTAGTGTGCCTAGAGGGCAAGCCAGCAAGTTTTTTCGACGTTAGACGGTATTTATGTTAAGTTTTCATGAATTTAAGTGAGTTGATGTCGTTATTATAGCAATATTACACTTAAAATCACTTAGGGGCCGTCCATTAATCACGACATGATGCTCGAAAGGGAGTTCGGAAAAAATCACGAAATATCACAATATGATGTTATATCAAGTCTCATATAAAAAAAAAAAACTGTAGGTATTTAAAGATAATATTCTAAAAAAAATTAAGATAACTAGTACCAAAATAATACACGTGATCTTGGGTAGGGGGGGAGGGGTTAGTTAAAAACCTCACCCCGTATCACCAGGGGTGAGGGGGGGGGGCAAAGGGTTGCTAAAAAACATCACGTGATTAATGGACGTCCCCTTACATTCATGAAAAATGAACTTAAATGCACTCTAAAACGAAAAAAATGTGTCGGGCTTGCCTCTAGGCACGGTACTGTTCCAACCCCACAGTAATCTAAATATAATAAGTCAATACAAGTCGCAAAGGCGCCTGACCTTGTCGCCGCTTTCGAGCAAAATACAGGAGGCGATCGATGTTTAAACGCCAACCGCCTCATCGAGACCGCACGTTTGAAAATGTGACGTATTTGAACGAAATTAAGTTTATATTGCATTGGATGCTTTGACATTGACTGCGAACCGGCGACACGCTTCTGAGAGTAAAATGTAGTAGATAACATTTCTATTGACTATTGACTTATTAAGATTTATGTGGTCAGCCCTTTGTTATTTTCCGGTAATGCCCTAGGATCAGCTAATAAAAGACCTTTGAGAGTGTTACAATTAATGTTAAAATAATATTTCGCAATTATATTTATTAGGATGAGTACTGTACCCCTATCATGAGTTTTTTTGAAGTATAGTTTCGTTAACGTAAGCATATTTTGAATTTAAAATACAGCAGTTCTGGAACATTTTGATAAAATTTTATACAATTTGCACATTTTAAAAAATACAGAGAAATTATTTAAGTACCTATTTAATTTATATAAATATTGTGTAACAAACGTGTATTTTCAATTGAAAATATGCTTACGTTAACGATACTACACGTCAAAAAAACTCATGATAGTACGGGGTACTGTTCTCAAGAGGTAATTTCATAGTCACCTTTAACGACACACATAGAATCGGGCTTTTTCTGCCGGGAAACACACGGTACAGCCGTACAGCCATATTGACAACAAAGACAAATGCTTTAGCATTTGTGACCCCGCAGAGGCACTCCTGCGCATCGATGCTGCTTGTCTCTGGCGCTGTCTGGGATACAAGTTGATCCTGCTCTACCTCGAACTAGCAACGCATACCTACCAGGCGTACCGATTTCCATTGGGGGGAAAAGTTACAGACTTCAAATAAACCCTTTGAAACATTCATAAAAACAACTAGTCTAGGGAAATGCCATTCAATATAGGGCATAGGGCGTCGAACTGTTGTTTTGGTGTAAAGTCTGTTTGCTCATTTAGTGTCGCCTTTCAAATGTACCGTCAAAGGAGCCACTGCCGTCGTCAAAGGCGCCGCTGATGTCGTCAAAGGCGCCGCCACCGCCGTCAAAAGGCACCGACGCCGCCGTCAAAGACACCTTTGAAATGCGATACTAATTGAACGAACGGACTATACCCAATAAATAAATAGTATGTGAGGCAACGTTAAACGTTTTTTGTTGTGCGTGCAGTGCAAGAGTTGGCGAGCAGTAACGGCGGCGGCGGGGCGGACAGCGGGGCGACGCGGCTGCCGGGAAACCCTCCGCCCCCTGCGGGCCCGTGCGGGGCGGCGCGGGCGGGCCGCCTGCGGCGGGCGGCCTGAGCGCCGCGCCGCACAAGGACGAGTGGTTCGTCTAGCGGCCCGGGGCCCGCAGGGGGGGGCCCGCCCGCCCCCGGCCAGCCAGTGTTACTCTATGTAAATTTATCGATATGACATTAAACATTTTTGGCTTATCGTTGGTATGTTATTGGGTTGAATTCGCCGACCCGGATCCTCATCCTTTGTTTGTATACACGTTGTAATTCTGCGACTATTCATAGATAATATAGAATAATTATTGTAATCGTCAAATAAATAAGTTTTTTGGTATGAGTTTTGAAAATTGCTGTTATTCCTACCCTTTTAGTTGTGTAGATAAAACATAAAAAAGGCGATGCCTGCCAGCTCGCCGGGCTCACTATCAAGTTGGCAATACTATTACGCACTTGACACGGTGCTGCCGGGTGCTCTCGCTGGTCTCAGTGGCGTAGGTATTTAGTATTTACCCTAGTGCCATGGGAGCCATGGCCAGGGGCGGCCGACTGTGAGGGGCGGCATAGCCGACTTTCACGCCGCCCCTTGCGCCCATCTTTTTACGGAACTCTAAACTGTGCGTAGTCCGACACGCACTTAGCCGGTATTTTCGATAATTTATGGGGCCGCAAACCTTATCGGCCCAGGGCGCCAAATTTTAAAATACGCCACTAGTCTTACATCAAAATAAATGATCTCGAATTAGATGCGCATCTATAACCCACAAACTATGCCATTCGCAGAGCTTCTTGATCATGCTGGTCACACCACTGCATACAGATAATTAATACAACGTGTAAGAGAATAAGCGACAAACCTCAGGACCATTAGGTAGATATATTCGTTAATATGAGCAACTTTACTATAGGACCAATGCTGTAATCACAAAAAATACAGCTGTTCTCGTTGTTCTAGTGAAAATAGCTGTGGAAGCCTGCCCCGTTAGTGTACTTAGAGGTCGTAGACGCAACTGTTAAGTCGGGTCCCGAGTTTGAGCCCCGGGACAGCAGAGTACAATAATTTCAATTGAGAAGAAGGAAATAGGTTGTCGTCTTCGTGGGATCCAATAATCAGGAAGTATTCGCATCGTGATTTTTCTTCATGTGTTTCCGCTGAAACTGTTAAGGTCCCATACACGAGGCATGGGTGGGCCAATCATTTAGGTAGTCAAACGATTGATCGAAGATCGCAACAGACGGCAGTTACACTGATAAATCGTCCGATCACATCGTGTCCGCCACATTGCCACACAGGAAGAATAAGATGGATCATCGATACGACCTGGCTCTGCAGTCTCGACTCGACATAGATAACGACCGAAATCGGTTGCTATCTATGAAAAAATCTATGGAAAAATACGGCGGAACAACCGATTTCGGTCGTAAAGCGATCGCTATCTATGTCGAGACTACAGGCCCTGGTCGTTACGATAATCGCCTCATGTATGAGACCCAGCCCCGGATCTTGAATCATTTCGAGGCAGGGCAAAAACTGAAAAATGCCGCCCCTGCCTGAGAATATTTTTTTACCTCATCATTTCAGCCATAGCATGCCCACTGATGCTGATGGACAATACCTCCCCCAAAGAACGCCACAACGACCGGTCTAACGCTGCTCTTTGCGATTACTGCGCTTGGTAGATCAATACACTATATATCTACTCAGTGTATTCGTCTACCAAGCTTGAATTTGCCGCCCTCAGAATCTGCCGCCCGGGGCACGGGCCCCGGCTAGCCCGCCCCCCCCCCCCCCCCTAGATCCGGGGCTGATGGGACCTTTAGCATTGTGTCGGCTACGTAAGTTACGTTTCACAAAACCAAACGCGGGTAGTTAGAGACAACATCCGCCACTCGACGATGCCACCCACATTATAAAATTCAGTCTTCTCGTGACCACGGTCGGAACTTGACGTTGAACGTCGGGTTAAGTCAAAATACTGTGATAAATTCAGATAAATTGACATTAATTTAGTTTGTGCGTGAAAAGTAATTATTTTTGGGGGAGGGGCCGGAGAAGTGGGGAGGGGGGCTTAGGGCTTAAATCTAGATCCAGGACGCATGGCAGCCCTTATTTAGTAGGTATCATAGACTTTGGTAATCGGGTAGAGCGTCGAACGTGGTTTATAGAATGGTAACCGGTTGTGGCTACGATTTACATATTTTATGTATTTAAATGGAAAGGTATTGAAAAGTAAGAAGGGACAATCTACAGACCACTCTTTCTAGCTCACATTATGTTCCGTAAGAAATATTGGGGCATTTTATATTTTTTACCACTCCGCAAATTAGCCTAGCCGCCGCCGATAGCTGCTTCGAGCGCCATCTGTGGTCACTAGACCGAAACAGTTTCACCACAAAACAAGAATAATGTTTGGACAAAAAAGATGGCGTGGAATTTCTTGTATATTAACTACTAAGGTAGCAATATAAAATCACTTATTTTATGGTAAATATTAATTCATTTTAATAAAAAAACATGACTGAAAATATTAACAAATAGTATAGAACAGAAATGTAAGTTAGTAAGTACCTATGTCATTATATCAGTGCCATCTAGCGCGGAGTAGCGGTACTACTCAAAACCAGTTTTGTAATAGAGAGCTTTGGACTTAGAAAAAGCTTTTAAAAACATAACATGTTTTAAATCAATTTGTTGAATGAAACCTAACGTAATATTTGTATCTAAATTCTTTTACAATGTCGAAGGAATAAATTCTAATATCTGTTGTTTGGCATCCTAAAAGTGTATTGTTGTTGTATTGCAATTATATTGTTTTCATGGGTTCCTCGGCCTGCCGCCTGTGACCGGTTCGTGTCAAGTCTCGGCTAAGCCGACCGGCCGGCACGTCATGCGTCAGTCGACCACAAGCTTTCTGTGGTTGTGGTGTAACGCGCATGCTTATTTGCGTCCTCTCGTATTTTATTTCGTGCGTAAACATAAAAACTTTTGTGCTTTTCTACAAACTTTGTTTTAAAACCAACTGTCTATGTGAAACGTTGTGTAGCACGTAACATTAATGTACCTACTGTGTGATTTTAATTAAAATTTAAAAAGTGAGTGCTTGATCGTCATTTTTAGATAAAAAAGTTGTTGTTTGGAACAGAATCTTCGTGTTTTGGTTGTGAAGTGTGATGTTAGGTACTTAGGATGCGGTGGGGTTGGCTCTGGCTGACGCTGCTGGTGACGGCCGTCACCGCCAAGGGGAAGAAACATCGACATCATAAACCTGGTGAGTCGTGCTGGTGTTTATTTTGGATAAGGTTAGATTTTGAAGTAGGTAGGTACCTAGGTACTACGTAGGTAGGTACCTTTTTTGCTAATTTCAAGCTAGAAGGATTTTTTTCCTAAATGGCATACTTATACGGTAACAGGGAACTCGCTATAGGTACCTACCTACTTTTGTAGTGAAAATGGTACCTAGTTATTTACCTCACTATAAAAAGGAATTTCTGCTGTCTCCATTAGAGCATGTTGACCACAGAAATAGGTAGGTACCTACCTATCTTTAACTAAGTTTTAGGTAGTTACCTAGAATGCTAAAGCTAATGTACAACTACCTACCTACTACACTACGCCAACTACGCACAATAATATAAAGGATCCATCTTTATATTTACTGGTTGTGATAAGACTCTTCACAATTAAGTATGCGCATTTAAATTCGTTACCTATAATAAGGTACAAAATACACAGAACAAAGCGGGATTTTGAAACTTCTTGAGTAAAAAAAGCGTGATTCTTTTGTCGAAAGCGGGACATTCAGCAGTTTATTTTCTATTTTTTACTACCTACCTACCTAGTAAAAAATAAAAAATAAACTGCTGAATCTCTACCTAGGTAGGTACTTATCCTTGTATTTGAGTTTCTAATTATGTTTACAATGATGATAGATATATGTATAGCCACCGAAAATATATTCTTTACTATAAAAACCGCCGCGGAGCACCATCGCTTAATACCTACCCGAAAAGCGGGACTGAGCCTGTCCCGCGCGGGACATTTCATTTTGGGGCTAAAAATCGGGACGTCCCGCCAAAATCCGGACGACTGGCAACGCTGGTAGGTAGGTACCTACCTACCTATTTTCGCTAGGGCTTCTTAGCGGCGTGCGGCGATAAAAATTTAGGATTTTCAAGCAGCTTCGACGCAAAACTTAGGAGCAGTTTTTCTCTACTTAAACCGTGTTCTTTCAAACGAATTCTTTCCCTATAGGTTGTAATACTTAGCTAGCTTGATAGGATAGTACATAACACCTGCTAAGTTATGTACTATTTATTTGTAGGTAGGTAGGTACCTCAGATCATAGAAGGTAGGTAGTAGGTACTCTACCTAGGTCTACAAATCGAGAAAACCGCTATAGGATATAAGAAAAATTAGACAGTTTAAACCAGCGACTTAATGACGAAATACACTATCGTAATAGATTTAATTTTGATCGTTTCCAGCAAAGCCTGATGTAAACTAATTAAATGTTCAATTAATTAGTCTTGCGGGCAGCGGTGTCAGTTACACCGTCAGGCGGAGGCAGGGCATGCCGGTTCCTTCTCGGAAGCGATGCCTATCTACATATCTATCGACACACGTACCTACCCAAAATCCCGTACACCCGGACTCTTAATGAAGCCAGAATACCTATACTGTACTGAAGCTATGTTTCAAGCATAGGACCTACATAGTCAGTCAAGTCCTCGTGTTGAGGGAGTCGGCCATAATTTACCACACGGGCCCAGAAAGGGTTAAATCTAGCGGATGTTGACGACTTCGATTTTGGTTCACTCACGATGTTACCCTTCAGTTTTTCACATGTAACAAATTGCACGAAATTTAATGCACCCCTATTGGAGGGGGTTAGCAATCAACATGAAAACTAGTAGGTAGGTACCTACCTACATAATGTCCAACACGCCACTGCCAGTATCTATACTATACTATTATAAAATTGTAAAAAAGCTATGTCTGTACGTTGATATATTCCAGAAAAAATAGTGAAGATAGGGTACTGGGACGTAACCATACCCAAAATGATTTTTTTTAGAATTTTTGTCTGTTTGTCTGTTTGTGCGCGCATCACGCAAAAAGTACTGAACGGATTTTGATGTGGTTTTCACAGTTCGATAGCTTGGGGTCCAACTTAAAATCTAAGCCACGTTTCATCTAATTCCGGTGGAATAAACCAGAGATACAGCTTGACCTCTTGGTAGTACTAGCCACCCTGCACTACGGAGGTCATTTAAACTGGTCATTTCATTGTCCACGCGGACGGAGTCGCGGGCAAAAGTCTAGTTGTTTTTATAAATAAACTTAGAGGAGAACGAGTTCCTTGCTGGAACCGCACGCTACACGGCCACTACGTTGGTAGGTAGTTCTAAAGGTGGGTATAGGGGAGCCGGGGGGAATGAGAGTCAGTGGGCAATGAGGGTCAATTCAAAAAGAAATGAACCTAAAGCATTACAGAATACGGCTATGTCGCACGGGGTTTAGCTCGGCATCCCTCCCGCACTCCCCAATACGCCGACCCGCTAGTCAAGCTCGCGTCACCGATACTGTACAATCCGTGACCGGGAGCGACACACGAGTCACAGGGGAGGGGCCGTTGTAAAATTTCCGAAATTTTGATCGAAAACGTGAGTATCTATATTTGTTAATTTTACGAACAGAATAATCTTAAAATGTAGTACTAGAACTAAACTTATGTTTCGTTCATTCCTTACCTTCATTCCTTACCTCCTTTACTTTCATTTCCCTTACATGTGGGTAATTGGAGTCAAAACTACTTTTTTGTTTCTTAATTATCATTATGTTTATGTTAATGATAGTCAAAAAAGACTTATATATCTTGATACCTGATTAGTTTTTAAAGATTAGTAAATATGAAAAAAATATAAGACTGATCATTTGTGATTACAATAATGACTTTTCCTTAAGTGACTCCCAATTCCCCCATCTCCCCTACTGTTCTAGATGGGGCAAATCTTGGTGGAATGATTGCCAAGAAAAAGGCGAAGGGAATGTAACTTCTGATAGGATGTCGCGTTGACGACATTACACCATGGGCTTACCCAGGATTTGCTTGGGGCTACCCTCAAATCATTCTATGGGTCTTCCCCTAAGCAAATCCTTACTTTTGCTAGTAGTAGTAGGTAGGTACTTATCAAAAATACTACCTATTTTATGGCTATAATCTACAAAACTTATTCCAGCAATAAATAGGTACCTAATATAGTTTTTGTAACGTAAACAAAATGATTAGGTTCCTACTTTATTTTGGCCACAAGCCAGGGTGCAATTGCCCCACTTGCCCCACCCTGCGTACGCGCATGCATCACACCTACGTCCGACTGCTACAGGATGGAGCTGGGCCCTAATTCTGCTATTGCAATTGTGCCTACGAATGGTGTCATAATGACATCATAACTGTCAAAACCTAAGCGGTCATTGGCTTAGAGTAAGACTATCTCTTTCGTCATTGGTCAAAACGATGTCATTGAGAGACCATTCTGACACGATTATGACAATTGTATTAGCAGACTTGGGGCCCTGGATAGCATCCAAAAAAGCTGGCCTATGCCCAACTGTGGAGTAGTGGAGGCAGGTAATCAAATTTTATGATGATGGATATCCTGTAGGTTTTCACGTCTAGTCACATTCATATAGCCAGGGTGTAAGAACACTGTAACACAGTATAGCGGACGATCTGGGCCCCAAGTCTGCTAATGCAATTGTTATAATCGTGTCAGAATAGTGTCTCAATGGCATCGTTTTGACCAATGACGAAAGAGTTAGTCTTACTCTAAGCCAATGACCGCTTAGGTTTTGATAGTAACGGTGTCGTTATGACACCATTCTTACACTATTCAAATAGCAGAATTGGGGCCCTGTTCATGTGCTGGCCGCTTTCTAGACTAGAATAAAATATGTCCGAATTTCAAAGAAAGTTCTTGTCTTTGGCTGGCGGTAATAAAGTCCATGATAGATTAGTCTTTGTGTGGTCGAACAAAGGGGCGCTGTCCAACGAAAGTTCCGGACCATTGACTTTGATTGCTTAGGAATACTTAAGTTGTAATGTGACATAGTAAATGTTGGAATGTTGAGGAATATTGATTCGAAATATGACGTGCATTCGAAATATGCGCTCTCCGCTTCAATACGCTTCGACGCGCTCCGTCAAGCAATCGTATTCTCTTCACCTATGGGTAGAAAAGGTGGTCTGATCTTTTTCTTTGTGCTCACTTCTCATTCACCTTGTCGCTATGTGCTCGTAGGTACCTATGTCATGTATAAGATTACAGAATATCAGGGGGCTTAATCGGCCGCAACCGCCAGGACCAGCTGCTTCAATGTGAATTGCGCCGCGCCCGGTCTAACTAGAGCAGTGGTTCCCAACCTTTTTTTGACCAAGGACCACTTGGAGGATTTTTTCATTCGGTGTTCGCAGGTTAAAAAAAATAATAACTTTGTTTCGCGGACCTTAATTTTATTCTCGCGGATCACCTATTGGGATTTTGGGAACCACTAAACTAGAGAAAGAAAGATAATAGTTTTAATGCGATATATTGCGATATTAAGTCGCGGGTAACAGCTACCTATACTCCATTTATTATAACATTAGACAAAAAACGGTTATAACTGTTTCGTTATTTGGATGTAGGTGTCTATTAAGCATCGTTATTTCACGATATATTTATCGCTATGTAATCTATTTACTATTTGCAAGTAAATTTAAACACAAAAACGCAGTCATTACAACAATATAATACAATAACTATCGTTATTTCGCCGTTATTTTTCTAATGCAATGGAGTATAGTAGAAACATTAACGTAAATCGTTATAGCCTGTTATAGCCATAGCCAGGTGAGGCAAAGTTACGTCAAAATCATGTCATAATCATACGAGCAGTTAGTAGGTATCCTGTCAGCTAAACAGAAAACAGGTTGAAATGATACTTATTAGCTACTTATGAAATATCAGCGATTAAATTCTGGTACAGTACCTACCTATCACGTAGTTTTTGTATCAAATCATCACTTAATATTAATTAGTTACTGTGCCCTGATTTCATCCACATGTAATTCAGAATAAAATTAGCCTGAGTTACTCCTTATAGCAGCAGCTATCTACCAGTGAAAGTCCCGCCAAAATCGCTCCAGTCGCTTCGGAATTTACCCGGAACAAACAGACAGACAAACATTGTGAAAATTGTTTTTTTTTTATGTAGGTACCTACCGTACAGGTACAGGTATACAATACAATTCAATAATTTTATTTCAGACAACTTATTATTTAAACATAAATCATCCATACATAATTTAAAAATATTAATTATAATTATAAATAAGATAATAAAAAGGGATAATGGAATCACTGGATCAGGAACGCAAGATGTGTAATTTCGTCCAGTGTTCCATGAACGAGCAGTCAGTGTCCATTCTCCCTGCAATAAGTTGCAGAAAGCTGTTGGGGCTGCCCCGCAAGCGGCGCATCAGAGGCCCTAGACAAGTTACTTTTCTGTTAGCGTTAGCGTCAAACGCTACGGATAAAATGTATGGAAATGACATTTGTGAGTCACGTGACATTTCCGCAGGTAATGTCATTGCCATACATTTTGTGCTTATCGTTTGGCGTGAACGCTAACAGAAAAGCAACTTGTCTAGAGCCTCTGAGGCTCTAGACAAGTAGCTTTTCTTGTCTAGGGCCTCAGGGACGCTATTATTTTTCGATGTATCGCTGCAAAGCCATCTACTTGTGCGTCTGCGAACATACCTGATGCGCTACAAAAGCGCGGCAACCCCAGCATCGACCTGAACGCGTTATTATATTGGACACGCAGGGCATTATAAGTATAATACTTTCACATGCATTTAGTAAAAAACGGTCGGCACAGCGAATCCATCCTCATTTTAAAGATTCGGCAACGTGCGTGTAATTGCTGTCAATCAGGCAATCATCAGGCTATTTGCCACCATTGTAGTATAATACCAGCTATGTCGTCCGTCAGTTATCGCGAGTTGCACTACATAGTACTTGCTAGTTATACATCATTATCATTTTATGGTCACATTGGAGCGTCACTTTATCTCCCGGCGCTATTAATATGCGTACGCGCAGACCGCAGACTCGCCCACTGACATACGAACGACGAGCATCTTCATACTGTTTATGACCTAATTAATTAAATTAACGTCTGCGACGTGTAATAAAAATTTACAATTTCTTTCAACTTTTGCTAAGTAAATAATGTGCCAATTGTATGTCCACATCTAAAGTGGGGGTTCCGTAGATAATACTTACAGATAAAAATATTAATTAACCAGAATTTAGAACTCGATATAATATAATAGATATAAGGTGGATATAAACCATACAACGCTGTATCAATGGATGCTATTTGCATTATTTTATACAGAAAATATTATTAAGTAAGTATAGGGGTTTCGTAGTTGGAAATTGAATTACGAGTTTACGAAAATAATAAATTGCACAAAAGCCTTGAAAAATTTGCTTATGAAAGGTTTTTCAAAATGAATGTGGTATTTTCAGGGTGTCGTAGCCAAATGACAAAAACGGAACCCTTTTCATCCTGTCTGTCTGTCTGTCTGTCTGTCTGTAAGTCCGCCCGTATGTCACAGCCATTTTACTCGGAAACTATTGGCATTTTATAGATCAAACTTCGTAGGTAGATGTCTAAAGTCTTGTGAACTGCCCAGTATAGATTATACAAAAAATATGCGGTCGGATAACTGAATACTTCTTACTACAGAAACCCCACAGTGTGCGTGGTCCGACACAGACTTAGCTCTTTTTTTTTTCTATTGCGATCACTAATTTAATTAAATACACACATAAATGCCGAAACAAAAGTTAAATGGGAACCGTGGCAAAACAAACACTTGTTTAAAGTTCATATTTTTAACACAATATTCTAATAGTAAAGTTAAAAGTTTTTAACGGCATTTCACACTTCGTTGTACCCACGCCACGGTGACTAGTCAGACGTATTGTTGGGTGAGCAGGTACAGGTAGGGTCTTCGGGGAAGGGCTATTGTCTTGTATGATTAGGCCCTATTATGCGGCCGAACTACCCGAGCCGGTAATTATTTACCTACCGTGCCACGAGGCCCTTTTAGGAGCAAAACTGAAGTGGTTCTTAATTAGTTTTGTTGGTAAAACTTTGTTTTACCTTATTGTACCGAAAATTCGGTTGTGAAGAAGTAACAAGAGAGTAAGAAGATAGTACTTAAGGGCCAATGGCTGCATCGTCAGAAAACATTTATCCAAATAATAAAGTTGAGATTTTACGGGTTTTGTATAGAAAATCTGACATTCTGGCGATGGTGAAACCGTAATCGGTTCTCGATAATCTA
Organism: Thalpophila matura; assembly: GCA_948465475.1. Taxonomy (NCBI): domain Eukaryota; kingdom Metazoa; phylum Arthropoda; class Insecta; order Lepidoptera; family Noctuidae; genus Thalpophila; species Thalpophila matura. Next base: position 882,499 of record OX419178.1, read on the forward strand.
AAATACCTGCCTATCTAAGTAATAAAAAGAACCGGACAAGTGCGAATTGAACTCGTGCCTTGAGGGTTTCATACAAACTTAATTAAATGTAGCAGGTACGTGAATAGTTCATCCACAATAAAATATTCCACTAGAAATATGCAATAGCGCCATCTGTGAGTAAGATACCGCTATTACACACTTCTAGTGGCGCCGTCTTTGAGTCTCCACTCGTTTAAGTAAGGGTCCAGACACACGGAGAGACGGACAAGAAAGTGATCCTATAAGGGTTCCATTTTTCCTTTTTAGGTACGGAACCCTAAAAAATACAAAAACATGTGGAATTGTGGGAGATGTTTGCTGCGCCGCGATACTGCAATCATGCGCTTTGGAATCTAGTAGAATGCTTTTAGATTCCCTTGTATCAACAGTGTGTCCATGTCATTTAAATAAACGGTCCGACAGCTTAAAAGCCTCAAATATTATGTTACTTAAGCCGATGATGTTGTTTATTTTTATTCTAAAGTCGTACCATGCCGGACACACGCCCACAATGGTTAAGGTTTAAGAATCAATAAACAAAAATCGTCACGACCACCACTGGGGCACGGATGACTTTGATCCTATAGGACACCGAGTTACTGATTAAAATAATATTGCCGTCTCCTAGAGACCGTTCCAAGTAAGAATTCCCCTAGAAGTTATGTTGGCTGCCCTGAATCTCAATTTATTACAACGTTTTTAACGGTGTTGGAAGTTTTCTTTCAGCACCAATTCACTTTCATCACTTTTTAACGTCCTAAATATTATTATAAAACATAAATCTACAAAAATCACAAAACGATATGACCTAAATAGGAATGACAAGCAGGGGAGCCAACATAACTTCTAGGGGAATTCTTACGTGGAACAGTCTCTACCTGCACGTAAAGCTGTCAACTAAATAACACAGAGACCCTAGACAAGTTACTTTTCTGTTAGCGCTACGGATAAAATGTATGGAAATGACATTTTATCCGTAGCGTTTGACGCTAACGCTAACAGAAAAGCAACTTGTAAACTCCTGTTCTAACAGTGTGACAACGTAATACGGTAGGCATTCATATTTGTTTTATTGTTGCGAAATGGGTATGTTTTCTTTTCTTTAATGCTAATTTACTTATTAGGGTTCCGTACCAAAATGGTAAAAAAGGAACCCTTATGGTGCGACTTCGTCTGTCTGTCTGTCTGTCTGTCTGTCACACCTGCTTATTTCAGCAACTACTTATGCTATCAACTTGAAATTTGGAATAGTTATAAAGAATGCTTGTTTAACTTTATTGCAAATGAAAAAAGTCAATTTTTTTTTTATTTTCATTGCAAAAGGGGCCGGAGTGGGGGTCCGAATTTTAAAGTGAGGTTACTATGTCAAGTGATATATCATATGAAAGGGCTTGATCTGCACATTTCAAAATATATTTTTATTTTATGTTTCACAGTTTTCGACATATGATGAAAAATGTCCAAAAAAATACCATTCCTGCCCCTTATCTCCGAAGTTTGCGGGGCGAAAAATCTGAAATCATTAGAGTTGATAGGAATTGACCCAAATATGGCACCAAAAATAAAACGATGTTCCTAACTAGTACAGTTTTTTCAAAATCATCAAAATTTCTTCACAAACAAACTTAGTTATGCAGTCTGGATTTTTTCACTTTATACGTCCAAAAATGATACGGAACCCTTGGTGCGCGAGTACGACTCGCACTTGGCCGGGTTTTTTTATTTTGCGCTCTGTATTTCTATGCTGGTTAAAACCATACTGCAATTTAACTCGTCAGCTCGGTGAGATAATCTATTCTTCTATCTCTAAACAGTTGATAAATGAGGACGTATAACAGACACATATTTACCATTGTAACTTCTTTTAAACGGTGGTTCCCAATCCGTGGTTCGTGAAAACTAAATTAAGGTCCGCAAAATAAAGGTCTTCTCTAAGGTGGCGGCGACCGGAGGCGGCGCGGCACTCGCAGAAATTTTATTGGGGTCCCCGCACCAAACGAAAAAGACCTAGATCAAAAAAGGTTGGGAAACACTGTTTTAAGGGAACCCTAAAAAATATTCGGCCCTTTCAGCTTTCATCGCGCAGTAAAAACAGGTCAAGCGTATATTTGGCAATAGCTACCTAGCAGCAAATGTATTTCTGCAGTATACCGAGGGATTTCCCATCTGTTGCCAATTCCCAATGACTATTATCACAAAATTAGAATATTATAATGACAAATCGGAAACATTAACAATGTCACTACAGAACAGTTTTATCTAGAAAATTTATTTTCTAACTACGCGGGGGTAAGTGACCGATGATTCAGCTCGCACTGTATGGAACCCCGTTATATGTCACAATATCCTGCCAAATGAATTTGAATCCTATATCAAGATTTCTAAAGCTGACAATTGTTGAAGTGATTTGGGTAGTAGGACGTTTCGGTGTTTTGTCTGGCAGTCTATATCGGTAGTCAGTCCCCCCCCTTCTCATGTCGTCGCGTAGGTACTATTTATTCTGCGCCCCTAGTTTTAGCGGCCCATTGAGCAAATCTGCGGGGAAATCATAACTCAGGTAGGTATAACCGCCTGAACTCTGCAAAGGGATAGATAGAGCCGTCTACTACATGTACACATAGCTCGCCTATGACTATGACGATATTCTGTTTCTAAGCGATAGCAAGCTATCGTCATCATTCAGGCTTGATTGCTACAGCCGGCCTAGCATGACCACGATAGAAACGGGTTTTGTCTACATAGAAATAGACAAAGTGACAGATTGTAGAAACATTTCTACGTTTTATGAATGAAATCTGTCACTTTGTCTATTTCTATGTAGACAAAACCCGTTTCTATCGTGGTCATGCTAGGCCGGCTGGTCGACCAGAATCAGATGGCAAAAGTAGAGATTATTACCTATTTGTTGCTACCAGCACCAGGTATGAAAGAGTAATTTTGGTTTGCACTAGCAATTTTCTGAATGTTACACAACTCGTACTTCATTTGAAAGTGACTAGTATTAGTGTGCCGCATTGCCGTGCCAGAACCAGTAGGTATTTAATTTTATTTTTTATGCCATGAGATTCTGGTTTACCTATAGTTGTTATTTAGCAGACAGGAGTACGTCTCTGCTTGTTCTTTTGATTAGTTTTGTCGTCATATTTTCGTCAGCTCTAATATCCTTGGGTGAAATATTTAAACAGTATCAAAATTTTTACTTCGTCGACGTCTATAAGTAATTTGTGGTGCTTGGCAAGTGTGTTAATCCGGATAGTTACAAGTCTGTATAAAAAAGTTATTTGGAACTTATCTGGTGGTGAAACAGCCTAAAAGCCGTTCCCAATAACCGATCCATCGGCTCTTTCCCCTACTAGAGATAGTTTTTGACATAGCTCTATAGAAGTAATGTCAAAAATCGATCTCTAGTAAGGGAAAGACGCCGTCCTAATTGGCTAACCATCGTGCGAGCTAACGATGGGATTTCGTCGCACGAAGAGATTAAACACACACATTTCTTTAGAGTGTCCTAATTGAAGCTTGCAAATCATCGCGAGATCACAGCAAATGCAGGAACTCATTTTCATCGCACGACGAAATCGCATCGTACAATCGTACGATCGTTAGCCAATTAGGAAGACGCCTTAGAGCCGAAGGATCAGTTATTGGGAACGGCCATAATGTTCTTATTGTTTGCGTGTATTTGTTTTTGTGAAGTAATCATTCTCCTGCATCGTCCTGTTTGGAAGTTTCCCCAGACAGCGCATCAAATGCAAAAAAAAGCTTCGTTGTGGAGGAAAAGCAAACTGAATTATGGAAACATCACAATCGCTGAATTTGAACCTAACTTGTTGATCCGTTTGTGTTACATCGTGTATCAATCATGTGTCAGATAGTCAATCACCTTCAAATTTGTGAACGGACAGACTGATTTCAAACCATTGTCAAATATAGTCCGAATGCGTTTACAGTTGAGTTAGTTTATTGACTAGCCGTTGATTAAGACATTGTAACATGATGGTCTTGCAGCGGTTTAATGGAACCGTCTTGTTCAGTAATTTGCTGTTTGACGCTATGAATGATGAAACAAACAATCCAGTGATAGACTTAAATAATATAAAAACCCGTGATAAAAACCCAAGAAACAGTTCAGAAAAGTCAAATAATTTCGACTAATTTAGAACTTTTAGAGACTGTTAGTTACCATTGACAGTTTATCTCTGTTCCCAAAACTTGACGATCAGTAATTGTCCTTGCGGTTCTCTGTCATTATATGAGGTACTAATAGAAACACCATACGTTTCCCTGCACGTGTAGCATGACCAACTACATCTCTATTCTACCAAGAATAGACAAAGTTCTTTCTATCCAATTCGTTACCTCTTCTACCTGACCCGTGTTTGGTTTATCAGAATTTTGTCTACTGAAGAATAGAAACATTTCTTATCTTCATTTTTAACATCGCCATGCTTAAATTGGTCTCTTTCTACCATCTGTCATTTTGTCTATTCTTCCGTCGACAAAACACGTTTCTATGGTGGTCAGGCTACTCGTGCTGGTGGATAAACAAGTAAGCGTACAATGAATCGTAGTTATATTATATTTTGGTACGTAAGCGACAGTCCGTCTCGCAGTCGTATGCCAATCTATAATTATATCGGGAACCGGGCAATGTGAGTCACTGTCACCAGCGAATGTGACTAAGTGTACATCATTGTTGGCTGCAGCCGCGAGAGTGGGAAGCTCCTCGGGTCGCGTATTCATACTTTTGTGGTACCCAGAATCGGGGTGATCTGCACTATGAAATCTATAAAGCTGAAGAGTTTTTTTGTTCGATTGTTCGTTTGTTTAAACGTGCTAATCTCTGGAACTACCAACCGGATTTGAAAAATCGTTTTTGCATTAAATAGTCCAATTTTCGAGGCAGGTTGTAGGCTATTTAATCCTTGGGAGCCGAGCAAGGGCGAGTGACATCGCGGGGCACAGCTATTCTCTGTGGTCTTTGGCTAAATTATCGGAGACTGTAAAATGAGTTTATCTAATAGAGCCGGGGTCAAGATTGAAAAGGTTAGAAACGGCTATTCTAAAGATGGGTAGTACCTACCAGCTCCAAAATATGGCTAAAGACGTATTTGTGACAACTTTCAAATGAAATTATAGTTCTTGTACCGTTAAAATTAACACCCTGAATCGGACCAATATTTGAAGACCGTACTTGAAACCATTGCTTTCAAACTTTCAAAAGAGCTCGTACGTTTGTGCAGTAATCGAACCCGGGATCGAGCCAAGTGTTTACTTCTCTTCCACTACACTAATGAATTCTCGCACTGCTTTTACCTCAGATCATAGAAACAAGGAGATATGCCATCATAGCAAATTAGTACGGGAACAACTGATGCCACTTTTAGTACATTTTTCGACACAATTACGCGCATAATTAAGCGCTCCTTGTGAATAAAAAGATCTCCCACGCATTCAACATTCCGCACACCCTTAATCTAACACTGTTAATCGTCACTCAACACTAGCACTAAACTAAAACACTGTATTTATACCATCGATCGTGTTCGGTTCGTCGCCAGCGCGTACGTTTTAATATGAGCAAATTGCTCAAGATCAGGCATCAAGCTCGATAGCGCCTTGGCACATCTCCTTATTTCTATGATCTGAGGCTTTTACCAAAGTGACATTACACACTAGACACAAAAAATAATAATGAAGCAAGTACCTAGGTCTGTCTGTACACAAACGAATATGTTGTATCATGATAAGCGCAGTAATGGACACGATGACTTAAACCTCTCTCAAGAGAAGTGGTAACACTTGTGAACACGTCCCGAACACGCCTATCGCACATTACAGAACTTTCCTATTAACACTCAATTATACATACAAATTCCATTGAGAAATACCCGAGTACGAGCACAAGCTGTGAACCCGGACCGTCGAGTAAAACGATCTTAGAACCGGTTCTACCCCAATTACCTCCTCCCTCCCAATACTAATTGGACTGCTGTTGAACTCGTAGTATTCCATCTATGAACACTGTGTCACTTCTTAGAACATACTTCGTTTGGAAGAGCACACTGTGTTGGTACTTCAGAAGGGTTGATTAGCTGGCTACTGCGAGGTCGTGGTTTTCCATTTACAGCCACTGTGGACGTTATTGAGTAATTTTTGTCCGGGAGTTGAACACTGTGTTTTGATTCTGGTACTGTTGGGCTGCCAATGTGAGGTCGCTATTTTCCAACTGCAGATACCGTGTGATTTTTGTATTGGGAATATGGCACGGTGTAAAGTTTTTTACACGCGCGTTTCTTTCCGTATGTGCTTAGGGACATTAGAGATTCCTTGAATGTCTAAGTTCTAAGATTCTTTAAGACTTGTTTGCCTAGTTTTTGTTTGATAATACTCTGGACGGCGGGGTGCACGCAAAAAGTGCATACCTACCAATATATTGTTAGAGTGGGTTAACGATGTCTCTTGCTAGAGCACAGGGTTGCGGGTCCAGAACCATGTAAGTAAATACATGTACTTTTTTTAAACTTTAGTGGACATCATGTCATGACTGACTGTGAATGAAAAAATCATGAAACTTAATGGTCTAAAATCTGAACTCGTAATGAGGAAGCATGGTGATCTAGCCTTGTTATCTTTTTGTGTGGGATGCCTTTGCAGGTTAATTTCAAGCTATAAGATATTTAATCTATTGTTCATATTAAACACATCATGGTATTTGACTGACCCTAGTCTGTGGCCACACGCATCGTTAATTAGGTAAGTGCAGGCGTCGATGCCGTCACGAAACCATCGGACCTGTGTTTACTTTACAAACACTAGCCGGTTCGTAACGTATGGTCTAAGTCAGGAGCGGCAGCGGAATACCTATTGTCGAGTCAAAGTCAAAGTCAAAGCATTTAATTTTAATTTCGAGGTAATCTATACTAATAATAATCAAGCTGAAGAGTTTGTTTAAACGCGATAATCTCTAGAACTAACAGTCGGATTCGAAAAAATATTTTTGTATATGGTAGCCAGATTCATGAGGAATAGTATAAGCTATTTAGCATTACGGTATGACCCTTAGGAGCTACATGGGTGAAGCAGCGAGGCACTGTTATAAAATGTATAAAGTCTGAAAAAGTTTGAAGATAATATGGCCAAAAAAGAGGTAACTAATAATATGGTGGTTGATAGAAATGTATGGAAGAAAAAGACATGCTGCGCCAACTACTAATAGATTCAGATAAGAGCAGGAGGATGATGGTGTGTGAAAAAAATCACTTGGCCCTAAAACGCTTCCTTGCACACCTGGTACACAATATTATTTTTGTGACTTTGAAACATGTCAAAGCCATGTTAAACTTCTCATATGCTATTAAATATTTATGGTATTTCAAAATCAACTGACGCGGCCGAGATTAGAACCCGCGAGCTCCGCCGAATCGTGACGTTGCTCTGCCAACTGATGTACCGCGTCTCCACACAATCGCTCAGATATTGCGCGAATTGATCAGATCGCTAACGCTTATTCCTTATACCACTTATCAACTATGGTATGCAGTGACCGAACCGACTGCATTTGACAAAAGGGAAGTTGCGCGTTTCCTCAGATATTGCCCAATATGGGATGCGACGTGAAAACCGTGCCTACGAACTATTTACTCACGTCACTTATGGCACTAGTCTGTGATTCTTTTTGAAATAAGCAAGTGCTTACGACTATTTGATTCTGTGGTAGGGACATGGTTTCCGTTGGGCCAAGTTAACGATTTTAGGGTTCCGTAGTAGGAACCCTTATAGTTTCGTCATCTGCCCGTCTGTCACAATCACATCCTCATCAAATCTTAGTATTTACAGTTGTTAATGATATCTTCTGTGAACCGCCATATAATCACTTCCGATCAAAATTAGTTTGGACAAGCTACGTCAATAGATTTTTTTAATATCCGGTATTTTCGAGTTTACCAACTGAAAAAAAAATTTTTGAGGTAAGAACCCTCGAAAGGTTGGGAACCACTGTTTTTCAAGTGCAAGAGTGAGATGGAGCTATATATATACTTATGAATAGCACCATCCCTTTTTCACAACGGAGTGGTTATGGCAAAGATGACATCAATCAATAGCTAGGTCCCTACCTATTTTCCGATGAAGCAATGATTCAATTAGGTACAATTATTGCATGCACGATTTTATTCTTGTATGTAAACACATGTTTTAGCAAATAAATATATCTTATCTTATCTTATCTTATCTTATTTACTTTTCAGGCGGGTAGAGCCGCGGGCATTGACCTATATGTCCCTAGACAAGCAGTTCCGAACAAAAATCATGCCCCACACGCGGGTACCTACTTGTTTGTTGCTTACCGCATCAAACGTCAAAGTGAATGTGAGGCTTGTGTTGTGCCCGCACAACACTTGAATGTGACACGTTTAATGTTCGGAACTGCTTGTCTAGACATATAGGTCAATGGCCGCGGGTCATTTATTTTTTTTAGCTTATGTTGTCCCACTGTTGACCAAAAGCCTGCCCAGCTCCCAACTCCCTCCAAGTGTTTTTTTCATCCCTTCCCTAAATTAAATTTAAAAAATATTATGGAACAAATATGGCGCGCAACAAACAATATTTAATTTTATTGCTAAAGTATGTAGGTAGGTTCAGGTTTGTCCACAATTAGTGGGGAAGGACACTGGACACATCAGTAGTGCCGCCTTCTTGGTAAGAATGCCGCCTGTCGTTGTCTCGTCGAGCTTCGAATATGTGTGGTCTCGTGCACGCGACCTGCGACAGTGCGACTGGCGAGAGCAACAGGAAAATAATAACAGTAATAACCCTCCATCTGTCGCATTTGAAAAATCCTCATTCAGGTCGAAATCAAGTGCGACAGACGAAAGAAAAGATTTCTTAATCTACCTACAAGCTGTTGCGCGCAGTTTTACTTGTGTATAAGGTAGGGCTGCCTGCCATCACCTAAATTGCTGACGCCGGACAAAAACTTTAAAAACATTTGGGTTAAATTGAGTATTTTTCCCGGACGCATCCGAAAAAAATTTAATCAATCAGGATTCCCCTGACACAAAGTGTCTGGGTTTTACCTAGACACTTTTTGACACCCCTACTGAACGCTCTCCCCGGACGCCCTCTAAACTAGGACAAATCCAGGGAACCCCGGACGGATGGTAGCCCTAGTTAGTATAAGGGGAACTTCTTCATGTAGGTACCCAAATAAAAAGTATTCTTTATGCTAAGATGCTGAACAAATTTTTATTGATATCAGTTCAGACATTTCAGTCAATAATGAAATTATGTAATCCGAACATCTTCACAAACTGTTGCACTTATAAGTGGGATAATCGCCCAGCCTACTAAGCCCGACTACTTAGGTACCTACCTAGTTTATTGGACAAATAGGTACTTCAGACAAAATTTTCAAGTAATTTGAACAACATTGAACAAATTGATGATCGGTGCCTAACGTGAAAAGAAGATCTGAAGCCAATTGGAGCAGACTAATCGGTGGTTGAAGACGTATTGATGCGCTCGAGTAAGTCGTAACAATGGTTTTCAACCAATCATGCCCACAATACTTATGTTTTAATGAATACAAATATTGCGGCCTAATCTGCACTAGGTTCAGGTCCTAGTGCCCGGCTGAGCCAAATATATAAAATACTAGAAATTCCATTATATATGTTGGTGCCTATGTGAGATAAATATCCAGTGGGAGCCAAATAGCTAGCAAACGCTCAGACACGAAACAAATATTTGTTCCGTGCAGGAATCAAACCCGCGAAAATTCACGCGGCAGCCAATCGCTCAGCCACTACGACAACCGTGCCGTCACGAAATTGTTTTCAAGATGTTTGCCGGTCTGTGTTCTTAATGTTCTGTATTTATTTTTAATCGCGAACACAAAGACCACACCTTAACCAATTCCTATTTTACGACGGATACCTACCTACTACAAAGCAATGTCATAAATTTCTCCTATTAGATATACATGAAAACACCTCGATCACTCATCTCTTCATTTAACCAACCTTAACAGTGTCACCATAAGGTTGAAATTCGAGTTTTTCTCAAGTGACGCGTGAATACCATTTTTCTTATGAAATGAGACAAGGATTTGTATGTGGCTGACAATAATGTCCCCAGAAACATTTAAATGACAAACATGGATTCCTACTTTCTACTCATTAGTTTTAATAATGTTTTAAACTTTATATCGATAAACTATGCCAGTGTTTGTCAACCTTTTTGAATATGCGACCCCTATGCAAATAAAAAAATTCTGGCGACCCCTCAAGACCGTAATAAAACAATGTTAGTGATTTGAAAGACAACATATTTAAATAATTTAATTTTCTTTCTTTTGACTCTATACCTACTGATCAAAAAATCAAGTGCACCGGTGCACGTGAGTATAGTTGGGAACACCCAAACCAGACAACAAACAGCCAAACCTGCAATGGCAGATAATTCAATTATTCCCACGGTTGTGTCTTCAACGCCTTCAACTCGCTAAAATAGCTCACCTAGTAACGCAAGCGCATCGTACTAATCACTTCTTACAGTGCCTAAGTGGGCTTTCAACATCCTAAATTTTTATTTAGGTACGAACGAACCCCAAACCCATTGATTTATTATGCTCTACAGTCTTACTCAGTCGGTGCCTTTAGATACACGACCGATCGTAAAAGAATCGTAAAAACCGGACAAAGCACTGTATGTTCATCACTGATTGTAGAGCTGTTGAATGTGTTGCCACCCCAAAATGTTTGTTAATGTGTCGATAGATATGTTATAGTCTGCCTAAATCAGGGTGGTCCCTGCACGCTTAGCGTGACCAACTTTATCTCTTTTCTATCAAAAAATAGACAAAGTTCTTTCTATTAAACTCGTTATTATCTTCTGCACGAGCACGCGGCGATCCGTTTTTGGCTTATCAGAGTTTTGTCTACTGAAGCATAGAAACATTTCTTCTCTTCATCGTATGCATAAAAAGATAGAAATCTTTCTACAGTCTGTCACTTTGTCTATTCTTCTGTAGACAAAACCCGTTACTATCGTGGTGATGCTAAGCGTGCTGGAAGCACCTGAAGTGGTCCGCGGAGCTATCCTAAATCAATTAAAAACAAGCATGGAAATCGATTGGATGCCAGTGCCGACTGTACGTTTGGCTTTAAGTAGTACTGAACCAATGATCCAGAAGTTAGTAAAGAGTATGCAGACACAAGAATCGCATTAAAATTATTTAAAATACATTCGCATTATCTCTGTAACGGATTTTTTTCGAAAAAAATAAATAAATACTGTTGCCTTTGAATTTGAACAATTTTATGCGTGTTTTATTAAAGATAGAACGACTCTTTATTAATATACATTTATTATATTTTTGTCAAATGTGCTCTCGTCACTAATAGGTTAAGAACCACTGGCCTACATAGTGCACACTGTTCACACTGAAATAAATGTGGTACATGGTTTTTTAAGTGGCACAATTATAATATTCGCATTAATTGTAATGTGTGTTGGGCGTATCCACTTTTTCCTATAGCAGGCAACATGTTAAAAAGTTCGGTGGTTTCAATCAACGCCATTACAACTTGTTTTATTATTTAAAACTGGTAGTTCGTTGGCTATGAAGACGTTAAATATTCCCGCTTTATAAAGAGCCCCAACTTAGTTTGACGCTTACACGGGACGATACGGATGCGATTTTGAGTCGTATACCTACGTAATTTATACAGTATTTTACTTCTCTATTTTCTTTTTTTCACTATAAGACACTTAAAAAATAAACACGGAATAAAGTTATGACAAGCATAAACATCAAAAAATGTTTGGTTATACCGACATTATTAATTGCATAATTGCATAACTTTATTCCGTACTTATTTGTAAGGGGAGTAAACTTTAGAATAACTTAGGTAGAGATAAGCACTTATGTAAAGGAAAAATTGAAAGAAACATAGCTATAGACTGTGCTTATACATATACCTATGTATAAGCACAGATAATATAATACTATACGTACAGATGCCTCATTTCATACAAAGAAATGTGACCGATTTAGCGTGGGCTATCTTCGGGCTATACATTTTTCCGTGCTTAAAGGATTTTTCAAAATTTGAACAAATATTTTTCATGATGTATTTTTTCATGTTCTCAATTTTACACAAACTTCAATAACAAATCGATTAATATAACGCCACAACAAATGTTCCTTTGTTCCTGATGAGACCCCGTGGTACCTATAAGTAAAGGAAATTAATCGTAACGTAACCGTGTCGCCAAGTGTAAACAACGCTTCAGCACATCCTTCGATGAACAAAGCCATGAGGGCGTACGCAGTACTTATACTCATACGTATAATTATAATAATGTTTTATAGTTATTGTGTGGGAAATGAATGGCAGCAGAAGCCGCCTCCATTAGTGGGCTCTCCGTCAACGCGTCCCTTTATGAAGAAAGAGAAAAAAAAACAAGTGCGTAAGTATTAAATAGGTTTTCATGCGCACTTGTTTTTTTTTCTCTTTTTATCCCGTGGGATCTAATGCTGCTTCATTAATGACTTTGACCTATGATTTTTAGGGTTTCGTACCCAAAGGGTAAAAACGGAACCCTATTACTGAGACTTCCCTGTCCGTCCGTCTGTCTGTCTGTCTGTGTGTCTCCAGGCTGTATATCTCATGAAACGTGATAGCTAGACAGTTGAAATTTTCACAAATAATGTATTTCTGTTGCCGTTATAACAACAAATACTAAAAACAGAATAAAATAAATATTAAAGGGGGCTCTCATAAAACATACGTGAGTTTTTTGCTCGTTTATGCTCGATATTGATAACGGCACGAGGTAGACAGACGCTTGAAATACTCACAGAATATTTAATTATATACTTATTCACTTTAAAAATAAATAATTAAATAAAAAAAAAAATATTTAAGGGGTTCCATACAACAGACATATTTTTTTTGCCGTTTTTATAGATAATGGTACGGAACCCTTTGTGCGCGAGTCCGACGCGCACTTCACCGGTTTTTTATTTTTTTAATAGTGTCTAGCTAGAGGATTTTTTTTTCATTGCCTAATTACAGTGTTGTGACTTGTACCTAAGCGCGGTTGCTAGGTGCAAGATATCCTGGGTTCGATTTTGATTTTTTGTCTAGTGGCACGTTACTATTAGCACAATTTACCTATTCACGTGACAATCTGAAATCTTATACGTTCTTAGTCTATGGCCAGCTGTGCCCGTATCATTATCGGTATTGATTATAACTTAAATCGGCCAAATGTGGTGACCGTAAGGTCCGTAAGTGAGATCCCTGACGGTACCTATGGTGGCCAAGAGTGGGCAGTCGAGACCCAAGACAAACGATGGTTGGTGCTCCTAAATTAAGTGCGGATATTATAAGGCTCATACATTTAGGTACATCATAATAAAAAGATTAACCACAAAATGATTGAGTAAACTTTCTATTGACAAGCGCCCAACTGTGAAGAGTTGCGTCTGAGAGCATCTGAACGCTTTTTAGCAATGGGAATACAGGATGGATGACAGCACTCGATCCTCGGAGTAGGTTCTCTCCAAGTTTATTTTATTATTTATTACTTCTAAGGAAAACTTACAGCTTGTACAACAAACACTATAGTAGCTAGTAGTAGGTACAAAAGTTACGAAAGGATTAAGTAGGTATAAGGTGGAAAAACAAACGCAGATTTTACCTTGGCCTGCCAGTTAGGAATCTAGACACAAGGGTCAAAGTGCTGGTAGATTTTTTACCTAAATCGTTACGAAAATTCTATTTTAACTAGAATGATTCAACGGTGAGCGTATAAGTGAGACGGCAGGTCTTCGCCGTGTATGGACCGCTCGTTACCGCCGCCATATTAGGAGCCGGCGCAAGCGCTTGAGCGCCATTTACACCTCACGATGTTTTTGTTCAAAATTAAGGAATTAAGTGGTCAGTTTTTTGTAGCGAAGTGTGAAATGAAACATTCAGAGTCATTATCTTTGACGTGTTACGTAGGTACGATGGTTCGGTGTATTGCTATTCACAATATCTAATAAAAAAAAAAAAAAAAAAAAATTCTATGCGCTGCAAAGAAAACCTGTAAACATAATACTGTAGAGGTTCCATTACTGTAAACTGTTTTAGTTGACTGGTTAAAATGAAAGCGCTCGATTAAAATATTAAATTAAATTAAATCAAATCAAATCAAAAATATTTATAAACCACAAATAATTCGCCTTTAAATTACACATAAACGAATCAAATCGCTTTCGTCGTACCTTTTCTGATACCATATACAGTTACGTTCCCATTGTACCTACGTACTATCTTCGTCTGCTAACTAAGCTATACAGGGTGGCGATTAGGTTATAACATTAAATGAAACCATGTATCCTAAATGGCGTTCTTTGTACATACACAATAAAAAAAATTGCCGGTTGCCGCTTACATGGTACTGGCTGGTACATTTACTGAGCTGTTAAAGCGGCAACCGGCAATTTTTTTTATTGTGTATGTACAAAGAACGCCATTTAGGATACATGGTTTCATTTAATGTGATAAACTAATCGCCACCCTGTATAAGAACAAACCAAAAAGAACGCCACGGTTTGGTAGAGGTCACTGGTTCAAATCCTGCCCTCGTCAGTTGTTTTTGAAATCTCTTGAGTACTTATATAATTAATAGTATAACTACTAATACTTAGTAGGTACTATATTACGCTCTTTATTTTACTTTATTGGATTAGGCAATTCTGTCAATTTGTATATCGTATGGTGTAAAACGGCTTTAAGGGTTACCGCGCATGAAAGGGCTGCGCATTACTGTGCATTGATCAGCACCAGTTTGGAACTTATAATGAGAGGGGTTCACAAAAGGAGACCCTTACGTGTAGCACCATATAAAGACGTAAGAACAAAGTTATTGTGACCCCACTGTGTTGACGCCGGCGGAAAAGGATTTGGTAATAATACCTAGCTACTAGCACAGTATGCAGAAGTAAATATTACACATCGAGGCTATATAGCTTCGGCTTTATCGAGCGTCACCTTGAAGCCACCACGAAGCACCAACAGTCCCGTTGTCCCTGGTCAAAAAAAGATTGGAAACCACTGTTTTAGTGGGACAGCAAGTCCCGCACCCCAGAAGTCTCTAAATTATGATTCCAGCTATGTAAAACAATGTAGGTATGTACAGAAGAATCAAAATCGCTTTCTCTCTCATTTGAAAAAGTATGAAGTGGCCTAACCTCGATCATAGAAACTTAGGAGATACTGCGATCATAGCAAATTAGTACAGGAACAACTGATGCCACTTTTAGTATATTTTGCGACACAATTACAAGCGCTTCTTGTGAATAAAAAGATCTCCCACACATTAAAAATTACGCACACCCTCAATCTAACACTGTTAGTCGCCACTCAACACTAGCACTAAACTAAAACACTATATTTATATCATCGATCGTGTTCGGTTCGTCGCCAGCGTGTACTTTTGTACTACGCCCAATTTGTTCAAATTGAAGCATCAAGCACAATAGCGCCTTGGCACATCTCTCTTGTTTCTATGATCTCAGGGCCTAACCCATCCCCATAGCGACAAGTTAGTGGTGTGTGAGCCTGTGAGGTTCTCACGGTGCCGTCACCAAGTCCCATCTCAAGTGACTTAACAGCTGATTGCGACCACAATATCAATAAATGGTGCGTTGTTTGTCGGGCCGACATTTAGACACTAGTAACTTTTTATCACAAGTGGAGTCATTAACCAAGGGGTAAATATAACTCTATCTATCTATAGTAATCTATACTAACATAATAAAGCTGAAGAGTTTGTTTGTTTAAACTTTAAACGCGCTAATCTCTGGAACTACCAGTCGAAATCGAAAAATTATTTTAGTAGGTATGTAGCTGTATACAGGGTGGCAGGTTAAACAGTGGAAATATTTTAAGGGGTCATTGTACTTGTCATTATGAACAACTTTTACTATGGGACCAACCATGAAATCGCGAAAAAAAAATCAGCTGTTCCATACATTTATGTTCACTCAACTCAACAAAATGTATGGAACAGCTGCTTTTTTTTTCGCGATTTCAGGGTTGGTCCCATAGTAAAAGTTGTTCATAATGATGAGTACAATGACCCCTTAAAATATTTCCACTGTTTAACCTGCCACCCTGTATTGATAGCCAGGTATAGTATCCAGAGTCCAGTGCCCTAAAGTATAAATACTTTTTTTTATCAAAGAGTCTTACCGTCCCATGTGGTAGGTATTTTATGGAAGGTTATTTAAAAATTACTTGACCTGACCATACATAATTTCTACTGACACTTAAATCCGCTAAAAACATAAGTTTCAGACAAAGATTTAAAGACCCCGAAATATTCCTCTTACGTTCCGAACCTATAGAAATCAGAAATAATTTAAGGACTCGTTTGTCACAGGGTAACAAAAGCAGTTGTATAATTTTAATGAAGTGCCATTTAGAGGCAGGTTTTATTGCCCCAGCGCAGCGGGGTGTTGCCCCGACGCCACGGGCAATGGCTGGAGTGAATGATGCTCGAATACTGAACGTGGAGTAGCAGGCAAATCCCTGTTTTATTGATCAGCAAGTTACACATAACCTTTTATTTGGGATTTTCGGTAGTGATCGTCGCCACATAGAACCAGCCTGTTTATTCTGTATAATACACCGCGATATCACGGCGAGAACTGCCAATTTCTTTGCGAATCTCACCGTGACATTCTCCCTCGAACGTTTGCAAACAAATTGGCAGTCACATAAGTTCCTTGGGTTTGTGTAATTTGGTCACAGTGACCAAATTACACACATGTGACGCTCATTAGTAATCACATGAATCAAGTGATCACACAAAATTATTATAAATGCGAAAACTGTGACGAAAATACACTGACCAAATTACACAAATCCCGTTCCTTATCGACCAAATTGCATGAGACTTGAAGACTTGAACAAGTGAACTGGACCGTGTCATGAAAAATGTAGATGTCAATTTGCATGACGGGGGCCATTAGACTGACTGCAAATTGACTCAAGCCTCAGGCCTTACGGAATTTGGACGATCATGAGGGGCGGGCATTATTCCATGGTTTGGTTACACAGGTTTTCTCCAAAGTCCCATCTCACCTTGAATGTAATAAAAAAACATCCATACACTAATAGTAGGTACCTACCACAAGCATCCCTTTGTTCAATTTCACCCTTGTCAGTAGAGGCCGCCGGCGCCGGCGCCCGTGGCGTAGTATGCGTACGCGCAGGTAAGGCCGGACACACATTGAGAGTGCGGGCGTGGTTTGTCAACTGTCCAGATCTATCGTTTGAGTTGTTCGTGATGTAAGAATAATGTTATTAAATATATAAGTGATTCTCAAAAATCATATGACCCGAGCGGGATTTGAACCCGCGACCTCTGCCGAACCGTGGCTAGTGCTCTGAACCAACTGAGCTACCGGGTCCCGCCCGACTCATCTGAAATTTGAGACCCCTTTGTAATACGCTTCTTAGGAGCGTTTGGCGACATCTATCGGAAAACTTATGCAGTATTTCCAACTCAATGCCAATTACTTTGCAGTTATCGGACATCGATGCGATATCACCATCTATACATTATAAATGTATATTTTTTGTGAATTTGAAACATGTCAAAGCCATGTTATGCTTATATTAAGTTATTAAATATATAAGTGATTCTCAAAAATCATATGACCCGAGCGGGATTTGAACCCGCGACCTCTGCCGAACCGTGGCTAGTGCTCTGAACCAACTGAGCTACCGGGTCCCGCCCGACTCATCTGAAATTTGAGACCCCTTTGTAATACGCTTCTTAGGAGCGTTTGGCGACATCTATCGGAAAACTTATGCAGTATTTCCAACTCAATGCCAATTACTTTGCAGTTATCGGACATCGATGCGATATCACCATCTATACATTATAAATGTATATTTTTTGTGAATTTGAAACATGTCAAAGCCATGTTATGCTTATATTAAGTTATTAAATATATAAGTGATTCTCAAAAATCATATGACCCGAGCGGGATTTGAACCCGCGACCTCTGCCGAACCGTGGCTAGTGCTCTGAACCAACTGAGCTACCGGGTCCCGCCCGACTCATCTGAAATTTGAGACCCCTTTGTAATACGCTTCTTAGGAGCGTTTGGCGACATCTATCGGAAAACTTATGCAGTATTTCCAACTCAATGCCAATTACTTTGCAGTTATCGGACATCGATGCGATATCACCATCTATACATTATAAATGTATATTTTTTGTGAATTTGAAACATGTCAAAGCCATGTTATGCTTATATTAAGTTATTAAATATATAAGTGATTCTCAAAAATCATATGACCCGAGCGGGATTTGATAACTTAATATAAGCATAACATGGCTTTGACATGTTTCAAATTCACAAAAAATATACATTTATAATGTATAGATGGTGATATCGCATCGATGTCCGATAACTGCAAAGTAATTGGCATTGAGTTGGAAATACTGCATAAGTTTTCCGATAGATGTCGCCAAACGCTCCTAAGAAGCGTATTACAAAGGGGTCTCAAATTTCAGATGAGTCGGGCGGGACCCGGTAGCTCAGTTGGTTCAGAGCACTAGCCACGGTTCGGCAGAGGTCGCGGGTTCAAATCCCGCTCGGGTCATATGATTTTTGAGAATCACTTATATATTTAATAACTTAATATAAGCATAACATGGCTTTGACATGTTTCAAATTCACAAAAAATATACATTTGTAAGAATAATGTGTAAAAAAACAAGTATTACTTGTCGCTATTGTACAAAAAAAGCTGTTTTGTAGAAAAACGACGATTTGACGGCCGCTGCTGAAGTTAACATTGCCTACCATAGTACAATTATGGCCGTCGTCTACACTAAAAATATTATAAAGAGAAAATGTTTTTTTTTGTTTGTAATGAATAAACTCAAAAACAGCTAGACCGATTCTAAAAAATCTTTCACGAATCAAGCTACAATATCGTTGGATAACATAGGCTACTTTTTATCCCAAAGAAATGCTCAGTTACTGTCAACGTTGACGAAGTCGCGGGTAAAGTGTGAAAAGTAGTTAAAATCAAGAGCGTCAGTGTCAACTTGCATTTTTTCTTTATAAAAGTGTAAATATAACTCACCAGAACCCCTATCATGAGTTTTTTTGACGTATAGTTTCGTTAACGTAAGCATATTTTGAATTTAAAATACAGCAGTCCTGGAACATTTTGATAAAATTTTATACAAATTGCACATTTTAAAAAATACAGAGAAATTAACTAAGTATTTAATTTATACAAATATTGTGTAACAAACGTGTATTTCCAATTCAAAATATGCTTACGTTAACGATACTACACGTCAAAAAAACTAATGATCGGGGTACAGTTTCTAGAAACCCATCCAATACTGTGTATAAAATATAATGATTGGTTATTTGTATTTTGGCACAAAATACACGTAAAAAATATTAGCAGATAGGACAATGCAGCCGCAAGTGTGTCTCCGACCTTAGGACCGTAATTTGTTAGGCTCCATCGAACGCATAGTCACACAAACCGTCTGCGCATACGATCCTTCGTTAACTTGTTCCACGCCAATTATCTTGGCTGATTCACCATTTTATTGTTTAGCTTATAATAAGGTGAGTCAAATGAGGCCTTCTTTGGACCCTTGACTTCTCTTGAAGATAAACCCTCTTACTTATAGACGAGATTAAATTAAGTAGCTCTTATGTCAATAGTCATCTCTATTCGTTGTCATAAAATTGACAAGGATAGTTGTATATTTAATCAGTGGTATTTTAGTAAGAGACACGGAACTAATACAAGGGGCTTAGGTATTCAGCTATTCAGAGATTTAAAATTTCAACTAATGCGAGGACACGATAGCTCAGTGGTTAGAGCTACGCCATGGTACGGCAGATGTCGCAGGTTCAAATCCCGCCCGTGTCAGTTGTTTTTAAGTCTTAATAACAAATTAAGGGATGTAATGTTTTTTGGTCATTAAATTCCTAGATTTTTCGGTACCTAAATCTTTACGTTTATTAAAAGCAAAATAATTAATTTTCACATTACCCTGGAAACGATTCCATTTGAAGCTACAACCCGGACACAAGTAACCTCGATGGGGCGTGATTTATCACCTGAGTGGCTAGCCTTATACGAGTGAATAGATGCGCAAGAGTCGACTGCTTGTATGGAATTAGATCTTAAACAGGATAACGGGAAGCCGTTGATCCTTCGTATGTAGGGGTGTGGGTACATGTTAAAATATATTAATACACTATCGTGGATTCTAAAAAAATATCAGAGGCCCTAGACAAGTTACTTTTCTGTTAGCGTTAACGTCAAACGCTACGGATAAAATGTATGGAAGTGACATTTGTGAGTCACGTGACTTTTCCGCAGGTAATGTCATTGCCATACATTTTGTGGTTATCGTTTGGCGTGAACGCTAACAGAAAAACCACTTGTCTAGGGCCTCAGTAGGTACACTACTGAAACTATACTGAACGCACAATGTGCAGTAGGTACCTACTCGGCAATAAAAATTACACATCGAGTTTAGAAAGAGAAAATCGGCTAGCTTCGCATTGCAGAGTACCTATCGTCTCTGTCACTATACACTAACGTTTCGTACATAGTAATGATTACCTAATCAGACCTAATATATCTACTGAAACGTCCCTAAAAGTATGTAGGTTATGTTTGTGAAAAATCACCAAAATTGGTTCAGTAGAATTTGAGAAAATTGTGGGCATACAAACATATTTACAAACTAGTCGAATACATAACCTCGTTTTTGAAGTCGGTTAAAAAATAAGTGTTTTTATACATTTCCCTATCAGTAACAGGTAATAATCTACAAATCGAAAGTAGGTACGTATACAGACAGACGATAATTATAATCCTGGTAACCGACAGCCCTGCGCGCTGTCCGTAGGGGCATACCTACCTCAGATGATCAGATCATAGAAAAAAGGAGATATGCCATCATAGCACATTAGTACAGGAACCACTGTCGCAACTTTTAGAAGAGTTTGCGACACAATTACAAATTCCGCACACCTTCAATCTAACACTGTTATTCGTTTCTCATTACTAGCACTAAACTCTCAGATCATAGAAACAAGGAGATGTGCCATCATAGCAAATTAGTACGGGAACAACTGATGCCACTTTTAGTACATTTTTCGACACAATTACGTGCATAATTAAGCGCTCCTTGTGAATAAAAAGATCTCCCACGCATTGAACATTCCGCACACCCTCAATCTAACACTGTTAATCGTCACTCAAGAATAGCACTAAACTAAAACACTGTATTTATACCATCGATCGTGTTCGGTTCGTCGCCAGCGCGTACGTTTTTAATATGAGCAATTTGCTCAAGATCAGGCATCAAGCTCAATAGCGCCTTGGCACATCTCCCTTGTTTCCATGATCTGAGGGGCATACCTTCGGCCATCGTTCATCGCTTTCCCCGTGCGATGGGCTTCATGGTCAATGTATGCTGAAACGCTTTTCTGTGATCCTATCGTGGTCTAATGTAAGATTCCGATGTCAACGTTTTACCATTAATTTGGAAGTCCAGCTAGTTCTCCCTTGTAAATTCTACTTCAACTTAGCTTAAATTAACTAAAACTTAAACGTAATAAGTAATGCATGCTTTGGTACCTATAGTTTAGACTTTAAATGTGTTAATGAGTTTTTGGAATTAAAGTACCTACCTATTAAAACTGGAAGTTTGAACTGCAACTGGTAGAACCAATATCAAACTAAATACCTACGTGAATCGGGAACTAACTCGATACCTACCTACATATGTATTTATCGGCATTCTATCGTACCGTTTCAACATCGGTAGTCCCCATCAGTCCGTCTGGAGTGTCCCCCACAAAAAAGCGTCTCTTGCCCATATTTGGTGAGCTCTAATGAGCTTAATGGGGCTCGGAGGATCGGAGGACATCGCGCTCCCACGGGACAACCTTTTTATATTGCACTCCTTTTTCGAGGACAACTATACCTTTTGAGGAGCACTTTTTGTAACTTATGTCGTCAATTTTATATGAGTTTTGTTCAGTGCAAAGCGTGTTTGTTTCTAGTAATGTTTGTTGTTTGTGATAACATTTGTTACGGCGAACGGATGTTCAGCACTTACGTACTCTGAAATAATAATTAAGTACTTATACAGGGTGAATTTTTCAAGTGCGCGTGGATGACCAAATCTGAAACTATAAGAAATAGCGAAAAACAGTCAAAGGAGTCTCGGGGTCGATTTTAATAAAAAGTAATACTGCATCAATACAAAATCAATTTTCCTAGCCAGGAATCAAACCCGTTGATTTTGGAAAAAAAATACTCACGTATTATTGCACCATCCGATAGTGTCGTTATAGACCAAATTCTGGGAAGTAATAAGAATAACAATGGCAAACTAAAGAAAATATTGATTTCTAATTTACAAACAGACAATTCAATTTTATTAATTGTATAGATCCTGGGTTCCGAACCTGGGGGTAATTACCCCCTCGGGGGTAAAACAGTTATTCTGCGGGGGTAATAAGGCAGCGTAGTCTGAAGACAGCTTTACTCAGGCATCATTAAAAAGCTTGCAAATGCAAAACAATACCAACCTTTACTGTTGTACTCTACAACTTTACTGCATTATCATTAATTCATAGAATTTTTGTGCAATTTGTTATGATTATTAAAAAAGGCTATAGTATTTTTAAAGGGGGGTAAAATGAGTTTCTCTAATAGGTCATAGGGGTTACAGGATTGAAAAGGTTAGGTACCGCTGGGTAGATAGAAATGTGTTGGAAATAGCTATGTACCTACGGTCACGGTTTATCGTATTGTAAAGAAAATAAAGCGCGGTGCTTTTGACATTTCCACATCGAAACAATATTAAGTACCTACCTACCTACACTCCAAAACATAATTAAGTACTGTTCGTGCCTACCAATGAACGTGGGAATTAATAACAAGCTATAAATCTGCGAACAATGGGATAGGCAGTAAAGGTGGTGTATGCATGCGCAGGCGTCGCGGCGTGCTCAAAGAAACTCCTGCGCGTGCGCATCCTATCCTACTAATATCCTACTATCCTACTAATATTATAAACGTGAAAGTTTGTGAGGATGTAAAGATGTATGGATGTTTGTTACTCTTTCACGCAAAAACGACTGAACGGATTTTGATGAAACTTTACAGTAATATAGCTTATACATTAGAATAACACATAGGCTACTTTTTATCCCAAAAACGCGGGCGAAGCCGCGGGCGGAAGCTAGTATTTCAATATTCTCTTTGGTGGTGAGGTTGAAGGATCCGTCATAATCCGAAAAAAAAAACATAGATATGTTTTCATCTTCCCGCTATCCTGATGTTTTTTTCTGGAATATCTTCATTGAATAGACACGGCTCTTTTACAAATTACAAACGTGTCGCGGGTTCGATACCCGCACGGAACAAAAAAAAATTGTTTCAGATCTGAGAGATCTACGAATCACGATAGAAGAAATTCCAAGGGTACCTATGGCAGTGATTTTTTTTATTGTTAAAAATTACTTAATAAACTTATTTCAGACAGAAGAACCGTAACTACGGCACTCTAAACATAGAGTACTAGATAGAATACTCCATAAAAACCTCATCGAGCACGAACGCTGACGTCACAGGCGGCTGCGCCTGCGCCTATCTCTATCGCTCCACTTGCAATGCCAATTAGTCGTTCGAGTGTCTGTCTCAACGCTTTACGAATGCAAATCCAGTCAGTCGCTGATATCAGCACTCATTTGAATAAAAGAACCTTCCACGGAATTATCTGACAGAGAAAATGAACAAAACGGTTCGCACCCAGCAAATAAATTAATGGTTCGCTCTGTCTCTTTTGTGGTGCATGGATGCCATGAATTCACATTTTTTTTTATAAAAAACTTTGCAACAAATAATGTTTTTTTCTGCGTGTGCAGTCGGGCGTCGCACGACAGCCGGACGGCTGCCGCACGACTACCGCACTGCAGCAGTCCGACACCAAACGTCTAATTGAAAAAGAGCCCTTAAACGTTCTATGTTTTTTATTAGACTTCAGAATCAGTGTTATTGCCTGGGTCACTAAAAAGTGGTGAAACAGAACTTCCAATATCGTTAAAAATATAACATATTGACATTCAGGGGAGCCAACATAGCGTCAAAGGGAATTCATAAGAAGCGCTCTATAGATACGTCGTAGGTAGGTATGTTGACTTTGATTTCGTAGCAACTGTTCAAAAATGTGTCCGATACAACTTTATGATCAATATAAACAAGAGGGTAAATTTTAGTCAGAAAATATTTTTTTTCAAAATTCCTTCGTGTA
Organism: Thalpophila matura; assembly: GCA_948465475.1. NCBI lineage: Eukaryota > Metazoa > Arthropoda > Insecta > Lepidoptera > Noctuidae > Thalpophila > Thalpophila matura. Next base: position 906,910 of record OX419178.1, read on the forward strand.
AAACAAAAGCATGAGCATAATTAAGTATAAATTATACACACATCAAAAGTGTCTAGGGATCAAGCATTTTTATGCGGATTTCTTGAGATTGAGATGTGGCTTTGTAATAAATTTATGATTTTATAAATTTATATGGATCCTTTTTGGTGCATTTCATAATTTGAATCAGGAACTCTCAATCAAATTCGAGTAAAAGATGAAAATAAGCTGTCAATATTTTCCCTATAAAAACATACAACGCATTGAAGACATTATTAGTGCTACTGTTTCCCTACTACTGATTAAAACCAACGTTATTATGGAGCGGCGACGTCATTTAAGCGGGGAAGAAATGCTCAGAGCCGTGGGAATGATAGAAGCTGGTTCCCGGCAACGTACTGTAGCTTTAGCTCTGAATACAAGTCAGAGTGTTATCAGTCGACTTTGGACACGTTACCGAAGCACTGGTACCGTGGCTGAGCGCCATGGAGGACGGTATCGCTGCACCACACGGAGACAAGACCGATACATTCAAATCTTAACTCGAAGAGCTCCAACAATAACCGCCATGATGTTAGCCGTGAGGCTTCATCACTCTTCAGGGAACTTAATTAGCGACCAAACAGTCAGAAACCGCTTGCATGAAGTGAACCTTCATTCCCGAAGACCGCTACGGGTACCACCTATAGCAATGCACAATCGTAGGATTCGATATCAATGGGCTCTTGAACACAGAAATTGGGCAGAAGAACAATGGCGTTTCGTGTGCTTTTCTGATGAGTCTCGTTTTGGTATGAGACCGGATACAAGACGTATACGACACTGGAGAACCCCTGGACGCCAACAGCGATTAAAATCCTGCCAGGAAGTCCATCCTTATAGTGGTGGAACCATCATGGTATGGGCGGGTATTTGGATCGGCGGAAGAACTGAGTTGATTTGGATCAGAGGCAACCTCAACGCTCAAATTTATGCTGAGACGATTGTATCAGACGTCATCGTTCCTCTACAAGTGCAAATCGGTCCCTTATTTCAGTTAATGCATGATAATGCACGACCGCACACCGCAAGAGTTGTAAGACAGACTCTCGCCGCAGCTAACATCAATGTCCTGCCCTGGCCTGCTCAGTCGCCAGACTTGAACCCGATTGAGCATGCATGGGATATGCTACAGAGAAGAGCTCTGCCGAATATGGAGGGTATCCAGTCGCAAGAAGACCTTTTTTTGTTGTTGCAACGAACATGGGCGGCCATTCCACAGCGTGATTTGGATGAACTCATTTTGAGTATGCCAAACCGATGTTCTTGTGTTGTTAGTGTTCGCGGTAGAAACACGGATTATTAATTGTTTAAGTTACCCAATAAAATTTTAAAGAAAACTGTTATTTCAGTCTTTTTTTCGAACTTTAATGTTAGTGGTTCAAATGTCAAAAATCCCTTTAATAGGAAAATGGCAAATTTCTTTATTAATGCAAAGGTGACTTGGTTTATCGTTACTGTGACAAACGAAAACACTTTATTTGATGAATCCTTAAAGAAAATTTTAATTAATATCAATCAGGAGAAAAGTTATTGCAAAAATATATGTTGATCCCTAGATACTTTTGATGTGTGTATCATTCGCCAGTTTGCACCTAAATGACAATCATAAAACTATTTATACACGGCCCTTGGAACTATCCTTAAGCCGCCTGCATACTGTTTGGCGCGGTAGCAAAACCGACAATTTTGATATAGATTTGAATTAGATTTCCACCTCGAGAAAAAGAAATAAAATGAAAAGTTAAAACGGTGCGCGGTGACCACACGACGCGGCCAAAAGGTAGCCAAAAACGATTCGCCGATCACTTTCCATCATTTGTTCATTCGAAACTAAGACTATTCAAACTCTGGATTCTACTTACCTACTTAGGTAGATAATTGAATATATTCGCTGATATTCTGAGCTAAAATAAATAATGTTCGTAATTCCACAATATTTTCACATTCATCTGGCCCGCTTCTACAGACGACTGCCAGGCGACGGGCTCTTTTAATTTAGCTGTTTGGTGTTGGACAGTTGCGGTGCCGCAGCGGTGCGGGTGTGTCGTACTGTGCATGGACGGTTATTTTTTTTCCATATCATGTCATACAGGGTGGCAGGTTAGACAGTGGAAATATTCAAAGGGGTCATTGTACTCATCATTATGAACAACTTTTACTATGTGACCAACCCTGAAATCGCGAAAAAAAATCAGCTGTTCCCATACATTTATGTTCACATACTCAACAAAATGTATGGAACAGCTGATTTTTTTTCGCGATTTCAGGGTTGGTCCCATAGTAAAAGTTGTTCATAATGATGAGTACAATGACCCCTTAAAATATTTCCACTGTCTAACCTGCCACCCTGTATAGGATGTTGACACGTCGAGAGCGCCGTCCTTCAGCCGTCCGTGCGCAGAAAGTCTAAAAGTCTAAATGAAAAGAGCCCCAAAACGAAGACTACCGCCTGCCGCAGACTAACTCACCAGTGTGCAAGGGTCTTTTGTATGCATTATTCTGTGTATTTTAGTAGGACTGTGGGTATAAAACTAAACAAGTACTACTTTTGCTATTAAGGTCCTCCCGTGGCACGTTTAATGGTAAGCATTCGTGCGATATTGCCGTGCCTACTGACAGGTTAATATTTTGATGAGTGTGCCTTTGTTAACTATAAAGGAAAATGAACATTATTGCTGGCGAAGAGAACATACTGATGATAAGGTGACAGCTTGACATTACATGTTTCTTGGCGTAAGTAGGATGTTAGTTCTCGCCTGATGGGACATTGCATGGCGCTACATGGGGGCGTCCATTAATTACGTGAGGCGTTTAGGGGAGAGAGGGTTTGAGCGAAATCTCACCAAATCTCACGTGGGGGAGCGGGAGGGTCTAAATGAATGAATGAAATGTTTCTAGACTAAATTCTGACATTAATAAATTAATTAAACAAATCATGTTTTTTTAAATAAGTCCAACGCAATCAAGTACAGATTAACGTATTTACACTTGAAATTCGTATTTGGAAAAATCTCACGTGAGATTTAAGGCTCATCTACACGGAGAGAGTTTCTCACCTCGAAGATGCGATTATCGTAAAAATATAAAAATCTTTCCTCATGTAAACTAAAGTACGATATCCGTATCAGGAAGGACGAATATCTCCCCGTCTTTGAATGTTGGAAGTCTCCATGTAAACAACATTTTGATAAACGTCTCGAATGGCGAGTCTCGCCTTCAAAACGATTCAAATCGATTTGTGCGATACTCGTATGAACTTGACGAAATGTCATACAAGATCGTGTTTAGACGAGTCGAGAAATCGTAAGCATATATCGCCTTGCAGCATGGCTCGTCATGTAAACAATCACACATGGCGATTATTACCCGACGAGTATCGCATGACATAATCGTAGGCGAGTTTTTGTTTTTCGCTTTAAATGTAAACACACGGGTGCGAGAATCGCCTAAAATTATCGCCTACAATAATCGCATGCATATTCTCGCCACAAAACGTGCGAGAAACTCTCCATGTAAATGAGCCTAAGGGAGGACAAGAGTGGGTCGAGCCAAATCACCAAAATCACCTCACGTATGTAATGGATGCCCCCCTATGTGGTACAGGTGTGGCCAAACTGGCCAACCGGTCGACCGCGGCTCTTAATCCAGATAAATACATATGAGACGTACAGCTAAGCTCCCATGGCAACTCAACCAAAGGAACAACAAAACGAAGTAAACAATGTGTTTGTTGTTTGTGCCTACCATGACCTAGGTAGGACTCATTGTCCAAGTTGCGTGTGGCCCCAGGTCCAACCGCAGACCACAACGTCTGCACTCGCCTTTGTACAGCGACGCTTTAGAAACATAAATTTAAAAGCACAATGCTCAAAATGCAAAGACGACAAACATTACCTTTCTTGAGGCAATCGGGTAGAAACTCAGCACATCGAACGAACACGACGAAACCTATACCAATATTTAATTAAAAGTTGGCAACCCTAGGCACCTGAAGCTAAATAAAGACCTTCCACACGTGTGTGTGTCTACTACCTACTACCTATCTACGCAGAGCATTTTTGTACTTAATTTAAAAATTTCAATCGTCACATCTCCTAACAGCAGAGGTTGCGAAGTGTAAACAAAGGGTGGGGGCAGCTCTGCTAGTTACAAAGAAAAGTGGTGGCTGTAAAGTTTACAATTTTGTTTTAGTTACCAAGTTAAAGGTGAGTGTTTGTTTATGGCTTCAGATAAATATAGATGCACATCGTGTGTGCTTGGCCACTGTTTACCGGCACCATCGCATGCCGTGGTTTATTTAAGGTGCCTTTCCACCAGAGATGTATGCAGTTATGCCGCGAGAATGTAAAAGCTAAGCTACTAAACTGTGTGACCGTTTTCACTGATGCTATGTAGCTGTGCGAGGAAGATGCGCAGCTCGAGCTATGCGACGCATCGACAATAGAACACTGCTCTGCACATAGCTGGACCACTCGCGACACAACACGCAGCCATATATAGCTCGCATCCATAGCACACATCCACAGCACCTTCCATATAAAATACGTAGCTTAGTTGAATTAGTTTCTACCAGTGCTATGCTGTCGTAATGAATCTAATGTCGAGAATGATCAAATACTTAGCCTATTTATTGTCTTTCCGTACTACTTAATTAATATAATAATTATAAACCAGGAGAAATTCCATGTCAAAATAAAGTAAAATAATATGGTTTGTTGGCAGGTCGCGCACTCCTAGACCGTCTGACGAGCACCACGGTGAGCGAGGTGCTCACGAGCGGAGCGAGCGGGCTTCTGCCCGCTCCGCTCGACGTCGCGCCCTACTCCACCGTGGAAGCCAACGCCAGCTGCGGCGACGCGGGCGCCGAGGAATACTGCCGCGACACACCAGGAAAGTAAGTCCAATCGGTTCCAAGGGTGGATCCAGGGGGGTCATGGGGTCATGACCCCTAGACTGGGCCTAGATCGACCACCGATAATATGTATATTATCGGTGGTCGATCTAGGCCCTAGGTATAATGAGGGGCCATTAGTAGTAGCACAGATAATATAATACCTACTACGTACAGATGCTTCAAGGTTTCTGATGTGAACGAAGGTTAGCAGAAGTAAAATTAAATGTTTTGTTTAACTAGACGAGGTGTGGTGTGTGACGTATGCGAGGGGGAGGGCGGGTCGGCGTGGCGGCGCCACCCCGCGGCGCACGCGCACGACAACGACCCCGCCACCTGGTGGCAGAGCCCCAGCCTCGCGGTGGGAGATTACCAGCACGTGGAGCTGCTCGCCACCCTCCCTGACGTGAGTACATAGCAAGCAGACACTCCAGTAGGAGCGATGTTGATACCTGACAAGATGATGGACTACAATAGATGAAGCAGTCAGACTTTTACACGGTTTTTCAGTGACGGATCCAGGAATTATTTTTGCCGGCTGAGGGCTCATCAGATATGATTTTTGGGAGGGGCTAATAGGTAAAAATCAAAACACTAAATCTGAAATCTATTAGAGCAAGATTTTGGGGGGGGGGGAGGGTTATAGCCTTTAGCCTTCCCTGGATCCGCTACTGCGTTTTTGTCTATTTTACGTCTCCCGACAGAAGGTATCCAGTGTATCCACCCTTGATGCGTCTGTATAATGCCAATAATGCTTAGGTATAATGTTTAAATACATAATTAGGTATACAACAATAAGGATATTTCATATACTAGCCAGTCTAGCCAGCCTATGACCCTATACTAAGGTCATTTAGCATAATAGCATAATCGGCCTATAACGATCCCACTGCTGGGACACAGGCCTCCTCTCTGTAAGAGGGAGTGGGCCGTAGTCCACCACGCGGGCCCAGTGCGGGTTGGTGGACGTTACATGTCTTCGAATTTTTGGTTCTAGGACATGCCGGTTTCCTCACGATGTTTTCCTTCACCGTTAAAGCAAGTGAGAATTAATTTCTAATACGCACATGACTTCGAAAAGTCAGCGGTGCGTGCTTCGGGATCGAACTCGAACCATTCGCCGTGGGAGGCACACGGTTAAACCACTAGGCTATCACTGCATGGCAAGTGGTAGTGGCAGTAAGATCATTTGAAATGGTCAATTTATTGTAATCCACGCGGACGGAGTCGCGGGAAAAGTTTAGTATTTAATAACAACATCATCACCATCATCATAATATAGCCGAAAGACGTTCACTGCTGGCTGGACATAGGCCCCCAAGCATCACCACAACGACCGCTCTTGCGCTCGTTGCCCGCACCAGCCTGATTCCAGCTACTTTGATCTTATCTTTACTTTCAGTCTAACTTTTAGGGATTTAATTAAAACTACTGCAATTTATAAAATATATATGTAATATAGAATATAAGAAATAAAAAAGTTAAAACAACATTCTTATAAAATACAATTGTTTTTTTTAGATTTAGGTACCGTACATAGTAAATTATTTTAGTTACACAAATATTGAAAATTTCACAAACAATCACATGGCTACAATAAGATTAAGCATAACATGGCTTTGACATGTTTAAAATCCACAATAAATATAAATAAGTACCTACTACCTACATTTAAAAATACATAAAAATAAAGCTACATAGGTAGGTACTTTTAAAATTCTATTACTTTCACGCAATACTTTTGAGTCGTTGTTAACAAACATCCTAGTTGGAAAGAGTTCACTGACTTCCGAAAGGCTTTTGACAAGGTGGATCATGAATTGTTGTTGAACCCAATAGCCTTTAATGGTATTCGTGGTAGCTTGTTACGATGGTTCATTTCTTACATCACTAACCACTTCCAACAGGTTGTTATCAACGGATATCACTCTTATATTTCTCAGATTACTTCTGGTGTCCCTCAAGGTTGTATTCTCGGTTCTCTTTTATTAATTATTATATTGGTGACTGTTTTCATAACTCCAAATTCTTGTTATATGCAGATGACCCTAAAGTCTTTATACAGGCCTATTCGCAACATACAGGATGGCTATCTTCACCAAGAGGACTTGGATAGACTGACGGACTATTGTTTTCAAAAATCTAATGACCCGAGTGGGATTTGAACCCGCGGCCATTGCCGAACCGTGGCTAGTGCTTTAAAAGCAACTGAGCTATCGGGTCCCGCTCAATGCACTCAAAATTTTAAATCTCTTTGTATACGTCTCTTATGAGTATACAAGACACTTAATTATTTTTATTTCTGGTACCTACCTATAATAACTACGCAAAAATAATACTTCATCAATATTTTTAAGCTTGTGCTTATTCTCGTATTTTATATTATACGAATCAATTTTGTCGCATAAAAACTCACCGGCAATCGGTTCAACAGGTATTGCAGTCGCAGGAATGCATAAATATTTGTGAGCCATTTTATACAATTCATTGTATTGAGGTCGTTCGTCTTTAAAGTTTTCCCAAAATTGAAAAGGATTATCACTTTGATGTATGTTAGGTTTCTCAAGATAATAATTAACCATTATATCAGGGGAATCGCATGTGTGGGCCGCCATGGGTTTGGCTTCAATATCTAAATAGTGCAATAGATTTCCAGGATCAATTGTAGTAACATTTTCTTCAGATAGATAGTTAGATGTTGAGGGACCTGGTTTCTGCTCGTCGCATGTATTGGAAGAAGATGATGGACGTCCTGGATTCTGTTGTTCACATGATTTTACACATTCATCTAATTCCTTTATCACATTTTGATACACAGAAAATGTTTTTCCTACGTGCGTAGAAGCAATATTTTTAAATCTAGGATCCATAAATGTTGCCTTATGTGTAATCTTACGGTTGTATCCATAACTACCGAACCATTGAAAAATATTCGTCTCAATGATTTCCTTAAAAATAATTCCAAGATCAGTAGATGGAGAGCAGGCATCTATTTTTAATTTTACTCCGACCATTAGAGGGATGATGTGAGATAAAGGTAGATATTGCTCACTTGACAACTTGTTAGTTAAATATTCAAATGTTTTTAATATTTGAACGATTTCACCAAGTTCTTTTTTTTCATCCTCATTGAAGTCGCCAATGTTAGTTTCACATATATCTCGTAACATATTATACTGATTATGCCAAAGAAAAGGGAAATGTTTCTCTTTTTTTAACTTCGATGATTTTGAAATACTCAACAGAGTATTTCTACACTTCTCCTCTAATTGTTCAATTTTTCTAAAACTTAAACTTTCTTGAATCAATGCGTTTAATTTGGCAGCTGCACATGTTATCAATGGTATTCCCAATTTGATTACAAGTTGTTTATAAAGCTTATGAGTATCGTTTCTATAGTCACATGTTCGTGTCATGACAATACACACAACTTTTCTAATGATCTTCCAAATCTTTAATTGTTCTCTTATCACACTGGCTATATTATCGGCTGTTATCAGTTTTAAGCGTTTTGTGAACAAAATCTGAGATTTGAATTTAACTTCATGAACAAAATGTACCGTCGCTGTCAACATATTATTAAAATAAGGGGACTTCCAGAAGTCTATTGAAATGGCTACGTGATGGACTGTCTGCAATATTTTTATTAAATTTGTTTTTGCTACATTGTATTGTTTGGGAATAAGTTGCTCTGTAAATTTTTCCACAGTTGGCAAAGTATAATTTGGGTGTATAATTTTACAATTTTTTTGCCAGCCCTTATTATCAAGAGGTATACGATAAGATTCCAAATCTTCGCAAAACGATCTTACCAATGCTGCGTCTATTACTTCTTGCGTTACATCATTAAAGGTCATCAACATCATCAACGGCCTTTCCGTCGGAGGTGGCCCATCTTCACTATCCTTTTCCATGTCTTTATATCGTTCGGAGGCGTTTGTTATAATTATAACAAACGTGACAGACATAGTCACGGTCAAAGTGTGAAGTGTTGATTTTGTGACTGCACTAGATATTTCACTACTCACAAAATTCACAGTTTCACCGCCATCGACCACCACTGGAAGTGTGTCGATAACAACTAATGTGGTAGGTAAAGAGTATGTTTAGTGTTCAAATGCATTTATCTTATCATTATAAATGCTTACTGATTAACCCAAAATGATTTGCAGTAAAGATATGGGAATGACTGATTTATAGCATCGTACGATTGGATATTTGTCACGACATACTGCATTGCGATAGCTCACTGTTCTAACATGATTGGTTCAATACGACAATTGTCACTCAAGAACTTTCACCCAAACTTTTACGTGAGTGATGTGCATGAAAGACTGATTAGTAACAGCTAAGTGAAGCTGAGCTAAAACGGCTGCCCAGGTCAACCTTTGGCCAAACCACTTCAAACTACTGTGACAGTATTATCAGTCTCACACCCTAACCTACTGTGGCTGTTCGGTTCGCCTTTTGCTGAAAGTCTCTTGTGTGTGCAGTGTGTGGCTGTCGTTAAGTAATTCAGCGCCTATAGCGAGTGCGTTAATGTCACGTTTGTGTGTGACCGGTTGCTATTCTTTTTGCAGGCGCGCGATTATATTTCAAGTGTTTCCAACCATATCAATTAGGATGGTCGTTCCAAAAAAGCTGGCGGTGCTACTAAAAGACTTAAGAGGCTATAATAATTTACAATATCTTGCCGTTTTATGTGCCACCACAAAACGCCATGATAACGATAGTATTAATTGCGGTTTAAGAAAGAGCAATAAGCGAGGATTACAGTCGAAACTTTATGGTTTTATACGAAGTCGGTATACGAAGAACTTTACCAAAGTGCTAATTGTGTAACCGCCAACTTGTTTTATTTATTGATAGGTATTAGTTTTTTTTGTACTTTTGTAGCGGTCATTAGATCTCTGTTCGATAGTATAAGCTAATAGGTACTTTGATATTTAATACAAAACAAAATCGGATGAGTAGTTAGTAACATACATACCTACATAAATAGACTGCTAAAATCATAACCCTTTCTTTTGGCTTTGCCGTCTTCGGCATTTTCAAAAATACGCTGAGCTTTTTACACGTCTTATCATAAATAACCTGCGTCGGTGTTTAGGGCGCGCTTGCACCGCTTATTGAGTGCTTATCTGTTAGTGAACAATAAATTGCAAGGAGCGATGCGCCGGCGCCGGGTAGGATGTAGGATGTAGGTATGTATACGTATGCTATGGATACGGGTGGATATGTCCAGTGATCCTGTCCGTAAGAGTAACAGAAAAAAGGCATTATAATGTATATTTTAGTAAATTTTTAAAAGCCATGTTGGGCATATCTTATTGTTCCGACCGCGTCAGTTGTTTTTGAAATCTCTTATTTTAATAACAAGGAAAAAGGTAGTTGTGTTTATTTTAAAAAGCAAAGATATTTAGAGCCAGTTTCGTCACCTCTGGATGCAGTTCCATTTGAGCGTTTACGCAGTACAGCATCTCATACGTCTTTCAAGTTTCAAATCTTGAAAACGAAGAATTTTAATGAAACGCGATACGTAGGTATGTATTATGCAGGATACATGTAGCTTTAAAAAGTTAGTTGAAAACATCATTTCGAAAATGTTTTCTCAACTAACTTTACCTACAATTTGGGGTTTTTTTGGTCTGATCAGTAGACAAACTTTTCCTCTTTATAATATGTAGATAAAATGAATTACAATGCAATGCAATGCAATTATACGTAAATGTGCTGTGTCAGACTGCACTAGGCCGAGTTGAACATAGAGAGAAAGTGACTACCGCTGGCTTAGAGTCCTGGGCCGTCGCCTACCAACATCTGGCGGGCCAATACCTGCCGGGGGTGCGGACGTATGCGCGAGCGACTGCGGTTTCCACCTCCACAAAAAAAGGGGTCCATTTCTTTGACGCAACGTAATTGTACGGACAATTACGTTGCGTCAAAGAAATGGACCCCTCTTTTTACGTTGCGTCAAAGAAATGGACCCCGTGGCTATTCATCCTTTACATCTCCATCGCTTTAGGGTGCGTTTCCACTGACGCGGAGCTGGGCGGAGTCCCGTGGAGTGGGGAAGAGTGGACCGTGAATTGGCCAATCACAGCGCTCGAAATCTCCACTCCGCATTAGCGGAACAAACAGTGTAATTGGCCAATTCACGGTCCGCTCAGGCATTTAAATTGGCAAACATTGAGATCCGTTTTGCTGTTTGTAGGTGATTAAGGAAATAACATCCAAACATTTATAATATTAATACATATAACAGCCAGGTCCACCCTAAACCAACTTGAACTAACTATTAATTATCTACGAAAATGGAAGTCCCTAACTACGGTAGAGCTTCAACGCACAATAGAGTTAAGTGGTCTTACAAAAGACGCGAATAGCCCATATAATGGTAGAGATCTATATCTACGGTTTTATCGTAGAGCCGACAGCGTAATGGAGGTACCTCCACGGTATAAGTCATTGGCTACAACGACCATAAATCAAGCGTGGACGGGATCCCACAGTGTGTTAAGAACCCGATTTTTGTGTCATCATGTTTTTATTCCAGTAATCGATAGTTTATATCATTTCTAGTACTAGAGTTCAACTCCCGCTTCGCTACGACTTGTAGATTATTTTTAAAAAAATGTCAAAGTTTCGTAATATCCGCGTCACGAAAAATGAAAAAAAAATCTTATTTAAAAAACGGAACTACGTATTCCAGTTTCTATGTATTCCATTAATTGTACGTACAATAACCTACCCTTCCACCATTTTTTATTGCTTTAGTATGAATGGGACGCGGGATATGATTTTTTTTCTCATTTTTCGTTTTTATTTTTTTATTCACCTATAACACCGTATTAGTTCGTGATTTCTACATCAAACTATAGCTTATACTTTCTTTTATGTATAGTATTAAAACCACAACCTAATTCCGTGTTATGCTGCAGTTATTGTTAATTTTATATTTTCTTCAGGGCTGTCACTTTCGCGTATCCGAAAAAAATTAACTATAATAAATATTATATCCGACAAAAAAACAATTTCTTTCAAGTAGTTAACTGTGTTATAACTATAGATCGGATAATCGGATGCATATTTACCCAAAGTTAATTTTGGCTAAGAAATTATGGAAGTGGCTTCTTAAAATATATATATTTTTAAATAAGTCCCGGGATGCCAGGAAATACGGGTATAGGTACCTACATAACCAAATATATTTCAAAATAATATTATGAAATTATTAAAAAAATATTAAAAAAATCGCGTTCGGAAGACTGAAATACTTCTTGCTACGGAACTCTAGACTGGGCGTAAGTCCGACACGCTCTTGCCCGGTTTTTATTTTATTAACAAGAAGAATACATTTGTGACAAAAATGTAATAGCCCTCCTATTACAAGAATATTCCTATTCTTCAAATGTGTTTTGAAAAATGTATTTTTATTAATGTTTTAGATAATAATATTAATTTTACAGATAAATAATTGAAACACATATCTACTGTACTACTACAAACTTTACTATGTATGTATGTACTACAAACAAACAAACTTCAGCTTTTTAATAGTATAGATATATTAGCTACAACTTATTTATGTCCTTCGGATAAGAATTTATTGACAGTTGCCCAAGAAGGTGTACCAGCCCAACATGATACCATTTCCTTCGCACATATCCAAAAAGGGCCAGTAGTCGTGGAAGAAGTCGACCTAGAATTCTACCGCCACTAGAAAAACCAGTTTCTATCGTGGTCCTGCTAGGCCGGCAGATAAATTTATTCCTAGGAAAAACCATGAGATGATGTAAAAAAAAACAGAAAATCTTTAAAAAAAAAGAAAAGTAGTTGGAGTGCTGCATGCGTAGGAAGGGGGGGGGGGGGGGGGGGTTATAAAGAGCAATAAAAATTTGGTTAAATATTTTCTAGGATGCATAGTTTTCGAGATATTTGAATTTATTTATTTTTTTAATCCAGAGAAAAATCGGAAAAAAAATAAAATAACGATGTGGAAGTACTGCTTGCGTGGGAGGGGGGGTTTTATAAAGGGTGGTAAAATTTTGGTTATTTTTTGCCTAGGATGCACCGTTTTCGAGATATTTGAATTTAAATTTTTTATTTACCCCAAATACTCACTTTTTCTGAAACGCGGTGTTAAAATTCACCGCGTTTCAGAAAAAGTGAGTATTTGGGGTAATTTAACCGACTTCAATAAAAGAAGGAAGTTATGCATTCGGTTTTTTTTTCCCATGTAAGTATGTAGACAAATTTCTCTGTGATTTATGAGCGATCTCGATTTACGTGAATCTTTTATGAGGAAACTCGCGCGGTGGTCCCATATTTTATTACTTTGGTCGAGTAGTTTTTACAATATCACTAGCTATTCCAGCTTGTAGTAAGGTGCATCGGCAGACCTCCTACCTCGTACCTCGTTCTATTTAAAAAACTCACGCTGACAAAACACCACTGCTATAAGCGTATCGGCGCAGAGACCCTAGACAAGTAGCTTTTCTGTTAGCGTTTACGCCAAACGATAACCACAAAATGTCTGGCAATGACCTGCGGAAAAGTCACGTGACTCACAAAAGTCACGTGACTCACAAAAGTCACGTGACTCACAAAAGTCACGTGACTCACAAAAGTCACTTCCATACATTTTATCCGCAGCATTTGGCGTTAACGCTAACAGAAATGTTACTTGGCTAGGGTCCACGGTCCACCACTGAGGCACTGATCTTTGATTCAGCTAACTCAATCGGTGATTCGGCGTTGCTAATTCGCATAGCATGATAAATAGTAATAATATAATTCCCAAATGAATTAAGTAAGAAATTATATTTATTATACCGAATACGAATTTATACAAAATATTTAAACTCGGATTCTGAAAGACCGATATTTTGCCAGCATCGGTTTTAGAAACAGGCAAAAATCGTTGAGAGTCAATTCCCGGGATATATGAACTATCTAATATTTTACACGCGCTTGTCCAGTTTTTTAAATTTTCGTTTAACATTGACACAATATTGCACAATATGGCCAACTAACAACAACAAGCGACAACGTAACGATATCTAGTCATCGACGTGATAAATAAACAAAAATATTAAATAATAAAAAAAAAATACATTTTAGTTGAAGTAACAGCCCTAAGTGCGGATATTTCGGATTTTACTAAAATTTGCAATAAGTCCAGCATAACAAAGAATTAGGTTGTGGTTTTAATACTATACATAATAGAATGTATAAGCTATAGTTTGATGTAGAAATCATGAACTAATACGGTGTTATAGGTGAATAAAAAAATAAAAACGAAAAATGAGAAAAAAAATCATATCACGCGTCCCATTCATGCTAAAGCAATAAAAAATTGTGGAAGGGTAGGTTATTGTACGTACAATTAATGGAATACATAGAAACTGGAATACGTAGTTCCGTTTTTTAAATAAGATTTTTTTTTCATTTTTCATGACGCGAATATTACGAAACTTTGACATTTTTTTAAAAATAATCTACAAGTCGTAGCGAAGCGGGAGTTGAATTCTAGTACTAGAAATGATATAAACTATCGATTACTGGAATAAAAACATGATGACACAAAATTCGGGTTCTTAACACACTGTGGATCCCTTAGAAAGAAAATGGCGGACCTTTTAATTTCACATAATACTTGTGTGTAGGTATGTGTTTATGGTTCCTACAAGGCTGTCTCTTTCTATTGCGTAACTCTATCGCTTCTGACACGGCGTACGGTAAACCCATACTGAACACCTACACCCTGTATAAGATTAATCATAATCATGCATGGCAATTTTGTATTTGAATTAGGAGATATTTTTCTATATTATGGCAATTCCGCCAACTTGTTTCCTCTTCCTATCACTGTACTTGAAGGTGTACCGTTTCTTAAATCTATTATTGTAATATTTTCTAAATACACTCCATTCGGTTCTTATTCTAACCCGGTTGTACACGAAATGTTGATCCGTTTATCAAATTACATACATCAATAAATTAATACATAGTTTATCTATACATAATCGATTTACTTATCTACTGTAGATACTGTACAATACCTATATTGCTGACTAGCTGTTTTCCGCGGTTTCACCCCCGTTGCTCGGCTCCTAAGCCCCCCAGCTACCGCTTTGCCAAATTTCATCCAAATCCGTTCAGCCGTTTCAGCGAGAAAAAGTAACAAACATACACACACACAAACTTTCGCATTTGTAATATTAGTAGGATTAGTACGATAGGATAGTAAGATAAAGTTAAACAAAGGTCTAGTAGGTACCTACGTGCCTACTACTTTCCTAGATAATTCACCACAAAAGTGTCCGTTAAGCCTCGCTGTTATCGATTGTTATCGCTTGTTTATAAACTCAGACAGTTGAGCATCCTCTGCTATCTTTCGAGATCCATTTTTGTATTTTCCAAGACATCAATGAGGTTAGTTGTAAAATATAATATTCCGCTGTAAAATAAACACGACAAAATACAAAAAAACTGGACTAGTGCGAGTAGAACTCGCGCCCCGAGGGTTCCGTACAAACTTATTTTTGTATGTAATAGTGTGCAGAACTGCAAATCTTCATACGAAACATATGAAAGCGATAGGCTTCTGTTCTAATGTAGGTGGAACTGATGAGTCACAAGATCACAACACGTAAGTCTATGAATCAAGCGTTAGTCGAGCTGAGTTAAAAAATAAATGCACAAAAATGATTGAAAACGATTTATTTACAAAAAGTACATAATTACAGCCTTATAAAATGTTCATAGAAGTAATATTACTTACGCTTAAAACTAATACGTTATCGTTCCTACTAATAAATCTTATAAAATGTTCATAGCATAAAGTAATATTAGGTACGTTTAAAACTAATACGTTATCGTACCTACTAACAAATCATAGTCAATACTTAAATTGTAACGAAAAATTGTGAAAGCCGTCGTATAAAGGTCGCGAGTTCCATTCCCGTCCATTACATATTTGACGTGACCCCGCCACAAGCACAATTAGGTACCTATGTATATATAAGGGTGTCATGCATGG
Source organism: Thalpophila matura (assembly GCA_948465475.1). NCBI lineage: Eukaryota > Metazoa > Arthropoda > Insecta > Lepidoptera > Noctuidae > Thalpophila > Thalpophila matura. The sequence goes on from OX419178.1 coordinate 922,866, forward strand.
CTAGTCTACGGCTGTTTATTCTTAAGTTTGACTAGTCAATCCTAACAAGACGTCTTCGTCAAAGCCGGATAATAATATTCTAAAGTCCGCCACACGCCTTCCAATTTATCGTCTCGAATCGTGAATATGCCAAAGTTATCCGATAAACGGGTCCGTTTACAAATTGAAACGACAATCGATCTCAAGATTTATCTGACGATACACTGTAGTGTGTAGCGGCCTTTAAAATTTATTTCTGTCCAAATGTTGCCATTCCAATATCTTTGACTTTTTTGGAAAAAGTCAGAGCATTAGATTTGGAAGAGTCTTATAGCTTTTTAATAATTATGCACACTTAACTGGTTAATTCAGTTATCTTTATGGAAATTATTACTGTACAGACTGTCCATCACAATTGAAAAGGATCGTATTCAAACTAGGCTAAGGCACTCGCCGTTGTTTTGTTCTGCAGCTATACTAATATAATAAATCTGAAGAGTTTTTTTGTTAGTTTAAACGCGATAATCTCTGGAACTACCAGTCGGATTTGAAAAATTCTTTTTGCATTTGATACTGATAGCCCAAGTCTCGAGAAAGGTTATAGGCTATAACATCACGCAACGGCCCTTAGGAGACGAGCAGCGGCAGCGGCAAATTAGTCCATATTCTGTTCCTAGATCACTTTATCCTTTACCACGGGGCCGTGAGGCTCGAAGAACATTAGTTTCACTTCACTAGTCTGGAGCTGAAGCCAAAAATATGCCTCCGATAACGTCTTGTGGTTTCTGCCCCGTGAGGATCAAGGGCAAGGCCAAGCCTATACAGCCACCCAGGATTACTCCTGCGACGATAGCGAGGGTTTTCTTGGCGAGCGACCACCTGGAGCACGCCCAGTACTGCTCACGGTACACACTGGAAAATAAAATATCTGTTGTTAGTCTTTAGTTGCAAAGTTAGATCACACATTTGCGCTTTGAAGGCGAGTACGACTAGTACGACTCGCGCCGTAATAAGCAATAGCGCCATCTATGCCGCTATTACATCATAGTAGATATATCATATCTTGATCATAGATGGCACTATTGCATACATCTAGCGGCGCCATCTATGAGCAGATGGCTCCACTCGTAGTCATGACAGACGGACAAGAAGGACAGTGATCCTACAAGGGTTCCCGTTTTTCCTTTCGAGGTAAGGAACCCTAAAAACGACGATAAGATGCGTTTTAAATCCGGTACCTAGGTACTTTGTAAATAACAGCAGGCTATGCCAACGATTCTGTTCCGCACTGACTACAATGATTGCTAAACAACTCGGGGACAAAATAAGAGAGAGACAGTCAAATATGATTATTACTGGCACTTTGCTCGCGACTTCATCCGCATGACATACACGTAGCGCCATCTAGCGTCCTAAAGCAATAGTGACCGTGAAAAGTTATAGTACTTTTTTTCTGGATGAAAGGTAACTATCCTATGTCCTTTTCTGTACCCCTGAAAACATAATATGCTATTATGCACATGATGAACGATTCAGTAGTTTAGGCGTGAAAAGGTAACAAACAAACTAACTCATTTTCGCATTTATAATAAAACTCCCAAACAGTTGTTCAGACAAGTTTAAAAGTAACTACATAGTTTGAAAACTTTTTAGTCAAGCTAAAGCAGCTGAAAACTTTTATTCCTCAGAAACAGCTCCAATTTTGTTTTTCTTAATGTTTATCGAAATCAGAAACATGAGAGGTTTTCTTTTTTCTAAGGTGGATATTACACTATGAAATACAGGTGTAGGATCATATCTTTTATATAATATTAATCAGAGAAGGATTCAAAAAATTTTTGAAGACGATATGACTCATATGTGTATATTGCATTGTGTTATCGATGACTCAAAGATCTTTGATCATATAATGACATTTTTATAATGTAATACCGCCAAAGAGATAAAAGTATAGTACGTCGTCCGACAAAGAACATAAGTCCATGACGCGCGCTGACGATCAGCACGCTTAGCATGACTACAATAGAAACGAGTTTTGTCTATAGAAGAACAGACAAAGTGACAGATTTTTATCGTTTTGTTTTCGAATGATGAGAAGAAATGTTTATATTCTTCAGTAGACAAGTTTAGTACGCCAAGCATGGGTCGCCACTCGCCGCGTGTTCAGGCAGAAGAGATAACTAATTGAATAGAAAGAACTCTGTCTATTCTTTGGTAGAATAGAGATAGAATTGGTCATGCAAAGCCGGCAGCAGAGCGTTGCCTAATGCCTTCCACGCATTGTCCACCAGTGCTAACTTTCCGCGCACGAGGTACGACGCAAACAGTGTGTCTAATAAACCATCGAAAAGTATTCGGGTTAGACTTGCAGGACGTATTATTGGTGGTAATCCACATAACACATACTCAGTCCATGATGTTCTCCTTGTGAGAAGGAAGTGGGCCGTTATATCCACCACACGGGCTGGTAACCCTCCCCACAATTTCTCTTTTAGATTTGGCTTTAGCTGAGGATATTGATGGACCGAAATACCATGTATGACTGTCGGACACGGCTGTTCTGGCCTGTTCTCCGAGATGAAGGTACTTACTACTGGCAGATCCAGAAATTATTTGTGGGGGAGCTCCCAGATACTAGTAGAGGGGAAGGGGCTAATCTTCCAGGTACTACAATTTTGAGGGGCTGAAGCCCCGCTTTGGGTCCGCCACAGAAGGTGAACATTGCATAGAGGGCTTTACAATCGTGACGGCCAATACTGTACAATACTGTAATCCAATACTGTAGGACATCACCGAATTAGATGGACTGATGGGCGACTGCTAAAAGAAGATAGCTGGTGTAGACAGAAGACCGGGTGTTATGGCGTAATTTGGCACCTATTGGAACCTATGTCCAGCAATAGATAGGCAAATTTTTGGTATGGCCGTTAACAGGTCACCCACAGGTTTCTTAGAGCCTAATCAGTTATATCTAATCTTCTATCGAATGCAAATCTTATGTGACCTCATTGACTATTGATAAGTTGGTGAACAAAACACCTATTAAGACAATTGATTGCTTACAAGATCCGAGACTAATTCAGTCTTATGGGGGGGGGCCTTCTTTGATATTTGACAGTGTAATATAGTCATATCGTCTCCAAAGATTTTTAAAATCCACTAAATATTGTATGTTTGATAGTGGAATATCCCCCTTAGAAACCGATGTATTGTATAATCTAATAACGATCGATAACGTACAAACCTTGTAGGTGGCTCATGTATCCTCACTTCGTTAACACTATTTAGGCTTCCGACATACGCGTTATTAACGTATACGAAGTCATCTGATCTGCTTGACATTTTCGGTATGCCTTTTGTGCCGCCGTCGAATGGCACGGCTGTGGTCGCGGTGTGCGTGTTCCTCCGGTGCTTCTTATGCGTAACCACCTCCACCTTCACGTGACTTAGTTCACCATCCCGGTCTACAGTCTTTGACATTGTCGCGTACGACAGCTATCGAGCGCGTATATCGAGTCACTGAGCGTACCTTGTATCGTTCGAGATAAGTTATCAGATAGGCAGGATATTCCGATATTTTTATTGGATAATTTTGTGTACTGTTTTGCGATTTAAAAAATGTTTGTTACTTTGTTATCGGTGTCGTAGTAGCGGCAGCTAGTTTTATGTAAGATTCGTGTACACATTCATGACACATTATGAACATTGAGTGACGAGAGCCACGTCGTTTTATGGACTTCGGGTCGTAATTTTATCTTCTCAACATCATTTATGTTACAAGACTTATCAGGCAGATAGAGTTACAATTTCCCACTACTTTTATAATATTTGAAATAAAACTAAATTGTTAACAAAAGGGCCGAATGCTTTAAAGATACAAACAAGCCCGCTATCTGTAGCTAAGACAAACAATTTTTTTTTTAAATAATGTAAAGCGCATTTTATCAGAATCTGTTATCGTGTGGCAAATTGTTGGAGCAAACATCCAGAATTAGGTCGCTATTGTACTCTTAATGATTAGTTTTGAAGCACCTAGCGCTGCTGTAATGTACCTATTAGGATGCCAAACTGCTACTAACCTACTCAACTCGGCCTTTATTGCCCTGTATAATGCTAATGACCGCTGCAATGAGTGGTACAACACCAAATATTTACATAAAACTGCCTTTTACTTTTTATCTATTTTTCTAAACTGAAGAGGCAGTTGGCAGGGATATTGCTCGTAGACCTAGTCAGCACCATAGCCATGTAGCGCCTGGGTGCAAGCAATACCGTACCCAGGGTCTTTGAGAGTGCCGCGAACGACGTAGGCTCTGTGGACCCTGCGCCGCACACCCTGTACCATAGATAAAGCTGGCACAGGACCTAATGGCTGGTGGTGGCGTGAGACCAAAGAGTTCTCGAGTGGGTCCAGGGGCACCATGGATAAGCCCCCACAAGGTGAACTGACCTAGTGAAGGTCGCGGGTATCTATCTGCTTGATGCGGGCGACACAGGATCGGGTGATATGGTGATGATTGCCAAGCCAACAATCGTAGGTCTTAATTCTTAATACAACATGTATTATTTATTACACGAATACGAAAAAATGAAGATGGCTCGTAATCAGCAGCAGATCCTGAGGGGGGCATGGGGGGAGGTATAGAAGGCTGAAGCCACTCCCCAAAATCTTAAGTTTTGACAGATTTCAGATTAGATTAGTAGTTTAGTCTTTTGTTTGTTACCTCACCAAAAATAATTCCTGGATCTGCTATTGCTCGTAATCAATGGAGATGTTGTGTTTGAAAGTAAGAAAAAAAAAATATCACAAAATGGAAAAGTTAGACGCTTTTAAAGTTTTTGGAGGGAGTATCGTTCCGTCTTTGTCGCGCGAAGCGGACATAGGTGGTATTACGTCACTTATCATGCATGCCGTCCGTGTCTAGCAAATAATTTTAAAACGCTTATAACTTTGCCAATTTTGTAGATGTTTCATTGGTTTTTTTCAAATAGTTTACAGATTCACAATAAAAAAAATATATTCAACATCCCTATTACTATCGTTAAAGTCTCCTTTAAAACTTATTAATGGCCTTTTCTGCAACTCAGCGTCAATGTTTGGTACCTACTTGTTATTATTCGGCAGTATAAGTAAACAAACTCTTTTAACAAAAAATAACCGACTTCAAAAATCCACTACAAAGAAAATAATATTTTTTAACAAAAAATAACCGACTTCAAAAATCCACTACAAAGAAAATAATAATTTTGGTTTCGGAAGTCGGTGGCAAAAAAAAGCAAACAAAAACCAAAGCCACCGACTTCCGAAACCAAAATTATTATTTTCTTTGTAGTGGATTTTTGAAGTCGGTTATTTTTTGTTAAAAAAATATTATTTTCTTTGTAGTGGATTTTTGAAGTCGGTTATTTTTTGGTAAAAAAGTTTTTTATTTTTCCCTTTTTAGTTCTTTATCCCGTGTTACATTACTTTCACGAATTCGTTCAACAGTAAATCTTCTACGGAGTGTGTACATTAAATTTATGCATATAACTTGGTACATAGGAATGATTACATAATGTATTATATACTAAAACCTTCCTGAAAGTATGTAGATTACGTTAGTGAAAACCGCATCCAAATCGAATCAGTAGTTTTTGAGAAAATCGCGCACATACAAACAAACATACATACATACATACATACATACATACATACATACATACATACATACTTACATACATACATACATACGGGACGAATACAGAACCTCCTTTTTTGAAGTCGGTTAAAAACTGTACTTACACTACCTACTTAAATTGTATTGCAGAGTTGGTAACAGCGAGGTATTTTTACACATGTTGTCCGATAAAGGTAGAACAGGTCCGTAAAAGAACTCTGTATTATTATACCTGGATGCCATAAGAGCTAATTAGAAAAATGTCTCGTTAATTGTACGATGACGCAACCGGTAGCAGTCGCAGACGCCTTGTACGGCTGCACTAATGAGGGGCGCAGGCGCAGCCATCCCGCCGCACGGTTTTTGTTCACTTTAATGTTTGTTGCCGTGGATGTCGTCAAAAATGCTGCTAATGGCCTACCGTATATTTCCTTGAAAGGATTGAAAGTTGTTCGACTGTCAGCCTCGGTTTACAGAAAGTCCGTAATTAATGGTGGATTAAACGCCAACCGGTCATTGACCGATGAAACTGACTACCCAACATAATCATCAACCTTTATTGCGAGAAAAGTCTCTTCTCGGTTTCCTGGGGGGAGTCGAAGCTATGTGGAATTTTCCACTGATAAGTGTTCATTAAACAGAGGGGTTTAATTCATCATGATTGACATTTTACAGTGTTGAATCCCTGGTGGAAGCAAATGGGTACAATGATTATTTCTATGCATTACCTTGCTAAAATGCTTATCTTGTTTTGTCTAAAATGTTAAAGTTACAAGAAACGCCTCGTCTGCCCCGCTGGTCTAGTGGTTGCAAGCATTGACTGCTAAATGTAGGGTTTGATCCCCAGCACGCGTAGCGTAACCAATTCTATCTCTATTCTACCAAAGAATAGATAAAGTTCTTTCTATCAAACTCGTTATCTCTTCTGCCCGAACACGCGGTGACCCGTGCTTAACGGAGTTTTGTCTACTGAAGAATATAAACATTTCTTCTCTTCATTGCAGGCATAAAACGCTAGAAATCTTGCTACAATCTGTCATTTTGTCTATTCTTCCGTCGACAAAACTCGTTTCTATCGTGGTCATGCAGGTGATGCTACGCGTGCAGGTCGATATTGGATTTGTGCTGAGGGGCGGCTGAGAGGCTCGCCCCCTATTGGAGCCGAAACACATAACCGCGTTGCGGCGCCGCAAATTCTAGCGTTATGACGTCATACTTGTTGACAATGATTTAGTTTTTCTGTATATATTTTGATAATCAACAAGTATGACGTCATAACGCTAGAATTTGCGGCGCCACGCCGCTAAAATCGGCGTTAACGCCACCGCCAATTTTAGCGGCGCGGCGCCCCAACGCGGTTATGTGTTTCGGCTCTTGGGGTGTGTGTACATGGGATGATGGGACTTGAAACATAATTGGCGAAATGTGGGTACTTCGGCGATGCACTCACACACAAGGGTCTCTTCGGGGAATACCGGTTTGATGTTACCTATGCTAAGAAATAGTAAAAAAAAACCGGCCAAGTGCGAGTCGTACTCGCGCACCGAGGGTTCCGTATCAGTTTTGGACGTATAAAGTGAAAAAATCCGGACCGCATAACTAAGTTTGTCTGTGAAGAAATTTTGAAAACTGTATTAGTTAGGAACATCGTTTTATTTTTGGTGCCATATTTGTGTCAATTCCTAGCAGCTCTAATTATTTCAGATTTTTCGCTCCGCAAACTTCGGAGATAAGGGGGGGGGGGAATGGTATTTTTTCAGACATTTTTCATCATATGTCGAAAACTGTGAGACATAAAATTAAATAAAAATATATTTTGAAATGTGCAGATCAAGCCCTTTCATATGATATGCCACTTGACCTAGTAACCCCACATTAAAATTTCGGACCCCCACTCCGGCCCCTTTTGCAATGAAAATAAAAATATTTTTGGACTTTTTTTATTTGCAATAAAGTTGGGCAAGCATTCTTTATAACTGTTCCAAATTTCAAGTCGATAGCATTAGTAGTTGCTGAAATAAGCAGGTGTGACAGACAGACAGACGACGTCGCGCCATAAGGGTTCCTTTTTTACCATTTTGGTACGGAACCCTAAAAAGTGAATTGAAAGTAGGAGTAAAATGTGTGGACGTCAAACTGAGTTATCTAACCGATAAGATTATTATAATACTGCTTATCTTCCACTAACACTATCGCAAAGGGTTTAGTGTTTATAGACAGCTAAATTAGTCATTTTCAAAATTTATGATTTTGAAAATGACTCATGACGAAAAAGTCTTTGAACGCCGTGTCGGCCATCGGTGACCGACAAACAATAAATTTTCTATTGTGTCTGGTGGCGTGGCGTAGTGGTATTGTGGCGAGAAATAAAGCTTTATCTTATCATATTATCTTAATTACAGAAAATGGAACTGCTCCACGTGATTATCAAGTCGGGCCCCTCGCCTCGTCCTTTGGCCTGGTCGCTGGAGGTGTCACCCTCCGAGGACGGCGAAGACTGGAGAATGGTCAGGGCATTCGGAGACCGGGACCACTGCCGCAAGCTCTGGGACCTCAGGCCGGAGAGGCGGCGGCGGAAGGCCCGGGCAGCCAAGAGACTGAACAGAGCTGATAAGCCCGCCTGTTCTACCCAGTTCGCGAGTCCCAGGCCGCTGGAGAATGGAGAGGTATAAGCAGGTTTTAGCATTTATTGTTTTAATGTTAGTTTTATGGAAGTGACTCCGTCGACCACCTCCCTCCCCCTTGTAAGTCCAAAAAAGTTGTATTTTGTTTTACATTGACACTGTAATTTAAAAGTCATTCTAAGGTAGACAATTCAACTTAAAACACGGCAACATTAATCTGCTGCTACGGTAGTTTGCAATTATTTTCGTCTGGTATCACTGATACTTCAAGGCTACTCCGGTTCCCAACGGCGTTATTTTTGGGAGCCGGCGCCGGCTGCGGAGGCGCTTCCTAATTTTATTGGTATATGGGGTCCATCATCGCTTCGCCCAGATATATACTATGAAGCATCAATTTACGCCTTTGATTTTGACTTGTCCAAAAAACTGTTTGATTTACTTATTCTATTGGATAAGGGTACACGTCGCGAGAGCCGTCCGGTTGTCGTGCGACGACCGCACGGTATCATTTTTGGACGTATAAAGTGAAAAAAAAACCGGACCGCATAACTAAGTCTGTTTGTGAAGGAATTTTGATGATTTTGAAAAAAACTGTACTAGTTTGGAACATCGTTTTATTTTTTTGGTGCAATATTTGGGTCAATTTCTATCAGCTATAATTATTTCCGATTTTTCGCTCCGCAAACTTCGGAGATAAGGGGGGGATTGGTATTTTTTCAGACATTTTTCATCATATGTCAAAAACTGTGAGACATAAAATAAAATGAAAATATATTTTGAAATGTGCAGATCAAGCCCTTTCATATGATATGCCACTTGACCTAGTAACCCCACTTTAAAATTTCGGACCCCCACTCCGGCCCCTTTTGCAATGAAAATAAAAATATTTTTAGACTTTTTTCATCTGCAATAAAGTTGGGCAAGTATTCTTTATAACTGTTCCAAATTTCAAGTCGATAGCATTAGTAGTTGCTGAAATAAGCAGGTGTGACAGACAGACAGACAGACGGACGAAGTCTCACCATAAGGGTTCCTTTTTTACCATTTTGATACGGAACCCTAACAATCGGTGGTGCGCGGCAGCAGTGCGACACCCGCACTGCTGCCGCGCGACTACCGCACTGCAGCAGTCCGACACCAATCGTCTAAATTGAAAGAGCCCTAAAACGTAGCATAAGCATAGCATAAGCATAATCGGCCTATAATGTTCCCACTGCTGGGACACAGGCCTCCTCTGTGAGAGGGAGTGGGCCATAGTCCACCACGCGGGCCCAGTGCGGGTTGGTGGACGTCACATATAGAGATCTTCGAATTTTCGGTTCTAGGACATGCCGGTTTCCTCACGATGTTTTCCTTCACCGTTAAAGCAAGTAATAAACGTAATTTTGTGAAAATGTTTTTTTTTTTGGAGTTGGTTTTTTTTTAGTAAAGTTTATATCGCGACATTCGCTGCATGACAGATGCACGTGGGCATCGGCGAGGGCGTGGCGGCGCGGCGCGTGCGCGTGTCGCTGCGCGCGGCGCACGCGGCGCCGGCGCGCCAGCAGTACTACTCGGTGCGCGCGCTCACGCTGGCCGCGCGCTGCCTGTGCCACGGACACGCCACCAAGTGCCATGTCAATGCGCAGGTTTGTGTGGATTTCAATTTTACAGCCAACATCCCATACCCATTTCTACACGCTATTATTTTCCAATCCAGCGACACGACCTCCCGCTCTGACGTCTTGACGGGTACTGGTCGGAGACCGCGAGCGCGATTGCCTTGAATTTTAGATTTATGAAGGGGACGTGACGCTTTCTCCCAGTAAACTCTTACGCTAGGCGCGCTAAGGAACTTCGTTCTAGCATGACGAAAATATCTTGAGAAAGTCTGGACTCAAAATGCAGTGCCAGCATAATGGTCAATGCGCATTCTTTCTCTATATGAGAAGAGATTTTTGTCCTGTGTGGTGTATACTTATAGTCACAGGCCGCCCGCATTAGTCATGTGCGTGAAGAGTGGGCGGGGCACATTAGTCGCAGAACAGATGGCCGATGGGGTCGAAAGTTCTGAAGTGGCGCGCGCGACAAGTTGGACCATGAAGTCGAAGTGAAGGTCGCGAGAATCCGATGGATGCGAGGAGCACAGGACCGGTCAATATAGTGGCGCTTGGGGAGACCTATTGGCTATTCCAGCAGTGGATGTCTTTCGGCTAATGACGTGCATGTTCCAGGGGGCGCGATGCGAGTGTCTGCACGGCACCTGCGGGGCCCACTGCCAGCGGTGCTGCTCCGGGGGCCCGTGGTCCGCGCAGCAGCCCTGCGAGCACAAGGACGGCGAGTGCTCGTGCGGCGAGCGCGGCGCATGCTCCTACGACGATACCGGCGCTATTCTTTGCGTCAATTGCACGGTTCGTATATTCCAAAACTTTAATCTAAGCTGGAGACCCGTCTGTTTGAACGCGCTACTCTCATCAGTTGAAGAATCACCAGTTGAATTTGAAAATTTATTTTTGGAATGGATTGTTTTAAATTTCCATGGTTATTGACGTTAGTAGAATAAACTATGTCGGGATTTATCACTGGATCGAGTTACATAACCCTCAGATTATCTCAACAGAACGCCACTACATACCAAGAATAGTCAGGGAAGCGACTGAAATTACCAAATACAAAAATTTCAATCGTGAGGATGGGTTTAAATTGTCGAGTATCTGGAATCCAGTAGTCCGGTTGTGGTTTCGCATACAGATACAGTGAGTGTCGTGTGTCAAGAACAGATTCGAGTGAACAGTGAGTTTGCAGACAGTGGTACTGGTATCGAGCGTAACAAACGAACTAGACGGAGGGTAGACCGCTTCGTCTGCCAATAACATCTACCCGCACGTAACAATCGACAGTTCTTCCGTGATCATGGCGCATGCAACTGCGCCGAGTATCGGAGTCTCGGAGGTACGTACCTACATGGTGTAAATCCCGACATAAGTAGTTTATTCTACTTTATTTTTGGATATGGTAGCCAGATTCATGAGGTTAATATGGCGCTATACGACCCTTAGGAGCCGAGCAACGGGGGTAAAAATGCGGGGAACAGCTAGTTTAATAGAACACTAAGAGAGGTGTCTCTGATTTTCCAATTAAATTTCAATAGGAATAGTATGTCGAGTTATATAAAGTTCCTTTTAGTGCATAGTATAGAAATGTATAAGCGGCGAGCAATGTCCTAAAAGTTATTGCGTTACACATAAGTTTCTTCACAAACTTATATTCAGTTTGGTTGCAGGAGAACCGAGCGGGGCCGCTGTGTGACCGATGCCTGTTCGGGTATTACAACGCCCTGCCTGATGGTCCCTGCGTGCCTTGTGACTGTAACCCTCAGGGCTCTGATGGTAAGTTGTATCCAGGGCTCAGTGGCGCATTTACCTTAGGGCCATGAGGGCCATGGCCCGGGGCGGCAGTCAGTGAGGGGCGACATGAGAGGCTCGCACTGCCCCATGCGCTCAGCTTTGTACAGAACCCTATACTGTGCGAACCTTATAGGTCCAGGGCGCCAAATTTTAAAAAAATACGCCACTGCTAAGGCTACGTAATCTACGTACGTATAATACGCTTGCGAGCAACAATCTGACCCTACCAATTATTGGGTAATACCGGTACTCAAATGTTAGACCGGGCTCCTGATTACCCGAAATGACGGTCAAAGCGGAATCGACTGTTTAAGGTGCTCTCCGAGGCACGGAGGAATCTCGATGTGTTCAAAGTCAAAGTTTTTATTTTAATATTGTCGAGTAGTCTGACAGTTAATCAGAATAATGAAGCTAGATACCCGTTCCAAAGCGTAGAACGGTCACCCATCCAAAGACTGACCGTTAAGAACGGTCACGCATCCAAGGACTGACCGCAGCAAGCGCAGCTTAACCTCGCAGATCGATCGATCAGTGTGGCTGTAATTTAGCCACGAGAATCGTAAATGTATACCTACCGAGACTTTGAAGTTAAATGATCTTTTTGATCATTTCGATACTTGCAGGCTCTTGCAAATGGGACAAGAAGCACCGCCAGGTCACCTGTGACTGTTACCCTGGCTTCGCGGGGCCCCTGTGTGACTCGTGCGAGCAGCCGGCGGCCGTGTTCCCGCAGTGCCAGGCGACCGCGCCCCCCTGCAGGTGCGACCCCAGGGGGGTGCGCGACCCCGAACGCATCTGCGACGAAGTCTGTGACTGTAAAGTGAGTTAACATTTACCCCTTATTTATAAACGATGATTAAATTAAACAGCTCTTAAGTCAATTGACATCTCTATTCATTGTCATACAAATGACTAGGTTACAGTGCATAAAGTATCATTATAAGTCAGAGGCTTAAAGTTTGGGCTTGCTGTCATTGATGCCGATTCTGTTGTGCAACCTATAAACTTAATTTAGGCTATTGTTCTCTTTTTCTCTCTGATAAAACAAGAAAGAGAAAGAAATATATAAGAGCTGTCATTGGAGTACTTACAATTCTCATACAATTTTAGACGACACCACGGAACGTGATGATTAAAAAGCGCTGAAGTTCATTCAAAGGAAGGTTAAAGGTACCTTAAAGATACAAGACTTTTGTCCACGACTCCGTCCGCGTGGACTACAATGATATGACCAGTTTAAATGCCCTCCGCAGTGTAAGGTGGCTAGTACTACCAAGAGGTCAAGCTGTATCTCTGGTTAATCCCACTGGAATAAGAAGAAACGTGGCTTAGATTTTAAGTTGGACCCCAAGCTATCGAACTGTGAAAACCACATCAAAATCCGTTCAGTAGTTTTTGCGTGATGCGCACAAATAGACAAAATAAAAAAAAAATCCTATCCTACTAATCCTACTTCCTACTAATATTGTAAACGTGAAAGTTTGTGAGGATGTATGGATGTTTGTTACTCTTTCACGCAAAAACTACTGAACGGATTTTGATGAAACTTTACAGTAATATAGCTTATACATCAGAATAACATATAGGCTACCTCTTATCCCGGAAAACGCGGGCGAAGCCGCGGGTGGAAGCTAGTATATTACCTATTACAATATTTGTATATAATTGTCAGAGTAACGTGGTGGGGGCTCTGTGCGACGCGTGCGCGCCGGGCCACTTCGGGCTCAGCGCGGAGCTGGCGGCCGGCTGCAGGCCGTGCTACTGCTCCCACATCACTGACTCCTGCGTCCTCGCTACCCCTGAGGAGTTGGAACCACCCAGAGATGTAAGCATACTGTAGGAATCAAACGATTTATAGGCTTAACCACAGATAATATAATACTACGTACCCTCATTTCAAACAAAGAAACGTGAGCACCGTAACTCGGGCTATTTTCGGGCTATATTTTTTTCGTGCTTAGAGGATTTTTTTAAATAAGATTTTTTTTTTTTTTCATGTCAATTTTACACAAACTTCAATATCAAAACGATACTTATAACGCCATCTATTGAGATTTATGCTCAAATGTTCATTCCTTCCTGATGAAACCCCGTGACTTGATAGAAAATAATTTAAGCTCGTATCCACTATGTTCGCGAACCCTGTAGCGCTCCGCGATCGCTCCTAATTTTATAAATACATTTCGCGTTCCGAGCTTGTAGCAACTCGCGCTTCAACTAGGCCGATCCGATCACTATCAGTTTCACTATCAGTATTCTGTTGTGTAGTGTGAGCGACCGTATTCGCAAACCGTATCTCTATTTGAGCGAATACAGGATCGCGGAGCGCTACTGGTTCGCGCACATAGTGAATACGCACCTTTAGACATTGCATCTGGAGCAAATATTTCAATTATCTGGTTTAAAAAGATTCTGTCATTTATTGAATTGTTACCTTATTCCCTACTTCATAAGATAACATTTTGCAGGTCATATTGCCTCTCGGAGAAGCATGGCTGATCTCGGACTCGCAAGCAAATCAGACACTAGAGCCATCTGTCGACGAGCAAGGGAAACCATTCGTTATCAGTTACGAGGTGAGGAATCTTGAAGGTTGCTCAGGTGCAGATACCTACAGGGGCTTACGACTGAAGCATTTTATTTTGACGAAATCCTGTAATCCCCCCCCCTCCCGAACGAAATTCTATAATTGCCCCCCCCCCCCCCCCTGAACGAAATTCTGTAATAGCTACCCTGAACGAAATCCTGAGGTTACACCTGTTGTGCGAAGTGTGTCTCACGCTGATGATGTTCCAGGTAGAAGGGTGGGAGCACTTCTACTGGCTGACCAGCTCGTTCAGCGGGGACCAGCTGGCCGCGTACGGCGGCGAGGTGCGCGCCGCCCTGTACTGGGGCGTCGTGCGGGGGGACACCGGCGGGAACCCCACCAACGGCCCCGACGTTGTACTTATTGGGACAGGTAAGTTAAGGAACAATAAAGATCAAGGCAAAGTCAATAAACCCAAAAAACTCAAGCAACTGTTTGTTAAAGTGTGAAGACTATGTCATGTACGCATGACAAACGGACAACAAAGTGATCCTATAAATAAGGCATCGACCTCATAAAAAAATATTATCGTGTAAACGTGTTATTTATAACCTACTTACAGAATAAAGAATTTAAATTCAAGGGTTCCGTTTTTCCTTTTGAGGTATGGAACCCTAATGATGAGCACTAATTTCTGAACTTTGAAAGCTGATTCCTGAAAAGTGATTTGTTGTCGTCCTCATCTTAGCATCATAAAATATACACTTGGTTCTAACTTTTATAAGAGATTTCCTAAAATCGAATGACCTCAACGGGATTTGAACCCGCGACCTCTGCCAAACCGTGGCTAGTGCTCTGAAACTAATTGAGCTATCGGGCCCCGCTCATAGCATAGCATAATCGGCCTATAATGTTTCCACTGCTGGGACACAGGCCTCCTCTCTGTGAGAGGGAGTGGGCCGTAGTCCACCACACGGGCCCAGTGCGGGTTGGTGGATGTCACATGTCTTCGAATTTTTGGTTCTAGGACATGCCGATGCCTAGACGATGTTTTCCTTCACCAATTAATTTCTAATACGCACATGACATCGAAAAGTCAGCGGTGCTTGCCTCGGGATCGAACTCGAACCATTCGCCGTGGGAGGCACATGGTTAGACCACTAGGCTATCACTGCTACATAATACATTAGACCAGGGTCGATAATTTTTGAAACCAAAAAAAATTACAGTAGGATGAAACCCATTAGAAAAGGAGGGGAATATGATCAAAATGAAAGGAAAAATAAATTACGGTCGATCCGAGTTCGGGAAGTGGGAGGGGGTGAGTTTTTAAGGGTAAAAAATGGTTTTCCTTGGTTTCCGGCAAAACTACAAGTCCTATGGAAAAGAGTTAAATAGCAAAGTTGTAGGTAATAAAAAGATCTACAACTTTTGTATTTGAAATTTTTTCACATAACCTCAAAATTTTGGTGGAAAATTCAAAACACCAAGTTTTTGGTTTTTTATTTATATCTTTTTCAAAAATGTTTTTTTTTTCTACGAAATTTGGTGAAAACTTACCTTATTATGTCCCAAATACACTGTAATTTATTTGATTTAAAATATTTATTTTTTCGCCTTATTTTAACTTAATATCAAAAAAGCACCCTAATTTTCAATCGGAAATTCTGACGTCAAAATATCAGCTTTTTTCAAAAAGTTTGGGAGCTTTTTGTTCGTTGAAATATCTACTTTCTGGTGGTGTAAAAAAAATATACATTACCATAGGAAATGTTCTCAGAAAATGCAAAAAATCGAAAAAAACTCAAATTCGAATTTTTTTTTTTAATCACTATGTAAAATTTCATCAAAAAAATGTGATTGCTGCAATTTTTTTTAGTTAAAAAGTTTATTTATTTAATTCGAATTACATTCATGTCATAGAAAATCTCATACAATATAATTATACATGTAAATCGTACTATTTAATTCAGATACTTAATTCTGATTACGTTATTCATTATATTTTTTTTTTCAAAAAATAAAGTAAATTTCTCACAATTCACTTAGAGTAATTCAGTCTGCACGTGTATTTTTAAAAACGATGTTGTACACTGCTCTGTATCTCGAATACTGGCTAACGGTTTTTACAGCTGCTACGAAATAGCAGGTATGTAGTAAGGCCCAGACCCTCCTAGGTCCGTCCCCACTTCTCTATGAAATAACTTACAATGGGCTAAAATTTACCGAAGGTCACTCAGGTATATGAATTATCTTAAAATAGGCATCTACAAATATTATTTAAAGAAGAATCTACAACTTTTTCAAAATATTGTAGATGTCTTATTTAATATTAACTTTATTAACTTATTTGTTTGTTAATTATAGAAGTATATTTCAATTTGCAATTTTTTCGTTTATAAATAAAACATGAAATCTTACGTTTTTTGAGTAATTAAAGTGTAAATTTTAATAAATACCTCAAAATTGTAGATAATTATTAAAAAAAAAAATTCGAATTTGAGTTTTTTTCAATTTTTTGCATTTTCTGAGAACATTTCCTATGGTAACGTATATTTTTTTTTACACCATCAGAAAGTAGATATTTCAACGAACAAAAAGCTCCCAAACTTTTTGAAAAAAGCTGATATTTTGACGTCAGAATTTTCGATTGAAAATTAGGGTGCTTTTTTGATATTAAGTTAAAATAAGGCGAAAAAATAAATATTTTAAATCAAATAAATTACAGTGTATTTGGGACATAATAAGGTAAGTTTTCACCAAATTTCGTAGAAAAAAAAACATTTTTGAAAAAGATATAAATAAAAAACCAAAAACTTGGTTTTTTGAATTTTTCACCTAAATTTTGAGGTTATGTGAAAAAATTGCAAATACAAAAGTTGTAAATCTTTTTATTACCTACAACTTTGCCATTTAACTTTTTTCCATAGGACTTGTAGTTTTGCCGGAAATCAAGGAAAACCATTTTTTACCCTTAAAAACTCACCCCCCCCCTTTCCCGAACTCGGATCGACCGTAATTTATTTTTCCTTTCATTTTGATCATATTCCCCTCCTTTTCTAATGGGTTTCATCCTACTGTAATTTTTTTTCATTTTTTACCATTTTTGAAGGCTTCGGCCCTGGTCTACATCGGGCCCCGCTCGATTCAATCGAAATATGAAATCCCTTTATATGCGCCTCTTATGAGCTTTTGTATTGTTAACTTGAAGTACCTACGGAACTTTAAAAATAGACACTAATATCTAAACTTTGAAAGCTGATTCCTCAAAAGTGACTTGTTTTCGTCTATTTCACCTTAGCATCACAAAATATCGTCAGCGTAGAGAGTAAACTAAACAACATTTTTTTTCCAGTTACGATAAAATTGTTTATTTTTTAATCCTTTGGCGTAATTATTATTAAATGGGAGACTTACCGACACTTAAATTATCTCCCATTTAATAATTGTGCCAAAAGACTAAAATATAAACGAGTACCATCGCGTTTTTATCGCAACCAGAAAAAACGAGCTATTTAATTTTCTTAATTTTTTTTTAATATATACACTTGGTTCACAATAAATATATTGTTTTACATTGTCAGACGGCACCATGCTGGCGTACTCCAACACCAGCCACGAGGCCCCCGGCCAGCTGCAGCTCGCGGTGCCGCTGCGGGAGGGCGGCTGGCGGGAGCGCGGCGGCCGGCCCGCCACCAGGACGCAGCTCATGGACGTGCTGCGGGACCTGAAGGGCATTATGCTGAAGGCGCACTACCATTTTGATCAGGACGAGGTACATAATCATGTATTCGGTCGATGTATCGTCCTATTTACAAGGCCCACTCAATAATCGCTCGCAACTCACTAGTGGGTCGCGAATGTCGCGACACATAGTTTGGCACTGTTTTGCGGTTTTCAATGTTTTCATAATGAAAGTGGAATCGAAGAGCTTCGTTCGGGATTTTTCGTGTTTCTGGCCGTACGATAGAAAAAAGGACAGTAGTATAGCGAGTTCCTCCTCTAGGTGCGGCTGGAAGGCGCAGGAGTGCGTGGCAGCGTGGTCCCGCGTGAGCGCTGCGCGTGTCCGCGCGGGCATGCGGGCGCGCACTGCCAGCGCTGCGCCTGGCACCACGCGCGCCTGCTGGCCGAGCGCGCCGTGCAGTGCCTGCCCTGCGCCTGCAACGGGCACGCCGCCTGCGACACCGGTCAGTACACCGCCACTCTCTACAGTACACTGCCAGCGCTGCGCCTGGCACCACGCGCGCCTGCTGGCCGAGCGCGCCGTGCAGTGCCTGCCCTGCGCCTGCAACGGGCACGCCGCCTGCGACACCGGTCAGTACACCGCCACTCTCTACAGTACACTGCCAGCGCTGCGCCTGGCACCACGCGCGCCTGCTGGCCGAGCGCGCCGTGCAGTGCCTGCCCTGCGCCTGCAACGGGCACGCCGCCTGCGACACCGGTCAGTACACCGCCACTCTCTACAGTACACTGCCAGCGCTGCGCCTGGCACCACGCGCGCCTGCTGGCCGAGCGCGCCGTGCAGTGCCTGCCCTGCGCCTGCAACGGGCACGCCGCCTGCGACACCGGTCAGTACACCGCCACTCTCTACAGTACACTGCCAGCGCTGCGCCTGGCACCACGCGCGCCTGCTGGCTGAGCGCGCCGTGCAGTGTAAACACGCCACTGACCACCACCACTATCATTATCATCCGCAACCTTTTTCTACCCGCTGCATAGCTTTAGTGGCAGATCCAGAAGGGGGCTAGAAGGCTGAAGCCCTTCTCCAAAATCTTAAGTTCTGACAGATTTCAAATTAGATTAGTAACTTGGTGTTTTTTGACTTTTACCTCTTATGATTCGGAGCTCCAAGCTAACCCTCCCGGGTTGGCTTTGAAATCATATCTGATAAACCTTCAGCCCCCCAAAAATAAATTCTTAGATCCGCCACTGTATAGCGTAAACCTATAAAAAAATATCAATCATTTGACAAAAAAATTTTTTCCTGTTTTCATTATAACATTAAGGAAAATTGAATTGATTGTTATCAAGTTATCATAAAACTTAGATAATAACTTTAGCCAAACAGTATTCCGAATTGTTATGACGTAAATCGATCGCCCCGCCCTGAAGACATTCGTATCTCCACCTGACTCATAGATACCTCGTTACACACAATCTCCTTGGTCTTAGGGTGGATCCAGACTTTACGAGGCATGCGCCGCGTACGCCTCGCAACGCACGGCTCCATATACGTCTAATTCGTCGAATTAATGCCGACGTGATATACCTACCGTGAATTACCGTGTTTGGCGCATTTTTGTACGATTTTGGGGGGGTCATGACCCCCGTGACCCCCCCCCCCCCCCTGGGTCCGCGCCTGCAAGCATGCGAGCAATGTTTGGATCCACCTTTAGACGCTGCGCAAACGTAGACACTTTAGTGTCTTGTGTTTCATGTTTTCATAATATATCCCATAACTATTTAGGAGATAAGGAGTTGCAAAATTTTACTTCTTTTACATAAAATGTTTTTGATGGGATTGTTATGTTGACGTAAATTGACCGCCCCACGCCCCGCCCTGAAAATATTCGTACCAGTATGACAAATTACAAGTTACACAGTAAATATTAGGCTGGGTACTCACTTAGCAGTGTAGCATGTAATGTATCAGATACGGTATCAAGTGAGCACGTAGGCACGAGCCCGCTGCGAGCCGCTCGCGCGTGGAGCGCTGTAAGCTCGCAGTGACCCGCTGAGTGGCGGTATCACTGCGAACACAAAGGCGGCTCGCAGTGTGATCCGGCAGCTCGTAGCTAGATACGCGGTGGACCGTGGACGAGCCGTACCCACTTGCAGGTTGATACAGTATCTGATACGTTACATGCAACACTGCTAAGCGAGTACCCAGCTTTATATTATCGCGCGACCGACGTCATGGCAACAGTATTTTTTTCCCTAAACTGATAATTCGATAACGAGCCGAATCAATTACCGTAATTATTCCATGGCATGGTATGGAAATGACGTCAAACCACACTTTTATACTTTATCATGGCAATACTTTTCCCATCGGACGCTATGATGTTTACTTTGATTCAAATCAGTTTGACGATCGTATCGATTCTTGTGATAAAAAAAAACCGGACTAGTGCGAGTAGGACTCGTACCCTGAGGGTTCCGTACAAACTTAATTATGTATGTAATATTTCACTTGAAATATGCAATAGGGCATTTTCACAAAAAAGTACCCCCACCTTGAAAAATAATATTTTTTTGAAAGTATTATATTTTAAACTTTTTTTGGTCTCTTTATAACGGAAATTCAATATACTTCAAGAAAAAGTATAATATTATGGGTTTAAAATGGGAATACTGTAAAAATATTAGAACATAATGGAAAGTCTCGCAAATTTATATCAGTTGTGTGACTATATTCAGTAGCTGAAAAAATAGTGTAAATTATAAGAATTTTTAGATATTGTTTATTTAATAACTTCTAAATGGTTATTTTTTATTTTTTAAACATTTACCATTCCCAAATTTTAGATCTAAGCTTATTAAAAATACAATAGTATATTCGGTATTGTGACTCTGGTACTTCAACTGTCATTATTATCTTCACTTTTAAAATTTTAGATACTTTTTAGAGAAAAGGCAACAAATATTATACTTAAATATAATTTTCCATTTGAGAGACTAATTTGAAGCTCATTAAATGTAAAATCTACTCAAATAATTGAGAAATTCAGCTCCGTAATATAGGGACAGTCACACAACCGAATACCTAAAAAGGGAAAGGGTGAGTTTACATGGCAAAAAAAAAGTACGCAGGCACACATTTATAAGAAATATAATTAGATATAATAGGTATTATAAAACATTAACTTCAAACTAAATTATCACAATCAGTTTCGGCTTAAGGCATCACATTATTTTTATTATTTATTTAAAGGGTAAATTATAACTATTAAGAATAAGAAGTCTTTTTTACAACGCCAAATTGTTTCAAGTTGTTATTATTTTGAAATCTACTTTATGCCGTAGTTTGGTACTCAGTCAAAAAGGTCTTAGAAAAATATTTTTATAGCTGAAGAAAATCGCCATGTAAACTTTGCTTTATGTGTTCAGGCATGTTGTGACTTTTCGTTCAGCGTATATGTGTCCGCTCAAATAGTCACACAACGGAAGTCACATTTGATAATGCTCTAGTAATAAAAACGGTTTAAAATATAACCACAACACTTAAATTCATCAAAACTTTTGATCAAGTTACATAATAAAACATTTAAAACTAATTAACTAAATACTACAAGATAAATAGATAGAAATAAGCCAAAATATGGTCACATACCTGAGCAAAGTTTTTGGTCCCTGCGGCTTGCAAACACGCGTGCACTCCTTCTAAGCAGTATTTTAACACTGACGGCTTGTCACTTGACAAGGGCATAGCGGTAGCTATGGTGTTGCCAGTAAATGCAAAACTATTTTAACTACAATAATTTTTTTTTAGAAAATCGGTGACAAAACTGAATGTTCCGGGAAGAACCATTTTTTGTGATTTACTTTTTTATTTTATAATCTTTTATTTTTGTAATCAGGTTATAATATTTTAACTATTATCACAGTAATTGATTATCCTGGACCAAATAAAACCTTAAAAGATGGTATCTTTCTTACAAAAAAGTTAAGAAATAATTAATTAAACGCGTAAGAGTATGCAGGGGACAGCGCAAAAACACCCATTTTTCAATTGTTATTTCTAATTAACTTAAATTTATTTGAGATTATGTTATAGTTTTTGTTAAAACAACAAAATATTGTATGCGTTTATTCACTTTGATAACTTATTAAATAATTCTGGCAACTACTTCATATTATAAAATTTAATCGAATTCGAGGGACAGTTGAAAATCAGGGGTATACTTTTTTGTGAAAATGCCCAATAGCGCCATCTATGAACAAGATGCCGCTATAACATACTTCTTCTAGTGGCGGGATCTATGAGCAGATGCCTCGCCACGACAGACGGCCGACAAAGTGATCCCATAAGGGTTCCGTTTTTCCTTTTGAGGTAGGGAACCCTAAAATTAAAAAGTATTTTCTACAGTGGATGGACCTTGCGGACCTTGTCAGCACAACACTACGGGTCCGCACTGCGAGCGGTGCCTCCCGGGACATTATGGGAATCCCGTTCAGGTAAGGCTTTCCCTTTTAGCACAGATAAAACATATATTACTACGTACAGATCTCATTCAAAGAAATTTGGCCTCCGTAACTCGGGCTATCCTCGGGCTATATATTTATTCGTACTTACAGGATTTTTTAAATTACAACAAATATTTTTCATGGTCAATTTTGTAATTTGCTGAATTTTATGCAAACTTCAATAACAAAACAATAATATAATTCCACCTATTGAGATTTATTTGAAAATGTACCTTTCCTTCCTGTTGAGACCCCGCGCTTTTAGGGCGCTTACAGACCAACGACACTCGATCAACGACGAGCGTCGACGACTTAGTCGCCTTGCTGACAACCGTGGACGACGACGTCGTCGCCGCACCGTAGACGTCGTCGCCTAGTGGCGGCGGCGTCGCCCAGTTGTGTCGTTGCAGTAAGTCCGTGCAGTCAGCGTGTTTTTTAATTGGAGAATTTAATAAATCAACACTAATTTCATCGTCACTCATTTTACTCGTAATTTACGTGCGTATCCTAGACTATTTGTTGCCGACTGCACGACGGCGACGTCGCCGCCGCTAGGCGACGACGTCGTCGTCCACGGTCGTCAGCAAGGCGACCACGTCGTCGACGCTC
This sequence comes from Thalpophila matura, assembly GCA_948465475.1. Classification (NCBI taxonomy): domain Eukaryota; kingdom Metazoa; phylum Arthropoda; class Insecta; order Lepidoptera; family Noctuidae; genus Thalpophila; species Thalpophila matura. Next base: position 945,835 of record OX419178.1, read on the forward strand.
GTCGTCGATCTAGTGTCATTGGTCTGTAAGCGCACGGGAACACGGACGTGTTGTTCTGTTATACTAAAATTGTACTTGTAGGGTGCGTGCAAACCGTGCGCGTGTCCTTTGTTCGAGGCGAGCAACAACTTCAGCCCGAACTGCGCGCTGGCCGGCGCGCACGGCGACGAGTACGTGTGCACGCAGTGCCCCGACGGGTACACCGGCGACCACTGCGAGAAGTAAGTCCGTACACCTTGGCTGTAAGCCTACCCCATATTGGGCGTGCGCGTTCCTCGAGCGTGCGAACGATGCGAACGTAGCATGCGAGCCGCGAAAACGCGGCGCGAGGGTCGCGTTTGACCAGCGTGAACGCGCATCTGAACGTACCTATCACAGTGGGATACATATTATTTGAAGTGATATCTAGTCCTAATAATTGTGTATGATGTGTGTGTATGGTTCACTGTAAGCATGTGTGTATGTGCAGCTGCGACTTCGGGTACTGGGGCTCGCCCACAGCCCCGGGCGGGCGCTGCCGCGCGTGCGAGTGCGGCGGCTCGCCGTGCCACGCGAGCTCCGGCCGCTGCCTCACGTGCCCGCCGCACGCCGAGGGCGCGCGCTGCGACCTGTGCAAGGTGACCTACTCGTACCGATAGTTCGATAGTCCTAGGGAGCTGAAGCCCCTCCCCAAATGTAAGGTTCCAATACTCATGGTCTTTTAAAATGCCGCGAGCGATGCAGGCTCTTTAGTGGCGTCGCTACTTCGCGAACATGTGCGCCGGTTACCCTGCACCATAGGTAAAGCTACTGCCTCATAATAGAAACAAGTACGGGAACCACTGTCACCACTTTTAAAGCAGTGTGTGTAAAATTCGTGTTAAGGAGCGTTTGTAGCCTACAAACGTTCCTTAACACGAATTTTACATATCGATACATACAACGCCATCTATTGAGGTTTATTTGAACAAATGTAATTTTTCTTCCTATGTGCAGGAAGGCTACTGGTTCGGCGGCGGGGTGGGTGCGGGCTGCGTGGGCTGCGCGTGCGGCGCGGGCGCACTGTCGCCGGCGTGCGACGCGCGCGCCGGCCAGTGCGCCTGCCGCGCGGGCTGGGCCGGCCGCGCGTGCGAAGCGTGCGGCCCGGGACACGGCGGTAAGCGACTCATACACAACACTCACACAACACAAACACCCGTGCGTGGGCTGCGCTTGCGGCGCGGGGTCGTACGCCGGCGACACCGCGACACACCGTAGAGGCGGGTTACTTCGAACCCCAGGGCATAACTTTGGCCCAAATCGAAAAAAAAATTGAACTGCCTGCCGACTTTACTTTGACGTTGATCGTCGCAGTTCCTTCGGTAACTAATAGATGGCAAAGGAACTGCGACGATCGGTTGTGTGGTCGCGACACGGCGGGCAGTTCAAACATTGGGCCAAAGTTACCTATGCCCTAGAATCAAAGTAACCCGCTTCTACGGTAACACTCGCGCATCAAACTGACCCGAATTCACTAACATTACTATGAAGTCTCGAACGCACAGTGTACGGAAAACTCATACGATTTTGAAGATTATTCGTATTATAAATCAGACTCATATTCGTATAAAACTCTTGCAATCATATTCTCTCATATGAATATGAACTTTATTTTTATACAAATAATGTTCATATTCGTATGAATTTTCTGTACACTGTGTGTTCGAAACCCCATACTCCCCATAGTAATGTTTGTTGTTCCTCTGTTGTTAAGTAAGTACTAATGTCTTGATTATGACACTATCTCCTTTGATCGGTAATTGTAACGGCTTGATGATGAATGACGTCACACTGGTACATCTGTGACAGAAACATTGAAAAGAACATGAAAATCCAGGTGTATCCGCCGGTTGCCCGGCTTGTCGCTGCGGTACCGCGGCCCTCAACGCGACGTGCGACACGTTGACGGGCGAGTGCGCATGCGCGCCGGGCGCCGCGCCGCCATCTTGTGACATCTGCTTGGACGAACACTACGGACTGAACGCGACGGGCTGCACGGGTGAGTCGCTTTGTAGTTCACGTTTGTATTCATAGATGGCGTTATTTAATTTTTGATTATTTTACAGGTTTTTTTTTATAAAATTAAAATAACAAGTGTGTTTAGTCCAATCCAATCGGACAAACAAACATTATGCTACGGCTCCGTCTACAATTTTTATTTATTTATTACTTTACCAATCACATAATTATAATTAAACGGTCAAATATATTCAAACGGTCGGTTGCAGAAAGATAATAATTTTTTTATCGATTTCTATCAATTTATATCGTTAAAGTCTCCTTTAAAAGTTAATGACCTTTTCTGCAACTCAGTGAAAGTGGGTTAAATACAATTTGAATACACTAGGAATAGAATATTTTGGCGGGGTTTAGCCTCCTAAGGGGGGCGGGGTGCCCTGGATCCGCTACTGGCAGGTAACATGTCCTGGATTAAAATAAACGAGACTTTTTACCCGAGTACATGCAGTATTCCCCTTAGGACGAGTGCAGCCGCGGGCAATTGTGAGTAATCCACATTTACATACACCACAAACCTATCAGAGCACGCACTAAGTGCACGTGACCTAAGGCTAGGCGCACACTGTATAAACTTGCAGGTCTGGGTCCGCGCGCACTACAATTTGCGTAATTTGAAAACTGTTCCGTACATGCCCTTAGGACAGCGGGTCTCAACATTTTATATTATTGTTTTACATAATGGACCGCGATGGAAAGAAAAATAAACAAGACATTGCAGTCGGGATCTATAATAATAGGATTATTATCTACCCGGAAAGAGTAGGTCCCGACTATAATGTCTTGTTTTTTTTTTTAGTGCTTATTACCACCAGACAAGACGCAGTGCAAACCGCGGTCTGTTTTGTTTTCTTACTAGGTATATTTTCACGTTTTAGCACAAATTACTTATTGTAATGTAAATATTTATATATGTTACAGTTCTTTATTATTTCAGTGCATTTTTTTTATTTATTTCTTTTATAAAACGTTACCCCACACAGTAGTGTGACACGATATAGAAGAAATTTACCACGATCTTCTGTATCTTGTATCCTCAATAAAAAAACTACAGCCAGACCCGATAAAAATATTTGCTCCATGCGAGAATCGAACCCGCGACACGTTGCGCAGCAGCCAATTGCTCAGCCACAGCGACAACCGTGCCGCCATTTTTAATTGGTTGCACCTCTTTTTACCCAACTGCGAGACGCAAAGGAGGGTAATGTGTTTATCAGTCTATGTATGTATGTATGTATGTATGTATGTATGTTTGTTTCTATGTGGCGTTCTAGAGACCAAATGCGTAGGTCGATTTTGATAATTCTTACGTCAATCGATTCGTCTTAACCTTGCGAGTGTCACTAAAGACATAACAGTAATCAAAATTCACCACAGCGACAACCAGACGCCATATTGTCAAAATGAAAAAAAAAAAGTTGATGAACTATGTCAAGTGGGGTGTCGTTGAATAGGTATTTTAAAATCATCTTTAGGTTCCTTTTATCATTTTTCATTTTAAATAATAGTTTAGGATATATAACGATTTAAAGTTGTTTAACAAAGCAATCATTCTCGCTAATTCTTACTTATTGATTTAAGTTTTTATTTCAAGTATTAACGATATACAAACAAAAAAGAACATTACGAAAACATACATTAAAAACTAAAAAGTGAAAAATAAAAATAGTAAATTAAAAATAAAAAAAACCCGACTGCCAAAAAACTAAAAAGTTGAAAACAAGAGCACTTTTCAAGCAGTCTGATGCAGTTGGTGGCATAAAATCTAAGATTTAACACAAATAATTGCCACCAACTGCATCAGACTGCTTGAAAAGTGCTCTTGTTTTCAACTTTTTAGTTTTTTGGCAGTCGGGTTTTTTTAATTTTTAATTTACTATTTTTATTGGTTTATTTATCTAAAACAAAAGGTTGAGTACCTCGATAAGACCCACCACGTCGATCGCGTCACCTCCAGCTATTTGTAGATAGCACGGAATTGCACCGCATACACTGAACGTTTACTACGGCCATATTTATTTCATGTAGTACATAAACCGGCGATGTATGGGCCCAACATGAAATAGTAGTGTACCCATTATTTACGCGAGTAGGGCTGCCAAGCGTTCAGAAACTGTAGGTAGATTTTTATGCATGGCTATGCTGTATGAAATAATTTATTCATTGATACTTGTGGTAGGAGTCCATAGGAGTTGACTGGCAGAAATCGTCACGTTTAAGGAAAAAGCGTTATGCCCCATAACGCTTTGCAACTTTGCTCCATGCAACTTACTCTCTCTCACTGTCTCTATTTACGAGGCGTAAGGAACTTCGTTCCGTTCTTTACGGAGGTCCCCGACTGCACACTTTTTTGGAACGAAGTTCCTTATCGCGCGTTACGAAAGGGGGCTAGACGGAAAAAATTAAGACGAAAAGTTGTACCGACACTTTCAACACTTTTTGCTATAGTAAGCTTATATATTTTTTATAACCGTTTTTCCACATTATTACCCGTTTCTTGGGTGCATTTACAAACACAAATCTCATATACTTAGACCAGCACACTTAGCATCACAATTCTATCTCTATTCTACCAAAGAATAAACAAAGTTCTTTCTATCCAAATTGTTATCTGTTTTGCCCGAGCACGCAGCGACCCGTGCTTGATATATCAGAATTTTGTCTACTAAAGAATAGAAACATTTCATTTTATTCACTGTATCTATAAAACGGTAGAAATCTTTTTACAATCTGTCACTTTGTCTATTCTTCTGCAGACAAAACCCGCGTTTCTATCGTGGTCATGCTAGGACGGCACTTATAACAATTATAATAGCCTCCTAAAATCCTACAATTATTTTATTGAATTTCGAGTTGGTTAACATTAAATGCAAAATGACTCTAATTACTCTTACTAAACTGACTGCTTAAAGTGACAGCCCTATAAAAGCAAATGTGGCCTATAAATAGTGTCGTCACGACCACGCACTAGCCCATTTTCTTTGATTACTCAAAATTGACGGGTTCTGTGTGTTTTATGGTGAATTATTTAATCCTTTTGCTGTGTTTTGCGACCTTGAAATCTATAAAAAGTAGCGTAGTCTTAATCAAACCTGAATTTCTGCTGATTTAAACCTTTTTAACCGACTAAAAAAAAGGTGGGCAAGCGTTCTTTATAACTGTTCCTTTCAAGTCGATAACATTAGTAGTTGCTGAAATAAGCAGCTATGAAAAACAGACAGACGAAGTCGCACCATAAGTGTTCCTTTTGACCAATTTAGTACGGAACCATAAAAAGGAGAAAATTTAAAAAATCGCGCGTGATTACTGCAATCGCCCATAACCTAATTAAAAACAATATAATTATATTATTATATATAATTTCACTGAACCGTTAAAATGTTCACTATCTACATATAAATCAGTGTTGACATAAAAGCACCAAAACTAGGCGCAGTTTACACAACATGAATCATTGGTGCACTGGCGTGCAATACAGTGTACAGCTCTCACCAGCAGTCCGGCCAATAAACAGACCACGAACTGTATTCAATGTACGATATAAATAAGCTTTACACTGAAGAACAGAATTACTTACCCGTTATTATGGTCGTCAACACGACAACTTAAATTGCGCGTATTGTAATAGGAGCGAGCCTAATTGTCGTTTACCGGGCTGAATTCAATCCTAGTGTTAGGAAAAGTATTAATATTAGCTTTTACCATTAGAAAATGTTCAGTAGCAGCATTGAGTTCGGCTATATAAGCTCTCCCCCATTACACGGGACTTATAAGTTATAACTGGTCACATTTGGGTGTCCTGTACATCTCTGTTTATCCCTTCAGGGAATAAGTTTTATAGTTAAGGTCCATACACAGTAAGTTAAAAACCGAATTAATTATTATTTTCCTGTAGAAATGTCCGCCAGTACACGAAGGGTTGCCTTTTATTTTCCATCGCTTGATGCCGAATAAGCGAAGCAAGTAGGTCCATATGTAGCTCTGCCGGCTTAGCATCACCAATTCTATCTCTATTCTATCAAAGAATAGACAAAGTTTTTTACGCACGCGGAGACCCGTGCTTGGCTTATTAGAATTTTATCTAAGTACTGAAGAATAGAACAGTTCTTATCTTCATTGTATGCATAAAACGGTAGAAATGTTTCTACAATCTGTCACTTTGTCTATTCTTCTGTAGACAAAACCCGTTTCTATCGTGGTCATGCTAGGCTTGCTGGTTAGCGAACTTCAAAAGATTCACACTCCGCAGTATAATCTGATCAGAAGACCAAACTGATTTACGATACCATTTTGTTCATGCTGTCCACCCTATATTTCATGCTATTTATTGGTCTTTCCATCGGAATCGCTGTAGAGTGTGGATCTTTTGAAGGTTGTTAACCATTTCCTCATCGATTTATCTCAAAATCGTAATGTAATATTTACACGTCCCCATTTCATAACCGATTACAGGAGCGTTCGTTTACTTCCTACGCCGCCCATTTGCGCGGGCGCAGCTTGCCTTTGATGATGTGTCAAATAAACATTGGTTGCACGTGCAGCCACTTGAGTAACTTCTGCATGTGTGCACCCATTGGTGGTAAGCCTACTGAGGTCACTGTAAGTGGGTTCACGTCAATACTGCCACGAGTACGGAACCAACTCAACACCTCGCTATTGTCGCTTTTAACCTTCCAAAGTGCGATAAAGATCAAATGAAAAGCTATTACATTTGCGGTCTCCGGAGCACAATAAACTAAACTTGTTACATCTGTAACAATATTTATGTCTGCAAAATTGCCAATGGTGCTGATTCTGTTGAACATCAAACTAAACTAATTTTAATCACAATATATCTCTTTCTTACAAATATCATTGAAAAAGGACAGAAAATATTTAGAACTGTCAAATTAGTCTACGCCCTTGTCATTTACGGGAAAATAGTCATAACCTTTTGCAAAATAATTACGACTAAATTGACATTAAAACTATTCAAGTGGACTAATTTGACAGGATCAAATGTCTGCTAGGGTCTCTCATGTTTTTTATTAGAAAGAGACATAACACGACTAAATTAGTTTAGTTCATAAACAACAGAACCGGCACCAATAAGTATAAGGTTATTCTTACGTGGTGGGTTTAGAGTAATATAAACATCGAGGGGTCTTACCCCTTTTATCGATCTCTTTGCAAAATGAAGGTATGGTTTGCGTGTGCGCAATAAATAAAGTTTATGTATAGTATATGGTAGATATATTACTTATCTGTGAACTTATTACATTTTCTTAAGTATACAGGGTGGCAGGTTAGACAGTGGAAATATTTGAAGGGGTCATTTTACTCATAATTATGAACAACTTTTACTATGGGACCAACCTTGAAATCGCGAAAAAAAAATCGGCTGTTCCATACATTTTGTTGAGTTATGTGAACATAAATGTATGGAAAAGCTGATTTTTTTTTCGCGATTTCAGGATTGGTCCCATAGTAAAAGTTGTTCATAATGATAAGTACAATGACCCCTTAAAATATTTCCACTGTCTAACCTGCCATCCTGTATATATGTACTTAGTAAAGTATGCGAACGTCGCGTCGCCCTGTCTATCGGTCCATCAGTGTTGTCGCCCGCGCAATTAATAGCTCGTGTCTTCTCTTTGCTGCGCGTGCGCATTGGGAATAGATCGGATGCTGCGAATAATAGCGATGGCTTTAGTTTAAGAATACTTTATGACTGGCACAGACAACTCTTTAAGAATGTAGATAATTTAGGATACACAGCAGCTTCAACTGAACTACAGTAGGCGACAGTAAGTGAGTCATTTTCAAATTTTCTGGGTGTTATCAAACTGTTTTGGCCGTTATCAAACTGCTGTAGCAAAATTGTTGTAACAAAACTGCGAGGTAAGCAGCGCTTGCCGCGATCAGTCTTTGGATGGGTGACCGTTCTTTACACATCGAGACGCCTCCGTGCTTCGAAGAGCGCGTTAAACGGTCGGTCCCGGTTGTCATAGGAATATCTTTGACAATCGTTACGGGTAGTCAGGAGCCCGAAAGTCTGACAACTGGTCTAACATTCGAATACCGGTATTACCCAATAACTGAGTTGTGGAGGTCACATGGCAGTCGCTTCACGTAAAATATTGATAGCCGCAACTAGTTAGACTGGAAGCCGACCCCAATCTAGTTTGGGAAAAGGCTAGGCGGATGATGACAGCAGTCTACGGTTGGAAAATAACAAAAAGGCTAAAAAGATACAATACTGATATAACTTACGACTGAGTCACATACGGTGCATAGTTAAGTAGCGAGAAAGGCACTCGGCGGGCGTCAATCCGTCTGCCGGGCCGGCGCGTACGCATCTCAAATAGACAACGTTCTGAGAAGACCGCGCGTTCTATGAACAGGAAGATTAATGAGTATCACTTGTTGCACTGAAACTTATTAAAACAACTATCTATTTAGCCGACTACGGCGAAGCAAAAAGGAGGGTTATTTAGCCGCAGTTGTTCAGATTGAGGTACAAGTAGTAGTTTTCAAGTTGGTTGGCGTTCTTTTTTCTGGGTATCTTCGTAGTCTTAGGAGTCGTAATAAAATAAATTTCAAATTTTTGCTACTGCCGTCTCATAGGACATTGTTATAATTATTTCTGTATCAGCACGCGCAGCATGACTGATTCCATCTCTATTCTACCAAGAATAGACAAAGTTCTTTCTATCCATCTCGTTATCTCTTCTACTCGAGTACGCAGCGACCCGTGCTTGGCCTACCAGACTTTTGTCATCTTATATTAACATTTCATAACATTTCTACCTTCATTTTTAACATCGCCATGATGTAATCGGTAGTAATCTTTCTGCAATCTGGCATTTTGCCTATTCATCCGTTTCTCTAAGTACTCAACTGCTCATGCTCGCGTGCAGCTCGAATTATACGTTCGTGGCAAAAGTATTATCAAGCCGCATTATTATTACAATACTGATTCCCGCATTACCTAGGGTTGTGCTATCTCTGTCATCATCTGCCTAGCCTTTTCCCAAATTATATTGGGGTCGGCTTCCAGTCTAACTAGTTTCGGCTGAATATCAATATTTTACGTGGAGCGACTGCCATCTGACCTCCACAACCCAATTAATGCGTAATACCGGTATTCGAATGTTAGACCAGCTGTCAGACTTTAGGGCTTCTGACTACCCGTAACGATTGTCAAAAATATTCCTATGACAACCGGGACCGACTGCTTAACGTGCTCTCCGAGGCACGGAGGGGTCTCGATGTGTAAAGAACGGTCACCCATCCAAGGACTGACCGCGGCAAGCGCAGCTTAACCTCGCAGATCGATCGATCAGCACGGCTGTCATTTAGCCACGAGCCCCTCGGTTGTGCTATCTCTGTAGTACCTATAAATATCAGTGTATCAAGAAGTCATCAAGGCATGCGACCACGCCGCTGTGTGTGTCGCGTTGCTCGAATACATTTCGACGTGCGAAATAGATTTAACACTACTCGTCGCATGCATGGCTTCATTATGATCTTCATTCTATATTGTACCTTTTGCTTTGTAAAATAGGGTTGTAATGCTTCCTGTAAAATGTATAGGAACCTAAAATTGAGACTGGCACTTTAGGGGGGTCCACCTTCAGGCTTTTTATTAGATGCGGTTTAATTATTAGGTAATTTTTATCCGCACTTTCGCAGTGCGATATTTCTCCGTTTTGCCGCTCACCATCATCGTCAGTTCGATGGCCGGATTTGTGGTTCCACAACTTCTAGATAGTTTATTTTGCAGATAATTTCATATAACTTGTGTTCAATTTAACTGAGAGAGTACCAATCCAGAGACTAGAACTAACCCTGATTCTCCAACAGCTTTCTTTTTCTCATATTTTTATGCTCGCATTTGACCACTATCTTAGTAGGTATAGTGGCTTAAATAGCGTGCATTTTAGTTTCGAGCTCGGTCGAAGCTCTACGGGCCTAGCACCCAAATAAAAATACAGATGAATTTTAAATATGTAATTTACGTTCGCTATTTATAAAGATTGTATAGGTACTTTATTCACATCTCTACATGTATGTGTAATTTGTATAAAATTATACCAAAATTTAGTAGTACTGCTGTATTTTAGATTCCAAATTCACTTACGTTTGCGATACGCAGCGTCAGAATTATGTGTGCTAGCCTGCTAGGCAACTGATTTGACTGAGATGAATTTCTAAAGCCAAAATGAAAGGCAAGTAAGAAACAGTGAGCTTACAGTATATTACGCACTGCTTGTAAGGTCGGGTACGCAGGGTTTTGATCCTGACTTCAAGTTTCAGAACCCCGGCCAGAAGGCCGCCAAGTTATTGAGCAATAAGCAACAAATGTATATTTTTTGCGAATTTGAAACATGTCAAAGCCATGTTATGCTTCTCTTTAAGTTATTAAATATTTAAGAGATTCTCAAAAAACGAATGTCGCGAGCAGGATTTGAACCTGCGATCTCTGGCGAACCGTGCCAACGCTTTTTCCAACTAAGCTACCGCGAACTGCTCGGTCAACTCGAATTTTGAGATCCCTTTGCAACGCCTCTTATCCATTTAATATCTTTTTAATAACTTAATAAGCAACAAAGTTGTTCTCCCAATAAAAGCTATTCATTACGAGCTATCAAGCTCACAATGGCGCAGATTGGGAGCGAGGCGCGTGCGCATGTAATCTAATCGGGGGCCTCACGAATCCTGCGCAGCCACTTTGTCTACTTGATATACTGCTCATTGTGCAGTGGTCCAGTGTGTATAAACTTGTTTTTTTATGAAAATTATACAAACTCTTTTCATGGCCGCGTCAGGATTTTTTTGAATAAGTTAACCGACCAGATTTCTGAGATCGACTTTTATTATACAAATTGATTATGCTTGTACTGATTATTCAGAAAAAGTAAAATTCTCCTCTCGCCATTTGGCCTATTTAAAAATAATTTGAAACAAAGCTGTGTCTTAAAGGCATTACACATACCGACACAAACCTGAAACAGCATAACAGCCAAACTAATATTTGTCCTGACAAAAATGGAACTACCAACTCGTAGTCTTAAAGGTAGAAGCTAATTACTAGGCCGCAACAAAGCTGTCAATCGCAAAAATAATTCCTCAAAGTCCAAGTCAAAACATTTATTTCAATTAGACCATTTACAGGCACTTTTGAATAGTCAAGCAATAGTTGTCAGTCAGTTTGTCCGTTAGTTGAAGCTAGGTGTCCGTTCCAAAACGTAGATTCCTATGGAGAAGAACGGACAAGAAACTCCATGGTTACTCTTTTTCAACTAATTCAAATATACAATTTCTTTGTTTACATTTATGCCCTAATATGTGAGAACAATGTGAGATATTTTAAAAATCCCTTAGGATAAAAAATAAAATCAAAGGTAGGTACTAAAATAAAATAAAAATCATTTAAACCTGTAAAATGTCAAAATATTGCTTGAGCAGTCAAGAGATGACCAGTACCGACTGACAGCGCCCGTTCACGGACATGACGCGTGCATCAGCACCGTTTAACTCAACCATTTTGGAGGGAATCGAACGATCCAATACACACGCCACCATCAGCGGTACATTAAAGCGAGCATGACATGCTCTCAACTGTCATACTACAATCAGCTTAAAACATTGTAAATATCTACGTGGTACTCACATTCACAAATCTCAAAGAAATTTACTTAAATATACAAAAATAATGTTATTTATAACAATACAAGAGAAACTCCTAAAGAACTCCTAAAGAAAACCTCAAACAGCTTTATAAATTACCTATTCGATTATCAAAACTCTATGATCTATGACGAACAAAAGTGATTAATCAATTTATTCCTAAAAGTAGAATAATGGGCACACAGTCAATTCTGTTAATTTGCTTATCTTTCGGAATACATGAGTACACTACACTACACAGAACACGATCTTATCGTATGTAACCCATTGAAACAATACAACACAGCATTTTGTTGAAGAACATGACTTTACTTACAAACAAGAGCACAGCATACAGGATGGACTTGTCACTCTGAAGTCACCGGGAATCAACTTTTGAGTGATACCGCCTGTTTCTGAAAGCCAATTAAATATAATCAGTTGTCAAATCTCATGACAAATGATTTAATTGACTGGTGTATTCCAATCCACCAATCACACCAGCTAACTTGATTTCTTTCGGAATTTACTGATCATGCTATTAGGGGTGAGGTACGTCTGACGCACTCTCGTCAATCAGCGTTCTTCTTCTACTGAAGGCAATCCAAATTGTGTCAGGCCAGAACGTAGCTACAAGTATTCCATTATTTGTCTAACCTATAAATAGGTCTGGAGGCAGCATGTACCAAGCGTTTCACATGTATTGTATGTGATCACAATCCTTAGTACCGAGGGAACGATGAAGAAGAAAATTGCAATAATGTAAACTTCTGATAATAATCGCGACCATAAGTTCTTTTAACGTGCAGGTATCAGAACACGTAGGATATGATTTTAAGTGTCCCATCGTTTGCGGAACAGCACTACATTTGCACTCTAGGTTGTAACGGTTAATGAATAAGCTTGAGCAGGTTTTTCTTACTTCAGCTAGCCTGAGTTTGAAGTATGTTTAAGACAGCCAAGGCGGCTCATAGTCAGGTGGAAGATTTTAGATATGAGAAGAGAAGGCAAGATAAATGAGATACCTAGATCTATCTCGCCACAGCCAATGTCTTGCCTGTGACCGTTCCCTGCTACCAATCTTGTCGACTGGTTTATATTAGGTAATATGTTTGTGCTAGTCCTGTTATTTCTTAACCGTCTTAATCGAAGGCCATAGATACAAATCATGAATAGACTGTTATTTTTCTCCATAGCAATCTACGCTTTGGAAAAGGCATCTAGCTTCATTTTTCTAACTGATCAACTTCTTGACAATTCAAAAGTACCTGGTGTAACCTGTAGTTGAAATAAATGCTTTGAATTTTGCTTGACTGATAATTATGGTTTCGATTCCTAGTTTCGCAGTGTTACATAGTCCTTAGCAAGTCGAAACGCCATTTAAAACTTCCCATGGCACTTTCCAACATGTCCTGTTTGATCGTGATAGGTTACTCTCGGTTAGCCCTTGTTCCTTTCACTTACTTGCATATCTTAACGCTTATTTTCTCTTTTAGTAGTAGTAGAGATCTTTGTGAAACAGCTCGTTCGGGCAGACAAACAGTCAGGCTACTAACATCGAAAATTCCACAGAAAATTCTGCAATTGCTCTGAGCTCTCGGAGCGTCACGTCTTATCTGATTTTCTCTATCTATCTTGTCGGTACCTCATCATCTGCCTAGCTTTTTCCCAAATTATATTGGGGTCGGCATCCAGTCTAACTAGTTTTGGCTGAATTTCAATATTTTACGTGGAGCGACTGCCATCTGACCTCCACAACCAAATTAATGGGTAATACCGGTATTCGAATGTTAGACCAGCTGTCAGACTTTTAGGGCTTCTGACTACCCGTAACGATTGTCAAAGATATTCCTATGAGAACCGGGACCGACTGCTTAACGTGCTCTCCGAGGCACGGAGGGGTCTCGATGTGTAAACGGTCACCCATCCAAGGACTGACCGCGGCAAGCGCAGCTTAACCTCGCAGATCGATCGATCAGCGCGGCCGTCATTTAGCCACGAGCCCTTCAATATCCTGTCAGTACCTAATGATGATTATTTCCGCCATTGTAAAGATACAATCTCTAGGTTTATTAGGCATTCCAAGTGGTTCCCGGCGAAAAGGACAGCTTGTCCAAATCCTTAGGTTGTAATAAACACCTAAGGAAATACCCTGGCAGAGTAGACAGCCTAGCATAACGCTGAGCGATAACTTCTGCTTGCTTAAGTAAATACCACGGAGGAAAAACACAGAATTCCTCTGTGGTAAATACCAATACGCTAATACCAATATTGCAACACGGGACTTTGCATTAGTGGCGGATCCAAGAATTATTTTTGGGGAGGCTGAGAGCTCGTCCAGATATGATTTTTGGGGGGGACTAATAAAAACCAAAACACTATTACAGAACGATGCTCGAGCACAGATCTCGGCTTGAGCATAGATTTAAAGTCATTTCATTGGTTGAAATCTATGCTCAAGCAGAGATCGGTGCTCGAGTATGTTTCTGGAATACGGGCCTTAATCACTAATCTAGTCTGAAATCTGTCAGAACTTAGGATTTTGCTTTGCATTGCAGCCGTCATCTAATAACAATGTCCCATGAGCCTGTAATTGCACCGGTACCCATAGCATTCAAACCGAAAGAGAGCAATGCTGTTGGTGGTAGTACTTCCTCTAACAACTGTTTCGCAAGGAGGTCACACCTAGTGGTACTATCAAATAATTCCTCATTTGACCACCATTAGGGCTATTCTTGCTTGCAGCGTTTGGCCGCTATAGGAGCGCGTAAGACTTGTCAATGCAAAATGGGCGGTAAACAGCTGTGGTCATCATGTGCACGGGGTTTTGTTTTCAAAATGGTCAGATCTAGTGTTGTCTGATGGTACATCGGCACCTGTCTACCCCACTGCTGGCTATCAGCCGTGATGGACGCGGGCCACAGACCGGCCGACCACCCGCGCGTTTTTATCATCACTTATCACCGCAGCAATCTCTAGATCAGAACGCGGTCTAATTAGTGGACTCGCGTGCCGGCAGGGAAGCCGATAAGATGACGCTTTTTTGACATTCAGTTTTCCATATTGAGTTGAGATTCATAAATGATAACATTTTTTAAACCGGTACAGTGTAGACCGGTATCTACAGATTGCATGTTTTTTCATGGTTTTGGTGGTCCATAAAGATGTTCAGGAATCATGTTTATTGGGAAATGATTAACTGCTGATGTAACGTGAAGATTAGGTTTAGTTTCTTCGACATCATAAAGAAAATGTACCTGCTTATTGTGTGCTTGTGTAAGACTGAGGATTAACCCTTGATGTAATTCTACAAACATTTGATTTGACGTCGACGACGCTCCTTTCACACGAAGCTCACCAAAGCTTTCAGAGTTTGGCCAAAAGCGAAATCTTAGCTGCCCAGGATAGCGTGGTGCGTAGTCCTCGCCTCCTCAGAAACAACTCGGTCTGCCAGTCGCCGTGTCACCGCCGGCGTGCACGCACGCGTTCCTATTTCAAACCGTGTCGTTCCATCTTCGAACAATAACACGCGGTTACGTTCATTCATTGTTACTTACGAACACACTGTGTGAAAACTTGTGATTTCGAATTTTGGATTTCAACGAGAGTTTAAAATATTACGTAAGCGGTAGAGTCCGCAAAAAAGCTTTGGTTAAAGTGCGCTAAACTTAATCAGCTTTGCATAGTTTAAAGTTAACGTTCTATTTCTAATGAATGGCTATCGCAGTTTTGTTTGGAACTCAGATAAGCTTGTTTTAAACTTTGTTGGTGATAAGTCACGTTTTAAGTGAGAATTACAACGTGCGAAAGCATTGAAAGTGAGTGTTATGTGAGTACAAATGGTCCACAAAAGTTATGGATAGCAGATGAAAGGATGCTTAGTGATGCGTTGGTGGTTCCTTCTCGCGGCTATGGCCGTCGCGGCTTCGGCTTTAGCTGTGTCTAGCCCGCGCCGATGTGCGGGCAGGCTGGCCCGGGAGCGGCTCAAGGCGGCGGAGAAGATCCGGGACAAGAGATACTTCCACCTGTGCTGCACCCCCGCCTGTGGGCCCGCGTATAGGAAGCCCAGGCCTCCGCCAGCCAGGCGCTACCAGCCCTTCCATAGGACCTGGCTCGGACTCAAATATGGTACGTTGTTTTGAGATGTTGTGGTCTTGATGACCAGAAAGTTGCCGAACGCTTTTCTAGTCATTCCGTAATCGTAGCTCTAAATGCGAAATAATATGATCGACAGATGTTCATCATCCATTGACTTTGTATTCCATTGACAACTCTTGTTATTAATTATAAGTTTTTTATCAGCAAAGTCTGTTTGCTTTTTGCTCATTTAGGTCAACGGAAGCTAATTATTTATGGATCTGGTTACATAGAAAGCAATCTTTTTAAAATAAGATAGGCTAACAGATCTTCAAGCTTTGTTCTTCATCCATATTCATGCAATTTTACGAACCTGGCCGATGCAACCTCTATCTAGAACGTGCCTTAAGTTTAATTGCGTCCAGAGATACATTTGAACATGTGCCCTTAATTTGAATGGCTTGTAAACTCGTAAGTTTACATAGGTGTGCACTTGCGCAACTGGAACTGACCTTTCTGCAGGATGTGTGCATTATTGCCGGCGTGCTAACGACTTTCTAATGCGTCCCCAACATTGTCACTGAAACAAAACATGAACTACTTTAGCGGTACTCTACTTAGTAATCATGGTTGCGTCTCCAATGATGGACAAGCATTTTTGTTACGTTTCGTTACATTATTAATAATATATCATCAATCATCATCATTAATGTAATTTCTTCTCTGCCTAATTTTATCAAAATTCCAAGTGATCTAATATTAGGTACATAAGGCACTAATTTATACCTTAGTGGCTTTCTTCTTCAAATCATTGCTCTATTATTAATAGATGACGCGGGATTGGAGAGTATCTAGCAGTGGACAGCTCCATAGATGTTCACGTCTCAACGTACCTTAATGAATAACAGCACCTTGAGTCACAAAATGTACTCTTACATCATTGCACTACATACTCGCCCCAGCTGCCAGCCTGTGCTGGTGATGAGAATACTCCAGTATAGCCGACTGTTCTATACTGGAGCATGGGCCGGACTAACGCCTGCAGTCAATCCAGTATAGCAGTCTGTTCTATACTGGAGCATGGGCCGGACTAACGCCTAGTACCGTCACTCGTGGTGGAAGTTATTGTATTGTTATTTCAGTAAATCCGTGAAACGTTCCAAACATTATATTTTAATATAGCCTCTCGCATTGCATTTAACCTAACCGTATAACCAGAGTTGTTCGTTTAATTATGACTACGTATTCGTCCAAATTTCTCCGTGTTTCGCGGTCAGTACCGATCGCTCCAATTCCATGTAAATCTCGGTGTAATTGGATCGCCGTGTCGTTGGACCAACGTTGGACCAGTTACCGTCGCGACCTTTAGCAAAGAGGTCGGCACTTCCGGTCCAACGTCTCTTCTTATCACCAGATATTCGGTTCCACGAACTCGTTTTTTGCAAAGAAGTTAGGTACCTACCTACACACATAATATTCTTATATCTTTCGTGGCAGATGATAAATTTATTATTGTTTTGTTTGACGTTGTGTGGTCTGTTTTGATAGCGAAATGTACGTTTTTATAGGGTTGCCACCCTTATAATGTTTGTAGTGATTTATGCTTGATATTTTTATTTCAGCATTCAAAAAAAAAACGTGGGCTGTAAAATTATTTCAAAAGCTCCAAAAAATCAAAATAATTACACTCTTTGAGACGACATAGCTCAGATCGCTGTTCATGATTTAGTACCAACTGTACCAAGCCCATACATTTATTGAACGTCTTCTTCGATCATGATTTCATAGTCATCCAATCACAGCAGCTAAAATTAAAGGCAGTTTGATCTCCAGAGGCTTGATCTGGCTCTCGGTATGCACGGGGAAAAAATAGTCAGACTCGAATGAAATGTTGATTTTTTTGTTGAACCCGGTGTCTATGGCCTTAACATCAGTGATGTACACGGTTCAGGTCGATACAGCCAGCAAAAACGGCTAAGGTCAATAAAAAAATCGAAAACCAGTTCCGAATCTAACTATTGTATTGGCAAAAACGCGCATAATTCTATCGGACGTGTCATATTATTATATTTTTAAGAAACTAGCTGTGCTCCGCGGTTTCACCCGCTGTTTTATTTAAATTCGATTATTTATCCACCCGCCCTATTACTTCGTTTTCGCTTAGCGCTCTCTGACTTTTTTTCTTTTTGCTGGGCTCCAAAGGACCATAGCGTGATGTTAAATAGCATATAGGTACTATTCCTCATGCATCTGGCTATCATATACCTACAAAAAACATTTGAAAAAAATTAAAAAATATTTTTTTTTAGTCCATATTATTGTATTGTCATCCAAATTACATAGGTAAGTATACCAAATTTCAGCTTAATCCGCTGCCAACAAGTGCTTGAAAAATGAATGCCAAAAGGACACGGCGGACGCCCATAGAACGCTGGGCTTCAGATTGTGTATGTCGGTACAGATATGAATTTAATTTGGTGTGATCGAGTATTTCAAGAGTATTTAAATTCATTTTTTATTTGTATTTGTACGTAATTGGATTAAAGAGAAATCTTTGTATTTGTGACAGTGAGGTTAAGTATGGTATGAATGATCCAATGAAGTACAGCCCGACTAATGAGTTCTCAATTCAAAGGTTTTAGTTGCTGTCGACATGATATTCTATGGAGGCACGCGCCAGCCACCATGCACCCGTTTATGTTTTATTGGTTTTTTCAAAATGTCAACGGCTTAATCATTTTATTTCTTATTTATTTCGATTTTTGATTCCAATTCTTAATCTCTAAGATAAATTAGGCAAAGAACAATTAAAATATATTTTTATTTTTGGCTAAGCTTTTATTACTGTACCAGATCAAGCCCAAAACTGCCAATGTCCTTTGAAGCGAACAGATGTCTATCTGTTCGCTTCAAATTTTGGCATTCATTTTGAAGATTTCAATTGTTTGTTTAAACTCGTTAATCTCTGGAACTACCAGTCGGATTCGAAAAATATTGTATGTACCATGTTTTTATTAATAAAATGAGTTAATAAAAACATGGTACATTCAATATTTTTGTCTGTATTGTCTGTTGTCTGTAAGTACCTACCTACTAGACAGTAGGTAGGTACTTACAGACAACAGACAATACAGACAAAAGAAATCGAGTTAATAAAAACATGGTACATACAATATTTTTCGAATCCGACTGGTAGTTCCAGAGATTAACGAGTTTAAACAAACAATTGAAATCTTCACCTGTATTAATTAGTATTAGATAACATCACGCTTGCAAATCTCGAAGAGCATCGGCATAGGTGTACCTACACCGTTTTTTCCCTAGTCATGTTATAAAGTCCCATGTAATAGTGGC
The DNA here is from genome assembly GCA_948465475.1 of Thalpophila matura. Taxonomy (NCBI): domain Eukaryota; kingdom Metazoa; phylum Arthropoda; class Insecta; order Lepidoptera; family Noctuidae; genus Thalpophila; species Thalpophila matura. The sequence continues at coordinate 964,951 of OX419178.1, forward strand.
AGAGGAGTCTACCGCCATTAACCGGGCTCAAATCCAGAATCCTGGCTGCTACTGAGAACTACCATTCCGTTAGAGTACTTATATTATTTCCTATCGTAAAATAAAACTCTTTAGAAGGCTAGTCTATAGCACTTAGATACATTACATACCTACAGCCCATTAATCCAGCATCCAGGAAATAGTCCAATAAATCAAACTTCCTATTGTTCCTCACAAACGTCTAAACCTTTGATTGGCCTACAACTTTATTAAAATCTTTTCGTAAACTATAAAACCCTTTATTTCGATGCCTTCGATCGATGACAATGGCGTGAATTCATTGACAGATCCAGGGGGGAGCTTAGGGGGTGGAAGCCTTAGTTAGTTAGTTGTTTCAGATTTCAGAATAGATTAGTAATTTGGTGTTTTGATTTCTACCTCTTAGCCTCCTCCAAAAATCATATCTAATGACTAATGAGCCTTCAGCCCTCCCCCCCCCCCACTCCCCCAAAAATAATTCCGGGATCCGCCACTGCGTGGATTATGACGTATTATGACGTATGAGCCACAACGTCAACGTCAAACCTCCGAAAGGTTTTACTTTGCGGATCGAATTATACGCGCGAACTGGATTGCCAAACTACGAATATGATCGACATTTTAATATAAACGGACTAGTGTTCCCCTGCGGCTTCACCCGCGTTATTCAGGCTATAAGGTAGCCTATGTATTAATTCAGAGTACAAGCTATCTGCTTTCGAAACATCCAAATCTTTCCAGTAGTTTTTGCGTGAAAGAGTAACAAACACCCTTAGAAACTTTTACGTTTATAATATTATGTAGGTAAGTAAGATTTATTGGTTTTATTATAATTATAGAAACATATCCTGCACCTACCTTCAACAATCCAGACACAATCTAAGGAAGTTTCATTCAAGTCGGCGCACGCGCAGGTTATCGCGCGGCGCAGGGTCAATGACACGCCGCTGTACCGTTGCCAAATCCATTCATGAAATAGCTGATAACAGCTTAATAGCTCTGTTTCCTGATAGGGCAGAGAATATCCAGTGCTGGTAATGACGATAAATGATTAATCGTATCTTATTAACAAAATATCTAATAATAAACCTGTTTTTTAAAATAATGAATCAATTTAGAATAAATAGAGGTACGAAATAAAAATAAAATAAACTAGTAAAGAAACCTAGTTATCATTGACTTATATGCTACCATATTCCTATGTAATATAACATACTAGCAGTGCACACAGCTCCTTCTGAAACTAATACATAATATATAGGTACTCAAACCTCGGGGAACTAGAAATAAGAGTGGTCTAGAGTCTACTAGAGAGTCGTTGCGTTTTATAATATTTAAAAGGATTAATGAAATTCTCCTAATCATAATGATGCTGGGAATCCTATTTGTTTTGATTTGAATATTATATTGAATATTTTGTCCAACAATTGAATAATAACAGCCGTTACAGAATACTGTTAACATTGTGTAGGGTAAAGCGCACAGTTATTGTAAGTTACAGAATTAAAATAATTAAGTACGACTTTGCCTGCGACTTCGTCCGCGTGATTCACAGGAACTGTTCATTTTTTCGGAATAAAAAGTAGCCTATAATACTCAGTGATAATGTAGCTTTCAACTGGTGAAATATTTTTTTAAATCGGTCTAGTACTTTTTGAGTTTATTCATCACAAACAAAAAAACTAATATTTTCTCTTTATATTATTACTGTGGATTTATTGCATTTGATTTTTTATGTGTAAACTTTTTAGTATTTAATGTAAAAATAAAGCCGGTTTACCATTACAAGTTTTAACGTTTTTTAGCGTTTTTAAATTAGAAGTACCTACAGCAAATTAAAAATTTTCCGAATCCTGAAATATTAACCACTTATACACGTAACTAAAACTGGCACAATAATCTCGATGTTCACAAGTATATAAAATTACAAGGAATAGCAATCTCCCACCCAATCAACGTAATACGACGTAGCGTTTACTGCTTATTTTAATTAAACCACATTGACCGCAGTTACAAGTGGAAACTAATAAAATATTTTTATTAACTCCCTTGATTAACAGTATATGTCCTTAGCAGTAATTAAATAATAAAATTGTTTGCTTTTATATTAATTTTGACGTAATTGCTTGAAGTTAAGTGGCGTCTGATTTTTTATTAAGGTTAATTTTATAGTTCCTTACTGTATTACACACACTTATTATACTGTTATTAATAACTTACTAGCTGTTTCCCGCGACTTCGTCTGCGTGAAAATGGATGAAAAGCCTATGTGTTTTTCCAGGGTCAGGCTATCTCTTTCTCAAAGTTTCTGCGTGAAGAATTAACAAACATACATACACACAAACTTTCGCGTTTATAATATTAGTGTGATAACAATACGTAGAAAAAAAATATCTCCCTTGCTCTTTGCCTTTTGTGTTAGCACTGCAGTTTACACTGTGGTGAATAAATAACAGTCAACAAGGATACAGGACTGCCTGAGGTATGCCAGAAAACACTTATAATTTTATTGTAAAATTAGATACATTATTTTCCGACAATAGGTGCATCCACCTTCTTTATAATATGTTGTACCAACGCCGGACGATCAATCATCTGAATGAGCCAATCAATCCTGGGGCTGCATGCAAATATGTACTAACAATGAACCTTTGAAGTCTGTACGTCTTGGATGAAAGTGGGGACAGGATAGGAACAAGGATGCCAGGACTTTAGATGCCTTGCAAACTATACTTTTACTTGACTGTACCATGAATACTTGAAAAGGTTGAAAATATTGATGGACGTAAGTATAGTCGCTGGATTCATGACCAAAATTATTTATGCGCACTAAATACACGTTTCTTACTTAACTTTCATTCAAAAGGAGCCGCGTCTAGCTGCTAGCTATTATGTACAATTTTTTTTATTTTTTTATTATTTTATTATTATTTCTTTATCTCAGGTTACAAAGACCCATACAAATGTATGCCTTATAGACTAACATACATACTTAATAATATATAAAACACCTACAAATACACTAAACGTGGGAATTCGGTTTTGGTCGTGCTTCCCTGGAACGTCTAAACACTACTCCTGTCGGCCAAAAGTCTGCGCTGAGGAAGAGTGACTTTTGCATCGCATTTTTAATAGTACTGAGATTTGAGCTAAATTTCTGTTGCCCCTTTTTGTTCTAAAAGTGGCACATGCCTATACTGTAGTGTACAGGGCAATGGTCGGACTGATGAACTCTCGCCCGAATTTAGCAGTGGATTGGCGTAATAATTAAAAACAAGAACTTCTACAATTTTGTTTCGCACTTATTAAATCTTACTCAGGTTAATATTTTGAACTTTAAAGTGCCTTAACAGGGTGGCAGGTTAGACAGTGGAAATATTTTAAGGGGTCATTGTACTCATTATTATGAACAACTTTTACTATGGGACCAACCCCGAAATCGCGAAAAAACAATCAGCTGTTCCATACATTTTGCTGAGTTATGTGAACATAAATGTATGGAACAGCTGATTTTTTTTCGCGATTTCAGGGTTGGCGCCATAGTAAAAGTTGTTCATTATGATGAGTACATTGACCCCTTAAAATATTTCCACTGTCTAACCTGCCATCCTGTATAAATGTATATTTATTTCGAATATGTCAAGGCCATGTTACGCTTATTAGTTAAATAATGTAAGAAATTTCAAATCTCGCCTGTGTCAGTTGTTTTTAAATCATTTCATCCAGTAAAATTAAAAACATAACCATCAAAGCGTCAGTCACAGCTGCAAATAAATATTTACCGGTTGGCCTTATTGAGTCGTCAATAAATCAGTCAGATACTTACATTAGGAAACCTGCAATCACACGAAAGTCTATATTATTTGTACATCAGATAAACCCGCGCTGAAGGCATCCCGCATAATATTGTCGTCATGTTACCGCAATCCGATAACGCGGTAATAACGAATAAGTCTCAATCAACCGAACGCATTTATCAACCCCGGGAATAGGGCTGCCAAGAATTTTGAGTTTACTGGGACTTTCTGAATCATTAAATTAAAAAACGACGAACAATTTTTTGGCTGGCTCGACGACGAAATCGACCGCGTAGCCAATCGTCGTCGTCATCAATTTGCCCGCCGTTGAGTAGTTGTAACTCGCGACCATCATATTTATTTATTTATTTATTTAAACTTTATGCAACATAAAATGTACAGAGGCGGACTTAATGCCTTAGGCATTCTCTACCAGTCAACCAAGGGTGGTGGAGAGATAACGTGGCAGGTGCATTATGTTTTAAGTGAAAAGTTTGAAATATTAAAACAACAAGTTATAACTATAATTATATATAAAATAGGTACATATCTAATTATATATAAGATAGGTACATATCTAATTAGAAAAATATATAGTATATATACATATATAATATAAATAAAATATATATAAAAAAATATACATATATATTTTATATCCATAGAAAAGAGGTTGTTGAGATGACTCTGCTATTTGTTAAGATAATAAGACCGCAACTTCCGCTTAAATGCATAACTGCTGGTGGCCGTTCTGATATCGAGAGGGAGCTCGTTCCAGAGAAGAATAGACTGAATATGATATATTGATCATATCATAGCCTTGAGCGCTAGTCATTGACATTGGTGCTAGTGCAGCTATTCGCAACTTAGTGAATATTAATCAAACTCTAGTTTCACCGTTGCGGCAGCGTTGCACACAAGGCTGTATCCTAAGAGAATAGCACTGCTGTGGACACGTTGTGTTTACAGGTGACATCGGCGTCAACCGTGGTGGTAGAGGCGTACAAACAGCATTTACATATAATTTGCCAATTTTACCACCAATTTTTTTAACAATCCTATACTATCCTACTAATATTATAAATACGAAAGTTTGTGAGAATGTATGGATATTTGTTACCTACTCTTTCAAACAAAAACTCCTGACCGGATTTTGATCAAACTTTACAGTAATATAGCTTATACATCAGAATAACACATAAGCTACTTTTTATCCCAAAAACGCGGGCGAAGCCGCGGGCGTAAGCTAGTAATGTATAAAAATTCCTTGTCTTTACATCGCAAGTAGAATTTCGCAATACAATAACGTCATCTTTTATCTTAGCGACGGGTCCACAATAAAAGATAGCCGATACAAAGTAGTATCAATTCCCGCGACCATTGCCAAGCTGGTTATCGTATGATTACGGAACGGGGGCGGTACTATGCGGCTGAACCGGTGCGACCGGCCGGACGACCGAATCACTCAACGGGACCAATTTATCGATGCGTCCCATCACTATTCTATTGTCTCAATTGGAACTGACGAAGGTTTTGAAATGTGCGATTATTAGCCTAACAAGAGCAGTGGTAACAAAGTGGTAGTCGTAGGTCGTAGGTTTGACCCCAAGCAGGGACACATTTTGTGCAATTGTTTAATCACCCCTGTCGAGTGTAATACAGGTTGTCCCACGGCTATGTCACATGGAGGGAAAGTACTTTAAATATTTGAGATAGGAAGTTTTGCTTCATAGAGACTTCACCTTATTTTTAAAATTAAGTAAAACTGCATTCAAAGATTTTTAAAAAGTTGCTTGCTTCGTCTGGGAATCGAACCGACCAAATGTGAAAAATTGAACATCCTGTATTTTTATGGTGCCGATTTAAAGGGTTAATTATAAGCATTAATTCCTTCTAAGGAACAAGGTATCTTAAATTAAAATAACATGGTGAAATTTTACATTTAAGTTTAGGAAAAGAATGAATTAGAATTACCTAGTTTTCGTGTCTATTTCCATAGATAGCTTTGATTATTTAGTAAAAAGTACTTTTTACACTGTTTTCGTTAAAAGTGCATGATAAATGCAATAAAATACTATTTCAATGCATCTTTGCTATGAGCTAGACAGTAGGCGGATTTGAAAAATAATAAAATATTACGGTGTTCCTTTAATTTAGGATACCATGTTACTTATAAAGAATTAATGTTTACAATTAACCCTTTCAATCGGCATTATAAAAATACAGGTGTTCAATTTTTCACATTTGGTCGGTTCGATTCCCAGATGAAGCAAGCAACTTCAAAAGTCTTGAATGCAGTTTTACTTCGTTTTAAAAATAAAGTGAAGTTCCCATGAAGCAAAACTTCCTATCTCAAATATTTAAAGTACTTTCCCTCCATGTGGCATAGCCGTGGGACCCTGTATAAGAGATATTTCTCCGAACGAATAGCAAACAAACAAGCACGGTCGGCAATAACCTCGGCTATTACCGTGACATTCTCCCTCGAACGTTCGCAAACAAATTGGCAGTTCTGGCGGTGATATCACGCGTCGTAGATATCGGTACAGATAGACAGGCAGACACTCTGTCACTGCACCACTAAGTTTTGTGTGTTACTGTAGCACCCGTTATAAAGAACTTGAATATAATTAATCAATTAATTATTTATACAAGGCTGCGTGTTTTCATTTAATTTATTCTGAACTGAACACATGGTTCGAATTCCATTGACTAACACATGACTACATAATGTGTACCTACTCACGCCAATCAATGAATTAAATATTATATTTATTTATGAACCAATAAAGTCATTAAATCATTTAGGGCTCTAGTGATGTGCGACTCAAGTTATCGATATTATCGGCTTACGGAGTGTAAGTTAAAAGTTAATGAATGACGAGAAAATTATTAGTCGTTGGTATGTGCACAATCAGAGAATTATTATAATAAACAAGTAATAGCACCTTTAACTACTTATACGTTTACAATAACTTAAATACATAATTACCTTGCATTTATTTAAGCAGCAAAAACAACATGAATAAAGTTTCTTAAACGACAAGCTTTTCTGTCATTGTCATTGCAAAATAGTGTCGTAGCGTGCTCGTCATATCGATAAATCGGGTCCGCCGGTGATACATCGATACGATCGATGGTCAATATCACGGCCGTCACGACACTACCCATCGATCAAATGGTCAGCTATCGTAACTCAGCCCTGTTTATTGTTTAGAACTTGTAGAGTGACTTTGTGGCTCATTGTCATGCGATCTAATGAAGTGTGCGTTGAAATAGCCTCTACGAGTATACTTTAATGTACGTCTGGAGGGCAAGTCCGACGCATTTTTCTTTCCTTTTGGATTTTCCTTTTCTTTCCTACTGGATCTAAAACCAAAATAATGAGTCGGGCTTGACCTCTAGGTACGCCACTGACGTCTGGCGCACCTTTAGGCAATCAACCCCGCCACCATCTTGCTTTGGCTAATATTTTTACGCCGATACGAGAAAAGATATAGAAATCAAAGGAAAGGTTTGTTTGCGCTCAGAAACAGTAGTCTTGTGTACCTGTAGTGCGTAACAACTAAATAAGTAGGTGCCAAAAATGCCCCAAGTATCTTGCCTAGTTATTCAAAATTTTTCGTGTAGTTTCTCTTCCTGTAATCCCTTAGAGATTTAGAGATTAGAGATTGGTAATGCCCATTCTGTTCAAGTATGTATTTTTTTAAGGTTCCGTCCATAGAGTGCGACTCCGTCCGTCTGCCTGTCACCGCTGCATATTTTAGCAACTGATAATGCTACCAATATTTTATTGCTAATATTATTGCCATGAAGTTCGTCTAATCTATTAAAATAACATACCGTATATAATTCTATCTTCAAACTAACAAGAACTCAGTACACTTCGTCCTCTACCCACCCTCTAACCGGAACAACTGTACAGTTCTTTCGAACAACGCTCCTTGTCCCTGATGGCTCAATCGTACCGCGATTGTAAATCAAAACAAGCGCTATACCGAGCAGCCATTCAGTCGGCGAGCTGAACCGTGACCCGCGGGTCAGTTCAAGGAATCAAATCGCCATACGCCAGAAAATACAGTGGTCCAACAATGATTGATGGATTGACTAACAATTCTGTATCAATTTGTTACGTGTCACTTCACTAGTCTGTATAGGAAGCGCCGTGTGTGCAACCATTTCAATTTTGAGCTTTTGACTTGAATATGCGGTAGTGCGTACAAAAATCAATCAATTACTGACACTAACCTGTATTGACTTGCATTGATGTCAAGTTAATTTCACCACACCTGGCTGTATTATTCTATTTTATGACTTTAAGGACAAAAGTATGAAGGCGAGGCGTTTGGACAAGTGAATGCATGGCACATTTAGGCGTGACGTCACGGAATGCTGCCTGTCATCTATTCAATGAAGAACATTTGTTTTTGTTTCTCTGAGTTTCGACAGCTCTGATATGGATCAGTGGAAGTGCTGACATAACTGTAAAGGATGAATTGATGCTAGTCAAGTGTCGTTGTTGTATAATGACAAATGTTTATTGGAATTATTTGAATGTGTTTTATGATTTATGATACAGTGGCTTTACTGTTTGATTGCTGCAGTATTTTAAACATATTTCTAGCATACTATTAACTACACCGTGCCAGGTATAGCACATTATTTTAATACTTATTTGCCATCAAAAAGATAAATCAGAACCCAGCAACACTATAACCACAAAAATAAGACAAAAGAACTAATCAAGTAAACATTAAAATACATAATTGAAATCATACTTTAATAGCCGACCACTATTTATCATTCATAACCACAAAATAATTACAAATAACATCAACCAACTGATGTTCCTACGCTGTGGCGCCTTCGTCTATGACTATAATTACACCACAAAGCCGTGATCATAAGATAAGCGATAAAAAATTAGAGATCTGACAGGACCTCGGCCTCCATTGACGTCCGTGACGGGGCGACGACCCGGCTGACAAGTCCAGTTGTTTAATATCACGCCTCTTTTCTTAGAAAAGGTAGGCAAAAGTGTAGCGTGGCGTGGCATGGAACACAAAAAATATTAATTCGGCTTCTAGTTTCACTAGGTACACTAAACTAAACTATTTTTTTTTGTGATCTTGAGTCTGGTGAAAAAACCAGAGTTAACTTGAGCTTAGATGGAAATCGAACAATCTTATTGGAGCACATGCCTGGTGAAAAGGCAGGCTGACAGCAGATTAAAATTAACTAGGGCTTTTAGAAACTGGGAATAAAATACGGTACGGTAAACTGTACCATGTAAGTTGTAACACGTGCAAAACAAATAAATATCGGTTATCTTATAAGATCAATCCTTCATATCCGCCGGTGTTGTGCGCCTGCGCACCCAATCAACAGCTGATGTTATCGCCAAGACAAACTGCCTCCCAATGGCTTCAATTATCTCTCTATATTTGCATATGCGTGACTGCATCAATTTATGCTCATAGATTATAATCAATATGATTTCTGTGATATTCCAGCTAAATAATTTTAATCTGTGCTAAATCTAGAGTTATTGTGTCGATATATCAAAGCGACATTAATGGATTTTTTATCGATTATTGTTTATCGATGTATCGATACCTACTGTCGCACATTATCGAGACATTAACGACACTAAAAGTTACACAATAGACGTCCAGGGGCGATATTGCCGTTATTATCGCATTTGGCATAGGGAAAGCTTTCTTCAATAGCAAGATTAAAAAAAACCTCAGTAGGTAATTCATGAAAAACTATTTTTTCATCAGAAATTATTTACTTTAATTTTATTTAAATGTATGAACTAGGGCACTGACTGGTCTCACCGGTTTTGAACAAATGATGTCACAGACTTCCTGGGAGATAGCATTATAACTTGATGTTATCTAATAGTTTGTATTTTTTTGCTGTTTAAACTAGTTTTTGCCATCTGGAGTGGACTTAAGTATCCCATGGAAATTTTGAATAATTCGGCCTTTTTCCATGTCCTTGAAACAAATCAAACAAAAACATTCAAGTAAGGTGTGCAAAATGTTTAATGTGTGGGAGATCTTTATATTCAGAAGAAAAAGCGTTTGTAATTGTGGCCCAAACTGTTCTCAAAGTGGCGACAGTTGTTCCCACAGAACAGATGAATAGGGTGGTTCTCGTCCTAATTTGCTATGATGGCATAATTAGGTATCTCCTTTTTCTATGGTCTGAGCCCTGTCTGAGCCTATGACCATTCCCTAAGATATTTCTCATCCGACGCGTGGAGGTCCGAAACCGTTATAACTCCTAAATATTCCAACTTCCATCGTAATACGAGTACTTTAACCGCCACACAATTACCAGCATTTAAACGTTATTAAAATAAAATTGGCACGAACAAATTACGTGAAATTAATTTGCGCGTCCAATTTGTTGAGAATTTGTCGATCGGTCGGCGCGGCGCGTCATGCGCGTAATAAACACGAAATGTTAAATATGGCGACCATCCTGCTAATAGGGCTGCTGCTTCAGTAAAAATGTGATTTTGCTGACTATTGAGTTAACTTTTTATCTTAGAGCGAGGTACGGGAATAGCTCATGCCATGGTGAAAATGTTGGCTATAGCTAGGGCTGCCATCCGTCCGGGGTTCCCCGGATTTGTCCTAGTTTAGAGGGCGTCAGGGGAGCGTCCGGTAGGGGTTTCAAAAAGTGTCCGGGAGAAACCCGGACACTTTTACTAAAATACTCAATTTCACCCAAATGACCGGGATTTTTAAAGTTTTCGTCCGGTGTCAGCAATTTAGGTGATGGCAGCCCTAGCTATAGCCGGTCATCCGGGTGGGACTGTACCTAAGCAGTTAAAACAATGACGTTAAGCATTTAAACTTAAACATGTATTTCCAATCAAATATAGGCGATTCTGAATCTTATACACGGGACAACTAATTTGATAGCTCTATTTTTCATCTAACCATGGAATCACTTTTGTTGTAGTTTGTTCGTTTATCGTAGGCGATTGTCTCAGAAACTATATTATTTGACGTCAATAAACTATGGAAAAATAATAAAGAACCAATTATATTCGAATAGGGTAATATTGAAACTAATTAATTGACAACCCTGCGGACCAGCACAGGTGGGAATTTCATTCGCGTTTCACAGTTAACTGGGTCCACGGAATCGATCTAACGGAACGATGCAGAACTTTGTTTTGACAATCATTACTCGATTGTGACACTAAATTACTTACAATACGCGGCAATAAATGTTGCACATCGAGCTAATTGACTAGCTTCGGCTATAAATAGTGTCATCTCTGTCGCACTCTAAATGTGTACCGTAGAGGCGGGTTACTTTGACCCTAGGGCATAACTTTGGACCAAATTGAAAAATGTGTTTGAACTGCCCGCCGTGTCGCGACCATACAACCAATCTATTAGTTACCGAAGGAACTGCTGAGGGGCTCGTGGCTAAATGACAGCCGCGCTGATCGATCGATCTGCGAGGTTAAGCTGCGCTTGCCGCGGTCAGTCCTTGGACGGGTGACCGTTCTTTACACATCGAGACCCCTCCGTGCCTCGAGAGCACGTTAGGTCGTAGGTGGGTTAATGTAACCCGCCTCTACGGTACGAGTCACTGCTATGTTATAGAATGAAAAAATATTTAATGAAATCTTTTATTCTTCTAAGGAAGTAACTGCATAAGTAATGTCGCGGATATTATGCTAAAATCAGATCAAGTTTGTTCGCGACTCCGGCGCACCGTTGGTTCCGCGAACTGACCACACAGACCGCGCCACGGGGCAACAGTCTGCCGGTTATACATCTCACATCAGCAAGAAGAGTGTCACAACACAATAAATGTAGTTTTTGAGAAATCACGATTTTCTGTTTTTTAGATACTAGAATTCCTTTAAAAAAATTCTGTATTAAATGCCATCTCTCAGCGAGGAATCACACTATAATTATGAAATTTTTTTAGCAGATCAAGTTTGTAATTGCCTTTCAGATGGCATACATAACTTAATTTCGTATTATTATGTGTTGTGACACCTTTCTTGCCGATGTGCGACATGTCCTTTTATACCATAACATCACGCTTGGCTTACAAGAGGATAGACAGAAGTGAGCTGTAATAGAATCGTGAATATTCCATGGCATGTAAACATGACATGAAAGAAAGCATAGACGTGAAAATTAAGAGGTTTTTAACCAAAATTGAGTGCTAAGGGACCTCACCGACAACTTTTCATGTATAAAAACTATAAAAAGTCATGTTAAACGGCCGTTTTCAATTTAGCAGACTGTTATCTTGTCGGTGAACTTGGTCCTAAGTCTCTACCAAACGTACCTAACCGCCTGTCACGCCTGCGCAATGCGCATGTTTTCTCACGCAACCTTGCAAACTCCTCCACATCATTTCAGCCGTTTCGAAGATTAGCTCGGACAAACAGACATTTTCACAAATTTTCTATACAAAATCTGTCAAGCGTCAATTTTATTCCTTGGATAAAAGATATCTGACGATGGAAAAATCAGCCCTTAGTTAAATTGCATTGTAGGTAGGTACAACCAGGGACCGAATTATTGTTATTTTTTTTATAACGTTACCAATTATAGTTATGTTAACGATAAAAAAGTAACGATATTAATAACGATACCCGTCAGTCAGTAAACGTTATCTAAGTACTAACATTAGTACCGGTAAAAGTAACAGTTCTTATACCGGTAATTTATTCACCTATCTCTTTTTAACGATGACGGTGGGGAGACTAGCACCTTTTTTTTTTTTTTTTTTTTTTTTATTAAATTATAGGCTCGCGTTTGACCGCCATCTCGCCTGTTGTTAAGTGATGATGCGGTCTACGATGGAGCACGCTTGCCTAGAAGAAACCGATTCACTCTCGACTTGAAGATACCCAGATTGTAACTGTCGGGGAACACCCACTCGGGCAGCGAATTCCATTGTTTTGCGGTTTTCACAATGAAAGTGGAATCAAAGCGCTTCGTTCGGGTTTTTGGTACATCAACCATGAACCGATGGCGCTTTTTCGTGCTTCTGGCTGTCCGATAGAAAAAAAAAAGGGCAGGAGGGAATTAGATCATGCAGATCTGTAGCACACTCTCCGAAATGTATCCGATAAAAAACCGATAGACTAGCAACCTTGCGCCTATGCTCAAGACTTTGGAGCTTAGTCTCTACAAGGGAGTCGTTGCTAATGAGCTTCTTGGCACGCTTTTCAATGGACTCCAACGCCTCAAGTTGGTACTTGGCTGAGCCATCCCAAAGGTGCGAGCAGTATTCCATGCACGAACGAACCTGTGCTTGGTACAGTCGAAGCAATTGTTCCGACGTGAAGTACCGCCGCACCTTCGAGAGTATACTCAGCTTTTTAGCTGCCAATTGAGCTTTGGACTCAATATAGGAACCAAAGTTGAGGGTAGACGTCAGAGTAACGCCCAAGAGCTCAAGATGGTCAGTTATCGGTATAGACACATCTCGAAAAGTAGGAGCCAGCTGGAATGGCCTCCTTTTGGCAGAGAACAGACACGCCTGGGTCTTAGCTGCATTGAACTTGACCAGGTTGGCATCGCCCCAATTGGAGACTGCCTTAAGGGCCAAATTCATGCGCTCGACCATGGCCTCTCTCAGAGACTGGATTTGTGGTCCAGTGGTCCGTGCATTGGCTATGTAACTCTCTACAACAGTGCTGTCGTCAGCATACCCAAACGTTCCGGGTTTTAGCAGATCGTTGATATGTAGCAGAAAAAGTGTCGCAGAGAGCACTGACCCCTGAGGGACACCGGCATTAATTGCCTTTCGATCGGACGAGCAGCCATCAATGACCACTCGAATCGAACGATCCCTCAGGAAGTCCGATATCCACGCAACGAAACCGGTGGGCAAGCCATACGCGGAAAGCTTACGGATAAGGCCGTCGTGCCAAACCCTGTCGAAAGCCTTCGAGACGTCCAGGGAAACGGCTAGCGCCTCCCCATGTTTCTCGATGGCCTCACTCCAGATGTAAGTGGCGTACGCTAGAAGGTCCCCAGTAGACCGGTTTCGGCGAAATCCGTATTGCCGGTCACTGAGGAGGTCATTAGCTTCAAGGTACATCAGGAGCCTGCTATTGAGGACACGCTCCATACTCTTGCAGAGTATAGACGTAACCGAGATGGGCCTATAATTGGTAGGGTCGGCACGACTACCTTTTTTGGGCACGGGTTGCACGTTAGCAAGCTTCCACGATTTCGGCACTTGTCCAGTTTCAAGAGAGAGACGAAAGAGGCGTGTCAGCACAGGAGACAACTCAGGCGCACATGTCCTCAGAACTATGGCTGGAATACCATCTGGACCACTGGCCTTGTTCACGTTAAGGTTGCGCAGCGTTTTGCGGACCTCCTTTTGGCGAATGCGAATTTCCGACATAAATGTCGTGCTGCCAGGTGGAGTTGGAGGTATCGCGTTGCCAGCATCTAGACGTGAAGACTCCGCAAACAGAGAAGCAAACAGGTTTGCTTTCTCTTCTGCGGTGTGAGCCAGCGTCCCATCAGGTTTCAGCAGTGGAGGTAGTGAGGGGCGGCAGAAGTTCGCTTCGACTGATTTAGCTAGGGACCAAAACGCTTTACTACCTGCTGGGTACGAAGTCAATTTGTTCCCTATTCGACTAATGTGGTCGAAGCGAGCCTTCTGAAGAACCTTTTTGCAGGACTTGGCAGCCTTGTTAAACGCCTTCTTCCTCTGACGTATGTCCTTCGCCTTACGGTGTCGAGCATCAACCCAGGCCAGGTATGCCTCATGTTTACGGGCTTCAGCGCGACCACATTGAGGCCCAAACCACGAGCGAGCTTTGCCGGACAGCGGTACATCGGAATAAGGAATGTAGTATTCCATGGCCCGATGCAACACATCCGTCACAGCATCCGCGCAGGTCGAAAGATCATCAGACGAAAAACACATCAACTGCCAAGGATAAGATGCAAAGAAAGACCGCATCTCATCCCAATCTGCTGACCTGTATCGCCACACCCGGCGAGTGCCTCTGGGGCTGAGATCGGGCGGGGAGTAAACAGATACAGATTTCACCAGACAGTGATCGGAGTTACCCAAAGGTGACGAAACCGATACCGAGTAGCGGTCTGGATCTGTTGTCAGCAGAAGGTCCAAGCAATAGGCCGTGTGCGTTTCAACATCAGGTACCCTTGTAGCCCCCTGAACCAGCTGGGTGAGGTTTAACGCAAGAGCAAGCTCTCGCATCTTTCTTCCAGCATAGTCTGTGTCCCGGTATGGGAATAGCCACTCCTGGTGGTGGCCGTTGAAATCCCCCAGTAACACCAATTGGGCTGTAGGGTACATCAGTTGAACCGCATCCGCTGCCTCACTCAGGTACTCTGTAAGCCTGGCCGTCTCCTCATCTCCGCTGTGCGACCGGTAGACACAGGCATAAAGAATTTTCTCTATACCTGTATCCACCAATACCCAAAGCACCGAGAATCTGGGGTCTTCAAGCTGACGGAGACGCCGATACGAGATGTCGTCACGGGCGTATAAGCACACACCAGCTCGAGGCTTGAAGTTGTGCTCCAGGGTATACCCAGGGTATGACAGATACGCCACGTCAGATGGACCCCCGATCTGCGTCTCCGTAAGAAATAGGAGTGCAGGTTTATCAGTCTCTAGGTGGTAGTGGACTGGCACGAGATTGGAGTGCAATCCTCGGATGTTAATGAGGTGCACTTTGTGGGAAAGGGCGTGCAGCCGCTGTTTAACCTTTTTCCTTTTCTTTTGCTGCATGATTGTCGATAAGTGATTCGGTGGGAAAACGGCAGTGGAGTGAGGCTTCACGCTGCTAACCAGTAGACACGCACCGCAACGCTACATCAATGGGGAACTGGTCTGGAGACTGCGGGGACGCCCGAGCCCCCCCGGGGATGTCCATCGGGCCCTTTCCTCCGGTCGCCAACCGGCACGATGGCGCATCCCGGGATTTTTCGCGAGTTGGCGGGGCAGCCTTTCACGAGTGGCTAACTCACTACTTGGGCCCCCTTCTAACTGCGGTCGGCCAGCGGTGCACCGTGCCTCGGATCCCGCTACCCTCCACGACCAGTTACCCGATGCAGCACGACGATGCATGGCAAAACGGTCATGCAGCAGTGAAGCAACTACTCCGACCCGTTTTCCCAAACGGTGTCACCGGACATCATGCCGGAACACGGCTAGGCCGCTTGGCGGCATGACTTTGTCCGGTGGGTGGTCACTAACCACGGCCGAAGCCTACCACCAGTAGGT
Organism: Thalpophila matura; assembly: GCA_948465475.1. NCBI lineage: Eukaryota > Metazoa > Arthropoda > Insecta > Lepidoptera > Noctuidae > Thalpophila > Thalpophila matura. Next base: position 981,039 of record OX419178.1, read on the forward strand.
TGTCAGCTTTCAGTGTTATAAGTCCTTAGTCCAGTCATTTTAGCAAAACCCAAACACTCGTTTTTAAAATTGTTGTATTGTATTCATTGTTGTACCGTACGACAATTTTAAAAACGAGTGTTTTGGTTTTTCTAACGTATGTTAGTAACCATGTTATTTGTAAATCATAGACTTTTACATTTTTTGTTTGTTGAGATCCATTTGCACTGCGCACCTTCCAATTCCTACATTTGGTTCTTGAAAGAGAGAAACTCGTCCCCGTAGAGCGAAAAGTCACTAAGTCGGAATTGACCATTTTGAGTTACGACGGTTTAAAAATTTAAAAAAAACTTTTTTAACAAAAAATAACCGACTTCAAAAATCCACTACAAAGAAAATAATAATTTTGGTTTCGGAAGTCGGTGGCTTTGGTTTTTGTTTGCTTTTTTTGCCACCGACTTCCGAAACCAAAATTATTATTTTCTTTGTAGTGGATTTTTGAAGTCGGTTATTTTTTGTTAAAAAAGTTTTTTATTTTTCCCTTTTTAGTTCTTTATCCCGTGTTAGATTACTTTCACGAAATCGTTCAACAGTAAATCTTCTACGGAGTGTGTACATTTATGCCTATAACTTTGTACATAGGAATGATTACATAATGTATTATATACTAAAACCTTCCTGAAAGTATGTAGATTACGGTAGTGAAAACCCCATCCAAATCGAATCAGTAGTTTTTGAGAAAGTCGCGCACATACAAACATACATACATACATATGTACATACATACATACTTACATACATACATACATACATACATACATACGGGACGAATACAGAACCTCCTTTTTTGAAGTCGGTTAAAAAGAAAAAAAATCGTAGCTTGATATTACTGCTACATATTCCTGATTTTATAATTTTATATTTTAGGGAATTTATCACAATTTATGAGACAAGTAATAAAATAAAATAAAATAAATGTTTTACAAAGATATGAAGAAAAACCAAAATAGTTAGTTTTATCTCTTATAATCTGCACAGAGTCATGAGTTAATGATTTTTCACTTTTCGAACGAAGTTAATAATTTCTTTTCAACCTTTACCGATAGGTAAAAAAATCGAAAATAACTCAATTTAGTTAGAATGAGCCTAACCTGTTGCAAATAAAAAACATGTCTGAAAATACTTCTTAGCTGATTTTTTCATGTTTTTAACTTAATGATTTCTCGCTTTATAGATACTCGGCACAACAGTGCAAATAATCACTAAAGATTTAGTTAGTTTTCGATTTCATAATTTTTGCATTTTGCACAACTCTTAAACTTCAAACAACTGGCGAAAAGTAATTAAGTGAATTTAGGTAATTGTTCCTAAAATATTATTAGTCAAAATGCTAAATTATTGATTTTTCGCACTTTCTAAAACAAAAACTATGATAGCTATAATGGACATGATAAGATTGAAAATTAAAGAAAAAAAATGCGATTTTGATGACATTCTTAACTCGATATGGCCATTTTATGACTTAGTGACTTTTCGCTCTACGGGGACGAACTACACTTTTTAACTACATAGGTACTTCAAAATATGTACATAATTCCCTCCCATTATGCCCTTCATGTTTACACTTAGACTTCCTACAGCTCACAGGCATTACGTCCAAACAAGCTGGTCTAATGTACCGGTTGGCTGATTTATAGCGCGGTGGGTGCGCAGGCGCAGGCTGCTCTCAATTGATACTGCGCGGTACCCTAGCACGGTGTAACGTCATCATTTGTATTATAATATATGTGATAATGATTAGGGATTAGAAGAAAATAATTGATTGAAGTCACTACTATTTTAACGTACCTAAATATTGTTTGGTGTTTATAAAAATATGTAATACTACGTGTCGCGGGCAAAGGCCCCACAGGAACTGTGCAGATTTTCGGGATAAAAGTAGCCTATGTTACTCAGTGATAATGTAGCTTTCTACTGGTGAAAGATTTTTTTAAATCGGTCCAGTAATCAAATCTTTCCTCTTTATAATATTAGTATAGACTAGCTTTTTCCCGCACTTTCGCCACATTTTCGTTAGACACATGCACAGGAATATCGAATACTAAGAACTTATTGTCATTCGCAAAATAGAAATTTGAAACCTCAAAAAATATCTGCAATCTTTCACATCACTACGCTGCATTCGTCCAACATCATATTACCACGATGTACCCGTTAGGTCGCTGGCAGGACGTCAAGTTCGACGCAGGCACTAATTCTGTGACCTTAGGGTCAACTGCCCTGTACTTAAAACTCCGCTATAGGTACTATGTGCATAATTTCAATTTTTCAAAATTGGTAATTTCAGTTATTACGTTAATTTGACTTTGAGGTCTTCAATAAAAAGATAAGTCTGTAAAGGTCAGTGGGATCCATGTAATTTGTACATTATAATTTAATGGCAGATATAAATGTTTTTATTGCTGCAAAACTAAAAGGGTTAAAACCTAAGATTACAGAAACAAGGGAGATGTGCTATGACGCTTAAACTTGGTCAATTGATTATATTGCCGACAGACCGACGATCGATTATATTATTTATAATTATGTACTTATAGTGTTTCAGTTTAGTTAAGTGTGAGTGACGAATAACAGTGTTTAATGACGGTGTGCGGCATTTTTAATGTGTGGGATCGTTTGTAGTTGTGACGCACACTGCTTTTTAAAAGTGGCGACAATGGTTCCCGTACTAATTTGCTATGATAACATTGTATTATAACTCCTTGTTTCTATGATCTGAGGTTAAAGCCGTCAATTTGCTATCTGCGTAGGTTTTAAATTCCTCTAATTTGCCGCGTTGGGCGCCATTGAGGTTGCCATTATTGCACTCCATTTGTTAATTACTCTGTGGTAGGTCTTAACCCCCACAGACTGGTCTTCAGGGTGGCAGGTTAAATAGTGGAAATATTTTAAGGGGTCATTGTACTCATCATTATGAACAACTTTTACTATGGGACCAACCCTGAAATCGCGAAAAAAAAATCAGCTCTTCCATACAGTTTGTTGAATTTTGTGAACATAAATATATGGAACAGCTGATTTTTTTTTCGCGATTTCAGTGTTGGTCCCATAATAAAAGTTGTTCATAATGATGGGTACAATGACCCCTTAAAATATTTCCACTGTCTAACCTGCCACCCTGTATATTGACTATCCCGTACAATTATCAACAAAAGCTTAGTGGCGTATCCAGAAAATATTTTTGGGGGGGCTGAAGCTTATCCTGAGCTAACGTATTCAAAGAGCGTATTAGTTTCAGATAGATATGTCACCAACGCTCAAAGAGATTTAAAATTTCGACTGAAGCGAGCGGGACGCGTTAGCTCAATAAATTGTCAGAGCACTAGCCACAGTTCGGCAGATTTTTGAAATCTCTTATACAGGGTGGCAGGTTAGACAGTGGAAATATTTTAAGGGGTCATTGTACTCATCATTATGAACAACTTTTACCATGGGACCAAACCTGAAATCGCGAAAAAAAAAATCAGCTGTTCCATACATTTATGTTCACATTCATCAACAAAATGTATGGAACAGCAGATTTTTTTTTCGCGATTTTAGGGTTGGTCTCATAGTAAAAGTTGTTTATAATGATGAGTACAATAACCCCTTAAAATATTTCCACTGTTTAACCTGCCACCCTGTATATTAATGAGAAGCTTATCATGGCTTTGACGTGTTCCAAATTCATTTGTATAATTAGTTGGCCGATTTTTGTTACGAACTGTTTGGCTCGAGTCCGATTCAAATGTAGTACCTTAATCCGACTACATTTTGCACGACCAACACGCAGTAGTATCTCAATGTAATTCATGTACTAGTTGGCGTTAGTGACGTATATCTCGGCTAAACTCGGCAGTGATCGGAACTATCGGCTTACGGTCGACTTTGCCTTTAAGCACAGGTTAGCCTAGTTCTTACTGCACTTTGTTGGACAGGGTAAATAGACATACGACGGACCCGTTGCGTTGGTCTAGCGGTCGCAAATGCTGTGAGGTCCCAAGTTTGATTCCCAGGTTATTAAGTCTTTCAGGAAATACTCTGTAACTGTGTCAAGTAAATAGTTACAGGCTTGCAACCTGGGACCTGTGGTAGGCACTATAGCTGGCAAAAAGACGTGAAGATAGGTTTAAGTTAATTAGGTACTAATAAGTATTATCATCACAAAGTTGCGTTGATCTGACTGTCGAGAAGACAGATTTTTAAGCTACGATGCAAGTGCAATGACCATCATTACCTATCTGCCTATATTATCTACCTAGACAAACCAAGTTGCATCCCCCGGTAGGAATAATGGGCACAGGTCCGGATTTAGGGCCGGACAACAGGGGCTGTAGCCCCTGGGCCTCCACAAAAAAGGAGCCTACGCCTACAGTGGGCCTAGCACGAATTATTTTGACGTATCGTATGATCGTATCGTAAACGTAAGCGAATTTCGAATCTAAAATACAACAGTCATAGAACATTTAGATAAAATTTTATACAATTTGCGCATTATAATAAATACAGATATTTAAATAAAGTATTTAATTTATATAAATATTGTGTAGCAAACGTGTATTTTCAACTAAAAATATAAGCATATTTTGAGTTGAAAATACACGTTTACGATACGCAACGTCAAAATCGTTCGTGCTAGGCCCACTGTACTTCTGTCGCTGACCGTACGTAGACACGATCTTACTCGTAAATATAATCGATCCGAGCGTGCCGAATCGATTAAGTCTATATCGATTCAACATCGAAGTAGGACGATGAAGTAATCGATTTAGATTGTTTTGTGGCATTTACAATTTGTCTTAACGTATAATAAAATGGGTTTGGTATAAAAAGCTATCGAGCTAAAGTCGGGTTTGTGGCGAATTGATTACCAGATTACGTGTTCTATACAACTTTTTTAGTGGATATTTTCCTTAGAAACCCGTTTAAAAATACTGTCTGTTGTGTTTACTTTGTGGTTAAATACACTGAAATTATGATTTATAAGTATTAGAGACCGAATATACCTAATTACCTCCTTACTTATAGACGTGACGAAGATTAAATTAAACAGCTCTTATGTCAATTGTCATCTCTATTCATTGTCATACGTAAATGACAAGGATAGTTGTATATTTAATCAGTGGTTAAAATTAAGAGGCGTCTATAAGTAAATAATTAGGGTAAGTGTTTTGAGGTAAATCTGTCCGGCCTTGCACGACTTAGAAACAAATTGCATAGCGTAGTACGAGATTTTTTTTATGTCGGGCATCTGAAAATCAAGAGGCCGATCAAAATCTGTTCACTATCTACCTAATTAAACCTTAAAGCCTCCCAAACAAACACTATAATTAGATTAGTTTATTATACTAAAAATCTCAATAAAATAATGACATAACTAACACGCTTATCGCGTGGCGCGGGTTAACGAGTCGACAGCAGTGAACGGGTTAGCTGTGCTTTTAACCTGTCACTGATTTATCCAGTATAGCGATGTTAGAGTCGGTATTATCTCGTGGCTACTTGACTCAAACGATTTTGACACACCCTGTGTCAGTACCACTTAGTGCCTTTTTCTGCTAATTACTTGAATTTTTGTCTCGGTCTAGTGCTGCAAGCTTCTAAACAAGTCCTAGGTTCTGACTTCTGACCAGCACGCGTAGCATGACCACGATAGAAACGGGTTTTGTCTACGGAAGAATAGACAAAAATCAAAATGACATATTGTAGAAAGATTTCTACATGCATACAATGAAGAGAACAAATGTTTATATTCTTCAGTAGACAAAACTCTGATAAGCCAAGCACACGTCGCCGCGTGCTCGGACAGAAGCTGAAGAAATAACGCGTTGAATAGAAAGAACTTTGTCTATTCTTTACAGAATAGAGATAGAATTGGTCGTGTAGCAGCGGAACATTCTCGTTCTGTTTCTACGCTTGTAGGAACAATCGTCATTTCGAATTTCGCTTCTCGTCAATCCCGCCAATCCAGTTCCAACCCAGTTCAGACCGCCACTGGTAGCGGCCGTTATGTTTCCCCTGTTCAGCAGTGGTTAAGATAAGATACCCTTTTGTTTAATTACCTCACACATTTCTATTCCGAGCGTATAATTTAAATATGTAAGCTTTTTAATTTTTTTTATAACCTCTAATGACTATCACCCAATTCTAACTAACGATCTAAATAAGCATTACCATCGAAATGACAGATCTAGGCAATATATCATCCGAGCCGTCCACTATCGAAACTGATGGCGGTCGGCTGCGCGCACGCACCCGTGATCAATCAACGCGGCTTAAATCAACACGAGAAAAAATACCGTTCTGTTTTTTGGTTTATAGACTAATTCTTAATTAACTGGTTAATGTGCTTGTTGCTAAGGACATAATATCGCACCCTCAGTGCAAAAAAGGCATAATTCGTCTTACTTTGAATTTTAGTTATTACTATGATTGGAAAGTGTTACTAAAACTACACAAATGCCTAATTTTTTTGGCATATTTGACACAAATTTTGGCGATTTTATAAATATATACGGCCGTACCTACCACAAAAAAATAAACATCTGTTCAACACACGTTCAACACGAATGCTACCAAAAATAATAGGCAATTGTTTTAGCGCTAACTTGTCTAAAACAAGTGTGTATTATTTTTGGTAGCATTCGCGTTTAACGTGTATCTATCTTTTTGTGGTAAGGCCGATATTTTTTAATTTACGTCGTTTGACTTAAACAGTTTTTTGCTTTTCTGTAAAATTAACATTGTCAATTTATGCCTTTTTTTCCTGAGGGTACCATATTCCCCCTCCAAAGACTTCGAAAGTGTGTAAACTCCTCCAGATTGTCCATATTTTCTTACATTCTATAGAGTTAGCTTGAATTCTCACATTGGAATTAGGAGTCGCTCTTATTAAGTGTGTCACTTGACGCCATTTTGGCTAACGGATGATTTGATAGTTATCGCGGTTCGGGCATCCCATGGCGGCTCACAAAGCCTAATCACCAGCAATAAGGCCACGCTGACACAATGGTGGGCGTGACACCATCATTAGACATGTAGGTTTAACCTGGCAAGGAATGTAAGGTAGACAGAGACACAATAAAAACAGTATAGTTTGAGGATGCCGGGTGTTCTCTCAGAGCCTCAATAAATAGGTACATTCACTGTTAGACGAAGATGGACTATCTCTAAGGGCTAAAACCCCCCCAAAGTCTTAGATTAGAATAAAACAAGTTTAAACGGATTAAATCGCGTATATTACAGCGTTTTCCTGACGTTTCGAACACTTTGCAGCGTTCGTGGTCGCAGGACGACCAAAGTGACGACGAACGCTGCAAAGTGTTCGAAACGTCAGGAAAACTCTGTAATATACGCGATTTAATCCGTTTAAACTTGTTTTATTATAATGTGTAATAATCGCGAAAACCTAAGACATTATTCTTAGATTAGAATTTTCGTAATTTTTTTATTTTCAATCCTTAGCCCTCCCAAAATAATATTTAGGACACCCCACCCCCCGAAATAATTTCTGTACCTGCCAGTGTGGACTAGGGATCAGTATGCAAGCAAAACTTAGCATGTAAGTTGTACTTTCTAAGTAAAGATAAGACGCCTTTAACTCACGGTGAATGAAAGCATGACAAAACTTGGACACAATCGTTTAGGAGCTAAGTCAAAAGCGCGAAATGACAAATCGGTTGCAAATTGTCAAAAGAGCAGAATGTCCAAAGCGTAGAAAGTCAAAAGCGCATAACGTCTTGCTCATATTCTACATAGAAGTCATAATTGCTTTCATGAGAGTGAAAAGGCGTGGCGATCTTACCGTATTTTTAATTAACCGACTTCAAAAAAGGAGGTTCTGTATTCGTCCCGTATGTATGTAAGTATGTATGTATGTTTGTATGTGCGCAATTTTCTCAAAAACTACTGATTCGATTTGGATGGGGTTTTCACTAACGTAATCTACATACTTTCAGGAAGGTTTTAGTATATAATACATTATGTAATCATTCCTATGTACAAAGTTATAGGCATAAATGTACACACTCCGAAGAAGACTTACTGTTGAACGAATTCGTGAAAGTAATCTAACACGGGATAAAGAACTAAAAAGGGAAAAATAAAAAACTGTTTTTAACAAAAAATAACCGACTTCAAAAATCCACTAAGTACAAAGAATTGTGGTGGCTTTGGTTTTTGTTTACTTTTTTTTGCCACCGACTTCCGAAACCAAAATTATTATTTTCTTTGTAGTGGATTTTTGAAGTCGGTTATTTTTTGTTAAAAAAGTTTTTATTCTCTTACCTTATCTCTATGAGAAGAGATCCGTTCTGCAGCAAAAATATTTTATACTAGCACTTTGCCCGCGACTTCGTCCGCGTGTCCCACAGGAACTTTGCATTTTTCGAGATAACAAGTAGCCTATGTTACTCAGTGATAGGGTAGCTTTCTACTGGTGAAAGAATTTTTTAAATCGGTCCAGTAGTTTCGAAGCCTATTGGGTACAAACTAAAAAAACTTTCCTCTTTATAATATTAAGTATAAGTAGGTACAGAAGAAGTAGCAACCCTAGTAAAGATGCGATCGAGTTTTGATAAATTCGAATTTAAGAGCAGCGCAGGCGCACAGAAATGTTGATTGTCTGTTTTTATTGGCGTTGTGGCTGCAATCCTGAGATTTTATTACAAAACTAACCGCTGTAGTTCCTAAAAAAACTTACAAATAAAATCTTGATTAAATCATTTTTTAACTGAATGAATACGTTATTATCAGAACGAATAGAATCGTCCATCGATTCACCGAAAAATACTATAAAAGTGGTGAGCTATTCCTTTGTATTGAAGACATAGAAATTCCTTGTATTTTCAATGACTGACTAAACATCTACACGCGAGATGTAATGTCATAAACCTTATCACCCTTACCACAAAAAAGATAGACACGCGTTAAACGCGAATGCTACCAAAAATAATACACACGTGTTTTAGACAAGTTAGTGCTAAAACAATTGCCTATTATTTTTGGTAGCATTCGTGTTGAACGTGTGTTGAACAGATGTTTATCTTTTTGAGGTACGGCCGTATACCTTTAAAACAGTACCCTGTGACTGACTGACTGACAACGCACAGCTTAAACTGGTGGACCTAGGGATTTGCAATTTGCGGAAATATTCGTTGAGTACCCTACAAGTAAACAAAGGAGGGATTTTTTGGCATTCCATTCCTTAAGGTACAATTTTCACAGACCGGCGCGCGGCGGATCGCATTTTATAATGCGGTAGGTACCTAAAGGAAATTGAAGTGTTCTTAATCCGCCGGAATGCTCGCGCATCCGCGAGAATGCCCGCGCATCTGAAGTTTGTTTGAACGCGCTAATCTGTGAAACTACCGGTCGGATTAGAAAAAAATATTTTGCAAATAATAGTCAAATTCATGAGGAATACTTTAGACTATCACGCTACGACCCTTAGGAGCCGAGGAACGGGGGTGAAACCGCGGGGCACAGTTAGTTTATGAATAAGCATGTAGTACATAATATTAACGAGTAATAGCATAAGTTCTAACAATATTCGTGGCACCATTTGTTGGCCACAGTTAATGGGCTCTCCTTACCCACGGCTTAATGTACCGCTGTAAGGATACAGCCTTATCTCCCACCTGTGCACTTGATGAGCAGGGCGGGTCAGCCGGACAGTGTGCGTGGGCTTTATGTCTAGGGCTGCCATGAATCACATCATGTGAAAGGAAAGGACATTGCTCGCTAGTAATAGCTACTGAGATTAACGAATTGAGATGACATTGACGTGGCTGGATTTAAAGGTGTGGGGAACCCTGGGGTAACCAAAAATTTTGACCCCGAAAAATTTTGGATTCAGACTAAAAAAAAAATCAGACGAAAAATTACAGTTTTTCAATAGTAGGTAGGTACTAGGTACCAATTTAGTTCAATAAAAAAATGCTCTTAACGAGCAGAATAAAAGAAAAAGTTCATGTTTTGCATAATCCATAAAAAAAAATATGGATTATGCAAAACATGAAATATTTGTTTTATCTGTACAAAATACTTATAATTATGATGTCAAAAAAAATTGTGCCTTTTTGTAGCAGCCCTATTCACATGCGCCCACGCATCATTGTAGGGTCTAGGCTACTCAGACTGCGCGGCCTCAATCATAAAATATCTATGACTTAATGCACGCACCTCTCTCTCGGCTCTGGGCACTGTGCACCCACCTGCTGTCATACTACCTACATTACAATTACATAATTACGTATAGGTACCGGCACGAGTCATGAGCACAGATCGCGCATGTACATACCTTTTTGGCCTAATAGACAATAGACCAATACGTAATAGAGAATAGTCCAATAGACGACGAGAATCTCCTGACGAACCAATCCCGTGTTGCCTCGTCGCCCCCCGCCTTTTTCATCCTGCCAAAGAGACTGAAAAATCAACTAATGCGCACGTGACGTTTGTACTCATGACTGGTGCCGGCGCACCAGTCATGAGTACAAACTTCACCTATACATACCTAATCACGCCTTTTCTCGAAGGGCTTGGCAGAGGCGTAGGTATTGTACCTACACTCGTTTCGTTAGTCAGGCACAAATCCAGAATCCGGGCTGCTATTGATGGAAAATCCCAATACCACTATGTCTGACCTGGGCATCGAACCTAGGACCCCACGCAAAGCAGTTGCGCTTGCGACCTCAAGAACGAGGCAGTAAATGTCAGAAATATTCAGCCTGTGCACCCAATGCTCGCTTTCTTCTTTTTCTGCGTTTTATGTCACGGGTTCCCAAAGTGTGCGCCGCGGTGCCGTAGACTGGTAACTAAAAAAATAATCGCGTGCCTTATTAGTGTCATTTCACACATATTTTGACAAGAGCGCCCGCTATGCCAAAATACTAATGTAGAGCGAAAGAAAGAGTTTGTGAACCCCTGCAATATGTTTCTACCTTCTAGACATAGCCGTTTATGAATAAGACATAAACGGCTTAAAATTATTACTAAAAACTGTTATTGTATAATAGCCTTTCATTACGTTGACATAGAAATGACAAGGACAGTATAATTTATAGAATACAATATTATATTGAGTCTGTCACATTCCGTGACACTAAACGCCTATAGACGTAATTACAATAGTAATATATTGTGTCTTGTCGTGTGTCACAGAAAGTGGTACAGAGCAGACGGCCTATTGTACTGTTTATTATTTTATATGTATCTGTCGGGTGCCAACCCTACTCACCTGCGCCTACGCAGTCTAGCGGTCTAGGCCAGTGAGTGCTGTCTTAATAATAAAATAACTATGATTTATGTTCTCCGCGCTCATTCACCAACACTCGTCATTATCTTACTGATTCTGTTAGTGAGGTAGGTATGTAAGATGAATTCCTTGCATTACTGTATTATTAAATCTAGATAAAATAAAATAGTGGGGTTTGGTAAATTTTTATACATTTCTTTTACTTTATTGAACACATCTGCGTACCCTTAAGAGGGTACAGGCGTGATGTTATGTTGTGTGATTGCGTAAACAATGCATAAACATGCGATAGCAGCAACCGCGGTTGATTTGCTCGTATTTATTGAAGAGTTCCGTTGTCTGTCTTCGAAACTCATGACAGATCATCAGATCTTTATGAAATTTAAATAGGACCATTTCGGAATAAACTTCTTTCAACCAAAAAAATAATTTTGCAAATCCGTCTATTACCGGAGTTATGCCCGAACATAATTAAAAAATATATATAATAAACATCCGAATTGACAACCTCCTCCTTTTTGAAGTCGGTTAAAAATAAAGTATAATAAAGTTTTAAGATGAAAGTAAAGTTTCATCAAAATCCGTCCAGTAGTTTTTGCGTGAAAGAGAAACAAACATCCATACATCCTCACAAACTTTCGCATTTATAATATTAGTAGGATAGGATTAATTAGGAAGTAGAATAAAACAAAATAGGTACGAAGCTTTTAAAAATGATACTAAATTGATAAGCCCTTTGCTATTACGCCTTTGAGTTTGAGGATCATGTAGGTAGATTCCTATCAGTGAAAGAATTTTCAGAATCGGATCAGTAGTTTCGGAGATTACCTACCTAATACATACAAACTTAATCTCTATATTATTAGATTAGCTGTTGTGTGAGTCTGTCCAAACGTCCGCCAGAATATATTCCTTTAGCACCGTATTACAACACCCACATCATTTTGAAAATGATTTCCATTGAGTGCGTCCATTCATAACCAATGGATAGTATTTATAGCTGCGAGATATCTGGCGTACGCGCATCTCAAGTGGTGCTTTAGACTCATTTCAAAATATATGGTTACTATGCTGGATTGGTCAAAGGATTCTTTGACATGGTTTTCGAAATCTGTAATTCAGCATTGTTATTTAGAAAAAACGCCAACTAATGGCTAACAGCGTAACTAGGGTAGTGCCAGCGGTGCCAGGCGCGGTCGAATCCGAAGTCTTTAGGTACATACTGCAGCCGAAGATTTTGAGGGGGTCCGAGAATTATCGTATTTCGCACATTTTGATACGATTTTTGAGAGGGTCATGACCCATACGACCCCCTGCCCTCGGACCGTCACTAAACGGTGCCCAAGCATAGGGCGCAAACCCTAGAGGGGCGCAAAAATTACTAAACCAGTCCCAAAAACATTTTTCGCGTGCTCTACGGTGCTGGTTGTTCAGTTAACACAAATTTCGACGACCACGTAATCGAGACCGTACTAGCCCTTAAACTGTGGATCATCACGGCGTCAAACCTTAAACATCAAGGCAAATTAATAACATGGACGGCCTTACCACAAAAAAGATAGACACACGTTAAACGCGAATGCTACCAAAAATAATACACACTTGTTTTAGACAAGTTGGTGCTAAAACAATTGCCTATTATTTTTTGTAGCATTCGTGTTGAACGTGTGTTGAACAGATGTTTATTTTTTTGTGGTACGGCCGAAAGTTTCTAGCACTTTGAACCAGTCATTTTTGTTCTAGACACATTCAGAGCTCGGTAACTCGAGTCTCCTTATCTCTAAGCTAATAAATTCTCCGCGTGCTTCTACGTGCCGTAGTCGCGTTTCACGATACGTAACTGTACCTCTACCATGAGTTGTCATCGAAAAATTACTCGCTAGCGTTGACGTCGCTAGCGTGCTAACGTGGATCAAATAGATTTCGATAATGCTTGCACCATGAGATTTACGGAGTCTTACGCAGGCGCTAAGGTAAGCTCGATAGATGGTGTCGTCTAGCTAACTTCACTCTACTCTTTAGAATACTTTCGTCTATGCTTCACTACTTATGTTTTGTTTCTTTCTTTCCCACTAATAAGAAGAGAGAACGGCTCTTAAAAGCTCAAAATGTCTGTTATCGCTATGCTAAAAATGTGAAGACAGTCAATGTCACAAATAAACCAAACGTTTGTTGACGTTGTGTCACAGAGCTGCGCGGTGTGGTTTAAAAGTTAAACAGATTATTTAATACAATGAGGACCAGTGTCTCACAGTTTCAATTGTTGGTGGAGTTCATGGAAAGATATGTTTCAACTTTCTATTCAATTTATTGTATGGATTGATAAATACTATAAAAATTAACTTATTAAATTAACGTCGATGGTCTTCAAATTTAGCGGCCACTAACATATTCCAAGCTAAATAAGTTCTTGCAGACATTATTTTGACTGGTATTACTTGTTTTAGACTCAAAAACGTATATAATTTTAATGTAAACTTATGTTTCACACGTCAAAATGCTAGTGAGCTACTTAACCACTATCGTAAGCGTATTATTCGATAGCGTCAGTGAAATTAGTGACTCATGGTACCGTTTTGTATGGTGACAGCTGAAAAACGTTAGTGACTATCGAATAGATTACGTTAGGTTTTTAACCTATCGTAATCTATAGTGCTCATGGTATGAATTTTAATTCTTTCTGTGACCGCTAGGGGCGCTGTACAATATTTCATACAAATAATTTACGGAGACGCTAGCGAGTTTTGGCGGTGTAAACTCATGGTAGAGGTACTGAATACGACCAGACAATCTTTTAATATGCTACTCACCTGCTTTTAATTAGCTTATAGGGTAATGACCTCATGATTCAGGTAAAGTAATAAATCAAAATGTTTAAAATCAATAGATGCTTTACCAAATCGCTAGCATTTTTTGGAATGTGTCCAAATTGACCACCATTTTTTTCGGTGGGTATTATAGATTAGATAGTAGCCTAATTGATGGACACGTCATGAGTCATTGCCGCCTGGATTTGAATTAAAACCTGGTGGACCACTTACAAAAGCTTCGCGCAGTTTAAAGGGAGGTAAGGCACAGGGGATATTTCCCCCAAATCTAGAGCAGCCCGACTGGGGAAGTACCTCCAGTTCCACCTTACAGAATAACACAGCCAAATAGTGCTACTCTTCAGTAGTGTTGTGTTCCTGTGGTGAGTAAAGTCGCCAGAGCTCCTGAGGATACACTGTGTTCACAGCGGGGAATCTGCTTGTCCTCTAAGCTGAACAGTGAATCCTGATTTTAAAGGGTCAGCAACGCGTTTCATAGGCATTCATTAATTTTAGGAACTCACTGAATTTTTTTTTAATCCTACACCTATATGTCATAAAATAGGCCTGCTAAATGATTCAATACTTGAAAAATAACAGCGAAATTTTTTTATCGATCCCACAATCACAAGTACACCTCTATTTGAGCGCAACAGTACGCTAAGGCCAACAACTACATGTATTTGTATTGACATCATCTGACCATAATTAACTTTAGTTTTTATCGCACTTTTTATTGCACGTCTCTAATCGTTGGATTAGCACTTTTTATGGCCAAAGTCTTGCTCAGGGGTGTTCAACTTTTTGTAGTTGAAATGAAATTAAATCAAACGACACTTAATAGGTACTGTCACTCGTGGAGGCACTTCTATTGATTCCTATTTGTAGTAATGCTTGATTTCTTTAGACGATTGATGTTAACGGTCATCATCAAGTCTTAAACGTCCACTGCTGAATACAAACGCTCAATAATCATTAAGGCAAAAGGGTTGCTTTAATCCACCACTACTACACTATTGACTTTATTAGGCTTCTTAATGAAACACATATGTAAAAAAACAGGTTTAAAAAAAACCGACTTCCAAAAACTACACTAAAAACTATGAAATAAAAATGTTAAACTTCCATAAATAAAAATCTAAATGTATATTGAAGTCGGCGGGGCCTCTTCTTCAGGTTTCTACCTCTCAGCCTTTGAACACGAAGAACGTGCGCAGTGTGTGCAGCGAACGTGCAGCTTGCTTTGCGCCTCGACAAATTAAAATTTTCTTTCATTCCTCCATAATCTATAATGTTGCTTATATTTATGCTAGGCCCCGCCGACTTCAATATACATTTAGATTTTTATTTATGGAAGTTTAACATTTTTATTTCATAGTTTTTAGTGTAGTTTTTGGAAGTCGGTTTTTTTTAAACCTGTTTTTATTTTTATATTTTTAGTGTAGTGTAACCATTTTTGTTGTTGTTAATTTATTACAATAAAGTACCATTAAATCATGGACAGAGCGACTTTGATCATTTATGTACTTTTACCGAGATCGATTACTTCCACGAATTTAAATAGGTATGTACTTACCTATATTCATAGATGTTGGTGGATGAGAGCATTTCAGTAAACAAAAACCGGGCAAGAGCGTGTCGGACCACGCAGTGTAGGATTCCATAGCAAGAAGTATTTTGAGTGTTCCGACCGCAAATACAAGTTTGTATTTCATAACATTATTATGAAATATTATTATTTTTACGGTTGTCAAACTCAAAATGGAAAATAGTGAATATTTCAAAAATTTTGTGACGTATCTTGTTCAAACCAATTTCAATCGAAAGTATTTATTAAATGCTATAAGCTTGATTTTTTCCAGATTTTCTGATAGCGCGGTTGGAAAATTACAGGGGGGGACACACATTGTTAACGACTTTGGGAGCTCCTAGTTCACTCAATATGCACTTAAATAAAAAAGGTATTTAGAAACCTTCATGTTATTTTCAAAGACCTATCCAACGATATCCCACATGGTGGGGTGCGCGAAAATATTATTTTTCATCCCTCAGTTTCATGTATGGGAGCCCCCCCTAATAATTTTATTTTTCGTAATTTCACTATAGACCTTAATGGCGGCTTGTAAAAGACATCTACCTACGAAGTTTTATATAAATTGGTTATGAACTGTAGATAGTAGTAATAGCAATAGGCTCGCTCCCTAGCCTTCTATCAAATGCGACTTAAGCATAAAAAAATTGTGTGTACTATACACCTCTGTCTAACCTTGCGGGAAATATCGGCGTGATGTTATGTATGCATAATATCGAGATCGATTGCGTTCAGGAATTCATGTACCTACACAATATCACTTTTTCATCATCGTCATGATGTCATCGAGATACACCAAAAATACCGTTTATTACACCTCGTTAAAAATCTACTTAACCAAAGTTAATAAAATTTATATGGGACCACCTCGCGAGCTTCTTTTACCATATGAAAAAAGAATCACGTGAATCGGCTCATAAACCACGGAGTAATCGGTGTACATACATGAAAAAAAAAAAAAAAAAAAACCAAACGAATGCAGAACCTCCTCCTTTTTGGAAGTCGGTTAAAAAGAGCATACATAGGTCGACTTCTCCTTATCGGTAACCACCTGAAACATTCAACACCGATAATAACCTAACCAGTCTAACCACTAGCCTAATGTCAATCTCATTTTATAAGAAGAAGCTTTTGAAGATGGTTAAAAAAATGTTGAGGGCCAAAATTGGAACTTCTAAAATAAATTTTGACGATTCCACTAGGGACATAAAATAAAATCGCACGATGTTTAAAAAATATAAAATAATACGTTGACCATCCCTGATCTAACTAGCTCCTTATATGGAGGTACTACATACCTCCTTATAAGGTGCGGCGCATGAGTTGCGATTTAAACGATGGAACCTTGATTTGTCAGAATGACGCGGCACGTGTAATTTTAGCGAATGCTGAATAACCGTTGGTAGAACTCTGTGAAACTGGTTTTATGTGAATATAATTTATATTCTTTGTGATAGCATGAAACTTTCAACCTGTGATGTCAGACTCTATATCTAGCTACAGTCAAAATCTGTTATAACGACATCGAAGGGACCATTCTTATTTGGTTATAAAAACCGATAGTCGTAACAACCGGCGGTATTTTTGAGGGAACAGTCAGAGGCCGTATGATTTTGGTTATTATAACCGGTATGTTGTTCTAAATGATGTCGTCGTAAACGGTTTTAACTGTATTTATATTAAAGGATCCCATGTAAGTCAGCCTATATCAAATAAACAATCCTGCTACCGTTTCCATGCCAACGTGTGCGTGCGCTCGGCCCGCTCGATGCATACTTGTGAGTAGTTGTGACTGTGAGTGAATGGAACGCTTGTGAGTAAACGATAGCTCTCGTAAACTATTATATTGAACTGTGGTACAACAAATACTATGGTGTTGATAGGGTTGCCTAAGATCCTGCTAGGGTCAACAACGCAAGCAATATACGGTATAACCACGGCGTGAGACAGATGTATCTGGGAGTCCTTAGTATAACCTGCTTTCCAGGGCTAAAAAAATCCCCGCTTAAAAAAGGGTTGGATGTATTTTTTGGATTGGATTTAATTTACTGCCCAATATCTCGTTACTTGCTGATTAATTTAGTTATTTCTGCTGACCACTAGGTGCAGCTCAATTCACTTTGTTTGCTAACAAAATGCATTTTGGAGCTGACCAAAACCTCTTTTACTGACCGTTTAAATGATAGCCCTTGTTTATTAGATGGGTACCGGATTGTTAGTGCTTCGTGCGACAGAGATGACGCTCTATAAAGCCGAAGCTAGCCGATATCTCTTTCTAAAGCTCTTATTTATTTGTTTATCACATGAATACTTTATTGTACACCAAGAATTACATGAATATAGAAATTCTTAACAATAACATACAATGGGCGACCTTATCGGCTTCTATTCCGTCTTATAACGAGGACATGGTACCCGAACCTAGTCTTCTTGTGCGCTAACCCTATTCAGTACAGCACTAAACTCGGTCTAGTACATTGATCTAAGACCTAAGTTATTCTTACGGATACAAAGTGTTCTAGGGATAATAGATATTGGTTCATTGTAAGCCGCAGTAAACTGTTAACTCTATTTACCTTTATTTAATACTTGTCGTGGTTATAAAATTATGGTTGTGAAGCCGAATAAATTATTTAAGGTACAAGGCTTATAAGTGATTTTAGACAAATATAAAGTGTATTAAATAATAGAAAAAAACCGGACAAGTGCGAGTAGGTATGCCTCGCGCCCTAAGGGTTCCGACATATGATCATAGATGGCGCTACTGCATACTTCCAATGGCGCCATCTATGAGCAGATGGCTCCACTTAAGGTCCGGTGACTGACGGCGGACAACAAAGTGATCCTATAAGGGTTCCGTTTTTCCTTTTGAGGTACGGAACCCTAAAAAAGGTAATTTTTGCGTTTCAAAGAGAACTGGTGGTTGTCAAATACTACTGTATCGTGACTACTGTTCCACTAAGCAACGTTTTATTTACACATAGGCTCTATGTGTAAATAAAACGTGACATGAGTGACATGAGTCCACATATTGCAATATAAAGGATTTGAACTAACGACCTCTTCAACAAGCACCAATCTATAATTGACTCGATTCCCTCAGTTCAGTGACCGCACTAAAAATACTAAGATCTCAAATTACAAGCACTAATAACAGTTAGCTCTTAATTCAAACAATGCGAAGCTAAACAATGCTGCGCCTGCGCAGCCGGTGTGAATCACGAAACTGGACAAGTACAGAAAACCCACTCGTTACAGCGCGCGAGGAAGATTTCAGGCGCATAAAAAAAGAGGAGGAAACTCAAAATATTCTACTAAGAAAATATTACATTGGTTGTACAAGCCTTCCAAAATGTATGAAGTACTAGCTTCCGTCGGCGGCTCTGCCCGCGTTTTTCGGGATACATAGTAGCCTATGTGATATTCCAAACTATAATCTATCTCTGTGCCAAATTTCATCCAGATCCGGTCAGCCGTTCTGGCGTGATCGAGTAACAAACATCCATCCATCCATCTATCCAAATTTTCGCATTTATAATATTAGTACTTATACATTAATATAGATGAAAGTTTCTTCGTCGCCCAGGGTCCCTTTAAAGCTTCTCAGTCGTGTCACGAATGGCACTTCTGTGCTCTTCTATGAGGTGGTTTAAATCGCTTCCGACCCGCCAGTCACGATTCAAGTTACTGCATTCCCGGACCTACTAGTGATGGGGATATTCACACCGAATTTATACATAAATACAACGACAGCCGCTAACTCATAAAGCGGGATTGTCCGGAAGGGATACCGCTGACCCGGACAAAAGGGCTAAAGAAGGAACATGGGTGGGTTTAATCAGTAAGAGGAGCGGGAGGGGTCATTTGATGATTTCCCATTCTCAAAAAAAAAAAAAAAAAAGCCGCTAACTCATTGGTAGAGATAATCTTAGTTAGTAAATAAGAGATAATCTTGCCGTGTAACTGATTTAACTGGGAATTAAGGTGTTATAGAGTTTGAGCACATGGAGGAAGAATTAATCGACATATAGACTAAAGTTCATTATGGCAATTCGGTCGCAGCTGCACTACCCAAAGAAACGCATGCAGCACATGTGAGAGCAGAGCGTTATTATACATATACTTCTAGTGGCGCCATCTATGAGCAGATGCCTCCACGCGTTAATGGTCTTGACATACGGACAGACAGACAACAAAGAGATCTTGTAAGGGTCCCTTTTTGCCTTTTGAGGTACGGAACCCTAAAAATCACGAGTTAGGTCTTGAATCCGCTGGAACCGGTCGTTGAAGTGATGCTCGGCTGATATGAATGATGATGATGATGAGCCGAGTCCTGCTTAAAAGGCAGTGTCCCTTTCATATTTTCCCATCGATAGTATCGTGAATGGTCTCAACCCTAGCTCCCAGTATGAGCTCTGCAAACAGTGTTAACTCGCGATACACTTCACCATAGAAACGATACAATACACGCCGAGCACGCCCACCGGCGTCACTGCTGACCGGATTACTTCCAACCTATTGTTGGCGCTAAGAGATGATGAATTGATTCCTTCAGCTCAGGGCTTTCTCGTCATCAATCATTTTATTAGCTGATTATTGTATGATGTAACTCAATGAATTCCCGTTGGCCTTGACTCTTGTGGTCACAAGCGGAGCTGCTCAGGGGATCCCGATGGGTTTTGCACTAGGAAATACTCAAACTGGAGTCTGGATTTGTGGGAATAGGCTCGCCTCCTATTATATAGGAAATAACATAACTGGCGCAATGAGAGTGTACTGAACACCGCTACCTAACCCTTTACGGAATATGGTTATGGTATTGACGACCTCATCGAGTTATCCATCTGCGTGATTAAGCTGCGCTTGCCGCGATAGATCCGTAGATGGGGTGGTCTTTGAAAATCGAGACCCTTTCGAGCCTGTCTCAAAGTCTCAAAGTGCATATTCCAATTTGTATTTAATTATGACTCCTGAATATGTATATTTATAACTTTGCTAATCTTTTCAGTTATTGGAATAACATGCGTGGCAATCAGAAGTCTATCAGAGGTATAACCTTAGGATGTCGATTTTTCCCAGTAATTTATTGACTTAGCATGGCATTCGTTATGCGTGTTCTTGATATTCAGTCTGGACGCTCTTCACATTGTTGGTATAATGCCAGGCAGGTGACTAAATGAATTTCCTCTCCAATAAACACAAACGTCCTGCAATAGCCTGAAGAGCTATCGTTAGCATTCTATTCCACCATTGCGCCTACCATAAAATTTCCATAACTGTAGCAAGCTAAATAAATATGCAATAGCAAAATGATCGATATGCATAATATTCCGTCGGCCAACAGCTTTCGTTCGAATCGTTTTGTCACGAAACAGTAAGGTACAGAAGTTCTATGAACAAGGAAATGCGCGAAAATACAGGTACCTACTGTATTAAAGCATCGAAAACATGTTGAAAATAGTTGCTCGTGCTTCGTAGTGTTTAAGCTGAGCTATTATTAACTAGCTGTGCCCCGCGGTTTTCGTAGCGTCATGTTAAATAGCCTAAAATATTCGTCATGAATCTGGCTATCATACACAAAAATATTATTTCGAATCCGACTGTCACTTTGTAAAGATCTATGTTTTTTTAGGGTTCCGTACCAAAATGGTAAAAAAGGAACCCTTATGGTGCGACTTCGTCTGTCTGTCTGTCTGTCACACCTGATTATTTCAGCAACTACTTATGCTATCGACTTGAAATTTGGAACGTTTATAAAGAATGCTTGTTCAAATTTATTGCAAATGAAAAAAGTCCAAAAATATTTTTATTTTCATTGCAATTAAAGGGGCCGGAGTGGGGGTCCAAAATTTTAAAGTGGGGTTACTAGGTCAAGTGACATATCATATGAAAGGGCATGATCTGCACATTTCAAAATATATTTTTATTTTATTTTATGTCTCATTATGTCTCACAGTTTTCGACATATGATGAAAAATGACCAAAAAACTACCATTCCCCCCCCTATCTCCGAAGTTTACGGGGCGAAAAATCTGAAATAATTACAGTTGATAGGAATTGACCCAAATATGGCACCAAAAATAAAACGATGTTCCTAATTACTAGTACAGTTTTTTCAAAATCATCAAAATTCTTTCACAAACAAAATTAGTTATGTGGTCCGGATTTTTTCACTTTATACGTCCAAAAATGATACGGAACCCTTGGTGCGTGAGTACGACTCGCACTTGGCCGGTTTTTTTTAATTTAAGTGTTGAAGTAAAACTTCGTACACAAAAAGTGGTGAACAAGAATTGGTGCTGATAGAAAACTTCAACATCGGTAAAGCGTCATAACATATTGACTTTCAGGGGACCCAATAGCGTCGAAGGAAACTCATATTTGAAACGCACTATAACACCACGTTAGATATAGATACCTAATTAAGGGTTAGTACTGTTGGAAGTTACCAGTGCCCATGAGCGATATTCATAGCACGGAGTGGACCTTTTGTTACCAACTTTATTAGCGACTTTGTAGAGCAAATACAGAATAAATAACTCGTGATTTACGATTTTGAACTATGCTTACAGGGTTATTAACTTATTACTGAGAAACTTAAACTGAATAGTAATTTTATGGCTTATTTCGTGTTTATGGTTATTGTTTCATGTTTTTAGGGTGTACTACACAATGAAACAATGAAACACTGAATAATATTGTGTACCTACTAATTATGAAATGTGCTTAGTTTAGCGACTATATAAACAGTTTTTCAAAGTCAAAGTCAAGAAAAGAAAAGACTATATAAACATTCATGTGAAACAGTGAAAGGGCAGCGCCTGAGAGCTAAAGATTTACGGGTTTTTAGAGAATACTTATCGGTCAGAAAATCCTACTAATAAACGCGAAAGTTTGTTAGGGTATAATATATGGATGTTTGTTACTTTTTCACGCAAAAACTACAGAACCGATTTTGATAAAACTTTACAGTAATAGAGCTTATTTATCAGAATAACACAGGCTACCTTTATCCCGAAAAACGCGGGCAAAACCGCAGACAAAGCTAGTTATTAACGCTTAGGGTAACTTTCCAATTGTCAAAATGGCAAAAGTTCATTTCCGTCCAATAACATTCAGTTGATATCTTAAAAAAATAAAAATACACGAAAAAAAAACAATTTCGTGAATCTAAATTCCAAATATCCAAAATAATGCATGCTAGACAAACGTGCATAATTTAAATATCTTTCAAGTAGGGATTTACGGAACTTAGACTGCGACTCCGATAAGTCGGAACTTCCGATTGATATTACACAGACCTCCGGTTCCGACTCCGACACTGTTAAATCGGAGGTTGAAGCATAGCGGATAGCGGCGGGCGGCGGCAATAATTTCAATATTAGTTAAGAGGGAACGGGGCCTGCGAGGAATTTGAAAAATAGGTATTTGTAGAAACTATTTCCGTCGCGCTGCGCCCGAACAACCCCCGTAGTGTGTGATAGGGACAGCTGCAGCTCAGACCGATTATATCACAAAAAAATTGACGAGATTGACGTTTCGTATTCCCCCTTTTTCTCCTCGAAAACTGAGCCGAAGCAATTTTTTTAAATTTATTTATTTAAAAAAAGAGTATGCATAGGTTCCTATCATTTTCTTTTATGTTAAAAACTTTTCTAAATTGTCTGGTAGTCCTCTAATCACGGCGGTAAAAATAGGTCATTTTTTGTAATTTTTGGAGGGTCATATTTTCTTTACTAATTAGTTGCTGAAAAAAAGAAAATGTATACAGCAGACCTTGATTTTATGAAACAAAAAAAATACTCTAGAGCCATTATTCAGGAAGAAAAAAGGGGAATACGTTTGTATGGAGAATCTCACGCCCTGTTCCCTCTTAAATTGAAATTTAATTGACTGTCTGAATAATGTTGCTACTATTTTATTTTATTAGGCCTGGCCTTAACGCGTCTCCTTTCTGCCACCACCACCGACTCCGCTTCCGACTCCGACTCCGGTTCCGAACTTCCGACTCCGACAAACCAAATTTCGACAAAAAAACACTCCGACTTCGGTTCCGATAAAACACCTCCGTCACATCCCTGCGTTTCAAGATAGAAAGCTGCTCGATCTATTGGGCAGTGCAACCACAACATCCTAAGTACGTTCACAAGCGAAAAGTAAGCAAATACTATCAGACATCACTGTTATCAGTGCGATAGTGAGGCCTGCGGAACCGGCCACACCACTTAGGGGTATCACAAGGGAACACGCGAACAGGAGGTCGGCAGGACATTAGCTCGGCCTTTCATGTAAACACACGATTGCCGAGCCAATTATGAGGTATACCTACCGCGAATTTGTCATTATTTGTCTGTAAATGTCCATTGGCGAATTTCTTACGTTACAATGATTTGAGAGGGATTATAACTAAAATTATCTCGTTAACAAAGCAATTTTCATTCGCAATTAACTATTTTATATAACTTATGTACCTATACACGTTTTATAAATGTACAAATAGAAAAAATACTTCATAATTATATTCTAAAACAAACTAAAGAGCATCAAAAAAATCCTCCACTTTGCCGTCAAATGGTAGTGTGCCCAAAAGATTGTCAGCATTGCCACTTTGTATGGCAATGCTAATTTTTGGCCGAACGAACATCCAAATGTTTTTTTCGTGATTTCAAGGTTAGTCCCGTAGTTAATCAAACTAGCATGACCAATTATATGTAAACCATAGATATCCGCGATCTAAAATGGCGACAAAAAAGTAAGGTAATTACCCACCATTCAATTAGTCATGCACCAACCAGTTTCTTGGCTGAACTTCATTTTTTGCAACATTTTGCGAAAAAAAACCTTCTAAATAAGAAGTAGGTATGCTAAGTAAGGCATTCGTTTTCTTTCCCTTTTTTTGCACATGTGCACTGATATGTAGCTATTTCGCTATTTAAAGTATTTGCGCCATTTTTTAGTACAGTGATGTTGGTGTATGACGTGTCTATATAAGATACGTCATTGAGCATTACATATCCTCCTTCAATATGTCCCCCATTTAACCCGTCAGTACCCAGTATACAAGCCCTAACTTAAAACTAAACATTTACTAAAAGATCTAAAGTGACTGGGTGCCTAGTTAATGATAAATGATAAATGATAAATGATAAATGATATTTATTTTGTAAATAGGTTAAAAATAACACTTTTACACGTCAAAACATTTTTTTAAGCTAGATGAGTTCGGTGTTTCCTATATGACTACCTTTGAGAAGAAACACCGAAACAAACTCAAAGGTTGATGTCTCTTTTAAAGTCCAGACAATTAAGATAAATTGTGTAAGAACCATGCAGGTTAGTCTGAAATGGCCTTTAGAGGAAAGAGCCATACAGATTTGAGTGGACCTGACCTGACTGTGCACGCATGTGCCGGGTATCGTGGTAGCTCAACCCAGACTTAGGGAGCTCAACGACCCGACGAACATTACCATCAGAAAGGACATTTGGGTAGGCCCCCTAAAGTAGATTAAGTAGACTAAGACTAAGACTAAGTAGGTTAACCTAGATTGTTCTAATTAACAGCTCTGAGCTAAACGCCGCCGCCGTACCGTAGGCCCTAGATCTAGTGACCCTAGGTTTAAGTAAATATGTTCACTAAAATATTGTGCTTAAGCCTCGTTTCGAACGTAAAGGTACTTAGTGTAATGACGTGCTAAATGTTACACGAACTGTTAAAACTAAAGCCGAGTTGTGAAAATGTGTCAGAAACATTCTTGTTACGCGTTCAAGACTATCGTCAACGTTTTGTAGTGTGTCTATTCAACAATTGTTTCAGATTTATGTACCGCTACATGTTACGTAACATGTTTTGTAACATGCGCACTTTTGTAGTGGAAACTTTATAGTGTAGTGGAAATGCTGCAATAAAGTTTTTTCTAAAGTGGTGTAATCTGGTAACACCCATTACGGCAGCAATGATCATAACATTTCACAAACGTGTTAAAAAACGCCGCGAATTTACGACTACTACCACACTAATAAAAATCCGAATACATAAAAATTTAATCGATATAGGAAATGAAACATTCGCTGACCATAAAAACCAAATAGATAATTTTAAAACATCAAATAACTATAAATCGACTAAGGCGTCGAACACATTGCCTGCGCGTGGCGCCGATTATCCGGCCACGTGGGTATTTTTCGGGAGCGCGGGCGGGACACGACGCGACGGGGCCGTGCCAAATAGAATATTTAAACTTCTATCTACACGCCCGCTGCAGGGTGGGCTCGTGGCTAAATGACAGCCACGCTGATCGAACGATTTACGAAGTTAAGCTGCGCTTGGCGCGGTCAGTCCTTGGATGGGTGACCGGCCTTTGCAAATCGAGACCCCTCCGTGCCTCGGAGAACACGTTAAAAGGTAGTCAAGAGCCCGAAAGTCTGACAAACTGGTCTAACATTAGAATATCGATATTACCTATTAATTGGGTTGTGGAGGTCAGATGGCAGTCACTCCACGTAAAATATTGATTCGCAACTAGTTAGACTAGAAGCCGACCCCAAACTAGTTTGGAAAAAGGCTAGGCGGATGATGACACGCTCGCTACAAAAAAACGCTGGATGACGGTGACGCGACGGAGCCAGTGTGCGCGCTGAAGCACGTCTTTAGTGTGTACGACCACGCGTGTTTTTTATAAAGGGTTTTTCAACAAGATCTTTGTTTTCTATAAAACAAAATAAAACAAAGAATTTACAGAAAAATGAATAATTTATTTATTGTATTACAAAGAGAAAAGTTTGGCAATTATGAATGAAAAAATGATATCTGGCAAATGTCCACCACGACCACGCTGACAAATGTTGATTCTTTCATCAAATTTAAAAAAAAATGGCCCAATCACGTCTCCAGATCACATAGCGCACCACACAGTGACACGTTGAGCATGCAAAGGCTTCTCAATCATTGCTTTAGGATTTTCAGAAGCCCAAATGCGGCAATTTTGCTTGTTGACGTACCCTGACAAATGAAAATAGGCTTCGTCTGAAAAAAGGTTTTTTTACGAAATGTAACTTTAACAGAACGACCGTTTTCATAGTGGATTTGGATTATTTTAATGCGATTTTCGAGCGAAATTGAATTCATTGTAACAATTGCCAAAGCACCTACTACGAATACCGCCAAAAACTAAACTTCAAAACTATCACGTTCTTGGGGTTGCCCCAATTGAAAAACAAAGTTTTTGTTGAAATACCCTTTACTAAGTTAAAAACAAAACTAAGTGGCATACTACACTAAAAATCGCGGTCTCGCGCCGCTCCGCGTGGCGCGGAGCAGTGTGTACGACACCTAAAATTGGCTTCTGATCGACGTTATAAAATATCAATCATTGTTCTATGCCAAAGGAAGACAGCACTATTCGTATATAGTACCGTCTCTTTCTCACATCGGAAAAACATACCTACCTACTATTAAAATAGTGCTGCGTGGAATCGAATATCCATAAACGAGTTTTACGATTATTTTACAGCTTGTGAAAATTACTAAACTCAATGATAGAAGTATATTTATGTGCTTCTGATTTCCGTTAGAAAAGCAAAGATTGAATTTTTATTGCAATCGTTTTGGTCCGTTTTTGTGTTTATTGCTGTATTAGAATATATTATTATTTTAATAATCGATCGAAGAAGCGTCGTACACACTGCCTCGCACCCCGTCGCGTGGCGCAAGGCAGTCAGTCTGTATGACGCCTAATGGTCGTCATTGCGGCTTTTGTGAGATCCAAACTCAGGGGTTCGATTCGTAGGGCAGACAAGCTGAAATCGTTTTTGTTTGTCAGAAAATTCTCTGAATCTATGGCACACCAGTATATGGTAACAAGGTATCCCTCTATTACATGTGACCTACTATATCTGGCAAAGGTGAGAGTAAAATACCTCTGCGAATGGCGGTCCGAGGGGGTCGTAGGGGTCATGTCACGACCCCTCCCAAATTCGTACAAAATGTGCGAAACACGGTAATTCACGGTAGGTACCTAGAGCACGTCGGCATTAGTCGGTACGACCCCCAAAGTTTTCGGCTGCGGTCTGACCCCCCCAAAGTCGTCGATTGCGACTGCGCCTGCCTTGTAAACCTTTGCGAACGTAAAAGCATGATAATTTGTGTCTGAATGTAGGTGGTAATTACTAATTAACCCTTTGCTACCAGCGTCGTGTTTAATAGTTGCTTTAGCACGTAAATCAAACGAATTAACCACAAGACGGTTAGGGCCGCTAAACACGATCAAGTTTACCGACCAATCAACATAATTATGTTTGTTGTCAGATGGTAGTAGGGAGTCGGATTCCGTCTTAGGCACAAAATGTGCCAGAAATTGTTAAAGTTGCCTAATTACAATAACTATGCGATAGACTAGGCTAGCCCGTCAAATTGAATTACGAAATTCCTACATTGTAAGACTTATTCAGCTTAGGTATATTTTGCAGGCTAGCCACTCCTTGGCGATTTTATACAATTCCCACATAAGTCATTTAACTGTGGACATTAATCATGACGAAAGTATGAATGTGCAAAATGTCAAATGGGCTAACAACTGACATTCCTTAAGTAGGTAAATTGCAAAAGTTGCACATAATGCGTAAAATGTCAAAATGCATCAACCTAGTAGGGTACGTTTAATTAAGCCTTATCAAAAGCAGTAGGGATTCTCTGGGTGTACAATTTCCCGGTTCGGGAAGAATAATCAAATTTATTGCTTCTGTGAATTTCAGCAGCCTGGATTTTGAAGTTGTCCCTGGTAAAAAGCGATACTCGTGTCCTGTTCTCGAACCTACTTATACTAGCTGTTCCCCGCGGTTTCACCCCCGTTTCTCGACTCCTAAGGGTCGTAGCCTGATGTTAAATAGCCTATACTATTCCTCATGAATCTGAATATACAAAAAGATTTTTTCAAATCCGACTGGTAGTTCCAGAGATTAGCGCGTTGAAACAAACTCTTCAGCTTTATAATAGGTATTAGTATAGATTTCATGGGGTTCATTACCGCACAATATGCGGATGTAGACATGTGCCTTCTCCTTTGAGTAATACCCGCGTGAAGTATATTTATTTACTTCACGTTATTGTGTAATCGACCCTCACCGGTCGTGCCTACCAATTAGGTAGGTACCCCATCGATCGACTCACGCTAGTGATCTCTAGTGATGTACCGTTAATTAGTATCGCTCTGTTTTTCGAGTGGTTTTATCGGAACCGAAGTCGGAGTTTTTAAATTTGGTTTATCGCAGTCAGAGTCGGAGGTGGTGGCAAAAGAGTTAAAGGCCGGCCCAATAAAATATGTAGGTATAAACTTTATTCAGTCAGACATATGGACAGATAAACGTTGAAATTATTATACTGCCGCGCGCCTCCAATTAAACATCCGATTTCAAAGTATCGGAGCCGAAGTCGGAATCGGAGGTGTAATATCAAACGGAAGTTCCAAACTCCGTAACATCCCTAATCGTATTTATTATACAGACCCGCTATTCTTAATTTTACAAGCTTTTAATGAAATAGATCTGTTTATTCTAGCTTTGATAACCATAGTCTCCTGTAAAACAGGCATCATTTATTATTAAAATCCTTGGTCCACCAGTCTACAGTGAATTCAGCTAATCGTACCTATTGCGAATATCGATTAGCGAAATCGAATAAATTTATTGGCAATTATCGGTATACTTAAGTATCACGCCAAGCAGGGTTCGAGTATGATTCATACAAAATTAATAAATCGAAAGGTTAATTTGCTCGTTGCGCAACAGTATCGATCGATAAATTCGAACCAATCGACTCTAAGCTATTATGATTTTCTGTTTATGTAGGTACGGTACTTAGATCTTGTAGGCAGTCTAAAACGTTTAAAACCCCTGAGTTTCGTAAACATTTTCTATCATTTTTAAATTGGATAGATTTTTAGGGTTCCGTACCAAAATGGTAAAAAAGGAACCCTTATGGTGCGACTTCGTCTGTCTGTCTGTCTGTCTGTCTGTCTGTCACACCTGCTTATTTCAGCAACTACTAATGCTATCGACTTGAAATTTGGAACAGTTATAAAGAATGCTTGTTCATCTTTATTGCAAATGAAAAAAGTCCAAAAATATTTTGATTTTTATTTTCATTGCAAAAGGGGCCGAAGTGGGGGTCCAAAATTTTAAAGTGGGGTTACTAGGTCAAGTGACATATCATATGAAAGGGCTTGATCTGCACATTTCAAAATATATTTTTATTTTATTTTATGTCTCACAGTTTTCGAGATATAATGAAAATTTTCCGAAGTTTGTGGGGCGAAAAATCTGAAATAATTAGAGTTGATAGGAATTGATCCAAATATGGCACCAAAAATAAAACGATGTTCCTAACTAGTACAGTTTTTTCAAAATCATCAAAATTCCTTCACAAACAAACTTAGTTATGAGGTCCGGATTTTTTCATTTTATACGTCCAAAAATGATACGGAACCCTCGGTGCGCGAGTACGACTCGCACTTGGCCGGTTTTTCTATCTTTTATGACTGGCTGTCAGCAGAAGCTTTAAGTTCATTCCGTGGTAAAAAGACAGCTGGAAGCGTAGTATGAGCATTGAGCATCTATAAAAACGGGTTATGTCGACGGAAGAATAGACAAAATGACAGATTGTAGAAAGATTTCTACCGTTTTATGCATACAATGACGAGAGAATTGTCTCTATTCTTCAGTAGACAGAATTCTGATAAACCAAGTACGGGTCGCCGCGTGCTCGGGCAGAAGAGATAACGTTTTGATAGAAAGAACTTTGTCCATTCTTTGGTAGAATAGAGATATAATTGGTCATGCTAAGCGT
Organism: Thalpophila matura; assembly: GCA_948465475.1. NCBI lineage: Eukaryota > Metazoa > Arthropoda > Insecta > Lepidoptera > Noctuidae > Thalpophila > Thalpophila matura. Next base: position 1,011,551 of record OX419178.1, read on the forward strand.
GCAGCTAGACAACGGGGGGTTGAAAGATACAAACGAAAGATGATGCAACCGCCAGTAGAATTATATTAACAAATCGATGCTTGTAATACCAAATGTACTAACAGCCTGTAATTATCATATTCATTCTAATAAGGTTAAGAGAAGCCGCGGGCCTCTAGTTAGCAATTAAGCAACCGACGCATTCATTATAGTTAGTATGTTTGTCTACTTAACTGTATTTGGAAGATGCGTTTCGTAATTCAAATACACGATTCTTATCGTTATTGGTAAACTAATTGCCAATAACAAAGTGTTTGTGTGTGTGCGTGTTTGTTACTCCTTTAGACTGAAACGGCTGTACGGATCTGGATGAAATTTGACAAAGAGGTAGCCTCGGACCTAGAGAAGCCCATAGGCTCTTCATAGCTTAGCTACACGCTAACACGACGGGCGTCCGGCTTTTACTGGACACTTTTTGAGAACCCCTCCGGTCGTCCCCTGATGCCCCAAGCTAGGACAAATCCGGGAAAACCTGGACAGATGGCAGTCCTACCCAAGACCAGCATGTCTCAATAAATTAACTCTATGGCAAGATGTAAAAACAAAACCATCAAGAAATACTTCGCCGTTTACGACACTACCGAAAACTGTTAGTCCGACACTTATTGCAACATCTCCATTATAGGAGAAATCAGCCTCGATTAGTGCCAGACACCGCTGTCACACTGTTTGCAAGTACAGTTAAATTGCTGGACAAGTTTCTAAGGAATTTGAGTGCGATTTTCTCTTAGATTTATACAAATTGTTTAATTGCTTACAAGATTAACTTAATTTACGATAGATGTTCACGAGAATGGCTGGATAAATCTTCAGTTAGCGCTAATTGTGGGAAAGTGGTCGTTAGGCTAGTTTGTAGATCTAATCGTGAAGCCTGTCGCAGGCTATGAAAGTTTTGGATAATCGATAGCAATACATTATACTTGGAACATTAAAATGTATGAATTTATTCTTATTTTCTTACCCGCGGGATAAGGATAATGCGATCTAACAGAACCATTAATTTCTTTCGGATTTTCCAATTTTGTATCGAACCAGACTTAGAAGTCTAAGTCTGGTTCGATACAAGATTTTATTGTTACAACCAATATCAGATGGTGAACTATAGGAATTAAATCATGCAAAAGCTATTACAACGTTAAGATCATAACTTTATGCCGATTAAGTCTTCGTAACTGTCTGTTTACAAAAATAAAAATCGGGACCGATGTAATTACCTATTATTAAAACAACACAAACTCATCATTATTGCATAGATAGTTGGAGTAGTCTAGTAGTATAGTAGGAATTAGGATACTAATTATATTGAAGTAGGGTTGACAACACTACTGAGAACGTTTAGCCAGTTTAACAGCTTTAAACTATTGACATGAACCCACTTCTATTAGAAACATACTTATTAAGGTTAACAGAAATGTTATGCAAATGCATTGGAATAAAATCTATCATGGGAAAAACATGACCGTATGGATTGAGGAGCCACTTTCCGTAGCTGAATGAAAAAGTTGTACCTATTAGGAAATGTTTCCTAAAAAAATTTTTCCAATATGAAATACTTAAATATTACAAGTCGTAGGTATTAGTTTTCGTATTATGGTAACTATAAGAAGATTAGTCAGCGATTGGCTGATATTGATTGGGTTCTTTACGTTGGCATCATTGTGTTTCCGGTAATTTACAACAACAACTTCTCTATTTACTTCAACATTGATTATGCTATGCTAATAAGTGTTAGGTATTTACAAATTCGTCATAATTCCATCGTGTTTCCATTGACCTTAATCGACGAATTAAAATACAAAAATATCGATCAGCGTTTCAATCATCTAAACATAAATCTATGTTCCAATAATTTCGGAAACCGTGGGAACATGACCTTATAATATTTACAAACTATTTTGACACCTATGTCTATGATAATAAAGTTGTAAGTAGTTCATAATTTTCGTGTAAGAAATATGGATCCGAAATACACCTGCATTTTGTCACAAGCATTGTTTCAATATTAACTTTAACAATGTGGGTCTCGAATTTCTGTTCAATTTGCTCTAAATACATACCTACTAAACAATGCATGGAATTAGACTGGAATTAAGTTTGCCTTTGAATTTGTTTGCATTTATGGTGAGGTGGACTCTCGTAAAGCTGGGATTTAAGACCAGCCGGCTTAGCATGATCAATTCTATATCTATTCTACCAAAGAATAGACAAAGTTCTTTATATCAAATCGTTTTCTTTTCTGCCCGAGCACGCGGCGACCCGTGCTTGGTTTATCGGAGTTTTGTCTTCTGAAGAATAGAAACATTTCTTCAATTCATTGTATGCATAAAACGGTAGAAATAATCTTTCTACGATCTGTCACTTTGTCTATTCTTCTGTAGACAGCCTGTTTCTATCGTGGTCATGCTAGGCTGCCAGCGCCTGAATACCACAGGTAAAAAACGCTTCTCTTCGGTAGTGTTGTGTTCCTGTGGTGAGTAAGGTCGCAGTAATCCTTAACAAATTGCTGTTAAACTTTTAATACGAGCGCATTACCCTACATCTCCGCTGACCGTATACGCTAATCGTTGATACATGTTATCTTAATAATATTGTTTACAAAGGTTAGCTTTTAGTGCAGTCCTGCCGACCACTCTGTCGGTAATCGCCGTGTTATCTCAAAAGTTCGCTCGAACAAATTGGTCCCACTATAAAGGTGTGATTTGTCTGGATGGTTGTGTGTTTATCTCCTACTAATATTATAAATGCGAAATTTTGTGAGATGGATGAGGTATGTAGGGATGTTTGTTACTCTTTCATTTTAGACGATTGGTGTCGGACTGCTGCAGTGCGGCAGTCGTGCGGCAGCAGTGCGGGTGTCGCACTGCGCATCACCAATCGTTTTTTTATTCCGTAAACTGTCGTCTGTCGCATTTGAAAAATCAACCTCCTGGAGGTCAAAATCAATTGTCTTTTTTTTGCGACAGACGAAAGGATATAGGTAGTTGACACATGGAGAGAATTAGCGGTGCGCAGTGCGACAACCGCACTGCTGCCGCACGACTACCGCACTGCAGCAGTCCGACACCATGAAAGAACCCTTAAAATCAAATTCAGGCGAGCGAAACCGCGGACAATCCCTACCTCGATAAAAGCATCTTTATAGCTTGTATTAGCATTAGCGCGTTGATAACGAGTGAAATTAACATCATCTTGTATTTTAATAACCGCCGACTAAAGATCGAGATGTCACCTGCATTAGCAAATTGTGCGCGTGGGCGGCTTGTTGAACATGTTTATAAACCTCATGTTTGTGTCTGGCTGGCTGAAGAAACGACACATGCTAAATGTCACTTCTCGACATAATTCTCTTGTTATACGGCCTTTTAAATAATCAAAGAATACGGCTTTGGTGGTCACAAATAACACATAACATTAGGTACGTGTGCAGTGATGAAAGGGTAGAATGTGTCTCCAGTTAGCTGATAAGTTGTTTCAGTCCTATAAGCCTTGTCTCACATGTGCCATTCGCGACATACAACAATTTGTATACTGTGTTAGAGGCCAAACCCGATTTCAGGCCAAACTAGTTTGTCCTGGGCCAAACCGATTTATCCTATACGTGCCAGGTTAAACCAGTTTATCCTAGGCAAAAAGCAGTGATAGCCTAGTGGTTTAACCATGTGCCTCCCACGGCGAATGGTTCGAGTTCGATTCCGAGGCACGCACCGCTGACTTTTCGAAGTCATGTGCGTATTAGAAATTAATTATCACTTGCTTTAACGGTGAAGGAAAACATCGTGAGGAAACCGGCATGTCCTAGAACCAAAAATTCGAAGACATGTGACGTCCACCAACCCGCACTGGGCCCGCGTGGTGGACTACGGCCTATACTCCCTCTCACAGAGAGGAGGCCTGTGTCCCAGCAGTGGGAACATTATAGGCCGATTATGCTTATGCTTATGCTAGGCAAAACTAGTTAAGTTTTTAGGAAAAATTTGTTTGTCCTAGGATATTTTTTTTGCCTTAAATCGGGTTTGGCCGGTAACATACAAACTTGTGTCGACCACCGACAATTTGATATTTTAATGGTATCTGGACGATTTCCTTATTTACTACTCGATAACATTTAGAAGAGTTGACTTGCTTATGTTTGAAAATTCTGTTGTTACAGGTTGCAACTGTTCGTCGATCGGCTCGGAGAGCAACGTGTGTGACATCCGGACAGGGCAGTGTCGTTGCAAGCAACACGTTACGGGCAGGGCATGCGATACGTGCGAGGTATGTTACATTTTTCTATTTTTCTTTATATAAACATGTATGTTTGTGTAGTCGCCTTCTGAACTATGCTTTTGCGCATCGATTTTGCGCATTGATTGACTTGAATCTTTGGAAAGTTTCTGACGTGAACGAAGTCGCGGGCAAGTTGCTTATATTTTACTATAGGTACATATAAGTATCTATCGCTTGTGGTCAACATTCGACCAAATACTAAAAAAAATGTTGGCTTTCTACACTCCTTCTCCATACCTATAGGTAACTTCAACTATGCCTAATCTTACACTCCTGGTCATCTTCAGGATGTCTACCTGCACTATAAGTCAGTCAAAAGATATATTGGTGCTAAAAGCTAGTTTATCAGTACGGAATCCGATCCTAAATCCGATACCAGAACTATGTAACCTGAAATTGAATTATATCAAATTGTTGCAATAGATTTGAGTTACTTGACGTAGTTTAGATATAATAAAGGCTATTAATAAGGGCTGTCAAGTCTAATCCCCATATACAAAGAAAAACCCCTTGTGCCATTTTCCACCGTCCTCAATCGAGCACAGTTAAGATTGCGACCAAACAATTTATATCCATTCGTACTTCGCATTGATATTCAAATGGCGGTGTGTAGGAAATGTCCCCGTGACATTTGTAAGCAATAAACGGAACGGTCTGAGGAAACGGAGCGGAATTTATACGCAGCACCCGTATGAATACGCAGATATGTATTCAGACGTGAATAGGCCAGGAGCCAGGTGATAAAAAGTCGATTGATTGTTACTATTAGAGCTCTTTCAATTTAGACGTTTGTTGCCGGAAGCTGAGGGGAATCCCACGCTAGTTTTGCCGATTCGCGGACTCCACTTAAGGCTAGTGCTAGTGCGTTTTGCCATTAGGAAATTCCGGGGTAACCCGATTTTTCTAACTACGCACCTGTCATGTCAAAATATTAGCATGATAGCAGCATTTTCTAGCGGCAGTTAAAGGCTCTCTGCCGCACGTCAGCAGTGCGGAACAAATTAAGGTCTAAATTGCAAGAGCCCTTATTGAAGCTAGTTCAAAAATCACATCAAAGTCAAGTCAAAGTCAAAGCATTTATTTCAATTAGACCAATTACAGGTACTTTTGAATTGTCAAGGAGTCTGTCAGTTAGTCATAATGATGAAGCTAGATGCCCGTTCCAAAGCGTAGATTCCTATGGAGAAGAACGGGCAAGAAACTCCATGGTTACTCTTTTAAATCAAATGATTACAATATCATGGTTACATTGCTTTTGTCGGAAATAACACAAATATGAGAGAACAATGTAAAAGTCTAGAATAATAGTAAACACAACTCCAAATATTAGCCACAAATAAACTTTATATTTGTAGGACCATTCTGCGGTCTTCCGCTATCAAATCTTAACTAATATTATAAACGCGAAAGTTTGTGAGGTTGTATGGATATTTGTTACTCTTTCACGCAAAAACTACTGAACGGATTTTGATGAAACTTTACAATAATATAGCGTATAGGTACATCAGATTATCACATCGGCTATAAAAAACCTTAAAAAATACGCATAATTTGCGGGCGAAAAAGCGGGAGAAAGCTAGTAAAAAAAAACATGAAAATGATTGTCTTTTCAAATTGGAACAATATTACTGCTTGAGGACAAAATTGGTATGGTGGTTATATGTACTTCATCATTAAGTTTGACCACCATACCAATTTTGCAAAGGAGCTTTACTGCTATTAAACTACTCGCTTTAATTGCTTCAATATCGTTCGGCTATACCTAACTGCGAAGTGAGAGAAAATGTGACAGAAAATGAAGCAGAATTTAAACGTCGTCACTTAAACTATGCTGCACAGGGGCGGACCAAACCGACGGTTTTACATTTTGCTTAGCAGTTAGCAAGTCAAAGCGTAGAAATAAATAAATTGGTTTAAATAATATCGCAAGCTCAACCAAACACTGACCTAATTCAAAATTGCTAACTTTTGGCAATTGACGTTTAAAGTTTTTTGTTGTAGGTGCGCGTGGAACATAAAATATAGACTGATCTATTTTTTTAGCTTATTTTACCTTATTTTTTTATTTTTATAAAGAATAGGGTTGTTATTTTTTTGACTAGGTTGTAGAGCATGCTCTTTTAGGTCGGTATTTCACACATTTTGACCAAATTTTGAGTTCGGTGAGTGTTTTACTAAGCATGCGATGTGTGGTTCGTTTCATACCAAAAATTGATATCGTTTATTGTATCGCCTAGGAATTCTAGTTGCTAATGCAATTATGAGCCCGGCAACTTCAATTTTAGCTCGCCATACGATCAACATACGGAAGGAACGCTAAGCGAAAACAAAGTAGATGCGACGTTGCACCTAGTCTACACTAATATTATAAAGACAAAAGATTCGATTTTTTGTACCTACGTTTTTAATGAATAAACTAAAAGCTACTGGACCGATTTTAAAAATTCTTTCACCAGTGGAAAGTTCAAAAGTAGAAAGCCACATTATCACTGAGTGACATAGACTACATTTTATCCCGGAAAAGTCTGTAGTTGCTGTGGGTCACGCGGACAAAGTCGCGGGCAAAGTGTTAGTAGGTATACGATAAAACTGATTAGCGGGTTTTTAGTCAACTCAAAATTCAATCTCGGTTCAGTCAGCTGTCAGTTAACTCATAGTGCTAAATTATGAAAATTGGCCTTCATTTTAGTCCCAATCCGGCCCTGTCAGCCATAATACCAATAATTGGTGTCGGTCGTATCGGAATTGTACCGGAGTTTCAATTAAATGTCATTGGGACATGCCAGGCGTTCGCAAATGTGGGCCACAGCCACAGCTGGCCAATATTCATGCACATAATAGTCGGGGATTGTGGAAGACAGTTGTTTGTGTCGAAATTATACGACTTCAAACGAAAACGAAGTGTTGGGCGCTGAAAATGGGCGAACGCGAATGTGAATGGCCGTGATTAAGACTTGTAGGCTATTTACATTATAATAACACTCAATACTGACACTTCACTGTATGTCACTTCAAGTTAACGTCGCCAAGAATGGCGTTCCGGTGAGGTACCTATAGCTCTTACGATGCGATCAAATCCTTGAAACGACATACCTATTGGTTAACGGAGGAAACAGTCAATAAAATAGTTTATGTTTTTGATTAATAATATAATAGTTTTCGCGAAATAGATCCGAGTCTAGTGTTCGGTTTGCTGTGTTACTATGATGCGTTCAAATCGTTAACGACATTGCTCTACGGGAAAGATTTCCTTTAAAATAGTTTATGCTAAAAAAAAAAAGATTCCGACGAATTGAGAACCTCCTCCTTTTTTTGAAGTCGGTTAAAAAAAACCCTTTTGATTTTGACACACTTTTAGCTTGACCTCTAGTTGTTCGTAATGATGAGTACGATGACCTCATTTCGGGTCTATGGTAAATAAAAAATAGTTTTGTACTTATACAAAATTAAGATTGTGCGCCTTCTATGCGTTTGCGCATTATTAATCCGATGGCGATGAAACTTTGAGTTGTTGTTACGTACCTATGCCCGCAACGGTTTCGATACGGACGAAGCCGCGGGTAACATTTTGTTATTAATAAAAATTAATTAGCTTTGATTCCACTGTTTATTGCTCAAAACTGGGTTAGTTTTAATCTTCCAATTTACACACACGTCCCGTAGTTAATTAACTTTTGATGGCCCTTTACACGCAAGTAAACGGTATTATTGGATAGAAAGCTGAATTTATTATGCTTTAAATGACAATTAGTATGTAAGACGCCTTAACTTAGGCATCTAAAACCGCAGTTAAATGTAACCATTCGTACATGATTGGTCCAGAAATGACTGCAGTGGTAACTACTCGCTGGATGAGAGATGGTCGAAAATCTCAATAACTCTTTAGTGGACAATAGAAGTTTTATTGTTATTACTGCTATAACCATTCACTGTCCAGGAAAGTGTTAATTTAACCCGCCCACTATTGTAATTATTGTACCGGGTAAATAGCAATAAACATTACTATCATTTATGTACTCTGTAATCATTACGGCGATTGTATCTCGAAGGGACAGGCAGTGTAGTGTTACCTACATCATGTCGAACATTAACCGAATACCTATCAAAACTAATCCGGGTTTAAGTCGGCTAATCTGGAGTTTACCATACCAGCCGTAATGTTGTTTGAAAGCTGATCGCGTATTGAAGCGCGGTGCCGACTGAGTAGGTACACTCAGTACCAGCTACCAGTACGGGACACGGAAGACGTAGTTACCATCAGCATAGGGCGAAGGAGCCGGTACACGAAAATAGTAGTAACAAAATAAACAGTAAAAACAGAATTTGATAAACAGATATTACGTCGCATTCATATGCAAAAAGATCGGCAGTCTGCAAAATTTTGGCAACATTGAAATTATTTTCTCAACATGCCAGCCACATACCCACAACGCTGATTTTCTGTACCGATTTGTATGAAGCTGTGATATGGAGCTACAAAACAGTACTCACGTATCTATGAGTGATGGAGACCATGCATAGCCGATTATCTATTCTAAAGCTCGATTTGGAACTTTTACTGCCGGGTACTGTAAAATTCTTGTACATTTTAACTATTAGTCAAATACGCAATAGACTAAGACAGACACACTTTTTACTTTGTGAAGATATCTATACTTAAGTCTTAATTTACTTAAGTACCTACTACTTCATGCGCTTGCGTTCGATGCGCGTTCGCGATCGTATCGCGTGCGCCGGCACATTCTTGTGCGTGAATGGGACGGTTGTTGAGCGCCGATAGCACTTGTGAACCATTGTGTTAGGTTCAACGTTCGATTCGTTGAGGATATTTTTAGCTAACTACGTATTAAATTGTTATTATCAACATACGCGAATTATAACTCGAAGTCGAGAGCGGTGGCTGAGTGGTAACTTACGACTTTACGAGAGATACATTACGAGTCAAACCATTTACGACTCATATTATGTAATCTATGGTATCCCGTATGATGCGTCTGAGTTCGAACCACGATTGGTTCGAACTCAGGCGCACACTTGATTAAATTGGCTTCATCACTTTTAGGCCGCGGCCGCACCGGTAAGTGGGACGCGACGCGACGGCGATTTCCTGAACAAATTTCGCTTGTCGTTTCTGCAGTGCGGCCGACATAATTATTATTATATTCATCTGAAGTTGTTTTCACGAAATCGCCGCCGCGCCGCCGCCGTCGCGTCGCGTCGTGTCGCGCATAGCGGTGCGTCCGCGGCCTTAGGGCTTGCTTGCATCACTGTGCACTGCTTTAAAAACGGTGAAGGAATGTGACGTTCTTCAACCCACATTGTTGTGAGAGAGAGTGGTTACTGCCTACTCTTTCACAGAGAGGAGGGCTGAGTCCCAGTAGTGGGAATCTTATAGGCTGATAACTTTTAACATTGACAGGTACACAGAAAAATCGGGCTGTATGTGCCTACTACTGCAGGATGCAAATTGTGTAACACTCCCGAATATAATTATAATAATCCCTTTCATTGTGAAACGTAATTCCCGCAGTTTTGTGTACGCCATTCTTTACGCAAAATGGTCATGCCATGGCAATGTGCCAATGGGACATTAAATTGATGGATTAGGATAAACTAAACAGACACACAGATTTCAAGATGCGATTAATTTTAGATTATAGATTGAGGCTACGGGGTTACGATTAATGTCTCTCAAGTAGGTTTAGAATATGAAAACATTTACAAAATGTTTACATGACCAACAATAAATTATATTTAATGGGTATTATGGGATTTGTGTTGCATACAGCTGTATATGAAGCCAGAAATAGGGTGAAAAACTTTGGTTTTCTTACGAAAATAAACATACAGCGCCCACCGCGCCATGTCGAATTCCGTTGCGAAAAAAAGTGGCAGTTCCTTTTCCTAATATGGACCGCTCTTTCTTCATGCGTCTTCTCAATAGCAGAAGAAGAAGAATATGTATTCAGCGGTCCATATTCAGAAAGAAAATGCCACTTCACAGATCATTGTAGTCGAATTTGACACGATACAGCACCGTAAAACGCCCGGACTCTGGTCCTATCAAAAACAGCTCATATTTAACAAGCTGAGGATCTAAAATTTGATTACCTACCATAGAACTAATGAGAAATACTCGAAGTGATATTTGGACTGAATTCTGTAGTTTGTTTTGTATCCATAAGACTAAAGCCAGAGCGCCTAACATGCGCGCCGCGACAAAATTTTGTCGACGCTTTTGTCGTGCATTTGTCTCGTATTCGCACGAGTAAGAGCAAGACAAAACAGTCGACAAAATTTATCGCGGCGCGCATGTTCGCCCGGCAGGATACTGTATAAGATTAATGGTTAATTTACTGGTTCTCCTCCAGGAAGGTTACTGGGGCCTGCAGCTGGGCGGGTGCCGGCGCTGCGCGTGCGGGCCGGGCGCGTCGGCGTGCGACCCGGAGACCGGCGCGTGCGCGTGCGCTGACGGCGTCGGCGGCGCGCACTGCGACGTCTGCCTGCCCGGCTACTACGGCTTCGGACCTGCTGGCTGCCTGCGTGAGTAGGGGTTTCATAACTTTTTGGGACATTAATAAAACCCTCGTGAGTAGGACATGCATCCGGGGTATTTTAAATCTTTGTCCAATATCGGCAATTTAGGTAGTGGCACCACCTAAATTGCCGATATTGGACAAAGATTTTAAAACCCCGGACTGTTGCTTGAAATTGGGATTTTTCTCCCTTGAAAATATATAAAAATATTATGATAGCTTAAGCATTGCTGTCACAAACAATAGAAAAATTAACGAAACTGCTAAGGCAAATGGCGTCCGGGTTTCACTTTGACTTAGACAGTTTGAGAACCCCCTTTCGGACACCCTCCCAAACTAGGAGAAATCCGATACGAACCGGACGAATGGGAACGGGAACCCACGAGGGCCACGAGTGACATAAGCTGGGCAGTCAACCCCGCTACTTCGACTAACCTTCGCAGTCTAATATTTTTACCAGAAAAACGATACTTTGTTGGTCAGCATGTCCGGTGTGCACGGACGGCAAGGTGTGCGCGCACAGCGGGCGCTGCGTGTGCCCGGCCGGCTCGCTGGGCGCGGGCTGCCGGCAGTGCGCGCGCGGCTACCGGGCGCTGGGCAGCGCCTGCGCGCCCTGCGGCTGCGGCGCGGGCGCAGTCTCCAGTGAGTATTTAAATAGACCTCATTACAGACTCTTCAACCACAGTCCACAGCTATTCTCCTTAGGCGCTACCTCCACGAACGAGTGCATCGCGACAATATTACTCCCGCCACTTCATCTACACCAAAGTGAGCTCTTCCAATACAGTTGCGAGGCGCGACAAGACATCGTGGTCGCGCAGCGCGATCAGTTGCGTATCGCGGCGATACGCTGCGCTGGCGGAATTATTGTTGTATCGTGGAGTCTTATCCGACGACATGAAAGCGGAATCGTCGCGATACACTCTCCCGTGGAAATGGCGCCTTAGATATTCGGTGCTGCAACTATGGCGTGGGCTGCAGGCGCTGTGTTAATTGTAGTTCGAACACGTGTGTCTATTAATGGTCAGAGGTTGCGCGGGGATCAACAGAACTTAGCATCACCTAGCGGACAAAATGTTAAAATATGTGCGATAGTTACCTATAGTTTTTAACTTTTTTTCAAAAGACTAATCATCTAAATATGCGCAGACGGATACACGACATAGATATTAGCGATACCTATTTATGAGTTTGTGGGTTTAAACAGAAACGAAGCTTTGACAATGATACTTTTAACAACGTGACCTTTAATAACACAAACACCAAGCTCTGTATAAAAATTCCCATCTATACAAATCCTACTTCCAGACACGTGTGACCCCCACACGGGGCAGTGCAAGTGCCGCGCCGGCTGGGAGGGGGGCACGTGCGAGCGGTGCGCGCGCGGGCACTACGGGGCCAAGTGCCGCCCCTGCCAGTGCCACGCGGCCGGCACGAAGGACTGCGCCGACGGCCTGTGCCACTGCGACCAGTGGGGGCGGTGTCCTTGTAAGGTAAACGGAACATAAGCCACTACCACATAAACTACTATCATCACATAAGCCGCTATTTCATTAGCCGCTACCACCACATAAGCCGCCACCATCAACATAAGCCACCACCACATAAGCCGCCATCACAAAACCATCACCACCACATAAGACACCACCACATTAACCACCACCACATTTGGTCGTCCGTAGGCATCTTTAAACGACTTGTGAAACATAGTTGCCTTGCAGGAGAACGTGGTGGGCGAGAAGTGCGACAGTTGCCTGACGGGCACGTTCGGGCTGTCGGCCGCGAGCCCGTCGGGCTGCACGGCGTGCTTCTGCTTCGGGCGCGCGGCGCAGTGCTCGCAGGCGGAGCTGGCCCGCGCCGCGCTGCACGCCGCCGCGCCGCTGCACGTCACGCTGCAGCGCGCGCGACACGACGTCATCACTACTGTGAGTTGTTCTCTCCCACTAACTGTGCTGTGCCCGACACGTGCTTCTGCTTTGGGCGCGCGGCGCAGTGCTCGCAGGCGTCATCACTGCTGTGAGTCACACGGCTGCATTCACTGCCTGTCTGTTCTGAGGCTCTAGACAAGTTGCTTTTCTGTTAGCGTTCACGCCAAACGCTACGGACAATATGTATGGAATTGACATTTGTGAGTCACGTGATTTTTCCGCAGGTAGGTAATGTCATTGCCATACATTTTGGACGTAGCGTTTGGCGTGAACGCTAACAGAAAAGCAACTTGTCTAGGGCCTCTGTTGCGAGTATTGACTACAAATTCGGACCGAACCGATTCGGACCGGACCGGATCCGGACCCGCAAGCCGGTGCGGGATCCCGCATTGCGGCATTGCAATCCCTAGTCACAAAATAATGAAGCACCTACCATATTTCCTCTCCCAGATGGACCAAGACTCGCTGCTAGCGATCCACACCCACACGCCAGACGCGACCATCACCCTCCCGTGGCCGCCGGTCCCAGTGTACGTGGAGCTAGACAAGCGGTTCGTGGGGGACCGCGTGACGTCATACGGGGGGTCGCTGCGATTCCGCGTGGAGGAGGAGGGAGGCACGGAGCTCAGTCACGAGGTGATGGCGCGGTTCCCGCTCGTGAGGCTGTACACTAAGAATATTGTGTTGGAGCATTTTGAGGTGAGTACTTGTCAGTAGCGAAGATTCAATTATTGTAAGAGTTCAGTGGAGTCAGTTCTATGGAGTCAAAACGAATTGATATAAATCGCCCATCAGACTTCGAGCTTCTGATTATTCGTAACGACTGTCATACCCTCAGCTAATTGTTGTTATGACAGCAAGAATCGGTCGCATACCGCCCTGTAATACGGTGGCATGTGACCACGGCTATTAAAACGTTGATTTATTATGTTTTTCACAACACAGGTAAGAGAAGAATTTCAAACTGTCAGACAGGAATGTTTTCTTGTTTCATGCTTTTCAGTTTCAGTAGTCGGGTTTTAGTTTTTAACTACTTTTTTTTTGATACTTCGCTTAAGAGGGCTGTTACATTTTGTTACCTGTCTCGCTCGCACAAAACCGTATTTTTAAGAATGTTAAATGAAAAGATGCATTTTATAAAAATGTATTCTTACAATGTTTTAGATCATATCTAATATTAATGTAACACACAAAATGTAAGGCATTTAACACACAAATGTATGACAGGTGACAAAATGTACCTAATAATCCTCCTAATATGTATGGGTACGGTATGTCTGGCAGCGCTCTGCGGGCGCGAACGGCACGCACTCCGTACGGCTGCACGAGTCGCTGTGGCGCGTGCGTGGCCGTGGCGTGGCGTCGCGCTCGGCGCTGATGCTGGCGCTGCGGCGGCTGGACAAGATCCTCGTGCGCGTCACCAGCCGCGCGCCCACGCACCACGAGCACGTGCACGCACTGTACGTACTACTTATCTATACACACGTTTCTACTTAATATTTATTTACCTACTAAATGTGTACCGGAGTGCCCCACGTTGGGTGCCAGTGCCCCACGTTGGGCGCCAGTGTCCCACGTTAGGCGCCAATTCCACATGTTGGGCGCCAGTGCCCTACGTAACCTACGTTGAGTGCCAGTGCCCCAAGTTGGGTGCCAGTGCCCCAAGTTAGGCGCCAGTGCCCCACGTTGGGCGCCAGTGCCCCACGTTGGGCGCCAGTGCCCCACGTTGGGCGCCAGTGCCCCACGTTGGGCGCCAGTGACTTCGTCACAAATGTATATTTTTGTAAATTTGAAACATGCCATGTTATACTTCTTTTATATTATTAAAAATATAAGATATTTCAAAAACAACTGGCGCGGGTGGTGTGTGAACTCGCGACCTCTGCCAAACCATGGCGTTGCTCTAACCACTGAGCTACCGCTGTTTTTGAAATCTCTATTAAATTAAAGTAGGTATCTTCAATGCCACATACTTTATAGTTTCAGGCTTTTTAATTGGATGTTATTAAATATATAAGAGATTCCAAAAACAACTGACACAAGCAGGATTTCCTCGAGATTAAGATTTTAATTGGAATTATAAAACAACTATACACCTTAGGAGTGGGACGTGATACAAACTGCCTTCAAACCGCAGGCTTCTGAACGTGTCCCTGGACACCGCCATCCCCGGCCTCAGCCGCTCGGAACCAGCACTAGGCGTGGAGCTATGCGCGTGTCCCCGCGAGTACTCCGCCAGCTCTTGCCAGAAGCCAGCCATCGGCTTCTGGATGCCGCCGCCTCGGGTGGTGATGACCGCGGTGTCCGGCACCATCGTCATCAGCCTGGAGGGGGAGGCTCAACCCTGCGTGTGTAATGGCAGAGCGACTGAGTGTGATCCGGATACTGGGGACTGCTTGGTGAGTTTTCTACGTGCTTTGAATTAGCTGTTCCCCGCGGTTTCACCCCCTTTGCTCAGCTCCTAAGGGTCGTAGCTAGCATGAATGTGGCTATCATATACAAAAAAAAGAATCGAATCCGACTGGTAGTTCCAGAGATTAGCGCGTTCAAACAAAGAAACTGTTCAGCTTTATAATATTAGTAGAGATGATAGGTCTTTTAAGAATAGGGGTGCAGTCTATGCAGGCGCGTTCGCCTTTGACTTTGGAGCCGAAGACTTTGGAGAGGGTCATACCGCAGCCGGCTAGGCAGTGAACTCATCCAGTTCGCTAAGTTATCGTCGCAAATAATAGCTTAAAAATTCAGGGTTATTGATGCCAGTTACAGTTAGGCTTTACTACTGTACCTATGTGACATCCATCAACTTGCACTGGGACCACCTGGATTACGGCCCAGTCAACACTGAATGGCGATCTGAGTTTCAGCAGTGGGAATAGGTTTAGCAACCGTGTACACGACGCCGCAGCCGCGCCGCCGCCGCATTTTGCGGCAGCGGGGGGCGACAGCGCGGTGGCGGCGTCGTCTACACGGTCGCTTAGGCTTCACTTCTCTTTTATTTTCAAGTCTGAAATTATAAGAACCGCATGTCAGATTATTTTTACAGAATGAATTCGTAAAAATGTTTTCTAAGCTCATAATTTATTGTAATGTGTACATCCGGTGCGTTAGAACTGCACGGGCGGCACGGGCGGGGCGCGGTGTGCGGAGTGCGCGGCGGGGCACTTCGGCGCGCCGGGGCGGCCGGGCGGCTGCCAGCCCTGCCCCTGCCCTGAACGTGCGAGGAACTTCGCCGACGCCTGCGCGCTGACCAACGGCAAGCTGCACTGCCTCTGTAAACCCGGTGAGTTCACACTGCACGCACTCGTTATTGCATTTTCACGAGAATGACAAATTGTATGTCATACAAACCTTACTTAAAGTAAATAAGTCATTAAAGCCCTAGGGCAGGGGTCAACAACGTGCGACTCGCGAGCCGCTCTTTCGATGTAAAGTCGTGACTCTTCAGTTTCATACGCAAAAAAATATTATTTTATTATCAAAACCCATAAATAATAATAATACTCATGAATCGAATGAGTTTTATCCTCACTCATGGATTTTCAGTCTGCCTATCTCTATCTCTCAGCCACTTCCACTGGCGTATCACCCGCAAAAACCCTGAACATGGCTCTTTAAAAACTAGACAATTTTGTAAATTGTAGCTGTTGCCGACCCTTGCCCTAGGCCAATAATTTTGTACTGAATTTCATTATAACCCGCTGGTTAATAATGTGATTTGAATTTGGAACCTCAACTAAAAATTCGTATGAACACTTTTAGCACAGAGGCATAGAGGCCTGCACCAAAAAAAACTTGTTCAAAAATCGAACTGGGCAACACGACGTGTAAAACACAAAAAAAGAAAATGGCGCGAATATTGCAAACGGTCACGTTTTTTTGTATAGTTCTGTATGTAGTATCATATTATCTGTGCCCTAAGTTAGTAAAAAAACTATAGAGCGTTTCACGTAAGAAGTCCCTTCGACGCTATGTTGGCTGCAGTGAATGTCACTCTTATTTTTTAGGTCTTACGTCTTTTGTAGATTAGTAATGCCTAGGACACTAAAGTGGTGAACGAGAATTGGTACTGAAAGAAAACTTGCAACACCGTTAAAAACGTTGTAACATATTGAAATTCAGGGCAGCGAACATAGCGTGGAAGGTACTTCATAATGTGAAACGCTGTCTACCTTCCGCAGGCTATACGGGTCCAGAGTGCGAGTCCTGCGCGTTGGGCTGGCGGCGCGCGGCGGACGGCGCATGCGTGGCGTGCGCGTGTGACCCGGCCGGCAGCGCCGCGCCGCACTGCGACGACGCGGGCCGCTGCCGCTGCCGGGACTTCGCCACCGGCCTGCGCTGCGACCAGTGCCGGGCCGCTAGGACTTACATGGACCAGGGTGGATGTGCACGTGAGTACACGTTTGTTGTTCAGTTACGCCTCCCCCACATTGGGCGTGCGCGATCCTCCGGCGTGTGAACGACGCGAACGCCGTCGTGCGTGAACGTTCACGTCATTCACACGCCGGAGGAACGCGCTCGCCCAATGTGGGGGAGGCCTTAAGTATTATAAAAATAATGAAGTTGTGAGGGTCAGCCAGAGGGCTAACAAAGTCATTAGCTCTACAACAAAGCTTTCTGGTAAATAATATCTATAGGTACTAGTATACTACTATTATTAAACTGTAAAAAATCAGTTTTTTTAGGAAAAAACTATTTCATTGGAATTTTTGTCTGTTTGTGCGCGCATTACGCAAAAAGTATTGAACGGATTTGATGTGGTTTTTACCGTTTGGTAGCTTGAGGTCCAGCTTAAAATCTAAGTCACAATTCATCTAATTCCGGTGGGATGAACTAGTCAAGATACAGCTTGACCTCTTCGTAGTACTAACCACCCTACACTAAAGAAGTCATTTAAAATTGACAATTTATGGTATGTAGTTCACACAGACAGAGTCGCATGCAAAAATCTAGTTTAATTACAAAATTATATTTTAATATCCTTCGACACCATAGAGCAAGCATTCACCGCTACTTAACAAAGACGCTTGTATGTGTGTGTACTTTCTGTTAATAGTAATAAGATCTCATTTATTTTCCAGCATGCGACAACTGCACACAAACACTTCTGGACTCCGTCGAGATGTTAACTTCGGACTTACGTACCAAAGCAGACCCCACGGAGTTGAAGCGTATCCCGAAACCTTTCGGTGCAGTACGAGAGTTCTCCCACAACACTACCGCGCTAAGATCTAGCCTCGACCATCTCCGAAATAATCTAGTTAACCCCCAAAACTTAGAACATATTTTGAGTAATTTAGAAAGTACTGAACACAGAGTTTTTACAGAAGCAAATACTTTAAAATCCGAAGCGTTTAAACGGGAGAAAGTGGCAGAATACTTGAGTTTGGAGAGCATGAGTGCGTTGGAAGAAGTTCTGAAGCTTCGACGGAAAGTGAGCGAGCAAGTGGAGGCTTTAGACGAGTTTGCTCGCGGAGAGAAGCATTTGAGCGCTCATAGGGCGCTGAAGGAAGCGAAGCACTTGCTTCGGCAGATTAAAGATATAAAACTGATTGATTACGTGACGGGGGCCAATGATGTATTTGATTCAGTAAGTTTAATATGTTTTTTCGAAGCTTTTCAAGTTAATTATATTCGTCAGAAATGCTTCATTTCTAGACAACCACATTGGACCATTATACTAATTTAATCGTACTTGCTACGTCCCTTAAGCTAGATAAAGTTCCATAAATTCGATGGCTTTTTCATTTATTCACGTGGACGCGGACGGCGTGGATGAGGACGACATCTTAACATATACACTTGACGCACGTCGCAACAAGACTGAGCAAGTAGCCAATGTGTGAATGTATCGCGAGCGTTGGCGCAGACACGGGGTCTCATCAGGAACAAAGGAATATTTGTTCAAATAACTCTTAATAGATGGCGTTATACGTATCGATTTGTTATTGAAGTTTGTGTAAAATGTAGAACATGAAAAAATAGACAATTATATAAATATTTGTTTAAATTTAAAAAATCATTTAGTTACGAAAAAATGTTTAGCCCGATAGCCCGCGGTACGGCGGCGAACACGTTTTTTTGTATGAGATGAGGCATCTGTACGCGTAGTATTGTATTATCTGTGGCGCAGATTTCTTTTCATGAAACCGATACGGGCCGCCCAACTGCCGACGCTCGCGCCAACGTTGGGGCCAATGCTATTTTCGCAACTCACATTGGATGAGTGACATCCAGGCCAATATTAGGACCAACGTGTGGAGCCGGCATTTTCTCTTACAATCCCACTTCCAGGCACATCTTCAGTCAACAGCCGTCCAAGAAAGCAACTACCGTCTAGAAGACACGTACAGGCGGCTCGCCAAACTGCGCTCGTCCCTAGACGCGTGGGAGCAGAAGGCAGCCGACTTGCACGAGCTGGCGCAGGCCGTGTGGCGGGCCGACGACGCCGCCACCGCGCTGCGGCAGCGCGTCGCGCCGCGCCTGGCCGCCGTCCGGGACGTGGCGCTGCGCTGCCGGCTGCTGTTGGAGGTAAGGGCGGTGGGGGCTGCTACCAGGCGCGGTCGCGGCCGAACACTTTGGGGGGGGTCATACCGCACCCGAAGATTTTGGGGAAGGTCAGTCATACCTGGTCATACCGCAGCCGAAGACTGGGGTTATACTCATTAATTCCGACATGCTATACCGTGAATTACCATGTTTCGCACATTTTTGTACGATTTTGGGGGGGGGGGGGGGTCATGACCCTTACGACCATTAGACCTCAAATTAGTTATTTTTCGAACTGAACCTCAAAATTTGTCTTTGAATTGTCCTTTCTTACCTAACCGAACATAAAACTATCATCTAACCGTTCTTCCACCTCCAGGACATAACAACCCTCTCAGCGCACAACATCACCGACGAGACCCGCTCCTCCCTGCTGCAAGCGCAGAGCCTGGGCATGCGGCTGCCGGCGCTGGGCGCGGCGCTGGCGGCGCTGGCGCTGGCCGCCGAGGAGAAGGAGGGCATCCTGTATAACCTGACGCCCGTCTACAAGCTGAAGTACCAGGAGGCTGTTGAAAAACACGTCGCCGAGCTGGGGGTTAAAGCCAAAGAGTATAAAAGGTGCAGTACTGCTTGCTTGTTTATGTATTTGAGGCGTAGATTTC
Source organism: Thalpophila matura (assembly GCA_948465475.1). Taxonomy (NCBI): domain Eukaryota; kingdom Metazoa; phylum Arthropoda; class Insecta; order Lepidoptera; family Noctuidae; genus Thalpophila; species Thalpophila matura. The sequence continues at coordinate 1,031,471 of OX419178.1, forward strand.
ATTTGATTGTAGTATGGTTTAATAACTAGTGCCCAAGTACCCATATTATTACTTTAAAAGCCCAACACGCGACACACGAGGCAATAGCATGAACGTCAACCTAACCGTATAATAAAATTAAGTTCGCAAAGTTTTTGCGTTGTATCGTGGAATCGCTTTAATATGTCAGCCAGCGTGAGCGTGCGTTTCCACCAGAGATGTGTGAGGTAGCTGAGTGGTGCGAGGATGCGTAACGAAGCTGTGAAACGATGTGAGCGTTTGGTCCACCAGAGATGTGCTAGGCCGGTGCGAGGTTGTGTAGTGATGCTGTGAAACGGTGCGCAGATGAGCGGTGCGAGGATGCGTAGCGGGCTCTTTTCATATGCGAGCGTCTAGACATCTACCTCTAACAAACTACGTCTAGTGACTGCCAGGGTTCTAGCTAGAGTCGAATTTGAGGTAGGGCAGCATTGGTTACAGGTAGGACGGAAGTATGTATGAATGACACAAACTGTGGTATTTTCGGAAAAGTTTAGATACCTATCGCTACAATTTTTTTTATCTGAAACTATGAAAAAACAATTAAATTATAATAATTTATCTTAGTTTTTGGTATTTTTAAGGTAGGGCATGCCCCCCCTAGCTACGGCCCTGGTGCAGCAATTTTTCGCTCGCGTCCAACCCTCTCACACATCCCTGGCACACATCCCTCGCACCCATCTCTCGCTTGTTTGTACGTACAAAAACCTCGCAAGGCTACGTAAATGAAGCGATTCTATTGGTCCTTAACAAATCTCAAAATGATGTTGTGTAAAAAGCTTTTTTTTCCTAAAGATAAGACTTATTTACCTTTATTTATCTCACCTTGTTCAGTATCACATAATTTACAACTTAACAAAGTTAGTACCAATTCAAATTTAAACGTTTTCCCTCCAGTTTGTTTGCGGGCAGCCGAGCAGCCGCATCTTTAGGGGTGTCGGCTGCGCAGGCGTGGGCCCGAGTAGCCACGCAAGTTAAGGAAGCTGCCGCGGCTGCCGACGCTGCGGCCAAGGCTGCAGCCGCTGCAACGTCGCTGGCGCAGGGGAACGTTCCCATGGCGCACAGCGCTGCTAAAGGAAAGGCTGCTTCGGAAGACTTGAAGAGGCGAGGTGCTGCTGTGCTGGCTAAAGCTGATGGTAGGTCCTTATTATGAAAATTGTAGGTGATCTTTTTTCATCATCATTTCATTACTTAGTACTGGCAACCTTCATCACTGGCCATTAAAATTAAATGCTTCCAAATTAAATTTTTTAGAACGTTATTCTTATTTACTCATTTATTTTCTATTTCCTCGTGCAAGTTGTTTCCTTAACAAGCTGTACCCGAAGCCCGAAGGCTATCAGAGCTAGCTGAGGGCCGAGAGGGAGTGAGGGCCGTTAAACATTACGCCGCAGTGACAGCAGCGCCGTTGTATTTTCATACATTTCATACGTGCGAAATCATGACTCACCGGTGCCGCCGCGGCGCGTGTGTCAAAGCATGCATACAAAATGCAAGGATGACTATAACGGCGACGACGTAGCGGCGGCGGCGCCGCTGCCGCTACGACGTAATGTGTAAATGCCTTGACTTCGGGACAAAGTTACTTTTCTTGAGTTACGTCCATTCTGCGAGCATTTCGTTCTTTACTACTTGCTTTCATGAGTGTAATTTATTATAGGTAATATCTAGTAGGTCTGGTATTATCGACACACTTCGCTGTATTGTCTACAAAAATATCTAAATAATAAGTCAATAGACATGTTATCTACTAAATTTTACTCCCAGACGACGCGACGGCGACAAAGTCACGTGCCCTTGCGAGTTCTATTGACTTATTATGTATTTCGATTTCTGTGGTCAAAACCATAACTGAACCCAACCATCGTCAGAGCTCCGCAACCAGCTGGAGCACCTCCGGCGCGGCGCGGACGTGGTGAGCGTGGTGCTGCGCGGCCTGGGCTGGCAGGAGCGCGAGCTGGGCGGCCGGCCGCGGGCCGCCGTGCAGGCCGCGCTGGCCGCCGCCGACGACCAGGCCGACCGCGTGTTCGCCAGCACCCGCGTGCTGTACGACGAGGCTAGTGAGCTGAGGAGGCGCGTGCGGTACCATCTGAGGAGGCAGCTCACTGAGCTGCAGAGGCATGGGGACACGGCGTTGGGGGCTGCGCAGGAGCATGGTGAGTGCTTGTTCATTATTATTTATTCAATACCCGTATGCACAATTTTTTTTATTAAATAATAGGCTTGCGTTTGACCGCAATCTCGCAAATATTACTATGAAATTCCGAACGTAGTGTAAATAAAATTCAATTAATACTTTTATGCTCCAGATGGGTAATCAGGAGCATAAAAGTATGAAATTTATTTACACTACGTTCGTAACGACAGTCAAAGATATATTCTATGACAACTGGGATCGACTGCTTAATGTGCTCTTCGAGGCACGGAGGAGTCTCGATGTGTAAAACTGTCATCCATCCAAGGACTGACCGTTGCAAACGCAGCTCAATTTCGCAAATGAAATTATATTTATTTGTAAACTAGCTTCTGCCCGCGGCTTCGCCCGCGTTTTTGGGATAAAAAGTAGCCTATGTGTTATTCCGATGTATAAGCTATATTACTGTAAAGTTTCATCAAAATCCGTTCAGTAGTTTTTGCGTAAAAGAGTAACAAACATCCATACATCTTTACATCTTCACAAACTTTCACGTTTATAATATTAGTAGGATTGGTCACAAGTGATTGTTTTACACGTCAATATTTCTTTTTAAGCTATGAGGCCGGTGTTTCCTATCTGACTACCTTTGAGAAAAAACACCGAAACAAACTCAAAGATCAAGGTCTCTTTTAAGGTTCAGACAAACAAGATTTAAGCTATATGTAAGAACAATGCAGGTTACTCTGGAATGGCCTTTAGAGAAAAGAGTCACACAGATTTGAGTGGACCTGGCCTGACTGCACGCATGTGCCGGGTATCGTAGTAGCTCAATCTGGACTTAGGGAGCTCAACGACCCGACGAACAATGCCATCAGAAAGGACATTTGCGGACGCTGGACGCAGATTGATCAATCAGCATTGCTGTCATTTAGTTACGACCCCTCAATGAATGGAGCTTATGTACAGTTTTTTAGGGTTTCGTACCCAAAGGGTAAAAACGGAACCCTATTACTAAAACTTCGCTGTCCGTCCGTCTGTCTGTGTGTCTCCAGGCTGTATCTCATGAACCGTGATAGCTAGACAGTTGAAATTTTCACAGATGATGTATTTCTATTTCGGCTATAACAACAAATACTAAAAACAGAATAAAATTAATATTTAAGGGGGGCTCCCATACAACAAACGTGATTTTTTTGCTCGTTGTTGCTCGATATTGATAACGGCACGAGGTAGACGCTTGAAATACTTACAGAATATTTAATTATATATTCACTTTAAAAATAAATAATTAAATTAAAATAAAAAAAATATTTAGGGGGGGTTCCATACAACAGACATGATTTTTTTGCCGTTTTTATAGATAATGGTACGGAACCCTTCGTGCGCGAGTTCGACTCGCACTTGGCCGGTTTTTTTTTAATAACGGTGTGATGGTATAGTGTCCCAGATCCGCGGCAACACAGTGCGCGGCTCGGAGACCGCTGAAGCGCTGGCGGCGGCGGCGGCGGCGCGCGCTCGCCAGCACGCCGCCGCCGCGCGCACGCTGAGCCCGGCGCTGGGCGCGCTGCGCGACCAGGTGCAGCGCGCACGACACGCCGCGCACTCGGTCAGTACGCCGAACTGTCGCCGCTTGTACACACGTTTGTTACATTATGTAGGTACTGTATGTAGGTACGCCAGCACGCTGAGCCCGGCGCTGGGCGCGCTGCGCGACCAGGTGCAGCGCGCACGACACGCCGCGCACTCGGTCAGTACGCCGAACTGTCGCCGCTTGTACACACGTTTGTTACATTATGTAGGTACTGTATGTAGGTACGCCAGCACGCTGAGCCCGGCGCTGGGCGCGCTGCGCGACCAGGTGCAGCGCGCACGACACGCCGCGCACTCGGTCAGTACGCCGAACTGTCGCCGCTTGTACACACGTTTGTTACATTATGTAGGTACTGTATGTAGGTACGCCAGCACGCTGAGCCCGGCGCTGGGCGCGCTGCGCGACCAGGTGCAGCGCGCACGACACGCCGCGCACTCGGTCAGTACGCTGAACTGTCGCCGCTTGTATAACTAGCGGCAACAGTTATGAACACAAACGTCACCCGCGCATTAGATGTGTAACGTGCATTCAGTTGTAAATATTTAATTTTGTATAATAAATAGTTAAGGTTTTATGTTGTCGACCTCCTTTTTCCGATCGACTCAGTCTTGGCATTTTTTATATGTTGCTAGGTAATCAATAGGTAATAACACGTGTCAAGATATTGAAAAATTTTTAAAAAAGGTTTTGTTTGCGCCTTCTATGCTGATATTATTCTCCAATTTCTCCAGAGATTCTTTTTCGATCTCTTTGGCGGAATGAAGAAGACGGGAGGCGCCGAGGCTGCACGCGATTGGTTCGTCAGTCGATGCTCATCGTCTAATTGGACCATTCTATATTACGTATTGTCAACTGTCTATTGGACTGAAAATGTACATGCGCGATCTGTGCTCATAATTCACGCCGCTACCTCCAATCCGATTCCAATTTAAACTATCAAAATCAGCCTCGAAGAGTCCTTTCGGGTGTTTTTAGCTATTTCTTATATTCGTAGTTTCGGACTTGGCCATCCACGTCCACTTGAAAGATGAAGTAGGTATGGTGTTGCCGCAGATCTCGGTGTCGCTGACGTCGCCGGGCGGCGCGGGCGCAGGCTGCGTGCGCGCGTACGCGGTGTCGGCGGCGTCGCCCGCCGTGTCGCGCCTGGCGCTCGCGCTGTCCTTTGAAAATAAGCTGAGGGACGGCCCGCTGCTCTACCTGCGCGATGACGACCAGGTCAGTTGATATAGATTGTGCCATCTACGAAGACGCGCCCTTTTATTTTTTGGAGGATCTTTCCAGTTGATCGTAAAGCTGTCTAGTAATTGGTCTATTCGTCGTAGTGTAGGTGTGCACTCATAGATCTACAATTAGTGTGTACTATAGAACTAACTAAACTAGCGGAAGGTTGCACATTGGCACTGTAAGCGATTAGGAGGAAGAGTGGGGCGCGTCTCCGTGGATGGCATGATCTATCTCCATATAACGTATTTGAGGTCCCTTGCAGTGCGACGCGGATTGTCCGCAAGCAGATGAACGGCGCCCGTCATCCTTCAGCTCTCCGCGTGCGCCTCGCTTTGAAAGGGTAGGTAGGTAGATGTATTTTACCGTCCGTCGCTCATATCCGCGTCGGTCATCCGTGTCGCACTGCACAGGTCTTGATAAAGAGGTATTTATCAAGGGTAGGAATCTCGGTGTGTATATGAATGCTCAATGCTTACTTATATTGCCTGCTGCGATAGCAAGCGCAGGTTTTGGGCAAAACGAAGTCGACTACATCAAGTATGCTTCGGCAGTAAGCCGTGCTCTGGCCGAGCTCGCTTTTAGCCAAGTTTAACACACAAACTTGCCAAAATACCGTAAAATTTCATTTTCGACATAGCTCCTTTGATATGAATATCTAAGTGAAACTGCTCTAGGAAACAGAAAGCTACATGAAGCTGTCGGTAGTGAACAGCAAGCTGCGCCTAGCGTGGGAGCTGGGGGGCGGGGAGGGGGTCATAGTGCACCCCGAAGTGCTGCAGCCCACGCACGACGACGCCGACCACACCTCCTACAGGATCGAAATACAACGGTGAGTCGGTGGTAGGCTACTATTTCAACAATATATGTATTTATTAAATAGGTACTTAAAATGCTGCCACAGGTTTAACCCAATAAAACATTGTAGCAAATAAATCATCCTGGTACAGAATTTTTTTTTTTTTTTTAAACGTTGCCCCACACTATGATTTCTCCTGTATCGTGGGTGCGTTTACAAACACTAATTTCACATACACAAACAGCCAGACCTATGTGCAATGCGGGAATCGAACCCGCGACACGTTGCGCAGCAGCCAAACTCTCAGCCACTGCGACAACCGTGCGGTCAAAATTTTATTATTAAGTGGTATTAAGTGTCATCTTGTCAAATTCCGCCAAAGAACAAATTAAAATATCAAGCCGTTGCGAGACGCTGTTGAGGATCCTTATTGCTCGAACAACCGGCGGCGGCACGTACTTTATTTCATCTTCATTAAAATCTGGATAGGTTTCCAACAAAGACATTCATAGATGTTATTGAACACCAAGAATGTCACTTTAATTCAGTTTCATTGCTTTCAAATATCAGCAAAAAAAATTTTTTGTCGTAACTTTATCCAAAATTTTATTGCAACAGTTCAGAGGTGACCAACTGAACTTGACCCAAGATCTACTGTTAACTGAGTAGATTCTGTACGATCTACTCATAATCAGTAGGTATAGTCCGTTCGCTCAGTTAGTCATTCTAAAGGCGGCTCCTTTGATGGCTGTGGCGGCGACGGCGCCTTTGCCTATGGCGGCGGTGTCTTTTTTAGCGCTTTTCAAAGGCGACTCTAAATGAGCGAATAGAATATACCTCTGTGACGGAGTCATCCTTCATTCATCATTTAGTGCTGGCAATCTTCCATTACTGGCCACTTCATCCACTCCATTGCATTTATTTCATTGTTTCGTCATTCTTTGTCTGGTCTCCAACGACATCACTTGTGGACCGCTGAACCGCTGTACTGTTATATTTTATACCTACTACCTATTTATCAAGTGTGCAAAGCTATAAGCAAATAGTCTCTTTTTGTAACAGTTATTTTTATACCTCTGTGTAACGTTATAAAGTGCAAATATACAACCTACGTCTCGCAATATACCTCTCCAACCACCCTGCAGTGTTTTATTCAATATCAAGATTTGTGTCTGTGGAGACTCCCTCCGAAAGCTAGCCGAGGCTGAGAGGACAGAGGGAGGGAGGCACTCCGCGACACCTCTTCATTTAACTTAACATCTAAACGTATTTTATCTATTTTCTTTGTCTTTGTCTTTTCACGAATGCCACGATTGACTAGATTTTATCAGTTGCAATCAACCGGTTGGCCAGTCTTGCAATATTCATCATAACACTGAAAGCAAATATATAGAGCTGGCAACATTGACCCAGGATATGGAACACAGTGGAGCTGGTGGTAGAACGCGCGGGCGGGGTGGCAGTCTCTGCGCGCAACAGCAGCGCGGGCAGCGCGGGCAGCCTGCGCGCCGCCGAGCTGTGGCTGGGCTGGCCAGCTGGCGGGCTGTCGGCCGGCGGGCTGTCGGCCGGCGGGCAGCCCGGCGGGGGGCTGCCCGGTGGGAGGCTGCCCGGCGGGGGGCTGCCCGCCTGCGTGCACGCGCTCTATACCGACGACCGCACGGTGGGGCTCTGGAACTTCGCTCACCAGCCTAAGGACGCGCAGTGCACTGGTTGCACGCAGAGGTGGGTCAAAGCATTTATTTCAATTAGACCATAGACCACTTACAGGTACTTTTGAATTGTCAAGGAGTCAGTCAGTTAGTAAACAAAATGCTCGATGCTCGTTCCAAAACGTAGATTTCTGTGGACAAGAACGAGCAAGAAACTACATGGGTACGATACCTCCATTTATTTGCCTGCAATATTTATTTGCCTGCAATATTTATAATTGCAGGCAAATAAATATCATTTTTATCATTTATCAATGATGTTTGTGTCCAATGTTCTCTCTGTTGCAGATGGTACAGCGGGCGCGGCGCGGAGCCGTCGATGGTGTGGTTCAACGGCGGCGGCTACGTGGAGCTGGAGCGCTCGCGCGCGCGGCCCGCCGACCGCCGCCAGTTCAGCGTCGCCTTCACCTTCCGCACGCGCGACGAGGACGCACTGCTCTTCATGGCGCTCGACACCGCCAACGTGAGTGTTCACTCATGTACAGCACCCGGCAATAAAAATGTTCAAAATATTGTTCCGATATGATTCACACACAAATGGTGTTCTTATATACCTACTAAATGACAATGAAAACGTAAAACGTAAAGTGGACTGTCCCTAGTACCGCTCAGTTTCGGTGTGATGATAGATAGCACGTATACAATAGAGTGTACCGTCCGTAGAACCGGTCAGTGTCGGTGTGGCTGCGTGGCTGCCGCGTGGTGTTCGCCGTGGAGTGCGGCGCGTACTTATAGATAGCACGTATACAACATAGTGTACCGTCCGTAGAACCGGTCAGTGTCGGTGTGGCTGCGCGGCTGCCGCGTGGAGTGCGGCGCGTATAGCACGTATACAACATAGTGTACCGTCCGTAGAACCGGTCGGTGTCGGTGTGGCTGCGCGGCTGCCGCGTGGAGTGCGGCGCGTATAGCACGTATACAACATAGTGTACCGTCCGTAGAACCGGTCGGTGTCGGTGTGGCTGCGCGGCTGCCGCGTGGTGTTCGGCGTGGAGTACGGCGGCGCGCGGCTGCAGATCACGGCGGCGGGGCGGCACTGCGGCGGCCGGCCGGCGCACGTGCAGGCCACGCGCGTCTTCGCCAGCAACAAGCTCGAGAAAGGTAATGTGCGCTGAGCTCACGGACACTGCCATCCAGTGGCGTGCCCAGAGGGCTAGCCCGACGCATTTTTTTGGTTTTAGAGGGTATTTGTATTCATTTTTAGGGTTCCGTAGTAAAACTAGGAACCCTTATAGTTTCGTCATGTCCGTCCGTCTGTCCGTCTGTTTGTCCGTCTGTCCGTCTGTCACACCCTCGTAAAATCTACAGTTCATAACCAATTTGAATGAAACTTCGTAGGTAGATGTCTTTTATAAGCCGCCATAAAGGCCTGTAATGAAATTAAAAAAAAATAAAATAATTAGGGGGGGCTCCAATACATGAAACTGAAGGATGAAAAAAAAAAATTTTCCTGCACCCCATAATTTTAAGTGCATAGTGAACTAGGAGCTCCTAAAGTCGTTAACAATGTGTGTCCCCCCCCTGTAATTTTCCAACCGCGCTATCTAAAAATCTGGAATAAATCAATCTTATGGCATTCAATAAATACTCTCGATTAAAATTGGTTTGAACAAAATACGTCAATAACTTTTTGAAATATTCACTTTTTTCAGTTTTGATTTTGACTACAGCAAAAACTCTTATGTTTGCGGTCGGAAGACTGAAATGCTTCTTGCTACGGAACCCTACACTGTCCGTGGTCCGACACGCTCTTGCCCGGTTTTCATTATTAAAGCAATAATGAAAAAGCCTACGTATTCGTAGATACATTAAAAATTGCTTACATTCATGAGAAATGAAAAAAAAAAATGCATCGGGCTTGCCTGGCCTCTAAACAGGGCACTGCTGTCATCCCATTGGGGCTGTCGATAAGCTGCGTAATAAGCCAAGGAGATGAGTGGGAGAAACTTAATCCTTTTGCATTTTGATTTATAACAACAAGATTACTGAATTAAAAGCTTGGTGGTATTCCTTGATCGTGGACTATTAGTAGCGGTATGTCTACCTATACTAATGTTATAAATCTGAAGAGTTTGTTTCTTTGCTTGTTTGTTTGTTTATCGAGCTAATCTCTGGAAATACCACTCGGATTCGATAAATTATTTTTGTATATGATAGCTACATTCATGGGAAATAGTATATAGGCTATTTAACACATCACGCTACTACCCTTAGGAGTTGAGCAACGGAGCTGAAACCGCGGGGGACAGCTAGTTTATAATAAGGCCGGCCGCACTTTGGATGCGTTTTCGTACGGATTTGACTCGTACGAACACGTACCATTGGAACTATATGCGTCTACATGCACAACTAGCTCGCACCTAGTGTGCATGGTGCCACAGTACCTACTCGGAGGATCGGGATGAATCGTGCGTATTCGTACGAAAACGCATCCAAAGTGCGGCCGGTCTAACGGCCTGTCCAAGTGGCCACGTCCTTGCCACTATCAGCGGCAGCTTAGCGCGGGGCGGCGCGCGGTAAAAACAAATATATGAAAATGTATGAAAACGTGCCACGAAGAATTGCTCGCAGCGGCAACGCCGATACCGCCGATACCGCGCTGCTCGCCGCGCCGCTTGCCGCTAAGCCAAAAGTCGTGGCCGGGCCGTAAGAGTATCGTGGTGCATTGGTGTCGGTGTTGGGGGGTGGTTGCGTGGAGTGTATTGAGGAGGTCCTGTGGCAGGCAGCCTGCGCGTGAACGGCGAGGAGACGCTGGGCTCGCCCGCGCCGCCCGTGCAGGCGCCGGGCGCGCTGCCCGAGCTGGCGGCGGCGCGCTACTGGCTGGCGGGCGCGCCGCCGGGCCGCGCGGCCGGCGCGCCGCCGCCGCTGCTGGGCTGCGTGGGCGCCGTCACGGTGGACCGCGCGGGCTACGACCTGCTGGACGCGCCCGCCCGCCACGGCCTCGAGCCGCGCTGCGGGGAGAGGGTGAGCCTGCACAGTTTTTTTTATTTTGACTTGCCCGCGTGGAATAACCAGTTTAAATGACCTCCGTAGTGTAGGCTGGCTAGTACTACCAAGAGGTCAAGCTGTATCTCTGGTTCCTCCCGTCAGAATTAAATGAAACGGCTTAGATTTTAAGTTGGACCCCAAACTATCGAACTGTGAAAACCATATTAAAATCCATTCAGTACTTTTCTCGTGATACGCGCACAAACAGACAAACTGTAGAAGTTTCGGATTAGTTCAGTGATAGTCAAAGATATAAAAAAATGAATTTATTAACTGGACCAAAGGTTTACGATACAAAGGAGCGAGGGAGCACACGCGGTGACCGCTTATTAGGTACTAATTGATTGACTAATTTAAATGATTAATGTAAGCTAAAAGTGCTAAATCCGCAAAGTGTACGGTTTCACTGTACATGCTCCCGGGCCAAAAAGATACAAAAAAGGAGAAAAAATTATACATCTTCTAATCTAAAGCTACATTTTTTAATCACGGGAAAAGTAGCGATATCCCGTTTAGAACTAGTTTCCGCACTTATATTCACTTCACTAGGCTGACGGTCAGCCGAACTCTGCTTTCGCGAAAACACAACACTATTTGTTCCAAACAGACAAAAATCAAATAAATTATATTTTTGGGCATTAGTTACGTCCCAGTACCCACCCGATCCTGACATTTTTTTCTGGAATATCTTCAATGTACAGACACGGCTCTTTTAGCACGGCAATTTTATAATAGTACCTATAGATTATCAGAAGGCCAACTTTCACAAACAGAGCCTGTCCAGATGAGGCGTTTTGCGAGTCAACTCGCGTGTTCCCAAGATACTAGAGCTACATAATATATATTCCGTCTAGAGCTACCGCGCATTTCCTTACGCGTAAAACGCGTGCAATGAGCGAAACTCTCGACTCGCTCGTTTTACGCGCGAGCGCCGCGCGATTTGGGATACTCGGGCGCCATTGCTGCATCCAATACTACGCGCGAGTCCGTAGAATGTCGACGTACATGTTTATAACTGGCAAGAAACCCCATAGAAACACACGTAAAACGCGGTATCTGGACGCATTATAAATTGCGCGGTGCTGAAATGCCACTGGAATGATGTGAACCGGGCATTAGACTATCAGCTCTACTTGTTAGATACGCAACCTCATACAAAAGTTCACTCACAGACGCTGCGCTCAGCCATTCTGGAGGGCTCGGGCTACATCGAGCTGGCGTCGCCGCTGATCCGGCGCAAGGCATCCCTGGGACTATCGTTCCGCGCACGCGCAGCCGACGGCCTGCTGTTATACCGCGCCCCCTCCGCCCCCGCCGCCCCCGCTACACCTCTCGCCGACAACGAGGTCAACACCGATGATGCAGACAAGCATTACCTCGCGCTCGTCATGATTGGAGGTTCGTATGGTGTCTTATGTGGAGGGAATAAGGTTTCATTTACATTGCGTCATGAAATTTTTACATCAATAATAATAATGGTATGCACATCGGTTTTCGCTGAGAGAATTTGATGGCAAAAGTAGCGATTAAAATTTATTGCTACCAACACTGGGGTGAATGGAGAAACAGAGTTTTAGCTTGCACTAGCAATTTCCAGAATTTTACACAACTCGTACTTCATTTAAAAAGCGACTGGTATGCATGGCCTTGCCAAAATCGTTATTGAATTATTTTTTTTTATACCATGAGATTCAGCATTCGATTAGCAGTACAGCTCTTCAAAGACGTTCCGAATATACAATTTCTTTATTTTATGAAGTCATATAAAAATAAATATAACTTTAGCAACTTATTGTAATTAAATAAAGAGATCTCAAAAACAACAGACATCAACAGTGGCGTCGCTCTTACCAACTCAGCTACCGCGTTCTACCCACTCAGTCAAAACTTGAAATCTCTTTGAAGACGCCAAACGCAATTTACATGAATTCTTCTGTTATTTCCTACAGGAGAGTTAGAATTAGTCGCAGCGGCCGGCAAGGGCGAGTTGCGGTTGCGTACCAACGGCACCAGGTTCGATGACGAGCGACTGCACACCGTCAGGATTATACGGATGCACAAACAGGTAGGTACCTTATATCTTTAGCTGCACTTAAACTGACAGATTTAGGCCGGTCACATATCTACGTCCGGAATGCCCCTCCGGAATAGGGATGTTAACTACTTTTTTTTTATTGTGAATCTGTAAACTAATTGAAAAAAGACAATTAACACCAAAAAAACCGATGAAACACCTACAAAATTGGCAAAGTTATAAGCGCTTTAAAATGATTTGCTAGACACGGACGGCACTACCTACCAGTGACGTAACACCACCTACGTCCGCTTCGCGCGACAAAAACGGAGCGATACTCCCTCCAAAAACTTTAAAAGCGTCTATGTTTTCCATTTTGTGATAAATTATTATTTTTGCTTTTACTGTTTTGTTGTGCCTATTCCTTCTTTGAAATAAAAAAATATATTTGTACTTTTTTAATAGTAGGCCACTACCGTATTAAGAATCCGAATGAGTGATTTTATGTATTGAATTAATGAAATTTGTTTATGAACGATTCCAGCCGCAATCAATTATTCATAACTTTTACCATGGGACCAACCTTGAAATCGCGAAAAAAAATCAGTTGTTCCATACATTTCTTCACATAAAAAATGTATGGAGCAACCGATTTTATTTCGCGATTTCAGTGTTTGTTCCATAGTAAAAGTTGTTCATAATGATGAGTATGATTATGAATGACCCCTTTTGAGATCGAACAGGGTTTTTGTTTCATGCTGTTAACGCGCAAGCGGTGTGTGCGTGCGCAGAGGCACACATTTATCATCAGATTGTATATATGCCTCTACGCAAACACGTTTAAACTATATGTACCTATTACCAGTGGCGTATTTACCATAGGGCAATTGGGGCCATGGCCCAGGGTGGCAGAGGCTGAGGGGCGGCATAGCCGCTTCTTACACCGCCCCTTGCACTCAGCTTTGTATAGAACGCTAAACTGTGCGTAGTCCGACACGCACTTATCCGGTATTTTCGTGAATTTATAGGGCGGCAGACCTTATAGGCTCAGGGTGCCAAATTTTAAAATACGCCACTGCCTACTGGATACCTATCGCAATTCATAGTGAAGTTATTTTGTAACATTTATTCAATACAGCTACTTAGTTATTATCAGATTTATTTCACCACCCCGAACCTTCATCACATGCTGTATAACCTCGTTGTGTTATAGCTAGAGCTGTGGGTGGACGAGGAGCGGCAGTGCAGCGGCGCGCTGGCGGGCGGCGCCCTGCCCGCGCGCCCCGCCGGCCTTTTCCTGGGGGGAGTGCGGGACGTACTGCACGCCCCTGTTCCCCTCGCCCCCTTCACGGGGACCCTGGCCGACTTCATTGTGGATGCGCAGTGAGTTATTACCACAGAAATCTAAATACTAACAATAAATGTGGTTAAGTAGTATTAATAATAACCGCAAAGTTTGATAACTTTATTTAATTTTGGAAAAATAATCACTTGCGGTTATTATTAATATTTTGTAAAGCGAAGTGTCCATAGCAATAAAATTTGCGAAACTTGACTTGCGCAAGTGACTTCTCGAACAACAAGTCAATTAGCGCAAGCGTTTACACGTTGGAAGTCGCTTGCGCAAGTCAACTTCGCTTTATACAGTGCAGTGAGTCACGTGTGTCGCTCGGCAGGCTGGTGGGGCTGCAGGCGGCGGCGCGCTGGGGCGGCGCGCGGCTGGGCCGCGCCGACGTGCAGCCGCCGCCGCCGCCGCGCGCAGCGCCGCGCGCGCTGCAGGCGCTGCCCGACGCTGCAAGGGGCTGCACTAAGGTAAGAAATAAAAAAGAAAGAAAAATTGTTTATTTGGACTCGCACAGGAAATTACAAACATAAAAAGAAAAAATAAAAGTGTGAAAATAAATAAAATAGTAACACCTATACGAGGCTAAAAGGCTCCTATGTCAGCATAGTGCCGCGACATTTAAAAATAAATGCCGCAACTGGCCACAACGGTGATATTCAGATAGGACCCAATTATTCTGATAAGGCCCAAGGTATGCACTGCACGAACTTAGGGCTCTTTCAAATTTCAAACGTTTGCACCCTTACCACAAAAAAGATAAACACGTGTTAAACGCGAATGCTACCAAAAATAATACACACTTGTTTTAGACAAGTTGGTGCTAAAACAAGTGCGTATTATTTTTGGTAGCATTTGTGTTGAACACGTGTTTATCTTTTTTGTCGTACGGCCCTTGATGTCGACGACAGCGACGACGACTCTTGACGCGTAATCTGTATGGAAAAAAAAACCGGCCAAGTGCGAGTCGTACTCGCGCACCGAGGGTTCCGTATCATTTTTGGACGTATAAAGTGAAAAAATCCGGACCGCATAACTAAGTTTGTTTGTGAAGGAATTTTGATGATTTTGATTTTGATTTTGAAAAAACTGTACTACTCAGGAACATCGTTTTATTTTTGGTGCTATATTTGGGTCAATTCCTATCAACTCTAATTATTTCAGATTTTTCGCCCCGCAAACTTCGGAAATAAGGGGGGGGGGAATGGTATTTTTTTGGACATTTTTCATCATATGTCGAAAACTGTGAGACATAAAATAAAATAAAAATATATTTTGAAATGTGCAGATCAAGCCCTTTCATATGATATGTCATTTGACCTAGTAACCCCACTTTGAAATTTCGGACCCCCACTCCGGCCCCTTTTGTAATGAAAATAATAATAAATTGACATTTTTCATTTGCAATAAAGTTGAACAAGCATTCTTTATAACTGTTCCAAATTTCAAGTCGATAGCATAAGTAGTTGCTGAAATAAGCAGGTGTGACAGACAGACAGACGAAGTCGCACCATAAGGGTTCCTTTTTTACCATTTTGGTACGGAACCCTAATAACCGTCCGTGCGCAGTACGACACTCGCACGGCAGCATTCCGACACCAAGCTTCTACATAAATTAAAGAGCCCTAAGTTAAGTAACCTCGGCTTTATTAAGTTCGAAAAAAAATTTTTGGCCCAATGCTATATTCTGTTGATGTTTTTATAATGTAACTAAGCAAAACTAGCTAATTTTAAAGCATATCTTCAGACGTCATCGTACACGGTGGAGGCGGGCGCGGTGAAGTTCGGCGACAGCGCGCACGCGCACGCGTCGCTGAAGCTCAGCCGGCGCGCGCGCGACCTCACGCTCTCGCTGCAGATCCGGACCTACGCGCACGACGGACTCATACTACTGGCTCCGGTAATCTACGCTTTATCGCTTTCAATACTAAATCTTATTTGCTATCAAATCGGCCCGTAAACTTAGGGCGGGTTGCTTCAAACCATCTGTATTCGTAAGTCAGTACGTAATCGTTAAGTCAGTATGAAATTGTCGTACAAGCCGCCATATTTGACGGTTACAGATACGTAACTGTAAGTTGAAACAACATGGCCTTAGAGTTGATCGTTTCCGAGTTAGGCGCCTTCCTCACCGGGTCGGTGCGTTTTCGTTTCGGTACAGATTCTTTACCGATCGCATACGAGCGAGCGAGACAGCGCATACGGGCGAGTAAGATACATCTACGTGCCTTAGGATTTTTTTAAGTTTTTTGGGTTTTTTCCGCCTGTCAACCAAATCTGCTCATTGTAAGAATTTCACTCCATTTTAGGCACTCAATTAATATTTTTCTGATAACTGCCAGCAAAAAATTGAAAAACAAACCGTCCCAAAAATACCCGCAAATGTGGAAATATAGTATCGTAAATATCATGTTATGATAAATTCAAGATCTATGGGCAACTGTATTGTCACCTTCCTTACTTCCTGCCTTCCTTCCCTTAAAAAGTGCTATCATTCGGAAACAGCCCAGTATCGACCCCAAGTTTACGGGTCCGAATTTGTTGCAAATGAGCTATTAGAAAACTAGTTAATGTCGTCGATATGAAGTTAATGTTGTATCCTGGTCATTAGAAAACTTATAGTCAGTTGCAGAAAAGGTCATTAAGTTTTAAAGGAGATTAACGATAGAAATTGTATGGTTAAAGACTCTTTTAAAATTTAATTATTTTTATGCAACCGACTACCATTTGAAGTTGAATGTCGTTTCCACCAGGGTCCCAAACTGAAACCGAAACACTTCATGGCTCTGATGCTGCGCGAGGGCAAGCTGCGCCTCGTGGTGCGCGGGCGCAAGCGGAAGGAGCTCACGCTCGCCGCCACCGTCAGCGACGGCAGCTGGAGACAGGTCAGTGCTGGCTTACAGTAGGGTCAGTAGGTCATGTTGTATATTATGTTATAGAGTTGGCAACATTGCCCTGAACGCCATGTTAAGTTATAGCTGGGTAATGTTTGTTATAAGAAATTAAACTGTTTCTCATCAAATTATTTTGAGTGTATTAATTAATTACATCTCAGGATTTAAATATAACATTGGCGACGAGGATGGGATACAATTTTTGCTGAACTGGCCTCAAAAAGTATTTAATTTTTTAATCTGTGGATTTCAAGTAGGGACTGAAAGCGGTTACGGTTAAAGGTTAAAGTACCTCAAAAATATATCGGTACCGGTTTAAAATAAAGGTTGAGCTATACCGATGCCTTTATAAATACAGGTTGCGGTTTACCGTTATTTAACCTTTATACGATTTCGGTGCCGTTAAGGGCGTTTGTGCACTTATTTTTCTAACGTTTTTTTGTCGAACTTGTGTGTACATTTTTTTAGTGTAATCTTTTACTTATCTCTTTATACCGGTATACAAAACAGTACCGAAATATTTCTGTAGCCCTTATTTAACGGTAGGATGACGTCATGCATAAGCATAGCATAATCGGCCTATAATGTTCCCACAGCTGGGACACAAGCCTCCTCTGTCTGTGAGAGGGAGTGGGCCGTAGTCCACCACGCGGGCCCGTGCGGGTTGGTGGACGTCGCATGTCTTCGAATTTTTGGTTCTAGGACATGCCGGTTTCCTCACGATGTTTTCCTTCACCGTTAAAGCAAGTGATAATTAATTTCTAATACGCACACGACTTCGAAAAGTCAGCGGTGCGTGCCTCGGGATCGAACTCGAACCATTCGCCGTGGGAGGCACATGGTTAAACCGCTAGGCTATCACGACGTCATACCGAATTTTAATGGTACTTTAATTTTTGGGTAATTATGTTCCTGATTTCAATTACCTACTCTATTTGCAATATGTATGCATTTTGTATGAAATTTCGTATCCCGAGCTGACATAGTTGTATAACAGTTCGGGATTATAGTTGGTAACGTAGCTGTGGTCGCAGGTGACGGTGCGCGTGACGCGCAAGCGCGTGGTGCTGGCGGCGGGCGGCGCGGCGGCGGCTGCGCGCGCGCCGCCCGCCGCGCGCGCCGCCCGCCTGTACGTGGGCGGCCTGCCCGCGCCGCCCGCGCTGCCCGACCTGCCCAACGCGGTCAGTTGTTGCATATTACCCGTACACAAGCTAATCACTATTCTTTGAACAAAACTCCCTCGTGAGTTGTATCTTGTATATCTATGAC
This sequence comes from Thalpophila matura, assembly GCA_948465475.1. NCBI lineage: Eukaryota > Metazoa > Arthropoda > Insecta > Lepidoptera > Noctuidae > Thalpophila > Thalpophila matura. Next base: position 1,049,453 of record OX419178.1, read on the forward strand.
TTACGAGTAAGTTTCCTACAAAAAGAGATACGGTAATGAAAGATGAAATCACAATGCACCAGTGGAGAAGGGTCTCTTCAATACGATTCCTACCGGCCTACAGGCAGTATTGCCTACTATTGTCAAATATTTATATGTAGGTAATTACTTAATTAGCTTTCGGGGGACTGTCAACGAAAGATAACTCTAACATCTTTTGGTCCTTCGAGCCGGATTTGAACCAGCGACCTATGAATATAATTTTATTACTTGATTAAATACTCCAGGGCCCCAATTCTGCTATTGCAATTGTGTATGAGTGGTGTCATAATGACACCATAACGGTCAAATCCTAAGCGCTCATTGGCTTAGAGTAAGAGTATCTGTTTCGTCATTGGTCAAAACGATGTCATTGAGAGACCATTCTGACACGATTATCACAATTGCATTAGCAGACTTGGGCCCCAGTTTGACTATACCTACTGTGCATATCGTGAGGACACAAATAAAAGAAAACCCGGCACCATTTTAAATGTTATGTTCAGATAAAGCGTGTACCTGGTTTCCGCGGCTGCATCCGGCGGGTGACAGTGAACGGGCGCGCGGAGGACTTGGTGCGGGATGCGCAGGCGCACCACGGCGTCGGACAATGCTTCCCCAACGTTGAACAAGCGGCGTACTTCGGAGGTGAGTGACGTGTAATGTAGCTATGAAGGTTTTACCTGGTAACACCGTTAGTCTTACCAGGTAAAACGTGTTTGAGGAAGTTGATAGCGTTTACCTAATTTTTGCCTGTAAAATTGTTGATCCTTTGTAGTACAAGGGTATTGGAGTAGCTGATGTGATGGCAATAGCACTATTTACGGGTGTAGCCAGGGTATGATATCGGGGAATTTCAAGAAAATAATAACAGAAATATACGAAATGGTATTTATATTATTGTGAAAAAAAAAAAGTTATTGTATATTTCCGGAGAGGGGGGGATTGTTATAGTGACATTGGCATAGCCAGGGAGGACATAGCCCCCCAAATGTACCCCCTGGCTATGCCCATGACACTATCTCATCTAATGTTGCCAGCCATACCTAGATATTTCACGGACGATTTGATATTGGATTTTTTTTGTACTTCACTTGCGTCTCTATTTCTTTAAAGTCAAAATCTGTTATAACGACATCGAAGCAACTATTCATATTTGGTTGTAAAAACCGATAGTCGTAACAACCGCCGATATTTTTGAGGGTACAGTCAGCGAGGACCTACGATTTTGGTTAATATAACCTGTCTGTTGTTCTAAATCAGGGCTGTCCAAACCAGATACGATCGGGGGCCACTATGAATCACTAAATAGATTGGAGGGCCGCTGAAACATGTTTTATGTAGTTTTAATTTTTTAATTAATTGATGCCATAAAAATATAATAATTTTATGGGATTTTTTCGTATTTGGGTCATTCTCAGGTGTCCCATTATTTGGTTGATTTCGGTGGCACGTTATTTTCTGTCAATTAGGACATTTTAACAGGAAATATCGAATCTAGATTTAACTTAAAGAGTATTGGTAGCAGAGGGTACAGATATTTCCTTTGAAATGACCAGTTAATTAAAAAAAATGTTTCACCGACATAAACTAAACAATGAGAGGCCTGAGAATGACTGATTTGTGGTAGATCAAAATCACGTTGCGAGCCGCACAAATATAAGCCGCGGGCCGTGCATTGGACACGGCCAGCCCTGTTCTAAATGATGTTGTAACTGTACGTCCCCCCCCAGGCGATGCGCACGCGACGTGGTCGAGCTCGTGGCTGGTGGCGCCGGACGGCTCGGAGAGCGCCGCCGAGCTGCGGCTGCAATTCCGCACCAGCGAGCCCAACGGCGTGCTGCTGGCGGCCCAAGGGCTGCTGCTCGAAGTCAAAGATGGCACTGTAAGTCGCCTTTCAAAAAGTCAAAGTTGAATTTAATTTGGATAACTTATTTTTTGTTTTCTTTTTATATCTAGATGAGTTCTCTAAAATCAGGTCTATGTGAATTAAACTTAATAGTGGCTGTGACAACTATAATTTCTTATTTTTATTTTATAACTAGCTTTCGCACGCGGCTTCGCCCGCGTCGACGTCGGAAATTATCCCATGGGAACGTACCTCAGGAGTAAACTTTAACTACCATTATATCACTCTCCGGTTCATAACAGTACCTACAACAACATGACAGTATAAACAGACACTTCAATTTTATTTATTTGTATAGAAGATTTCAATCTTATTACCCCCGCAGAAGAGCTGTTTTACCCCCGAGGGGGTGAATAGTTTTTTATTTTTCTATTTTGAGTGACATAAACACACGCGATTACAGCAATACCGCAAATTCATCACCACTAACCGATCCCGCGTCGAGCGCGGCAACCGTTACACAAAAATAATCCTTATATACTATATTCAACTGGCTTTGAGACAAAACCTAAAGAATAGAAGTCTAACCCTACTAAATTCAAAATCACACGATGCACCGTTATTTGTTGATATTTTGGTTCATTTTACCTTGTCAGTATAATAGCAACATCAAGCTGCCATTATTATACTGTTAAGTTAAGATGACCCATGAAAATCAATAGTTTACAGTGCAAGGCGCGATTTTGTATTCGGTCGGGTTAGATCTTCATTGTTTATGTTTTATCTCAAGGGAAGCTGAATACAGTATAGGATGATTCAGTATTCACGCGCTACGGCGTTTGGTGTTTCTATACCGATTTCTATGATTCTTTTTTTATTGAATAGGTAATAATGTTAACTTTTTTAAATTAGGGATGAGTCAGAGTATTATAAACGTGAGAGTAAACAAATACAATCAGAAAGCTCCGAACTGCTAAGCTATCGGGAGTTACACGTGTTATTGTGAGTCAACCATAAAATATAGACATAATTATGCTGTTGTGGGATATTTTTTAGATAATTTTATGTAGAACATTTCCGTCATACATGATTTCTATGTAGCTTTAACCATTAAGGCTGCACACGCGACGGAAGCTTAAAAAATGGAGTAACTTCTCCCGTTTTCCCTTCACTGCTCTGCTCCTATTGATTGTAGCGTGATGAAAAGTATAGTATAACCTGCCCAGGAGTATGAAGAATAATTGTACCAAGTTTCGTTAAAATCCGTCGAGTAGTTTTTGTTTCTTTAAGGAACATACAGACAGACAGACAGACAGACAAAAATTTTACTGGTTGCATTTTTGCCATCAGTATCGATCACTAATCACCCCCTGATGGTTATTTTGAAAATATATTTCATGTACAGAATTGACCTCTACATATTTATTATAAGTATAGATGAATTATAGGTACTCTATACCTGAAACTAAGGCATGAAAAAAAATATTATAGGGCATCCCTTCATGTGGGGGTTTCGTTAAATAGGCCTTGAAAATAGCATGACAGTTTCTAAGTGACATTTGTATTTGGGTGGATTGGATATTTGGTGACATAATATGCGGTACGTAAAGTGTCTCGGGGCCTCTAACATACGAATATTTTGAAAAAAAAAATAAGGCGGTAGAACTTACAAAACACTTCCAAAGAAAGTTGGTTTGATTACGATATGTTGTGTAGTTTTTGAAATATTCGGTTTTGAATTAACCAACCGCTAAAGTTCTATTTGCGGTCGTGTTTTTTAATTACATACTTAATATTGGGACTTTTCGCGCACAAACAATCAAAATATCAGATTTTGAGTCTTCTCGTGACCACGGTCAATGCAACTTGATCTTGAACTTGATATTTTGATAATGTTTGTGCGCGAAAAGTCCCTAGCGTACGTCCCTAAGTACTATTTGCGGTCGTAACTGAAATACCCCATAGTTTGTCGTGTTTACTATAGGTACCTAAATAGAAGACTCTAATATTGGAAAAGATTCTTTTGACATTTGGAAACAGGTAGATTTTACTGGATATGTTTAAATTGACGTTCCAAGGAGTTCCCTATAAAGCAAAAGGTCCCAACCTTTTTTGCCCAGCGACCACCACTACTTTTCCGCTCCTCAAAGTTCAAAATAAAAATTCCGCTCGTGTGTCCAGGTGGTGCTGTCCCGGCAGACAGCAGGGTCGGAGCGGTCAACAGTAGCGTGGCGCGGCGCGGCGGGCGGCGCCTGCGACGGCGCCTGGCACAGCGTGCGCGCGCGCCTGCGCCCGCTCGCGCTGCAGCTGGACGCGGCCGGCCTGCTGCGCGCCGCGCCGCCCGCCGCGCTGCTGCACGACGACGCGCCCGCGCCGCCCGCGCCGCTCTACGTCGGCGGCCTGCCCGGTATGTACTGCAGTCTGCAGCGCTGCAGCTGACGCGGCCGGCCTGCTGCGCGCCGCGCCGCCCGCCGCGCTGCTGCACGACGACGCGCCCGCGCCGCCCGCGCCGCTCTACGTCGGCGGCCTGCCCGGTATGTACTGCAGTCTGCAGCGCTGCAGCTGACGCGGCCGGCCTGCTGCGCGCCGCGCCGCCCGCCGCGCTGCTGCACGACGACGCGCCCGCGCCGCCCGCGCCGCTCTACGTCGGCGGCCTGCCCGGTATGTACTGCAGTCTGCAGCGCTGCAGCTGACGCGGCCGGCCTGCTGCGCGCCGCGCCGCCCGCCGCGCTGCTGCACGACGACGCGCCCGCGCCGCCCGCGCCGCTCTACGTCGGCGGCCTGCCCGGTATGTACTGCAGTCTGCAGCGCTGCAGCTGACGCGGCCGGCCTGCTGCGCGCCGCTCTACATTGACTTACCACAGTATAAGCTATTTTTACAAGTTATCCGGCTCGAAGGACCAATTTGTTGGCCGTGTGAGGAAGTCAACAAATAAAAGATAAAGTTGATGAATATAAAAACTATATTTTGGATGAAATGATACCGCGGAGCACGTTCGGTAGAGCCCGTGTCTTTACCCGATGCGGTTGGATCGCGAACTGGCTTATGACGCGGGTCAACCACGTGCTACAAACGAATTGCTGACGGTGCTTATATTGTACGGTTGCACCGTACAGGTCATGACAATTTATGTTCAAATTCAAAAATCATTTATTCAAAGTGAAATAACCATTTTTTTAACGTCAACGTAAGATAGCCCCCATAAACACCCGCCCTTGAGAGAATAACAACACCCAATTCTTGGCATACAACCTACAGACAGACCCCCGTAAAATAAAATTATTCTTGGCGCACCTCTAGCCCTCGATAAAACATCTTCGAAATCTCATGTCTCTATATTACAATCATCATGAAAGATGCACCAACTCCTTCGAAAATACAAGAGTGTAAACTGAAAATAATAATATAAAGATCTAATATTTTCTTCCAGAAGGTGTAATGGAGTCTACAGAGGGGGGCAAGAATTTCAACGGCTGCATCCGTGACGTCACAGTGGGCGGCCAGAAGCGAGACTGGACGGAGATGGAGTCGCTCCACAATGTGCTGCTCGACTCCTGCCCCATACCGCAGTAGACTTTAAGCGGCAAGCTATAAGGTTCAAATTCTATTACGGACGAATGTTAGAACGATAGTAGTCGTTGTTAGTGCCATGCTTAAGCCTTCTAACGTAACTTATGAACTGTATACAATTGCGTTATGAAACCCATGAACTTATATTAAGGCTCCTACACACAAGCGAACGGCCATGCCGCCGGCATATGCAAGCCGGCACACCCCGGCGGCCATGCCGGCGGCTCGTGTGTGCGGCAAGCCTAAAGATTATCTGCCTAAGGCTCGAATACCCGCCCGCATTATTTGTAGGAGCCTTTACACTCCTAAAAGCTTAAGATAATCTTTATTTAAAATATTTGGCAGCGATATCAGCGTCTTTGTTTAGTTTGGGTATTAGCCAGTACCTATGTATGATTCCATCTTTACATTGGCTAATCTTCAGTTTACCTTAGTGATTTGCCCCCTTACTTATATACGCCTCTTAACTTTAATCACTGATTAAATATACAACCATCCTTGTCATTTGTATGACAATGAATAAATATTATAATTGACTTAAGAGCTGTTTAATTTAATCATCGTCTATAAGGAAGGGGTTGATCTTCACGTGGATTACCTATTGCCTATATTTGGCCTCCAATTTCTTCCTACAATATTCTTATTTAAATAATTCAGCACCTTTAGTATCTGCGAGTAATTTCATAGCTTCTTTTCTCATTGATACCAACGTTTGTTAACGCTGCCATGTATTTTTGAACAGACAGTCTGTAAAGTGCCTTATATTGTGTAAGTTTTACCAAATAGTGCCATTATATATCTGTATCCAGTAATTAAGACAAAGGCTGATTCATATTGGCAGGCGCGGATACAGAATTTTGTTCAAGGGGGGGCAATTTTTGTGTGATTTTATCTATGATTCAAGGGGGGGAGTAATTGCACCCATTGCTACCCCTGTATCCGCGCATATTGGTGGTTTCTTACAATATATTCAAGATAATCTGCTGTTAATCCTCGCACAAGGGATTTTGATTGGCTGTTGTTATTAAGTTAAATTAATCACAACTGCTTACTTTAGACTGTGTAAAGTTTCACGGTTTTAAACTATAAGTACTTAAATTGTTACATACGGCACAGATAATATAATACTATACGTACAGATGCCTCATCTCATACAAAGAAATGTGACCGATTTAGCGCGGGCTATCTTCGGGCTATACATTTTTCCGTGCTTAAAGCATTTTTCAAAATTTGAACAAATATTTTTCATGATGTATTTTTTCATGTTCTCAATTTTACACAAACTTCAATAACAAATCGATACATATAACGCCATCTATTATGAGTTATTTCAACAAATGTTACTTTGTTCCTGATGAGACCCCGTGCTTACGGGATATCTTCAGAGCACTCAATTCACCCCGTGATCATGAAGACTTAATATCGTACCTACTTATCAAAATGTTCCCTTGACACTGAGGCTTTTATGAGGCTATGTAAATAATATGATAAGTTAGATACATCACTCTAGCGACAAATACTCGTTGTAAATAGAGTACTTTATGTTTCCACCAGTATTCTTATGATAATTGTACATACTTTAGATTATTTTCTTTACTTTGTTGTTAGTAAATATAGATTGTGTTCGACCAACAGTTCCTTGTAATTCTCTGCCCTTTACCGACCTTAGAGGAATAATGGCCAAGCCGACAAGATAATAGTCCGATGCATTGAAAAGGGCCGTTAAACATGAATTTTTATACAGGGTGGCAGGTTAGACAGTGGAAATATTTTAAGGAGTCATTGTACTCATCATTATGAACAACTTTTACTATGGGACTAACCCTGAAATCGCGAAAAAAAAAATCTGCTGTTCCATACATTTATGTTCACATAACTCAACAAAATGTATGGAACAGCCGATTTTATTTTCGCGATTTCAGGGTTGGCCCCATAGTAAAAGTTGTTCATAATTATGAGTACATTTGACCCCTGTAAATATTTCCACTGTCTAACCTGCCACCCTGTATACTTAGTAAAAGATATGTAGATATAATATGTTAAACGACCGTTTTCAATTTATCGGACTTGTCGGTAAACTTGGCCCTTAGTAACATAGAGGGAGCGAAAAAAAGATAACATATTTTTTTTTCTTACGGTACATCCTATGCGATAGAAAGAGTGCTCTATAGATTTTCTCTTGCTTTATTTTCAATTGTAGTCATAGCCGTATAATAGCCGTTCGAACCACGCTCCACCCGTAAAGTGAGAGAGAGAGAGCCGAATAAAGGGAAATTGGTAACCGGCTGTGGGAACACATTCCCTCTATGTTATTATTCCTCTAAGTTACCGACCAGGGCCACGATACACCATGCTGAACTTACGCCTGTAATATTGCTCCAGTTACTTACAAGTATGACCAGCCCCGGATCTTGAATTATTTCGAGGTGGGGCAAAAACTGAAAAAAGCCGCCCCCGCCCGACATTTTTTTTATCATCATCATAATTTCAGCCATAACACGCCCAGTGATGCTGATTAGTCCGGTCAAATTAGACCAAAATATAAGAGTAAAATTACCTAAATTCCCACCAAGCTGAAAATCGGTAAGATTGTTTAAAATATCATTAAAAACAAAATTTGAAAGTTCCCCATCTTTCCCCTGTAAGGAAAAAAAAATATTCAAGGTCAAAGGTAAAAAAAATGAGTTTTTCGCGATTTTCAGCAAAACGGTAAGTTTATCATAAAAATACCTTAGACAAAAATTGTAGATCATAAAATTATCTACAAAAAATTCATTAATACTTTTTTTCTACGAGCCACCGTTTTTGAGATATAACGATTCAAAAAGTTGTAAAAGTTGTAATCGTCATAATATGCATGAGTACGCCACGTATACAGGATAAAATTAAAACCAGTGCGGATATTTTAGGAGGTGAAAGTACTTATGAATATGATCAACTTTTATTATGGGACCGACACTGAAATATGAAAAAAAAAATCAGCTGTTCCCTACAAAAATGCACTACAACACGATCAAAATGTATGGAATAGCTGATTTTTTTTTTCATATTTCTGTGTCGGTCCCATAATAAAAGTTGATCATATCATGATTACTTTCATCTCCTAAAATATCCGCACTGGTTTTAATTTTATCCTGTATATTTATATTTATTATATTAAATTCCTCCAACCTCAGTTGCTGCTCATCAACATCTTTTTAGGGTATATTACCAAGTTCAAGTGTGGCTTGGTTATCAGCAAGACCCTACAGACTGGGGTTGGAAGTTGGTCAACAATTCATTAGAACCAGTGCACACTTTACTTCCACCTGCGCCGGAAAAACTGCTGAACTCGATTTTTTGCAACTGCAAAAAGGGTTGCAGTGCTAATATGTGGTTGCAAAAAAGTCGGACTGTTCTGTTCTCCGGTATGTACACATTGTCAAGGGCGGTTGTGCTCTAATATTGAATCACCAACAGTAGAGGATCCGTTTGATTCCAACGAGGCAACATGCGATACATCGCTATTAACGCAGTTTACATGCGCTCAGGATGAAGATGAAGAAGAACAAAAAGAACAAGAACAAGACGAACAAGAACAAAAAGATCAAGGAGAAGAACAAGAAGAAGAATTTGAAAGTTGAACGACTCGGACGATTAAATTTCACTACTTTTTTTTTAACTTAAATTGCTTTTATCTTTTCAATCTCTGCTAATATCCATTATTTTTCAATAGTTTCAAATTAAACAGGATCAAAACTGACCCGTGAAATAGGCCTACTGGGGAAACCACGTTAAAAAAAACGCGCTAAGTATACTACCTCATAGGTGGCGAGGAAACGTGTGCATATTATGACGATTATAACTTTTACAACTTTTTGAATCGTTATATCTCAAAAACGGTGGCTCGTAGAAAAAAAGTAATAATGAATTTTTTGTAGATAATTTTATGATCTACAAATTTTGTCTGAGGTATTTTTATGATAAACTTACCGTTTTGCTGAAAATCGCGAAAAACTCATTTTTTTTACCTTTGACCTTGAATATTTTTTTTTCCTTACAGGGGAAAGATGGGGAACTTTCAAATTTTGTTTTTAATGATATTTTAAACAATCTTACCGATTTTCAGCTTGGTGGGAATTTATGTAACTTCGAATGTCTAAATTGACCGGACTTATGGACATAGGCCTCCCCCAAAGAACGCCACAACAACCGGTCTAGCGGTTGCACGCTTGCTACCAAGCTTAAATTTGCCGCCCTCTGAATTTGCCGCCCGGGACACGGGCCCCGGCTAGCCCCTCCCTAGATCCGGGGGTAGTATGACACATCTCGCGGTCTGACGTAACGCTGAATTGCGGTTGGGCATTTTGTATAGCATTTACAACGCGTATTTTCGGCATAGTGTGTCGTGGCAATCGAATATCAAATACCTAATTCGGTGTATCGAATCCCAAGAAAAAAAATCACAATTTTAGAAATGATTTTGTTTATTATTATTGAATATACCTAAAGATGCATTTAAATATAGTCATTAGAATAGAATTACAATAGAATAGCCAGTTTTGTATGTGCAGTAAACAAGTCCAGGGCGACCTCCCTGAGGATTAGAGGTCGTAGCCGATTTACACGACCCCGCTCCAACACCGCTCCCACTCAACACCGCCTCAAACCAAGATGTCAACTATCGAGTGGTACGATGGCGGTAAGCTAGCTTACAGCGAGCTGTCTGCTAATTTGTGTTGTCAATGTAAAGTATGTCTACAGAGGACGCCCAGAATCTCACGTTTTAATGAAAATTATTTTGCCGGGTGGGAGCGGTGCTGTTTATGTCGGCTACGAACTTTACACTGCTCGACCGACAACCGAGCAAAACGGTTAACTTTGGAGTTTGTTCTAACAAACGCTGAAGAGTGTTCTTCGGTTTTCAAAACCGCGATTTTGCGGCGGACCAACAGCGAGCTTTACTGGGAAGTCACAAGTCGATCACTTGATTTATTTTAGGACAATGGACACTTTTATAATTTACCGCAGCACATCACGGTTTTCAATGACTCGGTTTTGGTCAGCTTCTGATTAGGACAGATTCGCTTTATGACAAGTAGGTACCTACAATGAAGTTTACAATAATTCAAACACATTTAGCATGTAAGTTCCCAATGTAGAATTTTTCTGTCGGTTTATCTGTGTTAGAACACGCATCGAATCAAAACTACTGAATTGATTTTGAGGAATTCATAGGCCGTATCTTGAGGTAACATTTAGTTTTTATTTCATTAAAATCAGTACCTTCATCAAAACTACAATAAAAAGTCTCACTTTAGTATTTGTTTGTTGAAAAAGTATGTCAAGTTGGCCCAGTGGTGCGTGTTTCGTACGGCTGCAGGAAGTAAGTATGATTTAGTAACAACTACCAGGATACTATAATTTTGTAGGAAGTCATCTTGACGACGCGGTCTGTACAACAGTTCTAAACATTCAGACACCAATTTCACTTTTTGTGCAAGAATGAAAGGAACTAGGCAGTTAGACACAGGTGGTTTACCAGAATTTGTTTTGCTTCTACAAACTACCCACAACACAAAATAAGAGAAAAGTATTAGGTAGGAAATCAGAAACAGGAGGAAGATTTATTAAGCATCTACAATCAAGCAAAATATGAGAAAAGTACTAGGCAATCATAAACAGGAGGGAAATTTATTATTTTGCATACTGCAAACTATCCATTATGAGAAGGGTACTAGGCGATCAGAAATAGGAGGTGTCTTACTAAAATTTATTTTATCATCTACCTACACAAAATAAGAGAAAAGTACTAGGCAATCAGTAACAGGAGGAAGATAATTTTGCATACCGCAAACGACAAATAAAACATAACATAATATGAGAAGGGTACTAGGCGATCAGAAACAGGAGGTGGCGTACTAAGATTTATTTTGCATCTACAAATACACAAAATAACAGGTAAAGTACTAGGCAATCAGAAACAGGAGGAAGATTTATTTTGCATACTGCAAACTAACATAATATTATGAGAAGGGTACTAGGCGATCAGAAATAGGAGGTGGTGTACTAAGATTTATTATGATCAACAAACAAGCTTACAAAATATGAGAGAAGTACTAGGCAATCAGAAGCAGAAGGAATATTTATTAAGCATCTAACAACTAACAAAATATGAGCAAGGTACCAGGCGTTCAGAAATAGGTAGGAGGTGGTGGCGTACTAAGATTTATTATGAATCAATAAACAAAATATGAGAGTAGTACTAGGCAATCAGAAACAGGAGGTAGTTTACTAAGTTTTATCTTACATACACATAATGGATACCTACTTAAAGAAAGTTAAAAGTACCTATTCAACATTTTGAAGGGTGGTATCTGGAGGTGGAATGGTGGTATTTGTCATTTTCGTCTATGATGTAAAAATAATGAACTTTGAAAATATTTTTCACTTGAATGTACAAATTCTGACAAAGCGATTCTGTCCTACAATAGAACCAAGATAATTGTGACCTAGGACCAAAACGTAACTTTTTTTTTTAACAAAGATATAAATGAAAAATATGTTTTCGAGCACTTATTATTTTATGTTCAAGCATATAACAACGTAGTTTTGTAAATAAATAGGGATCAGCTTTAATAGTTAAAAAGAGCGATTCTTTGTCACAAATATAATTTATTGAATAAACAAGTGTTCAGTAGATATAATTGTATATAAATAGTTTGGTCCATGTATATAAATACGTATTTATTGTAACAGCTTTTCAGAGGAAGAAATAAAAGTCGACTGTGGCAATAAAAAACATTTATTTCTTTTTTTTCAAATCGTACATCAATCGGCACAGTTTACCAAAAAAATGAATATTTTATACTAAACTGAGATGATGCATAGTTTTAGTATTAAAGTCACATTTTTAGTAAGATGTCATCGATCTACTACACGGCTAACTTTCGCAACACAAAGAGGAATCAAATACATACGTTAAATGTTAAAAAGTCGTATAAAAGTCAGCCGTCTAGTAGATTTTACCCCGAATTGAACTCCCGACAATACCCTTCGCGTGCCATCACCTAGCGAATTATTTGCAGTCGATTATTTTTTTGCAAAAAACAGCTTGGAACTAAATATAATAGTTGACTTTAGTTTTTATAATACTCGACTGCAAATAACGCAGCTGCAACACTGGGCAACTCATTGCCATTTACAATATTATTTTATATTCTGTCGACACAGTAATTATTATGAAATGTCCAATAAATCTATGATTGTCAGTGTTGCCATTAACACGTAGAACGTTTCCACATTTCAAATATTTTAGTAACTTCATAAATATCTATTGTATTTAGATGACGTAATTAAACTTTTCGACATGGCAACACTGGTGACCACAGTTCTACATAAATACAGCAATGATATTGTCCAGCTTTAAACTGTTACACTTAAAATAGTCTGAATACTAAATTCTAATAAAAGAAAGACACTGCATTCATTTTATTATAGACTAACTATACCTAAACGGATTTTTTATTATAATATTTACGGTTATTATGGACATTTTGACAATAAATTGACTGCATACACATATTTATAATGCTAGTTATACGTGCATATAACTGAAATGATAGTAAAATCTTTGGACTAACAAACCACATAAAAATATAAAAAGTCTAAAAAATTGGGAAATATTGAAATAATATAATTATTGCAAATTTTTGACAAACATAAAATACTATTCTACACTCCTTCGTTTAATATTACTACATCATATTTTTACAATGTTACTGTATCTATTTTGATTGGATTTTTTTAAATAGTTTACATATTTTTTACACTATTATGGCCGAAACAAAAATGGCTTACAACGAATTATTATGTTTTAAAGAAAATTAAATAGTTGTTTAGTACACACGTTTGTCATAGCAGTGAGCTTGCGAATTATCTATGACAAGGGGTACTAATGTAAATTAATAAAATCAAATGACAGAAAATATTTAAAATAATACCTGAAATCAATTAAATGTGGAATAATCAGTTTTTGTATTAATTTTGAGCAAATTCAACTATACACTATTTGCCCGCTAAAACTGAACATTTTATTTTATCATAAATCCAGAGTTCGAAATTAAAATATTACCTCAATTTAGTAACTACTTTACAATAAATTATATCCAGCAATTACCGGTCAATGCGGAAAAGGTCATAAGCATTGAGATTAATAATGCAAGACTGGAAATCAAAAATGGAATACGTATTTAGCCTATCAAATTCGCACATTGACCAATCAGTCGGTAAAAGCTGGTGTTTTTTTTTAATCAAAGCGAAATCTAAAACTAACCCTTTATTGAAGACGATTAGTATTTTTTTTTCTATTATTATGAGCTCAAGCGACTAATGAGACAATTAATGATCTATCTGACGGTCGAGAGGTTATACTTCAGTAATAATAACCGATATAAGGACAATACAATTACAATGGGGGGACAGGCAGAGTGGATATTAGCCACACTGACGGGTGCGGGTAAATGCGACGCAAACAATGTATAACTGTTATCTATATATTCATATATTGACTACTTTCGCCGATACTCCCAGCGGCTGTCACCTGAAACGGGAATTAGATTTATTAAAAGTTGGTTCAACATTTTAGGCTAGTCCTCAGATCATAGAAACAAGGAGATATGCCATCATAGCAAATTAGTACGGGAACAACTGTCGCCACTTTTAGTACATTTTTCAACACAATTACAAGCGCCCCTCGTGAATATAAAGATCTCCCACACATTAAAAATTCCGCACACCCTCAATCTAACACTGTTAGTCGTCACTCAACACTAGCACTAAACTAAAACACTGTATTTATATCATCGATCGTGTTCGGTTCGTCGCCAGCGTGTACTTTGTACTACACCCAATGTGGGCAAATTAAAGCATCAAGCTCAATAGCGCCTTGGCACATCTCTTGTTTCTATGATCTGAGAGCTAGTCTAATGCTCAAGCAACTGCTTTTTCTAAGGGTTGTATTACTGAACCTAACTCAAGACTCAAGTAGTCTGTAATACGATCCTGAAACTAAAAGATTTCATAAATTTATCTCCATTCAAATTTAATTTTTAATCGAGATTGGAGCTACATCGTTTTAGAATGAGGGCTCTTTCACTTAAGACATAATACAATTTTGGTGTCGTACTACACACGGATGGTTGTTTTCTTCCATACAGTTGACGCGTCGAGAGCGCGGTGCGATGACGATGCTGCACGACAGTAGGAAGGCGCTCTCTACACATCTATTGTAGGAAAAAAACCGCTCATGCGCAGTACGACACCTGAGGCCCTAGCCAAGTTGCTTTTCTGTTAGCGTTCACGCCAAACGATAAGCACAAAATGTATGGCAATGACATTACCTGTGGAAAAGTCACGTGACTCACAAATGTCACTTCCATGCATTTTACCCGTAGCGTTTGGCGTAAACGCTAACAGAAAAGTAACTTGGCTAGGGGGGCTGGACGGCTGTCGCACCGCAGAATTCGACACCAAACGTCTAAAGAGCCCCAGGGTGGATGTTCTCGATCATTTAGCAAATAGGTCTATGAGACGAGAGTTGGAGCACTTACGTGCCTACATGGAGAGTAGCCCCACGAGGTAGGCGACGAGCACCACCACCACCAGGCCGCCCAGCGCTAGGTGTGTGAGACGAGTGTTGTTTCACTTACGTGCCTACATGGAGAGGTATCCGCGCGCGGCGGAGAGCCTGCGGCCCACGAGGTAGGCGACGAGCACCACCACCACCAGGCCGCCCAGCGCTAGGTGTGTGAGACGAGTGTTGTTTCACTTACGTGCCTACATGGAGAGGTATCCGCGCGCGGCGGAGCGCCTGCGGCCCACGAGGTAGGCGACGAGCACCACCACCACCAGGCCGCCCAGCGCTAGGTGTGTGAGACGAGTGTTGTTTCACTTACGTGCCTACATGGAGAGGTATCCGCGCGCGGCGGAGCGCCTGCGGCCCACGAGGTAGGCGACGAGCACCACCACCACCAGGCCGCCCAGCGCTAGGTGTGTGAGACGAGTGTTGTTTCACTTACGTGCCTACATGGAGAGGTATCCGCGCGCGGCGGAGCGCCTGCGGCCCACGAGGTAGGCGACGAGCACCACCACCACCAGGCCGCCCAGCGCTAGGTGTGTGAGACGAGTGTTGTTTCACTTACGTGCCTACATGGAGAGGTATCCGCGCGCGGCGGAGCGCCTGCGGCCCACGAGGTAGGCGACGAGCACCAGCACCACCAGGCCGCCCAGCGCTAGGTGTGTGAGACGAGTGTTGTTTCACTTACGTGCCTACATGGAGAGGTATCCGCGCGCGGCGGAGCGCCTGCGGCCCACGAGGTAGGCGACGAGCACCACCACCACCAGGCCGCCCAGCGCGCAGCCCACGGCGATCGGCACCGCGTCCGGCACGTCGCCGCCGCCGCACTCGCGAGCTGACAAGAAAGGAACATTTGTTCAAATAACTCTTAATAGATGGCATTATTATGTATCAATTTGTTA
Organism: Thalpophila matura; assembly: GCA_948465475.1. Classification (NCBI taxonomy): domain Eukaryota; kingdom Metazoa; phylum Arthropoda; class Insecta; order Lepidoptera; family Noctuidae; genus Thalpophila; species Thalpophila matura. The sequence goes on from OX419178.1 coordinate 1,065,409, forward strand.
TTGAAGTTTGTGTCAAATTCATAGACCATGAAAAATATTTGTTTTAATTTTAACAAATCTTTTAGCAAAAAATATAGAGGGTAAAATTAAAACCAGTGCGGATATTTTAGGAAGTGAAAGTACTCATCAATATGATCAACTTTTATTATGGGACCAACACTGAAATATGAAAAAAAAAACAGCTGTTCCCTACAAAAATGCACTACAACACGATCAAAGTGTATGAAACAGCTGAGTTTTTTTTCATATTTCGGTGTCAGTCCCATAATAAAAGTTGAACCGTATTTTAACCGTACGTAGAAGTGTTTAGGTTGGATTTTAATTTTTGTCGAATTCGTTGCTTTATATAAACTCGCCGGCCGACCATCATAACATACGTCTGAGCTTATCTGGGTTTAGCGTCCGCTTAACATAGCTACAATCTTGTTAGTTTTTGGGTTATCTATCATACAATATTTAGATTATAAATGATGGACAATTTGCGCGCATAAAAAAGTAATTTTCCTATTATTTTCAGAAACGTAAAAGCAAAACAGATCTTGTTTCTACGTATAATTAAAAATGTCTGCTCAAGGTCTGAAGAGTAAATAAAGTTTGTATAAAAAGCGCAGCGATTGTGACCTGCGCACGCGCTGCCAGACGCGCGATAACATAAGTTGATAACGCGATATTGATAGCATCGGGAATGTATGTGATGCCTGTACCGTTATTCATTAATTTAACAGTTATGTCGTTATTTTGTGCAATTGTATTTAAATATGTTTTTAAATTAAATTATACGAACTAAGTATGCCGTTTCTTTTATGAGTCAGCGAAGTGACAAAAGGCTTGAACTGTATTGTTGAAAGACTGCCGATGCCGGTCCTAAAGTGAAAATCCGCTCTCATTACTCTCACTGCTGGGCTCACGCCTAATCTCTGAGGAAATGGACTGGACCAGGAACTACCACTACGCTTACCGGCAAACAACTTGAACATTGTCCTTGACTGCGCAATAGTCGATTTTGTGCAAAAACATACGCTGCAAATGTTCAAGTTGTTTTCCGGGTACTATAACTACGAAGCTTACCAGCACTGAAGCCTGTGTCGTTCGTGGTGCGGTAGGCCTCCTCTTGCAGCCGGGACAGCATGAGCACGGCCACCGCGCTGGGATCATGATCCCTACGACCTCCCCTCTACGACCTACATATCACTGAGAGGGGGGGGGGGGGCTTGACACCGCTGATCATGAAGTTACTTACCAGCACTGAAGCGTGTGCCGTTGGTGGTGCGTTAGGCCTCCTCCTGAAGCCGGGACAGCGTGAGCACGGCCACCACGCTGGGGTCATGACCCCTAGACCCCCCCCTCGGAGGGGGGGGGACTTGCCACCGCTGGTCATGAAGTTACTTACCAGCACTGAAGCCTGTGCCGTTGGTGGTGCGGTAGGCCTCCTCCTGAAGCCGGGACAGCGTGAGCACGGCCACCGCGCTGGCGGTCTCTGACGTCATGTTCAGCTGTGTGGCCGTTTTGCAGCGGTACGAGGTGGCCAGGGGGGTCTGCCACTCGGCCCCGTGGTACAGTTCCATGGGGTCCTTCGATGCTGGAACGAAGAAGTGGTTTTTAAGAGGTGTGCCTAACGAACTTATATACACTGCGATCAAGCTGAGATTAGGAACGTCTATGGTACCGATTCTGTTGTTTACGAACAGTCTTATTATGTCTCTTTCTAATAAAAAACACGAGAAAGGGATAGAAGATATTTAATCCCGTCAAATTAGTCCACTTTAATAGTTTTAATGTCAATTTAGTCGTAATCGCAAAAGGTCTCATCTATTTTCCCGTAAATGACAAGGACGTAGACTAATTTGACAGTTCTAAATATTTTGTCCTTTTTCAATATTTGTAAGAAAAAGATACAGTGTGATTAAAATTAGTTTAGCGCGATGTTCAACAGAATCAGCACCAATGACCTCGAATTGTCAACTATCACTTGAAAAGGCTTGCGAAGGAACTTAATTTGCGAATCAGTAACGTTTTTTAGTCACTTCTAGTTTTCTAGATTTACCAAATCTATTGTAATAGATTTTTTAATACAAAACCGCTCATTTTTCATTACGAAACGTCACAATAAGGTCAAGGTTATTCCATTTCTTTGATCGCATTTATTTTAACATTAGAAAAATAAAATAATTAATCAATTTCTGATCTGTATTTTATAGATATGCGAAGCATTCGCGTATCACGTTTCGGGACTACCCGAGTAGAACTTGGGTTATCGCCTCGTGCTTCAAGTTCCGGTTCATTCCGAACTTAAATAAGTTATAACATCTATGCCGCATATATTACATCATAGTAGATTATATTAATTTTGACCATAGATGGCGCTACTGCATACTCTTAGTGGCGCCATCTATGAGCAGATGGCTCCACTCATGGTCATGACAGACGGACAACAAAGTGATCCTATAAGGGTTCCGTTTTTCCCTAAGTAAAAGTAAAAGTAGAATATACTCACATCCATTGACGAAGTTCTCAGGCGCAAGGGTCAGGTTCAGGCTCTTGAGTCCGTAGTTCTTTGTTGTGTCGTTCCTGTGGTACACGAGGGTCATATTGTTGGGCAGCGAGGCGTTCTGGCCGCTCGTCCAGCTGAGCTGGATCCATTGGTCGGCGTCCGAGCAGTTGCCGCCGGCTACTGTGGCGTTGGCGGGCACGTTCAGCAGGACGTACCAGAGAGATGTGGCTGAGGAAGGAGGTTTGTTTAAAGGAGGTTTTATTAGGTGGAGTCGATGACATATGCTAAATGGTAGGTACTCGTATCGACTAACATGGTGTTGTGGCTATAGACGTTTTTGCACTTTTGAACTACTTGATGGGATTTAGGCGTACAACGCCCCCCTAAAAAGCGCTGTTTTAGGGGAGAAAATCAAAACTTTCTAAAATGCTCAAATTATTGTTCACGCGGACGAAGTTGCGGGCAATAACCTAGTTATGTATATTTTTATGATTTTTAAACATGTCAAAACTGTATTTAGCTTATATTTAACAATAATAACCCTATAAATAAAAGTAAAAAATACAACTCTTTGATATGCATAGTGCATCAGAAACTGGTATCAGAATTAACCTTCGCGTGCCGGCTTCATCGTGTGCACGGCAAATAAATAAAGTATTGTGTTTGTTCACGTGACCCCTGTCATGACTGCCGATCAGCTTAAGAAAAACCTTTGTGTTCTTTATGACAGTAATGAATGACAGTTATTGACTGTATCGGATGTCGCGTCGCGTAGAGGCAGTAAATGACCAAGGAATGCCTTTTGCACGTTATAAGAAAAAAATATTGTGTCTTATAAGACCATACATTTTACAAGATAGGGAAAAATATAACAACTAATGCGTCTTATAAGACATTTCTCATAAGACAAGACATTTTCTTATGCAAAAGGCTTTCCTAGTTCATTTAATTCATTAGATATTTTTCTTATTACTTATGAAGTTATGATTATTTTTCAACTCACTCAAAACACCGGGTATTTTGCGACTACGAATAGACTTCCGCCAAAATCGGTAACCGATCCGTCTAACTAAATCAATAAAAACTAAAAATAACTATGGCGCCGGCAACCGTTTGAACTCCAGTTCGAATAGTTCAGGAAAATTCCGTAGACAATAACTAGGTACAGCAACCAAGATTAACGAAAAAGGTTCGTTTACATAATTATCCATTGTATCGCACGTTCTGCAAATCCAAGTGATGCATTTTGCGGTCGTTACGAAACGCCGAACGATCTTTTGTTTTTGTTCAAAACTCACTTTACGTTCTGTCGCATTGAAAACTTCCTTAGTGGAGTTAGCACGCTAGAAGTACATGCAATAATTATGATATCCAATCAAATATCTGCACTTATTACAAGAGGTTAACTTATAACAAACTGTCATAATGGTAGACCTACCATTATGACAGTTTGTTATAAGTTAACCTCTTGTAATAAGTGCAGATATTTCAGATCATAGAAACAAATACCTGTATTTGTTTCTATGATCTGAGGTATACGTAATGGGCGCCACACACGTTCAAGGAAACTTCACCGTGTGTAGATATCAATTTGCATGTTAGAGATTCGAGAGGTACCTAGGCCACAGGGGGATATCTCGCTCAAATGGAGCAGCCCAGACTGGGGAAGTACCTCCACCTTACAGAATACCGCAACCAAATAACACTACTTCTCGGTAGTGTTTTGTTCTGCTGAGGATGCGTTGTATTGACAGTGGACCTGCTTGTCCTCTAAGCTGTCGGCACAGCGAATCCTCATTTTAAAAGTTCGGCAACGCGTATGTGATACTCGGGCCGAGATAATGAACGTTACTTAGCACGTACTTTGGCTAAGCAGTACCTATAGTTGTCACTGTCGCGCAACTTGCAAGCAAGACAGAGACGGGAACATAGCTTAGCCAAAGCACGTGCTAAGTAACGTCTATTTATCTCGGCCTCGGTATTCCAAGCGTTTTATAGGCACGGTAACCGCTTACCATAAGGTGGATCGTACGCTGTTTTTCACCACTATGGTATAAAAAACATTATATGAACGAACTGTAAATTGGATCAAGCCCCAAGTGTAAAAAAAATTGATGGTAACGGTAAGCTTGATCATGCATGACAGTCATTAATTGAGTTTCGGAGTTTTTCCTTGCAACTGGTCACGAAAGACGATTAAAATATGACGTCAGGAGGATACGCAGAAGCACTTTCCTATGTTTTCTTATGTAACAATGAGCAATTTATTATTCTGGCCAGCAATGCACTGAACCGAGCACTGTGGGGCTTCATAAGCCACTATTCTTATTTCTACAGCTTGTCCACGTTGAATCAGTCAAGGCCGAAAATTCAAATTACCTGTGAACTTATTATTTATTTATTTATTCAATAAACAAGTTTGTTTTTTATCTAGAATACTGAACAGTCACCGGCAAGCCGATACAGTGATATAATGACCCCATTTTATTGAATTTATCCTCGTTATGTATGACTCATTATTGCCAGAAATGCTTTTCACTGATATTTTTTTTCTAAAATGCCTACTTACCTATATTTATTTGGTTCTTTTGAATGTTTTTATAGTTTATGTAATTTTTTGGGTTTTTACTTTTAGCTTATAGGTACAGTACCTACCCGGTAGGTAATTAATACTACATATCGAGCTTTAGAAAGAGAGCATAATAAACATTTTTAATCGTTCGTCTGTCGCACTTGACGGACACAATTGATTTCGACCTGAATGAGGCGGATTTTTTTAAATGCGACAGATGGAGGGATATGTACCATATTTCGAGCAAATAAATAAAATAAATAAAAAACCCAAGGAGAGTTGTTAGCCCCAACTTAAAGTTTTATTTTACTATGGCATGTTTATCAATTTTAATAAAAAAATTAACATACATAATTATTATAAATATTTATTATGTTCTTTATTTTCAATCAGGTTTGTAAAGGAAGCTATCATCAAAAAAAAATTCACAGCGATTTGCATACAGAAACCCGACATCAACTGTCGGGGCAGTGGCCCGCCAGACCATAACACCCGGTCTGGTAGGAGGATCCTCCCTTTTCAATGGAGGGACATTCCACCTCGTTCCTCCATCCCCCAAACTGCGTATTGTAAAAATTATTTTAACCCCGGCAGGCGCACACTATGTGCAATTTTTTTCATCACCACTGCTCGGTGAAGGAACACATCGTGAAGACACTGGCATGTCCTAGAACTAATTCGAAGACACGTGACGTCCAGGTCCACCAACCCGCATGGGAACATTACTACCCTGATTATGATTTTACTAGTAATTATTGTTGTCATTCTAATGACATCAGGTAGTAAAAAAATAGTACTGAAGTTTTTATAGTTAGGTAACGTATTTTTATTCATTGTGTCAAGCAAGAGGCGGAAGCCTCTTAACACACACTTTACCCGTTCTGTGAAACGGAAACCGCGAATGATTAGAATGCAGGATGTAGGTACCTAAAGCTACCTTGCTATGGATATATGGGTATTTAATTGAATGCATTGTATATCTGAGACCTATCTACCAAAGAGGAACCCGATGCCATGCTGCTTGCATGCTGCTGGTGACAAAGAAACAAAGACCGGGATATCTCGTTCAAATCTGGAGCAGTCCGACTGGGGAAGCACCTCCACCTTACAGAATACCACAGCTAAATAACGGTACTCCTCGGTAGTGTTGTGTCCCTGTGGTAAGGTCGCCAATATACTTCATAATGTTATACTTGAAATAAACAAGGTTGTATTCAGACACAGCTCAAATTTGCTTTGGCCTAACGCCCCATACAAGCTGTTCCATGTCCTCTCATGATAATCGGTTTAGCGGTTTAGGCGTGAAAAGGTAACAAATAAACAAACTTTCGCATGTATAATAAAAGTTAGGATTTCAAAATATAATAAGTATAATTATGTGTAAAAATAAATAAACGAAAAAAAAATACACTAAAATGTTAAAGTATGGCCCAGGTGACATTGTTACAATTTGTTTTTAAAATAATTATTCCGTTCAACAGTACGTCTGCACGTCAGTAACACTTGCCTATCTACCGTGCGACACAGTTCAGCTACTTAACACCACACATGTGCGGCCGCGTTCGCTTTGACACAGTTTACAGCCGACAAAGATACACACAGAAGTCTCACTTGATCGTTTTATACTTGAACATTGAGGCTAAAGACTTGAACGTAGAGGCTAAAGACTTGAAACGTAGAGGCTAGAGACTTGAACGTAGAGGCTAGCGAGACTTGAACGTAGAGGCTAGAGATTTGAACGTAGAGGCTAGAGATTTGAACGTAGAGGCTTGAACGTAGAGGCTAGAGACTTGAACGTAGAGGCTATCGAGACATGAACGTAGAGGCTAGCGAGACTTGAACATAGAGGCTAGTGAGACTTGAACGTAGAGGCTAGAGACTTGAACGTAGAGGCTAGCGAGACTTGAACGTAGAGGCTAGCGAAACTTGAATGTTAAGGCTACTGAGACTTGAATGAGGAATGTACCTATTGTTTGGTCATACTGTCGTATAAAGTGATTACATAATCAGCTTACAACGAATACTGATTACTAATATTCGGCGAAAATAAGATGAACGTAATTAGTCCGAAGTCAATAAATATAATATTCGGTGAATACGATATAATATTCGTCATCATGATATTCGGCGAATACGAATATTCGTTGCATTAACTAGGTACTGTTTAGACATAGACTGCACCTTCTGTAGTTTCTTTCAGGTATGGAAGCATGTACGGTGCGCTAGTTAGTGCCGTAATGAGTCACCTCACTGAATCATCGCAGTGATGCCGGCGACATGTTTACATCTCACCTTTTTCCACGAAACCGAACACCTAGCTAAGAATGTACGGAAACCGGCTGTTCACCACTTTTATTTTGTTACTAGCTTCCGCACGCGGCTTCGCCCGCGTTTTTTGGAATAAAAGGTAGCCTATGTGTTATTCTGATGTATAAGCTATACTAAGTACCTACTGTAAAGTTTCATCAAAATCCGTTTAGTAGTTTTTGCGTGAAAGAGTAACAACCATTCATCCTTACATCCATCCTCACAAACTTTCGCATTTATAATATTATAGTAGGATAGTAGGAATTTGCGTTTGGGATTAGAAATGTTTTCTTTTAATTTGGCTTTTTGCCGATTTTTGGATTAAGTTTTAAGTAAGTATATTACCCCCACACTGTCCCGTGAAGCACATTATTTATTGTGATTCATAGCAATTGTGTAACCAATGTGTCTACTTTGCGAACAGCGAATCTGGTCATACAGGGATAATATAATTAGTTAAAAGTGATTAGTGAATACAGAGCATATACATGACTGAGAATGTTTATTGGGAACTTTGAACGCAGAGGCTAACCAGACTTGAACGTAAGGCTACGAGTCTATAACGTAGAGGCTACTTAGACTTGAACGTATAGTGAATACAGAGCTTACAGCTCGTTGGTTAAATGTAGGTAGGTACATCGTATAATGACTGAGAATGTTTATTGGGAACTTTGAACGCAGAGGCCAATTAGACTTGAACGTAAGGCTAGTGAGTCTATAACGTAGAGGCTACTCAGACTTGAACGCGGCTAGTGAGTCTATAACGTAGAGGCTACTCAGACTTGAACGCATATGCGTTCCAAGTCTAAGTAGCTACCGATACTTAAACTTAGAGACTACCTTAACTTGAACGTAGAGGCTATCGAGACTTGACGTAGAGGCTACCGAGACCTGAATGTAGAGGCTACTGAGACTTGGTTCGGGATTAGCGAGGTATTCCGCTGTGCCCTTGCCGTGCCGTGCCCTTGTACTTCACAACCTACTCTAACCTTAACCACGTCTCCCTCAGAGTCCCGGTATTTATCAAAGATTACATATCCATGCTGCTAACACGTATGTAGGTACCGATCGGACGTGACCGATAACACAGTAGGCGGCACGTCTGCGATAGCTTGCAGTAGTACACGTTCCTTATTGGAGTAAGTGATGTTTTTGTGATCTATTTTACGTGCGCAAAAGATATACCTACCTAATGTTGCTCCCGTGCGCTTGCATCTATAGGTACAACTTTATTCTTAGTTAATGTGAAAGCTAAAGAGGTCATTGTACTCATCATTATGAACAACTTTTACTATGGGACCAACCCTGAAATTGGGAAATAAAAACAGCCGTTCCATACATTTATGTTCACATAACTCAACAAAATGTATGGAATAGTTTTTTTTTTCGCGATTTGCAGTTTTGGCTATTTGTGACTTTGTTGCATCGAAGGTACATGATCCGAGGCCCCGCGGTGGATCTTTGTGATCGTTTGAGTCCGTTCCCTACAGTAATATTGTATGAGACGACACCCGCAGGAACGAAGCAGTGGAAAATTATTTAATGTCGCCCATACAACTGAGATACATTAGTAGCAATATTATGTTCACTGTCCATGGGCCCTAGCCAAGTAACTTTTCTGTTAGCATTTATGCCAAACGTTATGTAAAAATGTATGGCAATGATGATACCTGAAAACTCACGTGGCCTCACTAATGTCACTGCCATACATTTTGTACTTATCGTTTGGCGAGGTATTCTTCTATTTAAAAACGTTGAAAAGCATAGAAAATATTATAATTTGACAGTAATACAAACACACAATTGTATGGTAAAACATGCAGATACTATGTTTAAACAAAGGACAGTAATATAATAAGTTATTGTTAGATTATCGTGTTTTTACACACAATTCAAGGAATCAATCCCGCCCACACACTTTTGTTTAACGATACAAGTCAACCACACTTTAATACTTTACACCCTTACCACAAAAAATATAAACACGTGTTAAACGCGAATGCTACCAAAAATAATACACACTTGTTTTAGACACGTGTTAAACGCGAATGCTACCAAAAATAATACACACTTGTTTTAGACACGTGTTAAACGCGAATGCTACCAAAAATAATACACACTTGTTTTAGACACGTGTTAACGCGAATGCTACCTACCAAAAATAATACACACTTGTTTTAGACACGTGTTAAACGCGAATGCTACCAAAAATAATATACACTTGTTTTAGACAAGTTAGTGCTAAAACAAGTGCGTATTATTTTTGGTAGCATTCGTGTTGAACACGTGTTTATCTTTTTTGTGGTAAGGATGTTAAAGTTTAAAAATATTTTGTTCACATTAAATGCCGACTTTATTTACAAGTTTTTTTTATCATTTAATATTAATATTTAAACTCTATTATTTCTATACTTACCAGTTAATGACCTCTGTAGATATACTTTGTTTGGGGACCTAGGGCAGAAAAGAGGAAACGCGGAAACGTGGTAGGTACCTATGTTAAACATAAAATAACGAACACTTAATTTTGAAGACTTAAACAGTCAAGTCCTACGCCTGACACCAATCTAGATAAGTACATAAATCATTGTATTTATAGATAGGTATATTTAACAACAAAGCGCCATTGACAGTTATCATTGAGCGAATGCAAGGGGCGTTCACGGTGCGTCACAAACTCACACGTTATCAATAAGCACCTATTTGTACATGAAATTGAATGATTTTATTTATATGCACGCCTTTTTTCCTTGAATAGACATCGTAGACTTAAATAAAGACCGACCTAAGATAGTTTTTTTTTTGGCCGAAACCGAAATTCGAATTCGGCCTGTTTAGCACTTTCGGCTGAAAACAGAAACTGAAAAAACTTTTTTGTTTCTCGATAGGTTTTTGTTTGGTAAAAGTTAAAATTTATAACAATAATACATTGTCATATTAATTAGTATTTTATATGTACCTATTTATCAGGTTCACTGTCCGCGAAGCAGACACAATGGTTAAACAATCACCACAGTACACGGGACTGTGAACCGGTTAAACAATCAGATATTAAATGCGAGAAGCAGTTTTTTTGCATTTTCTCCTATAAATTACTGCGCTTGTCTGCGGATTTTATCTGAATAAATGAGTTGTATTGATTTGCCACCCTTTTTTTCAGCCACGACCGAATACTATTTTTTGCCTGAAAATGAATTGCCGAAAATTAAAACAGAAATTCAGCCAGACTCTTAACTTGAGCCATTTCTCAAAGATAATTTTATTACCTATTTTTTTTTGTATGAATGAACTCGTAAAGTCAATATAAGATAAGATTCTGAATTGAAATTTTAAGTACTTCATGTACTGTCATTAAAAAACGAAATACGAAACTATATTCTAAACTGTAAATGAACAGACACACGACACAAAAAACATTTAAACGAATTTCCACACAAAGGAAAAATAAAGAAAAACGCTCAAATACGATGACAATGCTAATTTCACTATTTTATTTATCTCCTAGCTTAACATAGAAGTTAATTAACAATATCGAATTTTATATTTGAAACGAAAATAACTGCGTTATCTCTGCTAAGCCCGGCTGAGCGAGCCTGAACTAATCTAATTAAGGTCACAACATTCATTACGTAAAAATTATTTTAATAAACCAGTACCACTATCGAATATGTACAAAATTACCTATAAACTATCGACATATTGCTCATAAAATCTGTTGTAGATACAGATATTTTGAAAATAATAAATAAAAATAATATATTTCATGATTCATAAATATGCAAGTCTTTCCTGTACATCGCGTATAGATAGATAGTTTATTTCTCGGCATGAGAAGAAATCATGCCTGACTGCATGTAAAATATCTTCTTTTATAAACTACATAATTAGAGTTATATGTAAGTGTTATTTATTTTAAATATTATTGCGAGGTGGAGGCCTACTGACTGATCTAAGGCACTAATCTTCCCAGAAGGTGTCTAAACTTCAATTAATTGGATCGACCATAATTTTTGAATAAAGCAGCATATTTTTATGTATTTAAACACTCGTATTACTCCCGAACATACCCCATGCATCGCTTTATCCATATCAGTCTTGATATAACCAGAAAACGGGTCACGGTTTTCAACCAAGACATCCTTCCCTTCCCTTCTTTTCAGGGCACATAAGCAAACTACCGAAATATCCAAACGGTTAGTGCCTACTTATTATTTTTGGCAACGTTTGACTCGAGAGAAGCACTGCGTCACCCCAGTTACTGAGTAGGTACCACTGCCAAAGGTCAAGAACGTATACGTAACACCCACGTATAAGGAATACTTATAAGTTATAAAAGTTTTAAGTGAACTGGGAAAATTACCCACGTATTCACAAACTTTCCTATGAGGTCTCGAACACGCAGTGTACAGGAAACTCATACGAACATTATTTATTGTATCTTATAAGGTCCAGACAAGATAAATAGTGTAAGAACCATTTAGGTTAGTCTGAAATGGCCTTTAGTAGACCTGACCTGACTGTGCATGCATGTGCCGGGCCTCATAGTAGCTCAACCTTGACTTAAAGGTGGATCCACACATTGCGAGCATGCGCTCCGCACGGCGCACAACGCATGCCTCGGCTTGAGGCGTGCGTGTTGACAAATTATACCAACATATGCTCGGGTCGAGCCATCGCGTGCGAAGCAAATGCTCGAGGCAAGTAGGCGCGCAGACTTGGCAAGGCATGCGCTCCGCACGGCGCACAACGCACAGCGCGTGTGCGCCGCACACGCGCTATTCGCTGTGCGCCGTGTGGCGGCCGGCTCATTGGATACGCGCACGCGATGCAAAGGCGCCATCTTGACTGCTGCTGTGTGGGTTAGATCGGCCCGAGCATGCGCTGCGCGCTGTTTGGCCCGAGCAAACGCAGTTTCATTTTCGCAGTCGAGGCGTGCGTTGATATTGTACGCGGCGCACGCCTCGAACGTGCATGCGCGGCTACGTCCACACCTAACGTAATGCTCGCACTGAGGCACTTTGATCTTGAAGCATTTGCCGACATACGTTGGCTCGCCCTCGCGCGTGCGGAGCGCATGCCTCGCCACGAATATACAGGTCCACACTTGGCGAGGCATGCGTTGTGCGCCGTGCAGAGCGCATGCCTCGCAATGTGTGGATCCACCTTAAGGAGCTCAATGACCTGATGAACATTACCATCAGAAAGAACATTTGGGTAGGCATTTGGAAAGTACTCAAACTGTCAGACTGAACTTGAAAACTATAACAGTAACATAATAACCCACATAGTACAGTCAGTGCCTCACATTGTGTGACCCTCAGATCATAGAAACAAGGGAGATGTGCCAAGGCTATTGAGCTTGATGCTTTAATTTACTCACATTGGGCGTAGTACAAAAGTACACGCTGGCACACCCTCAATCTAACACGATTAACAGTGTTAGATTGAGTAAAAGTGGCGACAGTTGTTCCCGTACTAATTTGCTATGATGGCATATCTTCTTGTTTCTATGATCTGAGGTCTAACCCCTCTTGAGTCTTACTACTTCTAAGAGGGGTCAGACAATGTGGGCGCACTGACTGTACTCATTTTGTTCACAGTCAACCCATTTGTTTAATGTATCGAAGTCACGACCCTGAGCGCAGGCGGACGTTCGCGATGCACCGTTCGTGGCATCAATTACAATGACCCTGCATCTCCTTCAAGAGTTGCCGTGCAAAAACTGCAGGTGATTACACCCGGAACTGACATCTCGCGATGTGGAGGCCAACCGATTAAAACAAAAGATTTTTTAATCACGATACTAATATATTAAAGCTGAAGAGTTCGTTGATGGGAAAACAATCCAATTTCTTTTAAATTTCCATTTGGTGAATGAAACCGCGGGGCCCAGCTAGTTACGAATATCGGGAGGAAACTTAATTGGTCTGAAATTGCCGAAATGCATCAAAACAATGAGTAGCGGTTCTACCTATGCGTAGGTAGCAGAAAAAATAGTAGAAAAACCGGCCAAGTGCGAGTCGGACTCCCGCACGAAGGGTTTCGTACCATTATCTATAAAAACGGCAAAAAAATCATGTCTGTTGTATGGTTGTCCCTTAAATATTTGTTTTATTTTAATTTAATTATTTATTTTTCAAGTGAATACTTACACAATAATTAAATATTCTGTGAATATTTTAAGCGTCTACCTGTTGCCGTTATCAATATCCAGCAAAAACATCACGTTTGTTGTATGGGACCCCCCCTTAAATATTTATTTTATTCTGTTTTTAGTATTTGTTGTTATAGCGGCAACAGAAATACATCATCTGTGAAAATTCCAACTGTCTAACTATCACGGTTCATGAGATACAGCCTGGAGACACACAGACAGACAGACAGACGGACGGACAGCGAAGTCTCAGTAATAGGGTTCCGTTTTTACCCTTTGGGTACGAAACCCTAAAAAGTAACACAGACATAATATAATTATTATGTCTGAGTGCCAAACTTTAACATAATATAATTATTATGTCTGAATAGGATGTTTCTTTGTGCATGTGAGATTTATCTCTAAAACGCAAGATACCTACAGGAAACATATCAACATATTTTATTATGGAAAACCGCCGATTGGATTGTGAGATAAAATATATCAGCGCTGATCTCAGTCCGTAACGCGTCACAATAAATTTATATTTGGCAACAGCCTTTCGATATCCGATGTCTTTTAGTAATTGGGCTGCGGAGGTCAGCCTGTCACGATCGATCTGTACATAACACAAGTATGGCGACAAGTCAAAAAGAAACAGTTAAGACAGCTTGGATTATTGACACTAGAAGAGCGCGTTTTGTTCTTGAAACAAGAAGAGGACCTTTGGCGAGCAGTAGGACAATAAGAACTAGTATCGTAATGACAGATGAGCTATGTCAAGCTGGATTTAGGCAGTGGTGGTGGTGGTCCAGCACGCTTAGCATTACCACGATAGAAACGGGTTTTGTCTACAGAAGAATAGACAAAGTGACAGTTTGTAGAAATATTTCCATCGTTTTATGCATACAATGAAGAGAAGAAATGTTTCTATTCTTCAGTAGACAAAAGTTTGGTACGCCAAGCAAGGGTCGCCGCGTGCTCGGGCAGTAGAGATAACGTTGGATAGAAAGAACTTTGTCAATTTTTTTGTAGAATAAAGATAGAATTGGTCAAGCTAAGTAGGCAGGTAGCCGCTCCGACTTACAAATTACAGGTTGTGGGTGCGAACCACGGCAGGCGCACAATTTGTTAGATGATTATTGCTTTAAAACCGTCGTGATGAAGCAGCATGCTTTAATTAGAACCTAGTCGACCTATGCCTCAGCAGTTGGAACATTACAGGCTAATTAATTATTGAATGAAAATGGCACGGCGATATAACTATCGATGTGGGGCCCTTGGCAAATTCTGAGACTGGGGCCCAACAAAATTAATCTAAAAATAAAGAAAATAAAAATCCTAACACGTGTTGTCGAGACCTCTCGTGGGTCCCATAGGGTCCGGGGTCCCTAGCATTTTGTCAGTCATGCACCCTGTAACTACGCTACTGTTAGTTGCCAGCGCGCCGTCGACGCGCGTTTCTAAAACGCGCGTCGACGGCGCGTTTAAAAAACGTGGTGTGCACAGGCCCTAAAGCGAGCTTTGAGTAGGTACTTGTACCTATAAACTTTTGTATGTGTAACTCGAATGGCGGAAATAAAAATCCACTACAAAGAAAATAATAATTTTGGTTTCGGAAGTCGGTGGCTTTGGTTTTGCTTTTTTTTGCCACCGACTTCCGAAACCAAAATTATTATTTTCTTTGTAGTGGATTTTTATTTCCGCCATTTTATTTATAAGTCGGTTATTTTTTGTTAAAAAAGTTTTATATTTTTCCCTTTTTAGTTCTTTATCCCGTGTTAGATTACTTTCACGAATTCGTTCAACAGTAAATCTTCTACGGAGTGTGTACATTTATGCCTAAACCTTTGTACATAGGAATGATTACATAAAGTATTATATACTAAAACCTTCCTGAAAGTATGTAGATTACGTTAGTGAAAACCCCATCCAAATCGAATCAGTAGTTTTTGAGAAAATCGCGCACATACAAACATACATACATACATACATACGGGACGAATACAGAACCTCCTTTTTTGAAGTCGGTTAAAAATATATAGGTATTTTAATTTTATTCGATTTGTCTTTAGATATGGAATTATGAACCGCTCTTTCAGCACGGAAGCATATTTACACGATGCCCTGATAAGTAGTAGCAACGTCATAAAGACGTGTTTTTTATCAATAAAAATATACATGTTTAGTACCTAGATACTTTTTATCTTTAAATGTATTTTTAGGTTTTTCTATACGTGAACATTTAAATTAAAAATAACTAGATAGTTATTTTTTATTTATACATTAAAAGATAAAAAGTATCTAGGTACTAATTTACTACTTACGTACGTTACGTACTACTTTACATTTACAAGGAGAGTTGATTTGGATAGTTCGTTTTACTCAAATTTATATTGCATATCGAAGCTCAATTGGTTGGTTATTATAATTTTAGTATATTTTACCTCCTAGGTTGAAAATATCTCCAATGTTTTGTTTCCAACAGGTTTTTTACATTGTCTTACACTCGACAGTCGGTATCAATAACTATAATATTGATTTTTAGGGTTCCGTACCAAAGTGGTAAAAAAGGAACCCTTATGGTGCGACTTCGTCTGTCTGTCTGTCTGTCTGTCTGTCACACCTGCTTATTTCAGCAACTACTTATGCTATCGACTTGAAATTTGGAACAGTTATAAAGAATGCTTGTTCAACTTTATTGCAAATGTAAAAGTCCAAAAATATTTTTATTTTCATTGCAAAAGGGGCCGGAGTGGGGGTCCGAAATTTTAAAGTGGGGTTACTAGGTCAAATGACATATCATATGAAAGGGCTTGATCTGCACATTTCAAAATATATTTTCATTTTATTTTATGTCTCACAGTTTTCGACATATGATGAAAAATGTCCAAATAAATACCATTCCCCCCCCCTTATCTCCGAAGTTTGCGGAGCGAAAAATCTGAAATAATTAGAGTTGATAGGAATTGATCCAAATATGGCACCAAAAATAAAACGATGTTCCTAACTAGTACAGTTTTTTCAAAATCATCAAAATTCCTTCACAAACAAACTTAGTTATGCGGTCCGGATTTTTTCACTTTATACGTCCAAATATGATACGGAACCCTCGGTGCGCGAGTACGACTCGCACTTGGCCGGTTTTTTTTTAAAATAGGTATGAATCTATCGTTGATATTCATTATTAAGCCCAAACTCATAATTTTCAAAGACAAAAAAAAGTGATGGCATCTTTAGGTAACGTAGAGGTTTAGTGGAATATTACACTATCAAATATATTGTATCAATGACAATAGACAATAATAATAGAGTCATTTTGTTAGCATTTTTTTTTTAAATCCTTTCTACTAAATATAGGATAAAAGATATGATCCTAGCTAGATCTCTGATAGTGTAATATTCCCCTAAGCCAGGAAGAGGTAACTCACTGACACTTTCAAAATATACATATACATAACAAACCTAATACCAGGCGCGATCCCAGGGGGGGGTCACGAGGGACATGACCCCCCTCAAAATATAAAATATAACAAACCTAATACCAGGCGCGGTCCCAGGGGGGGTCACGGGGGACATGACCCCCCCCAAAATCGTACAAAAATGCGCCAATCACGGTAATTCACATTATAGCACGTCGGCATTAATCGGTATGACCCCCCCTAAAGCCTTCAGCTGCGTTATGACCCCCCCCAAAATCGTCGGCAGCGACCGCGCCTGCCTAATACTGAAAGATCCATAGGGATTACATAGATTCATCGTGATAGATTAATCGCAGCATGTAAATAGTTTTAAAGGTACCTATGATGTACTCGCACGAACAAATCTAATTACAACAATAATAGTAGAATCAATATGACTGATGCCTTACAAGAGATTTTTTATCAAGTTTAGTTTCTTTTGTTTTTTGTAGGTACACTATGCACAAACAGGAAAACGTTTTGCCCGAAATATAGCACTAAATACTAGCACTTCGCCCGCGACTTCGTCCGCGTGTCCCACAGGAACTGTGCATTTTTTCGGGATAAAAAGTAGCCTATGTTACTCAGTGATAATGTAGCTTTCTATTAGTGAAAGAATTTTTAAAATCGGTCCTGTAGTTTCGGAGCCTATTCGGTACGAACAAACAAAAAAATCTTTCCTCTTTATAATATTAGTATAGATTGAGTGAATGTTTATTTTACATTTACTTACATTTTTATTCGGAATAAAATTTTAAATCTCTAAAAACTTTTTTTTAAGCAAGTTATAATTTGTTTAGTGATGTTGAGTTTGCTCTTATTCTGTACGAGAGGAGGTTCTTGCAGCAGGACACAGGGCTAAATTATATTAAAAAAAAAGTTTAAATATACAGCTGGACTTGAAAGAATCTTTTTTCATTTGATAGCCCAATTATCGAGTTTATATATTATATTATATATATCGAAGTTTATAAGCTGTTTAACATCACGCTACGACCCTTAGGGGTCGTCCATTGATCACGTGAATGTTTTTAGCAACTTTTTGACCCTCCTTCCCCCTGGTGATACGTGGTGAGGTTTAAAACTAACCCCTCCCCCCTACCCAAGATCACGTGGTTTTTTTTGGTACAAATTATCTTAATTTTTTTCAGAATATTATCTTTAAATACAGCAATTTATTTTTTTCGGTTGTGAAATCGCGCGTTTAACGAAAAAATAAATACGTGATATCTCGATACAACCACCCCCCCTCCCCCCCTTGTGATATTTCGTGATTTTTTCCGAACCCCCTCCCCCCTTTCGAGCCTCACGTGATTAATGGACGGCCCCTTAGGAGCCGAGCAACAGCGGGTGAAACCGGCACAGCTAGTAATTATAATAGAAACGTTACTCACCGCTCTCTACGACCTTGGTGTACGTGACGTTCAGTTGCGCTGCAAACTGGACAACGATGCAGGTGACATTACTCTTCGGGCCCGGGTATGACCATGTGCCCTGGTCTGGGGGCGGCAGGGGAGCGGGGGCGGGCGCGGGGGTCGGCGCTGGAGCTGGTGTAGGCGCAGGTGTTGGTGCTGGCGTAGGGGCTGGCGTAGGCGCTGGCGTAGGCTTGGGCGTAGGCGCTGGCGTAGGAGCTGGCGTAGGCTTGGGCGTTGGCGCTGGTGTAGTAGGTGCCTTTGTTGTTGTCGGAGCAGACGTTGTGTCAGGTATAACAGTGGTAGGTACTTTATCCGGTTCCTGATGAGGCTCCACGGGCACCACAGGTATAATAACTGTTTCCGGTGTTGTTATTGGGTCAGCAAAACCTGTAGGAACGAAAATTAGTTTAAAATATACCACCAAATTCAAATTCAAATGTCATTTATTCAAACTAGGCTAAAGTCAATTAGCACTTTTTGAACGTCAAAATATATGTAAGACAGCCCCCAAAAACGCCCGCCCTTCACTGCTTCCTAGTGTTTTAGCTGCGAAGAAGAAACAGCGCAACAAACTCTGCAGCAACACAATTCTGTCTGTCAATTACTTTTATGTAAAAAAAACTATAAATACTTAACAGTAAAATAATTACCAATGCAAAATAATTATGTAAGCTGACACCCGTCAATATACCTAATCAAAGAAAACAAAATATAAATGATAATAAATAAGTACCTATGCATCAAATAATTAAAACAATTGTCACAACAAAAATGCGTTATGATAAATTACTAGTTGGTAATGAAGACCGTGTACCAGACTACAAGTGCAGTTTAAAGACAAATAAATTTTATTTGGCAGTCAAATGCTATGCATGATAATCTAGGACCAGGGGCTGATAATCTAGGACCAGGGGCTAAGGGACCAGGGACCAAATGCATAATCCTCTATTTTTGAAGACTGTTCAATGCTAGTGACTCTTTCTCCTCTCACTTTTATTTAGATGTAAATAACTTCTATTATTCTTACTACCTACTGTGTTCAATACTTCCTGCTTAGTATCTGACTAATAAATAATGTGGCTAGTTAATTATTTATTGCTCAATCTATTTTGGTATCAGATTACTGTACTATTATAGATAAATAGAGACTTTTTGTACCACACATACTTATGGCTCACTATTCATCAATTCTAGTTAAAAAACCTATGACCATTTTACTGACAATTAAATCTATAGGAAACAAGAAGCTGTACCCCCCACCTCTACATCAGAAAATTGGATATTTAGCCCTTTGCATAAACTGGAAAAAACCCACCTTAATTGGAAAGGTTGAGGTATTCCATGAAGCACACCCAAACGAAGCACGCCCAGACGAATTACACCATACTTTAGGTGTGCTTCGTCTGGGTGTGCTTCGTTTGGGTGTGCTTTGTGGAATACCTCGAAAGGTATGGTATAAGGTAGGAGAATCATTTTGTAGGCTAGTGTTAATTTAATTGTTAAATTATCAGTGTCATATACCTACTATCATAATACATAATATAATATCATGTTTTAAAAAAAAAAACTAAAGTTACTGTTGTTCATTGACCTTAACATCTGGTGTCAAAAGACTGACTGCTGATATATAAATATACCTACACTAGGTTTTGCCCACAGGTTTGCTTGCTTGGTCAGAAATTGACCCATGGTATCATACTACCTACTAGCATCGAAAATGGCCTATGTCCTTCATAGCATCAAAAATGGCCTATCTCTTTGCTGTAGGAGTTACAGCCCCCTCTGCATGGCCTGCAGGACTAAGTACTTGGAAACTCAGATAGTCTCTGCGAGATCGCCAGCAACATTGAGTACAGGCCTTTCTCAAAGAGTTGGGGTGGATCAAATAGATTGACTACCTACCCGCACGCAAAATACGCGCAGTCATGGAGAGTCGGAAAATAGCCTGCTATACCTATAGGACCACCTAGAGCTTAATTTTTTTGTCATGCCTAATTTATGTCCCTTAAGGACCATACAAACCTACTGTACAAGTTTTGTATTTCTGATTCCAGTAGCCCCAGCTCTGCGTAAATGACTCTAAGTAGGTATTATGCTAGATGACTAAGTACCCTACATACTCAAAAAGTGGCATGATAATACAAGATTAAATTCGCTTTTTTACTTGACCTTCATGTTGCTGACAAAGTTACGAATTTGAAATAACTTTAGATACAAAAAAAAGCTTTTTAATTTGAACTCATTTTATTAGTAACCTTCCATTCTGCACACTAAGTGGGTCGTAGAAACTTCATTGTCTCTAGTGAGAATTTAAGAGTATTTTGTTGAGTTTTTCCTGTAAAGGTCGTTTCATTCATATCAATTATATATTTTTTATACATACAACATACATTTTTGTCGTTCGTTTATTTTATAGATCTAAACTAGAGATATTGATGAGAGTTAATGAAACCAGACAGATAGCTAATGATCCAAAATGTCTATTGACCGTATCATAGAATCAGCTAGAAAACCATCTTAACAATATTATAGGTAGGTACCTACTGTGTGGGTACATTTTTCTAGAATCCCACAGAACCACGGTAGCGCAAACTTGAGTTCTTTTTTGTCACTAATTGCGCAAATAATGCTCAATCACGACAACAAAGCGCTCAAGCTGTGCACTCGGGCGAACATAACGTTAAAAAGCAACAAAGAACGTATTGCAACATAAATACTTTTACGAAATACCACTTACCGAACTGCGAGCAACCGCATATAAACGCTAACAACAAACAAAACCTGAGACGAGACATCTTGGATGTATTGCGACGCAATGTTTTAGATAACTGTGCACAAACTATCTCACAAATAAATGGGGTACAAATAAGTGATACGACGTTAATCCGGTTGTAGAAATGTCCACGGATACGGAATGTCAAATGAATGAGTTTTCTAGACAGCTGAGCAGTGTTGCCAGATAATGACTTCAAAAACTACTATTTAATTATGATATGGCTGGCTACACAACAATATTTTTTTGGAATTTCATACATTAATGAAATCTTTGAATTGAATTTGATTATTCCGCAATTTCATAAAAAACAAATGGTATTTCTCGGAAAATCGTTTCACGGTAATCGTAACTACCTATATACCAACCATGATATTGCATGTGAAAGAAATCTTTTTCATGAGTTTTTGCAATAAAGCGAAAGTTCTATTTAGTTTAATTACTAGCTGTTCCTCGTGGTTTCACGAGTAATCCATCCTCATTGGTGTTTTTTAAACCAAAGTCAGAATCAGAATAGTAATGTCCAATCTTATAAAATGTATGTATAAGGTTTGACAATACCTACTACTAATTATGGTTTCAAAAACCGAGAGTAGGTACGTTCATTGACAAATGGTTCATTTTAAAAACTTATAGTAGGTTCAGGTTTTACAATTTGTTTTATTTTTTTATCGTCGAAATTTGATTGGTAAAGTTCAATAAAAACGAATGTGCCTAATCGATAGTAACTGATTATAGTAAATATTATTTCTCCAAAGAAAGTAAATAAAAATGTGACAGGAGTTTTAAATAGTAATGTAATAATTATTCTACCATTTTAAAACAATAAACCACATGGCAACATTATTTGATTAGTTTTGTTGGCCAACATGGTCAGTATAATTTAGGCAACATACAAGCATTTAAAACGGTTTGTTTACGAAAAGCGCGGTATTTTTAATTGTTAGGTAGGTAAGTAGGTTTTTTAGGTTTCTTACCCAAATAGCAAAAACAGAACCCTTATAATTTCGTTCTGTTCTTCCGTCCGTATATCACAGCCATTTTATTCGAAGACTATGGTGCTATATTACCTAAATGAAACTTCGCAGGTAGGTATAGATGTCTGTGAACCGCCATAATGCGCCGTTCACATTATTCCAGTAGCATTCCAGTCCAGCGGCGCTGGAAGTCCACTAGAATAGTGTGACCCGGCACTGGAAAGCGCTGTAGTTAATGGTACCTACTATGATAGTTACGGTGTTCCTTTAATTTAAGACGTTATGTTACTTAGAAGTAATTAATCCTTACAACTGACCCTTTTGATTGGCATCATAAAAATACAGGTGTTATTTTTTTCACATTTGGTTAGTTCGATTCCCAGATGAAGAAATCAACTTTTAACAAATCATTGAAATGCAGTATTACCTACTTAATTAAAAAAATATATGAAGTGAAGTCTTCATTTTTTCGGTCTCTTTGGCGGAATGAAGAAGACGGGGGGCGCCGAGACTACACGCCATTGGTTCGTCAGTCGATGCTCGTCGTCTAATTGGACCATTCTCTATAATGTATTGTGAAGTATTGTCAACTGTCTATTGTCTATTGGGCCGAAAATGTACATGCGCAATTTGTGATCCATCTTTGATGCCGGTAGCTATACTTACTTATTTGATTTTTCATTAAATGGGTAGTTAGGTGCAGTGTCATAACTAGTCTTCTATCCGCCCGGTGCGAGCTCCTATAACTGCACCATTGAAAAATGTTCAAGTCTGAAACTTGGTCTAAGTCTGGTCATTTCTGCACCCCTCAAGGGTCTGCGCCCTGTGCCTGGGCACCGCTGGCACCGCCCTAGTTAGGTGGTTAGGTGTATGTACATTAGCACAAAAATATACTTAAGTAATTTTTAAATATTTTTATTCACAAGATGACACATACTTACACAAAAGTAGGCAATGACATAATTAAATTAAATAATTATTTACAAATCTTAGTTTAACAGTCAATTAAGAAGAAGTCAACAGAGGATATCAGTACTAATAAATAATATCTAGCAGTTAAGTAGGTACATTTTATTTTAAGGGAATAATGGTTTGGAAGATTATTAGCTATTAGGTAAGTAGGTATAATTATTTGGGTGCTACCTGCACCCAAATAATCATACAGATATTAAAGTAAATTTTTGGCGATTGTTTACTAATTGGGAGTGACTCAGCTGCCAATCCCGTATCCCAAATAGGCTGCCAGCGCCGGTTGCTGAATTGGCTGCTGGCGCAGACTTCGGAAAAAAAAGGAGAAAATGGGGCAGCAATGTAGGTACCTACTGCCGGTTTTCAACGGCGTTACCTATTTCTGGGTGTCAGCGGCGGCAGCGGAGTTACTCCCTTAATAATTTTAAGGAGGTAGATTTATGACAAATATATAATCTATTATTTAACAGGAATATAGGTAGGTATCATATAACTAATTTAAATGGCTAGGTACTTTACCTACTAAATACATTTTTTAAGAAAAGATTACAGTTACAACATTTATGTATATGCAGTAAGTATCTAAGTAAATAATGTGAACCGGCACTGGAATGCACTGGACAGTCAGTTCACTGGAATGGGTACATTCCAGTGCCGGTTCACATTATTCCAATGGCATTCCAGAATGCTATTGGAATAATGTGAACCGGGCATAAAGCTGAAAAATACAACATCTAAAATAATTACCTACCTTAGGTAGCTATGTTTATTATAAATTAATCATTCTAAATAATTGATCTTGTATAATACTTAATTAGATTTTTTATGATTAACAAAAGTCGCTTTGAGAGAGAAGTTAAGTTAGTTTAAACACCAATAATTATTAATTATAACTTCTAACTACTAACATTCATTCATTTTCTTACAAAAGCAGTATGAACTCTTAACATTTAATTATGTACTTAATTAATTTAAATGAATCATAAGATTCATAAGCAATATGTTATCGTTATTGCTAGTATCATAATTAAGTTTACTTTTAAACTCCTTTGAACATAAATAAGTAGTAGGTATCTGTAAGTAGATTTTTAACCGTTTTATGTCCCAAGAAAAAAAACTTGTACCTGCGTAAAAAGCCATGCGTACAGTTAATTAATTATATATCTAAATCTAGATAATAATTATTATGTGAAGAGAAAACTTTGCACCCCTTTTTACCCGACTGCGGTGAAGCCCAAAAGGAGGGTATAGTGTTTCACCTGTATGTTAGTATGTATATTTCCGTTTCTGTGTTCCCTCCTAGAGACTAAACGAGCGAACGGATTTTAACATATGATATATCATTAGATTCGTATTGACGTCGCGAGTAACATAGGCTATATGGATTATGAATAAAACCAACATGGCTGATTTTAATCGCCATTAAGTGAAGTCGTATAAAATAAAAAAATCTGACATGGTCATGGTCATGTGGGGTATCAAAATGAAGGGCTCAAAGAGACGATTACGAAAATATAATGTACCTTGGACAGTAAAAAAACATTTATCTAAATAAACATTTACATGTCTAAAAAAAAAAAAACAAGAGTTTATTTTCTTGTTACATCATCAGTGGGGTATCAAAATGAAGGACTTGAAAAGACGATTCCGAAAATATATAATATATGTCATAGACATCAAAAACTAAAAAGAGAAAAATAAAAATAGAAAATTATAAAAATATATAAAAACCCGACCAGTGTTTCCGGGTAATAGTCAATAAAATGGGTCCCGACTGCAATGTCTTGTTTTCCTTTTCTTTTTGGTGCTTAGTAATAAGGTAGGTAGGTACGCATACTACGCATAGAATTTTAGGCACTACATATTCATAGAACTCTATGCAAGAAATAACTAGGTTGGTATCTATTGGCAGTTGAATGTGGCAGTTGAAATTTGAATAGACGCTTCGTTAGTTCTATCCAATAGGTTGTAGCCCACCATCTGATTTCGACTCAATGAAAACTACAGCCAAAAAGTCCCTTAATTACAACAAAAGAAGGAACTTATGAAAACCACGTCAGTTTGTAGAAACTGGCCACAAACAAACAAAAGTTTATAAATAGAACACTTATTTCTTCTTGAAAAGGCCTAGTGTTGCCAGTTTACTCGACGAACAGCTCAAACCGGGCGCGTCCGTATCGGCTCGTGGGGTCGTAGTAGATGTCCCGGGTCCAGATGCGGCATTCTACGTTAATCACCACTCCACCTGGAAACATTGACGTATGTTAACATGCTGGGAATAGTCCTGCAGACAGGCCTTGGGTAGGGCAGTGCCTGCTGCCCTTACAAATATGCCATATAAGGCAGGCCGCACACCAGAGCAGCATACAGCAAATGATTTGCTGCGCCCATACATTTAGACTACATTGTACGCACATAAATAGGATAGAGATAATATTAATATAGATAGGTAGATATGCGTGTAAGACCTAGACCGTACCTACATATCTTGGATCAGCGGTTTTTTTTTTAAGTTTTTATTTAATAATTAGGCATGCTTGACACCAACAAGCAAGCACGCTTGCCTAGAAGAAACCGATTCACTGGCAACTTGACGACATGCAGATTGTTACTATCGGGGAACACCCACATCCACTCCAGCAGCGCATTCCACTGTTCCAATAGCTTCGAATTTTCGATTTAATAATTTGATTTTTGAAGTGAATTTCATACAATTTACTAGGTACCTATTAGGAGAGTTATGAGCACAGATCGCGCAGGTACATTTTCGGCCCAATAGACAATAGACGGTTGACAATACATAATAGAGAATAGTCCAATAGACGAGCATCGACTGACGAACCAATCGCGTGCAGCGTCAGCGCCCCCCCGTCTTCTTCATTCCGCCAAAGAGACCGAAAAACCAGCTAATGCGCAGGTGACGTTTGTGATCATAACTAGTGTCGCTAGATAATCTACAGTTTTTTTTCTCAGCTAAGTAAAAGTGAGAAAAGCCAACTTACGTCGAGGGTTCTCGAAGTGTACAGCGACTAGCGGCCCTGGGACCTGGTCAGGCATGCTCCTGGCGGAGTAGGGGATACGGTCAGCAGTGTGCAGCCGGCTGAGGGGGAACCCTGGCGGGTACTCCGCCGGGATGTACTGGATGGGGCCAATGTTCTCCTTGTCGGCGCTAAACTCGCCCCCGCAAGACACCCACACGAAGTCGCCGTATGTGTGGGCGGGGCGGTGGCGCTGGCCAAATGAGTTACATGTATTAGTGGTCAAAAAAAATAATATGTAAGTACGAAAATGGCATTTTTTAAAAAAGAGGTACAAACTTTACGCCACCCGTCACGCTAGCGGGCAGCAGGAATAGCGAAGGCATGCGTGCCAAATGTGGCACGACGCACGTGATAGAAAACACGGCAACAACAAAAGTCACATTATTTTTTCAATAAAACATCTACAGTGCGTATAACATTATCGATTTGTGTTAAAATTGTCTTTAAAAGCATTTTAAATGCAAGTAAGTAATTTTGTTTTTGTTTTCCTTAGATACGGCATAGCCAAACATTTTTTAAAGTTAGTGTTGCACGCAATTGTAAAAATGTTCACCATTCCTCTACTAGACAGTTCCGTTTCCCTCTTCATA
The DNA here is from genome assembly GCA_948465475.1 of Thalpophila matura. NCBI lineage: Eukaryota > Metazoa > Arthropoda > Insecta > Lepidoptera > Noctuidae > Thalpophila > Thalpophila matura. The sequence continues at coordinate 1,092,138 of OX419178.1, forward strand.
TTGAATAAGTTATGAAATCTAACTTCATTCAGTAATGTTCTGTAAGGTTAATGTTCTTACCATAGCCTCTCGGATATGCAGCGGCATGTCTGGTGGGATGGGCAGCGGTGACGTCATGTTGTAGGGCTCGGGCACCCAGTAGTGAATCTGAGGGATTATCGATAGTCAGTAATAACTAATAACTCTCTTGTTCGTGGAAACGAGGTTTTTCTAGTGAGTCTGTTGCGCCGATTCTTCTTGCAATACTGGAAGTGGTGGGGGTAAGCATTTTGGTAGACTGTGAAATTGTAATTTGATGTTCGAAAATTCTCCAGCCGGCGACGGCGACTGATCGGAGCGACAGACGGCAGCGGTACGGAACAAATGTCTAGTACATAAGGCGACAGGCGACAGTGTCGCCGCGCTGGGAATGTACCTTCTTACAATCTTATAGAAAATTTATAGGAACTAAACTAGTGTCGCTTGCAGTCGCCACGTGCTGCAGTTCGTTGCTGTCACCGTTATCAGAACTGCACCTTTATCTTTATATTGAATACCTGCTTGTTCAACTGAATTGAAAGGAAATAAACTCACCAGATTTTTGTCATACAAGACAATGATATAAACCAATACAATATCATTGCTACAGTAGGTTTAACAATTTAATTGATACTCTAAATGACGTATATATGATGTATACTTACATGGGACAATCTCAGGAAGATACAAGGCTTCCCCCTGGCGTACCCATAGAAGTCGTCGGCGGTGCAGGGGGCCCACAACCTCATGGCCATGTCACAGGTGTCGGACCGAAGGTTCTGATCGCGCCGGTTGTGGATCGTGCACGGCGCGCGGGGTGGATCCTCAGGGATCGCTGTCTCGTAAACTAGGGGGAAATGACATTGTATTTTATACGACGATACGATGATGGAAAACAGGCGTGCCTGCCTGACGGTAAGCGATTGCAACACCGAGTATCACATGAGCGTTGCCAACCCTTAAAATGAGGATTGGCTGTGCCGACAGCTTAGCGGACAAGCAGGTTCCCTGCTGTCAACATTACGCATCCTCAGGAGCTCTGGCGACCTTAAGGAACACAACACTACCGAAGAGTAGCGTTATTTGGCTTGGCTGTGGTGTTCTGTAAGCTAGACGCACTTTTCCAGTCGGAATGCTCCAGATGTGAGCGCAATATTCCGCAATATTCTCTCTGAACTAATTTATCAGAACAGGTACCATACCTGTGTGTGAATATGTGCTGTCCCCTGTCTCATCGACGATGGAGTTGGAAGTCAGTTGCCTGTTTAATTCATATCTAGGCAGACTCAATTTTCTGACACAATAATTATGTACTATTCACTGAAGTACATTTTGGGACTTTTAAATACTAGTACTAGTAAAGGCGACGCCATTAAAATCCCATTCTTTATCTGCGTGGGTTGTACAATAATAAAATAAATAGTGTAATAAATAATAAGTTCTGTGCATTGAGATAGGTAGGTACTCACTCTTGAGGAAGTCATTGAGCCGCCGGTACCAGGCGTGCCAGCTGCCGGGGTCGTTGCCTCTCACTTGGATCAGCGGCTGGTCCCAGTTGTACTCCTCGGAGCGAGGCCACACCTCTAGCTCTGTAGTTTAGAGAACATATCACGATTAACTGGGACTATTGGCTAATTTTTTAATTTTGAAGCTTATTACCATAACATGAGCTGTGTAGCCCGTCCAATACGAAGAAAGAACTTAACAAGAAGATGCCGTTTGAGCACTGTCCCTAAAATGGTTATTTTAGAACGACCCATTTTCCAGAAAACAAGAATATTCAAATTTACTACCCCCTTACAAACAAGATTAAATTACGGCAATTGTCGTCTCTATTCATTGTCATACAAATGACAAGGATAGTTGTATATTTAATCAGTGATTATTAATTTAAAAGGCATTTATAAGTAGGGGTTAATCTGTAATATCATAGTTGATTGAAAAACATTGTTTATATTTTACAAGTAAAACGTTCAAAAGCTAACCTAAAATGCCCGATGTACGCGCACACGCGTGTCCATCACACACAATAGTACAAAGGCCACATTATCTGACATTTAGGTACGGAAAATTGGGTCGCTTTTGCTTTCCGTAGTTAGCGAAGAACTCAATAACTAAGGCCCAAATATGAGGACTTACCAACATAACGCTGAGGCAGCAGCAAGCCGAGTAGAAGTCCGATGATACCACCTGCAAAAGTAAACTTTTATTTAGTTTTAAGTACTTATATTATATCAGAGACATTGTCGATTAGGTGGTTCTAACTTAAGCTGTCGTTTAATTCACTTACAAACATTACCTACATATCCGTACATCAGCTAAGTGATTAAGTACTGTCCTGTGTGGCAATGACGTCAGCTCACACCTATAAATCTATACGTCGCCATAAAACTCTTATATAGATCCAACAATATAACGAGAATCTAAGGGTTAATGCTCTTGCCGAAATTACGTCGTAGCCGACATTTGGTGGCTGAATTTAGGCTACGGAAATTCCACGCGTAGGTACCTACCTAAATTCCGGCATGGTGAAGGTAGGAAGGTATTTAGGTAACTTATAAACAATGAATTATCGTGATAAGAAAGAGGAAGGCTAGATTTTTTTGAAGAAAGTCTTTTCTTTCTTAATATGACATTTCCTTAAACAGCAAAAACATAACTAAGTACCTTGTCTAACATAGTCAATTTGGCATAGTCCGCAGATAAATGCTATTATTCACAAAGAAACGGCAAAGATTAAAGCGCCTGAATATAGATTGGCGCCACATTGTCTGGCGTAGAGATGGCTCGATTCACGATCGGTTATCTGTTCAAAGAAACATTGCTTTTACAAAGCTATACATATAACCTATTATTTAGTTACTTATATAAGTAATTATGTATTAGATTTTACTAAATACATATTAGGAACAGTACCATAACAGTGTTCCGCAAAGGGTGTGCCACACACTGGTGTACCGTGGTCATTAGTTGGTGTGCCTTGGAAAAACGCCTTTTTTTCGTCGCTTATTGTATTGTTGTATTATGTATGTAAAAATTGATGTTTCAATAATGGTGTACCTCTCCAATTTCCTAGGTGTACCTTGAACACAAAAAGTTTGCGGAACACTGCCATCCATAACTAACCCTTTTATGCGCCCGGGGTGAGCTTCTATAGCTGCGCCCTTGAAAAATGTTCTATGTGATAGTAGGGCGCGTCTACATCCGTATTGCGCGATAAATAAATAATAGGTATTGTATGTATGCTGCTACTACTACTACTACTACCATATCTAATAATATCAGGCCTGTTTATAAACTGTCCCACTGCTGGGCACAGGCCTCCTCTCAGAATCAGAGGGGATAGGCTGGCCAAGTCCACGCTTGCTAAGTGCAGGTTGGCAGACTCCACACCTTTGCACACACACCTCTGCCTATACCTGCGGGGAATGCAAGCAGTGGCGGTCCGAGGAGGGGCGGGGTGTAGGGGTCATGCCCCCCCAACTACAAACACGGTAATTTACTGTATAGCACAGTGGTACTACCCGGTATGACCCCCCCCCCTAAAGACTGGTTGCGACCGCGCCTGAGTGCAAGCGTGAAGTCATGTTATGTACTCGTATCTACTTATTACAAAAAGTTTCTATAAACATTAGAACAATGTCCTTTCCGTGTCTTTCCGCTTGTCCTATTAGTTCTTTTAAACTTTTGAGTTTTTTGTTTGCTTGAACACGTTAATCTCTCGAACTACCGGTCGGATTCGAAATAATCTTTTTGTATATGATAGCCGAATTCATGAGGCTGAGAGATGACTCTTATTAGCCGAGCAATGGTAAACATAGTGCAGTCAGGGGTGCAAAGTGCCCCCCTTTCAAGAAGAATGCGAGGCTTGGCCACTTACCTAGTTGTGACGTAACAATTGTGTATTAAACTGCTAATAGTCATGGAGCAAGAGTTTGCAATTTCAAAACGAATACCTAATGTAAATTAATCAAAGTAAATTAAATTTACTTACGGTAAACATCATAAGCAGACCTGGACTTTTAATGGCCTAAAATCTTTAAGGCTCAATGGGGAAACGTGGTCATTATTGTCCAATAGGATGTTACTAAGTATATTCGCAGCTAAAAACATCCAATAGGTATAGGTAGCGGCGTGAATTATGAACACAAACGTCACCTGCGCATTAGCTGGTTTTTCGGTCTCTTTGGCGGAATGAAGAAGACGGGGCGCGCCGAGGCTGCACACGATTGGTTCGTCAGTCGATGCTCGCCGTCTAATTCGACCATTCTCTATTACGTATTGTCAACGGTCTATTGTCTATTGGACGGAAAATGATGCGCGATCTGTGATCAGCTTTAATGCCGGTACCTATACCTGTCTATAACTAGGATAACAAAACTTTTCTTTACCTAATTTTAACCAAATTGGAGTGAGAAATCTCAACTTATATTTCAAGTTCGGTAAGAACTTTCTATAGTGGGTTTTAAGAGATTAAAATAGCTGATTAGTTTCCGACACAATGCTCATTCTTTGAACTATAAACTATAAAGTTCGTGTTCATAGACTCGCGTGACCATTAGTGCATTATCCTGAAACCCAGCCCCGCCTAGGAAGCCTTAGAAATTGTAGGTTTTGCGAACTGTGAGCTTTTGTTTTGATCCTGTACAAAGTATTATAGATTTATACGTAGATTTTTTTTTATAGAAAGAAAGAAAGAAAGAAAGAAAAATATTTATTTGGACACAGCACTAAAGACACAGACATTATGGTAAGGTACCTACAGCACAACAGAACATAAAACAATAAAAATAAATACAAAAACTTTAGGTACACTAATTTGCGTTCCCGCAAAGGTTTGTGTCTCACGGCTGGCCCAAACAGGTTCCAGATCAGCTTAATGCCAAGTCACAAGTACTTGGCGCTGGTTTTCATCTGGAACCTTTTTACATAGAGCGACGCAAGCAGGCTTACAGCCCGCCTGGTAGTACTAGCCTATGAAATGCTTGCAACACCAAGTATCACATGCGCGTTGCTGACCCTTTAAAATGAGGTCTGCTCACCCTGCCGACAGCTTAGGGGACAAGCAGCTCCCCCGCGTGTCAACACAACGCATCCTCGGAAGCTCGGGCGAACTTACTCACCACATATTGGTAAGTAAGATTAGAGCATATCTATCATATGTTAAGTTCCTGCAGGAACTCAACATATGATAAATATGCTCTAATCATCATTATCATCATTATAAAATTGACGGGCCATTTATTAAGAACTGGGTGGGTAGACGCACGGATGTACATATCCCCAATTAATTATAGTGGTTAATTATATTATTTACTAACAATAGTTTAAGATGATACTAACACTATATGGATCTATGGTCTGAAATAAAGGATTATTTATTTATTATTTATTAAGAATATAAACGATTTTACCCGCGGCTTCGCTCGTGGTTGTAAGGAAAAATAACGTATTTTGCCCCATAGGAACCGTGCATTTGTCCGGAATAAATAGTAGCCCATGTTACTCTCTGGCCCATAAACTATCTCTCTCTCTAATCTCATGTCGACTCGTTACTCTGTTGCTGCGTGAAAGAACATCAGAGAGTATTATATTCCTTGGTGAAAGAAGGACGAACCAACAACAAACACACTTTCGCATATTATTTAGTATTTGTAGGGAAGTATTACAACACTATACACTCAAAATTGCGGGCGGCATGGTTATCGCAGTGGCTAAGCAATTGGCTGCTGCGTGACGTGTCGTGGGTTCGACTCCCGCACGGAGCAGGGTCTGGCTGTTTGTGTATGTGAACTTTGTGTTTGTTAACGCATCCGCGATACAGGAGAATTTTTTAGTGTGGGGCAACGATTTAAAAAAAAAAGACTTATATTAGGCAAGGCAGAAGAAAAACACTTGTCGCGAAATCAGAACGGAAAGAAATTACTTATTCAATTCAAAAAAGAACCTACAGTCTATTCCAACTTGATAGGTAGGTCAAGAAGTCATTGAATATTACCTATCAAAAATTACGACTAATTAAACTAACACATGAAATAAAAAATAAGTATTTTTGTTTCAGACAAAAGATTGGTTATACAACATTTTTTTTTTAAACGCAATGAAATATAATCCCTGTAATGGAGAACCAGAAACAAATAAACAACTGTAATAAAACTCACCGATTACAAGCACGACCACAGTAACGATGACTATGATCTTGATGGTTCTTTTCTCCAAGCCCATGGCTGCAGGGTGCGTCGCACGTCCCTCGTCACTGAACCACTGGCACGGAATACTGGCTCGCTAGCGCACTCCCAGAGGACCGGGGAGGATGCCAGTGGACCGCGTACATTGCTGCTTTAGTTAGGAGCTGATTATTTTTTTGTTCATATTTCATAAACAATTTTTACATTGTGTCCAGTCGAAATGTCTTTCTCTAAACACTATTTGGCCATATTACTATGAAGATTCGATGTTTGTTTATCGAACAGCTTTAAATAGTTCTTAATCAAGGGACTGACACAGTGCCTAAAGCGGGCCTTTTTATACATAATGCCACGCTTGAACTAGCAAAAACATATAATGCGTGTGCGCTACGGTGCACTGTCTCAGCTACGTCTTTGCTACGTCCCTGCTACGTTCCTGCTACGTCACCGCTACGTCCCTGCTACGTCGCTGATACGTCACCGCTACGTCCCTGCTACGTCGCTGGTACGTCACCGCTACGTCGTGCCTGTTAGTGCTACGCGCTACGTCATCGCTACGTCCCTGTCCGTCGCTGCTACGTCATTGCTACGTCGTCGCTATGTTACTGCTACCCGCTACGTCTCCGCTACGTCCCTGCTACGTCGCTGCTACGTCATTGCTACGTCGCGTCTATGCTGCTACCCGCTACGTCACCCGCGCTACGTGACTGCTACGTCGTAGATGCTTAGATAAAGCGCTTTACTCATATATACATATATACTCATATATTTTTTTTTGCAAAACTACTAATTTTCGCAGCCAGCAATGTACATTCTGCAGTGGGGTGGCCTGCCCCGGCGACGATGCGCCGCCAGCGGCCGTCATCTTGGCGCCAACGTAGTACCAAGTACCGATTTGTGTACCCCTAGTTCAAACTAAGACGGGAGACGTTCGGCCGAGTGATGGGTCAAACGCCAATAGTTATTCAGATAAACATTATTCGTATTTATTAGAAAACTTAGCTTAAAAAAATCACTAGTTTGTGTCATGTGATTGGAAATGGACCCATTGCCCACTGATGGATAATTCATGGACGCATCATGTCTTAACACATGCCCTGGGCGTTGTCTCAGTACCAGACAAAGCCGTCAAATTTTGGCTTATGACGTCACGATTGCCAGTTGTCTTAACTTGTGACTTGTAACTGTTTCGCCATTTAACTCTCTTGAAAAGAACCACTAGTCCTAATTAAAAAAAATTAACTAACTTTAAGGCCTCTTTCAATTTAAATGTTGTTGACGGTAGACACGTCGTGAGCGCCGTCCGGTTGTCGTGCGGCAGTCGTGCGGGCGTCGCACCGCACTCTCGACGCGTCAACTGTATGTAAAAAAACAACCGTCCGTGGACAGTACGACACCTGGCAGCCGTGACAAAGGCAGACAAAGGTCTAAATTGAAAGAGATTGATTCTATTCGAATATCACAACATACACAAATCACGTACACAAACAGACTTAGACAAACAAGTGCAAGCAAATCATTCTTCGCATATTCATTCCGCATGGGACTGAAATAGAAATTCTGTTTATATTTCAATAGGATCAGGATCAAGGAGAATCGACGATCGAAGAGTCTACTAACCATTTGGCGATGGCTCGAAAAATAGGGGAACTTAATGTTTAGATACCAATAACTGGCTTCAATATGCGTAGGTACGGTTCCATCATCAACCTATAGCAGGCCACTGCTGCCAGCCATCTCAATTGATCCTTGGCCAGTGAAGATCGTCGCTCCATCTAGCTTTAGGGCACAGTCTAAGAACCATACTGTCAGTCAACAAAGTCATGTAATTGTGCGGTGGGGTGCGGGGCAAGACGCGGGTGGAGTGCTCCCGAACGACCGAACATCTACGTACTGTCATTCGGGAGCATATAATCACTTCATGAGGAATGTCTAACTAAACGATGTCGACTTTTTCGACTACGTCAAACGCGATGACTGTATGGTTTTTAGACTGTGCCAAGGATGTCCTACACTACGTTTGTTACCACTTATGTCATCGGTTCTACGACTGCGTGTGTGTAACATAATCAAATGTAAAAGTTTTTGAAGATCTTTGGATGTTTGGTACTCAATCACGCATTGCTGAACGGCTTTGGATGAAATTACGTTCAGTTAAAGGCCATGTCATCGAATTTTTATTACTAAAGTAGTTCTTCTTGAATGCATTGACACCACAGGTCACAGTTAGTACCTCAGATCATAGAAACAAGGGAGATGTGCCAAGGCGCTACTAAAATTAACGCTTTGATACGGTCACATTGACCGTATATAAAATGTACACGCTGGCGACGAACCGAACACGATCGATGATATAAATACAGTGTTTTAGTTTAGTGCTAGTGTTGAGTGACGATTAACAGTGTTAGATTGAGGGTGTGTGCGATGTTTAATGAGTGGGAGATCTTTATATTCACGAGGGGCGCTTGTAATTGTGTTGAAAAATGTACTAAAAGTGGCGACAGTTGTTCCCGTACTAAATTGCTATGATGGCATATCTCCTTGTTTCTATGATCTGAGGTTAGTACCTACGTAATAAAATAAATAAGATAAAGATAACCCAATAATCGAAAAGCAAATATATTTTAGTAAGAAAACAGAAAGTAATTTAGTACCTACACAAACAAATCGTAGCCGAAAGAGATGAAAGATAGTATCGTAGTGCAAATATGACAAGGATGGGTATGTTACGTGATATCCAGAGGTTATTGGCATTAGAATCAAGGCGAGAGTTTTATGTATAGCACTTATATCACCAGACATACTGTCGCCTACTCTCTATTTTTTTTAAGGTTCAGTTTTTTTGCAGTGCTTTCGAGATTTTTGAAGTTAATATACTTACTTTAACGTTTTTATTGATGTGAAACATATATTGACGCGCCTTGGGGTAAGACCAACTCTTATGCCGTTACGGCAAACGGCATGACGCTATCTTATGCCGTCATGCTCCTCACTCCGTTGTCTCCGTTGTATCCATAACATAAGATACTATAATATAAAAATAATAATAAATTCTTTATTTAAGTTTCAACATTGTTTACAAACACCACATAGTTAGACAAATATCATAATACGATGCAGGGATGAACTAGGCGAAACCCCACTCCCAAGCTAGGATTAAACCTGTGTTATGGGTAGTAGGAGATCACTCAGCCAACGCTTTTACAGCGATTTATATATAATAGGGATGTTAACAACTTTTTTTTTATTGTGAATCTGTAAACTACTTGAAAAAAGAGAATTAACACCAAAAAAACCGATGAAACATCTACAAAATTGGCAAAGTTATAAGCGTTTTAAAATGATTTGCTAGACACGGACGGCATTACCTACCAGTGACGTAACACCACCTACGTCCGCTTGCGCGACAAAGACGGAGCGATACTCCCTCCAAAAACTTTAAAAGCGTTATGTTTTCCATTTTGTGATAAATTATTATTTTTGCTTTTACTTTTTTGTTGTGCCTATTCCTTCTTTGAAATAAAATAATTTATTTGTACTTTTTTAATAGTAGGACACTACCGTATTATTTACAACTAATGCAGTGTTATAACTAGCTGAGTTCCCAAATTAGGCGAACCTGTGTATTTGGGAAACAGAACTACAAAACACAGTCACACCTTTTGTGTGTGGAGTTTTAAAAGGCCAGTCCCGTACTGAAAGATTATTCGTCTGTTCCAAAGGCTCATCTTTAGCATTTATATCCTATATTATTATTATTTTGGTCTACATGAAATTTCACAGCATAGTTAAACTGATCATTTTTTTTTAATCACTACATAGTTACATAAAACAAAGTCGCTTTCCCCTGTCTGTCTGTCTGTCCCTATGTATGCTTAGATCTTTGAAACTACGCAACGGATTTTGATGCGGTTTTTTTTAATAGATACCTAGACTGATTCAAGAAGAAGGTTTATATGTATAATACATTCCGAAAAACGCTGGCAAAGCCGCGGGCGGAAGCTAGTTTTTAATATTTTTTTATTCAATGATAGGCAGCAGTAGGCTTGTGTTTGACCGCCATCTTGCCTGATGTTGAGCGGTGGTGCGATGGAGCACGCCTGCCTAGAAGAAAGAGATTCACTCGGGACTTGAAGATACCCAGATTGTAACCGTTGGGAAACACCCACTCGGGCAGTGCATTCCACTGTTTAGCGGATCAAGCTTTCAGTATAGGTAATAGGGGTTAACACAGTTGAAGTTCTGCATGAAATGAAACAAACTTGAACATACCATAACTGAATCACAAAGACGCTGAGTAGTACCTACTGTAAACACATACATAAGTACTTATATCTATGTCATATGTATAGAGGTTGATGACACGCTGAGCGGATTACAAGGGGGTGAGGGAATAGCGTACTTAGTAAATGTACACATTTGTATGTAGATTTATTGGAGAGGGACACTAGCATTTTATTCGCGACTTTGTCCGCGTGACCAACAGCAACTGTGCATTTTTTCAAGATGAAAAGTAGCCTATAGTACTCAAGGATAATGTAGCTTCCTATTAGTGACAGAATTTTTAGAATCGGATCAGCAGTTCCGGAGATTACATCATACATACAAACTTTGCCTCTTTAAAATGGTATAGATAGTGCCTTTTCTTTTAGACTTCTTACAACTTCAGTTCATTAAAATTTTAATAAATCTTTTAGCAGGAATAGCTATGGTAGGACAAGCAAAGTTCGAACTCCGCTCATTGTATTATTTGCGTAATTTTTAAGCCTCGTTTATATCTAGCATATTCTGGTTGCGATGAGGAAAGGCCTGAGTTAGACTTAATTTTGTTCAAGGACTTAGGAGTATAGTGTGCAAAGTTGCACTTTGCACACTTTTATTAATTATTTTCACTTGACATTATTAAGTACCTACACCAAAATAAAAAAAGAAATATCCAAGATATCGACCGTTCATTGAAACTAAATGAAATTAAGAAACCATTACGAATTTGCAACATCGCCACAGTGTATCGGCGACATTTTCGCGTTAACCCCCTGGCGCCGGGCAGTCGGGGCTGCTCTCACCCTCCGTGCCCTACTTACGGCCATGTTAGCCACAGAGCGCTACACCGGCTATACTCACCGTGAGGTACCTTCTCTCGTGACGTCATCATGCTGCCCTTGTCTGTAAGGAAGTAGTGGCGTATTTTTAGAATAATACGAGTGTAAATCCTAACTTAAGAACGAAAGTAAGTTTGTTTGTTACCTTTTTATGTCTAAACCTCTGAAGCGATCATCATGAATTTTTTTATAAACGTTGTCAGGGATACAGAAAAAGACAGGGTTACCTTTTATCCAGATAAAAAGTACTGTTCTCGAGGGAAAGAACAATAACTTTCGTCACAATTACTTTAGGACTTGGGACGTTAGATGGCGCTACATGTATGTCACACGGCCGGTGTCGTGGGCATGGTGCTAGTAAAATGTAGCATTGATTTGTTTGTGATGCGAAAGCTGCAACATCCCTGAAGGTTTTTTATCAAAATAAAAAATTTATACTGATAAGATAACAATAAGAACTACTTTAGGTTTGTCCCCGGGGTTAGGAATAATTATAATAATTTAATTAACTTAATACTAATTGCGGCCAGCGCAGGAGCAACCTTAAATTAGGCCAAGTACTGTAGCCCTGACTGCCTCTTTGATTTGGAGTAGTGATCAATCCCCCTGTAAGGTGATTATTTATTATTATTTTTATTGAGATTTTTATCACATTTTTTTAAGGCTCTGACAACTGCCAACGGCCTTGAGTGATTTGGATAGTATAGCTTGAGTGTTCTGCGCTGAGCTCAAGCAACGCGACATACGTCCACCGAGCAATACGACTCGCCTATCAAGGAGCGCGCTGTGCCGAATTAGACGTATTATTACTTTTTAGTATCTAAGATATAAAATAAAAAAAGTAACAGGCAATATTATAGGTAGTAACATAGTCTTTTCACACAAAACAAATCATGAAAATATCTTAAGCGATTTGAAAGTAATTAGGTTTTTATGTTTTGGGTAGACAGTAATTCATGAATTTATTTCATTAAGTATTTTACTACAATAGTTAAATATTCACAGGTACGATTGATGTATATATATGTTCTAGTTTAACATAAAAAAATTGCACAACTAATCTGCATTATTTGACGGTGAAATAAGAGATTTAAAACTTGAGATTTACGGCCGTTACCATTTACCGTCGCCTTAAGTAGCGACCCAGATGCGTCGTTATCCTCGTTCTTCGAAGAATATCCTATAGTATTGATCTGGCGACTGAAATACTCCACGGTATAATGGGCGGGATATGACCTGGACATATCGCTCGTCACGTTCTTAATTAAGTGTACGTAAACAGAAATAATGAGGCAGCTATTTTTATCTATACTATTTTAAAAACTGTAAAAAAAGGCGTGTCTGTACTTTGAGATCTATTCCAGAAATACAGTCAGGGTGGTACTGGAACCATGCAAACATATCAAAATTTTTTAACTGTTTGTGCGCGCTTCAGGTAAAAAGTACTGAACGGATTTTGACGTGGTTGTTACTGTTTGGTAGCTTGGGGTCCAACTTAAAATGTAAGCTACATTTATCTCATTCCGGTGGGATGAACCAGAGATATACATAGCTTGATCTCTTCGTAGTACTAGCCACCCTACACTAAGAAGGTCATTTAAATTGGTCAGTCCAGTCAGTCAAAACTATAGTTCTTAGACAAATATAGAGTTAATGGTGGAACAACTTTAGTGAAGCTGAATTTTTGACTGAAAGTTTACTTTAAAACAAAATACCGATTCAGTCAAATAAGCTTCAGCTATAGCAACTCTACATCTTCATGCATGTTATATTTTCTGGAGACTGTCAGTCTGGGTCTCCAACCGAACAAAGTAAGCACCTATCTAATAATGTCTTCCAATATTTGAACGAATGAATGGCTTTATTATAACGTTTAGCGCCAGAATGAATGGGAGCAATCCCAAACGATGGCAAATAAACAGATCAATACCCAATATTCTCAGTAGGTAGGTATTTTAATAAGGTTTTACCAGCTTCTGCCCGCGGCTTCGCCCGCGTTTTTGGGATAAAAAGTAGCCTATGTGTTATTCTGATAAGTATAAGCTATATTACTGTAAAGTTTCATCAAAATCCGTTCAGTAGTTTTTACGTGAAAGAGTAACAAACATCCATACATCCATCCATACATCTATACATCCTCAAAAACATTCATATTTATATTAGTAGGATATTGGAACAGTTCTGACATATTTTATTGTTGAATAAAGACATAAATGGTACCTATAGGTAGATCGGAACACTACGCATTTAAACAGAATATTTTTTTTATTTATATTATCATCATTAGTCATCATAACATGACCAGTTTTGGTCTTTAAGTCGTTGGTCGAAGGTTCGAACCTCGGCAGGCGCACACTTTGTGCAAACTGTTTCATCACCACTGCTCTAAAAACGGTGAAGGAAAACATCGCGAGGAAATTGGCATGTCTTATGGTGAATACAGACACTGTGAGGCATGCGTCGCGCACGCCTCGCAAACTCGCAACGTACGCTTTGATATACATTACTCGATGCCTCGCCACGAATATGAACCTCCACACATTGCGAATCATGCGATGAGCGCCGTGCGCTGGGCATGCCTCGCAATGTTTGTATCCACCTTTAGAACCAAAAATTCGAAGACACTGACGTCCACCAACCAACGATACCCGCACTGGGCTCGCGTAGAAGCCTATGATCCAGAAATGGACATGACCGCACAATACCGAGCAGTCATGTGAACTTAGCCTTATGATGGAAAATATATGTTAGACTGTTCTCGATAATACATGTATATGTAGGTAAATGCTCCAATCCGCGTTACTGCTTGCGAAGGTAAACTAACTCATTCAGAATATTTATTATTTCATCACCTGCCAAAATATGGGATGGAGGGGTATGTACATTTATCATGAAATAAAACACCAATAAAAAACCTAAATTGGAACCAACTATTGCGTGTTTATTGACTCTCCGTCCAGAAAACATTACATAATTCATAAATATTCAATAAATTTTAAATTTCATTAACTTTATTTGAAGCGTGACAAACAAAAGTTAAAATTAGTGGCGCCCTCTGGCTTATTCTAAAACGAATACAAATTAATCGCCGACTATGTGGCTATTGCTATGGCGCTTTGCAGCCGGCCTGGCATGACCTCCGTGGCGACCTTGGCAGCCGAGCGGCGAACAACTGGCGACCTTGGCGACTAACTGGTAACCATGACCTTACAACACTTAAAACAACTAACACAGCTGGTTGAGACCGGCAACCACCAATTAGCGTGACTAGTGATCAACTAACGATCTTTTGGCAGTAAGTTGATGAACTTGGCCAATTGGCGGCTCCATGACCTTGGCCGGTGGGCGATCAGTTGGTGACCTTGGCGGCCAATTGGCGGTTAGGCCTTTACCGTACAGAACGCATGAGTGGTTTCATTAAAATGGGGACTACGACCAACAACTTTTACGCCTTTATCACACCTCCGCCGCGAAACCATAGCAGCAAAACCGCAGTACAGTCCGCCTGACTTGTCCGTTCTAATGTACAGATTTGATTATGATTCTATCTCTTTCCCGCGTGATTTCGCGCATCTACACCTCTTACACCTCTGCGATTATTTTAACTAAATTCATTGAATGGGTCCGCATAATTATTTTCGCGGCGGAGGTGTAAGACAGGCGTTAAACAAGTAAGTTCAATATGATCACTAGACTAGCAGTTCAGTTGATTTGAGCTGCCTGAACCTGACTGGTACACATGTTGTAGGATAGTCCCAAGTTATGAGCATAATGAACCAGATTAACGACGCTCAAAGGGCCGAAGTCATGTATTCTGTACGGGAGGCTTCGCTTGATGGCCAACTGGCGCGAGTGGTGAGCTTAGGCCTTGTCCACCATCAGCTCGAAGTGCACGGAGCCGCGCCGCTCGTAGCGATCGTAGAAGATGTTCTTGGCCCATGCCTTGCACTCTATGTTGATCAGGACTCCCGCTGCAAGGTAAGCAGGTACATTAGTAACGGACATAAACGAATATGTTGGACTGTGCCAACACAAATGCAGTAACACCAAGACATTTAAGAAGATTTAAGAGCTACGGTGCCACAGACAGACAGACATACATAAAGCGGTCTATGACACCCCTCTTTTTGCGTCGAGGGTTAATAAAATACTGGCCTCTTTGTTTTATAGAGGAAGCTCTATAAATTATAAAAAAAATACTGTTAATTCTAATTTGACGGCACGGTTGTCGCAATGGGCTTCTGCGCGACGTATGCGGGTTCGATTCCCACATAGAGCAAATATTTGTTTCATGTCTGGCTGTTTGTGTACGTGAAAGTGTTTGTGAACACACCTACGATACAGGAGAAATGCTTAATAGAGCAAATGTTTCAAAAAAATAGGTCCTTAAGATCTGGATACTTACTCCTGGGCTTCTCAAAGAGTACAGCTACGAGGGGGCTGAGGTAACCCTCCTTGTTGGTAAAGGGGTAGTAGTAGGCGGGGAAGCCCCGGCGCGGGATGTACTGCACGGGCCCGATGTTCTCCACGTCGGCAGGGTTCTCACCCTCGCACGACACCCACACCGTGTTCGCTTCAGGCTTGCCGGACTGACAGGAGAAAAAAATTTGGTGAGAAATGTATGAGAAACTGCTGAAGATGGCTTTTGAGGTTTCTCTTGCTTTTCTTCGAACTATGAACGTATTGTAACTTAACACTTACGACAGTCTGCATATATTATGCTGATGTTAAGACATTGCATTTATATGCATCAGCCAACAGCCAAATACCTATTTAATTATGGAAAAAACAACAATGGAAAATTGTTGGCTTTAGATTGCTGAGTGGGAGAAGATGCAAACCATCGCGTTAATCGAGTAAACATCTCGCGAAGTGAATGGAAGAACCAATCACGTGCGTTAGCGTTTATGTTCGATTGGTCGTCGTTGGCTATGACCTTTCACACAATCGGGTAAGTAGAAACACTAGGCATTCTGAATACAGTCTACGTTCACTATGAACTATCTTCGCCTGTTTAGTTGGTGCAATGGTAGAATGACGACGTCACAGTATGTTTGTTTGTTGTATACTTACGATCATCTTGATGTGCTGTTTTAGGTCGTCCGGCATGTTAGAAGGCAGCTCCTCAGTATTGTTGTACGGCTTTGGAATCCAGTTGAAGATCTGAAATATTAGTATACCAATGGTAAGGCATTGAACTACTGTGCTGCAGGGTTTTGGGAAAATTTTGATTTCGACTTCGCCTCTACGTTTGGCAAGATTGGCAAAACGCTTGATGCTGTAGAGTACCACTTTCGATATGGTAGACCATTGAGCTTTTGGGCAACCACATAAAAGAAAATAATGTTTTTTTTTTTTTATTAAATTATAGGCTGACCGCCATCTCGCCTGATGTTAAGTGATGATGCGGTCTACGATGGAGCACGCTTGCCTAGAAGAAACCGATTCACTCTCGACTTGAAGATACCCAGATTGTAACTGTCGGGGAACACCCACTCGGGCAGCGAATTCCATTGTTTTGCGGTTTTCACAATGAAAGTGGAATCAAAGCGCTTCGTTCGGGTTTTTGGTACATCAACCATGAACCGATGGCGCTTTTTCATGCTTCTGGCTGTCCGATAGAAAAAAGGGCAGGAGGGAATTAGATCATGCAGATCTGTAGCACACTCTCCGAAATGTATCCGATAAAAAACCGATAGACTAGCAACCTTGCGCCTATGCTCAAGACTTTACTATAATCTATCGTTAGTTGAAGTCACAATCAGGACCTGAAAGATTTTTTGGAACGAAGTTCCTTAACGCGGCTTGCGGTAGGAGCCGACTTGAAGAAATCGTCACATAATGAAAAAAAGTGTTATGCCCCCTTCATAAATCTAAAACAATCGCACTCGCGGGTTTTGACCAGTACCCTTGGAGGCGTCAGAGCGATCGCGAAGCCGGATTGGATAATAATATGCGTAATTCTACCGTGTAAAATAGTAATAAAAGAAACGTTCATGAATACTAATATGATTCGTTCCTGACGGGGGTCCCCCGACCGCACACGTTTTTTATATATCTTACCTTATTCAGTTTGAGGAACACGCAAGGCCCAGCTTCCTCGTAGTTGTACTGGTTGGCGGAGGTGCAGGGGTGGAAGTCTTCGACGGGCACGTCGCACACCTGCTTCTCGCCTGTGGCGCCGGCTGACGGCGAGCAGGGAATTCGGTACTCCGCGCCACTGGCCTCACCAACGCCACTGCCCTTCTTGCGGTACTCTGCAAGTAAATTGTGCATTGCAAACCAGCAAAACTTCAAAAAAAATTACCAGTTAACGAGGTTGATACCAGCAGTGATATTCTCTTAGGATGTAGCCTTATGTGCAGCGCGGCCGCAGCAGTGAAATTACAGTTTGGTGTTCACTAAGCTGCTAATAGCTGCACTAGCGCCACATATCAATGACTAGCGCTCGAGGCGGTGAGTGACGATGACGATTAATACACGCTTGGTCGATTTCGACGACGAGCTCATCGTCGAGACAGCTGAAAAATGTACTCTAGAAGAATAGCATATACAGGGTGGCAGGTTAGACAATGGAAATATTTTAAGGGGTCATTGTACTCATCATTATGTACAACTTTTACTATGGAACCAACCTTGCAAACGCGAAAAAAAAATTTGCTGTTCCATACATTTTGTTGAGTCATGCTAACATGTATGGAACAGTTGGTTTTTTTTTTCGCGATTTCAGGGTTGGTCCCATAGTAAAATTTGTTCATAATAATGAGTACAATGACCCCTTAAAATATTTCCACTGTCTAACCTGCCACCCTGTATAGCTGGGCAGACTGCTTAGGGTGAACCGAAAAAAATCTCATCAAGTTCTTTGGGGAATACCGTGTCAGCTTATAAATACTATCATTGCACTGCAGGTCTTACACGCTTGCTCACTGCATGTTGAAAATTCCAGAATTAATGAATACTTTTTCCTTACATTGATTCGCTTTGATTCATCTAAAATGATTTGCATCCCAATCTGGCAGTATACTCTGCAGAAAATCCAGAGGTTGTGTAAACTATTACTTTTCAAAAACCAAACCATACAATTGTGTTCATTGTGAAGGTAGCCTTGAAGACCGATTAGCGGCAGATCCCAGTAGTGATTAAGAGCAACGACACGATGACCTATTAAGATAACCACTATAGTACCTATCAGTTCAGGGAACGCGAGACTAACACAAGACTAACTGTGACTTGTTTTGAAACAAAACCGCCAGTGCCAACCGTCTTTTGATATTTGAATGAAATTCCATTATAGTTGTAGCTACCTGGATCGCTGCTTATCCTGTTTAGTAGGACAATGTACTTACGCTCCAAGTAGTCGTCGATGATCTGCGCCCATTTTAGCACGGAGCCCTTGTCGTTGGCCCGGTAGTAGATCAGGGTGCTCTCCACGTTGGCACTCTCGGGCATTGGTCGGAAGCCCAGACCTGGACAAACAAACACTCATTAGTTTGTTGTTGTTATTTATGTATTAGTTTTATATGGGCCATAGTTGTCTGAAATGAAGGATTAATAAGAAATAATTAGTTTTATGAACGTTATTTTTGTCGTTGTCGTTGTCACATCTTACTCGCTCCGCTACATAGCTTAGCATCAGTGGAAACGGACACATAGTTTCGTAGCTTAGCTTTTACATTCTCACAGCATATCTGTAGCACATCTCTGGTGGAAAGGCACCCTAAGATTGAATACTGTTTTACTGTACTGTATTATTATTGTTATGACTTGATTTCAAAGAGTAACCATGGAGGTTCCTCCCACTTTGGAAGGGGCAGCTAGCTTTACGAGTATCTTACTGACTAACTGACCGACTCGTTGACATTCAAAAGTACCTGTAAGTGGTCTAATTGAAATAAATACTTTGACTTTGTAGTTCGGTTTTAAGTTCAGTCTGCCGGTTTCTTACCTGGGTTGGATCCAATGACTGATCCATCGAGCTGCCACTTTGGCATCTTGGAATCCAGGGTTTGATAGAAGATCGCCAGCATCGCGGCAAAGAAGCCCACGAGGATAGCATAGAAGATCAGGTAGAACAGCAAGATTTTAGCTGTGGACAAAACAAAACAAAATAAATTATTTAAATTAAAGAAAATAAACTTTGCTGCTATTTTAAATAGCCTGGTTCACACCAGACGATCCAAAATGGATCGGCGATCCCACGATCGGCAATCCAGGATCATAATGCGTGGATCGTGGATCGTACTGGGCCGATCCAGTTTGTTGAAACAGGTGCCTTTGCGGTCAAAGAACCGACAAAAACAGATCGACCGCAGGAAAAAGCGCGTGGAGCGCGCGTGCGAGCGCGACCCACGCGCGCGCTCCAATTCTTGCGCGTGGATCGCGCGCAATCCAATGCTCCGTTGCTGTGTGAAAGAAGGACAAACCAACAAACACACTTTCACACTTATACTATAGTAGGGATTATCACACTAATATTATAAATGCGAAAGTTTGTGTGTGTGTGTGTATGTTTGTTACTTCTTCACGCTGAAACGGCTGAACGGATTTGGACGAAATTTGGCACACAGATAGACTACAGTCTGGAATAACACATAGGCTACCTTTTATCCCGAAAAACGCGGGCGAAGCCGCGGGCGGAAGCTAGTCTATCTATACGTGAACATTGAACGTGAACAACAAACGGAGGAGAATGAAACTATTTAATTCGAAAGAAACCATAGATGTGCACAACAAAACATCGTGTGTGTATGTTGCTATTACGGCAGCTAAAATAAAGTAAATATACACGCAATGATTTTTCCATACAACATGCTTTAACACTTTAATGGTTAAAGCATAACGAAACGATCACAGACGATAATACTTAGTAGGTACCTAATGTTTATTTGTGATGACTATGGATGTTTGTTACTCTTTCACACAAAACTACTGAACGGATTTTGTATGAAACTTTACAATAACTTGTATATATCAGAATAACACAAAGGCTTCCTTTTATCCCAACAAATGAGAGCGAAGCCACGGGCGCAAGCTATTATAGTGTTCACTATTTTCACAAATTTTAAGATGTCGATTATTCACCCTCCTGGCCATATAAAACATCAAGAAAATACCGTAGCAAACAAATAAAAATAAATTATAGCAAGCAGGTTATTAAAATCAGCTGTAAGAAATAAACGTGTAGGGGTCGGCCCCTATTCTCACGCGATTGCGATCGCAATGTTATGGCTAAACGCAGGGGGCTAAATATAGCGTGCGTATTTGGCAGCCCTATTTCACAAGTAGGTCACGATTTCACGAACCTACCTCTAAATTAGGGTTGCTAGCTTTTATTTGTTAACCCCCGACGCAATCAGGGGTGTTATAAATTTAACGTGTGTATTTGTGCATCTGTCTGTAGCATCGTAGTTCCCAAACGGATAAACCGATTTTGATTTAGTTTTTTTGTTTGAAGGTGCAAGAAAATCTGTCAGATCCCTGTCTTAATTCCAAAAATG
The DNA here is from genome assembly GCA_948465475.1 of Thalpophila matura. Taxonomy (NCBI): domain Eukaryota; kingdom Metazoa; phylum Arthropoda; class Insecta; order Lepidoptera; family Noctuidae; genus Thalpophila; species Thalpophila matura. The sequence continues at coordinate 1,112,946 of OX419178.1, forward strand.
TTCATTGAAATCTGTTGAGCAGTTTCGGAGCCTATTGGAGACAGACACACAAAAATTCTTAAATAAAACCGGTGATTTATGATTGCCTATTTTATTTTATGCCTATTAGATACTAGAATTTTAATTATTGGAGATTTGGTATTTTTTTATACATTTGTCATGTAAACTTATCAACTTTCAATACAGTCACCGTCTATAAATAAATTGTGATTTCAGCTGAAAATAGCCTGTTCTGCAGTAATTATCATGCCGCGTAACATGTAGCTACGTACTTGTATGTGTATGTTGATGTGGTCGATATCGGTCACAAGTGGCGACAATTATACTAGTTTCCTATCAAACTACCGGTCGATCGTTGACCGCATTTTTAACTTCCGAACGAATAATTATGTGAAGTGTATCTGAGTTTTTTACTGAAAAAATAATAATTTTGAAGTTTTAATGACTTTTCATGGTAACGACCTGGTCCATATTATATTATGTGTATCTTTAACCATAGATTTATTTACGAACACCATTTGAAAGTTGTTTAATGTCTGTACTTAAAATCGTTTAACTTTTGGTAGAATATTTTTTCACTTTTTTGCAATGGATTATTAATAGTTTACATAATATAGCGAAGCATACTAGTTTTACGTACTCGTAGCAAACAATTTTCAATAGGTAATCCTTAAAAAACCTTTTTTAGGGTGCCGGACCTTAAAAGGAACCCTTAAAGAATCACTTTGTTGTCCGTCTGTCCATATGTCAAGACTCTTAACGGGTGGAGGCATCTGCAAATAGATGGCGCTACTAGAAATATGTAATAGCGTCATCGCTCATCGTGCTCATAGATGGCGCTATTGCATATTCCGGAACCCTCAGTCGTACTCGCACTTGTCCGGTTATTTCTGTGTATCACTGTCTGATTCAATTAAAGTTTATCCAACGCCAATCAGTGCTAAATAACTAATGTCGCCGTAATGTGATAGCAGTTCGCGTTGCAGCGCAAATCGGTGCATTTAGCGTGTGCCCGCAAATGATTCAGAATTAGGCCGCTGTGTTAGTTGGACTCAAGGTAACGGGCAATTAATACGATAAATTTACTATCTTAGATAGGTTGTTTTACAAAAAAGATAGACACGCATTAAACACGAATGCTACCATAAATAATACACACTTGTTTTAGACAAGTTAGTACTAAAACAAGTGCGTATTATTTTTTGTAGCATTCGCGTGTAACGCGTGTCTATCTTTTTTGTGGTACGGCCCTCAGTTTTTATTTTCAATATCCACCGTGTTACACCTGTATTAGTTGAATCTCGTCGCTTCTTATGGGAGTTGGTGACATCTATCGGAGACTTAACAATACTCCAGCTCAATGCCTACAACTTTGCAGTTATTAGAACATCGATACGATAATATTATCATACATACTTACTTAAATATTTTATATTTGTGAATTCCAAACATGTCAAAGCCATGTACTTAATATTAACTTCAGGTCCTCTAACTAAGGTATCTACAGGGTATATAGACCTTACTTAAAATGTGATGGAGTTTTTCATTTCGCTATACTTTTTTCCCTTAGTTTGAAGCCTCCACCAGCATCATTAAACCTTCCATTATGAGTATTCAGAAGTGTTTTGAACTGCAGTTAACGTGGAAAAGTTAAACTACTTAATGGAAAATTCTCAACCGTTTTTCATTACAGTTTACCTCATCATCACGAGAAAAAAATTAAAACGTAAAATAGTTACAAACTTTTTTGAATTTCGTAAAATCCGGCCTTATTTCTTGTCTACAAAAACCTCAAAAGGAAACCTCTGTGCAAAATGTCAGTTTTCTAGGTCCAAGGTTGATGTGTCAGTCGTTACTCATTACTGAGTCAGGACTTTTCTTATAGAGCATACTAAATCCGGAAAAAATAAGAAGCCGTACGAATATTTGTTCCGTGCAGGAATAGAACCAGACTCTTAGAGCAGAAGCCGATTACGTATCATGTGTATCATTACGTAAAATGCAAAAACGATTGCAAAAACCTGCAAAACCTCGACGATGCCGAAGATTAAATAAATTGTAAAGCAACCACTAATCCAATCTTTGGTAGAATCTATCGTAAAAATAAATACGCAACTCGCTACAATCGATTGCGCTTCCATTAGAGCCTATAAAACCATCAGCGACGCTTCGATCGATACTACCAGCCCACGGCTTTTCCTAGGACAATCGATTCGTGAATATTGTATGCAACCTGCATCGATGCAGGTACATCATTATGGAGCGGTGTACGGACACCGGGTCATCGATCATGCGCACGAAAATATCTTTTGACCTTTTGAAATGCTGTTTTATTTTGGCGTCGAATGTTCGGAAATATCTGCGTTTTGCCAATGAATTTGGCCACACCCTTCTTATAGGTATGATAGAAAAATAATCAAGGGCTTGTGGCAGGAAAACGAGCAGAATCCTTTCAATGATAGATCATGCATGCTCATGCACTTAAAACGGGAAGGACAACCATTTCGTTGGCTAGGTCGATGCGTTGAGTTTCTTCGGCGCTATGATGGCTCCTGTCGGTCACACTGCCTAGGTTTTGACGTACCATGTTTTTTTGTAGACTTAAGTAATACCAAGAACTTGGCTCAGACTGATGCTGCATGGGCGTAGCCAGGCATAGGCAGGGGGAGGGGGCTGCCCTTCCTAGCAACTCCCGAACCGAAAAGTTAATAATTTTAGAAAGAAAAAAAGCATTTTAAATCCGATCGTCTCGTACACCTTTCCTTATATTATTGTACCTAGGTTTTCTTTGTCTGCCCCCCCTTAAACGAAATCCTGGCTACACCTTTGCCACACGGCAGCAGGCACAACAAACGTCTAAATTGAAAAAGCCCTAAAAAGTGGTGAACACGAATGGGCGCTGAAAGAAAACTCGGAACACCGTTAAAAACATTGTTAACATATTGACTTTCAAGGGGATCAACATAGCGTCATTTTAAGAAAGCACTACATCAATATTCGCTGTCCATTTAACCTCATCTCCTTCTTGCTGTGCACAAGAAGAGAAATTTTATATGCCCACCATGCTCCTGTACGTTTTCCGGTTGGACTTCCAGACATCGGGAGAGAAGCTCCTTCAATACATCATCAGGAGGAACCAAGGTCAAATCGGCACCGAGGGACGAGCCTTACTAAGCTGTCGCGGACAGAGTCGAGTAGGACTACGAATTTTAAGTCCTACACCCTTCAAGTTCCGTTTTTTGGCCGGCAGGAGTTGTGTATAGACGTTACAGGGAAGCGCGACCAAAACCAAGCTCCCAAGTGTAGTGTGTTATGTTTTTGATGTTATATAATTGTTAATGTTAGTCTTTAAGGTATTTATGTTATGGGTCTTTGTTACCTGAATTAAATGGTATATTATTATTATTATATTATTAAATAGATTTTCAAAAACAACTGACACAGGCCGGGTTTTAATCCGCGATCTCTGCCTTACCGTGGCATCACTCAAACCAACTGCACGAGCTGCTGACATCTATCGGAGACTAATTACAGACTCCAACTCAATGCCTCTAACTTTGCAGTTAGAAGGACATCAATACGAAAAGGAATTCTGTTGACATGGCTAAGTTCTGATCATCACTTAACTGAATCATCGTTAGGTATTTGCTCGGCAGTGGTCATTTAATATATTATTGTCCTTATGCGTTGGGTGTTATCGTAACCACATTACCAATGCTGAATGGAAAATGATAAATACAAATTGTAACAAAGTTTTTTAATTGGTTTTCCGTATGGAAAGCGGCCATTGACTTGTAGTGCGATAATACAATGGTTATTAAATGTTTATTTTGTTTTATGTCAGTTTTAATATAGGTACAGTGTTTTCCATTTGGTAGAAAAAGCTTGCTCAGCGGTTCCATATAAATTTTATTAACTTTGATTGAGTCGTTTTTTGACAAGCTTCAACAAACGGTATTTAGGTAGGTAGTTCACTAAGCCTATGTTGACGATTTATTATTTACAGCAAAAAGTGGTACGTAGGTTGTTTGGTTAGTGGCAGTTTATTCACGCTATTTTAAAGAGACTTTCAAAAACAACTGACACAGGCAGGGTTTGAACCCGCGACCTCTGCCTCACCGTAGCATCGCTATAACCAACTGAGCTACAGTGTTATGCCTGAATCAGTTGAATTAGAAAAGTTTTTTTTTATATTTTCTACTTTTCTTAACGTGTCCCCTGGTGAAGAATTATCCTCTCGTCAAGAAGTACCATTTTCTATATTAAGCTAACCGTATTAAAAGTATATTATTAAACGTAACCTTATTAAAAGTACTTCATAAAAACGCGTGCGCATGTGACGGTGAAATTGTTTGATGTCATAGACAACAACGATTTCCTGGTGCGCCGAAACGTTAGATACTTAATTATTTTAATTATACATCGGCGTCGCCGGTGTATATTATTATTTAAGAGTCGGTGGCATTATTATTAATAATTAGCGACTATAATCTTTATGATCTTTAGATTATAATCTTTAGATTATCATGCATAGCATTTGACTGCCAAATAATATTTATTTGTCTTTAAACTTCACTTGTAGCCTGGCACACGGCCTTCATTACCGAAATATCGACTAGTAATATTTATCATGAAGCATTTTTGTTGCGACAATTATTGTTTTAATTATTTGACGAGTAGGTACTTAAATTATCATTTATACTATTTTGTTTTCTTTGATTAGGTATATTGACGGGTGTCAGGTTAATAATTATTTTGCATTGGTAGGTAATTATTTTACTGTTAATTATTTATAGTTTTTTTTTGTTTTAAATCTCAGTTTTACTGTTTTAATTTATATATTTTTTACATAATAGTAATTGACAGACATAATTGTGTTGCTGCAAATGGCAGTAGCTCCACGTAAAATATAGATATTCAGCCAAAACTAGTTAGACTGGATGCCGACCCCAATATAATTTGGGAATAGGCTAGGCAGATGATGAATTGTGTTGCTGCGGAGTTTGTTGCGCCGTTTCTTCTTCGCAGCTAAAACACCAGAAAGCCGTGAAGGGCGGGCGTTTTTGGGGGCTGTCTTATGTATATTTTGACGTTCAAAAAGTGCTAATTGACTTTAGCCTAGCTTGAATAAATGACTTTTGAATTTGAAATTTGAGTATGTATAGTAATTTAATAAAGCTGAATAGTTAGTTTGTTTAAACGCGCAAATCTCTAGAACTACCCAGTCTAATTAGAAAAAAAATATGTATATGTTAGCAAGATCTTGAAGAATAGTATAGGCCATTTAACATCACGCTATCATGCTTAGGAGCCGAGCAAAAAGAAAAAAAGTCAGAGAGAAAGAAGTACCTTATAGTGCTGGCAGGCAAATAATCCCATTTCTTTTAAAAATCACGGGGCACAGATGTTACATAATCTTGATAAGTCATTTTTATTATTAACCGACTTCAAAAAAGGAGGTTCTGTATTCGTCCCGTATGTATGTATCTATGTTTGTATGTGCGCAATTTTCTTAAAAACTACTGATTCGATTTGGATGGAATTTTCACTAACGTAATCTCCATACTTTGAGGACGGTTTTAGTATATAATACATTAGGTAATCATTCCTATGTACAATGTTATATGCATAAATGTACACACTACGTAGAAGATTTACTGTTGAACGAAGTCGTCAAAGTAATCTAACGCGAGATAAAGAACTAAAAAGGGAAAAATAAAAAACTTTTTTAACAAAAAATAACCGACTTCAAAAAGCCACTACAAAGAAAATAATAATTTTGGTTTCGGAAGTCGGTGGCAAAAAAAGCAAACAAAAACCAAAGCCACCGACTTCCGAAACCAAAATTATTATTTTCTTTGTAGTGGCTTTTTGAAGTCGGTTATTTTTTGTTAAAAAACTTTTTTTTCTAGCAAAGGGTGGCCACCCTTTCCTCAGCTCGATCGCGGTGACATTATAATAAGACTAAGGGGTCGCGCCCCGAGCAGCGCCACCCCGTCTGGCAAGTATTGACAATGGCATGTCGTGTGGCCGTCTATTGCAGTCTTTAGGAGGCCCATGGCCAACAGGAGCGTGCCTTTGTTTTGCGATTGTATTGCAAACAGGCACACATCTGATGGTAAATCCTCAACAAGGCCTAAATACATTTTTAATTCAAGAGGCATAGCAAACATATTGCCACCTTAGATACAAAATTTTAATGTCTCCAGTGCCGTAATTAGGGGGGCGCCAGCGGTGCCCAGGGCGCAGACCCTGGAGGGGCAAAGAAAAGCCAAGACCAGCTAATCTATTCTGTAACGATATGTCGTGATATTACCGCGAGAACTTTGTATGTGAACGCTCGAGGGAGAATCTTACCGTGACATTCTCACTTTGGTTGTCGGCAACGCGCGCGCCTGTCACGGCTTCCTGCAATTTGTTTGGCAACGCTTGAGGGATAATCTCACCGTGAGCTCACCGGTTTCAGACGATATCACTGAGGGAGTATTCTCACACATGGTATACCTACTATAATATCATCGATTATGATTGTATAACGCGCGCCAATAAAGAACCGAATTATAAATGGTGGCGATAATAATTCCCTCTCACTCGCACGTTATTTCTGTCTGTACTCACACACGTCGATACAGCGCGCAAAAAAAATGCAAAAAAGTGGCAACAAGGTCACGCGCCTTTGCCACTTCTATTGACTTACAATTATATGGACATCATTTTATAGTCTGAAATAAATGTATTTTGTTTATTATTTAGATTCCTCTGGGCATGGGGTCTCATCAGGAACAAAGGAACATTTCGCTACATATAAACGAAAGGGCCACAAATCAAAATTAAGAATTTTTCAGGATAACACGTTAAAATATTTCATTTCATTTTTTGTTAATTTTTAGCATTCCTTCTTTTAATGTTTATGTGTCATAATTCATAACATAATCACATTAAAAGAAAGAGTGCCGAAAAATAAACAAAAAATGAAATGAAATAAATTTTAACGTGTTATCCTGAAAAATTCTTAATTTTGATTTGTGGCCCTTTCGTTTATATGCAGCGATTTGTTGAAATAACTCATAATATATGGCGTTATATGTATCGATTTGTTATTGAAGTTTGCGTAAAATTGAGAACATGAAAAAATACATCATGAAAAATATTTGTTCAAATTTTGAAAAATCCTTTAAGCACGGAAAAATGTATAGCCCGAAGATAGCCCGCGCTAAATCGGTCACATTTCTTTGTATGAGATGAGGCATCTGAACGTATAGTATTATATTATCTGTGCTCTGGGCGAGCCCATTCACAAAAAGCTCATAAAGTAGTTTCTCAGCACTGTGTAAAATAATTCGCTATAATATCATACGTGTGTGTACTAGACGCTTGCTATGTGCTTGCGCATGGCTTCTTACACATGTTTATTTACTGAGTAAGTATCAAGTGGTGTATAAGTCCACATAATCTTTAATCCTGTAGGTATATCTGACTGCGACACGCGAATAGTGCATAAGCGATAAAAATGATATTTATTTAGACTGTGACGTAGTGGAACACTTAAACCCATCGTAGACGGGGGTTGTACTTAAAATAATTTTATTTTTATGAAAAATCAATTCATAAGTACATTTCACGGGCTTCAAACCATAGGGGGCGTATAAATGAAAATGTGAATTTTCTTTTTTTATGCTATATTTAGAATACATACTTATTTAGGTATCAAGCATTCCACATAAGGAACTACTTTTAAAGTCAAAGCAAAATAGTAAATTAGGTAAATCAGTTTTTTTAGTTTTTTTGTATCTCCTGAAAAGTAAGGGACTACTGTGGTACGCCTCTATGACTTGAAGCCTGCGATTTGTGAATCATTATTTAAATGAATTTTATTCCGAAATAAGCCCTGCCCCCGATAAAACGAAGACAGCCTTCTGCAAAATTAAGTTAAATGTTTTGCTCACTCAATTTTTATAGAGAATAAGGATCAATTTCCAAAGGCGGGTATTTCCGTAAGATGTGGTTCGTCCTTGGATCGATCGCGGCAAGGACGATGCGCGCGCACCCCTGACGGCGCGCGCAGCCCGCCATGGCGCGAAAAATTCACCGAAATTCGAAATTCACCCGTTTATTATATTAAACAGACACCACTTAAATATAACTTATCTAATTTATAATTTGATAAAGTCAATCCTGTTAAGTAGTGTTCAATTGAGTGTAATATCAAGGCTTATTATCGCGCTGGGATCTCACTTACGTAACGAACAATTTTTTAGGGCGATACCTGGCTTTTCTTTGCAAATCCGTAACTTGATAGCGTACTGAAGGAATTATTAACTCCTCACAATACCATTCCAAACTTGCAAAATGTATTTAAAAAGTAATAATGTTCAATAAGTTAGGTAGGTACTTGCTTTATCTGAGCTAAACGGAAATAATGATTCTATATTTATAAAGTAATTAAAAATAATAAGATAAATACATATTTAGAACGAGTGTGTTATTCACTAATCATATACGTCATATACCTACTTAGAACTTCGTGTGCTAACAATAGCAAAATAAAGTGTAAGTTGACTTTTGCAAAAATAGACCATGTCTTACATAACTCTTAAATAAACCGTTAAAGGAAAAGAAAATGTTCACTGAAAAGTAGAAGCGTTTTCCTAGAACATTTTCCCAGACCTCATCTATCGATTTTCCCTCCAAAAAGCAAAGGAACCCTACCGTACAGCCATATGACAGAAAAAAAAACTCACCCCAACTCGATCCCGTGCGGCCAAGGAACTGTCCCGTCTCGCCATTCCACAGGAAAGTCCTGAACGATTCCCATTTGCCTAGATCCGGCGGCGGGGCGTAATATTGTTCTACAACCTTTGTCTTGTCTGCCATGTTGGAACGCCGAGCCGGACTGCGGACGGGAATCGATTGCCGGCGCCTTCGCCCTGTCTTGTGCCCCGTCCCGCGCGGACACCCCCCGTGCGCCTAGCAACCCCTGCAACCCCGTACTGGCCTTACGTAACGATTACATAACGCGGCGCGCGCACGTTTCAGACCTACATAGCTCGCCAGCCTGCGTAGACCCCTTCAGACGCGCTGCTAATCCCTTTTTTGCCATTGTTTCCATGATTTAAGAGGGGCATAGTGGCTCTTTGTTAATAAGTCAGGAAATAGGGTTGCAAAGTAATGCTGTGCCGTCGCCTAGACTGTTGTGCTATGAGTTTAGAGGCTTGTTTTAAATTGTGTTGTGTGGTGCTATGTTTGTAGCTCGGTCTGGTCATTGTGCCAGGTTATTGGTCTATAGAAAAATTGATTTCATGTCTGCTCAATCTAGACTTTATTTAACATAAAAAAGTTGTCTTTTGAGCACGTTAGATCCGTTTCATTCTAATGTATGCCTAGTAATATCAAGTTTAACTTTAACTAGCTGTTCCCCGCGGTTACACTCCCGTTGCTCGACTCCTAAGGGTCGTAGCGTGATGTAAATAGCCTATACTATTCCTCATGAATCAGGCGTGTGCCTTTGCCTATCCTTTCGGGGAGTACAGGCGAATACAGGCGAATACGGGAAAACAGGCTTGCCTGACCATACATGTCTTGCTCAGTTCCTTTCAGTTCCATCTTATTCATTTTCTAACAGGACAGTTTATAAACAGGACTGATATAATAATATATCAGCACTAGCTTCCACCCCGGCTTCGGCCACGTTTTTCGGGATTTATTATACATATAAACCTTCCTCTTGAACCATTCTATCTATTAAAAAAACCGCATCAAAATCCGTTGCGTAGTTTTAAAGATCTAAGCATACATAGGGACAGACAGCGGGAAGCGACTTTGTTTTATACTATGTAGTGATTATTATCAGCCCTGTTTATAAACTGTCCCACTGCTGGGCACGGGCCTCCTCTTAGAATGTCTCCCCTAAGTCAAGGTTGAGCTGCCACGATACTCGGCACATGCGTGCACAGTTAGGTCAGGTCCACTCAAATCTGTGTGGCTCTTTCCTCTAAAGGCCATTTCAGACTAACGTGCATAGTTTTTACACATTTTTATCTTAATTGTCTGGACATTAAAAGAGATATTAACCTTTGACTTTGTTTTGGTGTTTCTTCTCAAAGGTACTTCATATAGGAAACACCGACCTCATCTAGCTTAAAAAATGTTTTGACGTGTAAAAGTGTTATTTTTAACCTATTTACAAAATAAATGTCATTTATCATCTATTATGATAGACCATAGTCCACTACGCTGGCCATGTGCGGGTTGGCAGACTTCACACGCCTTCAAAAACTTTATGGAGAACTCTCAGGCATAGTTTCCTCACGATGATTTTCCTTCACCGTTAAAGCAAGTGGTAATAATTATTATATATTTATATATTATTAAAAATTACCTGTATTAGGAAAATGGTCTAATTAAAGAAAATGCGTTGACTTTACGACGTGCTAAAAATCTCAGTAGGTACAGGAGGTTCTCGTTTCATGTTTATTTTCAGCAAGAGTAATTTAAGTCTGTAAACACACCCAATAGGCAAAACTATCGTGTAGTTTGGGTTCAATCAAGACCATTCAACTCGTTTATTTGTTAGGCAAGTAATTCGATCGTTTAAACAAGGCTACGAATCAATTAGAAACAATTTATCTGATAATTTCCATACTCTGGAGTCATTGGCGGAAAGTGCCTGCCCACCTTCTGATTGGGTTTGCTCCCCAGGTCAAGTAAAGTGCTTCATAAATTGGTCATTAAAAAAAAAACAATGACAATAAATATTATTTTACTTGAACTCAAAATTAAACACAATAACGTCGGCCATTCATGTGTACCTACCCAAGTAACTCGATACTCCAATTATAATTCTTTATCTACGGCTATTTTTGTTTTACAGAAAATACAAAATCTTATTTAGAATATTTCAGGATGAAATACAACTCTAGACTCTGGATCACAAAGACGCAACTAAACATTAACGTGAGCGCCTGTCAAAAAACTAAATGCAACGATTTTGCTAACTGAAATTTTGCTAAGTACATTTGACAGGGGACATCATTTTACATCAGATTTCTCTACTTTTTCTTCACTCCTCTGCGATGCATTGTCATTAAGTACTCCATTTTGAGGCTTCGTCCACGCTTGGCATACGCATGTAGGTCCTGGTGCACCTGAATGATGACCAGTGGATATTTGGAAGCCACCACTGTTAGAGCCGGTACCTCCAGGTCCAATGCTCTGATGACCCGACTGTCCTTGGGATTGTGATGATTGATGGTGCTGTCCCACAAATGTAGACTGTGTGACCTGACCTTGTGGCTGTCCTACATAGTTGTTCGTCGGTTGAGTTTGCCCTACAAAGCTACTAGACTGTTGGTTAGTCACAAAATTATTGGACTGCTGATGACCCCCATAGGTTCCCGTCGGTTGAGGCTGCACAAAGCCACCTGAAGGCTGATTCTGATAGTTTGACTGGGTGACTTGAGAACCTTGGTAGTTTCCATTGGTGAACTGATTCTGATTCACAAACTGTCCAGATTGATGATTTTGATTTTGGAAGTTTTGATTCTGTACTTGAACCTGTGTTTGGCCCTGGCTTTGAGCTCCAGTTTGCACCTGATTCTGGAACTGGTTAGCTTGCTGGCCTGTAAATGAACCAGTAGCCTGTTGATTTTGACTTTGGAACTGGTTGCCAGACTGATTCTGTGGGTAGGCTTGATACTGTCCTTGGGCTTGTATTTGGGTCCCTCCGTACTGTTGCCCAGAAGCGTAGCCTTGTGTGTTGACGTAGCTTCCTTGGTGGCTGGTCCCTGATTGAGGATAAACGTAGTTTGGGTACTGCCCTTGATACTGCGCCTGGCCTTGGTTTTGGGTCTGGTAGCCGGTGTTCCAAGGAGCATATTGCTGGGGGTATCCCTGTTGGGAGACCTGCTGCTGAGCTTGCCCCTGCACGGTTGTGGTCTGCGCTGGTTTGTTCTTGTGGTTCTGCACTATGTCGATGACCCCTCCTATGATCTTCTCCGGAATGTTAAGCACTCTTGCTTCTAATGCGCTTGCTATGCTGTTCAGCGCGATGATGAGTAACTGGAAAGATAGAGTTCTTTAAGTGATTGCGTTCTTAGATAGAGTTCTTTAAGTGAGTTAGTATACGCGGGAGTACATAATTACACATCAAACTTTAGAAATATAATTGGCTAGCTTCGGCTTTATAGAGCATCATCTCTGTCACACGAAGCACTATCAGTCCGGTACCTATCTAAGTTACTTCTACAGGGCGGCCGCCGCCCAGGAGAATGCGTTCCTAATCCTGATACCTGATCAATTAATTTAGCACTAAACTGTCTTAGTTTATTGTAGGTTGATGTTAATAAGCATTTTTGTTAAATAGTGCATTTAATGCGTGCACGCAGACTGTAACAAACAAGTCAGCGACAAACGTCACATACACACATCAAAAAGAGTTTGCAATCACTTTGAAAAATCGAAATCTTTTTGTTACGGTAGATTAAATCATAATATAATCTACCGTAACAAAAAAGTTTTCGATTTTTCAAAGTGATCGCAAACTTTTTTTGATGTGTGTAGATATGAGTGACGGATACGACGCTCTTCAAAGCCGAAGTTAGCCAATTATCTCTTTCTCAAACTCCATGCATAGTATAATATTACTGACGGCTACTGTAGTAAAATTTAAGCACATTATTGACGCACTTTATTTGATTGGTTCATTGATCAGTGGTTGCAAGCGCGACTACTGGGCGTGGGGGTCCTGGGTTGGATTCCCAGGTTGGGCAAAGCAGTATTGGATTTTTCATTGGTAGTAGCAGCCCGGAGTCTGGAGTTGTGTCGGGTTATTGGCAATAGGCTCACCACCTATTAATGGAACTTAAACATAACTGAAGTAATGTGGTTGTACCTCAGATCATAGAAACAAGGAGATATGCCATCATAGCAAATTAGTACCGGGACAACTGATGCCACTTTTAGTAAATTTTTCGATACAATTTCGCGCATAATTAAGCGCTCCTTGTGAATAAAAAGATCTCCCACGCATTAAACATTCCGCACACCCTCAATCTAACACTGTTCATCGTCACTCAACACTAGCACTAAACTAAAACACTGAATTTATACCATCGATCGTGTTCGGTTCGTCGCCAGCGCGTACGTTTTTAATATGAGCAATTTGCTCAAGATCAGGCATCAAGCTCGATAGCGCCTTGGCACATCTCCTTGTTTCTATGATCTAAGGGTTGTACTATTACTCCTCTGCCTTATCCTTCGGGGAATACAAGCGTGATGTTAAGTTATGTTAGCATCTATTTTTGCTAATTAGCTGTGCCCCGCGGTTTAACCCCCGTTGCTCGACTCCTAAAGGTCATAGCGTGATGTTAAATAGCTTATACTATTTCTCATGAATCTAGATATCATTTGTACAAACAAAAACAATTTTTGATTCCAACTGGTAGTTCCAGAGATTACCGCGATCAAACAAACAAACAAACTCTTCAGCTTTATAAAATATTATAAAGCTGAAGAGTTTGTTTTTTTGTTAACTTAAAAATAAATGTTTTACTTTCTGATCAATACTATCAGAAAGTAAAACATTTATTCCGCAATTGAAAACCTCTGTACAAGCCGCATATAAATCTTTACTACTCGGAAACTCAAAAGGTTCCGATATTATTACGATTACTGTAATTCAAACAGTGCTCTATATACAATGAGATAGACACACTCCTTTGTATAGTCCCAAGTGTCTATGTAACTAATATATTATGCCTGTATCTAAAAAAAATTCTATAAACTGTCTATAAACTGCACTGGTAACCTGGCACACGGCCTTCATTACCGGTTGGTAACTGTGTAATTATTAGTAGTAATTTGTGTAATTATTTGATGAGTAAGTACTTATACTTATGTATTTTTATTTTATTCTCTTTGATTAGGTATATTGACGTGTGTTAGGTTACATAATTATTCTACTGTTAAGTATTTACCTATAGCTTTTTCTGTTTTAAACCTCAGTGTAACTTTATTTAATATTTCTTTTGATTTATATAATTTTACATAAAAGTAATTGACCTGAGACAGAATTGTGTTGCTGCGGAGTTTGTTGCGCCGTTTCTTCTTCGTAGCTAAAACACTAGGAAGCGGTGAAGGGCGGGCATTTTTGGGGGCTGTCTTATGTATGTTGACGTTCAAAAAGAGCTAATCATTTAGCCCACTACGAATAAATGACTTTTGATTTTGATTTTGAATTACCACTGAGTAATAAATTATAAAGACTCATTGCAAACAAAACGGTAATTCAAGTCTTTGTCAAAAGATGTTTATTTATATCAATCTAAGATTTTTTTTATAAACACAATAACAAACATAAAGTTACAAATTTTATGACGTAGTCATTCCGAATTTTCACACTGATTTTAATTTTTAATTAAGTAGGTAATTATTAGCCAATATTTATTTTACTTTTAATTATTATTAAAGTATAATTAAGAAAAATCGTGTTGACTCACCAGTATCGAGGTCCTGGTATGTCCTTCCATGGCGGTAGCTGCACGTGCGGCGGTCCAAGGCGAGCACTGCAATTGACGCCTCGCTTCAAGGACAAACTTTTATATTGCAGCCACCGGCCACATCATCTGTAGGGCTGACGCACATGTCGGGGTGAACACTCTTTATTTTATTCAAAAGAACAATGTTCACTTACGAACAAATATAAGCTTAAATAAGTTTCAGTGCTATAGCAAACAATTACAGAGGTTTTTTGTATGAGGAATGCAAGTCTCTAATATAAACAACAAAATAAACTAATATACTTAACATGTAAAAAACAATATAAAAAATTAAGTTAACCATAAATAAGCTAAGAAAACCAAAACCAGACCGCACCCTTAATTCTTTCTTTCTTTTCTTTTTTAGATATTAAAATTAATAAAGAAAATACAAATTATTTTGTTTACTAAAGCATTTCCTAAATAACTGTCTAATAAAACATTGAACTCGAATAAAAAAGAAAATTTATAATTTCTCGTAGGCTATTCGTAGAACTCTCGTAGACGCTCGTAGACGATTCGTAGAGCCCGTGATTTCTGACTTTGGCGCGCTTGTTTGTTTTATAATATTCGAACTTATCAGGGCCCCAAGTCTGCTAATGCAATTGTTATAATCGTGTCAGAATAGTGTCTCAATGGCATCGTTTTGACCAATGACGAAAGAGTTAGTCTTACTCTAAGCCAATGACTGCTTAGGTTTTGATAGTAATGGTGTCGTTATGACACCATTCTTACACTATTCAAATAGCAGAATTGGGGCCCTGTTTGCTTGCAAAATGTGGAGATTTTTTTTTATAATAACATTCAGCCCACTGTAGGGCATAGCAGCGCTACTATGCTAGGACTGAATGTAGCTCAGGATGACGAAAAAGTACCTTAAGAAATATGAGATTAAAATAATAATGTCATAACGTTTAAAATAATCCTATTAAAAGTGAAATATAATTATGGAAGATTATTGTTAATCGCATTAGCTTACAGAGTTCAGTATGGAAAAAATATCGCAACATTTTAAGTTGTGTCTATATTCATCTATTAATATTTTGAGGAACTCATTTCTTTATTAGAGTTTAAATGTTATACCTAAAAAATAAATATGAAGCGTTTATTGTGTATTTTCTGTTAAATAATAATTATTTGGATCTAAACTTTTCGAGGTTATGTCCGTATTAGAAATTAATTATCACTTGCTTTAACGGTGAAGGAAAACATCGTGAGGAAACCTGCATGCCTGAGAGTTCTCCATAAAGTTCTTGAAGGTGTGTGAAGTCTGCTGACAGTGCCAACCCGCACTTGGACAGCGTGGTGAACTTTGGCCTATTCCCCGGTATCCCCTCTCATTCTGAAAGGAGGTCCATGCCCAGCTCACAGCTGTGAGACAGTTCATAAACAGGGCTGATATTATTATTATTAGATGCTCATTCATATAATACTTTTTCTCCGAGGTCCCAGCCCTGCGTCACGAGAGTGCAACTTGTGATCGAAGACACGGGCGCGAGTTATCTCACCCTCCGCGCGAGTACCGCTATTTGGACCTGTCCGGAGTTATGTGCTCGGCGAATATCGACAAACAATTATTATCGAATATCGACATAACCGTGAGATATTAGACTGAATTAAATATGGTTTACGCTTTAGTTAAATTAAAGATTGTGTTTTGTTAACGATACAGAAATGAGATTAGGTATTATTTAGATTTTTTTTCCTGAACTTAAATGTAAAATTTCACCATGTTATTTTAATTTAAGATGCTATGTTCCTTAGAAGGAATTAATGCTTATATAATTAATCAGCATTCAATCAGCATCACAAAAATACAGAATGTTAATTTTTTCACATTTGGTCGATTCGATTCCCAAATGAAGCAAGCAACTTTTTAAAAATCTTTGAATGCAGTATTACTTAATTTTAAAAATAAAGTGAAGTCTCCATTAAGCAAAACTTTGTATCTCAAATATTTAAAGTACTTTTCCTCCATGTGGCATAGCCGTGGGACAACCTGTATAATAAATAAATAAATAAAATAAATAAATATATCGAGTACTGAATACCTAATAGTTTTTTATTTGCGATACAAGTGAGGTTGAGATGAGTTAGAAAAAACTTTTTTTTAAGCCTTCGCAAATGGTCATAGCATTTTTATTACATTTTACAAAACAAACAAAACAACATAGTTGGTAGGTACCTATTAGTGTTTAGGAAGAAATAATTTTAATAGTTCGCTATAAAATTACTTTTATTCAATAAATAATTCCAATTACAAACTTATCGACAGTCGAATTCGCTAGCGATACCCACCTCTGCTCCCGCTAACCGCACTGTCCGATCGTATGATTGACGCTGCGCCCGCGCACCCGAATAAAGAACATAAACATTCCCTTTTGTTTTTTTACGTCCAATCGACACGGTCCGCGAATCATTGCCGATGGCCAATTTATTATCACACGAGTTTATTCGGCGAATCCGAATAATTAAGTATACGTCTCGACCGTTCAGTGCTTTTTTATAGGACATTAAGGAAAATTACTTTTGAATGATCGTGTGAGGTGTTCTTGTGGTTTTTATTTATTGTTTGTCCATTACGGTACTTACAGTGGTGTGTGGTTTTGGAATTAAAGAGCTAAGTGTTGTTTTAGGGAGAAATTACAGATAGTTTAAGCTTTATACTACTTGTGAGTGGGATTGCAGCAACGTAGGCGCGCTTTACTGCTTTTCTATACGATGATGGTGGAAAACACCGAGTATCACATACGAGTTGCCGACCCCTTAGATATGAGGATTAGGAGGATATGAGGACGGGGACAAGCAATTTAAGTCCCCCGCTGTCAACACAGCGCATCCTCAGCTCTGGCGACCTTACTCACCGCACGTACCCAACACTACTGAATATAGTAGCGTTATTTGGCTGTGGTATTATGTAGGGTGGACATTTTACATGGCATAGGAAATTATTTTACTGTTATGTATTTATACTTAGTTTTTTTTTTGTTTTAAATCTCAGTTTTACTGTTTTGTTTTATATAATTTTCACATAAAAGTAATTGACAGACAGAATTGTGTTGCTGCGGAGTTTGTTGCGCCGTTTCTTCTTCGCAGCTAAAACACTAGGAAGCGGTGAAGGGCGGGCGTTTTTGGGGGCTGTCTTATGTATATTTTGACGTTCAAAAAGTGCTAATTGACTTTAGCCCAGTTTGAATAAATGACTTTTGAATTTGAATTTGAATTTCCAGTTCTGCTATCTCTCTTATCAGTCAGTTAATTGAAACTTTTTATTTAATTCTAGACATTATTCGGTCATAGTAAAATTGTAGCGAGGTCGGGCAGAGGAAGCGGCCGAGACTACAACGAGCCGCGTCCGTCTGCGAGCGAACTACGAGGCGCTCGCGAGTTTCTCTATCAAATAAAAAAAAAACTTATTAAAAAAACTACTTTTTTTTAAGTTTTTTTTTCTATTTTGAGTGACATAAGCACACGCGATTTTTATTTATTTATAGCCTTTATTACTGATATCTTATTATAATGAATAACAATATTGCATGCATATTTAGTTGAATTTATAAATTAAATACAATTCTATTATAGTGTGACAGTTACATTATTTTTATGATTAATTTATGTATTTTTATTTTATGTTCACGTATCGACATCAGCATGTCTTGTGACATAGGCCTCCTCCAGAGACTTCCACGCTTTCCTGTCTTGTGTTAGCCGCCGCCAGGTCGGTCCTGCTATATCTTTCATGTCATCCTCCCATCTTTTTCTTTGTCTGCCTCTACTTCTCTTTCCATCCCTTGGGTACCATTCTGTGATATAGTTTGTCCACTTTCCTTCTTTGTCTCGCATCATGTGCCCTGTCCAACGCCATTTCAGAGTTTTCATACATTTTGTTACATCTTTCACCTTAGTTCTGTTCCTTATGCTTATTAAGTTTTGTTTATCTATCTTTTTAATGTTGATCATGCTCCTCTCCATGCTGTGCTGACATACTTCCAGTTTCTGGGTGTTTGATTTTGTTAGTGACCAGGTTTGGCAACCATACGTTAAGCAAGGTAAGACGCAACTGTCAAAAAATTTCTTCTTAGCCCTGATTGGAAGATCTCTATTTTTCATTACTTCTTTTAATGACCAGTATCTCTTCCACGAGTTTATTACTCTTTGATCTATTTCTTTTGACATTTGATTGTAGGGTGAGATGATTTGTCCAAGGTATGTATATTCATTAACATATTCGATATTTTTCTTACCAACCTTTATGGGCTTTGGTGTACCATTTGTCATAAGTTTAGTTTTATCAATGTTCATTGTTAGGCCAACTATAGCACTTTCTTGCACCAATTCTTGTACCATAACTTCCAGGGTTTCGGGATTATCGGATAGCAGTATGAGGTCGTCAGCAAACCGGAGATGATTTAGGTTTCTGCCGTTTATGTTTAGGCCATAGCTATCCCAGGCTAGATTTTGAAAAACTTTCTCTAACACTGCTGAGAACAGTTTTGGAGATAAGGGGTCTCCTTGTCTTACTCCCTTCTTTATTGGAAATTCTTCTACTTCTTTTTCCAGGTGTATTTTGGCAGTGCTGTTTCTGTAGATTTTACTTAAGTAAGCACACGCGATTATAGCAGTGTAAATTCATCAGTACGTAACCAAACCTACACACTTTTATTTATATTTTACTACTCCATTTCTTTCACTGAACACGTCTGCGTACACTTTCAGAGGATACAGGCGTGATATTATGTTGTGTGATTGTGTAAACGATATATACGATAGCAGCAATAGTGGTTGATTTTCTGGCATTTTTTGAAGAGTTCCATCTGTCTCAGAAACTTATCATCAAATCTTTACGAAATTAAAATGGGACCAATCTGAAAGTATATCCTTTCGGAGTTCTGGGTAACAAACATAAAAAAAATACAATACTCCACCTTTTTGAAGTCAGTTAAAAAAACAAAAATCAAAATCGGTTCATATAGTCGGCGAAGATGTCGCGTTATGATACAAAAAAAAATACGCGCACCGAGGGTTCCGTATCATTTTTGGACGTATATAGTGAAAAAAACCGGACCGCATAAGTAAGTTTGTTTGTGAAGGAATTTTGATGATTTTGAAAAAATTGAACTTGTTAGGAACATCGTTTTATTTTTGGTGCAATATTTGGGTCAATACCCATCAGCTCAAATTATTTCAGATTTTTTGCTTGGCAAACTTCGGAGATAAGGGCGGAATGGTATTTTTTCAGACATTTTTCATCATATGTCGAAAAATGTGAGACATAAAATAAAATAAAAATCTATTTTGAAATGTGCAGATCAAGTTCTTTCATATGATTATATGCCACTTGACCTAGTAACCTCACTTTAAAAGTTCGGACCCCCACTCCGGCACTTTTGCAATGAAAATAAAATTACTTTGTGACTTTTTTCATTTGTAATAAAGTTGGGCAAGCATTCTTTATAACTGTTCCAAATTTCAAGTCGATAGCATAAGTAGTTGCTGAAATAAGCAGGTGTGACAGACAGACAGACAGCCGAAGTCGCACCATAAGGGTTCCTTTTTTACCATTTTGGTACGGAACCCTAATATACCAAGCCTGGTGATCATTGCAGTGTCAGACACGACTGTCCAGCTGTCCTCTAAGTGAGTTTGACTAGCAGTGGTGATATGATGGTGATCATAAGAATCTGTGAGTCTTCCAGCATCCTATACAAGGTAAAGGTTATCGCAAATCATGTCAACGGTTACACAAAGTGAATTTAATCACAACTGGCGTGATTATTACGGGTGAGGGGGCGAGCAGCGGCCGGGGTTATGTTGAAGTGCACTATTAATATATCACCACCTTTAATCTAATAACCACCACCAATCTATCACCACCTTTGATATATCAAGCAAAGTAAAGTAGACTCAGTACACAAATATTGTCTGGGGGACGCTTGCATCCGGACGTACCTACTAACAGAATAAAGTACTTAAATATTAATTAATTTATGAAATATTTGTTTTTTATGGCAACTAGGCCAAATGTTCTTAAAAGGTGGCATTCGAGGGACTTAAAAAAACGAAATTATTTTAATAAAAGGTTTAATTAGTCAAACTTATAATATTCACTTATGCTAGTTATTAGGTCTAGATTCGGACGATAAATAAAATAAAATAAAAAAGCTTTTATTATTTCCTTACATTTACAATAAAAGGGTAATTAATGTATAGCTATGTACTAACTAAAGGGTAATAATTTAACTACTAAACTATAATAGCATTATGTATTATATTTCGGTGCGTTAGCAAATTATATAAAAATATTGACTTTATGTTTTGTTAGTAGTAATCTTCTGCGTAAGGACCGCCTTCGCGATTCGGACGATACTAGGACCGAAATGCCTAATTTGATTATTACTATATTGATTGCTAAACGCGGATGCGGCATCAGCAGATTTGGAAGTAGGTGATCGACGGCACGAGGCGTCGATTCAGCAAAATTAGTGTCGCAATTTTATTTGCAAACATCCAATGTATATACGTCAATAGCTATCATGTCGCTATTCAGCTGATTTGGTGTAGGCAGAGCACATAACATGTTAGTAAACAACAAAAACAACAATAAAAAGGTAACTAAGGTATATACTTAGGTATATCTAAGGTATATGCCTAGATACTGGGCAAAAATCACGAGTTTTTTACCAGTGAAATCATTAAAAAAAACCCATACCTACCTGTAACTTCGAAAGTTAAGTTACTCAACTACTTACGCCATATAATTCCCAAAGTTACGATCGTCAACTACTTACGCCTGGTGACAACCGGGTTTTAGTTGCGTACCTCCCACATACCGCCATCCATTGTCCTGGTGCGGTTAGTTGCCGTGCGCGGGCGCAGTCGCAGAGCGCATCCTCGCGCGCGCGCCGCTTTTATTCCCACGGGACGGGTCACAGGTGAGCGTGGTAAGGTCATCTTTATTTTTCAGGAGTTTAGGACTAACAGAAGATTAAAGGTAAGAAAAAACAGTAACTGTTATTAACTGTTACTATCGTTGTTCATAGCATTATACAGACAGTTAAATTTTTTCCAATTGTTAAATACGTGATGGAAAGTCCAGAGATCTTGTGCCGTAATCAGTCTTAATTGGACTGATACCAAGGTAAAGTGAACTAAATAGCAGCTTTTCTAATTATCTTTTTACTACCTGTGCCCCGCGGTGTTACTCGCTGATCAATTTAAGGGGCGACGCAGACGACATACTTTTTGTGCGATCTAGTCTGCACCGCTTTGCAGCGCTCGAACAATCTGCGAATCTTAGTGAACAGATTGTTCGACCGCTGCAAAGCGTGGCAGACTCGATCGCACGAAAAGTCTGTCGTCTGCGTCGCCCCTAAAAGAAATCGGATTATTTACTCACCCGCGCTATTACTTCGTTTTCGGAGTTCTTTCTGTTTTTTTTTTCTTTTTGCTCAGCTCCTAAGAGTTATAGCGTGATATTAAATAGCCGACACTGTTTCTCATGAATCTGGTTATCATTATACAAAAATATTTTTTAGAATCCGACTGGTAGTAAGTACTTAACTAGAGATTAGGTAGGATACCTATGTCAGGAGCTCTGGTGACCTTGCTCACCACAGGAACATAATAGTACTGATAAGTAGCGTTATTTGGCTGGGATATTCTGTAAGGTAGAGGTACTTCCCCAAGTCGGACTGCTCCAGATTTGAGCGAGATATTATTCCCTGTGGCCGCTACCTCTCTTCATTCTATCATCTCCATCTTTTTCTCTTCAGTAAGAAAACCTAGCAAAGATGACGGCGTCGAAGAAGCGGCCGTCTGACCTGACGAGCTTGGAGCGGTTCAACATGTATTACCGCGAGAAGGAGGTGCCCCTCACTGGCGCGCAGAAGGCCAAGAGGTTCATCTGGAACCCGAAGACCAGGCAGTTCTGCGGCAGGACGGGCGCCAGCTGGTGTGAGTGGATTTTGAGTTATTTTTAGAATGAAGTTGGTTGACGAAAGCGTCACGCCCCCTCCATAAATCTAAAACTCACGGCAGTCGCGCTCGCGATCTCCGACTAGTGCCTGTCGAGACATCAGACCATGAAGTCGCGTCGCCGGATTGGAAACTAACAATTTTTTTCTTACCTATTATTAGGAACGTTCATACTAACACGAATAATGTATTAGTATGAATGTTTCTATGAACTAAAAGTGTATTTTAGTGGAACTTCGTTCCTAACGGGCGTCCCCCGACCGCACACTTTTTAGGGTTTGAACCTCAAAAGGAAAAATCGAACCCTCATAGGATCACTTTGTCTTCCGTCTGTCACCGGACAATAAGTGGAGCCATCTGCTCATAAATGGCGCCACTAAAAGTATGCAGCAGTGCCATCTATGATCAAGATTTATGTTAAATCTACTATGATGTAATATCGGCATAGATGGCGCTATTGTATATTTCAGAACCCTTATAGACTCAGATCATAGAAACCCTGTAGACGTCCGGTTTTTTTCACCGGACAACGGACCGATTTTTTACCGGATTCGCGGTGGTGTATGGTTTATAATGAATGTCTGTACACGCACCGGACATTGGTCCGGCGAACAATTTACGCCGGATTCATTATAAACCATACAATGGTAAAAAATCGGTCCGTTATCCGGTGAAAAAAAACGGACGTCTACAAGCGCCCTTAGGGCGCAAGTCGTACTCGCACTTGTCCGGTTTTTTTATTTATTTATATGTAAACAACCTAAGGAGGTGGTTTACACAGATAAGGATCTGGATCAAGTTTAATTCAACCGGTTCTGACGAAGTGAAATTGCTCAAAGGTTTTGTCCATGGCATGTCCATTGTTCGATTTATTCTGGTTTACTAATTATTGTACTTCGTCATTCAGGAGCAATGGGTGCAATGAATCTCCCCTCACCTGACTCTTAGAAAACAAACAAAAATTTTGTATTTTTAATTAACCGACTTCAAAAAAGGAGGTTCTGTATTCGTCCCGTATGTATGTATGTATGTATGTATGTATGTAAGTATGTATGTATGTATGTATGTATGTATGTATGTATGTTTGTATGTATGTTTGTATGTGCGCGATTTTCTCAAAAACTACTGATTCGATTTGGATGGGGTTTTCACTAACGTAATCTACATACTTTCAGGAAGGTTTTAGTATAAAATACATTATGTAATCATTCCTATGTAAAAAGTTATATGCATAAATGTACACACTCCGTAGAAGATTTACTGTTGAACGAATTCGTGAAAGTAATCTAACACGGGATAATAAACTAAAAAGGGAAAAATAATAAACTTTTTTAACAAAAAATAACCGACTTCAAAAATCCACTACAAAGAAAATAATAGGTTTTGGTTTCGGAAGTCGGTGGCAAAAAAAAGCAAACAAAAACCAAAGCCACCGACTTCCGAAACCAAAACCTATTATTTTCTTTGTAGTGGATTTTTGAAGTCGGTTATTTTTTGTTAAAAAAGTTTTTTTTGTTTTGAACGAATTTTCTGGAAGATAGATAAAATCACACTAAAATTTCCTCTCCCTTCAAAACGAAATCCTGTATGCGCGCCTGTCATCATTCATATTTATTTACCACTGCGCTAAACGCTGTTAATAATGTTTGGGTTCCAAATATAATATAACACAGTATAATTATAGGTACGCTTAGCATGACTGTATGGGCACTATAGAAACTGGATTTGTGGACGGAAGAATAGACAAAATAACAGGGCCCCAAGTCTGCTAATGCAATTGTTATAATCGTGTCAGAATAGTGTCTCAATAGCATCGTTTTGACCAATGACGAAAGAGTTAGTCTTACTCTAAGCCAATGACCGCTTAGGTTTTGATAGTAATGGTGTCATTATGACACCATTCTTACACTATTCAAATAGCAGAATTGGGGCCCAGATTGTAGAAAGATTTCTACCGATTTAAGCATGGCGATGTTAAAATGAAGATAAGAAATGTTTCTGTTCTTCAGTCGACATAAGTCTACAACGCGGTGCACGGGTCGCCGCGTGCTCGTGCAGAAGAGATAACGAGTTGGATAGAAAGAACTTTGTCTATTCTTGGTAGAATAGAGATGGAATTGTTCATGCTACGCGTGCCGGTCAAGTTACGAATTGTAGAGTCCCTTTGACGCTATGTTGTCTTGATGGAGTAGTTTTTCAGTACTGTTCCAACTTTGTTCGTTATTCCTTTCACATACGGCAAAAACACTGGCTGTCGGCTAACATCGATGTCCGCCTTCTTCCCGTGTTATATTGTCTGCCCTGAATATATCAATATGTTACGTTTTTATCTGTGTTAAAAGTTTTTATTCAGTACCAATTCTCGTTCACCGCTTTTCAGTATCCTCGGCATTACTTGGCATAAATCTACAAAAAACAAAAACCTAGACAAGAGTGACAGGTAAGGGATCCAATATAACGTAAAGGGACCTCTTTTGTGAAACACTCTTTATCCGTGTCTTCTAAAATACTTGACGCCACCGTTGAAACACGACACTTATGTGATAAAACACTTAAGGTGCGGTTAAACGGGTTAGTTTTTTGACAATTACTTGCTGCAATAGGGATGTTAACTACTTTTTTTTATTGTGAATCTGTAAACTATTTGAAAAAAGACAATTAACACCAAAAAAACCGATGAAACATCTACAAAATTGGCAAAGTTATAAGCGTTTTAAAATGATTTGCTAGACACGGACGGCACTACCTACTAGTGACGTAACACCACCCACGTCCGCTTGCGCGATAAAGACGAAGCGATACTCCCTCCAAAAACTTTAAAAGCGTCTATGTTTTCCATTTTGTGATAAATTATTATTTTTGCTTTTACTATTTTGTTGTGCCTATTCCTTCTTTGAAATAAAATAATTTATTTGTACTTTTTTAATAGTAGGACACTACCTACCGTATTGTATAGCCGTGAGTTGAGATCTATATCATGCAACTCAGTAGAACATGTACCATCATTTCATTGCAATATCGCCGGGCTATACTGCAAGATTGCGGCGATTGTTCTACTGAGGTCCACGATAGAGATCTCAACCCACGGATATATAATTTCAGCAAGAAATGGTCTAAAAACTAGCCCGTTTAACAGCACCTTTAGATATAACCCTCCCTTACCAGCCTAATACCCCTCATCTCATCATGACTCAATCTTCCAAACCTTTGTATTATGAGTACCGGAGACTTTGCTTAAATGGTCCAGAGCATAAAGACGTGCCTACCGGAAACTGTGACGGCCGCTCATTGGTTCAATGAGATCATTGGAACATCCTGCGCTCGCCGTTCCACGCGGGATCTAACCGGTCAGCATGCAGATAGATCGTGGATTCGTGTCCTTTCTCTGTTAGAAGTGGTGACAATCTTTATAATTTCTTGTGAGTTATGTATGATAGAATGATTGGAGTTACTCACAACACATGAGCTAGTTATACGGAAGACTTAGTTGCTGCAAGCAGACGCAATTTAAGGATTTTAGCGTACAAATGTACCTACTACATCTTAAGTTTTTTTATTATTATTAAACATTAGGCTTACATTTGACCGCCATCTCGCCTGATGTTAAGCGATGATGCGGTCTACGGTGCAGCATGGACAAAGTTAACACTCTTGTCAGCATTTTAAGCTATTTTGTTCGTAGTAATAATTTAATAATATTTTTCTTCATGATTATATAGTCCATCATTGTCTTATTGGATAGGATACGCAATGTTACAAGGTTTCAACCTCAGATCATAGAAACAAGGGAGATGTGCCAAGGCGCTATTGAGCTTGATGCTTTAATTTGCCCACATTGGGCGTAGTACAAAAGTACATGCTGGCGACGAACCAAACACGATCGATGGTATAAATACAGTGTTTTAGTTTAGTGCTAGTGTTGAGTGACGATTAACAGTGATAGATTGAGGGTGTGCGGAATTTTTAATGTGTGGGAGATCTTTATATTCACGAGGGGCGCTTGTAATTGTGTTGAAAAATTTACTAAAATTGACGACAGTTGTTCCCGTACTAATTTGCTATGATGGCATATCTCCTTGTTTCTATGATTTGAGGTTTCAACAAACGAATAATATTAAGGAGAAAATAATAATTTTAATTTTTCTATAAGTTTCGCCGGTATTTTCTAATATTATAATAAAATAAATGGAATAGAGGTACCTACTTAATTAGTTTCGATGGTAGAGCGTCGAAGCACTCTTGAGTTCAAAAATTGTCACTCACCTGATTATCAAATGAAATTAGTATGTTTTTTCAGCCAAAATAGCACTGTTCTACTTCATCTTCTACTCTGCGCTGGCCATCCTCGTCGCGATCTGCATGTGGACCTTCCTGCAACTCTTGGACACTCGGCAGCCCATGTGGCAGCTTGAGAAGAGCATCATTGGCACCAACCCTGGGCTAGGGTTCCGGCCCATGCCCCCAGAGGTCGCCAGCAGTGTCATCTGGTACAGAGGCAATGATCCTGGCAGCTATAAGTTCTGGGTAAAGGAGTTGTCTTCGTTTTTAGCAGGTGAGTACCATAACCTTTTTGCATCCAAGTATTCGTAGAAAATTCTTCTTGCAAAACTACGATCATGGTCAGATCCTAAGGACTCATTCATTTTAGACTTTAAGTGTATGGAAAAAAACAACCGTCCGTGCGCAGTACGACACCCGCACGACTACTGCACTGCAGTTGATTATTTTACTCGTTTTTAGGGTTCCGTACCAAAATGGTAAAAAAGGAACCCTTATGGTGCGACTTCGTCTGTCTGTCTGTCTGTCTATCTGTCACACCTGCTTATTTCAGCAACTACTTATGCTATCGACTTGAAATTTGGAACAGTTATAAAGAATGCTTGTTCAACTTTATTACAAATGAAAAAAGTCCAAAAATATTTTTATTTTCATTGCAAAAGGGGCCGGAGTGGGGGTCCGAAATTTCAAAGTGGGGTTACTAGGTCAAGTGACATATCATATGAAAGGGCTTGATCTGCACATTTCAAAATATATTTTAATTTTATTTTATGTCTCACAGTTTTCGACATATGATGAAAAATGTCCATAAAAATACCATTCCCCCCCCCCTTATCTCCGAAGTTTGCAGGGCGAAAAATCAGAAATAATTAGGGTTGATAGGAATTGACCCAAATATGGCACCAAAAATAAAACGATGTTCCTAACTAGTACAGTTTTTTCAAAATCATCAAAATTCCTTCACAAACAAACTTAGTTATGCGGTCCGGATTTTTTCACTTTATACGTCCAAATATGATACGGAACCCTCGGTGCGCGAGTACGACTTGCACTTGGCCGGTTTTTTTTCCGTGTGCCTAAACATATATCGATATTCCATCAGTATTTTTCTATTTATCAATAGGTAAAAAAAGAAAAGTCCTACTTAACTCACTCATTCTATCATACAAACCAAGAAAGCTGAAATTTTGCTGAAAGGTCCCCTAAGGAATAAGGCCGGATTTTTCGAAAGCGGGATAGGGTCTACGCGGATGGAGACGCGGGCAGAAGTCAATTCCAAATATTTATTCTGTGACACAAATCCCCATTTTAACATACTCTCAACATTACAGTGTACAAACGTGACGGCAAGAAGTCGGGGGCAAGCCAGAACATCCACAACTGTGACTTTAAGCACCCTGCGCCTGCCGGCAAGGTCTGCGACGTCGACATCAGCGCCTGGGGACCGTGCCTGGAGGACAACCACTTCGCGTACCAGAAGTCGACCCCCTGCGTCTTCCTGAAGCTCAATAAGATCTTCGGGTGGAAGCCAGCCTTCTACAATAGCTCTGATAACCTTCCGGCAGAGATGCCTGCCGACCTGAAGGAGCATATCCGGAATATGACAGCGTATGATAAGAATTATGTAAGCATCCTTTGTGTTCAGACTTACATCTCTGACTCTTTATAAGTTTATATTTTGTTTTGGTATGTATAGACAAGGGGCCTTATTTCCTATGACAAAACGTGAAGGCGATCATGTTACCCACCATCTGAATTTGCAGGTAGTGTACTAATTTGAAATGTATTGAAGCAAGCAGCGCCAACCTGAAACTTGCGACTGGTCATATGATAGCGCATCAGCCCTTAAGTTTCTAGATTCTATAAACGCGGACGAATCTCAAACAAAATGCCAGATATTAGGTAGTTCTCGTATTATTCTATCAAGATTTTAGTAAGTATCTTTGATATCTACCTACACGTCATTATACTTTGGGTGCTTATTATTACAACATCCACTGACTCGACACGTCGCTCTTTCGAGTCAAGTAAATTTGTCCCAGATTTTGTGAACTATCTTATAAACTTGGCAGCTCAACATGGTGTGGGTGTCGTGCCAGGGCGAGAACCCGGCCGACCGGGAGAACGTTGGCCCCATCCAGTACATGCCGTACCGGGGCTTCCCCGGCTACTACTTCCCCTACACCAACCAGGAGGGCTACCTCAGCCCGCTCGTCGCTGTGCATCTGCAGAGGCCCAACAGTAAGTCGTACAACCTCTAAATAATTTTCGTATGTATTAAATTGGATTCTGAAACTTATCTCCAAGAAACGTTTCTCTGCCTAATAAGCCACCGACAGAATGTAAAAAAGTCGGACATGCATCATAGTAAACCTTCGTCAACCCACATAATAATGATCCCCTTTGGGATCAAACAGGGCCATCGTGTCAGAACTCAGAATGGTCTCATAATGACATCGTTTTGACCAATGACCAAAGAGATCTCTGAGTTTTACTCTAAGCCAATGACCGAAGGTTTTGACTTAGGTTTTGACAGTTATGATGTCATTATGACACCATTCTTACAAAATTGTAATAGGAGACTTGGGGCCCAGGGTTTTTGTTACATGCTGTATATTTTTATAATTATTTTTTTCTGTGCAGCGGGCATGCTCATCAACATCGAGTGCCGCGCATGGGCTCGCAACATCAAATATGACAGACACGAGGCCATGGGCACTGTGCACATCGAGATCATGATCGAATAGACTGGGGTTCACTCCTGAGTGAACAAGGAGCAGCGAGTATAATATTGAAGAAAGAAGTTATAGAATCTTAATTTTTGAGATAGTAATAAGTAGATCCGAGCTGCATTGATAAGACGTACAACGCGATTCAAATAAGAATAGGAACGACAATGACCTCGGACTGTCATCTATCACTTGAAAAGTAAAGGTCGTAGCCGACTTATACGATACCGCTCCCACAGGACAAAATAATGTTCATTGAAATGTGAGCTTCTGGGCGTCCTCTGTAGACATACTTTACATTGACAACACGAATTTAGCAGACAGCTCGCTGTAAGCTAGCTTACCGCCATCATACCACTCGATAGTTGCCGTCTCGCTTTAAGGCGGTGTTGTGCGGCAGCGGTGTTGGAGCGGGGTCGTGTAAATGAGCAACGACCTTAGGTCTTGCAAAGAAAATTAATTTGCGAATAAATAACATTTTCTTTTTTTTCCACTTTATATAACTGAGTCTTTCCAAATCGATTGTGCCTTATAGATTTTTTTTATACAAATATACATCTGACGTCACAATATGGCGCCAGGTCATTCCTATTCTTATTTGGATAGCATTGTAAATACTTATAAGTGAAAACGAAGCTAGAATACCAAATATTTGATTGGATACTGATTGTAATATTTATTTGTAAAGAATGCCGAATACTGCGTGATTGTCGATACGATGAGTGAGACTAATTGTAATTTATTAATAAATGTAGATACCGATACACATTTTTTTTATAACTTAATAATACCATCATTGTGATTATTTACTGCCTATCCATTCTGTACCGACACGCCGCCGCCGCATGATATCACCGCCAGAACTGCCAATTTGTTTGCGAACGTTCGAGGGAGAATATCACGGTGAGATTCTCCCTCGAACGTTCGCAAACAAATTGGCAGTTCTCGCGGTGATATCATGCGGTGAGTCGGTACAAAATAGGCTGGTCACACAATCTGTAGAGCCGATAGCGAGTTTCACCAGATTGTGGTGAGTCTGGTAGGGAAAGGTTCTCAGTAGGACGGGTAGAATCACCCTTTATCGGATGCACGTGACTAAATCAACACCCTGTGTAGCGAGGTACGTGGCAGTAAATATTACACATGAAGCTTTAGAAAGATAATCGGCTAGCTTCGGCTTTACAGAGCGCCATCTCTGTCGCACGAAGCACTAACAGTCCGGTATCTAATAAACAAGTCAGCGACAAAACGTATAGGCATGAGTGACGGATACGACGCTCTACAAAGCCGAAGCTAGCCGAATATCTATTTCACAAACTCGATGTGTAATATTTACCGCCGGTTACTGTAGGTGGAGGTTCCTAAATAAAAGAGTAATACACATACATCACAATCTATATAAGTAGTACTCATTTACAAAAATAACAGCACACATCTAAATATTTAATAATAAGAAGTAAATACAATCTTTGTTTCATATCTTAGGGTCGCTGCACATTACAACGTAATTTATTGGATCGGATTTGTATTTAAAGGTTCGGTTAAAATAATACATTTTTAATACAAATGGCTATTGTTACATGCAGGATGAAAATATCCTAGTTGATACTACAAATTATGTTCAAGTTTTTGGATTAAACTCTTATTTACACACCTATACATACCTACTATAAGGCCTCTGCGTGTTATAGAAGTCTCCTCCTCCTAAAGAGATATTTATATTTACTAAGCAAAATAATTAGGAATTTAAATTTCCATATCCGTGCGCATTGCATCAAATTAGCTCTGACAACATTGTTACGTTTAATATTATTTTATAAATTAATAATAGTTATCGCGATCACAGGTCTAATGTGCAGATACCTCAACGAATTTACAACAACTATTCCAGTTTGTTATTGGTCACAATTATAATTTATAATAAGTACAGTGCCCCCAGTATACATTACGGTACAAAAAGCATCGGAATCTCAAATTCAATACATTTTTAGTTATCTACTTTGTCGCCTGTCAATACACACTGAGGGCACTATAGCAAAATTGTTCTACTGACTTTCATTTAGGGCTGTACCCGACCGGGACGCCCCGTGGCGACATCGCCGGCTACGTAGCCAAACAGTTCATATTGAAATGTATGTCAGCTAACTCACTTGGCTACGTCGCCAATTTGGAAGCGTAACCACTATCGTCACCCGCTACCTACGTAAGGCCTGTTCGGCTCTTTGACTACTCTGGGCGACTTTTGATTGCCATAGGTAGCCAAGTTTACGCTGCTGGCGACATCGCCATGCGTCCCGGTGAGGTACGGCCCTTATTTATTTCCTACATTGTAATTAAGACACATTAAGGTAATGGTGCCTGATTGCGAAAGAGACAGCCCGTGTTGTGTGGAGGAACAACACACTTTACATTATACTTAAAGATAAAATATTTATTTAGACTTATTTTGTTTCTTTGTCTTATTATTAAGGAATCAATGACTAGTAATTGTCCAATAATACACTGAGAACGCCTGCATTATTTAGTACCATTTAAGTAATAAAATACTTTAGAAAAAGAATTCCACCACCAGGAGTCACCAAGTACCTAATACCTATAGGCGTCAGTACATAAACGAAGCTGAAGTAAGAAACATGGTTGAGTGAGTTAATACGATAAGGCTACATTCATCAATAAGTATGTTCCTTCAAAAAACTGATAACTACAAAAGAAAGCCTCCTTTTCCCCCCTATCGTCACCCGCAGGCTGCCTCCCCCCAGCGCGGCTGCCCGGCGCCATCAGTCGACCATGAGCTCCAGGTGCGTGGAGCCGAACCGGTCCTTCAGACTGTCCGTGTACTTGATGTTGCGCGCCCACGCACGGCAGCGGATGTTTATTATCTGGTGCACTGGAAAATTAAAGTAACGTATTACCTCGGAAGGAATGGGGAGGTTTTGAAGTGGGAGACTACCAGGCTTACAAGAAAATTGCTATGGGTTGAAAAGGGTCTTGGAATTTATTCAATATCTCAGGCTCTCAATAGCAAGAGCAATACAATGGCAGGTTATGGCAAATCTACCGATTTTGTCGGCCGATGGCGGCCGTGTTGGTGTACGCGCTCTCTCTATAATTTACAAGTGTTTGATTCAATCGTCCGAGTTCGGCCGTCGTCGTACGAGCAAAGTTCGGCCGACGACGGATTTAGTGTATTCGAGCCGTTAGACTAACTCTTCGATCGATGATTTGATTACCATTAAAACCTGTTATGCAAAGAGATACTAACGCGTAGGCTTCAACAGCTGTACGGCAACGAGCGGGCTCAGGTATCCAGGGGTGTTATCATACGGGAAGTAGATCTCGGGCAGGCCAGGGTAGGGCCAGTAGTGCAGCGGGCCCAGAGCCTCCACGTCCGCCGGCCGCTCGCCCATACACGACACCCACACTTTACGACGCTGGAAAAATATTACAGAAAGATTGTACTTATTAACCCAAGATGTACCCCCAAGGCTAAAAATTATGATGTCATAATCACCACCAAAAGGCAACGGTGATAATCCCGATCATAGAAACTGTCGCTATTTTTACAACAGTTTGCGACACAATTACAAGCGCTCCTTGTGAATGTACCTAAAGATCTCCCACACATTAAAATTTCCCCACACCTTCAATCAAACACTGCCATTCGTCACTCTGCACTAGCACTAAACTAAAATACTGTATTTATATCATCGATCGTGTTCGCTCCGTCGCTAGCGTGTACGTTTTAACTATGTTCAATGTAACCATATTAAAGCGTCAATGTCAATAGCACATCTCCCTTGTTTCTATAATCTGAGGTGATGATAGTGTCTATGTTGTTATTAGCACACAAGAAGACTCACCCAAAACTCTTGAAATAAGTTGCTATTTACGTACCGATGTTTACTTCAATAATACTCACTTCCTGAGCGGTGGCGTTGGTGATATAGTCCCTGATGTCAGGAGGCATCTCAGGGGGTAAGTCGCCGGGATCGTCGTAGAAGTCGGGGTTGAAGTCATATAACTGTAACAAAAATGACAAGCCCATTAACACTTCAAACTGTCGCAGACATAGCTGCTTGCTAGGTACCTCTACCTACATTAATTGTAACTTTATTTTCTACGTCATAAGATTAAATTTTAAAAGGGTGTATGTTCTTACTCAACTTGCTCAAGTGTAATGTTTTTCAAGAGTATGTAGGTAAGTACTCGTATGTTTGCCCAGGTTAGTTCTACAGTCTGTCTATTCTGTACAACACGCCACGCGATATCACCGTGAGAACTGCCAATTTGTTTGCGAACGTTCGAGGGAGAATGTCACGGTGGGATTCTCCCTAGAACGTTCGCAAAAAAACAGGTGTTAACTTACCCTATTCAACTTGATAATAATGCAGGGCGTCTTGTTGGTGAACCCGAAGTCGTTGTCACTGGAGCAGGGCCCGAAGGTGCTGGTGTTGAAGGAGCACACCTCGGCGCGGGGAGGCTTCACGTCGCCGCAGTCACGCTGGTTCACGCCCTGGTTGATCAGCAAAGTCTTGTTCTCGTATGCTGGAAGGAGATAGCACTATTGTTATGTGTTTGTTACGATTTTTGAACGAGCGAGCGAAGTTCTCCGAGTCTGCTGGATCATTCCGGCGTTTGTATGTATACCTACAGTATAAATGTTTGTTCGACGATAGCTCGAGAATCGTTATTGGGAACGTCGTGAAATTTCGCAAGAAGACCATTATGCTCATCGTTATGATTTTTTTTTTATTATGGGACCAACCCTAAAATAGCCAAAAAATAATTGCTGTTCCATAAATTTTTGTTCACATAATATCGATAAAATGTATGGAACAGCAGATTTTTTTCCGATTTCGGGGTTGTGTCATACGAAATATTGTTCATAATGATAAGTATAATAGCCCCCTTTGGGATGGAACCGGGTTTTTGTTACATGCTGTATAAAAACTTGAACTTACGTGCTAGAAAGTCATTGATGTTGTCGACGTATTTCTTGACCTGGGAGGAGTTGTCTGCGTGGTACCAGATGAGAGCCCCCTCCTCAAATAGGATTGGTCTGTGACCCATGCCGGGGTTGGGACCTGGAAATCATCACTTTATTGAGTTAGGCACATTAAACAGTCTTCTTCATTTTCTATCAGGTGGGCCGCTGGTTTGTTTGCCACACATTACTATAAAAATTTAAAAAACTGGACAAGTGAGAGTATATCTAGCGCCCTGAGGGTTCCGTACAAACTTATATCTATACTATACTAATATTATATAATATATACTAATATTATAAAGAGGAAAGTTTTTTTAGTTTGTACCGAATAGGCTCCAAAACTACTCGACCGATTTAAAAAATCTTTCACCAGTAGAAAGCTACATTATCACTGAGTAACATAGGCTACTTTTTATCCCGAAAAATGCACAGTTCCTGTGGGACACGCGGACGAAATCGCGGGCAAAATGCTAGTATTAAATAAAATAAAATATTCCACTAGAAATATGCAATAGCGCCACCTATGAGCAAGATACCGCTATTGCAAACTTCTAGTGGCGCTATGAGCAGATGCCTCTACGTGGAGGCATCTGCTCATAGCGCCACTTAAGTGTCTTGCCTCGGTCAGACGGACAACAAAGTGATCCTATAAGGGTTCCGATTTTCTTTTTGAGGTACGGAACCCTAAAAAGAGTCAAACACTTGATTTGCGGCGATGCTTGCCCTATGAAACCAATTTCTACAGCAATACATTTGAGCCATTCCCTTCAGAAGTAGGTACCTACATTAAGCCATGTATCCATCAGCTTTTTACTGGTTTTATGATAGTTATATTTATAACCATAAGAATATTTCAAATATGTGTACGAGCATGATGAAACAGATATTGAAATTTTGCGAACAGAATCCTTGACCCCATTCACTGAAAGATCTAAAATTATCTGAATAACTTCTGATGGATGTATCTGGGAGTATAAAATAAACATCCTCGATTTAAATATTTCAGTTACGCACATTATACACTTGGTACGTTGGTACTTGCTTGGTGGTCTTGGCATAGAATCCTGCCGGCCTAGCATGACCACGATAGAAACGGGTTTTGTCTACATAGAAATAGACAAAGTGACAGATTGTAGAAACATTTCTACGTTTTATGAATGAAACTGGATAGGTAACGTGAAACTTGACACATTTTGGGACATTGAATTATGATGATATTAAATATTAAGACATTTCAAAAACAACTGACACAGGCGTGGTTTGAACCCGCGACCTCTGCCGTACCGTGGCCAGCGCTCTCACCAGCTGAGCTACTGTGTCTTCGCCAGAATCAGTTGAAATTTTAAATCCCTTATCCCGCATCTTCTGAGCGATGTATGATTCGAAGATAGGTATAATATTAATGAATATTTTTGCGAATTTTAAACATGTTAAAGCCATGTTATGCTTAAACCTCTGCCTAAACCGGGTTTTGCCCTGGGCAAAACCTGCCCCGGTTTAGACAGAGGTCGCAGGGTTGAAACCCAGCCTGTGTCAGTTGTTTTTGAAAATCTCTTATACATTTAATTTAATCCCACTAATCCTACTATCCTACTAATATTATAAACATGAAAGTTTGTGAGGATGTATGGATGGATGTATGGATGTTTGTTACTCTTTCACGCAAAAACTACTGAACAGATTTTGATGAAACTTTACAGTAATATAGCTTAGACATCAGAATAACACATAGGCTACTTTTTATCCCAAAAACGCTAGCGAAGCCGCGGGTGGAAGCTAGTTTAGTAATAAATTACTTTATTCAAGTATGTTCTTACCTATGATAGAGTCAGCTAGCGTGAAGTACGGGATCTTTTCGTCCATGGTAGCCATCAGACCGCACATGCAGATGGAGAAGAAGATGATGATGCAGATGTACATCACCAGGTAGATCAGACCTATCACGCCTGGAACAATCATAGAACACAATATTAGGTACCGGCAGGAATTATGATCATAGATCGCGCATGTACATTTTCGGCCCAATAGACGATAGACAGTTGACAATACGTAATAGAGAATGGTCCAATTAGACGACGAGCATTGACTGATAAACCAATCGCGTGCAACCTCGGCGCTCCCCGTCTTCTTAATCCGAAGAAGAACGAAAAACCAGCTAATGCGCAGGTGACGTTTATGATCATAACTGGTGCCGCTAGTTATAACTGGTGCCGCTAGTTATAACTGGGTGGAAATATGGGACCTTTCATATTGTAAGTGACATGTAGATACTAGCTGTTCCTCGTGGTTTCACCGCCATTTGGCTCCTAAGGGTCGTAGCATGATGTAATAGACTATAACTATTCCTCATGAATCTGGCTATCATATTCAAAAAGAATTGTTCGAATCCGACTGGTAGTTTTAAAGATTAGCGACAAAAACTTAAAACAAATTAATATACTTGTATGCTACTTGCTAATCCCGCGAATCCCGCGGATCCCGCACAGGTAATCCCGCTCTTTTCGGGACTCGTAAATGATGCGAGATCTCGATAGTTCGAGATCTCAGAATACCGAGATTGGATGCCCTAGTAACCGCCACTCGGTAGATAATGTAGATATTATTATTTATTATGTATCTAATTTATTCTCCTGTAAATCCTACTAATATTATAAATGCGAAAGTTTGCGTGTGTGTGTATATGCGTGTGTGTGTGTATGTTTGTTGCTTCTTCACGCTGAAACGGCTGGACGGATTTGGATGAAATTTGGCACACAGATAGATTATAGTCTGAAATAACACATAGATATCGTATGAAATAAGACATACCTTTTATCCCGATAAACGCGGGCGAAGCCGCGGGCGGAGGCTAGTAGAGAATAAAGTTTCTTGACCCAACAATCTATAGGTATCTATAAAATAGTGACTGATCATCAACGTACAGTTTGATCGTGTCATTAGCGGCGCACACGCATCGTAGGTAAGTAGCTTATCATAGTATATTAACACTTTGTTCGTGTTACTACACTTATGATTGAGTGCTAAATGGACGGTACCGTATGGTTTGGAAGTAAGACAAAAGAAAGTAATGGTATAATAGAAAACCATTCGCGCATCCGCAAGAAAGGTGTCACCACAACACATAATAATACGAAATTGAGTTATGTATGCCATCTGAAAGGCAATTACAAACTTGATCTGCTAAAAAAAATTCATAATTATAGTGCGATTCCTCGCTGAGAGATGGCATTTAATACAGAATTTTTTTAAAGGAATTCTAGGATCTAAAAAAAAGAAAATCGTGATTTCCCAAAAACTACATTTATTGTGTTGTGACACCTTTCTTGCGGGTGTGCGATATGTTTTATTAGAACAATACTTTTACACAAACATTTCTTAGATAATAACAATAACACTATAATCTGTTGAAGGTGTCATAAATATTATTGTATTGTAGCCACACGATAATTAATTAAAGTTTCTGAAATACTAAATACTAACAACTCTTATTATTACATAGAATTACTTTTTCGGAAACGATTTGAGGAAAAAAAATTATAATGCTTTACTTTTCCAGATTTATATCTGGATAGGTGCACATCCCTGGCAGGTATATACATACAGGGTGGCAGGTTAAACAGTGGAAATATTTTAAGGGGTCATTGTACTTATCATTATGAACAACTTTTACTATGGGACCAACGCTGAAATCGCGAAAAAAAATCAGCTGTTCCATACATTTATGTTCACAAAACTCAACAAAATGTATGGAACAGCTGATTTTTTTTTCGCGATTTCCGGGTTGGTCCCATAGTAAAAGTTGTTCATAATGATGAGTACAATGACCCCTTAAAATATTTACACTGTTTAACCTGCCACCCTGTATATGCGTGATGACCAGGCGCGGTCGCAGCCGACGATTTTGGGGTCATACCGCAGCTGAAGGCTTTAGGGGGGGTCATACCGATTAATTCCGACGTGCTATACCGTGAATTACCGTGTTTGGCGCATTTTTGTACGATTTTGGGGGGGGTCATGTCCACCATGACCCCCCCCCCCCCCCTGGGACCGCGCCTGGTGATGACGTAGTAAACATAGATCCGCGGGATATATCAGTATTTAATCAATTTATTGGATTCATTAGATTGCTGGACAACACTTCGTACAAAGAAAAATAGAATATTATGAATAATATTGCATAGCTATGTAGCTACGCAATATTATTATATTTTTATTATTTTTTTAAATTATATTTTTAGGTAAAGCTATGTAGCTTTACCTAAAAATCGTAGGTATTTGAAATATGTAACACTATTCGTTGCGTGTTAAATGAAGTGCGTCCAAAGCTTTTAAGAAACAGGACGTGCGTCGTAACGCAATGGACGGGCTGCCATAAAATTAAAACATTTGTGACGTATAACTTTACTCACAGTAATACACTTTACTACGGTTCATGCACTACTGAAAGGAAATCTTTCCCGTCGATGGAGTTCACACTAAAGTCTACCGGACTCGATCGCACCAAAATCTTTATGGCGGTTCGTAGAAGACATCTATCATCTATCATCTACATCTATCTGTGAAGTAGGTATACATATAGTGCCAATAGTCTCCGAGTAAAATGGTGACATACGAATTGACAGTCACACGGACGAAAGTTTCCGGTTTTGCTCCGGAACCCTAAAAATAGCCCCAAAAAAAACGCTACGCTCTTTATTCATCATTATCTATAAAAGTAACTACCTATACATAATCTTGATGTTTGTTCGATTAAAGAGATGGGTTCATCTCGATAATCGAGTAAACATCAAGATTATGTCTCATCTTCCTTAACCAAGAAGTGAAGTCTATAGACGGCGATGATACTAGGCTGTTTACGGAATTCTATGAAAAAATAAACTTCAAAGAAACGCTACTATACCTATAACGGAGCTGTGTGAAGTATTCACGCCACAGCGTACCCACAAAATGTGCAGTATAGTAACAAAGCGAAACATGGCTGCCGCCAAAATAGCCGCGCAACGCAAGCCGGTCACGGATTGTTTACATTTGTGTCCACGTCACGGCTAGCAGGGATGCCAGGGTACAGTACAACTGGTGATCATAAGCCTTGTGTCCACGTCATCGTCACAGCTAGCAGGGATGCCAGGGTACAGTACAACTGGTGATCATTCGCCTTGTGTCCACGTCATCGTCACGGCTAGCAGGGATGCCAGGGTACAGTATAAGGTGATCATTCGGCTCTAGATTTCCTTCGAACGAAGAACTTCGGCTCTAGATCTAAGAACTTCCTTTCCTGTAGACTCCTTCACTAAGGCTGCCTTCCTCGATCTATTTTCCATACAAACATAGGAAACTTAGCAGTTCACTCCTTTGCGTATTATTATAATTAAGAAATATTGCAGACATCAACAACCTCTCTACTACAGTTCCCAACTAGCATCCTAGAGCTGTCCAAATGGTATTCACGTCCATGTATGTCACGTTGAACTTTGCAGCCACGCCTATGATCTTAGCCAATTGGCCGATTTACATCTTCAGACGACCGAATGCTCATTCTATCCCCACTCTATTAAATGTATTTAGTATTATAAACAGACGCATTCTTTCGTTGTTCTATTGTGCAAAAATTTTATTCTACTTAATTCTTGGTTCTCATTCTCGTTGATATTTTGGTGTAAACGCTGAAAACTAGCTTTCGTTTACACTAAAAGATCGAGAAAGAATGCTCTTGTTCTACTCTAGCTCAAAGAGATAGGTCGTTCGTTTGGTTAAATCTACCTGTGAAAGACAGACAAGCTTTGACTGTCACTAATAATGAGACACTTTATTAAATACACAATTGATTTTTTATTGTTATCGACCGAATCAGGTTGATCGACAGTTGAGCTATTAATTCATTTATTAATTAAATTGTCCCATTTGTCTACGGGTCGATTATTTATTATGAGTATTAAGTCTACGCATGAGCAATTGCAAAGTTAAAGAAAGTATGTGGTATATTTTCGCACACTGCGAATATTGCATAAAATTATAGTGTTCAATAAAGCTTGGAATATATTTCTGTTTATTTCTTACAGTTTTTTTTATTCAAGTAGCACAAGTTTCAGCCCACAAGTAATGTGGCGCCACCTAGTGTTTACACAGCGGTATTATTAGTAGATGAGTGAGTGCACTCAATTCGCAATGTTTACCTTCGCGTTTGGAAAGTGATCGTAATTTCTAAGTTGTATACACGTGTGGTTTAAACAAATGGCTTCTTATGCC
Source organism: Thalpophila matura (assembly GCA_948465475.1). Taxonomy (NCBI): domain Eukaryota; kingdom Metazoa; phylum Arthropoda; class Insecta; order Lepidoptera; family Noctuidae; genus Thalpophila; species Thalpophila matura. The sequence continues at coordinate 1,153,694 of OX419178.1, forward strand.
AGGGTTCAAGATACGTGTGAGAAAAACCTCTTTATTTTAATGTTGTGAAATTTCGTAAGTCGGTGCCGAGTCAAATTAAATAAAAAATCAAGACTTCCAAAACCGTTTAACACGACGTTTTTACTTTTTTTTTTAAGATTTTTCATATTTTTGCAGCATTGCATTGCAGCCACCAACCGATTCGCCAATCAGGGTGATTATAGTACCTACCTACAACTTCCACACACAGTACCTACTACTACCTTTGATTGAACGATCGATTTTTGTTTACAAGAAACCTATTTTTGACTTAATATAATTATGGATTGCTTAAATTAGATTACTTATTAATAATTATAATTAATTTAAATGAATTTGAGAAAAGTATGTTCTTTTAGTTAACAAGAACCCATCGACAAACAAAACTTTATTTCGCCTTAGATTTTTGGACGAAAACGCAATACGGCAATTTCAATTTCGCCTGAAAAATTATAACATTTTCGGTCGATCTGTCTGCCGGCCTAGCATGACCGCGATAGAAACGGGTTTTGTCTACATAGAAATAGACAAAGTGACAGATTGTAGAAACATTTCTACGTTTTAAGAATGAAACGGTAGAAATGTTTCTACAATCTGTCACTTTGTCTATTTCTATGTAGACAAAACCCGTTTCTATCGTGGTCATGCTAGGCCGGCTGGTAGTCCCAATTAAGACACTTTCTTAGGTCTATAGATTTAATAGAATACCTAACGATGAATATTCCTAGGTTGATGGGCAGCCCTAGGTACCTGTGGTACCTACTAACACTAAAGCGTCAATATTGACGCGGCACGCAGGAATTCACGGAAAACATGCTTGTAACTAATTGTACAGTACGATTCACGAAAGATGACCACAAATGGCGGCCGTCTGCGCACGTACACTGGCGCGGACCAATGGCGTCGCTCCGGTCTTGACGCATTCCGCCCGCGCCTCACCTCGCACCTCCAAAGGGACCTAAAATATGCCTTCTGCGCAGTGGTCATCTTTCGTGAATCTTATTGTAGGTACCTACCTTTTTTTAGGGTTCCGTACCAAAATGGTAAAAAAGGAACCCTTATGGTGCGACTTCGTGTGTCTGTCTGTCTGTCTGTCTGTCTGTCACACCTGCTTATTTCAGCAACTACTTATGCTATCGACTTGAAATTTGGAACAGTTATGAAAAATACTTGTTCAACTTAATTATAAAAGATAAAAATCCAAAAATAATTTTATTTTCATTGCAAAAGGGGCCGGAGTGGGGGTCCAAAATTTTAAAGTGGGGTTACTAGGTCAAGCGATATATCATATGAAAGGGCTTGATCTGCACATTTCAAAATATATTTTTATTTTATTTTATGTCTCACAGTTTTCGACATATGATGAAAAATGTCCAAAAAAATACCATTCCCCCCCTCTTATCTCCGAAGTTTGCGGGGCGAAAAATCTAAAATAATTTAATTTTCAAAATCATTAAAATTCCTTCACAAACAAACTTAGTTATGCGGTCCGGATTTTTTCACTTGGTGCGCGAGTACGACTCGCACTTGGCCGGTTTTTTTTCTTCAGCTTATTCTTTGTACCTAATGCTAATTGACAATGTGTGATATAGGTATTTCGTAAAAATGAAAATGCTGAAAATCAATTTACTACGACCCTTAAAAATAATTACAGATTCAGAAATATGAGCGAATACATCGTCAATGGTGCCGATTCTCTTGTTAACTAACTAAACTAATTTAGTCTTATTACGTCTCTTTCTAATAAAAAACATGAGAGAGGGATAGCAGATATTTGATCCTGTCAAATTAGTCCACTTGAATAGTTTTAATGTCAATTTAGTCGTAATCGCAAAAGGTTATGACTATTTTCCCGTAAATGACAAGGGCGTAGACTAATTTGACAGTTCTAAATATATTCTGTCCTTTTTCAATGATATTTTTAAGAACGAGATATAGTGTGATTAAAATTAGTTTAATGCGATGTTCAACAGAATCAGCACTAATATAGGCAAAGTTAATTAGATACCGCTTATTGAAACTAGTTAGTTAAAAAACTGATCAACCAAACTTAATAAAAATAATGTAGGTACTTATTTATGGGACCGCGAGCTTTTTCTACCAAATAAAATAATTAAAATCGGTTCATAATCTGATGTTTTTAATAGCAAGTAATAAACAATCAAACAGAAAAATCCAGTCGAATTGAAACCCTTTTCGAAGTTGACATTATACAATATACGAACTGAAAACCCAAGTAATTAAAATAACATGAAAGTAGATAGATAGATAGGGGTACAATGGCGGTCTTATCGCTGATAGCGATATCTTCCAGACAACTGACAGACAACAGAAAGTAGGTATAATAAGAGATACATTGAAATAGTGGCGGACACAAAACAAATAACTCCACTCTAACTAAGTTTTATTAACACTCAAATCATCATAAAAACGTTATCTCTAATGAAAATACCAGTATGTAGTAAGATACTGACGTATACATTGCGGGCTTTTCACAGTAGGATCAACATTGCGAGGATGGGAAACCATCGGGCAAATTGAATAAACATACAGATAGATATTTATATGTATATAGAAATATGTATATTATTACGAGTCTACGTTGAAATACGTTCTAAATATTTTATTGTACAAAACCGACATAATTATCTATGCCTACTAATATTATAAAGAGGTAAAGTTCGTAAGTTTGTATGTATGAGGTAATCTGCGGAACTACTGATTCGATTCTGAAAATTCTTTCACTGATAGAAAGCTATATTATTTCAGAGTGCTATGAAACGCTTGCACGCGAGTATCACATGCACATTGCTGACCCTTTAAAGAGGATTCGCGCGCGTCAACAGTGTGGACGGCACACGAACTCAAAGCGAATTGTGTACGCGAATCTATTTCAATAGCTGTTTCCACTCAGTAGCTACGAACATGCTTTTCATGCATTGATTGTTCGTCACTCCACATCATGAATGTACACACGACATAACCGTCATGAACGCCGTCCAAACGAGCACTGCGAGCGCCTTTGTGTTCGCGCAAAAAACCGACAGCCGATGGATCAGCCCGAGCGCGAGCGTTACATGTAATGCTCGTAGTGCCGTCCATACGTAGAATTCGTGTTACATTACACGTTACACCCGTCTGGACCCGGCTTTAGGGAACAAGCAGGTCCCCGCTGTCAACACAGCGCATCCTCAGGAGCTCTGTTGACCTTACCCACCACGGAACCACAACACTACCGAAGAGTAGCGTTATTTAGCTGTGATATTCCAAACGGTACCCCAGTCAGGTTGCTCCAGATCTGAACGAGGGGTCTCTCTGTGTCCTATCTCTTTAAAAAAAACCGGACAAGTGCGAGTATGCCTCGCGCCCTAAGGGTTCCGAAATATGATCATAGATGGCGCTACTGCATACTTCCAATGGCGCCATCTATGAGCAGATGGCTCCACTTATGGTCCGGTGACCGACGGCGGACAACAAAGTGATCCTATAAGGGTTCCGTTTTTCCTTTTGAGGTACGGAACCCTAAAAAGCAGTACCTAAGAGTTACCCCCAACCTTGTATACAAGTATAAAATATAAGTATACTACAGTATACAAGCACACACTGTTACCGAGGCCGGATACTATTTGCGGACAAGTTTACGGCGTGACGCAGTTATTGCAGTACTACACTGACGATTGATGTCCAAACGTGCCTTACGTGTTAGTGGTAGAAACTCGTATAGGTAGGTACATACTACAGCATCAGTACGATTAAAAGATGGATGGAACTATGTAAGGACACGGCAGACGCCCATAGAACGCTGGGCTTCAGATTGCGTATGTCGGTACAGATATGAAATTAGTTTGGTGTGGTCGAGTATTTCAACAGTATGGAAATTCATTTTTTATTTGTTTTTGTACGTAATTGGATTAAAGAGAAATCTTCGTATTTCTGACAGTGAGGTTAAGTATGGTGTGAATGATCCAATGAAGTACAGCCCGACTAATGAGTTCTCAATTCAAAGGTTTTAGTTGCTGTCGACATGATATTCTGTGGAGGCACGCGCCAGCCAGCATGCACCCGTTTTACTTTAATTGGTTTTTTGAAAATGTCAACGGCTTAATCATTTTATTGCTTATTTATTTAGCTTTTTGATTCCAATTCTTAATCTCTAAGATAAAATAGGCAAAGAACAATTAAAATATATTTTTATTTTTGGTTAAGCTTTTATTACTGTACCATATCAAGCCCAAAACTGCCAACGTCCTTTGTATGACAGTTCCTACAACTTTAGCTGAGATAATCGTAAAGCAGTTCCCCCGGGTAAGGGTACCAACCAGGGATGTTACGGAGATGGTTTTATCGGAACCGAACTCGCAGTCAAAGTTTTTTGGCTCTAGGACATGCCGGTGTCCTCACGATGTTTTCCTTATGAGTGGATTCAAACCAAAGACCTACGCTAACGCTCTGCTTCTTCATCCCCATCAGCTATAATGAAGAACATGAAGACGATCAGTGTAATTGCAACAGGATTTGCACCAGTGGCGGTCCGAGGGGGTCGTATGGGTCATGATCCCCCCCCCCATGTACAAAAATGTGCGAAACACGGTAATTCACGGTATAGCACGTCGGCATCAATCGGTATGACCCCCCAAAAGTTTCGGCTGTGGTATAACCCCCCCCAAAGTCGTTGGCTGTGACTGCGCCTTTGCACTTTAATGAACCTTGTACATAGTTGACGACTGGTAAGGACTGAAGATAGTGCTGATAAGACTGAGTAACCTTCGTTCATTTAATTAAGTAATAGCTTTGAGCTGAGTGAGGTGTAGCGTGTTTTACCGTAAGTAATTACGGTACTGACTCAGTCGGCGGTATTGTATGTCTTTGCACTTTTCAGGGAATTCGCAGGAAATAGTTGTGGCTATGTTATGGCTCTCTTAGGACGGCAAGAGACACCCGAAACTAAGGAATTAAGAGACCGAATGAGTGATTTTACGTCAAATTCATAAATTGAACGATTCCAGCCGCAATCGTTCAATTTGACGTAAAATATCTCATTCACCTTCTTAATTCCGGACGTTTGTTTTGGCCCTTGGCAGCAAGGGCGGATCTTCCATAAAAAAATCTTATTTTACATTTTACCTAATATCTTCGTCGAGTTTATAAAAAGCAACATTACTTCAATTCCGGTTTCACGTTCTCAAAATTCATCGCTTATGATGGGGATAAAGTTTAAAATAACTCGAGAATGTGATTCATGAGATTCGCAGTTCTGCACACGGTAACCAAAACACGGCTAACTACATGTTCATATCTATATGTATTTAGGTATCCTAAAGAATGATTCAGGAAGAAGTGGGGTCAATAAATTCACTGCATGTATTTATATCGCCCCATAGCATGACAAGAGCTCCGTTCGAGATCAAAACTAGTCGGGTTTTATCTAACGTTGTCGTTCTCATCCTAACCTTTTCGTAGCTAGGAGAACTCTGCAGCCGATCATTGCAACAAGGATTTATTATGTTATTTTAGTAAATTCGTCGTCGCCACCATGGTATGCTATCTTAGAACATATGTAGTGGTCTTCTAAAAAAAAACGTTTGTCGGTTGTTAACGAGATGGCGCTATTCTAAATTATTACTATGAACTATGCTTTTTTAAAAGACATGACTTTGGAATCAAGTCTTTTTGCTCCAGATAAATAAATTTGATCAGTGCTGCCATATTAAAATGAATATGGTAGGGTAGTAGAATAATAAACTAGTGTTTATATACAAAAACTGAAGCTTGCGCTATCATTAAATTATTGTTTCAGTTTATTTTAGGTTTAAAACTCAGTTTTTTTATGTTTATATGCTATATGAATATTGTTATAAAGAAAACAATTTTGTCATTTTTTGGCTTGGTACGTTAGTTCAATTTTCACTAGCAACATTGAGTTGTGATGCGCGCGCAGGTCTTAAGTACCATATAGAGATGGCGGTTCTTTCCGAAAAAGATCGATTATTAAATGACCTAATAAATCGATTCACAAAAAAATCGAGGTCTATAAGATCGATTTCCGAAAAATCGATCTTTTTTTCAAATTTTCGTTTATAATGTGATATAAATCTATTTCATTAAAAACAAGGTACATATATTATTATAATTTAACGATCTCTTATCAGTAAAATCAGGTAATTCGATAATAAAAAATATTTTTATTACCATATCAAACTAACAGATCAAGTATAAAACAAGACATTTATTTTCTACATTAAGTTTTACAAAGTTAAGAAAATGATTAAGAATGATGGTTTACAAAGTTAATAGTCAAAGACTAAGTCAAACACTACAAACGTAACTTTTTTTATTCAAGGGACGCGAAGGAATCTAAATATACAGCCATCTCGCGTTTTTGAATAATTCATTCTTTAACCGGGCAGCACTTTTATAATACGAGTACATTCAATTAATTGTAAATAGTGATAAGGTAAAAAAAAATAAAAAAAATGAACGTCGATTTTCAAGGGTGAAAAATCGATTCACCGAATCGATTCAATATTACATATCGAATTAAAAAATCGATTTTATTGGCTCCAAAAATCGATTATTCGATTAATCGATTTCAGATCGCATCCCTAGTACCATATTGTTTTGAATTTTTCACTCACTGGAAATCTGCGAACTTTACTTGTTTTTATCTGTTTTGAACAAGTAGAATTTGCTTAAAGTGTGTAATTTGAAAGTGCTTCATAATCTCGTTGAGAAGAGCAATAGTTCGTCTGAGTTAGTGTCAAGTTTCTATAAATATACACTGTGTTTTGGTGAGATATAGAACTCCAGTTTTGTTTGAGATAAAACTCCAGTTTTGTTTGAGATAAGACTCCAATTTTGCTTGAGATAAGACTCCAAAGTGTTTTGTGTTGTGTTGTTGTGACTTAAAAACTTGAAATACCTACCTAAAACTTGAAATACCTGTGAAATTAAAAACTATAAATACCTAGCTATATAGAGGTATGTTATACCTAGCTATACCTATATAGTTATAGCTAGGTATGTTGTACCATTGAAATCATTTGTCGGTTGAGAACTAGATGGAGCCACTTTAACGGTACCAAAAAAAACGCCGAGTTAGCAGTCTATTTCCTATATACATATTAGTCTATGGTCGCCACTTCTACAGTAGTGTGCCTCACAACTACTGACGCTCCTTTGTAAACAGAGAGATCTCCCACATATTAAAAATGCCGCGCACCCTCAATCTAACACTGTCTTACACTAAACTAAAACACTGTAGGTATATAAATCATCGCACGCGTTCGGTACGTCGGCAACATGACCACATTGATCATATCAAAGTGTCAAGCTCAATAGAATCATCAATAGATAGAATCAAGCTCAATAAGTAGCACAATCAATAGAAACAAGCTCAATAAGAATTAATTAAATTGAAAATCAACCTTCGTATCCGAATCCAAATGGCTCCGAAGCTCGAATAGGTATACTAATGAATGATTGTGAACCTGTTAAAGAATCCCTTTCCCTGACTGTACAGAAGTTACAACCGCACGCGCAACAAAAAAATCAAATAAACTGTCACTATTTAATTTACAACTCCACCGTTCATCGTGAATCTCGCAACCTTGACCAGTTTACACTTGATTTAAAATATAAAACGATACCGTAATTTAAACATATATTATATTTATACATAGAAATATGTAGGTACATAAAACTAAGTGCAACATCCCAGTAGATGTGGCGGTGGCTATTAATTTCTCTTTGATGAATGACGGGCGCTACGCGGATGTCGGCAATAAGGAGTGATTCATCGTCATCATAACACGAGGAATGTTTTTGAATTATTTATTGGAAGGGGTAAGCAGAAAGGTGTGTCTACCTTAAACTTTACTATTATGCAAAATATCGCATTAAACTTTAGGATGATATAACAATGAATAATACGGTTTATTCCACTTTGTTCACCTGGGTGATATCACCTGGGTGAACAAAGTGCTACTTGCTAAGCATACCCATCGCACAATGCTATGCAAATACTAAGAATAAGAATGACCTTGCGTCATATTGTGACATCATAATAAGCTGATTGTATTAAAAAAAATATTACAAAACGATTATTAGTACAACTAAGATTCAGATAAAGTGAAAAATAAAACGTTATTAATTTGCAAATAAATTTTCTTTGCAAGCCTTAATTTTCAAGTGATACTTGACAGTTCGAGGTCATTGACGTTCCTATTCTTATTTGAATCGCACTGTATGTAGGTAACATCCCCTAGTAATGAATAATGATGGACAGTTAAGTGTTAAGTGATAAACGTTTATCGATAAAAAGCGACGTGTGATGTGTTTAGTAGTAACACAAACACCATGTATTAGTTACTGAAACGAATTCAGTAAATATTCTTATTTATACATGTTTAATTTCAGTCAGAAGAATGTTCATTTGTTTTTACTAAAAAAATCTGAACTGACAGACGTGTAATGCAGGCCCATCCGTAGCGTTTGACGCTAACGCTAACAGAAAAGTAACTTAGGCCCTAGACAAGTTACTTTTCTGTTAGCATTAGCGTCAAACGCTACGGATACAATGTATGGAAATGACATTTGTGAGTCACGTGACTTTTCCGCAGGTAATGTCATTGCCATACATTTTGTGCTTATCGTTTGGCGTGAACGCTAACAGAAAAGCAACTTGTCTAGAGCCTAAGTTACTTTTCTGTTAGCGTTAGCGTCAAACGCTACGCATAAAATGTATGGAAATGACATTTGTGAGTCACGTGACTTTTCCGCAGGTAATGTCATTGCCATACATTTTGTGCTTATCGTTTGGCGTGAACGCTAACAGAAAAGCAACTTGTCTAGAGCCTCTGTACAGTTCAAACTGCAACGATAAATCGTAGCGTATGTATGCGAAAACTGTACGATTTTCTTAAACTGTACGCTACGATTTATCGTTGCAGTCTGAATCTGAACTGTACAGTGCGATCGTAGCGATTTCTCGTAGCGTGTGTGGCCTGCATAAAGCGCTTCCTAGACGAACATGCCAGTATGGCATGTGAAGCCGTATTGATTGATTCGATCGACATGTAAACTAGTATAACTAGCGGCACCAGTCTTGATCACAAACGTCACCTGCGCATTAGCTGATTTTTCGGTCTCTTTGGCGGAACGAAAAAGACGGGGGGCGCCGAGGCTGCACGCAATTGGTTCGTCAGTCGATGCTCGTCGTCTATTGGACTATACTCTATTACGTATTGTCAACTATCTATTGTTTATTGGGCCGAAAATGTACATGCGCGATCTGTGATCATGATTCCTGCCGGTACCTACTGCCAGTTGATAGAAACGCTCCTTTGATGGTAATGCTGCACGACATGCCGTAGGTCGTAATCGTTTGTATGATCGTCAAGGGAGCGCTTGTAACCTCCGCTGATCACAACTGCAAACTTTGTAGTTTAAATTTTAAGTTAAAGGCACTCTATGCTCATTCTAGATTTCTTAAGTAATCTTTGCACCCCACCAGAAAAAAAAAAACACACATCAAATACCACCTGTTGCGCTATCAAATCCCACACCAATCAAAAACGCAGTTCTTTTACCAAATTAAAAAAAAAATACCAATAACCCTGGTGGGGTTATTGGTATTTTTTTTTAATGTGGTAACCATCCAACCCATAACGCAAATCTAATAAAAAAAGCACATATTCCAAATTTAAACGGCAACTAAAATCAAACCCCAGTATGGCCGTTCAATTCCAAATTCAAATAGTTGCAACTCACCCCATCGATGCGGGGTCCTGCCAAGGAATGTTCGGTCCTCAGGGTTCCAGATGCCGTATCGGAGTCTCTGGAGGAAGGGGCGCTGAGGTGGTCTTCGGCAGTAGTTGACGACGCCGTTCGGCTTGTCGGCGCCCATCGTGGCTGGTTGGCGAGTGAAGACTGGCGGAGCCGCGGCCGAGCGACGTGAAGTGACCGCTCCGAGCTTTGTGCCTATTAGCGGAGTTATTCTGTGGGGAGAGCTTTAATTTTCGTGTATAGTAAACGGCTAATATTCACTATACATATAGACGATGATTAAGTTAAACAGCTCTAATGTCAATTGTCAATTTTCCAATAATATGTCTCCAAAGATAGCATTGATGAGCTATTCCGTATTCAATTCTTTTGCAAACTATTCTGAAAATTATTTTGAAGTTAAAGTGTCAATCTTAAGATTACACTAATGTTACTTAATTGTTAATATTTTTTTTAGATTTTGCGAGTATTGCACAAAATTTTGCGAAAGATGACATTCATTTTTCTTTACTTTAAAAAAAAAAAAAACGACGTCCCACACTAGAATTTCTCCTGTGTCATGGTGGGTAGGTTTATACACAAACACTCCAGACCCAGAACAAATCCGCAGCTCTGTGCGGGAATCGAACACGCGACACATCGATCGCTCAGCCACTACGACAACCGTGCCGAATCAAAATACGATTTTTATTTAACATACCTTTAAATAACATTAAAATCATTTCCCAGCTTTATCCCTGATAACACTCGGACGGGACTCTCTAATCCTTAGTCTATGGCCACGATCTGCCGCCCAAATCTGCCTGTAACCGGCGAGCCGCCCGCCCAAGCCGCCGCCCAAGCGCCCCCTTGCGGCCAAGCCCTGAACTACAAACTAATGTACTAAGTGCTAGTGAAGTGACAACTTGTTTAACTTGCCAAGGACAGGGTGATAGGTGCGGACAAGAGAAATGTGAAATGAAATTAATTGAAGAGTGAAAAAAAAATATACATAAAGGTAAGTATATAACCAAACTTTTGTCAACCTATAACACAAAAAAGTGACCACATAACTCTATGCAATATGTAATCTGCTATTTCATTGTGACATAATTGTGTCAGAATGGTCTCACATCGACATTCTTGGTTTTGAGTTGGGTTTTGACAGTCATGTTCCACTCTGACACAAATTATAAGACAATAATATTGTAACCAACCCGCACTGAACCCGCATGAAATATTATATCCCACTCGTTCTCACGGATAGCAGTCTGACTCCCAGCAGTGGGAACGTCATTATATGCTAATGATGGATGGAGTTATTTTAACACTAGCTGACCTGCCGCGGTTTCGCACGGGTCAAGTTAAGTTGTTTATCCTTATGAATCGAGTCACGTGAAATACGCTCCTAATCGTTTGTCTGTCGCACTTGACAGAAACAATTTATTGATTTCGACCTGAATGATATGAGGCGCATTTTATAAATGCGACAGATGGAGGGTTATGAAACAATCTCACAAATTACTAAATCACTCCGTCGTGCGTTGATTACATCGTGTTATCTCTTAAATTATACTTCTAAATAAAATACTGTTAAGGGTAAAAATCATCTTCATTATATAATTGTAATGATGGAACTACTTGTTTGGATTACGCCTGTTTTCTCTCGTTCTTTAAAGGAATCTGATATCTATGGATAAATTAAACGAGTCGCAATATCACAATTTGATCTATTTATTCGAAATAAATTCACATTTTCACAAACAACATGGAATATTTTATTATATAGGGTTTGTACTTGTGCCAGGCAAACATAACATACGCTTACTACGAAAGTATTTAACATCCTCAAATTGTTTCAAAAAATATATTTTTTTATCTAAACTACTAATGAATATAGCTATTATGATAAATAACATTGGTAAGAAAACTGAAGCATATTTTCTTGCGTTTCTGCTGTTCGCATCGCATATAATATAAATACATACATATATAGGGTGGCAGGTTAAACAGTGGAAATATTTTAAGGGGTCATTGTACTCATCATTATGAACAACTTTTACTATGGGACCAACATGAAATCGCCAAAAAAAAATCAGCTGTTCCATACATTTTGTTGAGTTATGTAAACATAAATGTATGGAACAGCAGATTTATTTTTCGCGATTTCACGGATGGTCCCATAATAAAAGTTGTTCATAATGAAGAGTACAATGACCCCTTAAAATATTTATGGTTTAATATTATTTATTATTATAAAATAAAAGGAAATTCACCAATCACGACACTTGCGCACTGCGAGTTGGCGATTTTAAACCATTTCATTGGCGTCTCATTTCCTGCATTTATAGAGATCCGTACCAAAATGGTAGAAAAAGAACCCTTACAGTGCGACTTCGTCTGTCCCTCTGTCACAGAGCCTGCTTATTTCAGTAATTACTAATGCTTTAAAGGAATAGTTTTAAAGAATGCTTGCCCACTTTTACTGCAAATGAAAGAAATTAAAAAATATTTTTATTTTCATTGTGAAAGGTGAAAATTCGAAATGTTAAAATGGTTACTAGGTCAAGTGGCATATCATAATGATGAAAAATGTCTAAAAAATACCTCATAACCTCCGAAGTTTGTAAAGCGAAAAATCTGACTACCACTCGCACTTGGCCGGTTTTTTTCAGCAAGTGTCTGAAATCTTCCGTAACATATCTGTCTTGGAATTACTAAGTAGCATACTTACTAGTATTTAAAAATACAAAATGTAAGCGAATAATTTATTTCCCATTTAAAAAAAAAAAAATTCATTCTGAAATGGATCAACGTAAACAACGTTTGATATAATTTATCTATAGCCCGTATTACAGAACAATGCTCGAGCACAGATCTCTGCTTGAGCATAGATTTAAAGCCATTTGATTGGTTGATCTATGCTCAAGCAGAGATCGGTGCTCGAGTATCGTTCTGGAATACGGGCCTAAGTGTGCACATACATTCAGTAATTATTTAAGCTTTATAGGAAAGAGGTGGGATTGATTAAATAATTAATATTTGGTTGATTTTGCATTTTACGCGAATTATTTTTGCCGTTCTCAACTATGTGGAGATTTGCTCTCGTGATGCTTATTGTTAAATATTCACACACGGAATCTTTCTCATAATAATGGCTATGTAGAATCCTAAATATTAGGCAAAGCAAATCTAGCAATTTATCCAATTTAAACATTCGCATATCATCGCGATAGTTTGGAAGGTGCGTGTGAGCGACACAAACTGATTTTTTTTATGTGCACCTTTTTTGTTTTCAGTGCGTTATTATATCGAACTTAATAATGTACTTCACAATGTAACAATAGTTTTGTACTAATACACAAACAATTTCAATTTTCTAAAACATTTGCTTAAAAATCCGAAGCATTGATATAAATCTTTGCTGAAATAGATTCTTCATATTACATACAATAATTTTATTATAATCACAAATAATATTATTTTACATAAATAAAATACAGGCTTTTAAATATCAATGTTTAAAAAAAATTATAAGTAGGTATCAGGAAAAAAGTTACATACACACTATTTTATTTTTAATTCAATCACAACATGTCAAATCACTTGATATTATAATATAACGGCACATAGGTTGGACCAGCTTTCATTCGTAGATAAAATAAATAAATCAAGTAAGTATCTACTTGATAAAGGGAAATTCATTCAAAGGAAACTTCATTTGAAAAAGATGTTCACATTGATATGTAATTTACATCAAGTACCTAAATAACGTACTTGTTATTTTACTATGCTTTACAGAAACCTAAATGGATCATAATTAAACATATAGGGCCGTACCACAAAAAAGATAAACACGTGTTCAACACGAATGCTACCAAAAATAATACGAACTTGTTTTAGCACTAACTTGTCTAAAACAAGTGTGTATTATTTTTGGTAGCATTCGCGTTTAGCACGTGTTTAGCTTTTATGTGGTAAGGGTGATACTGTACATGTACAATCAACAAAAAAGTGTGGTGTCCTGGCAAGACATTTTGCACTACGCATGTACTATTCAGTACACACTGAACAGTATCTTCACTAAACGTTATTACTACCACAATTTTTTTTAAACAGGGACACACAGATGCGTCTGGGCTACACATGTGACGAATGCGCCTGTTTTGCGGATCGTACACATCTGAAAAATGCATCTGCATTCTGCAGCGTATTCGCGGCGCATTCGCAGCGTATTCGCCAGATGTACACACCCTCACGTCAAAGACTTCTCACTTCACTCACATGGACTCACACTTTCACCTTACATCCGTGAAACAGACACATTAGTAACACAATCACCAGGAACAATGATATTATTAGTAACTAGCTTCCGCCCGCGGCTTCGCCCGCGTTTTTGGGATAAAAAGTAGCCTATATGTTATTCTGATGTCTAAGCTATATTACTGTAAAGTTTCATCACAATCCGTTCAGTAGTTTTTGCGTGAAAGAGTAACAAACATCCATACATCCATCCTCACAAACTTTCACATTTTTAATATTAGTAGGATTAGGTGCCTGCACATTTACCTTTTTTGTCGACTGTACACAAAAGGTCTGTAAATTCAGAACAACTAACTAAACCACTGACACCTCGTAAAGAACATTGATCTAATATTTTTTCAAAGGCTACGTACGCATCATGCAGTTGCCTACTTTTATTTTGTAAAACAGAATTATTCATATCTATGGGTCATATTCAAAATGTTTGTATGTAACTGAGAGGAAGAGGAAGTCACGAAATATGTAAAACAAAATAACAGAAATGAATTCCTTTCTGTTACTTTTTCTAATAATTTACCTATAGTTTTCCTGTCAGTTACAAAATATTTGAATATGATCCCTATACTATATGGTCTTATAAATAATTATGTGGTGGATAGGTACATTCGAAAATGCTAAGCGAAATAATAAGACTATATAAATGGAAATCCCAAACGATCGCACGATCTTACTCGGCCGGGCCTGAGACGAGTGGTTGCTAATTATTTTAAACTAGCTTTTGCCCGCGGCTTCGCTCGCGCTGGATTTCACCCTCTTGGGGGTGGAATTTTCAAAAATCCTTTCTTATCGGATGCCTACATCATATGAGAAATACGTCCTCCAAATTTCACGTTTTTACGACCAGCGGTTTAGGCTATGCGTTGATCCATCAGTCAGTCAGGTCTAAGCATTTTATTAATATAGATTGCTAATATTCCTTGCTGCATAAATCAAGAAATAACTGAAAAAGTATTTTTGTAAAACAAAAGTTTACTGCCCACTTTTAACTGTATTCATAGATTTCATAGCGACTGTAGAAAGCGTGTCACATAACTCCCTTCAACGTTATGTTCGCTGCCTTGAATTTCAATATGTTACGTTTTTAACGGTGTTGTAAGTCCAGTACCAATTTTCGTTCACCACTTTTTACGGTCGGGTGCAGAAAGATAATTAAATTTTAATGGAGGCATTACCCATACAATTTCTATCGTTAAAGTCTCCTTTAAAACTTAATGACCTTTTCTGCAACTCAGCGTTAGTGTCTTAAATTTAATTTGAAGTTAAGTCCTAAAGAGGAGTGACAGACAGTAGAGCCAACACAGCGTCGAAGAGACTTACGCTCTGTACATGCGCGAATGTCCCAGTGAGCCAACTTCAGCGCAGCCAAGATCGTGCAGACTATAAGCTAGAAGGGGCTTTAAACCTAAACTACTACTCTGAACTCTAAGCACATTCATATAAGGATTTAAATGATTTGCAAACCACCGTCGCTACATAATTGAACAAAAATACTTTGAGTAGGTAACTCTGACACAAAAAAAAGAAAAACCGCACAATGCGTACTTAGCCTAACGGCAGTACTACATGTTCCATTGCTATAACGGAACTTCACTATGTACGTCGTCCATTCCGGTTTATGTTAGGACTTCGGTGCTGTTGTGGCTGCTGTTCCCTTCAACGAATAGCTGGAACCGCGTGTATCCCGACGGCTCCTTCAGACTCTTGTTCTGTATTATGTTCTTGGCCCACGCTCTGCATCGTATCACGATGTTTAGGTTGTGCGCTGGGAATGGAAGAAAAAACATAAATTATGTTTTTGTGCCGCAAACTGCATTGCAATCGCGCAGCCTGACTATTTTGTACCGACACGCCGCGAGAACTGCCAATTTGTTGGCGAACGTTCGAGGGAGAATCTCACCGTGACATTCTCCCTCGAACGTTCGCAAACAAATTGATAGTTCTCGCGGTGACATCACGCAGAATGTCGGTAGTCGGTACAGAACAGACAGGTTGATCTGAAGTTATATATCCAACGTTATTCTTAGGGCCGAGTTCACCGACAAGATAACAGTAAGTATGTTGTATTGTCGGTTATCTTTGCACTTAGTTCATGCGAAAGTCAAAAACTCATCATTATGAACAACTTTTACTATGGGACCAACCGAGAAATCGCGAATAAAAATCAGCAGTTCCATACAATTTTGTCGATTTATGTGAACAGAAATGCGCGGCTTAGGTCGACCTCTGATAATATTTGAAGCCTCTCGTGGCTGGACCTGGATTACGAGACCTTCCTCTAGTCCTCTGACTCAGAGGCTTCGTCCTTGCCACGGTGCCTTCTGATGTTATAAAGAGCCACATTACCTGGTGCTGATAACCTGACGGCGACCAGCGGGCTCCTGTACTCCTTGTCGTTGACGTAGGGGTAGAACGCCCCCGGCAGCCCCCGCCCCCAGGGGTACTCCAGCTTCGTGTCATTCGCCTTCTCCTCCTCACATGACACCCACACTTGCTTCTGCTGTTGGTAGAAATTTTATGATAGGTGTAGCATAGTATAAATTTAATTATAACAAGCTTTTGCCCGCGATTCCGTCCGGGTAGATAGCGTAAGGTGACCAGTACTACGAATAGGTCAATCTCTATCTCTGGTTCATCCCACTGGAACTAGAAATGTGGCTTAGATTTTAAGTTAGACCCCAAGCTACGAAACTAAAAACCACATCAAACTGTGTTCCGTAATTCTTGCGTGATGTGCGCCCAAACAGACATACAGCCAAAAACCCAAAAAAAAATTTGGTCATGGTTACATCCCAGTACTATCCAGACTGTTTTTTCTGGAATATCTTCAATTCAAACAGTTTTATAATAGTACGCCAACTCCTGGTCATCACTGTATTGTGACGCCGCGCTGTGTTGTTACCTTACCTGCGCTGTTATTCAATTAGGTAACTACCAATTATAGTGTGTCTTCCAAATCATTATCCTCACCTGACTAGTGTCTAGTCCCTGTATGTGCTCTGTGAGATCTTCCGGCATGTCTTCAGGCAGCTCAGTCACGTCATAGTACTCTGGTTTCCAGTTAATGATCTGGAATAATGGAAAACAATCCAACGTTAAGGTTTTATCGTTCGATCTCGAGAACTGCCAATTTATTTACGAACGTTCGAGGGTGAATCTCACAGTGACATTCTCCGTCAAACGTTCGTATATAAATTGGCAATTCTCGCGGTGATATCACGCGGCGAGTCGGTACAGAATATACAGGCTGGAGAGAGAGAAATGAAAAAAAATTGACAGCTCCAATTACTTGTTATATAAAATAAATCGAGTTGTAGCAGCACATAGTCTGGATTTGTGCTCGGTTAATGGCAGTAGGTTCACCCCCTAATACATCGCTCAGCCCCGGATCTTGAATTATTTCGAGGGGGGGCAAAAATTGAAAAATGCTGCCCCCATCCGAATTTTTTTTGTTATCATCATCATCATTTCGGCCATAACACGCCCTTTGATGCTGATGGTCCCTCCCCCTTAGATTATAGAAACAAGGAGATATGCCATCATAGCAAATTAGTACGGGAACAACAGCTGTCGCCACATTTAGAACATTTTTTCGACACAATTACAAGCGCTCCTTGGGAATAAAAAGATCTCCCACACATTAAAAAATCCGCACACCCTCAATCTAATACTGTTAATCGTCAGTCAACACTAGCACTAAACTAAAACACTGTATTTATACCTTCGATCGTGTTCGGTTCGTCGCCAGCGCGTATGTTTTTAGTACGACCAATTTGGTCAAAATCAGGCATCAAGCTCGATAGCGCCTTGGCACATCTCCCTTGTTTCTATGATCTGAGGTTCACCCCCTATTACATCGCTGCCTATCCATTCAAGAAAAACAGTCGTAATGTTGTCTAAAGAAGCAGTTCCATCACTTACTTTGTTGACTTTGATGAAGATGCAAGGGTTTTCGGGAAAGCCGTAGCGGTCTTTAGCAGTGCATTCCTTCTTGGATGAGTACCAGCTATCAGCTTTGTAAGCTGAATAAAAAAACATAATATTAATATTAGTACAATAAAGAACTGTAAAAAAGCCGTGCCTGTACATACATTGATGATATTATAGAAAAGTCAGTCTGGATAGAGTATTGGAACGTAACCATGCCCAAATTTTTATTTTTATTTTTTTCAATTTGTCTGTTTGCATCACGCAAAAAGTTAGTACTGAACAGATTTTGATATAGTTTTAACAATTTGGTAACTTGGGATTCAACTTAAAATCTAAGCACAATCATATTTCATCCCATTCTGGCCAGAGATACAGATTGACCTACACCAAGGAGGTAATTTAAAATGGTAAATTTATTGTAGTCCCCGCGGACGGAGTCTCGGGCAAAAGTCTAGTGCCCTTAGATCATACCTGGGTTATAAAACCATAATCGTCAATTATAGTCATTTTAAAATAATACGTTTCGGACTCATCGTTAGACCATAATTTGCGAACTATACCAGAATAATTACAGCAAGTCTGCCTGCCCCTCTAGAGTCACAATCGTGAAGGTCAGTTATGTGTGTTAGTAGAATATATCTGAATGCCAGTACGTTTCCATTGAAGTATTGATTGGCGACAATAGCTCGGTGAAGCCCATACGTGAACAAATTGCTCCGTAGTCAGCCACGCCCGGAGGCGCGGTATCTGTACCTAATTGTATATTGGTAATCAAGCTTGTATGCCATGATGAGGTAAGCAGACGTAGAGTTAGAGCTAATTTAAGGACTTGCAATTTTAAATTATGTTTACTATTCAAATTATTGTTGACCATTATTTGCGGGATCACCAAGTATAGGAAATGGTTCAGACACTACGGTGATATGGTCTCCTGACGTAATGGTCCACGATAATTTGAAACTATTATTTTATACTTTGGGAAGGTTTCATAATTATGTTAAAACCCCCGAGTTTTCAAGTTTTATTTCTAGCGTTGTAAACTTTAATACTTTAATATTTAGAACGCAACTCGAGCGCTATGTGCATGCAACGTCACTTAACGTCAGCGCTGATCAAACGTCAGAGGAACGCGCACGCCCGTCCGACGCTAGTGGGATCGGGCCCTTACTTACGTGCAAAGAACTCCTCGAGCTGGTGCACAAAGGGCTGGTACGCCGTGTTATTCTCGACGCTGTAGTGTAAGACGGCGGTCTCGTACAGAGGGCGGGATGCCACGCCTGGGTTCGCACCTGAAAATAGGAAAAACTGTGTCTTAGTTACAGTATTAGCCATAAAATCTTCTACATTTTTCGGAGTTTTTTTTTTAATAATTTAGAGCTACACGCAGGCCGTATTTTCTTTCACAAGGGCGTCACAAAAAAATTACAACATGTAAAAGAGTCACTGTATGACAGTATAAAAAGATTGGGAACCCCCGCGCTAATCTCTAGAACTACTAGTCGCTGGGTTCCCAACCTGGGGGTAATTACCCCCTCGGGGGTAAAACAGTTATTCTGCGGGGGTAATAAGGCTGATAATAGATAATAAATTTTATAATCAATAATATTATAACTTTCCCTAACATTAAAAAGCTTGCATTAACTTTTTGTGTAATTTATTTATTTATTATGATTATATTAAAGGCTAGTATTTTCATGTGATAACATTTTAAGAGGGGGTAAAATGAGTTTCCCTAATAGGTCATAGGTGTAATAAGATTGAAAAGGTTAGGAACCGCTGTACTAGTCGCATTCGAAAAATTATTTTTGTATATGATAGCCAGATTCATGAGGAATAGTATAGGCTATTTAACATCACGCTACAACCCTTAGGAACCGAGCAACGGGGGTGAAATCGCGGGGCACAGCTAGTAAGTTATAATAGGTATACTCATCATCTGCCTAGCCTTTTCCCAAATTATATTGGGGTCGGCATCCAGTCTAACTAGTTTTGGCTGAATATCAATATTTTACGTGGAGTGACTGCCATCTGACCTCCACAACCCAATTAATGGGTAATACCGGTATTCGAATGTTAGACCAGCTGTCAGACTTTAGGGCTTCTGACTACCCATAACGATTGTCAAAGATATTCCTATGACAACCGGGACCGACTGCTTAACGTGCTCTCCGAGGCACGGAGGGGTCTCGATGTGTAAAGAACGGTCACCCATCCAAGGACTGACCGCGGCAAGCGCAGCTTAACCTCGCAGATCGATCGATCAGCGCGGCCGTCATTTAGCCACGAGCCCCTCAAGTTTAATTTAGGTTATAATAGGTATACTGCATATCCGACATTATAATAAATGCATACAATGTAACTACCAAACAATGTTATAGTACCTACATAGGACAGGATGTGATACAATTCCCGCAACTAATTAAAATGTTTATTCTATTGTTTGTTTGTAACCCTTTTTATCTACGTTCTGTCGCTATGTTTCGTGATAAATGAGGTCACACTATGAATTTTAACCATTATACGGTTAATTGGTTAAACTTGTGAACTATTACCGATATTGTAAAATGCATTGTAGGTACCTGCTTGTCTATTCCGGCAACTAAGAGAGCTTCCAACTTGTTTGGAAACTTTCGAGGGAGAATGTCACGGTGAGATTCTCCCTAGAAAGTTTTCAAACAATTTGGCAGTTGTCTTGGTGATATCACGCGCGTGTCGGTACAGAATAGACAATAGACATGCAGGTACAATTCATCACAATGCTAGAAAATTCGTAGGAAACGGTCCATCCCACCGCTCTCCCAGCCAATTGCCCCCAGCATAGGAACCGGCCGTAGGAAGCCCATTACATAATAAAAAGTACGGAACCCGGCCCGACCTGACCGACGTCTAAATGCGACATGACCTCCTTACGATTTATAGCACGACTGTATATGAATAGCTTGTACGTTCTACTTGCCAGTGGTGGCTAGTAAAGTATTGTAGGTTACAATCTAGAAACTTCCCCCCCTAAGTATAGACGCCTCTTAACTTTAACTTCTGATTAAATATACAACTATCCTTGTCATTTGTATGACAATGAATAGAGATGACAATTGACTTGAGAGCTGTTTAATTTAATCATCGTCTATAAGTAAGGGGGTTTGTTTTAAAATATCACCACTACATCTCCAAGGGGCAAAGTTCGGTGATGCATTCAAGGAATTGATAGGGCGCTACGTTTGTTGATTATACTTTTCTTTGATTAGTGCAACTATCGCCCAATGAATAATTGCAAGTGCGTTCCTGCTCTTGCTTATATTAATCAGCTCGTCTCCCACTTTTTTTGGGTTCCTACCTCAAAAGGAAAAACGGAATCCTTAAAGGATCACTTTGTGGTCAGTCTGTCCGGGGTAAAACCCTTAACAGTTGAAGACATCTGCTCATGGATGGTTCCACTAGAAGAAGTATGTAATAGCGACATCTTGCTCATAGATGGCGCTATTGCATATTTCTGGCGGAATATTTTATATTACCTATCTAGGTAATTTATCTAGGATAAATTATTAAGTTTGTGCGGAAACCTCAGGGCTGGTCGCACTTGTCCGGTTTTTTTTTTTGTTTAAGCCAGGATAAACCAGGTATATTAGAACCTGGACAAATATCAAATAAGGCTGCCTGAGTATCTAGGTAGGCATTAGGTACTTTAAAACGTGCAGCAAAACTTGAAGACTTACCAATAAGCGACTCTTTCAGAAGGTAGGTGGGGCGGTTCTGCTCGAGGGTGAGGTACAGCCCCCCCATGCACAGCGCGAACATCAGCCCCAGCACCGCGTAGAACACCAGGTAGAAGGTCAGCACTATGCCTGGAACACGAGGATTGTTGCATGAGAATCTATAACTGTGCTCATGTCATTTACTGTAAAAGCTTGATTGATGGTTTCTTCGAAATATTGTAGCTTTCATTACCGTCATAAAATACGGAACTTGATAAGCAGCTAGCGGAATTCAGGCGTATCAGGCGCTTCGTAAAAATTCTGTCGTCATCCCAATTTTTCTAGAATTTTGAGTAGCTACCTTACAAACCCTGTCAAATTCCCCTCCAATCCCTTCAAAATTCCCTTTAATCAATTAAGAGGTGCTAGCGATGCTGATTAGTGAAATATTACCTAGGATAGGCCAGACCCACGGAACAGAAAAAACAGCAGCCGGATGTATTATCAGACAAATCTGTATCTGACCACCGTAAGGGCTATTCTTGCTTGCAGCGCTCGACCGCTATAGAAGCGCATATTGTTTTAAGACTATTGTCAATGCAAAATGGGCGGTAAACTTCTGTGGTCATCATGTACACGGGATTTTGTTTTAGAAATGGTCAGAACTAGACTTGTCTGACATTTAAGTATACTCGTGAAACATCATTGCTCTCTGACTGTACAGTATCCAGTCACCAAGAGTCAAAGTACCTATCTACAATGAATGGTCTGGAGACAATTACCTAACCACCACATCCTGCCGTGTCGTGAGTCATGACGT
The DNA here is from genome assembly GCA_948465475.1 of Thalpophila matura. Lineage (NCBI taxonomy): Eukaryota > Metazoa > Arthropoda > Insecta > Lepidoptera > Noctuidae > Thalpophila > Thalpophila matura. The sequence continues at coordinate 1,176,236 of OX419178.1, forward strand.
GTGGTGATCTAGACACAGATACAGGATCCTATAATGGAGGCAGCGAATAGGTTATAAAGCTTTTGGGTCACTCAACTAAAAAGACCTTGAGTGAGATGTTCTGTAAAGCCGTGTACTTACTAGCGAGCAAGCGTGGATGCAGGATTTTGTTGGGGGGGGAATGATATAGGTTTTCATTCAGGGGTAGCGGGTGGAAAATTGCCCGCCCCTGGGCAATTTTCCACGAACAATCGGGTCGACTGGTTTTATTTTTTAACCGATTTTTTGTAGGACGTGTGCGTTTCAATATTACAATCTGAATGTTTAATTTTTTGCCGACAAAATATTGGTCACCGATTGTCGGACGTGGGCGGGTGCCTAATGCTTTAATTGGAACTTAATATTTCAAATTCTTGTTGTTTGAGTGGTCGAGCGCAACAGAGGCGCTCAGCCGTTGCGCTCGACCACTCAAATAACGAAAATCTTTCAACCAGTGTGGCAAAGGAGTAGGTACCTACACGTGACCTACAGGGTGTTGCAGTAATGAGCACATGTAACTGCGTCACAACACTGGCTGTCTGCCAGTTCCAGCATTTATACAAATTAAAAAAAAACATGAATCCATTACGAACTTCGTTTATTGTTGTTTGGTTTCCAAATCGGATGCAAAGTAGGTATGATTACAAAAATATCCCTTATTAGAGTAAACAAAGCTTGGTTGTGTCAGTTACCGGCGTGAACGTAAATACTTGGCACCGAGCGAGTTCACGCTGTGTTTCGAGCGTGAATTATGACTTTTTATGAGTCTTTAGAGATAATTAAAACTTTTGCCTCCATAAGCCAAGCCCTGAAAATCGCATGCGCCTTAATTAGTACAGCCTGCCTGTACTGCCGGAATAAAAGGTATTCAATGTCCTTTTCTAGGATTCAAGCCGTCTTCTACCAAAATCGGTTCAGAGATCTGGTGGCAATCGTCCCCTGCCTAAAGCTCAACAGTCATCTAAGAGAGCGAGGTAGGGCACAGTGAGATAGCTCAAATCTGGAGCAACCCGACTGGAGAAGTACCTCAACCTTACAGAATACCACAGCCAAATACCGCTACTCTTCGGTAGTGTTATGTTCCTGTGGTAAGTAAGGTCGCCAGAGCTCCTGAGGATTTGCTGTGTTGACAGCGGTGGAGATCACTGTCCCCTAAGCCGTCGACACAGCGAATCCTCATATTAGAGGGTCGGCAACGCGCATGTGACAGATACCGTAGAGGCAGGTTACTTTGAACCTAGGGGATAACTTTGGCCAGGTTGAAAAAAAGGTTTGAAATTCCCGGCCGTGTCGCGACCACACAACCGATCGTCACAGGTCCTTCGTAATCTATTACTGGAGGAAGGAACTGCGACGTTCGGTTGTATGGTCGCGACACGGCGTGTATGGCCAAAGTTACCCCCTAGGTTCAAAGTAACCCACTTCTACGGTACCAACTTGGTGTTACAATCGTTTCATAGGCTACGGTATTACGGTAAGGTATTTTACTTCCATTGATTTTCGAAACTGTTTTGCACTTCACAATATTGTGATATTTTTGATGGCGTTTTTGACTTTTTTAATGTTTTTTTACCCCGCGACGGAATGGAGAGGGTGTATATCTGTATACCTATGCGTTTTGGGTGAGAGGTTGTTTGTTTGTTTATTTCTTTTTGAGTAAAATGTCTTTAATAAACACACGATCAGGAGGTAACACAATAAACGTACCTTACACCTCATAAGTCGTAACACCCATGCCCTACGCAAAACAAACGTTCTTCCTTCTAACCTATATCACCACCACACGACTTAATACCTTATTTAACACAAAATAAGATACACTTTACAAACACTTACAATCGACACGGTTGACGAGAGATCTAATTTTAAAAGCTGCGCAGAAATAGCGCGGACGCATTTCTTCGGACACAAATTAAATGTTTTTATGACATTTATATTGATACGACTGTCTGGAGAATTTGTATATTAAAGTTATCGGTTGATTATTACTTACTTTTAGATGTTCCAGATAGTTGAATGCCATCAGTTTCATAATCTTATTAGATCGCCAAAATGCGATTTCGATAAATATGATGTCTAAGCAGACGTTAGTTACAGAAATCCATAAAAATAAACTTGGAAAAAAGTTATGCAAGCTGACATTAGGTGAATGGCTGGTCAAACGCAAGACATAAACAAATAAACGTTTAAATATTCCATATCTATGAAATTCTCACATCAATTCGGAAAAGAGCTCATAACTTTTAAGCAGCTGAACAGATTTTCATCAAATTCTGGAGAAGGACCACCCCAATTAAATTAGATGAAATAAACTACAGTTTTTTTTGAAATGAGCTACGAAGCCAGAGAAAAGCAGACAGACAGACATAGACGTCAAACTAATAACACCCCTCGTTTTTCGATGTATCCGGGGATAAAAATAGACACATCCGTTTTAAGCATAGGTACCTATTGCGTGCACAGAGGAGTGTGAGATTAGGCATAGTTAAAAATATGGAGAAGGAATGCAGAAAGGATATTTTTTTTTTGATTGGTCAAAATTTTACCACAGGGTAAGGGCTAATAAGAACCACCTCATTTTTTACCACCCTTTTATTAACTCGCTTTCTTGTCTGTCTGTCTGTCTCTGACTGTCTGTCTGTTCGGTACAAATTTTGCAATTCATTTTTCAAGTCCCACTTGCCGCACTTTTGGCATCGTACTAAGCTGTTTGGTACACCCTGTATAAATGCTCCATGGGTACACCTATGTAATTTGGATGACAATGCAATAATATAGACTAAAAAGTAAAAAAACCGGCCAAGTGCGAGTCGTACTCGCGCACCGAGGGTTCCGTATCGGTTTTGGACGTATAAAGTGAAAAAATCCGGACCGCATAACTAAGTTTGTTTGTGAAGGAATTTTCATGATTTTGAAAAAACTGTACTAGTTAGGAACATCGTTTTATTTTTGGTGCCATATTTGGGTCAATCCCTATCAACTCTAATTATTTCAGATTTTTCGCCCCGCAAACTTCGGAGATAAGGGGAGGGGGGAATGGTATTTTTTTGGACATTTTTCATCATATGTCGAAAACTGTGAGACATAAAATAAAATGAAAATATATTTTGAAATGTGCAGATCAAGCCCTTTATGTCGAAAACTGTGAGACATAAAATAAAATAAAAATATATTTTGAAATATGCAAATCAAGCCCTTTCATATGATATGTCACTTGACCTAGTAACCCCACTTTGAAATTTCGGACCCCCACTCCGGCCCCTTTTGCAATGAAAATAAAAACATTTTTTTACTTTTTTTTCATTTATAATAAAGTCGGGCAAGCATTTTTTATAACTGTTCCAAATTTCAAGTCGATAGCATTAGTAGTTGCTGAAATAAACAGCTGTGACAGACAGACAGACAGACGAACTCGCACCATAAGGGTTCCTTTTTTACCCGACTGCGAGACGCAAAGGAGGGTAATGTGTTTACCATTTTGGTACGGAACCCTAAAAATTACCTATGAAACAAAAGTTGATAATGTTATTCTTTGTGGTTTTTTACTAAACCGTTTCAGAACTTCACATGCTATTTTTTAACCCGTTATTTTAGTTCAGGGACCTGAGCACTTAGGCTGTTAGGGAGGGAGCGGGGGGGGCAGCGGAATTAACCGACGTTTATTTAATCTGTAATCTTATCTCGTACAGATTAAAAATATAATCTCTAATATTTATCTCAACACCCTGAATAAAAGGTTGCTTCATTTGCAAACCCTAGTTTGCGCGACAACTCACTCATAATAAATACCATTGAATTAATAATACCGTCTTCAAAATTCACATTGATAATACGAACCCTTTGATTCCACAAGTAAATAAAACCAGTCACAGCACAGCAGAAGGGTCGTTTTGAAAGGCCATAGAAACCAGCAGGACAATGAGGTACGGACCAACTGTGTGTTTTGTGGCTCTTTTATACTGTGGCCATGATGAAGGGACGCAGAGCGGTTACGGCTTGGTCATAAGCGGACGAAAAAGAAGTGTGAGATACCTACTAAGGAATTTATTATTTCTCTTTTTAGGGTTCCGTATCAAAATGGTAAAAAGGGAACCCTTATGGTGCGACTTCGTCTGTCTGTCTGTCTGTCACGGCTGCTTATTTCAGCAACTACTAATGCTATCGACTTGTGGAACAGTTATAAAATATGCTTGCCCAACTTCATTGCAAAATATAAAAAAAAAATAGTTAACAAAATATTTTTATTTTCATTGCAAATGGCGTCGAAGTGGGGGTTCGAAATTTTAAAGTGGGGTTACTAGATCAAGTGGCATATCACATGAAAGAGCTTTGTTTGCACAATTCAAAATATATTTTTGTATTATTTTACGCCCTATAGTTTTCAACATATGATGAAAAAAATCTAAAAAAATACCATACCGAGCGAAAAATCTGAAATAATTTGAGTTGATAGAAATTTACCTGAATATTGCACAAAAAATAAAACGATGTTCCTAACTAGCACAGTTTTTTCAAAATCATCAAAATTACGTAATACGTCCAAGGATGATACGGTACCTTTGGTGGGCGAGTACGACTCGCACTTGGCCAGTTTTTCAATAAAAGTTTACGAATAAAGAACTTATTTGGAGCATAGGTAAATACCTAAGTACTAATAATGTCTTAGGTTTTCGCGATTACTACACATTTTAATAAAACAAGTTTAAGCGGATTAAATCGCGTATAATGAAACGTCAGGAAAAATATGTAAAATCTGTAATATACGCGATTTAATCCGCTTAAACTTGATTTATTAAAATAGGTACCTAAGTACTACATTCGTTCTCAATGAATGCGTCAATGCGCGTCCTTCGTTCATTCAATAGTTTCTGGCACACATGGCCTGGTCAAGCGCATCGGCCTTGTAATGTTCAGATTATATACAATACAAGATAAGAAGTTATTTGCAGTAAATAATACATTTATTTATGGTTCCGGTGAATATACCGCTTTCTCAGCCTTGTAGCGAAAAGCGAACAATGGGCGAACTTAATTGCGGTGTTGTGGAAAACCGCGGAAAACCGCGATTTTCAAAACCGACTGGCTCTTTAGCGTTTGTTTTTTGAATAAATTCAAAATAAAAACAGAACAGTTTTGCTCGCTCGTCGACCAGAAACGACGAGCACCTATTAAAAAAAATCGGATTGTGCTTCGGATCAGCATGATCCCTCCTGCCCTTTTTTATATTGGACGACCTTTTACACGAAGATAATGGTGTTATATAACACAGAACACAAAACACAATAATATCATCACTGTATAGTGACTTATTCCGAGTTAAATAGAAATCTATACTCGACGCGTAAACATAACCCCGATCATGAGTTTTTTTGACGTGTAGCAACGTAAGCATATTTTGAATTGAAAATACACGTTTGTTACACAATATTTCTCTTTTTTTCAATTTTCAATTCAATTATTCTCTGTATTTTTTTAAATGTGCAAATTGTATAAAATTTTATCAAAATGTCCCAGGACTGTTGTATTTTAAATTCAAAATATGCTTACGTTAACGAAACTATACGTCAAAAAAACTCATGATAGGGGTACAGAATCACAAAAAAGTGACATCGTTTAACCAGAACGCGAATGCGCTGCCAGAGTGGGTGTATTCCGATAGTTGCAATCTGGGTGCCTTCAAGTCGCGAGTGAATCAGTTTTTTCTAGGCAAGCGTGCTCCATCGTAGACCGCATCGCATGACATCAGTCGAGGTGGCTGTCAAACGCAAGCCAAAAAAAAATCTTTAGTAAACTAAAATACGATGATAAATTGCAGGAAAATAAAGACGTATAGGTACAGGCACCACGGTCTATCTTAAATTTTAATGACCCAACTCCCAATTGGCGCAACGGCGAAGTGTCCGCTCGGTGCTCAGGGTCGCGGATTCAATTCTCGCATCCGGACCAACTGAGTGGCCTACAGATGTTCCGGGTGTGTAATAGCACCTACGTCACAGATCTTATTAAGGGCTATTACTCATACTAAGACTCAGGTATTAGCAGGTCTGAATGGACTAAATAAATGTCTATTTAGTTCTTACTAAGCTTATAATAAAAAAAATTGAAAAAAAGTTTTTTTTTTAAAAGCCATGTTTTTAAAACGGACAAAAAGTACTTATTTATATAAAATAATTTCCAGTGAAATGAAAAACATGGGGTCATGCATCTTATTATCTATTGCCTATTGCATGTGTTTTTCATTTCATTAGAAATTATTTAATACTTTTTGTCCGTTTTAAAAACGTGGTTTATTATTAATATTTTTTTCAAGTAGGTAAGTAATTATTTTTTAGGGTTCCGTACCAAAATGGTAAAAAAGGAACCCTTATGGTGCGATTTCGTCTGTCTGTCTGTCTGTCACACCTGCTTATTTCAGCAACTACTTATGCTATCGACTTGAAATTTGGAACAGTTATAAAGAATGCTTGTTCAACTTTATTGCAAATGAAAAAAGTCCAAAAATATTATTATTTTCATTGCAAAAGGGGCCGGAGTGGGGGTCCAAAATTTCAAAGTGGGGTTACTAGGTCAAATGACATATCATATGATGAAAAATGTCTGAAAAAATACCATTCCCCCCCTTATCTCCAAAGTTTGCGGAGCGAAAAATCTGAAATAATTAGAGTTGATAGGAATTGAATATTGGAATATTGCACCAAAAATAAAACGATGTTCCTAACTAGTGCATTTTTGCACTTGGCCGGTTTTTTATTACAGTTTTCCCTCCGCCTGACTAAACTAAATCCTGGCTATGCCCTTGAATGTGACTATAATAGGTAAACAATCGTAAGACAATATTATTGTATATTGATACCATATCGACTTATTGATACCGATCGATCAATATAATTAATTGATAGACACTCGATATATGCTCGCGAACAATACATTATATTTGTTCAATAGTGCTAGCAGTCTGATTGCATCATTGACCGCATGCGTGACTGCTGTGCATTCCTAAGTTCGTTTCCTGGTTCCGCCAAAGTGTTATTAGGAAATTCTCAATATTTCAGATCATAAAAACATGTAGATATTGTTATCTATATAATATAAAATTGCTTGTCCTGACTGACTGATTCATCATCGCAGAGCCCAAACCGCTGAACATAGAGATTTGAAAAAACAGTGGGTTTCTTATAATTATGACGTAGACATCCGCTAAGAAAGAGTTTTGAAAATTCTACCCCTAAAGGGGTGAAAAGACGGATGTAAGGAAGTACCGTTAGTTTTGAAGTTACAGTCATGGGAATTGGTATTTAAACTTTTTTTTTCAAATACATAATCACATGTTTCAGGGTTTTTGAAAATTCGCCCCCAAAAGGGGTGCAAAGGGGGATGAAAGTTTGTATGGAAGTACCGTTAGTTTTGAAGATAGAGTAATGGAAATTGGTATTTAGGCTTTTCTTTTTAAATAAAGAAATACGTGTTTCAGGGTTTTTGAAAATTCGCCCCCCAAAACTAACGGTACTTTCATCCCCCTTTGCACCCCGCAAAGGGGGATGAAATTACCGTTAGTTTTGTTAGTAAGTATATGGAAAAATGCACAGTTTCCGTGGGTCACGCGGACGAAGTCGTGGGAAAAGTGCTAGTTTATCATAATTTTGTACGGGAACTGCTGTCATCACTTTAAAGCCGTGTGCGTCACAACTACAAACACTCCTTTGTAAATACAGAAATCTCCCACACATTATAATGCCGCCCACCCTCATTCTAACACTGTTACTAATCACTCGTCATTCACACTAAACTAAAACCTCAGAACATAGAAACAAGGGAGATGTGCAAAGGCGCGATTGAGCTTGACTTCTATAATCAGGCAATAATGCTCGCCTATTATGAGATTTACTGTCTACATAGAATGCAGACATGGCGTTATCTTTCATCATCATCCGCCTAGCCTTTTCCCAAACATGATTGGGGTCGGCTTCCAGTCTAACTGGTTGCGGCTGAATATCAATATTTTACATGGAGCGACTGCCATCTGACCTCCACAACCCAATTATTGGGGAATACCGGTATTCGAATGTTAGACCAGTTGTCAGACTTTTGGGCTCCTGACTACCCGTAACGACTGTCAAAGATATTCCTATGACAACCGGGACGCTCTCCGAGGCACGGAGGGGTCTCGATGTGTAAAGAACGGTCACCCATCCACTGACTGATCGCGGCAAGCGCAGTTTAACCTCGCAGATCGATCGATCAGCGCGGCTGTCATTTAGCCACGAGCCCCTCGATGGCGTTATCTTTAAGTACTAATATTAAAAAGCTAAAGAGTTTTTTTGTTTGTTTGAACGCGCTAATCTCTGGAACTGCCAGTCGGATTCGAAAAGTTCTTTTTGTATATGATAGCCAGATTCATGAGGAATAGTATAGGCTTTTTAATATCACGCTACGACCCCTAGAAGCCGAGCAACGGGGGGAAACCACGGGGAACAGTTTACTACAAACGTTCGGTTTTCGTGACCATAACCAATATTATTTGTATCAAGTTCAATATGACTGCCTACGTAAATACCGACCGAATCAATTGATATTCAAGACCACGGCGACCGTTTAAAACATTTGATAACAATCTACATACTGATCGCCTGCATCTGAAGAACTTCAGATCTTGGGTTGAAGGCGAACGAAACATACCTACACACGATGAATTATCTAATTGGTGTTATTCAATCGACATTCATCATCATAACATTACCCAATATTATCAAAAGATGTAAACAAAAGTTGAAGTTCTTATCGCATTGTTTTGTTTCCAATAATACCTACACGAGTTTTACGGTCATGCAATTATGGAGCGATAGTGTGACGTGTGAACTAGCAGCAAATTTTCTGAATTGCAGGCACACCATGAATTTACTACCTACTTAAGGCGCTGATAACTGCCAACGGCCTTGAGTGATTTGGGTGGTATAGCTTGATTGTTCTGCGCTGAGCTCAAGCAACACGACATACGTCCACCGAGCAATACGACTCGCCTATCAAGGAGCGCGCTGTGCCGAATTAGACGTATTATTACTTTTTAGTATCTAAAATATAAAATAAAATAAAAGTAACAGGCAATATTATAGGTATTAACATAGTCTTTTCACACAAAACAAATCATGAAAATATCTTAAGCGATTTGAAAGTAATTATGTTTTCATGTTTTGGGTAGACAGTAATTAATGAATTTATTTCATTAAGTACTTTACTACAATAGTTAAATATTCACAGGTACGATTGATGTAATTATGTTCTAGTTTAACATAAAAAAATTGCACAACTAACCTGCATTATTTGACGGCGAAATAAGAGATTTAAAACTTGAGATTTACGGCCGTTACCATTTACCGTCGCCTTAATACAAAACTTGAGAAAAAAAATGTTTTTGAGTTTAAAGCGGTAGCTTCGAAACTACTCGTAATTTTGTCTCATTGTTGTAAGAAATTGGTTTGTCAAAATATACATTTATGAAGTTGCCTAGTGTACACGTTCGTGAAATAACATTTTTGTGAAACGGCGGGCATCCGTCGCGGGTCGGTTACAGAATCTCGTGCATCATGTTACGTGCGCAGGCGCATCCATATTGCATCGTATTTGATCGTGTGCTACTGACGTAGGTCATATGATATTATTCAAGGCAATAGTATCTGAATTGCATCGATAGCGATCATTGGCTGTATGTAAAAGGAATGCAGGCTTTGTATTTATGGCAATGTTTATAGTCTGGGGTCATGGAGATGACAAGGCAAGCTGCAGCCGCGGCTCTGCTGGCGTGTAACTTTTTAATTTCAAGTTGAAAAGAGACTTATCCTCTACATCTAACAAAACGTTGATCACTTTTGAGTTTTGTCACAATAGTCAAAGTCAAAGTCAAAGTCAAAGTCAAAAACATTTATTTCAATTAGACCATTTACAGGCACTTTTGAAATGTCAAACAATATTACAATAGTTGTCAGTCAGTTTGTTAGTTGAAGCTAGTTAATAAACTCGTTACTGGTCAATATCAAGGGGAATATATAATAGACATAATATTATGACTAGGTTGTAAAGGTACGAGTATAGTCAAGGTTTCCGCTGATCATACTATTAACTACAAAGCTATAATTGATCTATTAACTTTATAGCCATATCCTCTACCTCAAAATAGTCTCTTCTTTAGAGATAAAGTTAAGATGAGGAATAGTTAGGTATTTAAATATTCCTTTTATCGATTCAATATACCAGTCATTTTCCCCAATGTCTACATTTAATACCTAGCAATGATAGATGACCTAACTACCTCCCCACAGTAACAGGTCTTTATATAATTCTGTGGGGGAGGTCGGTAAGTGCACGGTTATGGGCAATTTTGATTTTATGGCCGTCAAAGGTGGGATCCTGGCTAGCAAATTGATGCTAATAGATAAATAGCTTATTCTTTATTGTAACTGAGTGTAGGAGTGTGGCCGTAGTAAAATAGTCAAATGCTAAGAAGTTTTATAGCATAGGTTCACTACTATGCCTACAGCGTTAGATCATCATCTGCCTAGCCTTTTCCCAAATTATATTGGGGTCGGCATCCAGTCTAACTAGTTTTGGCTGAATATCAATATTTTACGTGAAGCGACTGCCATCTGACCTCCACCCAATTAATGGGTAATACCGGTATTCGAATGTTAGACCAGCTGTCAGACTTTTAGGGCTTCTGACTACCCGTAACGATTGTCAAAGATATTCCTATGACAACCGGGACCGACTGCTTAACGTGCTCTTCGAGGCACGGAGGGGTCTCGGTGTGTAAAGAACGGTCACCCATCCAAGGACTGACCGCGGATCGATCGATCAGCGCGGCCGTCATTTAGCCACGAGCCTCCCAATGCCTACAGCGTTAGATAATGGAGATAAATTGCTAATTCTGCCAGCCTAGCACGACCACGATAGAAACGGGTTTTGTCTACAGAAGAATAGATAACGTGACAGATTGTAGAAAGATTTCCACCGATTTATGATGAGGAGAAATGTTTCTATTTTTCAGTACCTAGACAAAATTCTGGTAAACCAAGCACGGGTCGCCGCGTGTTCGGGCAGAAGAGATAACGATTTGATAGAAAGAACTTTGTCTATTCTTTGATAGAATAGAGATATAATTGGTCATGCTAAGCGTGTTTTTCTATATTACGTTTCAAATAAATGTTCCCTTCGACGCTGCCGTCTGTCACTTTGTCTAGTGACTTATAGGTCATAACGTTCTACCTATATATTTTTAGATTTAAGTGTTAACGTAATGCCTTAGGATACTAAAAAGTGGTGAACGAGAATTGGTGCTGAAAGAAAACTTTTAACATCATTAGAAAGGTAACATAATGACATTCAGGGGAGCCAACATAGCGTGAGAAAGGAATTCATAGGTGAAACACACTATACCTACATCGAACCAAACTTATTTTAATCACACTAAGGGCCAAGTTCACCGACAAGATAACAGTCCATAATCGGCCTATAATGTTCCCACTGCTGGGACACAGGCCTCCTCTCTTGTGAGAGAGAGTGGGCCGTAGTCCACCACGCGGGCCCAGTGCGGGTTAGTGGACGTCACATGTCTTCGAATTTTTGGTTCTAGGACATGCCGGTTACCTCACGATGTTTTCCTTCACCGTTAAGGCGAAGGTAAATGGTAACGGCCAGTTTTAAATCTCTTATTTCGCCGTCAAATAATGCAGGTTAGTTGTGCAATTTTTTTATGTTAAACTAGAACATATATACATCAATCGTACCTGTGAATATTTAACTATTGTAGTAAAATACTTAATGAAATAAATTCATGAATTCGTGTCTACCCAAAACATAAAAACGTAATTACTTTCAAATCGCTTAAGATATTTTCATGATTTGTTTTGTGTGAAAAGACTATGTTACTACCTATAATATTGCCTGTTACTTTTTTTTTATTTTATATTTTAGATACTAAAAAGTAATAATACGTCTAATTCTGCACAGCGCGCTCCTTGATAGGCGAGTCGTATTGCTCGGTGGATGTATGTCGCGTTGCTTGAGCTCAGCGCAGAACACTCAAGCTATACCGCCCAAATCACTCAAGGCCGTTGGCGTATACCGGGGCCTTAAAGCGAGTGATTATTAATTTCTAATACGCACATGACTTCGAAAAGTCAGCGGTGCGTGCCTCGGGGTCGAACTCGAACCATTCGCCGTGGGAGGCACATAGTTAAACCACTAGGCTATCACTGCTATCATAGTTAACAGTCCGATAAATTGAAAACGGCTGTTTAACATGGCTTTTATACATGAAACAAAACATTTTTTTCAATTCAGCCGTTTTCAATATGGTATCTCTTTCTTCCAAATACCATTGAAAAAGAACAGAAAATATTAAAAACTGTCAAATTAGTCTATGCCCATAACATTTACGTGAAAATAGTCGCGACCTCTACCGATAGCGACAAAATTCACGTTAAATTGACAAGTGGACTAATTTGGCAGGACTAAATGTCTTTCATCCCTTTCTCATGTTTTTATTACTAAGTTATATAGTGAGACTAAATTACTTAGTTTAGTTTGTAAAAAGCAGTTGACAATGGTGCCGATTCTGTTGTTTACGAACTAAACTAATTTAGTCTCATTACGTCTCTTTCTAATAAAAAACATGAGAAAAGGATAGAAGATATTTAATCCTGTCAAATTAGTCCACTTGAATAGTTTTGTTGTCAATTTAGTCGTAATCGCAAAAGGACACAACTATTTTCCCGTAAATCACAAGGGCGTAGACTAATTTGACAGTTCTAAATATTTTCTGTCCTTTTTCAATGTTATTTGTAAGAAAGAGATGTAGTGTGATTAAAATTAGTTTAGTGCGACGTTCAACAGAATCAGCACCAATAACAGCAAATTGCGGTATTTTTAGTGCAAGTTGAAGTTTGTTCTATTACTTATAAAAGTATACAAAAGCGGGTAGGATTTTCACGATTGTCAGTCTTGAGTATTTCTTTGTGTTGCGCTAGTTATTATAAGTGATAGGCAGAGAGTGAGGTATATGATCGTCGATTGACGATGACCTTAGCCTACGTTATCAAAGTAGGTATTTAAAATTGACGGGTACCTACACACATAAACAATATTTCAAATTTATAGCTATCATAATCAATTAATCATATCATACTGTTTTGAAATTCTTGCAAGAGTCCCTTTGAAGGGATTGAAGCAAATAGGAATGTAACTAAGTAGGTATATTATTGCTATGTTTTATTATAATAAATACCTTATCATTCTTTTCATAACCACAATCAATGCAACTTGATCAAAACAAGGTAAGTCAAAATAGTGATATTTTGATTTGTGCGCGAAAAAGTCCCAATATAATTCGCGAAAGTTTAAAAAAAACCAATAAATTGTTTATTAAAGAAAGGTAGACATAAACATACCCCATCTCTTCGGCGTCCTTCCCAAGAAGCTATTCTCATCAGGATTGTAGATCGCGTTCATAAACCTGGAGAAACAAGTTCCAGGTGGAGGGGGGGCCCGCACCCACTCCTCAACGCCATTCGCTTTGCTGGTCATTTTTTAATATTTTTATATTATAATAAAACTATCGATTTATTCGTGAATTAAAATACAGGGATGTGAATGATACGCGACCGTCGTTCACGACGGTGACGGGAACACTGCGCGTACGCAGGACGTGTGTTACGGTTAAAGTGTGGAATGGGTGTCGTTGTGAATGTCTCGTTCCTATGATTGATGTTGGTTGTTATGTGATAAAGGAGCAAGTGATGAAGCGACGGTGTGTTTTAGAATAAGTCTTTGGGTGATATGAGTCTTGGATTTTTAGGTTTTAGTTGATTGGTTCTTCAAGTTAATCCATTTCTATACAATACGTGCAATCTAACCTGACTGGCCTGATGCCAGCGGATTCTTCAGAATTCTTCAGAATTTCGCGCTAGTAGGTACCTACTATCGTTTTCTTATACGACGATGGCGGCAAACAGGGGTACGTGTTAAAATGAACGTAGCCATAAGCTAATAATGTATCACGTGTGTCTAGTAGTAGAGAACGCAACATTTATAGTTCCTGTAGAAACACTGCTGACAAAGTGACAACAGCAGCACCTATCATTGACTTAGCCGTTTGATCAGATAAAATCAAAATTCAATGTGCCGTCCAGTGTCTCATATTATTGCAAATTATTCTTTCCGATGCCTGCTCATGCCCCAACTGAATTCCAAAAGTGTACCAACCACACAAATCTACACGAGCTTTCAATAGTACGGCTCACTTGATGGTAAGCGATTACCATACCCTATGAAAAACTTGGAACACCGAGTATCACATGGATTCATAGGTCACGCGCTGTCAACACGACGCATTCTCTGATCTGCCGGGCTAACATGCGCGCCGCGACAAAGGACGTCGGCAGTTTTAGGCTTGATATGGTACAGTAATAAAAGCTTAACCAAAAATAAAAATATATTTTAATTGTTCTTTGCCTAATTTATCTTAGAGATTAAGAATTGGAATCAAAAATCGAAATAAATAAGAAATAAAATGATTATGCCATTGACATTTTGAAAAAACCACTAAAACAAAAACGGGTGCATGCTGGCTGGCGCGTGCTTCCACAGAATATCATGGTGACAGCAACTAAAACCTTTGAATTGAGAACTCATTAGTCGGGCTGTACTTCACTGGATCATTCACACCATACTTAACCTCACTGTCAGAAATAAGAATATTTCTCTTTAACGCAATTACGTACAAAAACAAATAAAAAATGAATTTAAATACTCTTGAAATACTCGATCACACCAAACTAATTTCATATCTGTACCGACTTACACAATCTGAGGCCCAGCGTTCTATGGGCGTCTGCCAGTGCCCTTTTATCGACTGTTTTGTCTCGCTCTTACTCGTGCGAATACGAGACAAATGCACGATAAAAGCGTCGACAAAATTTTGTCGCGGTGCGCATGTTAGGCGCTCTGGCGACCTTACTTACCACAGGAACACAACACTACCGAAGTGTAGCTATATTTGGCTGTGGTATTCCGTAAGGTGGAGGTACTTTCCTAGTCAGGCTGTTCCAGATTTTAACGTTATACCCCACTGTGCCCTGCCTCTCTTTAGACAAGGTTCAAAGTACACAGAAACAATAACTTCCACGCCATTCGCACAGACTTCAGACCATTCAACTTACATTGCGCGTATTATAGCGTAGGCCGGCCGCGCACGTCAGGTTCCCAGATCCGGAGCAACCGAAGGCTTCAATAAATTGACAACATTTCATTTTTTTTATGTACTCAAATTATGATGGTAATTGAAATAACGTCCAAAAATAAGGGACCCATATTTTTTATTTTTTCGAAATGTGGTCGTTTTTATATAAAAAAACGATTTTGAAATTTGTTTTGTTCTAAACAGACGTAAGCGCCAAATGACGTCAATTATACGGTTCACTGGCGATTGTACCTTTACTTGGCTCTGGTATGTATGTATGTATCAGTATGTACTTCAGAATAGGTTATTCTTATAAATGGTATTTGATGTGACAGACGTATCTTTAATGATATTAGAACATCTTATCTTCTTAGAACATGATAAATGCTAAGACAAACATAACTTACGGATTCAGCCGTATGAATGACGTCATAGTAGGTTTTTCAGTTTTTTTTTTTTTCTCCGAAATGAATCAAAAAAAATAATTAAAAAATATATATTCGTACTCAGGATAGAAAAATAAAGAAACGGTATTTTTATTTAAGTAGCATAGTAATTTTGAAATGTTGTCAATTCCATACTACAGCAAGTGTGCACACGCACGATTCTGCCCGGACGATTAAAAAACCTAACGTCCGGTCTGAGTGCTCGGGCGCTGAAACCGAATGCAATCTATCGTATAGTATGTATGCGGGACCCATCTGGTCGGGTAACCGAATCAGGGAACCGGATCAGCCGATCAGGTACCTGACGTGTGTGGCTGGCCTAAGAGATCTCCCTAATACCTATTTCCGGGTAAAATAAAAAAAAGAAATGTTTATAAAACATCAGATCGTTTACAGTCAATAGTATTATATAAAATGCAACTTTGTTGCACTAACCTTCACACGATAAACTATTACATAGCAGTTTGTATGTACTACATAGTTAGGTACTCTATTTATATTTGAACTACAAAATATTACCTCATGTGTTTCTCTAGAGTTATTCCTAGGTAGGTAATATGTAATTTAATTTTATGCTTCATCTCCAAAGCTAATTTTATAGAAGATAAACTCCCTCCGCGTGTTAGTTACTTGATTGTTTAGTTATAAATGGTTTCAAGAAGCTCGTTAAATATGAAATTATACTAAAAAAATAATAAATAAAACTGCAACTGAAGCAAAGAAATTACACAGTAGGTATACAAAAACTGGCCAAGTATACGAGTCAGACTCGCGCCGTGCCTTCCTTGAACAAAAAGTTTAGTTTAAAAAAAACGGGCCGCATATCTTTTGTTTGTAAAGGAATATTGATGATTTCTTAAAAACTGTGTTAGTATAATGGCCTAATAAATAACAGCAATTAACCTGTATTAGTAAGAAAAGATAGGTAAAAGTTAAGGAAAGCTAGCATTGTCCCGCGACACCTTAGCCACATAATTAGTAGGTTAACCCAACTGAAAACATTATCCTTCTTTTAGGCTTCACCGCAGTCGAGTAAGAAAGTTTATCATAGCAAAACAATTAAATCGTTCCCAGACATTTCACAAATATACCAACAGCATGCCTGCGACAATCGTAAACACGTGCAAGGGGCACATGTGTGAAAGATAGCCACGGTTTACCAGATGAGGGTTTTGTGACCAGACATTAAATGCATCCATGCATAATGTGCATCATCTATATTCGGCACATGCCTGCACAGACAGAATAGCCACTAGCCAAGTTGCTTGCGTTGACGCCAAACGCTACGTACCATCAGACAAGTCTAGATCTGACCATTTCTAAAACAAAAGCCCGTACACATGATGACCACAGCTGTTTACCGACCGAGCGCTGCAAGCAAGAATAGCCGCTCTTACGGTGGTCAGATCTAGATTTGTCTGATAGTACCAAGGTACCTACAAAGTACAATAGGAGTGATTTTTCAAAGGGGCTTATTTCCATGACCACAGATAATATAATACCATACGTACAGATGCCTCATCTCATACAAAGAAATGTGACCGATTTAGCGCGGGCTATCTTCGGGCTATACATTTTTCCGTGCTTAAAGCATTTTTCAAAATTTGAACAAATATTTTTCATGATGTATTTTTTCATGTTCTCAATTTTACACAAACTTCAATAACAATTCGATACATATAACGCCATCTATTATGAGTTATTTCAACAAATGTTACTTTGTTCCTGATGAGACCCCGTGCCATGACAAACAATTTTTTCAGTAATGGAGGAAAACTAGTTTTAACCTGTGTTAAATTATACAGAAAATATGGGGGTCCCCCAAAAGTATTTTTTTCATCCCTCAGTTTTATGTATGGAGTGCCTCCCCTAAATATTTTTATTTGTACACTCATATGAGACGGTTCATAGAATACGAAGTTTCATCTAAAAAGTGTAATGATAATGATATAATGTAATTGTATATGATATATATAATGATATGATATATATGATTGATATGATAGGTATAATGTATAATGTAATATAATGATGACCAATAGTCTCCGATTAAAATGGCTGTGACCACGCGTGGCATACGGACGGACAGGACGAAATTATAAGGGTTCTGTTTATGCCATTTGGCTACGGAACCCAAAAAATCTAGATTCTTGGTCCCGCTCTCCCCATGTCGCATTCTGTATTATTTCGCCTACACTTCCACTAGACCTCATTATAGATGCGTCACAACAATGCACCGGATTGTCGTTATTTTTTTATTACCGTAAGGATGGAACTTCTCCGGCTTGTTGGTTAATGTCGCGTCAAAAACCATACTGGAACCAGGCAGCCAATGAGGTGACGGACGTATCGTTATTCACACAGACAGAAAAATAAAAGACATGCTTAGATCTAGTTTTTTTCGGTCAGATTCCATCAACTCGTCAAAAAACATCTAATAGTACCTACGTACCTATCTACCCTTAGATTAATGATTGGTTTCCGCTGCGTCGTAATTAACGGAACTAATATTTTGGGGTAGGTGCCTACTTAAATTACGACAGTGATTAAGAAAACGCCCATAAAATCACCATGCTTGTTTTATAGATTGGCGATGACTGTTTAGTCTGTTATGTGACTCAGGTTGGCTGGACAAATCTTCAAAATAGCTCGCATTTAACTAGGTCAATAGGGCACTTTGTGTGACGGTTAAACACCCTTATTTCAGAATTTGTGACGCTACAGAACCTTAGATAATAATCGATCGAAAACGTGTCCAGCCGGCTTGATAAACCACTTTTCGCTGGTCTCTCAATCTCAGTAACGGAAGTGATTTTGACCCAGCCATCTTGATTTTACGTATAAAACTTCTGGCTGGCACTTCTGAATCTCAATAATGGGAGCATTTTCGAATATGGTTCCTTTACTAACATTTAGGGCTTCAAACCATCTGTATTAACGCAAATTGTGACAGTAATTACGTTTGATTTATGGCGTCACATGTAGAGGTTTGTTGGTTTTAGATCGTGACATTGTGCATTACTTGACACGTTGAACGACACCCAACACAATAGAAATATGACCGCGTGCTCCTATGCGGAAATATGCCGGGCAGATTCCATTCCGTCAGCAAAATCCGACTAAACGATGTAACCGACCTTGGTAACGCACGGTCAGCTAAAAGGGAGTGATTATTGCCAGGACAACTAGTCTGGTCTGCATCCGTACTTACCTACTTCCAGCTATTATAGCAAAGAGGGTTTAATAGACTGTAAGGGCGCGTGCACACAGCGGGACAGCGGTTTACAACTATTTACAAGTTACAACACGTCGTGTAGGTAATGTAACAAGCATACCTATCGTGGTGACGGCGTCATATTATAATGTCTTGGAGCCATTATTGTTCCAATGCGGGAAAGAAGCTATTGGTACAAAACGAATAGAACCCTCTCTTTTTAACAATAAAATTGATCGAAAATTGTGCGATTGATGCTAAATAAATCGCACTTCACTGCAGACGATTTAGTTCCATTGTTAACAAACATAGGCGTAATTTTGAAGTGCGCATAGGTACTTGACTTGATTCCTAACATAATATAATCGATCAATTTAATTTTGTAGCTAAGTAAGCATCTGCACCCATTAACGCTTTGGCCGCACGGTTGTCGCAGTGGCTAAGAAATCTCTCAGCCACTGCGAGAACCGTGCTGCTGCGCGACGTGTCGCGGGTTCGATTCCCGCACTGGCCTGGCTGTTTGTGTAAGTGAAATTTGTGTTTGTAAACGCACCCACGACCCACGACACAGGAGAAATCCTAACTCTCGAAGTGTGCAGAGTGTGATGTACTACTGTATCGAACTTACGTACTTACTGATGTATTTTTGTTCTGATGTACTACTGTATCGAACTTACGTACTTAGGTACTATGATGTATTTTTATTGGAAGTGACTCCGCGACCGCCGCCGTGACCTGAATTTGCAGCCGCCGCCGGTTGCTAAATAAAATTGGCAGCCGGCGCTGACTTTGGAAAAAAAGCGGGAAATGGGCTTGGCAATTTGGCATAATTAAAAAAACATTTCATGTTTCATTTGAGTAACATACCTAACTAGGGTCCAAGAGCGAGCGAAGCGAGCTCGGGAACTTGGATACCCCGACACGGACAATTTAGGTTCGAAGGGGTTGACGGGGGCTTCAGTGAGCGAACAAAGCGAGCGAACGAAGCCCCCGTCAACCCCTTCGTGTTAGGTTACTTTTAACCTTGCAGACAGAAATAGGAGCCCCGCGTAGCGGGGCTCCGTCGACCACCTCCCTCCCCCTTGTAAGTCAAAAAAAGTTATATTTTGTTTTACATTGACACTGTAATTAAAAGTCGGTCTAAGGTAAATAATTCAACTTAAAACACGGCAACATTAATCTGCTGCTACGGTAGTTTGCAATTATTTTCGTCTGGTATCACTGCTACTCCAGGCTACGCCGGTTTCCAACGGCGTTATTTTTGGGAGCCACCGCCGGCTGCGGAGGCGCTCCCATTTTTATTCCATACTGTAACACTACCCATTTAATCTCTTGAGCAACTGGCTTTACATTGAGGCGGTGCCGAGTCCCACTCGTTGCATTATAAAGTAGATCCCACTTAACACAAATGCAGGAATGACACGTAAACACACGTTGCTAGTCTCATCTTGAATCTTGAGGCGGATACAGACACATTGCGAAGTCATGCGCAGCGCACGGCGATTCATATGTGGACGTTCATACTCGTGGTGAGGCAGCGTTGCGATTGCGAGGCGTGCGCGGCGAAAGCCTCGCAGTCTCTGTATCCGCCTCTGAATGTATGGCCAGCAGGCCTAGGATACAGCCCAAAATGTCCCAACACTAATAATAATTAAGTTCTAAATTTTAATTTGTTGTTGATGGGTAGGTTACCTACTCTTGTTTTTTTAGAAATCTAATCAAATGAGTCCTTGATCAGCAAATGAACAGTAAAAAAAACCGGACAAGTGCGAGTACGACTCGCGCCCTAGGGTTCCGAAATATGCAATAGCGCCATCTATGGCGCTATTGCATCATAGTAGATATATCATATCTTGATCATAGATGGCGCTACTGCATACTTTTAGTGGCGCCATCTATGAGCGGATGGCTCCACTTATGGTCCGGTTACAGACGGACAACAAAGTGATCCTATAAGGGTTCCGTTTTTTCTTTTGAGGTACGGAACCCTAAGGCATGAAACTGCGTTAAGCAAGCGCGGTCCCATACAAGTGCTCCGTCGGGGGCCCGGCGCGGGCGTCCGTCGCGGGGCCTGCCGGGGGTATGCACGCCGCACGGGGCACGGGCTTGTTCCAGGATATATGTGTTGAACTAGCGACACTGCGTATAGAAAATCACGTTGCGATCCCACGGAGGCCATCCGCGTGTCCAAGCGCGTAGACACGCGACGGGTGCCCGTCGCGGACGCCCGCTTACACGGTACAGTTTCAAGCCTAAGTTGCTGTGATTGTTTGAACTGGTTTGAACATACATATATTATATGTATAACAATTAATGGGTATTCAGAAATTAGATAATAAAATACTATATTAATTTTTAAATTTTATTGCTTAAAAATACATTTCAGGCACTTTGATACGGAAAGTAATCGTTCACTCTAATATACACTTTATTGCCTTATTATATAACTTAAAATTGTATGGAATATTTGTAAACATACATCTTTTGTAGCATACATTGGACGCAAACATCATATAATTATAATATCATTGGACGGATATTCATTGAGGTTCATTTCAATATAAGAACTTCTTTTTTTTTAAGTCGGTTAAATGTCTTTATTTGCTAGGAGATTCCTATAGATATTTGTTTTATAATTATAAATAGGTGATTAAAATCACAATAAGGCAAAAAAAACATAAATTACATTTCATTTTAAACGGAGAGTGTAAATATATTATGTAAAAATAAAAATAAATCGATAAAATTAAAGTATAGCAATGCTAATTTTGTATACAGGGTAAAATTAAAACCAGTGCGGATATTTTAGGAGGTGAAAGTACTCATGAATATGATCAACTTTTATTATGGGACCGACACTGAAATATGAAAAAAAAAAATCAGCTGTTCCATACATTTTGATAGTGTTGTAGTGCATTTTTGTAGGGAACAGCAGATTTTTTTTTTTTCATATTTCAGTGTCGGTCCCATAATAAAAGTTGATCATATTCATGAGTACTTTCACCACCTAAAATATCCGCACTGGTTTTAATTTTACCCTGTATAATTAAAAGTTACTCCTATGATACCTATGTAAGTACAATAAGTACATACGTACAAAGTAAAAAAAACCTAAATAATTTGGAGCTGTGTCATTTTGTTAGCAGCTTTTGAAAATTAGCTCATCAGCGTTTGAAGTCGCATAAATGTCTTTATTTGCTAGTAGACTCCTATATTTGTTTTATAATTATAAATAGGTGATTAAAATCACAATAAGGCAAAAAAAACATAAATTACATTTTATTTTAAACGGAGAGTGTAAATATATTATGTAAAAATAAAAATAAATCTATAAAATAAAAGTATAGCAATGCTAATTTTGTATATAATTAAAAGTTATTCCTATGATACCTAAGTACTATAAGTACATACGTACAAAGTAAAAAAAATACCAAAATAATTTGGAGCTGTGTCATTTTGTTAGCAGCGTTTGAAAATTCGCTCATTTGAAGAAACGACAACGTAAATGACTGTCGGAAATAGATTTATGTGTTTGTTTCTCTGAACCACAGACAATTTAATTCAACGTACCTCATCTCATGCAAAAAAACGTGACCGCTGTAAGTCGGGCTATATTTTTTTTCGTGCTTCGAGGATTTTTTAAATTAGAAGAAATATTTCTCATGGTAACTTCAATAATAAATCGATACATATAACACCAACTATTGAGATCTATTTGAACAAATGTTCCTTTCTTCCTGAAGAGACCCCGTGTCTGAACGTAACTACACTTTGTAAGTACCTACTTTGTCAAAAACTCAATTTTGGAAAAAAATACATTTAAGCACGTCGTTGTTTCTCCAAATTAGCGAATTATCAGTCAGTCTTAAATATTAAGATTCTGATTATGTGGATTATGTGGCAGCGCCGTAACTAGGGCGGTGCCAGCGGTGCCCAGGCACAGGGCGCAGACCCTGCAGGGGCGCAGAATTGAACAGACTAGTACCAAGAAGAGCGCGAAATTGATCCTACTAGTACCAAGTAGGGCGCAGAAATGACCAGACTAGGGCCAAGAAGGCTAGTTACGACGCTAATCACAGGTAGGATATTTGTGGAAGAATTTAGGTATTACAATAATTATGTCAGGCGTTCAGAGCTTGGCTATTATATCGCTAAACATAAACCATTATATGGACAATCAGGTTATCAGATTAAATTATAATAATAATATAATGTATAAGTAAATAAAATAATTATGTTATTGTGGATTAAATCTCAAAATATTGCAGAAATCATTTGCACTGGGTTGTTTTTTTTTTTTTTTAGGAGGCAATCGAGCAGACGGATCACCGCCGCCCATGGACACTCGCAGCACCAGATGAGTCACAAGTGCGTTGCCGGCCTTTAAAAAACTGCTCTTGCCTTGGGCATTGTTGAGCGCAGTTTTGCCCCCCCCACAACAATGGATAGGTGGTAGGTAGGATGGGTTTAAATGCGTAATAAGTCTGTATGTAATCTTCACAGTACATATTCAATTATTCTTATGAACTAATTAACACAACACATGAACACACATATTATAATGTAAATACACAATATAATATACAGGGTGGCAGGTTAGACAGTGGAAATATTTTAAGGGGTCGTTGTACTCATCATTATGAACAACTTTTACTATGGGGCTATCCCTGAAATCGCGAAAAAAAAAACAGCTGTTCCATACATTTATGTTCACATTATTCAACAAAATGTATGGAACAGCTGATTTTTTTTTCGCGATTTCAGGGATAGCCCCATAGTAAAAGTTGTTCATAATGATGAGTACAATGACCCCTTAAAATATTTCCACTGTCTAACCTGCCACCCTGTATAGGTATATCAAAAAGATAATTATATGGACGGATAAAATTAGGTATAGAGCGATATGTAATACTCTTTCTGAGCTTTGTAATAATATCTTGCAATAATATCCTTATATTAGACTGTTAAATTCAGGGAATTACAGTCTTAGGGCACGTTATGTAAATGCACAAATTCATAATATTGAAATTGATAAATAGCTGTCTTTTCTATTTTTACGATTCTAGATAAACCTGTCATAAGGCTCTCGTTACGGGAACTATGCTATAGCAAAACAATAAATACCGCGACGAGATTCTATCAGTTTCAAAGTCTTTTAGTACTAAAAATACATAATTATATACCACTGGTACTTTCGCAATCAAAAAACGCAACATTCAATGTCAAAAAATTTGGTCTACTGAAAAGACCATGCTTGAAAAGAAAAACCCACACATTTATTGCAATTAAGCTATGTCCAACACACGAATAATTAACTAATTGCTTTGGTCTACTCGGTCTACTGGAAAGACCGTGTTCAGTAATATACCAAAATATGATATTTGAGATTATGTCATTTTTTTTCGTATTTGGCTATTAAATAGGCTCTTCTGACATTCTTGTTGTCAGTCAAAGACAGGACGTACAGTCAACATTGAAAGTAAATGATTATTGTTTTTATTAGTTTCAAAACTTGCTAATATTGTTATTTTGCCTATTTATAAGATAGAGGATAGAGATAGATATAGATAGAGAGACAGACTAATATTATTATTATTTTAGAACAGTGATTAGCTCCTTTACTATTTAATTAAGTATAAAATTCCAAAAAAGTCATCCACTCTTGCAGTTGACTGTACATTTGGGCCATCTTTGCTATTGACTAAAACCTCAATTTAAAATATAAAATACTAGCGCACCAGCACTAAACTTATTGCTATATTTTGCTACCATGAAGGCTTGTTTCTTATCAATATTTTACCAGTCAAGTGTATCACGTAGATACCGAGTAGACATTTGGACGGACAATGTAGCAACTATTCGATCATCAGCTCAAAGTGAACGACACCTAATCGCTCTCTTCTATCATAAACGATATTCCTCGCCCAGGCACGGCATTCTATGTTTATCACGATACCAGCTGAAAGCAAAAATAATTTGATTAGGGTCCATTTCAATTGAATTTGTTAACTTTGTAAACAACGTTAGTATGGCCAACTGTCAAAATTTTAGGAATTTATATAGAAAGTTTGTTTACATAGTTTACAAGTTCTATTGAAATGGACCATAGTAACTCATTATATTATATATATATATATATTTATATACACAAAAAGAATTTTGACGCATTTTTTGTATAAGATAGCCAGATTCATAAGGAATATTATAGGCCATTTAACATCACGCTATGACCCTTAGGAGCCGAGCAATGGGGGTAAAACCACGGGGCATACTAGTTCTAAAATATATACAACACTAGCTTCCGCCCGCGGCTTCACCCGCGTTTTTAGGATAAAAAGTAGCCTATATGTTATTCTGATGTATAAAGCTATATTACTGTAAAGTTTCATCAAAATCCGTCCAGCCGTTTCAGCGTGAAGAAGTAACAAACATACATACACACACACATACACACACACACAATACACACACACACACACACACACTTTCGCCTTTATAATATTAGTGTGAGTAAGATTAGGCAGTAGGATAACTATTGATACTTACTCCTCGGTCTTTCAAGATGTATAGCGATTAGGGGACTCAGGTATCCCTCAGCGTTTTCGTAGGGGTAGAAGTAGGCAGGGAACCCGCGGAAAGGCAGGTAGTGGATGGGGCCGATGTTCTCCTTGTCAGCGGGGGTCTCGCCGTGACATGACACCCACACCATGTTCGCCTTAAAAAACATAAGAATTTTGTTTCAAGCGCCTATTACAGTTGTTCTATCTCACGAAGGGTTAGGGGGCGTCCATTAATTACGTGAGGCGTTTAGGGGAGGAGGGGGGAGCCAGGTAGTTTTGGTGAGGTAAAAATCCCACACTCCCCGGTTTCGTCCGCGTAGGACTGGTCGTTTAGGGGAGGTGAGCCAGTTAGTTTTAGTGAGGTAAAAATCCCACAGCTGTTTCGTCCGCGTAGGACTGGTGCCTTTTGAAGGTGTCCCACCGAAAAAAAAAAGGCCGGGCAGAGCCAGGGCTGTACTACGACGGTACGACGTGTTATTGACATCGTTATTCCGCTGTGAGAGAGGGATGGAACTATACAGCACGAATAGCGCTATCCTCTGTTTGCAGCGGAACAATGGTGGTTTTAACACGTCATGGTACGGCCCCAGGTCATATGATTTTTGTGAATACTAACATGGTCCCTGTTATAGCTGGTGATGTTCCAGATGTGCATCTGCAGGTCTAGGGGCATGTCGTCGGGCAGGTACTCCACGTCGTAGACTTCTGGCCGCCAACCATAGATTCTGTAACGTATCGTATAATCTATACTTGATACTAGCTGTTCCCCGCGGTTTCACCCCCATTGCTCGGCTCCTAAGGGTCATAGCGTGATGTTAAATAGCCTATACTATTCCTCATGAATCTGGCTATCTTCAGCTTTATACTCTAATACAAATATTATAAAGCTAAAGAGTTTGTTTGTTTGTTTGAACGCGGTAATTTCTGGAACTACCAGTCGGATTCGAAAAAATCTTTTTGTATATGATAGCCAGACTCATGACGAATAGTATAGGCTATTTAACATCACGCTACGACCCTTAGGAGCCCAGCAACGGGGGTGTAACCGGGGAATAACGTTTACGATGGAGGTCTAATGGAGATTAGACTAAAATACTTAATGAATCTCCAACTTATCGTCCTAACAAATTGTATAGCACTGACTTGTTCAACTTAAGGAATATACAGGGCGAAGACTTGTGGAATGAGAAGTGGTTCTCCTCGATGCAGGGCTCCAGCTTCTGGATGTCCACGTCGCACACCTTGCCGGACGGCGGCAGGCTGTTGAACTTGCACGGGTGTATGTTTTGACCGGTGCCGGCGGTCTGACCCTTCTTTTTGTATACTGTGAACAAGTAGTACCACATCGAAACATAAGGAGAACGAAGAGAGAGAGTTTCTAATTAGTTTCAGAGCTTATTAGTTTCTCTTTCGAACCCCCTAACTCTGGTATTCCTATCTCCATCCAATAAGGAAATACATAAGTTAATAAAGTCGGATCTGGATGCTTTCCCATACAAAAGTTAATTTTAGTTTTGCTCTCCTGAAAACCCTAAGTTTCGTAGTGACATAATTATTTATGTTTTCCCATCTTAATTTAAAAATGTTGTTTTTCTTTTACGACCAACTAAAATGAAGATTTGCTGTGTCGCTTAGGGGACAAGCAGGTCCCCCCTGTCAACACAACGCATCCTCAGGAGCTCTGGCAAACTTACTCACCACGAAGAGTAGCATTATTTGGGCTGTGGTATTCAGTAATGTGGAGGTTCTATTCCCAGTCGAGCTGTTTCAGATTTGAGCGAGATATCCCGTTGTGTTCTACATGCATATGTAATCAAGTACTTACCCGACAAGAAATCAATCAGCTGATCTTCCCAGTACTTATAGCTCTCATATCCAGTTCCCTTGTACCATATCAGGGTGCTTCGCACATCTTGCGGCAGCGGCCGGAAGCCCAACCCTGGGCTGGTGCCGATAACGCTGTACTCCTGCTGCAGCCGTGGCACGCGAGGGTTGATAAAGTGCTGCAGAAACGTTACCATGCAGATCCCAAACAGGGCTATCAGAACTGCGTAGAAGATTGAGTAGAAAATGAGGATTTTACCTGGAAGAAAAATATTGGTAAATTACAAATATTTTCATGGCAAACAGTTAGAGCCTGGGTTCCTAACCTGGGGGTAATTACCCCCTCGGGGTTAAACAGCTATTCTGCGGGGGTAATAAGACTGGCAATATAATTTTATAATCATTAAAAACTAAACTTAACATTAAACACATGCGAATGCAAAAGAATACCAACTTTCACACTGATCATTATCTAATTCATGATCTTTTTGTGCAATTTATTGTGATCAATAAAGAATTTTCATGTGATAACATTTTAAAGGCAGGCGGAAGGCGAAAATGAGTTTCTCTAATAGGTCATAGGGGTAGCAAGATTGAAAAGGTTAGGAACCACTGAGTTAGAGGAACAGAGGAATTAAGTACAGAAGCAATCTTGAAAAAAAAATCTTGTGCGGTCAGTACTGTCAGTAACGAAGTTTCAATAATGTGCATATTTTTACACGGTAAAATTGCGCGTATTATTTTCATATAATATCGGTCGGAGACCGCGACCGCGATTGCCGTGAGTTTTAGATTTATGGAGGGGGCGTGACGTTTTTCTCATTACCTTCCCAGTCAACTCCTACTGTGTGTTTATGTTTTTAATATTGTTGCAAATATCTTGACCACTTAATTTATTAATCAGTTATCAGTTGTTTCGTTTAACCCATAAAAGGTTATCTTAGCAAAGATTCTTTACATTTTATAAGATTCTTTACATTTTACTAATTTAACCCTGAATTGATTCACTAATGTTTTCGTTTATTGCCCATACATTAACTCATGACGTTCTGGGGGTTAATATCAAGATTCGAATCAATTAATAATTATAATCTTGATAATTGCAAATCCTGCATAACTCTTTCATGACTTTTTTTATTCGATGATAGGCTTGCGCTTGACCGCCATCTCGCCTGATGTTAAGCGATGATGCGGTCTACGATGGAGCACGCTTGCCTAGAAGAAACCGATTCACTCGTGACTTGAAGACACCCAGATTGTAACTGTCGGGGAACACCCACTCAGGCAGCGCATTCCACCGCTTGGCGGTTTTCACAATGAAAGTGGAATCAAAGCGCTTTGTTCTAGTTCTCGGTATATCTGCCATGAACCGATGGCGCCTTGTCGTGCTTCTGGCCGTCCGATAGAAGAAAGGGCAGGATGGAATTAGATCATGCAGATCTAAAGCACACTCTCCGAAATGTATCTGGTAAAAAACCGATAGACTAGCAACTTTGCGCCAATGCTCAAGACTTCGGAGCTTGGTCTGAACAAGGGAGTCGTTGTTGATGAGCTTCTTGGCACGCCTCTCAATGGACTCCAACGCCTCAAGCTGGTACTTGGCTGAGCTATCCTAAAGATGCGAGCAGTACTCCATGCATGAACGAACCTGTGCTTGGTACAGTTGAAGCAACTGTTCCGACGTAAAGTACCGCCGCACCTTCGAGAGGATACCCAGCTTTTTAGCAGCCAATTGAGCTTTGGACTCAATATAGGAGCCAAAGTTGAGGGATTATTATCGCTGTGTAGCTGTTCAGTGTCCAGAGAAGAAATACATAGGTATTATGATCTCAATGTGTATGTACCTATATACCATGAAGAATGACATGTCTATTCCATTTTTAAATACAGTTGAGTATATTAGAAACAGTATAATAATTAACACTTTCACTGTCCATGCATTACATGTAATGCACTGATGAGTTAGCTCCGTACGGCCGTGCATGACATACAATACACTATTAACCAATACACAATTATCTCTTTTGTTTTCCTCGTAGAGGTTTATCAATGAAACAGTCTGCCAAAATACACACGAGATCAACGATTTGACCATGTTTGTTACCTATACATCAATTGTGTTTCGACGTACTTAGACAACACTATTGGTCGGCGGTTGAAGTTCATACGTCTATGCATTGTATATAACGCACTATGGGACATGCAATAATTGTATTGATAATTGTCTTAGGACAGTGAAAGTGTTAAAGTATGCCTAAAATCCTAAAATACAGACAATATAGGGCTTCTAAGTAGATTAGCTATGTTTGGAAGATTATTTAGGTGATTATGCTGAATGTAGGTTTTTTTCTAATTAAGTAATTGGATTGTTTCTGACCTTTTTGCTCTTCAAGTACAACAGCTGGATAATATTTTCACTACTACTTTTATTCAATTGTACCTGATTAATTGAATGCTGAATGTAGGTTTTTTTCTAATTAATTGGATTGTTTCTGACCTCTTTGCTCTTCAAGTACAACAGCTGGATAATATTTTCACTACTACTTTTATTCAATTGATTGCCTATGCTTTAGGTAACCAACCTAAAATTATTATTGTTATACTTAAATGTTTCTTTGCTTATCACAAAAAAGGTCACTTAAGTTATCAATTAAGTAAATAAATATGAAGATTAAGAGACATGTAGAGGTAATAAAAGATAAATACACTAATAATAAAGAGGAGAGCAGTCGCCGAAACTGACAATAAGCCACGCCCTTACAACGGTTGATAATCTACATATATCAAGGATTACAGTGATTTTATGAGGAAGAAGTAGGTAATTTTATATTTAACATATGATTTCATAAAAATACATAAATAAAAAAGTTCACTGACCCCAACTTTCAGGCGTTCGTCCCAGTATTTCACCTGTATCTTCATTGTACATAAAATTACTGAATTTCTGCTTCCCAGACCTCTGTGTAGGCTTGGTATCCATTTGAAATTCTTCCAGCCTAGGATTTCTAATCATTTTCTCTTTTGTAAGGCACTTTCTTTTATAAAAACACGAAATTAACTGAAATGTAAACACAATACACACGCCCAGCCGCTGCCGCAAATTTGAAATAACTAGAGGTGAACTACTGCGAACAGTGCGAACCGCGACAACTGTTGCGTAGTGTTTCCGCTCGATAATCGACTATCGACAGTCTATCGATAGCAAACCGATTGCAAGAATAACGTTAATACTATCGATCATTCAAATCTTGACAATAGTATTGATGGAGGCAATACCTACTATCGATATTATCGATACTATCGACAGTGCAAAACAATCAATAGACCAAAACAATCGATAGCCCTTCAGCGGCCAAAAGAATTCGCCCATTGCCACTCCGCGCAGACCCCCCGCGCAGTTTTGCCATTTTGCGCAAATTCCACTAAATCGCGAAATTATAAATAAGAATCGTTTAAGACTTTTTTTTTACTAGATGAAAACTAGTGATGGTGGAACTATCGATAGTTCGGCAACACTACTGTTGAGTGTTGCGTTGAGTGCAGGAATTTAGGGATGAAACAAAGTTTTAGTCGATTATCAGACACTAACCTACAGAATATTGGCTGCTTGTGCACTACAGACGTTTTCAATTCGTATTCGGTTTTTTACGGATTTTTAGCCAATAGGCGTGCAGAACGATCCCCACCTGTTGGAAATGAAACAACGGAGCTAGAGTTTAATTTAAAGTAATTATATTGTTATATCAATGAAATACATGTGAACGTCGCGCGAGCACAGAACAAAGGGAACAAGAGAGAAAAAACGTTAAGGCTAGTTACACTTGATAGAACTAGATGGCGCTACTGTGTACTTCACTGGCTTGTGTTCATATTATTTACTACATCCTCCCTTGAACATAAGCCCATTTTTCTAGAGAAGTAGTCTAGCTTGACCTGTGGAGTCGCTTTGGTGAGGACATCAGCAACCATCTCTCCAGTGTTTACATACTGCACCTCAATCTTTCTTTTACATATGTTTTGCCGGACAAAATGGTGCCGGACATCTATATGCTTGGTTCTGGGATTATAAACATCGTTACCTGAAAGTTTAATACAACTTTGATTATCGCAATAAATACGTATAGTATTATGCTTGAGATGTGGCCAAAACTGTTCTTGCAGTTGTTTTAGCCATAGTGCTTCTTGGGTACATGCTGATAAAGACATGTATTCCGCCTCTGTTGTTGACAGTGCAACAGTAGGTTGTCGCTTTGAACTCCAAGATATAGATCCTCCCTGAAATATAAAAGTGTATCCCGTGCAGGATCTTCTGTCATCTTCAGAGTTAGCCCAATCGGCGTCACAATAGGCATGAACGATTTCTTCTTCTGCACATTGTTTATAAGACAAACTGTAGTTTTCGGTACCTCTTAGATATCTCATTACTCGTTTCAAAGTTACCCAATGTTTCATTTCTGGTTTATTGTTATATTTGCTTAGGTAATTAACAACATAGCTGATATCTGGTCTTGTCCCTTGAGATAAATATAACAGACATCCAATAACTTCTTGGTAGGGAATATTTCTCAATATAGCATCTTCTTCACCAGTTGAATGTAACTTTGTCAGTGGATCCATTGGTGTCTTGACAGGTTTACAGTCAGACATACCATATTTCTGTAGTACTTCCTGTATGTATTTCTTTTGATTAATATACATAATACCATTTTTCCTGTCTCTCATAACATGAAGTCCAATACAGTATTTTAATTCTCCCATGTCTTTCATGCAGAACTTCTCACATAACTTTTGTTTTACATGGTTTTTTGTTGATTTTGAGTTTGTGATTAAAATCAAATCATCAACATAAATTGCCAGAAATAAAATATCTTTCTCACTGGATATTTTATAATAAATACATGGGTCAATATTTGAACGATTCAGACCTATTTCTCTGAGTGTACTATCTAGCTTTTTATTCCAATTACGACTGGCTTGTTTCAGTCCATAAAACGATTTTTTCAATAGACAGACATCGGTGTCATTGCCATTTTCATACATAGGCGGCTGTACCATAAATAACTCTTCTTCGACGTCGCCCTGCAAGAATGCTGAAACAGCGTCCATTTGATCTATGTCCATGTCATATTTCGTAGCCAGTGCCAGTAGGTAACGGAGCGAGGTGTACCTTATAACAGGTGAGTATACTTCATCATAGTCAATACCTTTTTTCTGAGCACATCCCTTCACTACTAAACGTGCTTTGTACTTGGCTATTATTCCTTTCTCGTCTTTCTTAGTTTTGTACACCCATTTACAAGGTATTGCTTTTTTACCAGGTGGCAGTTTGGTTAATATCCAAGTTTTATTTTCCATTAATGACTTATATTCTTCATCCATGGCTTGTAGCCATTGCTGTGAATTTGTGCAAGATAAAGCTTCTTCTAAACTCATCGGATCATTGCATATAGCCAGATTTGCATAACATAGATTGTCATCAGATTTCTTTGTCGTTTTGCCTTTTTGTACACGTTTCTGATTCCGTGGTCTGAGTGTAACATTAGAAAAAGTATGTTCAAATGAGCTGTCATCGGCTATCTCTCCACTGCTAGGTATATAAGTAGAGTCATTTGCATCTGAAAAAGATAAATTATCTTCGGAAGTAGGATTTTCTGAGTCTTGGATAATTGTCTGATCAATTGTTTCATCTTCTAAACTAGATTCATCCGGAGTTGGTACTTTTAACTCTGTACTTTGTGTACTTGCTCCCAACGTTAATGAAACTGGTTCTATGTTCCGTTTCATCATAGTAGCTGTTGATTTTAAGTTCTCTTGACTTTCTTCTATGAATATAACATCTCTACTCTTCAAAATTGTTCTTTTTTTTCATATCTAATAATCTGTATCCTTTTGTATTTTCGCAATAGCCAACAAACCTCATTTCAGTAGATTTTGAGTCCCATTTTTGTCTCTGTTGTTTCGGTACATGAACCATGGCTTTGCATCCAAATATTTTCATGTGGCAAATATTAGGTTTTTTGTTTGACCACTTTTCTTCTGGTGTTATGTCATTGAGTACTCGAGATGGGGATCTGTTTATGATGTAGGCTGCTGTTGACACAGCCTCGGCCCAACAGGTTTTTGGCAATTTTGCATCACTGAGCATGCACTTGGCGCGTTCTACTAGAGATCGATTCTTTCTCTCACTCAAGCCGTTCTGTTCTGGTGTATACGGCGTCGTAGTCTGATGCTTGATGCCGGACTCTGAAAGATACTTCATAAAAACTTTATTACAGTATTCAGTACCGTTATCTGTACGAATAATTTTTATCTTCTGATTCAACTCATTTTCCACTTCACATTTGAAGCTATGGAAAACTGACGTTATATTTGATTTATCCTTTAAAAAGTATACAAAAACTTTTCTAGAAAGATCATCAATAAAAGTTATGAAATATTTTGCCCCTCCCATTGATGGACATTCCATGGGGCCGCAGAGGTCAGAGTGAATGACCTCAAGAAGTGAAGTTGCTCTTGATCCTTCATTTTTAAATGGTAATCTAGTCTGTTTACCTTGTATACAAGGAATACATGATTTACTATCATTTTTTGTAATTTTCATCCCTTCAGTACAAGTTTCTAACTTTTTTACATCAACATAATTCAAATGTCCCATCCGACGGTGCCATACATCTAAACTTTCAATGCTATCAGTGGCAGTAAGATATGCACCCCCTCCTACAGTATTCAGTTTATACATGTTGTTTGTTAGTCTCGCCGTTGCTACTAATTTCTTTTCTTTATTGTAAATATTACAACCACAACTATGGAAATTAACTTGACATCCATTTTTAACTAACTGGCTAACCGACAATAAGTTAGTACTCAGTTCTGGTATAAACAAAATGTCTCTCACCTGGATTTGGTTTACTTTACCATCACTACAGCAGAGATTGAGATCCAAATTTCCCATCTTCTGTACAGTAACTGAAGAATTATTGGCCACCTTTATACTTTGTATCGGAGGTGTCTTTGTCTCATATAACCAATCGGATCTTCTCGTCATGTGCATGGATGCACCAGAATCCACGTACCAATCACAAGCGTCCATTGCGGTGCAAGCTGAAAAAACTGCAGCATAATTTTTATTAGTATTAGAACTTTGCTTTTTATTGGCAAAACAGTTTTTACTCAGATGCCCATGTCGATTACAATTGTAGCAACGGGGACCACGGGGTTTATTCTGATTATTCTGGGGACTATCATTTTTCTTTTGTGGGTTTCTATTTTTATGCTTTGTGTACAATGCAGTAGTATCAGATTCCTTTTTCACTTCTTGTAACAATTTAGTTTTAATAGAATCAGCACTTATTACGACACCAGAGCTTTCTATTCCCATTATCATTGGTTTGTACTGGTCTGGCAAACCTGCTAACATTAAAGTACCCAACCATTCATCGTCAATTTTGAAACTTATATTCCTCAGCTTATGAGCGGTAGTTACTAGTTTATTTACATAATCCTCAATATCGGTACAACTATCTAGGTTTGTATTAATGAGATCACGTAATAAAGCCACTTTCCTGCTCAATCCGGAGTCTTCGAACGCAGACTTAAGCTTGGCCCACACATCCCGCGCACTCTGTGCCTGTTCTATGTGGTGGTAATTATTTGGGTCAACCAGGAGGATAATCTTGCTTTTGGCCTTTACATCCTTGGTAGCGTCAATGGATTCCTTGTTATCAAGATCCACACACGACCACAAATCTTCGTGCTCTAAGTAGGCTTTTACAGCGAACTTCCACGTATTGTAATTGTCCCTTCCGGTCAGTTTATCAATATGCACGGTGTTCATCGACATTGCTTCGGAAACTGATAGGTTTTTTATGTAAAATACGCTGAAAAAGAAATACCTAACCGGGCCGGCGACCTAACCTCACTATTTTTTACACGCGGTACTTTCGGAACTAAACTTCTAACTTTTCACTAAATATTGTTTCCAATTATTATGAGATAGGCCCATAACCTGTTGGAAATGAAACAACGGAGCTAGAGTTTAATTTAAAGTAATTATATTGTTATATCAATGAAATACATGTGAACGTCGCGCGAGCACAGAACAAAGGGAACAAGAGAGAAAAAACGTTAAGGCTAGTTACACTTGATAGAACTAGATGGCGCTACTGTGTACTTCACTGGCTTGTGTTCATATTATTTACTACAGGATATCATATTTTTTACGGATTTTTAGCCAATAGGCGAGCAGAACGATCCCCACCACTTTTTAAAATGTATGAAAAACAAAAACGGTACGTGAAAAAACGTGCTGTAAACGTGTAGTGCACAAGCAGCCAATTGGTCCTTGGTCCGAGATTAAAATAATGTCATGTCATCCATGTCATTTCTCAGAAAAAAAAAAATCATTTGTCAAAATACTGTCAACCGTGACGTCCATGACAAGACAACTGTCAATTTTCTTAATTTTTATGCTATTTGCATTTTGCATTTTGCCTTCTTGTTTTTAAAAATAGAGCAATATTTGGACTTTTAAGATATAATAGCACAATGGGATCTTCAGTGCATAAAATCATTGTTATAGTAGGATTTATATCGCTATTCCACTCTGCCTTTTCGGCAGCTCAGCGTAAGTGTTTACGCCACGGCCACACATGATTCGGTACTTTTATAAAAACAATTGCTTTATTGGTTTCTTTATGTTGTAGATCGTTCATATCTTCGAATAACATCGCAGGAATTCACAACCTTGCCTTTGGATGTAAGTAATAGACCAAAAAAACACGTATAAATTTATTGTGCCATCGAAAACTCGTCTTTGAAATATTATTTTCCTTTTCAGATTGTAGTACAAGCAGTAGCGAGTTTATTCGCTGTAATGTGGGGAGTGCTCAACGTAGCTGGTAATCTACGAGAGATACCGGCTGCTGCTGAACTAAATACTGTTAAATGGGAAACCCAGCGGAATCTACCATCTTTCTACATTTTCAACCACAGAGGAAAGGCTTTGGCACATAACTACATACCTAGTGGAGGGAAATGTGAATTGGAAAATGTAGAATAATTTAAGATGTGTTTGTAGGAAACAGTCCCTGTATTGTTATTATTGATATTAGGTTATCATCATTTATTTGCCCAGGCTGTATTGGATAAAAGATTTTGTATAGAGGATAGGGGCAATTTCTAAGGACAAACTTGTTACTCTATAACTTGTATGCCAGAACATAGATATGAATGAGACAATAGATTTTCTATTTCTGTAATTCTGGCAGTGAAGCGCTTGTTATCCTTATAACAAGCGCTTCACTGCCAGAATTACAACCTTATGCTTATGAGGAAACCAGTGGCGTGCCTACAGGGCAAGCCCGAGGGTATTTCGCGTAATTTTTCATGATTGTGTTTTTTATTGTACGCTACTCACTTACATTCATGAAAAATTAAGAGATATACCCTCAGGCTTGCCCTGTAGGCACGCCACTGGAGGAAACTGATTCCATGATAAAACCAAACAGTAATCATATAGTTTTAATGTCTGTATTCATCAGTTCTCAATGTGATATCACCATAAAATAATCTGCACCTGGGGGGTGATTCTCGCTAGTGATATATTGGTATCGAATTCGATATATATTGCAACAAATGTCAAAATGGTAGGGATTTTGACAGTTGTTGCAATATAAATATTGAATTCGATATCAATATCGAACCCGCGAGAATCACCCCTCTGGACTATAAGTTATAAGAAATACTTTATTATTTTGTTGTAAACAGTGGTTATGAGTAAATAAAACAAATCCCATCTTAAAATATAGTTTTTATTTCTTATAATTATTTTTTACATTGCTATAAAAATGTTTATAGTAATTACCACAGTAACTACTTTCTGAATTATAACAATATTGTTAAGCCAATTTTTTTACTGTCAAACCTTTAAATTGATTATATAAGTCAACTATAGCATAATGCACAGCAGCCATGTATTATGTAACAATGCTACTTTGTTATGTTAGTATACAACCTGAAATACAAAACAATTTTATTTCAACTTTAAAGTAATTATGTTTCTAACCTTATACATAAGGCACGCAGACATCATTTCAGAGGTATATTGTTGGTTATATTCAGTGCTAAAAATTACACATTCAATTGTTTTCTTAAGTTTCGAAGCTGCTCTTACAAGCATTACTAAACAATTACTAATGGATATCCTTTTTATAATTCATTACAAACATCAGTAGACCTTGGCTACCTACTACTCCTAGCCACTTGGGCTTCAAGTTTAAGTGATAAACATAAATCAAATATCCACAGATGTATTTGCCGAGATAAACTTATAATCAATAATTATCCTATTCTTTCATACAGTTTTGCACAATTCCACCGCAACAATGGATCAGGATAACACAAACTCCTTAACTCTAAATGCACATAACCAATGTCTAGTCACCATAAGTGGGCTATCGGCCTCCTCGTCCACCTCTGAAGCCACCACCTCCTCTGCTGAAGCCGCCGCCTCCACCACCGTACCCGCCGCCTCCACCGCCGCGGCCAAAGCCTCCCCGGCCACCGCCGCCGCCTCGGCTGAAGCCGCCGCCCCTGCCGCCACCGCCACCTCGGCCAAATCCGCCTCCGCCAAACCCGCCGCCACCTCGTCCACCGCGAGGGCCTCCCCGCCCGCCACCACGGCCTCTCTTCGCGCCAGGCGGCTGCGGCAAGAATCTCTTCAGTGGCAACAACTTCGCAGGATCAATGTAAAACTGTTGTCCATCCTTAAAACTGTTCGCTTTAAAGTTGTCACTCATCTTTACAGACACGAAATAGTCGCGTAGGTTGCCGAATATCTCGTCGATTTTTCCAATTTGTTCCTTGTTCTCGAGGAAGATGGGCGCGTTGAAGTATGGTACATCTTCGATATCCACCTTGCACACTAAGTCGTCTTGTACCGTCCAGCCGTAGTGTCCTAGGGGGATGACGGACTCTGGCGGGCCTTGGTCCTGTTGTCTGTATCCACCGCCACCGCCGCCTCGTCCACCTCGGCCACCGCCGCGGCCTCCGAAGCCGCCGCGGCCGCCGCCGCCTCCTCTTCCACCGAAGCCTCGGCCTCCACCTCCACCACCGCCTCCATAACCACCTCGACCGCCGCCGCCACCACCTCTACCGCGGAACGACATTGTATACTAAATAAAATGCCGCAAAATAAAGCGTGATTGAGTTTTAACCTCAAAACGTGCGCGTTATCACCATGCACGCGAGTTTGACAGTTGGGCAAATGTTGCCACAGACAGTTGCCAGTTGGCAGTGGCACTGTTGGCAGTATGAAAAAATTGGACAACATTTCATTAGGGCGTTCGTGCACTACACGTTTCCAGCACGTTTTCGTGAACCGTGAAAATACGATCTGTTTTGGCCTGCATAGTAAGGGCGATTGTGCACTACACGTTTCCAGCACGTTTTTGCAGGGACTGTTTTTTTTTCATACGTTTTAAAAAATGGTGGGGATCGTTCTGCAGGCCTATTGGCTAAAAAAAACGGTCCGTGAAAAAACGTGCTGGAAACGGAGTAGTGCTTAAACAGCCTTACGTCACACGTTTAAGGCAGAGATCAAATTCTATGGTTGTTCAAAAACTAGGTACGTAGTAGAATTGTACTAGGTAAGAATAACTAACATAATTATCCCGTCCCGCGCGCCACTTCTGATCTAGATACCTCTAGACTACTAAAACGTATCTAGGGCTTGTAGAAAATATATATATTTTTCTTGTTTACTATAATTAAATGGTTTGTGGTATTTTTTTTTACAAGCCCCGATAGTATACCAAGAATTAGAATATAGATAAATGATGTTGAACTAACCTGTTGATTTGTAGAAAAATATTTTCGTTGAGATTTGTTCCATCCCAATAATTGTGACACAAATACACTAACAATACACTGCACTCACACACACTATTCACATTTCGAATATATCACTGTGCACAGTATTAGTTTACGCGACGATTACATAAATTAGTTTTGTACAACACTCACTAATTACTTCATAACAATCATTTGTTTACGCAAGAAAAACAAATGACTCCCGCGGCCATCATTACTGCGCAAAACACTAGCCGGCGGCCGGTTGGTCAGTTTGCGCATGCGCGAAAACGACGACGCGGCCATCGTAGGTACAGTTGAGCTGACATGCATTCCGAAATGTTTTACGAAAATCTAATATAATATTTGCCTAGTAATACTAAATGAATTCGTTACCTACTAAATTATTATTTTGAGTTCAAGTGGGACTGAAGAAATGCTTCTAAAATGATATCCTCACAATTTACAAAAGTATAAGTCCTTAGTACTTACCTACTTATATTCAAAAGATAGTAGGTACAAACGATTTTCTCAAAGTCAAAGTGAAAACATTTACCTATCTCAATTAGACCATTTACAGGCACTTTTGAATTTTTGAATTGTCAAGCAATAGGTACCTACCTAGTTGTCTGTAAGTCACTTGTCCGTTAGTTGAAGTTCTCAAAAACTATCTACTGAACCAATTTCGATGATTTTTCACTAGGTGAAGTTATCTAAATACCTACCTACTTTCAGAAAGGTTTGAGTAGGTATATAATACATTAGGTAGGTAGGTAATCTTTTCTATGTACGGACACGGAGTTATATGCATAATTATACACACTACGTAGAAGATTTAGTGATGAACGAATTTGTGAACTCGGAATAA
Source organism: Thalpophila matura (assembly GCA_948465475.1). NCBI lineage: Eukaryota > Metazoa > Arthropoda > Insecta > Lepidoptera > Noctuidae > Thalpophila > Thalpophila matura. Next base: position 1,216,242 of record OX419178.1, read on the forward strand.
AGTAGGTAGGTACCAACTAAAAGGAAAAAGAAATAAAAACTTTTTTCCCAAAAGAAAAACCGACATCAAAACACTAAAAAGTACTTAGGTAAATAAGTTTCGGAAGTCGATTGCAAAAAAAACAAACTAAAACTTCCGAAACTAAAAGTAGGTATTTTTTCTAGACGCAGATTTTTCTACCATAATCAAGTTTCAAGCAAATCATGGACATAATTTGTAATTTAGGTAGGTATTCGTAATAATATCAAAAAGAGGCCGGGGGATCAGGGCTCGCTACCTCACGGCGGCGACGGCGGGGTGCAGCGGAGCGGTAAGTAATACGAAATGAGTGAGCGTGAGTGTTCGTGATTGCCAGTCCTACCAGTTCAGAGAGTCGCCATAATGGAACCCCGCAGTCCCTGCACCAAAGGCTGCTTGATTACGGTCGGTTCAGGACCACTAGCCTGTATCCATGCTCAATAGTCTGGCAGATCTCGGAGGCGGGTATAGAGTGAGTACCTACTAAGTACTTACCTACCTACCTAACATGGCAAATATTGTCCAATAAAGTATGAAGGGAAGATTTTAACAAATTCAACGAAAAAAGTACGTAGGTATGGGTACCGGCACCACTCATGAGCACAAACGTCACCTGCGCATTAGCTGATTTTTGGTCTCTTTGGCGGAATGAAGAAGACAGGGGGCGCTGAGGCTGCACGCAATTGGTCCGTCAGTCGATGCTCTTCATCTATTGGACTATTCTTTATTACGTATTGTCAACTGTCTATTGTCTATTGGGCCGAAAATGTACATGCGCGATCTGTGCTCATGACTGACGCCGGGACCTATACCTACTTATGTAAAAGTACCTAAGTACTGTAGATGTGTATTGTGTGTGTAGTCAGTAGGTCCGGCAAAGATACGTAAAAACCTACCGTATTCATTTACGTGAATCACATAAATTAGTAAAACCTCTACAGTACCTAAGTTCTGTAAATTCGCATTAGAACGAAATTGATAAAACTGCCGGGTCAGTCATCGCGCCGCCGCCGCCGCCGCCCGTCGTTATGAGTGCTCGCAGCTGGTCTTAGACACATCATAAAAATTGAAAAATAGGTTGGTACCTACCTACCTATGTGTAGTAATCATATATGTATATGTCAGCGCCCTCTATTGGCATACCTACGTAATATGGGCAACCACCATGAAGACAGCTTGATGCAATGCAGCTCATACTTCGCGGCATCGTCGATGTCTTCGTTTGTTCAAGGATGGATAGATGGCGCTTCAGAAAACCTATAAAAGACATGCGCAGGCGCGCTGGAAGCTTCGCTACTGCAATATTCGCTTTATTGTAACTTGTACTTATACTTATACGATAAAGTGATGGATAATAGTAAAATTAATGAAGAAGTATAACGTGTAACTATGTGATGGTTGTGTTCTATGTGTAGTGTAAATTGCATACATTACTGGTAACTTATGCGGGAAAAAAAATAAAACAAGAATGACAAACTATAAAATATAATTATTTATTATATAACGGAAGAAAAAAAAACAATAAATTAAGAAACGAGGTAAAGTCCGTCATTTATTTTTACCATTATGTAGGTTTTTTCCAAACTGTAAGAGATAGCGAAAAATACTCAAAGGAGTCTCGGGGCCAATTTTGATAAAAACAAAAACTGCATCATTAGATTTTTATAAATTAATTTTCCTGAAAAATTCACTCTGAATATCGCTCAATGAATACAAAAGGCCACAAATAAAAAAAAAAACTGAAGTATTTTATTGCAAAAATGAGGCCTAAATTTATCATCATTTTTTTTTATTTGTGGCCTTTTTGCATTTAGTGAACGATATGATAACGATGCGAAACTTTGGCCAAATACGCGAAGTGTATTGCAGGCTATATGATATGTAGGTATATGTCAGATCGACATAATTATTATATTTTATTTCATCCATTGCCGCACATGATTTATGTGCTGATCTTGGAAGTTCGCATGCTCGAATTCGTTTCAGCGGCGACGCGACGCTGCAAAAAATAATTGTGATTAGACAAATAAAGATAGGTAGAAGTACGGCCGGCGCACGCTAGGCAGTTGATCTTACTACTATCCTTGTTGACTAGCTATCTAGACTACAGCATGGTAATTATGTGCTGTTTCCAAGAGAAAATTGGCACATACCGACACGAAGAAGAATTAAATATATACCTACATGACGAATGAATATATTAGGCAACACCCTGAAACATACAGCACACATGTTGTAAGTATGTACCTACTTACTGTTGACTGGTCCAGCATAGTATGGTTCCTCGGGAGCCACCAAGGTCCACCGTCCGTCGCGTGGGCAACGCGCCGTGATAAAGTGTGTCGGGGTGCCCACTACCCGGGAGCGCTGACGCGAGCGCGTATGGAAACACATTCTAAAAAACAAATAAAATGTTATTTCACATGACGATTTTGCAAATAATAGGTATACAGGGTGGCACGTTAGACAGTAGAAACTCCTCATTATGAACAACTTCTACTATGAGAACAACCCGGAAATCGCAAAAAAAAATCTGCTGTTTCATACATTTTGTTGTGTGAACATAAATGTATGGAACAGCTGTTTTTTTTTGCGATTTCAAGGTTGGGCCCATAGTAAGTTGTTCATGATGAGGAGTACAATGACCCCTTTCAATATTTCCACTGTCTAACCTGCCACCCTGTATAATGGTACCCCGTAATAATGTAATCGGTATACTGTAAATAGGTATATGTAGTAATGAATAGTGGGTATGTACCTATATTAGGTATAAATAATAATACATAATATATGTACCTACGTATAATAAAATTATAACACTCGTAAACTGTTATTTGAACTTATATCAATATAATATTATTATTGTTTATACCTATATACTTACATAATGTATGTAATACATAGGTATCTACTATTTGGATAAAATAACAAAAGAAAATAAAAATATTATATGTACCTATAATAAAATATAAACCAAAAAATCAAAATAAATTATTTGATTCAGGTCTCGATAGTACTTTTGCAAGCTGTGTCTAGGATGTCTATGTGTGCGTCAGCAATGCATGAGTAATATTTAGGTACGCGTTTACTTCGAACACAATTTTCTAAATTTCGATGCAATAAAAGACTAAACTGATACTAAAAAAGATTCCTTGCTAAATTTGCCACAAACTTATCTATATTTCTCCGAATAAAGAGTACAATAACTAGATTTACTATCATCGAAAGCATCGGAGCACACCTACCACATAGCACCAAACAAATGTAAAACCACTTTTTTCACCAACATATTTTACAAAATGGCTAAAACAAATGGTTGAAACACATACTACACTAAATTTCCAGTAAATTGATGTATAAAACACATACCCGATCCGTTTGCGATCCATAATTTATAACAGTTTGTTTATTTTCGATTACGCACACTTGACATTTCTCCGCAACAAATTGTAAACATGGCGGCTCGCGGGCCGCCGACTCGTACATTTTATTTTTTTACTCATTCAAATACGTTCGCATTGCACTGAAATTAACCTCGTATTATTGGCTAATAAGTGACCGAACCATATACATCATTAATATAACAGCCAATAACAGTAGAGAGACTGTAGAACGCTAACAAATAGCGGCCTTGCAGTGTGTTTCGCGCGCAAAATTCTTACGGACAACTGTTGTCCGCTGGACATTTTAAAGGTATAACAGTTCTGGGGCCGTACCATGACGTGTTAAAACCATCATTGTTCCGCTGTAAACAAGGGATAGCGCTATTCGTGCTGTATAGTTCCATCCCTCTCTCACAGCGGAATAATGATGGCAATAACACGTCGTGGTACGGCCCCTGAATGTTAATTTTGAATTTTTTGAATTTTGAGTTCAACAATATGTCAATAAACACGAATACGAGAGTTTTCCATCCGTTTTAAAAACTGGTAGGTATCGAATTGGTAGGTATATTATCGAATAGATTTGACATACAAACGGACGGGACGGGAAATACGAATACGTGTTGGAAACGGATTATAAGTGCATAAACGCCCAATGATTTAAATACGAGTATAACCCAATTTAGTGCACAAGAAAGACGTCATTCGGAAATTATTGATCCGTTTTTATTACGTCCGTATAAAACCGAATACGAATTGAAAATGTGTATAGTACACAAACGCCCTTACGATCTATTTGATCACCGATGTCACTGATCTAACATTATAATCAGTGACGTTTTTAATGACTTTGTCAAATCAAATTGTCAATTTCAAAATTTGTCGAGGAATTGAATTTTACTCACCGTTTTTCAATATCGACGATTGTTATTTAATGAAAATGGATGGATTTTTATTTTCTTGTTGAATTGAATAGTGCACATATTGCGGACCCACCGTTTCGTACCTTGGGTACAGTTAAATACTGATTATTTAGGTATAAGTGTTTTGTGCAATGGCGACGTTGGAAGACGAATTAAAAGACTTAAAAGAGAAAAACAATGAGCTGGCGCAGAAGGTGCAGTACTGGAAGATGACTGCAGCCCAGAAGGACGATGAAAAGCTTGCCCTTATGAAAGAAATCAATGAATTGAGGCTAAAATTGAGCGTGAGTGTACATTTCGTTCGTATCACAGTACTTGTACTACTTGTAGAAATATCTCTATTTTGTTTAGATCATGTTTATTTACAGTACAAAAATGATAATTAAATAAATACAATTATTTAATTATCATTTTTGTATTTTTATTTTATTTTTATCACAAAAGTGGACAGTTTTGGATATTCTAAATAAGTACTTCTAATAAAGTATCTGAGTGCATAACTTTTATAGGGATATTAACAAAACACAGCAAATTAACTGCAGTACTTTATTTAAAAATGTTTGTACATACTCTTGTAGGTTACTTCTTTAAAAATAATTGTTAGTTTCAATTATACATATATTTTTACAACAGAGGCTCAGGAACAATGGGGGATTTCAAGCGAGGAAACTCGACGCTGCTCTACAAGATGCCAGTGAGAAAGCCATCTCACACCTTGTCAAAGCTTCTGCGGAAATTGCCAAAAGTATGGAAATAGCTAAAGTGTACATGAGGGAAAGGCAAGAGTTGGATGCTCAGTCTCCTCGCTGGAGTTCTATTGGTGGTACGCCTACTGCAGAGAAGAGTGATAGAGTGCACCGAGTGCCGCCCATGATGATGGGGGGGCAGTCTATACAGCCAGTGGTGGCACTTAGCAGGACCATGCTGAATACTAGTAACCCTCGTAAGTTGTGAATATCTTGTCTGCACTAGTATACATAGATGCAATTCTTAAAATGCATAACTGTTTTAATTTACTACGGATCAAACTGGGCAAAATCGTTTAGCCATGTCAGTTTGTCTTATAAATGTATATGGCTGAACCTAAGCCTATGTAAAATTCTGCAAGAAGTGGTATGAAACAGTTTCATCCGGGAAAAAATAAAATATATAATGTTACAGGGTCCACAACAAGGAGTCCGAATCCAAATCGTAGCCTGACAGAGAGGGCTGTTCCCATGCACATGTTACAAGGTAAGAAAATGTTACACAGGTACTTACTTTACTTCTTACTTTTCTTTACATCTTAGGTTTTTGCTTTTACAAAAAATGGATTAGTTAATGTTGTTGCTATTTTTTCATATTTAGGTGAAAACATTTATGTACTTACTATGTATTTAGCAGGGTTTAAAATTCTTTTATTGAATCGACATGGATAATAATTTATTATCAAAGAAAAATAATAATCGAGATAATTTCGAACCCTGATACCTGTGTCCATTAATTATTATTGTTATTAAATCAAATACCAATAGGAATGCTTTTCTATGATTTTCAGATGTGTATATCCCATTAACAAGGATAGACATATCAGATCTACCAAACAACAACATGGATATGGACATGGACACCGATGTAGATGCGAACAATACTGAAGACAGTCCTGAGGAGTATGTGGAACCGTTCATACAACACAGGTTTGGAGGTAATTACAATCTGGATGTCTTCAAGCCACAAGTGAATTGGTTTCTTCTAGGCAAGTGTGCTCCATCGTAGAGCGCATCATCGCTTAACATCAGGCAAGATGGCGGTCAAATGCAAGCCTATTATGTATCTTTTTTTACTAAAATCGGCCCCGAGACTCCTTTGGGTGTTTATTTGCTATTTCTTATAGTTTCGGATTTGGCCATCCACACCCACTTGAAAAATTCACCCTGAATATTCTCTATTCGGCACCTTGCGCAGGTCAATATGTCATTATGTACCTCGGCTTATTCCATAAGAAATTCTCAGTATTAAAACGACAGTTTATGCGCGAAATTCTGACCTGGCATCCGGTTGGTCAACATAGCTTGCGCGTTCTGTTGATTGTAACATAATTATGTAATTACTTTCCTGACAGGCGATGACGACAGCTTGGACTCCGACGACCATATATCAGAGGCTGATGAATATGATGCGTAAGTTGACGTTTATCAATGACACCTTCATTATAAGGCCATTCTATGTTCACTAGTAGACTTGTACAGATTATGATTCCAAATCTGTAAGTTATAAGTTTTTTTGAAACACTGAACTAGTGGGACAATTAAAATAAGTCAATTTTTTTACTGGACTGCTGTGGACACAAAAACAAGGGTAATGTTTTTAAACTCATTAGGCCTTACCACAAAAAAGATAAACATCTGTTAAACACGAATGCTACCAAAAATAATACACACTTGTTTTAGACAAGTTAGTGCTAAAACATGTGCCTATTATTTTTGGTAGCATTCGTGTTGAAGGTGTGTTGAACAGATGTTTATTTTTTTGTGGTACAGCCGATTGAGTTCCAACTACGGATATATATGTAGCAAACAATGAATTTTCCCACTGTGTCTGCTGCTTGGCATTCGTTGAGTTAATATAGTAATCAATGAAATCAGAGAAATTGTAATAACTTTTTCAAAAATAGAATTGTATTGTAGTAGAGTAGAGACTCTTGCCTGTTCTTCTCCATAGAAAGCTACTCTTTAGAACAGGCAACTAACTAAGCAAATAAATTCTTTGACTTTTAATATCAGTCCATAAACTCAATCATAAAGGACGTTGGTAGTTTTGGGCTTGATATGGTACAGTAATAAAAATTTAACCATAAATAAAAATATATTTTAATTGTTCTTTGCCTAATTTATCTTAGAGATTAAGAATTGGAATCAAAAATCGAAATAAGAAATAAAATGAATATGCCGTTGACATTTTGAAAAAACCAATAAAACAAAAACGGGTGCATGCTGGCTGGCGCGTGCCTCCATAGAATATCATGCCGCCAGCAACTAAAACCTTTGAATTGAGAACTCATTCGTCGGGCTGTACTTCATTGGATCACTCACACCAAACTTAACCTCACTGTCACAAATACGAAGATTTCTCTTTAATCCAATTACGTACAAAAACAAATAAAAAGTGAATTTAAATACTCTTGAAATACTCGATCACACCAAACTAATTTCATATTTGTACCGACATACACAATCTGAGGCCCAGCCTTCTATGGGCGTCCGCCGTGTCCTTTAATAATGTATTTTATGTGTTTTTTCATCTCAGTTTATTAATAACTTTACAGAAGTAAACTTGAACCAGTCAGCGAAGAAGAAACTTCAGTCAGAGAGATTGAGCCACTGAGGTAACTTGTTTCAACGTTTTTTGGTTAAGTAAGCGTAAGTAGTAGAGTAAGTTTTACACGAATATGAACATTATAAGTACAGGAATAAGGTTCATATTCGTATAACTAAATGTAAATAAGCGCTTCATATGCATATGAAATTATGGACCTTATACCTATTAATAATTTTCATAGTCGAATGAAATGCTTACTTATGCCACGGGGTCTCATCAGGAACAAAGGAACATTTTTGAAATAACTCATATTATATAGCATTATATGTATCGAATTGTTATTGAAGTTTGTGTCAAATTGAGAACATGAAAAAATACATCATGAAAAAGATTTGTTCAAATTTTGAAAAATCCTTTAAGCACGAAAAAATGTATAGCCCGCGCTAAATCGGTCACATTTCTTTGTATGAGATGAGGCATCTGTACGTATAGTATTATATTATCTGTGCTTATGCCAAACAATTGATCGTCGTCATAGTTCTAAGTAGTATTTATTTATTATAGATTAAGGCTGCATATAGATCCTAGGGAAGTATACTGGTCGCAGAGAGATGCGGCCCGATCTAAACAAGCGGATCCTTCCAGGGACCATCAACCAACTCCCCCAGGGGAAGGCAGCCCCATAGAAAACCCCCTGGAAGGTCCCAGCTGGTTGCTAGATGATACACCATCTACTTCTAATACTCCTACGAATTCTAAGGTATGTAGTCTAAAATAATATTGTAAGGCTGAAGAGTTTGTTTGAGCGCGATCTCTGGAAGTACCTACCAGTCGGATTCGAAAAAATCTTTTTGTATATGATAGCCAGGTTCATGAGGAATAGTATAGGCTATTTAACATCATGCTACGGGCCTTAGGAGCCGAGCAACGGGGGTGAAACTGCTGGGAACAGCTAGTATAATATAATCAGGGTTCGCTGATATATATCAATGGATATAGGTATATCTTGATATGTATCAATTGATTTTTACATTGATATATATCAATTGATATTTATCATATCAATTTGTATGTTGATGGCTATAAGAGAAGAGGTAAACCGAAGAAAAGATAGGTGGTCTGTGTGAAACATGACATGAATGTGAAAAAAGTGAATCCGGAAATGACGTCTGATAGAGATGAATGGAAGGAAAAGACATACTTACCTATAATAATTAAATCATAAAACACGAAATTGCTTTTCGTTAATTTTTCTAAAATAAACAAGTCTATTAATAATCTTTACGTTTTATTTAACAATATAAACACGGTAATACCACTTATGAAATGACATTTGTGACATTTAAATGCCCATGATATATATCCGATATATATCCGATATTTGATACAAAGATCGGATTTTTAACAAACCCTGAATATAATACCATTTGGTCCAATTTCCAACAGTTTTGTTGCAATAGTTTTCCTAAAACAGTTTGATAACGACCAAAAAACAGTTGGTAACACCCATAAAATTTGAAAATAACTCAAAAGTCCTATAATTTTTGTTTCATCATTTTAGTGATTTTCCTAGATAATTTTGAAATATCTTCCTTATGTAATTTATCCACCTTACTTATAAACAATGATTAAAATAAACAGCTCATATGTCAATTGTTATCTCTATTCATTGTCATAAAAATGACAGGGATAGATGTTTATTGAATCAGTGATTAAAATTAAGAGGCGTTTCCCTATCTTAGTATAACGGTGTCGTCTACACCGTCGCTAAGGCCCGTATTACAGAACCTAATTCAAACATATACTTAAGTTTCAACCAGTCACATGGCTTGGAAACTAGTTTTAAGTAATGCTTGAGTCTTGAGTTAGGCCGGGGCCGCACTGGTACGGTGACAGCGACGCGTCGGCGATTTCGTGAACAAATACCGACACGTACCGACATATTTTATTACGTTTAATTTTATTATGAGTTTGTTTTCACGAAATCGCCGCCGCCGTCGCGTCGCTGTCGGGCAGTGGCAAAGGGTCCCTACAATACGATTCCTACCGGCTTCCCTTTGGAAAATAGCACAGGCAGTATTGCCTTCTTTTATTAATTAGCTTGCGTGCTTAGCGTGGCCAGGTAAGCATTTGTAGCTCGGCTTACCTCTTACAAAAACTGACCCTTCGCCACTGCTGTCGCCATACCAGTGCGGCCCCGGCCTTAGGTTCCGTAATGCGACTCTTAATCAACAGCCTGTATTTAGGAACCAGCATCGAATGGTAAAAATCTGGAGCCGGACTCCACAACGGAAGTGGACAAAACTCCTAACACATCATGGAGGAAGACTGAAGAAAACACAGAGGTAAGTACTATATTTTTTTTGTATTTTCTTTTTACATCATCCGCCTAGCCTTTTCCCAAACTAGATTGGGGTCGGCTTCCAGTCTAACTGGTTGCGGCTGAATATCAATATTTTACGTGGACTGTCATCTGACCTCCACAACCCAATTATTGAGGAATACCTACCGGTATTCGAAAGTTAGACCAGTTGTCGGACTTTCGGGCCCCTGACTACCCGTAACGATCGACAAAGCTATTCGTAAGGTACCGACTGTTTAACGTGCTCTCCGAGGCACGGAGGGGTCTCGATGTGTAATCGGTCAGCCATCTAAGAACTGACCGCGGCAAGCGCAGCTTAACTTCGCAGATCGGTCAATCAGTGCGGCTGTTATTTAGCCACGAGCCCCTCGAATTTTCTTTTTACATATTACTGCCATATTCGCGCTAAACGTGGTTCCAGTTTAGAATGTCCATTATTCAGGAAGGAACAATTTGTTGAACATCCCAAAACGTTCCAAGTTTGAAATGACTATTCACAGAATAGCAGGGCATTACCAAAACGTCATTCAGTCAGTCAGTCCATAGGAATGCATTACGGAAGAGCGACAGTACTAATTTATTGCGAATATCGCAGGTGCGACAATACTGGGCCCCAATTCTGCTATTGTGTCATTATGACACCATTCATACACAATTATGAATGGTGTCATAATGACACCATAACAGACAAAACCTAAGCGGTCATTGGCTTAGAGTAAGACTATCTCTTTCGTTATTGGTCAAAACGATGTCATTGAGAGACCACTCTGACACGATTACGACAATTGCATTAGCAGACTTGGGCCCCTGTAGTGCGAACTACCAATATTTTTATAGTCATTCGTATCCTGAGTCTAATGCATGTTTACGTATCATCTGTCAGCCCTTTTCCCAACTATTTTGGTTGTGACTTGTATCCGTATCGTCCGGTTTTCCGTTTATTTTTTGAACACACCGGCAGGGACTGCGGTTTCGAACTACAGCGGTGTCGATCTTGTTTCGCACTAGCCTGATTCGCACTTATTGTAAGCGGTATTGAGCCACAGTTCTTTGAACTAGTGTGCATTTGATCTTCCTTGAGTTTGGTCGCACTTGGTGGAGTCGCACTTCCACAATGCTCTGTGTTCATAGATCGTCTTAATTCTCAAATCATCTCGTATACCTTTCCTCTATGTAATTTTTCCTTGCCTGCCCCCGTTGAACAAAATCCTGACTACGCCCTTGGTTACACAGTAAAGTATACTAGCAGCATCAGTTATGATCACAAACGTCACCTGCGCATTAGCTGGTGATGAAGAAGACGGGGAGCGCCGAGGCTGCACGCGATTGGTTCGTCAGTCGATGCTCGTCGTCTATTGGACTATTCTTTATTATGTACTAGCTTCGCGCCGCGGCTTCGCCCGCGTTTTCCGGGATAAAAGGTAGCCTATGTGTTAATCCAGACTATAATCTGTGTGCCAACTTTCATCCAAATCAGTCCAGCCGTTTGAGCGTGAAGAAGTAACAAACATACACACACACACACACACACGCACAAACTTTCGCATTTATAATATTAGTAGGATTGTCAACTGTCTATTGTCAATTGGGCTAAAAATGTATATGCGCGATCTGTGATCAAGATCCCTGCCGATATTTATACCAAGATCAGCTTGTAAGCATATCTTGTGTGTACAGTTGGAGAGCAGCCCGGCGCCGGCGCGTGCGTTCTCTCCGACGGTGCGGCGGCGCAAGCGCACGTCGTCGCCGCCGCCACTCGCCACGCCGCGACAACACCACTACTCGCCGCGCCCCGCCTCCGCGCGCCGGAACAGGTACGTTACATACCACTACGACCGTGACTTACCGTGTTTTTGTACGGTTTAGGGCGGGGGGGTAGGTGATCCCTAGGACCTATTACCTATATAGTCGGCCTATGAAGTTCCTACTGATGGTATCCAAGTCTCCTCTCTGTGGAAGATGTGAGGGAGTGTCTAAAATTCACCACATTATTCCAGTGCGGTTTGGTAGACATCACGTCATTCAGTCTTTCTTTTTTTTATATTCAGATTTACCTATATTCTGGCCAAGCGCAGGGCCCCCGCGCTTGGCCAGAATATGTATATGTACGCACGGCTACAGATCAAGGTATACATTTCCAGTATAAGCTGATCTCGCATTGTATAGGATTTCCTTACAGTGAGAGGTCAGTGTAAACTGGGAATGTATAGCTTGATGTGTAGCCGTGTGTACGAACATGTATAATATGTATAGCAGTGATAGCCTAGTGGTTTAACCATGTGCCTCCCACGGCGAATGGTTCGAGTTCGATCCCGAGGCACGCACCGCTGACTTTTAGAAGTCATATGCGTATTATAAATTAATCATCACTTGTTTAACGGTGAAGGAAAACATCGTGAAGAAACCGGCATGTCCTAGAACCAAAAATTCGAAAACATGTGACGTCCAGCAACCCGCACTGGGCCCGCGTGGTGGACTACGGCCCACTCCCTCTCACAGAGGAGGCCTGTGTCCCAGTAGTGGGAACATTATAGGCTGATTATGCTTATGATTATGCGGGGCCCCCAGAGGAGAGCCCGTAGCATTTGCTACTCCTGCTATATGGTTAATCCGGTACTGTGCGCCAGTTCTGCCGTGACTTATAATAATGTTTGACAGTACGAGCGGGCGGGTCCTGAAGGTGCTGGTGGCTAAGATGCAGCTGGACGGCGCGGAGGGCGAGTCGCCGCCCAAGCGCGCCCGCTCGCCCGCGCGCCGCCTCGCCTCCTTCGACGCGCCCAGCCCCAACGGGGCCACGGACTCCAGGGTTATTGTGTCGTAAGTTTCATTTCAATTTTATGTACCACCCTGTATAATTTAAACTAAAATTATACAGGGTGGCAGGTTAGACAGTGGAAATATTTTAAGGGGTCATTGTACTCATCATTATGAACAACTTTTACTGTGGGACTAACCCTGAAATCGCGAAAAAAAAAACAGCTGTTCCATACATTTATGTTCACATTATTCAACAAAATGTATGGAACAGCTGATTTTTTTTTCGCGATATCGGGGTTTGTCCCATAGTAAAAGTTGTTCATAATGATGATTACAATGACCCCTTAAAATATTTCCACTGTCTTACCTGACACCCTGTATACCGTAGAGGTTACTTTGACCCTAGGGCATAACTTTGGACCAATGTTTGATCTGCCCGCCGTGTCGCGACCACACAACCAATCGTCGCAGTTACTTCGGTAACTAATAGAACTAATAGATGGCGAAGGAACTGCGACAATTGGTTGTGTGATCGCAACACGGCGGGCAGTTCAAACATTTTTTCGATTTGGTCCAAAGTTATGCCCTACGGTCAAAGTAACCCGCCTCTATGGTATTAGTTTATATTTATTATAGATATATTGATTTATTTTATATAGTTATGTATTTGTATTATTATGTCTAAGTAAAATTATGTAGGTACACCAAGACTGCCCTCTATCTCTCTCCTATCTTTCAGTCCATCCAAAGGTTATCTGGAAGAGATCGCCTTGTGCGATAAGACCGCCTATTGTACATTTGAAATTGTTAGATCTTGTTCTGTATAAGATACTTGTGGTGTACAATAAAAAGTATACAGGGTAAAATTAAAACCAGTGTGGATATCTTAGGAGGTGAAAGTACTCATGAATATGATCAACTTTTATTATGGGACCGACACTGATATATGAAAAAAAAACAGCTGTTCCATACATTTTGATCGTGTTGTAGTGCATTTTTGTAGGGAACAGCTGATTTTTTTTTTTTCATATTTCAGTGTCGGTCCCATTATAAAAGTTGATCATATTCATGAGTACTTTCACCTCCTAAAATATCCGCACTGGTTTTAATTTTACCCTGTATAAATAAATAAGTATAAATAAACTACTAGTGATTCTCCCTGAAGTGACCTCGCGATGTACCCCTCCTACAACCCCCTATATCCCGGCAATCCCTTAACTGATTCGGCTCTTGTTCGACACACACTCGCGATCACTACACATTAACAAAACTAGTTTAAACGGATTAAATCGGGTATATAATACTCTGTATAATAATAATCCTGCGACCACGCACGCTGTGTTCGAAACGTCAGGAAAAAACAAAGAATCAGTATTATTCGCGATTTAATCCGTTGAAACTTGTTTTGTTATACTCTGTTCATGTGTTTAAAATTAAGACCCTGTTTGGGACTGACAGAATTTGCTAGGTTCCTCAAGTAACGTAACGTAAGTAAGCTATTACAAGCCCCTCCCCCCCCCCCCCCTTCGGATTCACGGCCAAAGCACCCTTGTTTTAGCCAACTTAGAAATTTTGAAATTGTCATAATTATGAACATTAGCACTCTTACCACAAAAAAGATAAACACGTGTTGAACGCGAATGCTACCAAAAACAATACACACTTGTTTTAGACAAGTTAGTGCTAAAACAAGTGCGTATTATTTTTGGTAGCATTCGTGTTGAACACGTGTTTATCTTTTTTGTGGTACGGCCCCAAGTATTTGACATCATAAAAATCCCCCTTCTTTACGAATTCCTGTATCCAAACCAATACGCCGTTCAGAGTATTAGGGTCTTGGACTCTTGGTCCTCACTATCTGACGTCACTGCTCATCACTTGCTCCTTAAACCAGCATCTTAACGAACATCTTTCTCATTGACGGTATACCAGCACTCGCTTCAACACAGAGGTAACAGAACACGGTACAAGTCACCAAGAACAGAGTGAGACGCAACATACGAGCAGAAGCCGTCTCAGCCGAGAACACGACGTTGCACGAACAGTGGCGAGCGAACGGAGGAATTATCAAGATGGTCGCGACAGGTTCGCATATTGTCAGATCTATTATTACGACTTATTTTGGATATCAGTGGTAATAGAACTCTTGGTAAGAGTTGATTCAAAGACGTACTATCTCATACCTATTTCTTACCTTATAGTCGACTCGTTCAAGGAGGGGCTCGTGGCTAAATGACAGCCGCGCTGATCGATCGATCTGCGAGGTTAAGCTGCGCTTGCCGCGGTCAATCCTTGGATGGGTTCTTTACACATCAACTCCCCTCCGTGCCTCGGAGAGCACGTTAAACAGTCGGACCCGGTTGTCATAGGAATATCTATGACAGTCGTTACGGGTGGTCAGGAACCCATAAGTCTGACAACTGGTCTAACTTTCGAATACCGGTATTCCCCAATAATTGGGTTGTGGAGGTCAGATGGCAGTCGCTCCACGTAAAATATTGATATTCAGCCGCAACCAGTTAGACTGGAAGCCCCCATCTAGTTTGGGAAAAGGCTAGGCGGATGGTGATAGTCGACTCGTTCGCCTTTGGCTGCGAACTGTAATCGCGAAACAACTAGGTGCCTACACTTGGCCTTTCGATCTATTGTTAGAACAAATAGACCAACCACGTCACAAAAAGGGAAGAAAACAAATCAAGTTATGAATAAAAATACTAAATTTATAAACCTGACTGCGGTTTGTACTGCGTCTTGTTAAAACTACAAGAAATTATAAAAAAACAAGATGACACTGCAGTCGGGACCAACTTTTTTATTATTATACAGGGTGGCAGGTTAGACAGTGGAAATATTTTAAGGGGTCATTGTACTCATCATTATGAACAACTTTTACTATGGGACCAACCCTGAAATCGCGAAAAAAAAAAACCAGCTGTTCCATACATTTATGTTCACATAACTCAACAAAATGTATGGAACAGCTGATTTTTTTTCGGGATTTCAGTGGTCCCATAGTAAAAGTTGTTCATAATGATGAGTGCAATGACCCCTTAAAATATTTCCACTGTCTAACCTGCCACCCTGTATTTAATTTTCCCGGAACGAGTGGGTCGCGATCCCGACTGCAATGTCGTCTTGAGCATTTAACAAGCAAAATTAACATAACCAACCGGTTTACCAAACCTAATCTTTGAATTCCAGTCACCATCGTGCCAGGCTGACGAGCCAGGACGCCCGGGACAGCGGTCACAGCGGTCGCCAGCGCAGCCGCCTGGACAGCCGCGACAGCCGCGACAGTGACAGCGGCAGCGGCGGCGCCGGCGACTCCGTCGGCGAGGGGCGCACGCGCAGGCCTAGGAAGGCCATCACGTATAAGGAGAAGCCTTTGAACAGGTAAACACAGTATACACGACGTTTGTAGAAATACCATATCCAAACAATATCTTTGCTATCGGTTCCACCCTCAGATCATAGAAACAAGGGAGATGTGCCAAGGCGCTATCAAGCTTTATGCCAGAACCTGAGCAAATTGCTCATATTAAAAACGTACGCGCTGGCGACGAACCGAACACGATCGATGGTATAAATACAGTGTTTTAGTTTAGTGCCTGTGTTGAGTGACGATTAACAGTGTTAGATTAAGGGTGTGCGGAATATTTAATGCGTGGGAGATCTTTTTATTCACAAGGAGCGCTTAATTATGCGCGTAATTGTGTCGAAAAATGTACTAAAAGTGGCATCAGTTGTTCCCGTACTAATTTACTATGATGGCATATCTCCTTGTTTCTATGATCTGAGGTTCCACCCGTTGCTCGGCTCCTAAGGGTCGTAGCGTGATTTTAAAATTTTTGTATCCTTCGTACGTTTTGTGTACATCACAATCACTACATAGTATAAAACAAAGTCGCTTCCCGCTGTCTGTCTGTCCCTCAGATCATAGAAACAAGGAGATATGCCATCATAGCAAATTAGTACGGGAACAACTGATGCCACTTTTAGTACATTTTTCGACACAATTACGCGCATAATTAAGCGCTCCTTGTGAATAAAAAGATCTCCCACGCATTGAACATTCCGCACACCCTCAATCTAACACTGTTAATCATCACTCAACAATAGCACTAAACTAAAACACTGTATTTATACCATCGATCGTGTTCGGTTCGTCGCCAGCGCGTACGTTTTTAATATGAGCAATTTGCTCAAGATCAGGCATCAAGCTCGATAGCGCCTTGGCACATCTCCTTGTTTCTATGATCTGAGGTCTGTCCCTATGTACGCTTAGATCTTTAAAACTACGCAACGGATTTTGATGCGGTATTTTTAATAGACAGAGTGATTCAAGGGGAAGGTTTATAGCACCCGTGCGAAGCCGGGCCGGGTCGCTAGTAAATCCTTACTAATATTATAAATGTGAAAGTAACTCTGTCTGTCTGTCTGTTACGCAATCACGCTTAAACTACTGAACCGATTCAAATGAAATTTGGTACAGAGATAGTCTAGAGCCTGAGAAAGGACATAGGCTACTTTTTAATGCGAAAAAAGGGCTGTAAAGGGTTGAAATAGAGGATGAAAGTTTGTATGGAAATTACGTCATTTTTAAAGCTAGAAGCTTGAAACTTATTTTTGAGGTTTGGGATGTAGGGTAGGTGTACTAAACTTTACCCGTGCGAAGCCGGGGCGGGTCGCTAGTAAATAATAAACGCCTCAAATTCTTTTAATTTTGTTTCAGGAAACTAAGGAGGTGATCGTCGCTGGTTTAACGTACTTAGCAATTGTTGATCGTAGCTTTAATAAAAATAATTATAATTTATAATACCCGTTTATTAACACTGGAGTTACAACAATTAAGTTTTGTAGCGTGAAGATTATGGCGACTTGTAAAAAGTATTATTTGGAATTTCCGCAAAATTATCGAGGTACAATTTCCAATTTGAAAGTATAACTAGCGGCAGCAGTTATGAGCACAAACGTCACCTGCGCATTGGCTGATTTTTCGGTCTATTTGGTGCAATGAAAAAGACGGGGGGGCGCCAAGGCTGCACGCGATTGGTCAGTGGATGCTCGTCGTTTAATTGGATTATTCTTTATTACGTATTGTCAACTGCCGAAAATGCGCGATCTGTGCTCATAATTCACGCCGACATCTGTAACATTTTCGTTATATTTAATTGCAATATGAATCTTTTGTGCAGTTACCACTTTAGAATAATATACATAATTTTTCGTGAATAATCACGTTTCTGAAAGCCTGTTCAATTTAATCTGTCATCAAACCTCATGTCAAGTGATGCGATTGGTGAAAGTTAGTTCAGTAAACCAATAACAACAGCTGACAGAGGTTTGACATTGGATGATCCAGCGAAACACATGCCTGTAGCTTGCACAAAAGCATGCCAGATACTTACCAGTATCTGGCATGCTTTCGTGCATTCTTCATCGCCCATACATTTACACTGTGATTTGTGCAATCCATTCACTTCACTTCTTGGTTATGGCATTTGTGGAGTTTGCCATACCACAATTCTGCCAATGTCACGTACTCAGAAGACCAACAAATCAAGGAGAGTTGACCCGTAGAGAGAATTTGATCGGTATTATATTCTGGGAGGATCAACCCATGCAATCCATTCAAAATTCGACACCTTTGGGTTCAAAGGGCGTAAAGACCATTTTGGCAAAAATGAAATTTGGGCCTAAAGGTATCGATTATATGGCTCAAATCTCATTTTGGTCAAAATGGCCTTTACGCGCTTTGAACCCAAAGGTATCGATATATAGAAACATCTACACCAAGCAGCACGAACGTCAACGTGAAAGTCATCTTTTTGTATTAGTCTTTTCGATTTTGACGTGACGTCCCGTTCCGTATGATTAGACGTCATTAGTATTGTTGTCTTTTACTTACTGATAGAGCGAGAAAGAGACATAACGTTTTAAATCTGTCGTATAGTTAGCAAAAGTTTATAAACTTGTTTTGGTATTTAAACTAAAATATTATTTATGTCAATCTGTATTCTCAATTAAAACTAATATTAGGCTTGATTTTATTTAATTATTTAAAGCCTTGGATAAAGTAGTTTTAGCAAGTCTGAAACGAATAATTTATTTTTTTGAAACTTTTGATGTTGGCTGCACTTGTGTAACTACTGCGTTATTAACGGCATAATTATAGTCTGAGACTAGCTGTACCCCGCGGTTTCACCCCCGTTGCTCGGCTCCTAAGGGTCGTAGCGTGATTTTAAATAGCCTATACTACTCCTCATGAATCTGGCTATCATAATACAAAAAGAATTTTTCGAATCCGACTGGTAGTTCCATAGATTAGCGCGTTTAAAGAAACTCTTCAGCTCTATGATATTAGTATACAGGGTGGCAGGTTAGACAGTGGAATTATTTTAAGGGGTCATTGTACTCATCATTATGAACAACTTTTACTATGGGACCAACCCCGAAATCGCGAAAAAAAAATCAGCTTTTCCATACATTTTGTTGAGTTATGTGAACATAAATGTATGGAACAGCTGATTTTTTTTCGCGATTTAAAGGTTGGTCCCTTAGTAAAAGTTGTTTATAATGATGAGTACAATGACCCCTTAAAATATTTCCACTGTCTAACCTGCCACCCTGTAGATGCCGTCTAAACTTGTGTGAAAGTTTGCCAGCTTTAAAAGCTTTTTATCCGTTTCTTGGTTGTATCTACAAGTAAAAGTTAGAATTACTTTTGGTTTAGTTGATAACGCACTATACAGAGAGATCAGTATTAGTTTGATATACTCGTTTATTACAACATGAAGACTTGTTTTTAGGATGCCATAATAAATAGCATTTTATTATAAGAAATAGCAATTTCATTATCAATAATATCTAATTCTATTTACCGGGTAAAAATGTTGCCTTGCGGAAATGGGCGGAGCTTGTTCCGAATTGCCGTACCGTAACTCGGGACCTGATGTTAGGTGCATTTAAATTCAAGCTTTAAGCTTTGTAGCAAAGGCGCCCTGCCCTTAGCTACTCTATGGATCCTAATCCATAGAGTAGCTAAGGGCAGCGCGCCTACTACCTATAGTAACACTGTGCAAATTATATAAAATCTATAACGCTTTTATTGCAGAACAGGGAAAGCGAACCGAGACGAAATGCTAGCGAATACAAAATCTGTAGTGTCTGAGTCACATACTGGACGCTGAAATCATTAAAAACATGCTACACACAATCAATTCGCTAAAGATTCGCTTCGCTTTCGCTGCACTGTTTTGAAAATAATTATTGTCCATGACATTTTAAATTAATATTCGATCATACCGCGTCTACGTTATATGCTAAATAATTGTTATAAGTAATTATAATTAAATTGTCAGTATTTATGTATCATTTACATACATTTACGCCGTAAAATAAAATCAGAGCATAGGTACGCAAATAAAGTAGACTTTAAATAATTTCTCGGTACAGATGGCGCCCACCTGCAGCGAGAAATTCTGTATAATAATAATGTATTATGTTGCATGTATGAGCTTGCGTCATTATCCCGCACAAATGTAACGTACATTTCGCCGAGTTTTCTGAACATTCGTATTCGGTAAACCAGGTGACTGTCTATGGTTAAACCCATAATCGACTCATCTCTAATATAGGTACGCACGGCTACAGATCAAGCTATACATTTCCAGTATAAGCTGATCTCGCATTGTATAGGATTTCCTTACAGTGAGAGGTCAGTGTAAACTGGAATGTATAGCTTGATGTGTAGCCGTGTGTACCCGGCAAACAACTTGAGCAAAGTCAAAGTCTGCACACATACGTTTTGAACGGCCCCAGCAATATAACAGCCTGTCAATTCTGAGGCCCTAGACAAGTTGCTTTTCTGTTAGCGTTCACGCCAACGCTACGGACAAAATGTATGGAATTGACATTTGTGAGTCACGTGACTTTTCCGCAGCTAATGTCATTGCCATACATTTTGGACATAGCGTTTGGCGTGAACTCAGATCATAGAAACAAGGAGATATGCCATCATAGCAAATTAGTACGGGAACAACTGATGCCACTTTTAGTACATTTTTCGACACAATTACGCGTATAATTAAGCGCTCCTTGTGAATAAAAAGATCTCCCACGCATTGAACATTCCGCACACCCTCAATCTAACACTGTTAATCGTCACTCAACACTAGCACTAAACTAAAACACTGTATTTATATCATCGATCGTGTTCGGTTCGTCGCCAGCGCGTACAGTGGGCCAAGAAAGTGCTGTTGGATCACAGAAGAAGTGGTCGCTGGCCTGCACTCTCCAATAACGATAGAGAATTCATGAGACGGGAATATGAAATCAATGGTTTTAAACCTACAAAACATTTTGCGGAGATGTTTGATGTGAGTGCCCAAATCATAAGGAATCATCTACATTATATGGGGTTGCACCACAAGCATTACGCCAAGAAAATATATTTGACGGATGCGCACAGACTTGCTCGTCTGAACTTCGCCAGAGAGCACTTAGAGTTTGATTGGTCTAATACAGTGTTTTGTGATGAAGAAACGTTTAAATCCAGTCAGCATGGACGTCTTCACCTTTGGCGATATAATTCAACACGGTATAGAGATGATCATGTAATCCCAAATAGAGAATCATGTCGAATTTCCGTAAATATTTGGGGCTGGATGAGTGCGGATGGCGTAGGAGAATTATGGTGCTCTCTACCTCCTCGAGCGACGCCGACGGCTGTAAATTAAATCGACGTGCTTCAGAATGCAATGTCAACCGACAGTCCGTAATGTTTACCCAGGGAACAAAGTGGCGATGGTCGCATCAAAATGAAAGAACCAAACAAGCTCTTATTAGTCACTGTAATTCTATTTGGGAGGAAATGCGGGAACCGATATTTGCTCACGGCTTGTTGCTTCAATGAGGTCTCGTCTTTTAGAGGTTATAGAGGCCAATGGCGGTTACACACGCTTCTAACAGACTATGACTACGTTTATGTTTTTTATATTATTTTAACAGTGATTGTGGAAATTTAATAAAAGGATAAATATATTTTTAGCTTTTCTTTCTGACAATATAATAAAAACTTATCCTGAAATAAACTGTTTTATTATTTATACAGAAATTGTAGGTATATTTGTGGACTCGCCATGTGCCTTTTGTTGTTGTTTACAATTCTGAATTTGTAGATACAATTTTTTCATCGAAATCTACAGGCCCCCTGCCGTTGATTTTACGACGTCATTGGTTCCATCAAGTTCAAACTAAGAACAGCTGTCACGTCACAAACAGTAATCATTGTTATCAATAATCAGATAAAGACGGCAATAGAAGTTGTCAGATCGATCTGCAAGCGAAACTAATCTTTATCACCTATAAATCTGCAAGCGATATTCAACCTTAGGGTGGTACAGGACTTTCTTGGGCGACTGTACATTTTTAATATGAGCAATTAGCTCAAGATCAGGCATCAAGCTCGATAGCGCTTTGGCACATCTCCTTGTTTCTATGATCTGAGGGCGTGAACGCTAACAGAAAAGCAACTTGTCTGGGGCCTCTGTACCGACTCGCCGCGTGATATCACTGCGAGTACTACCAATCTGTTTGCGACCGTTCGAGGGAGAATGTCACGGCGAAATTCTCCCTCGAACGTTCGCAAACAAATCTGGGGGTCTACTCTCTAAGCACGAAATCCGTAGTTTCGACCTTAGTTACGGGCGTTTCTTACTCCGTATCACCTACGGACTTAAGATTAGTTCGGGGCCCGAACTAAGAATGAATGATAGCACGATTTGACAGTTGTCCGGTTGTCCCTACTCCCGATGTGTTTTTATCCGTCCGAAAAATTGAATTTGACACTTGTTTTGACGGAATCTTATGTCTATTGTACTTTCGGACGGGCCCGTATCTTCGTTGACGGACTTACAGAGTAGACCCCCTGTACCGACAAGGGGCGTGTCGGTACAGAATAGGCAAGCTGGTCGTACACCGTGTTTTTTTTCTTTAAAATAACAATGAACCTAAGGCGATTCGCACACTGGCCCGCATCACGCAGCGTAGCGCGGGGGTGCGTGATGTTCCGTTGTTTGCAAGTACCTGTATTTGTATAGAAATCACGCATGGTGCAACACACTGAAAACGCATTCACGCGCGGGATTTTTGTTCCGTCGCCACGCACCCCGCAGCGTAGCGCGGGACGGTGTGTAATTCGCCTAAGAATAACTTCCAAATGAAGTATAAAACCAATATTACCGCTCAATATAACAAACAAATGTTATGATTCAGATTGCCTTTAATATTATGTAATCCCATAGCAGGCGCGGTCCCAGCCGACGATTTTGGGGGGGTCATACCGTAGCTGAAGACTAGGGGGGTCATACCGATTAATGCCGACGTGATATACCGTGTTTGTGGCATCTTTGTACGATTTTGGGGGGGTCATGACTCCCGTGACCCCCCCCCCCCCCTCCTGGGACCGCGCCTGTCCCATAGCCTTTATCAACAGTTATTGATAGCCAACAAAGATTTATCGATACCTTTGGGTTCAAAGGGCGTAAAGACCATTTTGACCAAAATGATTGAGCCATATAATCGATACCATTAAGCCCAAATTTCATTTTTGCCAAAATGGTCTTTACGCCCTTTGAACCCAAAGGTGTCGTTGTTTCCAAATGTTATACTAAGGGCCTTTATCACATTGGTGATTTGCGAGTGTGATTCCAGTGAAGCGATTAGTGAAAGTGGTTGCAGTGAGTTCTCCATGGGTGCGCAGCGACATCGCCACGCGGACGCCATGTTACGCCGGCAACAACAAGCGACATTTATTTGTTCACGAAATCGTCGTCGTCGCTTTCGCCGTACCAGTGCGACCGCGGCCTAACAACTAACAATAATATGGCGACGGCGGCGGCGTCGTCACATGAGCCGTAAACCAATCGCCTCACTCGAAACACATTCACGAATCGCTAGTATGATATCCCTCTCATGACAATATCCTCGCTGCTGATCTGATTAACGACTGATAAACATAAGTTTAATGATTGTAATATTTCAATAAATTATCAAATATGTTAATGTTTATTTATCGTTTTGTCCTATCCCATAATTTATGGCACTGAGAAGTGGTGGCCTAGTGGTAACGGCACCTGCAAACCAGTGTTAGGTTGCAGAAATTTGTTTCATCACCACTGCTCTCAAAACGGTGAAGGAAATCATCGTGAGGAAACCGGCATGTACCAGAACCATTGACTTAAATGTCCCTAGACAAGCAGTTCCGAACAAAAATCATGTCCCACACACGCGGGTATTTGTCTGTTGCTCACCGCATCAAACGTCAGTGAATGTAAGGCTTGTGTTGTGCCCGCACACCACTTGAGTATGACATGTATAATGTTCGGAACTGCTTGTCTAGGGACATATAGGTCAATGACCAGAACAAAAATTCGAAGACATCTGGGCTCGCGTGCTGGGTTGTGGCCCACTCCATCACACAGAGGGGCCTGAATCCCAGTGGGAACATTATAGGCTGGATTAGGCAGCGTAGCGAGAGATGTGTTGGTTAAGAACCAATAGAATCGCTTCATTTACCAAACATCCCTCGCTACGTATCCTCGTACATCACTGGTGGAAACGCAGCCTTATGCTTGCAGTCTTGCAGCAAGGTTCCTTCCTCCATCTATACAAACGCGTAAACGTGGAAAAGGTTTTCTCAGGAACATGTAATTTCTTGTTTGCATTTAAAAAACAATGTAAAATACATTCTTAAATTTTATTTAAATATACATATTTAATTTTAAAATAAACGACGTTTGCTATCAACAAGTCTGTACTAGATGTACGCAAATCTAAAGATATACAAGTACAATAATCCCATTATGAATGTATAGTTTGATAATAAACGTAATGTAGGCGTCAAGAAATTTTCTTATTGGGGTTGTTGCCAGATAAATATAACATTAATTTCATAAACTGGTAACCCTATCATAACGTCATTAAAATATATTCAACAATCAATTCTCTAGACAGGCACTACACCACACAAGGGCGGACCCAGGAGGGTCATAACCCCCCCTCCCCTGTCCATACCTAGGCCTACACTTTTTATTTTAAGAAAAATAATAATCAAAAAATAAAACTAAAATAAAATGAAATTAAAGGTTTAATCGCTACACCTAAGTTACTTAACTTATTAAAATAAGGAATAAGTTACAATTAGGTATACACTGCAAACAGAAGCACATAATTAAAACTAACATAATCACAAGTTTAGGATAACGGACAACGTACGTGTTCCACGCGCGCCTCCAAGAGATGTCAGCATCAGAGAGGGGGCCCATTAGGGCTCAAGCCTGCCGGGAAAGCGGGATTGCCCGAAAGGGGTACCGCTGACCCGGAACATAAAGGGCTAAGGAAGGAACACGGGTGGGTTTTAGTCAGTAAGAGTCTGACACTCCCTTCCGCTCCACCCAGAGCGGGAGGGGTCATTTGATGATTTCCCATCCTCAAAAAAAAAAAAAAAAAAAAAGGATTCTTGACAAACAATGATACAATGGTGCTGATTCTGTTGCACATCGCACACTAAACTAATTTTAACCTTTTGAGCGCCATGGTCACATATACGTGACAAGTGAAAACTGTCCCTGGACGCCAACGACACAAATACGTGACAGAAAAAGCGGGAAATTCATAGCTTGGCGTACAGGGTACGGCGATGCGTTTATGCCGTGGCGTTCAAAAGGTTAATCACACTATATCCCTTTCTTACAAATATGATTGAAAAAGAACAGAAAATATTTAGAACTGTCAAATTAGTCTACACCCTTGTCATTTACGGGAAAATAGTCGTGACCTTTTGCGATTACGACTAAATTGACATTAAAACTATTCAAGAGGACTAATTTGACAGGATTAAATATCTGCTATCCCTCTCTCGTTTTTTATTAGAAAGGGACATAATAAGACTAAATTAGTTTAGTTCGTAAACAACAGAATCGGCACCAATGTGTATGCGATCTTCGACTCAATTTCTTTGAGTTTCAGTTCAATTTCGAAAGTTTTCAATAGTAAAGTATTTCGAGACGTTTTAAATGTAGGAACTTATCTAGATTTTTATTTTATTAACAAAATTGAACTGAAACAATTTCCCTTATAATTACCAATATTTCATGTTTCTATTTAAAAATTTAAATGATTCGGTTCGTTTCTTCTCAAACTATCAACTATCCAGTCCTACCAGCAATCACACAATCCTAACCAACAAATAGTCTAGGTACTCTAGTTTCTAGATATACACATACAGGGGAAAGTAAATGTTATATGATACTGTAAAATAAGCAAGTTTACACAATTACAAATGTATGTGAAGTGAAATGATCGATTCATTAGAGTTAGGGCCCCAATGTTCGGATATTCTTATAAGAAAAATCCATTAGTCTTAAATAGTAAAAAATTGCTTTCTTTCACATAAGTATAGTTTTTCCATTATTTAGACACAATACATGTAATCTGTCTTATTGAACAGTATTTTTGTGTGTGTGTATGTGTTACTGGTCCTTCTTGTCGGGCGGCGCGGGCGCAGGAGTGGGCGTGGCCTGGCTGGGCTGGGGCTTCGCTTCGCTGGGCTGGGGCGTAGCCTCGCTCGGCTGGAGCGTGATTGTCGCTGTAGCCACGGGCTTCGCAGTCTCTGTCTGTGAATAGGTAAATTGTATTGCACGTATTCCGAAAAAATGTACAGTTCCTGATGGCGACGCGGACGAAGTCGCGGAAAAAATGCTAGTTGAATATAGACTTAGAGCATAATATAGCCATATAGGCCAGTGTACTTTGGCAGAGGGGTTCCCGGCTTTGCCAACTCTATTAGTTAAATGCGCTAAGAATATAGATATTGGGATTTCTTGTTATTTCAGTTCTTCACCCTCAGAGATAATTTTTCACATGAGAATACAGAGCACTTTCGATAGCTTGGCATCAATACTTTAATTTTGGTGAGCTTGTTGCTTGGATAATTTTTGCACAACACGGTTCTGACCTAGTTTTAAATTGATTCACCTAAAAAACTTTGTACGGTGACTTAGGTCTCAGCACACATATGGGATCGGAAAGGGATCGTAACCGTAACGCCTTTCGCCTCGCTGTCAACCAGGCGTCAACCTACCGTATGCACGTAACGAAAGCGTATCAGCAGCGCCTGTACGTCAACTCGGCTACGGCTAGGCGACACCGCGCTTACGCCTCGCCGCCCCCTGGCTGACCTGGTTGGCACCAGATCAGTTTGAATCCAAACGTTAAGTGTAGCGCACGGTTATGTCTTGGTTTACAATACGTGAGTTGGCTATCATAGCCATAGCACTTGATGAAGAGGAAAAAGAAAATAGCAAGAAAAAAAGAAAAAGATATTGGGTACACAGTATGAATAAAGCAAGGAGTACTGAAGGGGAATTTCGGACTATAAAAAAACATTTGATGGATGATGAAGAGAAATTTTATATTTATTTTCATATGCCGAAATATCTCTTTTATAACATATTGCAGTCTA
Source organism: Thalpophila matura (assembly GCA_948465475.1). Taxonomy (NCBI): domain Eukaryota; kingdom Metazoa; phylum Arthropoda; class Insecta; order Lepidoptera; family Noctuidae; genus Thalpophila; species Thalpophila matura. The sequence goes on from OX419178.1 coordinate 1,243,506, forward strand.
TAGATGAATGTATAAGGAAGAAGAATACAACATTCAGAGAAACAATATCGCCCGAAGAAAAACTAGCTGTAACGTTAAGGTGAGAAATTGCATTTGTTTTTGGAATTTTTAATCTGGTCTACATAAATATTTGTACTATAATTTTAATGTTTGTATTATCTCTATTGTTCTTTTTTTTAAGTGTACAAAAAAAATACTCGGTTCCGAAACTACAAGATAGATTAATTTTTATCCTCTGTCGATAACCCTCATTTGCGATCAGGTGTGCACAGGGGATGTACGTTTTATGTCTGGTGTATGTGTGTATATATTTTGTGTGATTGCGTAAGGTATTTTAGTAAATGCAACTTTTTTGTAGTTTAGGTAAAAAAAAAATACCCATAAATCACATATTTTTTTATTATACAAAACTATATTATTAAATCCAAAAATTATGGCAATTAAACAAAAATAGCGCCACAACAAAAATACAATCATTGTATAAATTAAAGATTGTTTGAAGTATCAAGATCGTCAGCATTTGACGCGCCATTTTCTTCTAAGTTTGAAATATTAAAATCATGAATGTTTGAAGCGCCAGATGTTGATTGTATCTCGTGGCTAATGTTATTTAGAGTGGTATAACCTCGAGGCATGTCATCTTCTCTTTGGGGAATGTAAGGGTTGCGATAACTATAATAGCTTTGTTTCTCTGCGATTTCTTTTAACTCCATTTCCGAAACTGCGTTATATATTTTACTTTTCATAACAGCTTGGTTATATTCTGAAAATTTTTTAACCGTTGCCGCAATGCTCTTAAAAAATGTATCTATCTCATCTTCTTTTTTGGTTTCGTTGTGATTTAATAAATATTTCATTAAAGTTTGTGACGCTGAATTTTTTTCAATATTAAGATTTTTTTTTTTTGAAATTTTGGATGCAACTGAAGATGCAGAAGACTCAGGACGCGGCGAAAGTGGAGTAGTTTCCGCTTGTAAGTTTTCTGGAGACTGAATTATGTTTATTGAGTTCTGTGAATCATCATTACCCAAGAAACTGCTAACATCTGAACCGTCATCATCATCAACCGAAGAGATCCTATTTCTTTCTTTGTAATGAGGTACTAAAAAACTCATTTCATCTTCAAAGGTCCACTTTTTCGTCGTCGGGGCTGCCTGACCACTTTTAGTTTTACGCTTCTTCATAGCTCGTCGGTGAGACTCTCTAAGATTTAACCAAGTTTTCTTGCACTCAGATTCTGAAATAAAATAAATCATGGTTAACTATATCAAGCGCATGTAGTTACACATGTATGTGTGAAAGGGAGTACGTACACACACATTCACATAAACATATACACGTATTATAAAACGTATATTAAATATACATTTATTGTTGCAGGTACTTCATAACTGGATCTACATTTACTAATTTATCATCGAGCTTCCGTTTAGGAGAATCAACTATTCGTTTGATAGTAATAGATGTGTGCAATGCAATAATAAATAAATTAATGCCAATTCATATACCTCAACCAACTACAGCCACATGGCAAGGAATCGAAGAAGGATTTAAAAATAAATGGAACTTTCCGAATTGCATAGGCGCCATTGACGGCAAACATGTAAATATAATTGCACCTCCCAATAGTGGATCGTTGTTTTTTAACTATAAAAAAACATTTTCTATTGTTTTGTTAGCTATAGTTGATCCTGAATACAGATTCATAGCGGTTGATGTAGGAGCCTATGGAAAAAACAGCGATGGCGGAATCTATTCATCATCTACATTTGGAAAGGCACTTGAAAGAAACACATTCAATATTCCATGTGACAAACCATTACCAGGAACTAATCATGCAATGCCACATGTATTTGTGGGAGACGAGGCATTTTCCATTGAAGACATATTTATTAAGACCATATCCTCGCTCAAATACACGGAGACTATCAGATCCTGAACGGCAATATAATTACCGCTTATCACGAGCTAGAAGGGTTGTTGAAAACGCTTTTGGAATTTTATATCAAAAATTTGCGATTTACAACAAAAATATTAAATTGCATCCAAAGTTTGTAGAAAGTGGTATTAACAACTTGCATTTTACACAATATGATGAGGACATATAACATTGAGACGAATTTACAGGAACCGAACAGAACAGAACAGGAAATTACAGTTGAATTCGGCGAAGACCGATTGTTAAGTCAATTACCAAGTATCAGTGGTGCCCATATGGCTACCGCTTTTAATGTACGTGAAAAGTTCAAAACATATTTTCAAACTTCTACCGGACGAGTTCCATGGCAGTAGCTTTTAGCTTTAAATATTAATGTTAATTCTTAATGGATATTCCAGTTAAATTTTTCATTATAATTATATTAATCACAACTGTTTTATTTCCCATACATACCTACATACGCGAAAAACATTAAATAAATAATTAAATAGGAGTAGGTACTTACCAGATTGCTTTAAAGTAATACTTATTTATTTTGTTTCCAAGCCTCGTCCTTTTTTATAGTATTGCTGTATTTAGCATCACTTAAGTCATATAAATATGGATATTTTCTCACTTCTTCAATAAGTTTCTCCCTTTGCATCGTTATTTTGTGTTTGAATCGAACTTAAAATTTAAAAAAAAACATACGCGCAACACGAATGAAATACTCCTTGCGAATGGCGGCGTCTTTAGCAGGCAAGTCGCGGGAGGGGAAAGGGGAAAGGGTGGACGAAGAGATGTGAGCTCGGGTACGGAGAGACGTAAGCGCGGGGACGGAGAAACGTAAGCGCGGGGACGATGAGCCGTAAGCGCGGGAATTCAAGTTCGGAGCCTGTTCCGAGGCGAGGCGATTACGTTATTATTCCGATTAGTGTGCGTTGCAGTAGGGAGTTTAATACAAACCATTCTGAACGGCTCGAGGCGATACGGTGACGATCCCTTTCCGATCCCATATGTGTGCTGAGACCTTTTATACTATACCAATATAAGTAGGTTTTATGTTGAAAATATTTTTTTCAATACAAGCTTTTATATTGACCACTTCCCAGGTCCATCATGAGACCCTGGACATCATCTAGAATTCTAGATCCACAGTACTTGTCACGACAAATACAACGAGCCCCCACTAACAGGGCAAGTTAAATAAAAGCTTAGCATAATCGGCCTATAATGTTCCCACTGCTGAGACACAGGCCTCCTCTGTGAGTGAGTGGGCCGTAGTCCACCACGCGGGCCCAGTGCGGGTTGGTGGACGTCACATGTCTTCGAATTTTTGGTTCTAGGACATGCCGGTTTCCTCAAGATGTTTTCCTTCACCGTTATAGCAAGTGATATTTAATTTCTAATACGCACATGACTTCGAAAAGTCAGCGGTGCGTGCCTCGGGATCGAACTCGAACCATTCGCCGTGGAAGGCACATGGTTAAACCCTCAGATCATAGAAACAAGGAGATATGCCATCATAGCAAATTAGTACGGGAACAACTGATGCCACTTTTAGTACATTTTTCGACACAATTATGCGCATTATTAAGCGCTCCTTGTGAATAAAAAGATCTCCCACGCATTGAACATTCCGCACACCCTCAATCTAACACTGTTAATCGTCACTCAACAGTAGCACTAAACTAAAACACTGTATTTATACCATCGATCGTGTTCGGTTCGTCGCCAGCGCGTACGTTTTTAATATGAGCAATTTGCTCAAGATCAGGCATCAAGCTCGATAGCGCCTTGGCACATCTCCTTGTTTCTATGATCTGAGGTTACACCACTAGGCTATCACTGATGCAAAAAAAAACTTGTAACTGCTGTAAAATAAAAGCTTGTAAAATAGGAATTAAAATCGTACCTCAGTAACAGTCGCGGGTTTAGTTTCGGCGCCGTGCTGCGGACAATCCTGCTGGTGGTTGTGGTGGTGGCGTTTCCCGCGCTTCTTCTCCACGTGGCCGAAGCAGTGTTCGCATTCGTCGTCGCTCTCTTCAGAGTCAGATTCGTCGAATTTCCTCGGCTTCTCGTAAATGCAGCAACCTGGGTGAAGGTGTTGATAAGTAAAACAGCCTAATTTGCAATAATGACAACTGACTGACTCATTTTCATTTTTTTTGGGTCTAACCAAACTGTTTTTTTTCCATCATCAAACTGTTGTAGCAAAACTGACAAAAAACAGTTTGGTAACACCCGCAAAATTGGAAAATGATTAAAAATGACTCATAACTCATAAGACACTAAGAGTCATTTTCAAATTTTGTGGGTGTTACCAAACTGTTACAGTTTGATGACGTACAAAAAAATCCACTACAAAGAAAATAATAATTTTGGTTTCGGAAGTCGGTGGCTTTGGTTTTTGTTTGCTTTTTTTTTGCCACCGACTTCCGAAACCAAAATTATTATTTTCTTTGTAGTGGATTTTTGAAGTCGGTTATTTTTTGTTAAAAAAGTTTTTTATTTTTCCCTTTTTAGTTCTTTATCCCCGTGTTAGATTACTTTCACGAATTCGTTCAACAGTAAATCTTCTACGGAGTGTGTACATTTATGCCTATAACTTTGTACATAGGAATGATTACATACCTAATGTATACACTAAAACCTTCCTGAAAGTATGTACATTACGTTAGTGAAAACCCAATCCAAATCGAATCAGTAGTTTTTGAGAAAATCGCGCACATACAAACATATCTACATACATACATACACACATACATACATACTTACATACATACATACATACGGGACGAATACAGAACCTCCTTTTTTGAAGTCGGTTAAAAAACAGCTCGGTTTGACCCACAAAATTTGAAAATGAGTCAACTGCCGATTTTTCATTTGGCCGTTAAATGTAGCGGTCATTACAGAAGTTGCCATGATGACAAAAATTATTTACTTACACCATTAAAATTTTCAGTCGTAACCTTTATGGCATGCGAGTTAAACAAGAACTAACTCCGGTAAGACAATCCTATGTACAGGTGTACAACTGGGTACCCCCACACATACGTTATAAAAACGGTATCCAAGGAATGAAGGCTAATACAACCCACGCAGATAAAGAATGGGATTTAAATGGGGGTCATGATCCCTCCCCTCGGTTGGGCCTAGGTCGACAACTGATAATATTTCTAATCTAAAAAAAATACTTTGTGTACCTACTTAATGCCTGGCCTGAAGATAACTCACAAACACATAATTATTCATGTAGTGACTCCCTCTAACTCGCTAAGGTGGATCCGCCGTTGAGCGTCGCTTCTAATGACCTCTCGCTCGCACAGTGGCGGTCCGGGGGGGGGCGTCGTGGGGGTCATGAAACCCCCAAAATCGTACAAAAATACGGTAATTCAAGGTATAGCACATCGGCATTAATCGGTATGACCCCCCCCCAAGGTCTTCGGCTGAAGAGGTGAATAGCGGCGACACCATTTTCAATCCCATTCTTTATCTGTGTGGGTTATACATATAGATAACTTACATTTGGACTTCTTCTTGTTCAAGTGCTCGTTGTCGACGGTGTCCTCGGTCCAGACCACCTTCTTGCGCGCCTCCGTGCGCGTGGGCCGTAGTGTGATCACTGCTACCCGCTCTACTGGCTCCTGCTAACGAACATTAGATTGATTGTTATTAAATAGGTACTAGCTTTGTCCCGCCGCGCCGTTGCTCGGCTCCTAAAGGTCGTAGCGTGATGTTAAATAGCTATAGGCTGCTCAACCAATTTTTTAGATGGACCGTTATTATGATTCCGTTTCAGCTGGCTGGCCATCTAGTGAATAAAATTTGTCTACAGTTATGGACTATGGTAAATAGATATTCAAATCAAACAAAACTTTAACTAATAAAAAAAAGCTTTTGGCGGGCAAATGCAACCTTGACCTTCTTCGACAATTGGGCTATCAATTGCAAAGATAATTTTTCGAATCCGACTGGTAGTTCCAGAGGTTATCACGTTTAAACAAACAAACAAAAAAATTAATCAGCTTTATTATTTATTAGTAAAGATATTCTCAAAACAACTGGCACAGGCGGGACTTGAACCCGCGACCTCTACTGTACCATGGCGTCGTTCTAACCACTGAGCTAGTGTCACACCAGCATCAGCGCCGAGGCTGCACGGGATTGGTTCGTCAGTCGATGCTCGTCATCAGTCTATTGGACTATTCTCTATTGTGTATTGTCAACTATTATCTATTGGGCCGAAAGTGTACATGTCTGTTCCCTACCTTAAGGCTACGGTCTTACTAAGGATGTGAGAAAGGAATGTCGTTACCACCAATAGGATCATAAAGATGAGCTATAACAATACAGCAATCCTATTGGTGGATTACTGTTAGAATAAAAGAGATTTTATTTATAGGTATAAGATCTTTTTATTCAACAAGTTTTATTTTTCTACTTTTGTATTTTTGTTTTTGGAATGCTCATTGTTTACTTGGTAACTGTCTACTTGGTAACTCTTCACTTGGAAAATAAATCTTGTCAAGGCATCACATCAATGTGATCTTTTATTTATCAGCTCAATACTATTCTGATACTAGTCTGAGTTAGTGGGATCGTGAAAATCTTCACGAGAGGTGCCTACTAACAGGTTATGGGCCCAGACGAAATTCAGAAAAATAGCAGCTGGTAACGGGAGTTCGCCAGGAGGGCAGAGCTCAACGATGGCACACAATGAGGGCATATATGATGGCACAAAGTGTAATTTCGGTATATCAATGGAGAAATTGGATGGTAGTAGCAACTATTCAACGTGGAAGTTCCAGATGGAGCTACTTCTGATAGACGCCGACTTGTGGGAGTATGCAAGTGTTACGCCTGAAGCTACCGACACGAAAGGTATGCGGAGAGACCAGAAAGCCAGAGTGAAGATTTGTATGATGGTCAAATCACATTGCCAGGTGCATGTACGCAAAGCTAAAACGGCGAAAGATGCTTGGGAAGCATTGAGAGTTGCGTTCGAGGATAAAGGTTTGAATAACCGTTGTCGTTTATTAGCTAAGTTAGTGAGTATGAAGCTGGAACAGTTCCCAACTGTGAGAGATTATGTTACATCAATGATGATGGTAGCTCAGGAACTAGAAGACCTAGGAAAAGAAGTCGACGATGAACTATTGGCTGCTTTACTTCTCCAAGGACTTACGGTGGAGTTCCAACCTATGAGATTGGGATTAGAGAACAGCAACATGGCGCTTACGACTGACTATGTAAAGACAAAACTTTTTCAAATGGAAGATAACTACATGGCGAGTTCCAGTGCAAGCCAACCGACATCAGCATTACTAACAAATAAGCATATGGGTAAGAACAAAGCCAAGAAGGTCAAGGGAAAGATCAAATGCTTTATTTGTGATGGACCCCACAAGGCAAACAAATGTCCAGATAATCCTAAAGTGAAGAAAGAAGCTTTGCAGGCCTACGCCATGGGTATGACGACGACACCAGAACCAGGAGACTGGATCATCGATTCTGGCGCGTCGACGCACATGACAAACTGCAAGGCTTGGTTCAAAGGAAGCTTGAAGAAGACTCCTAGGGCATTGAGAGTGACCTGTGCGGATGGTAATGAAGTGTATGGTGAAGGTGAAGGTACGGTAGAATGCGAATCAGTATCATTGACAATCGACAACGTTACGTATGTACCTAAGTTAGCTTCTAATTTGTTAAGTGTGAATGCGATTGCGAGAAAGGGTCACGTGATTGTGTTTACAGAGAATGGCTGCGACATCTACAAGAAGAATGAGTGTGAGGTGCGTGATAAGGCTGTTGTGAAAGGTGTGGAAGAACGAGGCATTTATAAGGTTAAGTGCTGTTCACAGGGTTCTGCACTGGCTACAGCAGATTACGAGCAGCAGAGGCTGTGGCATCGGAGGATGGGGCATCTTGGTATAAACAACCTCAAGCTTCTTAGGGATAAGATGGCGACAGGGGTGAGTTTCCCTGACAACTCTTCTAATCTAGAGTGCGTATCTTGCATTATGGGGAAACAAACCAAACAACCGTTTCGCAAGAATGGTGCGACGAGAGCTACGGAACCATTAGGTTTGGTACATTCGGATGTATGCGGACCTATACAAATTGCTTCTGTTAGCGGGTATAGATATTTTTTGACATTTATTGACGACTCAACACGTAAGACATTTGTATATTTTTTTAAACGGAAGAGCCAAGTTTTTGAAAAATTTACAAATTTTAAGACGTTTTCAGAGAATCAATGCGGCAAGAAAATTAAGATTCTGCGCACTGATAACGGAACCGAGTTCGTGAATAAACAGATGGATGATTTCCTGAAGAAAAATGGGATCCAACATCAAGTCATGATAGACTATACGCCAGAGCAAAATGGAGTTGCCGAGAGAGCAAATAGGACTATTATAGAGAAGGTGAGAAGCATGCTCGAAGATAGTAATTTGCCGAAGGCTTATTGGGCGGAAGCAGTCCAGACATCGGTTTTCTTGAAGAATAGATCACCGACCATTGCCGTAAAAGGAAAGACGCCAGAGGAAGCGTGGACAGGAAAGAAAGTTGATCTCAGTTTTGTTAAAATTTTTGGCAGCAAGGCGTTTATGCACATTCCAGATCAAAAGAGGAAGAAGTTAGATGCGAAGAGTATGGAGTTAACTTTTATTGGATATTGTGAAGACTCCAAAGGCTATAGACTTATTGATACTAAAACACACAGATTGTATAAGGCAAGGGATGTCATATTTGTTGAAACAGAAACAGAGAGAGAGAAGAAACAGGAAATTAAGGAGAAACAGCAGACTGAAGCAGTTGTTGAGAAACAACAGCTTAGTGTTTTCGAGCCTTCTTATATGAGCGTGGATGTACAGATTTCAGAAGTGGAACAAGCTAGTACTCCCCCAGTTTCTGAAACTGAGTCAACGCGAACGGTGGATGATCATTCTCAAGAAGAGTTACTTGATTGCGAGTCTGACACAACTGCAGACAACCAACCTCAAGAGGTGGAGCGGAGGTATCCACCCAGAGTGAGAAAAACGAGGGAGTTTCCTGATTATGTGCTCTATCAAGCTGCAGAATCAGAAGACCCTACTACAGTTCGAGATGCACTATCAAGACCTGACAGTAGCAAATGGAGAGCAGCAATTCAGGAGGAGATTGATGCGTTGAAGAAGAACAACACCTGGATCTTGGTAAAACCAGAACAAGCGAGCAATGTTGTTGATTCTAAATGGATATTTAAAATCAAAGAAGAGGCGGGAAATAGACGCAGGTACAAAGCTCGACTTGTTGCCAGAGGGTTTAGCCAGAGATGAGACAGCGACTAAACGAGTACTAAGGTACTTGAAGGGTACTAAGAGCTTTGGACTACAGTACAAGAGTACAGCTGGAATGAGCAGAGTGCAGGGTTACGCAGATGCGAGTCATGCCTCATGTTATGACAGGAGGTCGTACTCGGGTATGGTGTTTCTGCATATGGGCGCTGCAATCTCATGGGAGAGTCGGAAGCAGAGGACGTTTGCTCTTACTACAGCGGAGGCGGAGTACGTAGCAATGTCTGAGGCGGCTAGAGAAGCAATCTTCCTGAAGAGGTTGTATTCAGAGATCACTGGTAAAGCTACCAGCACCTATGAAGATCTTTAGTGATAGCCAATCTGCTGTGGCTATTGCGCGGAACCCTGTGCACCAACAACGCACGAAGCACATAGACGTGCGGCACCATTTTATAAGGGAAGCGGTCGAGCACGGGCATATTATACTTGAGTATGTAGAGACAACTCGTATGGTTGCAGATGCTCTGACGAAGCCTTTGTTGAAAGGGAAGTATGAATGGTGTGCACGAAATATGGGTGTGATGTGAGTGTGAGCGTGGTGGATGAAAGTAGAGAAATGAACTTGAGGAGGAGTGTTAGAATAAAAGAGATTTTATTTATAGGTATAAGATCTTTTTATTCAACAAGTTTTATTTTTCTACTTTTGTATTTTTGTTTTTGGAATGCTCATTGTTTACTTGGTAACTGTCTACTTGGTAACTCTTCACTTGGAAAATAAATCTTGTCAAGGCATCACATCAATGTGATCTTTTATATATCAGCTCAATACTATTCTGATACTAGTCTGAGTTAGTGGGATCGTGAAAATCTTCACGAGAGGTGCCTACTAACAATTACCAATTCGTACTTGGAATAATGGTATCTCTACATCATATAGGCATTTATCTACACAGCAACCTAGAGATCTCTTATGATAACGGACTGTATTTAATCTCAGCCATAAGATAACTTTGTATGTCCATCACAAACACTTTCATATCTTATCTGTTGTTACGTTTTATGGTTATGGTAACCAGTAGCGATCTCCGCATATTTGCAAATGCACTAAAAAGGAATCGTTTGTGGAAAAATCATGGTTTTTTATGATAAGAAAGTGTATGGAGGCAATAATTTTTTTTCCATACTGCTAACACTGAGTTGCAGAAAAGGTCGTTAAGTTTTAAAGGAGACTTTAACGATAGAAATTGTATGGTTAATGTCTCCTTTAAAATTTAATTATCTTTCTGCAACCGACCGTAAGATTGTTAGGGAATACTGAATAACTGAATATATTAAATAAATTAAACAAGTTTCTTGTTTGGACGTTATACACCTCAGATCATAGAAACAAGGAGATATGCCATCAAAGCAAATGAGTACGGGAACAACTGTCGCCACTTTTAGTACATTTTTCAACACAATTACAAGCGCCCCTCGTGAATATAAAGATCTCCCACGCATTAAACATTCCACACACCCTCAATCTAACACTGTTAATCGTCACTCAACACTAGCACTAAACTAAAACACTGTATTTATATCATCGATTGTGTTCGGTTGGTCGCCAGCGTGTACATTTTATATACGGTCAATGTGACCGTATCAAAGCGTCAATTTTAGTAGCGCCTTGGCACATCTCCCTTGTTTCTATGATCTGAGTTATACATCAATAGCTTGGACATTTGTTCCCAATATCAGTTTTTTTAATGTTATAGGAATAAAGAGAATAAATAATAACCATTTATTTTGTCAGAAATATACTACTGCACAATCCCTCTAAATTACAGCTTTTTAAATCAATCTCTATTTATTGGCTTAGAAATGACAAGAACAGTTGTAAAAATCAGTGGTTAAATAAAGAGGCGTTATTAAGTAAGACCGAAAATATTTATTGGTTTTTTTTTATGTATACTTCCAATTTCCATATAAAAATATCTAGGTACGTAAGATATAAATGAATAATATAATAATACACAAAGTGTTAACAACATCAAGATAAAGTTAAATACACACTATAAAAAAACCGGCCAAGTGCGAGTCGTACTCGCGCACCGAGGGTTCCGTATCAGTTTTGGAGGTATGAAGTGAAAAAATCCGGACCGCATAACTAAGTTTGTTTGTGAAGGAATATTGATGATTTTGAAAAAACTGTACTAGTTAGGAACATCGTTTTATTTTTGGTGCCATATTTGGGTCAATTCCTATCAACTCCAATTATTTCAGATTTTTCGCCCCGCAAACTACGGAGATATGGGGGGGGGAATGGTATTATTTTCATCATATGTTGAAAACTGTGAGACATAAAATTAAATAATAATATATTTTTAAATGTGCAAATCAAGCCCTTTCATATGATATGTCATTTGACCTAGTAACCCCACTTTGAAATTTTGGACGCCCACTCCGACCCCTTTTGCAATGAAACTAAAAACATTTTTTAACTTTAATCACTTGCAATAAAGCTGGGTCAGCACTCTTTATAATTGTTCCAAATTTCAAGTCGATAGCATTAGTAGTTACTGAAATAACCAGGTGTGACAGACAGACAGACAGACAGACAGACAGAAAGACAGACGAAGTCGCACCATAAGGGTTCCTTTTTTACCATTTTGGTACGGAACCCTAAAAAGTAGATGCATACACCAATTCTTGAGATAAGAAAGGTAGAATACTTATTTATAATTTTAGTGGAATTTGTTCCTCAGTGTGAACTATCAGTAAAACAAACATCTGTTATATGTATATTCGAGTATACAACACTGTACACTTTAAACATCGTCCATAAATTCAATATCAAAATATAACATGTTTCAAAAATGAACAGCCTAAAAATATCATAGAATACCAACAATTTTCTTTTAATATTCCTACAAGCTATTGAACAACTTTGTTCACAAAAAGACCTTCAATTTTTTTGTCATGATAACCCAAAAAGTTAGACAGAATATCTCTAGTATGTTCCCCCAACTTCGGGGGCGCAATCCTAGCGTCGTTCCCCCCCAATCCGTACACAGTAGGAGGCCCCACGACCTTGACTGTCCCGGCGTCAGGGTGGGGCAGCTCTTTCACCAATCCAATGGCCTTCACATGTTCATCTTCAAACACATCCTTCATTTTATTAATAGGTCCATTAGGAAAAGACGCATTCTTAAAAATGGTAGACCAATCCTTATTAGTCTTAGTCTGAATAACCTCACTAATTATTCTGATAATTTCGTCTCTATTTTCGACTCTCCTAGAATTATCTTTGAACTTCTCATCAGTAATAAGTTCCTCTTTGCCTATTAACTTGCATAAGTCAGCAAACTGAGGATTGGATCCTGTACCAATGACCATATAACCATCTTGAGATTTGAAGGCCTGGTAGGGCACTAAGTTAGCGTGAGCAGTGCCCCAGCGTTGGCCTTCAATGCCACAGTTTAAGTAAATAGTTGCTATGTTAATCATGCTCGATATTTGCGTAGAAAGGAGGTTGCAGTCGATCTTCTGTCCCTTTCCTGTCTTCTCTCGGTAGTAGAGGGCCGTCATGATGGCTCCGAAGGCGTGGAGGCCTGTTGTGACGTCAGTGATGGCGACGCCTGCCTTGACGGGGTCACCGTCGCGTTGTCCTGTTGTATTGAGCAGACCGCCCATCGCTGCTGCTATTACGTCATACCTGCAAATTGGGGATGGTTCAGACTTTAATTTATATAGGCATTAGGCAGGTATAGATAACGGCCTGAGTCGTGAGCACAGATCGCACATGTACATTTTCGGCCCAATAGACAATACGTAATAGAGAATAGCCCAATAGACGACAGGCAGCTCCGCCTTCTTCATTTCGCCAAAGAGACCAAAAAATCAACTAATGCGTAGGTGACGTTTGTGCTCAAGACTCAGTGCCGATACCTATACTTTATGGTAGTTTTTAGATTCTAACTCTTAGTATAATATTTTACATTAAAAAAGCTGCATTAAAATATATGCTGGTGATATTTTAAACTGAATTCTATCTAATAAATGCAAGGGCATTCGGCCTTGCCTGAAGTGGTACTTTATCAATTTATCATCCATTGTTAGCTGATCTAATATCGACTCCACCATAAAAAACACCATACTCATTAGCACTATTATCACATTCTCCTACATGTGATGTGTTACTAGGATATAAACATTCAATGATTCATACATTAGGACCTATTTACCTATAGTAAATGATTAGACCAAAAAAAAACTATACTACTCTGAGACACCAGCCTCTCCAGGTCCATTAACCAACCATAAAATCCTCATCCTGATCCTCAGCCTGATCTATTGAGCCCAAAAAAGACTAGGATGATAGACTTAGCGGCAAATAACATGAACATCGACCTTGATAGTCAATTTTGTGCATTTAGAAGAAATGTTCAAGTTATTTGCCAAATATTATACCTACCACACTTTTTTTATACATAAAAAATTGACATCCAACTCACCCAGGTTTTTTAGCATATGGCCCAGTGGATCCAAACCCGGTGACGGCACAGTATATGAGCCTTGGATTGATTGCCTTAAGCTTTTCATAACCAACTTCAAGTTGGTCTAGCTTGCCAGGCACAAAGTTTTCTACCAGCACATCGCATTTTCTCGCTAAATCATGTATCACTTTCTTTCCTGAAATTGAACAACTACTTACAGTGTTCCCAAATTAATAATGTGCATGCAGATCTTCGCTAATTGTCGTATTCCCGGAAACAAAAAAGTATATAGAAAAAACAGTATATATAGAGTGGTTAAGTGCATTTTCTTCATGCATAATTTAGGGCTCTTACGATTCAATGATTCGGTGTTTCCGGGAATACGACAATTAGCGAAGATCTGCATGCGCATTATTAATTTGGGAATACTTTACTATACCTACTCCATTTTTATAACTTTAGACATACAAACAAACCCTATTTACAGTTTATTCAACCGATTATGACTTCTATTGCGATATAATGACAAATGACAGCTGCAGTAAACAGTTGGTATTGCAAATACAGGGTGGCAGGTTAGACAGTGGAAATATTTAAAGGGGTCATTGTACCCATCATTATGAACAACTTTTACCATGGGACCAACACTGAAAACGCGAAAAAAAAATTAGCTGTTCCATACATTTATGTTCACATAATTTTTTTTTCGCGATTTCATGGTTGGTCCCATAGTAAAAGTTGTTCATAATGATGACTACAATGACCCCTTTATATATTTCCACAGTCTAACCTGCCACCCTGTATATTTTTGCTTTTAATACCATCCTTATGCCTAGGGCATAGAAGTAAAAATCCATTGATCAGAACAAAGTGTAAAAGGGTTTCTTATAATGTCTAATTTAAAATGTTGCATTAATTTGCAGCGCCCCCGTAGAGCGAAAAGTCATTAAGTCGAAAAATCGTGTTTTGAGATAATGAGAGTTAAAGTTATAACTTAATAAACCTTTAACTTCATTATCTCAAAACACGATTTTTGACTTAATGACTTTTCGCTCTACAAGGACGAGATGCACAAGTGGCTTCCTATAGCTGCAAACAAAACAATTTTAACATTTCAAGCTTCAACTAATGAGACACAATTAATTTCTATTGTTTACTTGCTGAGAGTGTGTAATCTAATCACTGCTTATGAAGTCAATTGTATCTGACTGTACCCCATTGATAGGTTATTTAATATTTTATGATGATGACCATCATTACAACCTTATGTGTACATACTCATATAATGTTCCAGGAATGTTCCAGTAAGAAGGGGGTCATTTCATAAAACGGGTGGTAAGTCATACACATTTATGGTGTATTTTATGAATATTTAAAAGGAAACATATTATTTTAATGGTCAAAACCTCAGATCATAGAAACAAGGAGATATGCCATCATAGCAAATTAGTATGGGAACAACTGATGCCACTTTTAGTACATTTTTCGACACAATTACGCGCATAATTAAGCGCCCCTTGTGAATAAAAAGATCATTGAACATTCCGCACACTATCAATCTAATACTGTTAATCGTCACTCAACACTAGCACTAAACTAAAACACTGTATTTATACTTCGATTGTGTTCGGTTCGTCGCCAGCGTGTACGTTTTTAATATGAGCAATTTGCTCAAGATCAGGCATCAAGCTCGATAGCGCCTTGACACATCTCCTTGTTTCTATGATCTGAGGGCAAAACACACAACTGTCTTGAACATTCAATTCATAGGTATGCTTTCTTTAAGATCATTGATAAAATGCGCAAATGGAGGTTACCCATTACATGGAATGACCGGAAGAGGTAATTCAATTGGTAGGTTATTTATAGTGCAGGTATATTTATTGTAGATAAATTAAATTACAGACGGTGAAACAAAATATTGATAACAGCTTACCTTCTTGTGTCTTGAAATCAATACAAATACTCTTTTTATTCCTGTTTACCGACAGGAAATAGAATGAGTCCTTGTTTTCGTTTATGAAGGGTGGACCCCATCGGCGCGCTTCGTCGCCATCTAAACTCTCCACTTTTATCACATTTGCACCCAAATCTCCCAGGGTCATGGTGCAAAACGGCCCAGCGATCACTCTACTAAGATCCAACACATTCAAATCGTGCAACAAACCCGATTTAGTGGAGAAATCATGTTTAAAAATCGTTAATTGCGTTCGTGAAACGCACAGGCCGAATTTTCTCAAGTTTTCCATAGCGCCGTTTTAAACAATTAGATTCGAAATGTACAAAATGATAGACAATATCAGTATCACGGTATTAAATGATCAAATAGAAAAGATAAGAAACGCCACAGAAAGGTTTGGAATTACCTCCTGTGTTAGTGGGGCCACGGTCGCGACAGCGGTGCTGGTAGTAGCCATTTCTTCAGGTACTGCTATACGTTGTCGCTCTCCCATCAAACAGAGTTTCACTTGAGATATTTATTCACATTATACATAGGAACTGAAGGCTGTTATCGCCGTAAAGAGCTCATTAATTTTACAACTTTTCCGCAGCAATAACAATCAACTTGCTCACAACTTCAGAGAACTGTCAAATGTCAATGTCAATAATGAGTATGACAATTGACATGACCAAGGAACATATAAACTCTAAAGAGGACATGATTCATCTAATGTCAGGCTGGCAGATGTCAATATTTAGTCGAATTATTAGTCGATTATAAAAAACTATTTTCGTATACAAAAATAATTTTTCGAATCCGTCTGGCTATCATTTTTGTGATAGCCTGATTCGTGATAGAGTGATTCGGAATAGTATATACTATTTAACATCATGCTACGATCCTTAGGTAGTCCCGAATCTAGGGGGATCGGGGGGGCTAGCCGGGGCCCGTGCCCCGGGCGGCAAATTCAAGCTCGGTAGACGAATACACAGAGTAGTGTACCTATTCGTCTACCAAGTGTAATAATCGTAAAGAGCAGCGCTAGACCGGTCGTTGTGGCTTTCTTTGGGGGAGGCCTATGTCCATCAGCATCAGTGGGCGTGTTATGGCTGAATTTATGATGATGATAAGAAAAATTATGTCGGGCGGGGGCGGCATTTTCAGTTTTTGCCTCGCCCAATCAATGATTTCAAGTCAATGCCCCGCCTCGAAATAATTCAAGATCCGGGGCTGTCCTTAGAAGCCCAACGGGGGTGAAACCGCGGTGAACAGCTATTCAGGCGCGGTCCCAGGGGGTCATGACCCCCCTAAAATCGTACAAAAATGCGCCAAACACGGTAATTCACGGTATAGCACATCGGCATTAATCGGTATGACCCCCCCCCCAAAAGTCTTCCCCCCAAAACCGTCGGCTGCGACCGTGCCTGCAGCTAGTCTATTGAGAAAATTAGGTAATAGAAGCAAATCCTCATTGAGATTGTTTATTTATTTTATTTTATTTATTTATTTATTATAAAGGTACATATTAAGGTCTATAAAATAATATAATGTCCAACAAAACTATATATATAGTTTGTCTGTTGGATCGCAATAATGTTAATGTTATCATTTCTGATGATCTTGCAGTACTAGTCAGTTCTTCAGTTCCCTCTACCTACTACCTACATAGGTACCTAACCAAATGATTTCTTCCGAAGTATCTATCAATGCTTTGAATTAGCTCATAATGCTTCAAATTCTTCAATAGAATTATTAAAAAGACTATTGAAAAAGACTTATAAAAAATAACTTTATTGCATCCAATAATGCGCTTCCTAGCGAATGATGTGAGAAAACAAAGTGTTTATGAACCCGGCAGATTTTTTTGGAATAATTCCAGGCGACCGCTAGGTGACAAAAATTTTCACGGTTTCGAAAATAAAATAAAATAAAAATAATTTCGTATGATTTATTATTTCATCCAATTAATGATTGGTCTCCGCTGCGGTAATCTAAGATTGCGTCATTCAAAAGCGTTAATACCAAGTCGTAGTGGTGACTTGGTAATTAATGCTTTTGAATAACGCAACCACTACCAAGTGGTAGTGGTGACTTGGTACCTAATTAATGCTTTTGAATGACGCAATCACCACTACCAAGTGGCAGTGGTGACTTGGTAGGTAATTATTGCTTTTGCGAATTACTGTTATCTGTTATCTAATTTGCCAAATTCACCGACAAGATAACAGTCCGATAAAGACTATTTTGTCTTTGGACCGCAGCAGGGTTGTCATTACAGGCTTAACATTTCCTAGACATTTCTGGGGTTGCGAACAGAGTTGGAGTCTTGAAGTAATGGACACGGGACGGGACCAGACGCAAAATTTCGGGACTTTCCCGGATTTCCCAGTCATCTGGCAACCCTAAGCGCAGCGCAGAGCAGTTTTTACTGCCAAAGAAATATCAACATTGCACACGTTGTATTCCAAAATAAATAAACTTAGCCCGCGTACCTACCTCTATCCGCTTTGATGCTCTTGTGAACTGTGGGTAAGATTATTTATTGTGATCTTTATTATACCAGGCTTAAAATAAGAAAACAATAAACCTAATATTGTAAGCATTCATTGCTCTACACGTGTCTCAATGAAAAGTAGGCCAAAATATGATATACGGTACCTATATTTTTTGAGTGTTTGCTGTTTCGACAGATTTTTGTTTCGTCTCATTTTTAACCGACTTCCAAAAAAGAGGAGGTTCTGCATCTTTTTACTTATAAAAAGTTATGTTAAATGTCCGTTTTCAATTTATCGGACTTACGGTCGGTTGCAGAAAGATAATTAAATTTTAAAGAAGGCATTAACCATACAATTCCTATCGTTAAAGTCTTCTTTAAAATTTAATGACCCTTTCTGCAACTCAGCGTAAGGACCGAGTTCACCGGCAAGATTAACATAACCTTTTCTACGGCTGTTTTCAATATAAGGGACTGTTATCTTGTCGGTGAACTTGGCCCTAAGTCAGGGCCGCTACTACTGCGCTAGATTGAAAGATAGGTATTTAAAATAACTATCAGCATTCACGGGATATTTGTGCTAATTCAGGCGCCGAGTTTAAACAGACTCAGCTGATGACCGTCATTCGCAAGTTGCGTCGATTGCGATGCAACTGCCTATTTATTGCAGCTGTTAGCGTGCGTGCAGTGAACAGAATCAACGTGTATATTTATACATCAAATTAGGTAGGTACCTACCTAATTTATTTACTCGTTACGTTGCACGTTGTTGTGCTAAAGTATCTCTGTTCAACTGGAATTATTATTAAAATCGAAGCAAAAAGGTTTGGGTATAATGTGGTTTTGTAAATTGGGTATGTATGTGTGAACTGAGGGACCAAACCGGGAATTCGCGAAATAAAAATCCTAGGATTTAGTAGTAGACTTAAAACAATTGTAGAACGAATCTGGGAATTTGTAAATAAATATATTAAAAACTACGACCCATAAAGTGTGGTCCCTCAGTTCTCACAGACGATCAGCCAGATCTCGGAAAGTATCTTAAAAAACAAGGTTTTGTGAATACAGACATTTAGTAAAGAATTTGTAAAGATATTTACAAAATAACATACCACAAAGCATTACGGATAAAAAAAAATATTACGACTGAACTGTGGTCCCTCAGTCCACATAACAAAGATAAATATTTTAGTGAATATTACTGAATAAAACTAATAAAACCGTGCTTTTTCTACATAAAGTTTTAGTAAAAGTTTAAAGACAATTTGTAAAAAAGAAATGGAGCAAAAATACCGAAGCATTTTGAAGATAGCGATGATTAAAACTGGTCCCTCAATCCTCTCCTCCACTGACATATGTGCGTGTGCTAGCTGCTAGACGAGAGGAATATCAGAAAGTCTAGTGTACTTAACTTTTAGTAATAAGTTTCTTCTAAATAATAAGTATCTAAAATTGTGTATTTCTTACCTCTTAGCTGAGATAATATTATTTTTTTAATCCTATGAAAATAGATAGAGCAGGGTGACCACACAATAAAACAAAATGTAGACAGTACTATTATACTTTATTTAATATTATCATTATTTAGACGAAAGGAAAACAAGGTTGTACGGTTAATTTAATGCTATATTACATGGCTTAATGTGTATTTAGTAAAAAGTAGATTACAAAATTAACGAATCACTCTTATTATGATACTTTTGTTAGTACTTACAATAATTTTGAAATAATGATCATCATAGCAAAAGAAAAGGAAGATTATGTAGTCCTAGTTTGTTTATAGCATTTAATTATTTTTTTTGCTACTCTTCACTTTAAATAACTAAGTTGATTAGCAAGGTGTTTCCGAACGCAAACTTGAAGTAACATTAAATTGCTAAAAAATATCACGTGATTAATGGACGTCCCCTAAGTAGGTATGTCTTTTTCTTTCATTCATCTCTATCAGACATTATTTCCGGATTCACTTTTTTTTCATTCATGTTATGTTTCACACAGTCCATCCATCTTTTCTTTGGTTTATCTCTTCTCTTATAGCCGCCATCAACATATAAATTGATAGGATAAATATCAATTGATATAATCACGATAAAACATGGCTTTAACATGTTTAAATTTCGCAAAAATATACATTTATAATGATATATAGATGGTGATATCGTATCGATGTTCTTCCAAACTGCAAATATTGGAAACATTGAGTTGGGAGTTTGTACCTATCCTCCGATAGATGTCGCTAACGCTGGGAAGAAGCGTAACATAAGGGATTCCAAATTTCAATTGATTCAGGCGAAGACACAGTAGCTCAGTTGGTGAGAGTGCTAGCCACGGTACGGCAGAGGTCGCGGTTTCAAGAACCGCCTGTGTCAATTGTTTTTGGAATGATTTAATCATTCCAAAAACAATTGACACAGGCGGTTCTTGAAACCGCGACCTCTGCCGTACCGTGGCTAGCACTCTATTTAATAACAAATCAATTGATATACATCATGATATATATCCATTGATATACAGGGTGGCAGGTTAAACAGTGGAAATATTTTAAGGGGTCATTGTACTCATAATTATGAACAACTTTTACTATGGGACCAACCCTGAAATCGCGAAAAGAAAATCAGCTGTTCCATACATTTATGTTCACATAACTCAACAAAATGTATGGAACAGCTGATTTTTTTTTCGCGATTTCGGGCTTGGTCCCATAGTAAAAGTTGTTCATAATGATGAGTACAATGACGTCTTAAAATATTTCCACTGTCTAACCTGCCACCCTGTATATCAGCGAACCCTGATAATAAGTGATTCGTTAATTTTGTAATCTACCTTTTACTAAATACACATTAGCCATGTAATATAGTATTAAATTAACCGTACAACCTTGTTTTCGTTTCGTCTAATTAATGAATAAAAATAAAAAATAATAGTACTGTCTACATTTTGTTTTATTGTGTGGTCACCCTGCTCTATCTATTTTCATAGGATTAAAAAAATAATATTATCTCAGCTAAGAGGTAAGAAATACACAATTTTAGATACTTATTATTTAGAAGAAACTTATTACTAAAAGTTAAGTACACTAGACTTTCTGATATTCCTCTCGTCTAGCAGCTAGCACACGCACATATGTCAGTGGAGGAGAGGATTGAGGGACCAGTTTTAATCATCGCTATCTTCAAAATGCTTCGGTATTTTTGCTCCATTTCTTTTATACAAATTGTTTTTAAACTTTTACTAAAACTTTATGTAGAAAAAGCACGGTTTTATTAGTTTTATTCAGTAATATTCACTAAAATATTTATCTTTGTTATGTGGACTGAGGGACCACAGTTCAGTCGTAATATTTTTTTTTATCCGTAATGCTTTGTGGTATGTTATTTTGTAAATATCTTTACAAATTCTTTACTAAATGTCTGTATTCACAAAACCTTGTTTTTTAAGATACTTTCCGAGATCTGGCTGATCGTCTGTGAGAACTGAGGGACCACACTTTATGGGTCGTAGTTTTTAATATATTTATTTACAAATTCCCAGATTCGTTCTACAATTGTTTTAGGTCTACTACTAAATCCTAGGATTTTTATTTCGCGAATTCCCGGTTTGGTCCCTCAGTTCACACATACATAATTGGGTCACTCTCACTTATGCCCGTTTTCACTAACTCTAGGAAACGCTTACATAGGTATCTACCTCAGATCATAGAAACAAGGAGATATGCCATCATAGCAAATTAGTACGGGAACAACTGATGCTACTTTTAGTACATTTTTCGACAGAATTACGCGCAAAATTAAGCGCTCCTTGTGAATAAAAAGATCTCCCACGCATTAAACATTCCGCACACCCTCAATCTGACACTGTTAATCGTCACTCAACACTAGCACTAAACTAAAACACTGTATTTATACCATCGATCGTGATCGGTTCGTCGCCAGCGCTTACGTTTTTAATATGAGCAATTTGCTCAAGATCAGGCATCAAGCTCGATAGCGCCTTGGCACATCTCCTTGTTTCTATGATCTGAGGTAAAAACCTAGCGCAAAAAAACGGTTCACCAACCACTGGCGACAACTATGGACTTAATTGCCTACGCCTAGTGGTTGGTGAAATGTTTTTTGCGCTAGGTAAGTCCTTATAGGTGTAGGTTAATGTTAGGCATTACCTTAGGCGTCTCCTAGTGTTAGTGAAAACGGGCAACTCTTTACTAATTGATAATTAGTGTCCGACCGAAGGTGCAATTCTAGCCGAAGCCGAAGCCGAAGCCGATTAATCGGTATTCACCAAAATCTTCGGCCGAAGCCGAAGCCGAAGCCGAAGGTGTCATTGACCTTGAGAAATACGATAGTTACTTTGATCTCAGAATATACTAGATACATATTGTGAGAGCTTTAGAGATTTAGCCCAATAACGAGCCGAGTGACCAACATATAGAAGTAGGTAACAAAATATTGTCTAAAATAAAAGTTTCAAATTTAGAAGAATTTTAAGACGCGCTCTCAAACTTGTTTTGACTCGTTTAGTTTACTAACTGCGATTCGTTTGGTCCGGTGCGGCGGCGCGGCGAAACTCTGCTGCTCTGCACACTCTCCGTCTCGCTCTAGCATCGTTCAGTAAATTTCAAATTTTGACAACTAGCAAACCTTCGGCTTCGGCCAAACCTTCGGCAAATTTTTGGCCGAAGCCGAAGATTTGGCCGAAGGTGCTTTTTTGGCCGAAGGTGGCCGAAGCCGAAGCCGAAGCCGAAGCTTCGGTCGGACACTATTGATAATACTAATCTTTAGAGAATTTGTTGTACCTACTTATTTCTCGTCCGTGTACAGGCCACACGGACCACCCATTCCGTGCAGTACCGAATGACTTGAATGCTGAAGGAGAGATTGCTTGGCACTTTAATGCTAGGAATTTTATTCCAGAAAAAGTTGCGCTGCTCACATAGTCCTCGATAAAATTCGCAGAATTTCCGAGAGTCGAGTGCGTCGTGCGGTCATGACAGAATGCTTGGATACAGTCATCTATTTCAGTGCAGCGGCCCCAAGTGTCCGCACACCGCGGGGGCGCGCCTCACTCCACACGTTCACTGATACACAACATTACGCTTGCTTCCAGGAAGGGAAGACAGCAGAGGTGTATAATATAACCACCTTTTAACCAATAATGAAACAACACCATGTACCTACCGTCAATGGTTTATTTATTATGTGATAATCCTATCCTACTGTCCTACTAATATTATAAATGTGAAAGTTTGTGAGGATGGATGTATGTATGTATGGATTGTAGGTTAGTTTGTGAGGAGTGAAAGAGTAACAAACGTTACTCTTTCACGCAAAAACTACTGAACGGATTTTGATGAAACTTTACAGTAATATAGCTTATGGCGGAAGCTAGTTCTCTATATACCTACATATAAAATGCTTTGTCCTGACTGACTGACTGATAGATCAACGCACAGCCTAAACCGCTTGTCGTAGAAACGTGAAATTTGGAGGACGTATTAATATTTCCTAATGTAGGCATCTAGGTAGGTAGAAAGGATTTTTGAAAATTCCACCTCCAAGCGGGTGAAATCCAGCGCGAGATAGGAATATGCGCGTTGATGATGCGCTGCGCCGACAGCTAAGGAGACAAGCAGGTCCCCCGCTGTCAACATAGCGCATCTTCAGGAGCTCTGGCGACCTCACTCACGCCAAGGCCAACGCCGAGGCCGGCGCCAACGCCGACGCCAAAGCCGAGGCCAACGCCGACCCCGAGACCAACGCCGATGCCAAAGCCGACGCTGACGCCGACGCCAACGCCAACGCCGACGCCGACGCCTTAGCCGAGACCGAGGCCGACGGCGACGCCGACGCCGAGGCCGAGGCCGACGCCGAAGCCGACGCTGAAGCCGACGCCGACGCCGTTGCCGACGCCAATGTCGACGCCGACGGCTACGACGAGGCCGACGCCGATGCCGACGCTGACGCCGACGCCAACGCCGAGGCCGACGCCGACGCCGACGCTGACGCCGAGGCCGACGCCGACGCCACGGCCGACGCTGAAGCCGACGCAGACGCCGATGCCGACGCCAATGTCGACGCCGACAACTACGACGACGCCGACGCCGACGCTGACGCCGACGCCGACGCCGATGCCGACGCCGACGCCGACGCCGCGTCCGACGCCGACGCCGACGCCGACGCCGACGCCGACGCCGACGCCGAGGCCGCGGACGACGCCGAGCCCGACGCCGCGTCCGACGCCGACGCCGACGCCGACGCCGACGCCGACGCCAACGCCGACGCCAACGCCGAGGCCGACGTTGAAGCCGACGCCGACGCCGACGCTGGCGCCCCGAGGCCAACGCCGACGCCGAGGCCGACGCCGACGCCGACGCCGACGCCGAGGCCGACGTTGAAGCCGACGCCGACGCCGATGCCGACGCCAAAGTCGACGCCGACGGCTACGACGAGGCCAACGCCGATGCCGTCGCTGACGCCGACGCCGACGCGGACGCCGACGCCGACGCCGACGCGGACGCCGACGCCGACGCCGACGCCGACGCCAACGCCGGCGCCCTGAGGCCGACTCCGACGCCGAGGCTGACGTTGAAGCCGACGCCGATGCCGATGCCGACGCCAATGTCGACGCCGACGGCTACGACGAGGCCGACGCCGATGCCGTCGCTGACGCCGACGCCGACGCCGACGCCGACGCCGACGCCGACGCCGAGGCCGACGCCGAGGCCGAAGCCGACGCCGAGGCCGACGCCGAGGCCGAAGCCGACACCGAGGCCGAAGCCGACGCCGAGGCCGACGCTTATGCCCAGGCCGACGCCGAGGCCGACGCGGTTCGGCAGTTTTGGCCTTGATACGGTACAGTAATAAAAGCTTAACCAAAAATAAAAATATATTTTAATTTGTTCTTTGCCTAATTTATCTTAAAGATTAAGAATTGGAATCAAAAATCGAATTAAATAAGAAACAAAAGGATTATGCCGTTGACATTTTGAAAAAACCAATAAAACTTAGTAGAATTAGTTTTCGTGGCCAGGAAAGCATTTGTAGCTCGGCTTACGTCTTACGAAAATTCACCCTTCGCCACTGGTACCTATACTACTAGACACAATCAGTGCGTATTCTCCGGCTATTTTTTATATTACCATTTATGTTTTATTTTGTTATATTTGGGGCGCCATTCTGTTATTCGCTTAGGGCGCGAGTTTTCTCGGGCCGGCGCTGCTCTAATGATGTAATGAGATACAGTACCTACCTAGCAATATCACCGATTACGCTAAAAACTGTATAACAAAGACAATTAATTCGAGAAAACGCATAAAAAGAACAATAAAACGAAAAAAATAAATGTATTTACGGGCTAACGCTTGGCAACGGATATTTCGTGAATCTGGAGATGCAGCGCGTGTGAATGAATCACCCGATCTAATAAGAACATATTTATACACTTACACACATCTATTTTAGAGAACGAATGACAAAAATATTTGTTGCTAAGTCTCATTTAGAAACACATAAGCACATACATAAATTCGCGCCTCTTTCTAATGAGACTAGGCAGAACGCCACGTGTCTTTGCGATGCGATCCTTATGCTCTTTTGCTTTGCCTGCATACATCTTGTCATACAGTTCCGTCTTTACCATAAGGGTACGTGGGGCACGAGCCCTGGGCCCCCGGACTGCTGGGGGCCCCGAAATGACGATACACATTGGTTTCATAGTTCGGCCTAATTAACAAAGCACTCAGATAGCCAGCGTTGCCCATCAGAAGTTTCCTTAATTTTGAGACAAAAAACACTGAACAAAAGTACATTCCGATGTTTTTCTTTACATTTAAGCTCCTCAAGGGCCCTAAACTTTGTGTGCCCAAGGACCTCTGCATGGCCTAAGACGGCCCTGCATACAGAATTTAAAACAGATGAGTTCCTTGTGAAATCTATCTCGCGCAAACGATATACTAAGTCGGTACTACTTATTTCAGCATTGTTGAGCTCCGGTTTATTAAAGATGGTGCTAAACGTGCTAGTGCTAGACGCAAAATCACGGCAAAGATCACCGTTATTTTAGGTAACAAAGGGAGCAAAACTAACCAACCAAACCATTAAAATCTTTGTGAAGCAATGCTTCAACTAAGGCCAAACAATCTATTAAGTGGTCTTTATGCATTTCATAGATATTTTTTTATCCAGGAAAATGTTTGAACACACTAGGATACCTACTTGAACTTTTAGTAGAAGCAGGTATTGTAATAGATGAAGATACTATTTAGATAAATATCTAAATTAGGTTAGTCTTTACTACGATATAGACCATCGGAACTTGAGACTGGATTTTTACCTGAAGATAACCGACATTACCACTAACTGTAACTTATAAAGTTGTAAGCCACCCTTTACGTTTATAAAGATGGAATTACAATTATCGATTATATTAGTGCTAGCGATGAGTCGGTCCGTGTTGTTCGACCGATCTCGGTTCGGAAAAAAGTGCGAGTGCATAGTACGCGCACGGCATAAGCTTCACGCGTACTACTGAAGCTCCAGTGCGGAAATAGCCCGGTTTATCATACTCCATAAATTGAATTGAACACAGGTACGGACTCGGCAGCGCTGGAGAATTCCAGACTAGTATTTTCTACCTAGTTCCATATTTTATACGAATTTTGCCGTTTTTCTGGAAAAAAGCAAGACACACATTCCGTTGGCAAGGAAGATGGAGAGGTTAAAAATATATCTCATAACCGTGATATTTAATGCGCAAGTGTCCGTGATAAACGTCTGCATATGAAAACTTATAAATAAAATAAAGCAATTTTAAAAGGCGTGTCATCCGAAACTTTACAAAAACAAAAGAAAATTGTAAACAATGATTCTATTTTCATTTAAACTTCCAAATTACTTCAACTCGCACCGATGCCAAAACGGTATGTAAATAAAACCAAAGGGACACAACTGAAAAACGTAAATTTGTAAATAAATGCCAAATCTTAACCACGAAGAATTTCTACAAGACAACCAATTAATCACATGTGTCGCCAAAAAACAAAAAATAGAACGTATTCGTCACGTTTTAAACAATTACATAGATGTAGGTATATGAAGCTGTGCCAGTCAGTTTTGTTCTCAATCTCGTCGGCAACGCGTAACAAGCAGCACCATGAACGCCGAAGGAATGAACCTCGTGGCAACATACTGCATCTTGTTGCTACTCCTCATATCACTGTGGCTCCTGTATTCAGCATTCTAAGGACGCAATGTAAGTAGAGTGCTTGTGTTTCAGAAAATTTGTCTTTTTGAGCTTAATAAAAGCTTTGGATTCGTGACTGAGTGTACTAAAGTGTGACTGTGTATCAAAAATAACACTGGAATCATAGATGCCACGTTTATTATATAATCCGTGTGATACCGAAAATTCCAAAGGACTGGAAACTCTGTGTGTTTGCTAATAAAGTCTATATGAATATAATGTGTTTAATATAATAATAGAAACCCGCTTTTTATTCTGAGGTGTGTTTGTAGATTTAAGCTTTTTTAGATCATGAGTGCATTGGTGACGGATTAATGGTGTGCTTTGAGCTTTTGTTTTTCTTTGCATCGCGGGAGGAGCAACTTATATTTTGAATAAGATAAGTCGAGTTAGTCTAAACTTAAGTGAGTTTAATTTGTTTTATCCCTTAGTAATTAAATCGACTTGAAACTGATCAGTATCAATAACCGTTTCGGAACTTAATTATTTATTAATGGAGTGCCTGAATATACTTAGATTAGACTTTTTATTTCTATCAACAATTTTATTTTGGTCATTAACTTCCAGTGTAGTCGCAGTTTCAAATTACCGATAGGTATGGTAGGAAATTTTTACTTCTAATCTGACTGCAGTCGTTTTTTTTTTTAATTTTCCATGTCTAAGCTAAAGCCATGAAGATTTAAAACATACTGCCAAAGCCCTCACCGCTGGATTCTCATTTTCGCTGAAATTTAAAAAAAAATCGCAGCAAATAAAAAAATAATCTGGAACATCCTTTTATATTGAAGTCGGGCCCTGTGCTCTGACGCAAATTTGGTGGTTGAAGCGGTTCAAAGATCCTCAGCGTTCAGTCGAGCCTGCTCCGTTACATAGCAACCATGCCGATCAACGCCGAGACGGTGAACCTGGCCGCCACCTACATGATCCTAGTGATCCTTCTCTTCTTCCTGTGGCTAATCTACTCCACCGTCTTCTAGTCTCCATCCGTGTAAGGTTTGTGAGTGTGTCCGTGCTAAGTGACCATCATCATTATCATCGTTAAGTTTATCACCAGTGTTCAGAACATTCTAGAAGCTGAAAACAATTAACCAACATTGCGAACTTGTCGGCGCATCGCGATGTTAATTATCCGCAAAATCTGAGACACCTGTCACTATACGGACGATCTAATAACGTACATTCATATTTATAAATGCTGAAAATATTTGGCGTGGCGTAGGCGACGGACCGGTGCACGGGTGCTCCAGCGACCCCTCAGTTCCCTGGAACCGTTTGTCCGGTGAAGGTGTCAAGTAGTCGCCATGCCGAACCACGAGACCACCAGCCTCTTCGCCACCTACCTGATCCTGGTGCTACTCCTCGCCAGCCTCTGGCTACTCTACTCGGGGTTTTTCTGAGGTGCTTTTTATATTTTTTATACGCTTGTTGATATTAATTAGTGCGTGACTTAAAGTGATAGGTATAGCGCGTATTATCACGTCGATTTTATCAATTATTTTATTTATAACAGTAAGTACCTATTGCATCGCGAATTGCCTTTATAAATCAACAGAAACACAGTTTTCATCTCATTTGTATTAGACAGACATTTTTAAAGAAAACGTATTGTGTGTAGCTGTTCGCACTAAATAAAATAAAATTTAAGCAGTTTTCATACAAACATAGATCAAACGACCGCGCTAACTAATGACCAATTAGTGGCAAACATATTTGTCTATCTTTAATTAAAAGTAAACACAATATTTACGATGATCAGTGTAAAAATAACAATCAAACATTGCTGATGTCGAAACGGTTGTAGTTAATTCGTACACCATTGCGTTATTGGACGTCGGATATCAAAAATAGTACGCCGACCGGCGCCTGCGGCTTCTCCACAGAAATCATAACATTCCCGCGTCTAAAATTACCGGAATAATCTAACTAAAATACTGAATGGCCAGGCAAACGAACGTGGCAAACGTAGGTTAAGCATATAATATAAGCATATATATATAAGCATATATATATATAAGCATATATATATAAGCAAGATTTAGATAAAAATTGTGTTTTTGCCAATTGTTTTTTTAATTTTAAATGATGCGGGTCGAATCGGACGGTTGTAAACATGTCAACGGATGACAAGATCCCACGCTGCGCTACAATAATCCTCTGACAAAGCCCGAGATTTGTTGACACACGAACTAGACGATTAACAAACGTTTCGACAAATGCAAGTAGATTTAGGTACTTGCGATCAAAACAAATGTACCTACTACAGCCGATCAAAACGTCGACGGTTTTGAACATTTTCATACAACATTTCATCAGCGCCCATGAATACATTTTCATAGTACTGTTTACGAGATCAAAAAACGAAGTTGCAAATAAAAGAAAATTTACAGTTGCGATTACTAAAGGAAAACATCATTTTGATGGGTTTTAGTGCAGGGAGAACAATGTTACTGTGATCATAAAATTCTGCTTGACTGAAAGACCAATCTATGTTACATATTTTAGAAACATTTTACTATCTGTAGATGCACAACTCGAAATGACGTTTATTAATAATTAATTTAACATCACAAACACATTTTGATTTGTTCGTACGAGTTAATTAAGATTTACACATATTTCATTTTCATTTGCGCTATGAATGTCCACCGATGCCTGCTGCAATTCTCTTTCGACTCAACAAAGAGCTTTTTGTAATAAACATTACGTTGTACAGACTAAACAATATTGTGCAGGCAATTTATTTTCGATAGTTACCGCCCACTATCATTTAAATCCAGATGATCGTTTGATGTTGCGCAGACGACACGGACTCCATTCTACTATTGAGATGCTGATAAAGCTAATGGATTTACATTAGAGAATTTAGAGAATAAATCATAGACTAAACAAACTAACCGCTAAAATACCAATTAAAATCTAAAAGAAACGCTACGAGAGATAAAATCAACAAAACGCTCGACAGCGAAATTTAAAAATACGACAAAATATTATGTCCCTCAAGATTGAAATAGCTTCAAAATCTATTCAGATTTAAATTAACCTTCATTTTAAAATAGAAAATACAGAAAAGTTTTCAAAACAATAGAATGACGTTAATTGTATCGAGACTCGGGAAGATGGATGGCAGAGCTAAATCTAACCAGAAGACGAATAGAAAAAGTAGTGACAGCTTGGTTAACGATCGCAATCAATCACTTAGGAACGGACGTCGACGATGCCTAGCCATGGTGTTGAAAATAGAGGAATGAAATTTAGATTACTGAGATACGTTGCCAACTCCTATAGATGTGTGATTAAAAATCTGTAAATTGTTGACGGGCCGCTGTTGAAATTTCGTTTATTTTGTTTATTAGAAGAACGACTCGCGAGGAATGACGCTATACAACCGAATAACGTTTCTAATACGAATTTAGTTGCTGTTAAAAAGACGTAAATTACACAAACAGATTTCACGGATGCCACAAAAGATGTTAAAAGTAGAAAAGGCAGCTGTGATAGTAATTCGAACAGACAGCTAGTTCCTAAACGTCCGGATAGACACTATCATTTAGCTAAACTATTATTTGAAACAGAATTTCTATGAAATGATCTGTCAGATTATGTTAACCCCAAATCAAGAGATGGTAAAGCATAATCATATCTGTTCCATAAAGAAAAGAGTCTCTTTTGATAAGTTTGTATTACGCTTCTAAAGGAAATCTGTTTTTTTTAGGCGTATTAAACCGTTAGGTTTGTTCTACTGTCTAGGCAAAGTGCTCTAATTGACATTAATTAAATCCGTCTGTCGCAAATTGCTTAGCGCACTAAACATATTCCAAATCACGTCCCAATAGTCAAATCAGAAAATGTCCAAAGTCAAATGTTACCTATCAAATGTGGAGTTCCACAAGGGTCCATAATAGGTCCGTTAGTTCTCGCAACATACATTAATAATAATAATTAATTGTGTCTTTGTGTGTCTTTGTTACTGTCTTCGGTGTGATGAGAGAAGTGGTCTTTATGTTTGGTTCGGGTAGTGAATTCGCAATCCATCAATACGCTGTAATCGCGTGTTCGAAAGTCGGTGCCGAATCAAAAATCAAAGGCATCGACTTCCGAAACTGTTTCACACAACATTATTGTAATCTTTTTGGAGGCCGTTTTATCATAAGTTTTTTTTGTGTACAATGTTTTGCTTAGTGACTGCAATTTTTTTAAACCGATTTGAAAAGGAGGTCAATGTGGTTTTTTTAAAGGCCATTTTAACTTTTTTCCAAGTTTTTTTTTTCGAGAATTTAAAACCTAAAAAAATGCAGTCATGTGAAAAGTTCTATTACCGATTGTATTATAGTATAAAATTAATCTATTATACTTACAGAGTTTTAACTGATTAAATCAGCTTATAATGTATATAGGTATTTTTTTTTTAATTAAGTGACCTGTGACATTGATAGTAAAAAGAGTGTTACACTCACACTGCTGTTATTGATAAAAGATATGAAAAAAAAATGCGCGATGCCAATCGATTTACAGGTTATTTTTGGCGATGCATCAGTTTTGTGTACAAGCCCTAATCTTGTGTAAAACAGTTTCGGTAGGGCGATTCCTTTGGTTTTTAGTTGATTTGATTCGGCACTAATTGGACGTAGTTATGCAAACTAGAACCAACCCACAAAAAGGTACTTTAGAGATAATTAGATTTTTGTTTTTAAAGTGTGTAGAAACAAATAGGTAAGTTATTTGAGATAAACAACTTCACAAGGTTAAGGTTAGTATTGATGACAATATAAGACAATACATTATTTGGATTTTAGTTAGTTTTTGTATCTATTTTTGATCAAAAACCTGACGGTTCCTTATTGCAAAATTACTGTTTTGTGGGTTGGTTCTAGTTTGCATAACTACGTCCAATTCTGAAACTGTTTCACACAACATTACTATTGTCATCTTTTTGAAGGCGGTTTAATTTATCTTTAATTATTTTTTTAGGGTTCCGTACCTCAAAATGAAAAACGGAACCCTTATAGGATCACTTTGTTGTCCGCCGTCAGTCACCGGACCATAAGTGGAGCCATCTGCTCATAGATGGCGCCATTGGAAGTATGCAGTAGCGCCATCTATGATCATATTTCGGAACCCTTAGGGCGCGAAGCATACTCACACTTGTCCGGTTTTTTTCTCTTTTGAGTACAGCGCAAGAGCAATAGCTTGAATTCATTACCACTAATCGAACCTACTTATCACTTTTTGTTGTGAATTAATATATCGTCAACATAGACAACGTGAACTAAACGCCGTTAAGCTGGTTAAAAAACGACTCAACCAATTTTTTTATAGGACCACCGTACATGCTTTCTCTATCAAATGGAAAACAATATAGGTACCTAATATTTTTGCTTAATCGGACATAGAAGCCAGTATATACTATTAAATAGCTCATCATCCGCCTAGCCTTTTCCCGGCTAGGTTAGGGTTGAACATACCGGGGGGGTGATTCGATATTGATATCGAATTCGATATATATTGCAACAACTGTCAAAATCCCTACCACTTTGACATTTGTTGCAATATATATCGAATTCGATATCAATATATCACCCGCGAGAATCACGCCCCTGAGCATCGAGTGTACGAATGAACTTCGATAGACACTACTGCGAAAGACTGAACTGCGATATAGATTAGATAACTTCGACGGGACTCATCTCCAACAGCTAGTCTATTCTGTAACGACACGCTGACTGCTGTCACGTCTTCGCGCTTTTAGCCTAGGGGTTGACAAAGGTACAATCATAATCGATTAATACCTATATCATGCGTCAGAATCAGAATACTCCCTGAGTGATAACGTCTGAATCCGGTGAGCTCACGGTGAGATACTCTCTCGAGCGATGCCAAGCAAATTGGAGGAAGCCGTGATGTGACACGCGCGCGCGTTGTCGTCAACCGAAGTCACAATGTTACGGTGAGATTCTCCCTCGAGCATTGGCAAACTCGTAATTATAATTTTATTATAATAATTAATCACACTAATTATATAAATGCAAAAGTTTGTGCGTTTCCCAAGCAGCAAAAAGTGGTTTAGTAGCTATCCTGGAACCACTATTTTATCAGGACTATAACGGGATAGTAAGCACTTATAACAACGGAAAAGGGCCCAATTTATAGTCGTATTTATCATAATAAAACACCCTTAATAGAATTGGTGACTACCACTTACACCAATAGAAACCTTATACTTGGACTACGCAGAACTATCTGCTCCCGCAAAGCCAACTATAAGCGCCTAACAAAACCAAACACGACTCCGTGCTTCTGTTAGAAGCTCTTTCAAAAACAGTTGGATGTTGTTGCAGATTTTCATTAAAAATATATTTTTTTTATAAAATGGTATCCATTTTCTTTAAAGATGTATTAAATGGTATTAATAAGTATTGCTACAAGATATAAACATGCGTTCGCATGGCAAACGTATATTTTCGGTGAAATATATTATGTTTTAAATCAAAATTTTTACTCGCCGCTTGAAATTTGAGTATTTAATAAGTTGCATTTAAAAATAATAATGGTTTCAATAAGACATACAATGAAAAGTCGCCATTTTTTCTGAGCTAGTTTTTTGAAGTACATTACCATACCGCTATAGGAGTACTTGGTTTGAAAATGGTGTGCATCAAGAACCACAGCATCGCCATATTGTTAGGATTATAATTGATCCACAAAGTGAACTTATAAACCATTATAAATTCAAGTAACAAGTGCAAATGGTTTCCAGAATACTTTACTTATAATGGGTTTATATTGCTTCTTGTAGGCAATTATAAGTATAGCTTACCAGAGTACGTATTATCAAGCGCGTTTACACCTTTGCAATACTTTTATAGAACACCTAGCTTATACTGTGCCATTAATTTGGACCTATAGGCGACAATAAGTTAACGTATAAGAACAAATACACTACAAGTCTAAACAAACTCTGTGTCTGCTATTATAAGCGTGGTAGCAAATACTAGAACCATTAAGAGAGAGTTATTAGTGCAGCAGGCCTATAAAGTGTGCACTTTTGGATAATTTTGTTGCTTGGGTTGTATCTTTTTTACGCTGAAACGGCTAGATTGATTTGAATAAAATTTGACAGAGGTAGCCTGGGACGTGGTGATGTGTTCACCAGGTCCCAGGCTACCTCTGTCAAATTTTACTTTTCATCCATTCGACAGCTAGTGAAAAATAAATGATTTTGTATTGGTTTTTATTACGCCTATTATCATAGGCCTATCGTTTCTGAGCATTGTGTGGTCACCGGTCTAACTTAATCTAAACGGTTTTCAGCATCCACCTATCGGTTTTATTTATTTTTATTTGCGAGGGGTTTCATCCCCCGAACCGCCCAACGGGGTATCTGACTATTGGAGATAAGTTGTGTCGCAGATGAGTCCTGTCGCAGTAGCAGATCCAGCAATTATTTATTAGGCTAACGGTCGGTTGCAGAAAGATATTTTTTTAATGGTGGCATTATCCATACAATTTGTATCGTTAAAGTCTCCTTTCAAACTTAATAACCTTTTCTGCAACTTAGCGTAAGAGCTAAGAATTAAAACACCTATTTACTAATCTATTTGTTGTTAAATTCTGAAATCTGTCAGAACTTAAGCTTTGGGAGAGGGGGGGAGGTTCAGCCCCGTGGTTCAGCCCTATAGCTACCCCCCTGGATCCGCCAATGCTGTTGTAGATGAGTCGTTAAAGTTATGTCTTGTCGCAGATCAATCTTTCGCTGTAGTGTATGTCGTACAAATTGAGAATCAACGCTCTAGGAATCGCAACGACTCTAACTTGTTCCAAAGGAGAGTTTATATTTATTTTTGTGAGTGTTCATGGAGTTTCTTGCCTGTTCTCCATCCATAATGTATTATGAATCTATGTTTTGGAACTTAAACTTATTGATAAACAGGCTGAATATAGAGCGTTTCACCTAACAAGTCTCTTCGATGCTATGTTGGCTGCACTGAATGTCAATATGTTACAATTCTTTTAACGTGATTTTAACTATGTTGGATGTTTTTTTTAGTATCAATTCTCGTTCACCATTTTAAAGTGCCCTAGACATTACTTTAACATATAAATCTACGAAAAACATTAAGGGCCGTACCACAAAAAAGATAAACACGTGTTCAACACGAATGCTACCAAAAATAATACGCACTTGTTTTAGCACTAACTTGTCTAAAACAAGTGTGTATTATTTTTGGTAGTATTCGCGTTTAACACGTGTTTATCTTTTTTGTGTGGTAAGGGTGTAAATGTATGTAACCTATGTAGACAGCAGTGACAGGTAGGGGATCCAACTAGCGTTGAACTTGAAGACTTGGAATATATTGATAACGTGCTTCAGATAACTGGTAATCGTTGTTACTGCATCAGAAATAACGATTAACAAGACGGCTTCGATGCTTAACATCGGCATCGGTCGTGAAGTGTCTCTAGACCGGCGAGCGCGGGACACTCGGAAAACATTAAAATATCTAATTTGAACAGCGGAAATGTGAGCATTACATTTTATTGCAATATAATAATATTATTTGCTTTGTATACGTAATTCCCAATTATTTTTAACGCACAAACTCAAGGTTTATAGCACAAACTATTCTTACACGTTACGACTGATTCGGTTTGTGATCGGAGATCATGAAGGTCCCGATTTCAGTAAACTCCAGCTAGTGACGGCTGCAAGCCACATTAATATTATAATCATCAAAAGCAAGTATTTCTGAACCGCCCGAGAGCACAAACACGTGATAATTTCTTGATGTTCCCCCGACATACCTATTCATAAATAGTTGTGACTGTACCAGAGGGAATTTAAAACATAAATAACGGATTATTGCGTAAATATTTCTCAACTACTTTTTATTTAGAATTAGATAAAGTATTTAAGTCATATAATATAGAGTGCACGATGACGTCAATGTAGATTCCTGTATTTTTATAATTGTATTGAAACCGCCACTGGAAATAGACGCTAACTGATCGTAAAAATGACACTGCTCGGCTTTCTGGCACCGCCACCCACCGCCATCGCCATGCGCCTGCGCCGAGGTGTTGAATTCTTATTTAATTAAATACGTCCTTTTTGTTTCAGAAGCTGTCCAGAAACAACTCAAACTTGAGACCAATCCAAGATGGCGGTCAACAAACGCTATAAAAACATTTAATATTTAGGAAACCTTAATTTTAGTAAATTAATTAATTGTAAGTTAAGCAATGTACACCCAAGCATTTAAATAACATAAGACCATGGAACAAGACTTATGGGAGGTCGCACAGAATGGAAAAATAAACATCAGTCAGAGAGTGATATATTATGTAAACAGTGCTTGCTGGGCATTCCAATATGAATAAAGTCAAAACAAAAAAATATACCCATGTGAAAGACAACATGTTCAATGGCAAATATCTAATATTCAGAGCAATGTTTTTGCGTTAGCTAATTATATTGATGATGTTCGGAACAAATCATCGCGTTAAAGATTTTATCGTTGTTATGAGCTAAGAGAGTTTTTGTAATAAAGGCTTTTTTTAGAATTCTAGACTTTTATTTTGTTACTCAAGAAATGAAAGCACATAGAATAAAATTCTTCAGCGTAGGCGCAACCGTTAACATATGAGTTTCCTTCGGTGTTGGTTCTTTCAGCACCAATTTA
Organism: Thalpophila matura; assembly: GCA_948465475.1. Lineage (NCBI taxonomy): Eukaryota > Metazoa > Arthropoda > Insecta > Lepidoptera > Noctuidae > Thalpophila > Thalpophila matura. Next base: position 1,280,532 of record OX419178.1, read on the forward strand.
TTCTCAATGAAAGTCAGAATGGCGGGTGTACCATAACGAATTCAATCATAATTTTTCATCATCTAACCAGCTCCTACTTCAGCATCTTTTAGTTTGGTGATTCGTCCGAAATAAGGAATCTGTCAGCAGGGCCGTCTTAATCATATTGGGCGCCGGGGTGCGAAAATCACCCTGCGCCCCCCTTGGCAACACACAATTTAATTATTATGGCGCCCAGAAAAGAGCGCGAGGAGCAACATCATAAAAGATAGGTAACGATTATGAAAGGCGCCCAGAGATGAGCGCGAGGGGCGACTTCATAAAAGATAGGTAAAAATTATGAAAGGCGCCCAGAGATGAGTGTGTGGGGCGACTTCATAAAAGACAAAAGAGGCGCCTACCTACCGCCCCGGGCCATGGCTCCCATGGTCTTAGGGTAAATACGCCACTGACTCCACAGCAGTGTCTACGACGCCTAAGGCGATCGGCTTGCGCCCCCTAGGTCTTTGCGCCCGGGTGCCACGCACCCCTTGCACCCCCGGGTAAAGACGGCCCTGTCTGTCAGGACAAAACGTCTTGTCCCTGTGGTGAGCATTCGAGTTTTTACATAACGTTCAATTTGTTACGCCCCTTATTACGGGACTTACTGGTGAAATGTGGGTGTACTTTACATCTCTGCCAAATCCCAGCCCCGGATCTAGGGGAGGGCAGGCCAGGGCCCGTGCTCGGGCGGCAAATTCAAGCTTGGTAGACGAATACACTGAGTAGTTTATTCGTCTACCAAGTATAGTAATCGCAAAGAGCAGCGCTAGACCGGTCGTTGTGGCGTTCTTAGTGGGCGTGTTATGGCTGAAATGATGATGATGATAAAGGTAAAAATAATGGCGGGGGTGGCATTATTCAGTTTCGCCCCACCTCGAAATAATTCAAGATCCGGGACTGCCAAACCCTACAGGGAATATAGGCGTTTAATTAGCCGGGTCTATGCGTAAAATGTAATGTCATCTTAACATGTTCACTAGTACAAAAAACCACGCGATAAATAATATTTATGTTTTCTTGCGCTAAACACATCAATACGTTGTTATTTTTCAGCGCGGACGTCATGACGCTGTAATACTCTGCCAACATTTCATGTCATTGCATTGAACTCGGACATTTTTTATAATTTCCCTCATAATTAACTCGAAACGTATTTGGTATGTCAGTCTTCGTAATGAGTTGTTTTTCAGTCGTGTCTGTTGTGATAAAGACCGATGCTGGCTGGTGAGGGGGTGAAATATTAGGTATCTACCATGGACGCAGGTCTGTGTGATATGATATTACCAGTGCCGTATTAAGGCCGCCCGGGGCCTGTAGCAAATTTTAGTGTAGATCCTTAGTATTCCTTAGTTTCGATTACCTACATAATCGGCCGATGAGGTTTCTACTGCTGGTGTCCAAGTCTCCTTTCTGTGAGAGGGGGTGTCACCACATGGGCCTAGGGCGTTTTGGTAGACATCACATCATTCAGTCTTTCTTTTTTCATTCGAATTTACCTATGTTCTGCGCAAGCGCGGGGCCCCCAGGGGAGTGAGGCCCATAGCATTTGCTACTCCTGCTTTACGGCTAATCGGGTACTGGATATGATATGGTGTCCACAGAATTCTTAGTATTATGGATGCAAAGTTCTCATTCCTCCTTGGAAGGATGTTTTACATAGAATAGCTTGGATGGGTTGAAATGACAAGTGACGCGATGCCGACGCACCAAAGTTGAGCTTGAGGCATGTTGATGTGAGGGTTGACAACACTTTTTCAAGTCGAGGTCGCAGTGGCGTGCCTAGAAGGCAAGCCCGAGGGTATTTGACTTAATTTTTCATGAATGTGAGTCGCGTACATTATCGGGCTTGTCCTCAAGGCACGCCACTGAATTGGGTCGCCTGGCGCCGTAAGATCGTTAGCCGTGGGAAGACACCTCCAAGTCGCTTTGGATCACTTACAATAAATTACATAATTGTAAGCATCCTTGCGTCAACCTAGGTCGAAGGCTCAGCTTATTGAAATAAAACAATCATAACGGTGGTTTTGATAGTTATCACAATATGTTATCCTGCGCTTGCGCTAGCCATTAAACATGAGTAAATAGGTACTTATAGAAATATTTGGTGTTCATCTGAAGATCGTTCACGTAATTTAATTTTCATTAATAGGTATTTAAGCGTGCCGTAAACCTTATGTAACTGCCTTATTTATTTATTAGTTCTACATGATTTTATGACGAACGTTTGGTGCAAGAGTTGGACATATCCCGTGTAAGTCGTAAATATAACTAATTCGGAGGTAAGTAATTATTATATAAGGTGCTATAAAAATATCTGCCACGGCTTTAATGGGAGGTAGTATTGTGTTTATAGATTACAATAGTGGAAAACTTTCGTACCCCGGAACAGTTAATTCAATTTGAGAAAATAATGAAGTTAAATTAACATTGACTCTACATAACGTGGTTTAAATTAACATTGACTCTACATAACGTGGTTCACAAATTACGCGCGATGTGTCGCTTCTTCAATAAAAACAACTGCTATCTCTTTCCATCTGTTCTGTGAATGAAAACTGATATCAGCTGACTACTTCGTCACTACCTAATCTACTAAAATATAAACTTACTTTTTTTGTATGAAAAAAAATATGACAAAAAATCAATAATTTATCTTTACTATTGTAATCTATAAACACAATACTGTCTGCCATTGCAGCCGTGGCAGATATTTTTATAGCACCTTATATTTATGTTGATAATATTATAACTTAGGTGTTATGTATGTTTAATTATTTGGTACTAGCGACTCGCCCCTACCTCCAAGCAGGGGCGGGTGCCCTTGCTTGGCACGGGTGCAATCATGCCTGATGTGGCGATATGTCAAAACATCGAGATTTCTGTGCTATAGGTAGGGGAGACCGGGGATAGTTGACTAACGGGTAGGTAGACTAACGGTTAATAACTCGTCGACAGTACGAGAGTTACGTTATCCAGTCATATACAATAATCCCACTCCGCATTACCCTCAGTTGTACGAAGCACAGCATAGCAGCCGCGCGTCGTTTAGTAGTGGTGACACGATTTATGTTTATTACACACCTAAGTAAAATTTTAGTCTCGCACACTTTTTGTTTTTGGGCTTACAGATTTATTTTGAACCACTTTCCTTTTAATCAAAAAGTTTGTTTATGAGTTGTTTATCATATAGCATAGCGTTATTTCCAAGCCGGGGACACTGTTTAGGTTAGCCATGTCATCGAACAATTAAAATGGTGGTTGGGGATGGTTGACTAATTTTTTTTGGGGCTGGTAGAATAATTGAATTAGTGTGTTCATTCGTTCGTCTTCTATGCATTCGCATATTGTTCATCCCCAAGCCCTCTCAATAGCCCTCGTCAATTTCTCCGCCGGGCAGTCCAGATCCTCCGGTGATTGTACCTCGCAAAAGCTTTCTCTGTCGCTAGCCAGTCCATGAGCTCCCAGAAAGTGTAGACCCAAACTTGTCCCAGTCACCTTCTTGGAGTTATATTTTCGGTAGTGGTGCAGATCTCTGTTCACACCATTCCAGCTAATGACATCTAAACCTCAAAACAAATGGGTCTGAGATTTGATGAGCAAGAAGTCCGGATCCAACCTATAGTTCCGGTGATGGGGCAGAAATGTCCCAACGCGGTGGTGATGTCCACGACGCTGGAATACAGGGTGTCACCTATGTAAATGAAGTAGCAGGGTGTGTTTCTTTTGTTAAGAGTAATGTTACGTTCGGTGACCGACTGAGCAATAGCAGCTCCTCACCTATCCTCCGCCTCGCTACCTCATTAAAGACTCTTTGCATTGAGGCCTCCTGCAACGATAAACTTTTCCGTGTCAAGCGCATTGATCACTTGAGCGATGCAGTAGACCTGGTCTTCTATAGGATTTCCTTCCTCGAGGTACACATCAACGATACTTATACATTGGTTACCTAACTTAATATTAGCGGTGATAATGGTGTGCTTACAAGGTCTGGGTTATATCAGTTATTCTGGGCAGTCTCGGCTGTAAGCCGAGTGAGGATCCGGAACATTACCCTTGCAGATAATGTACCTGTGCGCCTGTTACTCCCTTCGGTACTGCCTGCATGGTATGGTGGGTTTCACCACAGTAACCTCAACTGTGATCCATTACTATGCATTCTGCTGCCCAATGGGTATAGCCCAAACACTTGTAATCTTTCAATTTGACTAGTATTTTGATTAAAAAGCTCAATTAACAAAGAATATATATATTGCTCATAGCTTTCCATGCTTTTATAGAAATTACTATATAGGTCAACTTACCCCTATGTCGTAATCAACCTACCCCAGACCCGGGGTTAGTTGACTAAGAGGCAGAGGTCTGCTAAATCCCGTAAATAACTAATATAACGTTAAAAATATGAATTTATTATTTAGCTTAATAGTGTTCCTATCAAATATAGTGGTTATTTTATCTAAATACATTAAAACACAAGAGATATATACCATTAAGTAAAAACTTGGTCAACTATCCCCGGTCTCCCCTATCTCATACAATATTGACTTAGGCTCGTATTACAGAATGATGCTCGAACACAGATCTCTGCTTGAGCATACATTTAAAGCCATTTGATTGGTTGACATCTATGCTCAAGCAGAGATCTGTGCTCGAGCATCGTTCTGTAATACGAGCCTTAGTATATCTACACATAATTTCGGAATAAATTGTCTCAATGGTGATGAAAACCACATTAAAATGTCAGTGACCCCTTTTCGTAAGAATAACGTTGTAGGTATTCAAAGGAGCTATTGTTGTGGCGACAGCAATTTCCGTACTATATACTAATTTGCAATGATAACATCTCCTTGTTCCTATGATCTGAGATTAACATCGTGTACCTGCAACTCAAGGTACTTGCTGTAGAAGCTGAACGAGCGGTAGGACTGGTACTGGATGATGTTGGAGAACTCGCCCACGTACACCATGAACACCATCGTCGATATTATCTGAAGAACCGCCACGAACAACACCTGCGCATGCGCACAAACAGAGAGTTCATCAACAAAGTTGTTTGAGGGCTCAAAGTAAGCATGTATTTCTATGCAAAAACCGGCCAAGTGTGAGTCGTACTCGCGCACCGAGGGTTCCGTACCATTTTTGGACGTATAAAGTGAAAAAATCCGGACCGCATAACTAAGTTTGTTTGTGAAGGAATTTTGATGATTTTGAAAAAACTGTACTAGTTAGGAACATCGTTTTATTTTTGGTGCCATATTTGGGTCAATTCCTATCAACTCTAATTATTTCAGATTTTTCGCCCCGCAAACTTCGGAGATAAGGGGGGGGGGGGAATGGTATTTTTTTGGTCATTTTTCATCATATGCCGAAAACTGTGAGAAATAAAATAAAATAAAAATAAATTTTGAAATGTGCAGATCAAGCCCTTTCATATGATATGTCACTTGACCTAGTAACCCCACTTTGAAATTTCGGACCCCCACTTCGGCCCCTTTTGCAATGAAAATAAAAATATTTTTTGACTTTTTTCATTTGCAATAAAGTTGAACAAGCATTCTTTATAACTGTTCCAAATTTCAAGTCGATAGCATAAGTAGTTGCTGAAATAAGCAGGTGTGACAGACAGACAGACAGACAGACAGACAAACAGACGAAGTCGCACCATAAGGGTTCCTTTTTTACCATTTTGGTACGGAACCCTAAAAATCATGGGGATCCGTTGCGCTATTGCTACGTTGAAGGACAAACCAACAAACAGACTGGCATATTATATAAGTAGGGCAAGGGCGGATCCAGGTTTGGGGTCATGGAGGTCATGGCCCCCCATCCTGGGCTAGGCCTGGGTTAACCACTGATAATTCTTATCTAAAAAAACCGGGCAAGAGCGTGTTGGACCACGCACTGTCTAGGGTTCCGTAGGAAGAAGTATTTCAGTCTTCCGACTGCAAATAAGTATGTTTGTATTTCAAAATATTATTATGAAATACAAATTTATTTTTGCGGTTAAACTGAAAATAGTGAATATTTCAAAAACGAATAAATGTATCTTGTTCTGGATCTGCTACTGTAGTAGGTAGGTACCTACTCTGTAGTAAAAAAACTGAATAGTAAAATACACGTAGTGACCCCCCGTGACTTGAAAGCTAGATTCGCTACTGTTAGTAGTAAGGATTAATAACTAGCTTTGTCCGCGACTTCGTTTGCGCCAGAAACCTCCGCGAGCGTGCCAACAACTGGATAAAGTTTCAAGTCAATCGGATAAACGATGCGCACACGCATGGTAGACAAACTCATAAACATTATTTTGTATAAAACGTGTACCCAGGAAACCGTGTCCATATTTTATTTGGACTCTCATTCATTTGATAGGTCAAACAAAAAAATTAAGATATTTATTTTCGACTGTCCGATCCATACAAAAGGCATTAGATGATCGGATTAATTAGTATGGAGAATCGAAACATTTTTGGCCGAATATGACCAGCCGGCTTAGCATGACCACGATAGAAACGGGTTTTGTCTATAGAAGAATAGACAAAGTGACAAATTGTAGAAAGATTTCTACCGTTTTACGCATACAATGAAGAGAAGAAATGTTTCTATTCTTCTTCAGTAGACATAATTCTGATATACCAAGCACGGGTCGCCGCGTGCTCGGGCAGAAGAGTATAATGAGTTGGATAGAAAGAACTTTGTCTATTCTATGGTAGAATAGAGATAGAATTGGTCATGCTAAGCGGGCAGGCATTCCTGTCACACGTCACATACGTAGGTATTATACCTATATAATATAGGTAGGTGATACAAGATGAAATGACGTGTACAATATACAGAAGCTCTAAAAGCAAACTTTTAGTCAGGTAGATCAGATACCTACATAATCCGCAAATTCTTGCGAAATTGATGTTGCATGGAGCGTGGATATTGATGGTTCACATTTGAAAACCTGCCAAGCCGCAGTGAACTTGTTAAAATAACGGTTGTTGAATTGCCAACTATACAATCTAGGTATGCGTTTCCACAAAGATTCTTATCAGATATGCTCATATGCATGATATTTTTACTAGGCCCAGAGATTGGGAGGTTACATATTTTTTAACCGACTTCAAAAAAGGAGGTTCTGTATTCGTCCCGTATGTATGTATGTATGTATGTATGTATGTATGTATGTTTGTATGTGCGCGATTTTCTCAAAAACTACTGATTCGATTTGGATGGGGTTTTCACTAACGTAATCTACATACTTTGAGGAAGGTTTTAGTATATAATACATTAGGTAATCATTCCTATGTACAAGTTATATGCATAAATGTACGGTACTCACTACGTAGAAGATTTACTGTTGAACGAAGTCGTCAAAGTAATCTAACGCGAGATAAAGAACTAAAAAGGGAAAAATAAAATCTTTTTTATTAACAAAAAATAACCGACTTCAAAAAGCCACTACAAAGAAAATAATAATTTTGGTTTCGGAAGTCGGTGGCAAAAAAAGCAAACAAAAACCAAAGCCACCGACTTCCGAAACCAAAATTATTATTTTCTTTGTAGTGGCTTTTTGAAGTCGGTTATTTTTTGTTAAAAAAGATTTTTTGAATCCGACTGGTAGTTCCAAAGATTAGATTCCATTCCAACCATTCGCCGTGGGAGGCACATGGTTAAACCACTAGGCTATCACGGCTTTTTTTTTTTACGAATAAGATCAGTAATATGTATCGTGTCTACCTACTACCTACCTACTACTATCGTGATTTCGCACATGTATGTTTTAAGATGTTTTGAAGCTCGTTGATGATGTACTAATTCAGAACAAAGCTGAATAAACGATTTCTTATAATTTTCCGATCAAATGCAATCAACGAAACTTGCGGAAATAAAAGTCAGCAATATTGGTAACAGTTCAAGGAGTCGTAAAAATCAACGGTCGTGAAATACAGTTTCCGGTCATAGGCAGTGGCGGATTTGCCCTAAGGCCCAATAGGCCCGGGCCTAGGGCGGCTAGATATAAGGGGCGGTCAATCGTCGCAAAAAAAAATATAGTCGAGCTTGATCTAGCTTTACTCAACATAGAAGCGGATTGTTTAAGGAAATTGGATTGCGAAGATTTAATTATTGATTTTGCTGCGTTTGTACACTTAAGCGCAGCAAAATCAATAATTAAATCTTCGCAATCCAGGTTTTTATTAACTGATAATAAAAAAAAAACTAAATTCAAGGTAGCATTCACAGATATTTACGGTAGACCTTACAGTACGTATGGCTGAGCGCTGCGCGCTTACCGCCCTGTATCGCAAAAACGGTTGAGCGCATCACAAAATGTTTCAGATAAAGTTTGTCGCAAATTGTATGCTCTACATTCTTTATAAAGATGTTAACATCATTGGAGCAATGGAAACCGAGATAATAGCAAAAAACAGTTTGTTTTGACCCTTGACCTTGAAAATCTTACGACGCGACACGAGATTTTATGAGACTTTTGAGGTAACTTTTAGAACGATAAAATGAAGGTATATACGAAAATTCAGTTTATTATCTCTCATTCCGAGGTTGCCCATAAATTTTTTGCTAAAATGACTGGACTAATATCACAGTTCAGCGATCTCAACAATCAATGTGCCTTACACTAGGAACTTCTCCTGTAGTGTGACTGTGAGGGTGCGTTCACAACAAATCTCACGTACGTGAGTATTATGACCCCGAACAATTATTAGGCAGCGTAGGCAATAGAAAAATAATAGTTCCGTGCAGCCAATCGTCCAGCCAGCCCACTGCACCAAACAAGCTGTCCAAAAATATATCGCTTCGGGTTGATTCTTGAATTAATGACATCAAGAATTACTTACATCTAGAGCAGGGATCACCAAGTTTCATTACAGGTCCGTTTTAAAAATGTAAAGACTGTCGCGGTAAGTAAAAAATAATGAACAGCAAGGTTTAGCGGTCCGGATGCCCGCGGTCCGTCATTTTGTGATCCCTGTACCCCCTATCATGAGTTTTTTTGACGTATAGTTTCGTTAACGTAAGCATATTTTGAATTTAAAATACAGCAGTTCTGGAACATTTTGATAAAATTTTATACAATTTGCACATTTAAAAAAATACAAAGAAATTTATTAAGTATTTAATTTATATAATTATTGTGTAACAAACGTGTATTTTCAATTCAAAATATGCTTACGTTAACGATACTACACGTCAAAAAAAAAAAAAACAAAAATACTGATCTAGAGCGGTGAATGAAGAAGAGTACAGATAGGTATGTTGATATAAAATTTATTAAATATAAAAAGACATCGAAACATATCAATAAATAACATTGTGACAGAAGAACAACAAAAGGAAGAACGTTATCATAATCATTTTAATTGCTTATGATAAAGAATACCTCAAAGCATTACAAATTACGAATAAAGATAAGAACTAAAATAACTTTTATACTTCTATTTATTGTAAGTAGGTACTAGGTAGGTACTTAAAGAGGGCTTATTTATGGAAGCAGAAATCATCTACAATAACACATCACCTGTCTATCCTTTTCCCAACTAAGTTGGGGTCACCCTTTAGACAAGATGCGGCTGATAATAAAGTATTTTACATGGAGCGACCGCCATCTGACCTCCACAACCTAATTACTGTGTGCCTAATACCGGTATTGTAAAGTTAGACCAGTACCCCTATCATGAGTTTTTTTGACGTGTAGTATCGTTAACGTAAGCATATTTTGTATTGAAAATACACGTTTGTTACACAATATTTATATAAATTAAATACTTAATTAATTTCTCTGTATTTTTTAAAATGTGCAAATTGTATAAAATTTTATCAAAATGTTCCAGGACTGCTGTATTTTAAATTCAAAATATGCTTACGTTAATGAAACTTAACGTCAAAAAAACTCATGATAGGGGTATACCCCTATCATGAGTTTTTTTGACGTATGTTTTGACGTAATTTTATACAATTTGCACATTTTAAAAAATACAGAGACATTAATTAAGTATTTAATTAATATAAATATTGTGTAACAAACGTGTATTTTCAATTCAAAATATGCTTACGTTAACGATACTACACGTCAAAAAAACTCATGATCCGGGTACAGATGTCTATTCTGTACCGACACGCCACGTGATATCACCGCGAGAACTGCCAATTTGTTTGCGAACGAGGGACAATGTCACGATGAAATTCTCTCTCAAACGTCCGCAAACAAATTTATTTGACATTTGTGAATTGACATTTGTGAGTCACCTGAATTTACCGCAGCTAATGTCATTGCCATACATTTTGGACGTAGCGTTTGGCGTGAACGCTAACAGAAAAACAACTTGTCTAGAGCCTCAGAATAGATAGGCAGCTGTCAGATTTTCGGGTTTCTGACTACCCGTAACTACTGAATAGATATTCATATGACAACCGAGACCGACTGTTCAACGTGCTCTCTGAGGCACGGAGGGATCTCGATGTGTAAACGGTAAGCCTCTCAGATCGATCGATCCGCGCGGCTGTTAACCGCGAGCCAAAACATAATGATATGATTAAAATAAATACTAAAAGCCTAAAAGCTAAAATAACAATCATACTTCTTAACTTAAAAGAACACGAGTTAGTATGTTTGGTTTTATGTTAGGCACCTACTGTCTTACCAGAAAAAAGATAAACATCTGTTGAACAAGAATGCTACCAAAAATAAGACGCACTTGTTTTAGCACTAACTTGTTTAAAACATTGGTATCATTCTTGTTCAACAGATGTTTATCTTTTTTGTGGTAAGGCCCCTAAAATTCTTTTATAATCGAAAACTTTTTTATTGTTAATTCTATCGCTCTTGACAGAATAATATTATTACTCCAAAACCATAACCATATCTTGAAGGAAAAATAAGTATCGTAAGGAATGCATAAAGGACCTCGAAGTGCTGTAACTACAGCGGTGCCCAGACCCTGGAGGGGCGCAGAAATGAACAGACCAAGACCAAGTGTTGGATCATGCAGACATGCATGGTAGTCAGTAGGATAATGTAAACAATACCTATTATTTATCGCGTAATACGGATGTAGACGCAGGCGCGGTCCCAGCCGACGATTTGGGGGGGGGGGTCATACCGCAGCTGAAGACTTTAGGGGGGGGGTCATACGGATTAATGCCGACGTGATATAGGTACCGTGAATTACCGTGTTTGGCGCATTTTTGTACGATTTTGGAGGGGGTCATGAGTTCATGACTCCCGTGACCCCCGCCCCTGGGACCGCGCCTGTGTAGACGCGCCCTACTACCAGCACGCTTAGCATGACCACGATAGCAACGGGTTTTGTCTACAGAAGAATAGACAACGTAACAATTTGTAGAAAGATTTCTATCGTTTTATGCATATAGTGAAGAGATCTCTCAACGAGATTTCTTCTCTCAAATAGAGATAACGAGTTGGATAGAAAGAACTTTGTCTATTCTTCGGTAGAATAGAGATAGAATTGGTCATGCTAAGCCGGGTGATTAGAACATTTTTCAGCGGGGCGGATAAAGAAGCACGGGGCGTATTATAAAGGGCTAGTGCATTGCGAATAATTTGTAAAAGAAACTAATCACCAACGTCCCTTCTATAGTAAGGTTTTTTTGGCGGGCCAGAGCTCCCAGACCTAGAGGTGGACGCAGAAGTTGTGGCTTCGTCATCGCCCTCATTGCTCTCTTCACTCCTGTACGGAGCTGGCGTCTCGTCACTGTCCAACGTAGTGATGTGTGTGGCTGGATCCGTTGGCTTTTTCGGCGTCTCCTCCTCTTCATCATCACTACCATATGTACTTGCATCTTCACTTTGTCGTTCATCGTAACGCACGTGGATGAAACGTCTGTTCATCTTCGTACTAGTGCTTTCTTCCTTATTAAACGAGGGACGCCCTGATTGGCCATCAATATCGTCATCTGTATAAAAAAATAACGGTCAAGAACGAATTCCGTATGCAATCGCAGTATCATTAAAAAAAACTATTTAGTTTGATTAAAAAAACCGGGCAAGAGCGTGTTGGACCACGCTCAGTCTAGGGTTCCGTAACAAGAAGTATTTCAGTCTTCCGACTACCAACATAAGTTATTTTTGCGGTTGTCAAACTCACAACTGAAAATAGTGAATATTTCAAAAAGTTATTGACGTATCGTGTTCAAACTAATTTTAATCGAAAGTATTTATTAAATGCTATATGCTTGATTTTTTCAGATTTTTGGATAAAGGGGTTGGAAATCTACAGGGGGGGGGACACATTTTTAACGACTTTCGGAGCTCGTAGTTCACTAAATATGAACTTAAATAAAAAAAAAACATTTAGAAACTTCTATGTTATTTTTAAAGACCTATCCAACGATATCCCACACAAAGGGGTGCGCGTAAATATTTTTTTTCATCCCTCAGTTTCATGTATGGGGGCCACCGCTAATTATTTTATTTTTTGTAATTTCACTACAGGCCTTTATGGCGGCTTACAGAAGACATCTAACTGCGAAGTTTCATACAGATTGGTTATGAACTGTAGATTTGAGGAGGGTGTGACAGACGGACAGACGGACGGGATGAAACTATAAGGGTTCCTAGTTTTACTACGGAACCCTAAAAATGGAAATTATGAAAGTAAGTGGTTCTCGTAAATATAAGCTTTAAATATATAGCCCCAGTAATAGACAGACATAGAGATGTCGCAATTTATAATATTGTACTCGTAAATCGTAATAAAGAATAAGGATATTGGGGATCCCATGACGCCCATGAAAGGACATCTTAAAAGTTCTTTAAAAGTAAGCCTTTAAAGTGGGTTAACTTATCAAGCGGCTCCTAAAGTCAACATTTAATGAAAAACTAGGTACCTTTTGGAAGAATGATAGGATCAGTTCCACGTGTCGGATCGAAAATAATTTGTCTTTTGACAAATGAGGCTTTGCGTGCTGCTGCTGCGGCAAATGAAGACTTGCTTTCCGAATCTGAAGCAGCCGAGGTCCCTGTACCAGTCGCAGGTGTCGAGGTTACATCTGGAGGAGGTTTGATCATGTTTATATCTGACACCGGTTTCGTAGGTTGCAATATAATTTCCTCTCTATCTTGAGGATAAAATTCTTCGGTGGGTCCCGCAGCTAGAGCTTCTAAAGTTGAAATATCAGCTGCAGGTTCGGTCGCTCGTATCGTCGTATCCGTCTCTGTATCATGGGTAGGCTGAATATCTGCAGTAATTTCAGCTGGCTGAATATTTGTAGTGTCTTCAGCCGGTTTTGTATCTATGATGGCTTCAGCCAGCTGTTTATCTATAATGGCATCAGCTGGCTGTGTGTCTATGATGGCTTCAGCCGGTTTTATAGTTTCAGCTGACTGTGTATCTATGATGGCTTCAGCCAGCTGTGTATCTATGATGGCTTCAGCCGGCTGGGTATCTATAATAGCTTCAGCTGGTATCGTATCTATAGTGGCTTTAGCCGGCTGTGTATCTATAATGGCTTCAGCTGGTTGTGTATATATGATAGCTTCACCTGGTTTCGTATCTATGATGGCTTCACCTTCACCTGGCTTCGTATCTATGATGGCTTCAGCCGGCTGTGTATCTTTGATGGCTTCAGCCGGCTTAGTATATATGATTGCTTCAGCTGTCTTCGTATCTATGATGTCTTGGGCAGCATGAGTATCCCTACTGGCTTGTACAGGCGTAAGTTCTGTCATGCTTAATTGAGTATGTTTTGTTTCTTGAACAGTCGAAATACCTATTGTGTCTTGAGCCCGTTGAGTATCTGCAATATCTTGGGCAGCCTGAGTATCCATAATGGCTTGGGCAGCTGGAAGTTCAGTCATGTGAAGCCGTAAATCTGTGGTTTGTTGCACAATCGCAATATCTGTAGTGTCTTCAGCCAGTCTAGCATCTAAAATGTCTTGGGCAGGCTGAGTATCAGAACGGTCTTTGACAGCCAAAATCGTTTCAGATTCTGAGAGTGAAGGGGTTTTTAATGTTTTCAGAGATTCCGACAGTTTAATACCTACTGCGGGTTTGGTTATGCTCTCATCTCCCTCCGATGTTACTTCAGACAATAAAGGTGGCATTAAGGGTTTCTTCCCAGCATCTAAGGCAGCCGGCTTTGAATCTATTTTCTCTTGATTAGGTTGAGAATCTGTGATATCTTGAGCAGGTTCTGGTTCTGGATAGAAAAGTTTAGGAGGTACTGAAGGTTTAGGAGGTATAGTGATTGGAATATCACGGGGAGACTGAATATCCTGGGTTTCTTGAGCAAAATGGGTATCTGTGAATTGAGTAGCTTGTATATCAAAGGCATGTTGAGCATCTTCAGCTGCTTGATGACTCTCGGTAACTTGGGAAGGTTGAATTTCTTGAGCAACTTCAGCTGGCGGGTTCAAACGTTCGGGAAGTGCCGTTATTGGAGCCAATTCGGGAGCTATCATGGGTTCTTCTTCAATAGCACCATCCATTAAATCTATAGTCACTTCAACTTCTGAGATTTCTGATTGCAATGTAGATTTTGTGCGGCCTAATCTAAGGACTTCATGACCAGCCGTTGTACTTGGTGATTCCTCATCATCACGGATTCGAAGAGATCGCATCATAAATGTTTCAGACTCTTTATCTTCCGGTTGATCAGTTGTTGATTCAGTAATGTCTAAAGTGAGCATGTGTTTTTCAGTGTCTTCTACTTGCTCGTGGAACATACTTTTTCTGCGGTTTCTCATTTTATTGAAGTCTTTTTCCTGTTTTTTTGCTTTTTCAAATTGTGCAAGCAAGGCTTCCGTGGCTTCCGCGTCTTCCTCAAGTAAAAGCTCGTCTCTGCCGTCAGCTGCTAATGCGCCTAACACCTCAGGGTCAGAGACTCTACCCATCAATTTCTTTGCAGTCCTAGCGAATTGTCCGAAAAAGCCTAGTTTAGGTTTTTCTTCGACAGTAATTTGATCTACGCCTCGCTCTTCTTCATGCTCCTGTTCACGTCTGGGCAATGGTACTGCATCAGGTTCTCTACTATCTGTCGGCCAAGCGAAATACCGTGACTGCCTTCGCATGGTGGAGGGGGGAATGTAGGGTTCTTCTCCTTCTGCTGTGGAGACTCTACCAAAATGCCTATCAGTTCCAGGAAACTGACTCAGGCCAGGTGGTGCATCCTGCATTTCCGATAACGGTGCAAACTCAGGAGCTTCATGTGTCGGAGCACCGCCAGGCCAGTTGCTTTGATCCATATCTTTATCTCCTACCTGCCTCATGTGTTTATGTATAGCGTTCCTGCTATCTGGGAAGTGTTTCAGTAAGTATTCCCAATCATCGAGTTTGAGAGTAAGCACTTGGGACTTGATCATTGTTTGGTAAGAATGAGTGTACGGGGTATTGCGTAATAAACCCTGCAACTGAAATATAATTAATTTTAGAAACATTCCTTTTTTAGGTACGGTACTTTAAATATTGACTACCTTGTTGCTCAAGAGGTCGGTTGCAGAGTGTGAGGTCTTTAGTTCGATCCCTGGGTCGAGTAACGTGTTAATGGAGTTTCCGTTAGGAAATTTTCAATAGCAACCGGGATTTGTAGGTACCCGATTAATGGCAATAGGCTGGTCTCCTATTCCATGGGGCTTGAATGTAGCTGGTGAAATGTGGGCGTACTACCTCTGCCTAAACCCAGCATGATGTTATGTTTAAATGTTTAGTCACACTTACGATGCCGAAGTATGACCCAGCGGGGTATACCCTGGCGCTGATATCCATTTCCTCACACGTTTCCTTCACCTTGCCGGTGTGGATCACGTACATGGCGTCCGTGATTTCACTTTCTTTAACGACGTACATGCCTGAAATAAAATTATTTAAGTCGACAACTGTGTGCCAAAAGTTTCAGCGTTAGACCCGGATTTTTATGGTTTCATACCTAAATTATGACATGAGGAATTCGGGATTCAACAAGATCTGTCTGTCACAGCTATAGGTATATTATTATTACAATACAGGGTTAGTCGAGCATAGGGGCACTAAGCAAAAAGAGTGTCACACCTACCTTCGTTATAAGTGTACAACTTCAAGCAGCCTACCATCTGTCTCAGGAAAGCAGGTTCACATTCTTCAAAGATATGATGCTGAAATTAATTTCAATAAGCACTTTCAATATGTAGGTATCGTATTGATAACGTAGTGTATTCAATATGTCAGTATCGTCAGCATGGATGGATATTATTATTGTCAGCGCGATGGTTTTGTAGACTTCGATAGTGTGAGTGCAACCGTGTGAAAATACGGTCAGCGAAAATACAGTTGCGACTACGGAAAACTAAATACTTAATAAGTCAAATGCAAATGACATAATTTCGGCACGGCATAAAGATTTTTCAGCTGTTGCTACATTACCCTGGTGATGTGGTGCAAGTACGCGGCAGACATGACCCTGAGCCGGAGGGAGAGGGGCGCGTGTTTCAGAAAGTGCGGCACTTGTAGCCCTCGGTTCTCCCGCCACAAGTGCAGGGTGTACTTGTTCACGATGCTCATCAGATTGTGGGAAACTTTGTTGTTATTCATAAACTCCTGTAAGGAAAAAAATTACGACGTCTTTTTAGACAATATTGTTCATTCATTTTTGACTACGTCCAATTATAGGTATTTTATTGCAGTATACTTTGAACTGTTTTTCCATTAATAGTCATCAACTTCTAATGAGTTACTGTGGCTACCGACGTGTGCATCTAAAGGATTGTTCCAACACATTTGTTACATGATCACATCTTTGATACTTTACCGATTAGCCACGTCAAAAAATATACTTCTGTAGGTTATTGATACTTTTTTCCGTGACTTTTCCGGCCATCTGGCAATGCATTTTCTTTATTTTGTTTCTCTCTTTTCTTTCTTTGTTGTTTTTATTTTCTTTATTTTTTCCTTTTAGACTATTGCCCTGAAATACACCCTGAACATTGTGCTTACCTGCAACTCAAGGTACTTGCTGTAGAAGCTGAACGAGCGGTAGGACTGGTACTGGATGATGTTGGAGAACTCACCCACGTACACCATAAACACCATCGTCGATATTATCTGAAGAATCGCCACGAACACCACCTGCACACAATAAATACTGTCAAATTACACCTTCAAATTTATGGAAATGAATCGGTAAATATAATAAACTGCTGGTAAATAAAATATAATAAACGGGACTGCGTCTGCGGACAATGAATGAAAGTGTATTCTATATGTTTTTTCAGGTCCCAGGCTACCTCTTTGCCAAATATCTAAATCCGTCCAGCTGTTTCAGCGTGAAGAAGTAACAAACATACACACACACAAACTTTTGCATTTATAATATTACTTATTAGTGGGATCAATGCACACCCCTTGTTTTTGTGCTTTAACTAACCCTTTTTCACTACAGCTAAATTGAGCTTAGCTATGAAAATAAATCGAGCCTAGATACTAATTTAGATATCCCTCGCTACGCACCTTCGCGCATCCCTAGTAAGAAAGCAAACCATATTAAATTGTTACTGAACCAAACTACTTCATTAAAATGTTTACAGTGCTTCATACCTCAGAATGCACCTTGGGCATAATGTCTCCGACGCCGTTTTCCGTGAACGTCGTGATCACGAAGTACAGGGAGCACAGGTAAAAGTTGTCGCAGTGGGTCGTGCCATCATCTATAATAATATCAGCCCTGTTTATAAACTGTCCCACTGCTGGGCACGGGCCTCCTCTCAGAATGAGAGGGTATAGGCCATAATCCACCACGCGGGCCCAGTGCGGGTTGGTGGACGTCACATGTCTTCGAATTTTTGGTTCTAAGACATGCCGGTTTCCTCACGATGTTTTCCTTCACCGTTATAGCAAGCGATAATTCATTTCTAATACGCACATGACTTCTAAAAGTTAGTGGTACGTGCCTCGGGATCGAACTCGAACCATTCGCTGTGGGAGGCACATGGTTAAACCACTAGGCTATCACTGCCAACATCTATTATATCAAAATATAGGTTTAAAAAAAACCGACTTCAAAAAACTATGACAAAAATCTACATGTATTTTGAAGTCGGCGGAGCTTTTCATACGTCAGCGGGACTTATTCAGGTTTTTCAGACACGTCGGTGGGACTTATTCAGCTGACCGGGACACTGACATGCTGGAAAACTTTTATGCCATATAGATTCTATTTTTTTGCTCTATTGCTTAAAATACGCGTGCGGTCACTGCGGTCAGGGGCACCCCCGTCAGTCACGAAGTTCCAAAAACGTGTACATCTGTACATGTTCGTATGAACGTTTAATTTATGACCCATTTTGGAACGGTAAAAGTATGCGTATTATTTTCCAATCCGCGACGCGACCCTACTCTAACGTCTCGACGGGTACTGATCGGAGATCGTGAGCGTGATTGCCGTAAGTTTTATGAGGGGAGCATAACGCTTTTTTCATTACGTGACGATTTCTCCCAGTCAACTCCTACCACAAAATTAAAAAAAACTACGCAGAGCTTACCAAGATGTATCCAGGAGGAGTTTGGGTTCAACTGGTCCTCGATGACGGCCATAAAGTACCACATGCACGTGGTGGTGTGCACGAACAGCGTGAACCAGATGAACACCGCCATCACCGTGGTGAGCGTCAGGTTCACGGTGATGCTCTCGCTGCGCAGGCGCAGGCACTTGTACACCGTCGCCTAGCGAGGACCATTCAGCGCTCGGTTAAGAAAGTTTTCACACTATCCGATCCGATATCGGTATCGGACGCCGATACGTATCAAGTAAAATGTATGAGATATGTACCTGCCTTTCACATTATCCGCTCCGATATCGGATATCGGCATACTTCATACAGTATACTTGCCCCGATATCGTATCGGCGTCCAAGACAAAAATACAGAAAATAAGACATTTCTCACAATTCTGAAGGTCCTGTTGAGACGCAGCAAACCAAACCACATCCACTCGTCCACCTCCGACGCAGCAAAACTGAACAACTCCAGAGGCAGCACCGATATTAAGTCGTATCTGAACTCGCCCTTGAAATACCTGCCACAATATAACGTGTATTCATGTATTCAATGTATTCAATGAACGTGGACCAAGAGACGCATAAACCCGAACGAAGCGCTTTGAAACCGCCAAACAATAGACAGCGCTGCCCGAGTGGGTGTTCCCCGACAGTTACAATCTGGGTGTCAAGTCACGAGTGAATCGGTTTCTTCTAGTCAAGCGTGCTCCATCGTAGACAGCATCATCGCTTAACATTAGGCGAGATGGCGGTCAAACGCAAGCATATTATCAAATAGAAAAAAAGTACTTTATTAACCGACTTCAAAAAAGGAGGTTCTGTATTCGTCCCGTATGTATGTATGTATGTATGTATGTATATATGTTTGTATGTGCGCAATTTTCTCAAAAACTACTGATTCGATTTGGATGGGGTTTTCACTAACGTAATCTACATACTTTCAGGAAGGTTTTAGTATATAATACATTCTGTAAGCATTCCTATGTACAAAGTTATATGCATAAATGTACACACTCCGTAGAAGATTTACTGTTGAACGAATTCGTGAAAGTAATCTAACACGGGATAAAGAACTAAAAAGAGAAAAATAAAAAACTTTTTTAACAAAAAATAACCGACTTCAAAAATCCACTACAAAGAAAATAATAATTTTGGTTTCGGAAGTCGGTGGCAAAAAAAAGCAAACAAAAACCAAAGCCACCGACTTCCGAAACCAAACTTATTATTTTCTTTGTAGTGGATTTTTGAAGTCGGTTATTTTTTGTTAAAAAAGTTTTTTGTACACCATAATTGTTAATAATGTAAGACAACTTATAAGGTATCGATATCTTGGATATCAGCGAGAATATCTTGTTCAAATCTAGAGCAGCCCGACTGAGGAAGTACCTCCACCTTACAGAAGACTACAGCCAAATAAAAGAATCTTCAGTAGTGTTGTGTGCCTACGGTAAGGTCGCCAGAGCTCCTGAGGAGGCGCTTTGTTGATGGGAGAGGACCAACTTGTTTACTAAGCTGTCAGGACAGCGAATCCTCATTTTAAAAAGTCAACGCGCATGTGATACTCGATGTTGCAAGCGTTTCATAGACTACGGTACCGGTACCATCCGGTACCGCTTACCATCAGGCGGGCCGTACGCCTGTTTATGTAGTAGTATACTAAGGATAGGACTTGGGGTTTTGTAGTTTGTCCCATGGAAAACGGCGTGAGTTAACGCGTGTATGTAATACAGAATGTGGTATACTTACAGCCTTCGTATTGGCAACATTATTCTCTTCATACTTTTACTGGTCACGAGAAATGGAAAAGCGTGTTGGGTGAATATCTTCAGAAGGAAACAAAAGTCCAAGGTATACAGCGTTATAAGTATCCATGCGCTGTTATCCTGAAAAACATAAAACGTGTGTGTGTGTTCATACAATCTCAGAAAATGCATAGGAACCACTAGTATCGCTTGCAGTCGGCGACAGCATCTGCCGCTGCCACAGAATTCTTCTGTATAGGCTGTCTGTTTTTTTGTTGTTGTCTGTTGTCACAGCTTGGCACCAAGCTGGCGTCAAGCGCCAAGAAGAGAATAGAGGAATAATATTCCGTGGTCCCTGCAGTCGGCGTCGGAATTGTACCTTTAGTGACGGAAAATACAAAAGACAGCCAGGCGCCGTCCGAGGGGGCGGGGGTCGTGGGGGTCATGACCCCCCCAAAATCATAAAAAATGTGCGAAACACGGTAATTCACGGTAAAGCACGTCGGCATTAATGGGTATGACCCCGCACAAAGTCTTCAGCTGCGGTATGACCCTCCCCAAAGTCGTCGGTTGCAGACAGCCTCACATTTGTCTGTAGGTAGTTGAATAAATACCTGATATCCCGCGTTATACAGGTCCAAGTAGATGCAGCCCATGCAGGTGAGCAGCAGGTAGGTCTGCACCGCGCCCTCCTGGAAGTACACGTACTTGAGCACGCTGGTCTTGCGGCGCGGCGGCGGGCCCGACGGCACATTGCGCCGCATCTTCACCGTCGCCTCACTACCCAGGATGTACATCTGTGGACATCCACCCCCTTACTTAGGGCCAAGTTCACCGATAAGACGCAGCCCTATAAGACAGAGCTATAAAAAAATGATCATCTAAGTCAATGCAATAAAAAAATACGGCGATTTATGTCGCATATTTTGATTCTCGCAAATAAATCAAAACGTATTATAGAGTGCTTCCCGTTGACCGTTGAGGCAAGAAGCAAGGTCTCATAGTACAAGTAAAGGAATAATTCCGAAATTGTGTAGTCCTAATCTTATATTTTGCACGGAACCCTCCAGGCGTGAGTGCTACTCGAACTTGTCCGTTTTTAGGGTTCCGTACCAAAATGGTAAAAAAGAAACCCTTATGGTGCGAGTTCATCTGTCTGTCTGTCTGTCTGTCACACCTGGTTATTTCAGTAACTACTAATGCTATCGACTTGAAATTTGGAACAATTATAAAGAATGCTTACCCAGCTTTATTGCAAGTGATTGAAGTTAAAAAATGTTTTTAGTTTCATTACAAAAGGGGCCGGAGTGGGGGTCCGAAATTTTAAAGTGGGGTTACTAGGTCAAGTGACATGTCATATGAAAGGTCTTAATCTGCACATTTCAAAATATATTTTCATTTTATTTTATGTCTCACAGTTTTCAACATAATATGATGAAAAATTTCTGAAAAAATACCTTATCTCCGAAGTTTACGGAGCGAAAAATCTCAAATAATTAGAGTTGATAGGAATTGATCCAAATACTGCACCAAAATTAAAACGATAGCTAGTACAGTTTTTTCAAAATCATCAAAATTCCTTCACAAACAAACTTAGTTATGCGGTCCGGTTTTTTTCACTTTATACGTCAAAAAACAATAAGGAACCCTCGGTGCGCGAGTACGACTCGCACTTGGCCGGTTTTTTTTATATCTTGTATGCCTTTTAGCGGGACTTAGTTTGGATCAAAATATTTGTAAGACATTATTCCGTAAGTTTACCCTGTGTTACCAAAATAAATGAATTGAAATTGAACCTTCTTGTCTTTATCCGTTCCCGCCCTGGATTTGGCCATGAGCTCCTTCACGGCGGGGAAGTCTTTCGTGACGTTTGAGAAGGCTTGCGACTTGATCATCAGCAGATGAAGTCGGCTGGTTGCCACCACGTTGTAGGGACTCCTGTTGCCCGGGGTGCCCTCCAAGTTCCCGAATACACTGGACAAAATACCATCCAAGTAATTTTTTGGGGTTATGCGCGCAGTTGGTCCCATTCGCAGTTAGTCCTATTTGCAGTTCGTCCCGTGGAATTAATTTGTAAGGAGAGGTCCAAAATGGACGGAAAAACAATAAACTTATAATAAAACATACTTGTTTCTATACGTGTTGATCTGTGGGAACAACCAATAACGTGTGTCAGCATCTTCACTTTCGAACGCGAACTGATGTTCGATTGGTCGTTGACTATGATCTTCGTTAGCGTTCACGCGGTCGAGTAGGTTAGAAAAACTCGTACCACTAGGCACTCAGGCCACATGCTTGTGTGCAGATATACGGGGGCGTTAAATGTGTCGCGTTTCAAATGTGGCCCCAAAATTATCGTACCTAATACAAGTGTATTTCTGGTGTGCGGCCCGGCTAAGACTATTTCGAATATTATGTTGCATACCTGCCCCTTGGGAGCCGCAAGATCGAGTTCATCTCGCCAGTAGTGACCCTGACCTCCACGCCTCCGTAGTCCACAAAGTACATGTCGGTGACCATGTCATCGTGCTCAATGATCTTCATGTCACGCAAGAAGTACACGCTGCGCACTGCTCGCCCAATGATGCGCAGCAGTGAGACGTCAGCGTTCACAAGCAATGGACACTGATGGATGGAAAGTTTCTTGCTATATTGAGAGATAACCAAGCGGGTCACACCGTCACACGTGAACTGAGAGACTAACTGGCATACCTTAGCAAATGTAGGTCCATATATATGCAGGATGGCATCTGTTCTGAGCGTGATTTGGTCGCACAGCTTGAGCACTCCTCGGTAGTCGATGCCACCCATCTTCTCCCAGTTGTACTCGTAATAACGACGAACTTCTCTACACAAGGAGTTAATTTTTAGCTACGTTATACTAACCAGCAGTAGTTATGATTGGCCCTCATTCAAGTTGAAAGATTTAAATGGACGTTGTATAAGTACTTTGGCAGGTATCCCTAAGAATACCCACAATGAAAGTGTTACTCCTAAAACGGTTTGTGGGTAAGGGTGGAATTTTTACCATGCAGCGGTGACGCATCGCCATACGATTCGTCGTTCGATAATGGAACGGACTTGGCGACGATGCTTAAGGATCTGAGTCTTAACTCGCCAATGGGTCGTTATTAATGAACCTCTTGGCCCGTTTCTCAATCGCCCAAAGTTGGATTCCAAGCTATCGAACTGTGAAAACCACATCAAAATCCGTTCAGATTTTTTTGCGTGATGCACGCCCAAACAGACAAAAACTACAATAACAATCCTTTTGGGTATGGTTACGTCCCAGTACCTTATCCCGACTATTTTTTCTGGAATATCTTCAATATACAGACACGGATTTTAGATAGATAAACATACTTCTGTAGTTCTGGGTCCAGCTTCTCCCTGACCATGTACACGTTAATGTCCTTCATGTGCTGCTGGAAGCCGGCCAGAGACTTGTTGACGTTCGCGCGAACACTGATGATGCGGACCGAGTAGTATGTGATGATCATTGCAGCTGAAAATATACAATCGATGAAGACCCGCAAAGGTAAGTTTAGGTTACGTGGTTATCAGAACTCGCGGTCGCAGTTTCGAGTATGCGGCAGGGGCAAATAGAGTGCTTTGACCTTTGACAAGACGATAGCATAATATTTATTGTGTAGTCCTAAGGATCTGGTTTCGGAGAAGGGGGCTCAGCTAAAATCGGGGTCGCACTACAGTAAATCCAAGAGCCTCTCCACATGATTAGCCACCAAAAAAGTTAAAGAATAAGGATGATATGTCGTGTTTGCTGGATACTAAGTAACTACCTACTAAGCATCATCACTTCAGCTAAAAGACGTATATTGCTAGAATTAGGCCATAGGTACTGGAAAGGTGATTATCTATACTAATTTAACAAAGCTGAAGAGTTTTTTTGTTTTTTTGTTTGAACGCGCTAATCTCTGGAACTTATGGAGTGCAGTGATAGCCTAGTGGATTAACCATGTGCCTCCCGCGGCGAATGGTTCGAGTTCGATCCCGAGGCACGCACCGCTGACTTTTCGAAGTCATGTGCGTATTAGAAATTAATTATCACCTGCTTTAACGGTGACGGAAAACATCGTGAGGAAACCGGCATGTCCTAGAACCAAAAAAATCGAAGACATGTGACGTCCACCAACCCGCACTGGGCCCGCGTGGTGGACTACGGCCCACTCCCTCTCACAGAGAGGAGGCCTGTGTCCCAGCAGAGGGAACATTATAAGGCCGATTATGCTATGCTATGCTATGCTAATCTCTGGAACAGTCGGATTTGAAAACTTATTTTTGCATCTAATAGCCCTATACTTAAGAAAGGTCATAGGTTATTTAACATCACGTCACGCTATGACCCTTAGACGAGCCGAGCAAAAAGAAAAAAAACCGGCCAAGTGCGAGTCGTACTCGCGCACCGAGGGTTCCGTATCCGTTTTGGACGTATAAAGTGAAAAAAACCGGACCGCAAAACTAAGTTTGTTTGTGAAAGAATTTTGATGATTTTGAAAAAACCGTACTAGTTAGGAACATCGTTTTATTTTTGGTGCCATATTTGGGTCAATTCCTATCAACCCTAATTATTTCAGATTTTTCGCCCCGCAAACTTCGGAGATAAGGGGGGGGAATGGTATTTTTTTGGTCATTTTTCATCATATGTCGAAAACTGTGAGACATAAAATTAAATGAAAATATATTTTGAAATGTGCAGATCAAGCCCTTTCATATGATATGTCACTTGACCTAGTAACCCCACTTTAAAATTTTGGACCCCCACTCCGGCCCCTTTTGCAATGAAAATAAAAATATTTTTGGACTTTTTTCACTTGCAATAAAGTTGAACAAGCATTCTTTATAACTGTTCCAAATTTCAAGTTGATAGCATAAGTAGTTGCTGAAATAAGCAGGTGTGACGGACAGACAGACAGACAGACAGACAGATGAAGTCGCACCATAAGGGTTCCTTTTTTACCATTTTGGTACGGAACCCTAAAAAGCGCGGGCGGGCGACGGGTGAAGAGTAAAGAGCCGAAACTGCGTGGTACAGCTAGTGTATGTATCATTGTTTAAGTGTCAGTCTCACTGCTGGCCATCCCGATAAACAATATCTTCATGAGCCCGTGGTTGCTGGGGTTGAACACACCGTAGCCGGTGGTGGAGCACTCGTACACCGCCCAGAAGTATGTTGCCAAGTGCAAGTTCCACGGCGTCGACGTCAAGTTGAATCGAACTGTTGAAGGAATAATTTATTTCTATGGAACAAGTAAAGAGAAATCTAAATAATAAGTCAATAGAAATTGCAAAAGTGCGTGACCTTGTCGCCGCTTTCGAGCACTTGTCGCCACTTCATTAAGAGCGCGCGTTTAAAAATGTGACTTAACTGAACGGATTTAAGTTTAATATATATTGCATTGGATGCTTTGACATTGGCTGCGAACAATAACATTTTCTATTGATTTATTATTTCGATTTCTGTGATTTTTACAGTATTCGGCAGTAAATATTTCACATTGAGTTTGAGAAAGAGATAATCAGCTAGGTTCAAATTACAGGCAAAGTTAAAATAATGTTACACCAGAACAGAAATGCTGCTTAGCGCAGAAATAGGTATGGTACCTAACAGTGGCGAAGGGTCAGTTTTTGTAAGAGGTAAGCCGGAACTACAAATGCTTACCTGGCCACGAAAAGATAATTAATAAAAACGGGAGCAATACTGCCTCTACTATTTTTAGGGCTGCCATCACCTAAATTGCCGACGCCGGACAAAATCATCAAAAACCCCGGACATTTTGGTGAAATTGAGTATTTTTCCCGGACGCCCCCGATAAATTGACTGACTTAAGATTACGAGCTTAGCTTTTAATCAATCAGGATTCCCCTGACACGAAAAGTGTCCTTTTTGGAAACCCCTACCGTACGCTCCCCGGACGCCCTATAAACTAGGACAAATCCGGGGAACCCCGGACGGATGGCAGCCCTATTTTTCAAAGTTTCACCCTTCGCCACTGGTACCTAACATACAGCGTATAACGTCTACTTAGATGTTGATGCTAGGGGTACTGGTTTAAGTCAATCAAATAGTTCATCTCACACTCGTCCTTGAACAATAGCAGCCACGAGCCTCCGCGATCGGGAAAGGGCTCGATCAGCCAATTATATCCATCTCCCTCCTGGCGGTAGTATATTTTCACGGAGTAGAACACCATGAAGCAAGTGAGAATGTTCAGCATTGCCATGAACAGGGGTATCGCTTGCATGCTGGAACGTCATAATTTATTTTAAAAATACTGGTCGTTTCCATAGAAACTCGCTCCATATGCCTATAAGTCGATATTGGGAAATATTAACGTAACAAATTTTCTTCAAGAATAACTATCTACCTTCATCATCACTATCATTAGCCAGAAAAACGACCACTGCTGGACCCTTAGGCCTCCTCCAAGCATCGTCATATCGATTGGTTCAGCGATGCCCACCCCCAGCGGATTCCTGTGACCTACACTAGGTCCACGTCAGTCCGTGTTACGGGGATCTATCTACGCTGCGTCGTAAATGTCAGAATTGGCTGCCAGAGCCTGGCTGTCGCAATCAGGTTGCCTATTGCACTGGCCTTAATCTCCTTTCACTTTTGCTTCTCTTATAACATGGTTATGATTTGAAGGTCTTACACCAGGAGAAGGTCGCGTCTCTCGATGTGGTCCTTAAGCACCATCATGGCGCTCGGCATCCGGTACAGCTGGATCAGACGGTTCAGCATCAGGTACTGTTTCGTCGGCGTCACGCGGAATCTGTCGTCTGCATCACATGGTGGAGAATTTTTATTAAATTCGATTATTAGCAATGCGGGTTAACAAATTGGCATTCTTGCTAGCACTTCCAAGTAAGCTCAATAGTACCTATTATTATTTATCTTCTTCTATAAACCTATAAAACAGTAGCGTCACAGACTGACAGACAACGCATAACCTTAGTCGGTGGACCGGTATTCATGTATAATAGCACTTTGCCCGCGACTTCACGTGACATACACGTAGCGCCATCTAGCGTCCTAAAGTAATTGTGATCGTCGTTATTGTTCTTTCCCTCGGGAACAGTACTTTTTTACTGGATGAAGGGGACCCTGTCCTTTTCTGTGTCCCTGACAAGGTATATGCAAATAATAATGATCGGTTCAGGGGTTTAGATGTGAAACACAAAGAAACTTTCGCATTTATAAAATTAGTTCGGTTGCATACCTACCTAGGATCTCCGTGCGAGCTGTCTCCAAGTTTTCAAGTGGGAGGCACCCAAACAAGTCAGCAATGAAGCCCCCTTTCATGTAATACGACGCGGTGCTTGAGGGGTGATACACCAAGATCCCGTCATCGTTAAAGTAGCCAATCAGCATGCGTTGGAAACTGAGACATAATAATCCCATTAGAGAAGTAGGGCACAGAGGGATATTTCGTTGAAATCTAAAGCAGCCCGACTGGGGAAGTATCTCTACCTTACAGAATACTACAGCCAAATAACGCTACTCTTCGGTAGTGAAGGTTCCTGTGGTGAGTAAGATCGCCAAAGCTCCTGAGGATGCGCGGTTTTACTATCCTAAAACATTATTCACGTTTCCTTGGAGCTATACTTACATATCGAAATACGCAGACAAATCCAGGAAAAGCGTGACGTAATAGAGATAGGGCCACTGCAGCACCAGGTAGGTGTAGTGAGGGAACAGCTGCACCGAACACAGGGCACACGTGAATCGGAACCACTCGTAGCGCTGGAGGTATTTGCCGTCGGGCCGGATCGTGTACCGAGGGAACACGTAACTGCCAGACAAGACAGGACATAATATAGATGACCTCAGCCCCTTCCCCCAAAAATAATTTCTGGATATACCACTGATGATGATGAGAGGAGATCGTGGCTAAATGACAACCGCGCTGATCGATCGATCTGCGATGTCGCGGTCAGTCCTTGGATGGTTGGCCGTTCTTAATACATCGAGACCCCTCCGTGCTTCGGAGAGCACGTTAAACAGTGTCGGTTTCGGTTGTCATAAACAGTCTTTGACAGTCGTTACGGTAGTCAGGAGCACAATAATTGTGTTGTGGAGGTCAGGTGGCAGTCGCTTCACTTAAAATATTGATATTCAGCCGCAACCAGTTAGACTGGAAGCCAATCCCAATCTAGTTTGGGAAAAGGCTAGGCGGATGATGATGATACACCACTGATGATGGCGATTGATTGCTTACCGTAAGATAGACAAGAAGCCAAGTCTATCAAAAGGGTTCAAGAACTCTGAATCCGGTTCGTGTTTCCTGGGCAGCTTGAAGTGCATCAAGTTAGATGTCGGTGGCGGCGGGATATACTTGATAAATGCGGGTATCTTCGTCTGCAGCCTGGCGAACTCCTTACCAAGAGACAATATAAAGTAATTACATACAATAAGCGGCAGACAGTCCAGTATCTAATTTTAATAAAGAAGTGAGCGACAAAACATCACATAGGTATGAGTGACGGATACGACGCTCTACAAAGCCGAAGGGCTAGCTTCGGCTTTGTAGAGCGTCGTATCCGTCATCCGATCATCTTTCTAAAGTTAAGCAGTATAAGGCAGCATTCAAGTAGAAAGTGCGCCAAGATGCTAGCACTTATCGGATCCAATCCGCGCAGGTAGTTGCTACATAAAGCAAGCTTGTAAAAGCAGGGGAATCTTAGGGAAATCAACGACCCGCGCAGATCGGAAAAAATCGGAACTTGTCGGAACTGGTCGGCGCTTATTGGCACTGTGGGTTCGGTTGGACCATACTATCGATATCCTCGGTTGGACCAAGGGTCGGTTC
Organism: Thalpophila matura; assembly: GCA_948465475.1. Classification (NCBI taxonomy): domain Eukaryota; kingdom Metazoa; phylum Arthropoda; class Insecta; order Lepidoptera; family Noctuidae; genus Thalpophila; species Thalpophila matura. The sequence goes on from OX419178.1 coordinate 1,309,610, forward strand.
CGATAAGCGCTGCCTGCTTCCTACCTGAATGCGCAAATGCAGCAGTCTCACCGGAGTAGTTTTGAGGTAACTAATCGCTTGCTTTAGCTGAGGAGAAGTCAGCGCCTTGTTCAGAGCCTTCCTGGGCACACACATGACTTGCACGTGCGTGACAGCGCGGATCGTGTAGTACGCTGGCAAACCTGCTAGACACAACATAACTAGAAGCAAAAATACTAGAAGCAGGCATCAGGCAGCAGGTTGGTATCTCGACCGGGGAAGTACTTCCCACATATTTTTTTGACGCTAAGCAACATTGTTGTGTTTTTATTATAGCATAAAATAGCTCTAATAAAGCATAAAAGATCAAAACGGCAAGAAATACTTATCAACTAACAATTTATTTAATTTGATAACTTATTTACTTACGCAACAGACATATCAGACCACCGAAATGGTTCTTCGTAGTCAACTTGCCAATCGCCTTTTGAGAGACGGGGTCGAGAATCTAGGCGTAAATGAAAAAAAAAAACTGAATACATTAGTATTTAGACCCAACAAACATGCTGCGGTTTTGATAACGGTGGATGATGATGATTTAGACCCATATATACATACAGGATGAATTTTCCAAGTGTCAGAAGGCTAAATTCGAAACTATAAGAAATAGCGAAAAATACTCAAAGGAGTCTTGGAACCGTTTTTGATGAACACTAAAACGGTATCATTAGATTTTTGAAACGAAAATTTTACAAGCCATGAATAATCACACACTTTATTATTTATTGCACCACCCCATAGTGTCGCTATAAGGAACAAAGCTCAAAATAGCCAAAAAAATCATGTTTATTTGTATGAGATGAGGCATCTGTGTTTTATTATAAAAGCCGCGTATTCATTCGGCAAAATAGGCAACATATTATCATTAGGCATTATAATTATATTATCTGTGACTAGACAGACCTCACAGATGCCCTGTTTGATGATGTAGATTTCGTTGGTAAGCTCCCCAGTGTTGAGCAGTATCTCATTGGGCGACGAGTAAAACAGTTTGACTGCTGACGTCACGTGCTTCAGATCCTCCTTATTGATGAGCTGTAACAATTGTTCGTCAATTGGGATTAAGATACTCACAGGAATTTCCTTAGGGAATTTTGCATTGTAAAATATGTATTACAATACAATATTTTTACATCTAGAAAGAAGAAGGAAAGAAAATGCATTTATTTGCGTCGTTATGATGCACAAAAACGTAAACATCTATCTATCTTCTACTATCTATATACTAGCCATGCTCGCGATTCCGTCCATCTCGATCGGTCAAGTAAGTCCTGAGATATAGATTGATCTCAATTTTAATATTACATTTGTACCCGGATTTTTATAATGACTACTTCCCAGCTCCAGCACGAGACCCTAGACATCATCTAGGTCTACAGTACTTGTCAAGACAAATCCAACGAGCCCAAACACGACGGAGTTATGTTGAGAAGTTGAGGAGCTCCCATGGCCGCCTCCCGGCCTCATCATGAAACCACCTCTATGTATGTACAAGAGAGCAAATAAACAAAGTCAAAGTCAAAGCATTTATTTCAATTAGACCAATTACAGGTACTTTTGAATTGTCAAGGAGTCTATCAGTTAGATGCCCGTTTCAAAGCGTAGATTCCTATGGAGAAGAACGGGCAAGAAACTCCATGGTTACTCTTTTAAATCAAATGATTACAATATCATGGTTACAGTTTTTGTCGGAAATAACACAAATATGAGAGAACAATGTAAAAGTCTAGAATAATAGTAAACACAACTCCAAATATTAGCCATAGCAGTTCAGAGATGACCAGTCCCAACAGACGGCGCCCAAACAATTTTATACACACCTTCATAAAGGGTATGACCAGGATGTACTTGCTGCGGTTCCTGCCGACGATGTCCTGGAACACGTGCTCGGGCAGGTCGTAGAATATGTTCGTGTGCTTCTTGTGGGTCATCTTGTACGCCTGGACAACACAGGGCCATCGTCAACTATAATATTATTCAACGTCAACTATAATATTATTAATAAAGTATGTATGTTAGTTATTAAGGTATTTATGTTATGGGTCATTGTTACCTGAAAATAAATGATTATGATATGATATGATATGATATGATATGATATGATATGATATGATATGATATGATATGATATGATATGATATGATATGATATGATATGATATGATATGATATGATATGATATGATATGATATGATATGATATGATATGATATGATATGATATGATATGATATATGATATGATATGATATGATATGATATGATATAGAGCGTTTCAGATAAGAATTCCCATCGACGCTATGTTGGTTCCCCTGAATGTCAATATTTACAACGTTGTTAACAGTGTTGGAAGTTTTCTTTGAGCACCAGTTCTCTTTCACCACTTTTCAGTGTCCCAGGTATTACTTTAACGCTTAAATCTAAATAAAATATAGACCGTTTAAGACCTAAACAAAGTGATAGACAGGGGAGGCAACAAAGCGTCGAAGGGAACATGTGAAACGGTCTATAGGTGCTAACTAAGGTGCCATCTCCACGGGCGAGTTTATCGCGACGATTCCGCCCTCCTATCGTCAAGTAAATTCCACGATATCAATATTCCGCCAGCGTATCGTCACGACTCGCAACGGATCGCCGGTCTCGTCCGTCTTGCAACTGTATTGGAAGAGCTCAGTAGATATGAATGACGGAGACGACGCTCTACAAAGCCGAAGCTTGCCGATTATCTCTTTCTATAGCTCGTTGTGTAATATTTTTTGCCGGGTACTGTATCGTAATTAGAAGTTTATGTTACTACGAAGATATTTTACAAAATATCTTCGTCAGCGACCTGGCTGGTGTCCTCATTGTCCTTAGTTATAAAAATAATACCTTATCAGTGTGCCAACAAAGTTGTAGATATGTAATAAAACGCTTCATTAATTCAGGATCCACTTCATTTCTGATCAAAAAGCTCTTCACCATGGCTATGCGGGAGCCATAATCCTCTCTGTTAATAACATTGACAATTAATATATGTGACACTAACGAATTAAATTGACAAATAAATTTGACACAAATGAATTCAATTAATAAATATGTCTGACTTATGATAGCGCTCTTACTAATGAAAGAGAACTAAACATCCAAACACAGAAAAGGTGTACCTTAGAGCTGTGGTGACCATGATGGTAGCAGAGTACACGGCTTCTATGAAGATACGCAGGACGATGCAGATCTCCAGGATGACCAGGGTGTAAAGCACGTGCTTCCAGTCACCTTCCGCATCCCAAGTTGGCCTGTGATCTGAACACCAAACGCGGTCAATAATATTATTATGATTTGAATTTGGAACCTCAACAAAAAATATTACCATAGAGACCGGCACCAAAATCTTATTACACTCAAGAAGATTCAATATGGCGTCCGCGACGTAACTTCTTTATCCCCTTGGTAAATAGTCGACTAATAACTGTTCCAAATTAAATATTCAAACATCTAAAGGAGAGAATGCTCTATCTGTTTGATTTTAACCAATAGGATTAGTTTAATGCAACGTACTGGTAAAATTAATCATAGATATGGCCCAGTAGAGGCCGAACATCAGCCTTCTGTCGATGGTCTCCGAGTCAAGCGGCTTCTCCTCCCAGAACGGTGGATGCGTCAAGTTCGTCACCAAGCAGTAGCCAGCCCTGTAGTTGCACACGTCATTAATCTCTCTATACTAATATTATAAAGCTGAAGAGTTTGTTTGTTGGTTTGAACACGCTAATCAAGAACTACCAGTCGGATTCGAAAAATTCTTTTAGAAGGTATATGGTTGCCAGATTTATGCAGAATGGTATGGACTATTGAGTATTTAAATATGGCGGGTGAAACCGCGGGGCACAGGTATTCTTAAGTTTGACTACCACTCTACACGCCGAATTTTCATTTGTTTCAGAGCTGAAAGGGGGACATTAAACTCATCCTTATAAACAAATTCAACTATCGGACTAACTCTAAAACCGTGAAAAAATTCAGCGGTATTTTAGAAAAATTCAAGGTACCTAAAATGTCAAAATGTAGGGAATACCTGATTTCTTTCACGAGTTCAGAATGCGGACAAAATTGAGATGGAAAAATAACGCTGCCGCGTGTAATAATTAATCTAAATTTATTGTAGAACAACAATTTGTGCAAATTCCACGCAAGCCATAGCTGCTTACGGTTCTATTGATCCAACGAATCAAGCAACCGCAAACATGCCAAGAAACTGGACCGCTGTGTGTAATGCCTTGAAAGAACTCACTGGAAGCACATGAAGCCCTGCTGCATGGCGGCGATGAGGTAGCAGGCGATGAGCAGTAGCAGCGTGTAGGACAGGAAGCGCAGCACGTTGCTGCGGTACACACAGCTCTCCTCCAGGCTCTTGAGCACACGGAACAACTGGAAGCAACAAGAAATACGCCATCGGTTCATGGTTGGTATACCAAAAACCCGAATGAAGCGCTTTGATTCCACATTCATTGTGAGCGCTGCCGGAGTGGGTGTTCTCCGATAGTTACAATCTGGGTGTCTTCAAGTCGGGAGTGAATCGGATTCAAGCGTGATCCATCGTAGACCGCATTATCGCTTAACATCAAGATGGCGGTCAAAGGCAAGCTAATAGACTACATAAAAGAGAAAGGACAGAACTACAATAATAATTTCAACAATCCTCTGCAAGATGTATTATTTTTACATCACACCTTGGGCAGCCTGAGAAGCTTGTTGATGCCACCAAAGTGTCCATCAGCGACGAACTCGAAGACTGGCAGCGTGGCCACCACGTCTAGTACAAACCAATGGCTGCGCATCTGCTGGGACGATGTCTGCGTGAATGTGATAGGCACACCTGGCAACAGACAAATACACACATTGTGTTACAAATGAGCTTATGATGTTATCATAAGGGTGTGTGGAGATGTACTATATATCGATTTCACTGATGAATAGTTTTGTCACCACTATGCTGCACTTATTCTTAGATTGTAGTCCGTCGTCGATAAAATCTTGCTAATTGTGTATTATCCAACACTGCGGTAGTTTCATTAACAAATCCTTTTTGTTAACGACATCCCTTGGGGTATCGTTGGGTGGTGTCGTTAACAATGAACGGAATATGTTTGTAAGCTTACCATACTGATTTATTATTATTGTTCTGGGAATTATATTTGCGCTGGAGAAATTCTTTTCTGCAAATGTACGAAGCACCGTTGAAAAACATTTAATAAAAACAAAAGCTACCTTCCTCCACATTGGCTCCCGTAGAGAGATACGCGATGTGGTCCACCACGAACATAACAGTCATGAGTTGGTCAAAGAATCTGAACTCCTTCGTCGCTTCTTTTTCGAATATTAAATTGTATGGATGAACCTATAGTGGGAACATCATCAGCATCAGAATAAACTGTTAGTTAGCACTCATGGCAAAGTAGTTGTCCATTTCAAGAAGTGAAAATGTGTATTTGTGTGTGTGTATGTATGCATAACAACAGCAGCATTGCCATTGGTGCAGTGCACTGATTTTTGTTTGTATGTGACTACGTTTTGACAACTTTCTGAGTTCGATTGCTGTATCAAAATGCGGAGTGTAGCGTTCAGTCACTGCATCATGCTTCCAAAAAGCAAGTCGATCGCCGCAACTGGCGTTTGTACTTATGGGCGTATAGAAGCGTTAGGCATCAAGCTTCTGCTCACCGCTGCTAAAATGATTTAGTCTACTTTCACCCAAAGATCTATAAATATGATCAGATATTAGATACTTACGATACAGCAAATTAATATGAAAAAGGCTACGAAGGCGTTCCACGCGAACAGGAGTGAGGAACTTGGCTGCAGGATGCAAGGAAACGACGGCCGGAGACATATCTCATCTGACTGGTCCGTCAGCGTGGCGTCCGGGCGCTGGGGAGGCAAACGAGGTCTAACAGCCATTTATAGAAGTAAATAAATGTAAGTGTACAGCTTACTTTCTTGGCTACGCTAATCCAGTGCAAGACGTGTCATTATAAGAGGAAGATCAAACACCATCGGATTCTCTCTCTGAGCTATTTCTTGCCGAATTTATAGGTTTTGATGAATGAGTCTCATCATTATGAACATTTTTAGGGTTCCGTACCTCAAAATGAAAAATGGAACCCTTATAGGATCACTTTGTTGTCCGCCGTCAGTCACCGGACACAGTGGAGTGAGGCTCCACTTATGGTCTGGTGACTGACGGCGGAGCTCATAGATGGCGCCATTGGAAGTATGCAGTAGCGCCATCTATGATCATATGTCGGAACCTTTAGGGCGCGAGGCATACTCGCACTTGTCCGGTTTTTTTACTATGGGACCAACCAACCCTGAAATCACGAAAAAAAAATCAGCTGTTCCATAAATTTTGTTGAGTTATGTGAACATAAATGTATGGAACAGCTGATTTTATATTCGCGATTTCAGGGTTGCTCCCATAGTAAAAGTTGTTCATAATGATGAGTACAATGACCCCTTAAAATATTTCCACTGTCTAACCTGCCACCCCGTATATCCTTATCAATATATGAGTAAAAACACTAACATTCCTCATGATGTAGCAGCCAGCGATCTCCAGAAATATGTCGGAGCTGGCCAGCAATGGTTTTCCGTCGGTATCCTTCATTGCCTTCAGCGACAGCAGGTTGCGGTTGAATTGCAGGATGCTGCTCTTATGGCTGACAATAGATCATGATAATTACGTTTATCTGCAGTTGTGGGAAGGCTTATCAGGCTACGTGTTGCCTGATGAAACATTTCTTATGTAGGTACTTAGTTTAATATATATTAATTATTTATTTATTTATTCTTATGACATGCAATATTTATTAATTTATTAATATAATTTGCTAATATAAATCGCTGTGGCTAACATAGTTTTAAGATAATAATTGTTATTAACAAAATATGGACAGTAATTAGTCTGAAATAAACGAATTTTATTTATTTATTTTTATTTTTTCTAAAGTGTTATAACAATCTTTAAGATATTAGCATGAAAGTTAGGCGTGTATTCCCGTAAACTTAACTATCTGGAGATATGATCATTAATTAAGATCAAATCGCATGATACAATACAAAGTTTAAACGGTACTTTCATACAACCTTTTAACCCCTCCCCCCTCCCTTTAGGAATGGAATTACAAAAAGTCCTGCCTTAGTGCTCCTCTATAGCTAAACTGCTCCTCGCCTGCGGGGTACAGGGGTGTAGGGGTAGGACGAGAACGAGCAGTGGGAGAGGTGCGGGTAGGGCTGCCATCCGTCCGGGGTTCCCCGGATTTGTCCTAGTTTAGAGGGCGTCCGGGGAGCGTCCGGTAGGGGTTTCAAAAAATGTCCGGGTAAAACCCGGACACTGTGTCAGGGGAATCCAGATTGATGAAATATTTTTTTCGGGGGCGTCCGGGAAAAATACTCAATTTCACCCAAATGTCCGGGGTTTTCAAAGTTTTTGTCCGGCGTCAGCAATTTAGGTGATGGCAGCCCTAGGTGCGGGAGGCAGGCGCTAGGACCAGCGCTTTGGTCTGGACGTTGATGAATATGACATGTCATTTTATATGTAGGTATTCTATAGCAGATATTATCGTACTTACATGGCTTCGTCTCGTATCTTTGTGCTGTAATGCCTTTTCACTCTCTCAACGTGGTCCTGCAACATACAAGACTTTTCGAAGTCATGTGCGTATTAGAATAATTAATTACCACTTGCTTTAACCGTGAAGGAAAATATCGTGAGGAAACCTGCATGCCTGAGAGTTCTCCATAATTTTTTTGAAAGTATGCGACGTCTGCCAACTCGCACTTGGCCAGCGTGATGAACTATGGTTATAACCCTCTCTCATTCTGAGAGGAGGCTCGTGCCCAGCAGTGGGACATAATTATTATTATAATACAGGGCTGGTATTATTATTATATAGGTAAGAATATCTACTTTTTCTATCGCAATACTGACTGTGAAGGAAGCCAGTATGGGCCCCGCATGGTCCTGCGAGACGGAGTGCTTGTATACCACGCGCCACAGTTCTGACGCTTTCAGCACGTGCGCCGTGCAGAAGGTAGCGGCGCGCACTGCTAAGTGCGACAGGCCCAGCGCCGTCGCCGCAGCACCGCCGCACGGCGTCAGCACAGTACCACGGGTCATGCGCAGGATGGCCGTCGTATCATCCTCGGCTGTCAGCATCTAAAGGTGCAATAAACAGGCTAGTTTTTTGTCAGTTTCTTGAGTAAGTGAGTTGAGATCTATATCGTGCAACTCAGCAGAACAATTGCCGCAATCTTGCAGTATAGCCCGGCGATATTACAATCAAATTAAATGATGATGTTTCACACTATCTGCTGTACGATATAGATCTCAACTCACAGCCATATACTTAATTGCAGCAAGCAATTGTCGAAAAACTAGCCCGTTTAATGGTACGCATCATTACAAGCTTTTATTTCACTTGCCGTGTGTCTGTGAGGCGAAATCTTGCAAGTGAATTTCAGACCAGTTCCCCCCAACCGATTGAACCGCTTGGAACGCATAATGTCACTTCAATGACAATGCAATAATATGGTACCATGGAGGTGGTTTTATGATAGAGTCGGGATGTGGCTATAGGAACTCATCCTCAACTTCTTAACATAACTCCGTCGTGTTTGGGCTCGTTGGATTTATCTTGACAAGTACTATGGACCTAGATGATGTTTAGGGTCTCATGATGGAGTTAGGAAGTCGTCATTATAAAAGCTTGTTTTGAAAAAAGGTTTTCAACATAAAACTTATTTCGCCTTAAAAGTAGCAAGTAATGCTTGCCTCAGGGCGTTTCTTGACTACTCCGATCCGGCACACCATACGTTCTAATGTTCAAATCTAAGCTGAATGGTAAAAATTGCAAATGTGGGCGAAAATGTTCAACTGACTCCTTAAAATTCTATATTCGCTACGTTTTAGGGCCGACATTGTAACTCCAATTTGAAAATGTAAGATATATCTACTTAGCAGTAACCGGAGTCAGGACAAAGTTGTAACCATAAAATAGAAGAATAGGTTGTAACTTACTTCAACATCCCCATAAGTGATGTAAATGATTTTGCACTTCTTAGACCCTCGCTTGATGATGGCATCTCCGGGAATGTAGTGTATGGTCTCCATCTTCTTCGCGAGCTCTGACAGCAACTGATAAGACAGTTCGCGAAGAATTCGAGCCTAAAATATCACATATATTCTGGTTCAGGAATGTGATTTGCTAACTCAAGGCTCATTCACTACGAGACTTTACTTTAATAATGGAACGCATTACAATTATATCTTTGAATTGAACGACATGAGATAAATGCGGTTGTACATTCAGATGTAGGTAGGTATCTATAAAACTCAAACAGGACTATACATATTCCGCTAACATTCGATTGTGAAACAAGCTTCCTGACAAGCTTTCCCGAACTTGCTTGACTGGATTATTAGAAGTAACTAGGTACTAATTCTTTTACTTTCTGCGTGGCTTCGAAGTAGATGTCAAGATTGATGGTGGCAGGCAGGGTCGGCGGGAAGGTGGGCAGCAGCTGCGTCTGCGACACGGCGCGCTGCTTGTGCCAGTACATCTTGTAGAACGTCTCCACCTTGTCGCGAAGAGCTGGTGGGACCCGCGTGTCAGACTGAAATATAGAGAGTTAGGGTGATTTCATAGTCGCGCTGACCATCAGCGCGGGTGGTTAGCGCGGCTCGTAAGCCTCGTAAGCTCCATCAATCGGCAAAAGGTTTGAAAAGCCATTGACTAAATAACTGCATCCTAGCTAATATTATAAACGCGAAAGTAAGTTTGTTTGTTACCTTTTCACGCCTAAACCGCTGAACCGATCATCACAAAATTTTGCATATACCTACGTTGTCAGGGGTATATAAAAGAATATACATCTTTCATCCAGAAAAAAGTACTGTTCCCGAGGGAACCAACAATAACTTTCGACGGTCACAATTGTTTTAAGTTGCGGGCAAAGTGCTTGTATTGTAAGTATAATGAACTCACCATTTCCTTCATAATGAGCCTGTATCTGGAGCGGAAGGTCTCCTCAGGCCTCATGTAGAGGCTGATGATGAGGGACAAGGACGCTATGGCCGCACCGGTCACCATTAAGCAGCCGGACATCATGATTAGGATGCACACGATGCGTTGGATATCGTTGTTCGGATAGACTGAGGGTCTGAGAGGAAATATATTCAATAAATGTTAGATATTGCGATGAAATTCTACTAATCCTATCCTACTAATATTATAAATCGCATGCTTAGTAAAACACTGACCGAACTCCAAATTTGGCCAAAATGAGTTACAGTGAAATACCGACCTAAAAGAGCATGCTCTACAACCTAGTAAAAAAAAACAACCCTATTCTTTGCAAAATAAGGTAAAAAATTAGATAATTTTATGTTCCACGCGCACCTACAACAAAAAACTTTAAAGGTCAATTGCCAAAAGTTAGCAATTTTGAATTAGGTCAGTGTTTGATTGAGCATGCGAAATGTGAATTATGTGAAAGTTAGTGTGTGGGTGTGTGTGTATGTTTGTTAATTCTTCACGCTGAAACGGCTGGACGGATTTGGATGAAATTTAGCACAGAGGAAGCCTGGGACCTGGAGAAACATATAGGCTACTTTTCATCCATTTTCACGCTGACGACGTCGTGGACAACAGCTAGTGGCATTATATATTCTTTTCGTACGTGAACGCCCATCAAATCCAACCAACAACACCAATAAATTTGAAATAAATTCTTTCTCATTTGATAGGCCAATTCTTGAGAAAGGTTAGAGGCTATTTAACATCACGCTACGGACCTTGGGAGCCGAACAAGGACGAGTGAAACTGTGGAGCACAGCTAGTCAATTATAGTTACCCAACAGGTATAAACATCTTGCTGATGATGTAGACCGCGGAGAGGAACTCACTGCCTTGATTTTCTTCATCCCCCGAGCGAGACTTCTTGATCAGGTTTCTTGTTTGCGCTCGCGGTTCCGTAAGATAGTAATCAGGCTCTAACTGCATGAAAAAAAAGAGAAGTATTAAACTTCTAAGGCCGTCCGCACTTTGGATGCTTTTTCGTACGAATTTGACTCATACAAACTCGTACCGTCGGAACCGTATGTACAAGCAGGACTAGCTCACACCTAGTGTGCGAGGTGCCGGGACATATAAATTAGAGAAAACTCCAAACCTAGCTATGATATGAGGTGATAAAATAACTTCTCCATATCTGATGATGAAATGAGCATGGTAGCATATATTTTTACAAACCGTAGCGACATGAATCCATACATAAGCCCAAGTAATTCGCATCACCACGAATATGTAGCAGTATTTCAAAGTAGTCCCCAATATACTGCCTTTCAGATTGTAGTCACTGAGAGACCCTGAAATTATTTATTTATCTTATATTTACATACAATGTAACAAGAAAATCGGTTCAGTAGTTTTTGAGTTTATAGTTAGAGACCAACGCCGCTCCTGTTACTTTATTGAATAGGTATAAAAGCTAAATGTCGAAAAAGTCATACTCAATTAACTCCTACTAAAACATAATATCGGCGGTCTGGCATTTGGTTGACCTTAGACAAGATTAAATAATCTCGCGGCGGTCGGTGCTGCGGGTGGCCTTTCACTCCCGGCCGTGGTTGAGGCCATGGTCGGCAGCGGCAGCGAGAGCGCTTGGAACGCCGTCACCTCCTTCTGCGAGGAGGTGATGGACGCCAAGGAGGCGACGGAAAGGAAGAGGGAGGCGGTGTCCTCTCTCCCCATCCGCAGCAGACGCACCGGGTGCCATGACCGGCCAACGATCTCCGGCCACCATAGGGTGCGGCCTGCTGGCGGCGGACATGGGGCGTCCGTCGCCCGAACGGAAACAGGCCCGAGACGGTGGAGCGCCGTGTTCCGCACGCGCCTCTCAAGAGGAATTGCGGCCGTAGGGTGACGGCCGCATAGGGTGACGGGGCCCGCCTTTATCATCTGGCAGGCCAATACCTACCGGGGGTGCGGATGAATACGTGAGTGACTCCCGTGCCCCCGGTGTAAGGTAGTTGGAGGAACGCCGGGGTGGTTTTAGTCAGTAAGAGTCTGACAGACCCCATGAGGACATCCATGAGGATTTCCAAAAATATTAAATAATGTAAAGAACTAAGACTAACAGAGGTATTTGTAAGGTCGATGCAACCGCACATAGTAGGCCGCGAGTTTAAAGTACGGGTTGTGACTTTGTACGTAGTGCGCGAACGTGATGATGTCCACGAGAAAACCAACTGGAAACACGGTGAACATTATTAAAATATGAGACTGAGCATGCATCAGCATAATCCCACTATTCAATATTCCCACTGCTAGGTCACAAAGGAGAGTGCCGTAGTCCACCACGCAAGTGTGGTATTCTATAAGATGGAGGAACTTGCCTCCAAATTGGAGCCCTACCTGTGTCCTAACTCTCATAAAACATTATGCCACGATATTTTTTAAGTTTTATTCCACTTTGTTCACCTGAGTGATATCACCCAGGTGAACAAAGTAGAATGAACCAGTATAACAAGCATCAATGATACTAACGGGTTATCCAAAATGTTATATCGGTGTTCTCCAGTTCCGTAACAATTTTGTATCCAATAGCGAAGACGTGGATTGCGTAGGAGATGTTATAGAGCACGTCGATGATGTCAATGTAGATGCCTTCCAGCGTCGCGACTGTATACACGACGCCGACGAGCATGAAGCCGCAGACGTAGCAGTTCCACATGGTGTCGTCGGGCAGGTCACGGAACCAGCTGATCGCGCCCTCGCGCGTCCACCACGGTGGATACAAGGTCTAAGAAACGTAGCATCGAGCTTTAGAAAGATATATCGGCTAGCTTCGGCTTTATAAGCGTCATCTCTGTCGCACGAAGCACTAAGGCCGCGGTCGCACTGAAACGGCGACAGCGACGCGACGGCGATTTCGTGAACAAAAAATTTTGCTTGTCGTTTCTCCAGTGCGGCCACCGACATATGTTTATTATGAGTTTGTTTTCACGAAATCACCGTCGCATCGCTGTCGCCGTAGCAGTGTGGCCGCGGCCTAACAGTCCGGTATCTAATAAACGAGTCAGCGAAAAAACGTCACATAGGCACAGATTACATGTGACATAGGTATGAGAGTATGAGTGACGGATACGACGCTCTACAAAGCCAATTATCTCTTTATCAAACTCGATGTGTAATATTTACTGCCGCGGATTGTATATGTAGGTACTATCCGTGCGGATAAATAATGGGATTGAAAATGGCGTCGCCTTTATTCAACTCTCGCTTTCACGATAAGTTCCGTTACCTCAGTCTGTCGAATGAAGAACTGGAACTCCAGCTCCTTCGGTTGGCTGCCTCGTATGCTGGCATGGCTGCCGCGACTGCCGCGGCTGCCACGGCTGCCGCCGTAGCTGCTGGCCTTGCTGCCCTGACTGGCTCTCCGTTGATTCCACCACAAGTTCTAATAATAAGTATAATATGTATTTCCTGTCATATGTACTAATACATAGGTATATCGAGCTAAATATCCCACGGGAACGTACTGCCGGAATAAACCTACTAGTCTATGGCACTCTCCGGCCCATAAACTATCTCTATGCAAAAAAAAACCCGGCCAAATGCGAGTCGTACTCGCGCACCGAGGGTTCCGTATCATTTTTGGACGTTTAAAAGTTAAAAATACCGGACCGCATAACTAAGTTTGTTTGTGGAGGAATTTTGATGATTTTGAAAAAACAGTACTAGTTAGGAACATCGTTTTATTTTTGGTGCAATATTTGGGTCAATTCCTATCAACTCTAATTATTTCCATTTTTCGCTCTGCAAACTTCGGAGATAAGGGCGGGGGGGGATGGTATTTTTTCAGACTTTTTCATCATAATATGTCGAAAACTATAAGACATTAAAGAAAATGAAAATATAGTTTGAAATGTGCAGATTGAGCCCTTTCATATGATATGCCACTTGACCTAATGACCCCACTTTTAAATTTCGAACCCCCACTTCAGCCCCCTTTTTCAATGAAACTAAAAACATTTTTTAAATTTATTCACTTGCAATAAAGCTGGACAAGTATTTTTTATAATTGTTCCAAATTTGAAGTCGATAGCATTAGTAGTTTCTGAAATAACCAGCTGTGACAGACAGACGGACAGACAGACAGACGAAATCGCACCATAAGGGTTCCTTTTTACCATTTTGGTTCGGAACCCTAATTATGGCGATCCGTTGCTGCGTTGCTGCATAAAACAAGGACAAACCAGCAAACACACTTTCCCATTTCTTCTGATTCTGACTTACAAGTCATAGTTCGTGGGTTACCCCGGCAGGCGCACACTTTGTGCAATTTTTTTCATCACCACTGCTCTAAAAACGATGAAGGAAAATATCGTGACGTTCACCAACTCGATCTGGGCCTACGTGGTGGACTATGACCCACGCCTCACAGAGGCCTATGTTCCAGCAGTGGGAAACATTATTGGCTGCTTATAAGCAGATTATACTATGCTATATCTATCTCTACTCACTTGCATATTTGTGATGTCTGGTAAGCCCGACTAACATCGGACTAGATCTTCTATAAAAAAGTTACTCTCTGCTTTCGAGAGCCGACAATACAGAAAAATACAATTCACACAAGTTCTCAGATTCCTGTAGAAAGTTTACTTTAGAAAGATACTTTAGAAAGATTACTTGTAGAAAGTGTCAAATCAAACAGCTGTCAAGAAATTCGTGTGTCAGTTATTTTTCTTTTTCTTGCTTATTTATTTATCATCAACCTCTTTATTGCCAGAGTTCTGTTTTCTACCCAGCAGAAATTCCTACCTCTATAATAGAATTAGCGCATTCCTCATTCAATCAATTTTGTTCTAGTGAGGATGTGCCGAGATTGGATGTTTTCAAATACGAATATGGGCGCTATGTGCATTTTTTCGGGATAAAAAGTAGCCTCTATATAACTCTCAAGGAGCTTTCCATGCATTAGTGAAATAATTTTTCATTATCGAGTCAATATTTCTAATTATTGGATGTTTCGGACATTAAACTGAAATAAAAATGAAACAAATAAATTACTAAATTAACTAATTATTTATGTCTATAAAAAGTTCATTTATTTAACAATATCACAATTCAAGCACATCTATACATAATAACATTTATTACACTCCACCGTTTTTTAAATATTGTCGAAATAAAATCGAATGTAATTTCTGACTTTGTTCCTATGACTATAACCTTCAGTTGGCCTTGATCTTGGCGTTCTGGAGGTACTCCAGGCGGAACTGTTCGTTGAGCTGCATGCCGATCTTGGTCCTGATCCATACTGGAGCCACTTTCACGAAGAAGTACTGAAAAACAGAGTTAACTGTTGATAAGTACGGTGATTTTTATCGTTCATGAATTATGCTCAGGAGTCACTAACATAGAGACCATGCAAAAGTATGACATAAATTTCTCATGATTTGAATCTCCTCACACTCCTATCTTAAGATACATCTGGCGGATTCTATTGATAAGCATTTAATATACCCAACATCAACCGTCAGGGCAGCTCACCAGACAATACCACCAGGTCTAGTTGGAGTAAGTATTCATCCTTTTCAATGGAGGGACTATGCCGAGGGACAGTGCACCTCGTTCTCTTTTCCCAAACATCCATTACAGTGGTTGATCCAGAATTCTTTTGGGAGGAAGCTTAGGGGTCCCAGATATTATTTTAAGGTGGGCTATGGATTGGAGATAAAAAAAAATAATTACTAATCTATACTTATAATATAAAGCTGAAGAGTTTGTTTGTTTGAACACGCTAATCTCTGAAACTACCAGTCGGATCCAAAAATATTTTGTAAATGATAGCCAGATTCATGAGGAATGGTATAGGCTATTTAACATTACGCTACGACCCTTAGGAGCCGAGCAACGGGGGTGAAACCACGGGGAAGCTAGTCTAATCTAAAATCCACCAGGACTTAAGATTTTGGGGGGGACCTCAGCTCCACCCCTGGGTCCGCCAACGATCCATTACCAGCCACGTAAGGCCACAAAGGAAAAAGAATGTACCTGTATTCCATGCAACCAGTAGCCGGTGGTGTTGTGCTGCCTGCCGAGCGCGGCCACGGCGTGGCGCGCGTACGTCGCGGCGTCCGGCACCAGCACGTTGCCGTCCAGCAGCCGCTGCGAGAACGAGTTGATCTTCGTCGACACGAACATCGGCGCGAGATGCTGGATGTAGATGCCTTTGGGGGCGTATTCTTCGCGGACGGCTAAGGTGAAACTGCGGACGTATGCCTGGAAGAAAATGGAAGCTTTGTTGAACCTAACTGACCCGATTTTGTATTGTATCTCCACCTGACAGGATACCACAGCCAAATAACGCTACTCTTCGGTAGTGCTGTGTTAATGTGGTGAGTAAGGTCATAGAGCTACTGATCTTGATAACATCTAGATACCTATACACATATTAGGGCATCACTGTAATCAAAGAAATTGTAACAGAATTTATTGAAAAAGAGTAACCATGGAGTTTCTTGTCCGTTCTTCTCCATAGGAATCTAGGTTTTGGAACGGACAATTAGCTTCAACTAACGGACAAACCGACTGACAACTATTGTAATATTGTTTGACATTTCAAAAGTGCCTGTAAATGGTCTAATTGAAATATATGTTTTTGACTTTGACTTTACTGAGGATGCGATGTGTTGGCAGTGGACCTGCTTGTCCCCTAAGCTGAAGGCACAGCGAAACCTAATTTTACCTACCGAAGACCTACCTAACCGAAGAGTAGGTAAATAATTTTAGAAAGAAAGTTGAATATAGTTTACTTTAAACTAAGAGCATTTAATTCTTCCTTTTGGGGATAATCCTGTACACCTTTCCTCTATGTATATTAAATTATTGTTTTCCTTGCTCCCTCCACCCCCCCTCTTAAACAAAATCCTGGCTACGTCCTTGACTAAATCACTAAGACACCAAAGCTTAGTAGCAGCATTAACAGACAAAAGGACCCCATACAATTTTCACATAATTACCTTAGTAGCAGCATAGACCGTCATCAGAGGCAGTGGCTGCAGCTCCGAGCCTGAGGACACGTTGACCACGGCGCCCTTCCCGCGCTGCACCATACCCGGCAACACCAGCCTGGTCATGGCGGTGACGGCGCCCACGTTCACGTTGATCAGCTCCCACGACTTGGAGGGAGAGAGTTCGCAGAGAGGCATGGGGTAGTCGTACTGAATACCCACATTGTTGACTGGAAATTAAACAGATATATTTGATTAGGTATTATGCTTTTGCACGCAAGTTTCATTCCGAGTCACGCATCGCATACTTTCGAATATGTGCGTATTAGAAATTAATATGGTATCACTTGCTTTAACGGTGAAGGAAAACATCGTGAGGAAACTTGTTGTCCTTAGAGTTCTTGAAGGTGTGTGAAGTCTGCCAACCCGCACTTGGACAGCGTGGTGGACTATGGCCTATCCCATCTCATTCTGAGAGGAGGCCCGTGCACAGCAGTGGGACTTTTATAAACAGGACCACAGATAATATAATAACAGGACTGATCATTTTATTTATTTTTATTTTACGCTATTCCGTCCGCGTGGACTTCAATAAAATGATCTCCTTAGTGCAGGGTAACTATTACTACGAAGAGGTCAGCTATATCTCGTTTATCCCGCCAGAATTAGATGAAATATGGCTGAGATTTTAATTTAGACCTCATCAAGCCTCCAAACTGTGAAAACCACATCGAAATTCGTTCAGTACTTTTTGCGTGACGTGTGCACAAACAGTAAACAATTTTTTTTTAGGTATTACGTTCCCCAGGTGTCTGTCTCCCAACCATAGCTCTTAACGCTTCTGCTCACCTAGTATTCCGACAGGTATGTCCTTGAGCTCCTCCTCGATGTGCGGGTACATCACAGCACCTTTGCTGAAGTCTGCCACCACAATCTTGGTCTTCACGCTGTGCTCCTTTTCTGGAATTATTTAATATAAGTATGTAATTAACGGTAGCATCATTAGAGACGCCCCTTTCTTTAAAAGGGGTAATTATATTATTATTCACGATCCACATTCACTGTAGGCAAATACATACAAAGTGTATCAGAAATGCATGGTCATATTAAAGAAGGTTGTTTGGACTCAGGTATGAGTTCGTAGCCGACTAAAGACAGCAGCAGCAAGCGACGTGTCGCCGCGACACAACTGGTTTCTATGTATTTTTATGAAGACGACGTGTCGCTAGCTACGGAAGGTATTTCACATAGAAACGACACGTCGATCCCCGGGTCGAGCAAATGGATTTTCCATTAGAAAATTATTAACATTCATTATTAGTCGTAATTTGATCATCACGCCTATATTTACCGAAGGGTTAGGCAGAGGTGTATGTACAATGAGCTCCACATTATCCCATTTAAAAGAGCCTCTCCAACCAGGCACAACATTTGAATCCACGCTGCACTAGCAATATTGAACAAGAAACAAAACGTTTTGTTTCCAAAGGAGAAAATACCAACCGCATCATCAAATTAGTGTCGCAATGATCCGAAACAATCCCACACTGGGTTAACAATGGGGATTGTAACACCGCGAAACCGCCAAAACTAATGAAGTATTGTTCTGTAACATTCGTACAGATTTGTTCTGCATCCCCAGGTGAAAATACAAAGGGGGGGGGGGTTGGCAATGGGTACATCCCCTCTGAACATTATTACATAATTTGATCTACCTATTTGTTCTGCCTGTAATCAGACTTTTTTTTTCAGCGGAATTGTAGGATGTAACAACGAGTTGGTAGGATGTCTGTAGGAAGGAAGTTTGTGGGAAGGAAGTTTGTAGTAAAATTGTAGATAATCATGATGTGCTCAAATTAATTCCGCAAACATTCGCGATTCGCGAGATTAGTAGAAGGGACATTACTTTGGTTTATGAAAAGAATTGAAAAATAATATTCAATTTCGGAGGAAAATAGGAGTAGGTAGATTTCGACAAATTAATAACGACCTTTTCGTAAATACTAAGTCCGGCACCCTAATTGCGTAACTCAATTGCTATCACCATGGCATTGTTTTTGACATTCATTACGCCGTATGATTGTCAATCCGTGCTACCATATCTAGCTCAACGCCGCAATGGATGTTATTAAACTGTCAAAATGAAAGCCATGGTGAAAAAAATTTACTTACGGATGTCTATGGTCAGCTTACAGAACAATGCAATATACCTACAAGTATAATAGACTGCTAACTGTAAAGGCGGGTCTTCTGCGACGTGTGTGCGCGAAAAGTGCGTGGCCTACGCGTTTTGTTTGGCAAAAACACTCGACCACGTGACGGAAAACATGTTCGATGTTTAATGAACACTCAAACACGTCGTAGGAGACCCGCCTTAACAACAACTCAGTCCCGAGTGTAGAGCTAGAGTTCAGCAGATATAATCATTAAAATTGATGACCAAAAATACGAAAATATTTACTATGGCTATATTTACTGTGTATGAACTTTATTTACTAACAATAAGGCGTTATACACACTACCACGCGCCACGCGACGGGGCGACCGCGAGACACGTCTGCGTCCCCGTGCGGAACGCATCTTTAGTGTGTACGACCACACGTGTTTTCCATACCAACAGAGCTACTTACATACAACACTTAAAACCGTGGTCTAGCGCCCCGTCGCGTGGCACTGCCTAGTGTATATGACGGCTTCTTTAATTTAGCTTTTTCCCAAACTAGGTTCGAGTTGGCTTCCAGTCTAACTAGATGCGGCTGAATATCAATATTTTACTGACCGACTGCCATCTGACCTCTACAACCCAATTAATGGGTAAGGCGATTCGCACACTGCCCCGCATCACGCAGCGTAGCGCGGGGGTGCGTGATGTTCCGTTGTTTGCAAGTACCTGTATTTGTATAGAAATCACGCATGGTGCACTGAAAACGCATTCACGCGCGGGATTTTTGTTCCGTCGCCACGCACCCCGCAGCGGGGCGCGGGGCAGTGCGCGAATCGCCTAATACCGGTGTTCAAATATTAGACCAGTTGTCAGACTGTCGGGCTTCTAAATACTAACATTACTAACGATTTTATTTATCCGTATGATAACAAGGTCCGACTGTTTAACGTGCTTTCCAAGGCACGGAGTGGTCTCGATGTGTGAAAAATGGTCACCCATCATGGGCTGACCGCGGCAGGCGCAGCTTAACCTCGCAGATTGATCGATCGCGATTGCTATAGCCACGAGCCCCACAGTGTATAATACGCCTATTACAATATTTAAACAGTTCAAACAAGTGGAGAGCCAATATTTGTTCTTCTATAAACCATATTAATTGAGTACACAGCTCAGCGACTATCTTCCTTGTAGGTACCTTAGCATAATGCACAATATTATACACAATCTATGTCTCTTTGTCACATGAGGAATCCTCGACATCTGAGGCATCAGCCCAAGCAGCAAAAAGTGGTTTAGTAGCTATCCTGGAACCACTATTTTATCAGGACTATAACGGGATAGTAAGCACTTAAAACAACGGAAAAGGGCCCAATTTATAGTCGTATTTATCATAATAAAACACCCTTAATAGAATTGGTGACTACCACTTACACCAATAGAAACCTTATACTTGGACTACGCAGAACTATCTGCTCCCGCAAAGCCAACTATAAGCGCCTAACAAAACCAAACACGACTCCGTGCTTCTGTTATAAGCTCTTTAAAAACAGTTGGATGTTGTTGCAGATTTTCATTAAAAATGTATTAAATGGTATTAATAAGTATTGCTACAAGATATAAACATGCGTTCGCATGGCAAACGTATATTTTCGGTGAAATATATTATGTTTTAAATCAAAATTTTTACTCGCCTCTTGAAATTTGAGTATTTAATAAGTTGCATTTAAAAATAATAATGGTTTCAATAAGACATACAATGAAAAGTCGCAATTTTTTCTGAGCTAGTTTTTTGAAGTACATTACCATACCGCTATAGGAGTACTTGGTTTGAAAATGGTGTGCATCAAGAACCACAGCATCGCCATATTGTTAGGATTATAATTGATCCACAAAGTGAACTTATAAACCATTATAAATTCAAGTAACAAGTGCAAATGGTTTCCAGAATACTTTACTTATAATGGGTTTATATTGCTTCTTGTAGGCAATTATAAGTATAGCTTACCAGAGTACGTATTCTCAAGCGCGTTTACACCTTTGCAATACTTTTATAGAACACCTAGCTTATACTGTGCTATTAATTTGGACCTATAGGCGACAATAAGTTAACGTATAAGAACAGATGCACTACAAGTCTAAACAAACTCTGTGTCTGCTATTATAAGCGCGGTAGCAAATACTAGAACCATTAAGAGAGAGTTATTAGTGCAGCAGGCCTATAAAGTGTGCACTTTTGGATAATTTTGTTGCTTGGGAGGGCCCCAATTCATGTATGTGTGAACTGAGGGACCAAACCGGGAATTCGTGAAATAAAAATCCTAGGATTTAGTAGTAGACTTAAAACAATTGTAGAACGAATCTGGGAATTTGTAAATAAATATATTAAAAACTACGACCCATAAAGTGTGGTCCCTCAGTTCTCACAGACGATCAGCCAGATCTCGGAAAGTATCTTAAAAAGCAAGGTTTTGTGAATACAGACATTTAGTAAAGAATTTGTAAAGATATTTACAAAATAACATACCACAAAGCATTACGGATAAAAAAAAATATTACGACTGAACTGTGGTCCCTCAGTCCACATAACAAAGATAAATATTTTAGTGAATATTACTGAATAAAACTAATAAAACCGTGCTTTTTCTACATAAAGTTTTAGTAAAAGTTTAAAAACAATTTGTAAAAAAGAAATGGAGCAAAAATACCGAAGCATTTTGAAGATAGCGATGATTAAAACTGGTCCCTCAATCCTCTCCTCCACTGACATATGTGCGTGTGCTAGCTGCTAGACGAGAGGAATATCAGAAAGTCTAGTGTACTTAACTTTTAGTAATAAGTTTCTTCTAAATAATAGGTATCTAAAATTGTGTATTTCTTACCTCTTAGCTGAGATAATAATATTTTTTTAATCCTATGAAAATAGATAGAGCAGGGTGACCACACAATAAAACAAAATGTAGACAGTACCATGGGGTCTCATCAGGAACAAAGGGACATTTGTTGAAATAACTCATAATAGATGGCGTTATATGTATCGATTTGTTATTGAAGTTTGTGTAAAATTGAGAACATGAAAAAATACATCATGAAAAATATTTGTTAAAATTTTGAAAAATCCTTTAAGCACAGAAAATTGTATAGCCCATGGGATTACACTTGATAACAACAATAGAGAACAAACATTACAGTTTGTGGTACCTATTAGTGTCGTAAATCAGTTGTCAATCGTAAAAAAAGTATTGTGACGGAGTCATCCTTCTTTCATTATTCAGTACTAGCAATCTTCCATTACTGGCCACTTCATCCATACCTTCAATTAAAAGTAAATAATTTGACTTTAAATGGCTTGAGGTAAAGGCACCTATTTACTGTACCTTTCTAAAGGTTTAATTATTTTTATCAGAAGCTTTATTGTTTAAAACATCGCGTGATTAATGGACACAATATATATGGTCACAATACTTTTTTTACGATTGACAACTGATTTACGACACTAATAGGTACCACAAACTGTAATGTTTGTTCTCTATTGTTGTTATCAAGTGTAATCCCATGGGCTATACAATTTTCTGTGCTTAAAGGATTTTTCAAAATTTTAACAAATATTTTTCATGATGTATTTTTTCATGTTCTCAATTTTACACAAACTTCAATAACAAATCGATACATATAACGCCATCTATTATGAGTTATTTCAACAAATGTCCCTTTGTTCCTGATGAGACCCCATGGTACTGTCTACATTACATTTTGTTTTATTGTGTGGTCACCCTGCTCTATCTATTTTCATAGGATTAAAAAAATATTATTATCTCAGCTAAGAGGTAAGAAATACACAATTTTAGATACCTATTATTTAGAAGAAACTTATTACTAAAAGTTAAGTACACTAGACTTTCTGATATTCCTCTCGTCTAGCAGCTAGCACACGCACATATGTCAGTGGAGGAGAGGATTGAGGGACCAGTTTTAATCATCGCTATCTTCAAAATGCTTCGGTATTTTTGCTCCATTTCTTTTTTACAAATTGTTTTTAAACTTTTACTAAAACTTTATGTAGAAAAAGCACGGTTTTATTAGTTTTATTCAGTAATATTCACTAAAATATTTATCTTTGTTATGTGGACTGAGGGACCACAGTTCAGTCGTAATATTTTTTTTTATCCGTAATGCTTTGTTGTATGTTATTTTGTAAATATCTTTACAAATTCTTTACTAAATGTCTGTATTCACAAAACCTTGCTTTTTAAGATACTTTCCGAGATCTGGCTGATCGTCTGTGAGAACTGAGGGACCACACTTTATGGGTCGTAGTTTTTAATATATTTATTTACAAATTCCCAGATTCGTTCTACAATTGTTTTAAGTCTACTACTAAATCCTAAGATTTTTATTTCACGAATTCCCGGTTTGGTCCCTCAGTTCACACATACATCCCAATTCTGCTATTGCAATTGTGTATGAATGGTGTCATAATGACACCATTACGGTCAAAACCTAAGCGCTCATTGGCTTAGAGTAAGACTATCTGTTTCGTCATTGGTCAAAACGATGTCATTGAGAGACCATTCTAACACGATTATGACAATTGAAATAGCAGACTTGGGCCCCTGGTTAGATGTACACATCCGCCCAAAATCACTTTTTGGCACAGAGCTGCTATGATTCTGTTTCTCTTTCGAACCCCCTGACTCTGGTTTTCCTATCTCTATCCACTAAGGAAATAAAGTCGGATCTGAAGGCTTTCCCATACAAAAGTGAATTTTATTTTTGCTCTCTTGTAAACCTAAGTCTCGTAGATAAACTCCACCGCTAAGCAGTTCTCGACATTAGATGCATTAGATCTAATGTCGAGAACTTAGCGGTGGAGTCATGGATTCGATATCTGGGTCGGGCAGTTATTGGATTTTTTTCACCCATCTGTGTAATTGTAGGCTCACTTTTCACCGTGACATTTTCATCGCTTTCATCCGGCGATGTAGCCACTATACTCATCATTATGAACAACTTTTACTATGATATCGCGAAAAAAAAATCTGCTGTTCCATACATTTATGTTCACATAACTCAACAAAATGTATGGAACAGCTGATTGAAAGCGCCGGATGAAAGCGATGAAAATGTCACGGTGTATATGACATGGGATTGATAATTCTATAACTGTCCAAATGTGGGTGTACTGTTAAACTGTCACTCCTAGATTGTAACTATCGGGGAACACCCACTCCGGCAGCGCATTAATAAACCCGAATTGGAATCAAAGCGCTTGCTTTGATTCCAATTTGGGTAGGTATTTGGTATATCAACAATGAAATTGAAACGATGACGCTTTTTCATGCTTCTAGCCGTCCGATAGAAAAAAGGGCAGGAGGGAAGTAGATCGTGATCCGAAGCACATCGTCCGAAATGTTCCGGTAAAAAACCGATAGACTAGCAGCTACGCAAGCTGTGATTGGTCGAATATTATCATACTAACCAATCTCAGCGGCCACAGCCTTCAGCTTGGCAGGGTTGCGGCTGATGATGACGATGTTGATGCCGCGCCGCGCCAACTCCAGCGCATACTGCTTGCCGATACCGTCTGTCGCACCGGTTATAACTGGAACAGAAAAGGGGTGATTGTTAATAACCAACTAGCTTGCGCCCGCGGCTTCGCCCGCGATTTTCGAGATAAAAGGTAGCCTATGTGTTATGATGTATAAAAAGCTATATTACTGTAAAGTTTCAACAAAATCCGTTCAGTAGATTTTGCGTGAAAGAGTAACAAACATCCATAGGTACCTGTAGTGTGATTATTTGGCAAGAAGCCTTCGCAATAATCGTAAACAATTAAAACAATCAAACACAATTGATTTTAATTATACTTGACCTTTGGAGGCCTAGGCCACTTATATCGGGTAGGCTATTGCCATTAGGCTATTATAATTAGGGACTCATTATGACAGTGTGTAGCTAGTAGGAAAAAAAAACAATCCAATCTTCAATAATCTCAGCTGCAATTATACTTAGATAATAACAAATCCGTAAAACCGTAAATCCGTCCACATAGACAACGTTACAAAGTTCAAGATCGATTGACCTATTTCTCCCGCCTCTATGAAAGCCATCGACCTTGACGGCGATCGGCTGCGCATACGCAACACACGCGTTACGTCAAGTCTCGTCCGCTATCGATCTATTGATGTCTCACTTTCAATTCATTTATGTATTTATTTATTTTCATTTGGGACACCAACAATTACTATAATAGTTTCATTATGCTAATAATAATAGATGTTCACGCTTAGATTGTTGTTAAATTGATAAAGTAAGTAGGTATTATGTAAAATATTCTATTATGTGTCACAATAAGCTTCTGAGCTTTACATATTTTACACTCTTTGCGTGATAAACGATTTAGTCTTTTTATACTTTTGTTTGTAATAAAAATTGGCCTATCGCTGTCCACTCACTAGTAGTCAAATAGATTGTTTTTTATAGAAAAAAAAAACCCTATTTCTTATGTATTTTTTCTGTACCGTGAATGCGTTCACAAACACAGATCTCTCATACAAACACTAAGGTAGATAAATTGAGAACGGCGGTTTGACATATTCTATACATATAAAAAAAACCGGCCAAGTGCGAGTCGTACTCGCGCACCGAGGGTTCCGTATCATATTTGGACGTATAAAGCGTAAAAATCTGGACCGCATAACTAAGTTTATTTGTGAAGGAATTTTGATGATTTTGAAAAACTGTACTACTTAGGAACATCGTTTTATTTTTGGTGCCATATTTGGGTCAATTCCTATCAACCCTAATTGTTTCAGATTTTTCGCCCCGCAAACTTCGGAGATAAAGGGGGGGGAATGGTATTTTTTTGAACATTTTTCATCATATGTCGAAAACTGTGAGACATAAAATAAAATGAAAATATATTTTGAAATGTGCAGATCAAGCCCTTTCATATGATATGTCACTTGACCTAGTAACCCCACTTTAAAATTTTGGACCCCCACTCCGGCCCCTTTTGCAATGAAAATAAAAATATTTTTGGATATTTTTCATTTGCAATAAAGTTGAACAACCATTCTTTATAACTGTTCCAAATTTCAAGTCGATAGCATTAGTAGTTGCTGAAATAAGCAGGTGTGACAGACAGACAGACAGACGAAGTCGCACCATAAGGGTTCCTTTTTTACCATTTTGGTACGGAACCCTAAAAACGAGGTATTCCATGAAGCACACCCAAACGAAGCACACCCAGACGAAGCACACCTAAAGTATGGTGTGCTTCGTCTGGGTGTGCTTCATGGAATACCTCAACAAAACGGCCGTTTCCAATATAACGGGTTGTTATCTTGTTGATTAACTTGGCCCTTAGACCCGAAACAAATTGGTATTTGCTCCCTGTGGGAATCGAACACGCGATACGTCGCGCCGCAGCCAATTCCTACCGTGCCGTCAATTAGATGAAACTCCTCCCAACAGGGGCGCGAACTCCGTGGGTGCAACATACACAGGCAGAATTCGGAGAATAGGTTGACAACTAATTCTGCGTTTATTATGTAGCTACAGTTCGGCTTGTGCTGTACGTATTGATAAAATTTTGTTAATTAGAATTAGAGAGTACAGTATTCCCAAATTAATAATGCGCATGAAATCTTCGCTAATTGTCTCTTTCTATCTCTTTTAGCACAAAACACATAATTCTACTAAATTATAAATGAAGAAAATGCACTTAACCACTCTATATACATATCGTCTTCCGACGCTCGGGGAATACGACCGTTGCCCAGTGACGAAGATTTCCATGCGCATTATCACTTTGGGAGACCTGTACATTAAAACTGTTTTGTGCAAACATTTAACTAAAGTATTATTTACTAAGTAATATTTAATAAAGATTGTTTATACCTGTTGATACACAAGCTGTAGGAAAACCTTGATATATAGATAAACAAGTAATCAAGTACAACACCATAATTATAATGTATCAGTCTCAATTATAGGTCGATAGTAAAATATCGACATTTACATACCTCTCACAATTAAAAATGTTTTCTAAGTAGGTACCTAGGTAGGTACCTGGCAACAAAATTAATTATCTGACGAATCAGTCCATCGGATTTCGGAATCAAGCATAGGTATAGCCACAGCCACAGCTGTTGTTGCTCGCGACTTGATGCCCTCCCAAGTAACAAAAGGTTCTATAACCATGGCGTTTTATCACCAAACAGTGATATAGTAGGCCTATAATGGTAACCATTGTGACTGCTTGTACTATAAAGGTTTTTAACAGAACGTTTTGGTTCTCTAAGATAAAGAGCATTTAAGTTCTACAATTTTGCTCTTAAAACGCTTACAGGACCGTAAAATAGAATCTCTAAAAAAATCTCCTTCTTGGGCTGCCTATCTATTCTGTACCGACTCGCCGCATGATATCACCGGGAGAACTGCCAATTTGTTTGCGAATGTTTGAGGTAGAATATCACGTGAGAATAGGATGTTAACTACTTTTTTTGATTGTGAATCTGTAAACTATTTGAAAAAAGACAATTAACACCAAAAAAACCGATGAAACATCTACAAAATTGGCAAAGTTATAAGCGTTTTAAAATGATTTGCTAGACACGGACGGCACTACCTACTAGTGACGTAACACCACCTGCGTCCGCTTGCGCGACAAAGATGGAGCGATACTCCCTCCAAAAACTTTCAAAGCGTCTATGTTTTCCATTTTGTGATAAATTATTATTTTCGCTTTTACTTTTTTGTTGTGCCTATTCCTTCTTTGAAATAAAATAATTTATTTGTACTTTTTTAATAGTAGGATACTACCCCCCTACGTTAGATTCATAAGGATATTATGGATAATGAAAAATCTGTTTTTGGTTCACCTCTGCCTTAAAAATTAGGTGGGTAGGTACATACTTAGGCCTCTATAAAATACGAAAATATTCCTAACGTCATTAAAAATCCGCTTTTTTTTAAACCGCTTGCGTGGAGACTTTAATAATCATACCTACTAGCAGGTTGTAAGACAAAAAACAAGTTTTACTTTTATAAATCGACCTTACACTGAATGCCGAATATAGGTACCACAACAGAGCAGAATTATCTAGCTCTTGCTATGGGCAAAGTTGCGGCGAGCGACGCCCGCGCCGGCGAAGATTATCAAAAACGTGATAATACCTACCTAAGTACTCATACTTTCTCGGTAGGTGGGTATGCGATCATAATAAGAAAAGGACTGACCTTGCGCCATATTGTGACGCTTTGTATTGAAAACTTAGCTGTTTTGTATTTAAAAATCTATTAAATACAATAAATAGATTTGGTAAATCAAAGACTCGATGATTTTTTTAACCGACTTCAAAAAAGGAGGTTCTGTATTCGTCCCGTATGTATGTATGTATGTATGTATGTAAGTATGTATGTATGTATGTGCGCGATTTTCTCAAAAACTACTGATTCGATTTGGATGGGGTTTTCACTAACGTAATCTACATACTTTCAGGAAGATTTTAGTATATAATACATTATGTAATCATTCCTATGTACAAAGTTATAGGCATAAATGTACACACTCCGTAGAAGATTTAATGTTGAACGAATTCGTGAAAGTAATCTAACACGGGATAAAGAACTAAAAAGGGAAAAATAAAAACCTTTTTTAACAAAAAATAACCGACTTTAAAAATCCACTACAAAGAAAATAATAATTTTGGTTTCGGTAGTCGGTGGCAAAAAAAAGCAAACAAAAACCAAAGCCACCGACTTCCGAAACCAAAATAATTATTTTCTTTGTAGTGGATTTTTGAAGTCGGTTATTTTTTTTTTTTTAAGTTTTTTTTCACATTATTGATTTGAAAATTAATTTTCTTTGTAAGACTTACTTTTTAAGTGATAGTTGATAGTTCGAAGTCATTGAAGTTCCTATTCTTAGCGTGATGGCATGGCAGTGCAATGTTTCACAATGCTTATGCTGCACCGGCACACGTCATACCTACTTTTTGTAGGTCCAACAATCGTCCCGAATTTCTCGCTGACTTTATGATTCATTTTGTGACCGACTTTTTGTAGACGTGTGTGTTTCATTAGTGAAATCTGTAGTTTCAGTTTTAGCCGACAGAATCGGTCACCGATTGTCGGACGTAAGCGGGCAGCCTTATTGATGGGTAGGTGAGTGAACGTACCCACCAGGGTCACATTGAAAACGATTTTAAAAATTGATTTTTGTTTATAAGTACTTCTTTGACATTTAAGATTTTAAATGATAATGAACTTGGGTGTGTATTTTTATTTTAATAATCATGTCCTATTCGTGTTTGATAAATTGATGAAAAATGTATAGTTTTTTTCTTATTCGTTAGGTAGGTACTGCAATTTATGATAAAGGACCTATTAGTTGTTTTTTGGATCGGCAACACAACAAATTAAATTGATATTTTTTATCTCATTTCCAGTTTTAGATCGACAGACCTGAAATCTGATGTTATAAACAATTTATTATTCTTGTGTATGTGTGTGTTGTTTACCTAACGTCCTATTTAACTTATAGGTAAGTAGTTAACTCCATAACCATTGTATCTTTTAAATTAATTTCTCTAGAGCAAGCACAAAACATAAATTGCATCACAAAATGACTCCACACTCACACGGCACTCTTGTGTTGTCACCTGTCGCAATCACAACGATACTTCAAGAATTTGGTGATTTGAACATAGTTGCATAACTAGGTGGTGTATACCAAAGTGACATTTGAACAATAATTATGAGGGTAGAGGTATTCTATAAGTACTAGATTGAGGTGAAGTTTGTAAGTAGGTATGAGGTAATCTCCGAAACTAGTACTGCTACAAAAATTGCTTGTTATAACAAGCCACCTTGAAGAAGAATGGGTCTCACTAAAATGTCAACATCTCATCAATATCTCGGTTGCAGCGTGGTGAATACAACATTATTATAATGAGGACTCACTAAAGCAGTGGTTTCCAACCGGTGGTCCGTAGACAAGTAGTGGCCCGCTAGAATTAAATGAAGGGTAGCTAGAACCAAATTAAGGTCCGCGAGACAAGTTTGAGAAAGAGACATAGGCGGCACGCTAGGTACTTACAGAGTTTTTATTTTGAAGCTTGCGGTCCCTGCACAGAACTAAAAAGTCCTGATGGTCCCTGGTCAAAAAACCGGCCAAGTGCGAGTTGTACTCGCGCACCGAGGGTTCCGTATCATTTTTGGACGTATAAAGTAAAAAAATCGGACCGCATAACTAAGTTTGTTTGTGAAGGAATTTTGATGATTTTGAAAAAACTGTAGTAGTAAGGAACATCGTTTTATTTTTGGTGCAATATTTGGATCAATTCCTATCAACTCTAATTATTTCAGATTTTTCGCTCCGCAAACTTCGGAGATAAGGGGGGGGAATGGTATTTTTTCAGAAATTTTTCATCATATGTCGAAAATTGTGAGACATAAAATTAAATAAAAATATATTTTGAAATATGCAGATCAAGCCCTTTCATATGATATGTCACATGACCTAGTAACCCCACAAATTTTGGACCCCCACTCCGGCCCCTTTTGCAATGAAAACAAAAATATTTTTTGACTTTTTTCATTTGCAATAAAGTTGGACAAGCATTTTTTATAATTTTTCCAAATTTCAAGACGATAGCATTAGTAGTTGCTGAAATAACCAGGTGTGACAGACAGACAGACAGACAGACGAAGTCGCACCATAAGGGTTCCTTTTTTGCCATTTTGGTACGGAACCCTAAAAAGGTTGGGTACCAAGGTACTTAGCCCCCGGCGAGACAAGGAGGGGATTGGATGAAAAGGAATCGAAATCTCGCCAATCCATGTCACTAAAAATTGTCAGTAGGTAATAGCAAGCGCAACTCATCGCTATATCGCGCGACCTACCTTAATCCTTGCGTCCCTCGAACACATCTCTCGCTTGTTTTGTATGTAGGTACAAAGACCTCGTTTCGCTAAGCCCTAGCACTAGCACAAGTCTGCACCAAAGCTGCGCTAAGTGAGGCCAAGTAATCTATCGGTGGATTTCTCCTCACGCACCGGTTAGCTACCTGGCACAGCTCTAGTAGAAAACGCACCTAGGCCTAGAAATAGAAATTGCAGCACATCTCGCCCCTGGCAATCGGTCGCTATCTATGAAAAAATACAGCGGAGAAACCGATTTCGGCCGTAAAGCGATCACTATCTATGTCGAGACTGCAGGCCCTAATCTCTACTCTCTACCTAAGGTTTTCGCATGCTTGCCAGGGGCGAGATGTGCTGCAATTTAAATACCTTTGTGAGACCACAGTTTACTGGCTGGATTGTGAAACATTCTATTAATATGACATTCAATGGAAGTTAAAGTCTAATTTCGCTAAGTCATCAAAGCGTGGGAAAACAAGGTGGACTGACGGCCCAGTGAAGGTCATGGGAATCTGTTGGACGCGGGCAGCGGAGAACCGGTCGTGGAGTGATGCTTGGCCTATGTCCAGCAGTAATATGAAGTAGGAAGAAAAGAAGGATGATATGAGGTATGGCACAGTGGAATATCTCTTCGCCTATGTCCAGCAGTCCAGCAGTCATATGATAAAGAAGATAGACAAGTAGTAAGAAAAGAAGGATGATATGAGGTATGGCACAGTGGAATATCTCTTCGCCTATGTCCAGCAGTCCAGCAGTCATATGATAAAGAAGATAGACAAGTAGTAAGAAAAGAAGGGTGATAAGAGATATGGCACAGTAGAATATCTCGCGACACCTAGAGCAGCCCGCCGGAGAAGTACGTCCACCTTACAAAATACTACAACCAAATAACGCTACTCTGCGGTAGTGTTGTGTTCCTGAGGTGAGTAAGGTCGCCAGAGCTGCTGAGGATGCGCTGTGTTGACAGCGTTGGACTTACATGTCCCTCTAAGCAGTTGGTACAGCGAATCCTCATTTGAAAGGTCGGCAACGCGCATGTGGTACTCGGTGTGGCAAGTATCATAAGCTACGATAATCGCTTACCATCAGGCGGGCCGTACGCATGTTTTTCCACCATAGTTGTATCGTATAAAGAAAAAAACCGGCCAAGTGCGAGTCTTACTCGCGCACCGAGGGTTCCGTATCAGTTTTGGACGTATAAAGTGAAAAAACCGGACCGCATAACTAAGTTTGTTTGTGAAGGAATTTTGATGATTTTGAAAAAACTGCACTAGTTAGGAACATCGTTTTATTTTAGGTGCAATATTTGGGTCAATTCCTATCAACTCTAATTATTTCAGATTTTTCGTTTCGCAAACTTCGGAGATAAGGGGGGGGGAATGGTATTTTTTCAGACATTTTTCATGATATGTCGAAAACTGTGAGACATAAAATAAAATAAAAATATATTTTGAAATGTGCAAATCAAGCCCTTTCATATGATATGTCACTTGACCTAGTAACCCCACTTTAAAATTTCGGACCCCCACTCCGGCCCCTTTTGCAATGAAAATAAAAATATTTTTGGACATTTTTCATTTGCAATAAAGTTGAACAAGCATTCTTTATAACTGTTCCAAATTTGAAGTCGATAGCATAAGTAGTTGCTGAAATAAGCAGGTGTGACAGACAGACAGACAGACAGACGAAGTCGCACCATAAGGGTTCCTTTTTTACCATTTTGGTACGGCACCCTAAAAAGCAAGATTTTCCTATTTTTCCTTTTGTCCAGGAAAAACGAATAAATATTTATACTTAGTTTGATAGTAATTATACTTGTAAGATTTTATTTTGCAATTAATTATTATTCACGTTGTAACTCGTAACATTTAGATTTCGATGCTGATATCTTTGACCGAATACTAATAAAAATTAGAAAACCTAACATTTTAGAAAATGACCTTGTTTCGTTAATTTTATTCACAAGATTTTTTAAGCAATATTTAAAACAGTCGTGAAGCATTATAAAGACAATAAATGGAGATAAGAGTACAATAATGACGATAATGTCAGCCCCCTCACAATTGAGCAACATAGTTGAGCAACTCAACTCTCACAGTGCTCGCATCTTCCGCACGATTAGCGTGATGTTCAGTAGTAAGATAAATGAGGTTGTTCATGTAACGTACCTACATAACGTGGAAGCTTGGTTATGCAACACTAGCTCACAAAGGCGCAAATCTCAGTCAAAGTTCACTTAGATGCAGCGGTTCCTAATCTTTGCAAGGTTCTACTAAGGTGCTATGCAGGTGCGGTCGTAACCAAAGACATTGGGGGTCGTACTAATTACTGCCGAAGTATACATATATTACCGTATACCGTAAATTACCGTGTTGCGCGCATTTTTGTACAATTTTGCGGAGGGTCATGACATGACCCCTACGACCCCTCGAACCGCCACTGGTTCTGTGGAAGTCTCACAGAGGTTCCGAAAATTTGCTGATGCTGGCTGGCTTTTATCGATATAGTGCCTACTGACCCGTCGCCATCGGAACCGACGCGAACAAATGAGCGGGCAGCGCGGGTCGCAAGGTATTTTCTTTTCAAGTTCACTATGCAAACAATAAGGTGTCAAGATTCTTTTTACGATAATTAAAAGAAAAATGAGATGGGATTGCGCCAAAAATAGGTGAAATATTTAAGGTTCCATAGCCAAAAAAATTGAGAACCGTTGACTTGGAGAATCTCGGTCAGATTTTGAGAGCTGCTATATTATTTTTAATGACGACCCGGTTGATGCAGTGAGTAATGGCCGTTCCCAATAACCAATCTATCGGCTCTTTACCCAACCGGAGATAGATTTTTGACATTTCTTATATAGAGCTTATGTCAAACATCTATCTCTAGTAGGGGAAAGAGCCGATAGATCAGTTATTGGGAACGGCCATAGGAGATTGGCTATCGAGCGGCGTGTCGCAGGTTTGATTCCTGTACGGAACAAATACAGAGTGTAGGTAAAGTGGTTAGTTTTATTTGATATAGGTAGGGAGGTAAACTTATCTAATGGCATCGTTTGCACTATCTTCGCCAGCCATGGGTCTTTGACCTACTAGTATTCGTCACTATACATACAGGGTGGCAGGTTAGACAGTGGAAATATTTTAAGGGGTCATTGTACTCATCATTATGAACCACTTTTACTATGGGACCAACCCTGAAATCGCGAAACAAAAATCAGCTGTTCCATACATTTTGTTGAGTTAAGTGAACATAAATGTATAGAACAGCTGATTTTTTTTTCGCCATTTCAGGGTTGGTCCCTTAGTGAAAGTTGTTCATAATGATGAGTACAATGACCCATTAAAATATTTCCACTGTTTAACCTGCCACCCTGCATATCTACACATCTACATGATGTTGTTATTTACGGTTTACGGAAGTACCTAATCAGATGGTGTAACAAGCCGAAAGACTTTACAGCACCGGACTGAAGATTTTTAAATTCCTTCTACATTCTCTAGATTACAAGAAATATTGACAACTACATTTATTTTTAGACAAAAAACGGTTGTACCTGTTTCGTTATTTACATATTGGCGTCTATTAAACTTCGTTATTTCACTATAAATACAAAGCTGTTATAATTTAAACACAATAATGCAGTCATTTCAACAACTTGACACAATCAATAACTATCGTTATTTTACCGTTATTTGTCTAATCTATACTTAATATTATAAAGCTATAAGGTTGTTTTTTTTGTTTGTTTGTTTGTTTGGACGCGCTAATCTCTGGAACTACCAATCGGATTCGAAAAAATCTTTTTGTATAAATGATAGACAGATTTATGAGGAGGCTTATTCACGCTACGACCCTTAGGAGCCGAGCAACGGGGTGAAACCGCGGGAAACAGCTTGTGTTAAAATTAATGGAGGTAGGAGGTATAGTTGCTGAGAAAACTCAATGAAACAAAGAATCTACCAGCAACTACAGACATTTTTGTTGCAATAAAAATCATGAAGATTTTACTAATCTGTGATTCATTCTTGACTTAGGTGAAAGCATGTCCAATTGTTCATGGAAGCTAACTTAACGAAATAACTAAGGTATTTTCTAACGATGACAGCTATCCACCGTTAGAAAATACATAATCATTCATTTGTTATGGATTAATCAATTAGGTAAGAAAGTGTTCCAAATTAAAATGAAAAGTCGAGATTTTTGACTTCGATTTTAGAATTATTTTATTCTGCCTCACCAAGTTGTCCCACTGCACTGGCACAAATAATATAATACTATACGTACAGATGCCTCATCGCATACGAAGAAATGTGACCGATTTAGCGCGGGCTATCTTCGGGCTATAATTTTTTCTGTGCTTAAAGGATTTTTCAAAATTTGAACAAATATTTTTCATGATGTATTTTTTCATGTTCTCAATTTTACACAAACTTCAATAACAAATCGATACATATAACGCCATCTATTATGAGTTATTTCAACAAATGTTCCTTTGTTCCTGATGAGACCCCATGCCACTGGTGACATAAAGTAGAATGTTTATTTTGAGGTCTACTTTCTCGCAAATTGATTTTAGTGGGACAAATTGCACTTGCTTAAACTTTTAGTTTACTTTTCCCCGATGGTGCTGATTGTGTCGCATCGCATCGCATAAACTAATTTTAATCACACTATATCTCTCATTCTTACAAATGTCATTGAAAAAGGACAGAAAATATTTAGAACTGTCAAATTAGTCTACGCCCTTGTCATTTACGGGAGAATAGTCGTGACCTTTTGCGATTACAACTAAATTGACATTAAAATTTGACAGGATTAAATATCTGCTATCGCTATCTCATGTTTTTTTATTAGAAGGAGACATAATGCGACTAAATTTAGTTCGTGAACAACAGAATGGGTATTCGGTACCATTGTTGGATTCAATAGTGTTTTTTGCTTATTTATAAGAGTCGATCACATGTTAACGACTTATAAATAAACCGTAATGATTGTAATGAATCTGAGTTTAGGAGTTTCCTGCAATCAAGTAGGATTTTGGCGGCACGGTTGGTGGTCGCAGCTGGGCTACTGCGCTACATGTCGCAGGTTCGATTTCCGTACGGAACAATATTTTAATATATTAAGTATCTACAGATAATTCTTCGTGGTCTGAGTGTTTGTCATGTATGTATGTGAGATTTTGTGTATGTAAAACGCACCTACGAATGCCTACGATACAATGAGAATTTCCCCTTTTTAATCACGTTCCAACGTTATTAAAAAGAAAGAAAGAAAAACAATAATACAACTGTTCTCTTATTAATCAGGTTAAAATGCTTAATTTTAATAAATAAATCCAATTTCATAATTTTAGGTTTAACATACACGAAGATAGCTGTTCAAAAATCATCAATATAGAGCTTGCTTTGAGCATAGATTTAGAACCATTTGATTGATTGAAATTATTTTTAAGTAATGTTCGAGCCTTGAGTTCGGTTCCGTAGTACAGCACTGGGGCTCGTGTTGCGGCCTCATACTCAAGCACAGATCTCGTCTTGAGCATAGATTATATTTAAAGTCATTTGATTGGTTGGAACTGGTGATTGTTTTGGACTTGTTTTAAGTAATGCTTGAATCTTGAGTTGAGTTCTGTAATACGGGCCTTATTATATTATTTTAATTTAATTTAAACTTAAACTTAGCACTGTTATTTAATTTAATTTTGTTATGTTCTGAATGTGTCAGCTGCATCTTCTGGACTAAAGAGACTGGACCCCACAACACAGGGAATCCTAGTGTGAGGTTTAGGGCCTCAATTAACTACTGTAATAATTTTTTTTTTGGCACAATAAAGACATTTTTCTGTTTGGGCGACGGACTTCACAAGACCGCCGCCTGAGTGTCGCAAGATTTATGCATGGACGTAGTTGGAGAACATAATTATGCAGCACAGCACAACACTGACCTCTTCCTAAGATAAGACATCACGACTAGGGATTGCAATCCAGCAAAGTGGGATCCCGCAATCCAGCAGGATCCAGCGTAATTTTAGGCCTTAGGAATCCCGCAACAACTTGCGGATCCGCTGGATTGAAATCAATGCAGCAAAAATCTCGCGGGATTGAAAATAGTGCTGGATTGCAATCCCTCACGACGGTAATGTGGGTGGTCGTCTCAGAACATACATAGTCAAATAGTTTCGAAACAAAAACAAAACATGTTTGGACTTCTGGAGTTAAGTAGCAAGGCATTTCTATGGACGTTTTGTCTATACGTACAGATGCCTCATCGCATACGAAGAAATGTGACCGATTTAGCGCGGGCTATCTTCGGGCTATAATTTTTTCTGTGCTTAAAGGATTTTTCAAAATTTGAACAAATATTTTTCATGATGTATTTTTTCATGTTCTCAATTTTACACAAACTTCAATAACAAATCGATACATATAACGCCATCTATTATGAGTTATTTCAACAAATGTTCCTTTGTTCCTGATGAGACCCCATGCCACTGGTGACATAAAGTAGAATGTTTATTTTGAGGTCTACTTTCTCGCAAATTGATTTTAGTGGGACAAATTGCACTTGCTTAAACTTTTAGTTTACTTTTCCCCGATGGTGCTGATTGTGTCGCATCGCATCGCATAAACTAATTTTAATCACACTATATCTCTCATTCTTACAAATGTCATTGAAAAAGGACAGAAAATATTTAGAACTGTCAAATTAGTCTACGCCCTTGTCATTTACGGGAGAATAGTCGTGACCTTTTGCGATTACAACTAAATTGACATTAAAATTTGACAGGATTAAATATCTGCTATCGCTATCTCATGTTTTTTTATTAGAAGGAGACATAATGCGACTAAATTTAGTTCGTGAACAACAGAATGGGTATTCGGTACCATTGTTGGATTCAATAGTGTTTTTTGCTTATTTATAAGAGTCGATCACATGTTAACGACTTATAAATAAACCGTAATGATTGTAATGAATCTGAGTTTAGGAGTTTCCTGCAATCAAGTAGGATTTTGGCGGCACGGTTGGTGGTCGCAGCTGGGCTACTGCGCTACATGTCGCAGGTTCGATTTCCGTACGGAACAATATTTTAATATATTAAGTATCTACAGATAATTCTTCGTGGTCTGAGTGTTTGTCATGTATGTATGTGAGATTTTGTGTATGTAAAACGCACCTACGAATGCCTACGATACAATGAGAATTTCCCCTTTTTAATCACGTTCCAACGTTATTAAAAAGAAAGAAAGAAAAACAATAATACAACTGTTCTCTTATTAATCAGGTTAAAATGCTTAATTTTAATAAATAAATCCAATTTCATAATTTTAGGTTTAACATACACGAAGATAGCTGTTCAAAAATCATCAATATAGAGCTTGCTTTGAGCATAGATTTAGAACCATTTGATTGATTGAAATTATTTTTAAGTAATGTTCGAGCCTTGAGTTCGGTTCCGTAGTACAGCACTGGGGCTCGTGTTGCGGCCTCATACTCAAGCACAGATCTCGTCTTGAGCATAGATTATATTTAAAGTCATTTGATTGGTTGGAACTGGTGATTGTTTTGGACTTGTTTTAAGTAATGCTTGAATCTTGAGTTGAGTTCTGTAATACGGGCCTTATTATATTATTTTAATTTAATTTAAACTTAAACTTAGCACTGTTATTTAATTTAATTTTGTTATGTTCTGAATGTGTCAGCTGCATCTTCTGGACTAAAGAGACTGGACCCCACAACACAGGGAATCCTAGTGTGAGGTTTAGGGCCTCAATTAACTACTGTAATAATTTTTTTTTTGGCACAATAAAGACATTTTTCATTTTCAGTTTTCAATATTTGCTAAAAGTCGGAAAACCTCGCCTTAATTGTTTACAGCAATTACTTAAAAAACTATTATTCATCAAGACACGAATAGGTACATCTTCAAGGTTACTCCATCTACTTACATGGCACATACCATAGTAATTCGGAGGAAACTAAATACGCATAATTTGCAAAGCAATTTAGTAGAATGACACGTACAGACACACCAACACGCGTGTATTGATGAACTGATTATGCGAACACGTTCATGTTTTTGCATTACTTACTGATAAAACGAATGTCTCGCATACGAATAACTTTATTACAGTTTAATATTGTCACTGTTTTAGTCTTCCTGACTCCAATGTAGAATACTATAACATAGCTTCCCAAGGGTTGGGCGCGCCTCCCTAGGTGAGCGTATAGCAGTGGCGAAGGGTCAGTTTTTGTAAGAGGTAAGCCGGAGCTACAAATGCTTACCTGGCCACGAAAAGCTAATTAATAAAAGTTGGCAATACTGCGTGTGCTATTTTTCAAAGGGAAGCCGGTAGGAATCGTATTGTAGGGTACCTTCGCCACTGGCGTATAGAGATATTAGGAGGGACCCCAATATGTTCATTAAATCGTAAATTATGCTTTCTTTCACTTTTATTATTCATAGCAGTGAACCCGAAAGTATGTCGTGAAAATGATGTTTTTTTTAACACTGAAAAAAAGGGGAAATTTTAATATCCTCTTTTTATTTATATTTGGATTTGGATATCTATTTGTTATAAAATAAGTATAATATTTTTTTATAATTCGGAGAGGTTCAACGCAAAAAAGTTTGAGAATCACTGGCTTAAACTTACCTTTTGATACTACGAATTATTTATTATTTGAACGTTAACCCCCAGTTTTATCGTATTTACCGAAGTCAGCAGCCCATGAAACGGTTAAGCTCAAATTAAAATTAAATACACTTTCACACGGGGAAGTGATTTTCTTTACGAAACTAGTAACATGCATGGTGAAAATAAAGACTATTTTTATTCTAAACGTCTGCTGCCCTCATGGATGGATCATCGTCCATCGAAGTATGTTACACAACTAGTCACTAATATTAGTGTTGACATGTCATAACTTTATAAGTTGTGTGGTATTGCCACACTACGAAAGTGTGGCACTCGCCATGGAGATGTTATGGCGTTGTGTAACCATGCTGTTTTTACTAGTAACTAGCTGTGGTTTGTTGAATAACAACACAAAATTAACTATTTTTCAAACTCGCGTAACAGAGCAGAGAATATAAATATAATATAAATATATGATCGAAGCTCCCATATTAAAAATAAACATAATAAACTTACATATATTCTATCGACATAATTTATTTTTAGGTTTAGCTCAAAAATGTGTGGACGCTAAATCACCTCCTTTCAGGTTACTAAACCTGTTATCCACAATATTATGGCACCAACGATGCCGCTTTGATCTTGATTTGTCAAAAAAAAAAAAAAAAATAAACATGTACCTACCTAAGCTACTATTGGTTCACATCTGAGATGACCAATATAATTATTATGACAACTTCGTGATAAAAAATATATTTTGCTAAAAGGTATAATTTGGTATTTTTTTAAAAAATACAAGCTGTGAATGCTCTGGAACACATTACTTAATGCATAAATAAAATATACTAAAATTCCTTCATAACCATTTGCAGAAACCGCTAATGACATCAATTTCCATTTAGGTGGAATCGAGGTGCCCTTCGCTAAAGTCGTAAGTACTGCCTAATAATTTAAAATGGACTAAAATATCTCGTGTTTCAATAGCTCCTGCTGCATCTAAAGCAGTGGTGCCCAACCGGTCCGTGAGAACTAAATTATGGTCCAAGAGGACCATGAGAACAAAATCAAGATTCGAGAAACAAAGTTATATTCCATAATTTTTTTTGTTACCTTAGAAAAAGGTATGAAAAAGTCACCCACCGAATGAAAAAGTCCGTAAGGGTTCCGTGGTCAAAAATAGGTTGGGAACCTCTGGTCTAAAAGCCTTGTACGCAGTAAGAGACAAAATGTCCATAGAAATGCCTTGCTACTTAACTCCAGAAGTCCAAACATGTTTTGTTTTTGTTTCGAAACTATTTGACTATGTATGTTCTGAGACGACCACCCACATTACCGTCGTGAGGGATTGCAATCCAGCACTATTTTCAATCCCGCGAGATTTTTGCTGCATTGATTTCAATCCAGCGGATCCGCAAGTTGTTGCGGGATTCCTAAGGCCTAAAATTACGCTGGCTCCTGCTGGATTGCGGGATCCCACTTTGCTGGATTGCAATCCCTAGTCGTGATGTCTTATCTTAGGAAGAGGTCAGTGTTGTGCTGTGCTGCATAATTATGTTGTATGTATGTGCCTCGAGACTCGAGACAAATTAATGTCTCCTAGTGCGTGCTAGGCTTTTAATAAGCATCTTATTTTCTTATTTCTATGCTAGTACTGAGATAGGTAGACTAATATTATTAGAGCTCATAAGGTCATGCACCATAAAGATGTACAATATCCATAAAAATGTCAACGTTGATAGTTTAATACAGTAAAACATGAATTTTAGAGGAAAATAGTCGTTTTCATTCTGATCTCATGATTTTTGTGCCCGAGGCCGCTTGAATCCGCAATGTTCTGTATGTCATGGGATCTTTTGCTCCGGATCGAAGGACCATTATTATCTTTACAATATTTTTGGTTAGTATGTGCTATGTTATGGGATGTTATAGCTACAAAAAATCAATATAAATAAACACGTGGACATACACGTGTGTGCAATATTTCCTTTATTAAAACAAGTGATCGGTAATCATAACCATTCAATTCCTATTGGTAATCGCAGGAATTGGTGGCCGTACTACATATCCTAAACGTACGAAACGTTTTGACGAAGGCCAGCGATGTATATCCGTTGAAACCTGAAGAACTAGATTGACTTGCATAAATTCGCGTTTATACACACTAGGTAATAGATTTATACGGGACATAGAATAGAATATTAGATTAACACTCTATTATTAGTTTAATGGCGGCATTTTAATATTAGCACAGTTCTTATATATTTTTGGAAAAAAATGTTTTTGATTTTAAAATAAATATTTTTTTATAAAGGACCAACTTTAGATAGGTACCTACGGTAAAAAGATATTTGAATTTTATTGTTATCTCCTTCAATAAACCAGTATAGTTAACGGATATTAAATATTGAAGTTTTCTCTAGACATTTTCATCTCATCTTGGAATTTCCGTAAATAACTATTTTCAAGTGTTTCTTTAGAATCTGAAGCTGAAGTTTTGTTTTTCTACAAATTGTCACAAAGACTGAAAGGGCTACCTACATGTTTTTTAGTCTAGACCAGTGACCCCTGGGGGTCCGCAAGTATCTATTTGTATGGGGGTCCGCAGTCTCATCTCTAGACTATTTGACAATAATAAATATTAGTTGCTAAAAATCATCACATTAAGAATCGTATGCATTTAATACCTAATAACGAAAACAAAGTAGGTACGAATTTTTTTTAGTCTTTTTTTTGTTTTTGTAGGTAGGAGTACCTACTTAAAGGGTATCATTTAAGCTATCACCAATTTAATTAGTTTTGTGTTTCTTAAATAATAGGGTTTGTCCTCAAAATAGTAGATCTGTCACCAAAATGTAGTCACCAAACAATGCAAAATCAGTTCCACAATAAATCACCTAAAATCCTGAGATATAAGGTCTAGTACCGAATATTTCACCTGAAATTTAAATCTACAGCAATAAGGAAGGAAGGTGGTCGACGGAGCCCCGCTACGCGGGGCTCCTATTTCTGTCTGCAAGGTTAAAAGTAACCTAACACGAAGGGGTTGACGGGGGCTTCGTTCGCTCGCTTTGCTCGCTCACTGAAGCCCCCGTCAACCCCTTCGAACCTAACCTGTCCGTGTCGGGGTGCCCAAGTTCCCGAGCTCGCTTCGCTCGCTCTTGGATCCTAATGTTATTTTTATGCTAACCGATTTTCTCAATCCAACTAATCTGTATTAGGCATTTTTTCATAAAATTATGGAACTGATCTATTTATTAGGTGACAGATCTATCATTTTGATGATAGAACAAATTTTTTGAGCATAGAACTTCTATTTGGGCTATAGAAAAAAGTGATCAAACTATAATTTAAGTTACATATTTACATTAACTTCATGATTTATACT
Organism: Thalpophila matura; assembly: GCA_948465475.1. NCBI lineage: Eukaryota > Metazoa > Arthropoda > Insecta > Lepidoptera > Noctuidae > Thalpophila > Thalpophila matura. The sequence goes on from OX419178.1 coordinate 1,352,814, forward strand.
TAGAGACCGTTTTAATTAAAATGATGACTAATATATTTCTTGGGAACAGATATATTAATTAGGGTATCGCAGATTGGTGACCAATCTAAACTTAGATGACAGAAAATATAGTTCCCCTACTTAAATAAATAGTCCGAAAATTGCTATTTTTTTTATTAAGGGGGGCGTTTCATTTCCTAGGGTTCCCCCGTCCCTGGCGGATAAAGGTTAAGAAACGCTGGCTAGACGATTGTTAGTTTCACAATACTTTGTATTTTTATAGGAACTAAATAAATATTAAAATTAGTTATGTTGAAAACTAATCTTACCTAACAAAACCGGCCAAGTGCGAGTCGTACTCGCGCACCGAGGGTTCCGTATCGGTTTCGGACGTATAAAGTGAAAAAAACCGGACCGCATAACTAAGTTTGTTTGTGAAGGAATTTTGATGATTTTGAAAAAACTGTGATAGTTAGGAACATCGTTTTATTTTTGTTGCAATATTTGGGTCAATTCCTATCAACTCTAATCATTTCAGATTTTTCGCTCCGCAAACTTCGGAGATAAGGGGGGGCGGATGGTATTTTTTCAGACAATTTTCATCATATGTCCAAAACTGTGAGACATAAAATAATATGGAAATATATTTTGAAATGTGCAGATCAAGCCCTTTCATATGATATGTCACTTGACCTAGCAACCCCACTTTGAAAGGGCATTGGCAGAGGCCCATAGAACCGCTGGGCCTCAGATTGTGTTGGTCGGTACAGATATGAAATTAATTTTGTGTGATCGAGTATTTCAAGAGTATTTAAATTTCCTTTTTTGGTGTTTTGGTACGTAATTGGGTTAAAGAGAAATCTTCGTATTTGTGACAGTGAGGTTAAGTATGGTGGGAATCACGGAATAACAAAAATGTGAATGATCCAATGAAGTACCGTGGAATGGGGTTACTTTGATTCCTGGGGTAACTTTGATAATAACTTCGTTTCGTAATAAAACTCAAATTGTACGAAATCTGACCGCATTCTTCCGATTATTTTTTTACAATTAGCGGCATTGAACGTCACTGTTAACGTATGATTAGTCCCAGTGGGTTGATCCTTGCTGGTTGACGAAAAAATAATGCAAAATATGTAAGTAAAGTTTTATGTAATTTTAATAGCCTGTGTAACTTATAAGCTACAAATTTGAGTTTCACAAAGACATAAATTGTATGTACTTCATCAGATCAGAAATTTATTGACCTATAACATCAATGTTTATTGCTAATCATAACCTTGACGATCATTGGTTTTTTGGCGGCATATTCTGCACGGGGTGTCATTGATCACCCATGTGGGGTTACTTTGATCATTGATCAGTCATCGATTTTTAGTCTTCTTAATAACCAACATGTTTTTTTTTTTTATTTTAGTATCATGTCAAGAATATGTAAAAAGCGTTTAGGTTCCCAAAAATACTAGAACTACACTGGAGAGATTTTAAATCAGGCGGTAACAGAAGTGGTTGAAAACCGATTGACGTTACGTGGAGCATCTGAACAGTATAATTAAATTACATTTTCCGAATATTCCTATTATTAAATACTGCGAAATTATGTCCAAAGATACAAAAACTTAATTATTACTGTTTTTCCAAGGTCAAAGTAACCCCAAAAACATAAAAAACATTGTAAATCCTAAACCTACGAACGAATTTTTTTTTTTTTTTTTTGTATTTTGTTTCTTGTTAGTGTTACTTACGATTTTCGTAGAAAAAAAGGGAGGTATCAAAGTAACCCCAATCATAGTTTAAGATTGATCACTGACATTTTATTTTTTTTCTCCAAAAATAATAAGAAAAATATAATTTTTATTCAAGAAATAGACAGAATAAACAAAACCGATACTTGCATTTTTATTTTATTTTTTTTGCCCTCATATTTCAGGAGAAATGCTTTTTAATTTTAAAGTTGATCAAAGTCACCCCATTCCACGGTACAGCCCAATTAATGAGTTCCCAATTCAAAAGTTTTAGTTGCTATCGACATGATATTCTGTGGAGGCACGTGGCAGCCAGCATGCGCCCGTTTTTGTTTTATTGGTTTTTTCAAAATGTCAACGGCATAATCATTTTATTTCTTATTTATTTAGATTTTTAATTCCAATTCTTAATCTCTAAGATAAATTAGGCAAAGAACAATTAAAATATATTTTTATTTTTGATTAAGCTTTTATTACTGTACCAGATCAAGCCCAAAACTGCCAACGTCCTTTCGGACCCCCACTCCGGCCCCTTTTGCAATGAAAATAAAAACATTTTTTGACTTTTTTCATTTTCAATAAAGTTTGGCAAGCATTTTTTATAACTATTCCAAATTTCAAGTCGATAGCATTAGTAGTTGCTGAAATAAGCAGGTGTGACAGACAGACAAACAGACAGACGAAGTCGCACCATAAGGGTTCCTTTTTTTCCATTTTGGTACGGAACCCTAAAAACGACATACAATATGCATTATTTAAATGAATTGTGGTGTAAATGTAAAACAAGTATCCTAATTAACATTAAAATTATATTCATTTAGGTATGTTTAGTATAAATCATATGTTCCTAAACTTTTTTATTTTAAGAAGTCAAGGCTGCCATTTAAAATTCTATATTCAACTAGGTGGGTACTATATCGTCATAACCTAAGTATAACCAATGCATTATTTAAGTTCATAACCTATGCATAATTTTTATACGTCTTAATATATTTTTTTAGAATAGAATGATTTCAGACAATGCCTAAACTGTATCTAATTGAATAAGTAAATTGAATTGAAATTTAATTGAACTGAATTCTGAAGCTTCCGCATCCACGAATAATGATGTTTGGATTTGTTATAAAATCGATATTAACTTTGATTGTGTTTATCTGTTATCATTCTTATCATCTATTTCTATTCGATTTACTTATAACGGGTTAAGAAACCGATGACAATGTTTGGTTCCGTTTGGAAATCTAAAAGTTGTGCATTCAAAATCGCAGTTACGATAGGTACCTAGTGTTATTTTGAAAATATGGGTAAGTACTAAGTACATGACTCAGTTCCTACAAAAAACAAATAAGTAGTAGGTACCTAAGTACATGAAATCCAATTTAAATAAGGACTCTTCATCCAAGGATACTTCGGAATATGTCATCACATCAGTCATCAATTAAATAAAGAATGCTATAATTAAACATGTTAGTGCATACTTACCCACATAACTGTCAAATACCATCTAATTGATTAAAAAAATCGGACCAGTGCGAGTACGACTCGCGGCCTGAGGGTTCCGTACCAATGTGAGTTTTTTATGATTTTTTTTTTCTGTTTTAACCTGATAACTAGCAATTGACGATTTTCCGACTTTTCCCATTACTTGTGCCGTTAGACCTTTCTTCTTGCCAAATTTCATGATTTTAGGTCAACGGATAGGTTTGGATGGTGAATTTGCGAGTTTCAAAATAAGTGACATACCTAATAAATGGCTTGTTTCTTTTGATTCTGTTGATAAAAGCTTGAATTTTTTACACCTCGAAGGGGCCGTAGACCTTAGTATTTAATATTAATTTCAACTTGATACCTACCTCTACCGGTTCCTGAGAAAAAAGGATCTGAGGTGACCGTAAAAGGATTCAGTTTCTTTTTTCTTATGAGGTACAGAACCGTAAAAAAACAATAACATGTAGGGTAATCAGCGAAAATATCTTTCAAACTTAAAAAATATTTCATCACAATCAATGAATTAATTGATAACCTTTGTTATTATAAATACTTAGCAACAAATACCTATAATGCTAATCTATCACCACATACACAATAATAAAAAATAAAATAATCGATGTAGGTAGGTAATATGGTAGGTATTTCTCTCATTTAATATCCACATAAAACCTGCTTGTATTAAGTAGTTATAGGAAGGATTTAGGACGCAGGCACTGACCCAACTCAATGTAAACAACATCAAAACCTATGACCATAAAAAAAATACACTCACCGGCCCAAGGTCCGAACCTCTTGAATAACGGCTGCACCTCAGCAGGCAGGAAGTAAGGCATCAAGTACGAGGATATGATCTCCAAAACACTCCATAGGGAATCTATTAGCATAAAACACAAGGCAATAGACCCCACTAAAGCTAAAACTAGTAATAAAAACATTGTTTCTATTATAAATGCACTGATTCAGTTAAAATCGTGGTAGACGTCAATGTATTGGCGCGTTATTTTTTCGAAAATAGAATTCTTATTTTATTTGTGAAAGCGCACGTCGCGCCAACATGACGGTGCAAAGCACACTGATGGAGCGAGTGTTGCCTACATTCAAGTTACGTTACAACGATTGACCTATAAAATTCTCTTATGTCACGGCTTATCAACGCGTTTGCTGACATTACCGGAAGATATTCAGGGAAAGACTGTATTCAAACATTTTAACATTGAAGATAAGTTTTATCTATTGGAGTTTACGCACCTCTAGGTATCTATATCGCTATTATAAGGTTACTTTTTAAATCAAGACGCCTGCTAAAATGTTCCATGCAATAATTTTAAAATAAAATTGTGAATATTTTAGCAGGGTACAAAAAAGTTCTAGTTCTAACTTCTAAGTTGTGCCCTGAACAACAAATTACAAACTTCCTATTCAAAAAGCTTGTTATCGCACATATACACACATTTTAGTCACCGATAACCACACCACCTTGTTACATTTCGTATATTACTCCTTACTTTATAATCACTTATTGTTTTTGCTTATTATGGCTAAAAATAAGAAGTCGTAAAACTTGTACCTAGCAACTATGTAAAAAAACCGGCCAAATGCGAGTCGGACTCGCACACCGAGAGTAGGTACCTTCCTTGATATAAAAGTTATTCAGTTATTCATCTACCAAGTCCGGAACTCCGGATTAAAGATGTGACCGATATATTCGTATTCGTTAAGATATTAGTAATATTAAGCGTATTCACATATCAGTAATCCGACGGATTCTGATATGCTAATATTCCGTATTCACTTTATTTATACACTGATCGTTCAACATCGGTTGGATAATAATTATCACTCGGCTACTCGGCTCGTCTGCTGATATAGCTGATATTCGTGAATATTCGTGACGGATATCTGTGTCGTTCGTATCGTAAATATGGTGCGAGCGAGCGAGCCAAATGAATGACCGAATGGATTAACCAATAAGAGCGTCTGGCGGGTATTCGATCTCTATTGTAACAGAACTTAGGGACTATTTTCCATTGGATATTTTATATCATGGCGACCCGCAATTTTACATACAAATACAACAACTTTTTTTAAGATTTCTTGACTGGACTCTTTAGTAGAGTTTCTAATAGTGTATTTATTTACATTTACTTATTTTATAGTAAAATTATTGGAGATATATTAGTTTTATTACCTACCACGGTTTTTCCCCCCAGTATTATTGTTAAGATCATAACAACATTTACTGAAATAAGTTATTAAAATGTTAGTCGTAAATCATTCTTTAAATGAGTGCCTAGTAATTATGCTATTATTAAAATTATTTATCAAAGCATATAAACCTAGCATACATCCTTTAAAAACTAATAAGATCGCTTGGTAAAATAAACATATTACAAGAATAGAATAGTGATACGTACGATACGATATCAGTAATATTCATATATTAGTTAAAATATTATAATATCACTTGACGAATATATTCATATTAACTAATACTGACAAATATCGGTATTAACCCATCTTTACTCCGGATCGCACAACTAATAAAAATAATTTTTATTAGGTACTTATTTTAATTTAAGTACCTACCTACTAAGTTTATTTGTAGGTAGGTAGGCTAGTTAAAAACATAAATGTTTTTAACTAGCACAGTTTTTTAGAAATCATCAAAATTCCTAAACTTTGGAAAGAGAACATTTTTGCTACTTTTCCTGTGCTAGTTAAAAACTAGTTAAAAACTGTGCTAGCACAGTTACACACTTAACTAGCACACTTAAAAAACATAAATGTTTTTAACTAGCACAGTTTTTAACTAGCACACTATTTACATACGCTTTATCAACTGTAATTATATTTTTTACTTCACAAACTTTGGAAATAAGGGAATGGGGAAATGGAGACCTCCATTTCCCCATTCCCTTATTTCCAAAGTTTATTATGTATATTTTTTGTAATTTTGCCAAAAACGAGGCGGCATAAAAACAAATTAAAACCTATTTTGGAATGTGCAAATGAAGCTCTTTCTTATGATACCCCACTTAAATAAATAGCCCCACTTTGAAATTACGACCCCCAATTTCGGTTGCAATGCCTAAGTTTGGGTAAGTATTTCAAATTGATAGCTTTAGTAGTTGCTGAAATATACGGCTAAGACAGACGGACTAACGGAGTCGCATCATAAGGGTTTATTTTTTTACCTTTTTGATACGGAACCCTAAACTAGGCATAAAAAGATTGAAAAATAGTGGATAATAAAATATATGTAGGTTATGTATATTTTATACATATTATTATTATTATATACAAAAAAATATGGAAATCAGCTTTTAGGAATAGGTTAGGTAAGAATCATTATAATGGATCGTTAAAATAATATCATGGGAATTATCACATGGTTACTTATATTAATTTTTAATTGTTTGAATTGTGATAAATGTAATCTAAATTTATCACAATTCAAACAAAAAAAAAATACAGCACGATTAAGGATTTGAGTATCTTTTTAGGGTTCCGTAGCCAGATGGCAAAAACAGAAGTCTTATAATTTCGTCCTGTCCATCTGTCGGCCTGTCCGTCCGTCTGTCGGCCTTTTACTATGGGACCAATACCGAAATCGCGAAAAAAAATCAGCTGTTCCATACATTTATGTTCACAAAACTCAACAAAATGTATGGAACAGCAGATTTTATTTTTGCGATTTCAGGGTTGGTCCTATAGTAAAAGTTGTTCATAATGATGAGTACAATGACCCCTTAAAATATTTCCACTGTCTAACCTGCCACTCTGTATTATCTGTATAGATGAAACTTCGCAGATAGATGTCTTCTGCGAGCCACCATAGGTAAAGGAGTGGAAGTAGTTAAATTAGGTACGAAAAAAAAACGGGGCACTCCATACATGAAACTCAAGGATGAAAAAAACATTTTCACGTCGTCAGCTTAATTATTAATTTATTACTTATGGCATTTAACTCTGTTTTGCGGACCTTAATTTAGTTCTCGCGGAGCACTGGTAGTCCGCTGACCACCGTTTGGGAATCACTGACTTAGGGCCAAGTTCAATGACAAGATGACAGTCTAATAAAATTTATTTATTTAATCTTTCATAAATTTTAAATTCCATATTTATAAACCTATAGAGCAATTACTTAATATTAAATTAAAGGGAGCGCCTCCGCAGCCGGCGGCGGCTCCCAAAAATAACGCCGTTGGAAACCGGAGTAGCCTTGGAGTAGCAGTGATACCAGACGAAAATAATTGCAAACTACTGTAGCAGCAGATTAATGTTGCCGTGTTTTAAGTTGAATTATCTACCTTAGACTGACTTTTAAATTACAGTGTCAATGTAAAACAAAATACAACTTTTTTGGACATACAAAGGGGATCCCTCCCCTTTGTATGTCCAAAAAAGTTGTATTGTGTTGTTGTTGTAGAGGTGGTCGATTCTGCAAGGTTAAAAGTAACCTAACACGAAGGCTGACGGGGGCTTGGTTCGCTCGCTTTGCTCGCTCACTGAAGCCCCCGTCAACCCCTTCAAACATAAATTGTCCGTGTCGGGGTGTCCAAGTTCCCGAGCTCGCTTCGCTCGCTCTTGGACCCTAGTTAGGTATGTTACTCAAATGAAACATGAAATGTTTTTTTAATTATGCCAAATTGCCAACCCCATTTCACGCTTTTAAATGAAAAAAAATAAAAAATATTTTTATTTTCATTGCAAAAGGGGCCGGAGTGGGTGTCCAAAATTTCAAAGTGGGGTTACTGGGTCCAGTGACATATCATATGAAAGTGTTTCATCTGCACATTTCAAAATATATTTTTATTATATTTTATGTCTCACAGTTTTAGACATACAGGGTTATTATAAATACCTTAGCTATTTTCACAGAACCTCTCCTAAATTAAATATACTATTTCCTAATTTTATTTGTATTTGTTATTTATTATCGAAAAAACAGATAAAACGTTTCGAAGTTATCCAAAAAAATAACGAACTTTATTGTCACCGCTCGTCGCTCGCGTCGCGGTCACTGACCGCTACTAGCGGCCAATTGTGTAGGTACCTAACTACTAAACCTGTGCCGCCTGCCATGCAATTATCTTACCTACGTTATTGTCATAAGGTGCAATTTTTTCTTCATACTTTTACGGGCTTAGGAGCGTCAAAATTTTCGTTTTTAAAAAATTGAAATCCTTACCTTACCTTATTCATAATCAATAAAAATCAAAATAACAAAAAACCGAACCTTAAAAGTCATTGATACCTTAACAATTGTTCATAGCTAATTTCGGTGACCTAGGAGGCCAAGCCACGGGACCGCCGCGGCCTATCGATTGTTCTCCGTACTTACTGTTATGGTATCGATATTAAGCTGGGTACTCACTTAGCAGTGTTGCTTGTAGCGTATCAGATACTGTATTAACCTGCAAGTGGGTACGGCTCGTCCACGGTCCACCGCGTCTAGATATGCGGTGGACCGTGAACGGGCCGTACCCACTTGTACGAGCTGTACCTACGAGCTGCGCGGGATCACACTACGAGCCGCCTTTGTGTTCGCAGTGATACCGCCACTCGGCAGGTCACTGCGAGCTTACAGCGCTCCACGCGCGAGCGGCTCGCAGCGGGCTCGTGCCTACGTACTCACTTGATACCGTATCTGATACATTACATGCTATACTGCTAAGTGAGTACCCAGCTTTACATACACCCCGTAACATAACGAGGTACTTACCTACATGCCTGCAGTTAAGTGACTTTGAATAAAATAGCGAATCGCGTGAGGGTTTCGATTGTACAATCCGATTCCCCGATTGAACTTGAACAGCGCTTCGTCGTTTTGATGTTCTAATGTGATCCACTCACAGAAAACTCCAGAGCCTTCGAGCTTCGTAAAGATTTTCACCACTTTGTAGGTACACTCTCACCATTTCGTAATAATTCCGGTAACTGTATCTACATTTTAATAAAAAGTCTTTTGCGTTAATAGCGGTTTTCAAGAAACTGTCAATATCGTAAGTTGCAGAGTTTGGCGCGAGTAATTATGACATTACGTATGCACCAGTGGCGTGCATTGCATATAGGCAAGTAGGCAGTGCCTACCTCATAAGATTCAATAAAACTATTTTAACTATTACTACATAAATAAAATATATCAATTATGATTCATTATTGATATTATAATTATATATATTGACGTAGTAATAGTTAAAATGGTTTTATTGAACCTTAAGAGGTAGTCACTGCCTACTTGCCTGTATGCAATGCACGCGCCTGGTATGCACGGCGTCACAGGTTCGCGGGGACTAATGAGCGCGGCGGGCGCAGGCGCGTGCGGCGTGCCACGTGCCTAGCGACACCCCCGCCCTTCCCGTCCGTCCCTCTACGAGCGCACGTTTAATTACCTACACTACATTCGGGCATACGGAAGAGAAGGTCACTGCACTTTGCAATTTTATCCAACTATTATAAAGTTGTCGGGACAATCTTAAGATGAAAATGTAAAAAAAAAATTTTTTTTTTTCTTCACCAATGGGCTCTGTTATCGATTCTGGTTCTGAGAAATGAAAATAGCTAAGGCTTTTACTATAGCGCTGTATGATGAAAAATGTCTGAAAATATACCATTCCCCCCCCCCCTTATCTCCGAAGTTTGCGGTGTGAAAAATGTGAAATAATTAGAGTTGATAGGAATTGACCCAAATATTGCACCAAAAATAAAACGATGTTCCTAACTAGTACAGTTTTTTCAAAATCATCAAAATTCCTTCACAAACAAACTTAGTTTTGTGGTCCGGTTTTTTTCACCGTATACATCCAAAACTGATACGGAACCCTCGGTGCGTGAGTACGACTCGCACTTGGCCGGTTTTTTTCCAATGTCAGCGCCGGCTACCAATTTAGCAACCGGTGGCGGCTGCAAATTCAGGTCACGGCGGCGGCGGTCGCGGAGTCACTTCCTAAATTAAATATTCCATGATTGCCAGTAATATCTACATATAACTTGATGATTTTGTGTCGGGGGTTTTTAAATTTCTTAAAATCAAGTAGGTAAGTATTTTATTGTTGTCTCGCTCATTTATCATTATTGAAATCAGCAACGGTGACTGAGACTTAAATAAAACAGCAACTGACAGTGGAATTAAATTATTTATTTAAAGTATAATATTGTGTTATTAAATTTAAAGAGATTTCAAAACAACTGACCCGGGCGGGATTAATGATTTGACACGGTAGCTCAGTGGTAACGGTACCTAAGTGCCAGGCCACGATTCGGCAGAGGTCGCGGGTTTAAATTCCACCCGTGTCAGTTGTTTTTGAAATCTCTTTATATTTAAGTAATAACAATATGATAGGCATAACATGGCTTTGACATGTTAAAAATTCACAAAAATATTGTATACATTTACTTTTATAATATAATATTGTTGTAAACAACTTATAGTTGTATAATAATACTAAACGATCGCGGGGCCACCTTTTTGGACCACAGCGGCAGCGTCTATTTGTAAAATAGATCTTTGAAGTGTCTCTAAACATTTGCATAATGATTACACAAACCGTATTTCTACGTAAAACCGAGTTGATCAATATCGCTAGTTGATCAATATTAAAAAAAAAAAACCGGCCAAGTGCGAGTCGTACTCGCGCACCGAGGGTTCCGTATCAGTTTTGGACGTATAAAGTGAAAAAAGCCGGACCGCAAAACTAATAAGTTTGTTTGTGAAAGAATTTTAATGATTTTGAAAAAACTGTACTAGTTAGGAACATCGTTTTATTTTTTGTGCCATATTTGGGTCAATTCCTATCAACTCTAATTATTTCAGATTTTTCACTCCGCAAACTTCGGAGATAAGGGGGGGGAATGGTATTTTTTCAGACATTTTTCATCATAATATGTCAAAAACTGTGAGACATAAAATTAAATGAAAATATATTTTGAAATGTGCAGATCAAGCCCTTTCATATGATATGTCACTTGACCTAGTAACCCCACTTTGACATTTTGTACCCCCACCCCGGCCCCTTTTGCAATGAAAATAAAAATATATTAATATATATATATATTAATTTTTTCATTTGCAATAAAGTTATACAAGCATTTTTTATAACTGTTCCAAATTTCAAGTCGATAGCATTAGTAGTTGCTGAAATAAGGAGGTGTGACAGACAGACGAAGTCGCACCATCAGGGTTCCTTTTTTACCATTTTGGTACGGAACCCTAAAAACTTGTAATATTACAACGAATTTATAGGTACCTAGCTGTTCTCCGCGGTTCCACCCCCGTTGCTCGGCTCCTAAGGGTCGTAGCGTGATGTTAAATAACCTATACTATTCCTCATGAATCTGGCTATCATATACAAAATATTTTTTCGAATCCGACTGATAGTTCCAGAGATTAGCGCGTTCAAACAAACAAACTCGTCAACTTTATAATAATAGGTCTTTACCTATGAAATTGCCGTTTTGTATGAAAAAATTTAAACGATTTTTTTTCATGTATTTTTTATTTGTATTAATCGAAGTAATAACCCATGCAATCAATGCATCTTTGCCAATGCAGTGGCAGTTTATTGATGCCCTTCTTAAAGAAATCAGCTGGACGGGAGGCAACAAAAGCTTCAAAGGCATTTTGTACTGCCTCTCGTGTATTGAATTTTTTTCCCGCTAATAGTTATCCAAATTCTGGAAAAAGTAGTAGTCTGTAGGCGCAAGGTCTGGTGAGTAGGGCGGATAACGGAGAGCTTCCAACCCCAGTTCATGCAACTTGGAGACCGTCTGCTGTGCAGTATGAGGTCGCGCGTTGTCGTGCAGGAGCAGCGGAGACGAGCGATTGACCAATGCTGGTTGGAGATGTGCCAGCTTCTTCATCATTGTGTTCAGTTCTTCACAGTACACATCTGCAGTAATGCTCACCCCGTTTGGTAAGAAGCTGTGATGAATCACACCGGCGCTAGGCCACCAAACAGTGACCATCACTTTTCTAGGGGTAAGTTTTCGTTTAGGGCATTGTTTAGGTGCTGAACCAGGATCCAACCAATTTGCTGAGCGCTTGCGGTTATCAAACAGAATCCATTTCTCATCGCAGGTAACAATGCGGTTCAAAATTCCTTCATTTGACTGTTGAGCAGTGCAAGGCACGTCTCGACGCGTACTTCGCGCTGGCGATCATTGAGTTCGTGGGGCACCCATTTGTCAAGCTTTTTTACCTTGCCAATTTGACGCAAATGGACCAATATTGTTTTGACGCTAACGTCGAAAGCTGCTGCTAATTCAGCCGTAGATTGTGTATCATCAGCTTCCACAATCACATTTAATTCGTCATTGTCGACCAAAGTGTTCGGACGACCGCGAGGTTCATTTTTCAGGTCGAAATTTCCAGATCGGAAGCGAGCAAACCAATAACAGGTGGTGCGTTGGTTTGTAGTGTTAGCTCCGTAAGCGTCGTTGATGTTGCGTGCCGCTTATGCCGCGTTGCTGCCACGACGGTACTCGTATTCCATAATTACTCGAATTTTTTACGTATCCATGATGACAAAAAATATTGAAATGCGAAGAAAATGTAACACTAATCAATAAACAAATGACTACTTTTGGAAAAAAAAATCCATGTTTTTAAAATAAAATTAATTTGAAATTAGAATTCTTAGCTAAACAAAAATTATTTTGATTTGAAATGGCCAGTGCTGCAGAACGGCAATTTCATAGGTAAAGACCTAATATTAGTATGTAATACTAGTTACATAATCAACAAAAAGTATTATAATTTTTCTCCACTCTTCTTAGACATCAGACTGTCTCCGAGATGGTGTATGGCTTGGAGTCAGGGCCTGGCGGAGGAGCCTCCTCCTTCAGGGTCTTCATGCCTTTAAGTGTGTTCTTCACGACTTCGTATGGAGCTGCAACAAAATTATTATCACATTAATTTACGGAAAACCTCCTTACTAGTGCCATCTGTCAATTTGTATTTAAAACAAATAAAATTAGAAAGAAAGAAATAAAGAAAGGAAAATATTACATAATATAACATCACGCTATATTCCCCGAAGGGTTAGGCAGTTAATGATAACACCGAATAACACGTAGAAGTATCTAATAGGTATCTTATACAGGGCGAATCTATAAAGAGGGCGTGAATGAAACTATTAAGAAATAGCGAAAAACACTAGGAGTCTCGGGCCCGATTTTGATAGAAATTAAAACTGCATCATTAGAGTTTTGATAAATTAATTTTCCTAGCCGTAAATATTGTACTATTAGCCAATAGTGTCACTTAAATACTTAATTCTGTAAGTAATGTCAGACGGCAAACTAAAGAGAGATTTGATTCGTCTTTTGTAAGTCTCGTTAGCCACTACAGAAATCTAAATAATATTAATGTATATTTTTGTGTACACACATGTCAAAGCCATGTTAAGCTTCTATTAAGTTATTAAATATATAAGTGATTCTCAAAAATCATATGACCCGAGCGGGATTTGAACCCGCGACCTCTGCCGTTCCGTGGCGTGCTCTGTCCAACTGAGCTACCGGGCCTCGCCCGACTCATTTGAATTTTGAGATCCGTTTGTACACACGCTTCTTAGGAGAAGAAATCAGCGTCTTAAAAAAATCTGCTGTTCCATACATTTTGATCGTGTTGTACCTAGTGCATTTTTGTAGGGAACAGCAGTTTTTTTTTTTTCATATTTCAGTGTCGGTCCCATAATAAAAGTTGATCATATTCATGAGTACTTTCACCTCCTAAAATATCCGCACTGGTTTTAATTTTACCCTGTATATAATAACCTAAATAATAGTAATTAGCTTTCTATGGTAACCACCAATGGGCACACTAGCAATAATAGCCGGCGTTCCTCAAGGAACTGTCTTAGGACCACTCAAATTCAGAAGATAAGACTGTGTGAAAGGTAAGGTTTTTTTACAACATTTTTGTTAATTGACTCAATTCTATTTATAGTTACAACTGCTGCTTTGTCGTCATAATGTAGTTTGCCGTGTACTTATAGTTTAAGGAACTGCTGAATTTACAGGAAATGCGTAAAGCTTGTGTTCCTTAAGTAAACACGATTATTCAGTATTTACGAAGTAAACTTTACGTCATCTACATTTCTATGCATTACCAAAATATCTATTGGCTCGCGTAATGTTTATTTGCTGATTGATCTATTGTGTGTGTAGAATTATAGATGCATGTATATGTGCACATTGTTTCTGTGTGCGTAAAGGCAGCTCGACCAATACTGAGCGCTTTCAAGTGTGCGCACATAGAAACAAACCTCGCTTGGCTGAGTGTATCCTAAGTTTAAAAAGTTAGAATACAAAACTCACTCAATAACAAAGAATATTAAAAAATCTTGTTTGATAGCAGAAAAAAATGGTATTAAACGGTAAACGCATCTTATTAATTTACTTGTGGATCTTAAATTGTAGCAGCAAACATATCTATACGGGCGACAGTGGTTCCCGTACTAATTTGCTATGATGGCATATCTCCTTTTTTCTATGATCTGAGGATATACCACATTTAGATTGGGCCATTGGCCAGTGCGTGCTAGAAAACTGCACAGTAATAAAAATCGAGTTATAGTTGCACACATTCGTCAATTTTCAACATCGAAAGTTCAACTTTTGTAATATCGATGTGTTACAAAACTCTCGAATCTGGTCTTTGAACTTTGGGGATTTGTACATATATGTATTGAATTGCACCACAATTAGCATCAAGCACCAAAATGTTACAATAACCGGCACCGGTTTAATGTAACGAAATTCGACGGAATCGTCAAGGTTTTCTCTCGCATAAGTCGCATACCTACTCAGACCAATTTCTAGGTCTAAACTCGCATAATAAATTTAATTAAGTATTATAATATAAATGTTCTATTAGTAGTTATTTTTAGTGGCCTTGCGTTTTTATACTTATTTGAATTTCAGTTAGCGCTACATATATTATTAGGCCAATGTAAGCGCTGTCTGTTTCATCATGTTTAGTTGTACCTAGATTACCATACTGCCTGTGCTATTTTTCAAAGTGAAGCCGGTAGGAATAGTATTGTAGGGACCCTTCGCCACTGGTAGGTATGTAGCCGCACGAGAACAATTAAATTACAATAACAATGTCCCAATAGTTATTCAATCGATCGTGATCGTAAACTTTTATTGCTCTTTACATGAAGTTTTGCGCACACGAAGATGTGTTATCAAAATTTCGATACTATTGTATTTATTAGCATTTAAAAAAAAATGATTGGGACCTAAAACAGTACCCTGCGAGACCCGTACTAAAAAGCATAAGGGCGTTTAATTTACTAGTTTTAATTTTAGATTAGATAAATTGGACCCAAAATGGTACCTTGCGGGACACCTTCAGAATTTACCAGTAACGTATGATGGTATGCTATCCAGCTTTCCGTTATGTATGCCAACAGGCCAAGAGCCTCATCCCACTTTAGCCTGATTCTCATTGGCTGATGAAACATCCCACATATTCTAAGATTCCCGCTTAGTCCTCATATTTAGGGGTGTAGAATATCGGAAAACTTATCAAGTGATTATGTGCCGAAGTGTTTAGTTTTCGTTCTCTTTACAATACCTACCTTATTCTGACGTGGTAAATATTTACCTAAATAAATTATAATGATTATTACGAATAAAGCAGCTGTGTACCTTACGTGTATCCTCAGATCATAGAAACAAGGGAGATGTGCCAAGGCGCTATTGAGCTTGACGCTTTCATACGGTCACATTGACCGTATATAAAAAGTGCACGCTGGTGACGAACCGGACACGATCGATGATATAAATACAGTGTTTTAGTTTAGTGCTACATTTGTACGCCTCCTGGCATAACATAGCGTCCTATCTTTTAAACATAAGAACTGTATTCTTTCTTCTACCTATGTTAAACAAATAATAAATGATTTGATTTGATTTGATTTGATTTGATTTGTGCTAGTATTGAGTAACGATTAACAGTGTTATATTGAGGGTGTGCCGAATTTTTAATGTGTGAGAGATCTTTTTATTCACAAGGAGCGCTTGTAATTGTGTCGAAAAATGTTCTAAAAGTGGCGACAGTTGTTCCCGTACTAATTTGCTATGATGGCATATCTCCTTGTTTCTATGATCTGAGCGTGTATCCATATAGCACAACTAGGTACAATAATTTAATATCCTTAAGGCACAAAATAGTTCTCGAAGAATATACTTAGATAGGTATCTTATTTTTTAGGGTTGTCTAAGTACCTACATATAGGTACGCCAGGCGCGGTCCGAGGAGGGTCATGGGGGTCATGACCCCCCAAAATCTTACTAAAATGTGCGAAACATTATGGTACTTTACGGTATAGCATGTCGGCATTAATCGGTATGACCAAAAAAACTTGGGCTGCGGTATGACCCCCCCCCCCAAGTCTTCGGCTGCGACCGCGCCTGATATAGGTACGCACAATTTCATCATCATCTTATATAGTTCCCGACAAATCTTATTTACAGGGAAAAAATACACCTTGACGTGTATACATAGGTACTTAGCTAAAACAATAGGATTTACATACCAGACCATATTCTCAGTCTCCTTTTTGATGCCTCAGTATCATACGTGCATAGTCTTATTATATCAAATACTGCTAAAATTGTTAAGAATATCAGTAAACCGTACACAATTAGTTGTAACATGGCAACAGGAGGTAAACACAACCACACGAGCTGCCTCGTCCACGATAATATTACAACTAAAAACAGAAGGTGGCTATGATACTGGTTTTTCAAGATCAAAAAACTTGAACTTGAAATCTTTGTACTCAATTTTAAACTTTAAAGTTATTAACTGATGGATTTTATTTGTTTGGGTTCTTTAGGCAGATCAAACCACCGTATTTTTCTCTTGTATCTCCTAATTTCAGCCAGACTTGATAGCATGTGAATAATTTAAATAACTAATCGACAACCAACCCGTAGCTATATGACTCTAATTTATTAGCTCTCGCATTCGGCACCTCTCTCGCTCGCATAGAACCGTTTTTAAGAATGTTGAATGAAAAGATGCATTTTTTTAAAAATGTTATCTGATACAGAACTACAAAATGATATTAATTATAATATTATAAACTCCAATTTAATGATTAAAAACACATGAGTTAAACATGTCTCAAAAACACATCGTAATCGTTTTTTAACCTTGTTTATTAGATATCACAGTAGAAATATGTTTTAATAATTTACCTGTACTTAAAATTAATATTATTTTGTAGTTCTGCATCAGATGATTTTTTTCAAAAATCCATCTTTTCATTCAACATTCTTAAAAACGGTTCTATGCGAGCGAGAGAGAAGACAATATTCCGAGAGCGCCCTTAACGTCTAGGTACCTACAATGATTGTATCATTATCAAATCAAATCAAATGCATTTATTTGTCAGAATACTGTTATAAAGTTGTAACATTAATATTATTTGAAGGTTCATAGTATCCTGCCGTTTCTGGCCCTACAAATATATTGTTCGAAATTTTGTGGGTAGGTCAATGTTACATTAAAATTCATTAAATCGACACCTGCAATTTAAAACATCGTAACTCATTT
Organism: Thalpophila matura; assembly: GCA_948465475.1. Classification (NCBI taxonomy): domain Eukaryota; kingdom Metazoa; phylum Arthropoda; class Insecta; order Lepidoptera; family Noctuidae; genus Thalpophila; species Thalpophila matura. The sequence goes on from OX419178.1 coordinate 1,370,604, forward strand.
TTCCCTACTTTTCAGTAGAGCGAATCAAAGATTAAAAAAATTCTTACTCTGTTCCTATAAGTCCTAGGGACCTCCAACTTTGTAAATACAAGTAAAAAGGTATAATCTACATTCCAGTATGACTAATACGTTGTTTACTTATGTATTTCATGTATTTTTGTGACTTACAATGATATTTCACGAAAATCGGTTTTCCAAATTACAATTGTAACTCAGACATACAATGCAATTTAGTATGATTATAACTATATTCACCGAAAAAATAAATAAAAAAATAAAAAAATTGCATATTAAGTTACAATTATTGTTTTGTAAAATTATTAAAACTTACCACGGGTAAGTGTATCTAACTAAAGATACCTTTTTATCACTGTCAGTGGATTTATAGTTACAATTTTTTTACGCTGGCTAAAATCATAACGGGAGTGAATTGGGCTACGAGGGTGAGCGCAAACGATAGAGCATTTTTTTATTAGTTAGGCTGTGTATAGAACTCAATTTCGCTAAAAAGTGAGTTACGATGTTTTAAATTGCAGGTGTCGAAATATGCTTAAATTAAAATTCAATTACGCTCACGCTCACGCTTTGTAGCCTAAAATATGGGTAAGTAGTCACTACCTAAAGTCTTGTAGGGTAGGTGCGTCGGTTTCCCGTCCAGCGTCCATAGGCGGACATTTCGAGGATGTGCTGCACAAATATTAAGAAAATAAGAGTTCTATCCTTCAGTTCCACTTGAAATACGGCTCTAGGAAGAAAAGGATAGCTGTTCCATTCTGACCTACTAAAATTAGTTACGTAGTATTACCCAAATATGCACAAATCCTCGTTCAATTCACCGTTAGCACCGCCGGTGCACATGCGTTGGCAAAACTAGCGAAAAAATAGTGAGCACGTATTGCTTGCAAGGTAAGTATTTCTGGTTTTATTTATCTGTGACATGTTTTTTTTGTTTTAATTGCTAGTAATGCATTATTACAATGCATTTTGATAAGTCTTTTTCAATCATATTCAAAAACTTGTTAGATATTTAGTGTCCGCGAACTAGAATAGTAATTCTTTAAAAATGTTAGTTTACGGCCTGGTGGACGCAAATAGACATAAAAAATAATAACATCTTTAATTTTTTTTAGTATCTTATTAATATGGGTTAGGATCGAAATTCTTTTAAATATATTTCTTTTATATGCTGTTACATCGCTGGTAGTTTACGTCCGCCTAAATATAAATAAATCGTGTTTTTTCCGGCCATACAAAATGTATGGGAATTCAATGGCCGCCAATAGAATATGGCACTATGATGTCTCAGTTTTCGACCACTGAAGTTGATAAGTATTATATTTTTAATGTTTCTTTTATAGATGTCCTCCAAAGTTCCTAATTAACATACCTAAAGGTGAAAAACATTACCCTCCTTTTGGGCTTCACCGCAGTCGGGTAAAAAGAACAAAATTGATAATTATTCACAAGCATATTTTTATTTATTAATATAATATCTTTCAGTTGGAGTTTAAAGGATTAGAGTAGGAGGATACTAGACAACAAGGGAAACAGAAAATATGGCATTATTGGCATTCCGAGAACAACAATCCAGTGCAACAACACCGAGAACAACAAATTAATGTGCAGTCATCCATGGTTTAAGCGAGCGGAGATGGAATCCCTGGGATCCCAACTCATGGATTCCATATACCTTAGATCTCTCTCCGCAACTGAAACCTAGAAATACTTGGGTACCGTATGTCGGAAGCGTTGAGAATTAATGAGGCTGACTTTGACTTTTGACTTTGAGGGGTTTCGTTCACCGTATTAACAGTCTTTTGTCAGGTGGCAACAAGGTATGTGCCGACATTGGTTGGGTCTTAATGTTTTCTTTCGGCGTATTTAGATGGATTCAGCCAGAATTAGACGACCTGAATTGGAAGGTTCGTTTATTTCCGATTGCATATTGGATGAATCCAGCACCACCTAAGTGTGTCGAGAACGAAGACCACGAAGTGTCGAGGTCGATGCTTTTTAAATACCAAAACTCTTCACAAACCGTGAGGTGTGCGATCTTAGGGAATATTTCCTCAAAGCCGAAGTAGGGATGCACCAAGATGTAGTTGCAGTGAACAAAGTGACAAATGGACTCACGCCACTCCCATTAGGTAAAGAGAACTAGCGCAAGCCTATAGTGCTCAAAACCAATCTCATGGAGCTACATGGACACTTTTATTGGGCCCTTTATAAGTCTGATGCAGACTTCTTGGCGTCCATATTCTGGCTGCGTTTTGGCGAACTCTTTGGAGAAACCGATGGTTTTTTTTAAAGCAAATATAGACGAAGTTATGATGACGAGCAACTACCGAAAATACATATCTGTCGGGCTGTCGGGCATGCCACTGTCCCGCTGAATCGATCCAAATATAATTTCTGGTTGTTTTCGTCTTGCTAACGTTGAGTACTTGGCATAGACAAAACTTGGTGGCCAGGATTATCTACCAGCAACTTGCTCTGAAATACAAGTATGTGCCCGACCCAGTCATCGAAAATGGTCATATCACATTGTACTGGGATCGCTGTATCATCAATGTCGCAAAATAATAGATAAAAATTGAAATTGCAGTCCCGCATGATGGACATCTCGTAAAGGCCGAAAAAGATAAATAAATCGAGTATCTTAGCACACTAGGTTCTCCGCACGTGGAAAGTGCACTCAGCAATAATTGTGCCTATAGTCGTTTCGGCCAATGATCTAATAGCCAAGAGACTCGACCAACACCTGAGAAGGCTCTCGGATCAAGGTCTTTATCCAGAAAGCTTTCCTAATTACACGGCTTACATTGTTAGGAGAATCCTCTCTCTAGATCCCTGACCACTGGTAGCTTGGACCCTGTTCCCTATGCCAATGGAGTGCCTACCTACTATTTTTAGGGTATATTTTGCGAATTTTAAACATGTTAAAGCCATGTTATGCTTATCTTAATATTTAATAATATTTTTAGGGTTTTGTACCCAAAGGGTAAAAACGGAACTCTATTACTAAAACTCCGCTGTCCGTCTGTCTGTCACCATGAGCTGTATCTCATGAACCGTGATAGCTAGACAGTTGAAAAGGGCACTGGCAGACGCCCATAGAACGCTGGGCTTCAGATTGTGTATGTCGGTACAGATATGAAATTAGCTTGGTGTGATCGAGTATTTCAAGAGTATTTAAATTCATTTTTATTTATTTTTGTACGTAATTGGGTTATAGAGGAATCTTCGTATTTCTGACAGTGAGGTTAAGTATGGTGTGAATGATCCAGTGAAGTACAGCCCGACTAATGAGTTCTCAATTCAAAGGTTTTAGTTGCTGTCACCATATAATTCTGTGGAGGTCCAATGAAGTACAGCCGGACTAATGAGTTCTCAATTCAAAGGTTTTAGTTGCTGTCGACATGATATTCTGTGGAGGCACGCGCCAGCCAGCATGCACCCGTTTTTGTTTTATTGGTTTTTTTCAAAATGTCAGCGGCATAATCATTTTATTTCTTATTAATTTCGATTTTTGATTCCAATTCTTAATCTCTAAAATAAATTAGGCAAAGAACAATTAAAATATATTTTTATTTTTGGTTAAGCTTTTATTACTGTACCATATCAAGCCCAAAACTGCCGACGTCCTTTTACAGATGATGTATTTCTGTTGCCGCTATGACAACAAATACTAAAAACAGAATAAATAAAAATATCTAAGGGGGGCTCCCATACAACAAACGTGATTTTTTTGCCGTTTTTTTCTCGATCTTAACAAAGATTATAATACTTATAATATGGTGTCTAATGTTGTATAGATAATGGTACGGAACACTTCGTGCGCAAATCCGACTCGCACTTGACCGTTTTTTGTATTTTTTTAAGTCTTTTTTACTGTAAACACTGTTTTAAGCTTTCACGGTTTGTCTCTAAATTTAAAATGTCACTTACGGGATATCTTCCGTGATTATTGTATTGTTTGAACAAGAGAAGCAATTGAAATAAGAAAACACAAGAATTTCAATCGAGAGGATGGCTTCAAATTGTCAAGTACGTGGAATCCAGTTATAAACATGCTCATAAATGGCAGCCGACATCGTTATAAAGACTCCAAAAAACTTGTTGATACTGTGAGTGTGTTTTGCCGTGACTTAGTGTCGAGTTCCAGTAGTGCGCGTAGCAAGAGACAAAGAAAGAGGGTAGACAGATTTGTCTGCTCCTAACAATTTATTTTCATCCACCCGCAATCTCCAGTCAACCCGCGATCATGGCGCTTGCAACAGCGTCGAAATATCGGGAACTCAAACAATACAATAATCACGGAAGATATCCCGTAAGTGACATTTTAACTTTTTTACTGTGATTAAGAAATGTACAAAAATATAAAATAAGTTAATAAAATTAATGTAGATGTGATTAAAAACGAAAGACTGACTTAGATTTTGTTTTTATATTAAAAAGCAACGTAATTTACAGTGCTATGTTATTTTATTATCTTTTTAAAGGTAATTTACCATAATAAACCATGTGGACGTAAACTAGATACAATGTGGCCGTAAACCAAAAAAATGTCCGTAAACTAGCATTTCACCATGTTTTGCGATTAAACACCTCTAAAATTAATTTACAGCTATGTATGTCATTTTTTTACTTCTTAATTCAATCTTCATAATATCTGGTATCCATACAAATACGTTCAATAAATTTTCTATGAATATTTCATACTAATATATTAACGTAAAGTTGGACACTCCGCTAATCGGCCGCTATCCAGCGCAATGACCCTACTGTAATTTTTAAATGTTGCGCGATCTCTTATCTTCCATAATCTATCTTACATAATCGTATTTTATTGTTAGGTGTGAATATAGAATGTCAATTGTATTTATAAACCAATTTACGTAAGGTTTATGGTTTATAAGTGTAATAATGGGAATTGGTCGCTGCGACCTTGCTATGTGACTCAATTCCATTGTCTACGATAAACAATAAAAGACACAAGAATACTCAGTTCGTCTCATCTTTGTCTGGTGACATTTAAAACATTTTCGAGAGTATTTGCAGAGCTAAATAATATTATGAAAGAACAATACCTACCTATTTCAGTGAAAATGAATGTTCTACATAGGTAATTTTCTAAAGCACATTACATTACACTGTTCTTATTTATCAAGCTCGTTTCTTAGCATGTGCTCAAATGTCGTAGACTCAAATGCTAGTAGAAACCTAGTGTTTGCTCGAAATTAACATACTTTCGCACTTGAGCATAACAGATCAGAGGCTTATTGTGTAGATCACTTTTTCAAGTGTACTATGACCTACAGACCTACACTTAGGGCGGGTTGCTTCAAACCATCTGTATTCGTAAGTCAGTACGTAGGTAATCGTTAAGTCAGTATGAAATTGTCGTACAAGCCGCCATATTTGACGGTTACAGATACGTAACTGTAAGTTGAAACAACATGGCTTTAGTGTAGGTCTGTCTTGCAACAAACTTGCAAAGAGTACCTATTCATTCAGCATCAATGACTATTATTTCTAAACGTCTGTTGGTCTGAAAGTCATGGACCCTTGCTTTATTTCTGAACGCACTTTTTTTGACAACTGACATGATCATATTTTGACAGTTCAGTCTGTGTGCGTTCCATGTTCCATAGCTACTTGTGATAAATTAAATAGGTACTAATACTCTAACGGTCGGTTGCAGAAAGAAAATTAAATTTTAATAAATGATAAATGATATTTATTTTGTAAATAGGTTAAAAATAACACTTTTACACGTCAAAACATTTTTTTAAGCTAGATGAGTTCGGTGTTTCCTATATGACTACCTTTGAGAAGAAACACCGAAACAAACTCAAAGGTTGATGTCTCTTTTAAAGTCCAGACAATTAAGATAAATTGTGTAAGAACCATGCAGGTTAGTCTGAAATGGCCTTTAGAGGAAAGAGCCATACAGATTTGAGTGGACCTGACCTGACCGTGCACGCATGTGCCGGGTATCGTGGTAGCTCAACCCAGACTTAGGGAGCTCAACGACCCGACGAACATTACCATCAGAGAGGACATTTGGGTAGGCCCCCCCTAAAGTGGTACTCAAACTGTCAGACTGAACTTGAGATCTATAACAGTAACATAATAACCCACATAGTACTCACATTTACAATAATTATAATCAATATATTATCATTATTATCACATTCAATGTCATTTTGTATATAAATTGTTTCAAAAGGAAACATTCAATATCAAAGTGTATACACGGCGAAATTTTAGCGGTTGTTTTACGGAAGCGAAATGATTTTGTCATGGCAGTACATTCGATTGATATATCAAAAAAAAAATAGAATCAAAAAATGGCAGAATGGTGTGTTGAGAATGATGTGAAAAACAAAATCTCAAACCAATAGTAGGTAACGATAGCTACGCAAGCGCGGCGGCGACGCGAGCGGCCGCGGCCGGGCGGGGCGCGCCCGCGCGGTCATTGCCCTCCGTGTTTATCAATCAGCTGATAACTATTCCCGAGTTATTGATAGACAAATTATTGAACACGTGAACACGAAACTAAAAAAACAAGATTACTAGGTAGGTAGGCACCTATCTTAGAAAACGATATTTTCTGAATTAGATACCTATTAAAGTATTTAAGGCGTAGGTATCCAAAAAAATGGAATAAACTTATTTACAATGATTTTAATTACTAACCTACTTTTAAATGTTCGGTATTTAATACAAAGGTACAATTAGGTACTTACGTTTAGGCCCGGTAACAGAGTAATTTTTCGAATTGCAAGCCACTGCGTTCCATACACAATAACACAATCGAGCACGTTTTATTTGATTTACTTTACGAAAATGATAGGTACTTAAGCAGTCTTTCATTGTTGAGCACTTTCCAAACGTAGTATTGACTTACGTCAAACCCAGCCATCACAGCCATACACATAGGTAGGTACTTCGACGAGGATCCCGTTTGAAGTACCTACTTGTGGATTTCCTCGCCGAACTCGCGCAAATGAACGGCTGATCGACTTCTGGTACATACACTGTAACTCCCCATGATCGAGTAGCACTGTGTCGCCGCTACGATCGTCCGGGCCTGCGGGACTTGGGGGTTCAGAACACTGCGAAGATTGAGCGACTCCAAGTGTTGCGGCTCCGCGTAACGGCAGCATGGGAGTCATAATTCACCCTAGCGTAGTTGCACCATAGCGAGGTACTCTAAATTGGAGAAACTGTAATGACGATCCATTATTTCAATGTTATCTCACTTCACTACGCGTAGGTAGGTACCTACGACATCGCGTGATGTTCGCGGCATCAACTTCGCGGCGCAACTGAGCCGCTGGCCGCTGAGTGCGCGCGGCATCTTTTGTTTTAATTATACGACTCGCTACAGGAGTGCGGGGCAGGGGGGGGGTTCATCGCTAGGCACTCGCTACGGGCGATCAGGCTAGTTTATGCCGTATCACCATGCGCGAGAGCTTATTTTGCTCTGCACATTTGTGAGGCGGCTTTCGTATTTGGTGATCTTTGTCGGCACCGCGTGAGCGACGGCGTGCTCTTTGACTAGATAATGATACCTACGTTAGATCTAGTGAGTTACTATTGTTTTTCACGCTTTCGATTCTATGAATATTTTTTTTGATTATTTGAAAAAAAAAACATATTATTTTTTAAATTGAACTCTATGTTTCGATAGTACTACTGATGGCAAATCGTTCTGCTGCCGGAGAACAACCACTAAAATTTCACCGTGTATAGAAAAAATTATAAAATCAAATAAAAGAGCAATAATTTAGTGGTTATGTCAATAGTAGTATTGGCCCATGTATGTATTGGAACAGCTCAATCCCAAGCCTTTTTGTCCTCCATAAATCTTTAACACTATAAAAAGCTTTATGACTGGAATGGAGACTTTAACCATACAATTTCTATCGTTAAAGTCTCCTTTAAAACATAATGACCTTTTCTACAACTCACGGTTATACTTGTAATGTAACATGACGAATTATTTATGAAAGAGCTTGATACTTGTTAACATTTTACTTAATTAGAAAAGAGAAAGTATTTTTAATGCTAATAATATCTACTTAGAGCTGGAACGCAAACTTGACTGATGACAATGATGAATGACATTGACAGTTCGTTAAATTACATTTACGGGTTTTACAGGTACCATACGATCTTTTCATCTTTGTACGTAAACAATTTTGGTTCTTAACTATTTTATCCCAATTATTATCATGGAGAAGGAATTAGACAGAGTAGTTGAGGAAATAATGTCGACTCCCAACGTGAGTGGTTGTCTGGTAGCGGACCACCAAGGACTATGTCTAGCTGCGAAAGGGACTGCGCACGTTGACTCAGCAGGGATTGTAGTCGCGATATCGGAGCAGGCCTGCAAGATACAGCCCAACCTGAAGCCGCCCACTGTCTGCCTGGAGACGGACAAGAAGCAGTGTTTGATACAGCGGCACGGAACGATCACTGGAGCGATAATTAAACAGAAATCATAGTAAGCTTTGCTGTTATCTTTCTTTGCAAATATTATTTTTTACCATATGGCACCTCTCCCAAGTTTAAACCTTTTTGCTGTGCATGGCCTCCGACTTAGATCAAATTTAAACTTACCCAGTATTGCATTTCATATTGTAATACTTTAATAAGTACTGGGCTAGGCCAATAATTATAGACCCTTCATCATCATCCTCCTCCTGCCTTTATGCTAATTTATTTAGGGTTTGTGCAGTAGGTAAAAAAATTGCATGATTTTGAATTGCAAATAGGTCATTTGAATAAAATGCAAATATTTTCCTTTTACAGATATTAGATGTAAGAATTACTGCTAAAGAGACTGTATAGAAGTATTCCTTGGGATGTCCTGGATTGGCTGGATTCACCATTTGTGTGAATTTAATAAACTGTGAGAATGATCTTTTAAGCTAATTATAAAATGTATTGTATGTACCTATAAATAATAATGTAATTAGTGTATCTTTTTTTGTAAATAAAGAATTTAATATTATAACGAATTCTTTAATTGAGGTACAGGGCTGTTGCACATCACTGGCCCCTAGTCACTGTAGTACATCATCTATACAAATAAAATTGATGTGTCAGTTTGTAATTTCAAAATTACACAGCTTTTTACTAAATGCATATGAAAGTATTTACAGTACCTACATAAAACAAAAAATCAATTTTTAAAATTCTTGTCTGTCTGTGTTCCGGTTAATCTCCGAAATAGCTGCAGACCGATTTTGACGGGACTTTCACACTGACAAATAGCTGATTTATAAGGGGTAACTTAAGTTACCTAGTAATCCGAATTTCACGCTGACGAAGTCGCGGGTACAGCTAGTACTCACTAGGGAATGCAATCTCGCGAGATTTTAGACCTAGCCGAGATCTCGCGAGACCATAGAGCCAGTCTCGCGAGATTTCAGCGTTTCATTTTGCAACACACAGCATGTGTGTTTTTCAGCAGGGAATGTGCACATTATACAAGGTACCAAATAAAAACACCCACTTCAATATACACACATTTATTACAGATATGCTTTCCTAAATATAACATTAACTTGACGAGAAACGACTGCAACCGCTTACACTATACTCTTACAAACAATTTTTACTATTTATTACTTGGTTTCAGTGCAGGGATAAATACTATACCTAATACTTTAACACCAAGATAAAAATACACTAATTAGCATGTGTTTAGCTAAGCAGTATCCCTGTCACTGTCAAACTACAAGCGCAAGACAGAGAAGGAAACATATCTTAGCCAAAGCATGTGCTATGTAATGTTTATTAATCTCGGTATTTGTGGACCAACAGACAGGATTTTACAGACAACAAATTAGGCACTAGCAGCCATTGACTGGCAGTCAGACTCAAGGCAGTTGTTCGCTAGTTAAGATACAGCCATGTTGCCTGCTAAGACCTATTGGTCCTGTTGGCCCAGTATTTAAGTTTCTATTTGATATCTAAGACCATAGAACAATACATTTAATCACCCAAGTCCGGTCTACCTCAGCTGCCTTTACACATCTACCCATGTTGTCGAACCTATATTCCATTCAAAATAATTTACTACATGGTGCAATCTACTATTTTTTTATCTCTGCACTAATCCTAAGTATACAAGCAACTTAACCATTAACGATCACAAATAACCATTAACTGAACATTTAACTAACCAAGTTGCAAGTGTTTTATGCTAAGCAAGAATGTATACCAACTTATCAATTTAATCATAGCATATACTATATACAATCTCAACGTAAATTCTTATTTTAACAATTAATTCTCTTAATATACATAAATAAATCGATGCATGTAAAAATCATGATTGTATCTAATTAAAAAAAATATCAATATAAATAAGGAAGCACATGCCACATAGCGATCAATCATTCCAATCAGTGTTGCAAGTTCATAAATTCATTTCAATTATTCCTGTCCTCAAACTGGCAACACATCTCAAATTCAAATAAAAACTCTTTCACTAAAATATTGGCTGTGTGTGAGCAAAAATGTTAAAACTAGCAAAATATTACCTAAGACTAGGGCCTTTATTATACACAATAATACTTACGCAGTCACTGTAACGTTTCATATCGTTATTTTACAAAAATATCTTGCAATTACAGTAACAGTGATAATTTCTATTTATATTGTGTTGCAGAACAATTTTCTAATGGCTATGTATGTGTTGAATATTTAAAAAATTATAAGTTGATTCAACCAATTCTTATACTGTAGGTATAGTAGTATATAGCTTAGTGATTCTGTAACTTCACCACAGTTCTTGAGGAATCATTCAAGCACATTAACGATCTGGTCGTTCAACTGTTGATAAATATACTAAAGTTAATCGTCGAAGACTGACCAAAAACATGTGTTATACATTATACTAACTCTGACGTCATATATTTCTGGCTAGGGATTATTTGGTGTAGTATCTCAAGTGCGACCCCAAACTACACTTAACATTATCTAAACACATACACCGTCTCAACAAATTGACATTGTTATAACAATGTTTTGACCAACAGCAGGAACTACATACAACTAGTATATATTGAGGCATGCAAGATATAAGTCTATTTAAAAAACAAGGACTGGAAAGAAAAGACCCACAAATTCAGTACGATATCGGAATGCATACAATAGTTAACGATTCCAATGCTTTGCTCAGATGACTACTTTCACAAGCCAAACAGAGCTCGACCTCTGAATTAGCTAATATTAATTTACTTTTTATTACAAAGATATTGAAGTAAATCATCATCACAGAGTAAAAGAATCCTTTATGTCTTTAACAAACACAGCAATAAAAATGCTCCCGAAACAAATCACAACTTCATAAGATATACGATATGATGAAACATTAGGCCTCGTACACACTGCGGGCCTGTTTTAGATACGCGCTAAGCGAGGCAACTGCCAGTGTGAGCGAGACCTTAGCAAGTCTAGCACGACGGAAGGAGTAGCTATACAATATATTCTATATAAATAAACACATTACATCAATGTCAAGAAAATTTCGCTAACTATTATGCTAAGTATCATTAATTTGGATCAAACTCGTTGAAACGCGACGTATGGCCGCACTAACATTTCGCATTTTATATTTAATAATATAACTGCTTATGACCATTTTTTGGACGAAAATAAGATAAAATATGAGCAATAATATAAATTATTTAATTACAATACCACCACAACATTACTATGAGAAATTAAAACAAGAGTTTAAAGTAAATCTATGCCAGCCAGATTATTTTGAAGATATGTATGAAGACGGCACTTCACTCGATGTATTTGAGCAAATATTCGCGTTCTACTACAAAATCAGCGTTATTCCAATAGAAATATGGTATATTCTGTATTAGCAAAATAATGCGAATATTTGGTCAAATACACCAAGTGGGAGTGCCAGCATGAAATAGAGACGTTTTATGTTTTCTGAGAGCACAAAAATGAGTAGTCAACTTGAAAAAGAAAAATTATGTGTTTAATCTGAGGAAATTAGAACCTAGCACATTTATGTTTTCACAGAAAATAATAAAACGTCAAAAAAACACCCAAACCGATCGGGCAATGTTCGACTAATAAATTAACATTAAACAATTAATTATACTATTAACAGCCCTCGACTACGTTACGATTACAACTCGCTAACTAACAAACGAATAAACATGGAGTTACCATGAAAGGTTACATCTTAGTTCAAGGTGAAAGATTTTGCCCTAGCTTTTATTAATTACTATAATATTACAGTATTCCCAAATTAATAATGCGCATGCAGATCTCGCTAATTGTCTCTTTCTGTCTATCTCTTTTAGCACAAAACACATAATTCTACTAAATTATGCAAGAAGAAAATGCACTTAACCACTCTATATACATATCGTCTTCCGACGCTCGGGAATACGACCGTTGCCGAATAATGACGAAGATTTTTATGCGCATTATCACTTTGGGAGACCTGTATAAGGTCGTGACTTCAAAATTGACATAGCTATTAACACGGATTCCATAATATGACGAGACACCGTCTATATCATTAGGTTATTTCTTCTATTAATTACACATAGAGCTTTAGATAGAGATGTGTAAAATTTATTGCCGAGTACTATAGTTTTTTTGAAGCCACTTTAAAGTTATTCGATTAGCCGTTTAGACAACCATATAAATAAATAGTTCACCTACAAAAATTACTTCTGTTTGAGGATTCGGATTGGTCCTTTATTATGAACATGTTTATATTAAAAAGACCACTTATTGCAAAACAGCCTCTATTGCACCCAACATAATATCTATTTCAGTTTAATCTCCTCTCATGGGTCAAGCGATATGGTACAATATGTCTAGTATATGTGCTTAGTTCATAAACCTCTATAGATATAACAAATTGAATATTATAATATTTATAATACATGCTGAATATTAGTATAGATAAAAATATTAACTATCTACAAGCAGACTCAAATAAAAAATGTTGGCAATATCTATTAATTTGTATGGAGGACACTGGTTTATTGGCAACACTAAACTGAGAAGTTTACCTGTGAATATTGCTGAACGTCTCGAATGGAGAAGTTTCCAAAATATGGTTAAAGTTACATTATTATTATTATAGACGCTCTTAGTCTTTGAAGTAATTACTATGCGCTCCGTAGTATTAGAAATACGAACAAAATATTATCCAAACACATTCATTATATTCTTCGCCAAAAAATATTAATATATAAAACCTGGTATTTTGAAGCACTCGTCTTTAACAACAATATGATAAAAATATTGGTTAAATTACAAATTATAGGTCGTATTACTTATACTAAATCAAGACTCAAGGATTACTTGAGACTAGTATTAACCAATCAAATGGCTTGAAACTAGTCTCAAGTAATGCTTGAGTCTTGAGTTAGGTTTTGTAATACGATCGTATGAATAACATTATAAAATCACCATTCAAAAATCTAATTCACACACTAGAAGCTTATTATGAACTCAACGTTTTAATCCCAAGTGCGTGCAATTTTTTTTTATGCAATTTGTACTATATCCTTTTAAAACGTCTACGAATGGGCAGTACCTATTATAAACTGTTATAGCCATTACTTTTCCAGAGAAAGAGATTGAATTATACAGGACGTATACCACCATCCATTTATTGCAAAAGAACAGTGATGGCTAAAGGCGTCCCTAGACGGTCAAAAATGCTTGACATCTACGTGATTTTTTCGTGCTTGTCAATCATTTTTACCGTTTAGAAGCTTGATGTGCTTAACAAGAAAATTACGTGCTTGATGATGCTTGACGAAATATATATTTTTGCAATACTTGTTAAGCATGATTGACCGTCTAGACACATGCTTGTTAAGCATATCACATTCAGTGTGCGTCTCGCTCGTTTCTTTTTTCCTGCTTAGTGCAATAATTGTAAAAGCAAGAAACCGATATCTGCATTTAAAGGCACTGTAGTCTTAAATTTGCTCTGTGTAAGTTCAGAAGCAGAGTCACTCTGTGGCGACTAAAATTAGTGTGAACATCTTGACGTTGCATCAAGCCTCATCAAGCATGCTTGTCAAGCATTTTTGACCGTCTAGGGACGCCGTAAAACTTTATAATTCTTGGGGCAGTAACGCTTAAAATGAGTACCGTAGGCGGGTTACTTTGACCCTAGAGGATAACTTTGGACCAATGTCAGAACTGCCCGCCGTGTCGCGACCACACAACCGATCATCGCAGTTCCTTCGGTAACTAATAGAACTAATAGATGGCGAAGGAACTGCGACGATCGGTTGTGTGGTCGCACACGGCGGGGAGTTGAAACATTTTTACGTTTTGGTCCAAAGTTATGGCCTAAGGTCAAAGTAACGGTAGTAAAGAGTTCATGATAAGCTTCTGTGTTCGCTATCGAGTACCAGGAGCGCATATCGCGTGGGAGATGGGACTCACGGAGTGCGGGGTCAGTTGCGGACGGGGACGCCGGTGAAGCTGATGGGCTGCTCGTTCGTGACCAGGGTGGCGCGCGGGGCGCTCGACGGCAGGCCTGCGCCCCCCTCCAGGGTGGCCGCCGACGTCCTCATGTCTTCTATAGTCCCTCTGTTATGAATCATGAGATATTATTATCTGAAATCTGCTGTCTTGATAACGGAGTCAGTGGCTCTAGGGAGCTCCCACCAAATTGTAATAGATTTCAGATTAGTATTTTGATTTTTACCTTTTAGCCCCCCCCCCCCCCCCCCGCCCCCCCAAATCATATTAGATAAGTCCTCCGCCTCTCCCCCCCAGACAATTCTTGGACCCGCCACTGAACGGAGTGATAAGTAAGAGTGCTCATACAAGTAATATTATGAATTTGCGCTAATAAATGAATTTGTGCAAAGGGTAAAAAATGGGAACACTTCACATGATACCGTTTCATAAAACTAGCAAAATAAAGGTTTTACATTATTATATGACTGGCTAAAAAAAAAAAACTTTGTCTAATTTGAACATGCAAGTTTCTGTGAAAATATAATATAGCTCGAAAAAAAAAATTGTGCACCCCAAATGCTGAAAAATTAAAACCCTGTGTGGAAAAAAAAAAGACCAAGTGGGAACATGCAAAAACAATAACAAAAGTATTAAGCCACAGTCAGCCATAATAGAATCTTCCAACAGGACCAATGAAACGAATGTGCAATACTATCAGTTAAAAAAACGTAGCCTTTCAAAAAAGTTAAAATCTCCATTCCATCGGAAAATTCTATTAGAATTCCCCACAGCTTCCAGCACCATGCAACCCCGAAGCATACAACAAGCACAGACGAAACATGTTAGGAGTGTTGCGTGCCTCGCTTAGTTGGGGCGCCACACGTCGGGGTCCTCCATGAGGGTGACGTTGTGGTCGTGCGAGCCCGCCGGCGCGCCCGGGGGCGTGGTGCCGCCCGCCGCCATCGCCGCCATGTCGTCGCGAGACCCCCTGCGCCCCCACACGCACACACAACACACGTCGGATTAGTTACACGCTACACACCAGACCCAGTTAATGACACACTAAGCACAAATGGCGATTTATTTAATATCCTTTTTGAATTTATTGAATTCGCGTCTTGTTTATCCATTTATTCATTCTCTTTGGTATGAATGTTAGTCAAAATATTGTTCCCAAGCAAAAGTACAAAAAGAAGCTAGGTATATCTTTCTAGAAGAAAAGGAATATTTAAATTTATTTTATTTTGAATCTTCTCACCATAGACAGAGTTAATAACCCAACAGATATAGAGTAGTATAGAAATTCAAGACCAAAGCTTGGCTACACTTAGTTTAAGCCAAGATTCTCTAATACAAATAAACACTATTACAAATTACATAAACCAATACCATAATTCCGAACACTGACAGCCCAAGTCCATTTATCCAGGCATTAGTTCCCCACAAATAAGCAGGACCTCGAAGAAATGTTAGACAAACCCACACCCAACAAGAGTTAGTACAATACCTACTAGCTATAAATTTTTAAAATGGAATAATGTTACTTTTAAATTGCACAAATTAGTAGAACATTTGTTTTGGTAAAATTATTCCAATTTTCGGAAACTCAAAGAACATGCCATCTAGGATGGAAGGAAGATATCAAGAATAAAAAAAAACTGGTTAAATAAATATCGACGTTTCTATAGAATTTCTCTTAATTTGTGTTTTTCTTGTATGCAAAGTTATTCTTTAAAACCGCCCAAAGTGTGATTAATTACACCCTGTATAGTGTATTGGGTAACAAAGATCTTGTCAAACCCTCCGTCAAGCCAAGTTATTTGAGTTTGTTCATTATATTAACAACAATGTTATATTATTGATATGTTATAGGTAATATTACCAACCCGCACTGGGCCCGCGTGGTGGACTACGGCCCACTTCTTCTCACAGACAGAGGAGGCCTGTGTCCCAGCAGTGGGAACATTATAGGCCGATTATGCTATGCTTATGCTATAGGTAATATTATGTAAATAAACAATACTGACTTTTTGCCGAGCGCCATCATCCCGTACACGATGCCGGTCGCGAAGATCAGCCCGCTGCCGAACCAGGTGCTCATGCTTAGGAAGCACAAGAAGAATGGTGGGACTGACAGCCTGGAGATACAGAGGAAAACAACATATTTTTACTCACAAAAGTCTCGTTCATCAGCTTAGAATATTAGAGAAAGATGACTCCGCAAACACAGTTAATTAAATAGCGACCCTTGCAACAACGCAATAAAGTGCAATTTAATTCGCAGTGACTGTGCATTAGGGTAGTTGACTACTATAAAAATGTTAATGCTGAGGGGCTCAGAATAATGTACTGAACCCATAGTTCAGTTTTCGTTACGCACTTACACCCCGTATAGACTAAACTAAACTTTAAAACCAGTTAGTTTTACTTATACTGCCGAATAATAACAAGTAGGTACCAAACATTGACGCTGAGTTGCAGAAAAGGGCATTAAGTTTTAAAGGAGACTTTAACGATAGTAATAGGGATGTTGAATATATTTTTTTTATTGTGAATCTGTAAACTAAAAAAACCAATGAAACATCTACAAAATTGGCAAAGTTATAAGCGTTTTAAAATGATTTGCTAGACACGGACAGCATGCATGATAAGTGACGTAATACCACCTATGTCCGCTTCGCGCGACAAAGACGGAGCGATACTCCCTCCAAAAACTTTAAAAGCGTCTAACTTTTCCATTTTGTGATAAATTATTATTTATTTTTTACTTTTTTGTTATTCCTATTCCTTCTTTGGAATAAAATAATTTATTTGTACTTTTTTAATAGTAGTCCAGTACCGTATTGTATGGTTAATGCCTCCATTAAAATTTATTTTTCTTTCTGCAACCGACCGTTAGTCACATGTTTTCAGACAAAAGGATAACGTTATTATTTAACAGCGCTTACACAATGCCTTTCAAACCACTCAATTACAACCGTGACGGTGCATACAAATTTGCAACGCATGCTATGAAATTTTATTGGTCCATTATTATCATGGAGGAGTTCATCCCGTGTCTCATGTTTAGGTATAAGAAAAACCGGTCAAGTGCGAGTCGTACTCATATGATATGCCACTTGACCTAGTAACCCCACTTCAAAATTTTGAACCCCCACTGGGTGCCATTAGCAATGAAAATAAAAATATATTTAAACTTTTTTCATTTGCAATAAACGTAGGCAAGCATTCTTTGTAACTGTTCCAAATTTGAAATCGTAATTGCTGAAATAAGCAGCTGTGACAGACAGACAGACGAAGTCGCACCATAAGGGTTCCTTTTTACCATTTTGGTACGGAACTATAAAAAAATGATGTGGCCCGTGACTCCTTCCGCCTGAAAGTCGGAAAACAACACGTTGTTTAACGGCTTTAACTTTATAATTATAAAAATTCAACGTACCTAACAAATAAGTATACAATTTTATTTGTAGGCGTTTAATCAAAACAAACTGAGTCACCTGAACGTTGCCTGATTTAAGGCCATTGTCCTATTGAGGTAAAAACCAAAGTAAACATTATGTAAACATTTTTTTTTTTGCAAAAACAACGATTTTAATATGCTTCGTATTTTTTTTTGTAACAGGCGAAGCTACTTTATTACTGTCGTGGATTAGGTCTATGTAAAGTATGACAACATTAAATAGAATATAAATACAGGGTGGATTTTTTGGGTGGGGCAGTAAGAACAAGTTAACCATTCTAGTTACAGGAAAACGTTCTTAGGAACTGTCTTTAACTTTTGAGATATTTTGACCCGCATTCACAGACAGAAAAAAAGTTATAGCCAAAAATGCCAAAATTGGCAATGCACACAAAAACTTTTTTTGATGCCAATCGTGTTTCTTTAACGATCATCGAAAAAAACTTTTTCCATACAATTCGTAGAAAAGGACGACTCCAAATTAACGTTTCTGTACCTACAACGGTTAAGGCACCCTGCCCTCCTTACTGCCCCATACAAAATAAACATCCTGTTTAATAGAGTAGTAGGCGTACCCTAGGCGACGCCGACGTACGCACTCGTAGAATTCTACCTGCGTCATGAAGTGACGATTTACGCTACGGTGACAAAGTGACAGAACACAGTTCATTACGTTTTAATTACCTACGCATAGTACCTACCTACTTAATGTATGTTGCTGATAGTCGTAACTCGTGGCTATTTGAATAGTTTTATCGTTAATTAAACCTAAAACCGTTTGGATACAACATGAACTATTCTTTTGTAATGCAACCTTAGTTTGGAATTGTGCTTACTAGCACTTTGCCCGCCATTTTGTCCGCGTCACCCACAGGCACTGTGGATTTTTAAGTTATTATGGAGCGAAACACACGCACTATTTTGAGTTATTACCCGACTGCGAGACGCAAAGGAGGGTAATGTGTTTATCAGTCTATGTATGTATGTTTGTTTCTATGTGGCGTTCTAGAGACCAAATGCGTAGGCCGATTTTAATAATTCTTACGTCAATCGATTCGTCTTAACCTTGCGAGTGTCACTAAAGACTTAACAGTAATCAAAATTCACCACAGCGACAACCAGACGCCATATTTTCGTTATTGGAGCAAAATAGAAGCCAAGTAGGTAAGTATAAGAAAAGGTAAAATTTTAGTTAAAAATACAATAATTATGAAGATAACTATTGTTATTGTACCTATGCATTGTACATTAACGCGCCGTGATAAGGGTTTATTAAAGGCAATGTCTTGTTTATAACTTAATAAGTAAGTATATAACATAGGTACCACTACCATCGATACAAAGAAGTACCTACCTATTATCAGATGGCTCACTATCTCAACACGAACGTATTTAATTTGGACATTCCATTTGTCACTAAATATTAACAAAATACTGTGAAACCTTGATATAACCAATCAGAAGGTGATTAGAAGAAACTGACGCAGAAACTACACTTTAATTTCATACTGGAAAATTAAGAATTTATCATGAGGGCAACACCTAACCTAGTACCTTTACTATCTTTAAAGAAACATAATCAACTCACCGAATATACGACAAGGCAGCCTTGTTCCCAGTGGCGGTCCGAGGGGAAGGGTCGTAGGGGTCATGACCCCCCCCCCCCAAAATCGTACAAAATTCACGGTATAGCACGTCGGCATTAATCGATATGACCCCCACCCAGTCTTCGACTGCGTCCGCGCCTGCTAGTTCCAATACGGCCTCGTCTCCATCTTAGAAACTTGATCAACTCACCCAACATACAATGCGGCCTTGTTCCAGTACGGCCTCGTCTCCATCCTGTCGCTGAGGGTCTGCACATAGTCGATGAAGAAGCAGCAACACGGTGCCTCGCACACGATCACGGTGAACCCGGCCAGCATCTGCCAGATGCCAGCGATGAGGCACGCCACGTCCAGCAGCACGATGCTGATGCAGTTCAGCAGACCCAGAACTATGGCGACTGGAATATGAGGAACATGTTGTTAGTTGCAAATACTGATGCAATAGCAGGGTCGTTCCCACTCGTTAATGCCCGTTAACTATTAATTAACGACTGGGAATGTTTTGACCCAATCGTTAACAGAGTTAAACGAAATCGTTATTAATTTTGGTGCCTCAAAAATCGTGCTTTAAGCACTTTCAATAACCGTTATAAATCTTTTGTATCATTTTACTTTACTCTGGCCTGGCTTCTAAACTAGACGCGGAACGAGCGGTGAACGATTGGGAAAAAAATGCCGCGTCTTTTAACACTGTTAAAGAATGGGACTAAACATTCCCAGTCGTTAATAGTGTTAACGACGGTATTAACGAGCGGGAACGACTCCAATAGCAGTACCTACCTATATGTAAATCCCGCATTATGCCATAAGTTGCTCTACATTGTTCGCGACATGTAATGCAATTTAGAGCATTGTAGGTATATTTGTAATATTTTCGTGCCATTCCTGATACTCGTCGGCACTTCCTAGACTTTTCAATTTAATACAGAGAATCTGCACCTATACAAAAATCGTTCCAGATATATTGACCTTGTCTTTTGTTCCTCATGGAAGAATCTTTGGGTATCGTCAAATCAGTTTAACATAATTATGATGAAGAACAGGACTGCCATCATTGTCACATCCATGCCTAAGGCAGCAGTAGACGTTTACGAACAGGATCCCATTGACCGCTATGGTAGTCATAGTCATACTAGTCATAATATTATGCACATAGGAGAAAATACTTGACTTTGGTAGACATATTGTCGATCGCAGTTTGTCGATATAAGTGGATAGGACGATGCCGCCATACATTTTCTGACGTACGTAATCCCTCGCTTTTTACGACACACACCGATGATAAAGTAGTCCCTCGCTTCGCCAAGAGGACATCACGGTAATGTTAGAGCAATGGTAATATTTTTACTGGCATAGCACTAGGTATTCCTATTTACTGTAGTATCCATTTGGCGCTAGCATAAATCTACCTGAAATACTACGTTTTCTACGTTATACAGGAGGTCCCGGTTGATAGAGAAATAACTATAACAGTCGTTAAGATGTCGCCCGAAAGTCTAGCTTTAAAATATCGATATAGCCCAGTATAGGTCGTGGAGGTCAGATGGCAATAGTTCCATGTGAACTATTGATATTCAGCCCCATCTAGTTAGATAAGAAGATCCCATTCTAGTTAGGGAAAGTTTAGGCAGATGAGTATGATATTAAATAGGTATATTATGAGATTTTCAAAAATCGAATGACACGAGCGGCATTTGAACCCGCGACCTCTGCCGTACCGTGGCTGATGCTCCGAAACCAACTGAACAGCTGAACTATCGGGTTCCGCTCGATTCACTCGAAAGCCTTTGTATACGCCTCTTATAAACATGGCTTTGACATGTTTCAAATTCATAAAAAAATATACATTTAATTAAGATGAGTATTACTTTATGAGTTGGCGTGTTCAGGGCAAATTGGCCAGAAAAGGCAACACAAAGAGAGGTGTGGAGGGATAGGGAGGTTGCCAAATTTGCTGGTGTAAATTACGGGACAAAGAAAGCGAAAAGGCTAGGCAGATGAACTTCAATAAACTTGCATATTTGACCGTGAATGCCTGTACCTATATAAGCTGTCGTGAACTACTCCACTATTACGTGAACTACTCCACTATTATACCTGTATCTTGTTAGCTGTTAATATATTACATAGATAACCCTGAGAAGCAACCCAAAAAATTACAAAATCATGAGAAGTTTAAAAAAAAATTTACGTTAAAGAAAATTCACGATAGGTATCCTTTTATTGGAATTACTTCATTAGGTTCACAATTCTATGTTGTCCATTTCGATAGACAAATGTAATTTTCTTCGTACCTAAGCCTAAAATAAATCGAAGCTGTCACGGTGCCTAGAATGAATGTTTTTAGATCATTTTTTTACAGGTTTGATAGACTCATCTGAGTGTTACAAAAAACAGCTATGATAGTTACCTACATATATCTTAATTTAACCGTTACCATTTTAGTTAACGACCTTCCTACACACGCGACAATTGACACATGTCCAAACCGTAGAGAGCGACCACTCTTGTTCAATCTACCATAATGATAACATATTCATAGCACCAAGGTCGTATTATTTCTATTCCGCTACAATCCGATTAAATTAATTTAATTGTAAAAGGCTTATAAACAGGATTATCGGCTTTCGCATTACGATTGCAGTGCAAAACAATCTAGGTATACAAATGTACCGAAGTTATTCTTTTCCTAGGTATTGGTGCCGATTCCCTTGTTCGCAAACTAAACTAAATTTAAGTTCAGTGCATCTTTTTCTTTCTATTTCATTAAGAAAAGGACAGAAGATAAGTTTTAGTTTAGTCCTGTCATATTAAACAGCGCTTGACGTAAATTCACGTAATTTTAGTAGGCAAGTTTTTAATCACGTCTAAACTTGACAGGTGCTGAGTAATTTGACAGGACTAAACTAAAATTTATCTTCTGTCCTTTTCTTAATGAAATAGAAAGAAAAAGATGCACTGAACTTAAATTTAGTTTAGTTTGCGAACAAGGGAATCGGCACCATTACCTATTGCATTTTGGAGTAGACTGTTTCTGATGAGAATTATTAGGTCTAGGTACATCGGAAATGGATGTCTGAGCTTCGTAAAACTTAAGGGTGTTTCTCCACTACACCATCCGAATCCAACACTCGATAATCATAAATCGAACTGCAATGTAGAAATCGTATACCAAACTATGTTTCTACATGGGACCGATAATTAGTATGGGATGTTGGGTCGGAGGTATGGAAGAAAAAAGTAGGTTCTGCGCCGCCCCAAATTAGGACAAGGGCAGGAGGATGATGTTGGATCGGAGGTAGAGACTTGCCCCCAGCTCTTGTGTGTGAGTTTTATTATTTTCAAGGACCTCCGGGAAAAAATCCCGATTTCGACTTAATGTCCGGGATTTTTGAATTTTTTGTCCAGTGTCGGCACTTCGGCAGCCCTAAACTTGTGAGTTGGCAAGATTTTTTAATGAAGCACCGAAATCTTACAGCAAAATATACATGCGACGTCCGATAAGTAACACAATGCCTCAACTCTCATTTTATTTCTGAAGAATAAATAAAAAGTTGAGGCTCAGTTAGTTAGTTCATTATCACAAAAGCCGAAAGACGTCTACTGTTGGACTTAGGCCACCTTCGGGTAGAAAGCAGGCAGCTTACACCGATATACCAGCAGATCGGAGCTTATCGGAACTGTTCGGCGCTTATCGACGCTGGGTTCGGCAATGTATGGTATGGAGTCTTGGTACCGACTGCCTCCGCTGAATACCTGCGGGAGACGGTTCCGATAAGAGCTGGTAAATCGGCGCGTGCTGCCTGCTTTCTACCTGAATGCGCCCATAGATCACCAGGGGGGTGAGGTCATGACTCACCATCCTGGGCTGGGCCTAGGTTGGCCTCTAATAATACTTGAAGCCTGTCCGGGCTGGACCTGATTACGTGACCCCCCCACCCTGACTCAAAGGCTGGATCTGCCCTTGCGATCGACCGGCCCTGCGCTCCGTATCCAGCAGATTCCGGCATTTCCGGGCTTTGTTTAGTTATATGAATATTGTGAAACGTTGATAAATAAAGATACATACATACATACAACCTCCACTAGATCACCACCTTGTGAATGAAGCTCAGTTGACCTCTGCTATTGTAATTGATCTATAAACCAATCACCATATCGCTACAAAAACCAATGCCAAAACCAAAAGATCATCAAGATGCCCCGACGTTATATTGGGAAACATAAAAAGTTCTTTATTCTTATCTACTGTTATCTTGTACTCATAAAAAAGTAAATAAGTCATTTTGATGCGATTATAATGTTTATTTTGATAGTGGAAGTGGTAGGTATGTTTGGAAAGCAATTTTTTTGTTTGATTGATTTTGCGTGGTTCCGAATTTTATATCTTTTTGGACACTATGATTAATTTGTATTTTGACGCAAACAATACTGTCATGTGGCTACGGTATATTATAGTAAGTCATTGCTGATATCCCTTTACATGACACTAGCTGTTCCCCGCGCTTTCACCCTCGTTGCTCGGCTCCTAAAGCCTTGTACACTCGACGCCATTTACGGTCGACCACTTTTCACCCTTATATTCTTAGTAATAAGGGCGAAAAGTGGTCGACCGTAAATGGCGTCGAGTGTACCTACCCACTTGAAGATGACACCTGAGCACGCTGTGCTCAGGCGTCTCCACTTGAGCGGCTCGGCCAAATGAGCCGCTCATTCGCGGGAGCATGCTCAAGTGGATACAAGGCTTAAGGGTCGAAGCGAGATGTTAAATAGCCTATACTATTCCTCATGATTCTGGCTATCCCCTCCCCCTGAACGAAATCCTGTATCCGCGCCTGCCTAGGCTAGACTATCAACAGCCACTCCAACCGCTAGGGTTTTAGGTTTGGGCTGGCCACTGATGAGTAATTGAGTGAGTTAGTCACGACTTTTGTTTTTAACCGACTTCCAAAAAGGAGGAGGTTCTATTTACATGTATATTTTTTAGATATTTAGACTAGAAGTAACTTAAATAAAATTGATCAATAGATTATTTTTATTACAAACAAAGACAATTAGTGTAACTGATTATGTTTGACATTTGATATTATCAGTACAACACTGTTAAGAGAACTGGTTCCTTCATATGAACAACATTTTGTCATAGAAATTAATGTAATTAATTTTACATTTTTATAAAACTTGTTTGATTGGAGTTCATACATATTTAAATAACATACATTTACTACTAATAAAATGCATTTTATTATTTAAATACTAATCTGTAATACTTTCAATTTGATTTGGATTAAAAAAACCGACAAGTGAGAGAAGGACTCGCGTCCTGAGGGTTCCAGTACTAACTTAATTATGTATGTGGATAGTTAATTCATAATAAAATACTAGACTTTTGTCCGCGACTCCGTCCGCGTGGACTACAGTGGAATGACCAGTTTAAATGACCTCCGTAGTGTAGCGTGGTTCGTACTACCAAGAGGTCAAGCTGTATCTCAGGTTCCTCCCACCAGAATTAGATGAAACGTGACTTAGATTTTAAGTTGGACCCCAAGCTATCAAACTGTGAAAACCACATCAAAATCCGATCAGTACTTTTCGCGTGATGCGCGCACAAACAGACAAACAGACAAAAATTTAATAAATATCTTTTTGGGTATAGTTACGTCCCAGTACCGTTTCTTACAATTTTATAATAGTATAGAAAACATCCCACCCAGAAATATGCAACAGCACCATCTATGAGCAAGATGCTGCTAGTATATACTTCTTCTAATGGCGCCATCTATGAGCAGATGCCTATTCTCGATATATATGATAAAATATGCCATAAATGTGTATGACCTGTAACACCCCTTACATGGAATGACCCTTTACTGATCAGATGCTTAATAAGCCTTTCGGAAAACCGCTGTTGACCTTGCAGACTGATTAACATGGTTGTTAATTTCTTCCCACTCATAAAGACGTAATGATAGTAAATAAACTTGATTTTAAATACTTCTTTAAACAATTATTACAATCCGTTCAGGCAGCTAACCCCATAGATATTGTTATTTGCAATATTACATGCACAATGTAACTACTTGCACATAGTCATTTGCATTACATTATGTAACGAGTCTATGTGGCCCTTTTCCTCAGTGCATGGCAATTAAATGTGTTATAGAATGAGGGCAGCTGTTAATAAATGATACATACTAGTAGGTCAATAAATAAGTTGGCTAATTGAACTAGAGTGACCTAAGTAGGTATTGGATTTGTTTTCAATTCATTGTAATCAATAAATAATGGGTCTGGCAGAAAGTGATGCAACATAGTTATGTAGATTACTTTTTTCTTTCTGATTGGTTATTCTTCGTGTAGAAACATTACACAAGATAGAAAAAAAATAGTAGATATTGTAAAAAAATATAGAAATGAGTTTGGTTAGTGTGTATCTTCTAGCCTCAGAGTTTATGTATGCAATCTTAATTTTGTACCTACTAATAAACATTTGAATTGTGTAAATTTAATGCCCCACTTAATTTGAGGGACACTTTCTAATAATAAACACGAGCATGCAATTATCCCTTTGTTACAGAAACTAAGACGCAGTACTTTACAGCTCGTACCTGTTTATTATTTTAGGCTCTTACAAATCGAGGGTGGTACTGTAGATTTGGGTTCTAAAGATAAGATAATAATGTTGATTTATTAGTCAACTCTACTTAAATGTTAACGCACGCTTATTATTCTACTCGTCACGCCTCAGTGTCATGTGTATTATATATAATTTATAGTAAAACAATACGAACTGAAACCGCCAACTGTTCCAAGACCCCGACCAGCGTAGCGCATCCACCAAGGCACGTCATCTTTCTGGGCATTGTCGCCACCCGGCCGGGCCATAAGCATGGAAAGCTTGTCTGTCAACGACTGAAACAATTATTAACATATTTATCAGGTTTCCCTAACATTAACAAAGCAAATTATTAAATATTTACGATTAATTCTTACCATTTTCGAAAAAATCAATTCACTGCCCTGTCACCTGTCAAATCAACTAAAAGAAAGCTAGTTCTCTTTGTCCAGTCTATCTATGCTGCTGTGGTCGGGACGCGGCATTGTACCTACCTCACAATACTAAATTATGTAAAAAAATAAAAATAATATTCTATGATTATTTTCAAATGTAATAATAATTAAATTGTTTTCGGAAAGTAGAAGAAAATAAAATAATAGAGCATTGTTGTTTTATTAATTTTAGGTGGTTGAAAACAAACTTACTGTCCCTCCCAGTCCCTCCATTATACGTTTCGTTAGCCTTAGTTTTAATTTTGATAAATGTTTTAGCATGCATTAATGATATTTCTAAGGGATGGTTGATTTAAATACACCCAATTTTGTTCCTAATATTATTTAACACGATAAATATAAATTAATCAAACGAAACAATTTTGTAAAAATAAGTGAACTCTTGATGCCAAATCTGATAACAAAACGCATTCTCATGTCGGTCGGCATCAGCGGTTCGCTGTTGTAATATTTGCATGATTTTTTGCAATTACGATTCTATTGTGAATTTGCGCTAAAGTTTCTGAAATTCATGTGGAAAGTAGAAGATTAGATCAGTAATGGCACCAACAACAATGCTTCCAAAGCTATCGGATGCCACTCAAACGATGTAAGTGACACTAATCTTAAATTGAATTTCGCTTTTGATTTATTGCTTACGCAAATAAATAGCAACTATTAAGCGTATCCTGTCTGGCTAAAGGCTTTATTTAGTGCTGTTCCTGTATATTGTTTAAATTCTTTTTACTACAACTAGTGTAACCTGTTGCCTAAACCTCCGCTTATCATGCCCGAAAATCACGTAGAGAACCCTTTTCCGATACTTCTTGGTGAAAGTTTAAACAATATAGCCTATCACACATTTATGCTGCGATTGCGACAAAAGTTTATACCGGCCTACAATTTCCTTTAATAAATTCTACATAGCATTTTTTCAATTTTTTTCCCATTATGTAGGTATGTCTACCTATTGGTAAGGCTACCTTGTGTCTTGCTAGTCTTCAGTTTAACAAATGATTTAATTAGGTAGGTATATGGTATACATAGATTAGGTACAACTCAAGAACCAGGCATTTTCCAGCACTGAAGTGTATTAGACCAAACTAGTGCTTAATGGTAATCTAGTTACATGATAATTGGATTAGACATGTCTGAAGAGCACTGATTAGCAAGGGATTTTAGTGTACTCACACCCAATAGGGTGATTACTGATAAACAAGTGCACGTCCAAAATATTACAAACTACTGACTGCAGCGACACAGAACATTATGTACCAGAGGCGACAGGCGCAAGTGTCGCTGTATGAATGTATAATTACACAATATCATAGAAAATGTATTGCAATCAATGATAGAAGCTGCCGCTGCGGTCAGGCCCTGTTGCCGGTGTTGAAATTGTAACTTAACATGTTGAACACCATGCTACCAGAGTAAATAAAAAAAATATTGTTTGTCGGTCGTTCGCCGACACGTCATTCAAAGACTTAATGGCTACTATATGTTTCTTTAGTAATGCTGTCTGTAAGTAATAAACACTTGTGTTCCAGATCATTCTCCGATGGAGACGGAGTGTGCAGTGCGGAGGTGTACTCCACCAATGTGATGGTGAACACCAACGCTGGCAACCACGACCATGGCAGCTCCAAGGTCAAGCTTAAAAACCTGGTGGACTACAACTGGGAGCCCAAGTTCTATGCGGGACAATTGCTGGCTATACACACCAGTGGGAAGTACCTGGCATACTCTATCAAAGGTATGATGATTGATCCAAGCTAATTTAAATGGACAAACTCTTTCTGGGACTTGACCGTAAGCCGTGGCAGACAGCTGCGTCCTCTGCATACTATTGGTCATGTCAGAGGATGTCCAAAGACATCCAAGGATGTGGACAACAGCTAGTTTGATTTCTCGAACAAATCTATACCTATAAAACAATAAATACCATGAGTCCAAACTGGTGGAGCTAGAAATTTGAAATTTGGAGGAAATATATACTTTATAAAAGGAGCACTGCAATTTGTGAAACAAAATCAGGATGTATGTTATAAATATTGTAACTTAAACCACTTGTGTAGGAAGCTGTTATATGCAAAACTGCAAGTTTGTAGTTCCTATCATTCCATTTTGCTATAACAGCATAGATTAGGTGGGACCTAGACTGCCGGGAATGGACGTTTGCAGATAAGGTGCGTAGCGTGCGCGCGGACCGTCCACATTACGCTCGCTTTGCATTGCATGCTATGTTGCAAATAATCTGTACCTGGCATTATTAGCAAACGCCGTCGCAGCCGACGACTTTGAGGGGGGGTCATACCGATTAAGGCCGACGTGCTATAGGCTGTTTGTGCACTACAGACGTTTTCAATTCGTATTCGGTTTTTTACGGATTTTTAGCCAATAGGCCTGCAGAATGATCCCTACCATTTTTTAAAAGGTATGAGAAAGAAAACGTGCTGTAAACGTGTAGTGCACAAACAGCAATACAGTGAATAACCGTGTTTCACACATTTTTGTAGGATTTTGGGGGAGTCGTGACCCCCACGAATCCCCCCGACCCTCCCCCTCGGACCGCCACTGATTATTACAACATATTGTCACCAGCTCCGAACGCGGTGAACCCTGGCACGTGGAGCGGCATGGTGCGCGTGGTGTACAACCCCGAGCCCGGCACCGACAGGCGCGCACTCATCAAAGGCATGAAGGGAGAGGTGAGCATCAGCACTGGAACTACAAAGATTGCTCTAGAGTAGTTTGTTAGGTACACTTTGGTAGTGTTGCTTATCGCAAGATGAATTTTGAGCTCAAAAAGGGGGCAGGGAGGGTGAAGATCACGGTGTTGTGGCAGTACCATTCGACGAAACATGTCTATGTAACATGTGCAAAAAAAAGCAGGTCTTTTAATTAACAGGTATGATCAGCAACAAAAGTTGATAACAGCTTACATTTACATCTAAAATAATACAAAATTATTAGATACACTGCTTTTCAGCATGTCATATGTATACAGATTGAGGTAAGGCTTTTGTTTTTGACTGTACCTGAATCAGACATTGTTACTTTTGTTTGCAGGTGCAAGACCTATCGTTTGCTCACATCCAGAGCCAGGTGGTGCTAGCGTGTATTGACGAACAGGGCAACTTCTACGTCCATGAGATCGAGGTCACCGACAGCGGGCTGAGGTATGCTTGCACATTACATAACAGATCGCCTTTTAACACGCTAGGCTACGCCAATGAAATGGTTTTTAGGGTTCCGTACCGAAATGGTAAAAGAAAACCTTAGGCTGGTTTCATAGTCACGCTGACCGCCACCGCGGGCGGCCAGCGCGCCTCGTAGACCGTACGATCATACGCGTTTCGTACACGTTTGACTATGAAACGGTACAAGACACATCTCTGTACAACTAGTCTGCAGAATTTCGCGCATGTGTAATCGTATCTCAAACCGTACCTACATAGGTATGGTTTGAGATTACACTTTTTTTGTTTTATACGCTATTCACACGAACTTCAGTCCAGTTAACTTAGATTTTGCGTATTGTACCATAGTATAAGTCCCAGCAGCAATCTTGATCACAATCATCATCTGCATATTAACTGATTTTTCGGTCTCTTTGGCGGAATGAAGAAGACGGGGGGCGCTGAGGCTGCACGCGATTGGTTCGTCAGTCGATGCTCGTCGTCTAATTGGACCATTCTCTATTACGTATTGTCAACTGTCTTTTGTCTATTGCCCGAAAATGTACATGCGCGATCTGTAATCATCTTTAGGCTGGTACTTATGATTTGTGTCACATTCACATTATACATTACTTTGATTCAGATGTACGCTATTGGCGGAGGTGCGCGAAGACACGGGTGCGGTGGGGACATCGCACCGAGTGGTGTGGTGTCCGTACATACCCGACGACGAAGACGAGGCATCTGACGACGACGTTGCGCGATTGTTGCTCACCACGCACGATAATATCGGTAAGGGAGTACACTCCGGTTTATTATTTTAGGGCTTTTACAAAAAACTGCGAATCGGCGCGATACGAATTCGCAACGCAGAAAACAAAGAATTGCTGCGATGCAATTTCGTGCGGCAAGGGGCTCGGGTGACCATTCTTTCGACGACCGTCAACCGTGGTGAATGTATTTTTTTAACTAGGTAGTGACCTGAGGTCACTTGTGGTCACTACCATACATGGATAGTAAAAAGAGTAATAAAATGCTGTTATTGATAAAATTATTTAGAAAAAAAAACGTAAGTACGTAACATCTGAAGAATGTGAATGCGGATCGATTCGCAGGTTCTTGCGATGCGTCGTGCGAGCTCGTAGATTTTTGCGATGCGCAGTTTTGTGTACATGAAGTTTCTTATCCGTTCTTCTCCATAGGAATCTACGTTTTGGAATGGGCAATTAGCTTCAACTCACGGACAAACAGACTGACAAATATTTCTTAACAGTTTAAAAGTGCCTGTAAATGGTCTAACTGTAAAATCGGTCCAGTAGTTTCGGAGCCTATTCGGTACAAACAAACAAAACAATCTTTCCTCTTTATAATATTACTAGCTGTGCCCGCGACTCCGTCCGCGTGGAAGTCGGAAAATAACGCCATAAAACGGTGCGGTGGCGCACTGAAAATCACGGTGCCGGCGCCGCAACGTGGTGATGTGACGAAGCCCTAATACATGTTAC
The DNA here is from genome assembly GCA_948465475.1 of Thalpophila matura. NCBI lineage: Eukaryota > Metazoa > Arthropoda > Insecta > Lepidoptera > Noctuidae > Thalpophila > Thalpophila matura. The sequence goes on from OX419178.1 coordinate 1,401,901, forward strand.
TATTTCTTGATTTGAAATCAATCACTTGTGTATAAATCATCACTCCTAAGGATAAGAGAGATTTTAATGAAAAATGCAGTGCGTGGGAGACGCATGGTTATACCACAAGGCTATCCTTGTGGTATAACCATGCGTCTCCCACGGCGAAGATGCGAGTTCGATCCCGGGGCACGCACCGCTGACGTTTCGAAGTCATGTGCGTATTAGAATTAACTATCACTTGCTTTAGAAAACATCGTGAGGAAGCCTGCATGCCTGAAAGTTCTGCATAAAGTTCTTGAAGGTGTGTGAAGTCTGCCAACCCGCACTTGGCCGGCGTGGTGGACTATGGTCTATCCCCTCTCATTCTGAGAGCAGGCCCGTGCCCAGTGCCCAGCAGTGGGACAGTGCATGCCTGAAAGTTCTGCATAAAGTTCTTGAAGGTGTGTGAAGTCTGCCAACCCGCACTTGGCCAGCGTGTTGGACTATGGTCTATCCCCTCTCATTCTGAGAGGAGGCCCGTGCCCAGTGCCCAGCAGTGGGACAGTTTTTAAACAGCGCTGATACTTTGTTATTTTTAAATAAAGCCCTGATATTATTATTGTAATTACATTGACAAAAATATGAAGTTTGATTGATTGCATTTATTAGATTAATGACAGGTATCTGCTGCCAAACAACGACACAATACTCTTTAGTGCTACTGACCAAGTAATGCCGAGTCCACATAATAATAATATGCATTATTTTTCCCGATCGGACAAAAACCGACTCGAGATGGAACGGACCGTATCGCGTATCGTATCGAACCGTATATCAAGACCGCCGCGTGTCATGATTACGTATCACCACTCGCATGATACGCGTCGGCGATACAGATACGGTGATTGGGTTGAACAAATACATAATGTGGACCCGGCATAATACATGTTAGCAAAGTTACTCCTGACTGATAGATTTTTTGTAATAACTTTTGATAGAATGGACCGATTTTAATGAAATAAAGAAGAATAAAAAATATCTACTTCCTCATAATCAATTCAGTAGTATTGATTTGATGCGTGTTCAAACACACAGACAAACAGACAGACATTAATTCTAAAAATGATACAAATTTACTTTATTACTTATTTTTAGTCCCCCATATTATTTTTATGCAAATATATGCAATGTACAGACACGTGGATTTTACATTCTTATTATAAGTATAGATAAGTATAGATATAGATAAGCATAGAAAAACAGCGATCCAGCCCGCTTAACATGACCAGCCGGCCTAGCATGACCACGATAGAAACGGGTTTTGTCTACATAGAAATAGACAAAGTGACAGATTGTAGAAACATTTCTACCGTTTCATTCATAAAACGTAGAAATGTTTCTACAATCTGTCACTTTGTCTATTTCTATGTAGACAAAACCCGTTTCTATCGTGATCATGCTAGGCCGGCAATTCTATCTCTATTCTACCAAAGAATAAACAAAGTTCTTTCTATCAAATCTTTATCTCTTCTGCCCGGGCACACGGCGACGCGTGCTTGGTTTATCACAATTTTTGTCTACTGAAGAATAGAGACATTTCTTCTGTTCATAATATATAAAACAGTTTTATTTACAAAAAGAGCCTTAAAATAATTATATTTAAATTCTGAAATAAACTAAAGAGCGTCAAAAAATACTTCCGCATCGCTGTCAACTGGTAGCGTGCCCAAAAGACTGGCGGCATTGCCACGTTGTGTGGCAATGCTTATACTTTGGCCAAAATTTATTAAAAATATAAATTAATTTAGCCAAAGCCAGCCCTTTGGTCACGGGAAGTGTCAACCAATCGTTTTGCGATCTCTTTAAATATGAGATGAGCACTCGGACCCCACGGCCCCAGGGTTTCAACCCCAAACGGCTCGAAATAGTATATTATGCAATTAGTGAATAAAAGACGGATTTAAAGCGAGGGCCATAGATGAATCACGAGCTAGTGAAGGATTCTAACGATTGAATCACGACCGTAGGGAGTGATTCAAGTGTTAGAATCCTGAGCGACGCGAGCGATTCATGGCCCTCGATATAAATCCGTTTTATTCAAGAGTTGCATACTATACTTTATACCATGACTACGAGAAAAAGAAAGATTTAAGTGAAAATATACATATAATGAAGAAAAAGTAAAGTTAAATTGGCTTTGATGTAAACCAGCTGTGATTTTTTGGGTAGCAAGCTTTCCACCTTTCCACTTTATCGGCCGCCCTCTCTTTCACAAACTCAGGTGTTAACACATCTTCATCACTAGAATGCATTTTTAATCGATTAGAACAACACTAAACAAACACAAAATTAAAGATTAAAGTAACACTAAACTTTGTGTTCGTACAACTTACAGTATTCAAAATAGCGCCAATTTACTAAGGACAGCAAAGAACACAAAACAGTTTTTATTCTAATGCTAAACTCCTTGTCGAAAATGTCGACCAATCAAATTGAATTTAGAACACATCAATATAGGTCGAATACACAGATTACACTTACACTAGATACGGCAAGCCACGACCAAGCGTGCCCTGCATGTTCGACTGTTCGTACTAAAAAAAGTTTGTTAGCTCAGTGACGCTTAGTGATTGAAACAATTCTGTTTACTCTGAGCACATCACTAAATGGCTGGAGTGAAGTTATCGTAGGTATAAAAAAGATGACACGTTCGGTTTTCATACAATCTAATAACGTGCCGCATCTAGCATAGGTTCTTTAAATCTGTGGTCAAATACATTGGTGTGTTCCATTTTCAAACATCAAAACAGTGAGTAAAAGTGCTTTTTATTCACTGTTTTCAGTGAATAAAATAAGCTTTTTAGAGGGGGAATGGTATAAATATAATTATTGAAAAGTTTTTCATATTTTCGCCGTTTGAGGTTTTCCGCAGCAGCAGCGGCAGTGCCCGCACAGCGCGCCGAGCTAGGAAGATGGGATGGCGCAAGAGTATCGACCAGTGGCGTGCCTACAGGGCAAGCCCGAGGGTATTTCGCGTATTATTTTTTCATGATTGTAAGTGTTTTTATTGTACGCTACTCACTTACATTCATGAAAAATTTAGAGATATACCCTCGGGCTTGCCCTGTAGGCACGCCACTGGTATCGACACATGTTGCGTCCCACACTAAAGGCCTGCCCATCTTCCATGGGAATAATGACATACAGTCCGGTCTCTTGCCATCGTCACGTGCCAAGCCATTGGGTTCTAATATTGCTGGCACGCCAACGGTGACAAGAGCACGACGGATGATGTCATTAATATTCGTGAGTCGCGCTATGCGGCCCGGACTCCGGCTGCAAGACAAGCCGTGGTGTCCGAGGCTGTTGACAACTTCCCCGCAGTGACAGCGATGAGGAGCGCAACAAGGTGCTCCAAGACGCAGACAGGCAGCGATGCGGAAAGTTCTGTTCATTGTATGCATAAAACCGTAAAAATCTTTCTATAATCTGTCACTTTGTTTATTATTCTTCTGTTGACAAAACCCGTTTCTATCGTGGTCATGCTAAGCAGGCAGGTCGACAGTGTGGTAGGCCCCAATTCTGCTATTGCAATTGTGTAATAATGGTGTCATAATGACACCATAACGGACAAAACCTAAGCGGTCATTGGCTTAGAGTAAGGGCGGGTTGCTTCAACCATCTGTATCCGTAAGTCAGTACGAAATTGTCGTACAAGCCGCCATATTTGACGGTTACAGATACGTAACTGTAAGTTGAAACAACATGGCCTAAGACTTATCTCTTTCGTCATTGATCAAAACGATGTCATTGAGAGAGTATTCTGACACGATTATGACAATAGCATTAGCAGACTTAGGCCCCAGGTGTGACGTGGTGGTGTGGTTGCAGCGCGCATGTGGGACACGCGCGGGCTGCCGGGCGCGCTGGCGGCGGGCGCGCGCGCGGGCGGCGCGGGCGCGCTGTGCGCGGCCGAGCACGCCGCCGCCATCTTGGACGCCGCCTTCTCGCCCGACGGAAGTGCACTCGCCACTGCTTCCGCCGACGGATACGTCATGTTCTTCCAGGTACGTGCGCGACATAAACAAGTACAGTTTCAATACCACCACAATTTTCATGAAGGCCTTTAGACCACATTTGATTAGTAAAGACGCTTTGTATGTTTATGGCATTGCATAAAATTAATAACATATAAAAATTGGTTCTTACACCCGGGCCATATTTATCGCGTTATTATTTTACACTGTAATTTTGAATAGGAAATCCAGCTTAATTTCCAAAATATTACTAAAATTTTCCAAACACGCCCGGCGTGTGCTCGGCCCGTGATACCAAAACACAACAAGTGTGTCGGCGGCACTGAAAGTGTGTACCTACATGCGCAGGTGTACATGCACGCGGACAGCAGCCCGCGCTGCCTGCACAAGTGGCAGCCGCACGGCGGGAAGCCGCTCAGCTGCCTGTTCTTCCTGGACAATCACAAGAACTATAATACTGAGTGAGTACACTACACACAGTGCCGGATTTAACCATAGCGCCGCCCCTGGACACTGTATTTATTTTTGGAAAATGCAAAATAAATATTATTTATGTTTGAAATTTTTCGAAAAATGCTGTCGGTTATTTTTTCTATTTATTTATATATTTTTTAGGAAAAATAGTAGATTGTTATACAAGGGTGGAAAGAAATCAATTCCCATACGAGGTATTTAGACGCACGAGCGAAGCGAGGGCGGCTATAGTCTGAGTGGGAATTGATGACTTTCACCCGTGTTAAACACTCTACTTTTCATTTCAAATATAAGGAAAGTAAAAAATAGTAGTTTTTCTAAAATATTTATTGATAGTAATAACATGAGTAGTACCTATTTAAAATTAATTGAGAAGTTAGAACAATTTGTGAAATTCAATAGTCTTTTTTAATTTAAATTTCAAATATGGAACACACCGCCCGCCTCACCGCCGCGGGCCATCCCACTTTAATAGGTATTTTTTTTAATTCACTTTGGCCGTATACACTCACAAGACCGCAGCATTTTTTTTTATCGATATTTTTCTTAATTATGTAAAAAAAATAACCAATTTTAGTTCTATTTTTAAAATTCATTCCCGCCCTAGGGAGGGAAGCAATTACTATGAGTCTTTCCCGCCCAAGGGAGGGAAGCATCGTTTTCGACCCGCTGCTCTGATCAAACAAACACTACTTTCCGAGTATGAGAAATGAAAAAGTATTTTACGATAGCGGTAGGTAGGATTGTTTTTGCCACCCTCCGAATTTTGCCGCCCCTGAAAATTTTCCGCCCTGGGGGGTGATTCTCGCGGGTTTGATATTGATATTGAATTCGATATATATTACAACTGTCAAAATCCCTACCATTTTGACATTTGTTGCAATATATATCGAATTCGATATCAATATATCACCCGCGAGAATCACCCCCCTGAGCACTAGCCCCGAGTGCCCCTAGTGTAAATCTAGACGCTGACACATCATAATTAGAAGATACAATATACACTCGTCCGGTAGCAAAATGTTTTTATCCTCTCATTTCTCTTTGTCTCTCTCTCTCTATTGATGAAATATACTAGATAACTAGGATATGGAAGAAAAAAGTTGTTTGCACAGAGAAGACTTTTATTCAAGTGAATGACACAAGTCATTATCAAAAAACACATGTTCGAATATCAATTTGAAATGCTGTTTCAACTAAAAAGTTTCCACACTTCCCCTCAAACAACATCCATCATCAGATATCCTCACATCACACCACACCAGACACACTCAGATTCAGATCGCGCACACATTTATTAAATGCCACACGACCTAATGGTTTTGTCAGCACATCTGCTGGGTTATCTTCCGTACACACATAGTCCAGACGTACAACATTCTTAGCAATACAATCTCTGACATAGTGCGCCCTTATGTCTATATGTTTCGTCCTTCTATGCGCTACAGGATTGTACGCAAGTTTAATAGCACTCTGATTATCTACGAAAATGCAAATAGCCCCAAGATATTCACCTCTTATAAATGCATTCAACTGCCGCAAGTGAACTGCCTCCTTGGTTGCCTCCGAAAGTGCAATATATTCTGCTTCCGTTGACGAAAGTGCCACACAAGCTTGTTTCCGGCATTCCCAGTTAATCAACGAGTTTCCGCATCTAAAAATAAATCCAGAATACGATTTCCTATCTTTGATGTTCCCTCCCCAGTCAGCATCTACAAATCCCGTGATGTCCTGCACCGGCGACTTGGGAAATATCAAACATAGATCCCTTGTACCCTTAAGGTATCTCAAGATATGTTTAGCAGCTTTCCAATGACGTTCCTCACAACATGAGTTGTACTGTGCCAAAAAATTTACCGCAGCCGCAATATCCGGGCGTGTGTTACAGGCCAAATAGTTCAGCGACCCTATGAGCGCCTGATAACTACGAGAGTCTTGGCAGGATAAGAACTTACCTCCTTCCCCTTCCGCCAAGGCTTTATGGAAATCCATTTCCGTCGGAGTTTTTACTGGTTTGCAGTCAGACATACCATATTCATTCAAGATCTTCGAAATAAGCCTCTCTTGATTCAAATATATACCAGTATCAGTCTTAGACAAAAGCATACCTAAAACATGTCTCGCTTCCCCTAAATCCTTTATCTTGAACTGTTTAGAAAGATTGTCTAATAAAACTTCCTTCTGCTGTTTGTCTTTGTAAAACAATAAAAAATCGTCTACGTACAGAGCGATATAAAAATTATTATTTTTGTAAAGACAGCTATCAAAGTCACAGCGCTTGAAGTTCAAAGACAATAACACGTCATTTACTTTTTCATTCCAAGACCGTGAAGCTTGTTTGAGGCCGTATATCGCTTTTTCTAGTAAGCAAACTTTTTCCTTCGAGTTTTCATCTATGCAACCCTCCGGCTGTCGCATATAAACTCTTTCATGTAAATCACCGTTCAGAAAGGCGGTGTTCACATCGAAGTGACTGATGAACAAATCCTTTTCAACAGCCAACGATAGCAGCAATCTAACTGTCGATCTTCTCACGACCGGTGAATAAGTTTCGAAGTAGTCAACCCCGTAGGACTGAGTGAAACCCTTCGCCACAAGTCGAGCTTTATAGGTCTTATTACCATCTGCATCAAACTTGTACTTGAAGATCCACTTGTTTCCCACGACTTTAGCTTCAGGTGGCTTTCTGACGAGCTTCCAGACCTTGTTCTCGTACATCGAATCCATCTCTTTTTTCATGGCTTCCTTCCAGTTATCCTTATCTTCTCGACTTAAGGCTTCCTTAACTGTCAAAGGCTCCTGGTCTTCTGTATAGCATGCAAGTCCATGAAGGTTTCCTTTTCGGATTCTACTACGTAGAGGATAACGACATTCACCTTCGTTTGACTCTTCTCTGTTAATAGAATCTTCAGTTTCAACATTTTCCACCACGACATTTTCTGCTCCGCTATCACCCGTTTCTCCCACTTCCATCTCCGCGTCTTCATATACTTCAGTCCGCTCTATGGAACTCGGCCCTTGAGAAGCTTCTGCACTATCAGGTGATGAACCTGACTGGCCTTCTACCTTTGCAAGTTCCCAGATTACTTCAGCACCTTTGTCACCACTACCTACGAGCTGACTAGGATCCTCTGAAACTACTGCTGTAGAGTCCTCCAAGAAAACTACATCCTTTCCTCTAACAATGACGCGAGGATTACTGGGATTAATGAAACGATATCCCTTGGTTTCTTCACAGTAACCAACAAAGACATGTTCTACCGCTTTAGGGCTCCATTTCTTCCGAGTTTCCTTGGGCACGTGCACAAACGCTTTCGTTCCAAAAACTCTGAAATGATCAAATGACTGAGCCTTCCCTGTCCACAACTCCTCAGGAATCTTACCATTATTGCCACTGTGAGGCAGCCTGTTTTTGATATAAACAGCCGTATTACATGCCTCTCCCCACAGTCTCGCACTCAGACCCTTTTCCGCCAACATAGCACGAGCCATTTCCACAATAGTGCGGTTTGCTCGCTCCACTACGCCATTCTGCTCCGGAGTGTAGGGAACAGTTAATTGATGTTTTATACCCTTTTGCCGTAGAAACCCATCAAACTTCCTGTTCACAAATTCTGTTCCATTGTCCGTGCGTATGCACTTTACCTTCAACCCGGTTTCAACCTCTACACTAGCTATAAAAACTTTAAAATGATCGAAAATCTGATCTTTTGATTTAAGGAAAAATACAAAAGATTTACGTGTAAAATCATCTAAAATAACTAGCATATACCGAGATCCACCGTACGTGGGTTCAGACATTGGACCACAGATATCTGCGTGAACCAGTTGCAGTCTCTCGACTGCCCTCTCAGCCTCACCAACTGGAAAAGGTAAACGATGTGCCTTCCCCTTAATACAGGCGGCACAAGGTTCCATTACGCTTTTACCAAAATCCATACCCAGGAGCTTACGTAAATCTCGCTCATTTACGTGTCCAAGCCGCCGGTGCCACAACATCAAAGGATTACCTGCTTTCACTGACGCCAACGCAGTCCCATCTACAACCGCCTGACAACCTTCAAGCTTGTAGATCCCTGAGACTTCACTTGCGGTAGCCAGAAGCTTTCCCTTGAAATGGCCTGGAACCAAATGGTGAATTAGCTTGCACCCATCTCTGTCAAAACTTACCTTCCATCCTTTCTCTACTAATTTAGACACTGATAACAGATTAACATGCAAACCAGGTACATACGCGACATCCCTCACAGCAAGCATTCGTCCTTTCAAACTCACTATGATATCACCCTTACCCTTGCATTCAATCTTATCATTATTCGCACAAGTCACGTTACTCATGCCAACATTCATAACCAAATCTTTAAACCAATGTTTCTGGAAAGACATATGTGAAGATGCCCCGCTGTCAATGTACCACTCCGTCGGATTGAAGGAGTCCCCGGCGCTGAATGAAGACAGGCTCACGATCGCGACGTCACTTAGTTTGGAGATTGAACCCGCTTTCCTTCCTTCAGGACAGTCCGGCTTCTTATGTCCACTCTTTCCACATTTAAAGCATTTAATTTTGGTCATATTAATATCTTTGTTCCCATTCCACTTCTTACTCTTACGCACAGCCAATGCCGAGTCCGCTGAAGACAATGTACTACAACCTTGACGTGAATCCTCCTGTAGTAACTTCTGCCGTACGTTCTCTGAAGTCAACTTCATCCCAGAGTGTTCCAGCGCCATTCGCATAGGCCTGTACTCTTCAGGTAGTCCTCTCAGCAACACGACAGCTACAAGATCATCGTCAAATCCGGTGGCAATATCCTTCAACTTTTGAGAAAGAGACATAACTACAGCAACATATTCATGCATCGACGAGTGTCTCTCTAGCTTCTCATCCAACAACGCGTTCATGAGGGTGATCCTGCGATTTACGCCTTTGTCCTCAAACGCTTTCGCTAAGCTATCCCAAGCATCCTTAGCATAATTTGAATCTTGTACATACGCATAAAGTGTAGGTTCCACATGTAGACAAATCAAAGCTAGTGCATCTTGGTCCTTCTCGATGGCGGTGGAGTCTTTGGAATCCGGGTACGTAGACGTATACGTGAACAACTTTTCTCGTATGAGAATCATTTTTATAGCGAATTTCCACGTAGAGTAGTCATCTAGGCCGCAGAGATTCTTGATGGCAAATTTAGTGACTGGGGCCATGACCTATTGATGAAATATACTAGATAACTAGGATATGGAAGAAAAAAGTTGTTTGCACAGAGAAGACTTTTATTCAAGTGAATGACACAAGTCATTATCAAAAAACACATGTTCGAATATCAATTTGAAATGCTGTTTCAACTAAAAAGTTTCCACACTCTCCCCTTAAAAATTCTTCACACTATGCCTTCGGCATAGCCGCGCGGATTTGCTCCAATAAGAACGAAGTTTGCCGTCGGCATTATTATTATTTAATCCATTATTTTATGGTCACATTAATAAAGCGAAGGGTAGGCGTTTTTGTGGGCGGTTAGTAGGCGCGACAAAAAAAATATGATTATTCCGACGTTCATTCCTACCATAACTTTATTCTGTGTTTATTGGTAAGGCCCTTAGTTTATACCGATATCAATAATATTATGATCTTAATTTTCATACTTTCAAATAGGCTATTCTACTGGGTGTAAGTTTAGTCAGTCGCATTACGAAAAGGGGTCATTGTACTCATCATTATGAACAACTTTTACTATGGGACCAAACCTGAAATCGCGAAAAAAAATCAGCTGTTCCATACATTTATGTTCACATAACTCAACAAAATGTATGGAACAGCTGATTTTTTTTCACGGTTTCAGGTTTGGTCCCATAGTAAAAGTTGTTGTTGTTGTTCATAATGATGAGTACAATGACGCCTTTTCGTATTGCGACTGTATATTTCCTTTTAATCTTACAGCGTCCAATTCTGGAAATTCGCGGTAACGGGCGCGGAAAACAACACCACCATCAAGATCTGGTCGTGCAAGTCTTGGACCTGCCTGCAGACCATCACCTTCACGCCGAGCCTGGGCACCGAGGTGATGATTGTGATGATTTCCTACATATCTCCCAGTTTGTCTTCTCCCCTGACATTGATTGTGATATTATTAAATTGATTATTATAAATGTGAGTTCTATGTGGGTTATTATGTTACTGTTATAGATCTCAAGTTTAGTCTGACAGTTTGAGTACTTTAGAGGACCTACCCAAATGTCCTTTCTGATGGTAATGTTCGTCGGGTCGTTGAGCTCCCTATCTCAGGGTTGAGCTACCACGATACCCGGCACATGCGTGCACAGTTAGGTCAGGTCCACTCAAATCTGTATGGCTCTTTCCTTTAAAGGCCATTTCAAACTAACCTGCATGGTTCTTACACAATTTATCTTAATTGTCTGGACCTTAAAAGAGACATTAACCTTTGAGTTTGTTTTGGTGTTTCTTCTCAAAGGTAAAAAAAATAAAACGCAAATAAATGCATTTTCTTTCTCTCTCTCTCTCTTCCCAGATCTCCCTGGGCCTGAAGGCGATGCTGGACACCAGCGCCAGCTACCTGCTGCTGTCGGACTTCAAGTCCCGCAGCCTGTACGTGCTGAACATGGCGCGCGACCCCGAGGACAGTATGGCGTACTGCAAGAGCATATCGGAGTTCCTGCTGCCCTATCCGGTGCTGAGCTTCTGTATTGTGGATGCTGGTGAGTGTTCTGTCTTTGCCTATCAAGATTTTTAATATGCTTAAGCACATAAGCACATAATAGATAAGAGTACTGAACGTGCTGTTTGCTCGTTCAGTAGAATGTTAAGTTGTTGAGATGAGAATGTTGTAAAATGTTGTTTTGTTTACCAATTTTGTGTTATTTTGAAAAAATAACAATGGTTATGTTGTGAGAGTTGATTACACTAAATTATAAAATGTAAAAGTAGGCGTTATAAAGCGCACGCAGGCGCATAATCAGCTGTATTGTGTAATGTACGAACACACACGTACAAGTACTTCTTGAAAACCGCTTTTATAGTGTTTATTTGAACACCCTTCCGTACAACAATACAGTGGCCTACTATTAAAAAAGTACAAATAAATTATTTTATTTCAAAGAAGGAATAGCCACAATAAAAAAGTAAAAGCAAAAATAATAATTTATCACAAAATGGAAAACATAGACGCTTTTAAAGTTTTTGGAGGGAGTATCGCTCCGTCTTTGTCGCGCGAAGCGGACGTAATGGTGTTACGTCACTAGTAGGTAGTGCCGTCCGTGTCTAGCAAATCATTTTAAAATGCTTATAACTTTGCCAATTTTGTAGATGTTTGATCGTTTTTTTTGGTGTTAATTGTCTTTTTTCAAATACGCGAAAAAAAAATCAGCTGTTCCATACATTTATGTTCACATAACTCAACAAAATGTATGGAACAGCAGACTTTTTTTTCGCGATTTCATGGTTGGTCCCATAGTAAAAGTTGTTCATAATGATGAGTACAATGACCCCTTAAAATATTTCCACTGTTTAACCTGCCACCCTGTATATTCCGTATAAAAAAAAGTAGTTAGCATCCCTATTATTTGTGTGATGTGGCAATATTTACTGCTGGGTTTTTATTTTATTCTGGTATTATGGGTATTTATTTTATTCTGTTTTTATTCGACAGAGGAGCAGCAGACCAAGTGCGAGCCGAGCTGCGACGAGCCGCTGTATCGGAACGGATCGGCCGGAGACGCCGACTCGCCCATACACTATGAACTACACCATGACGTGAGACAACATTATAATATTATTCTTTGCATTTATTGCACACCTAGTATTCCCTACTTTTATTAATTAGCTTTTCGTAATAACTCCGGCTTACCTCTTATAAAAACAGACCCTTCGCCACTGGTACTTTGTAATACAATTTGACATGTTTTAATTGGCGGCGCTGTTGGAGTCGCTGGATTGGCATCCCAATGAGATATGGCTCTTAATCGTAATGTAATAATATTGTATATTGTATGTGCAGGACGAAGGTTCGGGCGGCGAGTGCAGCGCTGCGTGGCGACGGGTGTGCGTGCGGCTGTACATCGTGCAGCCCAAGGGCCTGCAGGAGGGCCGCCTCGTGTACGAGCTGCCACGCCCGCCGCACCACCTCCTGCACGGTACATGTCTCTATACCAGCTGTACATCGTGCAGCCCAAGGGCCTGCAGGAGGGCCGCCTCGTGTACGAGCTGCCACGCCCGCCGCACCACCTCCTGCACGGTACATGTCTCTATACCAGCTGTACATCGTGCAGCCCAAGGGCCTGCAGGAGGGCCGCCTCGTGTACGAGCTGCCACGCCCGCCGCACCACCTCCTGCACGGTACATGTCTCTATACCAGCTGTACATCGTGCAGCCCAAGGGCCTGCAGGAGGGCCGCCTCGTGTACGAGCTGCCACGCCCGCCGCACCACCTCCTGCACGGTACATGTCTCTATACCAGCTGTACATCGTGCAGCCCAAGGGCCTGCAGGAGGGCCGCCTCGTGTACGAGCTGCCACGCCCGCCGCACCACCTCCTGCACGGTACATGTCTCTATACCAGCTGTACATCGTGCAGCCCAAGGGCCTGCAGGAGGGCCGCCTCGTGTACGAGCTGCCACGCCCGCCGCACCACCTCCTGCACGGTACATGTCTCTATACCAGCTGTACATCGTGCAGCCCAAGGGCCTGCAGGAGGGCCGCCTCGTGTACGAGCTGCCACGCCCGCCGCACCACCTCCTGCACGGTACATGTCTCTATACCAGCTGTACATCGTGCAGCCCAAGGGCCTGCAGGAGGGCCGCCTCGTGTACGAGCTGCCACGCCCGCCGCACCACCTCCTGCACGGTACATGTCTCTATACCAGCTGTACATCGTGCAGCCCAAGGGCCTGCAGGAGGGCCGCCTCGTGTACGAGCTGCCACGCCCGCCGCACCACCTCCTGCACGGTACATGTCTCTATACCAGCTGTACATCGTGCAGCCCAAGGGCCTGCAGGAGGGCCGCCTCGTGTACGAGCTGCCACGCCCGCCGCACCACCTCCTGCACGGTACATGTCTCTATACCAGCTGTACATCGTGCAGCCCAAGGGCCTGCAGGAGGGCCGCCTCGTGTACGAGCTGCCACGCCCGCCGCACCACCTCCTGCACGGTACATGTCTCTATACCAGCTGTACATCGTGCAGCCCAAGGGCCTGCAGGAGGGCCGCCTCGTGTACGAGCTGCCACGCCCGCCGCACCACCTCCTGCACGGTACATGTCTCTATACCAGCTGTACATCGTGCAGCCCAAGGGCCTGCAGGAGGGCCGCCTCGTGTACGAGCTGCCACGCCCGCCGCACCACCTCCTGCACGGTACATGTCTCTATACCAGCTGTACATCGTGCAGCCCAAGGGCCTGCAGGAGGGCCGCCTCGTGTACGAGCTGCCACGCCCGCCGCACCACCTCCTGCACGGTACATGTCTCTATACCAGCTGTACATCGTGCAGCCCAAGGGCCTGCAGGAGGGCCGCCTCGTGTACGAGCTGCCACGCCCGCCGCACCACCTCCTGCACGGTACATGTCTCTATACCAGCTGTACATCGTGCAGCCCAAGGGCCTGCAGGAGGGCCGCCTCGTGTACGAGCTGCCACGCCCGCCGCACCACCTCCTGCACGGTACATGTCTCTATACCAGCTGTACATCGTGCAGCCCAAGGGCCTGCAGGAGGGCCGCCTCGTGTACGAGCTGCCACGCCCGCCGCACCACCTCCTGCACGGTACATGTCTCTATACCAGCTGTACATCGTGCAGCCCAAGGGCCTGCAGGAGGGCCGCCTCGTGTACGAGCTGCCACGCCCGCCGCACCACCTCCTGCACGGTACATGTCTCTATACCAGCTGTACATCGTGCAGCCCAAGGGCCTGCAGGAGGGCCGCCTCGTGTACGAGCTGCCACGCCCGCCGCACCACCTCCTGCACGGTACATGTCTCTATACCAGCTGTACATCGTGCAGCCCAAGGGCCTGCAGGAGGGCCGCCTCGTGTACGAGCTGCCACGCCCGCCGCACCACCTCCTGCACGGTACATGTCTCTATACCAGCTGTACATCGTGCAGCCCAAGGGCCTGCAGGAGGGCCGCCTCGTGTACGAGCTGCCACGCCCGCCGCACCACCTCCTGCACGGTACATGTCTCTATACCAGCTGTACATCGTGCAGCCCAAGGGCCTGCAGGAGGGCCGCCTCGTGTACGAGCTGCCACGCCCGCCGCACCACCTCCTGCACGGTACATGTCTCTATACCAGCTGTACATCGTGCAGCCCAAGGGCCTGCAGGAGGGCCGCCTCGTGTACGAGCTGCCACGCCCGCCGCACCACCTCCTGCACGGTACATGTCTCTATACCAGCTGTACATCGTGCAGCCCAAGGGCCTGCAGGAGGGCCGCCTCGTGTACGAGCTGCCACGCCCGCCGCACCACCTCCTGCACGGTACATGTCTCTATACCAGCTGTACATCGTGCAGCCCAAGGGCCTGCAGGAGGGCCGCCTCGTGTACGAGCTGCCACGCCCGCCGCACCACCTCCTGCACGGTACATGTCTCTATACCAGCTGTACATCGTGCAGCCCAAGGGCCTGCAGGAGGGCCGCCTCGTGTACGAGCTGCCACGCCCGCCGCACCACCTCCTGCACGGTACATGTCTCTATACCAGCTGTACATCGTGCAGCCCAAGGGCCTGCAGGAGGGCCGCCTCGTGTACGAGCTGCCACGCCCGCCGCACCACCTCCTGCACGGTACATGTCTCTATACCAGCTGTACATCGTGCAGCCCAAGGGCCTGCAGGAGGGCCGCCTCGTGTACGAGCTGCCACGCCCGCCGCACCACCTCCTGCACGGTACATGTCTCTATACCAGCTGTACATCGTGCAGCCCAAGGGCCTGCAGGAGGGCCGCCTCGTGTACGAGCTGCCACGCCCGCCGCACCACCTCCTGCACGGTACATGTCTCTATACCAGCTGTACATCGTGCAGCCCAAGGGCCTGCAGGAGGGCCGCCTCGTGTACGAGCTGCCACGCCCGCCGCACCACCTCCTGCACGGTACATGTCTCTATACCAGCTGTACATCGTGCAGCCCAAGGGCCTGCAGGAGGGCCGCCTCGTGTACGAGCTGCCACGCCCGCCGCACCACCTCCTGCACGGTACATGTCTCTATACCAGCTGTACATCGTGCAGCCCAAGGGCCTGCAGGAGGGCCGCCTCGTGTACGAGCTGCCACGCCCGCCGCACCACCTCCTGCACGGTACATGTCTCTATACCAGCTGTACATCGTGCAGCCCAAGGGCCTGCAGGAGGGCCGCCTCGTGTACGAGCTGCCACGCCCGCCGCACCACCTCCTGCACGGTACATGTCTCTATACCAGCTGTACATCGTGCAGCCCAAGGGCCTGCAGGAGGGCCGCCTCGTGTACGAGCTGCCACGCCCGCCGCACCACCTCCTGCACGGTACATGTCTCTATACCAGCTGTACATCGTGCAGCCCAAGGGCCTGCAGGAGGGCCGCCTCGTGTACGAGCTGCCACGCCCGCCGCACCACCTCCTGCACGGTACATGTCTCTATACCAGCTGTACATCGTGCAGCCCAAGGGCCTGCAGGAGGGCCGCCTCGTGTACGAGCTGCCACGCCCGCCGCACCACCTCCTGCACGGTACATGTCTCTATAACCCCGCGGTTCCACCCCCGTTGCTCAGCTCCTAAGGGTCGTAGCGTGATGTTAAATAGCCTATACTATTCCTCATGAATCTGGCTATCAGATACAAAAAGATTTTTTCGAATCCGACTGGTGGTTCCAGAGATTAGCCCGTTCAAACAAACAACGAACTCTTCAGCTTTTCAGCTTTATAATATAAAGGTGCGGTTAAACGGGCTAGTTTTTTGACGATTTCTTGCTGCAATTGTATAGCCGCTAAGTTGCCGACTATATTGGTCAACACATTGCTACAATTGCTGCAATCTTGTGTAGCACGGCGATATTGCCAAGATATTTCATAGTAGTCGCAAGTATTCAACGTCTAGCCTAGTCTAGCAAATGATATATCCCGCTTTGACTTTACTGCAATATCGCCGCACATCGTCTTTGCTCTTCCTCAGTTGCAGAATATTGCTAGACTACACTCGGCAATGTATTGCACAGTGAAATTGTAGCGAGGGTATTGCAAATATACTGAGATGTATTGCAATTTTTGTAGCCCGTTTACAGGCCTCTTTAGTGAACTATAAACAACTCAATGCCCTCCGCAGGTCTATCGGAGCTGGCGCTGGAAGACAGCTCGCCGGAGGGCGCGCCGGCCAGCATCGCGTCCAGCATCCTGCAGCAACAGAGCCAGCAGCTCAAGAACTTACTCATGCGCTCGCAGGTAACGCTCTACTAATTAGGACATACGAATCGTCATTTTTAGGGTCCGTACCTCAAAAGGAAAAACGGAACACTTATAATCCTATAAGGGTTTCGTTTTTCGTTTTGAGTTACGGACCAACCCTGAAATTGCGGAAAAAAAATCAGCTGTTCCATACATTTTTGTTCACTTATCTCGAACAAAATGTATGGAGCAGCTGATTTTTTTCTGCGATTTCAGGTTTGATCCCATAGAAAAAGTTGTTCATAATGATGAGTACAATAACCCCTTTTCGTATCAAGACGGACTAAAATTTCACCCCGTATAATAGAAAGAGAGAAAGAAGCATAATAACGCTTTTTTTTTGCGTGACTATTTCTACCAGTCAGCTTCTACGGCAAGCCGCTTTAGGAACTTCGTTCCAAAACGACGATATTAGATACTAGTACTTCGCCCACGACTTCGTCCGCGTGTCCCACAGGAACTGTGCATTTTTTCGGGATAAAAAGTAGCCTATGTTACTTAGTGATAATGTAGCTTTCTATTAGTGAAAGAATTTTTAAAATCGGTCCAGTAGTTTCGGAGCCTATTCGGTACAAACAAACAAACAAACAAAAAAATCTTTCCTCTTTATAATATTAGTATAGATTTTGCTAGCGGCTTCGTTCGCGGACAGGTCGGAAATAAAAATGTGAAAATTTGAAGTTGATCAGGCCAAGCAAACACGTTTTCCCGTACCTACAAACTTTGCCACCCCTTTTCACGCTCTTGGTCAGGACAAAGCCTGTTATACAGCGTGGCGCTACCATCGTGACATTAATTGAACACACAGATAGGGTTAGTGGCCATAAATCATATTCAATAAGACAGGTAAAAAAAAATCGTAAATTGAAAAAATATTTTTTTCGAACTAACTAAATAATACGCCTACTCTTTGCGTTTGTTTCATCTTATTTGTATTGCTTATTCGTTTTATTTCATTGATATGATGCTAGAATCCGTGACCCCGTCAAATGACCGCTGGGCTACAGTTCTTTAAGTACAGGTTGCTCCAAGATGCTATTTTCTAAAATTTGGAATAAATTAATAAATATTAACGTTTTATGGAATTACAATTTATTTATAAAATGAAAATGTAAAACCGTATACATATATTAAATTAATGTCACCATGGTAGCGCCACACTGTATTATAGAGATTTAATAACATTCATTTACAAAATATTATATTTTTCTATCTTTTGTAGACGCAGCCAGGCAGCTTGATCAGTACTCGTCCTGAGTCTCCGTCCATCGCGCCGCAGCTGAATCTCATGACGCCTGACGCATTTAGGTATAATACTCCAGATTTTACCACAGATAACTTCAAACTTAAAACTCAGTAGCTAAATTACTCACAATTATTCCGCCAGTTTTAAGTTGATAAAATCTGTATATTTTTGTGAATTTTAAACTGGCGAAGGGTCAGTTTTTATAAGAGGTAAGCCTAGCTACAAATGCTTCCCTGGCCACGAAAAGCTTATTAATTAATAAAAGTAGGTAATACTGTCTGTGCTATTTTTCAAAGGGAAGCCGCTAGGAATCGTATTGTAGGGAACCTTCGCCACTATACATAAGAGATTTTCAAAAACTACTGACAGGACTGAGTTGGAGTCTGTAATTAGTCTCTAATATGTCACCAACGCTCATAAGAGGCGTAAAGAGTTTTCCAATTTCAACTGATTCTGACATGACACTGTAGCTCAGTTGGTTAGAGCGCTGCCCCGGTTTAGGCAGAGGTCGCGGGTTCAAACCCTGCCTGTGTCAGTTGTTTTTAAAAATCTCTTTTACAGGGTAGCAGGTTAGGCAGTGGAAATACGAGAAGGGGTCATTGTACTCATCATTATGAACAACTTTTACTATGGGATCAACCCTGAAATCGCGAAAAAAAATCAGCTGTTCCATACATTTTGTTGACTTATGTGAACGTCATTTACGTTCACATAAGTCAACAAAATGTATGGAATAGCTGATTTTGTTTTCGCGATTTCAAGGTTGGTCCTATATTAAAAGTTGTTCATAATGATGTAATGACCCCTTTTGGGGATCAACAGAGTTTTTGTTACATGTTGTATATTTAATAACATTGGTATAATCTGACGCGTATTAGTTCATTGCGCAGCTCGCCGGGCAAGCGCGACGAGGACGACCCGCCGCTGTCGGCCACCCCTGACGTCAGCAAGCCGCGCAACTCCACCGCAGGTACTATACATGTATACTATACAGTGGCCAGCCCACAGGGCAAGCGCGACGAGGACGACCCGCCGCTGTCGGCCACCCCTGACGTCAGCAAGCCGCGCAACTCCACCGCAGGTACTATACATGTATACTATACAGTGGCCAGCCCACAGGGCAAGCGCGACGAGGACGACCCGCCGCTGTCGGCCACCCCTGACGTCAGCAAGCCGCGCAACTCCACCGCAGGTACTATACATGTATACTATACAGTGGCCAGCCCACAGGGCAAGCGCGACGAGGACGACCCGCCGCTGTCGGCCACCCCTGACGTCAGCAAGCCGCGCAACTCCACCGCAGGTACTATACATGTATACTATACAGTGGCCAGCCCACAGGGCAAGCGCGACGAGGACGACCCGCCGCTGTCGGCCACCCCTGACGTCAGCAAGCCGCGCAACTCCACCGCAGGTACTATACATGTATACTATACAGTGGCCAGCCCACAGGGCAAGCGCGACGAGGACGACCCGCCGCTGTCGGCCACCCCTGACGTCAGCAAGCCGCGCAACTCCACCGCAGGTACTATACATGTATACTATACAGTGGCCAGCCCACAGGGCAAGCGCGACGAGGACGACCCGCCGCTGTCGGCCACCCCTGACGTCAGCAAGCCGCGCAACTCCACCGCAGGTACTATACATGTATACTATACAGTGGCCAGCCCACAGGGCAAGCGCGACGAGGACGACCCGCCGCTGTCGGCCACCCCTGACGTCAGCAAGCCGCGCAACTCCACCGCAGGTACTATACATGTATACTATACAGTGGCCAGCCCACAGGGCAAGCGCGACGAGGACGACCCGCCGCTGTCGGCCACCCCTGACGTCAGCAAGCCGCGCAACTCCACCGCAGGTACTATACATGTATACTATACAGTGGCCAGCCCACAGGGCAAGCGCGACGAGGACGACCCGCCGCTGTCGGCCACCCCTGACGTCAGCAAGCCGCGCAACTCCACCGCAGGTACTATACATGTATACTATACAGTGGCCAGCCCACAGGGCAAGCGCGACGAGGACGACCCGCCGCTGTCGGCCACCCCTGACGTCAGCAAGCCGCGCAACTCCACCGCAGGTACTATACATGTATACTATACAGTGGCCAGCCCACAGGGCAAGCGCGACGAGGACGACCCGCCGCTGTCGGCCACCCCTGACGTCAGCAAGCCGCGCAACTCCACCGCAGGTACTATACATGTATACTATACAGTGGCCAGCCCACAGGGCAAGCGCGACGAGGACGACCCGCCGCTGTCGGCCACCCCTGACGTCAGCAAGCCGCGCAACTCCACCGCAGGTACTATACATGTATACTATACAGTGGCCAGCCCACAGGGCAAGCGCGACGAGGACGACCCGCCGCTGTCGGCCACCCCTGACGTCAGCAAGCCGCGCAACTCCACCGCAGGTACTATACATGTATACTATACAGTGGCCAGCCCACAGGGCAAGCGCGACGAGGACGACCCGCCGCTGTCGGCCACCCCTGACGTCAGCAAGCCGCGCAACTCCACCGCAGGTACTATACATGTATACTATACAGTGGCCAGCCCACAGGGCAAGCGCGACGAGGACGACCCGCCGCTGTCGGCCACCCCTGACGTCAGCAAGCCGCGCAACTCCACCGCAGGTACTATACATGTATACTATACAGTGGCCAGCCCACAGGGCAAGCGCGACGAGGACGACCCGCCGCTGTCGGCCACCCCTGACGTCAGCAAGCCGCGCAACTCCACCGCAGGTACTATACATGTATACTATACAGTGGCCAGCCCACAGGGCAAGCGCGACGAGGACGACCCGCCGCTGTCGGCCACCCCTGACGTCAGCAAGCCGCGCAACTCCACCGCAGGTACTATACATGTATACTATACAGTGGCCAGCCCACAGGGCAAGCGCGACGAGGACGACCCGCCGCTGTCGGCCACCCCTGACGTCAGCAAGCCGCGCAACTCCACCGCAGGTACTATACATGTATACTATACAGTGGCCAGCCCACAGGGCAAGCGCGACGAGGACGACCCGCCGCTGTCGGCCACCCCTGACGTCAGCAAGCCGCGCAACTCCACCGCAGGTACTATACATGTATACTATACAGTGGGGTAAAATTAAAACCAGTGCGGATATTTTAGGTGAAAGTACTCATGAATATGATCTACTTTTATTATGGGACCGACACTGAAATATGAAAAAAAAAATCAGCTGTTCCATACATTTTGATCGTGTTGTAGGAAACAGCTGATTTTTTTTTCATATTTCAGTGTCGGTCCCATAATAAAAGTTGATCATATTCATGAGTACTTTCACCTCCTAAAATATCCGCACTGGTTTTAATTTCACCCTGTATAGTATTAGCTTTCGTCGCGTCGCAATCGCCGTCCGGTGCGGCCGCGGCCTAATTGAAATAAATGCTCTGACTTTGACTTTTTATATGTTTCGTTCACTATTTGAACTAAGTATAATGTCGTTTAAAACATGTGATAGATGTCCTGTTCGGCCTAGGTCCGTGCGTAGACGAGTCGCTGGGCGAGGCGGCCAGCAAGCTGGCGTCGGCCGGCTCCAGCCCTAGTCGGGAGGTGCAGCAGATTATGTCGCACAACGACCACCCCTTCTTCAAGGTACCGTCAACCATATACAATAAGCGGCGGTAAATATTACACATCGAGTTTGAGTAAGAGATATTCGGTTAACATTGGATTGAAAAAAAAAATGAAGAAGCGTCTGTTTTTTAACCGACTTCAAAAATGGAGGTTCTGTATTCGTCCCGTATGTATGTATGTTTGTATATGCGCGATTTTCTCAAAAACTACTGATTCGATTTGGATTGGGTTTTCACTAACGTAATCTACATACTTTGAGGAAGGTTTTAGTATATAATACATTAGGTAATCATTCCTATGTACAAAGTTATATGCATAAATGTACTCACTACGTAGAAGATTTACTGTTGAACGAAGTCGTCAAAGTAATCTAACGCGAGAGAAAGAACTAAAAAGGGAAAAATAAAAACTTTTTTAACAAAAAATAACCGACTTCAAAAAGCCACTACAAAGAAAATAATAATTTTGGTTTCGGAAGTCGATGGGAAAAAAAGCAAACAAAAACCAAAGCCACCGACTTTCGAAACCAAAATTATTATTTTCTTTGTAGTGGCTTTTTGAAGTCGGTTATTTTTTGTTAAAAAAGTTTTTTTATCATTGGCAGTCAGAAATTCTTGGCCGCCTAGTACACGGCCTCCAGTATAGCCATCATATATTCGGATTGGCTAGATAGATAGAATATACTTTATTGTACACCAAATTGTAACACAGCATAAATTAGGGTATTGTTAATTTAGATTAGCTAAGCTACCTACTGCGCGAGAAGTCTTAAGCCGGCCATACACGGACTGCTTGAAGCAATCAGTATTACCTGCTTCAAGCTGCGACTGCATAACACACTTCAGTCTTCTACGTATATACACGGAACCGTTCGAGCAGTTGCGACTGCTTCGGGCGATCGTGCGGTGTAGCAGTCACTAGGCATAGACTGACTGCTCGAGCTGTCGACTGCTCTCGCGCAGTTACCTATGCCTGCGCTCTTCATTAAAAGCCGCGCGAGCCTCCCGCCCGCTCGCTTCATGATTTGAAATTGTGCAGTTGATACTGACTGCTGCAGCAGTTATTAATGGCAGTTTCAGCCGTTGAATTTGACTGCACGAGCAGTTTGTGTATGTTCATCACTGGCTGACTGCTCGAGCAGTCCATGTATGGCTGGCTAGCTTTAAGCTTCAAGATTTAATGTTATAAAAAATATAAGATATTATTTTCTCAAAAGATGTAGGTAGTATTAAATTTCATGTAATAATAACATTTAATTATAAGACACTTTTTATGTAGTTACTAGATTTTTGCCCGCGACTCCGTCCGCGTGGACTGACCTGAAATGACCAGTTTTAATGGCCTCCGTAGTATAGGGTGGCTAGTACTACGAAGAGGTCAAGCTGTTTCTCTTGTTTGCCCCACCGGAATTAGATGAAACGTAGCTTAGATTTTAAATTGGACCCCAAGCTATCGAACTGTAAAAACCACATCAAAATCCGTTCAGTAGTTTTTGCGTGATGCGCATAAACAGACAAAAATTAAAAAAAAACTTTTTGGGTATGGTTAGTTCCCA
Organism: Thalpophila matura; assembly: GCA_948465475.1. Taxonomy (NCBI): domain Eukaryota; kingdom Metazoa; phylum Arthropoda; class Insecta; order Lepidoptera; family Noctuidae; genus Thalpophila; species Thalpophila matura. The sequence goes on from OX419178.1 coordinate 1,425,171, forward strand.
GTACCGTATCCCGACTGTTTTTTCCGGAATATCTTCAATTTACAGACACGGCATTTTTACAATTTTATAATAGTATAGATTTGTTGTCCACTATAAAGATGTTTGTCGTTAGGAGGAGGAGGCGGAGGTGACGCCGGTGGCGGAGGCGTGCGCGGCGGAGGCGCTGTTCGCGGGCTCGCCGCTGTTCGCGCCCGGCGACGTGTTCGCGCCGCCCACGCCGCCCGCCCCCCCGCCCCACACGCTGCCCGCCACCAGTACGTACCGCACTTATACGGGTGTATACATGGGCAATATACCGGGCTTTTTCGGTAAACACCCGATAAATAACCAAAATTGGTGTTCATCGGGTGTCTACCAAAAAAACCCAGTGGATTGCCCATCTACTACATAATTTTTTGTTTATGTAAAAGCCGAAAAGGGGTCATTGTACTCATCGTTATGAACAACTTTTACTATGGGACCAAACCAGAAATCGCGTAAAAAATCAGCTGTTCCATATATTTTGTTGATTTAAGTGAACACACCCACTTCGGCCCCTTTTGCAATGAAAATAAAAATACTTTTGGACTTTTTTTATTTGCAATAAAGTTGAACAAGCATTCTTTGTAACTTTTCCAAATTTCAAATCGATAGCGATAAAAACATTTTTTAAATTTATTCACTTGCAATAAAGCTGGACAAGTATTCTTTATAATTGTTCCAAATTTGAAGTCGATAGCATAAGTAGTTGCTGAAATAAGCAGATGTGACAGACAGACAGACAGACAGACAGACGAAGTCGCACCATAAGGGTTCCTTTTTTACCATTTTGGTACGGAACCCTAAAAACAGCTTCTAAAACCACCTTTCTCCTACAGACAGCGACACCTGGCCCCAGATCTCTCTCCCGCAAATCACTGACACTCCACAACGGAAGGCGTCGAGCGACAAGTCGAGCAGCCAGTCGCTCAACACGTCGCTCAACGCGTCGTGCGTGGAGCGCGCCGCCAGCGACGACGTGCGCTGTGCCGGCTTGTCGTCTGCTGATAAAAGCAGACTGGAAGCGCTTGAGCATAAGCTGGATAAGCTCACAGGTAAGCCAGCAGACAGCAACACCGGGCCCCAGATCTCTCTCCCGCAAATCACGGACTATAGATGGGTGTGGTGTTTTGCCCATCTATATCCCCAACGGAAGGCATCGAGCGATAAATCCAGCAGCCAGTCGCTCAAAGCGTCGTGCGTGAAGCGCGCCGCCAGCGACGACGTGCGTTGCACTGGCTTGTCGCTGACGACTTGAAGCGCTTGAACATAAGCTGGATAAGCTCACAGGTAATGTGCCAGCAGACAGCGACACCTGGCCACAGATCTCTCCCGCAAATCACGGACTATAGATGGGCAAAACACCCGATAAACACCCCATTTTTGGGTGTTTACGGGTGATTATCGGGTTTTTACCAAAACACCCGGGTGTTTTGCCCATCTATACCCCCAACGGAAGGCGTCGAGCGACAAGTCGAGCAGCCAGTCGCTCAACACGTCGCTGAACGCGTCGTGCGTGGAGCGCGCCGCCAGCGACGACGTGCGATGCGCTGGCCTGTCGACCGCGGACAAGACTAGACTTGAAGCGCTCGAACATAAGCTGGATAAACTCACAGGTAATGTGCCAGCAGTTTGTGTTCAAAACATTTTTAGGGTTCCGTGCCTCAAAAGGTAAAAATGAACCCTTATAAGATCACTCTCTTGTTACTTATTGTTACTGGTAAAATTCTGTATGTCTGCGTATGTCAATCTCAATGAAATAGTTTATAAATAATTGTCCATTTTAAATGACCTTAGGGCCAAGTTCACCGACAAGATAAAATTGAAAACGGCTGTTTAACAAAACTTTTCTAAAGACCAAAGTCATGTTAAACGGTCATCTTCAATTTAACGGACTGTTAACTTGTCGGTGAGCTTAGCCTTTAGGGTGGTTAGTATTACCAAGAGATCAAGCTGTCTCTAGTTTATTTCACCGGAATTGGATAATAAATGTGACTTAAATCTTGGACCCCAAGCTATCAAATTGTGGAAACGACGTCAAAGTCCGTTCAGTACTTTTTGCACACAAACAGACAAAAATTCCAATACATTTTTTTTGGGCATGGTTATATGCCGACTGATCTTTCTGGGATATCTTCAATACAGACACGGCTTTTTATTGTTTTGTATAAATTCCCAAATGTTCAGAGAACGTCAGATTTTTTGATGTAGTAATATTTTTCCCAGCTCATGAACTATTATTGCTGACTCCTTGTTGTTGTTCCAGAGATGATGAGCTTGCAAACGCGCGAACTGCGCAGTCTGCGCAGCGCGGTGGCGTCCCCGCGCGAGATGATCGACGAAGCGTTGCATGCGCATGCGCAGCGCACCGCGCAGGCCGTCGAGAGCGCGCTCGCCGACGGGTACGTACCGCTATACCTTGTTACAGAAACCGTTACAGCTGAAACGAAGGTCCCAGAGAACGACTGACGTCATTGTGGCGTACCTACTAAAACGGTACAGTTTGATGCCTACAGACCACGGGGTCTCATCAGGAACAAAGGAACATTTGTTGGAATAACTCATAATAGATGGCGTTATAATTATGTATCGATATGTTATTGAAGTTTGTGTAAAATTGAGAACATGAAAAAATACGTCATGAAAAATATTTGTTCAAATTTTGAAAAATCCTTTAAGCACGGAAAAATGTATAGCCCGAAGATAGCCCGCGCTAAATCGGTCACATTTCTTTGTATGAGATGAGGCATCGGTACGTATAGTATTATATTATCTGTGCTACAGACAATAACTCCGTATCCTTTCAATCTAAATCGGGAATATAATAAGAACATTCAAGTTGAAAATAAATAAGTGAAGTGAACTTATTCAAAAGCAGCTTCCGCCCGCGGCTTCGCCCGCATTCTTGGGATAAAAAGTAGCTTGTGTTATTCTGATGTATAAGCTATATTACTGTAAAGTTTCATCAAAATCCGTTCAGTAGTTTTTGCGTGAAAGAGTAACAAACATCCATACATCCATCTATACATCCTCACAAACTTTCACGTTTATAATATTAGTAGGCTTAATTTGTATAATGTCGTCCGACTGGGGAAGTACTTTACAGAATACCATAGCGTCTACGACCAAATAATACTTCTTCGGAAGTGTTGTTTCGGATGCGATGTGTCGATAGCGGGCTAGCTTGTCCCCTAAAAGTGAACGTCCATTGGTACGACCCGGCCGCGGTGCGGATATGAATTCATATAAAGCAAACCAAAATCCGTTGAGTGCAGTGCGTGCGTTGCGGCCGAGTCGGATCAATGGACGTTTATCTTTGGCTGTCGGCACAGCGAATCCACATTTAAAGGGTCGGCTACGTGCATGTGATACATTGAGTTTGAGAAAGTGATAATCGGCTAGCTTCGGCTTTGTAGAGCGTCGTATCCGTCACTCATACCTATGTGACGTTTTGTCGCCGACTTGTTTATTAGATACCAGACTGTTAGTGCTTCGTGCGACAGAGATGCCGCTCTATAAAGTGGAAGCTAGCAAATATCTCTTTCTGAAGCTCGATGTGCATTATTTACTGCCACGTACTGTAACCCTCACCAACAGGCGGACCGGTCCCTGTCGTATAATAAAAGAATATGTTATCAGGTGGGAGCGAATCTCGCGCGTGGGCGAGGCGGCGAGTGCGCGCGCGGCGCAGGCGGCGGGCGTGGGCGCGGCGCGCGCGCTGGAGCCGCTGGCTGCGGCCCTGCAGCACGAGCTGGCCGGCAAGCTCACCGCCACCGACCAGCTGCTGCGGGAGAACATCGAGAAGCTCGCCAACAGCAAGGTACGTATCTCGCGCTGGAGCCGCTGGCTGCGGCCCTGCAGCACGAGCTGGCCGGCAAGCTCACCGCCACCGACCAGCTGCTGCGGGAGAACATCGAGAAGCTCGCCAACAGCAAGGTACGTATCTCGCGCTGGAGCCGCTGGCTGCGGCCCTGCAGCACGAGCTGGCCGGCAAGCTCACCGCCACCGACCAGCTGCTGCGGGAGAACATCGAGAAGCTCGCCAACAGCAAGGTACGTATCTCGCGCTGGAGCCGCTGGCTGCGGCCCTGCAGCACGAGCTGGCCGGCAAGCTCACCGCCACCGACCAGCTGCTGCGGGAGAACATCGAGAAGCTCGCCAACAGCAAGGTACGTATCTCGCGCTGGAGCCGCTGGCTGCGGCCCTGCAGCACGAGCTGGCCGGCAAGCTCACCGCCACCGACCAGCTGCTGCGGGAGAACATCGAGAAGCTCGCCAACAGCAAGGTACGTATCTCGCGCTGGAGCCGCTGGCTGCGGCCCTGCAGCACGAGCTGGCCGGCAAGCTCACCGCCACCGACCAGCTGCTGCGGGAGAACATCGAGAAGCTCGCCAACAGCAAGGTACGTATCTCGCGCTGGAGCCGCTGGCTGCGGCCCTGCAGCACGAGCTGGCCGGCAAGCTCACCGCCACCGACCAGCTGCTGCGGGAGAACATCGAGAAGCTCGCCAACAGCAAGGTACGTATCTCGCGCTGGAGCCGCTGGCTGCGGCCCTGCAGCACGAGCTGGCCGGCAAGCTCACCGCCACCGACCAGCTGCTGCGGGAGAACATCGAGAAGCTCGCCAACAGCAAGGTACGTATCTCGCGCTGGAGCCGCTGGCTGCGGCCCTGCAGCACGAGCTGGCCGGCAAGCTCACCGCCACCGACCAGCTGCTGCGGGAGAACATCGAGAAGCTCGCCAACAGCAAGGTACGTATCTCGCGCTGGAGCCGCTGGCTGCGGCCCTGCAGCACGAGCTGGCCGGCAAGCTCACCGCCACCGACCAGCTGCTGCGGGAGAACATCGAGAAGCTCGCCAACAGCAAGGTACGTATCTCGCGCTGGAGCCGCTGGCTGCGGCCCTGCAGCACGAGCTGGCCGGCAAGCTCACCGCCACCGACCAGCTGCTGCGGGAGAACATCGAGAAGCTCGCCAACAGCAAGGTACGTATCTCGCGCTGGAGCCGCTGGCTGCGGCCCTGCAGCACGAGCTGGCCGGCAAGCTCACCGCCACCGACCAGCTGCTGCGGGAGAACATCGAGAAGCTCGCCAACAGCAAGGTCCAATCACACAAATCTAAATAATATGTCAATAGAAGTCGCAAAGGCTGGTGACTTTGTCACCTCTTTCGAGCTAATTAAGTGATGTAGCGTTAGCAAAGAAGTTCTGGACAATAATAATCATCCGACTCTGACTAATCCTAAAAGGGGGTTATGATTTCACCAGAATATGTCTATGTAGGTGCGTATGTTTGTTAAAAATCTATCAACTGCTAGAATTATTACGCGTGATTGACTTTTCAATATACTCCTCTTCCCACTCATTATTAATCTAGTGACTAAAATCGTACAATCATAAATCTCTATAATAACAACGAGAAAAAATCCCCACTAACATATAAGCAAAAGCACGTCCTATATCGTCTCGCGAGCGTCGACACGAGTTTGTCGACTGGTCGACGCTACCGCTACCGGGCGGATCGCGCGTGTCTCAGTTCCAAAAGGTAGCATTCCATTCTGAACCCGCGCGATTATCTATACTAAAATAAAATTGTAAAAAAGCCGTGTCTGTACATTGAAGATATTCCAGAAAAAACAGTCGGGATAGGGTACTGGGACGTAACCATACCCAAAAAGATTTTTTTAGAATTTTTGTCTGTTTGTGCGCGCATCACGCAAAAAGTACTGAACGGGTTTTGATGTGGTTTTCACAGTTCGATAGCTTAGGGTCCAACTTAAAATCTAAGCCACGTTTCATCTGATTCCGCTAAAAAAAAACCAGAGATACAGCTTGACCTCGTGGTAGTACTAGCCAACCTACACTATGGAGGTCATTTGAACTGGTCAGTTCATTGTAGTCCACGCGGACGGAGTCGCCAGTTAAAGTCTAGTACATTATCGGCCGTACCACAAAAAAGATAAACACGTGTTCAACACGAGTGCTACCAAAAATAATCCGCACTTGTTTTAGCACTAGCTTGTCTAAAACAAATGTGTATTATTTTTGGTAGCATTCGCGTTTATCACGTGTTTATCTTTTTTGTGGTATGGCCCTATATGTTCACGTTTGTTGACAGACGGTGATGGAGCGGCTCAGTACGTCGATAGCGAAGTCCCTGTCGGACATGGTGCGCGAGTCGTTCCGCGGCGCGCTGCTCGACGGCGTGGTGCCCCTCATGGAGAAGACGCACGCGCAGATCTTCAAGCAGATCAACCAGGCCTTCCAGAACGGCACCAAGGAGTGTGAGTATGGATCTTGTACAAATCCATCCACTTCGTTGGATGGAAACTATTAGCCTAGCCTAACGTATCATAACGTATAACGATCTGTTTGCGGACGGATGGACGAAGATTTTATTGGTGTGTCAGAAGTACTGTGAGAGGAATGTATGAAAGTGTTGTTAACCTTCTTGTATATACATTATATATTATTTTTTCTTTTATTTTAAAATTTTAATTTTAGTTACTGTAATTGGTTGTACAACCGTTGTAATTAAGTAAATAAATAAATAAATAAAACGTAACATAATCAGCGATTACTTACCGTAGAGGTGGGTTACTTTGACTTTGGCCTAAGTTATGCCTTCGGGGCATAACTTTGGCCCATCGTTTAAAGTGTCCGCCGTGTCGCGACCCACAGCCGATCGTCGCAGTTCCTTCGCCATCTATTAGTTACCGAAGGAACTGCGACGATCAAAGTCAAGTTGACGGGCAGTTCAAATATTTTTCAATTTGGGCCCTAGGTTCAAAGTAACCCGCATCTACGGTATATACTCTAAAATACCACTGACCGACCGGCAAATTAATCTGGCAAAATTTGTCAGGAAATTACTAAGAAGGGAGGCACAATGGGTGCGATGTTTTTCGGCTCCAACAAGTATTGTGATCGTTTGTGAGCGCCGCACAAAAAACGTGTCGGATTTCGTTCGTGTATGAGTTTCTTTGGGGCTGTTCACATTTGTCGGATTTGTTCCTGTCCTATTAGAAATAAATTATCACTTGTTTTAACGGTGAAGGAAAAACATCGTGAGGAAACCGGCATGTCCTAGAACCAAAAATTCGAAGACATGTGACGTCTACCAACCCGCACTGGGCCCGCGTGGTGGACTACGGCCCACTCTCTCTCACAGAGGAGGCCTGTGTCCCAGCAGTGGGAACATTATAGGCCGATTATGCATGTTCCTGTCCTATACATAAGATGTTACAAAATTATTATACAACAAAATATTGCTTGTTTATAATTTTAATAGCTATATGGAGATCGGAACATGAATAATTTGATTTTATTTATTACTATGTTAGTCTAAAAGGTATACTATGTATTTGCATGGGTCTTAGTTACCTGATATAAATAAATAAAGAAAAAAATATTTTTTTGAAGTTCTTGCGAATGTCGTTGCAGTGTCTGTTCTGTGTGGTGACCTTCTGAAGAGTGCTCTGTAGATTCTCCAGAAGATTTGCTCTGAAGAATCTGAGTATGTAAATGAAGCAAGATGTGTTGCTATGTGCAGTCGCGGCCAACACGGAGGCGGCGGGGCGCGCGGCCGCCGAGCGCGGCGGCGCGGCGGCCGCGGCCAGCCTGCGGGCCGCTCTCGACCGGCACGCCGAGCTGCTGGCGAGCTCGCACAACGCGCAGCACCACCACCTCGCCGACGTCATCCGGGAGGCCGCGCACAGGTACATTACTCCGTGTTTTAGGAATACTCAATGGCCGGACCCAGACCGGCCGAGCCGCCTCGCGAGGCAAACGCTCGGTCGGTCGCACGAACTGAACGCGGTTGGTTTTATATCAGTATCGGTAGTCTTTGGCAGCCCAGGGGGGTGATTCTCGCGGGTTCGATACTGATATCGCCTTCGATATACAGGGTAAAATGTGTCCTAACGGTTTTAATTTTACCCTGTATATTGCAACAACTGTCAAAATCCCTACCATTTTGATATTTATTGCAATATATATCGAAGGCGATATCAATATCGAACCCGCGAGAATCACCCCTCAGGAAATAAAATAAAATATAAACATCATCTCATAAATATTTGGACAGTAAGTTGTTTTTATTAGTTGGCTATACGGGGTGTAAGTGACAGCGTAACGAAAACAAACTATGGGTTTAGTATTCTGAACCACTCAGCATCAAAATTTTGCGTCGGTCGTTTAACAAAATATACGACTTTGTTTGGAGACTTTGCAATTTGTCAAAAAATCTCCATACAAAGTCGTATTTAAGTCCGATGCAAAATTTTGTCGCTGAGGTATTCAGAATAAAGCACTAAACCCATGGTTTCAGTTTTCGTTACGCTGTCCCTTACACCCCGTATCAACAACAAAAAAATATTATAAGTTGACAAGATTTGAGTGTAAATTCAATAATGTTCCTTGATAGTTGTGACGTCGTGGTTAAATAAATAAAACACTGTTATGATTGCACTGCGTTAGTCGTGCTGTCGCCACGGCTGCTCGGTTAGAAGCGAGTGCGGTGCCTTGCTCCGCAATCCCTCCACCACAGCCTGAAAAACTTGTTTATTAAACGTCAGTATGTGACAATAGTGAAGATAGGCTAACAGGAAGTTATACGTGTTGCCCCCAGCGTGCTGGAGAAGGAGCTGTGCTGGTGGCGCGAGCAGGCGCGCACGGCCGCGCTGGCGTCGCGCGCGCACTCGCCCGCCACGCCGCACGCGCACCACGCGCACGACCGACAGGTAACGCGCACACACACCAACTGGACATAAGCATAAGCATTTTACCAGGCAGGTCAGGTTGTACAAATAAAACAAATAACAGAATTGAATACATTTTATTTTAGGACACTCAACTATATACACAATTTTTGGTTTGAATTAAGCGGTATTCTTAACAAGTAATTTTTGTATCGACCAATAGGAGACGAGCGCAATCACTCGTAATGAAGGTAATGAACGGAGTAAATATACAGGTGTTTGGCCGCCATATAAATACTGCACGTCGACCGCCGACTGTAGTCTGATGCCCGCACTCAAGAGGCGCGGACGTGCGTCGATGCTAGCTGTCACAGCATAATCGGCCTATAATGTTCCCACTACTGGGACACAGGCCTCCTCTCTGTGAGAGGGAGTGGGCCGTAGTCGACCACGCAGGCCCAGTGCGGGTTGGTGGACGTCACATGTCTTCGATTTTTTTGGTTCTAGGACATGCCGGTTTCCTCACCATGTTTTCCTTCACCGTTAAAGCAAGTGATAATTAATTTCTAATACGCACATGACTTCGAAAAGTCAGCGGTGTGTGCCTCGGGATCGAACTCGAACCATTCGCCGTGGGAGGCACATGGTTAAACCAGTAGGCTATCACTGCCTTCTAACTGGGCATTTTCACAAAAATGTATAGGTACCCCCTGATTTTCAACTGTCCCCCCGAATTCGATTAAATGTTATCTTATGAACTAGCACTTTGCCCCCGACTTCGTCCGCGTGACCCTCAGTGTTAAAAAACTGCTTGGCAAGATTGGACGCGTGAGTGCAAGCCCCAGGGAACGAAGTCTTGAACTCAGGTATGTGACCATATATTTTGTCTTATTTCAATTTATTTTTCTTGTAGTTTTTAGTTAATTGCTTTTAAAATGTTATTAAGTCTTAATTGAACAAAAGTTTCGAAGAATTAAGTACCTATTGTGGTTATTGTTTAAACAGTTTTGAATACTAGAGGATAATCAAATGTGAGTTCCGTTATGTGACTATTTGAGCGGTCACATATACGCTGAACGGGGGACAATTGAAAATCCGGGGATTTACATTTTTGTGAAAATGCCCTACTATTACAACATGGGGCAGCAAAATATTACGCATCGAGCTTTAGAAAGCATCACTGTCGCACGAAACATCAACAGTGTGGTATCTAATAAACAAGTCAGTGAGTGTGAGTATGAGTGACGAATACCACGGTCTACAAAGCCAAAACTATCCGATTATCTTTATAAAGCTCGATGCCGCTTACTGTACTCCCTACACTCGTTCAACAAGAGGGTTTCGCAAGTCAATTCTACTGCATTATGTCGATTTATGTGAACACTAATGTATGGAACAGCTGATTTTTTCGCGATTTCAGGATTGGTCTCATAGCAAAGGATGCTCATAGAAATGAGTATAATGTGCCACACTTTGAAGTCTGTCGCTTACTCTCGAAAACGTTGAATAGTGATACTACCATTTCCTCGTATTTTGTTACTATTAACAGGGGTTCCCAATCTTTTTTATACTGCGACTCCCTTTACATGTTGTCATTTTTTTGCGACGCCCTTGTAAAAGAAGATACCTGTAGGCCCTGCAGCGTGTAGTTCTAGATCAGCTATACTCAACCTACAGCCCGCCGGGCTTTTGTTATTGGCCCATCTGATTTTGTTAAAACTTATTTTTTTATTAATAAAGTAACTACATCGTTAACTTGGAATTACGTTTCAATTAAGACCTAAATCATTTTTGCTTGCGTCCCTCGACACCATGACTAAAACGTGTTTGTGGCCCCTCTAAAAAAAAGGTTGAGTATGGCTGTTCTAGAAAATTTTATCTAAAGAAAAATCCAAAGATTAGAAGATTAGTAGATTCTATTTTCTAATCTAGGCGACCTGAGCGTACCGGTTTGTGATGCCATTGGGATAGCATCGAGACGCCCGACGCACAGTTAGGGAACCCCTACTATATAATATCTTTTATATTTAATTATTTCCTTGAAAACAATATTTTCGTAATTCTTCCAGAGACCACACCGCAATGTCACAAGAAATTGTGTTCAAGAGTCGTTACCTTTTCTCCTACAAGTATTATGTTCTATTATTAATAGTAGCTAACTTGTATTCTATTTCATCAAAGATTTTCTTATATCATATTATTAGAATTGTTAAAAAAATTAAAATGTTAACTGACTTTTTTCGTTGACTGTCTCATAGCATCTCTTAGTACAGTCAGTTATTACAGTCACATTGTCTGACCCCTCTTAGAATCTTACTATTTCTAAGAGGGGTTAGATAACGTGGGGCACTGACTACCCTCCCACTGTCCCACACACAGATGCAGGTAGCGCAGATCCAGTCGATGATCACAAGCGGCGACGTGAACGGCGCGTTCCAGCAGGCGCTGTCCGCGTCCGACCTGGCGCTGGTGATGTGCGCCTGCCGCGCCGCCGACCCCGCCGCCGTGTTCGGCCCGCCCTGCCGCCTCAAGCAGCACGTGCTGCTGTCGCTCGTGCAGCAGCTGGCCGCCGACATGGCGCGCGACACGCCGCTCAAGCACAGGTACACACCACACGTGCGGCCCCCCTGCCGCCTCAAGCAGCACGTGCTGCTGTCGCTCGTGCAGCAGCTGGCCGCCGACATGGCGCGCGACACGCCGCTCAAGCACAGGTACACACCACACGTGCGGCCCCCCTGCCGCCTCAAGCAGCACGTGCTGCTGTCGCTCGTGCAGCAGCTGGCCGCCGACATGGCGCGCGACACGCCGCTCAAGCACAGGTACACACCACACGTGCGGCCCCCCTGCCGCCTCAAGCAGCACGTGCTGCTGTCGCTCGTGCAGCAGCTGGCCGCCGACATGGCGCGCGACACGCCGCTCAAGCACAGGTACACACCACACGTGCGGCCCCCCTGCCGCCTCAAGCAGCACGTGCTGCTGTCGCTCGTGCAGCAGCTGGCCGCCGACATGGCGCGCGACACGCCGCTCAAGCACAGGTACACACCACACGTGCGGCCCCCCTGCCGCCTCAAGCAGCACGTGCTGCTGTCGCTCGTGCAGCAGCTGGCCGCCGACATGGCGCGCGACACGCCGCTCAAGCACAGGTACACACCACTCGTGCGGCCCCCCTGCCGCCTCAAGCACAGGTACACACCACACGTGCGGCCCCCCTGTCAGTTGAAGCACAGGTACACACCACATGTGCGGCCCCCCTGCCAGTTCAAGCACAGGTACACACCACATGGGCGGCTCCCTGCAAGCTCAAGCACATGTACATACCACATGTTCTCGTCTATCGGTGACTTTGCAGCCCTTCACTTAATCAAACTGTCCAGTTTTCTAGCGTAAATACACACATCAAAAGTATCTAGGGATCAACATATATTTTTGCAATAACTTTTCTCCTGATTGATATTAATTAAAATTTTCTTTAAGGATTCATCAAATAAAGTGTTTTAGTTTGTCACAGTAACGATAAACCAAGTCACCTTTGCATTAATAAAGAAATTTGCCATTTTCCTAATAAAGGGATTTTTGACATTTGAACCACTAACATTAAAGTTCGAAAAAAAGACTGAAATAACAGTTTTCTTTAAAATTTTATTGGGTAACTTAAACAATTAATAATCCGTGTTTCTACCGCGAACACTAACAACACAAGAACATCGGTTTGGCATACTCAAAATGAGTTCATCCAAATCACGCTGTGGAATGGCCGCCCATGTTCGTTGCAACAACAAAAAAAGGTCTTCTTGCGACTGGATACCCTCCATATTCGGCAGAGCTCTTCTCTGTAGCATATCCCATGCATGCTCAATCGGGTTCAAGTCTGGCGACTGAGCAGGCCAGGGCAGGACATTGATGTTAGCTGCGGCGAGAGTCTGTCTTACAACTCTTGCGGTGTGCGGTCGTGCATTATCATGCATTAACTGAAATAAGGGACCGATTTGCACTTGTAGAGGAACGATGACGTCTGATACAATCGTCTCAGCATAAATTTGAGCGTTGAGGTTGCCTCTGATCCAAATCAACTCAGTTCTTCCGCCGATCCAAATACCCGCCCATACCATGATGGTTCCACCACTATAAGGATGGACTTCCTGGCAGGATTTTAATCGCTGTTGGCGTCCAGGGGTTCTCCAGTGTCGTATACGTCTTGTATCCGGTCTCATACCAAAACGAGACTCATCAGAAAAGCACACGAAACGCCATTGTTCTTCTGCCCAATTTCTGTGTTCAAGAGCCCATTGATATCGAATCCTACGATTGTGCATTGCTATAGGTGGTACCCGTAGCGGTCTTCGGGAATGAAGGTTCACTTCATGCAAGCGGTTTCTGACTGTTTGGTCGCTAATTAAGTTCCCTGAAGAGTGATGAAGCCTCACGGCTAACATCATGGCGGTTATTGTTGGAGCTCTTCGAGTTAAGATTTGAATGTATCGGTCTTGTCTCCGTGTGGTGCAGCGATACCGTCCTCCATGGCGCTCAGCCACGGTACCAGTGCTTCGGTAACGTGTCCAAAGTCGACTGATAACACTCTGACTTGTATTCAGAGCTAAAGCTACAGTACGTTGCCGGGAACCAGCTTCTATCATTCCCACGGCTCTGAGCATTTCTTCCCTGCTTAAATGACGTCGCCGCTCCATAATAACGTTGGTTTTAATCAGTAGTAGGGAAACAGTAGCACTAATAATGTCTTCAATGCGTTGTATGTTTTTATAGGGAAAATATTGACAGCTTATTTTCATCTTTTACTCGAATTTGATTGAGAGTTCCTGATTCAAATTATGAAATGCACCAAAAAGGATCCATATAAATTTATAAAATCATAAATTTATTACAAAGCCACGTCTCAATCTCAAGAAATCCGCATAAAAATGCTTGATCCCTAGACACTTTTGATGTGTGTAGTTTAAGCTTCATTAGGATATAGCTATAAGAAATATAATCCAATTTGCCTGAACACTTCTGAAAAATATATAAACAATCCGTAGTTTTAAAAATAATACAATATTCTCCAATTCCAGATACCTAGAAGAAGCCGTAATGAATCTAGACACGTCGAACCCGGTGACTAGGGAGCATTTGCCGGCCGTGGTGCGCGAGCTGCAGAAGCAATTGATGGCGTTCCTGTCGGCGACGCCCAACCACGCGCTGTCGCGACAGCTGCGCATGCTGCTCATGGCCACGGAGGCGCTGGTCAAGGCCAACGCCTGACCCGCCTGCGCGTGCGCACGTGCCCGCTACTAGCGCCTGGACTGTGACGTCAGACTCGTCTGTGCGTGCACACTTAGTGTACGATAACTGGACTGCTGTGTGACGCTCGTCTGCCGGACCGACACTGTATTGCAGAAAAGGTCGTTAAGTTTTAGGAGACTAACGATAGAAATTGGTGCCGATTCTGTTGTTTACCAACTAAACTAATTTAGTCTCATTACGTCTCTTTCTAATAAAAAAACATGAGAAAAGGATAGATATTTAATCCTGTCAAATTAGTCCACTTGAATAGTTTTGTTGTCAATTTATTCGTAATCGCAAAACGTCACGACTATTTTCCCGTAAATGACAAGGGCGTAGACTAATTTGACAGTTCTAAATATTTTCTGTCCTTTTTAATGTTATTTGTAAGAAAGAGATGTAGTGTGATTAAAATTAGTTTAGTGCGACGTTCAACAGAATCAGCACCATTGTATGGTTAGTCTTCTTTAAAATGTAATTACCTTTCTGCAGCCGACCGCGAGTAACTTAGTGTACGATAACTGGACTGTTGTGTGACTGTGTGCGGTATTAAGGGTAGGTTACGACTAGTGCGGTGAGATGATACGTTCGCAGTCTCGTCTTATCGCACTGGTCTAGGAGGTACATTAAATCTGTAGAACAATATAGGGTTTTCACTGACGCAGCGCAGCTTTTCGTAAAATATATTCTTTGCGTCAGCCCATTATTGATTTATCACAATAAACTTTGATACTTGACAAAATGATCGATTAATTTTGATTTGATATTAAGTCTTCCGCGCATTAAAACTCCATCACCCGTACCACAAAAAAGATAAACACGTGTTAAACGCGAATGCTACCAAAAATAATACACACTTGTTTTAGACAAGCTAGTGCTAAAACAAGTGCCTATTATTTTGTAGCATTCGTGTTGAACACGTGTTTATCTTTTTTTGTGGTACGGCCCCATTTGTTTACTTATTTTTAATTTGAAGGCATGAGTTTAGTGTAATTCTGGTCGGATTAATAAATTATTAGGACGCCAAATTTTAATACAAAATTCGAACGCTTTGTGAAATTTTCAAAAAACGATTGTGATTCTAAAATAAATATAAAGAAAACGCACATTTAAATGTTAAACCTTTGACAGAATTACCGAAAAACTCATGTACGTATTGACTTTTTGTTCATCTAAATTATCTCACTTTATAGCGAGATGTGTCACCTCGCTTTCCGATATATCTCCTGTTTAAAAAACGCCTATCCGTATCCAGTACTAACCTCTATATTCTCAGTTGTTCCTTGAAAACGTCCTTGACTTGACGCATTCCTCAATTCAAACAAAATAAAAAATAATGAAAATTACAGAGACAGACACATCGGTCGCCTCCGTAAGTCACGACCGATGAATGTGCACGGTTGTTCAAATACCTACCAGCCCGATTTCTATTGGACGTCCGAACGCTCAACGACGGCTCGAGGTCACGACCCGATAATATAACCCTCGCCAATAAAGAAGTCAATCTAAAATGGCGGCACTACTCATTCCCTCTCACTGTGTGTGTGTTCTCACTCGCACGTTATTGCTTTCTTTACTCATACCCGACGTGTGTGAGTAAAGACAGCAATAACGTGCGAGTGAGAGGGAATTATTAGTGCCGCCATTTTAGATTCGCTTCTTTATTGGCGCGGATTATATGCACAGTTCAATGTTTAACTATCAAGATACAAAGAGCCAGCCGTAGCTTACGGACGCGTCCAATAATGCGTCTGTCTGTCCCTTACGCCGAAGTCAGAAACTTTTTCCAAAAACAACTATGAATATAGGCGTAAAGGTGCAGTTAAACGGGCTAGTTTTTTGACAATTTCTTGCTGCAATTGTATAGCTGTGAGTTGAGATCTATATCGTGAAACTCAGTAGAACTATTATTGTTGCAATCTTGAAGTATAGTCCGGCGATATTGCAGTGAAATTAAATGATGGTACATGTTCTACTGAGTTGCAGATGGCTCCACTTATGGTCCGGTGACTGACGGCGGACAACTAAGTGATCCTATAAGGGTTCCGTTTTTCTTTTTGAGGTACGAAACCCTAAAAACTAGCCCGTTTAACCGCATCTTATGTGTTACCCGCCAATGTCCAGTTAATGAGTATAGTACACACAGACAGTTGCTACCATGTGATATTATAAGGACTATATGTTTAGTATAGCTTCGTTCGAAGAAGAATTTGTAAGTTTTTTTTAAGTTTGACGATTCTTGTAAGAAGTGTTTTTTTTTTATTTAGGAGCGTAATCTCCGCGGAGCTTGTGTTGCTGACGGTTTGTCCATATAAGTTTATGTAGGGTTAGTTAGCTCTAATAGCCAATGTTGATGGCGCTTTGATATAAACTGTCTTTACACCAGGGTTTCTTAACCTAGGGTCTATGTTATGAGTGCCAGGGGTCCATAGCATTTCCAATATCATTTATTAAGATATTAAGAGGGCTCCCGCATTTTGTCACTTCTCTCGCTCGCACAGAATCATATTTTTAAGAATGTAAAATTTTCGCCTTGCGATTTTTCAAAAATGCATAATGTATAAAAATAAGGGTCTGTGCGACCGATAGAGGTGACAAAATGCAACAGCCTTCTTAATTACAATCCTACCTAATAAAAAAAACCGGACAAGTGCGAGTATGCCTCGCGCCCTAAGGGTTCCGACATATGATCATAGATGGCGCTATTGCATACTTCCAATGGCGCCATCTATGAGGTCGAGGCACCACTTATGGTCCGGTGACTGACGGCGGACAACAAAGTGATCCTATAAGGGTTCCGTTTTTCCTTTTGAGGTACGGAACCCTAAAAAGTATATTTTGGACTTGGTGTGTGACTACAATAAGGTTAAGAAACCCTGCTTTATACAAAACATCAGTAAAAAGTGTCTAAAAGTATGTCTAAACGCGTCCTCATTAACCAAATCATTTTGAAATGCCAATCATACTTACGTCATTGGTATGTAAAAAATAATAAGATAACTATTCCGTAGGTACTACTACGAGCGATTCAGAGAGCTATAGAAATTGATCATAAAGACTGTTGCCAGTATAGATGTAAATTATAACATTACACCATAGAAATCTAAATAACTCAATAGAAGTCGCAAAGGCGCGTGACCTTGTCGCCGGTTTCGAACAAATTATGTAAGGCACGTTGTGACACCACAACATCAAGAGCGCGCATTTAAAAATGTGACGTATGTGAACGGAATTAAGATCAATTTATATTGCATTGGATGTAAAAAATGTCTTCTGCGAACGTGACTAGTAGTAAAGTGTAGTAGATAACATTTCTATTGAATTATGTATTTAGATATCTGTGCGTTACACCAATACGGTGCTAGTCCAGTATTTGTTGACCTGACTGAATGTATGGAAAAACAATACAATAGCCACTAAGGTACTAAACTTCCTATACTGTATATCTGACATCTGACGAAAGGGCGTTTGCACGCGAGAGACGCGTCAAATTAATTCTAGTGAAATAAAATTCTGTGCCACCTTATTTAGTATTGTGTGGAATTCCAGACATGCTTGTATTACGCTAGAGGGCAAGCCCGACGCATTTTCTTCGTTTTTAGAGAATATTTAAATTATTTTTTCATCATTGTAAGTGTATCGCTTTAATAACCACATTAACTCACTTAAACTCATGAAAAATAAACATAAATAAGCTCTAAATTAAAAAAAAACCGGACAAGTGCGAGTATGCCTCGCGCCCTAAGGGTTCCGATATATGATCATAGATGGCGCTACTGCATACTTCTAGTGGTGTCATCTATGAGCAGATAGCTCCACTTATGGTCCGGTGACTGACGGCGGACAACAAAGTGATCCTATAAGGGTTCCGTTTTTCCTTTTGAGGTACGGAACCCTAAAAATGCATCGGGCTTGCTTTTTTCCGTTTTTTTCGCATGTTACATGGAAAAATTCCCGAAACTTTCGAATAAAACATGGAAAAAAACAACGGAATTGGAAAAAAACGCTTTTTTTTCAACGCTAAACTCACGGCTACACAAATGTAGCAAGAAGTTGTCAAAAACTAGCCCGTTTAACCGCATCTTAAGTAACGTTTATCAATCTCGGCCTAAGTGAGCGACAATGCTCGGCTCAGCTAGCTAAACTTAGATCGAGCGTCTCGGTAGCTATGTAAACTCCTTGGGCCATAACCATAAGCAATATTTCTTGGTTGTACCGTCAAATACTTCTATAGACCACAATAATATTTACAGTAAACTGTTATTTACAGTGAACTGTAAACCTGTATATTTAAAAATCTTCAAACGGTGCAGATTCTACTGTTAATAAACTAAACTAATTTAGTGTCACTATGCTCTTTGTAACAAAAAAAAAAAGACAAGGATAGAAGATATTTAGTCCTGTCAAATTAGTTTACTTATCGTCGCATTTCTTTCTCAACCTTGTATCGTATCTGTAAAATCTTAGTTTTACAGGAACGAAAAAAACACTGTATTTTATGTCAAAATTGCTTTATATTTCAATAAAATAATTATATAACTTAAATAAGGATTGGATGAATATATTAAATGTGTTTCTTTACATAAACAATGAATGATTAACAAGAATTTTAGATGACTTTGCTCGTTCCTGCAAAACTACGATTTGACAGATACGAGGTTGAGAAAGAAATGCGACGTTATTTTTAAGGGAATTAGTCATCATCTCTATAGTTCGCGACTATTTTTCTATAGACTAATTTGACAGCTCTAAATATTTTGTCCTTTTTCAATGACATTTGTAAGAAAGTGATATAATGTGATTAAAATTAGTTTAGTGCAATGTACGTACAACGGAATTAACACCAATGTTTTGTTTACGCCAATTTTTCATAATCACAATTTGTAATAGTAGAATCAACGTGTATTCCCCATAGACTATAAGTAATAATATAATGACTCAACATGTATAAACCATAGCCGTTACGGGCGTTACGTCTATTTGACTAATAAGTGACCTTACCATGGTCCCACTGAAATACATAACTATATGTATTGTTACTATAAAACGCTTTATAAATAAATATTATATACGTTTACGTTATTATATTTACGACAGATGTTTTGAAAGTTAGATAATTGAGTTATAAAAGCGCGTTTGAAATTATATTAGTTTTACAAATTACATTTTGTATACTAGCTGACCTGCATCTACTTAGCGCAACATACCCGTAGTGTGGCGATATCGTATCGAACGAACCATTTTACGTACCATTTAAGGCAAACTGTAGACGGCACTAGAGCGTGCGAACAGTTGCAGGGAGCGAAGTGTCCACTAGCAATAAAATTTGCGAAAGTTGACTTGCGCAAGCGACTTCCAACGTGTAAACGCTCGCGCAAGTTGACTTGTTGTTCGAGAAGTCGCTTGCGCCAGTCAACTCCCGCAAATTTTATTGCTAGTGGACACTTACAGCGTTCACGAAAAATATCTATACAAAGTAATCTGTAAAACGAATTATAATCTCTAAATAATGTAACGTGATTTAGATCTACATAGTTATGCCAACTAAGACTGGAGCATTATAATTAGTGGCGTAACTACAGGGCCTCGGAATCTAAGGGGGCCCATTCTTAACTCCTGTAGGGACCCAGTCGCTGAATTTGCAAGGGGCCATCGTGTAGTTACTGCCACTGGTTATAGTAGTGTTACGACATCGATGCCTATGATTACTCAGTAATATGTACGTGTACAAATGCGGAAAACCTCAGAAATTGTATAGATTATTATATTAAGTAGTGAGCACGAACGCTGCGGAGCTAATTGTTGCTTCTAACATTGGGTTCCGTACGCCATTTAGATTAGATACTGAGCATTTTTTTTTTGGTTTTTTTTATATCTTTGTTATTTTATTATTACCCCATTTCATTTATTTGAACAATACATATGTAACAGAAGAAAGCTTTTGTAATTGTCAAATTATTGGGAAAAAAATAAAAAAAAAAGTAATTATAAGACTTGTGTACGATCTCAGTAATGACAAAAATGATCTTCGAAATTGCGTACGAAGCCTAATGTATATTACAGCTATAGATTTAGACCTTTTTGTACCACGAGACAAATAACAACTTTAATAAGCTGATAACTCCCTGCTTTTACTACACAATTTGGGGTGTATAAAGATCTATAAAATAAAATAGCTATTTTTGGGTATAGTTTGTACCGAAGCACAATTCAATATACAATACGTGTCACACAAGTTTGCATCTCGGAAGTTAGCTACGTGAAGCTTTGCAGAGTACGATTTAAGGGCGACAAGGGTACGGCGGGGGTAGGTATAGGGGATCGTGCACTAATGTTGCCGAACACTATCGATAGTTTTCATCTAAAAAAGGCCACATTAGAAGAATCGATAGATATCGATTAGTATAAATACTATCGATTATTATGAACTATTGATAGCATTGTTTTTCGGACCTTCAATGGTATCGATAGTTTATAATTTATGAGCAGCAATACTGTCGAATAGTATTTACTCCGTCAATAGTATTGTCACGTTTCGAGCTATCGATAGTATCGATACTATTGATAAAAAAAGGTCGGTAACTATTGTGCACAGACACACGCTAACCTTCAAGACGCAAACTCGTGTGGCGAGTATTGTACTACACCAAAGCAACAGTGTTTCGACATCACATTTCTATAAAATAAAACAGGTGGCTCTCAATCAAACGGGTGCTTGTTTCGCTCAAAGATATGATTTGGTCGTGTTTTGTCTAAATCTATAGCGGCATGGCAGTTAAAAGCGGCCTCATCGCTTATTGTTGATATTGATGTCGATTCTGTTGTGATCTAAACTGTGAAACTAAACTAATTTAGTCTCATGTCCTTTTCTAACAAAAACACATGTGAAAAGGATAGAAGATATTTAACTCTGTCAAATCAGTTCACTTGCTTAATTTCAATGTGAATTTAGTCACACCACTATTTTCCCGTAGATGACAAGTAGCGTAGACTAATTTGACAGTTCTAAGTATTTTCTGTCCTTTTTCAATAATATTTGTAGGAAATAGATATACGCTGAGTTGTAGAAAAGGTCATTAAGTTTTAAAGGAGACTTTAACGATAGAAAATGTATGGTTAATGCCTCCTTTAAAATTTAATTATCTTTCTGCCACTGACCGATAGTGTGATTAAAATTAGTTTGGTGCGATGTGCAACAGAATCAGCACCACTATTTAATTTCCTTAGTGTATGATAGAACGCGCTGTATCATAAGGACTCCTCACTCCAATCCTCAAAATATATTGAACGTTTGAGGACGTTGTTCATATACAATTGTATACGCAAAGTTTCTTGTAATTATCATTCAGCGTACAGACAACTGCATTTAATTGATTATCCCATTCGCTGATGTTGTATGTGTAAGGGGTACTCAATACGGTAGTGGCCTACTATTAAAAAAGTACAAATAAATTATTTTATTTCAAAGAAGGAATAGGCACAACAAAAAAGTAAAAGTAAAAATAATAATTTATCACAAAATGGAAAACATAGACGCTTTTAAAGTTTTTGGAGGGAGTATCGCTCCGTCTTTGTCGCGCGAAGCGGACGTAGGTGGTGTTACGTCACTGGTAGGTAGTGCCGTCCGTGTCTAAACGCTTATAACTTTGCCAATTTTGTAGATGTTTCATCGGTTTTTATTGGTGTTAATTGTCTTTTTTCAAATAGTTTACAGACACATCCCTATTAATGAAGGCATTAGTACATACACCACCCTCGCATATAATAAAGCGTCAAAACTTTATCATAATATCTAATTATTGTAAATTTCAACTACATAATTATTTTAGAGGCTGTATTTTGTTATCAAGCGGATTGAATATTCTACATGCCAGTCGGTTAAGGGTCCGGACGACGGACGCTTAAAATGATTAATCTGCATGTCAAATTCTGATTATATTATTGATTGATAATATAATAGAAAACATAGTTACTTATGTTAGGTATAAACTTAAGTTAGGTACGGTACCGTTTTTTCAATTACGAGGGCAGTAAACCATACTTTCTTAACCCTCTTCCTGTCTAATGACTCATGGTGATTTTTTAACTATTGTGTGTTTGTTCGGACAGCGAGTGTTTCCCAATTATGTATTTGGTGTAGTTCTTAAGATTCAGTCAATTGCTATTGTCAATCAAATATTAAAACAGATTGACTGTTACTTTATATAAATTGAGCAATATATGTTACAAATTGCGTGATTGATATTTCTGATTGATTTGTAGTCATTAAAGTATGGATGCATCACGGAGGAAAAATTCCTCTGTGGGATGCATCCACTATCAATCGCTTGACAATAGCGACAGCCGGTTGATTTAAATCGGCACATTTACTATTTTCTACTTCTATAGCATTGAGTGGGGAGTCCATGTTATTTTTTTATAAGATTATTATATTATTTTTATTTTTGTCGACGCTTTAGATACTCTTGACATTGATAGTATTACTCTAAGAAATATATTATATCAATAAATGCGTATTTGATTTGTAAATTATGTTTTTTATTGCATCTTTAGTTTCCTCACACTATTTACATGAATAACCCTTTGACTGACTAATGAGACAATTGATTTTTCTATTGTTCCACATCTGAATCAGGTGTTTCGACAGATGAACTATTTTATCTAAATAACTTTAAATACGAACTACTTACCTGCGTAACGCTTTTAATAATGCTGATGGAATCTTATATTCGCTATCATATGATAATATAATAAGCACCTATTCAAACGGTGCATCAGATCGTATACACACGTATTTAGGTACAAATACAAGAATACCTTTACCTACCTGCCACAGATATATTCTGAAGATATTTTATCACAACTACAAGACGTAGGAACTTACCTATATCCGCTAATGTGATACGCAAAAAAATTGACAGCTTGTACACAGAACATTAATATTGGAATGTTATCGAAATGAGGGTAATCGGCAAAAAATATGACATAACACCAAACTTAAAAACAAGTCTACCGTCCACTCATAACTATCAAACTGCAAAACGCGTTTAAAGAACCCCTGCATCATGGAAAGGAAGCGAGGTCAAGGACGCGACAACCCCGAACGTCGGAGATGTCAATCCCTGAACTCTTTGGATAGCGAAGAGACTGCTATCGACCTGACGATCTACAAGAACCAGCCTGTGCATGGCACGTTCAGCGATTCTTCCGCCGAGATATGTATGTATTCCGATAATGAGGAGCGGCCCTTGGACAGCGGGATTTGCGATAGGATGTTCGATGGTGACATGCTGGTCGTGATGGAGCAGAAGATTGATCGGTTGAGCGGTGAGTAGATAGGTAATAGGTTTATTTATACTCTTTAACGACCCGCCCCTGCTCGCTTCGCACGGGTGTAGGTAATCTTATTTAACTGTCCGCATCGTGTAGTTTAGAACTAAGTGGACAAACACACCGACAAGAAAAGCGACTTTGTACTATTTATAGACAAGCACAAGTAGATGCATTTGGCGATGAAATCGTTAATTTTCCTTTTATCCATGTATTATTCTACTCTTTGGTTAGGTAGGTAAGTAAAGTAGGAGTTAGGTCATAACTACTAGGCACGTCTTATCTCCAATATAGAGGACTAATTATAATTTTGTTTTGATTTATAATTGGTAGATACAGTTACACATAGGTACTTACAAGAATCTTAAAGGGTATCTATAGTTGAGTCTGTTGTGGCTAATTTCAGCTACGTTTGTAGTAGTAGGTATGTAGGCAATTTCGGCATCCAGGATCTCCAATTTATTTTCTAACTGACAGATTTGTTCCTGGAGCAGTGCAGGCTGCTGACGACGATGAAGGAAGAGATCCGCAGCTCCAAGCTGATGCTGCAGAAGACGGAGCTCGCCGACAATCAAATACTTGTTGATATGTTCAAGAAAGCTATTACTCAAAGGTTTCCTAATATTTCATTTCGTTCAGCCTTTACATTTATCAAGGGTTTTGAAAAGTCACACTATTTTCAACCTATTGTTTGTTAGTCAACCAGTTGCGGATCCAGGGAGGGGGGCCAGGGGGCTGAAGCCCTCCAAAAATCTTAAGTTTTGACAGATTTCAGAATAGATTAGTGATTCGGTGTTTTGATTTTTGCCTCCCCTAAAAATAATTCCTAGATCCGCCACTATTAGCCAACTATTAGGAACTTATATGCTTACATTAACGAAATGTTTTCATTGACACGGCACATAACAATAGCGAATTTTTACGAAATTCCCACTATTTTCCTGGTACTGGTCCCGGCGTGAGCACAGATCGCGGATGTAGTACTCATTTCCGGCCCAATAGACAGTTGACAATACGTATTAGAGAATAGCCCAATAGATGACGAGCATCGACTTACGAATCGATCGCGTGCAGCTTCGGCGCCCCCGTCTTCTTCATTCCGCCAGAGACCGAAAAATCAACTGTCAGTGACGTTTGTGCTCATGACTGCTGCTGGTACCTATACCTACTTAAGTACCTAATTTAATTGATAACGGCTAGCGAGTTACATTGACAAAAACATATTTTCCTCATATTTTACAAGAATATTTCTCAACAGGCGTTATCAATATCAACGTTCATCAATTGACTCTTCCAGAGTGAAAGGGCTGGCTGTACAAGACCCTGGCGGAGACGACGAGGCTGTGAACAGCCGCGCCAAGACTCTGCTGAATGCCATCGAGTCCAGAAAGGAGGTATCGCTTGACAGTGAGATCAGGGCCAGCCTCATTAACTTCCTACAGAGTGAGGTATGCTCATTGCCCTACTGCCGCAGAAGGAGGGTATAATGTTTTTCGTGTGTAGGTAGATATGTCTATTTCTTTGGCACGTGGAACGTCTTGATGGATTTTAAGATTTCAACCAGGGCTTGCAAATATTCGAATATTATTCGAATGTTTGCAAGCCCTAATTTCAATATATGAGGTGTCATTAAATGTCTTCATTTTGGGAGTGACCACCCCTTCCGGCGCCGAGTTAAGTAGTACCCCTGATCTAAGCTTGTCAGGCCGTTAAAAACTCTTGATGATTCCGTTATACAGGAGTTAAAAGAGCAGATGGTGCGCGCAACAGCGGAGTCGGTGCGCGGCCTGATCGGCGGCTGCCTCAGCCGCGACATGTCCAAGCTGTACCTGCCCGTACTGGAGCGCTCGCACCGCCGCCTCGTCGCGCACATACACATGATCATAGAACAGGCTTTCATCGAACGTGAGTTGACGTTATAGGCTCAAGTAGTGACGTGTCCAAGGTTGAACCCCTCCCACCCCCAAATCTTATGTGCTGATAGATTTCAAACTAGATTTACCTAGTGATTTAGTTTATGATTTCCAATCACCCCTCAGTCCAGTCTGATGCAAATTGAACTGTTACAGATTGTAGACTGTGGTGTAGGTACTTATTTATGTGACGCATGTGGCGCGTAGGTACACATCATCCTGCAGGACCGCATATTGTTCAAAAACCGGACAAATGCGCGAAGGTCTTGAGCCCTGAGAGTTCCGTACAAAAAGTTTTTAAACTCAAACAAACTCTTTTATGTGATATACAGTTTGGATTTTTATTTCTACTGTGAGACCACCTTGCTTCTTGCCAAACTTGGCAAGAAGCAAGGTCTTAAAAATTCTCAGTCAGAAATAATTCAAATATTATTATTTTCATGCCAATGACAGTGGAGGACAAATCGTCTTCCCTTATCAAGTCAGTGTACAAGACGTCCGGAGCCCTGCGCCGCGCGCTGGAGCGCCACCAGTGCCTGCTGGAGGCCACCGCGGACCCCGGCAAGAACTTGATCAACACGCTGCAGTGCACGGTTGAAGAGTACGTCTGGATTATAATGTTTAACTTTACATGATTACCTATTCATTTAAGTTCCTACCTATGTGAAATGTTACGGCCAGTGGCGGGTCCAGGAGGGGAGGCGGGGCTACTGGGCTGAACGCCCCCCAAAATCTTCAAATGCCGAGACGTTTCAAAGTGGTTGGTTTGATGGCCCCAAAAATGTATACTTTAGCTAAATGTTTCTTGCCTTTCGATTTCCATCAGGTTGCTACAAAAAGAGCTGAAGGAATGGCGACACAAAGTGGCAGATATTTTCACGACCCAGTTCCATACGGAGCCTCTCATTGAGGCGGAGACATGCGTGCCTCCGCTCGACTACGGCCCGGTCACTTCGCCGCAACCAGCAGACCCTGAGGTGTCTGCTATTGACCAGCTAGTAAGTTCGCACGCGTTTCTGATTATAAAAAACTGGACAAGTGCGAGTACAACTCGTGCCCTAAGGGTTCCAAAGCGCCATCATTGCCGCTATTACATCATAGTAGATATATCATATCTTGATCATAGATGGCGCTACTGCATATTTACAGTGAAAACAAGTACCTACATAATACTGTTTTTCTTCACAAGATGCAAATAGCGCTGATCAACAAGCAGATCCAGGAAGGCGACGTGAACGGCTCGTTCGAGCGCGCGCTCACAGCGGCTGACCTGTCGCTGGTGATGGCGGCCTGCCGCGCCGTCGACCCTGGGCGGGTGTTCGCAGCGCCCTGCAGTCTGCGGCAGCATGTGTTGCTATCGCTCGTGCAGCAACTTGCCACTGATATGCTGCATGAAACGCAGCTTAAGTGTCGGTAAGACTCCAAATTGTGTTTGATTTTTAGGCTTTGCGCCGAGACCGCCTTATAAAATATCTATCCGATTTCCCTGATTTTGATCTACTATATATAAAACAGCTAGAGATAAGTAAGACTGCCATAAAAAAACTGGACAAGTGGTAGTACGACTCGCACCCTGAGGGTTAAGAAATATGCTATTGCATATTTCTTAACTTCTTAACTCATCTTGCTCATAGATGGCGCTATTGCGCCATCTATGGGCAAGATGACGGTATTACATACTTCTAGTGGCGCCATCTATGGGCAGATGCTTCCACCAGTTAAGGGTCTTGACATAGTGACAGACGGACAACAAAGTGATCCTATAAGGGTTCCGTTTTTCCTTTTGAGGTACCTACGGAATCCTAAAAATAAAGATTGTATACTCATAGAGGCATACTCGGCATACTCGCATAGAGCTGGCGCCGATCATTCTCCTGCTTTTTGCCTAAAGTGCAGGCAAAGTAAATGCTCAATCCAGCAAGATCTTTAGACTGAAATGCTTCTGAACTGCGCACAAGTTTGATATTTCAAACTGTTTTTTTATCAAGCTTGATACCTAAACATTCGTATGTTGAATACTTGCAGATACATAGAGGAGGCTTTAATAAACCTGGATGTCGCGAACCAGGACACTCGCGCGCACCTCCCCCTAGTAGTCAGCGAGGTTCGCAAACACCTGACCAAGTTCCTGACTGCGTACCCCAACCACGTCGCCGGCCGAAGAATCACGTTGATCGTGATGGCAGCTAACAATTTGTTAAAATAAACTGTACCTATATTATATTCCTTTAAGGATGTTCTTTATTTTATTATAACTACCTAGTAATAATAAACAAGGCCCAAACTCTCTGACCTCATTCTCACCATAATACCTGCATTCTAACTACTTTGTCGCAACGTGATTGATCATTGACTTGTCGGATTATAATCAAGCATGAGATATTGCTCAATCTGATACAGTTTTATTGGTATGCTAATATTCATTATCATATTGTATAAACACATTCTAAATATACATCATCCGCTCATCCGTCACTCTCTCCAAAGATTCGGCCCCATTTCCCATCCATTGACCACCGTTCAGTTAACCAAGTAGCATAACCATGTATCAGTAAACCTCATAGTTTGATTAATGGCCTTATGTCCCCCAAAAACTACAGGTTTCATAATCATTGAAGGTGTTGAAAACATATTCTTTGGATTTTTATTTATTTTAATGTTAAACACCCTTTTTTGGCTTAGGTCTATTCTAAAATTCTAATGGGCTGGCAACACCACTAAATAAAAAGTCATATTTTTCTAAAGTGTCATCAACTGTCATTCTCA
The DNA here is from genome assembly GCA_948465475.1 of Thalpophila matura. Lineage (NCBI taxonomy): Eukaryota > Metazoa > Arthropoda > Insecta > Lepidoptera > Noctuidae > Thalpophila > Thalpophila matura. The sequence goes on from OX419178.1 coordinate 1,453,168, forward strand.
TCTCATCAAGTCAAAATTGACAAAATTCTATGATCTCTTTTTTGCTCCGCCAATGCTAATTTTGAAATTATACAATTTATAAATAATGAAATTTTAATAAAGATATAAAGCGAAGTTATAATTTCAAATAATTTATAGCGGTGTGCAATAAAATGGCTTTAAAGTATTTCCTGTGTGTTCTTTTGAGTTACAACATGTTGTTGGACTGTGCTTCGGCGGCGGTGCACGGCCAGGGGCACAGCGTGGACACCCTGGAGCGGGAGACGGACGGCAGCTTCCGCGCGAGGGACTACGAGCACTACGGCGACTCCGGACACAATTCCGAGTTCGACCACGAGGCCATCTTAGGTAAAATTTTACCAGCGCCGGCCCGATGAAACTGGGCGTCCTAGGCGAATAACAGAATGGCGCTTTAAACGAAACTTTGGTCAGAGAGTCGCCTTAGGGGCGGACTTTCCAAATCGATAGACTCGTAAAACACTATTTAGAGTTTTACGAGTCCATCAGTTCGGAAAGCAGATAATCAAAGATCGTCATTTCTGAAACGGAAGCTCGCCATGCCGTCCCCCAAATTCGAGCGCCCTAGGCCGTTGCCTAGTTTGCCTATATGGACGGGCCAGCCCTGAATTTTACTGCTTTTTTTTGTGACGTCGACCGGCGAGCAAGATTTTGCAACAACTCGCTCAGTTGATAAGGAATGCGATAGCCGTCGGCGCGCGCCGAGATGTCGGTTAAGAATGCTTTGTTTATTTTAGTGCCATTATCGTTGGCTTACACCTATTACTATTCTATAGGGAGCGTGCGAGAGGCGGAGGAGTTTGACAGGTTGACTCCTGAGGAGTCCAAGCGGCGGCTGGCGCTGCTGCTGCCCAAGATGGACTTGAACGGAGACCAGCACGTGGACCGGCTAGAACTCAAAAGCTGGATTATGAAATCCTTCATGTAAGTTTTTACCATTTATCTTTTGATTTAGTTAGAGTGAGGATTCCTAGACTTCTTCCAGTTGACATTAAATAAACATCTCATAAATATTTTCAGTGCTACATTGTTTTGTTCTGCTACAGCTATAAGTGAGGCACTCTGTTGTATGGGCTAATAGCCACTGTATCAGATTCATAAAAATGTAGGTTTGACAGCCGACTCTCTGGTGCGTCAGCGTGTGTAAAATCTGAGACACGATTGCATGTTTGATTGTAATTTGAAAACTAAAATAAACTGTAAAGTTATAATTATTAAGACTTTCATTAATATAACATGGTGGCAGCGCAAAAATGGAAGAAACTTCAATAATGAACGTAATTCAGCAACAAACTATGCTCTTGAAGTCTATGCAGGAGGAGATCGCAAGACTATCTCAGAAGTCACTCCCTCAAAACATAAATGTGCCCTGGCCAGCACCTATAAACACAGATGCGGACCCACAAGACGCATTCAAATCGTTCTTATCTGCATGGAACAATTATTGTTCCGCAACTCAAATGAATGAATGGTCGGCGGAACAGGAACCGAGAAAGGTGAGCGTCTTGTACAGCGCCATAGGCGTCGAGGCACTAAAAAAATATGGGAATTTCGGTCTTACGGACACAGACAAAGCTAAAACATGCAAGGAGATATTACAGATTATATCTACCAAAATGCTCCCTAAGAAAAACATAATCTACAACAGATACATTTTTCTAAGTAGAATGCAACAAAAATACGAAATGTTTGATGTTTTCTACGCAGACCTAACAAGGCTGATTGAAGACTGTGAATATACTATGTCCAAAGATGAAATGTTACGAGACAAAATTGTCTTAGGAATAATAGACATGAAAACAAAGAAAGAGTTATTAAAAAAAGATAACCTGACTTTATCAGAGGCAGTTAATTTGTGCCGCGCCGCAGAGGCTACTGAAAGACATATGAAGGATTTATCAGGATCAACAACATCAGAAATAAAGAAAATAGCGGACAATGATAGCAATAAAAAGAGAAAATGCAAGTTTTGTGCAAATTATCATGTGTTCAAGAAAGAAATATGTCCAGCCTGGGGTAAAGAATGTGAAAACTGTAAGGGTAAAAATCATTTAGAGAAAGTATGTAAAAAAAAGAAACAAGTAAAGGTGGTGAAAGAAGAACAAAATAACAGCCTTGTCTCAGAATCGGACACTGAATATGTTATCAACAAGATCATAAACAACAAGAATAAGAACTTAGCAGAATGCACACTTGAATACTTTGATAAAAACAAATGGAAAACCACAAAATGTTTACTTGATACAGCAGCTGATGAGAGTATCATAGGTCTTGAAAATGTTAAGGAGATGTTTGGTGAAAGTTATGTACAAGAAAAAATGCGACCTTCAAAGAAAACTCTGTTTGGTTTTGGAGGAAATCATATTATAGTACATGGAGAAATAGATTTAACTTTAAGAACCAATATTTCAGGTCATAAAAACAATCACACTGTCAAATTTCAAATAGTACACAACAAACACATTCCACTCTTATCATGCCAAGCTTATACAAATATGGGTCTTGTGAAATTCTGCAAGGAAGTGCGATGCAATTATACACAGGAAACCCAAAAAATTATGAATAAATATAGTTCAGTTTTTGAAGGCAGAGGAAGTTTTTCAGGTGAAATTGATCTTGAAATTGATGAGACGGTTTCACCAGTTATCCAAAAAGCTCGTCGTGTCCCTGTAGCTCTACGACCAATGCTGAAAGAAGAATTAAAGAGGTTAGAAGAAGAAGGGATAATTACCAAAGAAGATAATCACACTGATTGGGTAAGCAATGTACTTATTATACAAAAGAAAGAAAACTTCAGAATATGCCTAGATCCAATTCCATTAAACAAAGCCATTAAAAGGCCTAATTACCAATTTACTACAGTTGAAGAAATCCTACCAGAGCTAGGTAAAGCTAAAGTTTTCTCTACATTTGATGTCAAAAAAGGATTTTGGCATTTGAATCTATCTGAAAAAAGCAGTAAATTAACAACATTTTGGACACCATTTGGTAAATACCGATGGAAGGTCCTCCCTTTTGGCATCTCTTCAGCACCAGATCATTTTCAAATAAAAATGAGTGAAATGATTCAGGGGTTAAATGGTGTTGAGGCATTGGTCGACGATTTGCTTGTATATGGAGTTGGAGATACAATGACAGAAGCTATTATAGATCATAACAAAAATCTTGAGAATTTACTAAATAGACTACAAAAATACAATTGTAAATTAAATAAAAATAAAACTAAACTACTACAAACCTCAGTAAAATATTATGGACATGTTTTTTCCAACAAAGGCCTCCAACCAGATCCGTCAAAAATAGAGTCTATTTCAAATATTCCAATCCCAAGAAACAAAAAAGAAGTTCAGAGATTTCTGGGTGTAGTGACATATCTCAGTAGGTTTATTCCTAACTTGAGTGCCAACTCGGTATATCTAAGACACCTTACACATGATAAAACGGAATGGTTGTGGAATAAAAAAGCTCAAAAGGAGTTTGATACACTAAAATCTATGATCTGTGACACAAAAACATTGAAATATTATGATAAAAATGATCCACTTATTGTAGAATGTGATGCCAGCGAAGGAGCCCTGGGGGTGGCGCTGTTTCAACAGAACAAACCAGTTGCATATGCATCAAGATGCCTCACTCCGACTGAAAAGAAATATGCCCAAATAGAGAAGGAACTTCTGGCAGTTCTTTTCGCCTGCAAAAGGTTTGATCAGCTCATTATTGGTAACACAAAAACAATTATCAAAACAGATCACAAACCATTATTAAATATATTTAAAAAACCTCTTCTTCAGGCTCCAAAAAGGCTTCAATCCATGCTTCTGATGCTACAAAGATACAGTCTTGAGTTACAATTTGTATCTGGAAAAGAAAATATTATGGCAGATGCATTATCTCGATTTTATTTAGAATGTAAAGACATTGATAGATCCAAAGACTTGAAAATATTTAAAATTATAGAAAGAACTAATCCTTTGTTAAACTTACCTATATCTGATAACTGCATACAGGAAATAGAGGATGCAACCTCAAAAGATTACAATGTTCTAGCTTTAAAAAACTTTATTCTACACGGATGGCCACAATATTTGAGAGATGTGCCAGATGCCATTAAACAATACCATAACTATAAAAGTGAGTTAACAGCCTTTAATGGTCTTGTACTTAAGAACCAAGCTATACTAATACCAGAAAATTTAAGAAAAAAAATGTTGAGTAAGTTGCATAAAGCACATTCAGGAATTGAAAATACATTGAAATTAGCTAGAAATGCTATATTCTGGCCATCAATGTCTAATGACATAAGAGAAATGATTAAAAATTGCACTACTTGTAGTAAATATCAACCAAGTCAGCAAAAATTTACCATGCAAAGTCACAAAATACCTGAATATCCATTCCAAATAATATCTATGGATGTATTTTTTTTTAACCAAAATGGTAAACAAGTTAAATATTTAATAACGGTCGACCATTACTCAGACTTCTTTGAGATTGATGTACTAAAAGACTTGTCTTCCAAACAAGTAATAGAAATTTGCAAGAAAAACTTTTCACGACATGGAATTCCAGAAATTGTTGTCACAGATGGGGGCACTAATTTTGTCAGTCAAGAATTTTCAGACTTTGCTTGCAAATGGAGCTTTACACAAGTCACATCATCTCCGCATCATCCCCAAGGCAATGGCAAGGCTGAAGCCACAGTCAAGATAGCAAAAAAATTATTAACAAAAGCTACTGAAGATAGAGAAGATATTTGGTTGAGTCTGCTCTGCCTGAGAAATACCCCTAACAAATTAGATTCAAGCCCTGTGCAAAGGTTATTTTCACGTAGAACAAGAGGATTCCTACCAACTATTCAAACTTTACTGAAACCAAATGTGGTTGAAAATGTTTCTGAAAACATCAAGAGTAAAAAAGAGAGGGTGAAATACTCGCATGACAAAAGGGCCAAAAGAGCAACCACATTAGAAATAGGACAGCCTGTATCAGTTCAGGTTCACCCAGCATCTAACAAAACTTGGACTCCTGGAGTAATTGCAGACGTTCTTTCAGATTGTTCCTACCTAGTGGATGTGAATGATACAACATATAGAAGAGACCTTATACACATTCGTCCATTTTCACCACATTCAACAGAAGTATCTGAAACTCGAAGTACCACGAATATCACACCACAACTTCCTGTTAATACGGAACAAGAGAATGTAACTTTCTCAAACACACAGGATAATGACGAAGTTGTATCACTTCCTTGTGCCTCTTCAAGTAATTTAGATGTTAACCTTCTAGAGAATCCTGAAACCCGAAACTGTTTGGTAGCTTCCAATCCAAGTTCTCAATCTCAATCTACTACTAAGACTCCTTTAGTTAATAAGTCGGCTAGTCCATTGTTTAATAGACCTAGAAGAGAAAGAAAAGCTCCAGCTTTTCTGAATGACTATGTATTAGATTAAATATTTTTTTATTGAAAAGACAGCGTGTTGTATGGGCTAATAGCCACTGTATCAGATTCATAAAAATGTAGGTTTGACAGCCGACTCTCTGGTGCGTCAGCGTGTGTAAAATCTGAGACACGATTGCATGTTTGATTGTAATTTGAAAACTAAAATAAACTGTAAAGTTATAATTATTAAGACTTTCATTAATATAACACACTCTAAAGAAAATGTTTGTGCACTCAAAAATTACATTTCCCAATAGAATTCATGCAGTTCACAATAAAAATAATGACTGTTCATTTGATTTGATTAATAAAACTAACAAATTCATTAAAACGCTTAATTAAAAACTGACAGTAAAATGCTGTAAAATTATGGAATAGGAAATTGAGAAAATTTAATATACGGGTGTAAAAAGACCCTTAACGAAAACTGAAACCACATATTCTACCCAACAATACGATGATTTTCTTGTACTGAACCATACCTGGGAACCGACTAGCCATGGAGATATTGAAGGTTAAAGTTTCAATGTTTTTTTTTTCATTTTTCACGAAAACGGCACCGGGCGGAAGCTCTACGGGGTTCGGGGGCCGGGGTACGCCTATACACCACCTCCCCCATCCTGTACAAATCATCACACCCATAGGCACAGTCGGTAGCATGTAATTACAAAAAACAGCTGTTTTTAATACCTAAAAATAAAACTCGTTTCCCAGTAATTTTTTGCTTGCTTGCTTTGCTCCATGCTTCTTAGTTACATGTACAGAATGCGTAGGTGTCGGCTTGGTGATGTGTCTTTTTACACCCTGTAGATATGAGACCTAATTGGTAAAATTAAGATTTCAAGCTACCTGTTTCACGTTTATTAGTAAAACTGTTATAATCTAGGGAATCTTTATTTGAAGACTGTTACATCTTAAAGAGCACTGCCATCTAGGGACGCCACTGCCTTGTTGATATGTCTATGCTATCCACCAGCAACTTGTCCCGCGAGGAGGCGCAGGAGCGTCTGGTGGAAGCTGATGAGGACCGCGACGGAGCCGTCACGTGGCCCGAGTACCTGCACGACGCCTTCGGAGTCGACTCGGAGGACGATGTGGGGCCCGATGACACCGGGGACTCGGGCATGGTGTGTATGCTCTGGCTACTAGGATACTAGGAAGCGTAATATGCGCAATCTCGGACCATAGAAACAAGGGAGATGTGCCAAGGCTTGATTGATGATGATTTAGTTTGATCACATTGATCGTAATAAAAACGTACACGCTGGCGACGAACCGAACACGATCGATATTGATGATATAAATACGAATAATGATATAATAAAGGCGAATCACACCGCCCCGCGCTACGCTGCGGGGTGCGTGGCAACGGAACAAAAGCCCCGCGCGTGAATGCGTTTTCAGTGTGTTGCACTACGCGTGATTTCTATACAAATACAGGTACTTGCAAACAATGGAAGATCACGCACTCCCGCGCTACGCTGCGTGATGCGGTGCGGTGTGCGAATCGCCTTATAAGTGTATACACTTAGTAAATCGTCACTCAACAATAGCACTAATAGTGTTGAGTGACAATTAACCAAGTGTAAAAGTAATTGTGTCGAGTTGTTCCCGTGCTAATTTGCTATGATGGCATATCTCCTTGTTTCTATGATCTGATGGTGCAATTGTTAATTGAGTCATAAATCTTTATGCCAGCATACAGTAGTTAATTTGTGTAATTGTTTTGTAGCTTCTGCAAGAGGAGAAGGCGATGTGGGCCATAGCCGACGCCAACAACGACGGGAAATTGGAGATAGCCGAGTTCCAGGTCAGTTTAGTGCACTTATTTTAGGTCAGAACTTACTGAAGCCCTAGAAATAGTGCTTCTGGTCATACAGTGTCAGTTTGTGGATTTGGGACTACAGAGCTGGCGAGGTATCGCCATAAGATGACGTGTAATCAAAGAAACACATAAATTTTCTAAAGTCATAATATTTTATTTTTTATCCGACTGCCCCAGAAAGAGGGTAATGTTTTTCGAGTGTATGTATCTCTATATCCTTGACATGCTCGGTAGCCTGAAGCTTAAGGATTTCAACATAATTATGAGGTGTCGTTAGATTCGTCTTCATTGGGGTAGTGACATGGGCAATACGGTAGTGGATTACCTACTATTAAAAAAGTATAAATAAATTATTTTATTCCAAAGAAGGAATAGGAATAACAAAAAAGTAAAAAAACAAATAATAATTTATCACAAAATGAAAACAGACGCTTTTAAAGTTTTTGGAGGGAGTATCGCTTCGTCTTTGTCGCGCGAAGCGGACATAGGTGGTGTTACGTCACTTATCATGCATGCCGTCCGTGTCTAGCAAATCATTTTAAAACGCTTATAACTTTGCCAATTTTGTAGATGTTTCATAGGTTTTTTTTGGTGTTAATTATCTTTTTTCAAATAGTTTACAGATTCACAATAAAAAAAAATATATTCAACATCCCTAAATGCAATGCAGTCAGCAGTCCCAATGCAGTCAGAGATTTTGTTCCTTTTTCAAAAATTTATAGTATCTTATTAAATAAAAAATCTCGCGATAAGCAGGAACAGGGCATTTAGTAAATACTTTTTGGAGGACTTTGTATTAATACTCATTCATGTATATGGTGATCATGTCATCGATATCCATCAGATAAGAAAATCTAAAAGACTAAAGAACGTCGTATCTTCTACCGTCATACCGCCGCACCTGATCGTTCTGACGTCATCTTCTTCATCATCCGTCATCGTCTTTCTGACCAACACCTTATGTCCAGGTGTTCACCAACCCTGAGGAACATGAGCCCATGCACCAGATCCTCATCAACCAGACCTTGAGGGAGAAGGACGTCAACAAGGACGGCCGTATCGACTTCAACGAGTACATTGGAGAGAGAGGTAAGTTCTGAGAAAAAGGGAGATGGTAATAATGCTGTCTTGTTGCTCAAATAAAGTTCTGCGAAAAAGGGAGATGGTAATAATGCTGTCTTGTTGCTCAAATAAAGTTCTGCGAAAAAGGGAGATGGTAATAATGCTGTCTTGTTGCTCAAATAAGTCTTATAAATATTTCTTAAACATTAAAGTTCACTCACCGCGTAACGATACGGTATTCAAAAGAGATAGGAGGAATCCACGTGGACTAACAAAGACGTCTGGCTAATGCGGGCCGAAATGCAAATAAATCATTAGCCAATAACATGCAACTGCGCTTAGTACGTTTCTTACTGTTTTTATTTGATGCTATAAAACTGTAGTTGAGCAACGTTTGTTATAGAAAAACATTTAAAATTAGGTGTTACGGTGTATAATGTAGAGACCTAAAGGAGCGGTTAAACGGGCGAGTTGAGATCTGTATCGTGCAACTCAGTTGAACAATTGCCGCAACCTTGCAGCATAGCCCGCCGATACTGCAATGAAATTAAATGATGGTACATCATAATAACTGCTGTACGATTTACATCTCAACTCACGACTATACAATTGCAGCAAGAAATTGTCAAAAAACTTGCCCGTTTAACCGCACCTTAAAAATATACTGAAGCAAATAGCGCAATGTGCAGATAAATCCCAGATTTAGCGCAGTAAACTGTTGACGTTATCTCAGTTATCGCATAAAGTTTTATACAGGGTGGCAGGTTAGACAGTGGAAATATTTTAAGGGGTCATTGTACTCATCATTATGAACAACTTTTACTATGGGACCAACCCTGAAATCGTGAAAAAAAAATCAGCTGTTCCATACATTTATGTTCACTTAACTCAACAAAATGTATGGAACAGCTGATTTTTCCACTGTCTAACCTGCCACCCTGTATAATCCATGTAACATGTCAATAACACGATAATCGAAGGTTCAGCTCAGACTATCAATGGACCAACAGAACAACTAATCTGAAAACAACTGAAAGTCAATTCTAATTACTCCGAAATACGGCTAGAATTACCATAGCGAAATGAAATAGCGAGCCCTCCAGTAGAATTTTTTTTTTCGCGAATTTTATCCTTATGCTTTAGTATATTGAGTTGAATTTCAATTGTTATCAAAATGTTCTTCTGTTCTTGTGTGATAATGCAACGCCCACCTCGCGGTCAAATGTCGATACGATACACACGGCTATTTATAACGATAATATAATTATCTCTTATGCGCTAATTACTTCAGTAGATAATTATCGGCTAATGTCGGACTGCTGCGTTTGTCTAGTGATCGCAAGTACGACTGACCTGACCTTGACCTTGACCTTTGAGTTTGTTTCGGTGTTTCTTCTCAAAGGTAGTCAGAAAGAAACACCGACCTCATCTAGTTTTAAAAAGAAAAACTCAATTGACTTGTAAAAGTTGGCAGTGATAGCCTAGTGGTCTAACCATGTGCTTCCCACGGCGAATGGTTCGAGTTCGATCCCGAGGCACGCACCGCTGACTTTTCGAAGTCAGGTGCGTATTAGAAATTAATTATCACTTGCTTTAACGGTGAAGGAAAACATCGTGAGGAAACCGGCATGTCCTAGAACCAAAAATTCGAAGACATGTGACGTCCACCAACCCGCACTGGGCCCGAGTGGTGGACTACGGCCCACTCCCTCTCACAGAGGAGGCCTGTGTCCCAGCAGTGGGAACATTATAGGCCGATTATGCTATGCTTATGCTTGTAAAAGTGTTATTAGTAACCTATTTGCAGAATAAATGATTTCAATTTCAATTTCACTGCTGAGCGCAGGGTCATTGGTCCGATCCCCAGGGCACTTACACTTCAACAAAGATCGTGTTAACATGTTATATTGCGGTCCCTGAGATATACAAGGTGTAATTTTAGTAGACACAATACGAAGAGGTCATTGCACTGTACCGAAACTTCTTTAAATACAAAACCATTGGGCGACATAATTAATGGGCGACACGTCCAGCTCTCGTCTATTACAAATTATCATTCAATCCAAGTGTGAGTACACAGCCGGACGAATTAAAAACGATTATATCAATTATTCTGTACCATCTCGTCTAGCTATTGACACAGTTGGGACGCGCTATGTACTAGCATTGATGTATTTAAATACGGACTCTTGACTGTCGCCCGCAGTTTTCTGTTGCAAAAACGAAGACATGTGACGTCCACCAACCCATACTGGGCCTGCGTGGTGAACGGTCAACATCTTCACCACGGAGGAGGAGAGGAGACCTGAGTCCCAGCACTGTATACAGGGTGGCAGGTTAGACAGTGGAAATATTTAAAGGGGTCATTGTACTCATCATTATGAACAACTTTTACTATGGGACCAACCCATCGCGAAAAATCAATCAGCTGTTCCATACATTTCTGTTCCCATAACTCAACGTAATATTTGGAACATGTGATTTTTTTTCGCGATTTCAGCGTTGGTCCCGTAGTTAGTTATTCATAATGATGAGTACAATGACCCCTTTAAATATTTCCACTGTCTAACCTGCCACCCTGTATAGCAACATTATACGCTGATTATGTTACCAGTACCCCGATCATGAGTTTTTTTTAAAGTGTAGTATCGTTAACGTAAGCATATTTTGAATTGAAAATACAGGTTTGTTACACAATATTTATATAAATTAAATACTTAATAAATTTCTCTGTATTTTTTAACTGACTGCTGACTGGACTGCTGTATTTTAAATTCAAAATATGCTTACGTTAACGAAACTATACGTCAAAAAATCTCATGATAGGGGTACAGCAGTATCACTCCCGTTCCTAAGGGAATCACATCATGATATCAGATTAAAAGTATCCTATCTAATGTTATAAAGCTGAAGAGTTTGTATATTTTTGCGAATTTTAAACATGTTAAAGCCATGTTATGCTTATCTTAATTTCAATTGATTCAGGCGAAGACACAGTAGCTCAGTTGGTGAGAGTGCTAGCCACGGTTCGGCAGAGGTCGCGGGTTCAAGTCCCGCCTGTGTCAATTGTTTTTGGAATGTCTTAATATTTAATAACATTAAGATAAGCATAACATGGCTTTAACATGTTTAAAATTCGCAAAAATATACATTTATAATGTATAGTAGGTGATATCGTATCGATGTTCTTCCAAACTGCAAAGATTGGAAACATTGAGTTGGAGTTTGTAACTATTCTCCGATAGATGTCGCTGACGCTCGGAAGAGGCGTATTGAAGGGATTCCAAATTTCAACTGATTCAGGCGAAGACACAGTAGCTCAGTTGGTGAGAGTGCTAGCCACGCCGCCTGTGTCAATTGTTTTTGGAATGTCTTAATATTTAATAACAAACCTGAAGAGTTTGTTTGTTTGAACGCGCTAATCTCTGGAACTACCAGTCGGATTCGAAAAAATCTTTTTGTATATGGTAGCCAGATTCATGAGGAATAGTATAAGCATATATATATTAACATCACGCTACGACCCTTAGGAGCCGAGCAACGGGGGTGAAATCGCGGGGAACAGGTGGTTTATTATAAACACGATAATACTACAACGCTTATTCCGACAGGTAACCAGCAGGATAAGGGCTGGCTGATATCGGAGAAGGACAAGTTCGACAACGACCTGGATCTGAACAAGGACGGTGTCATCGACCAGGCGGAAATACACACCTGGATCATACCTAATAACGAGTGAGTATATGGCTAATTAACTTCATATACAATGCGTTCAATCAAACCATAGTGTCTCAATCAGGGACCGAAACCGTATGACCAATACCTGTATTATTTCGGTTACAACCTTTATTATTTATACAGGCATTTTAAAGGTAACCTTAATTTTTAAAATACCGGTTAAATAACGGTTACCGAATTAAAAATTACCTCTATCTTACACGTGCCGTCGGCATAAGTCAAAGGGCGGGTAGCGCTTGTGTGTGTAAAACCGGTATCATAATGGTAACCTCTATCTTGGTTACCCATATAGCGGTAACCTTAATCATAAAGGTAGCCGAAATTGTTCGATACCGGTACCGTAATTTATAGCGGTTTTCGGTCCCTGGCCTCAATAGATTGGCATGTTAGTCCAACTTACCTGTGCCAATCTGTTGAGGGGCCTGGCCTTATTGGTTCTACAGGTCGGGCGTCAAATTGGATCGTTTGTAGGATTTTTTGTGTTTGTCTAATACAGTAGTTATAATTAAATCACTATGTAAAATCTCCTCAATACTCCTTATCAGCTCAACTTTCAATAATTTGCGCGTTTATATAGCCGTTAAAAATTCACGGACCGTTTCAAATTGCTGCATATATTATGCACGGGACTCCTCGGACCGCCTCTGCTATAAGCGCACACTTGAACTTTTTTCTTTCGGAATTATAGTTTTTAGGGTTCCGTACCAAAATGGTAAAAAAAGAACCCTTATGGTGCGACTTTGTCTGTCTGTCTGTCTGTCACACCTGCTTATTTCAGAGACTACTAATGCTATCGACTTGAAATTTGGAACAGTTATAAAAATGCTTGCCAAACTTTATTTAAAATGAAAAAAGTCAAAAAATGTTTTTATTTTCATTACAAAAGGGGCCGGAGTGGGGGTCCGAAATTTCAAAGTGGGGTTACTAGGTATATCATATGAAAGGGCTTAATCTGCACATTTCAAAATATATTTTCATTTTATTTTATGTCTCACAGTTTACGACATATGATGAAAAATTTCTGAAAAAATACTATTCCCCAATAGTATTTTTAAATAGGCAGTTTTTTCAAAATCATCAAAATTCCTTCACAAACAAACTTAGTTATGCGGTCCAGTTTTTTTCACTTCATACGTCCAAAACCGATTCGGAACCCTCGGTGCGCGAGTACGACTCGCACTTGGCCGGTTTTTTGTTTGTGTATCTACCTGCATACTTCTTGAGTTATTGCTCTCACATTAGAAAAATTAAACGTTTACACTATTATTTCCCAGTGAAATAGCAGACGAAGAAGTGGACCACCTGTTCGCGTCCGCGGACGACGACCACGACGACCTGCTGTCCTTCGCCGAGATCCTGCAGCACCACGACGTGTTCGTGGGCAGCGAGGCCACGGACTACGGCGGCGACCTCATGGGCGACCACTTCGACGACGAGCTTTGAACACTCGGCTTCCTGCTGCTTTGCATCACCATCAATGTCGCTTAAAACTTAGCTGAACTCCATTTGAAATAACCAGTGATCGGAGTAGGTACAGCTTGTGATGGGTTTCTGCCCAGGCAATAACCCCGAAACGGTTTTTTGTCCAGGCAGAAACCCAACTATATAGATGGGTTTATGCTCGGGCATAAACTCGAAACGGGGTTTATGCCCGGGCAGAAACCCATCGCTAGGTACAGCTAATTTAGGTACTTGTTAATTTTGGTTGCTAATTTTGGTACTTGCGTATATTTTAGTATGGAACATGCATGAGATCCCGGGATTTACTGGGATTTAAAAAATGTATTGTTAAGGTTGGTAGTGATTTTTAAAGGTGCTTGTGTGTATGTATGTATTGTATATGTCACGGGAAATATCTAAACTTGTCTTAAACTAGCATCACCCGCATAAAATTAGATAATTTTCTTTGAATATCTAACAAGCTTTAACCATACCGATTTTCTTTACTAAAGTTCTTGATAAATTAAAAATACCGGGATCTCGGAGGCATGCCCATATTAAAGTATACGTTTGAGGTCATTAGCCCGAAAGAGCTCTACCTACTCCGATCACTGGAAATAATATTTGACATACAAACAAACCGTATTTACAGCTTATTCAACAGATTTTGACTTCTATTGCGTTGGTGATATGACAAATGACAGCAGCAGTTGGTATTGCTAATACGTTTTTGCTTTAAATTCCATCCTTATGCCTAAGGAATAGAAGTCAAAATCGCTTGAACTGTAAAAGGGTTATAATAGTAGTGTTATTTCAAATGGAGTATAGTTAAGACAAGTACTTGTTACACTGTAGACTTCCCTATGCCGGAAGGGTCACGGCTCTTGGATGTTCTTATTTAGCGATGGGTCACGACTATGTCAAGACTGCTTGTCGTCCCTGCGCCTACAAAAACCACTGTTGTAATTTTTTAATGCAATTTTAATCCATTTCATTGGCAATCCTAATGAAATATGGATCAAAAACCAACGATCGAAAAAAACAGCAATTTTTGGAGGCGGAGCGACGTTGTATTCTGGGTGTCTTCAAGTCGCGAGTGAATCGGTTTCTCCTAAGCGAGCGTGCTCCATCGTAGACCGCATCATCGCTTAACATCAGGCGAGATGGCGGTCAAACGCAAGCCAAGTATTTTTTTAAAGTGGACCCGCAGCTTAACATTCACTTCTGCGTGGCGAAGGATATTGTAGTGTAATATTTACTTTGATAAGTTTACATAAATCTCGATGTTTCGAAGACGCAAAGGACACTGAGCAGGCGGCTCTGCGCCTGTCTCGGGGTAACAAAGATGGATGAATAGTAAATGCAAAGTTCACGCACAATATACTTAATTATGAGCAATAAGACTTCTATCATTCTTGATGGGCAAAAATGTACCATAAACATAATTTGAGAACAGTTCACCAAGGAAACAGAAATAAGCTCACGTGACGTTAGCGATGACCAATGGCAAACGTTTGTCATGTTAGAGGCATCCCACGTACGCAACATAAACGATGCTACACTCCTTATGGGCACACTTGAACCACGTATGTAATGTACGTTTCAATCAATAGAGCTGTAACCGACTAAGCGTAGTGGGTGGTCGAGAGAAAAATGAGAAGACGTAACTTGGGTAAAATTGACTGACAGAAAAGGGAATGCGGGAGCGCGTTTTACACGCGGCGCGGCGGCTCTTTTCACACTGAAAACTAGCGGGCGTTGTTCTCTTGAACTTAACATGGCGTCCGCCGTCGCGCTCTGACCAATAAGCGCGCACGCAGTCCGTTCTCGTCGGTCGTTTATTCAATGCCACACGAAACGCTCTTACTAACTACATTTTGAAATTAAATAGGTACAAGACGGGCGGACCACGACACCATCGGCAACAAGAGCTATTGATTGAAACGTACATTACATACGTGGTTCTTGCGTATGCGTTTCACTTAAGGAGTCCCGTCGCTATGTTGGCTCCCCTGTCACTCCCGTTTAGGTTTTAACGTTTTATGTTTTTTGTAGATTTATGTGTTAAAGTAATGCCTGCCGGCCTAGCATGACGACGATAGAAACGGGTTTTGTCTACATAGAAATAGACAAAGTGACAGATTGTAGAAACATTTCTACGTTTTATGAATGAAACGGTAGAAATGTTTCTACAATCTGTCACTTTGTCTATTTCTATGTAGACAAAACCCGTTTCTATCGTGGTCATGCTAGGCCGGCTGGACACTAAGGCCGAGATAAATAGACGTTACTTAGCACGTACTTTGGCTAAGCTATGTTCCCGTCTCTGTCTTGCTTGTAAGTTGCGCGACAGTGACAACGATACTGCTTAGCCAAAGTACGTGCTAAGTAACGTATATTTATCTCGGCCTAAGTGATGAACAAGAATTGGCACTGAAAAAAAACTTCCAACACCGTTAAAAACGTTGTAACATATTGACATTCAGGGCAGCCAACATAGTGTCGAAGGAACTTCATAAGTGTAAAGCCGTGTCTCCTGCGCCCTGTTTTCGTGTTCGACGAACATCGAACAGTGAACAGTGAACGATAAAGGGGCGTGGTCTACGTGTTTTGAGTGTTTTTATTCGTCAAAACACGTAGACCACGCCCCTTTCTCGTTCACTGTTCACTGTTCGATGTTCGTCGAACACGAAAACAGGGCGCAGAAGACGCGGCTTAACGCTCTCTACAACTTTTAACTTCGAGATGTTTTTATTACTACATGGTGGTATATTTATTGTAGTCTGTGAGGACTTGAGGAGCCCAAGTATTATGCCGATAATTTTTAACTCTGTTATGTATTGAATGTATAGTCGTATAAATATAATTAAGCCTGAATTAAGTTTCTATCCAATGTTTGTCCTCAATTTTAATGGAGAATGTCTCGCCAATCGTGTCGTGTACGAACTTGATCTAATTTATTAATTCATTAGTATTTATATGTTACTTTAATGTTTAATTACGGCCTAATTTTAATGTTGTTGGTGCTTGAGATGTTTGTCTTCTAAATACGTCAAGTATTCGTTCTCATTTGCTTTACTTGAATTAATTATGCTAAATTAATGGCCAGTAAATATATTTTTATCTACAACAGTACCCCTATTATGAGTTTTTTTGACGTATAGTTTCGTTAACGTAAGCATATTTTGAATTTAAAATACAGCAGTCCTGGAACATTTTGATAAAATTTTATACAATTTGCACATTTTAAAAAATACAGAGAAATTAATTAAGTATTTAATTTATATAAATATTGTGTAACAAACGTGTATTTTCAATTCAAAATATGCTTACGTTAACGATACTACACGTCAAAAAAACTCATGATCGGGGTACAGAACTACTTAATTAAATTAATTGTGGGTTGCCATAAGGCCAAAAATTGTAAAAAAAATGTAAATGTACCTACCTAACTCCAATATTGTACAAAGATATTCAATAATATTGAATAGAGTTTCGTTTATAATGATGTTGCACAAAACCTACATTATGTAATTCAAATAGACTAGTCATACAATATTAATATATTTTAAGATATGGGTTTACATTGATAAACATTGTTTAAGAAGTTGTTACACCGTATTAAACCATGTATTATGTATGTGATTATATTATTTAACACAATCAATTAAATGTATAACAATAAAATGCTTATTAAACAATGTTTACAAATTAAATCTTTTATTTCTCCTGAAACAGAATCTCTTTTATGGAGAAAAAAATTCAAGTGACGCTAAAAATCTTATGCCACTACTATTTTCCATTGATTGATAAAATAAAATGCGCACGAGACTGACACACTTGCCCCCCTACTCCCTATATCCCTAATGTTATGTACAAAATGTGGCGCCAAAATTATCGTAAAGTGTGTCTGGTGTGCGGCCCGGCTAAGAATATACTTTCCTGGAACTAGATAAGTGCCATAAGTATTGATGTATCGTATTACATGTGCGCGTACATGTTAACTGAGTGAAATAAATTGTAATTTATTGTACATACATTGACTTTAATTTTCCTCCTCTATTCATTCACTATTCATATTTGACAGGCCTCTGACACTCCCGTTTAAATAAATCTTCCTCCAGTTTCTGATTGCCTAGTACTATTCTCATATTTTTTTTAGTTTGTAGTTGTAGCAGGAAGATTTATTAAGCATGTAGATGCTTAATAAATCTTCCTGCTGTTTCTGATTGCCTAGTACTATTCTCATATTTTGTTAGTTTGTAGTTGTAGATGCTTAATAAATCTCCCTGCTGTTTCTGATTGCCTAGTACTTTTCTCATATTTTGTTAGTTTGTTAGCTGTAGATGCTTATTAAATTAATCTTCCTCCTGTTTCTGATTGGTACCTACCTTTCTCATATTTTGTTAGAGATGCTTACTAAATATTCTTCCTATTTCTGATCGCCTAGTACTTTTCTCTCATTTTGTGTAGGTAGTTTGAAGATGGAAAATAATTCGTAGTAAGCCACCTCCTATTTCTGTTCGCCTAGTACTTTTCTCTCATTTTGTGTAGGTAGTTTGAAGATGGAAAATAATTCGTAGTAAGCCACCTCCTATTTCTGATCGCCTAGTACCCTTCTCATATTTTGTTAGTTTGTTGTATGCAAAATAAATCTACCTCCTATTTCTGATTGCCTAGTACCTTACTTATTTATTTTTGCTTTCTATTTCTGATTTCCTACCTACCTAATTATATTTTTCTCTTATTTTGTTTAGTTGTGGATAGTTCGTAGATGCAAATCTTGGTAAATCTTGGTAAAATGTTTCTGATTGCTTAGTACCTTTCATCCAGGCACAAAAAATATTTGGTGTCTGTACCCCCTCTTATAGACAACGATTAAATTAAACAGCTCTTATGTCAAATTGTCATCTCTATATATTTAATCAGTGGTTGAAGTTATGAGGCGTCTATAAGGGGGTGAATGTTTCGAATTGTTGTGCCGAGTCAATAAAATTAATATTTATCCGTGCCCGCTACTGTTCATATTCTAGAATTAACAAAATGCATTAGGCTGGCCTCACTTTGGATGCGCGTTCGTATGAATTTGACTCGTACGAACACGTACCGACGGAAGTATATGCGCCTACACGCACGACTAGCTCGCACCTAGTGTGCGAGGTGCCACAGTACTCCGAGGATCGGGATGAATCGTGCGTATTCGTATGTCTTCGTACGAGTTGAATTTGTACGAAAACCCATCCAAAGTGCGACCGGCCTTACGCAACTAGGGTGCAGGGGGGTGATACTCGCAGGGGGGTGATTCTCGCGGGTAATATATTGATATCGAATTCGATATATCGTCGTTGCGACTTTAAGACCTCTTTTGTGTAAAATTCAATTTTACACATAAGAGGTCTTAATTACTTACATATAAGACCTCTTATGTGTAAAATAAAATTTTACACAGAGGTCTTAAAGTCGCAACGACGATATATCGCAACAAATGTCAAAATGGTAGGGATTTTGACATTTGTAGCAATATATATCGAATTCGATATCAATATCGAACCCGCGAGAATCACCCCCCAGGTGTTGGTTAGACCGGAGGAGGGAATATAAAAATAAAACGTCCAAAACACTTCCATTTACAATGTTTTTTTAATCAATATAATAATATTCTTAATAAATCCAAAATATTTACACAATACAAAAAACATACAATACGACCATGATCGGCGTCCGTGGCCAGCCGAGACAGCCAGTGCTACTATTACTAACCAATTTCAGGGGAATTGCTTGCAACAACTACTCTATTGCGTTGGTTTAAAGTTCAATATTGACTGCCGCTTCCTATGCCGATAAAAGTAGATAGGTTACTGACCACAAGACAATAGATTGATTAAAAACAAGTAGTTTGTTAAACAAAAAACTGCCTATAACTACTACTGCTGAACTTGTGGCAAGGTGATACAACTATTTAATTTTAGATATATTATGTTAACGTAGTCAGGAAGCGGCGCGATCCACGCTGCCCATGACATTGCCGTTCCATGGTACGCCATCACGGTAAACATACGCGAAAATCAAACTATCTCCAAATGATAGAAACAGAACAACGGCATACCACGAAACGGACATCAAATTCATCTATAAGCTTTGATTAATATACAATAGTCGACACTTGTGTATCAACAATTTTATAGACAATATAATTCCCAACAACGCGACGGACTTGGGCTGTTATACAATCTCATTGGGTTACAAAACTGACGCGTCAGGACTGCTCCGGGTGTTCGACGATACCTATCCTTCTTATAGATAAATAATAAATTGCTAAGTAAGGAGTGATGCAAGCCCTCAAAGGAAATTAACGTTATTTCTTATAACAAGCGAAAACTGATTGCGTTCACACTGCATCATATAATTATTATAAGTAATAATAATATTGCTGATTTATATAGCGACGTTCTTAATCAGTAAAAGATGTTAGAAACTGAATTTAAGAACGATAGGCAAACTGGCGAACGCTACAAGTACTCGCAATATATCGACAAATAGAGGTGAGATAGCTATCGGAGAAGTTATCGATGTCACGTCTACGGCCTAATATTATCGAAATTATCAACTTTCGGGTTCCGCAGGCCCTGAGTCCTCCCTGTATGGAATGCGATTATATAAAAAAAGGATACGACATTAATGACCCCACCGTTTTACTTATAAAATATAAATTATACAAGACAATATACATAATAATTAATAATATGTATAGAACAATTTATCCATCGAATAATTAGTGTTTTAAAAATAACTATATAACTTCCTAACTGAGAAGTGTAAATCTATTTCATTAAATAACTATGCCATATTATATTATTTTGAACTAAAATAATGTATGGATGAACGTACCTACACATTTCAACGACAATTGATTTTATCATTAGTACTCCATAGGGATTCCTGTTGCATGATTTATTCCCAACCGATACATTTCAATGGGAATTTTCCCAATTGATACATTCTAAAGAGAATACTTCGCTCAGGATTGTATTGTAACGTCTTAGGACAAACGTTTAGTTGATGGAGTGATAGAAATTAGCTTACAATGACCTTCTAGAGACGAGGTGCACCGAGCGAAGCTTACATGGAGCGGGAAAAGGGACGACGGTTTACTAGGAACCTTCCTTGTATAACCATGACTACCTACTGGGAAACACCTCGTTACTTATAAATGTTACTCTATATTTATATAAAATTACAATATTTTACGAAGCGTAACTGTTTTCGTATTGTAGATACACACTTGCCATTTAAAACCCTTTTCGTACTCTCAAACTTAAACAAAAAGATATATTTTTAAAATATTTCACTAAACAGTGCATCATACACAAATAATAACATTTATAAGTAAAAGAACGTTGAGACATCTAGACGCAAGCTAGTTTTGTGGCAAACAACAACAGTTTTCACATAAAAAGGTGTTTTAATTATTTCATTTGCGACACTGAGATTGCTTTAGAAAACAGTATATTTGTTAGTTGCCACACTGGTGTGAACAGATGATTAAAATAATATTAAATGTATATGTAACGATACACGAATGTAAATGCACCTTCACCAATTAATTTCGACATTAAACGCTTCTAGTTCCAAACGCAAAATACTTTAGCTGGGGGAATGGTAATACTAACAGAATCGTCAACCTTTTGAAGTACATATAAGGTCCTACCCTTCATAATCGAAATATTTTAAGAGGTATATCTGTAGGTGGCAAATATGCCATACTAACGTAAAAAAAAGTATGAGTATTTTTTTTTTAAATAAATTAATTTAAAATTATTTGAAACACATAAAAAATATTATTTTCAACATCCATTACGCTAGTTGTTACGTTATTGTTATTAATATTAGAAACAAGCGTGATGGATGTCGTAAATAGTATTTTTATGTGTCAAATAATTTATTTAAAAAAATTAAAAAAATACTCAGATCATTTTTTTTTTCGTTTGTATGGCATCTTTACCACCTATAGATGTGCCTCTTAAAATATTTCGAGTATGAAGGGTAGGACCCTATATAATTATTTTTAAGATGTTTTTTTTTTCACAATTATGTATATCTGTATCTCAAATGTATCCGTATACACTATCCCCCCAGCTGAAGTACGTTGTATAATGTTTTATTGTATAAAACAAGCTCAATTACTGTTAAAACGAATGACTCTCGTTAAGTTACCCTACGGCACAGTGCACTGCTAAACTTGATACAAACGAAAGTAAATATAATCATTTTTATTACATTTTTCATTACAGTTACAAATAAGTTTTAAAACTAGTTATCATTTTTTATAATTAGCTTGTTTTTTTTATTAATATTATACAGGGTAATATTAAAACCAGTGCGGATATTTTAGGAGGTGAAAGTACTCATGAATATGATCTACTTTTATTATGGGACCGACACTGAAATATGAAAAAAAAAAATCTGCTGTTCCCTACAAAAATACACTACAACAAGATCAAAATGTATGGAACAGCTGATTTTTTTTTCATATTTCAGTGTCGGTCCCATAATAAAAGTAGATCATATTCATGAGTACTTTCACCTCCTAAAATATCCGCACTGGTTTTAGTTTTACCCTGTATAATGTTTTAATGCGGCCCGCGTGGACGTACGAACACACTTTATATAAATATATACGATCCGAGGCAGGCCCGCGAGGCATGTCAGTTTTAAAGGTAAATATTGCAAGAAATAAGTAGATATACACATGTATACAGCTATAGACCACCCCGCGAGGCATAACCCGATAACAATTCGCTAATTTGTAGAGAAAACAGAAATGTATACACCACGAGGCGCATAAGAAACGATGGAACAACGAAACAACTTTCATATTTTACGAGACAACCTCGAGTATGCGAACGTTTTAGTCTTGTATAACAATAGCACACTGTACGGAGTAAAATCAATATATTGTGACACTGCCTCGTTCGGTATACCATTGCTATACTCCGCCAATCAAAACACAAAACGCAACGCGGCCTCGCCTTATACAAGGTGTAATTTTAGTCAGTCAACATCCGAAAAGAGGTCATTGAACTCATCATTATGAACAACTTTTACTATTGGAACTGAAATCGCGAAAAAAAAATCTGCTGTTCTATTTTTGTTCACATAACTAAAAAAAAACAGCTATTCCATGCATTTATGTTCACTTAGCTCAACAAAATGTATGAAGCAGATGATTTTATTCGCGATTTCAGGGTTGGTCCTATAGTAAAAGTTGTACATAATGATGAGTACAATAACCCCTTTTCGTATTTCGACTGACTAAAGTTACACCGTATAAAATTATTTAACGAAGCGAGGCACTCGACACGTTAGCGCCTCGTTCCGCAAAGCCGGGCCGCACCAGACATACAGTACCCGGCAATAAATATTACACATCGAGTTGAGAAAGAGATAATCGGCTAGCTTCGGCTTTGTAGAGCGTCGTATCCGTCACTCATACCTATGTGACGTTTTGTCGCCGACTTGTTTATTAGATACCAGACTGTTAGTGCTTCGTGCGACAGAGATGACGCTCTATAAAGTCGAAGCTAGCAAATATCTCTTTCTGAAGCTCGATGTGCATTATTTACTGCCACGTACTGTACACTTGGTATTACGATAATTTTGGCGCCACATTTAACGTTCCCGTATATCTGCACACAAGCACGCACACCAAGACACATTAGTAGCGGGTGCAGTTTGTGTCGTTGGTGTGCGTGCCTGCGCGCAGACATACGGGGGCGTTAAATGTGTCGCGTTTCAAATGTGGCGCCAAAATGATCGTAATACACGTGGTCCAAGCTGGCTCGTATAACATGAAGCGGTGCGTGTGTCCGTCTGTCCGGCGGGCGGCCGGTGCGTGTGTCCGTCTGTCCGGCGGGCGGCCGGGACGAGCAGGCCGGAGCCGCGGGTCGTCGTCTGGCAGCTGATGTATCGTTACCTACTACATACCTCAACCCGCGCGCACGCCCTCACCAAACGGCGGTTGTGTCTGGAATGTGGACAAGTTTATGGTTAAAATACGGATCAGGGAGAATATTTAGCCATGTGCATTGTGCATAGATAATATAATACTACGTACAGATACTTCTCATATAAACAAACTCGACCACTGTTACGCGGGCTATTTTCGGGCTATATATGTTTTGTGCTAGGATTTTTTTAAATTTGAACAAATATTTTCATAGTCCATTTTTTCATGTCCAAAATTTTCCACAAACTTCAATAACAAATCGATACATATAACGCCATCTATTAAGAGTTATTTGAACAAATGTTCCTTTGTTCCTGATGAGACCCCGTGACTTTAAGGTGGGTAATGTACATGCGGCACTGACCGGGCGGTGCTATCACTTGCAGCAGGACGAGGAGCGCGCCTGCTCGGCGTCGCCCAGGCGCCGCCCTCGCTCTGTGTAACTTGTTAGTAAAGTATAGCTAGTAATGTACATGCGGCACTGACCGGGCGGTGCTATCACTTGCAGCAGGACGAGGAGCGCGCCTGCTCGGCGTCGCCCAGGCGCCGCCCTCGCTCTGTGTAACTTGTTAGTAAAGTATAGCTAGTAATGTACATGCGGCACTGACCGGGCGGTGCTATCACTTGCAGCAGGACGAGGAGCGCGCCTGCTCGGCGTCGCCCAGGCGCCGCCCTCGCTCTGTGTAACTTGTTAGTAAAGTATAGCTAGTAATGTACATGCGGCACTGACCGGGCGGTGCTATCACTTGCAGCAGGACGAGGAGCGCGCCTGCTCGGCGTCGCCCAGGCGCCGCCCTCGCTCTGTGTAACTTGTTAGTAAAGTATAGCTAGTAATGTACATGCGGCACTGACCGGGCGGTGCTATCACTTGCAGCAGGACGAGGAGCGCGCCTGCTCGGCGTCGCCCAGGCGCCGCGCGCCGCCCGCCGCCGCCGCGCCGCCGCCCTCGCTCTTTGGTAACTTGTTTGCTGCAAAACAAACACACATTTATTACTATTAAGTTACAAATATGCACGGCTAAACACGTTAAGGATATTCTTACTATGACATTTAGGCAAGGGTAGACAGTCGACACCACAGAATTGTAAATAAAAAGTCAATAGAAATGTTATCTATTACATTTTATTCAATTGAAAATTGGGATGGCAGTAGCGTTGAAAAAAGCAGGGAAAATTCCCGTTTTTTCCAATTCGTTTTTTTCTATGTTTTATTCGAAAGTTTCAAGAAGATTCGCCAGTATATATTTCATGTTTTTTTGGAAAAAAACGGAAAAAAATCGAAAAATACGAAAAAAACGGCGGAAACATTCCAAGTTTCTTTTACCAGATTTTAGGGTGGGGGAGGGGAATTTTCAACGCTAAATGGCAGTCGCGTTACCTGTATGTAAGGTACTCACCGATAGCTAAGAATATGTCGTTGACGTTCATGGCCGTCTTGGCGCTGGTCTCCATGAACAGCAGGCCGTTCTCGTCGGCGTAGGCCTGCGCCTCCTCGAACTCCACCATGCGCTTGGCGGCGAGGTCGCTCTTGTTGCCCGCCAGCGCTATCACTATGGAGGGCGACGCTTGCCGCTGGAGCTCCTTCACCCAGTTCTTGGCGCGGCCGAATGTGTCCTGGAGAAAAAGATATCACACTTAGGAAATGTTTGTGTATGGGTGTGTGTGTTTGTTACTTCTTCACGCTGAAATGGCTGGAGGGATTTTGATGGAGGTAGCCTGGGACCTGGAAAATTATACACATAAACCTTCCTCGAGACAGTCAATTTATAGTGAAAACGCAAATGCGTTGATGCGCAACATCCACCCATCCCTTCAGGTTTTGCTAAAACTATACAGGGTGGCTGGTTAAACAGTGGAACTATTTAAAAGGGTCATAGTACTCATCATTATGAACAACTTTTACTATTGGACCAAACCTGAAATCGCGAAAAAAAAAATCTGCTGTTCCATACATTTTTGTTCACATAACTCAACATAATGTATGGAACAGCTGATTTTTTTTTGCGATTTCACGGTTGGACCCATAGTAAAAGTTGTTCATAATGATGAGTACAATGACCCCTTAAAATATTTCCACTGTTTAACCTGCCACCCTGTAGATTACATTTTTTCCCTTAATTTTAACATTTCATTAAATATTCATCTGCCTAGCCTTTTCCCAAATTATATTGGGGTGGCATCCAGTCTAACTAGTTTTGGCTGAATATCAATATTTTACGTGGAGCGACTGCCATCTGACCTCCACAACCCAATTAATGGGTAATACCGGTATTCGAATGTTAGACCAGCTGTCAGACTTTTAGGGCTTCTGACTACCCGTAACGATTGTCAAAGATATTCCTATGACAACCGGGACCGACTGCTTAACGTGCTCTCCGAGGCACGGAGGGGTCTCGATGTGTAAAGAACGGTCACCCATCCAAGGACTGACCGCGGCAAGCGCAGCTTAACCTCGCAGATCGATCGATCAGCGCGGCCGTCATTTAGCCACGAGCCCCTCTCCATTAAATATTCATTTCATTAAATATTCAATATTATTAATAAACAACCTATTTAGTATACCTACCTACGAATCAATAAAGTTTGACAATGTGACTGAATTTCATTACATTTGGTGCGAAGTACCTACCTACTAGAATAAGGATAAATTTTATTAAAAGAAAACCAAAAAAGTCAGTATTTCTTACGAATACACTAATTGTACACATTTGAATGCACTAATTGTACACATTTTTAAAGACTTCATTTTCAAAAACTTTAGTTTATAGTTTATACTATTTAAAGATTATATTTGTTAGTGTGCGATTTCGCAAGTTATTTTATATTATCTCTTACAATTTTTCTTACATTTTTATCAATGAGACAGACAATTTCAGAAGATAACCTATATTCTACCAGTCTACAATACAATTCACTAAGTACCAGTCTGGATAACATTGTTTATTGTGTTGATTATAATATGGACCCCGATATCATTATTGTGAATGACATTCTGCGAAAGTGACATTATGCGAAAGCGACTTCTTGAGAAAGTGACATTGTGCGAAAGTGACTTTTTGCGAAAGTAACATTATGCGAAAGTGAACAAATTTTTTACGATGTCATTTTGCGACAATGACGTTCTGCCTCACAACCTGCAAATATAGCATGGCATCCTGGCGTCAGAAATAATAACCATAGCAGTATTTCCCCGAACATTTTTTTACAAGGAAATACCGAATTATAAAACAATATGTTTAAACAAATCAATAGTATAATTAAATATATAGTACGTATTGATTTCCTGTCTGAATGTGTAGTAGGAATGAGACATATGACACTTCTGTGTTTAACGTAGGACGCTATGTATAAGTAGCCTTCAAGTATCGAACGATCCTCATTCACATTAAGTCCACACGCTGACGTAAATAATTACACACTATTACTTACTTTACTATTTCTAAAAATAGTGACACAATTATTTAATAGTAAGTATAGTACCCGGCAAATAACTTGAACATCTGTGCACGTACGCTTTCATGCAATAAGAGTCTAAATGCACAACATCGACTATTGCGCAGTCAAGGTCAATGTTCAAGTTATTTGCCGGTAAGTGTAATAAACCAGTCTTTATGGAGTTTACCACCCTTTTATCATTGAAATGAGGGTACTCTCGTAACGCTTGATTAAAGTAGACTTATGTCGTGTTGTGATGCATCAGTAAGTTCCGTACATCAGAAACCTATTAGTTTCATGTATTAAGTATGAAGGATTGAAGGTGTACCCACTATTGTGACGTGATGCATCAGAATAGTGTGCACACCTTCATACAAAATATATTTATGACGTCGATAGGCTTCCGATGAACTACTGCATCACGACACGTAAGTCTAGTGCGAATCAAGCGTAAGTAAACGTCCTAGCCTGAACCATCGAGATAAAAAGACGTGAAAATGGCATAAATCATGTATTCTTTGTAGGACTTAGCAGAGCAGCACACGTAGCATGACCACGTGTTTGTCGACGGAAGAATAGACAAAATGACAGATTGTAGAAAGATTTCTACCGATTTGTGCACGAAAGAGAAGAAATGTTTCTATTTTTTAAGACTAATACGCTATGTACAGGTCGCCGCGTGCTCGAGCAGAAGAGATAACGAGTTGGATAGAAATAACTTTATCTATTCTTGGTAAATTACACCCACATTTTACTAGTTATAAGGGGGCGAGTCAATTTTTTAGGGTTCCGTACCTCAAAAGGAAAAACGGAACCCTTATAGGATCACTTTGTTGTCCGCCGTTAGTCACCGGACCATAAGTGGAGCCGTCTGCTCATAGATGGCGCCATTGGAAGTATGCAGTAGCGCCATCTATGATCATATGTCGGAACCCTTAGGGCGCGAGGCATACTCGCACTTGTCCGGTTTTTTTATTTGGTAACAGGCTTGCGTTTGACCGCCATCCCCCTGATGTTAAGCGATGATGCGGCCTATTCTATTGCCAATAACCGGAAACCAATCCAGATATGAGGCTGCTACCGAAAAAATCCTAATGGGATTCCCAATGACACAGCTCGACCGTTCCGAGTACCAACGAGGCAAACAAATATCTAATGAATGGAAAAAAAAAATGAATACATATTGTAGACGTCATTTGACAATTAAAACTCATTCTTATAACTTGTTTTTCTTATGATTACGACCATTAAACTTGCATACCATGAAACATAGAGTACTGCGGTACCTATATAATATGTGCAGTAAATATAGCACACACGCATGACAGTTATGTACGTCCGTTATCTTTGTCGGTCTGACTGCGGCGCCCTTGAACTCCGAGAAGACTTACTTGTTTAATACCATTTGCAGAGCATAATGTTGACCGCAACCAAAATAGTGGAATGCGTGTACATTATTGAGGTGTGAAATCTTTACATATACAGGGTGTAAAAAGACACATCACCAAGCCGACACCTACGCATTCTGTACGTGTAACTAAGTAACATTGAGCAAAAAAAATTACTGGGAAACTACTTTTATTTTTAGGTATTAAAAACAGTTGTTTTTTGTAATTACGTGCTACCGACTCTGCCTATGGGTGTGATGATTTGTACGGGATGGGGGAGGTGGTGTATAGGCGTACCCCGGCCCCCGAACCCCGCTGCACTGCCGCCCGGTGCTGTTTTCGTGAAAAACGAAAAAAAAAATTGAAACTTTAACCTTCAATATCTCCATAACCAGTCAGTTCCAAGGTATGGTCCATTACAAGAAAATCATCGTATTGGTGGGTAGAATATGAGGTTTCAGTTTTCGTTAAGGGTCTTTTTACACCCGATATTAAAAAGCTGAAGTCTGTTTGAAACTTTGAACGCGCTAATCTCTAGAACTGCTATTCGGATCCGAATAAATATTTTTGTAAGTACCTATACCTGTATTATAGCCAGACTCATGAGGAATATATTTAACATCACGTTATGATCCATGGGAGCCGAGCAACGGGGGTGAAATCGCGGGTAACAGACAATCGTTGTTACAAAAAAATCTCAAACAGAACTTAATTTTTATCATAGTCTGTGACACATTAGTTATCGCAATATACATACATACGGGAAATTCCGGTAACCATTAATAAGTATGCCAAATTGTTCGGGTAACCCTAATCAGGATTCCCCTGACACAAAGTGTCCGGTTATCCCCGGACATCGCGAAAAAAAAATCAGCTGTTCCATACATTTATGTTGACATTATTTAACAAAATGTATGGAACAGCTGATAATTTTTTGCGATTTCAGGATTGGTACCGTAGTAAAAGTTGTTCATAATGATGAGTACAATGACCCCTTTAAATATTTCCACTGTCTAACCTGCCACCCTGTAGAATCAAGAACAAATACCAGGAGTCTATGAAACATAAGAGATAAAGTATCGCGAGGCTCGACAGGGATCGAGCCGTATAATTGTTTCGTTATCTGATAAATGATATCTGCGGTATCAGAACGATAGTGTTGCATTTCTTCGACTGTGTGAATTTGTTCTCTACTTGATACGGTTTGTTTACTTTTTAGGGTTCCTCTCAAAAGAAACCCTTGTAGCAGCGGTTCTCAAACTTTTTAGTAACGGAATCCTTTAGAAACAGGATATTTTACGGACTTTTTTCATTTGGAATAAAGTTAGGCAAGCATTCTTTATAACTGTTCCAAATAGCATTAGTAGTTGCTGAAATAAGCAGCCGTGACAGACAGACAGACAGACGAAATCGCACCATAAGGGTTCCTTTTTTACCATTTTGGTACGGAACCCTAAAAGGGCATACAAAAAAAAAACCTACCGAATGCAGAACCTCCTCCTTTTTGGAAGTCGGTTAAAAATAGGAACTGCACATAACACTATTGACTGTACTCCTACATACCTAACTAGATTCTCTATATTTTGTAGGTCGCTTTAATATCACATTTTTCACGTGACGATATCTCCCAGACAACTCCTACCGCGAGCCACGTTAAAGAAATTCGTTCCAAAAAAGGAGGCACAGCATCTTCTGATAGTGAAAAAATATTCTTTGCATATGAAGAGTCGTGACCCGTAAACTAGCGACATAGTGTTAAAAAATCGAACACTACGCAAAAACGTGAAATTTACCAAATCGCATTGTTTGCATATTCCTCGCTGCAATGGCGCTAAAGGTCTCTGCCCACTAGCGTATAACTATTAAGGCGACGGTAAATGGTAACGGCCGTAAATCTCAAGTTTTAAATCTCTTATTTCGCCGTCAAATAATGCAGGTTAGTTGTGCAATTTTTTTATGTTAAACTAGAACATATGTACATCAATCGTACCTGTGAATATTTAACTATTGTAGTAAAATACTTATTGAAATAAATTAATGAATTACTGTCTACCCAAAACATAAAAACGTACTTAATTACTTTCAAATCGCTTAAGGTATTTTCATGATTTGTTTTGTG
The DNA here is from genome assembly GCA_948465475.1 of Thalpophila matura. Taxonomy (NCBI): domain Eukaryota; kingdom Metazoa; phylum Arthropoda; class Insecta; order Lepidoptera; family Noctuidae; genus Thalpophila; species Thalpophila matura. Next base: position 1,483,641 of record OX419178.1, read on the forward strand.
TGAAAAGACTATGTTACTACCTATAATATTGCCTGTTACCTACTTTTTTTTATTTTATATTTTAGATACTAAAAAGTAATAATATGTCTAATTCGGCGCGCTCCTTGATAGGCAAGTCGTATTGCTCGGTGGACGTATGTCGCGTTGCTTGAGCTCAGCGCAGAACACTCAAGCTATACCACCCAAATCACTCAAGGCCGTTGGCAGTTATCAGCGCCTTAATAAAAACAAAGTTGGGATGTTTATGAACGAGACCATGTCATACGTCAATGGTGATCGTGTCACGTCACGCGGACTCACGCGTATACATTCAATTTTAAACATGGCGCTCGCTAGACGTAACCACCGGATGCACGTGGGATAGGGATTATAACTACATCACCCCTAGCATGAAACGGATCTACGCTACGTAACGTGTTTTTCGATAGGCGTTTTTCGTAAAATGTGGTAAAACATCGCGTTAGAGACCTACGATGCCAAATGTTGTTGTTTTACTAGCTGCTGCCCGCGACTTCGTCTGCGGAAAATGGATGAAAAGTAGCCTATGTGTTTTTTCAGGTCCCAGGCTACCTCTTTGCCAAATTTCACCCAAATCCGTCCAGCCGTTTCAGCGTGAAGAAGTAACATACACACACACACACCCCCACACGCACAAACTTTCGCCTTTATAATATTAGTGTGACGTTCCGCAGTTATCGAGCAAAATGTCTGACGGACAGACAGACGGATATAATTTTGTTACATAGATCATTTCTATTTTAATTAAAATCGTTTATTTAGTTTACTTTCTAAAGTAGCAATGTATTATACTATCAACCATGAAACATGCATTGTAATAATGCGTAGTTAAGCTATCATTTCTATGTATTCTCCTTCCTAGATAAAATAAGCATCGTTGTAAACGACTACAACCTCAATAATATCTTATCGAAATGCCAATAAATATTAATATACATCGTATAATTAAGTGCAAAATTAAAACATTATTTATTTAGTAGCAAGTCCAACTGCTAAGGTCATTGATCAGAAAATGTTTTGCAACTTTGCAACACTTTTATAATGACTTAAATAATGGGACAGCGCGCTTGAACCTAAACGCATTCATATTTTTTTCTTAACTTTTAGTAGTGTAAGTAATAAAAAACTTTTAGTAATGTAAGATATGTTTAGTATCGACATAATTATTTTAGATACGACATAAGATGTTGGTCTGTCATAGTACTATATTTTTAGAGGCTGTTTTGACTCTTTTGGCCGATTTTTATATTTAACTTATTAAATGTTGCTCTGAATAAGAGCCCAAACAACTTCAACACATATGGTTACAGATCATGATCTTGTATGTTTTTATCATTGTATTTTTAGTCGCATTTCTTCATCTTGAGTCGCCTCTTAGGCTAGCGTTTGGGCTATTGTCATTTAAAAAATATGTACCTACTACTACTACCTACTTAAACTTATTGGAACTGTCATGAGGAAAAATCTTAACTCCTAGTCATCATTCACTAACAATCGTAAAAATAGTTAAGAGACAAAAACATAGTCATGTGAAGGCATTACTTTTCGTCGCTCGTCTAATTGTCCATGACGCGATTGTGTTTGTGAACGGCTAGGGAAAAATTACCCTAATTGTTTACTGCTTTACAACGAATGGTTAAGGAAATACTTTAGGAAAATACGTTTATTGATTATACATTTATCTCCGAGGATGATGATAGACAAATTATTTTTAATTACTTTATTGGCTTACTCATGTGCAAAGAAGTAGTAGAATATGGGGCAGACCCCATAAGGCATAGCGCTCACTGACAGGATGGTATGTGGTATGACAGTCTGATGGCGCTCGAATTCCAACGTGTCGCGGCATGCCGAATTCTCTCTTGACGATATCTACGAAATATTTTGTGCTAACGATATTAAAATAATTTTAGCCTAAAAATATCTTTCGCTGAGCCAGCCTGTTCGAGAGCGCCGGCTCTAATCCACCACATCTCTCGTTACATGTCTCGTTCAGTGATCGGTCACACATTTAAATAAGACTTCCGGGCTAATCTAAGTACCTCAAGCCGCGACAATGAAGAACAATTGACTGAACTCCGCTGACCTAGCAAGGAAATGAGACCGTGAATATAATCAAAGTTTACAAGGAAACTGTGTCAGAGATTACGTTGGCGATAAATTACTTTTTACGAGAATTTGAGTACTTGTGACACTCACATTTGGAGTTAAATGAGTTCAAAAATGCATTAAATTCTCTTTTACACCCAAAAAATCTACCAATTCAACAGTTTCCTATCAAATATGTTTGTAAAATAGCCGTAGAATAAGCAAACAAGAAAACCTATTAATTATTTGATTTCAGTGTTTATGTTGTCTAATAAAAACACTTAAATCATATCACTTAAATAAAAAATAACAAAAAAAAGAAACCCGCACTATTTCGCAATGATATTACGCTTCAGTGTACATTCACCTTAATTTTAATTCAGAAACTGTTACATTACTATCTGTGACACGAAATAGAGAGCAAACATTGCCGGCCTTTGCCTACTGACCATCATACCACGGTAATGATTATTACCGTGATCATACTGACCATGTGGGCACAAATTGTACCGGTATTGTCAGTGAAGGAAGGAATGTTACTTCATCCGCGACTATGCCGACTATAGACCATTGTTGTGAGATTTTGGCACACTTTTTGTGTTTGAATCATCTGTTAGTTGTACAGAAGTGTTTTTGTGTGAAATTTTGTATTCTTGATCAAGTGTTATTGGATTTCATTAGGAAATTTTAAATAGCAGTCCGGAGTCGAAACTTAACATGTACGTTGTCAGGGGCACAGAAAAGGACAGCAAACACAGGGTACCTTTCATCCAGAAAAAAAGGAATGTTCCCGAAGGAAATAACAATAACTTTCGACGATCACAATTTAGGACGCTGGATGGCGCTACGTGTATGTCACGCGGACGAAGTCGGAAAGTGCTAGTTTAAGTATAAGCGTTACGATTTAACAGAGTCGAATCGACGTTAAACTTGAACTAGATTTTCTACAATGTTCACGGCCGTTCGGTTACGGGATGTACACAGAACAAGGCTTTATGATCTGTATCTTTTAGGCGTCATGCACACTGCCCCGCGCCACGCTACGAGGCGCGGGGCTGCGGTTTTTAGTCGTATTTTTCTCCTCACACCAAATGAAAAAGTCCTAGTGGTCCATGATCAAAAAAAAGGTTGGGAACCACTGCTCTATAGTGTTAAGGGCGCTCTCGGAATTTTGTCTCCTCTCTCGCTCGCACAGAACCATTTTTAAGAATGTTGAATGAAAAGATATATTTTTGAAAACAGTAATCTGATAGTGAACTACAAAATAATATTAATTTTACAGGTAAATAATTTAAACACATTTCTACTGTGATATCTAATAAACAAACTTAAAAAACAATTATGATGTGTTTCTGAGGTTTGTTTAACTCATGTGTTTTTAATAATTAAATTTGAGTTTATAATATTATAATTAATATCATTTTGTAGTTCGCTATCAGATTACATTTTTTAAAAATACATATTTTCATTTAACATTCTTAAAATATATGGTTCTGTGCGAGCGAGAGAGGTGCCGAATGCGAGAGCCCTCTTAAGTAGGTACACCACTTTTCTATCTCACCTCGTATTTTGCAAGGGGCAATGTGCGGGTTTTGAGATAGCGCGATTATATTGTTATTAATCACATACAACTTGGAATTTGATAAGAGCACATGTTAATATAGGTACTACAGCGACAAATATTTTAATATTTAAGCAAATATTTACCTGATTAGTAATATCATATACGACGATCGCCGCTTGCGCACCCCTGTAATACATCGGTGCTAAGCTGTGATACCTGGAGAAGAAAAAGTAATGTCAGGGATACCCTTAAAATTTGGTAGATACTTGAAATCTTGGGAAACTCTTGGTTTGGTGTTCTAGCCTGTAAAAATAAATATTATCTTAATGTGATCAAATTCTATTATAATATGTTTAAAAATAAAACTGAGGTTATGTCATTTTTCAAATGGATAACAGCAAAAATAGGTGTATTTATAAAATCGTACTGCGACTCCTTTCCTCCTAAATGACCCTGCAAACGCCAATGAATGAAAATAAAAACACTATTAGATGGAAACGCCAGTTGTTATGCGGTCAACAAGATATTTTGTCCGTATCATATAGGATAGATCTTGCAATTGGGAATACCACCAGAGCTTAAAGGAATAATAGATCAAAACGCTAAGACGAAAATACCATGACAGAAGCAAGGGGCGTCAAAAAACTAAGATGAAAAAAACAAGAGAGGAGCAAGGGGCGTGAGAATGCTAAGACAAAGACCATGAGAAAAGCAAGGGGTGTCAAAACGCTATGAAGACCATGAGAGGAGCAAGGGGCGTCAAAACGCCGACACGAAAAGACCAGTTAAGTAGTGCAAATAGCGCCGAAACGGTAAGATGAAAAGAAAAAATAATACACAGGTAACCTTCAAGAACCACTTTCTTTGTATTAACCGTTTATAAAACGTATTTTGCTAGTTACGATTCAAGGCCTATTGATTCCATTTGTCTTGGTATTTTCCTCAAGTGTTCGAACATTTGGTGTCTTGTGTATTTTTCTACAATGTTAATTGACAATCGGTAATTATCCGCTATAAAATGTGTCATAGTAGAATGCTTGACATCTATATTAATATGATAAAGCTGAAGAGTTTTTTTTTTGTTTGATTGTTTGTTTGTTTAAACGCGTTAATCTCTGGAAGTACAGTCAGTGCCCCACATTGTCTGACCCCTCTAAGAATCTTAGTATTTTTAAGAGGGGTCAAACAATGTGAGGCGCTGACTGTACCATCATTCAAAAAATCTTTTCGCATTTGATAGCCTTATCGGGAAAGGTTATAAATCTATTTAACATCACGCTACGACCCTTAGAAGCCGAACAACGGGGATGAAACTACGGGGAACAGCTAGTATTTAAATATTATGGTATGATGGACCTTGGATAAATCAATCAACACTGTTACAAGCTCATTATGTATTCTATTGATGTAATTCAAATATAATGTGTACAAATATGAACCAAGAGCCAACATGGCTTTGCATGGACCCTCGACGTACAACAGTTAAAAATTTATTGTAGTTATAAATTCGTACAGGGCACTGGGAATTGTTTTGAATCATCTAAAAACGCTCATAATAGTGCATTGTTCCATAGTAACATTAATGGGGAGAACTAGAAAGGTCATTCCTTGCAGACTAAGGGCGGGTTGTTTCAATCGGTTGGTTAACGTAACATACGTACGTTAAATATTAACGTTAACGTGAGATGTTTAACGTTCGTTAAATACAAAGCGTTGTTTCATTGCATAAAACACCGATCGTCAAAGTTATTCGGGCTGCCAGTAGAAAGCAACTCTTTTTTCCAATAAAAATGGTTGGGAGATTTTTTAATTATGGCAATACGTATTTGTAAACGTCAATTTTTATCTGTCAAGCTAGACGTTTTAACCGCGAATTTAAATTTATATGTTATACCTATTACCATAATTACGTACTGTTTATCTGTGTATTCCTATTCCTATTCGTAGATGTTATAGATAAAAATAATTGAACTTCATTGATCCGTGTTGTATTATAATAGAAGCCAGAAGTGCATAACGTGATACTGTGTTTGCATATTAATCGACAATGGCTCAGTTGCAATAATCTAACGCAGCAGAAGCGAGAAGTTTTGGTAATTAAAAATTACTACTGCTGCAAAATGAATACTTTTACACCAAAGTAAATATAATAGGCTTGATGCTATATATTTGTTAAAGTAACAATATTGCTCTGTTTCTCATTATTTTTGGACTTCATGGACATGTGGTATTTCTTTCTACCGAGAACGTACTGTAAAGGACATTTTTTTTTGGGCCCAGTGTAAATAGTAACGGCGCACGGTCATAATTACATATAAAAACCGAGCAAGAGCGTGTCGAAACACGCACAGTCTAGGGTTCCGTAGGAAGTAGTATTTCAGTCTTCCAACTGCAAACTTAAGTTTGTATTTCCTAATATTATAATGAAATACAAAGTTATTTTTGCGGTCAAAACTGAAAATAATGAATATTTCAAAAAGTTATTAACGGATCTTGTGAAACCAATTTTAATCGAGAGTGTTTATTAGATTCCATAAGCTTGAATTTTTTCAGATTTTTTGATAACGCGATTGGAAAATTACAGGGGGGGGACACGTCGTAAATGACTTTCGGAGCTTCTAGTTCACTTAATATGAGCATAAATAAAAAAGTAACTTGAAAACTCGAAGTTATTTTCAAAGACCTATCCAACGATACCCCACACAAAGGGGTGCGCGCAAATATTTTTTTTCATCCCTCAGTTTCATGTATGGGGGTCACCCCTAATTATTTTATTTTTCGTAATTTTACTACAGGCCTTTATGGCGGCTTACAGAAGACATCTAACTGCGAAGTTTCATACAGATTGATTATGAACTGCAGATTTGACGAGAGTGTGACAGACGGACAGACGGACGGGACGAAACTATAAGGGTTCCTAGTTTTACTACGGAACCCTAAAAAACATTACGCGTAACGATTCTACACGATATCTTGCAATAAATTCCTGTTCGTCCCATAGGTCTAGGTTATTAACACGTGTTTTAAATACTTTTTCTTTCTTTCTACACTATTGTAATATGACCAGATGAACTATCGTTGAATTAAGAGACGAATACAAAAGAGAATCCTTGTTTATTACTGTTTGACGCAGCTGTTTTAAAATAAAATTACGTTAACCAGTGGGTGGAGCACTGGTTATGGTTATCGTTATTTTTTAACGTATGTTAAGGCCAACATTGTGTGAAACAACACTTTTTCTGGTTTGACGATAGTTAGCGCCATTTTTAACGTTTACGCGTGCGTTAAGTGGAGCTGAAACAACCCGCCCTAAGGCTACCGAATTTAAGGTTAAACACAGAATCAAGTCAGATCAGTAAATATGATGTCAAATCATGTTAGCTTTTGGTTGACACTCAGATCATAGAAACAAGGGAGATGTGCCAACTGTGCCAAGGCGCTATTGAGCTTTAATTTGCCCACATTGGGCGTAGTACAAAAGTACACGCTGGCGATGAACCGAACACGATCGATGATATAAATACAGTGTTTCAGTTTAGTGCTAGTGTTGAGTGACGAATAACAGTGTTAGATTGAGGGTGTGCGGAATCTTTAATGTGTGGGAGATCTTTATATTCACGAGGGGCGCTTGTAATTGTGTTGAAAAATGTACTATAAGTGGCGACAGTTGTTCCCGTACTAATTTGCTATTATGGCATATATCCTTGTTTCTATGATCTGAGGGTTGACAAGAATAACAGCAACCAGTCAACTCACTTGACAAGAGATAATTGAATAGGTTTCCAGAAACCAGGGATAAGTGTGCCAAAGTTACATCTGCACTAATATAAAAAAGCTGAAGAGTTTGTTTGTTTGAACGCGCTAATCTCTGAACATCGGTCGAATTTGAAAAATTATTGTTGTATATTATAGCCAGATTCATGAGGAATAGTATAGGCTATGTAACATCACGCTACGACCCTTAGGAGCCAAGCAACGGGGGTAAAACTGCAACAGTTAGTCTAGCATGCCAAAAACATACCTCTCCTGCCCCGCTGTATCCCAAATTTCGAACTTGACGGTGGTGTCATCGAGACAGACGGTCTGCGTGAGAAAGGCGGCGCCGATCGTGCTCTCCTGGTACTCGTGGAACTGCCCCTTCACGAAGCGAAGCACCAGCGAAGACTTGCCCACTGCTGACTCTCCGAGGAGCACCAGCTTGAACTGGCATACTTTCGTTTGTGGAGCGCCGTTCGGCCGCTGTGCCGCACCGCTCCTGTTTGTCGCCATCGCCTGAGGAAATTGAAGTTGTTAGTACATTATGCAGGTATCATTCTCCGCCGTCAGGCTGTATTGCTGTCAGTGACGTATTTTAAAATTTGGCGCCCTGGGCCTATGTTTGCCGCCAGAATAAACCAGCTAAGTGCGTGTCCGCACAGTTTTGCGGTTCTGTACAAAGCTGAGCACAAGGGGCGGTGCGAGAGGCGGCTATGCCGCCCCTCAGTCTGGCGCCCCGTAAATACGCCACTGATTGCTGTGTTCTATTTCCAAGGGCATGGGTTGCCAGCTGTAGCGGAGCCGAGAAGGTGGGGAACGGGGGGTGGGCTGAACCAGAGATACAGCTTGACCTTTCCGTGGTACTAGCCACCTAGTAGAAAATATCACAGAGGAACAGCCAACACTATCCATATTCAAAAGTTAGAAATATTCTTTTCTAATTAGATAAGACCTTTCTACCTACAAAAGTAACTCCAATTTCACAAATGTGAAGCTAAATTCATAGGCATAAATAAAATATTTAAATAACTGTTTCCTTGACCATTATCAGCCTTTAATTAACCTTCAGCAGTTTACATGAAAATTACCACTTTGGTGAAAAATATTTTCTTAATCAACTACATAGAAAAACCGGCCAAGTGCGAGTCGGACTCGCGCACGAAGGGTTCCGTACCATTATCTATACAACATTAGACACTATCATTATAACCTTTATTAAGATCGAGAAAAAAACGGCAAAAAATCACGTTTGTTGTATGGGAGCCCCCCTAAAATATTTATTTTATTCTGTTTTTGGTATAACGGCAACAGAAATAAATTATCTGTGGAAATTTCAACTAACTATCACGGTCCATGAGATACAGCCTGGTGACAGATAGACAGACAAACGGACAGCGAAGTCTTAGTAATAGGGTTCAGTTTTTGCCCTTTGGGTATGGAAACCTAAAAAAAGATATAAACATGTAAGACACGCAGTTGTTATTGATATTTTTGTTGGAGATAGGTACAAACAGGTTTCATTATCATGATCAGATTTCATTATCGGACGGTAAACAAACATATTTACCAAATTGAAGGGTTTATTGCCACTTCGCGCCTACAGAACAGACGGACAATCACTAATGTCCATCCTTATGACGTCGTCACTTAGTCGCCCTTTATGATTCCGTTGAGAAACTGTTCCTATTCTGTCATTTATCAGTTCACACATAGAAAAAAACTGGTTTAAATAATTTAATATACCTACAGGCTTCAGTCTAATGATGTGCCTTACAAAAGCCTTGATATGATGCGCTTACGCATGCTAATATACGAATGAGAGGACTGATACATTATCTTATACCTACATAGTTAGAATACTGCCATTCGTCTAAAAATCCATTTGAGAAGTATCTACTTTACTGGCTATTTTAGTAGGTACATGAACCTTCATGATAAACTACACAACAAATGCGAATAGTAACCCCCTCCCCCCCTATTCCTCTCTATCTTTGAGTAGGTCACTCTTACTCCGGTGAGATGAGATGGTCTTATCATACTTAGGCTACATGGCAACAGACAACCCAAAAAGCCGTACATAGTTCTATTGTTAAATCCGTTTTTATTGATAGGAGATAAAAGTACTATTTTATGGGCGTCAACTACGAAGCTATCACTTTGACAAGCGCTAATATTAGATACCTACCTATACTGTACTGCCATAGGAATCCACTTTATTCATTCCTAAAATAAGTTTGCATTAAGCTATACTAATATAATAAAACTGTAGAGTTTGTTTGTTTGTTTGAACGCGCTAATCTCTGGAACTGCTAGTCGGATTCGAAAAAATATTTTTGTATGATAACCAGATTTTTGAGGAATAGTATAAGCTATTTAACATCACGCTACGACCCTTAGGAGCCGAGCAACGGGGGTGAAACCGCGGGGATCAGCTAGTCAATATAACATTAAGTTATTAAATATATAAGTGATTCTCAAAAATCATATGACCCGAGCGGGATTTGAACCCGCGACCTCTGCCGAACCGTGGCTAGGCAGAGGTCGCGGGTTCAAATCCCGCTCGGGTCATATGATTTTTGAGAATCACTTATATATTAATAACTTAATATAAGCATAACATGGCTTTGACATGTTTCAAATTCACAAAAAAAATATACATTTACAATATAACATTATTATTTCAAGAGTCTAATGGTACAGTTTTAGTATTTATCAAAATTGGCTCCGAGACTGCATTGAGTATTTTTCTGTATTTCTAATAGGTAGTTACGGATTTAATTTTGACTATCCACACACATTTGGAAAATTCATCCTGTATATTTTTTTTATAATCAAGAAAGATGTATGCTTGATTAAGCAATTAAATCAGTAGCATCATCATCTAAAAGGAAAAGTTACAATATTATAGACCAATCAGTTATGAGCAGTAAAATCATGAACAAAATTAAAGCACTTCTATGCTAATTACAGTTATAATGTGAAAGGCAGGAAAGGCCATACAAATCTGCACAGGAAATGCAAATTATTGTTAATTACGCTGTTTAACAAGAACAACCTTAGCTCGACGCTATTAAATTAAAGCATTACAAAAAGACTGGTGTAAACAGAGTAAAGAGGAACTGTGGAGTGGAACAATACCGGCTTTTAATAATTTTCAACCTGCTAATATTATAAAAATGCAAAAGTGTTTGTTGCTTTGTTCTTCTTTCACAGAAGAAAGGATCTCAATGATTTTTTTGCATAGATATAGTTGCCAGAGAGTCATATAGGCTACTTTTTAGTCTGGTAGTACATTCCCAAGGCATAATTTCCGACCTCCACACGGGCGAAGCCACGGGTGAAAGCCAATAATTAATAATATTAGAATTATGCAATTAAATTAATTAAAACATAAAATATCTGCATTACACATCCTTAAAAACTATAAACAAGATTTGTTTACCTTGCTAAAATAAGATAAAAAGAAAAGTGTATCAACCATTAAAGAAACAAAGATAAACCACAGACAAAGGTGTAAGAAGAAAGGAAACAGTCAATGACTGTCCTCGTTCTCACAAAAACAATAATATGGCAATTGTCAGATAGCGAGAGTTATTTATCAAGTGACGTCCTACTGACACAAATTGTATCAAGAAAGAAAAATCAAACAGTAAAAATATGTAAGTAGTAGGTACCAATGGCGGCTAGGGGGGAGGGCTAGGAGACTGACCCACCTCCAAGACTCAAGTGCTGACAGATCTCAGATTAGATAAGTGATTGCGTGTTTCGATTAGCACCTCTTGTCTCTAAATTAATATCGTTATGAACCCTCCCAAACAATCAAATTCAAATTCAAAAGCCATTTATTCAAACTGGGCTAAAGTCAATCAGCACTTTTTGAACGTCAAAATATACATAGCCCCCAAAAACGCCCGCCCTTCACCGCTTCCTAGTGTTTTAGCTGCGAAGAAGAAACGGCGTAACAAACTCCACAGCAACACAATTCTGTCTGTCAATTACTTTTATGTAAAAATCTAGGTACTATTTTTAAGTTAAATTAAGGACACCAATTTTAGATGAACTTTCTAAACATAAGATATACCAACTTTCACGACAACTGTCTAAAGCAACTAGTGTTAAACATATATAAAACATTGCTGAATTTTTTGAAGGTAAAAATCCCTAAATCCCCTAAATTTCAAAATGTATTTGAATGTATTACTTACATTAGCATTTGTTGGCTCCATATATTGACAAATTGGGGCTAAGTTTAACAATTTCTGATCTGATATGAGTTCTAGTTTGTAGTGCAATCAACCTATCAGTTATTGTAACAATGACCTTCTTATCCCTTTAACAGTAGGATAAGCACCTACATTTTATTGCTTCAACATTTACACACATAAGTGTTTGTAAACAAAATGTATCTTTAATACAAGATCTTAAGGAATACTTTTGAATAAACTATGTATACCATAACTACTACCTTACCTACTACCATAACGACTAATATGAACCATTGTTACTTGCATACTCTCATCAATGGAACCAGGAAAAATAAACTAATCACATTAACTTAGTCCAAAAGCTATCTTACTTTAGTTTATAAATTAGTTCCAGTATGTTAATCAGTGGAGATAATTATGTTTATAACATTGCATAATGTTGTGTCTTTGTAGATTTGTGTTATGTAAACAGGTTTAAGATATTATAACTATTTTATATCCTCTCTGTGTTACAAGATTGAATGACATCAAAAAGAACTGTGTCATCTTGAAGTGGCATTTCAATTTACAATATTGTAGGTCTACATTATGGATTAACAATAGCCATTCCCTGCGGTTTTACCCCTGTTGCTTGACTCCTAAGGGTCATATTGTGATGTTAAATAGCCTATACTATTTCTCATGAACCTGTCTATCATATAATAAAAAGATTTTTTCGAATCCGACTGGTAGTTCCAGGGATTATCGTGTTCAAACAAACAAATGAACAAACTCTTCAGCTTTATAATATTAGTATAGATTACTTTAGATGTTAATACTGTATAGTATATTTTATGCCCAGATGTGGGCATGCAGACTATATTATAAAGAGAGTGTGAATTTTGTGTGTATATTATGATGTGAAAGGTAATCTCCAGAACCACTGAAATCTATCAGGGCCCCAAGTCTGCTAATGCAATTGTTATAATTGTGTCAGAATAGTTTTGACCAATGATGAAAGAGTTACTCTTGCTCTAAGCCAATGACTGCTTAGGTTTTGATAGTAATGGTGTCATTATGACACCATTCTTACACTATTCAAATAGCAGAATTGGGGCCCAGATCTAAAGTTTTGGGGGGTACTACTATGCTATACTACCCTCGTACACCCCTGGATCTCCTACTGTTTTTGATACATATCTTTAGAGAGAGCTAAACAAGAATCGGTATGGATATAATCATATTGATAATTTTTGAACCTTGGTATCTTCATGACATTTAGGAATTTTTATCTAAATAAGTTAATAAGACATTGATAAAATGTAAATTTCATATCAGAAGAGAACGAAAATCTTATTTGTGTTGTATCACAATAATTAATGATAAAATTATAATTACTCTGATACCTTCCACAGATAATGAGTAGGTGAAATTAAATAATTATTTACTCAAGGATGACTGGTTATGTACTTTTTGTTTGAATCACTTCAACATGAGTTGTTTATTACCTTGATAATAAAAAAACTGAGAACTATGACAAATAATTATTTCCAATGTACCTATCCGTGTTTGTTTTCACATAGGGGCTAAAAAGTTTTGGAAAAAGGGAGGGTAAAAATTTAACAATTATTTCTTCATGCTTCATGCTTACAGTTACCTAATGTACCAAAGATTTTTTGTGTATGTTTTGAACAAGTACTCACCAGATAATAGTCCTACGAAAACACAGTTGGACACCATTGACGAGGCTTGTAATTACTACTACAGATACTGATCAATCACCAATCACATTAAAAATAAAAAACAATTTGTTGTTTTAATCAAACCTTGAGGCTTGAGAACTACGAAAGCGACTGTCTTATAGACTGGCTTAAAACGGTAAACAAGAAATTGTTATCTCCACGTCCGTATCGTCGCAAAATCACAAAGAAACAGAGGTATTAACAATGACTATCATACACTATTCGGCGCAGTTCGCTGGACCCACTATATCTCGATCAATTTATCTGTCGCGCACCAAAAACGTGTCTGTTATGATGATGACTAACCGCTTATGCCCGTATCACTACGTTTCCTTCGACTCGGACGATTAAAAAATTACCTATAGACGCCCTCATCGAAATCAGCTGTATGTCATAAAAGCACTTTGCGTAGTCCTATAGGAGTTGGATCACTTTGTCCTGACGACTACTTTGAAGAACAATGCACCTAATCTTCTCATTTCATGAACACTCTCAACAATATTCGATAAAATGACGCATTTACTTGATTATAAGGATATGAAAGACGTACCCTCCCTGTTAATATACCGCTGTTTTGCACTTTTCCTTGGGCGACAGATCCTCAAGAGGTCGCCGTATCGCCGAAAATATCATTAATTACACACTTTGATGAATAAAATCATTAATTTTAAATGCTAAACTGGAAAATCTAGCACAGAAATGCAAAATGACCACGAACAAACATGGAAGCGAGAGAGCGAGCGAGACGTTTCATTTCACAAAAAGTCTATGGTTTGGTGTACGTCATTTTTAAGAAAAAAACAGCTGATTGTTTATGATTTGATGAACTCATTATTCATTCCATTGCCGTTACATAAAATAATTGTTTTATTAGGTAAATGGTTTTAAAATAATTCTTTCAAACTGGGTTGACAATACATTGTTATACATTATGCTACATAAACAATTTTATAATATACTGTTAACGCATTGTGTAGTTTTGCAATACACAAAAAAACTTGTTATATTGTTACATTTGTTACCAACAATAATGTTACTAACTAAAGTCATTGACTAGAACCTAGAACGGTTAATGGGGTCTACATGATTATTAACTATCGAACGGCCTGAAGAACGCGGACGTAAATATAAATTACTCTTTCTTTTTACCAAACGAAAAAAGCTCGTAAAGCTGAACCCAAAGGATAAAATTAACTGGCTGAAAAAATGAAGTCGGCGCGGCGGGACCTAGCATAAAAATAAGCAGAATGCAGAATAAAGAAGAATAAAATCTTAATTTGGCAGGCGGCGGCGCAAATCAAGCCGCAGTGCGCAACAAGTGCGCAACTGCGCACACTGCGCCGTCCTTTTTATTCAAAAGCTGAATAGGCCCCGCCGACTTCAAAATACAATTTTAGATTTTTATTTAAGGAAGTTTAACCTTTTCATTTATTTCATAGTGTGTAGTTTTGGAAAGTCGGTCTTTTTTTTAATGGATGGTAGAATAAATAATTATGCTGTGCGTACTATCGGTCACAGGCTCACAGGTCACGTCCGTGGACATGACAATATGACATTGGGCCGTCATTAAGCGATAAATGGAAATAATAGAAAAAGTTGGCAACACTGATTACTCTGTCAGTTGTATAGACATAATCTATAGACGGAGCCTAAGGACATAAAGCTCAGGCTCGGTCAACTGTGTATGGGTGACTTTGGACACAAGGTGGGTTCCAGTTCATGATAAGAATAGCGATATCGATGACTCTGTCTAACAGGCTGATTACAATGAAATGTTGCCAAGTAAAATAAAATGAAATATCGTGTAACAAATTATGACCTAAACATGATTAATTTAATTTAAAATGTGGCTTAATAACTAACACCTATTTTTTTACGGTTATATAATTAAAATTATGAACTCTAAACGAAATTTGGAAAAATAATTATATCTTTAGAAATAAATTTGAATTTAAAAAATGGACTCTGGTAGTTTGCTCTAGCAACACCATATGATAAATGTCTGCTGCTATGGTTGGTCGTTTTTTCTTGTTTCTGTTTATTTGTTGTGCTTTAAAACGATAAACTGTTTCTGATTTTTCGATCATAACGTTGAGTCGGCATACTGTTACGCCGTTGCGGTGAAAAAGTGTTGTGTTGAGTGAGATAGTGACTCTTTCGAGATTTCTTTGTGAGAACGAGGTTTCGCAATTAATCAAAAGTATAACATAGGAAAGTGCGTCACTTGTGGATTTTCAGTTTCTCAAGATGTATTAATTTGTATTATATGCCCACCTTTATGAATAGATATTATTTTATTGTCATAAACTGTCAATAAAATAATATCTATTCTAGGTGGGCATATAATTTTTTTCATTGGATTTAGTGGGATCCCACTAGATGGCGTGCAAATTCGTCTCACATTTTTACTATGAAGTTGATATTCTTCTCGCTAGAGTATTATTGTTCTGTGATAAAGCTGCTGGCCGTTTTTTGTTTGTGTGCGGTTGGATTTGTATTAGTGTGTGTGACTAGGGAAGAGTTGACTAGTTGACGGTTCAGTGACGTCACTGTATCAAAACATTGCGCCAATGCGTGGTGTACTTAAGGCCTGCAATACATGTTGGCCGAGTGTTGTCGAGTGAAGGCCAATACCAACATGTAGACGGTATAGGTATTTGCCTTGTCTTGCTATCGCTCGGTGTCACTTGCCTAGTTGGTTGAGTATAGACAAGCGCCAACGTGTATAGACCTCATTTGACGTAGCTTGCCACAACTTGCAGTCGCTCGCGATCGCTTGCCTCACTTCGGAGCGGTGTCGGTTTTTCTGCACAAATCAAAGGCGCTCGCTGTGGCGCTTGCGCCCGCTCGGACAATAGTGTTCACATGTTTGTCCGCGCGCTATTATGCGGTTGACGTCAAACTTGCCGTCAAACGTGTAGACAGTAGCGCTTGCCTTGTGTCAATTTGTCTAGGCTCGCGTTAGTCTAAGCTCGGCCAACATGTATTGCAGGCTTTACAGTGACGTCACTGTATCACTGTCAACGAGAAATGACAGCCTTCACACAGTATACTGTAGACACGGTTAGACTACCTCCAGTAAATTATTCCTCCAAAGACAGTTGAATTCCGTTCCGTCAAGTCAGTTCCAAACTTCTGACTTCTGTCATTCTGTCACTGACGCAATATTATTATTTTTTGTGGTTATTTCGATAGTGTGAATTTCTGCTAATAAACGATAAACGGTGTTTCAGTTCAAAACAACAGGTTTGTACACTAGGGCTACACACGACCCAATAGTTTCATAAAATGAAGATCACTAGATATAAAAAGGTTCAGAAATATCTAAAGTTCTACTACAATAACTACGGTTTCCACCAGCCGTACCAAGTGTTGCTCGACGGCACGTTTTGTTTTGCTGCGTTTAAAGTAAGTCTTCTTCTATTATTTCCTTAAAAACTTAATTTAAGAGCACCACTAGCTCTAGTGTTTGATCAGGTCAGGATAGAGCGAGATTGTCTTTAGGCGCCCTTTGGTCGACGCTTTCACATCACATTAATTGTATTTCAAACATATTAAATTAATAATAATTTTCAACTTTTAATTTTTTTTTTAAGTTTTGTCGCGCTTTGCCTCCTTTCGTCGCCTAGAGCGGCCGCTCCTCTCGCTCTATCCCAGGGCCGGCGCTGAAGAGCACTAACTACGCGAACATAGAAGAAGACTTAGTTTTAATTACTGCTTCTGCTAAGATCTTTGAAATGTATGCCCGACAATTCCTAAAAACAAGAAAATTTGTACAGAATGGATAGCAAGTACCGCCGCAATGGTCGTCTGATAGACATAGTGGATGAGGAGTGGCGAGCTGAGCAATTGCCCCACGAGGATATCCAGGTCCCGTTAGAAGAGCTCCCGGACCCTGAGGCTGATAGCGCAGACTCCCACCTCACTCTCAAAGAGCAGAGCATGCGCTGGCAAGAGAATTTTCCTGAGCCAGCTAGCAGTAATTAAAACTAGGTATTCTGAAATTATTGTTTCAAATATAAGTTATTCTTTAATTACTTTAACTCAAATTTAGCCTGCACCACTTCAGTGCTTAAAATAGGCCTCCTGTACATATGTCATTTACCCCAATCTAATTCTAGTCATATCTCGATAGTTGCAGTGACTTCCTGCGGGCTATCTGTAGTAATATCTGTTGACATAATTGTGCATCAGGATTTTTTTCTTATTGAATAAGAAATCAAAGAAAATGGCACAACTCAATGTGTCACTACAATTTCACATGATATTTTAATTAAATAACACACTTTTAACTTTTTCAGGAACAAATAAACATTAGAGATCAAATCCCAAAATATTTGAACTCACAAGCAAAATTACTGACCACAAGGTGTATAATTATAGAAACAGAAAAAATAGCAAAGAAGACTCATGGAGCCCTAACTATATTGAAGCAATTTGGAATACATGAATGCAATCACAAAGAGCCTATAGGTGGATCCAACTGCATATTATCTATGATTGGTAGAAGAAATGACAAACATTACATCCTGGCAACACAAGACAGGGATTTACAGCACAAACTTAGGGAAAAAGCTGGTGTTCCACTTCTGTACCTCCACAACAAATCTCCTACATTAGAAAAGCCTTCAACAGCAAGCTATGCAAAAGCAGGGCAGAGCCTAGAAGGGAACCCATTCATGTTTATTACAGAAACACAGAATGAAGCACTGCTAACAATGAAAAAGGTGCTTGGTGTTGAAGAGAAAGCAGATCAACCACAAATTCCCATAAAAATGAAGAAACAGCATAACCCTAATCCACTGTCATGCAAAAAGAAAAAGAAGAAGAAGCCAGTTAAAAATAGTAAAGCAGAGAGTGTGAGTGATGGAAAAGTCAGGAAAAGAAAGAAGAATAAATTGCCTCAACATTTAAAAGAGCAATTGAAGTCCACTGCTGGTAATGGCTAATAAATGTTTATGTGATGAAATGTATTGTTTTACTAGCTGCGCCCACGACTCTGTCCACATGAAAACAGAAAAAGAACACAATTTTGTTGTTCTTCATACAAACTTTTACATGTGACAGTGCATGTACTTTCCTACTGTTGATTAGTGATAGAATTGGCTTTTAAGGTGGATACAAACATTGCGACTATTGCGAGGCATACGCAGCGCACGGCGCTTATCGCATGCTTCACTATGTGTGGACTTTCGTGGTGAGGCAGGCATATCGAGGCATGCGTTGCAAGGAGTGCGCGGCGCATGCCTCGCAATGTCTGTATCCGCCTTTACATGTTATATGGAAGAAGTACCTAACCTGAGTCTCATGAATGACAGATTAGGTTTAGTTAGATTTTTCAAGTACATAATATTATGTAGCTATGTATTTTTAAAATAAAACAATATTTTAAATTCAAAGCTATATTTGAATAAACAAAAATATCTATGTCCATTTCCACACACTCACAGTCACAGCCTAGTTGATCGACGCAAAAGACTTCGAACTGTATTACGTGGAAAAAATGGGCGGGACCTATGTCCCGAGCTGCTACGGTACGACTCGGGATAGCGTTTATTTACACATATGTATAAGTAGACTGGTGGGTATACTTGGCGGATTTAATCCCATGTGAGTTTATTTCACTTTAACCACGCAGCTTTAGCCTATGGGTGCCAAAGGTGATGATATGTATCAGCGGCAAATTGGACAGGTAGACCGTATGGAAGTGAGAGATGATATCGTAGCATTCCTCCGGCGCGAACACCTCCTCACCATCCGGAGAGTCCTATAAATAGAAATAGTAAAACCTTAAAAAGGCCCACCGATGTATTTGTAGCTTCTTACACAAGACCATCGCCAGGCCTGACAGGGTGACCTCTCTTAACTTAATAGCTGTAACGTACCTCAATCGTATGCCGTATCATAACCTCTTTGAAATAGTTCCAGACGGCGGTCGGCGACTGCCAGTAATACCATTTGAAATACATGTGCGAATCCAGATATATGGTTATAAGAACAGACAGTTTGAACGCGTCGAAGTCCCGCTGAGCCGCGTAGTCGATCGTCTCCATCAATAGGCTGATGAGGAAGTTCTTCTCAGACACGCAGTAGTTCGCTATTATATTCTTTTCAACTAGGATATCACCTGAGGAATTTAAAATTCAACTGAACGGTGTATCTTCGTGATGGTCGGAGTTCGAAGTGCTGGATCGGATTCTAGGCGATGCATTATCTTAAGATTTTTTTCGAGCCTAGGTCAAATCTTGATTGTACTTACAAAACAGTACTAGCGTTTGTACCTAAATATGCGTGTGGATAAAAAATGGGTTTGAAAATGGCGTTGCCTCTATTCACCTCGGCGTGTGTGAGTATAGACAGCAATAATAGTGTGCAAGTGAAAGTTGAATAGCGGGCGACGCCATTTTCAATTCACTTCCTCAATCCTTAAGGACATCTGCGCGGGTTGTACCATCAGTACCTACTAAAATCAGTCACTAGTTTCTTGGTCAAAAAAACTCCGAAATATCGTGCCGATACCTAGCGTTAAACCAAGAGTATGCAGACGAAACGTAAATAAATTATCAGATAACCTAAGAACTTTCTCAATCCATTCTCCTTGTCAGCGTCAGCGGCTGCAATCATGGCTACTGCCTCAACCTCATTCATTATCGTGCCTATCATAATATGAGGCACTGGTTCATTCTCTGGTTTCCTAAACGGAGGATCATTGTTATCCCTCAGAGAGTTCCAGTACGATGGAGCAGACAACTGTGTCTTTATTAGCACTTCTGAAGGGCTCGGTATAGCAGTAGCTGATGCCGCCTTCATTTTAATCGCCTGATCAGTTGTGGAAGTGGCTCCTGTACTTGTTTTTGAGTCAAATATAGTCTCCATGATGGTGAAACGATGAAAGCTAGAAATAGGCAGAAATACACACTGAATCTGAATATTCTGACACTTTTGTAATGTCAATCAAATGCAAATATCAAATGTCAATGTTGGTTTGTCAATGCATTATAGTTTTTACAAAAGTCTTCAAAAGAGTACCTACCTCATAAGAGAAAAAACATGTTTATTATTGTTATACAGGTTTCGGTACATAAATGATAAAAAATAATAATAAGTAAATTACAATTTCAAATATTTAATATTCTATTTTACAAACTTTTATAGGTGTGATATTCATCAGTACACGAATTAAGTCTTTTCCTACAACTATCTTATCCATCTAAGACCGTTCCTTTGCTCCAAGAATCGCTTCGGCTGCTTCCTCCCTACTCTTAATATCTAAAGTATCCCAGTATCTGCTGGGAATTTTCCCATCATCATCATCAGAAGAATCAGATGACGATGACGATGAAGATGAATCTTCAGAATCGCTGCTTTCTTTCTTTTTATCTTTTGTATGTTTCTTTTTATTTCTTCTACTTGATTTTTCGTCTTCACTACTGCTGTCCTTACTTTTCTTCTTACTCTTTTTGCTAGTTTTATCTTTCTTTTTACCTTCCTTTTCTCGTTTGTCTTCCGTATCTTTCTTTTTGGATTTATGATCTTCAGTTTTATCTCTTTTTCTGCTAACTTTATCATTATTTTGTTCATCTCCATTTTGATATTTTTGGCTATCAACATCTTTTCTTTTAGGTCTAGAGTCGTCTTCAACACGATTGTCTCTTTCATTATCTTTATCTTTCCTCCGACTATCCACTGCTCTAGAATCATCTCGATCGCTTCGTTCCAAATCTTTCTTTCTACTTCTTGGTTCCTCATTGTCCTTCGCACTTCTTTCTTCTGTATCTTTCTTTTTCCTTCTGGGATCTTCAGCTTCGTCTACACGCTCTCTTTCATTTCTGCGTACTCTATCATCATCACCGCGCCCGTCTCTGCGTGTTCTATCATTATCATCGTCTCTGCGTCTCCTGTCATCATCTTTTCGGGCTCTATCCTTCTCCCTACGTCTATCATCGTCCTGATATCTTCTATCGTCATCCCTACGTTCCCTTTCGTCATTTTTGTATCCTCTTTCTTCATCTCTGTCGTCTCTACGACTTCTATTATCATTTCTTTGTTCCCTATCATCTCTCCGACCTCTACCGTCATCTTGACATCCTTTATCATCCTCTCTCCGTGCTCTATTGTCATTTTTACGTCCTTTCACGTCCCTGTTATTTTCCCTGCGGTTTCTTCCTTCATCATCATCTTTACGACTTCTGATTTCATCACTCGGTCTATCATCTTTGCGGACTCTTTCCTCGTTTTGCTTTCTCAGATTTTCATCCCTACGCCCACTGTTTTCGTCTGTTTGTGGTCTTTCGTCAGCTCTACGTTCTCTATTGTCATCTCGTTGTAGTCTCTTGTCATCTCTACGGCTTTTATTTTCATCTCTTTGTGGTCTGTCGTCATCCCTGCGTTCTCTACTGTCATCTCTTTGTACTCTCTCGTCATCTCTGCGGCCTTTATTGTCATCTCTTTGAGGTCTGTCGTCATCCCTGCGTTCTCTATTGTCATCTCTGCGTCTTTTATTTTCATCTCTTTGTGATCTCTCGTCATCCCTACGTTCCCTATTGTCATCTCTTTGTACTCTCTCGTCATCTCTGCGGCCTTTATTTTCATCCCTCAACGACCTTTCATCTTCTCGTTGCAGTCTGTTATCATCTCTTCGTCCTTTATCGTCATTGGGGCGTACTCTATCAACATCCCGATTTCTATTTTCATCTCTTTGTGGCTGCTCATCATCTCTGCGACCCCTTACTTCTTCTCTTTGTGGCCTTTCGTCATCTCTACGGCGTCTACTGTCATCTCTTTGTGGTCTTTCATCATCTTTTCGACCCTTTCCCTCACTTTGGTTTCCTCTATCGTCATCTCTGCGGCCCTTTACTTCTTCTCTTTGTGGCCTTTCGTCATCTCTACGGCTTCTACTGTCATCTCTTTGTGGTCTTTCGTCATCTTTTCGACCCTTTCCCTCACTTTGGTTTCCCCTATCATCGTTGCGGGCTCTTCCGTCATCTCTCTGTTGCCTATCATCATCCCTACGACCTCTGTCATCTCGTGGCCTTTCATTGTCTTTTCGGAACCTGTCGTCATTTTGGCGTGCCCTATCATCATCAGTTCGGTTTCTATGTTCGTTTTGCCGTCCCCTGTCATTGTCACGTCGCCTGTAGTCACTGTTGTTCTGTTCATTTCCGTCAAATCTTCTTCTATCATCTCCGTTCCTCTGATCCATTCTATCGTCGTTTCTTCGAACATCCCGGGGTCTTGCAAAGTTATCCCTGTCTTGACGCATATCAGGTCTATTTTCCATCCTCCTAGCGTCTTTTCCGTACGTATCGTAGAAGCCGTCATGGCCCCACCTCTCAACAGGTTTCTCAGGCGCCTCCTCAGGTGTTTTAGGTGTCTTTTCCTTGTTTTTATCTTTTTTAGACTTCTTTTCTTTCTTCTTTTTGCCAGTCTTCTCAGTTTCGGATTCTGAAAGGAGCATAAGTCTTACATAAATACTTTTTTTTTCTAATAGTCGGAAAAATGTGATAATACATATTTCTATTAGCAAAAAAATTAACTTTGTTGGCGAACTATAGGTAAATAAGAAATAATTGAGGTTTATTGAACTAACCACTAGAACTGTCACTGGAGGACGAGTCATCGGAGCTACTGGAACTGGACGAGTCTGAACTGGATTCTGAACTAGAGCCACTGTTCAGCGTGATCTCCGGTATCGGCGCTGGCACGTTCTAAAACGAAATATCAAATATATTTTAACGATAAAAATTACTAATATTTGTAACTGCAGAATAGTGGTACAAAGTTGAAAAAAAAATATTTTCAATAAAATCATAGTTCATTGCTGTGTATTGAAGGATTTTTGTGGTTAAATAAAAGTTTTGAGTATAGAATACAATAATTATAATGAGAGATAAAAACGGTTCACAATAAAAGTACAATGTTGGTGGGAAACAGAAAGAAGTTCTGCTTGTCAAAATCGCTGCTAGAACGTGAAGACTGTGTTGCCACTAGTGACTAATATAAATATAACTATAAAAGAACTATTGCGTTCCAATTCTTTCATGTATCAATCAATCTACCCACAATTATATCCGTATTCAGAAACATTACTATGAACGCACAATGTAGAGAAAACTCATACGAATATAAACATTATACTTTTAAGGTTTATATTAATAAAAGCGAACATAAACAAGCGCCTCATACGAATATGAACCTTAAAGAAATACAAATAATGTTCATATTTGTACAAGTACATGTGAATATGGGTGTAATTCCCTTAAAGAGAAGAAAATTGCTGGCAACAGGGCCACAACATGCTGGACTAAGAGAATCTATGGTCCATTTCAATAGAACTTGTAAACTTTGTAGACAAACTTTCTATACAAATTCATCAAATTTTGACAGTTGGCCATACTGACATTGTTTACAAAGTTAACAAATTCAATTGAAATGGACCCTAACTACAAACCTTCGGCATCTGCTTCAAATGCTCCCTCAACTCGTCCGTTAGACCTCCAAGACCAATAGAAGTGAAGAAGTTGATGGAGAACCTCGTATTCTTGGGGTTGTCGCGAGGGAAAATACCCGAGAACGCAGACTGCAGGGTCCTGAAACAGAAGAAAATGAAGTTCATTAAATGGGGCGCTTAATATCTGAATGAATGGCACACAATGCGTCTGTTGGTGTGGGTAGTAAGGGTGCGTAAAATAGTTCCTTGATAATGGTACGTACGGTACGCAATGGCGCGTCAAGAGGAGAATAATAATAATGGGCAAAATCTTGGATGGTGAGATGGTAAGATCACCCCAGGGGTAGAGGAAGGTAGTAATAACTTAAATGGACATCCCGAAACTAGGAACTTCAGAACTTATGAACCTAGTATTTCCTCCATTTGATATTAAGTAATTGGCTTCAATATAGACAATATTAACTCACGGGTCCTTCAGGCGATCATTCAGTTTCTTCAGCCCCATATATTCTGCCAGCTCTTGAAACAATATCTTGATGTAAATACGGCTGGAACTTGTAGTATCTTCCTCGTTCAGCTTCACACACTCTAGCACTTCCCAACTGATAGAATCCGTGAACAATAAATGAGCAAAGAACTTGCTAACATTTCGCAGTCTGTTTGTATCCAATCTATGTGCAGTACCATAAGAATCTTTGAATATATCCTCAAAAGGACCTATGTATATTCGGTTTATGTTACAGAACCGTTGTGCTAGTAGTCCATAGAACTTTTCATATGTCCGCTGCTCGGCACAGCAGTCCAAGAACATGTGACAGAGTTCTACTTCCTGTCCAGGCTTGAGTTGCATCTTCATTAGTTTATGAGCACACTCCTCAAAGTCTAAACTGGAGTTGATAGTTAAGTATATCGTTCTACGTAGAGCTACGAGGTTTGTTTCCGTGTTGTCAATGATGGTAACTTCTTTTTGAGCCTCCTCTTCCTCATCCTCTCCTGACTCATCACTGCCACTTTCTCCGGAACCATCCTCTTCACCAGATTCAGCATCAGAGCCAAGAATCTCTTTGCTCAGTGTTTTGTATTTATGTTCATTTTCCTCATATTTATCGTCGAATTTGAAGACATCTGGAAAACAATAAATGTTAATTATAACTTTGCCAACAAGTACTTTGCAAAGATAAGCTATACCATAGTATAAATATGCATCGCCGCATGCACACTTTAACACAATCTCGACCCGTTTCTACTGAGAAATGGGTCGAAATTGTATTGCAGCGACGCATAGATACTTTGGCGCACACATACAAGCCGCGCGCAGTGCATTTTTATGAAGATAACCTACTTCCCCTATTTATACTATGGCTATATTTACATAGCAAAATTAAAAGACAGCTTGCTGTTAAGATTCTCCATGATTTGATAATCTCTTTATTACAACATCTAA
Organism: Thalpophila matura; assembly: GCA_948465475.1. NCBI lineage: Eukaryota > Metazoa > Arthropoda > Insecta > Lepidoptera > Noctuidae > Thalpophila > Thalpophila matura. The sequence continues at coordinate 1,508,887 of OX419178.1, forward strand.
GTAACTAAAATAAGCTAGCCAACTAACAAATTACTCACTCAGGATATCCTGTGGATCTGTAGCTTCATCCAACATCATGAGATGAGTGAACTGCTCTTCCTCAGGCACCAGCTCCAACTCCTCAATCAATGCCGGATGGTCTTTAAACCCATCTTTCCACACTTGGAACATCACTTCAATCATATACTGAACCCTTTTATCCAACTGACCTTCATGGAGGATATTTCTCAACATCTCAAATATTGCATTCACACCTTTAGAAGATACCTCAGTCAGTTTTTGACCACATTCCTTCAGGAAGGCTATAGCTACTTCAACTGAGTCATCAGTAGGAGTCTCTACAAGTAGTGTTAGCAGTTCTAACGCTAGAATCTCATGTGCCACTCTTTGATTAACTAAGTGAGCTATGAACGATGCAGAAGATATACAAATAGGTTTATCATTACGCTTGAATCCTCTTTTGAATTGGATCATTAACCTCTTTAGAAGCAACTCACCAATGTTTGGAAAACGAGAGTTGACAGCGGCTACTAGGGCAGCATAAACATTAGTGAATGTAGGTGATGCAGCTTGGGCCTGTATCACTGAACGACATAACAAACCTCTACCACGAACTATGTTTTCCTTCAACAATTCTTTGATAATAATACCAATGTTACCCACGTTAATTTTGTTGATGTGGCCATGTATTGACTTCTTCAAAGCCTCCCAAGCCAGTCTTTGATATGCTACTGAAGATTTGTCAGTAATTTGAGCCTGCATCATCCTGAGACGTGCAGGAGGTATGTAGGCGCCTCCTGTTCTAGTGTTCAACATGTCTGTTTCCTTGGCACGTCGCTGTGGCATTTCTTTTTTCACTTCGGGATCTCTTGGTGCGTCTGATCGTCTTTCTTGTTTGACGGGCCCTCCGGGTGAGCGCGACTTAGAATGTCTTCGTTTCCGTCTGGAGTCACTCGCGCGGTTCTCAGCTGGTGATTTAGACCTAGATCGTGCCCTTTTTGACTTCTTTTCCTTTCGTCTATCTTCATCGTCACTGTTTCTATCTTTCTTACGCTTACTATCTTTATTTGAATCCATTTTGTATGAATACACAACTATAAAACGAAAACTAAACAATTGTAATGTTTTATAAATACAATGAAATCTAAAAATGCCAACAATAAAAGTTATTTAGATTAAATTCTTGAATCAACAAAAAATATGCCAAAATGATCTCAGTATCTCACGATGCGCAGCCATTTTTATTTTTAATTTTTGACCATTTCAGTGTTGCCAACTTTTTTCTACCATATCCGCTAAAAGTAACTTCAAAGTTTCAAACCACCAGAGTGAGAGAGGTACAAATTCCAAAAATATAACTCGTACATACCTAAGTACGCTTGCGATTAGTAAAAATCTGACTGAACTAGATTCCCCTGGGGAGGGGAAGGGATCCCTGAATCCAGTATTGCCTTCATCATTATGTCGAAACCTTGTGACTAAAGCCCTTTTCATGACAAAAACATCGTTTACGTGTTAGTGGATAATGTTTTGCTTACTACTAACTGTTATAAACTAAACCACTAGCAAAAACCACCAGCCACTAAAAACAAAATTCCTCCGCTGAAAAAAGGGTCTGAACCACCAGTTTTAGTGCGAAATCCAATAAGTTGACAACACTGCATTTGACGATTTTGACCAAAGAGTATAATTTTGACATTTTCGATTTTATGTTGTCGTCTCGTTATTGCTAATAATGGAGTACCTGGCTTTTTGCCCTAGAATGTTGCCAGGATCAGTGTATTTCATTTGGATTTTTGTAATATCCGTATATATCCGACAGGGTTACGACATGGGATTATCATTATAGTTAAGCTACATACCTACGTTGCCACTGGATTCCTTTTTCTGTTTTTTTTTGCGTGTGAAAATCCTCCTAAATAGAATAAAATAATCCGCCTTAGAATAAAATACTACAAAATAACCGAAATCATACACATAGCATGCAGAGCTAGCAAGCTGAAACTGTAGTAGACTGACCATATCTATCAAAGGACCGAAAGCCATTAAAGCTGATGTTTATCCTTGAGTACAGTCAAGGACTCGTCCCTCATGGTCACGAATCGGCAATTGTAGCATTTATGACACCCTCGGCTAGATGGCCCGACGACCTTTTAAGGAGGCCGTAACAAACTAAAATGCAAAGTGGTGTGGTAATATATCTGATGCACTTTGGGTAGGCTTTATTTCGGCTGGTTCCCTAAAAATATCTACCCCAAGGTTTTACAAAACCACACCTACCCAATATCCCAGTTTCCCCTAGCCAGGGTGAATAATCGGAATGTGGATTTGGTTTCTCCCGTAGGTATTTACGGCTTCCTCCATAAACGAAAACACATTCTGCCATGATTCATACTGATGATGAAGGGCATCCCTCGGTGTTGTTGAAAGGTCAAGGAGGGGATACAAACGCACTTCCGAGAATTCACCTGAGATTTTTTTATTATTTCCCTAGATTATTTCTTATCATTCTGACGCTCATGAAAAATCCTCCCAGGCGAAAGACAGAGGGACAACGGAGTACTCATAGACTAATATGTATGGAGTACTCTCCGTGTGACAGGAACGGACGGAGGTTAGTTAGGGGCCTCGCGGACGGAGGGAATCCTAAACGGAATTTGGAAACACTTCATGATAGGTAGGGTAGGTATATATTTTTTTAAGAATGTTTTGCTAAAACAATAACATAGAGGAAGAAAGTTTAGGTGAAGCGTAATAAAATACTTATTTATTAGTATTTATGACTTTATTTAATACGACAATGAAACTACAAAAGTTGCCTGCACTTCAAACAGCAATTTTCATATACCTCACAAACTGAAGCACATTAATATAATTAATCACATAAAATATAAAAATTAACGATAATAACACCATAATAAGAGATAGGAGAGTGACTAACATTACGCAAAAATTACGAAAAACAAAAATATAATTATCTGAAAGCTATAATTATGTTGCATCGCTATACATGATTCGTCTCGATCGTGAGAATCTAAAAGGCTACACAATACCCAAGGCAAATTGGTCAGAGGTTTTCACTTCTTCACCGAGAAACAAGCTAGTAACTTACAACTAGATCCCTTACTCATATCAGCGTTAGTAACATAGAGTAGAAGCAGGCAAGCACCTCGCCCCGCCGCCGCCGCGTTCGCGCCAAGCAACGATACATCTTCTCTTAATATTATATACAATTATTATCATATCTTTGACGATAAAACAGACCGACGCTAAATGAATGGCAAAAATATACTATAAAATACAGGAATACTCTCACTTAGCAGCCGAGCGACAAACCCGCGTTGCGTCTGCACCGCCCTGACCTACCTACGCGCAAGTACGAGCGTCCGTGTCGATATAATTTGTGCCTAACCGAACGATACGATACATAATATCACTAGAGCAAAAACATCACAGAAGCGGTTTGTGTCCAACACACCACTACGTCCGCGGCCCGGCGCCCTCGCCATCTACAATTAAAAAAATATAAAACGCTATGAAGGCAGTTTTATACGTTACACTTTATTGATATCATCCAAGAGCCAATTACCGAGTATACTGAGGCACTTCCGCTGGTTAACTAATGAACTAACAATCCATCTATTTCATGTTTATTGTTCCGATTGAGATCATAAAAGGAAGTGATATATGACTTAAATGTAATCTTGTAGACTAGATGTTGGGGCGTCGCGCGGCCTGGTGGCCGGCGGCCGCCGGCGGCCAGGCCGCGGCGTCCCCGAGGCCGCGCGACCGACGGAACAAACGCAGCCACAAACAACCCGCGACACGACAGTCCCAACTCATCGACAACACTATTCAAATTATATAATCATTATTCATGGGCAGTTAATAGCGTTACGGCGATACAAGTAAGAACATGATAAAACTTAAATTTAGATTATACCTCCCTAAAAATACTGTTGCGTATGATAAACATTAAAAATAATGATATAAGTCTATAACTAACGATAAGGGATACTTCTCGTTCCACCATCGAGCTCGTCCCGCCAGCTTGCTTACAAATCTCATCATTCGTTAAATTTGCCGAGGGTTCCGTACTAAAAATAAATAGCTAGCCTCTGCAAAATTCGGTAGTATAGAAAACTAAAATTTAATCATATAAAAATAATAGGCAAATATGCGGCTTTTTAGGTACAGAACCCTGAATGCGACTGTACCAATTTTTAGTATACCAAGACAGGAGATGTGAATTCATTGAAGTAAAAGAGATAAAATGTTCATTTGGAATACTAAAAGTTGGTTCTTAGTAGGATCACGTCTAAGACATATTCAATTATTAATTAACACAATCTCTCGCTGCAGGTGCGACAATAAAACGTGTGAATGTGGCTGGGCATATCGCGTACTCACTCGCACATACAGATCTTATGGCAACACGTAATGATGTACAGAGGGCCTAGCACGAACGATTTTGACGTTGCGTATCGTAAACGTAAGCATATTAATTTTGAATTGAAAATACACGTTCGCTACATAATATTTGTATAAATTAAATACTTTATTTAAATCTCTGTATTTATTAAAATGCGCAAATTGTATAAAATTTTATCTAAATGGTCTATGACTGTTGTATTTTAGATTCGAAGTTCGCTTACGTTTACGATACGATACGTCAAAATTGTTCGTGCTAGGCCCACAGCGTTCGTGTCGTAATGTTATCGACAATCCATATGCAAAGTTATTTTGTAGGTACTTTAACGTAGTTCTGCCAAAATTGTCCTCACCATGAGTGTGAGTCACTCACCTCGGGATTATTATCGATAGCGTGTGCTTGACGCGCACATCACTACGCAAAACTTGATTATGAGGCCTGCAGCGAGAATGTGTTTTTCAAGTACATCATTTGAAGTAGGCCATAATTATTGTTCTTTAAAGTGTATAGCAATGTTGCCATAATTGGTGAAACTTAGAATCAAAGATGTCGTAAGCATGATCACGAGGGACATTTTTGGTGTCTCAAAGTAAGCGCGCCAGGGGGTGTAACACAAATATTGTGAGGATGCTGTACCGTGTGCAATATTAGAGAAATACATTTTTTTTATAATTTTTATCACAATATTTTTACATGTTACAACACCGACGCAGTATCGGCCTTCTAAATGGCGCTTCCACGTTTTACACCGAGGTACAAATTTTGCTACTGGACCAGCCAAAAGACCTTAAATCTATCATCGTAAATTACAAACATTGACAGCAAAAGACGTGACACATCACTGCAATCAAAAATTTTAAATAAGATGTTCCACCACGTCAACTCGTCTTTTGGAAATGTTAGCAATTTACGATGTCCTTTCCATCATCCATTGGGCCTCGGAAAACTAGTGAAATACATTAAATTTCATTAGTTTTCCGTCGACGCAAACCTTCCAAAACCTTGAAACTGAACAATAACAGAGATTGTAGACTACATAAATGCGAATAGAGCGCACAAACGCTCGCTAAGCGACCGTCTAAACGACGTGCGATTTCCGACAACCTAAAGCATGTTAACACATGGCAACACTAACGAACTGTCATTGACGGCGTTGATCTGACATGTTGTTTTTTAGTGAGTTGTAGTACGAGTCTTTTGGCCCGTCATGTGGTCATGTGGTGGCGTGGTCGCGTGGTCGTGTGGTCGTGTGGGCGCGTGTCTAGCCGGACGTGGCGGCGGCCGAGCTCTCCACGCGCGCACTCTTGTTCTGTCGCACCAGCTCTGCGCGCCGCTCCTAAGAACATACAACACTTTTATAACAATCTTCTGTATTGGAGACAGACGATCTTGATGCACGTAATATGGACTTTCAAGTTCAATTACAAAACGAGGGTGGAGGGTCTCCAGATTTGTCTTGAAATAAAAAACAGCGGTTGCCAGTACCAAACCATAGGGTCAGACAGAGCCGTTTGGTACTGGCACGGCTGAATACCAGGTATAAGTCAACCGTTATTCAACAATGTAGATGACTCTTAACTTAACACAATTGTCTAGACACTAAAACATATCAATTTTATTTTGGTCGGCAACTCAGACAGACTTTAGTATTTATGAGTTACTGAGTAGGAGTAGGTACCTATAGGCATTACATAATGATGAAAAGCAATAAATCAAAAGGACGCTATACGCCAAACTGGTAGACATTTTGTATGGCTAACTACAGTAACTACATATTTTAATCATATTTATTACACAGACAGAACATTAAAAATATAGATTAGAATGCTACAAGTTGTCTATGGTACAGCACATGTAGGGTTTCTACCAGGGACCGATTAATCGGGTTAAAAGGTTACCGGTTAAATCTCTAACCCATATTTTTGGTTAATCCTAATGCAGGGTAACTGGTTAACCCTTTAATACGGATACCGTTACCGGTTAATATTGCTGATTAACCCGAATGAAATAGAACAAAAATGAACTCTATGCGTGAACCGGTTATTATTAGGCTGATTAACCCAGAATACGGGTTATCCTTTATGCAAGGTTTTTCACCTAACCCAAAAAAAATAACCCGGGTTAACCCCTATACCTTTTTGGTCCCTGGTTTCTACCCGGGAAAAAACCCAAAATCGAGTTTTTACTTTTTCCCTGGCAGAAACCCAACTACACACTCAGAAATAGACTTGTAATTTTGTTTTTGATGATGAACATATATTTTCTTTGTTAGTCTAGGAGACGTTTACATAACTGCCAATTTTAGCTCATAAGCAACTCCATGTTTAACATGTGGAGTATCCTTTCCGCAAATCAAAATGCGACAACCGACCTCCTTTTTGACGAAATCCAGCTTTTTCTGTATTTCCTTCTCTCTGTTCAGCTCGGCGGTGGTCAGTTTGTTCTCGATGTCTTTAGTAATCTCCTCCACCTTGGCCGTAGCGGCGGAACGCACCTCAGCTAGCTTAAGGTTCTGCGTTTACGCGTTAACAAAAAAAAAATAAACAATAAAACAAACATGCATAACACTCATGCTACAACACCCGGCACTAATTTTGAGCTCTGATCCTAGCGATTTTGGACCTTATTTCTGAGATAATACGACGGGCATACAAAGCCTCACTATTTCACCGAGAGCTCAAAATAAATGCCGGAAACTATACGCGAATGAAAGATGGATGGAAAACATTAAATGTCAATGAAATGGCTGAAACGGTTTGATTTGGTTTTTTTGGTTAAAATTTTGCATGTAAGCCGATTGAAACCCAAAAATAATGATTTTAATAAAAGCAAGTAACCAATACAGCGGAACATTTGCGTTTTTAATTAGGCACATCAATACTTTTGTTTAGTATTGCCAAATAAAAAATAATACAATTTGAAGCCTCCCCAGCGAAAAGTGACGACTACAACTTTGTTTACCTCACGATCCGCTTGAAACCAGTTCGAACCGCCGCAGCCGGCATACAAACAGAACACCTAAGACCTAAGGTCACAACGAGGTACACGTATTCCAGGAAGCTTGCCATGAACTCTTATTGCCAGTCAGCTGTAGTCAAAATGTATGTGTATATCAAAAATCAGACTTTTGATGTACTATAGAATATAATTATTAATTTATTTAACTTTTTTCGAAAGACTAGATTTCTCACTAAAACGCTCGCGTTGATAGTCTACGTGATATATTTTGTAGGTAAACTGTGGTCGTGCTAAGACGTTACAACAGAACATCGCTACAATTTGACTGGCTATAAAAGCAGCTGGTACAATACGTGGCAGTATATGTTACACATCAAGTTTTAGAAAGAGATGTCGGCTAGCTTCTGCTTAATAGAGCGTCTCTGTCGCACGAAGCTCTAACAGTCCAAGTCAGCGACAAAATGTCACAGAGTCATTCGGGGTAACTGAGCGCAGTGGGTAAGTGAGCGCAGCGCCTGTATCTCCCGAACGGGGGTTGGGGGGGGCGGTGGTTTGTTTGGGTCAAACAGTGTCGCTAGAGTGCCCAACTAGTTGCGACCTTACACAATAGTGTGCGGTTGACGGATAACTTTTTTTTCATATAAATCTGTATTTAGTGTTTAAATCCGTTGTTCTTTGTTTAATGGAACAGTGTAGCACCAATGTTATTAATTTCACAACGGTAAGTCGTTTCTTCTTTGAATATTAACATATTTACGCTATATTTCTAAATAAAGTTTGAGGTTATATTTTCTTTCAATTTATTTTATGAGGATCTATTTGCAATTTGGTGGTCTGGGGAAAGTGTGCGTGGGTAAGTGTGCGCATGCGTATAGCAAAAGAGCTGCTGCAAGTACCATTGGTATTAGTGAGTTTGTCTTCGAAAACGTTAAACTGAACACAGATACGTTTAAATTTAACAATTCAATTTCTGTATTTTAATTGTAATCCAAAGAAATGTTTATTTTATTTTTTGAGAATAAAAATTATTATTATGCAAAGGCAATATCTAATAAAAATGTTTTCTAAGTAGCATTACAATACAGAACCTTTATTCTTGGATATAGTGTTTATTTTGGTTAATGCAAAGAATGAGCTTACTTACCCCGTACGGGTGCGCACAGTTAACCCGCATCGTGGGTCAAGTGAGCGCATTCCGATTTTATGTAATAAAATGCTTACAGAATAAAAACTACCAAGATTTCAATTCTTGCTTTTATTTCATTATAAAGGCTATTAATATGGTTTATCTCAGAACCATTTTTTTATATTCCCAACTCTTTTATTTTATGTGTAGTGAACCATTATTCACAAAAGTGCGCACAGTTGACCCGAATTACTCTAAGTATGAGTGATGGATACGACGCTCTTCAAAGCAGTTAGCTGATTATATCTCGAACTCGAAAATATTAGTTGGCACGTATTGTACTGCTGCCGCCGCGCGGCTCACGTGGTTGCGCAGCTTCTCCCGCTGCTCGGCCTCGAGCTGCAGGCGGCGGTGCGCGGCGTGCTGCAGCTTCTCCTGGATGGCGCTCTCCAGCTGCTGCAATATAAGCAGCCGGCACTGCTGGCACTAGGCGACTCACGTGGTTGCGCAGCTTCTCCCGCTGCTCGGCCTCGAGCTGCAGGCGGCGGTGCGCGGCGTGCTGCAGCTTCTCCTGGATGGCGCTCTCCAGCTGCTGCAATATAAGCAGCCGGCACTGCTGGCACTAGGCGACTCACGTGGTTGCGCAGCTTCTCCCGCTGCTCGGCCTCGAGCTGCAGGCGGCGGTGCGCGGCGTGCTGCAGCTTCTCCTGGATGGCGCTCTCCAGCTGCTGCAATATAAGCAGCCGGCACTGCTGGCACTAGGCGACTCACGTGGTTGCGCAGCTTCTCCCGCTGCTCGGCCTCGAGCTGCAGGCGGCGGTGCGCGGCGTGCTGCAGCTTCTCCTGGATGGCGCTCTCCAGCTGCTGCAATATAAGCAGCCGGCACTGCTGGCACTAGGCGACTCACGTGGTTGCGCAGCTTCTCCCGCTGCTCGGCCTCGAGCTGCAGGCGGCGGTGCGCGGCGTGCTGCAGCTTCTCCTGGATGGCGCTCTCCAGCTGCTGGAAGCGCTCGCTGTTGCCCGTGCGCACCTTTTGGACTTGCTCCTCCTAATAACGAATATAGCTTTATTCTACACCAGGGCCAGCAGTCTCGACATAGATAGCGCTCGCTTTACGACCGAAATCGGTCGTTATCTATGAAAAATGCATGGAAAAATACGACGGAACAACCGATTTCGGTCTCGACATAAAATAAAAAAATAAAATAAAAAAATCAATTTAAACGTAATTTTTTATCGTTATCTATGTCGGACCTTTTTTTTTATAAAAAAGGTCTAGGCCAACGAGTCTGCCGTGAACCCCTGGGGGTCTACCGTATTCCGCGACCAAACAACTGACACCGGCGGGATTTGAACCCGCGACCTCAGCCGCAGCGTGGCGTCAACCAACTACATACATAATATTATAAAGCTGAAGAGTTTGTTTATTTGAACGCGCTAATCTCTGAAACTACCAGTCAGATTCGAAAAAATATTTTTGTATATGATAGCCAGATTCATGAGGAATAGTTTAAGCTATTTAACATCACGTATGACCCTTAGGAGCCGAGCAAGGGTGGTGAAACTGTGGGGAACAGCCTACCCCAGGTGGCAAATTCAAGCTTGGTAGACGAATACACTGAGTAGCGTATTCGTCTACCAAGCGTAGTAATCGCAAAGAGCAGCGCTAGACCGGTCTTGTGGCGTTTTTTGAGGGAGGCCTATGTCCATCAGCATCAGTGTGTTATGGCTGAAATGATGATGATGATAAAGGTAAAAATATTGTCGGGCGGGGGCGGCATTTTTCAATTTTTGCCCCGCCTCGAAATAATTCAAGATCCGGGGCTGGGAACAGCTATTCTTGAATAAGTGTAACTCACGTGTTCGCGCAGGCGCTCAAGCATCTTCTTCATGTTTTCGTCGCGTTTGTCGGCGGCAGTGTTCATCTTCTCCTCGATGGCCTTGTACACTTCCATCGTTTGCTGCTCCAGGGTCAGCCTGCGGGGATGGGGAGAGATCTTAGTCATGCTACATGTGCTCGGCACTTCGAAATTAATTATGCAACTGTCAACTTCTCAAGAGCGGATACGGAGGGGGGTCCATAGGTGTAATGATTGATTCAAAGAAGCACATTTTTTGCACCAGTTTCAAAATGTTTAAATCGTCATGTCGATGGCTTGGTTATCCAGACATCGTAACACCAATTCTTTCAAAACTATGTTTTGATACTGTCTAGTGGAAAATAAGTTTTGTACGGATTTGCAATCCCAATCGATCCCAAACTATGGTTTAAAGGTCATTATCATTATAGTCATAGCGTTAACTGAGTAGGTTCCGGTAGGGAGCGGTACGAGAGGGGTGCCATGTGAAAGAGAGCTACATCTCTCGCTCTGTGTGCAGTAATATGTATGCTCTTCTGTGGTATTACCTGGTCTTCTCCACGCCCTCGAGGTGGTCCTTGAGGCGCGCGCGCAGCTCGTTGATGTACGCCTCGCGTTTCTCCTCGTGCGTCTCCATCTTGGCGTCCAGGGCCTCCTTGGTGTTGACGATGAAGTTGTTCGTCTGTTCGCTGCGGATGCGCGAAGCTTCCTCAATCTTCTGCATCTTCTGTGCGATCGCCGCCATCTTGGTGGCTTCCAAACTCTGTGGGAGGTTGATTATAACTAGTTAATGTATTGTGGTTTGAAGAGGTAAGAAGGATCTGTATCATGTTTTTAATTATTTATCATACTGTCGGCGCCTAATCATTTTGTTAGAAATACAGTCCGTTCTAATTAGGAAGTGGGAGGGTTTGTGACTCTGTCTAATAATGTTGGTCCTTCGAGCCGGATCAGAGTCACAAACCGACTCTGATCCGGCTCGGAGGACCAAAATGATTAGGCTCATTCGAGACTTTATAATAAAAGTAGTGGACTGTATTTAGATCATTATTTAATTTTGTTTTTTTATGCCATAAGATTCTGGTTTACCTATAATGTAGTCCGGAGTTAGTATTTGACCAATAACCATGTATTCCACTTACACGTCTCCTCTCCTCAGCCGCCTTCAGCTTCTCTTGGATCTCCTCAACAGAGGGCATCTTCTCCGGGGAGTCGGCGCGGCGCGGCACCGGCACCCCCACCGGCTCTGCCAGGATCACCTCGTACGCCAGACCACCCTTCGACATCTCTTGGCAGCGGATCTCGGTAGCTGTGTGAAATGTATTGAGTTAGATATAGAGGCCAGGGAGAAGCTAGCAAGTTGCTTATCAATACTAATATATATTAAACCTGTTTTAACCGACTTCAAATCAATATGGAAAATTATTTTTTATTAACCGACTTCAAAAAAAGGAGGTTCTGTATTCGTCCCGTATGTATGTATGTATGTATGTAAGTATGTATGTAAGTATGTATGTATTTATGTTTGTATGTGCGCGATTTTCTCAAAAACTACTGATTCGATTTGGATGGGGTTTTCACTAACGTAATCTACATACTTTCAGGAAGGTTTTAGTATATAATACATTATGTAATCATTCCTATGTACAAAGTTATATGCATAAATGTACACACTCCGTAGAAGATTTACTGTTGAATGAATTCGTGAAAGTAATCTAACACGGGATAAAGAACTAAAAAGGGAAAAATAAAAAACTTTTTTAACAAAAAATAAACGACTTCAAAAATCCACTACAAAGAAAATAATAATTTTGGTTTCGGAAGTCGGTGGCAAAAAAAAGCAAACAAAAACCAAAGCCACCGACTTCCGAAACCAAAATTATTATTTTCTTTGTAGTGGATTTTTGAAGTCGGTTATTTTTTAATTTCGTTAAGTTAGAGATTATAGAATAGAATAGATAATATAAGATTGGTAATGAGTTTTGGAGACAGAAACGGAATTCTTCAAAAACTGCCAGCAAATCATACAACATCACTTCTGCACCGTCTAAAAGGGTACGCAGATGTGCTCAGTAATAGAAATGTAAGTACATAAAAAAAGTAGGTAGAAACCGCCTTCAAAAAGCTCACAATAATGTTACTATGTGTGAAACAGTTACGGAATGCCTTCTATTTTTTATTTAGTTTGATTTGGCACCGACTTCCGAAACTATTCACACATAGGTATAAGATAACATTAAATTGTGATCTTTTTGAAGGCGTTTTTTACTTTTTTAGAAATGTTTTTTTTTTGTATTTTTGCTTAAACCCGCTAATTTCTGAAACTACCAGTCAGATTAGAAAAAAAAACCGGCCAAGTGCGAGTCGTACTCGCGCACCGAGGGTTCCGTATCATTTTTGGACGTATAAAGTGAAAAAATCCGGACCGCATAACTAAGTTTGTTTGTGAAGGAATTTTGATGATTTTGAAAAAACTGTACTAGTTAGGAACATCGTTTTATTTTTGGTGCCATATTTGGGTCAATTCCTATCAACTCTAATTATTTCAGATTTTTCGCCCCGCAAACTTCGGAGATAAGGGGGGGGGAATGGTATTTTTTTGGACATTTTTCATCATATGTCGAAAACTGTGAGACATAAAATAAAATGAAAATATATTTTGAAATGTGCAGATCAAGCCCTTTCATATGATATGTCACTTGACCTAGTACCCCCACTTTGAAATTTCGGACCCCCACTCCGGCCCCTTTTGCAAAGAAAATAAAAATATTTTTTGACTTTTTTCATTTGCAATAAAGTTGAACAAGCATTCTTTATAACTGTTCCAAATTTCAAGTCAATAGCATAAGTAGTTGCTGAAATAAGCAGGTGTGACAGACAGACAGACAGACAGACAGACAGACGAAGTCGCACCATAAGGGTTCCTTTTTTACCATTTTGGTACGGAACCCTAAAAATATTTTTGTATATATGATAGCCAGATTCATTTGGAATATAGGCTATTTAAAACGCTATGACCCTTAGGAGCGCTTAGGAGGGTGTAATAACGACTAAGCCAGTCGTATTAATCATCGGTTCTGATTAGGTACGACTTATTTTAAGTTGGTTTTAAGTTCCACCTAATTATATAAATAAATATCATTTCGTTTACGTTTTTTTTCTTTTTAACCTTTTGACCGCCATCGTACATTTAATAATTTACTTTTTAAATGTACGATGTTGTTCACGCATCATTTGCGAGAGATGTGAATGACGCTGTATTCGTCATTAGCGGTGAAAGGGTTAAATAGGTACTAAATAAAGGAATGATACAATAACAATGGAAAACTCTCTTTTCATGGAGTGCAACACTTATGTCACAGTATTGTTTTTCATTCGAGACGGAACCTCGCATCCCTGGCGCCCGCGTCGTCGCATAATGCAATAATTGTGCACTGTGAATTGTGATCGAAAGCCATATTTTTAAACAATGGACACTACAATTCGCACGGGTTTATCGTAATACGTATACTTCTAAAAAATACGTCGTTGATAGTTGATGGAAGAGCTGTATGGTATGGTTATCAATTTCCTGCTATAATAACTAAAGAACTTAGTCATAAGGGCCCGTTTTGATAACCTAATCACAACACCCCAAAAGTACTTTTGTGAAGGATCCAGAAATTATTTGCCCCTCCCCCCCCCCATAATTAATTAGGGTGTTGAGGCTGGGCTTAGAAAGAGTGGCTGAGGGAAAGAGGAAATCAAGGTTATGAGTTGGAAATCGAAACTCTATTTCACTTATCCACTCTGAAATCTGTGACAACTTAATTTTGGGGGGGGCTCCTCCAGCCCCCTAGCCCCCTTACTACTTAAAAAGAGTTACTTATCTTATGAAAAGGCATCTGACTGTATATGGTGTTCTTTTCTATAAGTACATCGTGAGACATGTGTACGCAAAAGGAGTTTTAAAACCTCAATTTATACTTGTGTAATGCTGTATGTTGAAGCATTTAGCAGAGCCCAAAAAGTTTTCTACTGTACATAGTCCTACCTAGAATGCAAGCTGTCTACAATGAGCTATACTATAATATCTATATAAATAGGTACATGACCAAAAAATCGACCGCGAGTCATGACCCTGAGCACAGAAGGCTCCGCCGCTACGTTTCGGCTTTCGGGTCTAAATTGCTTGTAAAATAATTTCAGGGAACGCGGGAATAGGGATACGAAAAAAATCCACAATGTCAGCAATTGTAGGCTCCCTAATTCCACGCAATGTTTATTATTGTCAGAGCTGATATAATACAACCAGAAAAAAATACTGAACCTTTAACATCTCTATAATAAATTGTGCCAGCCTAATTGAGTTTTCACATAATAAGCGAAAAGTAAACACAAAACTGTTGACGGTCCCCCATGATCCCCCAAATTACCAATTTCATCTCCCAAACCGTCCCACTAATTTCCTTTACAATATTTCACAAATTAACCGTAATTTTAAAGGCGTTAATTAACGTCCCCGTCTGAATACACTCGCTAAACTCATTAAAACGCCCCTGACGTTTAGGGGTGGAATTTTAAAACGCAACCGGGGTAAGGGGTAAATTACGGTAATATTCAAGGTCGGGTAAACTTCGTCTTGGGCAAGGAATGCTGTTGGTATTGTTTAATTATTGGAGGGTAGGGGGTGAGTTGGGACTCTCCTGCTTCCCCCTATGAGTCATGCCAATTGCATTTACAATCGTGTTTCAGAGAATGACTGTGTCTGCGAACTATGTCTGTATGAAAACAGGTGACTCAGCCTTGTGATACAGGGGATGGGGTGGCTTTCTATTAATAAGCATAAATATTTGATCATCTGCACTAGGAACAGCACGTGCTCAAACGATATTTCAGCATTTCCAGTTAAGAATACTTCTAGATGACATTTGTATAAACACCTATAAAAAAATAGGGTAACACGGTGCCAAGGGCCTTAAATAAGCGTCGGAATTTCAATCTCCCACGTGAAAAGGGCTTCAAAAAAACAAACACGCGCTACAATACAAAACTAACAATAACTCACTTAAAAGGGGTGAAAACTCTTGACCCGCCACACAAAGGGGGCTCACTGTGTGTACTATCTTTGAAAGGAACTCACCCTATAGGTCGGCGCAGAGTTGTAAGCAAATGGAATGATAATGTATGGCAAAATTCGCAATTTCTATCAGCAACATTTGTGTTAAGTAAGGTTTTTTTTTAATATGTTATTAAGTGGTACACAAGCAGGGCCAAATGATGGTAAGTGGTCACCGCCGCTTATGAACAACGGCAATACCAGAGGCATCGCAGATGCGTTGTCCACCCTAGACAAAGATAAGATGTTTTTAGTGCCTGTAATTAATCCTTCAAGCCGGAACACAGCAATGGTGCTTAGCGGCAGAAATACACCATACAGTGGTAGTTCTGCCTCGGACGAGCTTTTTCACAAAGAGCTCTGCTTCTACTAGGGCACTAGGCTTTACGGTTAGGTTAGTTAGATCATCATCATTATATCAGCAGAATTACGTCCATGGGCAAAAGCCCCTATAGAACCACAACGATCTATTCGGAACACCTCGATCATTAGCCGTCGATTTTTCCCGATACAAATGCAGAGAATCAGATTTGAACACTCTGTTCACTTTCTACTCCGTGGCAGTCTGTGTAAGAGATTTCCACCCTGTTTGCGCTAGATAATGGCTAAGGAAGTAACATGATGCTTGAGGCTGTAGGTACTTTAAATCCTTTGGCAATTACACTTCGTCACTGCACTTAGCCAGTTGAAACAATCCAAGTTTTTTGGCAGCCAAATTGAAACTTGTCCAAACGGGTGTCTGTTTAAATCTACAATTTCATGTCTTTTATATCTTCAAGCTAACTTGGGCTGTAGTCTAGATTGTGCCTAGATTTAAGGCTGTTTAGTTATGTTCCATTATTTATTTTGAATATTTATTAACTTTATACTGTATTACATTTATATAAAGAATTTGATGATGAAGCGGCAACATAAATCCTGTCAACTTTTAGGCTTGCAGCTAAGTACCTAACATTTAACTTCAACCGGTATCAAATAAATTTTCAAATTTCCTTATAACTGAATCGCTATAGTTCTTACTATTGAATTTATAATGCTTATTTTCCTGTGAAACACCACTTACTTATAAATTTGACCTTCTTCGGTTGCTTGGTTCTCGGTTTGCCGACTGGTTTCTTGACGGGCGCCGACCGTCGGTGAGCTAGAGACAGAAAGAGGCCGTCAGCGGAGCCCGAGCCCACGACGCCGACAACTCTCGTGGAGGCAAACTGACCCTCTGGCTTGAATATTGAAACTCATCCAAAAACATTTCATAAATTAAATAGACGAAAGTCTGAACATTTCTTCAGCAGTTAGCCCAAAAGCCTATGCAAAAAGTACAACATTTCTAGAAAGAATAATATGGTAAAGTAATCCATCTTGCTACGAAACTCAGACAGATTGAAGGCCAAAACCTCGAAACATAGGTTGCAAATACCATCAAAAGTCGAGACTCCATCGCCAAGTCAACAGTCCCACAAACATCACTAAAGGACAATCGAAAAACGATTACGCCCGGTCGATTCGACCCAACTAATGTTTATTTGAAGAGCATTCGGACCCACGTTTTAATGAGTAAGCATTCGATGCTCGCGTGACTGGTAGAAAGCATCGATTGTGGTGAACAAACAGTCGATAGAAAATGTCGCAGTCCACATAACATGTACCACGCTAACGGCTGACATAAAGTAGATAAGTAGAGCTTCAGGCTAATAAGTACATGACATATTCACATGCATCATAGAGATACATAAAAGTAGTTTTACGATCAATATTTCCTAAAATTTCTTTTTATAGCTGTTGTGTAATGAAAAAGGATTAGTTCGATCAAATTAGCTGATGGTGATACAAAAGGTGAACTTTCAAGGTAAATTTTTAAAAAACGTTGAAGTAAAAATTGTTGCAAATATTGGGTAATTTGATGTAAGGTAAGTTGACAACGCTGAAAAGTAACAAGCCATTTCTAACTATTGTCACCAAAAGCAAAGACCATTCTTGCAAAATGACGTTAAAGTGACTTCTAAAAGTCGAGGTCGCAAATGAATAGTCATTTATTAGATATTCGGGCTCCAACTCATGTTGTTGGGGACGTCTCGGTAATAGTATCGAGGTAATAACGACGACACGACGTCGGGAGATGAGGCCGCTACGTGAGGGGAATGCCGGAGTGCCGACGAAATTCGCCGCAAATACGGATAATCCCTCACGGCAGCGCTAAGTCCCAGTTTACACAGCAGACGATGCGGAGACCGTGCTATACAAACTGTTAAGCCGACTTAAAACTTCTCAGCCAATTCATGGCCACAGTTTAAACAAGGTGTAACCATGTTAATTTTGGGTTTGTGGGGAAAATTTCTTTTACAAGCTACTAAAAATCTGAAAGTCGGCGGAACATTATTACGACAAATATGTAAGGCAAACGGAGTGATAAATTAACGTTGATTAGTGTTCATTTCAAATCAAACAACTTCGTAAAACCAAACGCCCATGTTTCACTCCCTCCTCCCCACGTTAAAGAAATTAATTTCCTAAAACCCAAGTTTACTAAAACCAAACATTCGTAATGAAAACAATATTTGTGATAGCACGAGTGTCTCGGGAGGCTATTCATCAAAAGTTAATTAGCTTTCGCCATAATTTACGTCAAAACAATCGTCTTAAGATGCTTGTCTCCTCAATTATGTATAATTTAGTCTCCCTTCATCACGATTCTCACAAATAACCAACTAAGGGAAATCATTGCGGTAAACCGCTGATGTTTTATGTAACCGCAGACGCTGATGCGAACGAAAAATCTAGACCAAGACTCAAGGGTTTTCAAGAATACAGATCATAAATAGATTAAGATTTGGTATCTTGCAGATCTTAGAAGAAATACGTATAGGTATCTACTGCTTTTACAAAATGTATCAAAAAATCTATGACCTTACTAATAGTAATACTAGTAAAATATACACGTGTTCTTTATTATATCAAGATTAACGTTAAAGAAGGATTCAGTACCTAAATAGGTTTCACGTGCGAATAGGTAAAACGTTGATATAATATCGCATGAAGTCGCTGCTTGTGGCTATAAGACTTTCGCTCTTGTATACTTAAATACAAAAACCATTGTAATTCAACCTGAGCCAGTTTCACTCGTGCTTTAGAATTCAAATCAATAATTTTTCATCCATATTCAATAGTCTTGCAGCTGTATTACGTCGTATAAAACAGCAATTTAATGAACGTGGATAAAAACAATAAAGCAGAAAAAAAGTATGGTAAACGAATAAAAACGGGGCAGTTACAACTGAAAGGTCGACGGGCAGCCCCCTCCGGCGCCGCACGATACAACATAGAAAACCTGATAAAATATTTAAAGGCTGGCTTTAAAACCCTTGAGGGGGGAGAGCTGAAAGTAAATTTACTACCGCTGGGAATACGAGCGTTTGCACGTACGAGTGTTTTAAACACGACGCAAATGCGGCGGCTAGGCGATGCAGAAACAAGAGATACATTCCATGCAGCGTCGAGAGCATTCCAGAATAGCGGAGACGGCACCGACGTCCTCTTTACGAGTTACGCTCATTAGGAAAATGGGTGTGACTTTGTGTGCAACCCCATTTCATAGCTTTCGCCGCAAAAGTGTTATTTTTAAATCTATTCAAGACAAAGTGCGGAGTTGAGATGGAAATTATTTGATGTTGCTGCAAGTCGTAAAGCAGCTCAGTTGCAAATTTTCAAGTTAGGCAAGTCAGTTGGTGGACGGAATGGTTTTGAACACGCAAACTTTGGAAGCACCTGCAATGCATCATTGTGGACATGTGTGGCTCCAAATCTAGAAACATTGGTCGATCTTTCGGTGTCCATTATGCCATAAAATGGAAATAATACATATTAGATCCCATGCACGAGATAAAACGCGTTTTATAGCATTGTTCAACCCTCATACGGGTTCAATAACGTGTGTCGTCTCAGCTCAGAATAAAAAAGGCGTAAACTTCTACTCTTCACGCATTACGATCCTCCATGAACCCCAACGACAATAATCCTTTTAACGCTCTCATCATAATGAATCACAATGTAAATGTAATGTTTTTATTAAGCAAAATGACACGGTGATAAAGATTATCAAAATCTGTAAGCCCTGCCGCACCCTCCACAAAGGGTGCTGAACTTGTTAAGCCAATTAAACCCTACTGTTATAATCGTCCCCTAAACAATTAAGTGATCTCGAGTCCCCCGTTGTCACTACACAATAGCGTGTTTGCTAATCCAACACACTTGAAATGCAGTGACAAGCATTATATGACGTTACGAAGCGAATTATGCGATGCTGATTAATTAAGTAACCGTTACAGCGTTAATTAAGAAGTTATTTCGCGTCACGTTTGATTCCACCCGCGATTATGCGCAAGAGAATGTTCAAAGCGATTTTAACGAACAATTATAGCGTTTCTGAAGAATACGCCTTCTTAGAAATTCATACTTCCAAGGCTATCGATATGGTCCGTAAAACCCATGTTTTATGGTCTTTGAAGCCATGAAGTTGAATACCAAGGACCGTGCTCGCTTAGAACAGTGGAGATCGATCGTAAATCGTTTCATGTTCTGAACATCAATTCAGAAGGCATATTGTCTGGGACTATTTCGTACCATATCTACAATAAATTATATCATATTCATGACCCAGGATTACTTAAACCTTAAAAGCAGTGAGAATTTTAAGAAGCACTACTAAAGCTATCATCCTGAAAAATAGCATAAGTACTAGTAAATGTTTTGAACTTTGCTAAAAACAATTTTTATCCTTTTCGCAATCTGAGTAATGGCTAACGTCAAAACGTATAAAAAATGTCGTTAATTAACAAGCCCGCAATAATAAAGCAACACGAGGTCCTCAAATGCGTGCTTAGTGACGCATAAAATACCAAAACATTTTATGAAGGGCTCACTAAAGTGATTATATCGCGATTGCGTGACATAATTTAATCAAGCTCACGGGATTATGTGAAAACAACTATTTTTCCGAATTACCCAGACAAGTATGTTTGAACTGCTCGAATGTTACGGAATTCATTATGTAAGTCGTAAGAAATCATTTTCTTGAAAGGGTTTTCTAATTTTAGCTTTGTGTTCTTTTCCACAGAAGGTTGGTAGTGGTTCCCTGTGCTTATAACGGTGGACGCGTACCATTGTATCGCGATTCGTAGTTCGTTGTCGGTACAAAATGGTGGACATTATGCAGTAATGTTTAATCAATAGTTGTAGTGAGGCCGGCACGGACTGACAGGTATCTGTAAAACTGAAAAAACCCGAACATGATTCAGCGCTCGTGAGCCCCGGTGTTTTGAAGATCCAGACAAAAACTTATCTACGTCGTAGACGACGTAATAAAATAATGCTCTTCTGTATTTAGAGACAACGAAATAAGAGATTTTGCGTATTTTCCTCGTACTGGAGGTAATTTGTCACGCATGTCAAAAGAATATCTTACATAACTGCCAAGTCTTCGGCACAAGACAGTGCAAAAGACGTTGACCTTTGATCCACATTACCACCATCACGCGGGGATACATCGATTGTCATCTAACAACACTGCCTTGCTCGTAATCGATGGGTCACGTGATTTACGTCAGATGCGATTTAAATATAGGCGCCGGCCGGCACCCCTCTCCCCGCCGGCCGGCCGGCGGCTATGAAGACACAATAACACACATCTTAGACCCACTAAACATAGAAATTTCAAACTGATCAAGAAAGCACGCACGTAATCAACGACTAGTGTAAGTTACCTGCACTTTATCAGTCTTTAAACAAATTGGAGAAGCCGCAGTTGACAGTTAAAAGAGGTTACCTTCTGTTTTATCCTTCCCTGTAACAGTATTTTAAGATTTTGACATAAGATTTGGGATTCGATAACAAATTCAAGCCAGATAACAACGTAGGGCGTTTGTCTCCGCAGCGAGAGTAGTAACAACGTCGCAGGTCGAATTTGTGATGAGAACGAGGAATTTGTCCATGGCAGCGGTGTTCCCAACCTGCAGGCAAAACGGGCGCGCGGCATGAGTGGCAGAAGCACTGCATCACCGAGTCCCGAACGAGCCCTATCAGCATGGTGATGATCAAATTGACTATCTAACGTGTGACGGAGTCGCGTCGCGGCGCTGGCGGACTGCGCGACTCTCGCCCGGAAACTGAGCCACGCCGGGGGGAGGGCAGCCGGTCGATAGCTGCACCCCGCACCCCGCAACCCCCGCCCTGCGGACCCACCCCGCAGCCACCCCTAGCGCGCTACCGACCCTAACTTGATAACCCGTACAAGAAAATAAGCCTACGAAATGGAAAAATAATGTCACCCATGACATGTATTACGTCGTGTCAAGTTCCCTGCATGTGAGGATATGGGACCCCTTACTTAGTCTTAATTTTCTCTGTGAAAGACATATCTATCACCGTTAAGGAAAACGCCAAAGTATGACTGACATCTAATATCCAAAGATGTAGAAGCTGCCCAAGTGAAACTTGGCAAGATTGACCAAGAACATAACGTTTTGAAGTCTAAAGTCGCACTTGGCAACTACAAGGTCTAGGGTCGGAGAAGACAAACTAATTTAAGAGCCACCCAGACTCGTTCGGGTCTCGGCGGACTTCTCGCTCATAAAAACGCCGAGCTGTCGGGGGGCGGCGGGTGCGTGCGTGGGGAGGGCACGCGAGGGAGACTCCATGCGGAGGTTCCGCCGCCGTCTCGGCGCCGCCACCCGCAGCCAATTAACAGTCGGCAACGCCACGCTGAATTTGTTTCGCCACTCGAATTGCTTCCGATTGATTTCCTGTTCTCAAAATCTATCACTGAATGGATTTCCCGACACCTCTTAGATGTTCAACACTATCAGAAATATACGAGAATATTTTCGGCGAAGAAGCAAAGTGAGGTTAAGTATTAGGTCCCGAAATAGCTAGCGAAACGGCTTACCTAGTCCGGTGCAAGAGAGAAATGAAATAGGAGGACTGCAGTGGTGATGGTGTCGTACCCCGTGCACCGATAACACCGGCCGTGGTGCGGCGGATCGATTCAGGCCAACAACCCCTAGACCGCGTCCCCCTGCGGTAATAACTGGGAATACCAGGAGCGAGCCTCGTTCGGCCGGTGCATACGGACAAGAACAGACAGAGCCGCGGAAATACCGCCGCGGCCGGCGTCCGCCTGGCTGACGTGCACGTTCACGTAACATTCGTGCCTAATGACAACAACTTGCGTTTTACAGACCAACTGAAATCAAAACCTATGTTTTGATTTAAACAACGACTTGCAATACTCATTATTATAACCAGCTTACAGGAAGAGCAGCCTTTAGCCTCTTGTATAAAAATGCAAATACGCAAAATGTATTAGGCTAGGGGACGACATAAAATCCCCGACAATTTGCGAACACTCCATCAAAAGAACATGAAATTCAAGATAATACCGGTAGTCCGTCTACCCTCGACGACTGTGTTCCATTGATCATATCACCGCAGTGATAAATTAGTTTCCTCAATAAAAGTTCGTCGTCGACTCAACGCAGAGTGGTGACTAATAAACTTTTCCGAGGCATTTATTCACAGGAAACTTTTGACATAAAATCAACTTATCAGGCATCATTATTTTATAACTTTCAAAACAAAATTAGTTTGCCCAGATTGTTTGCTTGTCAGAATTTTAACAAAAACAATATCCAGCGATTACCAAATTCACTTAAGCGCTCTGTATTTGTTCCATGCTTAAAGCGACTTTATAAAAAGTGTTTTAATAATTTAATAGAGACGACAGCATGGCGCCCAACGTGGGCCAACAAGATTAATAATCTTGCTAGACCCTTATTATTATACGTGTAGCACACGACTGCACTCACATTCACAAGCGATGCAGTAGCGATATTAATAAGTATTATTTACAAGAGATTCCTTTTTCATTGGCTTTAGTTTTATTCTAATAACAGAGTCATAATTATTGGCATAAAGTATATAAATTCTAGCATCTAGTTATGAATGATATAAATTCGCCTTTAAGAGGTACCATTTCGCTGCATTCCTAATAGGTAGGTGTCGTTGTGTTTTTACGCAATTATATTAAAATTTTCCATCATTTATATTCCTCCATACATAAAAATTAAATAATCGTTGTAAAGTGAAACCGCGACCGTAATGGTGTCAATGGTGTTTCAAACAATTTAAATGGGACACTTAAGATAATGGTCAATAATCCGCCATCGGTGGCCACGATCTCACCACCAGCGTATTACAAGCTATAATAATGTAGCTTTGTCTCTCTCCAGAGCGGCAACAAGTTGGGTCACGTGCCGGCTGGATTTGGCTGAGAATATAATTCGGAGCCAGCGGCGCGCGTCCGCCTGCGACGGCAACAGTATCGATTTTGCCTTGTTTCAAGCAATGCTTAGACACCACCGACCCGTCATTTTGACGCAGACACAGCCTAACATAAACTCCAAACCAACATCATCCCGCTGGATGTTTTCGGCATTACCTTTGAAGAGTTTTATCCGTTTATGTCCACCCAGACATCTGTAGTAACTTAGTACGTACGAGTAAGACGCCGATATACGTGAGTTAAATAACTTGGAACGGTAACATATTGTGTACTGCGGATCAAGATACTGTAAGAAATATAAAGAGATTACGTGTTAATAGAGCCGGCAGTACAGAGAACGCATTGCGTGCAATAAATTTAAACAAAGTAATATTAATGGGTGTGCGGGTGACATTAAAACCAATTAAAGGGGTGCCGTTGACAGCACTAAAGAGTCCGCGAACAAAATAATGATAATTAAGGGTCTCCCGATTAGATATTAATTATGGATACCACGTTCGGAGATAAGTAATCAGAGTTGAAAAGTTGCGTCATTAATATTGACTAGGCCTTATAAATTATTCAGAGAACGCGGCTGTATTTCTTATTCGTATCACTAGAAATTTCTGTACAGGGTAATGGTAATATGTGTACGAAATATTAAATGCGACGTGGATAACACAATCATTTTCGACATGATGCGACCAAAAGTCGTTGAAAAGTTTTGATTTCCATTTTACAACTTCTCAGCTGAATATAAAATGATAATATACAAGCGTTATACATACTACGATTCCGTTGTAAGAGGAGGGCTTAGCTATGATTTAGTGTCGAGCTTAAATATGTGCGAAGAGATTGGAACGCCATATGGCGTTCTTACTAGCCACGCCGGATTCCAAGCCATCTGGACCGTGCAAACTTTCTGAGAGTTCGAGAATTTGTTTTCGGAAAATTTGTTCGCCGAATTATTAAAGATGTTCGCTTTCGAAAAATATTAATATTGGTCTCAAAAGTTCTAGGGTACTAATAAAAATACCAATACTGCAACAATGTACAACTTCAGAACAAACAATAATATAGAAGAATCAGAGAGACAGGGCAAGCCAAAGTTAGCTCTTATAACTCCAAATAAAGCCTTTGTCAAGTTAAACTTCAGGCATTATTAACCTTCCAGATCTTGATGAAATTAATGCACTAAACATTTTAGTTGGACTTCTTCAGTAATATAATATTAGAGACCTGCGAGATTATGTCTATTATCTTTTTTAATTTTCTCATTCAGCATTACTCATAGCATTTATTTTCTACTTATTGCAAATTGAGCGTTACCAAACCATTTATACAAAAAAGCGTGCTCGGCCGGCGTAACATTTAAATAGACCGATCGCTTATCTCACAGACATTAAGAAGTAATCCATAAAACCGTAATGTAGTTTTCGACAGAAAGACGTCCGTTAGAGGAGCATCAATTCTATACGACATTCATTGCCAAGAGGGACCAAAACGACGATTCATATTATAATAACCCTCCATGTTTAACAACATCTCTATTATATTCTTTCCCACCCCCTCTGTTCCACTTGATTTATTTTGATTGATCCTATGTGATATGTATTTACTTTTCACTATCTTGGAAAAATAATTTACAATTCTGTTTTTTTTTGTAAACAAGCGTACAAAGTACGAGATTATCCCTAGTCCAACCGTAATCCACCGCAAGGTTGCAGGTAGCCCGGTAGCCGTAACTCTAAACAAACGGACTTCCCTTAATACTATAAAAGAGGTTCAAGGCATGACCGTCGCCGACAAAAGCCCTAAAGAGAATGACACACGCACATGGATCGATCAAGGCCAGACGCTTTGTACGATTAAGACTTTTTTGTACATGTGCGTTTCCTTTATTATTTCAAGCAGAAGCCTTTCTTTGTACAATCTTAAGTAGTGTCGTCTCGGCTTGTAGAAGCTTTGCGAATTTTGTGTTCTGATACATTCTCAAGGTGAGAACTATACCTACGGCTGAAACACCTCACCGGCTCAAGGATACACGGAAAATCAATAAAGACAAAACGAATAAAGGATTTCATTGATGCGAAATAAAGATTGATCGAGGCTAGGTAAATTGGAACACGGCGGTTAATGTGAAGCCAAAAACCGCAAGGTCTTCGGTCAGAGGATGAAACGTTAGAACTTAGAACCGAAGCCATACCTACCTACCATGTCGCGATTAATTACCAAGGTCCAACGCATTAATTGGCCGATAAACGGTCATTTTAGCCTGAATATGAAGACAGGTTACCAAATAATTTAAATGATAAAATCACTATCAGCCACTGACCTTATGACACAAGAAATATATTTTTGGAAAGCAAGTCAAAGCCATCAATCAAATGAATCATCATAGTACGACTATAGACATGTTCTGTTTCCAATATGTAGATCAGATTATTGTAGATGCTGCAATTTATCCCCATTTTAATCCAGTAGCCCTTTTATGTATGTAATCTATATGATTTAATGAGGATATTGGCTTTGATGATGATGATCAGCAAAAGCCAGGCACTTTGTAACTCCATTTAAGGTCGACTTTCAGAAGGAAATGAACTTGTATATCATTTTCATTCTTAAAAACCGGCCAAGTGCGAGTCGTACTCGCGCACCGAAGGTTCCGTATCATTTTTAGACGTAGGTATAAAGTGAAAAATACCGGACCGCATAAGTAAGTTTGTTTGTGAAGGAATTTAGTTATTTTGAAAAATCTGTACTAGTTAGGATCATAGTTTTATTTTTGGTGTTTTTTCATCATTATGTCGAAAACTGCGAGACATAAAATTAAATGAAAATATATTTTGAAATGTGCAGGTTAAGCCCTTTCATATGATATGTCACTTGACCTAGTAACCCCACTTTAAAATGTTGGACCCCCACTCCGGCCCCTTTTGCAATGAAAATAAAAATATATTTTTACTTTTTTCATTTGCAAGAAAGTTGTACAAGCATTCTTTATAACTGTTCCAAATTTCAAGTCGATAGCATTAGTAGTTGCTGAAATAAGCAGCTGTGACAGACAGACAGACAAAGTCGCACCATAAGGATTCCTTTTTTACCATTTTGGTACGGAACCCTAAAAATCAGTCATACTTCAATAAGAAGAGACAAAAAAATATTTAGTACAAGTTAATACGTTTTCATTCGCCATTCACCAATGTACTGAACTAGATTGCACACATTAATCGTCAGTGTATGACGAATCAGGATAACGGTTCCTTTGTTTGAATAATCTTGTTTTTCTGTCCTCGTTACATACAAAGTTTTTATTCTCTTTGTTTATAATATCAACATACGTTTTAAGCTGTACTGCGTGTTTTTATTTCTCTTTATTAAGCATTTTATTGATATCAGTTTCTGTAATGCCTTGCATATTGATATCAGTTTCAATAACGATGTTTTAAAACAAAACGACAAAATGGAAGTATATAATGCTTATCATAAAGTGAAGATAATTAGTATGACTGATACTACAAAAGCGTTAAGGTAATTAGTTGACTGACAGATACACCAAAAGGTATAATGTTACTTTTGTTATGGAAAAGACGAGTTTACTACTTGACACAATGCATTATTATCTACTTACTATACTTGGCTAGTCTACATACTTTGAAGGGTGAACCTTCATGTAAAGCTTTGGCATTATTTTGTGTACCTGCATATTGCTGGTTAGAATGTACAAGTGCATTCTATAAGTGCACTTAAAGCCAGTAAATATTTAAGACGGTTTATTTTTGAAGGATCTTGTAGCTTTCATTTTATGCAGCTATGACTTTGCTTACCCTAGGCTAAGTATCAGAAAAGATAGCGTAAAGAAGAGGGTGTCAAACAGATAGATGACATTACAAAAATAATATTGCGAGCTTTGATACCTATTACAAACGTATGAACGTAATATTTTTTAAATCCTCTTGTAGACGAGTAGACGTATATTTACGATTCAGCGAGTCCGCAGTACGGGGATCGAGGTAACTCGCAGTAATAAAACTTAAACCATGAACACGAAATTTCTAAAAACAGATTCGAGAAATATTACTTGTACGTTGTACACTTGTACAACGTACAAATAATATCTGTTTTTAGAAATTTCTTATCTATAACTTCGTCTCACTTCAAACCTTATACTACTTAGGTATAAGGTTTGAAGTAAGACGAAGTTATAGTTTGGAAAAAAGTAGGTAGGTACATTAGGACTTATTATTTAACGTCCTTGAGTAATGGATTGAGATACGTAGTCAAGGACTACAAAAGGTCAGGATACAGAGTTTCATGCGTTTCTGCTGCCAAAGAGAAGAATGATGCACCTACACAATTCTTCTCTTTGGCAGCTTATATTAATAAGAGATTGTGGGCAAGCAAGACTCCAAGATCAGACATTGCATGATGTCCTGGTTCTGTATACCTTGTGAAAATACTTCTCAAGCTGCACGGCATTTTTATATTTCAAAGTATTAGATTACAAAATATGTAATTTACAAAATGGAGGCTAAACCTCTTATGAGAAACACGAGTGCCGGCAGAGCGTGTTAATGATGATCACTGACCCGTGTCTAGAATGCAATGCAGCGAACTTCAGCTCAGCAGTAATTGAACCAAGTGTGGCGTGAAAAGTGAATTCCGATCAGCGTGACACTGAGTGACATATTGAAATTAGGGTCTTCAGGAGCGAATGCTATTTGAGGACACTATCAAGAAAATATTTAAGACCAGTGAACACTTTTTGTAAATGGATAGTGCCTACAAAGCTTTTGGGTGTACTATATTTGACGGAAACAGTGTGTAATTTTTTAAAGTTTTTACGTGTACAGTGCAATTAGACACAGGTATTCTAAAATGTGTAAGAGATCAGAAAATTTTAGACACCAAGTAGTACTTAAGTTTTACTTTTAAACCACCACATTTTTCGCAAAATAAATGCCATATCACAAGAGTTCAATCTTGTGAGACAGATAAGTTATAGGAATATTTCGATGACAAGCCGGAAAAACCCAAGCTTCAGCATGTTCTAAGGAAACGTCGGGAAAATTGCTGAGGATAAATCAAAGCAACGTATGACTCTGGCAAAATTCAATCTTGTCTGATAAGACGAAACTGTTTTCTCAAACAAGTCCCAAGATTTTGTCTTGAACTAAAACAACTATCTCCACAACTTATGACATCCTGGTATTAATATGTACATACAGCTACAATTTCGTATTTAATAGGCATGTATGAAACACGGACAGATGTTCGCAATATCTGGCGCGGATGTCCCGACATCCATGCCCGTGAGCAAAGCCAATAAATATCAGTTGGTATTGATTTTGCTGTACCACGTCTGCCTGTATTCGATGTTATACAAGTTTAGGCCTGTCTAGGGCTCTGCTATGCATAAAATGTTTATACAAGGTAAGATTATGGATCAACGATTGTATCTTTTGGTGTTATCGGTTCACGAAGTTTCAATTACTTAAAAGGTAATTTCGACATCTGTATGTATGTGCCCATATTTGTTTCGTAATGTGCCTTTATTAAGGTTTTATAGTAAACCTTTTTCCCAAATAGCTGTTAATAGCAATGGGAAGTTTTGTATTGTGCGGTATAATAAAAATCTAAATCTGGATCGCAGTCAGAAGTGATTGGCTCCCTCACCCATTGAATGTTCTTGATCCTGTGGTGGCAGAGGGTTGGTTCTCTGCACGGACTCCTTTTTTCCCTTACTGTATGGGGGAAGAGGGTTGCAGGGATACTGAGGATCTGCCCAAGCGCAGTAGTCGACATTTAAGTGTGATCCAACTTTTGACATTTTGTGCGTCCGATCGCTTGATACTTCAATCTTTTGAAACAGATATAAGGCCGCAAACCAAATGTCACCTTCCCTCTTCTTCAAAAGCATCGCAAACGGTAGGGGGGTCACACGGATAAGAACTAAATAAGTTAAGGTAGGAGGTTACTCTGATTAAATTCTAAGATATCCGTACAAAGACAATGCTTTTGTAACCTCAACAGTAGCTACGAAAAGGTAGCATGAAATAGCAAAATCAATAACTGCTGTTAGTACTTAAAAATAATTATAGTTATTTAAGGCTGTATCAATCAACTCAGTCAATCACAGTCCACTGCTAGAAGAAGCCACAGTAGCAAGTCTGTATGGTTGTCAAGAGGTTTTTTTTTAGGTATACAGTAACAAAACTACAATGGAATAGTCGGGTCGTCTGTAATGTGCTATTATGACCAAGGGTGACTCAAAATTCTCAGAACAATTAGCTGCACATCGATTTAACTTCGACATACTTCCATACTGACAACAATTTGCTTCATGTTAGTAGTTTTAAGGTTTATTGTATGATAAGGACAAAAATATAAAACTATTAGTATTGTTTCTAGTTGTCTTTGATTTTCTTCTGCTTTGGTAACTTCAAGATGATAAGACTAATAATCTTGTAAAAAAACATTATATGATGACTCACAGACTCAGATGTGACACTTACACCAATTTATTCGTCTGTAAAAGTGAAAGGACTAGATGATTAATGTCCGTATGGATTGAGGAGCCACTTTTTGTAGCTTAATGAAATTAATATACTTATTTAGTAGTAAGTTTAAAAATATTGTAGGCTCAATCCTCGAATTTGTAGTATAATAGTTCAATAGTTATATGAACATAAAGGTGGCTCCTCAATCCAAATGTTTGGATTGAGGAGCCACGTGGAAACACGGAAAGTATACAATGAATATTCTTGAAAATATTGTATCATTTAGTAGCCATTATGTAGAATGCCTACTAAAAATCTGATTCCAGTACTGTTGATATTCAAGAATGTACAATACTTTTAATGTGGCTCCTCAATCCAGATAGATGAGAGCGTGAATTTCCATAAAAGCAATTGGTAATTTTAAATTCTACTCCAAAAACATTTAGAAGTAAGTGTGTTAGAATTTGTAGTGTATGGACAAAGTAGTAAAACTGTGTGAATTTAGTAAATAAACGCATTTTATTTGGCTCCTCAATCCTGACGTTACTGTATTGAGAAGATACTTGAGTTACCTGAGATCACAACGGAATAAAAAAACAAAAACACTAACATTTAGTATAAATTTCTACTAAATATATATGCACAGATCAACATTGTATGTATTCGATATCTGATAGACAAATAACTTTTCGATATTCCTTAAGAATTCGCCATTTAGGGGGACCATGTTATATGAATGAAACCAGGATAACCAGTTTTTTAATTTTTTTTTTACAAATCAAAATATCGGGGTACAGGTACCTATGTACAGAGATACTTCATAATATATTATGTTTAGGGTGGTGACACATCAAATGGTACAAAGTTATTAAACAAATATTCACTCAACAAACAACGAAACGCAACATTATCATTTCGCAAATCATCATTCCATATAAAAATGTTAAACAAACTTTACATTTCATAAAGTACTTAATGCTTTCACAAATGGTAATTCTGCAACAGAACATTAGTAAATTTTTCCTTACACAAATACGTTAATCGACAAAGATCTATTGACAATTTTTTCTTTAACAAAAGGTTACCTACTTGGCGTACTTATAAGACATTAGACAATTTGATGAGGTCTCGTCATTTTGTTTACTTTCTTTAGTTTAGTATTTAGTTTCAGTAAATCAATCATGTTTTTTTTTACGGGGCAACAACAAAATTAATTACAACAAAAACTTACACAGGTGGTTACACCTGTCTAGGGTCCAAGAGCGAGCGAAGCGAGCTCGGGAACTTGCGACACCCCGACACGGACAGTTTAGGCGTAGTAACTATTCAGTAATCTGTGGTTTAGGTCCAAAGGGGTTGACGTCAACCCCTTCGTGTTAGGTTACTTTTAACCTTGCGGACAGAAATAGGAGCCCCGCGTAGTGTGCAAATATAATTTGTTAAACACAGTATCATTCGAAATAAATGTTGTTAAAAAGTTTCCAGTAAACGAGGTACCACAATCTATAATGATATCAAATAGATCATATTAAACATTAATAGGCGTTATAGAGTTTATCCCTCCTATAGATGGTGATATCGCATCGATGTCTGATAACTGCAAAGTAATTGGCATTGAGTTGGAAATACTGCATAAGTTTTCCGATAGATGTCGCCAAACGCTTCTAAGAAGCGTATTACAAAGGGGTCTCAAATTTCAGATGAGTCGGGCGAGACCCGGTAGCTCAGTTGGTTCAGAGCACTAGTCACGGTACGGCAGAGGTCGCGGGTTCAAATCCCGCTCGTGTCATGATTTTTGAGAATCACTTATATATTTAATAAGTTATTAAATATATAAGTGATTCTTTCTTTCTTAAAGCCATGTTATGCTTCTATCAAGTTATTAATAATAACTTGATAGAAGCATAACATGGCTTTGACATTCACATTTGAAATTCACAAATAAAAATATACATTTATCCCTCCAATTAGCGACGTTGGCATGGGCCACTATAAATGTCACTACCCCATAAAGGACGAGATGTTCTGTTACGACGACTATGATTGTCATGGTAAATTAAGTAAAAGCACCGACCAACCAATTTTGTATCATACAATAACTTATGTCGAAAATGATTAGTAAGAAGTACCTATCTTAAACATATATGAAGTAGGTATCTCTGTACATACCTGTATTCAGATATTTTGATTTGTAAAAAAAAAATTAAAAAACTGGTTATCCTGGTTTCATTCATATAACATGGTCCCCCTAAATGGCGAATTCTTAAGGAATATCGAAAAGTTATTTGTTTATCAGATATCGAATACATACAATGTTGATCTGTGCATATATATTTAGTAGAAATTTATACTAAATGTTAGTGTCTTTGTTTTTTTATTCCGTTGTGATCTCAGGTAACTCAAGTATCTTCTCAATACAGTAACGTCAGGATTGAGGAGCCAAATAAAATGCGTTTATTTACTAAATTCACACAGTTTTACTACTTTGTCCATACACTACAAATTCTAACACACTTACTTCTAAATGTTTTTGGAGTGGAATTTAAAATTACCAATTGCTTTTATGGAAATTCACGCTCTCATCTATCTGGATTGAGGAGCCACATTAAAAGTATTGTACATTCTTGAATATCAACAGTACTGGAATCAGATTTTTAGTAGGCATTCTACATAATGGCTACTAAATGATACAATATTTTCAAGAATATTCATTGTATACTTTTCGTGTTTCCACGTGGCTCCTCAATCCAAACATTTGGATTGAGGAGCCACCTTTATGTTCATATAACTATTGAACTATTATACTACAAATTCGAGGATTGAGCCTACAATATTTTTAAACTTACTACTAAATAAGCATATTAATTTCATTAAGCTACAAAAAGTGGCTCCTCAATCCATACGGACATGATGATTAGATTACAGTTACTCTGAAATTAGCGTCACATACAATGACACCGTATTGGGTTTTCGTGGAACTTGAAAATCCTAGGTAATACTCCTCGGATTTGGATAAACCTAAAATAAATTAGGGCTGGTTTGGCTTTGATCCTTCACTAGCAGGCTGTAAGAAAATATTTTTACATGTCATGCATACAAATTGCGTTATACTTTATTACATCCAACAAGGAAAATAATGTTTACGGCTTTTGACCGATAACACTCAACATTTAACCTTTACTATTACACCGATTACATGATTAAAGAATCCTTACAAGTGATGGCGGACCTTCACCTTCGGGCCATTGCCTCCTTATTACGAGATTACTTGAACCGAAAATAATTTCAATATCATGAAAGTCTTACTATTGAATACGGTAGTTATGAATAGGAACTATCAGTTTAGAACTAAACGAGTTTATAATGACGACGACATCAAGAAAGCTGGGGTAGACTGAACGAGTCATCAGGCGACTGGGACCACGCGGTACCTACTGGGATAAGACCGCGGTCCAAGATAGCGTTTTTTGGTCATTCTCAGGTTTCCCATTATTTGGTTGATTTCGGTGGCACGTCTTTTTCTGTTAATTAGGACATTTTAACAGGAAATATCGAATCTAGATTTAACTTAAAGAGTATTGGTAGCAGAGGGTACAGATATTTCCTTTAAAATGTGCCAGTTCATTAAAAAAAAATGTGCCACCGAAATACAAACAATGAGACTCCTGAGAATGACCGTTTTGAATCAGTTGACTGGGACCACAAACCACGTGACGCAAATAGTCGCCGTTGCATTTTGGCATCACCCAAAGGGGCAAAGAGCTTATGGAAGACAATACCGAAGTCTAATGCTGGAATCACTCATGTTTAGATTCGGATTCCAGCATTGGATTGTGATTGCTTGAATTAGTGTGTTTATATGTATTGGTATGAACAACGTAGTTGTAGCCTTAGGTATTTGCTGTTTTTAATAGCAAGGTTTGTCTAACTTCACTTTTTTCAGTCTTGGTTCAAGCAAGCCCGAGTGTTCAAAGATTCCATATAAATTAAGTTGTTTTATCATTTTAAACCAACATAATTTCAAATTCTAATTAAATATCAGTCCTCTGCTGATAATTTATTGTATACCTGCGAAAACATAAATCTTTTTGATATAAATGCGCGTTCTGTGCTATTCTACCTGCTAACCAGCATAATTAGGGTTCCGTACCAAAATGGTAAAAAACCGGCCAAGTGCGAGTCGTACTCGCGCACCGAGGGTTCCGTATCATATTTAGACGTATAAAGTGAAAAAACCGGACCGCAAAACTAAGTTTGCTTGTGAAAGAATTTTGATGATTTTGAAAAAACTGTACTACCTAGTTAGGAACATCGTTTTATTTTTGGTGCCATATTTGGGTCAATTCCTATCAACCCTAATTATTTCAGATTTTTCGCCCCGCAAACTTCGGAGATAAGGGGGGGGGAATGGTATTTTTTTGGACATTTTTCATCATATGTCGAAAACTATGAGACCTAAAATAAAATGAAAATATATTTTGAAATGTGCAGACCAAGCCCTTTCATATGATATGTCACTTGACCTAGTTACCCCACTTTAAAATTTTGGACCCCCACTCCGGCCCCTTTTGCAATGAAAATAAAAATATTTTTGGATTTTTTTCATTTGCAATAAAATTGAACAAGCATTCTTCATAATTGTTTCAAATTTCAAGTCGATAGCTTTAGTAGTTGCTGAAATAAGCAGGTGTGACAGACAGACAGACAGACAGACAGACAGACAGACAGACGAAGTCGCACCATAAGGGTTCCTTTTTTACCATTTTGGTACGGAACCCTAAAAAGGAACCCTTATGGTGCGACTTCGTCTGTCTGTCTGTCACACCTGCTTATTTCAGCAACTACTAATGCTATCGACTTGAAATTTGGAACAGTTATAAAAAATGCTTGTCCAACTTTATTCCAAATGTAAAAATAAAAAAAAAATATTTTTATTTTCATTGCAAAAGGGACCGGAGTGGGGGTC
The DNA here is from genome assembly GCA_948465475.1 of Thalpophila matura. Taxonomy (NCBI): domain Eukaryota; kingdom Metazoa; phylum Arthropoda; class Insecta; order Lepidoptera; family Noctuidae; genus Thalpophila; species Thalpophila matura. The sequence continues at coordinate 1,544,137 of OX419178.1, forward strand.
CAAAATTTCAAAGTGGGGTTACTAGGTCATGTGACATATCATATGAAAGGGCTTGATCTGCACATTTCAAAATATATATTTATTTAATTTTATGTCTCACAGTTTTCGACATATGATGAAAAATGACTGAAAAAATACCATTCCCCCCCCCCCTTAAATCCAAAGTTTGCGGAGTGAATAATCTGAAATAATTAGAGTTGATAGGAATTGACCCAAATATGGCACCTAAAATAAAACGATGTTCCTAACTAGGTAGTACAGTTTTTTCAAAATCATCAAAATTCTTTCACAAGCAAACTTAGTTTTGCGGTCCGGTTTTTTCACTTTATACGTCCAAAACTGATACGGAACCCTCGGTGCGCGAGTACGACTCGCACTTGGCTGGTTTTTTTTATTTTAAGGACTTAAAAATGTTTAGGTATCTACTGAAAATATTTATAATCACCTTCAAATCCGATTCTGTCAGTCAGAAGTTCAGAACAGTCAATAAAAAATAAAAAATACCCACATAATAATAATTTCAAGTTATAAAATCTGTCGCTACAATATCGGAGCCCTAAATATTCCGTAAGTACATTTATTAGTCTAGATAAGGAACTTGTAGCATGCAGTCTCGGCACGGCACTAAAACACGAAAGTTTCTTAGGGTCTGTTTAGCATAACACTATAAGCTGTATCTATTTTTGATATATGCATATCCTGTGCACGAAACACCCAACACTTGTAAAAGTAAAGTGTATTTATTCGTGAGTTCACGAATAAATACACTTTACTTTTACAAGTGTTGGGTGTTTCGTGCACATTAGCAACAAATCTGTGATCATTCTGGGGTTCGTTGATAACGGTATGAAGTCTGTAAATTCCTGTGGAACTAACACTCGGTTTTTGGAAGCCTTAACAGTAAATATACTGCCAAACCTCATGGTAGCTGTTGTGACTTGTGACTGGATTAAGAAATAACAGCCAATTAAATTATTTGTTTAAAATATCACAAAGCGGGGTATGGCTATTATACGCTGATGCTTGGAGATTTAAGATCTCAATTCCATTTTTGTTTCCATTATGCCTAAACCAATGAGGTTGCTTTATTTAAGTACAGTAACGCAAGATAAAAAATCTTCCCAAAGTGCTTCAGACTACAATCGATCGTTACGAAACGTTATTTTACAAAATAATTTGGTCTGAATTTGCACCTTTTTTTGCAGTGGTGTTCAGTGATATTCCATTCATCTTACGATGTACCGTTGTTTGCAGCACCGCTAGGCAATCGCAATGTAGGCTCTGCATACTATAGATTATTCACCCCGGCACCGCTCGCTCAGGTCATGCGCAATGAATCTATGTTTTGGGCAACATCCAAATTTTCCGACTCAACGGACTATCTACACGAATTGAAATTTCATCTGATGAACTTTCCTAGAGTTTTCTTTTGTGGAAGGGAATCTGTGGCGTCTAATAAATGGGAGTTTATTAGCTGTTTTTTGTTAGTAAATTCATCTAAAACGTCTTTGTTATACCGTGAGAGAAACCGAGGTAGACGAACTGTTTTCACAACGATGCCATTTAGAGGTTTCAACATTCTTGAAAATAATTCTGCAATAAGAGTGCGTAGTTAGATGACCTTATACAAGGGCAGACTGCGTCCCTCGCGAAAACAATAAAATGACTAGGTAGCGTAGGTACTAAAACCGCTACTAGGCCGGATTTATGACATCAATAAAGTTCAAATTAATGATCTACTCCGATGTACTTCAGTGATAGGGCTATGAAATGGTTTTTAAGATCTGTTCCAGCAGTAGGTCTTAAGTAATAACTTGGTGAACCTACGTTTACGGGATAACAGAAATAATTTAGGGGGTTTTGAAGCTAATTTGAGTTTCGTACAAACAGCCAAAACCACGAATAAATAAGTACTAACATCAATACTGAACTAAAGGCTGAAAAAATAAACCTTGATTATATCTATTATAATAGGTCCTAATCTTAATAAATATAAACAATAATTTATGACAATCTATAGTGAAATCTTAATCTCAATTCAAAGGAATATTTCAAAATCTGTTTACCGGAAACATGAAATGACTTAATTCAATTACCTATTTTGTCTTCGAACAGGGAATGGTGTAATCAAGTTATGACCAAACTAAAGGAAACATTGGATCCAGCAGTTTCACGTTTCCAACTTAAGTATTATTAGTCCTGAGTCTCGAGCAAGGCCATCGGCCGTTTGCTGTAATTATAGCGAACATGTGTAAGTCGCATTTCTGCTAACCGTTGAGTGAAGCGCTAACAAAACGCACCAAGTTTGATGACCTGAATGCACTGTTTCTATTAGTCATGCCGATGCCGACCGCCACAATAGATCCCCCCCAATGAATAATTAATGACAAAATGGAATTTCGGAGTACTGGGTAAGTGTGGAAGGCGTGGGCCTGCAAGTATCGCCCACGTCTTGCCTTTTCTGGGCAACGTACGTTCGAACAAGCTTTCATTGCGTGCTGCAAAGAGACCACAAAAACAAGCTGGTCGCAATGGGAACATAAACATGTAGAAAGCAGTGTAGGAGGACCCGTTCAGATACATTTATTGCGTGCAATTTCGCACATTGCTAAATCTAATGATGCATAATTATAATTATTGATTGACACGACTCGAAGAAAGTTAGGTCTTACTAATCCATAATCTCGTTACTAAGAAAAGGCTGTTGAAAAGAGCACTCTGCAAAAAGCTTTATCGACCGACAATAAAATTTTGGGGAAAAACTACTTGAGGCGCAACCGGTCAAATTAGATTGACCTAGCGTACGACTTAACCCCCCTTCTTTAAATCAAATCAGGAAAAGTACCGTAACTGCAACTAAGTTTGCCAATTGAAAAGGTGTTCAATTTGCCTCCCTTTTCAGTCGCTTTCCTGTTTTTTCAGATCCTCTTTTCAATAACCAACCTTATAATAAAATCTCGATTTAGCTGTAGGTACTTTATTACCGCTCCCCTTATTTGGAGATTGTGAGTTTTGTGGCAAATAGAAAAACCCAAAATCCAATATATTGACTATAATGAGCTAGAATGCGGCATGTCATATTATAAGATCAACGTATATAAAACCAAGTGCCTAGTATATTAACGTGGCTTATCTTAATGATATCCGTACGTTGACTGCAATAATGTAGTTGTTTACGTTCCGTCATGGACAATATTTGCTGTAGGTGCGGCGTTGTGGGCTGAGGCTTTCTTTCATTGTCATGTTAATGTGTCGGATATGAACGGAATAGGGGGCTACGTCGAATCCGCAACAATTCTTTTACAAATGAACAAAGTTCCGCCCCGAAACGGCCCATTAAGCGGCTTGCTTCGAGATATTACACGGGTGTTGTATCGTATTGGAATTTACCTCCGCCGCGCGCCGCTCTGGGGCTATTGCTCTTCTCTACCCGCTTCCTGCGCTTTTAATCAACGCCACCCTCCGAGACTTGGGACCTCTTAGTGTCAATTTAATAACATTTTAAACTGAGCGTCAAATTTAAACATCGAAGCCAACAGTGTATTCGGCAACAGCTTTTTATAGAACGTCGACGGCAGTTAATTTAATAAAGCCTATTGTTGGGAGGATTTTTTCGGCAGTTTAATTAAGCTCTGGTTTGTTTACACCAGCCATTCACCGTGTCTAATGCGGTCAGGTCAGGACAATAGAGAAAAGAAAATATTACATTTTCATGGACGATTAAGTGGGAACAAAGGCGATTGTGGTACCACAGAATGGTGTGGTCACTATACTGCTTTTAGTGGTTGTTTAAGAGTCGTAAAACGCTCCCTTTTTAGTTTTAGTTTCAGCTTCATTAGACTATTAAACGAAAACTTAAACAAAGGCTCGCTATGTAAACAAACGTATCCTTCGTACGAACACCGGAACTGAGAACAAGTTTCTTTACATGTCGACAGCGACACAATTTACATACGGCGCCGGTCGTTTACGTGCACCTAGCAGTCTTTAGCGTCCCCTAAAAGGATAGGCATTTCAAAGTTCAAAACATGGCATAAACTCGTTATGTAGGAAGAGATCAAGATGCGCGTGAGTCACCGCAACGGTTGCAGTATCCTTGCCAACCGTCGTTCGTTTGAACAGAGGATGACACACACCCACGAAAAAATAACTTTCTTGGTGCCGCGTCCCAACGGCCGGCAGCCGGTAAATTGAAACTTGTTTAACGGTCGCAATGATGATAAATTGCGAATTTTGTCGAGCGCAAATTGCTGAAGGTTATTAAATTTTAACAGACTTACAATTAACCAGTAAACGGAGAGCGTTGAACTTCTTGATTGTAAATACATAGGTACTGTTTGTGATTTATAGCTCTTTCCAGACACATAATAAAGGAATGATTTATTGAGACAATGTTTAACATCTAATTAGAGAAAGGATACGTGCAATCCTATTATTCTGAAGAGCGACAAATCACAGCGAGAATTCCAACACTAAATTGCACATATTTCCCGAATTAAATTCAAAATATTCAGTGTGTATAAAACAGTTTAGGTACTTCCGTTGTAATCCGGCTGAGAAATAGGTCAACCCATTTCTTCTCTTGGGAGTTTCTATACCGAATTCTATATCAAATTTGAAATTCAGAGACCAAATTCTAAAGGGTTTTTAAGGTGAATGAGCTGCTGCATGCGTCTCTAAACAGGTTTTAACAGCCAATAGGTAATAGATACCTACTAGAGCGCTTCAAACAAACGTCCTGCCTATTTTGCATCTTTGCGACGCGAAACACATCGACAACCGGTGCCACAAAAGTCTGTTTATCATAGCTTTAAAAGTGGAAGAAAGAAACCAAATAGTTTAATTAGGTCAGGAGTTCAGGACAATAGAATGTATAGGCTCGCTACCGATTATAACTGGCGAAATGTGGGTATTCCATACAATACACCTGCATACACCTTTGCGCTATTGCTATTGACGCACCTACAGGGACCGATTAATCGGGTTAAAAGGTTACCGGTTAAATCTCTAACCTATATTTTTGGTTAATCCTAATGCAAGGTAACCGGTTAACCCTTTAATACGGATACCGTTACCGGTTAATATTGCTGATTAACCCGAATGAAATAGAACAAAAATGAAAAAAAAGGAACAAAAATGAACTCTATGCGTGAACGGGTTATTATTATACGGGTTAACCTTTATGCAAGGTTTTTCACTTAACCCAAAAAATATAACCCGGGTTAACCCCAATACGGGTGACCTTTTCGGTCCCTGCGCACCTATTTAGATTAAAATTAAAAATATTGTAATGCACGTCTGCAAAGGTAGGAAATTAAAATCGGAAGTAGGTATGGGAACAAGAACAATTATAACTTCGTGTGATATACGTATGATAAAGCATGGTTTGCAGTAGAGTATGGTAAGTAGTAGTAGTAGAACTCTTTGTGGATTACCTCATCCGGGGAAGTAGGTACTGTCAATAAAGAAGCGAATCTAAAAGGCGGCTGGTACTTTAGTGAGTGACAGGTTGAACCGTCAGCAAAACAGAGTTGCTGGATAGGTGATATTTCTTAATATAGAATAAAGACCATTGTTGTTTGAAAATAATTAGTAGGTAAGCAAGTAAAGCAAGATATTTTAAAAGCCATCCAAGTGCTCTATTTTAGCTATTTATACCTATTACTGTCGCCAAGCATTGCTGTGTTCCGGTTTGAAAAGTAGGTAGTATTTTACGATGTAGGTAATTACGGGCACATGAAACATTTGAATTTTGTCTCTAGGGTGGATAACGCATTTGCGATGCCTCTGCCGGCTTAGCTTGACCACGATAGAAACGGATTTTGTCTACAGAAGAATAGACAAAGTGACAGATTGTAAAGATTACTACCGTTTTATGCATGAAGAAATGTGAAGAGAAGAAATGTTTTTATTCTTCAGTAGACAAAATTTTGATAACCCAAGCACGGGTCGCCGCGTGCTCGCGTGCGGAATAGATAACGATTTGGATAGAAAGACCTTGTTTATTCTTTGGTAGAATAGAGAAAGAATTGGTCATGCTAAGTGTGCTGATGAGGAAGTTGAAGATAAACACTACGGCTAGACTTATGGTTATACATTCAGTGGCGAATGCAGAAATATTTTTTGAGGGGGACTGAGGGCTCATCAGATATATGATTTTGGGGGTCTATTGAAATTGAAATTGAAATTCTTTATTCTGTAAGTAGGTTATAAATAACACTTTTACACGTCAATAATTTTACTAGATGAGGTCGGTGTTTCCTAACCGACTACCTCTGAGAAGAAACACCGACACAAACTCAAAGGTCAGTCTCTTTTAAAGTCCAGACAATTTTAAATTATGTAAGAACCATGCAGGTTAGTCTGGAATGGCCTTTAGAGGAAAGAGCCATACAGATTTGAGTGGACCTGTCCTGACTGTGCACGCATGTGCCGAGTATCGTAGTAGCTCAACCTTGACTAAGGGAGCTCAACGACCCGACGAACATTACCATCAGAAAGGACATTTGGGTAGGCCTCATAATGTACTCAAACTATGAGGTAAAAATCAAGAACACATATTTATCGACGAATGATGCGTTTAGGTAGATCAGTGGTTCCCAACCGGTGGTCCGCAAGAATTATAAACCTGTGGTCCACGAGACCACGAGACCAAAATTAAGGTCCGCGACACAGTTATACATATACGTAAAATATTGATATTCAGCCAAAACTAGTTAGACTGGATGCCGACCCCAATATAATTTGGGAAAAGGCTAGGCAGATGATTAAATTATATTTTATATAGAAATAGATTAGGTACTTACATAATTATTACTAACGGTACATAGTTAAGTAGGTAACCTATATAATAAACCTATATAAAATTGTAAACCTATATAAAAATCGAAAAAAACGCAGTTTGTTCTTGGTTTTTCTTTTTTTTATTTATTTCTTGACCGTTACATTCTATTATTAAAACACGAAAATGCTGTAAACCTAAACTACAGTCAAGCTACTTACTATTAAATAAATAATAAAAAAAATAACCAGTTCAGTTACAAAAGATTCCGACAGATTGAGAACCTCATCTTTTTTTTTTGAAGTCGGTTAACAAATGGAAATCAAAATGAACGAGAAAATATGTACCGATTATAATATTTTATAATGAAAAATATTTTTGGCATTATTGGACAGAAATATTTCGTGGATTCAAATTAAAATAAAAATAAAATTTACTTACATTTAGCAGCTTCAACTTCCATGGCTGGTTGCAAGCTGGTTGTCTTTGTTTGAAATGGTAGAAATCAAAGGATTCACACGACCGCTGTTCACAAAGGACGAACAAGTTTTAATTCAGGATATGTTCGATACAAAATCTTTATAACTCCTTACGTCGTTTATACAGTTATTTTGAATTAAATTTGAACTAAAGAAAGACAGGATATGAGTTAACGTAGACGTTTTCTTTCATAAATGAAGTTTTCATAGACAGTTTGACAAACCGTTCGATGCAATCACGTGATTGGCTGAAATCAAATCTGGCGCTTACACGTTCGATCCATCGACCATTGATCTAGGAAGCTGCGTTAAAAATAAACATGATGTTGCAAGTCAAAATATGGAATTTTGAACAAACTTGGACAAATCTCATTTATGTCTCATAAAATTATTATTTGCGTGCTTTATTAGACGAAATAAAAATAGTAATCGTTGGTAGCATGTTGAAATGTATGAATCTTGATTAACTTTTCACGCCATCTAGTGCTACTTGTATGAAACTTTTGTTACAACGCCATCTATCGAATCTCCATGATACTAAATTCTGTTGTGCAGGTTGTGCTTTATCGGCATCCTTTTTTACGTGTACGGGGTGAGCGGGGTGAGCAGAGAACTGCAAAAGTCTATCTATATAGACTCGTCTAGGCCTATATACACTACTATAATGTACTGTAGTCAAATTCGATAGCGTACCAGTATTTTTAATCGCCAATGCAATGCTGAATTTTCTAGCCGCAGATAGGTACTATACTACAATACAAATGGACACCAAATTAAAATTTTGATGAAAATAAAACATATTTTTCTTAAATTGTGGTATTCTTATATAATTTAATAAATTAACGGTTCACTATATTCACTATTACATGAACGAATAAATACAATAATAAAATATGTGTTTAAGTATAATAATAATGTAAAATAGCACATTAAAATTTCCTACTATGCATGGACATCAATATAAATTATCGACTAAGCCAAATGGTATTGTAAAAATGCCGTAAAATAGTAATTTTATAAAGGTGTGATTACACTTTGATTACGGAAGTGATTTGTAAGTTATAATGCACGCAACACGCAATTTTACTATGTACACTCGACGCCATTGACGTCGACCACTTTTCATTCTTATTACTAAGAACATAAGGGTGAAAAGTGGTCGACCGTCAATGGCGTCGAGTGTACATACATACTTTCAGAATCATTCGCTCCAATCAAATAGTAAGTGGACCTTTTTTGCGATAACTATAATATCTACTGTATACATTTAACTATTCATATAATAAATCCTGTAAAAAAAATGTGTAATTGCAAGTCTGTGATAGTAAAGAGCTTCTTAAAAAGTCATATTTTAGTTCAATAAACTAAGGTATGGTAGTAATTTAAACTTTTTTGTCATAAAATAACAATGTAAAGAAAAGTTAATTAATAAAAACTAAAACTAATGGACTTGGCCACTTTGATTCGTTGAACTAGCGACTAAAAATAATTTTTTTTATTATGTTCTACAGAAAATAAATAAATAGGCCCAAGTAAAGTTACCTAAAATGTAGAAAAGATTATAAACCACCGCGAAGACAACTAAAACTATAGAAATGGCTGGTGGACGGTGGTTAGAAGCTTCAGAAACAGGTAAGAGCAGAGAGAGGTATTTATTTTTTCTGAAAACAAACCATAGAAACGTAAACATTAGGTATTATTTAAAATTATAAATTATTTTATTTTATGACATCATAAGTTTTAAAAATAAAAACTTAGTAATGTACCTAATTTTTATTCCAACCTTACAGAACGAATATTTTGGCAGATTTTACATCACTGTTTTATCATTAGAATTATTATCAATTAAATTCAATATTGTCGAAAATTACATTTTTGATATTCATAAATTATTCTCAAAGATCCTTGAATTAGGACTCCAAACAATCTTGAAAACTCTATGGCCTGAGAGAGCTAACGTTAATTAGGTTGCAATCAGTGTATTGTATATTTGAGCTAAGGGATGTCGCCCACTCAACGTCGCGGTAACATTTCAAAGTCATTATTACTTGAAAATACATAGATCACTTCTTCCTCTTGGTCTAATTAGATTTTTGCCTGTACGCCAGATGCCCTGGTACAATAGGCATGATATCTAATCGAGTCTCCAAAAATCCCAAAATTGTCTCCAGTATTACTCTTATCAACAGCTAGGATATTGAATATGCGACATCCCTAACCACACTCATTACTAATAAAACATACGCTGAGTTGCAGAAAAGGTCATTTAGTTTTAAAGGAGACTTTAACGATAGAAATTGTATGGTTAATGCCTCCTTTAAAATTTAATTTTTTTTCTGCAACCGACCGATAGAAACATAAAATAGACAATTATGTCACACGTGTACATGTATAATTTTAGTGATTATGTCATTTAGCAAGAACATTCAATTACTAATAAATTAGTACAAAACAATGAGCCGAAACATTACATTGATAAATGCAAATGTGGATTCATGTTAAATATAAGGTTTTAAGCGTAAAACGTAATAGGAGACTTCTTTGAATAAATACAGTACAATCTCTAGTGTGATTACTGATTATAAAAGTAAAAATATTTCCTAAGGTTACTAATGGAAATTTTTGAGTATTATTCTAATAAATTAAAAACAATACGTACGAAGATGTACGAAATAAGAGCTTGATTGGAAAAAAAAGAACATTTCGATGGGGCTAATCGCAAAGATATTTTTTACAATTTAAAGGCAGTGTCCCATTTTCCCAGTCAAGATTTATAAAGTGACAACAATTAATTTATTTATCTAGAAAATATTAAATCACTATGGTCATTTACCAAAAAGTGGTATACAAACTGTGCTTTCTTCTTATCTATGACTTGTTTATTTATCCTTGATTGTGGTTCCTGCATTAGGTTCGGATTATCCCTAAGGAAAATGGCGCCGAACAAGGTCGACAGTGTTTTCGAGTCGAGTCCATTTTCAGCACTATGCTGCAATGCCTCTTGTAAAAATTCACACAAGTATAGAAAGACATTCTTTCTGAATTCTGGCAGCTCCATTATAATTTGTTTGCATTGCAAATAATTGGCAGATGCTCTTAAGCATACTGACTGAAGATTGTAAGGAATGATGGGATCTGCAGTACTTTCTAGAAGTAATAATAATGCCTCTGCCACAGAGTGGATACTTCCAGGTATTGGGTCTATGGAGCCACTGTCCAGCCAATCTCTGATCTGGAGGATTTCTGAATGGAATCCTGGTTGCTCAAACAAGTTGGGCTCCTTCAAGCCATGCAGATAGATATGGTCAACTAAGAACCAAATCTCTTTGGGTATAGAGTAAGTAGACTGGTTGGAAACACAAGAGTCTCTCTTATTTTCAAGCTCAATCAGTTTTCCTACAGGTACCTCTTTTATTGGCATGTTGAGGTTAACTAAAACCTCTATTGAGCACCCAAAACAACTTCTTTGGTATGTCCCATTTATTGTTATGAAAATATCTTTGCCTCCATACAGATGTAGTACAAGAATATCATACAGTTTGTCAGTTCCAGCATTCATCTTACAGGCAGATGTCTTATTTATAAGCACCTTGAGTTGAATTTCGCATGTTTCTTCAGCACAAATACATTTTTTGTATGGTTCAACTATGAGCCATTCCTTGCAGAAGCTTGTTTCATCTAGTTTCTTTATAAACTCAAACTCCACAGGCAGCTTACCAATATTCTTTATAGTGATAGTACGCACTTGCAGTTCTAAGTACCGTACCGTTTCAAAATCAATTTCAGTTCTATCAACCTTGACTTGAGGAATCAATTCATTTTCCATTTTATCCAATTGTTTTATCACTTCTTCATATACCTTTCTGTATTTCTCTTCATCTATAATTTTAACTGATGAGTTGAATATGGCTGATACAGGCTTATGATCACTAATATTCAATGATGGATGGCTTCTGTAACCTAATTGTGTGATATTATCACCTCTCCAGAATATTCTATCGCACCACGCAGGAGCTCTATTCTTTTCGCTTGAATCCCAGTGATCCGTTCCAGGATCATACTTGTAAGTAGGTTTAAAATTTATTTCACCTTCTATGTACCCAGCAAATACGTTATTTGCTTTATGCTGCTGCTTGAGCTGGTCCCACTCCAATACTGGTGCAAAAGTGTTTTCGTTACACAGCTTTTTAACAGTAGTGGGGTCTAATTCTGTGATACGATAATTCAGGTCTCCCAGCCAGTATACATGGTCATGGTCTTTGATGGCTTTAGGAAGCTGGTTAAATTGAACAAATCTGGTCCTGCTGCAGATATCTCTGAAGTCTTGGTTTCTTCTCTCAAACTCCTCCACATGGGCAGCTAAATGGGAGTTGACAAAACACATGGAGGTGCTGTGGAGATCAAATCTTATGGACACCCCCCCTTTGTTCCCCATCTTTCCCATGATCCCGGTTCCCACAGTATCGCACACAACATTACGTACATGGGAGAAGTGTTTCTCTTTAATAAGTACTATCAGCATCATGCCAACTAGTCTCACTTTCTCCACTTTGACATACTTTGCTCTTTTATCAACAAAATTTATAACAGCATTATACCACTCATCTTCTCTGAAGGTTTGGTCAAACAGAAATGTCTCCTTAGACAGGTCCAATTCTTGGAATCCAACAGCATAAATGTCAGGTGGCTCCTTATCAATACTCAGCCACCCCTTGAGAGGGATCACAGGAGATTTGTCATTCACATTCCATGTTCCACAGAATATAGAGAATTTCTTCATAAAGGTATACTCATATTCTTTGTCAGACATTTTGTGTTTGATGAGGCTCTCTCTAATGGCAACTGGCGCAGAGCTCTGTGTGTGCGGGACGCCTCCGGGCAGCGCCATGGTGTGTGTTAGAATATCATTGTCTATTTTCCCACTGTACTTCTTGAGCCACACAAAATCTGGCTGAGTAGGCACTTTGTTTACAGATTCTATGCCTCTGAACAGATCGTCGACGAAGTTATCGACGCGCGGAGTCATCTGTATTTCAAACTTATATTTATTACTACGAGATTGCAGATTCAGGTACAGTATGGCCTCGGGATCGGAAGGTTTGTTGTCAATTTCACATTTAAAAGTGTTGTCTATCGGCAGCACTATTTCTATTGATAAATCCGTGAAGGACTTTGGTGGGTAGCATGACGTAAACAAGCAAAATACTGCCTTTTCATCACCAAACTCAACAATTGCTAATATACGATCCTTTTTTACCCATTCGGGATGCAAAACTTTGGCGTCACACAGGAAAGCTGTGACCCGTTCGCTGGATAAGAATTTTTCCTGTACCACAGATTTTATCTCGTCGTGATTCATGGTGTTTCATGAGTTTATTTCGTTCCACTTTTCACATTACATCCATTACATTACATCGATATTGTTCGAAGTTCATGTAAATTCGACTCATTTGACAGATTTGCAAATTTTTTTGTTTGACATTGACAGTTTGACACATTGAACATTTTCGTTCAAGAAAATAAAATGATCATGGGAAAAGTGGAAGACCTTAGAGGGAAAAATAACTCCTATTCATAGTCTATCTAGATCAATCATAGGTATCTATATTGTGTAAAATAGTGTAATATTTTATTTATTTGGTGATTTTAAATATTTTGTATATAGGTAATTCGTATTTCTAAACGATTGCTTTCGTTTCTGACACAACTGTTTTGTTTACAAAGATAGTTTGCTATTGTATCTACTTATCCTTATTAATTTATTTAGCAAATGAAAGTTTTGATTTAAATTAAATTAAACGATTCAAATATATGTTTGCTATTCAAACTAATTAAAACACATTTAATAAGTTGCACAAATAATGTAAATCATAGAATATTAATTATTATTATGTAATACCAGTTTCGGGAAAATACCCATACGACATTTACAAATGCTCGCTATCATTAATCATCAAGCGACTAGCGACTATTTTGGTGAAATAGTTTTGTTTTTATTAGTAAATTCTGGTAAATTCTCTCATAATTGGCAGTTTCGGCACCGATTAAGTACTCAGCATTTAAATCTAGTTAATAAGAAGTTAAAAATATGGCGGGCGTGCCTACTGATTGGCAATTGGGATGCGTTGTAGTGAAGCAAAGGGGGGAATACCTTCTGAAGTCGGGGCAATGGTCTGATTGCACTTTCTTGGTGGGTGCTGAGCCCGACCAAGTAGTTATAGCTGGCCACAAGCTGATCCTGGCGATGGCGTCACCAGTTTTTGAAGCTATGTTCTATGGGGGTATGGCAGAAAGGAATGATCCCATACCCATATTGGATGTCCAGCCTGAGGCCTTTAGAGCTCTGTTAGAGTGAGTATGTAACATAGAATAAGTTTTATCATTTACTAGCTATTATTGTTAGTAGGCACCTCTCGTGAAGATTTTCACGATCCCACTAACTCAGACTAGTATCAGAATAGTATTGAGCTGATAAATAAAAGATCACATTGATGTGATGCCTTGACAAGATTTATTTTCCAAGTAGACAGTTACCAAGTAAACAATGAGCATTCTAAAAACAAAAATACAAAAGTAGAAAAATAAAACTTGTTGAATAAAAAGATCTTATACCTATAAATAAAATCTCTTTTATTCTAACACTCCTCCTCAAGTTCATTTCTCTACTTTCATCCACCACGCTCACACTCATATCACACCCATATTTCGTGCACACCATTCATACTTCCCTTTCGACAAAGGCTTCGTCAGAGCATCTGCAACCATACGAGTTGTCTCTACATACTCAAGTATAATATGCCCATGCTCGACCGCTTCCCTTATAAAATGGTGCCGCACGTCAATGTGCTTCGTGCGTTGATGGTGCACAGGGTTCCGCGCAATAGCCATAGCAGATTGGCTATCACTAAAGATCTTCATAGGTGCCTCAGCTTGACCAGTGATCTCTGAATACAACCTCTTCAGGAAGATTGCTTCTCTAGCCGCCTCAGACATTGCTACGTACTCCGCCTCCGCTGTAGATAGAGCAACCGTCCTCTGCTTCCTACTCTCCCATGAGATTGCAGCGCCCATATGCAGAAACACCATACCCGAGTACGACCTCCTGTCATAACACGAGGCATGACTCGCATCTGCGTAACCCTGCACTCTGCTCATTCCAGCTGTACACTTGTACTGTAGTCCAAAGTACCTCAGTACTCGTTTAGTCGCTGTCCCATCTCTGGCTAAACCCTCTGGCAACAAGTCGAGCTTTGTACCTGCGTCTATTTCCCGCCTCTTCTTTGATTTTAAATATCCATTTAGAATCAACAACATTGCTCGCTTGTTCTGGTTTTACCAAGATCCAGGTGTAGTTCTTCTTCAACGCATCAATCTCCTCCTGAATTGCTGCTCTCCATTTGCTACTGTCAGGTCTTGATAGTGCATCTCGAACTGTAGTAGGGTCTTCTGATTCTGCAGCTTGATAGAGCACATAATCAGGAAACTCCCTCGTTTTTCTTACTCTGGGTGGATACCTCCGCTCCACCTCTTGAGGTTGGTTGTCTGCAGTTGTGTCAGACTCGCAATCAAGAAACTCTTCTTGAGAATGATCATCCACCGTTCGCGTTGACTCAGTTTCAGAAACTGGGGGAGTACTAGCTTGTTCCACTTCTGAAATCTGTACATCCACGCTCACATAAGAAGGCTCGAAAACACTAAGCTGTTGTTCCTCAACAACTGCTTCAGTCTGCTGTTTCTCCTTAATTTCTTGTTTCTTCTCTCTCTCTGTTTCTGTTTCAACAAATATGACATCCCTTGCCTTATACAATCTGTGTGTTTTAGTATCAATAAGTCTATAGCCTTTGGAGTCTTCACAATATCCAATAAAAGTTAACTCCATACTCTTCGCATCTAACTTCTTCCTCTTTTGATCTGGAATGTGCATAAACGCCTTGCTGCCAAAAATTTTAACAAAACTGAGATCAACTTTCTTTCCTGTCCACGCTTCCTCTGGCGTCTTTCCTTTTACGGCAATGGTCGGCGATCTATTCTTCAAGAAAACCGATGTCTGGACTGCTTCCGCCCAATAAGCCTTCGGCAAATTACTATCTTCGAGCATGCTTCTCACCTTCTCTATAATAGTCCTATTTGCTCTCTCGGCAACTCCATTTTGCTCTGGCGTATAGTCTATCGTGACTTGATGTTGGATCCCATTTTTCTTCAGGAAATCATCCATCTGTTTATTCACGAACTCGGTTCCGTTATCAGTGCGCAGAATCTTAATTTTCTTGCCGCATTGATTCTCTGAAAACGTCTTAAAATTTGTAAATTTTTCAAAAACTTCGCTCTTCAGTTTCAAAAAATATACAAATGTCTTACGTGTTGAGTCGTCAATAAATGTCAAAAAATATCTATACCCGCTAACAGAAGCATTTTGTATAGGTCCGCATACATCCGAATGTACCAAACCTAATGGTTCCGTAGCTCTCGTCGCACCACTCTTGCGAAACGGTTGTTTGGTTTGTTTCCCCATAATGCAAGATACGCACTCTAGATTAGAAGAGTTGTCAGGGAAACTCACCCCTGTCGCCATCTTATCCCTAAGAAGCTTGAGGTTGTTTATACCAAGATGCCCCATCCTCCGATGCCACAGCCTCTGCTGCTCGTAATCTGCTGTAGCCAGTGCAGAACCCTGTGAACAGCACTTAACCTTATAAATGCCTCGTTCTTCCACACCTTTCACAACAGCCTTACCACGCACCTCACACTCATTCTTCTTGTAGATGTCGCAGCCATTCTCTGTAAACACAATCACGTGACCCTTTCTCGCAATCGCATTCACACTTAACAAATTAGAAGCTAACTTAGGTACATACGTAACATTGTCGATTGTCAATGATACTGACTCGCATTCTACCGTACCTTCACCTTCACCATACACTTCATTACCATCCGCACAGGTCACTCTCAATGCCCTAGGAGTCTTCTTCAAGCTTCCTTTGAACCAAGCCTTGCAGTTTGTCATGTGCGTCGACGCGCCAGAATCGATGATCCAGTCTCCTGGTTCTGGTGTCGTCGTCATACCCATGGCGTAGGCCTGCAAAGCTTCTTTCTTCACTTTAGGATTATCTGGACATTTGTTAGCCTTGTGGGGTCCATCACAAATAAAGCATTTGATCTTTCCCTTGACCTTCTTGGCTTTGTTCTTACCCATATGCTTATTTGTTAGTAATGCTGATGTCGGTTGGCTTGCACTCGAACTCGCCATGTAGTTATCTTCCATTTGAAAAAGTTTTGTCTTTACATAGTCAGTCGTAAGCGCCATGTTGCTGTTCTCTAATCCCAATCTCATAGGTTGGAACTCCACCGTAAGTCCTTGGAGAAGTAAAGCAGCCAATAGTTCATCGTCGACTTCTTTTCCTAGGTCTTCTAGTTCCTGAGCTACCATCATCATTGATGTAACATAATCTCTCACAGTTGGGAACTGTTCCAGCTTCATACTCACTAACTTAGCTAATAAACGACAACGGTTATTCAAACCTTTATCCTCGAACGCAACTCTCAATGCTTCCCAAGCATCTTTCGCCGTTTTGGCTTTGCGTACATGCACCTGGCAATGTGATTTGACCATCATACAAATCTTCACTCTGGCTTTCTGGTCTCTCCGCATACCTTTCGTGTCGGTAGCTTCAGGCGTAACACTTGTATACTCCCACAAGTCGGCGTCTATCAGAAGTAGCTCCATCTGGAACTTCCACGTTGAATAGTTGCTACTACCATCCAATTTCTCCATTGATATAGCCATATTACATTTTGTGCCATCATATATGCCCTCATTGTGTGCCATCGTTGAGCTCTGCCCTCCTGGCGAACTCCCGTTACCAGCTTCTATTTTTCTGAATTTCGTCTGGGCCCATAACCTGTTAGTAGGCACCTCTCGTGAAGATTTTCACGATCCCACTAACTCAGACTAGTATCAGAATAGTATTGAGCTGATAAATAAAAGATCACATTGATGTGATGCCTTGACAAGATTTATTTTCCAAGTAGACAGTTACCAAGTAAACAATGAGCATTCTAAAAACAAAAATACAAAAGTAGAAAAATAAAACTTGTTGAATAAAAAGATCTTATACCTATAAATAAAATCTCTTTTATTCTAACAATTATTCAAATAGACGAGGACAGGTGTATAGTATTAAAAAATGAAAATAAATACCCTCTAGAACCAAAACAAGTGCATACACAACCTTAAAGTTTGTACAGTTTTTTACTGGACACATTGTATAGATTAGCCTTCTAATAACCTATTACAGGTACATATACACAGACAATATAAACATCTGCTCCTTTGACAAAGCTTGTGAGCTGTGCTATGGAGCTAAGAAGTATATGCTGCCCCATCTGGTGAAGGAATGTACTAGGTATCTGTGGTCAGACTTGTACCCAAGGAATGCCTGCCGCGCCTATGAGTTTGCGAGGCTGTTTGAGGAGAATGTGCTCATGGATAAGTGCATACAGGTAGCTGGTTTGTTAACTTTTTACTCGACTGCCCCAGAAGAAGGATAATGTATAATAAGGATCGGACCGCACGGTTGTCGCAGTGGCTGAGAGATTGGCTGCTGCGCAACGTGTCGCGGGTTCGATTCCCGCATTGCACATAGGTCTGGCTGTTTGTGTATGTGAAATTTGTGTTTGTAAACGCACCCACGATACAGGAGAAACCCTAGTGTGGGGCAACATTTTCAAAAAAAAAAAAAAAACTTTTTTGGGAATATGTATGCACATTTGAATGTTAAAACACTCTGTAGCCTAAACTGTTGATGGATTTGCTGAAAGCCATATATGTTGATCTGATATGAGGTGTTGTTAAATTCGTCTTCATTGTGAGAGTGGCATAGCAGTTAGGATTTTTATTTCTCATAAAATTTTGTTATATTGATAAATCTTGAGCTTCTGCAATATACAAATATTTTGTCATAGTAACCCCTCGTCTGTCAGCCAACTTTCTAAAGGTTGGGGGCTGTTCAAGTATTACGTAAGCACCAAGGGGGGGTGGGGGGGTCTCTGTTTTGTTTATTTTGGATGACATGGGGGGTGGGGGGGTCTAGATGATGATTACGTCATCGTTAGTTATTTAAGTTTTATTCGGGGATTCCCGCAAATAATACATATGCGTAGGCACTCGCTTTGAGAACTGATTTATATGTTCTTTATTTCTGATTATATTTTTTTGTCATTTACTCTATGTGTATCAGTTAAACCTAACATTTTCATGACTTTTCCTATTTTAAAAATAACAATATAAAAAAAACATTTATTACTAAAAATATTTACGTAAGCATAGGGGGAGGGGGTAAGTGCTTTGCTTACTTTTGATGACAAGGGGGGCGGGGGGGTAAAAAATGGTAAGAAATCTGCTCACGTAATACTTGAACGGCCCCTTGACAACAATAGAAATCAATAGAATCAATTGTGTCTCATTAGTGTGAGCTATACGAATATTCTGTTCCTACCCACCCCCTTAGGAAAAAGGTGTGACTTTATATTTATTTAATTTCAGATAATAAGCACAAATACCAAAGAGGTTTTAAACGACAGTAGCTTTGAAGATGTCGAACTGAACACAGTGATCACCGTCTTCTCGCTGGACCATTTAAATGTAGACAGTGAATTGGACCTATTTGAGGCCGCTGTGAGGTATGCCAAGGCCCAGGATAAGAGAACTTCAGAGAGAAGCATATCCCCCCCCTCAGAGAACGGCCCTCCGAACGAGAAGAGGTCCAAGAGTCCTGGAGCTTCCACTTCTAAGGACAAAGTATGGAAAACTATATATACATAATAGATTTAGTTTTTAAAAGAGCTTCAGGAAGATTTTACCAATTTTTGTTATTCATATTTGCCATGCCATAATAGTGGCTATGTTTACATAATCTTAGAAAATTTCAATTGGCTAGCTATTACGGCTCATATGATACAGCCCTGTGACATACGGACGGACAGACCGCGTAGGATTAGTAATAGCCAATAGGGTCCCATTGGCACCCTTCTGGGGCCCAAGTCTGCTAATACAATTGTCGTAATCGTGTCAGAATGGTCTATCAATGACATCGTTTTGACCAATGACGAAACAGATAGTCTTACTCTAAGCCAATGAGCGCTTAGGTTTTGACCGTTCTGGTGTCATTATGACACCATTCATACACTATTGAAATAGCAGAATTGGGGCCCTGGTATGGAACCCTAAAAATAAACATGTATAATGTTTCACATAGAAGTTCCCTTCGACACTATGTTGGCTGTCTGTCACTCCTGTCTAGAACTTACCATTTTTTTTTGTAGACTTAAAAGTAGTGTCTAAAACACTAAGAAGTGGTGAACGAGAGTTGGTACTGAAAGAAAACTTCCAACACCAATAAAAACAAAAAGTTAAAAAAGTTGTAAGATATTGATATTCAGCAGTCAATATAGAGGGTGGCAGGTTAGACCCCTTTAAATATTTCCACCGTCTAACCTGCCACCCTGTATTCATCATCCACCTAGCCTTTTCCCAAACATGATTGGGGTCGGCTTCCAGTCTAACTGGTTGCGGCTGAATATCAATATTAACCTGCCACCCTGTATTGTTGAAGGGAATTCTTATGTGAAATGCGCTCTATGATAATGTTACAGGTGGTGAACGTTGACAGCAGTGCAGAGAACAGCCCTGAAGCCGTGATGGACACACAGAAGTCCAGTGACAGCTCCGACCAACCGTTGCCGGGACCCTCCGACGAAGGCAAGAAGAAGAAACCTGGTGAGCAATACAAGTCAAGTCGCTTCTTTATATTCTATTTACATAGCATTATGCATATATTCTCCGAAGACGTAGGCAGAATTGTATAGTAGACTCAATTTCAGTATAAGTATCGGCGTGGATCTTGATCACAAACGTCACCTGCGCACTGACTGATTTTACGGTCTCTTTGGCGGAATGAAGAAGACGGGGGGCGCTGAGGCTGCAGGCGATTGGTTCGTCAGTCGATGCTCGTCGTCTAATTGGACCATTCTCTGTTACGTATTGTCAACTATCTATTGTCTATTGGACGGAAAATGTACATGCGCGATCTGTGATCATCTTTCCTGCCGGCTGGGATACAAATGCCATCAATTCATTCTGCTTAATTTTACAATAATATTTTCAAATTTCATTCCATAACTTATTAAAATTATAAATGCGAAAGTTTGTGTGTGTGTGTTTGTCACTCCTTCACGCCGAAACGGCTGGACGACAAACGAAAACAATTGATGATGATGAAGAATTGATGATGCTATCTTCCACAGACCCTAAGACAGACAAACCGACGATTCGCAGCGCGATCGAGAAGATCCGTTTCCTGACCCTGACGCCCCAGCAGTTCGCGGAGGGGCCGGCCAGGTCCTCGCTCCTCACGGAGTCCGAGGCCTTTGCCGTTCTCATGAACATCCTGTCCAGCACCTCGGATGTGGCGATGCCTAGTGGGTTCTCCACCTGCAGGGTGCCCAGGAAACAGCTGATTGGTGATGGATCGTCTTCCAATGTAAGTATACTCAGCAGTGGCGAAGGGTCCCTACAATACGATTCCTACCGGCTTCTCTTTGAAAAATAGCACAGGCAGTATTGCCTACTTATATTAATTAGGTTTTCGTGGCCAGGTAAGCATTTGTAGCCCGGCTTACCTCTTACAAAAACTGACGCTTCGCCACTGATACTCAGTGGCGTGATAGAGGGCAAGCCGGACGCATTTTTCTAGATGTAGTAAAAGATTAGTTACGGCACTGGTTGTAACGGCTAACAATGAATCAGTGGCGGTCCGGTCGTGGGGGTCATGATCTCCCCCCCAAAATCTTACAAAAATGTGCGAAACACGGTAATTCACGGTATAGCATATCGGCATTAATCGGTATGACCCCCCAAAAAGGACGTTGGCAGTTTTGGGCTTGATCTGGTACAGTAATAAAAGCTTAACCAAAAATAAAACTACATAATATTTTTATTGTTCTTTGCCTAATTTATCTTAGAGATTAAGAATTGGAATCAAAAATCGAAATAAATAAGAAATAAAATGATTATGCCGTTGACATTTTCAAAAAACCAATAAAACAAAAACTGGTGCATGCGCCTTGGCGCGTGCTTCCACAGAATATCATGTCGACAGCAATTAAAACCTTTCAATTGAGAACTCACTAGTCGGGCTGTACTTCATTGGATCATTCACACCATACTTAACCTCACTGTCACCAATACGAAGATTTGTCTTTAACCCAATTACATACAAAAACAACAAAAAAAATGAATTTAAATACTCTTGAAATACTCGATCACACCAAACTAATTTCATATCTGTACCGACCTACACAATCTGAAGCCCAGCGTTCTATGGGCGTCTGCCAGTGTCCTTTCAGCTGTGGTATGACCCCCCCAAAGTGTTCGGTTGCGACCGCGCCTGCAAAGAATTGCATAAGTAATGTTTATTGTTGGTGTCGTCAGATGGCGACGCTGACGGTGGACACCCCGAGCCCGGTGATGCTGGAGCAAGTGTTCGGGGCGCCGCCGCCGCACTCCTGCCTGCCGCCCTACCCCAGGCCCACGCGCCACGACGGTAAGTATACACGCAAACAAACTGGCGCGGATACAGGGGGCAATGAGTGCAATTTGGTCAGGATCTGATTGTTCCTGATCAAATGAATCAGGCGAGATGGCGGTCAAACGCAAGCCTATTATTTAATTAAAAAAAAACTTACTTTATTTTGACCTATTTCAAAATTTTGGAACCGTCATAAGAACATCACTATACTATCTGATGTCACAAAAATTGCCCTCTCCCTCCCTGAACGAAATCCTGTACTCGAGCCTGCAAAAAACCAAATTTGACTATACTGGGCAAACTTAATTTTGCAATTTAAAAAAAATCGTACAAATGTGACTAGGACTCGAGCCCTGAGGGTTCCCTACAAACTTAAAGAATAATAAATAAAATAAAATATATCACTAAAAATATGCAATAGCGCCATCTATGAGAAAGATGCCGCTATTACAGTCATACTTCTAGTGGCACCATCTCTATGAGCAGATGCCCCGTTAATATCTTGACACACCAACAGACAGACAATAAACTCATCCTTTAAGAGTTTCGTTTTTCCTTTTGAAGTACGGAACCCTAAAAAAACCGGACAAGTGCGAGTATGCCTCGCGCCCTAAGGGTTCCAATATATGATCATAGATGGCGCTACTGCATACTTCCAATGGCGCCATCTATGAGCAGATGGCTCCACTTATGGTCCGGTGACTGACGGCGGACAACAAAGTGATCCTATAAGGGTTCCGTTTTTCCTTTTGAGGTACGGAACCCTAAAAACGAAATTTAAACAACAGTTACCTCCTTAGTGGGCGTGCGTCACTCGTCGATCGTGCACAACGCGAGCCTGTCGGGGCTGGGCGAGCCGCTGGACCGCCACGCCGACTACAACAAGATCTACTGCCAGCGGCCCATCATCCAGCACACCGACTGCCTCAACACCTCCGTGCTCGACTGCTCCGTCACCTTCATGGTGGACAAGAACATCTGTCTGCTGGGAGTGCAGGTGAGACTGGGTACACTAGTGGTCTATTACTGCCAGCGGCCCATCATCCAGCACACCGACTGCCTCAACACCTCCGTGCTCGACTGCTCCGTCACCTTCATGGTGGACAAGAACATCTGTCTGCTGGGAGTGCAGGTGAGACTGGGTACACCAGGTCATTCCACACAGTGGTCTATATCTATGGGCGCGAAGCACCAGGACCGGCACACCAATTTTCACTCAAATCACGATTACATTTACGAACATGTTCAAAGTATTAAGTGTTTCTAACATTCTAATTAGGTGTCCACCACTGTATATCCGTTTATAAGCAATTTCTTTAGTTTCGAGCCCTAGTTCGAGGACTCATCTTCGATTGCAAATCTCGTGTTTTGTTTAAAATGGCCTGTCCAAATAGCACGTGTTGACGACAGTGATGCTGACGCCCGACTGAAGTCTCGTCATTTTGAAAAGAACTAAAAAAACTTTTTTAACAAAAAATAACCGACTTCAAAAATCCACTACAAAGAAAATAATAATTTTGGTTTCGGAAGTCGGTGGCAAAAAAAAGCAAACAAAAACCAAAGCCACCGACTTCCGAAACCAAAATTATTATTTCACGAATTCGTTCAACAGTAAATCTTCTACGGAGTGTGTACATTTATGCCTATAACTTTGTACATAGGAATGATTACATAAAGTATTATATTTTATACTAAAACCTTCCTGAAAGTATGTAGATTACGTTAGTGAAAACCCCATCCAAATCGAATCAGTAGTTTTTGAGAAAATCGCGCACATACAAACATACATACATACATACTTACATACAACCGGGACGAATACAGAACCTCCTTTTTTGAATTCGGTTAAAAATACACCCTCCCGCAACGGTCCACTACCGCAGGAACCTACTCAGTTAAGTGCTATAGCTATCAGTGGCGAAGGGTCTGTTTTTGTAAGAGGTAAGCTGGAGCTACAAATGCTTACCTGGCCACGAAAAGCTAATTAATAAGAGTAGGCAATACTGCCCGTGCTATTTTTAAAAGGGAACTGGTAGGAATTGTATTGTAGGGAAGGGACCTCAGATCATAGAAACAAGGAGATATGTCATCATAGCAAATTAGTACGGGAACAACTGATGCCACGTTTAGTACATTTTTTGACACTATTACAAGCGCTCCTTGTGAATAAAATGATCTTCCACACATTGAACATTCCGCACATCCTCAATCTAAGCTGTTAATCGTCACTCAACACTAGCACTAAACAAAAACACTGTATATATCATCGATCGTGTTCGGTTCGTCGCCAGCGTGTACTTTTGTATGTATTACGCTCAAAATGACCAAACTAAAGCATCAAGCTCAATAGCGCCTTGGCACATCTCCCTTGTATGTATGATCCGAGGCTATAGCTATAGTAGTTCTCTGGGCCTGCAGTCTCCACATAGATAGCGATCGCTTTACGACCGAAATCGGTTGTTCCGCCGTATTTTTCCATAGATAGCGACCGATTTCGGTCGTAAAGCGATCGTTATCCATGTGGAGACTGCAGGCCGGACTCGCCCGCAGGTGCCCACGCAGGCGCCGAGCGAGGAGAGCGGCGTGGCGGCGGCCGGCAGCTACTGCGAGCTGCTGTACGCGCACCTGCTGGACGCGGACGGCGCGCGCCTCACCTACACGCACTACACCAGCCGCGTGCCGCACCGCCACCTGCTCGACATCATGTTCAACCGCCCCGTCTACATACAGCGGAACAAGGTCGCTCGTCATATACTCACCTACACGCACTACACTAGCTGTTGTCTACGACTTCATTCGCGAGAAAATTACAAATCTATCGCACGGGAACCGTACATTTTCTGGGATATCTGGTAACCTATGTGCTATTCCATACTATAATCTATTTCTGTGCCTTTCATTCCCAACGAACCACGTGGTCCGTTTTTGAGACCACAAAAAATAATAAAAAACACAAAAATAAAAAAAAACTCACTCGTTCGGGGTAAATGAATATTGAATGGTAAATGAAATATGTATAATATTATAAGTTATAAGAGTGGGTCCTGACTGCAATGTCGTCTTGTTTATTATTATTTTAGTGGTCTCAAAAACGGACCACATGGTTCGTTGGAAATAACCCCTTTCACATTCAGATCCGTTCTGGCGTGATTGAGTAACAAAGATCCATCCATCCAAACTTTCGCATTTATAATAGTAGTGAGATTCCTATTTACAGTAACCTGTTCCCCACAGGTGTACAAGGTGGGCATAGTGTTCAACAAGGTGGGCTGGTACCCCATGGGCACCTGCGCGCAGCAGGTGGCCGCGGAGTCCGTGTTCTTCAACTTCGGCATCGGCCAGAGCTCCGACTCGGTCCGCGACGGACTCATACGGTCCATCATCTTCACCTACTAGCAGACAATGTCACCCGATCTTTACATCGTTTTATAACGAAAAGGTTGCGGCTGATTTTAAATTTAGTGTCTACTGTCTGGGCTTCTAAGAAACCAGATGAAAAATAAAAAAAACCGGCCAAGTGCGAGTCGTACTCGCGCACCGAGGGTTCCGTATCATTTTTGGACGTATAAAGTGAAAAAATCCGGACCGCATAACTAAGTTTGTTTGTGAAGGAATTTTGATGATTTTGAAAAAACTGTACTAGTTAGGAACATCGTTTTATTTTTGGTGCCATATTTGGGTCAATTCCTGTCAACTCTAATTATTTCAGATTTTTTGCCCCGCAAACTTCGGAGATAAGGGGAGGGGAATGGTATTTTTTTGGACATTTTTCATGGGGAATGGTATTTTTTTGGACATTTTTCATTATATGTCGAAAACTGTAAGACATAAAATAAAATAAAAATATATTTTGAAATGTGCAGATCAAGCCCTTTCATATGATATGTCACTTGACCTAGTAACCCCAATTTAAAATTTTGGACCCCCACTCCGGTCCCTTTTGCAATGAAAATAAAAATATTTATGGACTTTTTTCATTTGCAATAAAGTTGAACAAACATTCTTTATAATTGTTCCAAATTTCAAGTCGATAGCATAAGTAGTTGCTGAAATAGGCAGGTGTGACAGATAGACGGACAGACAGACGAAGTCGCACCATAAGGGTTCCTTTTTTACCATTTTGGTACGGAACCCTAACAATAATATGACGGAATGTGAAATATTCCTCGTCAGAGTGCTTAGTGCGAGATCTCTAACATATTCGATCGCGTGAACGCTAACTAAGGTCATAGTCCAACCAATCGAACATCGGTTCGCGCTCTAAAATGAAGACGCTAACGCACAGCGCACGTGACTGATTGTTTCATTCAGTTCGCGAGATGTTTACTCGATTAACGCGATGGTTTACTCGCACTCAGCACTCAGATGAGCCTCTGAACATTGAAATATCACCCACGACTCACGAGACGCGCAGATTTCGAAAAATGTATGAAATTCAGGTCTCGAGGGAGAGTGGTATACTCTCTCTACACTTAGGCCGCGGCCGCACTAACACGGTGACAGCGTGACGGCGATTTCGTGAAAACAAACTCATATAAACATGTCGGTGGCCGCACTGCAGAAACGACAAGCGACATTTATTTGTTCACGAAATCGCCGTCGTGTCGCTGTCGCCGTGCCAGTGCGGCCGCGGCCTTATTCCATTTAAAGGATGGCAGGTTAGACATTGGAAATATTTAAAGCGCTCATTGTACTCATCATTATGAACAACGTTTACTATGGGACCAACCCTGAAATCGTGAAAAAAAAATCAGCTGTTCCATTCATTTTGTTGAGTTATGTGAAATTGTGAACATAAATGTATGGAACAGCTGATTTTTTTTTCACGATTTCAGGGTTGGTCCCATAGTAAAAGTTGTTCATAATGATGAGTACAATGACCCCTTTAAATATTTCCATTGTCTAACCTGCCACCCTGTATATCACTACTGCAAGCATCTTATGACATCTTTAATATTCTTGGCATACTGTGTTCCTCTGACAACAGTACCCCTATCATGAGTTTTTTTGACGTATAGTATCGTTAACGTAAGCATATTTTGAATTTAAAATACAGCAGTCCTGGAACATTTTGATAAAATTTTATACAACTTGCACATTTTAAAAAATACAGAGAAATTAATTAAGTATTTAATTTATTTAAATATTGTGTAACAAACGTGTATTTTCAATTCAAAATATGCTTACGTTAACGATACTACACG
The DNA here is from genome assembly GCA_948465475.1 of Thalpophila matura. NCBI lineage: Eukaryota > Metazoa > Arthropoda > Insecta > Lepidoptera > Noctuidae > Thalpophila > Thalpophila matura. The sequence goes on from OX419178.1 coordinate 1,571,186, forward strand.
TCAATAAAACTCATGATCGGGGTACAGTTCGTGGCAGGAGGGGTAGAAGTGGTTGACGGCCCGTGTGAAAAATAAAGTGCGTCGGTCGCTAGTCGAGGAGGCAATTGTACCCATTCCCCCGAGCGACCGAAGCACTTCATTTTGTAAAATTTATGAATCTACAACAAAGATAAAACGATTTTTCTGGAAGATAAATGAATCACATAATAACTTCCCTCCCTTGAACGAAATCCTGTATCTGCGCATGCGTGGAATACGTATGTCACCGAATAATGCTATAGTTTTTTTTTGTGAATAGAATTATGTAAGTTAGTTGTAAATACAATGTTATGTATTATAGAGAACAGAATAAGAATAATATTTATTTGCATAAAACATGGTACCGTAGAGGCGGGTTACTTTGACCCTAGGGCATAACTTTGGACCAATGTTTGAACTGCCCGCCGTGTCGCGACCACACAACCGATCGTCGCAGTTCCTTCGGTAACTAATAGAACTAATAGAGGCGAAGGAACTGCGACGATCGGTTGTGTGGTCGCGACACGGCAGGTAGTGCAAACTTTTTTTTTTCGATTTGGCCCAAAGTTATGCCCTAGGGTCAAAGTAACCCAGCACTACGGTATATGAAGTTGTTTACTACATTAAAGAAGAGCATAAGGTCCGCGATTCCATAAAACTTGCGAACTATGTCAAATTGTCGATGAATTTGTACAAAAAATTTACTTACATAATTCACAATTTCTGTTGAAATGAAGTTTACATGTTTTGCTAATACCCATAGACTGCAAATATTTTAGATTACACACATGGCTAAACTGTTTTTACTGTATTTTTTCAGTCTTGGAAAGTCGTGTTTTAAGGCAATGTAATAATAGTAATAAATAATAAATTTTTATTTTATTCTATTAATTTAAAAGTATAAATAATCGCGAAACGTACGAATCGCCAAAGTTTAAAAGCATTCACATGTATGTGTTCAACTAAAGTACCCGTCACGAGAAGCTATAAATTATGTAAACAAACATCTTTTACTAAGTAAACATTTTATACTGCGAGATAATAATAAATTGACCATATTCAATCGACATGAAATATAGACGTGTTATATGAAAGTAACAACCTATTTAATTTAGTCGGATCATATTTTAACGACGCAAAGCGCTATCGTTTGTGTTTCTTGGTACCGGAACGCGTCCGTCGCAGGGATTGTAAACTATCGGGACGCCATTTTGAAATAAACGCGTCATTCGAGTTTCGAATGCGTACGAGTTTGTTTCATTGCTTTGCATATATATCGCGGATCTGGTTGTTATTGTTAATTTTGTTATTGTTTCGTTATCACTTTTTTATTGTTGTTACTTTAATTGTTTTAATTTTATTTGTTATTACGTATAATGGAGCCAGTAGCCAGTACATCTAAGGAAATAAATTCGCCACGAAAAAAACGTCAAAAGGTGCGTAATACAATTTATCTAAAATATATAATAAGTAAAAAGAAAGAGTTGTTTGTTCAAACGCGCTAATCTTTGGAAACTTAAGGTTAATATTAGAAGTAGGTTTTAAATTAAACAAATTCATTTTTTTTGTTGGTCCAAATGTTGTGAACTCCTGAACACTTGTTTACAAAATTTATAGCTTCTCATGACGGTTACTTTAGTGTATTTTTACTTGTTATCTATTAGTGTTATAAATGTTCTATCTTCTATCAAAGTGTTATGAGAAGTTTTTAAATTGTTTCTTAAGCTGCTTTCAGACTACGCTATAATATACACCGTGACATTTACATCGCTTTCATCCGGCGATGTAGCCACTATACTCATCATTATGAATAACTTTTACTATGGGACCAAACCGGAAATCGCAAAAAAAAATCAGATGTTCCATACATTTTGTTGAGTTATGTGAACATAAATGTATGGAACAGCTGATTTTTTTTTCGCGATTTCCGGGTACGCGGATAAGCGGAGCGGTAATAGGGTCCCGTGTTACCCTTTGGGTACGGCGCCCTAAAAAATATAAAAAATAAAATAAATTGAACAATTTATTTACGTCTTTGTTCTAAGCAGCTAATGAGCTGTTTTCGCGTGCATTTCTCCGTTGTCTAAAATGTATGGCAATGACATTGCCTGCGGAAAAGTCACGTGACTCACAAATGTCAATTCCATACATTTTGTCCGTAGCGTTTGGCGTGAACGCTAACAGAAAAGCAACTTGTCTTATGCCTCTGTTTATTAATTGTGTTTTTATGATTAAATAATACTCGGCAGAATCGTGTATGAATTATCTAATTAGCTTGTAATTCTTGTTCAAATTATTTATTAAAAATATTTTTGATACTTATAGGTATTTCATTTTATTTATTTTGCCCTAGTAAATAGGTTTTTTTAGGGTTTCATACCTAAAATGGAAAAACGTAACCCTAAAAGGATCACTTCATCCCTCTGTCCGAGGCATCTGCTCATAGATAGCACCACTAGAAGAAGTAGGTATGTATAGTCTGTTCTTCTAGTGGCGCTATCTATGAGCTATCTATCTTGCTCGTAGATGGCGCTATTGCACATTTCTAGTGGAATATTTTATTTTAAGTTAGTCTATAAATCTACATCCTACTTACAAGTTTGTACGTTACCTTCGGGGCGCAAATCCGGTTGTCCGGACAAGTTGTCCTGTTCAAGACAAGTAAAAAACCGGACAAATGCGGGTAGGACTTGCAAAATTGAAACCAAGATTTATTATTAAAAAAATATATATTTTTAATTTGTAAAGTTGGACAGTGCAGTCAAAATGTCCACACCATACTGCCACTTATACATTGGGGTAGTAAGTAGTGTTAAATCACCATACTTTCATCGCTGGCCATGCGCCACAAGGGGTGACGGCCAGCGATTCCGTGATATGATAATTATCGCACTAGCGAAATGTTAGCGAGCATTTGCCCACCGTTGGTGTACCATTCTAGATAAGATGAATTGTAGCACTATACATATACTCGACTTGGGAGTCGAACCGCTGACCTCACGTACCTACACAGTTACGACCACAGTACCGGTCGTGCCACAGAACATAATATACCCTAAAGGGGTCGGGCAGTTTAATGTTATCATTTAGAACTCGTACATTATTATGTATTGACCAAGCCACCAAGGTGTGTTACCAAACTGATTAAATTAAGAAGTCACGTTCTTGCAGTGAGTAGGTCTGTAACGAAGATCTATTTGCCTATTTACGGTGACAGCTGTGAATAGATGGCTTTAGATACCGTTTACGAAGTATGTTTAGAGTATAAAAATTCTAAGTCTGGCCATAACTAGATAACCCCGCCCGGAAAAATGCGTCAAATTATAAAAAATGAAATGTAGAAACCAGTGAGCTACATTCGTAAACATCCAGCTGTCAAATTTGACTTTTGTCATGTTGGAAGTGGCGAATTCTTTCTAAAGTTTTGTTCATGATTCGCGTAGTTTTAACCATATTACGGCAATTATACGATGTTTAATTAATTAAAATGATCTTATGTAGCTTGCTTTGACATTAGGATAGTGTTATTTCGTAGATACAGGATCATTGGATTGGTTAAATTGATGTTATAAGCCACCATGTCTCCTAATAGATGTGATGGTTTACTGGCGAGGGTTGATTTTCCGCTTTACACGCTTCAAACGCTTACGAATCGGCACGTAATAGTAGCGGGTGGTGGTGGAGCTGCAGCGACAGGCGTTGCTAATGGATTTGTAAGTATTAACTTTACTAAACTCATAATTATATGACTTCGTTTAGTTTTATTAGTATACGTGTCAGCTGCTTACTCAAACGGCTAATAAATACAATTTCACTGGTTTCGGTTAAAAAAACTGTTATTGTCACATTCCAAAGCAAATTTTATCACACAGAAAGTTAAACGCAATTATAATTTCTACTAACGAACGCATCAGTGTTGGTCTATTGATTACAGAGTTGTTGTTGTAGTTAGGCATTTCGTTACGGTCGCTGATTCCAAGAAATGTAGTATAACTTAAACAACACGTCCCCTGACATAAAGTTCAATCAGAAATTAGTTTTATCATACAAATGTAAAGGTAAGAATGTATGTTATGAATTTAACATTGATTTTTAGGAAATATTTGAGCTGTCACACAATGGAACAAGATTTGTTGCCGAAGAGGTGATGCGCCATGAGACTGGACCGAATGTAGTGATGAATTGTTCGGTGAGGAGTAATCAGAACAAGACTTATTTGACGGCAGGGCAGGAAAGCCACTGTCAACTGTATAAAGTCAATATACGCATGGTGGATGCCGCTGAGATGCGCCGAGGCAGCTTCAGAGCAGAGAATGGGCTAGTGCGGAGAAGAAGGCGCACTGTTTCAGAGAACGATAATATATCTAAGAAGGATAGCAATAGTAACAAAGCGGAGAAAAGAATATCATTTGAAATAAGGCCCAGTGACAGTGTGCAGACTGATTTCAGGTATACTATCAAGTTCTGTCTTGTCGTGAATATCTTTCTTAAAACTATTACCTCCTTACGAACAGATTACACAGAATAAAGTTATACAATGATCGGTATAACCATAAATTTTTTGATGTTTATGCTGGTCATAACTTTATTCTGTGTTTATTTGTAAGGGGGTTAAAGTATGAGAAACCTCTTATTCTTTATTTCCATAATTATTAGAATACTTATCATTCATAATATCACAATTTCTTCTTCTAAACCTAAAGCTTCACTAAATTAATGGTATTAAACAGTTACTTTTGCATTAGAAACAAACGATAAGCAAAAAATACTAGGAATAATGAAACAATGATGTAATCTCAAATAAATTTAAGTCATGTTGAATAACATAATTAAATAATAATGAGTTTAATTACCGTAACATTGAGTTCTTGACGGTTATTTATTTTTGTATGATTAATTAAAAGTTTTTGTTTATTTTCGGTTCAGAATTTTTAACATTACTTAGTTACCTTTGAACTATAATAAGTAAAATAGGAAATTTGTTGAACCATACACAGAAAGTATTAAACAATATTTGTAACCTCATTCAACATTCAATATTTCAACCTAAAGAGATAAGATAAAAGATCATTTTTATCTGTTATAGATATAAATGATGACTGTCATTCTTCAGTCAGATTATGATGTTACAGATAAGAAATATTCTTAGACACTTTCATACACTTTTGCCACTTAGCAAGTTGCTCCTTAAGCAGAAACTTACAGTTTTTGCCTACCCCCATGCGAAAAAGGCAATATTTTATACAGTACTTGATGAATGTTGTTATAATAAGGGGAAACTGGTTTTTATGAAGATTACAAAAAAAAGTGAATGTATTTAATGTTTTAAGCAATATTTTCCTCTTAGTACTACACATGTGGCAGTGAGCCGTTAAGTCAATTTACAACTCTATTTGAATTTATGAAAGGGTGATATTTCATTATAAAGTCGCATTCCACGCGGGTCTCGAGCTTACGCGTACGTGTAGTTTATGTATAGGTCGCTTTTCCCTCTCACAGAGAGCCTAAAGGCCAAAGCAAACTAGCGATTTTTAGCTTCAGCGATCGGTGATTTAGTCGCTTTTTGGAAACTCGATACAGCGATCGAATGCAGGAAGTCGCCAAAACTCGATGCAGCATCGAAGCAATGGCTAACTTGCGCGATTGCGCGATTTCGATAAAGCGATGGAAAGCAGAAAGTCGCCAATATGCGACGCAGCATCGATGAAGTCGCATTTCGCAATGTCGCAGATGTTAAAAGTAGCAATCTACTTTGGTTCTAAATCCCAGCAATGGGAACATTATTATGTTGATGATAGGTCATTATTTTGGTATTTATTAAGGTAAACTCGTAAAGGTAGTTTTGGTTTATGATCATTTAGTTTTCCTAAGAATGCCAAGGGGTTTATCCAGTTGCTAGTCATAATCATCACTGCCTGTGACGTCATAGGAAAACACAGTAGACCGTGATAAGCTCAGGGCAGAATAGCAAAATTAAATAAATATGTGTATTCCCCATTATGGGTAGGTATGTCTTCATAAGCATGCTTATCTATTACGCGAAATCGCGTGGGGTTTTTAATACGCGATCTGACTAAAAATATGTCGTAGCTATAAATTTTTTAACCGACGATAATGCGATATGTTTTTTTATTGAAATACACTGTATTGTTCGTGTTTACACGCGTAACACACGGCGACAACAAAGCATCGAAATTCACTATCTGATAAAGATTCCTGATATTACAGCAACGACCCTCTGCAGCGAGTGGTGCGGATCAGCCACAACGGCAAGCAGATGGCGACCGGCGGCATCGACGGCAAGGTGCGGGTGTGGAGCTTCCCCAAGATGGAGCTCTTGTACGAGCTGGAGGGACATACTAAGGAGGTAAGGGAGGGAGAGAGAAAGAGAATATCCTATCCGTGATCCTATCTCACTAATCCTACTAATATTATAAATGCGAAAGTTTGTGCGTGTGTGTATGTTTGTTACTTCTTCACGCTGAAACGGCTAGATTGGGATGAAATTTGGCAAAGGTAGCCTGGGACCTGGAAAAACACACAGGCTACTTTTCATCCATTTTCACGCAGACGAAGTCGCGGGGAACAGCTCTTATAATTAGATTGGGACTTTTCGCGCACAAACATAATCAAAATATCAGTATTTTGACTAACCTCGACGTTTCGATCAATTGCATTGACCATGGTCACCAGAACACTTGCTCGAATCAGGACTCAACCATTGGATTGAACTGCACGACCCGAAGATTCTCTCCACTGATCGTCATTTCTATCCAAGAATTATTTGTGAAGCGATTGAAATTAAAAAGTACAAAAACTTCAATCGGGAAGATGGAACAGGTTGTCGTCTTCGTGGAATCCAGTAATCAGAAAGTGTTTGCGTAGTGATTTTTCTTCTTATGTGTCCGCTGAAACTGTTAGTATTGTGTGCCGTGATTTAGACACAGTTACGTTTCACAAAAACAAACGCGGGTAGTTCGAGACAGCACCCGCCGCTCAAGACGATGACACCCACATACTTCAGTCAACTTGATCAAAATGTCGAGGTTAGTCAAAATACTGATATTATTTCGGTGACAACCTTTATTATTTTTACAGTTATTTGTAAAGGCAACCTTAATTTTTAAATTGAATACCTACGACCAGTAAAATACCGGTTACCGAAATAAAAATTACCTTTATCTTACACGTGCCGTCGGCACCTATAAATCAAAGGGCGCATAGCACTAGTGTGTACAACCGGTATTAAAATGTTAACCTAAACAGAGGTAACATGTATAATTATCTTGGTTACCCATATAGCGGTACGGTAACCTTAATCTTAAAGGTAACCGAAATTGTTCGATACCGGTTCCGTAATTTATACCGGTTTTCGGTCCCTGGTTTTAATGTATTGTTATTTGGTGGTAGATCGATGACCTGGACTTCAGTCCGTGCGACAGTTGGCTGGTGAGCATCGCCAAGGACGGGTTAGCGCTGCTGTGGGCCACTGCCGGCAAGCGGCCGCCCGCGCTGCGGATCACCTGCCAGCCGCCCAACGGGAACAAGTACCTGTTCAGACGATGCAGGTGAACATACCAATTAAACAACCTGCAGTGGCGAAAGGCCTACAATACGATTAGGGGCCGTCCATTAATCACGTGAGGCTCGAAAGGGGAGGAGTGGGTTCGGAAAAAATCACGAAATATCAAAAGGGGGGAGGGGGGGTGTAGTGAGATATCACGTGTATTTATTTTTTCGTTGAAAGCGCGATTACTAAGCCGAAAAAAATTTTTTTGTTGTATTTCAAGATAATATTCAGAAAAAAATTAAGATCATTTGTACCAAAAAAATACACGTGATCTTGGGTAGGGGGGAGGGGTTCGTTCAAAACCTCACCACGTATCACCAGGAGGGAGGGGGGGCGCAAAAAGTTGCTAAAAAGACATCACGTGATTAATGGACGACCCCTTACCTACCGGCTTCCCTTTGAAAACTAGCACAGGCAGTATTGTCTGCTGTTGGCAAATATTTATAATTACCAGGTACGCATCTGTAGCCCGGCTTACCTCTTACAAAAATTGACCCTTCGCCACTGAGACCTAGAGATGTAACTTCGACTAATTTAATTAACAAGTCCGACTATTTCTCGTTTACTGTGAACGCTTGTACCCTTAGATCATATAAACGCTTTTATATGATCAATGTGATCATGCCGATGGACCGAACGCGATCTATATACAGTGTTTTAGTTCAATGTGAGTGACGAATAAGTGTTAGAATGATGGTGTGCGGCATTTTTAATGTGTAGGAGATGTCTATATTTACAAAGGAGTGTTTGTAGTTGTGACGCGCACTGCTTTAAAAGTAGCGAATTATTTTATAGGAAAAATATGCAGTAACTCACGAATCGTTTGTTTGATCGCTCGGTCGTATTAAAAATCACTGTAAACCAACCAATAAAAGTGATTTTTGTGATTGTTTTTCGTCCCTATTACTTCAACAGGGGTCCATGAAGTTTTTGAAATTCTGGAAGTGGTCCGTGGCTTCAAAAAGTTTAAGAACCACTTGTCTAAAGATACTTGGCCTTCTTTAATTAATAATTTATACTCAATTTTGGAACTATAGGTTCGGCCTAATAGAAGACCAGAAGAATGAATACAGGATGTTCACAATAGCGAATCCCCTGACGCGGTCGGGGCGGCAGCGCGGCCTGCTGCAGTCGTGGGAGCCCCGCAGCGGAGCCCTGCGGCGCTCCGCCCTCGCCAGCGAGTCGCTGTCGGCCCTCGCCGTGAGGGACGATGGAAGATTCGTCGGCGTTGGCACTATGTTTAGCGGATCCGTTGATATTTACATAGCTTTTAGCTTACAGGTACGTGAAACTCATATGTTTTGTTTGGGGCTTTTTTAACTTAATTAAATCTGTCGATCTAAAGGTCATGATCGTAATAATTGCTGTTCAAGGCAATCCAAATAAGAATAGGAACATCAAAAAACATTGAAAAGGCTTGCAAAGAAAATTAATAAGTACCGTATGCGAATTATTAACGTTTTTTTTTCACTTTATTAGAGTCACAGGTAATATAGTACTACGTACAGATGCCTCATCTCATACGAAGAAACGTGACCGCCTTAACGCGGGCTATCCTCGGGCTATATTTTTTTTTCTAGCTTAAAGGATTTTTTAAAACTAAAACAAGTATTTTTCATGTAGTTCTGAATTTTACACAATCTTCAATAACAAATCGATACAACGCCATCTATTGAGATTTATTTGAACAAATTTTCCTTTGTTCCTGATGAGACCCCATGCCGGATATTTTTTTTAATACAAAACACCTCAATTTATAATAGAAAACGTCACAATAGGGCTGGTCATACCTATTCTTATTTGGATCACTTTGTATATAACAAATTTCACATAATAATATTCTTATTTAACTTTCTAACTAAAATTATAAACTATGCTAATATATGGGTAACGGTTATAAACACACAAACATGGAATGGAGACATAATTAAGCAATGGCTTCCGAAAAGCCTATTAATATTTGTTGTCAAATCTAATTATATGATTAGTAGTGGTTATTGTTAGAGGATAATGTTTTTCGAGTTTTGTCGATATTAGAAATGTATGTGAAATTATATTCATCACTATCACTACATATTATAAAAAAGTCGCTTCCCGCTGACTGTCTGTCTATCCCTATGAATGCTTAGATCTTTAAAACTACGCAACGGATTTTGATGCGGTTTTTTAGGGTCCCGTACCTCAAAAGGAAAAACGGAACCCTTATAGGATCACTTTGTTGTCCGCCGTCAGTCACCGGACCATAATTGGAGCCATCTGCTCATAGACGGCGCCATTGGAAGTATGCAGTAGCGCCATCTATAATCATATTTCGGAACCCTTAGGGCGCGAGGCATACTCGCACTTGTCCGGTTTTTTTTAATAGATAGAGTGATTCAATAGGAAGGTTTATAGCATTCGTGCGAAGCCGGAGCGGGTCGCTAGTGTAAAATAAAATGATAGATGTGAAAATTTTGCGTATTTGGGTGGGGGCGGGGGTAAGGCTGCGGAAGTCGCTTATTTTACCATACAAACGTAGAAAGTTAGACTTTACTATTTGATGTTACACGTCCAAAATTGCATGATATCGATTTGTCTCGTCATTATCTAGTATAATTATTATTATTTACGCCCAAAGTATCGTCATTTGTGATAAAACGTGATCTTTCGAGGCTCGTAAATGTAATTTCCAAATCGATATTTTTCTAGCGCCGCCCACCGGCCAGTTAGTCTGAGCGCACTCTTAACATTAGATTTGGCGGCAGGTTAACTGATTGGTAACCTGGTTCACATTGCTAGTATTAAAATAATAGCTACTAAAAACTTTAATATTCTCATATCCCGCTTGCCCTATTCTAGCGCGTCCTGCACGTGAAAAACGCGCACATGATGTTCGTGACCGGCCTAGAGTTCCTCCCGGTGCGCGGCTACGGGCCCGCCATCACCAGCCGCTCGGAGGCCGCCCTACTGTCCATCTCCGTGGACAACTGTCTCTGCGTGCACTCGCTGCCTCACAGAAGTAAGTGTTCATCATCACCACATCACCAGCCGCTCGGAGGCCGCCCTACTGTCCATCTCCGTGGACAACTGTCTCTGCGTGCACTCGCTGCCTCACAGAAGTAAGTGTTCATCATCACCACATCACCAGCCGCTCGGAGGCCGCCCTACTGTCCATCTCCGTGGACAACTGTCTCTGCGTGCACTCGCTGCCTCACAGAAGTAAGTGTTCATCATCACCACATCACCAGCCGCTCGGAGGCCGCCCTACTGTCCATCTCCGTGGACAACTGTCTCTGCGTGCACTCGCTGCCTCACAGAAGTAAGTGTTCATCATCACCACATCACCAGCCGCTCGGAGGCCGCCCTACTGTCCATCTCCGTGGACAACTGTCTCTGCGTGCACTCGCTGCCTCACAGAAGTAAGTGTTCATCATCACCACATCACCAGCCGCTCGGAGGCCGCCCTACTGTCCATCTCCGTGGACAACTGTCTCTGCGTGCACTCGCTGCCTCACAGAAGTAAGTGTTCATCATCACCACATCACCAGCCGCTCGGAGGCCGCCCTACTGTCCATCTCCGTGGACAACTGTTTCTGCGTGCACTCGCTGCCTCACAGAAGTAAGTGTTCATCATCACCACATCACCAGCCGCTCGGAGGCCGCCCTACTGTCCATCTCCGTGGACAACTGTCTCTGCGTGCACTCGCTGCCTCACAGAAGAAAGTGTTCATCATCACCACATCACCAGCCGGTCAAAAGCCGAGTTGCGTCACAGAAGTAAGTGTTCATCATCACCACATTACCAGCAGGTCAAAAGCCGAGCTGCGTTACAGAAGTAAGTGTTCATCATCACCACATTACCAGCCGGTCAAAAGCTGCTTTGATGTCCAGTCGTCAACTGTCTGCATGCCTCACAGAAGTAAGTGTTCATCATCACCACATCACCAGCCGGTCAAATGGCGGTTTGGGAACCCCTGACGTAGTCTTTTTTTTAGGGTTCCGTAGTAAAACTAGGAACCCTTAGTTTCGTCATGTCCGTCTGTCTGTCTGTCTGTCACACCCTCGTCAAATCTACAGTTCAAAACCAATTTATATGAAACTCCGCAAGTAGATGTCTTGTATGTGCCGCCATAAAGACCTGTAGTGAAATCACAAAAAATAAAATAATTAGGGGTGGCCCCCATACATGAAACAGAGGGATGAAAAAAAAAAATTACGCGCACCCCTTGGTGTGGGGTATCGTTGGATAGGTCTTTGAAAATAACATAAAGGTTTCTAAATGACTTTTTTGTTTAAGCGCATATTTAGTGAACTACAAGCTCCGAAAGTCGTTAAAAATGTGTCCCCCCCCCTGTAATTTTCCAACCACGTTATCTAAAAATGTGAAAAAAAGCAAGCTTATAGCATCTAATAAATACACTCGATCAATATTTTCAGTTTTGAGTTTGAGGACCGCAAAAATAACAAAATAAAAATGTTATGAAGTACAAATATACATATATGGAATGGAGACAGGTCTGCTGGAAGAAATTTCTTATGAAATAAGCAGTACTTTTGTGCTCAATTATCTGTCTTACTCTCATACTTTTATATGTGTCTTGTGTGTACATAAATAAATAAATAAAATAATATATTTGCGGTCGGAAGACTGAAATACTTCTTGCTACGGAACCCTAGACTGAGCGTGGTCCGACACGCTCTTGCCCGGTTTTTGATATTTTTGCTCTTAGTAATAATGTCTTAGGTTTTCACGATTACTACACATTATAATAAAACAAGTTTACAGCGGATTAAATCGCGTATATTACAGATTTTTCTGACGTTTCTTTTTGCTCATGTTTAACAAGCGACTATATCATGTTGTGTTGTCCACAGGTACTGTACCTGCCTGGGTTGCCATCCTACTTATAATATTCGTACTGTTCTGTACCTTCACGCTATGCTCATACATGGGCATATAAAGTTATATAAATATTTATTGTAAACGTAATGTAAAAACTATTTCTTATGTAAGTAATTCGGGGTTATGTTAGAGTAATTTTATTGTAATAGGCAATTATGAATATTACGGTCATATACATATTATGATGTATAAATAGGTTTATGTAATTGAATTAAATGAGGTGCAATGTTGCAATACTGTTGGGCTTTTATTTCAACATATAATATTATGTTTACAACAAATATATTAAAAACGGGTATTCACAAAACGTCCATGCATCTGAACTATGTATCACTAAAACTTTGGGCATTCTCTGGGACCAGCACGCGTATAGTAGTGTTGCCATTCTATAGTATCAATACTATCGTTTGTTTTGAACTATCGATATATCGGTAGTTTATTTAGCAATACTGTCGATATGCTGTCGATTGTATGGCCCTTATTAGATGAAAACTATCGATAGTAGATTCATCGATAGTTCCTATATTGGAACTATCGATCGACAAGTGTGCCGCTTCGACAGATTTTGTTTCGTCATACGATACGTTCTCTAGAAGTATTCAATTTCCTTATTAGTTGCGTTGGAATTAGTAGGTAATTAATTTTAGGAGTAGATAACGAGGTCTATTTCACGTGCTACTATTATTATCTGGGAATTCTGAGATCAAAGTTTAAACAACGCATATCTGGGTGAATGACATAATTTTAGGGTAATCATAAATTTATAATTATTATACTTTGGGGCAATCACGGTTGGTTTAATTTTGTTGATATTATTTTAACTTATTACCAGGAATAATCATGAATCATCTCTATTAATTAATATAAATAATGATAGATAATTTTTATTTGACGCATTTTGCCCCCACTGTCGAGATATTTTCCGGAATTAGTTTAGATTTCTATCGAGTTTAGTATCGTTCATGATGCTGTTGATTGCCTCACTCCAGAAAGTTCCCCTGCATAGTGTGTGCATTTACAGACCCAAATCTCACATGCACAAACACTCAGCTAACTAACTGTAACCATGCATTTGTCATATGTGGGAATCTAATTCGCGACCCGAATCACAGAATACTTCCGTCAGAGCGGTCATAACAAATTATACAGGGTTGCAGGTTAGACAGTAGAAATATTTTAAGGGGTCATTGTACTCATCATTATTAATAACTTTTACTATGGGACCAACCCTGAAATCGCGAAAAAAAAAACGGCTGTTCCATACATTTATGTTCACATGACTCAACAAAATGTATGGAACAGCTGATTTTTTTTCGCGATTTCAGGGTTGGTCCCATAGTAAAAGTCGTTCATAATGTTGAGTACAATGACCGCTTAAAATATTTCCACTGTAACCTGCCACCCTGTAAATAAAAATACATAAAATATTTTTCATAACATTTATTAATTACATCAAAACAAATAACATACTTGATGAACGCGCGCTCGGCAATAGCACTCATCGATTTAGACCGACTAGAGATCTATCGTACGTAATGATATACGTTATATTTTACAACAGAAACTTTCAAACGAAGAAGATAGTTAACGTTTCTAAAAATATTTTATAAAAAACGCTCTTCAAAATATACAAATCGAGGAATGAGCAATCATTTTTTGTAGAATATTTTCGGTGTATAATCAAATAATTATACAACAATTTAAAACAAAACTTAGGAGTTCAAATTTTACAATGTACCTAAATAACTTAATTATCTTGCAAACTAACATGACTACACTTTAACTAATTATAATAATTTTAACGTAAACATAAAACAATTCAACATAATACAAAATTTTGCTACTTAACGCACAAACATATATTTAACTATCTTCTCCTTTTCAAATAATATTTCACGTCATTTTACATTGGTTTGAGAAAGTTTGACAAAATGGAAGACTAACACAGGTATAAAATACAATAAATACAGTAAGTGATGTGCCTTGGAAACAATGCGAAACACATAAACACTTGAGAGGAAGACTGTAGAGATTCCCAGAAGTTTTACATTGGTGTCGATTCTGTTGTTTACAAACTAAACTAATTTAGTCTCATTTTGTCTCTTTCTAACGAAAAACATGAGAAAGGGATAGAAGATATTTAATCCTGTCAAATTAGTCCACTTGCTTCATTTCAATGTGCATTTAGTCGGTTTTGCAAAAGGTCATGACTATTTTCGCGTAAATGACAAGGGCGTAGACTTATTTGACAGTTCTTAATTTTTTCTGTCCTTTTTCAATGATATTTGTAAGAAAGAGATATAGTGTGATTAAAATTAGTTTAGTGCGATGTACAACAGAATCAGCACCATTATTTTACATCAAATGTAACATGAAAAAAACTGTCATCATGCTTGGAAAATGTTGTATAACAAATATGTATTGTATACTTTTGTTACGATTTAACTTGAAAGTTATTAAAACTTGTTTCGTTTGTAATAAGTTAATGTAGATATTTTACAAGCACAACGAATAATTGCACCGAATTTAACAGTTATACGTTTTTATTTTTGTTATATTCATAACAGTACATATAAATATTTATGGACATAGCATTTGGTGCGTTTCATATACAGCATCTAATATATCAGTATAAAATGTTTGTAGACTTTGTATACAAAATGTCTATTTTGTATAATGATAAATATCTGCATCATGGTCCCAGATTGCAATACTGTATAATGTATATTTTCTCTATTATACTAGACATAGTCATCGCCATAAGTCAAATGTTGCAAGCCGAAAAATAGCCATGTAAAAGGTGATTTGGTTGATAACATTTTTTTTCATCTTATGGCAACAATATGTCGTAAAGTTATGTGTAATGTCCTAAAGGCACGCTTACATCATCCTGTCGGCCAAAAACCAGTAGTTGATAGAACTCTATCGATATGCTCCATACACTAACATATACCTACGTTTACATTTATTTAAATGGCACAAATATGTAGCATTCGACTCTATAAAAAACTCATTTTTTAATTAATAATATTTTTATAACATAATTTTTAATATACTCTTTGCTCTAACATCACATCAGTACAATTTCCTTATACTTATAAAAAAAATAACTACTACGTTGATTAATATGTATATTCAGTTACATATCACAATCATTATACAACATATAAAAATATACTTTACATTATGTGAAGTGGACTCTTGTATAAATATTGAAAGGTGTTACTTTCGTTGTCTGTAGCCGGAAATATACTGTTAAAGCTTGTATAATTTTGTGTTCGTTGTAAAAGCACTTCACGATTTTGTAAAGGATTTTGTTCTGATGAACAGAAATGGCGCGGCGCGGCAGTACGCGGGTAGTCAGAATATATCGCGAATTTATACCAAAGACTGTTTTAATTTTCTTATACAAACACTGCAGCATGAATTTTAAAATGACAGTCTATATTCTTAATTAATATTAATGTATAAATTCACCCTTTGAAGCAATCACTAAAGTTATACACCGACTACCCGACGTTACATAATAATCAGTAAATTATAGGCTCCAGTCAGATACGAGTATTCACGCTCAAATTACAAATTATCGGTTGCATAACTTGCATATTGACGATAATTCTGTTTTTGTTAGTTGTAGGCAGAGCGCTAGTTGCTAACTATAGTCATATCTAGCTGTAGCCTAATGATGGGATCTAAGAAATGTGACCGAGATAAAAAAGCAATCAGACTAATTTCTAAATGCTTTTAGCACGGCTATATAATGCTCAGATCTCAGTAGCATTGCCTAAATCCTAGCCTGGATTCTATATAGAAATAATAGCTTGAAACCCGTAAAAGAAATGATAATTTTATTGTATGCTACAAAAATTTTCAAAACTTTTTAGGATTAAAAGAAATCGCCTTTAAGTGTGGCCATGCAATGTCAATAAATATGCCTGGTTATCGATTGGATTCTAGATTATTGAAGAAGCCCTACTTAGATAGACCCGTTAATGGTTACTTAGGCTAGTATCAGATCGCGTCTGGTCACACCAGGAGCGATTGATTGGGACAGAACTGGTCGATTCGGCTACGAGATGATTGGGCCCCAGAGTGGGCACAAATCTCTTTAGTAGGCTGAACGGTGATGGCTGCCGGATTTTTGAGGAGAACTGATCGACTCATACCAATCAACAGGTATAACCGACGCAGTTGTTGCTGTAGAAGGCGGTCCAATTCTGAAGTTTCACTAAATTCACGTAATCTGAGACAATTAGAAATCGTAAATTATCATTTCTAATACAGACGGAATATCCTAATGGGGGCCCGCTCGTCGCCACAAATATATAAATACTCAATCATGACACTATTTACAATAATTCGATATTTTTTGCATGCATACATATATACGTACGCAAATGACAACGTGTTTAGTTTCTCAAATACATTATACATACAATAGACTCCGATTAGTACTGAAATCATTGAAGTATACAATCGTTCATGTGTAAGATCTAAAATTCACACTCATAGAGTAATATCGGTATAATAAATATAGGAATTGTCGATATAATAATCAATGTAGGTGTATACTTATAATAGTACATTAAAATAAATGTCTGGTATATCCCTGTATAATAAATACATGTTAACTACACACATTTTTGATAATCCTTAATGATTCCAAAGTGCAATAAGTGTTCAAACAATTGATTTGCCCTGTAATACTGACTCACATAATGAATTAATTGACGTCCAAACACTTTGCTAGTAAACCAAGGATAACTTGAGAATCATAATAACATAAACCATCCACACATTCAGAGATTATATTTTCTATTCTAAATACTATATTTCTACGTTGACATCCATTAAAAATTCACATAAAAACTGCTTTGAGCCCTCGACATAAGAAATGCATTCGGTAGGCAAAGCGTCCGCGCGTACGTCCGGGGGCTATCGGCGACGCGGGCCTCATTACACTGCAATAAGTAAAATTGGTCATTTGTTAGAAATAACGGTGCATTTATTTATTGGAGCGTGACATATGCAAGTAGTATTGTACAGGACATCAATTATTAGGCATTATTAAAACATGAAATTTCGATTCACAACGCAAACTCAAATATACCAAACAAAAATTGATAATTCAAAAGTAAATAAAGTTGCCATTAAACAATTTATTAATTTAAAAAAGTAAAACCTTTTTTTAATTAATAAATTATTGTTCAATCAACTAAAACTACTGCAGTTATTATAAGAATGTTTAACAAATGAAAATTCAAGAAAGCCTCGTCAATCCGAACCGTCCAATGAACGCAGTCAGCTTCCTTCTCATATAAACTAAACTACGCTACTATATACAATAATATTTACATTAATTTGTGTTCATAACCTAAGCAACTAAATCCGAACATAGTTATCCTGCGGTTCGGATTACCGCGGCGATCTGACTAGTTGTAATATACGTCCATGTACTCACCTTGGTCGAAGGTGCTGGGGTTGATGTACGAGAGTAGGTCCTGGTCGCTCATGTCGGTGAGTCCTTGTACGGGCGCCGTCATCTCCTGTGTGACGGCCTGTGACACCGCTTGTGACACCGCCTGTGACACTGCTTGTGTGACGGCTTGTGACACTGCTTGAGACATGGCTACTAGAGGGGTCTCGCCTGCTGGTTCTGCAGGCGGTTGAGCGTCTGTTGTTTGCATGCCTGCAGACCCCGCCGCGCTTTCTGTAGTCAGGATGTTCGCTGTGTTGATGGCTGACGTCACTAATGCGTTCATAGTGGTGTCTGAGGTAAGGATTTCGGCGGCCGCGTTGAGGATCATAGATTTGACGGCGGCGGGCGGTGTTTTGACGGACGTAAGCTGCACCTGGTCTTGGATCATCATGAGCTCGTCCTGCGCAGCAGCTACTGGTAAGATACGTTGCTGCTCGCACAGCATACTGGGCGACACCTGAGGGTTGAGGATCACGTCCGGCGAGATGGCGGAAGCGGGCATCGGCGGGAGAAGTTCCGTGGCGGAATTCCGGCTGGCGACGGCCGCGTTGGGGCTGAGGAGGATGTCGGACGCGTGCGACGCGGCCGGCGAGCCGGACGAGCCGGACAGGTGGTCGTCCACGCGCGAGTTGACGAGCTCGTCCAGCTTGGAGTTGTCGGGCAGCATGGCGGCCGTGGCCTTCATGGCGTCCTCCACGAGCGCCTCCATGTGCGCGGACTGCTGCGCCAGCCGCTGCTCCATCTGGCTGGTGCCCATCTCCAGCTTGGTGATGGCGCCGAAGGGGTTGAAGGTCTCCTCCTGGCGGGTCTGCATCTGCTTGTACGCTATCAGTCTTTGCTCGTTGTTCTGCTGCATGGCGGTGTCGTTGATCATGAGCTCGGGGTTGAGCTTCATGTCTGTTTGGAGGGGGTCCACGGTTTTGGAGGAGATCAGTTGGCCCATGGGGTCGATGGGCTGCATGATGGTGGGGTAGATCTGCGGCGCGTTGTCCTCGGAGTTGAAGATGGCGGCGGTGACGGTCTCCACCATCTTGTCGGTCTGCACCTGGTTCTGGATGGCCTGCAGCTGCTGGGTGAAGGACGCCAGTGGGGACGGTGGCTCGCTTGCGGTTGGCGTGCTCGGGGACAGCTTCATGCTGTCGTAACCGCCCACGAAGCCGACCTAAAACGCAAAGATAATACAGCATTACAAACATCAAGGTCAAGTATATAATGTCTGAATAAGAAAACAATTTCTAATTGAACGAGCGTGCGAAGTTCAGGAGAACTGAGAACTTCGCTCGCTCATTCACAAACGCTGGATTGTATCAATAGACTCAGAAGTCTACTGAAAAAATCCATCGTTTGTATGTACCTATGTATAAGTGTTTGTTCGATGATAACTCGAACATCGTTGACCGGAACTTCGTGAATTTGGCAGGCGAATTAGTGAGACAAAGAACTTTTAAGTTCGAAGATGAGCCAAATCGGTCAAGGGGTAGCCGAAAAATAGGAGGCTGTAAGAGGGGTACCTACATCGCGAGTTCACCTAGGACGAACGACTAGTCTAATAAGGTCAAAAGGATTTTTGCGACAAAAAATCTTTTTTTAGGGTTCCGTACCTCAAAAGAAAAAACGGAACCCTTATAGGGTCACTTTGTTGTCCGTCTGTCACTATGTCCCTTAACGGGAAGAAGCATCAGCTCGTAGATGGCGCCACTAGACGTATTTAATAGCGTCATCTTGCTCATAGATGGCGCTATTACATATTTCGGAACGCTCAGGGCGCGAGTTGTACTCGCGGTTATTTTTATAGATTCAGAATGTTTCAAGAAAATGATTAGTGTGTATACCTGAGTCTGCGAGTCCCGGGACATCTCGGACTTGAGCCGCAGGTCGACGCCGTCGAGCTGGTCGGCGGCGGGCCCGTCCGCGCCGCACGACTCGCCCTCCGCCAGCGAGGGCTGGCTCGACTCGTCCGTCACCTACAAACAAACAAACAACTTAGCTTTATATTTTATTTTTTTATGACAACATTTAGCAAACCTTTTCTTGGGTCCAGTTGAATTTGAAAGTCACTCAGGCACTGAGGTCTGGCATTTATGCTGAACTGGACCATTTTGGCAAAGCCGCTAGGCACACATCAACTATTCCATTATTAAGAGGGCTATTACATGTTTGTCACCTGCCTCGCTCGCACAGAACCATATTTTTAAGAATGTTAAATGAAAACATGCATTATTGAAAAATGTATTCTTTTAATGTTTTAGATAATAATATTAATTTAACAGGTAAATAATAAAAACACATTTCTACTGTGTTATCTAATCAATTTAGCTCAATAACTATTAGGATTTGTTTTTGAGATAATTTCAACTCATGAGTTTTTAACAATTCAATTTGAGTTTTTAATATTAAAGTTAATATTTTTTTGTAAAACATTAATGAATTAAATTTTTCAAAAATGCTACTTTTCGTTTAACATTCCTAATAATATGGTTCTGTGCGAGCAAGAGAGGTGACAAAATGTAAAATGGCTCTAAGTTTTATGTATAATTTTTGGTATGTGTCTTTCTGTGTTGTGCCAAATAATGTTTTTTATATCTTTCTTCTTTCTTATTACTAAGTCTAGATGAAATTGAGTGATGCCGGTTTGGTGTTGGAGTAGCGCTGGTACACTCACTCTGTTGAACATGATATCCATGTTTGGGCATATCACGGCCCATTTTTGGGCTTCAGACGGTCTACGATATTCATCTGTGCTTATGAGGATTTCGAGGAGGTTTTGGATCGAAGTGTCGATTCTAGTCCACATCTATTTGAAATAAATAAAAAAGTTTGTGAGTTATATCTACGCGGAAGTCCATTAAAAGGAGCGAAGATTACTCCTTTTGTAGGATTTCAGATACAAACCCAAGTGTCCTGGAAGGAGCGAGATTTCTGCACGCTGAAGACTTTGAACAGCTGAGTTGGAAATTGGTACCATGCGATCAAAATAAGAATAGGACTGACCTTGCGCCATTTTGTGACGTTTTGTATTAAAAATTTAGCCGTTTTGTATAAAACAATCTATTACAATAGATTTGTTAAATGAAAGACTGTTAAATAAAGTGAAAAAAAAAAATATTAATTCGCAAATTCATTTTCTTTGTAAGACTTACTTTTCAAGTGATAGTTGTCATTTCGAGGTCATTGTCGTTCCTATTGTTATCGCGATCGCATAGTAATGCAGGCTAAGGTCCATACCTCGCTCTTGAGGCCGACGGGCTCGTGCGGGTCGGGCACGATGATGGAGGGGCGGCGACCTGGCAGCGAGGGCGGCGGCATCATGTCCCCCCCCCACAGCAGCACCGGCCGCGCCTCCTCGCCGCCTACACACAACAGTCAGTTAGCGACTCTCCGGGGACGCGGCAGGACGCGCCGACCCGCCCCTAACACGCTCCGAGGTAACTGGCTGCTAAGACACTGTCTGCGGAAGATACGCCTGCACTCGTGCGTACTCTGTCTCATTAGAAGACAAGGTAACTTGTCAAAAACTGACACGTATGACAAACGTAACGTGTCGATGGACGCATTGGGCGTGTTGAAAACACGTGTAGTGATTGTCACGTCTCGCTACATGTGTCACATGTCTTTACTACATACATTTGAAGGCGTATTTTCCACAGTAAATGCAATAATTTTGGAATAACGGTATGTCTATTGATTCAATGCAAAAATAATATTAAAATATTTTTGTTGCAGCATTTGCAGCTAATATTTTTAAGCATTATTAAATGTTTCAATTTTTATTATAAACTATGTAAATGTCAAATGATGTACAAATACTAATAAATTACTATATTTTGAAAACACATTCTGTAATAAAAAAAATACCATAGGATATTTAAAAAATATATCAGAGAATAATAAAATCAAGTTTAATTATTGTAACAAAAGAATGAAATAGTGAGTCAATGGACATTAATATATTTTACCATTACATTTTCATCCACTTTTAGAGTTCCGTATCAAAATGGCAAAAAAAGACTCATTATTTTGCGACTCGATCTATCTGTCTGTCTGTTTGTCACTGTTGCTTATTTCAGCAAAGTGTCAAAGTGGGGGTTCTAGGTTAAGTGACTTATCACATTATAGGGCTGTGTCGGCACATTTCAAAATATATTTCCATTAAGCATCTCATTTGGAAGTTAACGAATTGGTCTTATTACAAAATGTTTGGCCTAAAATTGACTGATTGATAGTCTTATTAAAATAAAATCACCAGGCCACTCGGCGAAAACGGTCAAAATTTCACAATATTTTTATACATTTTAGATAATTTATCAATCACACTTTTTATATATTTAAGGCCAGTTATGACGGAGTAAAAACATACAATAATATACATCATAGGGTCGGCACGCAATATAAGTACTATCTATAGTGTGGGGGGATGTGCAGTCTGTCCTACGCGAAGGTCAGTGTTACTGGCAAGTGAGCTCTGTGATAAAGTAAATAAAGTACATTTTCCATTGACTTTGCGTGGTCATTTGGATATTTTTTCGAGTGTGTTTATTGTACTGAGTATTGCTTGCTTGTGTGATTATAGTACACTGTCGACGGAAACGTATTATTTTTTTTTTAATATATTTTTGATTAGACGAAGTATTTTTTTATTCGTGTGACTTTTAGACGAGAAATGAAAATGTTCTTAAAAACACTTTGATTTTGTATGATCTTGCTTGCTTAGCTAAATATGTTTTGCCCAAATGCCCCAGAAAAAGGATAATGTTTTTATAGGGAGTAAAAGCTATTTAATATCTCTCTCTAATATTTTGCTATGGAAAGATAACATGTTAAGAATTACGATTGACACGAGAATTGAGGGGCAAAAAGAGCTCTCAATTGAATCCACATAAAAATACTGAACTATACAGAAAACCGAACTATAAATATAAAAAAAAAAATCGACAGTGCGTATGAGTATGTTTCAAACAAAATTGTAACAGTGTTTTTTTTGTAAGGTGTGAGTGTTTGTATGTTGGTGTGGGTGTGTGTATGTATGCGTGTGTCGTGTGCGTGTGTCAGTACCGTGCTGGCGCGGTCAGCGGGCAGCGGCGGGCGTCGGCAGTGCTCGCTACCTAGACAGACCTAGCTTGAACAGAAGGGAAAAAAGAAAGAGTACGCAATTCGCGCATCAGTCGTTTCTTCCAAATATCTCTATAAATATATATCTTAACTTTCAGTATTATAATTATATAACTATTGTACCGCAGTGTTATATACATGCTTAAGTAAATAGAAGCATGGTTAGATCCAAGCAACATGTTATTACATGCAATAAGGCAATCAAATGTTTCTATATTTAGTTTGATTGTATCGCTTACGCTTTTATTCTTATGGTTCAAAGAATTTGGTCATATTTATTTATTTTATAAGACGTTAAACTTAAAAGCAACTTTTTTTCGCTTATGTCAAAATAATATTTACTTAAATATTGCTCTGATTTTTTATCATATGCTACATTTTGCTGTTATACTTTTAGCTGGTACAGTACAATCGCCTAAGTCATAAAAGGGTAAGCGATACGCACTAAAAGCTAAATGATATTAAATATTTCTAAAGCAAATTCAGTTTTAATGCGATGCATTTTCAGATTCCACTTTATATTGTAAAAATCATATTTATATTACAGTATATGTTAGTATCCGATAAAAAGAAGCAATATTAGATAAAAAGCAAATAAGTAGCTTAACAAGCAACATTTTGGACCACAAACGATGCATGCACGGACAAAGTCTATACATTACAAATACCAGTTATTCTATACTATATTATATATACCTACAGTTAAACAATAAATTCGACCAGGTCTGTCCGTTGGTATCTAAAATCCTAAACTCGAAAACTGCTGGGTGGATTTTGGTTTAGTTTTGACCACCACATAAGATTCGAGAAATGTGTACGTGTAAATAAACGCGTGTGAGACTAATCGGAAGTCTTGTAGTAAAAAAGAAAATAGTTACATAATTAAACTAAGATGAAAGAAAAGTCTGAAGATAATTCATCTTATGTATTTTATGACTAGATGGATTGCTGATACATTTTCGACAATATTGCAGTTTTCTTTTTCAAAAGATAACTTTAACTTTGTCCAAATTAAATTAAATACTTTGTGCTCAATTATCTATTTACGTATATTACTATGGATTTGGTGTGTTTAGTTAAATAAATAAATAAAAGGATTATAAAGTGGGATTATTCAAAAACTGTGATTGTCTTTTTGGACTGCAACGGGCTATGATTGAATAATCTTAATATTAAAGTAGTATACTCGTCTTGATTTTACGGTATCAACAAAAATTAAGCTTGGAAGGGTTCTTGAATATCCCCATTTTACTGAATCCACATACAAATGTGAGTAATGAAATACACAAGCCTTGCACTATACCGACAGCAATTTTGTACTGCACACAGATATATAAGCGTATGTTAATATTTTATGTATTCGTGCATACAAGGACTAGACATCGTATAGGACGAGACGACTTTAACTTATGATACGAAATGCGTAAATGCTTTTCTTAATGTCAATGCGTACGGTATTTATTAAGAAAATGTAACAAAAAGTAAGAAATAATTATGTAATTATGACAATGTGGTCTCGTAATACCGTCTTTAAAACTCATATTTTTTTTATCTGAAATTATTACATATATTAAAGTCAAAAAACGGTCTCATATAAAATACCGTCTTTAAAATTCAAGCAATTTTTTTATCTGAAATTGTTACATATACCTTTTTTAAAATTCATCTATACACATTTTTCAACATTTTTTCTCGTACGCGTCGTGACATTAAGAGAGCCACGTCCAAGCACACCCAAGCGTCGGTCACGTCCAGCTGGGCAGGTGGTTACCTTGCGTGTGGTGGCGCGACGAGTGCAGCGGGCCCGTGTCCAGCGAGGGCGGCGTGTAGTAGAACGAGTGCGGCTCCGACGCCTTGCCGCCAGACCGCACGAACAGCTGCACGCATTCGGTTTCTGCGATGTCCGTTCGCATGTACGGTGGCACGCAACACACCAGGTGAGTCTGGAACAATAAGTATACAAATAATTTCATTTCAAAGAAAGAATACCTATACAGCGTTATTTTTTGTTTTTGCATAAACCGAAGAGGTCATTGTACTCATCATTATGGGACCAACCCAGAAACGGCAAAAATAAAATCAGCTGTTCCATAACACTTTGTCGATTTATGTAAACGTAAATGCATGGAACAGCAGATTTTTCCCCGTCTTCGTCCCTGTCTAGCAAATAGTTTTAAACACTATAACTTAGAAATCCTTTTAGATACCTATTTCATTAGTTTTTTTGGTATATTTTTTCAAATCACACTTATAAATGCGAAAGTTTGTGTGCATATTTGTTACTCCTTCACGTTGAAACGGCTGGACGTGTTTTGATGAAACTTTACAGTAATAAATTATACACCAGAATAACACATAGGCTACATTTTATTCCGAAAAACGCGAGCGAATCCGCGGGCGGAAGCTAGTAGTTTATACAGGGTGTCCCACGTCTATGCCACATGGAGGGAAAGTACTTTAAATATTTGAGATAGGAAGTTTTGCTTCATGGAAACCTCGCTTTATTTTTAAAATTAAGTAATACTGCATTTAAAGATTTTTAAAAAGTTGCTTGCTTCGCCTGCCGGCCTAGCATGACCACGATAGAAACGAGTTTTGTCTACATAGAAATAGACAAAGTGACAGATTGTAGAAACATTTCTACCGTTTCATTCATAAAACGTAGAAATGTTTCTACAATCTGTCACATTGTCTATTTCTATGTAGACAAAACCCGTTTCTATCGTGGTCATGCTAGGCCGGCTGGGAATCGAACCAACCAAATGTGAAAAAATGAACATATTGTATTTTTATGATGCCGATTCAAAGGGTTAATTATAAAAATTCATTCCTTTTAAGTAACATGGTATCCTATATTGTACCTGTTGCAAGAACTCCTTGTCGGGCGTAACCTCCTCCTCCCAGTGCGTGCGGCCGTCCTGTCTCTGGCAGAACACGACGCGCGTCTCCTTGAGGAAGTTCTTGCCCAGCAGGTACAGCTCCAGGCCGCCCGACGCCGGGCTCGACACTAAGGACTTGCGACACACTTCGGGCACGCCGGGCGGTTGGGCTGCACAAAAATATATAATAATATCTTAAGTTTTTGCGTTTACTACATAATTATTATAATTAGTGATGAAACGATTATCACTTAGCGATTACGATTATTGCCCGTAATAATCGTCGATTACGATTACAATTATTAAAAAAAATGTTCATATGTTTATTCCTTTTCATGTTAATGGTTATTTAAACACATTGAGAGCGCGAGTTAAAATATGTTAAGGATTTATTATTTTCTTCAAAAAAAGCTAACAAATAAAATAAAAACCGTGACTGCTTGCAAAACAAACTAGTAACATGTACTAAATAAGTATACAGGTTTACTTTTTCAACAGGAATCACTATGACAGCTATGTTACCCGTTAGGGAAACAGGAAGATTAAAGCGAATAAAAAACGAAACGTTTCAAAATATAAAGCTATCAAATCATAAAATGACGTTAGATGCTCTGCTTACGAATTATGTATTAACTGACCAGAAATATTTATAGCCCTAGATTTGAATATAAATACGTTTTTTTTAGGTACCTAGTTACCTACATATTTTCTGTTTTCTTTACACATAAATAAGTTTTTAGGGTTCCGTACCTCAAAAGGAAAAACGGAACCCTTATAGGATCACTTTGTTGTCCGCCGTCAGTCACCGAACCATAAGTGGAGCTATCTGCTCATAGATGACACCACTAGAAGTATGCAGTAGCGCCATCTATGATCATTTAGCGGAACCCTTAGGGCGCGAGGCATACTCGCACTTGTCCGGTTTTTTATAATTATTTTATTTTTGCAAGCAACGTACTGGTATTGTACTTATTTACTATAAAATGTAGCCTGTGACACTTCAAGATAAAGACAAATCGGATGACATGTCTCTTTAAAAGTCGTCAAGCCGTTAAGGCTACATGAGGTTACATTACAAAAGAACTGACGAACATACATATACCCGAAAAACATTAATCTTCCTCTGGGGCAGTCGGATAAATAGCTGTCTTTGCCAATTTTGGCATGGAACACTAAAAAAATCAAAAAATATGTAATGTTAGTAAGTTAAATCCAGTGAAACTTTCAATGATGTGGTTCATATTGAAATCAAATTAATACTGAACTTTTCAATGCGCATCAAAATATATTTTTTCTGATACAAATAGTCGGAAGAAGGGCAATAACCACTGAAAAATATGTTTAGTTTAGATACCTACACGTGTGATATCTTTAGGAGTGTTGATTGAGATAAATACTGATTAATGTAGAAAAAATACATGTTTTGAATAATCGTCGCGATTACGCAAAAATAATCGACGATTACGATTAATCGCTAAATGCCAATAATCGCGATTACGATTAATCGTAATCGTTTCATCACTAATTATAATAAAACAAGTTCAAACGGGTTAAATCGCTTTGCAGCGTTCGAAACGTCAGGAAAAATTATAATATACGCGATTTAATCCGTTTTAAACTTGTCACACTTCACACTATATTATAAATGCAAAAGTTTGTGTGTGTTACTTCTTCAAGCTGAAACGGCTGGACGGATTTGGATGAAATTTAACAAAAGGGTAGCTTACGACCTGGAGAAGAACATAGGCTACTTTTTATCCGTATTCACGCAGACGAAATACGGGCTGTAAGGAAAACTGAAACCATAGGTTCAGTACCTTATTCTGAACCTCTAAGCGTTACAATTTTGCGTCAGACATAAAAAAAATCCATCATTGGAGATTTTGCACTACGTTAAAAAATCTCCGAACGTAATCGTAATTAAAAAAAAAAACTGAAACAAACACAAACAAAATCTAAAATAAATTCCAATTTCAACTGACACAGATAAGACATTGTAACTTAGTTGGTTAGAGCGCTGCCCCGGTTTAGGCAGAAGTCGCGGGTTCAAACCCTGTTTGTGTCAGTTGTTTTGAAAATCTCTTATAGTAGGAAAAAGCTAGAAAAAAGCTTTTTTTGTATGGCCCAAAGAATATCTAATAAGTTACCTGACT
Source organism: Thalpophila matura (assembly GCA_948465475.1). NCBI lineage: Eukaryota > Metazoa > Arthropoda > Insecta > Lepidoptera > Noctuidae > Thalpophila > Thalpophila matura. The sequence goes on from OX419178.1 coordinate 1,599,276, forward strand.
CAATAAAAAATCTAAATTTAGTCGTTTTCAAGAGTAAACTACGTACTATTTTGATACAGAAATGTTATTACTCTGTCAGTGAATACTTTGATGACAATATTGTATAATCACACCTGTGTCAAAATAATTTATGGACAAGTTGACCTCTTGATTTGTTTAAATATAACTAATAATTATGCAGACCATGTCAATTTTCATCAATTTAGCACTTTATTCAAATACTGACATTATTTCGTCTCATCCAATTATTGACATTATTACATTTTATTAAACTATTGACATTATTACATTTAATTAAATTATTGACATAATTACATTTCATTCAATTGTTGACATTATAAATTATAAAACTATTGACATTACTGCATTTTATTAAAGTATTTGGACATAAATAATTCAAACTCAATTACTATGTACATTACATCTATTTGTTACGACTAGGCTAGGAAATGGTGTTTAATTTTGATGGAATGTATAATTTGAAACAATGTCAAGATTAACTGTCTTTTTTTTTCTCCTTGTATGTTTAATTGTCTAGTGAGTATACCTACTTAATAATTATTGTAAAATGCGCCAGGAATCATAATGATAAAACAATGAATAATACCTAATAATCAGATATTTGTACGCCATATGGCAAAACATAGAGAGAACATTATAATAATTTTAACATCTTCCACACTGTTGTAACCTATGTTTACAAATAAAATTTTTGATTGATTGATTGATAGGTATATTATTTGAATGACATCTAAAACTGTGCTTACTGCATATAATCTGCGTGGAGCAGACTTGCAGCGTCTCCGAGTGGCCGGCGTCGTTGACGATGTCGGTGCGGAACACCATGCGGCAGCGCGTGGACTTCTTCTTGCCGCGCGAGAGGTGCGCGGCCCCGGGCGCCGCGGCCGCCGCGCCGCCGCCGAACGCTTCGCCGAATCTGTGCTCCACGTCCACATTGCGCTCCTGTAAACATACACCAATTCTGAATTATTGCTGGTGAAACATATACGTTTATCGAGAAGCCTCCTGGGGGGTGATTCTCGCGGGTTCGATATTGATATCGCTTTGGATATACATATATTACAACAACTGTCAAAATCCCTACCATTTTGACATTCCTTGCAATATATATCGAAGGCGATATCAATATCGAACCCGCGAGAATCACCCCCCTGAGGGCCTAGCACGAACAATTTTGACGTTGCGTATCGTAAACGTAAGCATATTTTGAATTGAAAATATACGTTATCTACACGATATTTATACATGTGTAAATTAAATACTTTATTTATATCTCTGTATTTATTAAAATGCACAAATTGTATAAAATGTTATCAAAATGTTTTAGGACAGCTGTATTTTAGATTCAAAATTTGGATACGGTTACGATACCGTACGTCAAAACATTTCGTGCTAGACCCACTGGAGGTCAAAATTAATTGTGTTTTTCAAATGCGACAGACGAAGGGATATAAAACTCTTCGAAGATATCAAGATATAAATAAGTTGAAATTTTTTTTTTCAAAACAAGCTTTTATATTGACCTTTTCCCAGCTCCATCGTGAGACTCTGGACATCATCTAGGTCTACCGTACTTGTCAAGACAAATCCAACGAGCCCAAACACGACGGAGTTATGTTGAAAAGTTGAGGAGTTCCCATGGCCCTCATCATGAGACCACCTCCATGGTACCATATTATTGAATTTTCACCGAGGTTACTTTAAATTTAAATTCAATCGGTTGGTTCAACTGGTCTAAAATTCTGTTGCAAGATTTTGCCCCCCACTAACAGGGCAAGTTAAATAAAAGGTTGTCAAAAGTGTGCGTGTTGCAACTAACCTTGAGTATCCCGACACAGTTGCAGGTGACCTGCCAGTTCTTGGCCGGCTCCAGGTCGATCTCGATGATGACCGTGCCGTCTTCCTTGCGCTCCTTGCAGGGCGTGGAGTTCTTGCCCTCTGTGGTGTGACGGTAAAGTGTGCGTGTTCCAACTAACCTTGAGTATGCCAACACAGTCGCAGGTGACCTGCCAGTTCTTGGCCGGCTCCAGGTCGATCTCGATGATGACCGTATCGTCTTCCTTCCTCTCCTTGCAAGGCGTGGAGTTCTTACCCTCTGTGTTGTGACGGTAAGAAGTGGGCGTGTAACTAACCTTGAGTATCCCGACACAGTCGCAGGTGACCTGCCAGTTCTTGGCCGGCTCCAGGTCGATCTCGATGTTGACCGTGTCGTCTTCCTTCCTCTCCTTGCAAGGCGTGGAGTTCTTACCCTCTGTGTTGTGACGGTAAGAAGTGGGCGTGTAACTAACCTTGAGTATCCCGACACAGTCGCAGGTGACCTGCCAGTTCTTGGCCGGCTCCAGATCGATCTCGATGATGACCGTGCCGTCTTCCTTCCTCTCCTTGCAGGGCGTGGAGTTCTTGCCGGAGACCCGACACGCTTGGTAGAACATATGCGGCGCTACCCTGCCGGTGTCTGTGCCTATGAATACCTGGCGAAAATCAACATTTTTCTATGAAACATTGTGTTCTATGGAATATTCTAAAAATGCTCGCTCGCTTAGGCCATGTTGTTTCAACTTACAGTTACGTATCTGTACCCGTCAAATATGGCGGCTTGTACGACAATTTCATACTGACTTAACGATTACGTACTGACTTACGAATACAGATGGTTTGAAGCAACCCGCCCTTAATGTAACTCGCACGTTGTTGCTGTCTTTAGGTTTGACGGTTTGACGCTTATTTAGGTGTCATTGAGTTTTTACTCAATCAAAAATTATTCAATGATGAAGTTAAATAAACCATACCATAGTACTATTATTTATTCTGTGCCCATACAAACACCTAATGAATCAGCATTGAAATTTCCATATTGTTAACCCTTCTCAGTTACAGCTGTGGTAAATCCAACCGCAATAGTTCATCGCGATTGGCTATCCACTCACGACTAGATCTTATCCAGTGATTTATAGCCGTGCACATGTTGACCTTCGACATCAAGGAATCTCAGGATATATCGATTAACCCACTTAGATTGGGCCATCTAAACTAATCTCAGGGGTTTTAAAATATTGGTAGTAGTTAATTCCAATTTTTGATTTCCGAGTTCGGGTTGTATAGCCATAGTTCCCAAAAACATAGGGGTACTCACCTGCAGTACAGCTGGTTTGTCGTACCCAACTAATTTGACCGTCGGGAAACCATTCCCTGAATTGTCTTTGACAGCACCACGGCTGCCTTCAGTCTGATATCTGGAATGGGAACGCACATGTTAGGAAGATTAAGAAGTATAGAAGCATCAGAATCAAGTTAAAATTTAAAACCGCTCTTTGAAAATTTTACATTATTACGGCCTCAGATCATAGAAACAAGGAGATATGCCATCATAGCAAATTAGTACCGGAACAACTGATGCCACTTTTAGTACATCTTTCGACACAATTACGCGCATAATTAAGCGCTCCTTGTGAATAAAAAGATCTCCCACGCATTAAACATTCCGCACACCCTCAATCTAACACTGTTAATCGTCACTCAACACTAGCACTAAACTAAAACACTGTATTTATACCATCGATCGTGTTCGGTTCGTCGCCAGCGCGTACGTTTTTAATATGAGCGATTTGCTCAAGATCAGGCATCAAGCTCGATAGCGCCTTGGCACATCTCCTTGTTTCTATGATCTGAGATTACGGCTTATAGATAACGCCATCGCCGCACCGCGCCGCCGCGCAGCGTACCTGTGTAAATGACTCCGCCGCCGTTTTACTAACAACTGACAATAATATGACGGCGGCGGCGGCAGCTGCAGTGTCCTCTACACAGGTACGTGGCGCAGCGGCGGCGTTGTCTACACGAGCCCATAAGGTCGCCTGTGTTGCAAAAAGAGGTTTGTGAGCTTTAGTTCCGAGAAATCAAGTTAATATAATAATTACCTCGCTCTATGTTGTGTCTCTGGCTGGCACAGTATCTGCAGCTCCACCGTGCCGTCCCTCGACCGGTTGGACAGCGGCGCCGCCAGCCCGGGCCTGCCGCCTTGCGTCATGGCCGCTAGCGCCCTTCTCCGCGCCATAGTCTGTGCCAATTTACCCCCGTACTTCCCCCCTAGTTTCCCTCCTAATTTCCCACCGGCACCAACTAATTTCCCCCCTCCAGGGTACTTGTTGGCCAGTTTTCCCCCGCTGCCCAGTTTCCCGCACGATCTGTAAGGATCCTGGAACCTCTTGCCGGGAGTTTCAGCTATGTTTGGACTAGATATACTGCAACCCGCTCTTATTCTGTAAAAAAAATCGACATTGCCATGGATTATCTTGAAACTAACTAGAATAAAATGTAAAATGTTTTAATATTTTTTTTAATTCACCTCGTATTAGTCATTTTTGATGGCAAAGGAATTAGTCTTCCAAAAAAACACAAATGAATGTGTATTCGTGATTGTGACGGGGTCAATAAACAATTAGCAGAACATATTTTGTAAGTATGAACCATCAGTGCGTCACCAGTATACGAACACACGGACGATGCAACAATTACATGCGATGAACATGCAGATTTATGGATAAGCTTGTGACACTGCACAAATAACGCTTTTCAAGCAACCATTTATTAGGTGCACTGTTCATGTCAACAACGACGGCATCAATGTCTGTCATGAAATCTTCACAATAGGACACTCTGGAGTCTCCGGATTTACCCACCAGGAACCGAACTTTTTCTTGATGAATCAATGACAGGTTAGGGACATAAACGCCAAATTAGGGATGAATTTCGAGTGTGATCCAATGTAATACCTTCAAGAACAGAGTGTTCTCTAACAAAAAATTCAACGTACACGGGAGCGGGTAGGGCCGGTGCAAGCGTAGGGGCGGGAGCTTCAGGCGGAGCGGGCGCGGACGCGGGCTCACCCGCGCCCGGTGCTCGGAAAGCGTACGCGTCGTTCGCGTCGTCGCATTCTAGCTTAACCGCCACTTCAGTGTCGCCGCGTCTTCGTTTCAACTCCGGATGTTCCCACTCCTCCAAAGTGTCCGATAATCTGCACACGCCATTAACGGCTTTAGTTAAATTTGAGGTGATTGAAGTTATTCCCATCATCGGCCTTTTGTCGCCCTTTCAGACGGGCCTTTGCGAGATTACCTTCACTACGCTAATGAAATTGTGATTTCAGAGAGTCATGCTATGGCGTGGGTATTTATATTCCAGCAATGAAGACAGAAACGTTTTTATGATTCTCATTTACATTTTGTCAACTATAGTCAAATACGACGATAAGTATTTTCACAAATCATGGTACGAAGGTATTTAATATGTTCCAACTTCCAATACAACTAATTAAACTTATTTCTTGCACTACAAACGAAAAGAAGGCCATCTTAAAACTACAGACCAAAATAAATTATAAAGGCATTAATCATTACTATGTTATTATTGGCTAAACTGTGAAGTAACAGCGTGACAGGCGACTCATGCGCACGTGCGGCGAAACGTGCCAAAAATACACATTAGCGTGAGGTGCGTATGCGCAGCGATGAAATCGTCTGATTGATCTAGTAATCTAATCTAGTGTCGACTTGTACAATGTTAACTGTAAAATTGGTTGCAGATTGGCAATAACAATCTCTGAACAAGCGACGCAGAGCTGCTTAGGTTATTATAGTAGATAGGCTTTGGAATGATATAATTTTTCTTTATTTTGTGGTAATAATTTGTGCACGCTATTAGCTGGAAGGTTCTACAAATACATAAGAAGGCATTCAAACATAGAAAGCCCATAGAAAAATCAGAAGGAATACAGAACATTAGAAACACGACCCGGCAAGAAAAGGCGTCAGGAAGTAAAAGCTATAAAAAAGTACATATTTTGACTTGCTTCAGCAGTTTTTTACGAATATGGTTGAAATCCAACCAATTCTTTATAAACACAGAAACACACCTCCCCAGGTGGTACTAAAATGACTAAGCTAGTCTTCAACAGAATGCAAAATAATTTAATTAAATTAATATGCAAACGATTTCAAGGTATAAGATGGGCGTACAATGGAAACTTATTTACGTGGAAAACTATTAAATGTTACTTTATTACACGAGGAAGAGAAAGGGTACAAATTATTTGGGTAAGCGAAAGATAATTGGTCAACGATGATTTTCATCAGAGTGTTGAAAAGTGAACGTAAGAGTTAATTTGAAAATTATAGCGATTGGACATTGATTACTTTTATATCGTCATGTGCAACCATTAAGTATGGCTTCTCGTTATTTTATTTTATTATTAAGGCACTCTGCCCAGTACACTTGTATCACGTGTCAACACGTCTTACGAATGTAATTTAGGCTTCAGCTCCCAAGAAAGAAACGAAAGCTTTGTAATTACACACAATGGTATTTGTATTTGTGATTCCACACAGCGCTGGTGAAATCACAAATAAAACTATGATTTCAACAATAATGCTTCGTTCCGCACATTGAACGGTAATTTGTCGCCATATTGACCATCTAGCTGTCCCCGTGGTCATTTGACAATCTCCTATCTATTGTTGTTCCGATTTATGAATTATTGTGGAATGAACAACAATACAATACCAATACTAAATAATCATAAATCCTAACAATAGTATGCCCAGTCTAGCCGAGTCTTCTAACCTTGACCCAGGCGTGTACACCATTTCAGTCGGAGTTTATGTTATAGCGCTATTTCCTAGTGTACCATCAATCATGTCAGTGGGTAAATAATATATGTCCTAATAAACATTGGCTTCTCCTGTATACACTTTTACAAAGAACAGTACTTGGTTTGTTAGCTATAATCATTGTGACTACAGGCGAGTTATGAACATCGGCATCATTGACAGCTCCCTATGTAGAGGCTGCATGGAGACGAGGAAACATCGGCATACATGCGTAATCTTACGTGGCCGAACAAAAAGTGAAGCTACTGGACAACCCTGAGACCTTGGGACCTTGTGGACTTCTGGCAGGAGCTGAGCTGGTTCGAGTGAACACGAACTCGCTCCTGTGATCACACACACACAATAGCCTAATATAGAGGCTAATCGCGAAAAACAGGTGGTGGAACTAACAGGCGGGTCAGCGATGGCAGCATCATATTTCTTGTATATTATAAGTAGCTGCAATCCGGATATTATTAAGCTGCTGCGTAAGCAATTGAAGGCAGTCAGGACGTACAAATATATAAGACCAAGTTGATGATAAAAGTTTAGGAATAACGTGCATCACCGTTTCGGAAGGACTTATCTATAACTGAGAAAAATGGTGTAAAACGAAGGAGGCATACACTTAGCGTTGAGTGTAGAAGGAAGGTGCCGTGTGAATCTAAATCTTTAACCTAAGACTAGTTGTTTATTATGACGCGGACGTTACGCACGAAACATCAGATTGGTTTCAGGAACTAGGCAGCCAAAAATTATTACCTATAATGACATCTGTGAAGACACAACAATCATATTACAAGGGCCAGACGTTAAATAAATGATCAAATTCCAACACCACTCATAAAAAGGCCATTGACACTACATTCAATATTTCGTATGTTTTTCGCAATTGCGTATTACGTAAAGTGCCCATGTTGCGTGGTGACGGCTTTATGTAATTCGTACTACTTTTGTAATAGTATGTGTACTCCATTTGTATATTATATCACGAGTGGATAAAGTGTTTGTCTAATTGTTTTTTAGTCAATAATTTACTTGTTTATAGTTCTTGTTCCTATTGTTTACATGACCTTTATATTGAAGGTGTGAAGATGAAAGCCGTACCGTAAGCACTCATTTGGAAATTGCAGGGCTTTATTTTTATTTATGCATGCCTTTTACCCTTATCAAGAAATAAGAAACAAAATTATTATAAAGAAAAAATTAAAAATACATCATACCTACTTTGATCAGCTTTTAAAAGAAGCTACACAAAGCGCCTATCGTCGGACCACAGCGTAGATTCGCCATTATCAAAAAGTCTGACGTCTGTATCTCCGAAATTCTTACAACTGCTTACAATAGACAAACCGATAAAAATCTAGTTAGTGATAAAATCGAGTGGTTTGGAGATCGATAGCGATAAAATTGAGTATAGTTACCGATCGATAAGGACGTGTTCGCACGCGCAGCTCACGAGTGTACGGACGTGAGTACGCATCGATATCTAATCTGAAGGTCATATGGTTGAGAATTCGCGTCAATCTGTAGTTATCCAATGGTGAGGCTGTACAAATTGGGTGACTAAGCGTTTACTTATAGATAACTAGAGAAATAGGCGTAGATGTCTTTTAAAACTTTGACGGCCAATGTACAATCACAGTAATATTTTGAAAAAAGTTAAGCTATAGCAAGTTTTATTTGCGTGAGAGAATAGCTTATTCAGATTTCTGTATACAACATTTTGGACAGCACTCGCAGGATGCGTTGAAGAAGCTTATCTACATATTATTTAGAACTAGTCTTTCTAATTTTATATGAAGATTTTGGACTCGAATGGATAACATGCTGCTGCTGTTGAATAAATAAAATAGGTAATGTACTTTTAGAAATATTTAGTTTGTACTATAATATTTTGCCTTTAAGTTACTTTAGTTAAAGAAATACAATGCAGTAACGACTAATTTGGAAGCTGGGAAGCTGCAACATTGGACGTTGTTGAAATTGGAGGTGATGGAGCTGTTGCTCTGGTTAACAGTGAAAAACTTGATAAAAACGCTGAAGAGCAAGAGAAAGAGGAACTAACATCTTCACCAACGATAAAGTTATAATGAAATCATATTATTTGAAATATTCAATAAAATTTTACGATAATGATGTCTAAAATCTCAGTGGGAATCTATATTATATTAGCGTTCTATCGACAGCTGATCTAATTTTGTCTGACTCTACATCGGTGCTAATAAATTACACAAACGATGAACACATTCGCAATGTAGACAAGGTTTATTTAGTCACAGATTCGTGGGAGTTTCTAAGACTGATAGACTGATAGATAGTTTATAAGACTAATCAAATGTGTCACTCATGAAGCTTTGCCTTCAGTCTTCTCCGGATACGTTTCGAGATATAATATCAATTATTTCTACAGCTTTATTAAGCACACCTTTAAAAACATATACAACAGCCTGTGAGTTAGTGCGATAAAACAAAATGATTTCAGTGTCCTTTAGGTTATTCTCATCTACATGGGACATTACAAGACTCGAACGTGTTAGAACAATGCGCCACCGTAGTTAAATATTAAGCTTGCATAATAAAGCGAGTGTGTAGCCACATGGATCTTACCTGTTGACGGCATCGGGTCCGAGGCCGCTGTCATTACTGTTCTCACACGGCTCGGGCGGTCTCAGGGCGTGCGTGTGAGCGTAGTGCGCGAGTTTCCCGAATTTGCCTAAATGTGTCAGTTTGCCCGGATGGTGTGCGATTTTGCCGGCGTGCACCATTTTGCCCGGGTGCTGCGTCTTACCCGGGTGAGCCCGTTTATGCGGCGCCCGCATCACTTTCCTGTGTACCCGTGCGCTCATCGTCGGAGCCGTAGACATAGTCATTTTCATGCCTGTCGACAAACAGAAAATAAAAATTATCAAATTTTTATTGACTATATGAAGAGACAGCAAATTTTTAAATAAAAGTGATTTTTATGGTTCACGCTTTAAAAAAAGTTTTGGTTTTTTAGACAATTGAATTTGTAGTTCAGCCAGACAGATGTGTTCATCGCATCAGTAGACACCAACATAGAAAATTAAGTTAGTACCTAAGCTAAGTGCTTACTATACATATAGCGCTCCAAATGAATTGTTGAATACAAAAATCCGTGCTTAAAGTTTAAAAAATCGATATCTGTTTGCAATTAATTCTTATTTGACGACGTGTGCAGCTTACATCTGGCCAAGCAAGTCCAGAATAAATTTACTCGTATTTAATCGCGTATCCTTGAAATTTTATTACATAACCGAACATCACGGAAGCGGTTGATAATTGTAATTCCCGAGTCTTAAGGCCATGAGTCACGGGACAATATTTAGAGATCGAAATCAAAATTTTATGGACCAAATGCCATAACATGTTCAATCGTAAAATGGACACGCCTGTGAATACATAAATTGGTGTAAGTACGTTTGCACAGAGTATTGTCGATCAATGTTTACATTATAATATATTATCAAGACATTCAAGAACCGGCAAAAGTTCAAATCAGAATCAAAATTTCTTGGAAACCTAGGATAAGCAGAAGTCCAATTTATTTACCCATCCTTACGTCTAAATTCACAATAACCAAAAATAAATTGTCCTCACCGCAGTAACAAAAAAAAAACTTAAAGCAGGAACTCCAAAAACTGACACTACGATACACTTCAAAATTCGTTTAGAAAATCGGAGCGTAAACGCATGCGACCAGCCTATCCTTACTCCATTTTAAATTGACACGGGTATGATTTAATCAGTAACCTAATAAATGCATTTTCAGTGATCTAATAAATCATGTTTGTTCCTAGAATAATAGATCTGTCACCTAAATTGAATCACCAAATAATATCAAAACGCTTACCTAAATATTAATTAAGAATTACTGGGAAATAATATCAATCATCTAATAATTTTATTGGGTATCAAAATAATAGAAATGTCACTAAAATTGAATTACCAAACAATACAAAAATGTTTACCTAAAAATTAATTTATAATCACTAGAAAATAATATTATTATAAATTATCGAATATTTCACCTGAAATTTAAATCTACAGCAATAAGGAAGGAAGGTGGTCGACGGAGCCCCGCTACGCGGGGCTCCTATTTCTGTCTGCAAGGTTAAAAGTAACCTAACACGAAGGGGTTGACGGGGGCTTCGTTCGCTCGCTTCGCCCCTTCGAACCTTTTTTTTTTTTTTTTTTTTTTTTTTCGAGGTGGAAATCCTCATGGATGTCCCCCGCCCTGGGGAGGGCGGAGGGGTCTGTCAGACTCTTACTGACTAAAACCACCCCGGTGTTCCTCCAATTACCTTACGCCGGGGGCGCGGGAGTCGCTTGCGCATTCGTCCGCACCCCCGGCAGGTATTGGCCCGCCAAATGAAAGGCGGGCCCCGTCACCCTATGCGGCCGTCATGCACGGCCGCAATTCCTCTAGAGAGGCGCGCGCGGAACACGTCGCGCCACCGTCTCGGGCCTGTTTCCGTTCGGGCTACGGACGCCCCAAGTCCGCCGCCCGCAGGCCGCACCCTATGGTGGCCGGAGATCGTTGGCCGCCCTACGGCGCCCGGTGCGTCTGCTGCGGATGGGGAGAGAGGACACCGCCTCCCTCTCCCTTTCCGCCGCCTCCTTGGCGTCCATCACCTCCTCGCAGAAGGAGGCGACGGCGTTCCAAGCGCTCTCGCTGCCGACCATGGCCTCAACCACGGCCGGGAGCGAGAGGCCACCCGCAGCTCCGACCGCCGCGACGAGGTCACGGCGCTGCACTGCCCAAGCTGGGCACTCCTCCAGTGTGTGCTGCGCCGTGTCGTCGGGGCAGTCACCGCAATGGTGGCAACCGGGCGTCGGCTCCCGGCCTATACGGCACAGGTACTTTCCGAAGCACCCGTGTCCAGAAAGCACCTGTGTAAGCCGGAAGCTAAGGGCGCCATGCCGTCTCCCGAGCCACTCCCTCATCACGGGCCTTACCGCCGCTATTGCGGCGTGCCCGTCGCCCCTTCGAACCTAACCTGTCCGTGTCGGGGTGCCCAAGTTCCCGAGCTCGCTTCGCTCGCTCTTGGATCCTAATGTTATTTTTATGCTAACCGATTTTCTCAATCCAACTAATCTGTATTAGGCATTTTTTCATAAAATTATGGAACTGATCTATTTATTAGGTGACAGATCTATCATTTTGATGATAGAACAAATTTTTTGAGCATAGAACTTCTATTTGGGCTATAGAAAAAAGTGATCAAACTATAATTTAAGTTACATATTTACATTAACTTCATGATTTATACTTAGAGACCGTTTTAATTAAAATGATGACTAATATATTTCTTGGGAACAGATATATTAATTAGGGTATCGCAGATTGGTGACCAATCTAAACTTAGATGACAGAAAATATAGTTCCCAATTGACACAAAGTCCACCGCCTATTACACGACACTAATCTATTTGCCTCGCTAACTCCTCCGTAGGTAGCAGGCACTGCAGATGAATTTATTATGTACCGTACTGTACAATCAGCGAGTTATTTAATAGCTACTATTAAATGACACAGTACAGTTCTAAGTAGTTTATTACGCACGGGTTTCTGTTTCCGGTCTGCCGTGTTTGTGGTGGTATAGATTACGTTTAAGTCCTGCGTTAAATCATTATTTACAATACTGATACAGGATTTGAAAAGAATATGTCCGATAAACTCGTAGTTAAATCTATCACTATGAGAAAAGATCATAATCTGCCTAGCCTTTTCTCAAATTATATTGGGGTCGGCTTCCAGTCTTAACTAGTTTCGGCTGAATATCAATATTTTACGTGGAGCGACTGCCATCTGACAGTCGCTCCACGCTCCACAATCCAATTAATAGGTAATACCGGTATTCGAATGTTAGACCAGCTGTCAGACTTTAGGGCTTCTGACTACCCGTAACGATTGTCAAAGATATTCCTATGACAACCGGGACCGACTGTTTAACGTGCTCTCCGAGGCACAGAGGGATCTCGATGTGTAAAGAACGGTCACCCATCCAAGGACTGAGAGGATGATAGTCTTGTCTGCCTTATATTCGATGAACATCACGAGTATACGGATAATTAATAAAATTTGAGTAGTGAAGTCGTTATTGTTACATTCGTCTCGAAGTAATCTAAGGTCGTTATCGTTAGCAGTTAGCATATTAGTGCCAAAATCCATAAAACAAATTTATTCGCAGCAGTAAATACGCTCGGATTGATCGCACTACCGCTTTACGCTGTAACTTTGTTATTTTAGCACTGATATTATCGTCACATTTGGTTATGGCCGCATTAATCGTCTATATAACTTCCACTTCTTATTTATTAAGGGTGGTTGTGACTCATAAAACCCGGACTAATTTTAGGGCTCTCGATTATGACCCTCTTCATAGTATGTAACGATGATGATGACTTTTAGAATCTCTTAATTAAACATCTTACTAACTTTAACATAAATCGCATGCAACTTTAACATAAAGCTTAAGGTAAATATCGTGAGAAAATCGAAGCCTTTAATACGTGTATTGCACGTATAGGTGAAGCAAATTGTCACGTCTAAAATATTGAAGCAGTGCATACTTCGAATGCCAAACATTCAGGGCGGTCATTAACAATTTATTTATTATGACTTAAAAAAATACGACTTAATTACGACTTAAAATATCGTAGAATGTATAAGTAGAATTATAATAAACCTTTACGAAAAACAATCATCTTGATTGTGGAAATAATACACGATGTCCGAAATTAATATTAACATAAGTCTTTCTGTAAAGTTACGTCTTCCTCATTTCCGTAACTTTAAACGTAAGTATTTTAATTCAAACAAGTTGAACTCTTAAATTACAGTTTTGCAATCGCGTTTCAATTCAGTAAAAGGGGTAAAAGTTACCAAAGCACAATCAATTACGACGATTGAATTAATACCGATTGCAGTCCATTAAAGTCAGATACAGTTTCAAAAGCTTCTTCGTAATCCAAGGGAACCTTGCGGGACCCCTTATTTCTTATTGATCTCGCTGGCATTACGTTTCTCGCGATCATTTTATGCACAATGCAGATATGATTTACGTTCACAATAGCTCTTATACTGTAATATAAAATTCTTTCACAGTTCACAGGAAATAATAAATTTGGACAGTAAAACTTGACCTTGCGCGAGTACATCTGGTGATGTAGAGCCACTTAGTATTCCTTTTGAATTCGTCGTAGGGTCATGGGTATTTATTGCTCTATGCAAATTGTGGTTAGGACTATTTTTAGAGTAATACTTAATCGTGAATTGGTAGATGTTCTTCTACTTTCTACTTTTGCTGTATCAACTTTTCACGGCTAACTGTTGCAAGCATATTATAATTTAGCAAGTTTATAAGTGTAGGTAATGATAAGTATTATTTCGCTCCGATCCAGCATTATTACCGCGTATTTTAGTGTCGTAATAAAACAATAAGGAAGCTTCTGTTAAAACTCTTATCGATTTGATCGTCGCCGTAGAAGAAGTCGTGCGTAGATAATATAATGTTAACGAAGTAACTGCTATTATGTTTGTATTATTTTTATTGCTTATACTCGTATTTACTGTATTTGCAGTTAACAACGTTTTTAAAATTTCTTACAGATACTATCTTATTACCACCAATTTACACTCAAGAATTTGCGACTTGTTCAACAACATAGACAATTAGACGAGTTTAAACCATACAGTTCCATAACAGGTCTTCAAAATTTAAATACCTTAACCAACAAGTATTGATTCGCACCTCACGCAACTATTACCTACGCACCAGTACGCACTGAGACATTCACTCGAGCACAGCGAAACGTTAAAAATAGCCGCGTCCTTGCGATTTTTAATCGCGTTCTCTCCGCCTTTGATGTCTACTTGCGAACTGATAACGCAGTCCGAACAATGGATACTATCGTACGTTTCTTGTTGTTATACCGTTAGAAGTTTGTAGTCTATTATTCGATACGAGAGACGATCCAAATAAAAGAAAGTTTTTTTTAGATTCGATTTCATGCGTGGTCTTTAATCATAATGACCAATGGACTATTTAATACACATTACACTCGTGTATAAAACATTATCATATTATAGTCAAAATACTGCCACTGCTTCACACAGCATAATAACAACTGTAATACCTAATAGTTAAACACGTTATGTTATAAACATTTACTACTAGTTTCAAATCAATGAAAACATTGTAAAGAAACACATTTCTGATTGCTCACAACTGAATTAGAATGTTAAAAGTGTTACAGAAAGAATTTGAAAACTGCTAGCAGATAAATAATTTTTGAATGCCCAAGTCGTAAGAATTAAATAAAAATAGACGATATAGAAACTATAAAGTTATAAATCCTACAGCAAGCGTAACACTAAAAAGAACAACAATAGATAATTTATAATAATTGAGCGAGTTACTTCAAATTGCTACAGAACAACTTACAGCTGTACTGTTAGTAAACTGTACTATTAACTTTTATACAATTAGAGCCACTAGTTATCCTTAATCTTTATTCACAAATTTATTACCTGGTGTTGAGTTCCTTGATGATGATGACAGACAAGATAGTAGTGCAACGTCCTCTGATTTAGGCCTTGAAAAGGACCGCTCTGTGGGAGGAACTACTTGTAAATCATAACATCTACTGCTTGATACTGCCGCGATTCATAGTGTCATTGTAAAATATAAAACACATTTAAAGCGTTCTTTAATTTATCAAACAATTTAAGAACAACTTACACTTGGATCATTAGTAAAACTGAATTCCTTTAAAATAACTACAAGAATAATGTAGATATGAATAGTAATTTTTAATTCTATAAGAGTAAACTTGACTATTTAAAATCAAATCAAAATGAATACGCTATAGTAATACATATCTATTGTTAATAAGGGTCCAGTAGATCTGTCCCGAATAATAGTAAATTACAAGCGACACAACAATGAGAATTATGGCTTACGCAAGAATTTATAATAAGAGCGGCTCCTTTGGACGGAGTGTCATAGAATTTCAATCACAAATACAATTATGTATAAGCGTGACAGACAATTCAAATAATATCACCTGATTGTTAAACCGGAATAGCTGGATAAGTCGAGATCATTTAGTTATCTATAAGGTGATACTAATATTACAAAATGTTGAATTTATTTCAATGTTTTCAGCGTTTGCATCAACCATAAAATGGAAGTGCAAAAATAATGAAGCAATATGAAATTGAATAGCGAGGTTTTTTATTCTATCTTTACATTGTTAATGTAAATTATATTCAATCTAAAGATCTTAAAGCAACAAGTTGTAAACTACACAATACAAATATTAACAAACACATTCTTCATAAAACCTTTAACATCGAAGACAACTACTTAACTAGTAGCACTATTACAGATAAGTATCGGCCCTTTAACAACAGAACGACGTGAATCGATACAAACGACAGGCCATTAAGGCGCGCAATTGAGTGCATGTGTACGTACATGCGTATAAGATATAATAGGAGCGAGTTCGTTACCCTGTGGAACGCCGAGACACGACCCTAGCTATCGACGGTTATCGGTCGTCATCGTCCACTGGTGAAAGTCCACCACACCTGACTGGACATATACATGTCCAGAAGAAAACAGGAAAGCAGGGATTAATTTTGTTTGCATTGGACAGACTTGTGATCCCTGTCAAACGCTGATTAGAGGTCTGTGACTGTGAGTGTTTTTACCTGTTCAAAGTTTGTAGAGATACGTGAAGTTTTACCAAACAGTTGACAGCTAAAATCCTAATCTTAACTTCCTGACTTAATATTATAAATGCAAAAGTAAGTTTGTTTGTTTGTAACCTTTTCACACCTAAACCACTAAACAGATCATCATAAAATTTTGTGTAAACGTTGTCATAGGTACAGAAAAGGACATAGGGTACCTTTCATCCAGAAAAAAAGTACTGTTCCCGAGGGTAAAAACAATAACTTTTGACGGCCACAATTGCTTTAGAACGCTAGATGGCGCTACGTGTACCTATGTCACGCGGACAAAGTCCCGGGCAAAGTGCTAGTATTATATAAACTTAAAATCGGTACGCTACAAATGATGGTCCCAATTCTATATTACTATTATAAATATTATTAATTTTACCCCTCGTTGTTTCCAAAGTTATATTATAACCATTGATTTTTATACATTTACATATGTATTACTGAGGTTTTAACAGAATTATGGTTATTAATCGATAATATCAAGTGTACCTTTTCAAACTAACCTACATTAGATTTAATATTTACTGACTTTGTAGTCATGTCCACAACTGGTTCTAATTATTAATGAAATGTTCATAGTCTAACTGTCTAATGCAGTTATTCTATGTCTAATGCAGATTTATCTTATGCAAATAAAATGTATGAACAAAGAAGCACATTTTTATTTGCAAAGCCAACTGTGAGCGTACGAGAAACAATTGGTTTGTTGATATCATGGCTTCCGTTACAGTGACATGTATGAAACATTTATCGTTTCACGCCTAACGCTGTGTGTAAATATTACGTAAGAGATACTGATAGGAATAGGTCAAACTTTGAATAGTGCCGATACATATTCAGTCACCGAACATTTCAATTTGTGTCGTGGCAATCCACGTGATCTTGTTATAATTTTAAATGCGGCCGGTACGTGCCTGCCCACGTATAATGTTTTGGTATATTAAGCGAAATGAATTCTATTGATTTTAAGTTGTAACTGTACAAATCGTGTTAGAGCCTAGCATTGATATTTGAATAGAGGTTCATAATATTTACTTATAAAGAGACCGGAACACTATGATGTAAGCAAATGTCAACCGTTCGCTTCTCATTTACTTCTGTTTTGTGAAGGTATTGTTAATTTACCTGGAATGTTGACTGATTTTCGGCATAATGAGTTACATAGTAACAGCTATATTCTCAATTTCTCAGCCTACATAACATGATTACAAATTACAATAGCACAACTTGATAGCTAGTATTCAATTACAAACAATTTAATTTTGAGGCAACGTTAATTTTCTCATTTAAATGTAACAGGTTATTTTTTATTAAATCAAAAAAGGTTACTTAATACCTTGAAGTTTACTTTGTAACCTAGTAACCTAACCTTTGTTGCTCAACGACTATTAAGCCCCGTATTCATGGTAAACAAATATTGCACAACGTTGTTACAGCAACGTGTTTCCGTGTTGCTAGAAACATGCTGCTGACAACACAATGTTCTGTGGCCAAGACAAAAACATTGTTTTCAGCAACATTTGAAGTTGCTATCAACAATGTTGCTCAACATTTGTTTACAATGAATACGGGGCTTTTTCAACCTTTTGGTTAAAGCTGCGTAGATTTTTATCACACTACACACACACACAACACACATACTACACTACACTTACACACACCCTCCTCCACTACACTTAATATACGCACACGCTCTTCTTTATCTATTTTTATTTTATTTTTACTTTTTCTTTTCATTTTTTACGTGACATAGCACAATGTAACAAACATAAACCGCACTACCGCATCCGCCATTCTCCTGTAACTTATGTAGGTCCATACCAAATTGTGTAATTATTGTGAGGGCGCTGGTACCCATAACACAAGTTAGATCTTACTTTGGGTACCAGAATTCAATATACACTAAATAATTGTAAGGTAACATAGTCTACAGTGCATTATTTTTATTGTGTTATTGTTCACTCTTTCTTTTATGATAATAAAGAATTTATTATTATTATTATTTTTTTAAGTTTAAGTTATTGCGTACAGAAATCATCATCGAAAGCCCCATAATGAATCCAGTTATACATGAGTTTTATAGATACAGAACTTGATGGTTGTTAAATTGAGTTCTTAGGTCAAGGTTGCCTTGGACATAATCAAGGTCAGTTTGATGGTCAGTTCTGTTTTTTTCTTATGTAATGTATATATGTAGATATATTTCTAGCTTCTTTATTAGTGCTTGATACAATCTCCTTCATATTATACTTTTGTCGATTCGATTGGTCATTTTGTTATTCAGTAGTTTATTGGGAGTCAAATATTTACTTCGCCTTTTCTGATAAAATTAAACTATGTTTAATTTGAATAAGTAATATATCTATAACTTTCTAGACATTTCTCTATTACCTAATACTTAAGTCTCCGAAATACATTATAAACGGTTAATTTATATTACGTAGTGACGTGAAAGTTATGTTTCAAACTGGAAGAACTGCTGTTCGGGGATTGTTAAGCCTCTTACTTATAGACGATGATTAAATTAAACAGCTCTTGTCAATTATCATCTCTATTCATTGTCATTCAAATGACAAGGATGGTGGTTAAAGTTAAGAGGTGTCTCTGTCTATAGGTAAGAGGGTGAATGTTTATGTTTGCACTTCGCTGACGAACTTTCATTCACTATTTTTATCATGTATTATTCCATTTTTTTAAACCACATTAAAATAAGTAGGTTTCATTAATTAAATCTATAATAAATGTTAATCCGGAGATTATACCTAATAATATGTTAATCGATTAATTTATTTGCATAGTTTATATTTCTTTCTCAGAGATTGAAAATCTTTGCCTTGCTATACCCACATATTATTACATTAGTGGATATCTGTATGCAACTTGTCATTACAAATTGTAACGAGGGGGTCCTTACTAGGGTGATAAATAAAAAAATGTTACGAATTAATAAACGTGTATTGTTTAGCAACCCTAGCAAGTAAGCCGCCGGTGAAGCCGGGCGGGGTTCGAAGAACTAGGACGTTAGTTTCCTTCTTGTGCAGACGGTACTCTCCTGGTAGTCCACAGGAGGTAGGCGGCCGGCCGACGTGAAGCGTAGTCGACGCAGCGCGCGCAGCTCGCGGCAGCTTCGCGAGGTAGGTAGATGCAACAGCAGCTCAGGTGTCCAGCCACACCCGGCAGCAGCGCAGGATGAGTACGCGTCGTACTATATAGAGGCGTAGAAGTGGAACTGGAACTGGAACTGGAACTGGAACCCTGGAATCCACATTCACAGGCGTCTTAGGTAGTGCTCCAGACCGTCGACTGCATCAACCGGACCGCAACCAATGCGGAACTACCAAGGAGATAGCCCCAACATTAATTTGGTTAATTTGGTGATGCAGTCTCACGGTGTGGTTAAAAGAAGACAATAATAGGGCACAGCTAATGTGCAGACAAGCATTAGCTAGCTATAAGAAAAATAAATAAATTAATTGAGGTAGGTAGCAGAAAAAATATTTAAAATAAATTATTTTTGTATCAAGTACTATTGAAAAACTAATGCCACCTCCTTTTGCAAAAGCTAGAAAAAATTACATTATTAGAACAAAATAATTAAATTACATGACTAGGCAATATATTTAGAAATATTGCTTATCTATCTACCTATAATTGTGTGCATATAAAAAAAATGACAAGCTACTACTATTTAAATTTAATAAAAAAACAAAAAGGTTAACTGAAGTTAATTGATACATGACCCACCATCATGACGCACACATAAATTAACAATATTTTATTATTAATTTTGAATTGGTGAGATTCTAGAATAATAACGTTTAATATTTCTAGTACAATATTACACAGCTCAAAGTATGCTGGTTTAGGCACACCAACATTAAAACAAGACCTAGGTTTTGACACTAAAACAATATGCACGTTATTATTGGAAAAAAAACAAGATTAGCAAAGTGAATTTATACACAGCGTTACACAGCTAAATTACACAAAGATTACAATTGTTAGGCACATCTAAACAGCTTTTCAAGACTTACCGATTTTCGGGTTCACACAATAGAATTTACTTTGTTTTTATAGTTAAACAATTACTTTCACAACACGGTAATTTACTTAGTGTTTAGACTTGGTGACTAGGTAGGTCAAAGTACGTAGTCGCAGGCGCAGAGTACAGGTTGGAATGCACCTGGCAACTCCCAGAGGTTTTTATAACCTCCTGGGACGTTCACCTATTTTGAAGATTACCATATAAGGTGATCTTCGCGAAAAAACGGCGATTCGTTCCAGAAAAATCGAAAGACTAGCCGTCGTCATTGGCTGACACAATAACACTAAGTATGGAGGCGGAGCTTATGCACCTCGACCGGTCTGTTCCGGCGCAATTTGTTACTCGCGCGCGGGTAGGTTTATATCTGCGGCCGAAATATTATAGCATCACCTACATACATAGAAAAAATATTTCTTTGTTCCTACAGCTGATTAGTACGGAGATGTTTTTTGTATGTTTGTTGTTTTATTGGTAGGTATTTAATATTAATAAGTATACAACGTTACAGTACCCCCCTTTTTAGCGTAGGATTTTTCCTAAGGAAAATCCGCTGCTTTCACTCAAGCTTACACCTGACCAAGGCACTCACTCATTCATCATCAATCATAATGTAGACATCCATCACATTCATTCTTCTTTCATCAACAAGCTGACAACACAATTTAGTCTTGTGTGTCTGCCACTTTACAACCAGAGTATTTTATTTGTAGTACATAAAACACTCACTTAGATCAGATGTGACTGGTAAAATCATTGGCTGATATTAGAGTGAATACTAGCTACATATAACCATTTTAATTATATAGAAATAGTTTATAAAAGTTATGTTTTAATTGGTATTTTTGGCTTATTTTAGGAGTAACCGACCGCTCCTGCAAAGGCTTACTTTAAGAGTTGCAACCCGCTCTATAGTATACCAATGGTGTAGGGCCATTGGTACAACATAACCGAAGGGATCAATGGTTTAGTCCCATGATCAATTATACAACCACCGGTGTAGGGCCGGTAGTTATATTTTACTGTTGGGGTAGACCAATCAGCAAAAATAGAAGTTAATAACCAACGGTGTAGGGCCGTTAGCTATAGATAGTACTGTTGGGGTAGACCAGCAGTAGGAAGTAAAGAAGGAATGGTTGTATGTAGTAGTAGCAAGTAGGTACTTGTTTTAGTTAATAGTTTTAAGTTCTATTTTAATCAGTAATAGTACTAGGTAGATTGTTTATAAAAAAAAATAAGATTTCATTTTAGTATTGTTTTTATTTAGTTTAGTTGTAGAATAGTTGACTACACTATGCAAAAATATATTTAGTTTAGTTTCATTTAGTTCAGTTTAGCTGCTATTAGATTGTAAGAACTGTATTTAGTTATTTAAAAAAAATGTTTTTAAATTAGTTTAGTTAGATTTAGTTTAGTTTATTTAGGTTGCTATTTCCAAAATATTAAAAAAATTATTGCTTCAATTCATTTTTAAAAAAATATTTTAGCTTTAGTTTAGTTTGTCCGTAGTTGGTTTGTAAAAGTTTTATTTAACCAAGCAAGGATTATAACAAAAATAGTTTAAGTTTCAATCAATATTTAATTCAAGATTATGTATTTCTTAGTCCGCTATAGTTATGATCAATTCAATTAAATGAATTAAAAAAAAGTTCGAGTTTTATTTATGCCCGTTAGTGTTTAATTGTTGTTATAATTACTTTGCGGCTATTCTCTGTAATTAATTAGCTTAAAATCTTTTATATGCCATAGCCCGATAGATTTCCCGGACATATCCGCTAATTCGTAAACTAGTGGAGACTTTTTATTAATGATTTTACACTTTATAAATTTAGGTGCTAACTTTTTGTTAAAATATTTATCTTTATCGCTTTGGTAGAAGGTTCGTTTCCATACAGTATCCCCTATGTTATATTCTCCAGGCCTTCTCCGTAAGTTATAAGACTGACAGTTTCTAGCATGAGCCTGTAAGAGAGCAGCTTGTACCTTATTGAAGATTGTAGCAAGATAACCTAAATTTTCTGCGTACGCGTCGCGTGGTTCAAAAACAATGTTTTTATCCAACTCGCAGTTATTATAATGAGTACCACAACTAACTAGCTCACGACCGTAAACTAAAAACGAAGGTGTGAAACCAGTCACTTCATTTACCGAACTGTTAATAGCAAATTGTACTTTAGGAATAAGTAAATCCCAAACGCGTTGATCGTTGTTTATAAAAGTGGATACAGCAGTCATTATCGTTTTATTATATCTTTCGACCGTATTTATTTGTGGAGAATATTTAGGCGTAAAATGTAAGTTAGGAATTTTGTACTTATCTATTAGATTTCTAAGTGTAGCACTAACGAATTGCTTACCGTTATCCATTATTATAGTAGATGGAATACCGTGAACTAAAAATACATTTTCTTCTAAAATTTTTGTTATTATGTCGGCAGTGGCTCGTTTAATAGGAAATAGCAAACAATATTTTGAGAAACAACAAGTTACGACAAATATATATGAGTTTTGTTTTCTTGTTGGCGGTAGAGGTCCAACAAGATCTATGCTAAGCATCTGAAATGGTCGGTAACAAGATTTAGGTTTACCCATGTGTCCAAGCGTTGCGTGATTTTGATGTTTATGTGCTATACACGTGTCACAAGAGTTTACTGCTTTAACAACATCGGCATACATACCAGGCCAATAATATTTCAGAGTTAAGCGTTTAAAAGTTTTAAAAATACCGAGATGGCCACAAGTAGGTTCAGCATGATTTTGAATAATAATATCAGTTCTATGTTCCAAAGGTACTACTTCTTTCCACTCAAACTCTCTTGTAAGTGGGTTCAGACTTTTTTTGAAACGAAAAAGCTTGTTATTAAGTACTTGAAAATCGAGAAAAGAGGTTGGAGAATTTAAACAGCCATTAAAAATATTGAGATACCACGAATCTGACGTATTCGGTGTATTATTAACCGTACTACTATTATTTGCGTGATTATCGATAGCAGATACGGGAATAGAACGCGAAAGAAAGTCAGGTACGACGTTTTCCGATCCACGACGGTGTCGGATTTCAAAATTATACGCAGATAGTCTCACACCCCAGCGAGCTAGACGACCTGTTGGATTATTCAATTTTAAAAACCATTTAAGGGCAGCATGATCTGTATACACAATAAACTTTTGGCCATTTTCTATGTAGCACCGCCAGTGTTCAACCGCTACTAACACCGCAAGAGCCTCGCGCTCAGTTGCACTATAGTTACGCTCTTGATTGGACAAAGACTTACTCATATAAGCTATTACACGTTCTTCGTTATTTATTACTTGTGTCAACACTGCACCAATGCCATAATCACTCGCGTCGGTGTGAATTTGGAAAGGTTGAGAATAATCTGGACAAGAAAGTACAGACGCAGACACTAAGCAGTCTTTTAGTTTATTAAAAGCGATATCAGACTCTTTGGACCATAGAAACGGAGGTGCTTTCTTGCTTTGTGAAGTTAATTTATTCAAAGGTGATGCCAAAGAGCTAAAATTAGGAATAAATCTACGATACCAAGAAGCTGCGCCTAAGAATCGACGAACTTCCTTTCTATTAGTAGGCGTAGGATAATTTTTAATAGCGTCTACTTTTTCTGGATCAGCGTGTAATCCTTTAGAATCCACTACATAGCCCAAGTATTTTAGTTTTTCTCTAAAAAATTGACTCTTTTTTAAATTAATAGTTAAGTTCGCAGATTTTAATTTGTTTAAAACTAACAAAAGTAAAGAAATATGTTGCTCGAAAGTAGAAGAAACAACTATAATATCGTCGACGAATACAAAAACCCTATGTTCAAATTCCGGCCCGTAAAATAGTATATCTACTAAACGTTGTTGAGTAGCTGGTGCATTAGTGAGACCGAAAGGCATAGACTTAAATTGATATGTACCACGATTAGGAATGTAAAACGCAGTCTTACATCTATCCTCTTCATTTATCAATATTTGCCAAAAACTTTTTGAAAGGTCTAAACTAGACAAATATTTAGCATCGCGCAAGTTATCTAGAATTTCAGATATGTAAGGCAAATTGTACGCATCTTTTTTTGTGACAGCGTTCAATTTCCTGCTATCTAAACAAAATCTAAGTTCACCATTCTTTTTAGGTGTAAGTAGTACAGGAGATGACCATGGGCTTTCCGCCGGCTCAACGACGTCATCCTTCAGCATCTCTTCGAGTTGCTCTATTAAGATACGTTGCTTCTCGGGAGACATTCTATAATACCTTTGACGAATGGGGGCAGCATCCCCAGTGTCAATGGAATGTGTTATTAATGACGTACGGCCTAAACCACGTTCTTCGTATGATATTCCGCGGAACTGAGATATAATATTGTCGGCAGTTATTCTCTGATCTACTGATAAATGATCATACGACTGGAGATGTTCAGAACTATCAGACTTCAGTTCAGCTAACTGAGGGTCAGATGGTTTTAAAAATAGTATAGAATTTAGGTGACTAGGAAACAAACCGAATTTACGCCAAAAATCTGTGCCTAAGATTAAAGAATTTTTTACTTCAGGAATAATATGAACATTTAGACTATGTGTTTGATTTTCAAAAGTAAAAGGCAAACAAATAGAACCTAAGGACGAAAGTTTCTGTCCACCCGCTGCAACGAATGTTAAAGGTTCACATATGTTCCAATGAGTGACAGTAGGAATAAAACCTTTATGAAAGTCGTTTCCCATTATAGTAACAGCAGACCCGGTGTCTAGCAACCCGGTGATAGATATCCCATTAATATTTACTGTGACGTAAGGTCGTGTGTAATCTGTATTGGTATTACGGATTGAAGAAACAGTATAACAAGAAAAGAAATTAGAAACAGTTTTGAGCCAATTATTCCAATCGTTGTTGTCGAAATTGGTGCTATTACCGCTTCTACAACCCTTGTAAACTAGTTTTTTGTAACTCTGGATTGACAGTTTGTACAATCAGGAAATTTCACGCCTTTCTTGCCACATTTAAAACAAATAGGAAAATGAGGTAGTCTACAAGCGCCTAGAGAGTGCGATTTAGTTCTACATCTTGGACAATATATGTATCTTGTTTGACCCGATGTGTGCGACACTTCATTTACTTGCAAATTCGTACTTTCCGACCTTGTTGAATCAAAATTAGGTTTAGGTTTATTATAATTATTAGAGTAGTTTTTAGAATAATTCGATTTAAAGTTATAGTTTTGTTGTTTATTATAGTTATTTTTATAGTTACCGGTATTACTAGAACTAGCTTGCTTTGTATATGCAAATTCTGGAGCTAAAGTATCTGCGCTAACCTTTGGCGGTTCGCTAAATTGCCGAAGTCTCGATTGTATATTTTCGTAATTTCGACATAGTTTCTGTAGACTGTCTATATTGCTAATATCTGACGAAGATGCTAAGGTACTCGCATAACACGGTCTAATGTTGTGCAACAATATTTCTAGTTGATCTTCCTCAGGCAACTGCTTATCTAAACGCGCAAACATGCCACGCATAATAGAAATATATATAGTGATGTTTTCTAATTCGCCCTGAGTACGCGCTCTAATCTCAGCCAAGAGTTTATAGTCATAATCGCTTTGACTAAAGTCTTGCTTAAGCAAGGAAACAATCTCATCCCAGGTGGTAACTTGATCCTTAATACACCTAAACCAATGTAGTGCATCGTCTGTAAATATTTCGAAAGCGAAGGCTACCATTTGTTCGCGAGATATAGATCTGCTCAAAATAAATTCATCGGCCCTCTGTATAAAAGCCCGGACACAAGTTTTACCATTATATTTAATTTTACTGATTTCTGAAATAAGTCTACGCTCGCAAGTTACGGCTACATTTATAGGATTGGATTCTCGAATAGGCTCAGATTGACTAGTGGACTGAGATTGCGAAGACTGCATGGTTTGTGGCCTAAGCAGGTTCACATCTTTATATTGCGTATTAAAATTAGTTAGGCAAATTTTATAAACCTCGGCTACGTCGCTGGAAGAGTAGTTTATTCTATTTAATCTATGATATACATGATGCAATAAATTTTCCGTTCGCGTAAACAAATTTTTTTCAAATTTAGTTTTAAGGGTAATTATACAATTATGAGACTTCAACAAAGACTCTTTTACTGCTTTTAAATCGTCTATAGGATCTAAATGAGACTCTAATATATCCTCGGAAGGTAGGGTAGAAGATAATTTTACAATTTGTTTCCGCAACTCGCTAACCGACTCTGCGCCTACACCACCGCGAACGGCGACTTCGTACTCCAATTCCGCTTTTTGCAATGAAAGATACTTAATTGGATAAGACATTCTTAATAGAAAAAGTTAATTAAGTTATAAGTTAATAGAAAATAAGTATATGAATAGAAAAAATAATTGGTGGCAACCTACAAACTATTCTCCTTGCCAATAGTTAGTTGTAGCCGAGACTAGATGATAAATTGTCGTTTGTGCTAAGCCGATAGAATGCAACCTAAGAGACGACAAAATTAAAAAAACCGTCTGTGTGCCAGTAATTTAGGCCGGCACCCACACCCTTCAGCCGTACACAGGTAGCTGCATACAGTAGAAATAGGTATGGTGGTAGTACTTCCCCGGGCGAGTCTTTTCACCTAAAACTCTACTACTGCTTTTAAAAGTAGAAGATGAACAAGAAAATTTTTGCTGCCCGAGAGTATGTCTTGAAAAGCTACACAATTTAAGATAATATGACAGGAGAATGTAAAATCTGCACAATGTTCAGTCTACCAACCGTGAAGTAAGAAAAAAAATTAAGTTAAAAAAAAAATGTGAGGGTACAAGTAAAATTCACGGTTGATGGCCTGTGATTTCAAACGCACAACCGTTAAATCACCATCACCAAAAAAACCAAAGAAATGCGCAACAAGAAAGAAACCAATACGTCCTAGTTTACCTCTAGTATGGGCGCCACTGTAACGAGGGGGTCCTTACTAGGGTGATAAATAAAAAAATGTTACGAATTAATAAACGTGTATTGTTTAGCAACCCTAGCAAGTAAGCCGCCGGTGAAGCCGGGCGGGGTTCGAAGAACTAGGACGTTAGTTTCCTTCTTGTGCAGACGGTACTCTCCTGGTAGTCCACAGGAGGTAGGCGGCCGGCCGACGTGAAGCGTAGTCGACGCAGCGCGCGCAGCTCGCGGCAGCTTCGCGAGGTAGGTAGATGCAACAGCAGCTCAGGTGTCCAGCCACACCCGGCAGCAGCGCAGGATGAGTACGCGTCGTACTATATAGAGGCGTAGAAGTGGAACTGGAACTGGAACTGGATATGGAACCCTGGAATCCACATTCACAGGCGTCTTAGGTAGTGCTCCAGACCGTCGACTGCATCAACCGGACCGCAACCAATGCGGAACTACCAAGGAGATAGCCCCAACATTAATTTGGTTAATTTGGTGATGCAGTCTCACGGTGTGGTTAAAAGAAGACAATAATAGGGCACAGCTAATGTGCAGACAAGCATTAGCTAGCTATAAGAAAAATAAATAAATTAATTGAGGTAGGTAGCAGAAAAAATATTTAAAATAAATTATTTTTGTATCAAGTACTATTGAAAAACTAATGCCACCTCCTTTTGCAAAAGCTAGAAAAAATTACATTATTAGAACAAAATAATTAAATTACATGACTAGGCAATATATTTAGAAATATTGCTTATCTATCTACCTATAATTGTGTGCATATAAAAAAAATGACAAGCTACTACTATTTAAATTTAATAAAAAAACAAAAAGGTTAACTGAAGTTAATTGATACATGACCCACCATCATGACGCACACATAAATTAACAATATTTTATTATTAATTTTGAATTGGTGAGATTCTAGAATAATAACGTTTAATATTTCTAGTACAATATTACACAGCTCAAAGTATGCTGGTTTAGGCACACCAACATTAAAACAAGACCTAGGTTTTGACACTAAAACAATATGCACGTTATTATTGGAAAAAAAACAAGATTAGCAAAGTGAATTTATACACAGCGTTACACAGCTAAATTACACAAAGATTACAATTGTTAGGCACATCTAAACAGCTTTTCAAGACTTACCGATTTTCGGGTTCACACAATAGAATTTACTTTGTTTTTATAGTTAAACAATTACTTTCACAACACGGTAATTTACTTAGTGTTTAGACTTGGTGACTAGGTAGGTCAAAGTACGTAGTCGCAGGCGCAGAGTACAGGTTGGAATGCACCTGGCAACTCCCAGAGGTTTTTATAACCTCCTGGGACGTTCACCTATTTTGAAGATTACCATATAAGGTGATCTTCGCGAAAAAACGGCGATTCGTTCCAGAAAAATCGAAAGACTAGCCGTCGTCATTGGCTGACACAATAACACTAAGTATGGAGGCGGAGCTTATGCACCTCGACCGGTCTGTTCCGGCGCAATTTGTTACTCGCGCGCGGGTAGGTTTATATCTGCGGCCGAAATATTATAGCATCACCTACATACATAGAAAAAATATTTCTTTGTTCCTACAGCTGATTAGTACGGAGATGTTTTTTGTATGTTTGTTGTTTTATTGGTAGGTATTTAATATTAATAAGTATACAACGTTACAAAATCATTAATATTTCCAGTCTCAGATAATTTCCTTAGTGGTTTGTACATTAATTGAATTCGATAATAAAGACATGCCTTTTCTTCCACTACATTTCATTTGAACTATCAGCGAAGGAACATAAACAAACCGCATGGTCAATACCCAGAATCATCGGTCAATCTGCGTACAGACCGCGCGTCGACGTACCACAACACTTATCAGCATAATTTATTAAGCAGCCAGGTTACTGACCGTAAGCCGAGATAAATACAAGAATACTGCAGCGGATGTTTACCGCAATGAATAAAAATATAATGCCACCGGTAAGAATGACGAATAACCTAAAAATAAACTGATAAGCTAGTTTTGTAATTATGTTGTAACTGAATGTTGTACGGCAGATAATGCAAAGGAGCTGGACGTTGATATATTAGCTTGTATTTATATTGAACTGGGGTCATCAATAGGTCTAGAAGTCATTGTAGATTCACGTGACTCAAGTGCGAGCTAAAAATACTGAACATACAGTGAGCAGCTATTGTAAGATCTTATCAGGCGGTTATCATGTAGAAAAATGCGTTGCGTAGATCATTGAGAGTTGACAGATAGAATATGTATAGGTAGTTTCTCTGCATATCGTTTTACGAATGCCGACGCCTATTTTACATCTTTTGAAGTTAAAGTCAGAAACGAATCTACAGGGAGTCCCACGGGTATGCAACATGGAGGGAAAGTACTTTAAATATTTGAGATAGAATGTTTTGCTTCATGGAAACATGACTTTATTTTTGAAATTAAGTAATACTGCATTCAAAGATTTTTTAAAAGTTGCTTGCTTCATCTGTGAATCGAACCGACCAAATATGAAAAAAATGAACATTCTGTATTTTTATGTTGCTGATCGAAAGGGTTCATTGAAAGCATTAATTCCTTCTAAGTAACATGGTATCCTATATTAAAGGAACACCGTTAAATTTTAACTTTTTCCATATTCGCCTACTGTTTAGCTCACAGCAAAGATGCATCCAAATGGAATTTTATTGCATTTATCATGGACTTGTAAGGAAAACAGTGTAAAAAGTACTTATTATTAAATAATTAAAGCTATCTATGAAAATCGACACGAAAAGTTATTCTAATCAATTCTTTTCCTAAACTTAAATGTAAAATTTCACCATGTTATTTTAATTTAAGATACTATGTTACTTAGAAGGAATTAATGCTTATAATTAACCCTTTTAATCGGCATCATAAAAATACAGGGTGTTCATTTTTTCACATTTGGTCAGTTCGATTCCCAGATGAAGCAGACAACTCTCAAAAAATCTTTGAATGCAGTATTACTTATTTTCAAAAATAAAGTGAAGTTTCCATGAAGCAAAACATTCTATCTCAAATATTTAAAGTACTTTCCCTCCATGTGGCATAGCCGTGGGACAACCTGTATACTAATATGATAAAGATGAAGAGTTTGTTTGTTTGATTTCTGAAACTACCAGTCGGATTAGAACAAACATTTTTATAAGTGATAGCCAGATTGGAACACAGCAATGTTGCTTGGCGGCAGATATAGGTACCTACCGTATGGTGATACTTTCTAGGACGAGTTGTTTCACAAAGAGCTCTATACTGTGCTCAGATGTACCTACCTACTACCTACATATGAATTTATATTTGACTAGCTGACCCGCCCCGCAAGGGCGGACCAAAGGCAGATCATGGGGGTCATAGCCCCTGTGCTGGAACTAGGTCGACTACTGATGATATTTCTAATCTAAAAATACTTCGTAGTGAAATACACGTAGTGACACCCTGACTCAAAGGCTGGATCCACCCTTGCCCGACCGACTACGCACGGGTAAAGTTTAGATTAAACAAAATTAAATATTGGATTTCATAGATTTTCAGTTTTTGCGCGGAACCCTAACCTTTTTCTAAAATAAAAGTAGCCTAAGTTACCTCTTATAACATCAGCTATCGGTCCAGCCGTTTCGGAGATTAGCCGGAACAAACAGACAAAAAATAATTAAAAAATGTTTGTTATTTGTAAACTCGTAAGTATAACAAACAAGTAAGTTTCTACATTACAAACAGAACTTCGATTTTACTTATTTGTATAGGTAAATCACGTCTCAAGTCTCAAGCAAATTGAACACCAGCTTGATCGTGTACGTGTGGCAACTGGCACCCAAGAAATGAATAAATAGGTTGGCTATTAAAAGAATCAAAGTTATTAGCAATAGGTCGGGACTGGGAGTAAGGGACGATAAAAAAAACAATACAGCTTCCAACTCCAAGAAAGCAATCAATTTGATAATTAAAGCGCAATACATCACTCATTGAACGCGTACCTAAACTATAATCATTACAATGTACGACTTCACCCTTATGGCTGTAGATCAGAGCTGTCCAAAGCACGGCCCGCGACGTGTTTTTGATCTACCACAAATACGAAAAAAATTCCTTATAATGGTATATTATTTTATTTTTATGGCATATTATTCAAACAATTAAAACTAAATTATGTTTCTGCGGCCCTCCAATCTATTTAGTGATTCATAGTAGCCCCCGATCGTATCTGGTTTGGACAACCCTGCTGTAGATAATAAGAAACAAACAAGCGATTTGTCGTCCGTGTGTATACTCTGTATAAATATGTAAACACTATTAGGCCGTATCTGGGTCACGGAGAGAGCAAGGTCCTAGCTAGGTAGCGGCACCTAGCGACTTCGGTTAAAACACCTCGCCCGTATTTCCCGAAGAGTAGGCAGAGGTGTATAGTAATTAATTTGTAATCAACTAAATTAAAAACCTCGAGGAATACACCCTGTAGGTCGGTGGTCTGCCTGTGCGTATACCTATGGATACTCTCCTTAAGCATGCTGTAAATCTGTAACCAATATCCTCCTGAAGTGACCACGAATCGTTTTGAAAACACTCCAGGATTCAAAAGGCTTGTGATTTAACCGTTAGCCGAATGGAGGTGTAGTGTGCTATGGTTAGTTAAGTATATTGTAATAGTGTTTTCGAGGATTAATCTACGAACCACTCACAACTTTGATTCTGACAAAAAAGTATCATACTTTTTACCCGACTGCGAGACGCAAAGGAGGGTAATGTGTTTATCAGTCTATGTATGTATGTATGTATGTATGTATGTATGTATGTTTGTTTCTATGTGGCGTTTTAGAGACCAAATGCGTAGGCCGATTTTGATAATTCTTACGTCAATCGATTCGTCTTAACCTTGCGAGTGTCCCTAAATACATAACAGTAATCAAAATTCACCACAGCGACAACCAGACGCCATATTGTCAAAATGAAAAAAAAAAAGTTGATGAACTATGTCAAGTGGGGTGTCGTTGAATAGGTATTTTAAAATCATCTTTAGGTTCCTTTTATCATTTTTCATTTTAAATAATAGTTTAGGATATATAACGATTTAAAGTTGTTCAACAAAGCAATCATTCTCGCTAATTCTTACTTATCCTCAAAACCTATCATGTGGGGTATCAAAATGAAGGGCTCGAAAAGAAGATTACGAAAACATACATTAAAAACTAAAAAGTGTAAAATAAAAATAGTAAATTAAAAATTAAAAAAACCCGACTGCCAAAAAACAACTAAAAAGTTCAAAACAAGAGCACTTTTCAAGCAGTCTGATGCAGTTGGTGGCATAAAATATAAGATTTAACACAAATAATTGCCACCAACTGCATCAGACTGCTTGAAAAGTGCTCTTGTTTTGAACTTTTTAGTTGTTTTTTGGCAGTCGGGTTTTTTAAATTTTTAATTTACTATTTTTATTGTCAAAGTCAATCAGGGCATCAAAAACAACTTTGTTTAAATACTTAGTTTTTATTCGGCTGCTGCAATGTTTACGCTAATAATTACATAGGCGTACACGCCTAATTATTAGCGCAACATATTATTATTTAACAAGATATCAAGCCGAACCAAACCGGAGAATAAAACAAAGATCATTTTAAAATGTGGCCACAGTTAAGGTGGTCTACGAGAATTGGTCTACGCGCTACGAAGCTACGAAAACAAAAGGTTTGTAGCTGCGTAGAACGTGAATCCCCATTAGGACAAAAATATAGAGAACTAAATTAGCATTTAGCACGCCTTGTTTCAGCCAGTTGTATAAAAACAGCAAGTAAACAAGGAAATAAAAACTAATAATATTATGAAAGAAGAAAGAAAGAAAAATATTTATTGAACTCGCACAACAGGAATTTACATGTACATATAATAGAAAAAATACAAAACAAAAAAAACTTTTAAAAAAGGAAAAATATAAAAAAAAAACTGTTTAAAAAATAAAATTAAAAGTAAAGGCCAAAAGGCCACTATCTCAGCTTATGCTGCGACCTAAAAGTGCCGCAGCGTTTATGGAGTACCGAATCTTTAGTGTTGCCATTTTTGAGTTCACACTTTGTTTTGAGGAGGACTTTAATAATAATATTTTTCAATGGTGTTTTAGGACATATTTAGCATCAATATATTTAGAAGTAGGTATGTATTAAACTGTTGCTACTAGTGTGATTCTTTGATAAAAGTTAGACAGCGGGCATTGACAGCCTTACCACAAAAAAGATAGACACGCATTAAACGCGATTTTTTTTGTGGTACGGCCCAAATTGTTTTCGTTCCAATGGACACAACATCAAAAACAAATGCATAAAAGTCCTTCCTCGATATCTAAACTCAAATTAATTAAATTCCTAAGCAGAATGCATCGTTTCTTGGTCACACATACTGGTTCACAGTTCATATACAATAGATATTGCGTCTAGTTTCTAATCAAATTGATATCATCATGCGCTACCCACGTGGCTAGGGCATTTAAAATGCTGCTCGATGCAGGCATCATTATCGTGCGAAAGAGAGTAACATTTATATGATTCGTCATGTAGATTATAGAGATGTTTTCGACAGTTTTATAAGATAAGCCAGTAAACGAGAGGGCATTGGCACTGTTATTTATTTTAGAATCGCCAGACACAACAATTTCATTCACTAGAGTTTGCGTAACATTCATTTTAGTTTTAATTAAATATCACGGCCATTTTGATGAAGCATAGACAAAGCCACGTGTGAAACACTTCTTTTATTGGCTCTGGACTTTAAGAGGCTTTTGCCTTATTTAATATTTTTTAGGCCTCCTACTATTCGTTCTAAATTTCCAAAGCATTATGTTTATGACTGACGCGTTAAAGGGTCCTCCACAGTTGGTGCGCCATTTTATCGTGTCCGGGGGCCCAGGATAGGTATATCGTTGCCCTAGGTGATTATGAAGCGATTACTTGCTCGTTACACGGGCATTACCGTCGCGATAACGGTGCAACTATTAAAACGGTATTAATTTATCGTCAGCGCTGACCGATAGCACCTAAATACTCAAGGTTTTTATAAACAATGCGATGAAACGAGCCCGTTTTAAATTTGTTATGTTTTGGACTGTGCGTAGCGAGAAGCGACCCAGTTTCGGGTGTTTGATAGTGATAATATTTAGTAATCATTGGATTTGGTATAGTATACATTGAGCAATATGATAGGACTCCACGATTATTAAACTTCATTTCAATAGATCTTGCAAACTATGTAATAAACAATGTCACTATGGCAAAATTTAATTAATTTGTATAGAAAGTTTGTTTACATAGTTCGCAAGTTCTATTGAAATGAATATGAATAGATAAATATCTAGCATTCCATATTTCCTTAAAATTCCGAGCCATACTTCATAAACACATACCTAGTATTTTTTTATGACTAGCCAACCGGTATAATGAACTGAATATTGTGCAACAGGCGACTATTTACAAAAATGTTTACGTATTTCGAAGACAACATCTTCAGCATAATAGCATAGCATAG
Source organism: Thalpophila matura (assembly GCA_948465475.1). Lineage (NCBI taxonomy): Eukaryota > Metazoa > Arthropoda > Insecta > Lepidoptera > Noctuidae > Thalpophila > Thalpophila matura. The sequence continues at coordinate 1,634,223 of OX419178.1, forward strand.
CATAATCGGCCTATAATGTTCCCACTGCTGGGACACAGGCCTCCTCTCTGTGAGAGGGAGTGGGCCGTAGTCCACCACGCGGGCCCAGTGCGGGTTGGTGGACGTCACATGTCTTCGAATTTTTGGTTCTAGGACATGCCGGTTTCCTCACGATGTTTTCCGTCACCGTTAAAGCAAGTGATAATTAATTTCTAGTGCAGTGATAGCCTAGTGGTTTAACCATGTGCCTCCCACGGCGAATGGTTCGAGTTCGATCCCGAGGCACGCACCGCTGACTTTTCGAAGTCATGTGCGTATTAGAAACATCTTCAGGATAATAACAAATTAGGATTTAGCGCTTGCGATTGGTAATAAATTAGTTGACAAGCGTCCATAATGCTATACTTAACAGTAATTTGATTAACAAAGTAAGTACCTACCTAGTACATTTAAACTATGGTTGGCATATAAACTTCGTAATCTGGTGACAGGTTGCCTGCATTTTATCTATTTAGATCAAGCCCTTGAATCCGAACATAACTTGCCTCAACCAACTTTCACGCCATATATGAGACTAGCACTTCGCCCGCGACTTCGTCCGCGTGTCCCACAGGAACTGTGCATTTTTTCGGGATAAAAAGTAGCCTATGTTACTCAGAGTTAATGTAGCTTTCTATTAGTGAAAGAATTTTTAAAATCGGTCCAGTAGTTTCGGAGCCTATTCGGTACAAACAAACAAACAAAAAATCTTTCCTCTTTATAATATTAATATAGAAGTATAGATGAAAGGAATTGATACATATGGAAGTACTTTCAATACATCAAGACATGCATGGAAACCTGCAAGGTATACTTTTAAACAAAGTATATTTTTTACTTACACTTGTACTTTTTATTATAAATGGGTTTCAGATTGAAGAGCGAAGAGAATAGAAACTTGTTTGACAATCCCAAAAAAAATGAACGTGAATTGAAAAGAGATAGAAAGAGCTCGTGTTTAATTTCTTTTGAGGAAACAACGTTATAGAGTATGAAAAACTATTTAATTTGTAGTTCAGCTATAAAAAATACGGAAAACGCTCGTGGTCAATGAAATGAGGCGGCAATGAGACAATCACGTGTTCGGCTGGAGGTCTTGCGGCGGAGGTCAGATTTAACTATGCCCATTGTAGATACACAGGTAATCTCGTCATTTGATGCTTAACCCGTAATACTAGAGAAAAGGGAAAAATGGTGGGTGGTATACAATTAAATAGTGCCTTATGTAGCCTTGTAAATGCCCGGTGCCAGCTTCTACAGGGTAAAATTAAAACCAGTGCGGATATTTTAGGAGGTGCAGAAAGTACTCATGAATATGATCAACTTTTATTATGGGACCGACACTGATTTATGAGAAAAAAAAAACGTATGAGGCTAAATTTTGCAACTAAATTTTAGACCATTCCCCCCAACCGATTGAGTGGAAAGGACGTTGGCAGTTTTGGGCTTGATATGGTACAGTAATAAAAGCTTAACCAAAAATAAAAATGTATTTTAATTGTTCTTTGCCTAATTTATCTTAGAGATTAAGAATTGAAATCAAAAATCGAAATAAATAAGAAATAAAATGATTATGCCGTTGACATTTTGAAAAAACCAATAAAACAAAAACGGTTGCATGCTGGCTGGCGCGTGCCTCCACAGAATATCATGTCGACAGCAACTAAAACCTTTGAATTGAAAACTCATTAGTCGGGCTGTACTTCATTGGATCATTCACACCATACTTAACCTCACCGTCACAAATACGAAGATTTCTCTTTAATCCAATTACGTACAAAAACAAATAAATAAATAATTGAAATACTCTTGAAATACTCGATCACACCAAACTAATTTCATATCTGTACCGACATACACAATCTGAAGCCCAGCGTTCTATGGGCGTCTGCCGTGTCCTTTAGAACGCATTATGTCACTTCGATGACAATGCAATTTGGTACCATGGAGCCCATGGAGGTAGTCTCATGATGGAGCCAGTAGGTGGCTATAGGAACTCCTCAACTTCTTAACACAACTCCGTCGTCTTTGGGCTCATTGTATTGTCAAGTACTGTAGATCTAGATAATGTCGAGGGTCTCATGATGGAGCTGGGAAGTGCTCATTATAAAAGCTTGTTATTTCAAACATAAAACTTAGCTTTATTGTCTTTGGGGGCCATACTATAAAATGTCAAAACTATCATTTGTTCGTTATGAAAAAGGGATACTATTCGTCATGTTCCTCTTTATCTTAAATCGGAATAATGTGCCACGTCATAGTTAACTATGACGTGAGAACTCAGAGGTGAGACTCAGTCTCACCTTTGGAACGTAATTATCGTAATTTTCATGTAGAATACTGCTCTACTATACATTATTAAGTTAAGCTGTTTTTACTGCCCCGACGTAGTGACAAAAAGCAGTAAAAACGTCGTAAAGTGCGCGATACAGCTTTTTTACTATTTACCGAGCCAATGTTATTGCTTTGGGGTGATAAGTCAATTCAGAATTCATTGCTATGACAATACAAGTGACTACGTAAAATAATTAGTACTAGGTAATATACAAATGGCTACCAAGTACATACATGTGTCTACTTACATAAGATTTTTTTTAAATAATTTTTTTTAGAGCAGGATCTCCCAACATTTTTTGCGTTGAGCCTCTCCGGATTATAAAAATTATATATTATTTTTATAATCCGGAGAGGCTCATATTCATAATTCATACCTCGCTTTTTAATTATTTTTCATTGTTATAGTAAACAGGTGAAACTAAATAAAAGCTTGTAAAAATACATCATTTCACGAAATTTATTTCTCAATTAGGTACAAGCATAATCAAATAAATTAAATTTTCGTGTTTCCCTCCAAAGAATATGTAAAATGAAAGAAAATATAATTAAAGATGAGATGAAGACTTCAAATGGATTTGTTTTTGTGTCCAAACACATTGGGCCCTATGATCTTTTTACGCCCCCCTAGGGAGACGTGTCCCATTGGTTGTGAAGTCTCGATGTAGCCATTCGGTACGGAAACTTAAGAGCGCCACACACGTTCAAAATTATCGTGACCAATTTGCATGAATCTTGATCAAAGTAATCTTGGCCGTGTGTAGATGTCAATATGCATCTGCATTTGCATCACTAATTAATTGGATCATGCCTTAAGTCTCATGCTAATTGTACGGTAAACTTGATCTTGTGATGGCTCATTAAATAGTAATTTTATCATTTATAGGAACCATCGAAAAACGCTATAGATGGATTATATTTTTATCTGATTGCGGCGAAGCCCAAAAGGAGGACAAAGTGTATTGTATTTAGTACCCAGCTTTTGCCCACGGCTGCACTCGCGTTTTTGGAATAAAATGTAGACTATGTGTTAATTCAGGGTATAAGCTATCTTCCTTCCAAACTGCATTCAAATCCGACGAGTAGTTCTTACGTGAAAGAGTAACAAACATCCATGCATCATCACAAACTTTCGCATTTTTAATATTTGTAGAATTGGATAGTAGGAAGTAGATTACTTAAATAAATTAATCTCGTTTAAAATACGTAAAAATTAACCTTGTACAAATCATAAACATTATTTCTCAAGACATGTTCCAGTGTATAATTTATCACATCGCAAGAGAAGTGACAAGGGAAAACGTACTGTACGTAGGAACATCATGACATAACCAAAAGGATTTGACGAAGAGCCAAGTTGTCTAACAAAAGGAGAATTATTCAGCTAAAATTAGACTTTTGCATGTTGTGTGGGTTCTATGCCAGTCGCGTGTTCTGAAGCTGACTATTTGTCTAGGGTATTTGTGAACCAGACTACCAGGTACGTCTATTATTCGTAAAGGCAGACTTTGTCATCTTCGTCAGTCTGTGGATTCATAATAATAAGGCGCTTCTGCTTGGCTTAGGAGATTATTCTAACGAATTTATTTAATTTTCGAAAAGGAATATATTTTTGTAAATTGAATCGATCGACATTTTATGTAAATCAGAATCTCATGGCATACAAAATAAAATAAAGATTTTGGCACGGCAATGCATACTAGTCCCTTTTCAAATAAAGTACGAGTTGTGTAAAATTCTATAAATTGCTAGTGCAAGCTAAAACTCTTATCCTTTCACCCCAGTGCTGGTAGCAACCATTTAAATTTAATCTCTACTTTTGCCATCAGATTCTGGTCGACCTTTAGCTTTGGAATCCTAAGGCATGTCTAGGTCATTCGCAAAAATAAGATAAGTTAACTGATTACTGTGACGTTTTGCTTGGTTAAAGTAAACCACAACTCTCATTATATCAATAATATTATTTTTACTCATCTTAATGGCGTTTTGGCGACAAATATTTATAATTAGGGGTCATAGGTGTAATGGTGCGTGTAATCTATAAAATTAACCTATTTCAATACCCAGTACCTACTAATATTTATTATTACGAGTCTAATATTACAGTGTAAAAACGGGTGCGATAAAGTACATAATAGATAAACAGCTGATTGCTAGTACAAATAGTGCGGACAAAGGAAAACGATACATGCGTTGTTGTAAGACAACAAAATGTTGTACATTTCTGATAGGTACTGTATGATGTATATAGTATGTCTGTAGATGTATTACGTGTATTATGATTTATGCCATCGGAATTTCATATTTTACGTAGCTTATTCAATATTTGGAGTTACTACAATTAATGATCAGTATCTAAAGAAATTCTGATTTCCTTTGCAAAATTATCAGATACCGTCATACTTGCGAGTTCTGCTACACAACTTATCTTTGATAGTCAGATACTTCAAATCAGCTATACTAATAAATCAAACTAAGTCAGATATACTAATAAACCAATGCAAATTTATTTATTTATTTTTTGTTAATTGTATAATTACGAGAAAAGCATAATAACTTATCTCCAAGGGATTCGGGGGCGAAGTCCCCCGCAAAGAAAAATAAAGGAAAAACCGATAGGTTGTTAAAAAAACAGCTTAGGCTATAACGGTGCTCACAAATCGCACAAGCCGAGCGAGCGAAGCGAGCGGTGCCGTGGCAGAGGCCAGCGAGTGCCACAAATCGAAAAAAAAAGACGAATATCGGGTTCGACTCAGTTTTCGAGGAGAAAAAGGGGGAATACGAGACGTCAATCTCGTCAATTTTTTTGTGATATAATCGGTCTGAGCTGCAGCTGTCCCTATCACACACTGCGGGGGTTGTTCAGGCGCAGCGCAACGGCAATAGTTTCTTCAAATACCTACCTATTTTTCCAAATTCCTCGCAGGCCCCGTCCCCTCTTAAGAGTCCTGTCGGTGATGAGTCCCGTCGAAGTCGTGACTCGTGTAGCAGTTCAGTGTTCCGCTGTAGTGTCTTTAGAAGTTCAGTCGTACACTTGTAGATAGCGCGATTCGAGGTGGTTGTCCCAAAACAAGTAACGTGTTATAAATAATGGCCTCGATCAAATTATTTATTTACATTGGTAGATAATGAGGTTGATACAGTAAACAGGAAAGGATTGGTTGATATTTGAAAGCTCATAATAAACTACATTATTTTCTAGTTTTCACTGCTTTTGTTGTTCCGAATGGCTGAATTTACTTACATATTTATATTAAGTGATATGATATGATAACCCGGTCGACATGATCAGTTGATCACCTACTTCTTTGTGGAAACGATTGCATGTAGAGTAGGTAACCGACTGGTTATCTCAATAATGTTTTGTTATTTTAAGCTTTTTTAAACATCAAGGCTACAGAAATCTACCTGTTAAGTGATAAGGCATTTGCTACTTTAGACATTTGGACATCAATTTGATAGGCAACGATATTTTTTAGGATACAAGAACTAATCAAAGAAATAGCGGAATCAATGCCAATCGCTTTATTTTAACAAAACAAAAACATCAAAAACGATTACTTCATAAGTTTTAAAAGTTCGTCTGCGTGACACTAGATACATCTACGCAATGTAAGAACATCGTTGAATTGTCAAAAATGTCAAATGTTGGAGAACTGAAATCAAACGTCCAATTTCGAAACCAAAACCAAACAGCAAAACCTAGACACAACATCACAAAAAACGTAATCAAACGTGCGAGGGTGCGGTGCATACGAGTGTCGGCAGTACCCAGGCATCAGCTATATGGGAGTATAGCGCATATAGTCTGAGTTCAACAATCGCACGCGGCAAATTGCCGTCGCCCCAGATCGTCTTATGACGCAAGTGCCATCCCCCCCACTGGCGATATACTCGACACAGTAGTATAAGTTTGTGCAGAAGTATTTAATTAAAGTAGGTGGGTATTCATTTGAAACCTAGGGGTTGTAAAGAGGTTGCAAGCGCCAACTATGGATTAATTAATATGCAACGATAGGAAGAAGGACAAACTTTCATAAAGAAGTTTTTTTCAAGTCCTGTTATGAAATTCTTCGCTGAAAATGATGTGCGCATCGCATGCAACGTTAAGGTTGTATTTAAAAAGGAGCTTTTAGCTGAATTTTAAGTTCCTTGCATGACAGACATTATGTTTATTTACTATAAAAAAAATACATTACAATTTTGAACCATATTTTGGCGTAGGTAGAACCATCTCTTTTCAATCAATCAAACAATTCGACCTTTGAATGCATTAATCATTACACGAAGTAATCCCAAGTTGAACCACACATTGCTTCACTCAAAACTCAAATATAAGTCATGTAAAGAGCCTAGAAGTTTTATTATGTTACTAAATGTATGGTACTCGAATGAATGTTTCAGTGGTTTCTTTATGTAGCTAGGTACCTAATGTAGATTTTTTAGTATTTCTTTAAATTTTTTTAGTTTTCTATAGTTTTGGTAAGATTTACTACCTATGTGGTCTTCTGATAAAGATCGGGGAAATGTCAACCCAACAAAAAAAAAAACTACAATATTTCTTACTTAAATCAAGAAGTTTTAACAGACAGCTCTTAATCACTGGAAATTAAATTTTTATTCGGTAAGATTTCCATTTTATTTCCCTAAGAATTAGGCGTTAAATCAGCGTTGCACATTCGGTTCCAAACAGTTTAATTTGGTTAGTTAAGTCGAATATGTAACATGCTCTCCACTGACCATAACACGAGCTAATGACCAGATAGGACCATGTTAATTAATTACCAACCTTACTTTAAAGGAATAAGGTATGAAACTACATATTTGTGTGTGCGCGTGCGCTGACCGCGTTGGAACTGGCTAATGGCTGGGTGAAAGGAGAATTTCCTCTTCTTGACGCACCGGCTGACCAGTATAATGTGAAACGTTTGACATACTATGAGATAAACAAAATGAAGCACGTGATTTCGTTGAATCGAACAGATAAAGTTTTATTTGGAGCATAATTTAATTGGTAAAAATAGATGCTACCTTTTCGGAAAGTAGGCTCCTTTCCGAAAAGGTAGCATCTATTTAAATACCTATATCGTGGTTTTATATGCCAATTTTCAAGTCACATTTTCCAGAAATTTGTATTCACGTGTTAAAATATAAGTACAAATAATAAAGTTTAAACGCGTTTTTTTTAAAGCATAAAAAAAAAATATTCGAAGATACCTACTGTATAACTGTAATGTAAATTATTATCACCGACCTTAAGACTTTTGAGCAAAATCGCGCGAAGCGTGTAATCTTTTACACGTGTCTGTAAAACAGCAGTTTTTCTGGCCTTGAATGATCTACCAAGATAACTTATCATATCATATTATACTAATTTAATTGCATTCTCAGCACGCCGCATGCGGAACATAGACTACATCAGCGAACAATATTTCTCGAAACTCGTTAAATTTACCAAAACATGTCATTATGGCGCGTGTAACGTGTTCCTATCAAGAAACAACATTATGTGTGCTAACCACAAAAGATTTTTAATAATAATCGTGTTCTAAATAATTTACGCAGTTCAAAGTTTATTTGAATTATTTTATATTGGATTTTCCTTTTGTGAGGTGTAAAATTATATGTTAGTCTGTTTAACGACCATTATTATTTAGTAGCATATTCTTGTGAAACATCGTCATCACGTATAGTTAATGGGGTCGGCTACCCCATGTATACGTAGCCGGAATTTACTTATGCCACATCGTGGTAATCCCCGGATCCGTCAAGCCTATGATTCAGTCACTCAAAATAGTCAAAATCACCATCATCAAGCAACAACACAAAAGTTATAGTAAGTTTTGGAGTATCTACTATTAACACACTATCCCCCATACTTTAAACGATGATTAAATTAAACAGCTCTTAAGTCAATTGTCATCTCTATTCATTGTCATACGAATGACTGGATAGGTGTATATTTAATCAGTGGTTAAAGTTAAGAGGCGTCTATCAGTATAAGAAGGTATATGCCTATGCCTTCGGGAAAAACAGGCGTATGTCTGATATTTGATATTCTCTTCGCTCAAAAGTATCACAGTCAACTCCTTAAACCATTGAAGTCAGGATTACTAGTTAATTAGATTACAAGTTAATTAATGAAATCAGGAAGCGGCAGTCAATTCTCAGTATAAGCGATCCTCTATGCACACCGTGTAGCAACGAAGACATGCAATACCAATGTCGGACAGACAGACAGACCCGTGTTACACATATTGCCATATGCCCATATATCAACGTTAATGAAGACATTACTGGCAAACCAATTAATCTCATTATTGTTTCTAAGAGCTGTATACTTTGCGGTTTGTAAACGTACTCAGGAAATCGTGATTATAAAATAACTAACCACAAGACTGTGTTTTAATGAAAGAGTTTATTTTTTTAATGCCGTGGTAATTATAATATAAACTTCGAATACACTAAACAAATGGCTTCGATGATTTGATAAAAGTCAAGTCATTTATTTCAATTAGACCGCTTAAAGGTACTTTTGGGTTGTCAAAGAGACGGTCAGTTAGTCAGAAAGTTGAAGCTAGATACCTGTTCCAAAGCGTAGATTCCTATGAAGAAGAACAACCAAGAAACTCCATGGTTACTCCTAAACAATGTAACTATGATATTGTAATAACTTGATTGACAAGTTATTACAATATTATAGGTACATTGTTTCCTGCTAGAAATCTAAACATAATAATAACAATATTACTAATAACGAAACATATTATTCACATAACTGTCGTTATTAATCTCACAACAGTGTCAACAATGTGCAGTCAACTAAAACCAGTCCAGCACTAGACTACATTACGAGGTCAGATCGTAAAACAAGAGTGGACACGTGCAAAATGCACAGCGGAGACCTACTGTGCGGACATAAACATACAAGATGAACGGACGACTACAGTTCCTGGGGCTACACCCAAGAAAACTCTCGAAAGAGGAAAAACTATCGGGAAAACAGGAATTCGGGAAGGTCTGTTTAATTGTGTAGGTTTTCCTTTGCAAATAAACATTCTAGGTGAACGGACAAGGCGAGTATCGACAGATTGACTCGTGAATAGGTATGTTGATTGTTGGGGTAATGGTAATTAAGACGAACTTGTATCTCATACTTTAATTTGTTGTTCTCAAGTAAGTGACTTTATGTTTTTATTGATAATCTTTAAACCGTTCGTCGTTCGTGGCAGCTTCGAATTTTTTTGTGAATATGTTAATGAATTTGAGTTGGATTTTTGTTCTAAAGACGACATGTACTGCCATTTTATGTAAAATTCAGTCCAGATTGTCACACTAAGCTCTAACATTTCAAAAAATATGGCAATATAATGCTCTCTAAGGTAGTGGCAGTATCTCAATGAAGAAGTAAAAAACATTGTGTTTGGTTTAACTATATCATTTTCAAGACCTAGAGACCTTTCCAGTAATATAAAGAACAGTTACGATCTATTCTTTTCGTAGCAAAGTTGGTAAATCTTTGGATATAGTTACCACTAACACGTTAAGTTTACTTCTTGGAGATTAATGCGGAAATACAAAGGTTAAACATTAACTTCGACCCAACTTTAATTACACTAGTTTTACTATTTATGCGTAATTTATTGATTCCAGTGATAAGCTGTAAGATACGTATGCGGATGCTTTTAAGATAAGCACATAGTACAAGTAATTTGAAAAGGCTTGACTTTTTTATGAAATTCTGATCATACTTTCTTTCCAAACTATAATAATGAAGGCATTACGGAAACTAAAATGGCTAAACTGCTATCGAACGGTGATGCTGCTATTGAATTCAATAATATGCAAGTTAAATTCCAATCTGACAAGTTAGAAGTTAATTTACAACATAATTTAACGTTTAAGTTACTACTTTATCAATCTCTAAATCTAACGTCTCATTTGAATACATAACCGTTTATAGCCAGCCTCTAAGTTATTGAATTAAATTATAATAAATACTTATATTTAAACAAAGTGTTAACTTAAGTATTTTATTGCATTTCTCGTTGAATTTTGTTAAATAAAAAAATCCTTGATGGAATATTTAATTCTTGGGAATCGCACGAAGAAAATGAAGATTCTGACTTAGTTTTATGTAATCTATGTAAAAGGAGAATTAAATCAGCCTGTATCAGTATCATTCAGCAAGGGCAGATGAATCGATTCTCGATACCGAATCTATATCGAGTAAACGGATCAAAACGATTTGATGCGACATTTTGACTACCGACCTCACCTCCAATCTTTTAGAATGCAATTTAGTTAAAATGAAACAAGGGCCAAGTTATCGGCACGGCTTGTTAATCAGACCTTCTGAAACCGTCGCTCAGAACCGGGGATCAAGTGGGAGGCCTATTACTTGAGAAGTAGGGGAAATGCATGTAGGGTTACCATACGTAGTTAAGAAAATTGAGGACAAATAGGCTTCCATAGGCATAAGATAGATCGTTTATTCTGGAAGTGAACGAACAGTCTGGTGGGTATTTCAAAATAGTACCTGGGCGACAGACTTTCATTAAAATTGTTAGAACCGTTTCCGAGAAACCAATTAATTATAATATAAGAACTGCTCACTTATAGAAATAAGATATACCTAGACTAGACGTACCAAAACAAATACAAACTAGATCGACAAAACTCCTTTTAAAAACACTACAAGAATCTCGAACATTCAACATTCGTAAAATCATCATGTCCTTTATATAGGACAAGTCCCTTCGCGGTTACTCCACGTGGCAACATTACTTACAAGGGCTTACGAGGTTTGCTCGCTCCCGGCCACCTGTTGCCAGGGTAGTTCGACTCAGATACCACGCTTATTTTTAGACCCCGTAATTATTGCCTGTTTGTAAACATTGATCGTCCCATTTGTGCGTTTGCCTCAAATGGAATACCGTACTATTGTCAAAACCAAAGAAAATAGAGCGTAGGAACGTGGAAAAATGTTTTGTTATTATTTGAAAATACGATTAGGATCTAGTGCAGTCCCTCTCCGTCTAATCTCATTTCAGTTTACTTGAGATCTGGGTTCTTCGTGATGCCCTATGAAAGGTTGTATTTAACACGGGACGGAGGGTCATCATTAAACATTTTCTTGTGATTAAGTATTCGATATACTTACTATCCGTCTTTTTTAAGACCATTACGAAATTTTATAACGTGTCTTAAAGCGTAGTCAAAATTGACGACAACATTAATTTTCACTGACCCAGAAATTCTAGTGCGTCACAGATCTCGACTTTTAAGGCCTCAAAAATTTACAGCTGTTTAAATACCGCAGTTTTTTAACCAGATTGAACCGGTAACATTCATTGATTTTCCCGGCTCCATCCGGTTGCCAGCAAAGCTTACTTTTACCGGAACCTTTAGAGGCTAACTGCGCATACCGACTATCAGAATTCAAGTGTCTCCTCTCGCCTCGCTTCTATCATTTAGCTAAGGTGACAGCAATCGCACGACTTTCGTTATTAGGCAATACTGGGGATCAGGTTTTCATTGACAATTCATTAATGTCTAGTATATGTATGCGTGGTTTAAAAGGCTCTTCATTTTTCTTACGTTCCATTTGGTTCACATGTATAGCGTATGTCTAGGGTTTGTAATTGGATTCTGTTGTACTTCACTTGAAGTGGTATCGTTTACACGTTTTCGCTCAAGCAGTGTCAGTACTGAGTATTGTTTGATTTCTACAAGCTGTAAGTGAACCGACGAAAATGGAGTTTTCAGACGAGTGGATGTAACTAATCGTCTGTGTAAAGCCTTTCTTATTGATGGCTATTTGATGATTCCATTAATATTAGGATAGTCTCCATTGTTGTATTATTATGTTAATTCCAATCATTTTGTAACTTTAGCGAGCAATGAGATACGTTGCCATGGCTAATATTCTGAGTTGTACCAACTAATTCTAGATTTATCTTTTCATTGTTCTCACATATTTGTTATTCCGACATAAAAACAATGTAACCATGATATTGTAATGACTTGGTTTCAAAGAGTTTCTTGCGCGTTCTTCTCCATAGGAGACTACACTTTGGAACGGACATCTGGCTTCATCATTCTACTAACTGACCAACTCCCTGACAAAAGTGGTCTTATTGAAATAAATGCTTTGTCTTTTATTTTGCAAAAAACTTATTGCGTGTAACATTATCCGTAGCAATTGTGCGTAAGTAATTACAAGTTAACATTGCTAATCAATCATTAATTATGCGCGTGTTAACCCCATCACGAACTTGCGTCTACTGTACAATGGTTTGTTTTTCTTTGCCAGATCATCGTGAATACTTCAATGCAATAGGACGTGCTTTGACGTTCAATAGCTTCATTAGCCTAGTGACCATAAGCTGTTCCTCGGATTGCGATTCCTACTGCTTTTCTTGAGTATTGTTGTTATTTAATAAGTTAGTTAATCGTTCGTCTGTCGCACTTGACAGACACAATTGATTTCGACCTGAATGAGGTGGATTTTTGAAATGCGACAGATGGAGGGTTAAGTGTTCAGTCTTAATGCTTTTCAAAGTTATCGTCTATCAGCAAAACTGGAGTTAAAAGTTTCTCTTATTTTAAAGTCAAATTGTCATAGTCAGAAATATCGGAGCAGCGGGGCTCGCAGAATGCAATGTGGCGTTTAATGGAACTGTCATGACGTAAAAGAATGAGTGGAAAGCTCTATGACCTGGGTTCCTATTACAGCCTTGGGGTAATTACCCCCTTGGGGGTAAATTTGTTTTTCTAATAGGTCATAGGGGTAACAAGATTGAAAAGGTTAGGAACCGCTGCTTAAAGTCCTCGAGAGTCTCGAGGACTTTATTCAAAATATCCATTAAAAAATAATACTAGGCAAGCAGTAATACTGCTGGACATGCAACATTGGATTCGATTAGTTGCAGACCCGCTTGTTTATTTAATCGATTGCGACGACATATCAAGAGTGCGTTGAACCTTATGACGTTGGACGCGATCGCCTCTCACCAAGTGACGCGAATTCCCCGCTCTTACAATAATTAATACTATTTTTAACCAACAAGCTTGCTTAACCTGCATTCATAATCATTTTATGAGACCTCGATAGGCCGAAAAAGAAACTTGCCTTCGCTTATTTATAACTCAAATGGTGATCATTCCGATTCCATTTTCTCTGATCGCTTTGAAATGATAACGATTTACGTCAGAGTTCTGATTATAATTGTCAAACTATTATGAAACTATTCCCGATTTTACATTAGAATACATTTGTTCTTTTTAAAGGTAAGAACGTTGCGTTGTGCTGTAAAACTAAAATCTATAATAATTATAGGTACCTACTAATATAGTAAAACGAGAGGGGCTCGTGGCTAAATGACGGCCGCACTGATCGATCAATCTGAGAGGTTAAGGTGCGCTTGCCGCGGTCAGTCCTTGGATGGGTGACCGTTCTTTACACATCGAGACCCCTCCGTGCCTCGGTGAGCACGTTAAGCAGTCGGTCCCGGTTGTCATAAGAATATCTTTGACAATCGTTACGGGTAGTCAGAAGCCCTAAAGTCTGACAGCTGGTCTAACATTCGAATACCGGTATTACCCATTAATTGGGTTGTGGAGGTCAGATGGCAGTCGCTCCACGTAAAATATTGATATTCAGCCAAAACTAGTTAGACTGGATGCCGACCCCAATATAATTTGGGAAAAGGCTAGGCAGATGATGATGACCTACTAATATAATAAAACGGAAGAGTTTGTTTAACATCACGCTACGAGACTTAGGAGCCGAGCAAAAAGAAAAAAGTCAGAAAGAACACTAAGTGAAAACAAGCCGATTTCTTTGAAATTCGGCGGGTGAACTGCAGGGCACAGCTAAGTATGAATTAGGTGTGAATCTTAGTTTCAACAGGCTGTTACAATGGTCTCCAACTGCATTTTTATTGCTAGAATTTGATAAGGATAATTACAAGCACTCAACACAACTGACAACACAATTGTAATCTTATCAATGAAATGCAAACTAACAATGATCATGTTATAACCCAATAACTAACAGATAACTGTAATGTCCTCTTGAAAGTACATTTAGTTAAATCATTGTGCTTGGGTAAATTGTCACTAAAAGTGTTATTTAGCTGTTTTTAACGCGTGAATTAATGAACTACTACTACCTACTCTAGATAAAGTTGGAAAAATAAAACATTATCCAAATACACAATTTCATCCAATTCTATTAGGTACCTATGGTATGGTATTATAATATTGTTATTTACCTACATTATAAAAAGAAAAAATAATATGAACAACTTTCACGTAAAATATTGCTCGTGGTCTTTCTTTAGGTGACTGAATGATTCAGAAAATACATTTACCACTATGGTTTTTCTTGTGACTAAACTATGTTGGTATAATTTTCAGTTCATAATTCGTTTCGTTCAAGTTCCGACACCTCGGACATCCCCATGTCTTAAAATAATCTTAAAACCGGGTCTTTAGAGTTTAAATTTCGTATTAACCCCGTTCCGCTACCTTGTTTTGCTACTTAACAATTATTTTTTTGCATTCTAAAAATATTCGACATTCGGATTTTGCGTGATGACAGCGATATAATATGCGGTTCAAAAAGAGAAAGACATTTTAAAATAGCTCATATTTGCTTTGATATAAAGTTTATAAGAATTCTTGGGTTGTATGTAACAAATTTGTAACGAGTTTTCAACGTTTGTTGACGTGCCAAGATTAGAAGCAACGTGGTAGTACCAAAATAGCAAGGCGGTATGAATTTGCATTTAAAAATAAAAGTAAACAAGTTTTTAGCCATACTGTGTTCGTCTTGCGTGAGTTTCTAGTTACCGAAAGCGTAGAATAGTTTTTTTTTTATTAGATTCTGTTAAATGTTGTGGTTTTTCGGTTAGATCATGTATGTGAAACGGATTTTACTATCATCTCTATCAAAAAGAGAAAAAACGACAATTTATCTTGTGTTTAAGAAACTTATTTGAAGTTATTTGTGACAAAAAAGAGCTAGAGATGACAGCAAAATAATAACTCGGTTATGTTTAATCCATAAAAAAACAAAGTTCATTGTAAGCGCGTGTTGGCAGTCACAGTTTGAATGAATGAAACTGCGTGAAGCGTCAAAGTGCATACGTAATAAATTGTTGAAAGGTTGCCATTGCACAAAATGTGTGAGTGTTAGGCCGTCGCACCAGTACTTCGTAATAACATACAGTAAGTAGCCCTTTCCCTCGGTACACTCGGATAACTTTCACGCACTAATAAGCAATTAATTACTTGAATTATTTTTTTCAACATCTTAGTTAAGCACAGGTAGTGAGATTTTTTACTTGTATCTGGTATAAAAAAAACTGACTTTTAACCCTCTCTCTTCGTAGGTGTCCATCAATGTCCAATCCGGGTGTATGGTTCTTAAGAAATGGAATATTAAAAATCCGACCAATAGAATCTCGACCGACTCGAAAGACCAGCACTTCTTCTGAATTAATATCACGAAGCTAAGTTGTGTCGAGGTATTTAAGAACCCGGTACGGTATACGCCAACGGCTTTGAGTGGTCGGGGCTGTGTAACTTCGGTGGTGTGGGCACGAATAATTTCGACGTATCTTATCGTAAATGTAAGTGAATTTTTAATCTAAAATACAACAATCCTATTACATTAGTTTAATAGAATAAAATGTACGCACTTTTTTTATGATAAAGGTATCATACGAATAAAGAATACAGTTTATATAAATATCGTGTTACAAATGTGTACCTATTACCAATTCAAAATTCGCTTACGTTTACGATACGCAACGACACAATTACTATTACTTGGTATATTAATTATTATGTAGTTGCTTTAATCAAACTTGCTACGTAGTTAAGTTTCACGTTTTTTCGGGGAGAGGGGCCTTGATAAAAAATTGTAAGTATAAATGAATAAGTGAAGACAAAATTTTGTATCGCTTTTTAAGCAGTTTGCGCACACGGAGGAGTGCGAAAAAAAAAATTATACATTACGGTCAAATTTCGACCACTGGGCGACGTAAGTATTAATAAATATGCATGAAATGACAACCCGTACTGAAATGATAATACCTACCTACTCGAATAAAGTCTTACCACCTACAATCTATTATAATTAGTTTGAAACTATTGCTATAATAATTCCGGTCCGGTTTTTGTATTAATAAAAGGGGTTTTTTATTTGTTTTTTGACATTTAGTGGTGGCGAATATTAAAAAAATGTAGATCGAATCGGTTTTTATGTGGTAAGTTCTTTTAGTCACGTGCAAGATTTTTGTAAACAAGGCGTCATCAAAATCTAAAAAAATCCAGAAATGATTTCATTTCTAATTTTGTCAAACTTTATGTCGTATATTATGCAAACGGTTAATGTAAACGTTCCCTTTTACACTTTGTGCTTTACAAAGAACATTGAATTTACACACCCAGTACCTATGTGTTACTGTTATAATGTGGTTAAGTTAAATGCTAGATACTTAACACAAACCGGAAACAACCCTATAACTTTGTGCTTTTTAAAGAACATTGAATTTCAAGTTCATTACTGAACTCATGTATGTAACATTTTTCTTATTTTTGCAAAAATGAACCCACATGTATCTTATCGTTACTGTCATCATGAGTTAAATGATAGATACTTAACAGGGAAACAAAACATCCCTATAAATTAATAAATATTTCCTTCAACAATGCTGCTACTGGAGAACCATGTTAAAAAAATAAAAACAAAATATCCATTTACTTACAATAATTTCTAAAAAAAAGCCTTGACAGCTCCATTAATAACCCGGTATACTCGCAGATTATGTAGAACTAGCTTCCGCCAGCGGCTTCACCCGCGTTTCTGGGATAAAAAGTAGCCTATGTGTTATTCTGGTGTATAAGCTATATTACTGTAAAGTTTCATCAAAATCCGTTCAGTAGTTTTTGCGTGAAAGAGTAACAAACATCCATACATCTTTACATCCTCACAAACTTTCACGTTTATAATATTAGTAGGATTTGTACAACAGAGCGCTTTTCGATTAAATAAAAGCATTAATTAATCCAAGGTTGCCACACTTCAACGAATCGAAGGGTTGGTCAATGTTCACTGCATCTGTGACGCACGTCCACGGTCCAACCCTTGCTCACCTTCGGCTCTCGAGGAAAACCCACAACCACACACCACAAATATGAACCTTAATTCAAACAAGATACGGTGTTGTTCAAAATGACAATGTGTCGCTAATGAATTCTTGCGGTCAATTATGTGAACGATATAGTAATGTTGCTTGATGACTGTAAGCTTTTTGTCTCGAGATTGCTCTAAATTATTGTTTCGAGGATAGGGGAGACCGGGGATAGTTGACCAAGTTTTTACTTAATGGTATATATCTCTTGTGTTTTAATGTATTTAGATAAAATAACCACTACATTTGACAGGAACACTATTAAGCTAAATAATAATTTCATATTTATTTGATTACTTAACGTTAAATTAGTTATTTACGCGATTTTGCAGACCTCTGCCTCTTAGTCGACTAACCCCGGGTCTGGGGTAGGTTGATTACGACATAGGGGTAAGTTGACCTATACACTAATTTCTATAAAAGCATGGAAAGGGATGAGCAATATATATCATTCTTTGTTTATTGAGCTTTTTAATCAAAATACTAGTCAAATTGAAAGATTACAAGTGTTTGGGCCATACCCATTGGGCAGCAGAGTGCATAGTAAAAGATCACAGTTGAGGTTACTGTGGTGAAACCCACCATACCATGCAGACAGTACCGAAGGGAGTAACAGGCGCACAGGTACATTAATTGCAAGGGTAATGTTCCGGATGCTTACTCGGCTACTTGGCTTACAGCCGAGACTGCCCAGAATAACTGATATAACCCAGACCTTGTAAGCACACCATTATCGCCGCTAATATTAAGTTAGGTAACCAGTGTATCAGTATCGTTGATGTGTACCTCGAGGAAGGAAGTCCTATAGAAGACCAGGTCTACTGCATCGCTCAAGTGATCAATGCGCTTAACACGGAAAAGTTTATCTTTGCAAGAGGCCTCAATGCAAAGAATCTTTGGTGAGGTAGCGAGGCGGAGGATAGGTGAGGAGCTGCTATTGCTCAGTAGGTCACCGAACGAAACATTAAAACTCTTAACAAAAGAAACACACCCTGCTACTTCATTTACACAGGTACAGACACCCTGTATTCCAACGTCGTGGACATCACCGCCGCGTTGGGACATTTCTGCCCCATCACCAGAACTGTAGGTTGCATCCGGACTTCTTGCCCATCAGATCTCAGACCCATTTGTTTTGAGGTTTAGATGTCATTAGCTGGAATGGTGTGAACAGAGATCTGCACCACTACCGAAAATACAACTCCAAGAAGATGACTGGGACAAGTTTGGGTCTACACTTTCTGGGAGCTCATGGACTGGCTAGTGACAGAGGAAGCTTTTGCAAGGTACAATCACCGGAGGATCTGGACTGCCCGGCGGAGAAATTGACGAGGGCTATTGAGAGGGCTTGGGGATGAACAATGTGCGAATGCATAGAAGACGAACGAATGAACATACTAATTCAATTATTCTACCAGCCCCAAAAAAAAATAGGCAACCATCCCCAACCACCATTTTAATTCTTCGATAACATGACTATCCTAAACAGTGACTCCGACTTGAAAATAACACTATGCTGTATGATAAACAACTCATAAACAAACTTCTGGTTTAAAAAGAAAGTGGTTCACAATAAATCTGTAGGCACAAAAACAAAAAGTGTGAGAGAATAAAATTTTACTTTAGTGTATAATAAACACAAATCGTGTCACCATTACTAAACGACGCGCGGCCGCGATGCCGTGCTTTGTTCAATTCGGGGGAGTGCGGAGTGGGACCATTGCATGTGACTGGATGGCGTAACACTCGTACTGTCGACGAGTTATTAGCCGTTAGTCTACCTACCCGTTGGTCAACTATCCCCGGTCTCCCCTATCTGTCTGCGTAGTAATGATTCAAATTAGGGTGTTTTAGCTCATGTAAAAATATTATAGTTTTAGCTATGGCAATAACTATCACATCATATTTTATTTCATTCATTTACATTGAATCGAGAAAACAGACGGTCCAGCTAAAGGCGAAACCAACTCCATTAAAATTCAGGGCAATTAATATCATACATAAATATTCATCATATTACATAAACGTTACTACATATTCATAAAACATAATTTAAAAAACCCAATTTGACCCAAACCGACCTGACATAAAATCCCCGCCACACGTTCAAATGACGCACGAGACTAATTATTATAAATTCTGTGCCCGCGACTCCGTCCCTCGTAGCAGTCGGAAAGCAACTTAATGTCGTTATTTTATCTTTACCACCCCTTTTCACCCCGTTAGGAGTGGAATTTCAACAAATCTCTCCTTAGTGCCCCTTTAGGGTACCCACGCAAGGAATAATTCCTCCAAATCTTGATGCCATTCATCTTGTATAGGTCCATCTCTCTCCCAATGATGAACGATGATGACTATCCCGTCATAATACGGTCTTTCAGGCCTCCGATAATGTGTGCCGAATGACAACGGTCTCTAGATAAAGCAAACGACTCTTTGAGTGGATGAACTGAGCTAAAGCAAAGCAGCAAAAATATTGCAAGTCGCTCTCATTAAGATGGAACCATGATTGCCGAATGAAAATGGTCTCTAGATAGAGCATACGACTCTTTGAATGGATAGACTGAGCTTAAGCAAAGTAGCAATCGTATTGTGAGTCGCTCTCATTAAGATCGACACATGTTTGCCGAATGACAATGGTCTCTGGATAGAGATAACGATTCTTTGAATGGATGGACTTAACCGCGGCAAACGTATTGCGACTTGTGAGACAGTTTCAGTAAAATGGTTTTATGACTTGAAGAAGGTGGTAGTGAAGACGACTATAGATAAGCAAAAGAATAAAACCCGGAGTTGTAACACAACTGGGAGAGACTTGAAGACTATGTCTAGCAGAGGGCTATGAATGCGATGCGACAGACTGGTTTGAATGAATAGAAGTAACACATTATGCGTGACATGTGAATTGTAACAAACATGGTAAGAGTTGTATCTTGTAACAAAAACGCATTTCTATGTAACACTTGCGTACACATTGTTAATTGAGCACATGGGAATGGCATTTAAAGTATTCGTCTGGGTCAGTTAATAAATTGATGTTACACGAGCTTGACTTAATAAATAAATGTTACGCTTGCGTGGGTACTGTGGACAGCCGTCAACGCGGACTTTGACATCGCATCTTTCGCATCGGGTCAACAATCTCAGAGGTTGTTCTGCTGTACCTATCAATGTTTGATCTGAAATTAGGTATGTGTCAAGGCAGGTTAAAGTCCTACCTGTAAATTGTTGATGTTTAAAATCGCTTCCATGTTCAGAAAGCAAACGAATATTATAAATATTAATGTCCTCACCTAACTTCAAGGCTTCAATGCATGAACTTTCAGACATAAGCTAATTGTAATAACGTCTAGTGTCTGCCTATATACACTTTTAACATAATTCTGAGTGGTGTTGTTAGTATTGACGCACGAACTCAATTAACTGATATTGTGCCTATCAAGGCTTTATTTCATTGGACCTGTTACTTCTTATTCCCTGGACGTTGTGCCACCGCAAATGCGTAAAGCCGGCAGCCAGGCAGATTTAATGTTTAAACACACATTCACCCTTTGACGAAGATACATAAAAGTTGAAAATACGACAGCGTATAGCAAACTACAGATACGTGTTCGTAGCTGTGTCTACCACCAGCTTTTCAAGCGCAAACATTTCACGCTTGTTGAATCCCTGGGAGTTTTCCTCATTCTATTTTAACTTTAGCAGTGCAACAAACAAAGATTCCGTTGTAACACGATACGATACAGATGACTGCAAGACTAATGAGTACACTCCTTTACGTCACAAATGCTCTATTTATTTTATATTTGGGACAAGGTGTCTGTCTGATGTTGTAATAGTATTTAACTTGGATAATTGTTCATTCATGACTAGGTTAGCAAATATTGTATGTGACTGTAACATAACATAGGAAATCAACTTTGTTTTAGTGTTGTTACCAGTTTGCGAGCTTTACATTTTTTTAGCAACCGTCGGATTTGGTACACTTGCGCGAAAGACACTTGCGCGAATCCACTTGCGTGAAAGGCCATTTGCGCGAAAAAGACACTTGCACGAAAGACACTTGCGCGAAAGACACTTGCGCGAAAGACACTTGCGCGAATCCACATGCGTGAAAGGCCATTTGCGCGAAAGACATCAATGATACGAATAATAATTTAAAAATTACTTCAAACAATTAAAATATAATTTATGAGGTAATGATTGTCATGCTGATGGAGGTGTTAAGATAAACAAAGAATGTTAATACATAAGACTATCTACCTATTAAACATAATGTGCGTCTTTCAAGTTGTATATGAGTCAACTTAGGAAAATGAGTTTTCTGAGTCAATGTGGAAGTGCATTGGCAGGTAAATATTCATTACATAACAATGTTACAAACAACATTCAGCCTTGAATTTCCTACAAGGTTACAGGCTTCAAATACGTTCAGTATTATCAAGTATTTTTCTCGAAAGAAATGAGAATTAACATTAGATAGATAAACCTTTACGTGATATGATTGACCAATGTTATTCTTATGTTATTTTATGTTATTAGTTAAACAGGGGGAAAGTAAACGAAATTCTTAACTCAAATCAAATTAAGAAGGGAAGGATACACATCTTGTTCTTTACGGTAAGATGGCAGGCAGCTTACAAATTTTCCCAATAGCTGCTAATTTGGAGACATTTTCTCCTTACTTCATATACATAATATGTTAAATTATGAATCTTTCATTTCAACTACCTATCCTTATAAAGTTTAAAGTTCGCATTGTTAGTTGGACCACAAACGGTGGTTAGCTATAAAATGACATAACACTGCCAACATGCTCGATTTCCTCTGAGCTCGAGCGGGGCGCCAGTGTCGGCGACTCAAACGCAAAATTTACATTCATTTTCCTTATATCTTAGCGTAAAATGCGAGTTGCTTAGACAAAACATGGATGGTTTTATTTCCAATTCCTCTAGTTTTAGACCTAGGAAAAGTTTCTGAAAGCTGAAAGTACCTGTAAGTGGTCTAATTGAAATAAATACTTTGACTTTATCAAGGAATTTTACATAGGTACGTTGTTTTGCTTCAATCACAACACAAATTACGTTCATTAGTAGGTAAAGAAGCATCTAAATGAGATATGTCACGAAACAGGTAGATGAACCAAAGAGGTAGAATTATCGTAACTGAGAATAGAAGCGAAGGTTGATGGGCTGGGACATTGTTTTAATAGCGAAGCGACAACGAAAATAAATAGGTATCTGTTTAACAGTGGTCATTTAGACACAAATTGGTTAGGTCACGAAGGTAGCATGAAACATCAAGTTTTAGGATCTTTAGGAATAAGTACTTATAATATAATCATGTATAATGAAAAATATGATACTTGAAGATTTGACAGAGATGTGTTTGCATTCATCGACGTAAAATTTTATGATGTAGGCATAAAATAATGCAGCATTTAAATTGAAAGGGACGCTGGCGGTCCTAGAATCCATTACTTGCAGTTACTGACGTTGCTGCTAAAGACAAAGAAATTTCGATGATTGAGCATGTGGAATTGTGGAATACTAGTAACATTCTAATTTGTCATTATGCCCAAACCATTTAAGCATTGCAATAATGAAAAACATCACGCAATACTCTAATTAATACAACTTCTTGTAGACGGACCTCAATTTCAGGAAATTCATATTGTAGGTACGAAAGCGATAATTTAGCGTATAAACCCGAGTTCCTCGCTTATCGTGGGGCCATACGAATATAGACTTACTGACCACTGAACCATGATTCATGGATACCTTGCTATGCGATTTACTAGTAAAGTTACATAAAAACGTATGTTAATTAAGGCAATTTTGCATTGTACATAATGGTAATACGGCTACTGACGCGATACTGATTCTTGCAAAATTAGTAATAATATGTTATCCTTCGCATGACGTCATTAGTATCAAGGCCGCGCTGATGATTTTTAGTGTTTACGTACGTTAATCTTTCTTTACCTAGGTTTTTTATTCTTTTTTTGGCTAGATGTCATAAATTAAAACGTGGCACTGGCACGTGTTTGTAAACATGGAGGCGAATAGTAAAAGAAACATTATAGTCGCCGGTTTTATTTAGTTTCATTTGATACTATACAAACATGGAAGCGACAGCAATAAAGCTGTTTCTCATAAAGCCATTGATGATAAATGTCTTCTATATGATGTATCGCAGACCAATTAGGCTTGAAGTAACTCTTCGCGCACACAGTAAGATTTATCATTAGATCACTCATAAAAAACCCACAAAAAGCTAAGAAATAATAAATACAAGCAATACTTAATCACTGAAACATTCGCGATGATTTAAACTTAAACGAATCACAGTGATCAGATCAGTTACTGAAAATAACATACCAGACAGTTACAAGAAACCTTGTATATAACTATTAATATCTAGAATGTTTACATTATGATTACATATAATGAACTTGTCAACTCCACTTAGATGCAATGTCTTCGTTATAAACAAACAGCATTTAATTATGTATCTTAATAATATAATGATCTTTGTGTGTGTGCATTTTTATGATCGCAGATCAGATCACAGCAGTCTAGAAAAATCATAATAACCAGCTATGACTGATGATAAATTAAAATCTGCCTCAAGTTATTGCATAATAAGCAAAAGCAAGATTAGAAAGTTTTAAAGGAGCCAGAGCACTTAAACGTGCTTAAAAAATGTAACAAAACAAGTATTAAAAGACAATTGGAGTTACTGCGAAAGAAATATCGACAAAAGGTCAGGTAAGGTAAACAAACAACATTGTCATTGTTTCCGCTTCACAATTTCGAAGGTACCGTTGGAAAATACAAATATTTTTTCATCGTTACCCAGAATGTTAGCAACCATCTAATTAACTTACAAGGAAAATATTTTGAAAATGTACTAAATCACAAACATAATACGGGTAACAGAGTCGTAACTCAACTAAAGCCGTAAGTAATTGAGGACATCAGTGAATCCATAACTGATAAAAGTACTTACAAAATTTCCGTCAAAGCAAAAAGAGAAATACACAATCAACTGCGTATCAGTCCAATAGGTGTTCGATTAAGAGTAATCACTGCAAGAACAAATGTTCTGGAACAAATCCATGCACAACAATACACAAGAAACAAACGCCGCATCGAAGCTGTCGCATCGGTGGCGAAACGTAAACTGAACACAACCCAGGAATGAGGTAAACACCATTATATAAATTTAATTGTAGATAATTGCGCGAAAACCGCAGCTGCGTGACGTAGAGGATGCCATTATACGACGTTTTTCCTAGAAGCGAGCGGTGGGCACGGCACGGCTCTCTTAGCCATTCATCTAAATTACGATAATGTAAAGTAATACCGGCTCGGGGACTTGGGGAACAACTTAATCTCACCTAACAGATGGACTACAGTTCAATGCTTTGGAAAACGTTCAGTTGAGATATTGAAACAAATATATTTTAATTATTTCATAAGCTTTTCAAGAAAGTATTGTCAAAGGTAGATTTCAACTTGTAGATGAAGTAGAGCTAAAATATCCGGAAAGATACAACGGAGCTAAAGGTGCAAAGACTTACAAATCTACAATCAAGTGTGCCTCAATCAAGCCCATTAAGATTAACATATTAATCGGCAAAATCGAAGAGCTATTTACACGTGTTGGAAGTATACAAGTCAAACAGCTCCTTAATTTATTCTTATTTCTTGTATGCTCTCAGTACAATATGCACGCGATGTCGGCGGCGCTATAATTCAGTAAAGCGATTACTCGAATACCGGCTGACGTATGGGGGAACTACGTCAATTTTACAATCTTTAAAAATTTACGACTATTAGTCACAAATCTAAAATAAACGCATGATGCCTCATTTAGTTAATTATTAACTTGGGATTTCAGTTCCTGTGTTAAATGAAAGAGGTGATTGCCTCACTTGACACGTTACACAATATCTTTATGGACCTTTGGGGAATGGAGGAACGAGGTGGAATGTCCCTCCATTAAAAAGGGAGGATCCTCCTACCAGACCGGGTGATATTGGTCTGGCGGGCCACTGCCCCGACAGTTTATGTCGGGTTTCTGTATACATATATGCTATATCGCTGTAAAAACTCTGCTTGCGCGATGTAGGATTCAGATGTTAGTCGTCATGTAGTGACATTTGACAATGTTGACACTGTTAGCTGTCTAGCTATGTAGGTAGTCTTCGCTGTTGTCGGCAGATGTCGCTACAGACCTTTTGTATACTACTCGAGGGCAGCAATCTTTAGGTAGTTTACAAAATGACCACAAATGGCATTGTTGATTCAAAAAGGCTAAAAAAACGTCTGAATAGTGAATAGCACTAAGTTCAGGAAATGGTTAGTATCAACTAACGGTCTAATGACATCGGTTTTAGTACGCATTGTATGCAGTTGCGTACAAAAACGTTAGCACAACACATGTACTTGTTTACTACACAGACTGTGACTAACATTATCTACTACCGGGCAGATTGTGAGTTGACTTGGTAAGAAATGTTCAGATAAAATATTTCTAAACCATCCAAACCTGTTGGGAATGGTTTCAACTCAATAATGCTATAAATATGATCAAACGGAAAATCTTTCGATCTGCTATCGTCTTCGCGTCATAAATTGGACAAGATTTTGGTGTGTCAATTGTGATAGGTACCATCAGCGATTTCCTTGAGTATAATATATGTAGCATAGATAACCAGAGGTGGATAAAGAGTAACGCTGGGGGGATCATAGAATGACGGTTATGATATGAAATCTTGTTTACTACTGTAATACGGTGCGGTGACTATAACATAACTATTACAATTACTGTGTGCGTGCTAACGACGTTATGTAACAGAGCGCACTCGTGGAGCCAGCTGCGGTTACAACCACGTTAGATGAACGTGGAGGATAAAATGTTCTAGAATACGGAAACTGCAATGGAGGTTGATAACCTCGAGAAAATTATCTGCAAAGATCAGATTTTCTTGGCATATCATGAGTGGAATCATATTACTACTATTCTAAAATTGGTCCCAATGCATGTCGAACAACAGAGCAACAGTCTATGTCCCCATTTTGTTTCCAATTATCTGTCTCTGCAGACAGAAAAAAGTAATTTCTGTGTTCTTATGACCGTTCCCATTAACCGATGCATCGGCTCTCTACCTACTAAACCTCGAATTTTGACATTACTTCTATATGGCTGATGGATCGGTTATTGGGAACGGCCGTTAGTCAAAACCAAACCAAATCATATTCTTTCCCTAGTCACTCTTTGTGACAACTTCGTGACAATTTTGATTTCATTTGCTTTGCTGTGTGACTTTTCTTATGGTGTAGCCCCTCACTGTGTCTATTTAATTCAATTCGCAATTGATAAATGCACAAACAAGAAATCAGACTTCACTAAAATTTTCCATATCGGTATACTGGCCTGCAAGTAGGACATGCTACACACTATTATATCCTATCTATATCTATTTAAGTCAACGATAACCTTATGTCTTATATTCGCATCATCTCCGTATGAATATGAATGAAGCTTTAAAATTGTATTGTTCTCTTCATTCACTCTTTATGTATGAGTTCCATCTTCATTACTTGGATGTGTCTGTTGCTGATCAATTTGTGGGCCAATTTGTTCACAAGCAAGCTTATGCTTATTGACTGGCTTGAATATACAGTTTGTATATAATTTAATGTAGCTCTGAACAAACGCAATTCGGTATAAAATCTTGGAGCATTGGTTTTCGATCAAATTGTGCTCCTTCAACACGTTTATTTTCTGCAGTTAGTAGATGTTGGAGTCTGGTTTCTAGTTTATTTATCTCATTGTGACTAATGTGGAAACATCTTTT
The DNA here is from genome assembly GCA_948465475.1 of Thalpophila matura. Classification (NCBI taxonomy): domain Eukaryota; kingdom Metazoa; phylum Arthropoda; class Insecta; order Lepidoptera; family Noctuidae; genus Thalpophila; species Thalpophila matura. The sequence goes on from OX419178.1 coordinate 1,661,649, forward strand.
GATTTGGTTATAACTGCTGAACATAATATAATTAATTGTATTGACATCAAACATTTGAAACAAATCCATTAGTGAGTCGCCGATCTAATTAGACCAACAAAGACAATAACGAACAATTAATAGTGAAACTCATTAATCAGTTCATAGTCCACTTAGGAGCGGACGTTTGAAGCCGACCCTTGTCTAACATTTGTAATGAATTGATCTTTTATCAATATGTCTACAAAGAAACCAAATGACAGATTTTAGATTCACATTTAGAAGACCGGTACCTACTTACTGAATAAAAACACTTCCTTTTCTGTTTCTAGTACCTACTAACAGTTGGATATTTGTAGTCTTTTGTAAATTATATTATTAGTCCTATCGTATCTGGATTTTGGATACACAATTTATAATCTTTGGTAAATCACGTTAATAATTTAAATACGAAAGTTGTGTGAGTGAGTGTGAGCCGGTCTTGCTTGCGTCAATGGTTTGATGGGGTTTCCCCTGTGATCTCAAGTGAACTCTTTCTGGGGGCTGTCATAAGGAGACTTTTTTATTGTGAAAAAAATAATATGACGATAGCTTCAAATTTTTTTTTTCATAAGTTTCTAATAAATACATGTTACAATAATTCGTATTTAGCCAGTTTAGAGCAGTTTTCAGTTAAGGGCATAACGAGTCTTGACCCCGTATAATTTATTGTTTGCCTATTGTAGTATTGTCTATTAATGTATAGCCCGAACAAATTCTTATCTAATAACGTAAAATAGTTCAAGGTCTTTGCGATCGTGAAAAAAAAAAACTCCTAAAATCCTACCTGTAACCTGTAAACCAATTTTTGGTCTTATAATTATAATTTGGAACAGACAATGATGTAGATACAAGTACAGACGCCTTCATTAATTGGGTACCCTCTACGCCAACAAAACCTTAGCAAAGGGTAACCTATTAAAATTGGCGTCTGTACACATACAATTATAAATATGCACTCAAATTCTACTTACAAAACTTAGCTGAGCTGAATAGTTAGAAAAGTCCCATTACCTGAAACGAAAATTGTATTTATTATTAACAATCTTGTTGTAGTTATGATGTTGGGCGAGGGCCTCACCTACTTCAGATATCCATAGAGCTATCAAATGCAAGCTGAAATTACCTTCCGACCTTGGTTTGGTCGAGTGAATTCGAATGTGATTGGGATGATGATGGTCGTATCACTCGTATGACGTCTGATACAAACGATTGGGACTACTTTGATGGCTGTTAGAATGAACACTACAAAGTTATTGAAACATACGTCATGTTGTTCCGATGCAAATTGCAAACAATAGGTACAGCGTAAAACAATCCGGCATAAAAAGTCTTGTTTTCATGTAAAACCTCTTTATCTGGTCAACGACATGCCTTGACCTGATTTCCCAGAAAGGTATTTGCAGCATTCCGTTTATTTTATTCAATTTAATATTTTGTGTAGCTTTAGATGCAAGTATTGCTCCAAAAAGGATAAAAAAATATTTCTTACTATGGGGGATGCGCATGCGCTAAGGTAGACCGCGAAAGACTTATTTTAATGTTTTTTTGCAATTTGCACTTCAGCATCAGGTTGTATGTTGATCAAAATATGATTCGCAACAGCAGCGATTATCTATTTATCTATATATAAAAATGAATTGCTGTTCGTTAGTCTCGCTAAAACTCGAGAACGGCTGGACCGATTGACTTGAATCTTTGTACAGTTGTTGTAGGCCAAGGAAGGTTTAAACGCCGAGCATTGCAACCTCAGATCATAGAAACAAGGGAGATGTGCCAAGGCGCTATCGAGCTTGATGCCTGAACTTGAGCAAATTGCTCATAATAAAAACGTACGCGCTGGCGACGAACCCAACACGATCGATGGTATAAATACAGTGTTTTAGTTTAGTGTTAGTGTTGAGCGACGATTAACAGTGTTAGATTGAGGGTGTGCGGAATGTTTAATGCGTGGGAGATCTTTTTATTCACAAGGAGCGCTTAATTATGCGCGTAATTATGTCGAAAAATGTACTAAAAGTGGCATCAGTTGTTCCCGTACTAATTTGCTATGATGGCATATCTCCTTGTTTCTATGATCTGAGATTGCAACGCAAGCCAGGCACAGCTAGTAGTATAATTTACAATTATTAAAATCATCAATACAAGTCTCTTAAGTTCTAATTTGTCTAAAGTATGAATATTTCATGAAATATTCGTACTTGAGTCCATATTTTATGATACTGACAGACGATTGATTTATGTGAATTTTGATTATTCAGTAAATATATCATCAGTCTCGAATCGTATTTCGATCAACATACGACGAACGGAGCTGCAGTGTGCAAAAAACGTTTTAAAAAAATAAGTAGGTAGGTACTCCAACTAAAAGAGTTTATATAATGTTATGTTTTACTTAAAAACATCCTAAAATACCACGGGTTTCCCCGCCAGTAGTACGTAGTACGTACGCTAACCTTCAAGGAATCCTAGCAGATAATTGATGACAACCAGTTACGCCACGTGTAGCTGTGATGCAACTAATACAACGCACATGCGCTTGCGACGGTAAACATTATAGGGCTGACGAGAGGTGTGCGAAATAATGTTGAAGCGAATACGCGCGATAACAGTTACGCATCAAAACATTTGGAGTTTGAAATTACAGAAATTCTCAATTAAATTGAATTTGCGACGTTGCTTTCTCATTGTTTTCGTCTACCCTGTATGGAGTAAGCAAAACATAGCCAACTTTAGATAGACCATGAAAAATTATACCAGGAAATTCATATTTGAAATTGGTACCTACTGTATTGGCTAGTTCGTAAGTTCTCTTTCTAAAATCACAATAATTTTATTGGTCTAATTTAATGCTTTTCACGTAGATATGAGTTCCCTTCAACAGTACCTAATTAGCTCCCCTGTCTGTCATTCTATCTCTATCTTAACGGTCTGCTTTTTGTAGAAATGCCTAGGCCACTTAAAAGTGGTGACCGAGAACTGGTACGCACGGCTACCGATCAAGCTATACATTTCCAGTATAAGCTGATCTCGCATTGTATAGGATTTCCTTACAGTGAGAGGTCAGTGTAAACTGGGAATGTATAGCTTGATGTGTAGCCGTGTGTACCTACTGAAAGAAAAAAATTAGCACCGTTAAAAACGTAACGTTCAGGAGAGCTAACATAGGGCCGAAGGGAACTTTACAGAGTCATATAATATTAACCTCTAGGTTTTAGCTCTATCTCTAAGGCTGAAGCTGCATTAGGCCGCAACGCGGAAATTTAACATCTGCAATAATTATCAACTGTTTCATCATTCACCGCCAACCCTTTTTTTTCAGTAGCAAGATTATACACTCACTCGTATGATATTATCACATACAATAATTGTTATAATATATTTTTGAATAGTAGTTAAAACTGGATTCGTATATTTACGCAACATGTTTGAGAAAGAAGTTGGTGTCTTGATTTGGTAGTTGTTAATTTTTCAGTTTAGTGTAAAAAAGACACGTGTGAAATGTGAAACGGACATATTCTTTAGGAAATTGCTTGGGAGCATGTAAACGAATCTGCGATCTAGAATTCATAAGATTTTTGATTTTATAGATTAGATTCAAAGAATTCATAGTTCATAGAATAAGATTGTAGTGACTCTTGGCATGATTGGTAATAATTGTATGTTTCTACCATCTGGTTTAATCTTATTGTCACAAGTCATAATACTGCTTCCTTTTCCGGGTAAATAGACATCATTAGTTGTCAACAAGACAACAATAGAAATAAATTCTTGATAATATAATCAGCTTACATATTTACACAATAATATGTATAATTAAATTAATTTATTTGTATTAATAACATAGATGTAAGGACTGTAAGGAGTCCATACTTTGTGCAATTTAATTCATCACCACTGGGCCCCAATTCTGCTATTGCAATAGTGTATGAATGGTGTCATAATGACACCATAACGGTCAAAACCTGAGCGCTCATTGGCTTGGAGTAAGACTATCTGTTTCGTCATTGGTCAAAACGATGTCATTGAGAGACCATTCTGACACGATTACGACAATTGTATTAGCAGACTTGGGCCCCTGCTCTAAAAACGAAGGAAAACATCGTGAGGAAACCAGCATGTCCTAGAACCGAAAATTGGAAGACATGTGAGTGTGACATCCACCAACCCGCACTGTACCCGTGCCGTGTAGTGAAGAGGCTTGAGTCCTAGTAATTTCAGAAGGAAGAAACCTAATATCTGTGCCTAATATAGTAACGATACCATAAACACAATAACTTCTAGTTTTACGTTTACGTACAATATTTATGAAAAAAAAAAAGATTTATGCACACACGAGGCGCATACGCATTACCACCTCAACGACAACCGATCCGATACTACACACGAGTCGATGCAAATTCTATTTACTAGCCTTCAAGAGTTCACGAGGGACGTTACACTCAAATTTTGAAGCACTAGATTTGCAAATAAATACAATGTCGATGTTTGGACTAGTAAGTATGCATTTATACATAAAATATTTCCTTATTTATCCCAACATTGGAATCTGTTGACAAATAAGGTTCTATTGCATAATTATGTAGCAAGCTAAGTTTGCTTAGACCTGACCTTAAAACCTGACAACGACAAAAATCGATCTGAAAAGCATAAAACAAGAAAATATTCCTTCAAGAAAATATTCCTGAAATTCTTCTCTTTAAAGGAATTCAGTGTTGTGACAAACTTAATAGATCAACAATAAATTTTCTTATCATTACCGTATTACTGACTAAAACGCTAGCACAACAGAGCGGCATGCGACCACAGGACCGAGCTATTGTGACTTTGTGACATCAAGAATACCATGACTATCAGACGGAGATAATATTATAAACCGGGCAAGAGCGTGTCGAACCACGCACAGTCTAGGGTTCCGTAGGAAGAAGTATTTCAGTCTTCCAACTGCAAACATAGTTTGTATTTCCTAATATTATAATGAAATACAAAGTTATTTTTGCGGTCAAAACTGAAAATAGTGAATATTTCAAAAAGTTATCAACGTATCTTGTTCAAACCAATTTTAATCGAGAGTGTTTATTGATTCCATAAGCTTGAATTTTTTCAGAGTTTTTGATAACGCGATTGGAAAATTACAGGGGGGGGGGCACTTGGTAAACGACTTTCGGAGCGCCTAGTTCGCTAAATATGCATTTAGAAACCTTTATGTTATTTTCAAAGACCTATCCAACGATACCCCACATGAAGGGGTGCGTGAAAATATTTTTCTTCATCCCTCAGTTTCATGTATGGGGCCCCTCCCCCTAATTATTTTATTTTTTATAATTTTGCTACAGGTTTTTACAGCGGCTTACAGAAGACATCTACCTGTGAAGTTTCATACATATTGGTTATGAACTGTAGATTTTACGAGGGTGTGACAGACGGACAGACAGACGGACATGACGAAACTATAAGGGTTCCTAGTTTAACTACGGAACCCTAAAAACGGACGACGCGAAACCTGTCTATTAATGTGAAGATGATGAAAAAAAAATAGATACTCCTGGCGTAATCTTTGTTAAAATGCATTTTAGGACATTGATTTAGATGTTTTCGTAAAAAAAAACAGAAACGCTACTGTAAATTCTCAGGAATGTAACAATTCAATTAGGGTGAGTATAGACTAGAGTTCACTAGAACATTTTCTCGAGCATTTCTGTGTAATGTAACGTTCTTAGGTTCTTACGAATGGTACGCACGGCTACAGATCAAGCTATACATTTCCAGTATAAGCTGATCTCGCATTGTATAGGATTTCCTTACAATGAGAGGTCAGTGTAAACTGGGAATGTATAGCTTGATGTGTAGCCGTGTGTACAATACAGGTAATAGAGCTCGTTATTCTGTTACAATTACAAGTAAAAGCTCTAGTCTATACTGACCATTACGTATTATGATGTATATCATACAATGTAAACTTTATGAGCGTCTGAAAGTATTGTGATAATGTCTGTGCAATCAACACGTATCATTTTATCGGGCATTCAGTCGGTCATACTCTCAGATCATAGAAACAAGGAGATATGCCATCATAGCAAATTAGTACGGGAACAACTGATGCCACTTTTAGTACATTTTTCGACAAAATTACGCGCATAATTAAGCGCTTCTTGTGAATAAAAAGTTCTCCCACGCATTGAACATTCCGCACACCCTCAATCTAACACTGTTGATCGTCACTCAACACTAGCACTAAACTAAAACACTGTATTTATACCATCGATCGTGTTCGGTTCGTCGCCAGCGTGTACGTTTTTAATATGAGCAATTTGCTCAAGATCAGGCATCAAGTTCGATAGCGCCTTGGCATATCTCCTTGTTTCTATGATCTGAGGTCATACTCTATGAGGTGTCAACCTACGGATATTTTGAGCATACAACGCTGTATTTACAAGAGCCTAATATAATAACACCAGCGAAAGAGGACGTGGAGAGAAAAACAGTGTTAGGTGTCCGCGACTCCAGAGGCCAAAGAGATAGTCTGTTTTGATTTCGAGTCAAGTGTTTTGGTCTGTATAAAAACAATGACGAGACTAGTACTGGTTGAAGTATTAATAAAAGGAGACTAAACCAATATAGGAGCGACAGAAATCGTTGAAGCTTGTGCAGAAACTGCGCCTGCGCTGTTTCATTATGACAAATTATGTGGCATCAACATTTACCTGTAGACCAATTTGTATTTGCATTTACATACCTTGGAATTATACTACTTTACTAATATGCAAAATTGTTATAAATCCATTCGTGTTATTATCTTCATTCTTTGCGGTTAACGCAGCCTGAACCATTTGTAGCCTTGTCAAGTACTTGTCTACTTCTTTTTTTGTAACACTGAAGATTTTGGGAATTTTGAGATTATGACTCATCTGAATGTTTTGTGATAATCACGTTTTCGTAACGACCTTTTTTGTACTTTAATGTCTAATATTAGACTTAAAGCTATATTTAAAGATATTTTGCATTGATGTGATTTAGGAAAACCCGTCGTTTGACGTCATACAAGTCCTTAGTTCCGAGAATAAGGTCGGTAGAAAACTTTAAAAGAAACGTAAATACTAATTTACAACAAACATCTGACAAGCTTTTCATCTTAAAAACATATACTTAGCTACTAAAGTGATTAAAATAATATCATTATGACCAGAAAATTAGATACAATTTCATTGGTGAATAGGAAACTATGTAGTGAGATGATTAGACAAGTTTTCAACATCCACCAAAAAGTTTAAACAAAGATTCATGGCATACTCCATAATTTGCATCAACTATGACTATGACATTGTCTTTAAAACAAATAGGTAGCCATAGAAAATGAAAAACCTGAAACCATTTGTAACCAAAAACAAGAAAACGTATCCGTATATTCCACAATTTGGCATCTGGTGTGAAATTCGCAAGCAACTCACACAGTTACATCTATTTCGGGTGGTGAATCCGAAATTATCGCACTTTAGAGTCGGCCATAAGCGAGCAACGTGGCGTGACAGTCAAGGCCTGGAGATAAATTATGATTAGATAAAGGTGGCAGGTGGCAGCCGAGATCCAAGACTTCTTGATAACAGTTTTGTGCATTATTATAGTGTTCTAATTATGTTTCAGCTGTTCGTTGACTCTTATATTTTTAACTGATTGCTGTTTCATAATTTTGGCATTTTTGACTTGTATCATTATTAAAACGGCCTATAGGGTCTTTTATTATATCTACTCAATTACCCAAATTCATTGTTAGTATTACGGATGCCTCAATTAGACTCCAGTTATCGTTAACTAAATATGATATATGCAAACTCTTGTATTATTTCAACGTTTCTGTGATTCAAATTATCTGCCTAGACAGCAACATTGTTTTCTACAAGGCTGGAAACAAAATCGTCTCAAAATGACACCTCAGAGTTTGGGTTATGATCTGAGGGTTCGATCCCTAAACGACAAACACCGAGATAAAGCAGATTATCCATCAGTTCCAACTGAAGGTAATCTGAGTACTGACGCATTAAACTTGATACTTACAGAATCCAAAACCTGAGTCTTATGTAACTTCGATTAAAATAACCGCTTGTTCCGGCCATTACTAACTACGTAATACCCCTAACTAATTATTCAGTATTCTGTAGCAATTAGATTTAATATAAGCATGGTACCTAATTATAAAATCATTGCATGTGGTTACGAAATGTCAGAATCTAAGCCTTGTTGATGTGCCCGTCCACAGGTGTAGATATTATAATACCTGCAAATATATTTGCGTTATCTATTACTTGTATACTATATTACGCAATTTTGTGAGTAATTTGTATCGTTACATAACGCGAGGGGGTGTGTCGTTTTGAAATTGTTGGGTACGATATGGTTTGTGATTGGTTACTAGATCTTGAACCGGTTGTGATTTGTTCAATACGCTTTAAAATTGAGCGAAACAGGAATCAAAATTTGCTTACAGCGCGTTGGAGAATGTAGACCATTGAATCCAGATTTTCTCACGAAGCTTGCTCCGTAAGTCAATGATGTCTGCCAGCCCCGGATCTTGAATTATTTCGAGGCGGGGCAAAAACTGAAAAATACCGCCCCCGCCCGACAATATTTTTCTTGTCATCATCATCATTTCAGCCATAACGCGCTCACTGATGCTGATGGACATAGGCCTCCCCCAAAGAACGTCATAATGACAGGTCTAGCGCTGCTCTTTGCGATTATTACACTACCAATCTCGAATATGCCGTCTGGGGCACGGGCCCTGGCTTGCCCCCCCCCTAGTTCCGGGCCTGATGTCTGCAACTCCGCAATCCCTTCGGATCTCAGCGGGCTCTCCCATAACACCGTCAGTCGTCTTAATGTTTGAATGAACTCGAGTACCTACTTGTGTTCATGGAAGTACCTATTAGATATATGTGTGATCCTGCGGTCTGGGTAGATACTTCATGGGCATTTAAAATAAATCCGATTTCCATCAATGATGGTATCTGGCCTGATAGACTTTTCCTTTTTGAAATGCTTTTAAGATTATCTTGGGCTAGTGAACATCGAGATTTTGTTTCAAGTAAATCTTTTAGGACAAGTCAAAATAGAATGTATCTTCCTTTCTGAAAACCGAATAGGTACACTCGACGCCATTGACGGTCGACCACTTTTCACCCTTATGTTCTTCGTAATAAGGGCGAAAAGTGGTCGACCGTAAATAGCGTCGAGTGTACATGTGGGCCGTAGGAAAACTACCCAAGGGATATTTGTTGTTTTGGAAAAAAAAATTCTTTATCATCTAAAAATAAAGGCTCTCGATTTTTCTACAAACGAAACACTTCTCGATCATTCTAAGTCTTTGAAAACAAGAAGTTACCATTCTTTTATGTATTTCGCTGGTTTTCCTCAACGTTTAATATTCTCAAAGTACAGGTAGGGATTACACGCATTCTTAGTACAAAGAAATGCATCGAAACTGACGTTTAAAAGGTCTTGTTTCTGATCAAAACTGGATTACGTTAACTATAACTAGCATATCGTTAAACTGGATCTGTTCAGAATATTTGTTCCAAATCAATTTGAATAAGTTTACCATCGAAGTGATAACAAGTGTCCATTCTACAAGTAAATGTTACCTTAAGACAAGAACAAGAAAAATACATTTAAATTTTTATACAAAACAGTCCACAATCTAAATGTTAAGATATTCAAAATAGAAGAAAAAGATTATTTCGTGGTCTACTATCTATATTGGTAGATGTAAATCGATCTTTACTAATAATTAATTATTCGGAAAGAAAAGACACATTTAAGTAAAAGTAAAATGTATTTCTATCAGTAGGTAGTAAATCTACTTTATCGATTAAAACAATAAATTAAAAAAGTATAACATAAACAAGAAATTCAGGGAAACCAAATAAAGTGAAAGATAATAATGATATAAATTGTTTGTTTGCAAAAGAAGCGCGTGACATGCAGTATCAAAATACTAAAGAATAAACAAAAGTTGCGAAAATAATGACTAACTTGTTGAATAAGCCGCAAATCAATATTTGATTTGTATAAAAATGTGAGGGTATGAAAACACGCGTAGAGTGGAAGGAAAAACGTATTGTATCGACTAAGTACTTGTAATCCCACGAATGCGTGAAAGAAAGCGACAGACTTGTTTGGTACCTAACGTAAGAAAATATTTATTGAAGTATCTACCAACAACTCTATTATCCTGGCTCGAATTAAACTGGTAAGGGTTCTAACAAAGATAACCAATACAAGGTTTACTTGCAATAAAAAGGTAGACAAAGTTTGTAAGTATGAGGTGATCTCCGGAACTAATGATCCGATTCTAAAAATTATTTCACTAATAGGAAGCCACATTGTCCTTGAATGCTAGAAGTTATTTTTATCCTTAAAAAATGCACAGTTCTTACAGGTCACGCGGACGAAGCCGCCGCAAAAGTGCTAGCAATATCATAAATGTAGCTTGAGGCCGCTCAAAATGTTAAAAGATGCTAACCCTGAACAATGGAAAGGACTTACATACTTAGAAAGCGGACACAACAATTCTGGATAACGCTATGGTAGAATAAAACAGAATTGAAGCTTGGATGTCTTATTAAATAAACAGGCGAACTGCGTGAAGCTAGGTCCAAGCTCACAGTTAATATAAAACTCCTTCTGCATAGCTTAACTGACAGAAAACCAGAAATAACTCATCAATACGCAAAATAAAATAGAAAGTTCAGGCGTTTGCATCCATTTAAAAGTAACAATCGATGTTTGAATATTTAATATGTCCACACTTTTCCGGGTCAGGGCCTTCTCAGCTCCGGGCCGTCCGGGCCGTGTCCTGTCAGCGATGTGCCACCCGTTACGTGTTCTCAGATATCAGGGAAATCTGAATAGAATCTATATAGTATTGCTGCGTGTGTGCACACGTCGCCATGTCCTTGTTTAATACAGATCAATTGGCAATTATTGCTATAGCGCTAGATGAAGAAGTTCTATCAATCTTTCCATATTCATTTTGGCCAAAACGTCGTCTCGGTGGTGTTAAAAATCGGATAGCACTGACGGAGTGTGCGTACATCAGAGCATGCTCCGGGACACTGACAGCCCAGATGCGCCTCTTTACACGAACTATGTGAACAATTTAATATAACGCGTATGCAAGCAATGTTTTTCCCGTCCTTGATAAGACCCTGACCCCGAAATGTGTGGACAGCTTTTAAAACAGCCACAATGAAAACATAAAAGCATGTAGGTAAACAAAGAAAGACGTGGTGTAACACGTGCCAGTGATAATGTATACGAATTCTAGTTTTTTGTATAGCTTCTGTAAACATTAGGCAACTATACATTTCGAGGTTTGATAGGTGAATCACTATTTACATCTCTTTAGGATAAAAGGTGGCCACCAAGATTCATTTGTTGTCAAGCCAAGACATAAAATTCTGTTTCTCAATCGACTATTCAAATTATCGTCTACATCAATTAAGTACGGTATTTAAATAACTGAGATATTTTTGAAATGTCTTACAAGGATATAGCTTATATCTATAGACTGACAAGAGCAACTGTGTAAAGTATAGAATCAATAAAATTAAATACTTAACTGTTTTATTATAATTTAGTTGTCTAATTTGCTACTTTATTTTGATTAAGTTCTCTTAAAATTCTTCTAGTTCTTCTTCTTTTTTATAGTTCAATAAAAAGTCTTCTTAGAAATCTCTATATTGACGTTAACATTGGTCCCAGTAGACTACATTGACTTTTGGTGAAATTAGTATAGAAATTCGGTAAAAGCGTATTTTTAGAGTTTCGTAGTAAAACTAGGAATCCGGAGTTTCACCATGCCCATTCGTTTATCTGTCTGTTTGTCAGTATGTCACAGTCTCATAAAATCTACAGTTGTTGACCAATTTGTATGAAACTAAACTTTACATGCGAAGTTTCATACAAATTGGTCAACAACTGTAGATTTGGTTGATTTGGTAAACCGCCATATAGGCGTGTAGTAAAATTACGAAAAAAAATTAAGTGGGCAATCTATACATGGAACTATTTTTCTCGATGGGTTAACCGTTGCCGCGATTAGTAAAAGGCGTAAATGCATTATAAATATTATTATAAATATAGGTGTAGGCCTGGTCTAACAAGTTTTCTAAATACAAAACGTCTAATCTAATGTGTATCAATTGCAAATTACTTAAGAGTGCGATAGCTTGATTCACTACAAGGTCAAGGTTGATTAGAACGCGCCGTTCGCGCATGTTTTGAGTCAGAACACGAACAAGCATGCCGTCTCTTTCACATGCGCGCTGAAAATATCAATTAGCAAGAGATAGAGAATAAATAGTCGGGAGCAAACAGCCTAGCTAGCAGATCTATCACAAAACTTCAGTGCTGTCCGCATTCCGTGGCTGAAAATAAATCATTGACTAAATGAGAGTTTCTTCAGCGATAGGTACATCACTTCATGACAGGAGCGAATTTGCTAATAGCGATTAGAGTAATTTTGGTAAGTATGTATTAACAACGGGAAATATCGCAACTTATTCTTTCTTGCTGAATGATAAACTTCTCAGTTTTAATAATGAGATTTACAACCATTTCTCTTTACAAAATAAGACAACTTGATAGGCTATGGAACAGCGGAGGTCAAAGCCACATTCTAACCACTTTAGTTCGTACGTCGCACCACGTGTGGCCTGTTACCGTGCCGCCTCGTGCGGCCTGTTACCGTGCCGCCTCGTGCGCTTGCGCAATCATACACAAGTGACAGACTGTGCGACCACTTCTATTGGCGACGCATCTCACACCAGATTGAATGATTAAGTGGTGTCATTTAAAATGCGACGAACGAGCTCTTGTTCTTCATGTCCAGATTCATAATAAAGACTATTTTCGAGTCAATGATAAAGCAGTTTGTGGATAAAACATCGACTCTCAGATAAGGTATTATAGTTAATTAAAAATATACCACAGACCAAATGTCTCATGATTTATTTGAAACATTATGTAATAAAATAAGTGAAACAGTACAGTCCTAATAAAATGTATAAATTATCAATTATTATCGGCAATCACAAACATCAAAATAACACCTCCGAAGTCACGTGCATATGTTTTATCAGGCATTGATGTAATAAAGCTCTACAGTGTATTTTAAAATAAAAACACTGTTAAGTCAGCATGCGATGATTTATTTGCAAAATCAATAGGTACCTACATAAAATCTACAAGGTGAAAAAAAAAACACTAGTAAGAACTGTAAGAAGTAAGTAGCAATTGTGCGTTTTATAGAGAAATAATTGAATAACAGATTTTTTATCGGTCGGTATTGCAGTTGTTTCCTTAATCAGTCTCATCGTACACGGAAGTTCTTAGAACTTGGTTGTAGGAAACCTTTTGTTACACAACTCATTTTTGAAACACAAGTAGCTATTGATTTTATACCGAATGTTGATACCATTCAATTGAGGCTTTTATTCTAATACTTCCTTAATTTGCCAAAAACATTACAGTTAAACGCACGGGTCCTAGGATTGTTCCTTGAGGAAGTAGGTGGTTTAGGAAAATAAGAGGGGCGTTATTTTCATAATATCATTGCGTAAGAATTATTTAAAGTTATAATAAAGCTATTTATCCAAAACATAGCAAATAAAAGTAACAATGATTTTTGTTATGTCATTGAAGAAAATCCCAAAGCAGTGCAGGAATGTTAAAAAATCTGTCTGGATTACTTTGGAAATAGTATTGCATGAATTTAATAAGTTGTTTCAACCAATGATCTACCTTTATCGTCAGTAGCTAGATAACACAGGTAAGGTTATGATCATAGGCATGTCAACAGAGGCTCATGTTATCAAAACATATAACTAGGTAGCTCTACTTACATAGTCATGTTTCAGTTCATGTCTAGCTTCAGATATTCATTTCTAAATTAGTAGCTAGCAGTGGCGAAGGCTCCATACAATTCGATTCCTACCGGCTTTCCATTGAAATATGGCACAGTCAGTGTTTATTATTATCAAGTAATATACATAGTCCATAATAAAAAAATCATATTTGGACGCAAAAGTGAAAAAATCCGGACCGCATAACTAAGTTTGTTTGTGAAGGAATTTTGATGATTTTGAAAAAATTGTACTAGTTAGGAACATCGTTTTATTTTTGGTGCCATATTTAGGTCAATTCCTATCAACCCTAATTATTTCAGATTTTTCGCCCCGCAAACTTCGGAGATAAGGGGGGGAATGATATTTTTTTGGACATTTTTTATCATAATGTCGAAAACTGTGAGACATAAAATAAAAATATATTTTGAAATGTGCAGAACAAGTCCTTTCATATGATATGTCACTTGACCTAGTAACCCCACTTTAAAATTTTGGACCCCCACTCCGGCCCCTTTTGCAATGAAAATAAAAATATTTTTGGACTTTGCAATAAAGTTGAACAAGCATTCTTTATAACTGTTCCAAATTTCAAGTCGATAGCATAAGTAGTTGCTGAAATAAGCAGGTGTGACAGACAGACAGACAGACAGACAGACAGACGAAGTCGCACCATAAGGGTTCCTTTTTTACCATTTTGGTACGGCACCCTAAAAAGGTCTCTAGGTTACCGTACCTATGCATTAATTAGCTACCAATGACGAAGGGTCTCCCCTTATCTCCGAAGTTTGCGGGGCGAAAAATCTGAAATAATATGGCACCAAAAATAAAACGATGTTCCTAACTAGTACAGTTTTTTCAAAATCATCAAAATTCCTTCACAAACAAACTTAGTTATGCGGTCCGGATTTTTTCACTTTATACGTCCAAAAATTATACGGAACCCTCGGTGCGCGAGTACGACTCGCACTTGGCCGGTTTTTATATTTGATAGGCTCGCGTTTGACCGACCATTATTTCACCTGATGGTAAGCCATACTGCGGTCAACGATGGTGCAGGCTTGCCTTGAAGTAGCCTATTCACTCTAGACTTGAAGACTCCTAGGTTACAGTCAGGAAACAGACTCCAGCAGAGAGTTCCACTCCTTGTCTGTATGCACATGATCGAACGATCCAATGAGAGAAGGACTTTTACGCAAAGATGCTCTTGATACTCTTATAACAATTTTATTGCTCTCAAGATGACCTTGTATTATGTACTAGTCGTCACTTCGCTTTGAGATCTTCCTTTTCGGCACTTGTTACTTTAACACATGGGTGCTTAAACAGTTTCTTTTTTAGGTCCCTTTTCGATTATTTTTTCGTTTACGATATTTTTTTTTAGTGGGAGGCTTTGTTGTCATTCACAAAATCACAACTCTTTCTAGCACTTTTTGATCAACTCTGTATAACGTTATTTTTTGCGTTATGCATCTTTTATTTATTTCCTGCAAAAGTATTTGTTTGGGTAAACTCTACTGGCCACCCACTTGTTGGTCGTGTCAGGGTATGATATGAAAAAGCATATTCTTAGCTAATGATGTAAGTAATTTACCACACGGAGTCGTGTATATGTATAGATTAAATGAGTACCACAAATACAAGAGCAAAATTACGCAATATGAAGGAAGCGTTAATTCGTTAGAACAACTATTGGTTTTGTCTTTATGCTTTGTCTACTCTCACTGTTTATTGTAGTATTATGGTATCACCACGTAATCATTATCTTTTCTAAAATAAGTTTCTCTAATAGTTATAATATCTTCCGCGTCTCTACCTATGACGGTATTCGGAATGCTAAAGGTTATTTTGTCATATTTCTTAATGCTTCGATCAAATATCATAATGTTTTATTCGTACATTCTGTTGAGACGTCTTGTGAATCAACCGTGTTAATCATAGTGGATCTATTAGCAAGTAAAGGTATTTTTACGGATGTTTCAGTGTCTTACTAAGTTAGAGTGAAATCTTTGACTGGTATCTAATATTTAAACCAGTTACTAACACACTGCCGATCGAATGCGATCATTACAAGATTATAATGCAATAAAACCAAAAAATGGCAGACAAATACAAATAAATTCTTAACATAAGCATAAAAAAAATCTATAATTTCAGAATTCCATTTTCTTAATATCTGCGACCACTCAGAAAATATCAAAAGAACGGTTAAGCGGAAGTGTCCATACTAGTCCACAAATTAGACGAACGATAATAAATATGTAAACTATGTACATTGTACATAAAAGTACGTTAAAGTCAAGTCCGAACAGCTTCACGTTACACACAAAGATATTGGACTTATTTCAGTGGTTACACAGTATGGAGCATTACATAATATGTTATAACATCTATGGTATACGGAAATGAAGTAAGTGGTCTGTAATGTGGATTTAATGAAATCATTTCTATTGGCGAAGATCAGTTTACTTTTACTGATGCAATAAGATATTAATTAAATTAATATTACTTAAGTAATAGAAACAGATTAGAAAAATAATCATGCCATGAGGGTAATAAGAAATCAATCGCAGAGGTGGACAGGTAAGACAGTGGGAGGACCACTTTCCCTGGAGTTGGAGAAGGACGAGATAGAGATGGATGGAGGAGTCTGGAGGGACCTATGTTTCAGGACAACCTGACTGCACGGGGACGATGTCGGCAGACGGCAAGTAGGTTAAGTATATTTTATTTCATTTTAATAATAAATCAATGCGAACAAGGAAGACGGCAGAAAAACGTCAATTGTTAGAGTGGCTACGAGAACTTTTATTAAGAATACTATGAAACTAGAAATTAGCTTTGAAACTAGCGAATCTCCCCTCCTTCGCACAGGTGCAATCGACTGATGTGACGATATGTCAAAACAAATTCTCTAAATAGTGGTGAAAACCGCATTAAAATCTATTGTGTAGTTTTAGAAGAACTGGACACTGAAGGACTGGACTGAAGCGGACAAAGAAACACACAGAAAGCGACTGTTTTACACTATTTATAGATTATAAATATTTGAATACATACGTTAGAGCACTTAGTGCCTGTGCCACAATAACCTTCAAATGTAGGTCAATGAATATTCAATTAAAAACAAACTTTTTACACAATGAAATACGACTCAAATATTAATCAAATTACGGTTTAAAATCAATGTTTACTGTGATAGGATTATGTATGTATAATTTACTATCAACAAAAATTTTAGATAGGACACCCTCTGATTCAGAATCATCTATATTGTTTATTTTTTTTATAGTCTGGGAAGTAATCCTAGGACATCAGCTTCAGAACTTTTTGCAGTTTCTGCGACTAGACAATATTTTTCATTAATGCAGTTCGACCCATTTCTCCGGTCAACGACATTTCATTCATGTTGGACCTAAATTGGTTATCTTATCGTTGGCTTCCCTTTTATGTGTTTAATTAGATACAAGTGATACAAGATAGTACTGTGTGTATTCATTATTGTGGCTACTAACGTTTTTCGTGTTCGCTCTACCAATATCATTAAGGTGTTTTCGTCTTTGAAGTAGCTTTAATCAGTTGGCTCGTTTAGTGCTTTAAGTACAATTTAATTATAATTTAGTTAAGTAACCGTTTAAATTGGTTAATCAAAATATTAAATACATATACCATTCAGAAGCTGAAAATCCTATCAAAATAACGAAGTTTAAAGCAGAAGTTTGTTAGTAGTCCAACATATTTCAGAAAACTAAACAGGTTCAGAAAATTACTCCTGTTATCACGTAGCTGAGATAAAATAGCATTTGTTTGAAATCAAGTAGGTATTAAATAAGTAGGTAACGGGCAGGCATCTTGTGCCCTTGAGAGCCAGGCACTTACATAAATCAAAATATTAGAGCCAAGCACTTAAAATAAGTGGAGCTTACGAGTAACTATCTAAGATGAAATAGAAAATTACACTGTCGTAGTGTACCTCCCTCCCTCTGTCCTCTCAAGCCTCGGCTAGCTATGAGAGGGAGCCTCCACAGACACAAATCTTGATGAATAGGAAAGGAAACGACTTGGATGGTTTGAAAGGTGTATATGCAACGTAGTAGCACTTTACACTGTTCACTGCAGTTAGAACGGTACAAAAACAACAACTGAAAGAAGATACTTGCTTATAACTTTGCACACTTGATAAATAGGTAGTAGGTATAAAATATAACAGTACAGCGGTTCAGCGGTCCACGACCGATGTCTTCGGAGACCAGACAAAGAATGACGAAACAATGAAATAAATGCATAAAAATATGAGATGTCTAATTTTGAAATTTGAAGTTCAAATCTGGAAGAATGGAGTGGATGAAGTGGCCAGTAATGGAAGATTGCCAGCACTAAATTATGAATGAAGGATGACTCCGTCACAACACCACTGCCTAAATTAAACAATTTTTGGCTTAGATTATATCCTTGACATCTAAGTTCTAGGTCCAAAATGTTGGAATAAACAAAAAATCGTATCTGATTTAAATATAATAATATTTTAACTCTTTCTTACTAGTAAATATTAGTGTTTATATACGAGCCTTCTACAAACAACCGCATAAATAAAAATCTCTTCTATTTTTGTAACTTTACCTTTCCTTTCCACGTGGAATCGCACTCGTAATCAAAACACACCTTCAAATTATTGAGATTCTACAAAAAACAGTTGTTTTCTTTCGGTGTCCCTATACCCTAACTAAAGCCTTCATGAAAGTCAGCAAGGATGATAAACATCGAATCAATGTACATAACATCCATAACTTTTCATCAACTGTCAGCTTTCCATCCATAACTGTCAGCTGGCTTGTCCACTTTTCAAACAACAAACCGAGTTTAAAACAAAAAGACGTTCGCGTTTCATAATTACGCGATTTAAATAATGATCGAAGTCAATGACCATCCAAAACATAGTCAGGTGAAGAATTTGGCGTAAACTAGTTAGCTCATCATATGACAGACGCGTGCGCACGTCGAGTCTGTAAACAGAGCGGACTGCGCGGGCGCCATTCTGACCCCCGATAGTGGTCCCCGGCGATAAAACGGCAGATAGCTCGAGACTCGAGGGTCGCTCCACTGACAACGCGTCTTATTTAAATTCACATGAGACACACTATACAAGATTCTTAAGTTTACTCCTAACAGGTTTACATAACATTTCAAATGAACCATCACAAACAGTGTAAGAATATGAAATTCGGATAAATACTTATGATTTTGATATTTAATAATTTGTAGAATACTCAATCTCCATAAATGCCTGTCAAGGAAGCCAAAATAATACTTTAGCTAATATTACTCTATTAGCTAATAAAATTAAAAAGAGGCTTATGATTTATTTAAATAATAACAATTATTATGGGAAACCATTTGAACTATATCAAAGTTCATAATTATTAGGAAATTCTAGAAAAGCACTTTGGAAGAAGTATCTCAGGATACGGCAGAGCTATGGTTAACTAAAGGCATAACATTTGGTATTAAAAACCTCACAAATCTACGTTTCGCTGAGTATATCATCTTATTTGCACCGACCGCCGCTGAGTTATCACAGATTCTCCAAGATCTAAGTAAAGCAAGCCTGGAGTTTGGATTGATGATGAGTCGGTCATAGTCTAAAGTCGTAAGTTAGGTACGTGGGCCCGAAATTCACCATCTCGATGAGTATATTTACTTGAGCCAACCAGTATCCTTCGAAAACAGGCAAGATAAAGAAATCAGTCTACGAGTCGAGAACAGAGAAGAACTACTGGTTCATCAAGTCGGTAATGAAAGGTGACCTACTTGTATCCCTGAAGCGCAAACTCATCGACATGGCGTGTATTCTGCCTATCCTAACCTGCGGTGCTCAAACTTGGTCCCTGACGGAGTCTCAGAATTCCAAACTCAAGGTTTACCAAAGGTGATGGAGCGTAGTGTATTGGGATTGGGAATTAAGCTCAGCGACCGTATATGAAATACCACGATACCCGCCAAGACATGATGGGGGAAATAAGTCTGCCAGGCTTAAATGGGTTAGGGCGGAACATGTTTGTCGAATGCACAAAGACAGACAGGCAAGGGTCATCACGCAGTGGGTTCCTGAAAGCGGGCGTCGTCTCCACGGCAGGCTTAGAAAACGCTGGGACCATGATCTGGATGTCTCTACGACAGATTGGCCAGAAAAGGCAACACAAAGGGAAATGTGGAAGGATATGGGGGAGACCTCAGTGGGACAGTATAGGTTAAAAAAAAATCAGGCTCTATCCTATCGGGTTTGTTACCATACTTCTCCCTAGATAATTTCACTGACGGAATATTTTTCAGGTTTAATTTTCGAAGCACAAATATTTTGAGACCCTTGGTGAGAATTGTAAAAAATGAACCAACCCAAACAATTTTGTTTGTTGAGTTTTCACGAATTTTCAACCGGAATCTGTTCTGAAATCGTTTCTGAAAATCATTCCTTTGATGTTGTTATTATAGCAATAATATTGAACGTTATATAAGCCCGCCAAATAAATATATTAAAGCTATTACGTCCATCAATTATAATTACACTGTTTGTTTGTTCACGGATCTGGATTTGAGTGGACTCAATCATCAATGGAGACTCAAATCTGGAAGGCGTAATCTTGGATCAGGGTCTAACTACGCAAATCGCAGATATTTCTTAGCCCGTTTGTTTTGACACACAGTATTTGTGAATGGTTCTTACGTATTGAATGAAGAGCAAAATGTAGATGTTACCTTATTTGATGTGAGCATTTCGCTTCTTTTAAATCTTACGCAGGAGTGAAACATTTCTTTGAATCTCTGGTGCGTTACCTTAACATTCTGAATAGAAAGTATTATTTTCTTAGGTGATTCACTTAATAAGTTAGTAGACATAATGTGTAACGTTTATTAATGGTCTAAGCGTTTACGATGTGATTTTATGAGTTAAAATCAGGATTTTGTTCACTCGGGTAAAATTCGTTTACTACTACTAGTACTATTGGTCTGAATAAGTAAATCATAATTGATATACTAATACGGAAGTAAATGAGAATGACGGTTACTGGGACGTAACATGATATCAATGACATTTCGTTTGAGTGGCTTGTCTGTGATGTATGTGATGATTTAATTTAGGGCAGGAAGGCTGCCAGATTGTAGTTTGTTATTTTTTACTTAGAATTGGGCCAATTTGAATTAATAACAAGAGCAATACCAAAAATAAAATCGACGCAATCAGTATCTTCTTTGGTTTCAATGTAAAAAAAAAGGGTCCAAGACGTTTTACGAATGACACATTGTATGTTCGATCGTTTGTATGAACAAATGGTGGAAAGTGATCATCCAATCGTTTCTGACACTCGCCGGCCGCTGCTGTGGCGGGAGGCAAAGACCCTTAGCGGGGGCACTGCTCCCGCTTCTGATTGATCTGTTAACTTAGTCGGCGTTTAGTAACTTTGTTCATTCGAAACTAAGACTGCTCGAACAAATTTGGATTCGGTAAATGTTAATTCGAAAAACGCTAATCGAACATCATTCGAAAAAAGTCTCGGACCGAAAAAGAAAGTAAGTTCTTAATATAACTTGGCTTTATAAATCAATTATATCTCTAGAATAACCTTCATGATAATGGTCTACATGAAATAGAGGTCAGGGAGGGGTCCGTAGAAGAAGGTCATGTTGGGGAGTGGACATCCAGGGGCCGAACAGTGCGGTACTTCAATTGCTACCGTACAATTCTAAACAGATGACGTACTGGGAAGGTGCTTAAAAATCGATTATTCAACTTTATGAGCCGAGCAGAGAGAGAATATTAACCTGTTACATCACATACAAAAAATATAGATATTTAGAACAAAAAACTCAACATGAACGAGACGTTAATGTGTAAATATTTAGCAAGATATCCGGTTTGTCATCATGCATGTGTATCGTGTTCTGTACTGTAGGTACCTACTACCTGGTACTACCTACGTCATTTGAGTAGCGTCTTCAAGGCAGCTGCATAACACGTCCATCCACTACTAGGACACCATGAAAGAATGTGAAATTGTGAATTCTTATCAAGTTATCTATCTACGAGACGGGCGGATATTGCGCAACGTTTTGTAAACACGTTTGCCATTGCGTTTTTATTGCCATTTCTGTAGCAGTTTTTTTACCATTCAAGGACGAAAGACGATCATCACTGCGTTGATCGCTCCGAGGGTGGAGCACACGGTGGGGGCCTGCCCTGCATGGGCGGAGCACCGCCGTGTCCTCGTAGAGGTGATCGGCAGCGGCGGCGACCTCTCGCGCCCGGCCCTGGTTCAAGCCATGGTCCGGGGCGAGGGGGAGTGGGAGGCAGTCGCCTCCTTCTGCGAAGCAGTCATGCTAGTGAAGGAGGCGGCGGGACGGGAGAGGGAGAGATTCTCCCGTCCAAGCCGCCGCGGTAGATGCTCCGGGCGTCGGGAGCCGCGTGACGACTCCCGGCCACCGTAGGCGCGGGCCTGCGGGCGGTGAGTAATGGGTAGCTCACCGTCCGATCAGGACCAGGCCCGTGCCGAACGGCGCGTACGTGTTCCACGCGCGCCTCAAAGAGATGTCAGCATCAAAGAGGGGGCCCACTAGGGCCCAAGCCTGCCGGGAAAGCGGGATTGTCCGAAAGGGATACCGCTGACCCGGACAAAAGGGCTAAGGAAGGAACACGGGTGGGTTTTAGTCAGTAAGAGTCTGACACTCCCTTCCGCTCCGCCCAGAGCGGGAGGGGTCAATCGATGATTTCCCATCCTCAAAAAAAAAAAAAAAAAATGGACGAAAGACGAAATAACGCGACGGATACAAAACGAAGAAAATTGTGTCTTATCAACAGTTTCTAACGTGATTTTAGAGTTTTATTGGTTTAGAAGTTTAATTTAAAGTCTGATTACGAAAGATAAACGATGCTAAACCGTTTCTCCAGATTTTCGAGTCAATTGAGACAAAGGTGTTATTATGGAAGAGGTCTGACGACGGAACAGCAGTTTTACGTTAAGTAAGTAGGTACCTATCTGGGCACTTGTATAATGCCATTTCCTTTCGTCAAGGAGTACCTACTCATTGCAAGTGAAAATTAGGAGCAGCTTGGAAGAAAGTGGAAATAATGAACAAATTCATACTACTTAACCTATTATAATTGCGAAGGTTTCACACTGAAACGGATGGACGGATTTGGATGAAATGTGACAAAGAGGTAACCTGAGAGTTGAGACCATCATATTGAGATAGCTAGTCGCAATTAATTATCATACATATACCTACCAGGCATTTGCCCGATTTGCTAGGCATTAGTAGCTCTTGTTCAGGCGTCCGGCCAGCATTCCTCTAAGAGCAGCCGCACAGGCGCACACGACAGGTAACCCGGCCCGGTTATCAGACCCGGTTACCGTGAGTGCGAGATTGTAATCTCAATTTCAATAAATAATTATTATAAAATCATTGTGACACTCTCTGCCAGACATTTTTTGTTTTTGTGTTCTTCGTTATTGGCGTAATGTGTAGAATCAAATGATGTATACTTATGTACTGTCAGCTGTGAAGTTACCTTTTATAAATAAATAAATAAATAAAAGTAGGAAAAACCGTGCGTGCTAATTTATGTCTGGTTGACGGCGGTATAACTTATGCCGCCTTCCACCAGACCTTAAAAAATTGCTTTAATGCGATAAGACCTTAAAAATTGCTTTAATGCGATAACAAAGATGTAGGCGTGTCATGGATGAAGCTATCAATAAACCCATTATTTTTATTTTTTGTTATTACACTCGACGATGTTTATTTGGTCGAGAAATTAGGTAGGTACCTACCTACTTATCTCGTCTTTAATACATAATTCCAAGTAGGTATTATTGACTGAACCTTCAGTTTCGATAATATCTATCTGTATCTAAGTAGTAAAAATAGTAAGCAATTAAATGATATCTAATTAATGTGTCCTGTCATAGATAGCAAGATAATGATTATGTAAAATAATAAGTAAAATTATGTAATTTATTTAGTCGAATTTATGAAGCCGTACATAAGGACATGCTGGATGTAAAAGGTACTAAGCATCTAAGGGAGGCCACACACGGCCGCATCATCGCTTAACATCAGGCGAGATGGCGGTAAAGCGCAAGCCTATCATCGAATAAAAAAAAAAAAAAAAAAAAAAAACGTCAGATAACCCGGTCCGGTTTCCTGATCAGGTTTACCGGACCCGGTTTGAGCCCCGCCCACACGGCTAGATTGCATTCGATTTCTACGGTCGACCGGCGACCGTGCATGCTGACCGGTCGTCAGGTTTTTACCCTGATCCGGCAGCCGGGTCCGATTAACCGGACCGGTTTACCTGACGTTTGCGGCCTCCCTTACGCGCGAATATTGGCGTAAAACGCTTTTTTTGAACAGGCCCTTAGCAGAGGGCTCTCTTGCTGGACAGTTGACAACGGTAAAAAAAGGTAGGTAGCTGTACTTACCTATTATAGTTAATATAAGTATTTAGGGCGGACGTCTAGATAAAGAACTACCTAATTACCTAGGTACCTCGGTACTCTTCAGTTTAAATATTTTCCTGAAATGCACATTTCGCCTGCTTTTTTTTTTGAAGAAAGTGAAAGATCTACGCCAATGTAAACGGTTGCACTGTGAAAAGGGCCTTACAGTTATGTATTGTAGACATTTTGTTATACTAGAATCTTAGAATAGCACAGTTCAAGGCCGCAAGGGCGTTATACCTATCAAACAGAGTGACAAGTCAATATTGCCAAAAAACAAGCCGTATTTTCCCGTTCCGTTTTACATACATTCGATACCTACCAGTTTTAAAATGTATGAAAAAAAAACGGATCGTAAAAAAACGTGTTGAAAACGGATAAGAGCACAATGCCTTTTCACTATGTAACCGTGCAAGACAAATCTATCGCGTGCCCCGCGCCGCTTACCACCCACGCAAGCGCGACTATGCAATCAACCAGTTATCTTTTTTTAACAAAAAGATAAATCGGCGAAGTCACAATTTTTATGCTACTTAAGGATTATTAGTTATTAGGTAGGTACCTACTAATGGCCTTTACCAATAACCGAACCTGGATCTTTCCCCTACTGCCGGCCTAGCATGACCACGATAGAAACGGGTTTTGTCTACATAGAAATAGACAAAGTGACAGATTGTAGAAACATTTCTACCGTTTCATTCATAAAACGTAGAAATGTTTCTACAATCTGTCACTTTGTCTATTTCTATGTAGACAAAACCCGTTTCTATCGTGGTCATGCTAGGCCGGCTGGAGATAGATGTTTGACATAAGCTCCTTAAAAGGAATGTTCTCTAAAAAAAACGGATCGTAAAAATACGAACACAAACGCCCTTACCCAACGCGAACGGTAACCTAAGGGCGTTTGTGCACTTATTCGTATTTTCCATTTTTAGGGTTCCGTAGTAAAACTAGGAACCCTTATAGTTTCGTCCCGTCCGTCTGTCCGTCTGTCACACCCTCGTCAAATCGAATATAACCAATCTGTATGAAACTTCGCAGTTATATGTATTCTGTAAGCCGCCATAAAATTACGAAAAATAAAATAATTAGGGGTGACCCCCATACATGAAACTGAGGGATGAAATAAATATTTGCGCGCACCCCTTCGTGTGGGGTATTGTTGGATAGGTCTTTGACAATAACTTAGAGTTTTCTAAATGACTTTTTTATTTAAGTCCATATTAAGTGAACTAGAAGCTCCGAATGTCGTTAACAATGTAATTTTTGTAATTTTCTGTAATTTTCCAACCGCGTAAACAAAACATCTGAAAAAAATCAAGCTTATGGCATCCAATAAATACCCTCGATTAAAATTGATTTGAACAAGATACGAAACTGACTGAAATACTTCTTGCTACGGAACCCTAGACTGAGCGTGGTCCGGACACGCTCTTGCCCGGTATTTTTTTCATACATTATAAAAACGGTATCTATTAGATGTATGTAAAATGGTACGTAAAAATACGAATACGAATTGAAAACGGATAAGTGCACAAACGCCCTAAAGAGTCGACAGATCGATTATTGAGAACGGCCATAAGGGAGGCCGCACACATCAGGTAAGTCGGTCCGATTCCCTTTCAACAGGTTTATCGAACCCGGTTTGAGCCACGCCCACACGGTTTGAGCCCCCGCCCCCCGCCCACACGGCTACGTTGCATTCGGTTTGACCGGTCGAGTCGACCGTGCATTCTGACCAGACGTCAGGTTTTTATCCTGATCTGGCAGCCAGGTCCGGTAATCCGGTTAACCGGACCGGTTTACCTGACGTGTGCGGCCGCCCTTAGCCTATACACCGTTCGTCCATCCGACCGTCACAGCCGGACTTACACATTACACGACCGTCACATCTTATGAACCGTAATAGCTCGCCAATTGAATTTTTTACAGAACACGTGTAAGTTTGACCGCTAATAATAATAATAACAATAAAAAGTCCAACTCAAGGCCAACGCGAGTCGACTCCCACTTGGCCGGTTTTTTTAACTATGCAGCTTTATAGGTTACATTGTTGTTTTTCTTGATATGTTTTCGTTGTTAGCCTAATAATTAGGCCCTAATTAGTTAGATAATCATGAGATCCAATTAGTTATTGCGTAGGTACCTACATAGATTATATTATCAACTGACTTCAGCTGTTGTGTTCTATTTAAAAAATATTATTTGACCGTAAATATTACTTACAACTGACCCAAGGAAATACAAAGTTACCTACCCTACTTGACTGTAATTCGATTTATTTATTTGCAAGGTAGGGTAAGTACCTAGGTAAGGACTTGACGAAAGTTTTTCATGTTAGGGCGTTAGGCTCAGAATAGGGCTGCCATCCCCTAAATTGCAGACACCGGACAATGACTTCAAAAACCCCGGACAATTCGTCGAAATCTTTACCCATGAAAATATAAACATTTTGATAGATAAGCGCCGGTTTGAGTATTTTCCCCGGACGCCCTTTCAAACGGATAAATCCGGGGAAACCCAAAAGGACAGCAGCCCTAGCTCAGGCCAAAGATGTTAGGTTAGGTAATTTGTATGAAGAAATCATTGTCGGACCTTACCTCTCGCACCATTCCCGTGGCTCACCGGCGCCCCGTTCACTTTGATCGGCCTCCCGTCCGCAGTACATTTTAAAAGCATATTTTCAGCAATCCAAGGATTCACCTATTACGTTCCATCCGATACAGTCAAAACAATAACCTTCGTAAGCACGACAACAAAAACACGCAGTGGTTTAGTTTAGGATTTTTTTTCTTTCGCGCCAACTGATTGGTTGTCGTGCGTGACGTCAAAAGTCAATTTGAAACCACTCGAATCGACACAAAACCTCTAGAAAGGTATATTTATTCAGTTCAATTAATGTAGCACGTCGTTAAAATAAGTTCGCACAACACGGATATCACCACTACCAATGTATTTACAATCAAATTGCACAAAATAATACGCGATTCGTTTTTAATGAAATACACACACTCAATGCAACAGGCTGGCTGGTTGACTGAAATGAAAACTGCTACGATTTGCCACGGCTGTTGCCGTGTTTTGATTGATAGAAAAAATGAATGAAACAAGTGTGAAGTTAGTCACGAGAGTGACATCGTGGTCTCGCTCTTTTTCAATATTGTGGCAATTACAAACTTGTTTTATTGATCATGTTTGTGATACAAGTGATAAAAATATATTTTATTCGCTATAATATGGATCTTTATACATTTATATCGATCATACGTTAATTAATTAATTGGGATTGTATGTTTTATTCAACATTATCACTTATCAATAGACAAAGATAGAAAATCAGATAATAATTTTCTTTGTTATTGTTAGTTAGGTTGGTAGTTTTGTTTTTAATGTTGTCACAATAAAATTTGTTTTTGTGTAATGCATAGACTAATATGTATGTGTAATGTAATATTAATTTACTTACAATAAGATTCACGAAAGATGACCACTGCGCAGAAGGCATATTTTAGGTCCCTTTGGAGGTGCGAGGTGAGGGGCGGGCGGAATGCGTCAAGACCGGAGCGGACGCCATTGGTCCGCGCCAGTGTACGTGCGCAGACGGCCGCCATTTGTGGTCATCTTTCGTGAATCGTACTGTACCTACATAAATGATTATTAATTTCATAAAATGTCACATACGTTATAAGCATAAATAATAGCAGTTGTAACTTTTATTTAACGCATATTCATCATTGAGGTAAAATATTTACATAATCATTCATAATCATTATAGTAATATTAATTAATAATATATAAAATAGTAATATTAATAATATAAGTATAATATTATAGCAAAATACAGTGCAAAGGACTTCTTCTTTGAAAAATGGTTTTTCCGAATGACAACACTGCTGCCGCCATCAAATCCATCCGTCCGCCATCGATCGGCGCCTGCCGGTAGCCGCCATATTTATTTTGGATCCGCCATTTTGATTTTGATAATATTCTTGGGTGACGCGACGCGAGGCGCTACGTTACGCTATTTACCATTCGTGTTCTGTTTGCGATTTTTGATTACAAGTCCCATAATCCAATTACATAACATAAAACACACATAATGGGCAAGAAAGATAAAAAAGGTGAAACAAGCGATGGATCCACTGAAGAAGAATATGTTGTAGAGAAGGTTCTCGACAAAAGAACGGTTAAAGGCAAAGTAAGAGTTATTCGAGTTATTTTGAGCGTTGTAATTTGGATGCACATTTAGCTGCAGATAAATTAAGTAATGCCATTAGTTATTATGTACCTACCTTTAGCTAGTGTCAGCCTGTTCATGGCTCAGGAATTAGTTGGCAAAGCGGTAACCTCTCATTTAACTTCAAGAAGTACAAATTGAAAAAGTTCACAATCCTCAAATTCTGTTACAATTGATGTGTAACACTTGCATCGGTTGGTCTGGAAGCTCTTCATCTTCGGAGCTTTTTGCTCCATATTGTAATGATGACATGTGTCAATACTAGATTTATTATTATTACATTGTTTACCTATCTGTTGTATTTAACCTTCTTTAAAAGCTACTCACACAACCCTAGTATAGATTGGTGTACTAGAAGGCATTAGTAGTAAAACAGGCTGTATTTCCCAAGTGTGCACGGATGGCCAAATCCTAAACAACAAGTCTGGGTGCCGATTTTGTTAACAACTAAAACTGGCTCATTAGATTTTAAAAAAATTAATTCTTAGCTGGGAATCGAACCAATGCACTGTGCACTGGTTGGTGTTAATCGGACCTTTCTAAATCTATCCTTTTGAAGGTACCTACTTTTACAGAGGAAAAAATCTGGCAAAATGCAAATCCGATGAAACAAAATCTGTTCAAACAAAATTACATATAAAAATCTGGCTGAACAAAATCAGTTGAAACACTCTTGGATTTACCTAAAACTAGCATTTAATTTCAAAGGTTTCATTTTCGGCCGACATAATCCTTTACTTGTGCCCATATCAATTCAGTAGAGAGTTTAGTTCGCAATGATAAGAACATAGGCGCAAATCTAACATCACTGATTTTCAAGGACAAAATAGTGATAAAGAGAAAAATATAACCAATTTGACATCCTCAAATGTAAATGTTGTATAAAAATTAAAAACCTTCATTTTATTAATTAAAATATTTAAACTTATAGGTGCAATATTTGCTGAAGTGGAAAGGGTACAAGGAGGAGGAGAGCACGTGGGAGCCAGTGGAGAATCTAGACTGCGAGGAGCTGATTAAGACCTTTGAAGACAATAGAAAAGAAAAAGAGGTATTTGTCATTATTTTATAAGTGTTGCATTCCGGTTGTATGGGGCCCACCTTAAGAGTGAAGCGCTGTGATTCCACTTTCATTATGAAAGCTTCAAAACAATGGAATTCACCGCCAGAGTAGATTTTCTTCAATAATTACAAACTGGGTATCTTCCAAGTGGAGAGTGAATTGGTTTCTTCTAGGCAAGCATGCTCCATCGTAGACCGTATCATCGCTTAACATCAGGCGAGATGGCACGCAAGCCTATTAATGAATACAAAAAACTTAGAAGACCCAAAAATCGGCCATTTAGTTTTTTTTTAATTTTGATATATCCAGTGTTACTTTCACAATTAAGACGAATCTAACGACACCTCTAAAGCTAAAATCCATCAAGCCGTTTAGGCTGTACAAACATACATACATACATACACTCGAAAAACATAACCCTCCTTCTGGCGCAGTCGGGTAAAAAAAGGTTTCTGTCTACTATTGCCAACACACTTATTTCGTCTTTCCTGTCTAGTCCAAGACTAAGAAGCCAGAAGACCGCGGCAAGAAGCGCGTCCGCGAGTCCAGCGAGGAGACGACGTCCGGCCGCAAGGGGCGCGGCGCCAGCGTCTCCTCGGCCGACGACCACAAGGAGTCCAAGCGAGAGCGCAAGGAGGACAAGGCCAAGTCTGGATTCGACAAAGGGCTTAAAGCTGAGAAGATTATAGGTAAACATAAACTTTTGCCCGTGACTCTGTCTGCATGGACTACAATAAATTGACCATTTTAAATGACCCCCTTAGTGTAGGGTGGCTAGTACAGTCAGTGCCCCACATTGTCTGACCACTCTTAGAAATACAGTTAAACCGTTTACGACGACATAATTTAGAACAACATACCGGTTATAATAACCCAAATCATAGATCCTCACTGACTGTTCCCTTAAAAATACCGCCGGTTGTTACGACTCTCGGTCTTTATAACCAAATATGCGGTCCTTTCGATGTCATGTCGTTATAACAGATTTACTTACTTGACTGTAGTAAGATTCTAAGAGGGATCAGACAATGTGGGGCACTGACTGTACTACGAAGAGGTCAAGCTGTATCCCTGGGTCCTGAAATGTGGCTTAAGTTGGACCCCAACCTACAAAACTGAAAACCACATCCGTTCAGTACTTTTTCTGTTAGTTTATGCGGTGATGTTGTTTACTCAGGTGCCTCGGACGCGACCGGCGAGCTCATGTTCCTGATCAAGTGGGCCGACTCCGACGAGGCCGAGCTGGTGCCGGCGCGGGTGGCCAACCTCAAGTGTCCGCAGCAGGTATGAAACATCTTTCAAATATATTAGTCTGTTTCTACGGCAACGGGACAACGGACATTATCTTAAGCGTACTTCAAGATAACCAACCTTTTTGCCGTTTACAAGCAAGCAGTTATTACACTTTACTGAATTTAGTCATCCAAAATCCTTCCTAATTAGAATACTGATTTTGTACATCAGCAAACTTGCTAAATGCTTCAACACGTGACTGAATCAGTTACTTTTTCATTTAGGACGACTGATTTTAGTTAAGTGTAATAACTGCTTTAGAAAGATAATGGCTTCGGCCTTATAGAGAGTCATCTCTGTCGCACGAAGCACTAACAGTCCGGGATCTAATAAACAAGTCATCGACAAATCGTTATATAGGTATGAGTGACTGATACGCTCTAGAAAGCTAGAGCTAGCCGATTATCTTTTTCCCAGACTCGATAACTTGGCCAGTAGGCCTGAAACACGATAGGTCGATGTCCTATGTTAAGCCTAATATTCTAAAAGCTGCATGTATTTTGTGTTCAGGTGATAGCGTTCTACGAGGAGAGGCTAACGTGGCACACGCCGGCGGAGTCGGAATGATACAGGGCGGCGTGTGGCATGCCCAGCATCCGGTACGGCGGGGACTACTTCTACGTCCGGGCCATGGAGATCTACGAGCGACAGCGCCACATCTAAACCCCCCGACCGACAGTGTTGCTAGCGACGGACCTTCTAAACAGTGTTGCCATACTTCGCAGTTTCTAATTTGGTAGCTTGGTTAATGAGAAGAAATGTGGTTTAATTTTATGGGCGCTCGCCGCTTCTGCGGTGTAAATCCGTTTCGATGTATTAATGTTTCAATGTATTGCTTCTAAATGCAGTCTTTTGTGGGTGGACAGGTAGTGGTCGCCACTCTAGCTTCGTCTTACTCTATCTTTTGGCCTACACGTTTAGTGTGTTCTTCATATACGACAACACAAAGCGTGTATTCGTTTTTAACCGACTTCAAAAAAAGGAGGAGGTTCTTTAACTACAGGCTGTGCATACAAATAAAACGCAAGCAAGCTCCTAGCTGTCATAAGGTGTTAATCGAACTTTCATTATATCCTCATCCTTACTACGACCGCGGGTGCTGCAGTGGTGTGTGCTACAAATGGTGAACGGTTCACTTGATCTGGGTCAATTTTTTCAATACCATATGACGGCTAGGAGCTATCTAAATAAAAAGTAGTGGCTACGCGCTAAACAACGGGCTTCTAAAATGAAATTGCCGCGCAGTATCCTTTTATCGGCAACATGTTTCTGTACATAAATGAATGCCTTATTCATATTAAAACTTCAGCTTTGAACAGTTTATAGGCCTGCTAGTCGCATGTCTGGAAGTGAGATCTTTTTATTTTTCTTTTCATTATTTCGTGATGCTGACATTGTATCGGTAGGAGACGATTGTTTAGGCCTTTGACTAAATAATGGTTTTATGTGATATGACGATGTAGAACGTCAGTTTCGCAAATGATTTTAGATTCCATGCTATTTTATTTAGCTGTGTAGTCTGGGACTAAGAGAAAGCCTGTCTGAGTATTTTTATAAGATTAGATAGGTTCGAAACCAAATTGGTGTATATTCCTAGAGCCCTAACATTGTAATTTCGGAGATTGATTCTAAGGCTCTATTACAGAACGATACTCGAGCACAGACTGATCTCTGCTTGAGCATAGATGTCAACCAATCAAATGGCTTTAAATGTATGCTCAAGCAGAGATCTGTGCTCGAGCGTCATTCTGTAATACGACCCTAAGACTATTTGCTGGGTGTGGTTTGCTATTGTTGGCGACCTCTGGGAGGCCGAATGACGGTCGAGACTTGAGAGGTCTTGAATATACTTGGATTTTGTGCAATGAATTCAAAAAAACTGTAAAAAGCCGCATAATTATGTTTCACACACAGCGAATAGAGGTTTTTCTATGTATGCATTATTACTACTTATCACAAGAAGACCTATGTTTCACTCATAGGCGTATATTATTATAAAATGTTATATAATGTATTAGAATAGAGAGTGAAGATTGTTTCAAGTGATTAAACAATCGTGTATAAAGGTGTGAACAAAATCTGTTTTCCAACAGAACTGATTTGTGAGTTAATAGTCACTAAGTGAATCAGTATAATCTAAAATAATAATTATTATGCAGGCAACACAATTTATTACAGAGATGTTACAGTACGTGGCAGTAAATAATGCACATCGAGCTTCAGAAAGAGATATTTGCTAGCTTCGACTTTATAGAGCGTCATCTCTGTCGCACGAAGCACTAACAGTCTGGTATCTAATAAACAAGTCGGCGACAAAACGTCACATAGGCATGAGTGACGGATACGACGCTCTACAAAGCAGAAGCTAGCTGATTATCTCTTTCTCAAACTCGATAAGCAATATTTATTGCCGGGTACTGTACGCAAGTGTGCACTATCGTCGACCGCGTCCGTCGTCGCTAAACATCAGGGAAGCTAATATTTTTTTTTGTTGACCAGTTGTGCGCACACTCGAGAAGTTTTGTTAAAAAAGTAAGACTGTATTCAATACACTCTTGCTTTTTATATAATTATGTATTCATAAAATTCATGTTTTATCGTCGGTTTATAGACGTAAACTGAAAACTGGGAATCACTAAAGCAAAACGGGTTAGGTTGGTTGGGTTTAGTTCGTTGTGAAGCTAAATTGGCGACCTCGCAGTCGGGACTCGTAGACTACCATTGCATTGTGTAATCTACGCGACACGCAACAAATATACTCAATAAATTCAGTAATATTAACATTGACTGACAGACAACGCACAGTTTAAAAACCGGTGCGTTTAGAAGCATGAAATTTTGCATGAGTTTCTTATTTAACGCAGGGGGGTTAAATACGAGGGGTGATCCAAAAGTAATGATAATCAATATAAAATAAGGGTATTTTAACTAAAAAAAAAATTATTTCTCTACATAGTCTCCTAGTAAGTCAATGCATTTAGTCCATCTTTTCTCTAAACCCATAATTCCTTTTGAAAAAAATTATTTGTCTTGACCCTCCAAAAACGCCTCTACAGCAGTCATCACCTCGCTATCGTCCTCAATTTTTTTGCCTCGGATGTGTTCCTTGAGTCGAGGAAAGAGATAGAAGTCGCTGGGAGCCAGGTCTGGCGAATAGGGTGGGTGTTCGAGCAATTCAAATCCCGTTTCTTGAATGGCAGCCATCGCGACGGCGGCTTTGTGAGCCGGTGCGTTGTCTTGGTGAAACAACACTCCAGCTCGGAGTTTGCCTCGTCTTTTTTCTTTAATGGCTTCCCGCAATTCTGCGTAGTAAGAGCCCGTAATAGTGGCTCCCTTTTCTAGGTATTCCACCATAATAATTCCTTCAGCATCCCAAAAAACGGACGCCATAACCTTTCCTGCCGAACTTGACACTTTGAATTTCTTCGGCGTCGGAGAAGAGGCTCGTTTCCAAGTCATCGATTGCTGTTTGGTTTCCGGATCAAAATGGTGGATCCAGGTCTCGTCCATGGTCACGAAACGAGACAAAAAAAGTACCCGATCCGTCTGGAACTTTTCGAGATTCGCCCTCGAAATGTCGACTCGTTTTTTCTTTTGCTCGTCGGTTAACATTCTCGGCACCCAACGCGCAGAGACCTTTTTCATATGCAGTTCGTTCGCAAAGATTCTTTGAACACTACCATATGAGATCCCTGTGACCTCAGCCACATGTCTTATGGTCACTCTTCGATCTGCCAATACGATATCTTCGACTTTTTTGACGTTTTCTGCAGTGAGGGACGTGGATGGGCGGCCCTCGCGATGGTCATCTTCTGTGGATGTTCTACCCAGCTTGAACTCCTTTGCCCAGCGCGCAACCGTGGAATATGGAGGAGCAGAGTCCCCCCATGTTTCCACTAGGTCGCTGTATATGTCTTTGGTAGACATTTTTTTCATACAGAGGTACTTGATGACAGCTCTGATTTCGTTTTTCTCCATTTTGATGTTTACTCTCCGACTGTTCGTATTCAAATGAATGTACCTCCCGGTAATTGTGTCCTATTTATATGATTTTTTTATGCTGAACTAGTGGATATATGAGGCAGCAAAAAAAATTTTTTTTTCATATTTTTATGTGCTCTACAAATATCTGATTATCATTACTTTTGGATCACCCCTCGTATATTGAGAAAAGTCGGGCACATGGCTAGTAAAATAAAATACTGTAAAGAACTATTAGCTACCGACTGCAAAAACATCAACTAGCTCAGTGCCTAGTGCGAGTTTTTCTAACATACTCGATCGCGTTAACGAAGGTCATAGTCAACGATTAATCGAACATCGATTCGCGCTCCGCTAACGCACGTGATTGGTTCCATTCACTTCGAGAGAAGTTAACTCGATTAACGCGTTGGTTTGCAACTCGCACTCAGCACTGGTCGCCAATGGGCAATCCACCAGGGCCCCAATTCTGCTATTGCAATTGTGTATGAATGGTGTCATAATGACACCACAACGGTCAAAACCTAAGCGCTCATTGGCTTAGAGTAAGACTGTTTCGTAATTGGTCAAAACGATGTAATTGAGAGACCATTCTGACACGATTATGACAATTGCATTAGCAGACTTGGGCCCCAGATGTTTATCGAGTGTTTACCAAAAATACCTGGTGGATTGCCCATCTATAGTCGCCATACATTTCGCTTCAGACAATCTTCAGACGTGGAAGCAGGTGTATTATTTACTAAGTATTTAGGAAGCACCCACAGTGGCAATGTGATTTAGTTACATATTGCGACATGTCGCCTGATGAACATGTATGTGAACATGTCCTACCGTATCTTGTCTATGTAAAATTGGTATAAGACGCGCACGTTTCGAAACTAGCGTAACGTGAACTTAATCTCTAGATAATAATTATTGGATAGAAATAAAATAGACTTTAATAAAGTAAATATTTGTTTTATTGATTCATAAATATAGGAATCGTAGATCCTACACAGAGTTGATAGAAAAACCATTGAAATTGAATCAGCCTTTTAAATGAGTGCACAATTTTTGGTTTCGTTCATTCCATCAAGTTGTTTATATTTTTTGCTATAGTAGATATTTTTTTCTATGCTCATAGATTGGTAAATAAAAAAAAAAAAACAAGTGCGAGTAGGACACCCTGAGGGTTCCGTACAAACTTAATTATGTATGTGGATAGTTCATCCATAGCAAAATAAAATATTCTACTAGAAATGTACAATAGCGCCATCTATGAGCGGATGCCTCCACCCATTAAGAGTCTTGACATACGGACAGACGGACAACAAAGTGATCCTTTAAGGGTACCGTTTTTCCTTCCGAGGTACGGAACCCTAAAAATTACCCTCCAGCTTGCGGCAAGCAGCGGTGGTTATGTATAAATCTGTGCCCCTTTCTGTCGGTTTTAATTTCAATAGTTTTTCTCTCAAATCACTGAGATACATAAATAGAAATTACACTTATCAGCTATTTAAACATTTTAATCTCTAATCTGTAGTACAATATTTGGAATTAATACAGACACGTAAATTACACATAGATTAGAATTAATTAAAATTACTAATTTCCATTCAAAATACTGAAAAAAAGAAGATCATCAAATTATAAAAAAAACTCGCACCTTGTTTTAATTCGTTCACAAATTATCTGCGTATTGCGTCACGGTGCTCAAACTTATCGCCAACTATTTACAACTATGTTTTTCTGCTTACCGTACAAAACATTAGGTGATGTAGAAAATTAAAATAATTAAATCTTGTACATAAATGTTCTGTAACTTTATGCATTCTATTCTGTCCGAACTCGAGTTTGAAACAAGTCGGGCAAACACAAATACATACGTAGGTAAACCGTATTCTTGGATTGACAAAATAACATCGAATATCAATCAGAGACAAATATAAAGAAAACACCGCTTTAAAAAAAAAATTCACAGTGGTATTTGAACCTTTGTAGTAGGTACGGAGGACAGTACCAGCTCTACCCTCCATAGTTGCAGGGGTACTGCTGACTAGAGCAATTTTTATAAGACATTCTTTCTTGCTGATGAAGAGAGCTCATTATGTGAAACGCCCCATACTTCAAAATGCTAGTTATAAAACTGTTGAGAGAAAAAAACTTGGTTTTTAGCAGCGTAATATCATCGCCACGTATCTATGGCTTGATACAAGTTTGAAAAAATACCTGTATCATAACGGTTTCTACCGGTATTTACCATTAAATTACTTGAGTACTTACAGGTATTTTTTTGCGATACCGGGTTTTTTAAACCGGTATTTATAATGGATTACTTATAAATGGGCTGATGCTTCCATAATCTCATTGTCAACAGATCACTAATATTGTACCAACGACTTAAAATTAACAGATTTTTTACCGATATCAATACCTGTATTAAACAGTAATAATACAGGTAAAAATCACCGTTATAAATATAAACCGGTATCTTGTCAAGGTCACTTTGAACCGGTTCTTGAAAATAATTAGAATAGTCGACTCCAATCTTTAGAAACCTTGATAGTTCTGTCAATCAGTCCAGTCAGTGGGAACTTGCATTGCATTCAATGAGAGTGACTACTATGTATTACAACGTATTACTGAAACATTGCTAGCGCTATTGCGATATGTCCCTTATTAACTAGCAATAGAAATTAGAATTAAATGATGAAATGTAATAACAAATATGTAAAATTATAGTAATAATTACTAGGTACTTCCGTCGACGGTGGTAATAGTGATTCGCTTCGTTTTGGTCTCGATCGCTTCAAGCTTGGTATTTGTAGTCGTGCTTGCTCAGGCCGTTGCTGTAACGAGTAGAATTAAACATGATTCATTAACTCGCTGTACTAAGGGCCAAGTTCACCGACAACCCGAAAAAGATATGCTAAACGGCCATACTTGGCCCTACATATTTGTAATAATAATTGACAGCGTAAAGTATAGTTGTCCAATATTATGCGATTTACAACAAAGGTGTTGTGAAGATTTGCGCACGACTTTTTGACTTTTAATAGCCATAGTTTTAATTTATTGAGTGGTTAAAGATTGAACCAATGGCGAGTGTCAACGGGGATTATATATACTTATGAAAAGTTTTCAGATAGTCTGGTGATATTACGGGCGCACGTGGAGTGAATATTTCGGCGTGGCGTGCACGAGCGGCGCGAGGCGCGAGGTGAAGCGCGTGAAGTTAGTACGGGTCACCTGAGCTGCGCGACGTGTCCGGGCGAGGCGTGCACGAGCGGCGCGAGGCGCGAGGTGAAGCGCGTGAAGTTAGTACGGGTCACCTGAGCTGCGCGACGTGTCCGGGCGAGGCGTGCACGAGCGGCGCGAGGCGCGAGGTGAAGCGCGTGAAGTTCCGCTCCAGCTCCCGCTGGTACTCGCGCTGGTCGCTGCCGATCAGGTTCTTGTTCTTCCGCAGGGCGTCGTGACACCTGCACACAAAAGTGGAAGGTCGATTTAGCTCTCAGATCATAAAAACAAGGAGATATGCCATAGCAAATTAGTACGGGAACATATACGGTCAATGTGACCATATCAAAACGTCAATCTCAATAGCGCCTTGGCACATCTCCCTTGTTTCTACGATCTGAGGATTTAACTCATCACTGACGGTAAGGGCAGTAGCGATTTGCGAGCGATTTCAAGGCGAGGCGAAAGCGTATCCGGCTCGCTGCCACCGAACACGCTGCGTGCGCGCAACGTTACCGCTGAAGTGGGGCGGAGTGGGCTGTGTCGTACGAGAGCATACAACATGGCGTCCACGGTGCTATTTGCAGCGTGTTCGCAGCGGTCCAGCCCCCCTAGCCAAAGTGTATTTCTGTTAGCGTTAACGCCAAACGCTACGGATAAAATGTATGGAAGTGACATTTGTGAGTCACGTGACTTTTCCGCAGGTAATGTCATAGTCATTGCCGTACAATTTGTGCTTATCGTTTGGCGTGAACGCGAACAGAAAAGCAACCTGGCTAGGGCCTCAGCTCCGCTCTCGCTGCGAACTCTCGGCGAAGCCGCTACGCTCTCACCTCACTTTGAACTCGTTTCGCAAATCACCACTGTGATAAGGCTCTATGGGACACAATTAAGATTCTATTGTTTACCGCTAAAAATATATTGACTTCAAAAATATATTGAATATATTGAAAAATAAATAACACAAACTTAGTTCTTCACATCGTCGAAACGCTCTTATGTTTTATTAGCATAGTTTTGGTAAAATAACTACATAATCTACTTACTTCTTGGAGAAGTCTTTGAAGGCGAGTCGCAGTTTGTTCGTGAGCCGCGTCGGAGGCTGCGTGCCTTCAGCTACCGGAGCCAGGAACACCTGTAACACAACAAAAGAACTTAAACAATACTCAAATATAGTGTTGTTTAGTTTTATCGGTATTAAATTCACGTGCATGATTAAATCTCTGGAACTACCAGTCGGATCTGAAAAATTATATTTGTATATGATAGCCAGATTCATGAGGAATAATATAGGCAATTTAACATCACGCTATGACCCTTAGGAGTCGAGGACGGCAGGGCACAGCTAGTACAGTCATAAACTTTTAGGGCCGTACTACAAAAAAAGATAAACATGTGTTCAACACGAATGGTACCAAAAATTTTAGGCAATTGTTTTAGCGCTAACTTGTTTGTATTATTTTTGGTATCATTCGCGTTCAACAGATGTTTATCTTTTTTGTAGTAAGGGCCAAGTTCACCGACAAGATAACACTCCGATAAATTGAAAACAGCCGTTTAACATATCTTTTTAACCGACTTCCAAAAAGGAGGAGGTTCTGCATTCGGTTGTTTTTTTTTTTTTTTTTTTTTTTTTTTTTAATATATGTACACCGATTACTCTGTGATCTGTGAGCCGATTTACGTGATTTTTTTTTCATATGGTAGAAGAAGCTCGCGAGGTGGTCCCATATAAATTGTATTAACTTAGGTTGAATAGTTATGTAACCAGCTTCAATAAACGGAATTTTTCGTGTATATCGATGACATCATGACGATAATAAATAAAAAACAGGTTTTAAAAAAACCGACTTCCAAAAACTACACTAAAAACTATGAAATAAAAAGTTTAAACTTCCATAATTAAAAATCGAAATGTATATTGAAGCCGGCGGGGCCTTTTCAGGTTTTTGCCTCTCAGTCTTTAAACAGGAAGGGTGTGCGCAGTGTGTGCACGTGGAAATTAAGATTTCTTTTTATTCCTTGTTCATCTGCAATTTTGCTTATTTTCATGCTAGGCCCCGCCGACTTCAATATACATTTAGATTTTTAATTATGGAAGTTTAAACTTTTTATTTCATAGTTTTTAGTGTAGTTTTTGGAAGTCGGTTTTTTTAAAACCTGTTTTTTATTTTTAACTTTTTAGTGTAGTGTAACATGTCATGTTTTTTTTTATAATAATATCTTACGTATATAAAAGTACCATAAAATCATGGATAGAGCGACTTTAATAATATACTGCCTTTGACACACATTTTGTATAATTATGTACTTTTACCGAGATCGATTGCTTTCACGAATTTAAATAGGTACTTACCTTCTAAGATATTTATGGATAAGTACGTTTCAGTAATCGAAAACAATGTTTTTTCAGCAATAGAGAGCCTATTGCTGAAAAAACATTGTTTTCGATTACTGAAACGTTCCCTAACTTTCTATCAAATAAGACTTGAACATAAAAAAAACTGTGTGTACTATACACCTCTGCCTAACCTTGCGGAAAATACTAGCGTGATGTTATGCATGTATAATATCGAGATCGATTGCGTCCAGGAATTCGTGTACCTACATAATATGACTTTTTTATTATCGTCATGATGTCATCGATATACACGAAAAATTCCGTTTATTGAAGCTGGTTACATAACTATTCAACCTAAGTTAATACAATTTATATGGGACCACCTCGCGAGCTTCTTCTACCATATGAAAAAAAAATCACGTAAATCGGCTCACAGATCACAGAGTAATCGGTGTACATACATTAAAAAAAAAAAAAAAAAAAAAAACCAACCGAATGCAGAACCTCCTCCTTTTTGGAAGTCGGTTAAAAAGTCATATTATGTAGGTACACGAATTCCTGGACGCAATCGATCTCGATATTATACATGCATAACATCACGCTAGTATTTTCCGCAAGGTTAGGCAGAGGTGTATAGTACACACAGTTTTTTTTATGTTCAAGTCTTATTTGATAGAAAGTTAGGGAACGTTTCAGTAATCGAAAACAATGTTTTTTCAGCAATAGGCTCTCTATTGCTGAAAAAACATTGTTTTCGATTACTGAAACGTACTTATCCATAAATATCTTAGAAGGTAAGTACCTATTTAAATTCGTGAAAGCAATCGATCTCGGTAAAAGTACATAATTATACAAAATGTGTGTCAAAGGCAGTATATTATTAAAGTCGCGCTCTATCCATGATTTTATGGTACTTTTATATACGTAAGATATTTTTATTAAAAAAAAAACATGACATGTTACACTACACTAAAAAGTTAAAAATAAAAAACAGGTTTTAAAAAAACCGACTTCCAAAAACTACACTAAAAACTATGAAATAAAAAGTTTAAACTTCCATAATTAAAAATCTAAATGTATATTGAAGTCGGCGGGGCCTAGCATGAAAATAAGCAAAATTGCAGATGAACAAGGAATAAAAAGAAATCTTAATTTCCACGTGCACACACTGCGCACACCCTTCCTGTTTAAAGACTGAGAGGCAAAAACCTGAAAAGGCCCCGCCGGCTTCAATATACATTTCGATTTTTAATTATGGAAGTTTAAACTTTTTATTTCATAGTTTTTAGTGTAGTTTATGGAAGTCGGTTTTTTTAAAACCTGTTTTTTTTATATATAAAAAATCATGTTAAACAGCCGTTTTCAATTTATCGACTGTTACCTTGTCGGTGAACTTAGCCCCAAGACGGTTAAGGTCCATACAAGTGAGTGACCCTGACCTGCGCCAGCTCCAGCGGCCCCTGGTTGACGGTGGTGCCGATGCAGCCCTGCACCACCATCTGCAGCATCTTGGGGTCCGCCGGCTCCTGGC
The DNA here is from genome assembly GCA_948465475.1 of Thalpophila matura. NCBI lineage: Eukaryota > Metazoa > Arthropoda > Insecta > Lepidoptera > Noctuidae > Thalpophila > Thalpophila matura. The sequence goes on from OX419178.1 coordinate 1,703,723, forward strand.
TCGTCGCCGCCGCCAGCTCGTGGATCTGACCAACACAATGCGCTACAGACACCGGCAAACAACTTCAACATCGACCTTGATTGCGTAATACTCGATTTTGTGCATTTTAACGCGTCAAACCCCAGCTAATGAGACACAATTGATAAACAATGGTTCCTGACTCACTGGTAGGTCAGGTCTGCGAGACTTAAGTGGTTAATGCATGAAAGCCATTGAAAGCGTACGTGTGCAGATTTCCCCCCACTACGCTGCTTTTGCTCAAGTTGTTTGCCGGAAATATACTGACAAAAGTGTATTTATAAGACAAGTAGGGATTGATTCGTGTAATTATTAACCTCCAGTTTTTAAAAGCCTGCTCAATTAAAAATTTTAAACTTGACAAATCTAAATAAGAAGTGATATAATTGGCCAATGTTATTTCGGTAAATCGATAATAGCTGACATTAGATTTGACAGCAGATCACTAATCCGTTGCAAAAACTGGAGGTAAGTGTAAGTGTCAAGCGTCTGGGAGTAAAATGTAGTAGATAACATTTCTATAGACTTAATTTAAATTTTTGTGGTCTTGAGTCTTGACCCATTGGACAAGGCCACGACGTATCAGGAAGTCAAGGAGCATGCAAGGATATGGAAAACCTTAAAACGAATATATTTAATGTAATATTTTAATTAGCATAAATTACCTTCTTCTGTATATCCTCAATGGCCACTTCAATGGGTGTCAAAATTATTTGTGTTCGTTGGACAACCTAGAAACCGTAAAAGATAAAATGATTACTTAGGGGTCTCATCAGGAACAAAGTAACATTTGTTGAAATAACTCGTAATATATGGCTTTATATTAGTTTATATGTATCGATTTGTTATTGAAGTTTGTGTAAAATTGGGAACATGATAAAATACATCATGAAAAATATTTGTTCAAATTTTGAAAAATGCTTTAAGCACGGAAAAATGTATAGCCCGAAGATAGCCCGCGCTAAATCGGTCACATTTCTTTGTATGAGATGAGGCGTCTGTATGTATAGTATTATATTATCTGTGCTATTAGTAACTGAAAAACGTCACATCACATAAGACTACGCTCTACGAAGCCAAAGTCAGTCGATTATTATCTTTTAAAGTTCGATGTGTAATATTTATTGCCGGGCACTGTAATTAATTTGTAATATTACACACAGGTTTGTATCGAGTACATAATTGAAGGGTAGAAAATCTAAAGGGTCTCTATGTGCCAAAAAATCACAAATAAATATTTTTACGAAAAAGCAGTCAATACCCATCCTAACAATATTCAAATTTTATAGAAAAAAACATTTTATAGAAATAGACACTTGGTCTATTTCTATAAAATGTTTACACACACAAGATTAAGGCTGCGTTTCCACCAGAGATGTGCGAAGATGCGTAGCGAGGGATGTGTTTGTAAAAAACCAATAGAATCGCTTCATTTACCTCGCCTCGGTCAGCACAGCTCTGGTGGAAACGGCTCAACGGAGCTTGATTTCTCGCATACAAAACAAGCGAGGGATGTGTGCGAGGGATGTGTACGAGGGATGTGTGCGAGGGATGTGTACGAGGGATGTGTGCGAGGGATGTGTACGAGGGATGTGTTGCGAGGAATGTTACTCCGCTCCCACTACACCCCCGTCGACACATTTCACAGCTTCGCAACGCATCCTCGCACCACACATTAATGCGCATTTTCACCGCTACACATCCTCGTAGGCACATTTTCATCGCACAGCTTTGGTGGAAACCCCCATACATTTTCACAGCACAGCTAGACATCCTCGCACGACACATTTCCATCGCACATCTTTGGTGGAAACGCAGCCTAAGGTAGGTGTGCGGTCGGCGGCCGAGGCCGCACGGGTATGGCGACGGCGATATCGCGTTAGTACCTGTATCCGTGTCTTGACGTAGGGGAAGTGGTGCGCGGTGGTGAGGATGGTCTTGCGCTTGCACTGCTCGGCGATGTCGCCGTGCGCGCGCCCGCCCACCGTGAACGGCGTCGCGTACATGAAGCGCTCTGTACAACTCCATATCATTATTATACAATACAGGGTGTCCCGTTCCTAGACTTCCTAGTGGTCCAAGGGAAAACCCCGATAAAAGGACATGTTCATCTATCAGTATGCAGCATTAGTTTGGGGGATTTCGATACCGATTATAAATAATTATTGTTACAAGTTTGCCCTGCCAAACTGCCCATTGGTACGATTAATAAAGGTTATTTTGATATCTAAAAATTGATTACGTGATAACCAATCAATCAATTATTCGAAATTTCCCAAATGAATGCTGCATATTGATATATAAACATGCCCTTTTATCGGGGTTTTTGCTTGGACCACTAGGTACGAGATAGCCTGTATATTAGCCAGATTCATGAGGAATGATATAGGCTATATAGCATCACGCTACGATCCTTAGGAGCCGAGCAACGGGGGTGAAACCGCGGGGCACAGTTAGATTCCACTTTCATTGTGTTCTCCGCCAAACAGTGGAATGCGCTGCCCGAGTGGGTGTTCCCCGACAGTTACAATCTGGGTGTCTTCAAGTCACGAGTGAATCGGTTTCTTCTAGGCAAGCGTGCTCCATCGTAGACCGCATCATCGCTTAACATCAGGCGAGATGGCGGTCAAACGCAAGCCTATTTACAAATAAAAAAACCGGCCAAGTGCGAGTCGTACTCGCGCACCGAGGGTTCCGTATCATATTTGGACGTATAAAGTGAAAGAATCCAGACCGCATAACTAAGTTTGTTTGTGAAGGAATTTTGGTGATTTTGAAAAAACTGTACTAGTTAGGAACATCGTTTTATTTTTGGTGCCATATTTGGGTCAATTCCTATCAACCCCAATTATTTCAGATTTTTTGCCCCGCAAAATTCGACGATAAGGGGGGGGGGGGATGGTATTTTTTTGAACATTTTTTATCATATGTCGAAAACTGTGAGACCTAAAATAAAATGAAAATATATTTTGAAATGTGTACATCAAGCCCTTTCATATGATATGTCACTTGACCTAGTAACCCCACTTTAAAATTTCGGACCCCCACTCCTGCCCCTTTTGCAAGGAAAATAAAAATATTTTTGGACTTTTTTCATTTGCAATAAAGTTGAACAAGCATTCTTTATAACTGTTTCAAATTTCAAGTCGATAGCATAAGTAGTTGCTGAAATAAGCAGGTGTGACAGACAGACAGACAGACGAAGTCGCACCATAAGGGTTCCTTTTTTACCATTTTGGTACGGAACCCTAAAAAATAGGTAGTATAACAAAAAGCTGTCTCACTGATGTTATAGTTCCTCTCGTACTGCGTGACGCGCTTGCGCAGCTCGTGCGGCTCGAAGTACGGCTCCACGTACGTGATCTGTATGTAGGCCTTGTCCGGCTCCAGCGAGCTCGCGTCCACGATGTTCGAGTCCTTTATGATCACCACGTTCTCCGCGCCGAAGCGGGCGCCGTAGAAGTTCTGCGAATCATGGCAAATTGACGTAAGAGCCGTTTCAGATCATAGAAAAAAATATAGTTAAAAACTAAAACCCGACTACGAAAAAAATCTAACCGCAAAGCATGAAACAAGAAATCATTCTTGTCTGACAGCCTGTAATTCTCTTACGCTCGGTTGCAGAAAGCTTTCAGTTATCTCCCGTTTGCTTAAAGCGTTATTAGAGCTAATTATATGATTATTTTAATTGAGGTTGCAGAAAAGCATTTTAGCTTTTAATATTGGTTCGTTAACTAAAATTGAAATTAAAAATGTTGTCATCATAAAATAAACATCGAATGAACAAAGAATGAATGATTGCGTTTTGTTTTCTGTGCTTTTACATTTATTATGACAAAACGCAGGCGAACTAAACGCGTACCTACGCAATTAAAAAAAAAACAAATCGTCAAACCTCAAACGTCAAACTGTCAACTGCAGTGATGCCACCTTAGGGTATTTTTCCCTAGATTTAGGGAAAAATACCTAAGGTGAATACTCGTAGGGAAATTTTTAGGGCATGAAATTATTTAGGGTATTTTTTTATATTATTTAGGGTATTTTGTCATAACACTACGTAAGAAAATTTCATGCTATAAAATAAATAAAAACGCATTAGAGTCCGCGCCACCACAGAAGTCTATCACGGCGCTGATATCGCTGAAAACCAACAAACAAAAGGCAAAAGCGGAACTTACAAGCTTAGTACCTACCAGTTTTTGTCCGTAGGACTTTATTGGTGGCACGAACTTTAAGAATAGGTTCAGCCGTTTTTGAAGAGGTAGAATACTGAGTAGGTACAATAACTGATAGATTTCTTTATTATTTGAGTAACAATATGAGCATGCCGTTTGCCGAATGGTGAGCATCAAACCGTGCAATGCAAATGTCTTTATTTCATTTTAAAACATTAATATTTGTGTATTTTTTCCAATGTCATTGCAAATCTAGGGTAAAAGTTAACGGAGCTTAGGGTAAATTGAAAAATAGACCTGGCAGCACTACAAAATTGTCAAATCAAACTGACATTTTAATTTTATTAAAATATCACAAGAAAAATTTATTAAATAAGTGTAATTCCGTATAATGGAGGAATCAAATAAAAAAAGCGACGAGCACGTGGTGCTAATTACACGTCGTAAGAAAAGGCGCTATTAGCTGACCTTGTGTCCGAGTGAGTATTTTCCACGTACCTACCTTGTTACTTTGTATGATGCCTGAGATGGTATGTGCCTAGCATAGGCTCATTGTAACGCCGCCAGGACGCCCTTTTGCAGTGCAACACTGGACTTAGGGGTCGTTGCATAAAAATTATAATAAATGAGTGAACAAGAGACAACAACTGGTATTGAATATAGATTGCCAGAGCAGATGTTTTCTCCCACAAACCCTTTTAGTCTAACCCTGTATTCCTTCACAAACTCTTTTATTATATATGTATACGTATACAATACAACACTAATGATACATCTCCTGAATAAAATAAAAATAATAGCTCTACCTATAATGTAAAAGTATAAGATATTTTTTTTTATCATCTGTGTGACTTTGGGCAAGCTTTCTTTTCTAGTGCCACTTCTGTCCAGCCGGCCTAGCATGACCACGATAGAAACGGGTTTTGTCTACATAGAAATAGACAAAGTGACAGATTTTAGAAACATTTCTACCGTTTCATTCATAAAACGTAGAAATGTTTCTACAATCTGTCACTTTGTCTATTTCTATGAAGACCGAAAAAACCCGTTTCTATCGTGGTCATGCTAGGCCGGCTGGACAGAAGTGAGTGTTTTGATTAAACTGGTACAATTTAGTTGCCTATAATTATTTCAGATTCAAGTCCATAAAACAGGAGGAGGATCCTACCAGCTACAAACAACAAATGATGATGCCAAAATTTTGAGCATTATAAAGGAGCAGACTGAACCCTTGCCCAAACAACCAATAGCGTTGCGTTTTGATTGATAATGATTGTTGGGATTGTTTTGATTGATATTGATTGAATTTTAATATTATAACGCTTTTAATTAGAAAAATAAATATATAGGTGTTAGTAATTCTATAGTAATAAAGATTACAAATAAAAATACTTGATGTATATTTGAATCACATGAATGTACCCTATTAAAATATAATATTTAATAAGTAATAATAAGTCAATTCACACATTCTGCTGTTTTATTTATTTTATTATTAATAATGATAAATTGCAGTTAACTGCAATTGTTAATGCAGTATTTTCTTAGAAGCAACTAAGAAAATACTGCATTTACAATTGCAGTTCTTACGAAAGAATCATGTTGTGATCCATCATGCAGAAGTGGAAGAACTTCCTCATCTTTCAAGTCGATATCATTCGGAGATTCTACCTCATCCACAGTGCCGGTCCTATCAAAATTTTTAGGTGGTGCGAGATCTAAAAGTGGCGCTCCTCTAATTAGTGGCGTATTTTGAAAAAAATAACCAGCAATTTCATAAAAATCTTGTGCTACTGTTCTTAATTCACCCCTTTCTGGCATATTTAATATCTAGGCGCTTTGACTCCTCTTTCATTGTGAAAACCGCCAAACAGTGGAATGCGCTGCCCGAGTGGGTGTTCCTCGACAGTTACAATCTGGGTGTGTTCAAGTCGCGAGTGAATCGGTTTCTTCTAGGCAAGCGTGCTCCATCATAGACCGCATCATCGCTTAACATCAGGCGAGATAGTCGTCAAACTCAAGCCTATTTTCAAATAAAATATAAATAAAAAAGTTTCATCCAAGTCCGTTCAGCCGTTTCAGCGTGAAGAAGTAACAAACCTAACACACAAACTTTCGCATTTATAATAATTATAAGAATAATAGCACAATTTATTGCAAAAACAAAGATAACTGTATGTTTAATAGATGCTTGGTGACCTATTAAATTTTGACATTCGTTAAGTTATATTTAAATTCTGTTTGGCCTTAACTACGTTTTGGGCAACCTAAATTGTGTCTAATGTAACTTTTTGACGTTTGAATAGTTAAATATTAATAACCAGTTAAAGAGGTAGCTAACTTTCTTTTCTGGAACAACTTAACAGAAATGTTAAAGTTAAAGACTCCTTTAAAATTTAATGACCTTTTCTGCAACTGACTGTTAAACTCAAGGAATTCACGCTCGGTTGCAGAAAGCTTTCAGTTATCTCCCGTTTGCTTAAAGCGTTATTAGAGCTAATTATATGATTATTTTAATTGAGGTTGCAGAAAAGCATTTTAGCTTTTAATATTGGTTCGTTAACTAAAATTGAAATTAAAAATGTTGTCATCATAAAATAAACATCGAATGAACAAAGAATGAATGATTGCGTTTTGTTTTCTGTGCTTTTACATTTATTATGACAAAACGCAGGCGAACTAAACGCGTACCTACGCAATTAAAAAAAAAACAAATCGTCAAACCTCAAACGTCAAACTGTCAACTGCAGTGATGCCACCTTAGGGTATTTTTCCCTAGATTTAGGGAAAGGTGAATACTCGTAGGGAAATTTTTAGGGCATGAAATTATTTAGGGTATTTTTTTATATTGTTTAGGGTATTTTGTCATAACACTACGTAAGAAAATTTCATGCTATAAAATAAATAAAAACGCATTAGAGTCCGCGCCACCACAGAAGTCTATCACGGCGCTGATATCCCTGAAAACCAACAAACAAAAGGCAAAAGCGGAACTTACAAGCTTAGTACCTACCAGTTTTTGTCCGTAGGACTTTATTGGTGGCACGGACTTTAAGAATAGGTTCAGCCGTTTTTGAAGAGGTAGAAGACTGAGTAGGTACAATAACTGATAGATTTCTTTATTATTTGAGTAACAATATGAGCATGCCGTTTGCCGAATGGTGAGCATCAAACCGTGCAATGCAAATGTCTTTATTTCATTTTAAAACATTAATATTTGTGTATTTTTTCCAATGTCATTGCAAATCTAGGGTAAAAGTTAACGGAGCTTAGGGTAAATTGAAAAATAGACCTGGCAGCACTACAAAATTGTCAAATCAAACTGACATTTTAATTTTATTAAAATATCACAAGAAAAATTTATTAAATAAGTGTAATTCCGTATAATGGAGGAATCAAATAAAAAAAGCGACGAGCACGTGGTGCTAATTACACGTCGTAAGAAAAGGCGCTATTAGCTGACCTTGTGTCCGACTGAGTATTTTCACGTACCTACCTTGTTACTTTGTATGATGCCTGAGATAGTATGTGCCTAGCATAGGCTCATTGTAACGCCGCCAGGACGCCCTTTTGCAGTGCAACACTGGACTTAGGGGTCGTTGCAAGATGCATAAAAATTATAATCAATAATTGAGTGAACAAGAGACAACAACTGGTATTGAATATAGATTGCCAGAGCAGATGTTTTCTCCCACAAACCCTTTTAGTCTAACCCTGTATTCCTTCACAAACTCTTTTATTATGTATGTATACGTATACAATACAACACTAATGATACATCTCCTGAATAAAATAAAAATAATAGCTCTACCTATAATGTAAAAGTATAAGATATTTTTTTTTATCATCTGTGTGACTTTGGGCAAGCTTTCTTTTCTAGTGCCACTTCTGTCCAGCCGGCCTAGCATGACCACGATAGAAACGGGTTTTGTCTTCATAGAAATAGACAAAGTGACAGATTGTAGAAACATTTCTACGTTTTATGAAAGAAACGGTAGAAATGTTTCTAAAATCTGTAACTTTGTCTATTTCTATGTAGAAAAAACCCGTTTCTATCGTGGTCATGCTAGGCCGGCTGGACAGAAGTGAGTGTTTTGATTAAAGTGGTACAATTTAGTTGCCTATAATTATTTCAGATTCAAGTCCATAAAACAGGAGGAGGATCCTACCAGCTACAAACAACAAACGATGATGCCAAAATTTTGAGCATTATAAAGGAGCAGACTGAACCCTTGCCCAAACAACCAATAGCGTTGCGTTTTGATTGATAATGATTGTTGGGATTGTTTTGATTGATATTGATTGAATTTTAATATTATAACGCTTTAAATTAGAAAAATAAATATATAGGTGTTAGTAATTCTATAGTAATAAAGATTACAAATAAAAATACTTGATGTATATTTGAATCACATGAATGTACCCTATTAAAATATAATATTTAATTTAATAAGTAATAAGTCAATTCACACATTCTGCTGTTTTATTTATTTTATTATTAATAATGATAAATTGCAGTTAACTGCAATTGTTAATGCAGTATTTTCTTAGAAGCAACTAAGAAAATGCATTTACAATTGCAGTTCTTACGAAAGAATCATGTTGTGATCCATCATGCAGAAGTGGAAGAACTTCCTCATCTTTCAAGTCGATATCATTCGGAGATTCTACCTCATCCACAGTGCCGGTCCTATCAAAATTTTTAGGTGGTGCGAGATCTAAAAGCGGCGCTCCTCTAATTAGTGGCGTATTTTGAAAAAAAAACCAGCAATTTCATAAAAATCTTGTGCTACTGTTCTTAATTCACCCCTTTCTGGCATATTTATATATCTAGGCGCTTTGACTCCTCTTTCATTGTGAAAACCGCCAAACAGTGGAATGCGCTGCCCGAGTGGGTGTTCCTCGACAGTTACAATCTGGGTGTGTTCAAGTCGCGAGTGAATCGGTTTCTTCTAGGCAAGCGTGCTCCATCATAGACCGCATCATCGCTTAACATCAGGCGAGATAGCCGTCAAACTTAAGCCTATTTTCAAATAAAATATAAATAAAAAAGTTTCATCCAAGTCCGTTCAGCCGTTTCAGCGTGAAGAAGTAACAAACCTAACACACAAACTTTCGCATTTATAATAATTATAAGAATAATAGCACAATTTATTGCAAAAACAAAGATAACTGTATGTTTAATAGATGCTTGGTGACCTATTAAATTTTGACATTCGTTAAGTTATATTTAAATTCTGTTTGGCCTTAACTACGTTTTGGGCAACCTAAATTGTGTCTAATGTAACTTTTTGACGTTTGAATAGTTAAATATTAATAACCAGTTAAAGAGGTAGCTAACTTTCTTTTCTGGAACAACTTAACAGAAATGTTAAAGTTAAAGACTCCTTTAAAATTTAATGACCTTTTCTGCAACTGACTGTCAGTGTTGTGAAAAACTTAATAAATCAACGTTTTTAATATCCAGGGTATAGCCGTGGTCGCATGCCCTGTTGGAGTCAGTAATACGGTGGCACGCGACCACGGCTATACCCTGGATATTATAATGTTAATTTATTAAGTTTTTGACAAACTTAATAAATCACCGTTTTAATATCCAGGGTATAGCCGTGGTCGCATGCCCTGTTGGAGTCAGTAATACGGTGGCATGCGACCACGGCTATACCCTGGATATTAAAACGTTAATTTATTAAGAGCCATTTTACGTTTTGTCACCTCTCTCGCTCGCACAAAACCATTATTTTAAGAATGTTAAATGAAGACATGCATTTTTGAAAAATGTAATTCATTAATGTTCTATACAATAATATAAATTTTACAGGTAAATATTAAAAGCACATTTCTACTGTGTTATCTCATCAATTTAGCTCAATAACTATTAGGATTTCTTTTTGGGATAAGTTCAGCTCATGAGTTTTTAATAATTAAATTTGAGTTTTTAATATTAAAATTAATATTATATTTTGTAAAACATTAGAGACTATATTTTTCAAAAATGCAGCTTTTCGTTTAACATTCTTAAAAATATGGAGCGAGAGAGGTCACAAAATGTAAAATGGCTCTTAAGTTTTTGACAGAGTCCCACGTACCTCGAGCCGGCTGAAGATCTCGGGCAGCTTGGTGAGCGCGTGCTCCTTGTACACGAACTCCTCGGCGTCCAGGTCGCCGAAGCGCCCGCCGTAGAACGACACGCGGAAGTACGAGCCGAACACGCGCTTGCCGTGCAGCTGCTCGATGCGGGTGAACGCCTCGTTCAGTTTGCTAAGGAATTTTATTTTATTGGTTCACCAACAATCGTTTACACTGGTTTATGTTAAAGGTAACATTTATAAAATATGTAGGTATATAATTACTAGTGTGACAATCACTTATAGGTAAACTCCGCAATGTCCAACTAAAAATCTAAGCCATGTTTCATCTTATTTCGGTGGAATAAACCAGAGATACAGCTTGACCTCTTGGTAGTACTAGCCACCCTACACTACGGAGGTCATTTAAACTGGTCATTTCATTGTAGTCCACGCGGACGGAGTCGTGGACAAAAGTGTATTTTACAGAAAATCCAAGATAATGTATAGAATTAGTCGCGACGCGGGGACAGGTATGAGAATCGCATACCTGTGTATGTTGGCGAGTTTCTTGTAGTCCCGGTGCTCCTCGGCGATGGGTATAAGCACCTTGTACACCTCGTTGACGGCCTCGTACATGCCCGCCGTCATCAGCTCGCCCGCCGCGTGCTCCAACAGGGCCTGGGTGGGCAGAGGTCGAGGTCATTTTGAATACAAGTCTTGATTAAAAATATCTTAGTTATTTTAATTTTATAAATATTTTATTTATAAAATTAAAATAACTACCTGTCCCACAGGAACTATGCATTTTTTCGGGATAAAAAGTAGCCTATGTTACTCAGTGATAATGTAGCTTTCTATTAGTGAAAGAATTTTTAAAATCGGTCCAGTAGTTTCGGAGCCTATTCGGTACAAACAAACAAAAAAATCTTTCCTCTTATAATATTAGTATAGATGTTCGGTGTTTTCACCGAACACTTTAGTTTGCAATATGGGCTTTACGCGGTGATCTAATTTTATTACTAAAATATACATAGGTATAAATATTTTGTATTAGGTGCACTTTTCGCTAACGCGTTAGCCGGGTGTATTCAAACATTACATTAACATTTTTGTATCATTTTAACATTTAAGAACATTTGAGTGAGAATGATTAAATAGTGCTAAACATAAACATTTGTTTTACAATAAATACACCGACACCTCGCTAAGTATATCCATAGTCGTAGCCGGATATCCATAGTCTATTTTAGTCAAAGAAAGCCAGTCAGTGAAAGCCTATTTTAGTATATTATGTCCCGAATTGTAGTATGGTAGTTTAGGACATCCTTTACTTTACTTTTCCCCGCAACTCCCCGCACGATTGTACTGTGAAAATCATTAACTGTGCAGTGTGCTATAAGTACACTTACTGGCAAACAACTTGAACATCGACTTCGACTGCGCAATAGTCGGTTTGTGCATTTTGACTCTTAATGCATGAAAGCGTACGTGTGCAGACTATTCCCCATTACGCTGCAAATCGCTTACTGAATACAAGAGTCACAAATAAAAAAATATTACGGGTGTTATTTTTTAACATAAAATTTAGTCGATTTGGGCCTCATTTTACCAGGTTCTTATTATCTCGCTTTTTCATCTGTCTGTCTGTCTGTTCAGTACAATTTATTTTGCAATAAAATCATTTTCAGTTTTTTTCATTGTGGCCCTTTTGTATTCAGTGAGCGAAATGGTCAAGTTATTTGCCGGTTACCTGCAGCTCGAGGTGCGTGAGGTGATGGTGCAGTGCATCAGCAGCGCTTTCATCCAGCGCATTATGCGTGACGCGCGCGAGCAGCGCGGCGCCGCGCCCTGCCGCGCACATCTGTTCTGCCACGAGCGCCGCGCCGTGCACCAGGCACATGCCCGCTTCCGTGTGGTTCGACCGCTGCAACACAACGCACTGGTGAGCTAAGCTCAGATCATAGAATAAGGGAGTTGTGCCAAGGAGCTATTGAGCTTGACTTAAAGCGTCAGACTTTCGAGGCTAGCGGCCGATGCGACAGACGCGCGCGGCCGAGTCTCCATGAAAACGCGAGCGAATTGACGACGCGAGCGAGCGAGCGACCGTGGACTAGGGCAGTGGCACGGTCGATACCAAAACAATGGACGCGCGAATTTAAATTTGGACACCTATTCGAATTCAATGTTTGATCGCGCGTTCGTACGAACTAGGTTCGCGCGAATAGATTTACAAACATTTGAGGTGCGCGACCTCATCGTGCGATTGTCAGTTAGGACACCTATTCGTTTTCGCTCCACGTAAAATATTGATATTCAGCCAAATACTAGTGAGACTGGATGCCGACCCCAATATAATTTGGGAAAAGGCTAGGCAGATGATGACGACACCTATTCGAGTTCAATATGTTTGATCGCGCGAACACGTGATAGTCGCATCGCTTACTCGCGCCATGATCGCGCATTCGCGTTCTATTAGGACGATGCCATACATTTTCAAATGTTTAGTATTATAATAATAATATACCATTTAATTCAGGTAACAAAGACCCATAACATAAATACCTTAAAGACTAACATACATAATTATATAACATCAAAAACATAACACACTACACTTGGGAGCTTGGTTTTGGTCGCGCTTCCCTGTAACGTCTATACACAACTCCTGCCGGCCAAAAATCGGAACTGAGGAAGATTGCCTTATGCATCGCGGGAATTTGAAGCGTGTAGGACTTAAAATTCGTAGTCCTACTCGACTCTATCGATAGTATTGCCGCATCGGCCGTCATCCGGCAGACACGTCGGCCGCTAGTATCGGAAGTCCACCTTTAACATGATCAATATCATCACGGTGCCGATGAACCAAACGCGATCGATGATTTATACTGGGTGTCATTTTGGTCAGTCTTGATACGAAAAGCGGTCATTGTACTCATCATTATGAACAACTTTTACTATGGGACCAAACCTGAAATCGCGAAAATAAAGCTGCTCCATACATTTTGTTGCAACAAGGGAACATACCTACCTAAATATATGGAACAGCAGATATTTTTTTCGCGATTTCGGTTTGGTCCTATAGTAAAAGTTGTTCATAATGATGACTACTAAAATTACACCCTTTATACAGAGTGGTGAATAATAGTTAGATAGGTATTGTACGGTAAGGAATGGAAATGGAAAGAAAAGAAGAGCCAGACCAGCGCAATGTTGACAAGACGAAATGACGGAAATGGTAAGAGAATCATGGCTGAAAAAAAGCTAAAAACCAAAAGTCGGTGCCAGATCAAACATAAGCAAAAATCAAAGGCTTCTAAAACTGTTTTGATGCAACATTATTTTGATCTTTTTGAAGGCGGTTTTTTTTTTTATTTATTTTATTATTGTACGGCAACAGTTGTTGTAAGCTGCCCGCGATGCGGTGCATCACATCTCCGGGTCCTGCTGGAACTGCCTGTGAGTGACTCCGGTACCACTTGACCGCTGTAAGCCTCACCTCCATGTGCTTCTGCGCCATGTTGTTGAGCCAGGTGAGGCGCAGGTCAGGGCTGTGCTGGTAGCCGCGCGCGATGCGGTGCATCAGGTCCAGCAGCATCTCCGGGTCCTGCTGGAACTCCTTCATCTTCACCGTGTCCGACAGGATCATGTGCAGGTTGAACACCAGGTCTTTTACCTACAATTAAGTTTTATGTTGAAAATGATTCCTAGCTCCACCATGAGACCCTGGACATCATATAAGTCTGTAGTACTTGTCAAGACTAATCTTACGAGCCCAAACACGACGGAGTTATGTTAAGAAGTTGACGAGTTCCTATAGCCACCTTCTGGCTCCATCATGAGACCGCCTCCATGGTACCATATTATTGCATTGTCATCGAAGAATGCGTTCCAAATTTCAACTCAATCGTTTGAGAGGAACTGGTCTAAAATTCACTTGCAAAATTTCGCCCGGTACACATACGGCAAAAGCTTGTAACAAAGTGGCCAGTAATGAAAGATTGCCAGTACTGTACTAAGTAACGAAATGATGACGAAGAAGGATAACTTGTTCACAACTTATCGTCCGAAAAGTGCTGGTATTCACACAAAAAAAAAGGTATATAAACTTACCTGTTCGGGGAAGTTAGTGTCGGTGAGATCAGCGTCATGCTCTGCGTACACCAGGATGGTCTTCAGTGCGCGACGCAGCGAGTCCTCGCTGAAGGTCGTGGACGTGCCCACTAATGAGGACAGTGACATCGTCACCTGCATCTTGACGCGGCTGAAGTTCTGAGCACAGGAAGACATAATATATGCGGCGTAATTATTTTTCCTCATTTTTTCATTATTTTATTTCCTTTTTTATCTGTATGTGTCCATTTGCATGCAAATAAGCAATTTTCCTTTCTTTCTTACGATCTTATTTCACTTATAGCGCTGTCACTGTCTAAGATTAGTTTCACGGTCGCGCTGAACAACACTGGCAAACCGTACGAGCGTGCGTTCCGATCGTACGTTTTACTATGACAAGGTACAAGACACATCTATCTCATTCCCCGCGCCGGTGTAAGCGCGACTATGAAATCACCCATAAACTGAGTCAACGTGACATGACTATATTGCAGACTGCCTTCTGGCCATCAGTCACCTTGTGGCAAGGCGAACACGACCGTCTTTTGCGTCCCGTGGTACGTTCGAGTTTTAATCGAACACTCAGCGGAAATACATACCTAATTGCATGGAACGCAAGTACGCACATTCGGTCGTTCACCTAAAGTTGAACCAGTTCACGTTCATATCTCCTTGGACACTCAAAATTCCACGCACTCAAAATCATTACCATTTTTACCATTTCTTGTAACTAAGTATTGTAGTGAATCAATACTTTTCTACATAGTCCTTCGAGCCGGATATTGTATAGTGTGTATGTGGGTGTGTGGCCGTGTGGGTGGATGTGCTTACATTGCCAAGCTGGTAGTGTTGACGCATGAGCGCGTAGAGCGTGGCGGAGGCGTGCGCGCGCGTGGGCGCGGACAGCGCGGCGCAGTGCCGCAGCAGCACGCGGCACGTGCCCGACTCCTCGCCGCAGCACGACCAGCCCAGCTGGGGGGGAACCGCACATTATACGTGTGCACTAGTTATTGGCATATCATCAGATTATTGTACAGTACGCGGCAGTAAATATTCTGCCCTCATAAATGAGAATGCAGTAATCGTCATTTTTACGTTTCACTGTTTTTATCGAAAATGACATCAGCCGGCTTAGCATGACCAACTCTATCTCTATTCTACCAAAGAATAGACAATAGTAGATTGTATCATAAGGGAGCAAAGTAATATATTTACGACGAGGGCGCTTTTTTGAATCCAGAGCGAAGTGAGGGATTCGAGGGATTCTATAGTAGAATCCTGAACGTGGCGAGGGATTCAAAGTACGTCGCCCGAGCCAAAAATATATTTTGCACCCAAGTGATACACTCTACTTTTTATCACCCTCTATGAGAAAATAAAAGGCGCCTCATGTTTTTCACTGTCACTTGAAGAATTAATTTTTCGTCCATTGCCCTTCCCCCAGCTCCCCTTAACCCCAAGCTCCTTAGTCCCCTTCGTCCCCAAAGTCCTCTTAGTTCCCTTAGTCCCCTAAGTCCCCATAGTCCCCACCATAGTCTACATAGTCTCCTTAGTTCCCATAGTCTCTATCATAGTCCCCTTAGTCCCCTTAATCTCCATAGTCCCCATAGTCCCCACCAGTCTCCATAGTTTCCTTAGTACCCTTAGTCCCCATCATAGTCCCTTTAGTACCCATAGTAGCCTTAGTACCCCTAGTCCCCATCATAGTCCCCACCATAGTCCGCATAATCCCCATAGTCCCCATCGTCCCCATAGTCCCTGTTCGGTGTGTTAACCAAACATTAATAGATTGTCAATATAAATGCAAAATGTCACTGTAAATGTATGCAGAAAAATGTCAATAAATTGCAAGAAATGTTAGTGAATGTTCAACGGGAATGACTTTAAATAAAAATGCAAGTTGTCCGACTCAAACCACGTCTAATTGAACACTAATTAAATTATGTACCAAAATGCATCATCTAGGTTCTGCATTAAGTCATTATGCATTCCCAAAATGTAGGCCGCGATCAAAGTGCAAATACGCGCGGCGCTAGCATTATTTTGAACCCATGTACGTGCACCGTACATATTGCCACCACAACGAATGACAATGACAACTTAATGCAGCCCATATAACTGAATATGAACCTAATAAAAAGAACAATGTAATAAAAAACAATGTAAAATAATGTAAAAACCTAGAAACTAATATGTAAAAAATGTAAACAAATATGATTCTAAAAATAGAATGTCACACTGCCTCAATTAGCAGGCGTCACTATGTCTCTCAGTGTCAAATTTCACTTCACTTGAGGTTGCGTTAACACTTTTCACATTCACTTCACTATGCCCTTTTGAGACCCGTTTGTTGACCGTGCTGTACCCGTCTTTGGTGTCCTCGTCTTCTTCTCGTTCTCTTCTGCTTCTCGCATTTCGCGGAGCCTCCCCCTGTCTTTTGGTTGTCATTTTCCGCCAATAGTACACCGATGTTACAAACAGTGCAATACTAATAACCATAACCACATATATCGTGATGTAGTGATGAACATCATGAGAAGATATGGTTTCTAACTTAGATTGTTCTTTAATTGATTGCAGTTCTGTATCGATCTTCTTGAACGTTTCTTCGTGTGTTTCAATATGCAATGACGAGTTACGAATAGAGGTGTTTAAGATGTTGTTAATGGGAGAGATCGTGGGTAGCATCATGAGGCTAGGTCCATTGAGTAAAATGTCACTTGTATGTTCCATATTTGCGTGTAGCATAAATGTGTCGCCTTGCAAGTCACAACCTCGTTTGAGTGTTATCAGACCCGTGTGACGTAATGTCACCGACGTTATTTGAGCTCCGCACACTAATTGCACTTCGCACGTGCCACAACAATAATAAAACCATGTGTTTTGCTTATGTAATTTTACCCACTTGTCAGCACATACTTTTATTTCGGTATGACAATATACGCTGTATTCTTCGTTGCCTCGAATCAAGTGTATGTCGCAAATAGACTTCCGCCGATCGCCAATGCTGTATATAGGGTGGTTTACTTTGCACATTAGAGTTTTGTCATGAATCTTTTGGCATTCTTGTAGGTCAGATTGTTCTAGGGGTATAAATGAGTATTGGTTAGCGTTAAATGCAATTAACTCAGAGTTGGGAATAACGTACATCACCCGATTAATGTCAACACGTTGAGGTATGCTGATTAGCTTATTTAGCTCGTAGAGTGCATTATTCAAAATTGGTATTTTTATTTCCATCAATAAATATTGCTTTGTAATGCGTGCATGTATTCTGAACAACCTATAGATGTTTCTTACGTCATTCTGGACTTCAGGTAGCGTAGAACCACGGGGTAATTGTCGAGCTACTTTATCTAATTCACTTTGCATTTGACTTGGCGATAATAGATGTACGTCCATATGTCCCCTGTACATATTTGTCAATGTATTGATAAGGGTTTGCTGGATGTCTTTTAGATTTTGGGCCATTCTTTCTGCAGCCATTGCGGATGTTATTATATAGAAGGCATTTGTAGTGTCAGTTTTATCTTTCAGAGTTTTATTTTCCAAAGCATTTAGGTGATCATTTATTAAGTTAAACTGTTTTACCATTGTCGCTTCGTTGCGTTGTACAATGTTCTGCTCGGTTTCCAAAATACTAGTTTGATTTTTCAGCAATTGCAATAAATGGTTCTCATTGTGCTGGATTGTCATAATGTCACGTTCGTAATTTTCTGCAAAATGTTGGTCTAATACTCCAAATAATGAGTTTGCAACATATCCAACTCCATCGATTAAACCTCTTTTAAACCTATGCTGGATTACTCGCTGGGATGTCAATAGTTCATTGTAATAGTTTAGTTCATTCGTGCTTTGTTCAAGTTGGTTAATTAAGATATGAAATTGCATCAACCAATCATCGCATCGAAATTGTTTTATGTGCGACACGAATTTTTGCAGGGTATCAACATTTTGCCAATAATTTGTCATATTATAATAAAATACTAATTTCCATTCATCTCTAATTTCTTGTAGTTCTGCAATTTTGTCAAAATAAATTGTTTGATTTTTTGTCAGTGGGGTAAGTTGCATAATATCTTGTTGGACAGTGGGTGTAATTAATGTCATAACTAACATTAATTAATAACAAACTAAACTATTCCAGGTTGGCCTTTTAGATCTGTTTCGTCTGTTTTTCGGTTGTTTATCATTGTCAGTGCGCTTTTCTTCTTCAGCTTCAACGAGTGGTACTAATTTTGTGATCGGTCTTTTAATTTCTCCCTTCGCAGTTTGTAGTGTAACAACTTTAGTGTGTCCGTCCTTTCCGGGGTGTAGCTTAGCTACACGTCCTAGTGCCCATCTTCCTGCAGGTAACTTGTCATCTTTGATGCACGCAATGTCATTAAAGTGCCATTTTACTCCCATCTCTGATATTTGCCCCAAGAACAAGTTGTCAATGGTTTCTACAATGCTTCTATATTGTTGCAATAGAATCCGATTCGCTCCCACAAAATTCGTGCCGTTGTCACTGTACATGTCCCGTGGCGTGCCTCGACGAGCACAGAAGCGCTTGAAAGCTGATAAAAACGCTGTGCTGGACAACTCTGTGACAAGTTCTAGATGGATGGCTTTTGTCGCCAGACAAACAAATACGGCAACATACGCCAGCAAGGTTTTGACACCTCTGCCTTTACTTGCCTTTATCTCAACGTGACCAGTGAAATCGACCCCAGTATGAGTGAAAGGGCGAGACACTGTCACTCGAGGCTCTGGTAGATCTGCCATGATCTGATTAGGCTGTTTTGCATGAAATCGGCGACATGTTACGCATTTATGTAGAACCTTTTTAACGGAGCGATGTCCTCCTATAATCCAAAATCTTTGACGCAAATGTGTCAAGGTTAATTTAGGACCTCCATGTAATGTCCTTTTATTGCTTGCCAAATTAATAGATCTGTCAATTTGTGATCATGCGGTAGCAACATGGGGTGTTTAGTGTCATTATTTAAACTCGAGTTATGTAACCTTCCTCCCACTCGCAAAATGTCATTACTGTCAAGAAATGGGTTTAAACTCAAGAGGTTACTTTTTGTACTCACGCTCTTACTTTCCTTCAATCTCATAATCTCATCCTTGAATGCATGGAATTGAATTTGTTTTATAATGAGTTTTTCAGCGCTTTGTAATTCTGTTGATGTCAGATAGGTCGTTGTATTTATTATGACATTTGAGATATTGTTTATAAAGCGTTTAATCCATGCGATGACCCTTGTAATACGAGTCATATCGCTGTGCCTGTCTAATAATTCAATGACAATTGAGGAAGGTTCGGATTTTACAACGCACGCTTTCATTTGTTTTTGTTTTGTTTCGCATATTGTCGGTATAATTGCAATTTTGTCAGCTGTTTTCTCATTGTAATTTTTCACCCATTCTGGCCCATGCCACCACAAACGATGTTGTAATAACTGGGAACAGCTGATGCCCCGTGATGCACAGTCCGCAGCGTTGTCCTCAGATTTGACATAATTCCAGTGTTGTTTTGGTATGACGTCCTGCACTTGCTGTATTCTGTTGCTTACGAACGACTTCCATTTTGATACGTCACCATGTAACCAGCCTAGTACAATCATAGAATCCGTCCAGGCGTATGTGTTTTTGTCAACTTTATCCCACTTGAAAGTTTTCAGGACCTTTTCCATCAGACGGGATAGTAGTAAGGCTCCACATAGTTTAAGCCGTGGTAGTGTCAACTTTTTATTAATTGGCGAAAGCCTTGATTTTGCAACTATGAGTCTACTCACGGGCTCGTTTTTGTCATCTAATGTCAGTATGTAAATAGCACACGCGTAGGCTTTTTCTGACGCGTCGCAGAACCCATGGACTTGGAAGGGTTTTGTAGTGTCCCCCAGCCATCTCGGTATTTCAAATTGTGTAATGTTATGCATGTCACTTGTAAGCTGCTTCCA
This sequence comes from Thalpophila matura, assembly GCA_948465475.1. NCBI lineage: Eukaryota > Metazoa > Arthropoda > Insecta > Lepidoptera > Noctuidae > Thalpophila > Thalpophila matura. The sequence continues at coordinate 1,724,048 of OX419178.1, forward strand.
TTCTTCTTGTACACTGATAGGCAAAGTTTCATCCCAATCACATCCTGATAACCAAACACCTTGAAACATCAATTTTGCTTTTACTGTCAAAGGTGTAAGCCAGCCGAGTGGGTCGAAGATTTTCGAGATTTCGGACAGTAGCTTTCTTTTTGTCAATTGTACTGTATTGTCAGATTTAATTTTATTTGTGAATGCGAATGTGTCAGTTGTAGGATTCCACTGTAATCCCAGGGCTTTTGTAGTCCCGTCGTGAGTAAAATGCATGGTAGTTTGGTTAAGATCTGATGATGATAGGTTCTCAATCAAGGTCGGATTGTTGCTTGACCACTTCCGTAACGTGAGGCCTGCACCTCTCAACATGTTGATGAGTTGGTTTTGGATTTCTTGAGCCTGCTCGATGGAATTGCTACCGCTTAGAACGTCGTCAACATACATCTCGTTAGTAATGACGTCAGCTGCTAATGGATATTTCTCAGCGTCATCACTTGCTAGTTGTTTTAACGTTCGAAGGGCTAGAAATGGTGCTGCCTTAGTACCATATGTCACTGTGCATAACTGGTACTCCTTTAATGAGCTATGGTTGGTTTCTCTCCACAATATCTTCTGCAAGTGTTGATCTTCTTCTTGTACTAGGATCATGCGATACATTTTTTCACAGTCTGCTGTAAACACGTGCTTGTATAACCTCCATCCCATTAGTACTGTCAGTAGATCTTGATGAAGCTTAGGACCACACTCCATCAAGTCATTCAAGCTGTAACCGGTGTCAGTCTTCTGTGAAGCGTTAAAAACCACTCTTAACTTCGTTGTCAATGAATCCTGTTTTAGGACTCCATGGTGCGGTAAATAGCACGCCGGGTTATAATCGGACTTACTTTCTGTCATATGTCCCATTTCTAAGTACTCTTGCATGAATTTGATGTAACTTTCCGATAATTTGTCATTTCTGCCTAATCTCCGTTCTAATTGCATAAACTGTGCTACTGCGCGTGGTTTTGACTTGCCCAACAACTGATCAAAATTAGGCTTCATTGGCAAACGGACTGCATACCTACCATTTTCTAAACGCTTTGTTGTTGCAATGAAAAACTCCTCGCAATATCTCTCCTCTGACGTCATTGAATTGCATGCATCTCCAGTAATGTCTTCTACTTCCCAGTACTTTGTCAAATCATTAATTTGGTTTATTACGACGTTGCAGTTGAGTGTCTTGTTGACATTACCTGACAGAATCCATCCTAAATGTGTCTGTTGAGCCATAGGTTCGTTACCCTCTCCTTTAATCAATCCATTCATTAAAATTTCAGAGAACACGTGTGCATCTAGAAGTATGTCAATGGGCCTAGATATGTGATAATCTGGGTCGGCTAGTGTAATACCTTCCACGTGAGCCCATAGCTTCTTTGCAAATGTCACATTAGGCAGATTGTTTACCACCCGTGTCATGACTAATGCTTCCGTTGTAAATTGGAAATTATTATGTAGTGACTTGCAAACTAAATGTACCTTTCCTTTACTCCTGTTAGATACCGTACCGATCCCACTTATACTTGCGCTTAATTGCTGACGCTGTATGCCCAATCTTTGAGCTGCGTTTTCCGTGATCAGTGTTATTTGTGAGCCTTGATCAACTAGCGCCCGTAGGGTAATATAATCGCCACTAGCTGTCGCTACTTGTATTAATGCAGTTGCTAATAATATCTCGTCATCATTATTCGAGACGAAATTATTTTGCATGTTCTTTGTTGACCTAGTTGACGTCGATGGCGACGGCTTAGGCATTGTAAGTGTTGCTAAGGGCGTTTGCACTGACTTGACAATATCGTTGTGCAATAATGTATTATGTGGCTCATTGCACTCTCTGCATCTTTTTTGTGATCCACAATACCCCTTAGTATGCACATAAAGGCAATTTTTGCATATTTTATTATTTGCAATAAATGTCAACTTTTCCGGCCCTGTCATGTCAATAAATTTGGAACATTGGAATAATGCGTGATTGGTATTGCACAATGAACAAATAATTTTATTGAATTGCCCAGCATTATTATTATATGCATGGAAATTGCGTGAATGATAAAATGAACTTTTATTAGGTTGTGAATATGCTGGCTTAGGATTCTTGTTGAACGGATACGGGTTATTATTAAATTGTGGTTTCGGTGCAGGTTTGATACTGATTTCTGACCTTTTTCTATGCAAAGGTTCTAATGCCATAAATTTGTTTTCAATGAAGTCCATAAAATGATTGAACGTGGGTATCTCTCGTGGATCTGACCTAGATTGCATATATTCAGAATAGGTTTCAGAATCTAATTTTTCACATAAAACATAGACTAGAACAGGATCCCATAAGCTTGTATCTACGCCCAAGTTATGTATAGCGTTTATGGTTTCATTGCTAGTGTCATATAACCGCTTAAGGTCGAATGCAGATTGTTTTTGAAGACTAGGTTGACGCATAAATACCTGAAAGTTCTTTGTGAATAACAGAAACTTGTTATTATATCTATGGTTCAATATTTCCCAGCAAGTATCGTAATTTTCGGGTGCAATATGTAAATGCTGTACGAGCTTTTCCGCCTCACCGCGTAATCTTCCCTTAAGATGTTGCATTTTTTGGGTTTTTGCAATAGCAGGATTATTATGAATCGCTTCTATGTACAGATCCATGAAAGTAGGCCATAAAGTGTAATATCCGTTAAAAATGGGTATGTCAATTTTAGGTAAAGTTTGTTGTTGATGTACAGAGGCGTTAAGTTTTGTGTTCAACGCCCGTTTTACTTTTGAAAAAGCACTTTCATGACGACAGAACTCGTTATAATAATCATCATTAGGCATCCCCTCTAATATGCCATCAATCTGCAAATGTAATTTGTCAATTGCAGTCCACCTCGACCCTAAAGTCTTTAATATGTCTTCAATCTCCCATTTTTCGTTGACCTCGTCAATGCAACTACTCCCTACTAACCTATTAAATGCACGGAAGTTAGCTTGTTGCAACTGCAGTAACTCGAGTAACTTGTCTTCTCCTCTTGGAGCCCTTTCGAACAAGGTGCTGTCAAACTCGACGTTTAGCTTATTATGGCCAGCGTTGCTCGGTCCAGCCTGCGGCTTTATCTCGCACGCTGCAATCTCCTTACGCGCTCCTTGGTACCAACCCTTGATTACCGTGTAAATGTCATCAGTAAAATATTGGTGATTTTTATCCTCTACTATACTCAGTTCCTGGTTATTCCTTTCACATTCCGCCCATAGCTGATCCAATCGCTCAAGTCTCTGACGAATGTAATCAGAGTTTTTCCTGCTCGCTGAATCCTTCTTAAAATTAGTATGTATCTTCTTCACCTCCTCGAAGATCTCAGCCTGACGTGTGATTAAACCTTCCATTGTCAAAGCGGTAAGTAAAAAATGAACGATCTTACTTGAAATTCAGGAACTCTCCCTTTATGCAACTGTGTCGCTCTGGAACCTGGATCGCTGCTAGCTCCCCCAAATTCTGCTGCCCGGCAACACACGTGGCACGGGATGACACAACACGACACAAATCACGCGCGACGTATTACTGACCGATGTATCGGACTGCACTTGCAAAGGTTTCGAAGGACCAAAAAAACTATGTTCGGTGTGTTAACCAAACATTAATAGATTGTCAATATAAATGCAAAATGTCACTGTAAATGTATGTCAATAAATTGCAAGAAATGTTAGTGAATGTTCAACGGGAATGACTTTAAATAAAAATGCAAGTTGTCCGACTCAAACCACGTCTAATTGAACACTAATTAAATTATGTACCAAAATGCATCATCTAGGTTCTGCATTAAGTCATTATGCATTCCCAAAATGTAGGCCGCGATCAAAGTGCAAATACGCGCGGCGCTAGCATTATTTTGAACCCATGTACGTGCACCGTACAGTCCCTTTGCCCCCACAGTCCCCTTGTCCCCATAGTCCCCTTAGCCTTATAGTCCCCTTAGTTCCAGTCCCTTTAGTCCCAGTCCTCTTAGTCCCCTTAGCCCCCTTTCTCCCTTACAAAAACACTACAGTTCATCGGTTATTAGTCAGATTCAATAAGTGCGCCGCAATCTTTTCCGCGCACTTATTGAATTTGGAACATCTAAAGAGGATTAAAAACTCATTACTGCCCGCTAAAAGTTTCTTATAGAAAACACCACCTGTAGGCGCACTTAAAGGCGAACCAAGTCGTCCTTTTCGAATAGATGGGATGAAAAGTTCTTTCTATCCAACTCTCTTCTGCACGAGCACACGGCGACTCGTGCCGGGTTTATCAGAATTTTGGTCTACCCTGAAGAATAGAAACCTTTCTTCTCTTCATTGTATGCATAAAACGGTAGAAATCATTCTACAATCTGTCACTTGTCTATTCTTTTTAGACAAACCCCGCTTCTATCGTAGTTATGCTAGGCCGGCAGGGGACACATAGAATTTTTTTTTTATGATTTTGGAACTTAGTCAAATAATAATAAGGAAAAACACATTTGTGTAAAAATTGTCTGATAAACGCCTCTTTTTCTCGAAACCACCATTTGCAATTATTATGGCAATTATTATTGCAAATGGTGCAACTGCATTTGCTATTATGAGGGCAGTATTAAACATCGAGGTTGAAAACACTATACCCTCCTTTTGGGCTTCGCCGCAGTCGGGTAAAAAAGATAATTGGCTATCTTCGGCTTTATAGAGCGTCATCTCTGTCGCACGAAGCACTAACAGTTGCGCTGCACACGCTCTGCTCGCACTCCAGGTTGTTATCATTCCCCTGGTGAGTCGCAGTGCAGTACGTTACCTTGACGATGAGCGCGCGCACGGTGGCGAACATGTGCTGCAGCACTGTGACGCTCTGGTTGCGCTGCAGCGCGTGCAGCGCCACCTGCAGCGCCGCGCTGCACACGCTCTGCCCGCACTCCAGGTTGCTGCACGACTGTGGGCACGCCATTATTCCTTACTATAAAACATAGTAGATCGCAACATCGCTTAACGTCACGCGAGATGGCGGTCAAACGCAAGCCTATTATCAAGTAAAAAAAAAAACCGGCCAAGTGCGAGTCGTACTCGCGCACCGAGGGTTCCGTATCATTTTTGGACGTATAAAGTGAAAAAATCCGGACCGCATAACTAAGTTTGTTTGTCAAGGAATTTTCATGATTTTGAAAAAACTGTACTAGTTAGGAACATCGTTTTATTTTTGGTGCCATATTTGGGTCAATTCCTATCAACTCAAATTATTTCAGATTTTTCACTCTGCAAACTTCGGAGATAGGGGGGGGGATGGTATTTTTTTGGACATTTTTCATCATATGTCGAAAACTGTGAGACATAAAATAAAATAAAAATATATTTTGAAATATGGAGATCAAGCCCTTTCATATGATATATCACTTGACCTAGTAACCCCACTTTGAAATTTCGGACCCCCACTCCGGCCCCTTTTGCATTGAAAATAAAAATATTTTTGGACTTTTTTCATTTGCAATAAAGTTGAACAAGCATTCTTTATAACTGTTCCAAATTTCAAGTTGATAGCATAAGTAGTTGCTGAAATAATCAGGTGTGACAGACAGACAAACAGACAGACGAAGTCGCACCATAAGGGTTCCTTTTTTACCATTTTGGTACGGAACCCTTTCACTGGCAGGTAGCTGATTTTATAAGCTTTTCGTGTCCGTTTGTTGTCCCAAACTTGGCATTGCTTTTCGCTAGTCAAATAACCACCGCATACAATGTCCGTTTCGCGCGACAAAGACGGAGAATACTCCCTCCAAAAACTTTAAAAGCGTGTATCTTTTCCATTTAGTCATTTTTTTTGTACTTTTTCCATATTTTTTTTACTTTTTAATTGTTCCTTCTATTCCTTTGAAATTAAATATTTTATTTGTACTTTTTTAATAGTAGTCAACTACCCCATTACATGCAGTCCTGAATGAAACTAATTGGGCACGTACCTGCACGATGGTCTCGAGCGCGTGAAGCAGCGTGAGTGCAACTTCAGCGGCGAGCGCGGCCGACAGCTGCGGCTGCGGCGAGGGCGGCGCGACGTCGCCCCGCGCCCCGCCCCGCAGCAGCTCCTTGCGCCAGCGCTCGCGCTTGCACGCACCTACACTCGACCCACCACCTATCTTACACATTGTACTTGTGTCGCACAATATATCTACCGCCCTCATACGCCCGGCGAGGGCGGCGCGACGTCGCCCCGCGCCCCGCCCCGCAGCAGCTCCTTGCGCCAGCGCTCGCGCTTGCACGCACCTACACTCGACCCACCACCTATCTTACACATTGTACTTGTGTCGCACAATATATCTACCGCCCTCATACGCCCGGCGAGGGCGGCGCGACGTCGCCCCGCGCCCCGCCCCGCAGCAGCTCCTTGCGCCAGCGCTCGCGCTTGCACGCACCTACACTCGACCCACCACCTATCTTACACATTGTACTTGTGTCGCACAATATATCTACCGCCCTCATACGCCCGGCGAGGGCGGCGCGACGTCGCCCCGCGCCCCGCCCCGCAGCAGCTCCTTGCGCCAGCGCTCGCGCTTGCACGCACCTACACTCGACCCACCACCTATCTTACACATTGTACTTGTGTCGCACAATATATCTACCGCCCTCATACGCCCGGCGAGGGCGGCGCGACGTCGCCCCGCGCCCCGCCCCGCAGCAGCTCCTTGCGCCAGCGCTCGCGCTTGCACGCACCTACACTCGACCCACCACCTATCTTACACATTGTACTTGTGTCGCACAATATATCTACCGCCCTCATACGCCCGGCGAGGGCGGCGCGACGTCGCCCCGCGCCCCGCCCCGCAGCAGCTCCTTGCGCCAGCGCTCGCGCTTGCACGCACCTACACTCGACCCACCACCTATCTTACACATTGTACTTGTGTCGCACAATATATCTACCGCCCTCATACGCCCGGCGAGGGCGGCGCGACGTCGCCCCGCGCCCCGCCCCGCAGCAGCTCCTTGCGCCAGCGCTCGCGCTTGCACGCACCTACACTCGACCCACCACCTATCTTACACATTGTACTTGTGTCGCACAATATATCTACCGCCCTCATACGCCCGGCGAGGGCGGCGCGACGTCGCCCCGCGCCCCGCCCCGCAGCAGCTCCTTGCGCCAGCGCTCGCGCTTGCACGCACCTACACTCGACCCACCACCTATCTTACACATTGTACTTGTGTCGCACAATATATCTACCGCCCTCATACGCCCGGCGAGGGCGGCGCGACGTCGCCCCGCGCCCCGCCCCGCAGCAGCTCCTTGCGCCAGCGCTCGCGCTTGCACGCACCTACACTCGACCCACCACCTATCTTACACATTGTACTTGTGTCGCACAATATATCTACCGCCCTCATACGCCCGGCGAGGGCGGCGCGACGTCGCCCCGCGCCCCGCCCCGCAGCAGCTCCTTGCGCCAGCGCTCGCGCTTGCACGCACCTACACTCGACCCACCACCTATCTTACACATTGTACTTGTGTCGCACAATATATCTACCGCCCTCATACGCCCGGCGAGGGCGGCGCGACGTCGCCCCGCGCCCCGCCCCGCAGCAGCTCCTTGCGCCAGCGCTCGCGCTTGCACGCACCTACACTCGACCCACCACCTATCTTACACATTGTACTTGTGTCGCACAATATATCTACCGCCCTCATACGCCGAGACGCTCATCCATAGACAATCACCGTAACAGACCGTGGTAGATCCAGAAATGATTTGAGGGGGGGGCTAAGGGCTCATCAAGATATGATTTGGGGGCGGGGGGCAAGAAGTAAAAATCAAAACACTAATATTTGGTGGGGAGGGGGGCTGGATCCGCTACTGGTTACAGCCTAAAATCACGCCTGACTTCAGCAAACCCAATTCCGCCGCCTTCGCAACCGCACAGCATATTGGATGGACAGTATACAGAGTGGGCCAAACATTTTTGCAAATAGCAACACTGAATTTATCGAGAACCGTTAGAGAGAGGAGCGCGTGGGTGGCGAGAAATTACGCGTCGCTTCATGCAATTTAAGTCACTATGGAGCGCTTCACAGGAGAACAGCATGCATTTTGTGTAAAACATTTTTACAAAAACAGTGGTTCTTGCGCTATTGTTCGCTGGTCGACCTGAATTCTGTAAGTGTGCCGTGCTTGTTAAATAAATTAATTAAAATATTCCAACGCTGTTTCCATAACCCACGAGCCATCCAGACCGAACCCCAAACATGGTGGTTGGCAACTCCACTTAATTTCTAATCCAAGAACAAATTACTAACTGAGATCTATATTCAGAGCGAAATACGTTTATTTCGCACAAGGAAACCCACATCAATTGTCCAAGTGGCAGAAAATAAGTCATCAAAGAAGAAATGGCTGCCTTTCCACGCGTCAAAATGTGAGAGAGCTGTTACTTTGCGCTCCAGGTTCGACGAGTGTTTGCGTCGAGAAGGAGCACATCTCAACGAAGTTATAAAAAAAAAAATGCATTAGATGTAGGTATGTTACGTTGAATAAATCTATATCTATACTAATATTATAAAGAGGAAAGATTTTTTTGTTTGTTTGTTTGTACCGAATAGGCTCCGAAACTACTGGACCAATTTTAAAAAATCTTTCACTAATAGAAAGCTACATTATCACTGAGTAACATAGGCTACTTTACATCCCGAAAAAATGCACAGTTCCTGTGGGACACGCGGTAGTCGCGGGCGAAGTGCTAGTGATCAATAAAACATATTATCATTTGTAGTTTAATTTCTATTCATGTTTCAAAAGTGCAAAAAATTTTGGGCCACCCGTAAAATTCTGTTTAACTGGTCTACATTCACTACTCAGCTACGACAGGCTAACACGCACTCACCTTTCCTTCTCATGATGAAGTCGTTCCTGGCCGAGCCCTGGCCCAGGATCACGTCCTCCAGCTTAGACTTGATGTCCGTGGTTTTGCGCACGTTCTGTTGTGCGCACTTCATTATCTCTTTGCGACCCTGAAGAATAAAGTTGGATGGTAATTTCTAAGATATGTTTATTCTACAAAGGCTTTTTAGGCTCAGTCTAAGTGTAAGCCTAAGTCCACATGATCGCGCGGTACCGCGCGGAACTAATCAGCGCCCGGTACAAGAATTCAACTAAACAGTAGTATTGGGCCGACTATGAGTTTGACCGACTAGCCGACTAGTCGGCTGGAAAAAGGCCGATTAGTCGGTGAAGCCGATCATTGCTTTCGACGGTGTTCGGGCGGTATAGAAAGGTATGGTGCTATCCTACGGGTCTTAGCTGGATGAAACAATGGTAATCTTCAATAATGGACTGTATTTACGGTTATAAACAATGGAAGGCAAGCGTTTAACAAAAATTATATCGACGAGTGAAAACAATAAGTATATGCGCGCTCGGTACGGCGGACGATGGCGCAGTAGTTTGGTTGGCCGATGCGCGCTCGCCGTGCGAACGCCCCCTCCGCAACCGCAGCCGCCGCCCGCGGTCGCCCGGCCGTAGTGATGTTCACAACACGGTATCCGTAATGTTTTCGGGCGAAATCGGTAATGTTCGTCGCGCCTCGTATCCATTGCCCGCGCCGCGCGAGTCGAACGAACAGGTTTTTGTTTAATTTGCATTTTGTTAATATTATAAAGACGAAAGATTTTTTATTTGTTTGTTTGTTTGTACCGAGTAGGCTCCGAAACTACTGGACCGATTTTAAAAATTCTTTCACTAATAGAAAGCTACATTATCACTGAGTAACATAGGCTACTTTTTATCCCGAGAAAATGCACAGTTCCTGTGGGACACGCGGACGAAGTCGCGGGCGAAGTGCTATATATAATAAACTAGCACTTCGCCCGCGACTTCGTCCGCGCTTTCTATTAGTGAAAGAATTTTTAAAATCGGTCTAGTAGTTTCGGAGCCTATTCGGTACAAACAAACAAACAAACAAAAAAATATTTCCTCTTTATAATATTAATATAGATAGGTAATTACATATTATGTTCTTTAATCTGAGTTACTATTAGAAACTTGCGTTCAGAATTTATTTTTTGTTCCTATTCCTGTATTATTTTTCCACTTGTAAGACTAAAGACTAAAAATAAAAACAATAATGAAATAAATTCCTTTTAATCACCCTACTTATATGAATAAAGTAAGGGCCGACTAGTCGGCGTTTTTTGCCGACTAGTCGCCGACTATAAAAATGGCCGGATAGTCGGCTTTACCGACTAGTCGGTACATCCCTACTAAACAGTATTATCGTTTACATGAGCGCGCGGGACTCGTCGTTTTTAACTCATAATATCGACTGCTGACTACGGGGTCAACGCGCCCGGGTCGTAAGACAGATTGATAATAAATCTGTACCTTCAGCTCTATTCCATCAGTACTGTACCTTGTACTCCTGGCACTTGAAGCAGAGGTCGATGAGTGCGAGCAGCGAGTGCAGCCTGTGCGGCGACAGCTCGGCCACGCAGGCCGCCAGCGCTCCCCGCTCGGCCCACTTGAGCACCCACACCAGGCACATCAGAAGGTTGCGGCTCGTCTCGCTGTTGAATGGCGGACGACCGTTCTGGAATTAATGACAAGTTATAACTGGGTCCGAAAGACAGTCAGTGAGGTGTACCATCAGACAAATCTAAACCTGACCATTTTAAAAACGAAATCCCGTGCACATGATGACCACAGCTGTTTACCGCCCATTTTGTATTGATAAAACGACAAAACAATATGCACTTCTATAGCGGCCGAGCGCTGCAAGCAAGAATAGCCCTAACGGTGGTTAGGTCTAGATTTGAGCGATAGTACATACATGTAGGATGTTAGGAATAAATATTTCAATGACAATGATTTAAAACATGCAGGTCAGTATAAGGAAACGTGTCATACCTGTTTAAAATCACCTTCGGGCGACGTCGCGGTGTACAAATTCCCGAACTGTCCCATTTCACTGTCCAATTGAAGTATTTCTGTAAAATAATATTACACGTCAACGTCTGCTCTATTGCGCGTCAATGTCAATACCTAAGGGGTCGTCCATAGCGGGATTGTCCGAAAGGGATACCGCTGACCCGGACAAAAGGGCTAAGGAAGGAACGGAAGGGTGTGTCAGACTCTTACTGACTAAAACCCACCCGGGTTTTAGTCAGTAAGAGTCTGACACACCCTTCCGCTCCACCCAGAGCGGGAGGGGTCATTTGATGATTTCCCATCCTCAAAAAAAAAAAAAAAAGGGGGTCGTCCATTAATCACGTGATGTTTTTTAGCAACTTTTTAACCCCCCCTCCCCCCAGGTGATACGTGGTGAGGTTTAAACTAACCCCTCCCCCCCTACCTAAGATCACGTGTATTTTTTGGTACAAATATTTTCAGAATATTATCATTAAATAAGGTAACTGACATAGCCTTAAGAATTGGTAAAGTTAAGCGATAGTGGGCACATTGCTCGTAGCACGGATTGCCGGGAGATATGAAAGGGGGGTGGGAGGAATTGTCCCCTCCAAGGTGGACTGACGAAAAAATATGTAAGATTGCAAGAATCCGCTGCGAGCTAAGCATCACAACAACGTCCGATCCTGGGTCTATGTCATGAAGTGTCTTTCGACTGATACGATGATGTTAATGATAATGATGTCAATATCCTGCTGCTGACCATAAATGCTGATCATACATGTGTACATAAACAGTATGATTCTTTACTTGTGGTGAGTAATTCCTATACAGTATTTTTAGTGATATACAAAACCTGGAAGTGGTTTTAAACAGGGTTGAAAAAATCATTATTTTTTTATTTTAATCAAATCAGACTGAGTTTTTTTTAATTTTTTTTTGTTTTTTATAGTGCATAGTTTGCGAGCTGGCAACATTTTATTGTCTAATTTTATCTAATAGAATGTGAATGATGAAAGTAGAAACACCGAAATGCTTAAAACAGGTTTTGTCGAAAATGAGTGTTGAAACTTGATTCTGAATTCCGTTTGTTTGTGACAGGCGAGGGTCGGCGTCGTAGCCGTCTGATCCTTACCTTTGTTGGTGGTGAACCCCCTGTAGAGCTGCGGGTGCGCGTCCATGACGATGCCCAGCAGTGGGAGGTATAGGGCGGCGACCCGCGCCTTCACGTCGGGCGCGGCCAGCCGCGGGTCGGCGTCGTGCGCCGTGAGTAGCGATAACACGCCGTTCACCGCCGCGCACTGTAGTACCGGGCTCCTAAGGCGAAGGGGGGGACAAGTGATGTTGTAGGTATAACCCGCGCCAATAAAGAAGCGAATCTAAAATGGCGGCACTAATCATTCCCTCTCACTCGCACGTTATTGCTGTCTTTACTCACACACGTCGGATGTGAGTAAAGAAATAAAGAAGAGAATCTAAAATGGCAGCACTAATCATTCCCTCTCACTCGCACATTATTGCTGTCTTTACTTACACACGTCGGGTGTGAGTAAAGAAATATTATTGTTTTGTAACCACTTGCCAAACAAGAAATAAAGTTCTTCTTTGGCAACCGGTTGCATAGAACGAAAGTTAATTATTTTTTGACAACCAGTTGCGTAACTCAGTTGCCAAAGCGGCCGACACGGAATTCTTATGTGAAACTCTCTATAGTTTGTATTGTATGATAATCGCATCAATTAATATGGTCACTGGGTCTCATCAGGAACAAAGTAACATTTGTTGAAATAACTCATAATAGATGGCGTTATATGTATCGATTTGTTATTGAAGTTTGTGTAAAATAGGGAACATGAAAAAATACACCGTGTAAAATATTTGTTCAAATGAAAAATGCTTTAAGCACGGAAAAATGTATAGCCCGAAGATAGCCCGCGCTAAATCGGTCACATTTCTTTGTATTAGATGAGGCATCTGTACGTATAGTATTATATTATCTGTGATATGGTAAAGCTGCGTATCGATTGCGCGCAGCATACCTATCATCGAATATTGGACACTAGAGGGCTCGATCGCAGCTTAACACGATCGACAGCTGCGCTCTAACAAAAGTTTATGTCAAAATGCATACGCAGCTCAACACGATCACGCAGCATCGTTTGAGATCGTCTAGGAAGCGTTATAGAGTCTATATTATATTTTTCACTGAAAAATTCTTAAACCCATCAGTGAGTAATTCCAGGCTGAAATGACGTTAGTTAACAAGCCCCCTTAATAATAAGTATACGTACTGTAATTCCAGTGCGTTGGTGAGCTCAGTGAGCAATAACCCCGCTAGGTAGTGTCTGGAGCGGAACTCGTGACCTAACGCGTGGCGCGGCGGGGCGCTGGACTGGGAGCCCAGCGACTGCCACGACGCCGCCGGGGACACCCCGCCCGCCCCGCCCGCCCCGCCCAGCGGGAGCGGCAGGTTGAGCGACACGTAGTGCTCGTGCGAGCAGATGATGCGCAGGAACGCTAGCTGTGACAAACAACAAATAAAAGCATTTACAGTGCCTGGTAGTAAATATTACACCTCAAGTTCGGCAAAGCAGTGATAGCCTAGTGGTTTAACCATGTGCCTCCCACGGCGAATGGTTCGAGTTCGATCCCGAGGCACGCACCGCTGACTTTTCGAAGTCATGTGCGTATTAGAAATTAATCATCACTTGCTTTAACGGTGAAGGAAAACATCGTGAGGAAACCGGCATGTCCTAGAACCAAAAATTCGAAAAACATGCGACGTCCACCAACACAAACCGACAACAAGGTCACGCGCCTTTGCGACTTCAATTGACTGATTACTAAGATAAGATAAGATATCTGTGATGTTAGTAATACAATAACAGCTAACATTTTAACAAACCCTTATTTAGTTTACCTTGTAGTGAACGAGGGGTACTGCATCCGGCAGGGACGCGATCTTAGCGCACATCTGCTTGTAGTAGGTTCGAATCAGGTTGAACACGTAGCCGCGGTCCATTATGCTCAGCAGTTCAAACAGGAAGAATGCCAGGCTGTTGTTCAGGCTCTGTGTTAAACGACTGTCTTTGCCGTATCTGGGGAAGACAAATAAGAAGTAAGGCACAGCCTCAGATCATGGAAACAAGGAGACATGACATGGAACAACTGTCGCCACTTTTAGAACTGTTTTCGACACAATTACAAGCGGTCCTTGTGAGTAAAAAGATCTCCACACATTAAAAATTTACGCACACCCTCAATCTAACACTGTTGGTGACGTTGTCGTCGGTGAACTGGTCGGAGCTAGCGCGGTACCTGGCGATGATCTCGGCGGTGACGTTGTTGACGAGCGTGGTGAGGTCGTCGGTGAACTGGTCGGAGCTAGCGCGGTACCTGGCGATGATCTCGGCGGTGACGTTGTTGACGAGCGTGGTGAGGTCGTCGGTGAACTGGTCGGAGCTAGCGCGGTACCTGGCGATGATCTCGGCGGTGACGTTGTTGACGAGCGTGGTGAGGTCGTCGGTGAACTGGTCGGAGCTAGCGCGGTACCTGGCGATGATCTCGGCGGTGACGTTGTTGACGAGCGTGGTGAGGTCGTCGGTGAACTGGTCGGAGCTAGCGCGGTACCTGGCGATGATCTCGGCGGTGACGTTGTTGACGAGCGTGGTGAGGTCGTCGGTGAACTGGTCGGAGCTAGCGCGGTACCTGGCGATGATCTCGGCGGTGACGTTGTTGACGAGCGTGGTGAGGTCGTCGGTGAACTGGTCGGAGCTAGCGCGGTACCTGGCGATGATCTCGGCGGTGACGTTGTTGACGAGCGTGGTGAGGTCGTCGGTGAACTGGTCGGAGCTAGCGCGGTACCTGGCGATGATCTCGGCGGTGACGTTGTTGACGAGCGTGGTGAGGTCGTCGGTGAACTGGTCGGAGCTAGCGCGGTACCTGGCGATGATCTCGGCGGTGACGTTGTTGACGAGCGTGGTGAGGTCGTCGGTGAACTGGTCGGAGCTAGCGCGGTACCTGGCGATGATCTCGGCGGTGACGTTGTTGACGAGCGTGGTGAGGTCGTCGGTGAACTGGTCGGAGCTAGCGCGGTACCTGGCGATGATCTCGGCGGTGACGTTGTTGACGAGCGTGGTGAGGTCGTCGGTGAACTGGTCGGAGCTAGCGCGGTACCTGGCGATGATCTCGGCGGTGACGTTGTTGACGAGCGTGGTGAGGTCGTCGGTGAACTGGTCGGAGCTAGCGCGGTACCTGGCGATGATCTCGGCGGTGACGTTGTTGACGAGCGTGGTGAGGTCGTCGGTGAACTGGTCGGAGCTAGCGCGGTACCTGGCGATGATCTCGGCGGTGACGTTGTTGACGAGCGTGGTGAGGTCGTCGGTGAACTGGTCGGAGCTAGCGCGGTACCTGGCGATGATCTCGGCGGTGACGTTGTTGACGAGCGTGGTGAGGTCGTCGGTGAACTGGTCGGAGCTAGCGCGGTACCTGGCGATGATCTCGGCGGTGACGTTGTTGACGAGCGTGGTGAGGTCGTCGGTGAACTGGTCGGAGCTAGCGCGGTACCTGGCGATGATCTCGGCGGTGACGTTGTTGACGAGCGTGGTGAGG
This sequence comes from Thalpophila matura, assembly GCA_948465475.1. Taxonomy (NCBI): domain Eukaryota; kingdom Metazoa; phylum Arthropoda; class Insecta; order Lepidoptera; family Noctuidae; genus Thalpophila; species Thalpophila matura. The sequence goes on from OX419178.1 coordinate 1,739,542, forward strand.
TCGTCGGTGAACTGGTCGGAGCTAGCGCGGTACCTGGCGATGATCTCGGCGGTGACGTTGTTGACGAGCGTGGTGAGGTCGTCGGTGAACTGGTCGGAGCTAGCGCGGTACCTGGCGATGATCTCGGCGGTGACGTTGTTGACGAGCGTGGTGAGGTCGTCGGTGAACTGGTCGGAGCTAGCGCGGTACCTGGCGATGATCTCGGCGGTGACGTTGTTGACGAGCGTGGTGAGGTCGTCGGTGAACTGGTCGGAGCTAGCGCGGTACCTGGCGATGATCTCGGCGGTGACGTTGTTGACGAGCGTGGTGAGGTCGTCGGTGAACTGGTCGGAGCTAGCGCGGTACCTGGCGATGATCTCGGCGGTGACGTTGTTGACGAGCGTGGTGAGGTCGTCGGTGAACTGGTCGGAGCTAGCGCGGTACCTGGCGATGATCTCGGCGGTGACGTTGTTGACGAGCGTGGTGAGGTCGTCGGTGAACTGGTCGGAGCTAGCGCGGTACCTGGCGATGATCTCGGCGGTGACGTTGTTGACGAGCGTGGTGAGGTCGTCGGTGAACTGGTCGGAGCTAGCGCGGTACCTGGCGATGATCTCGGCGGTGACGTTGTTGACGAGCGTGGTGAGGTCGTCGGTGAACTGGTCGGGGTAGCGCGCCTTGCGCCGTGCGTCGTGCGCTCCGCTCCAGTACAGGTACTCCACCATCGACTTCACCGTCAGCTCGAACAGCGCCCTGACAACACATACAGTATAATCCGCGCGCCATCAGAATGGGATGCTACCTTTTGGATACGAGACACGTGTGGTCCGCCCGATAGCGGTAGAGTCAGCAAACTCGCATCTACCGGGCGGACCACGATGCTCGCGAGACGATTTATATCACGTGTTATTATTTGCCTGTTAGTGTGAATTTTTGCTCGTGATTTGTTACTACATTATTTTAGTGATTCATAGCTGCAAGATTATTTTAATTTTTAGATTAATCGTTCGTCTGTCACACTTGACAGATACAATTGATTTCGACCTGAATGAGACGGATTTTTCAAATGCGACAGATGGAGGGTTAATAAATTAGTGGAAAGAATGGTAATATTTTGAAAAGTCAATCACGCGAAATTATTCTGGCAGTTGTTTATTTTAACAAGAACGAACTCAGTATTCTAACGCATTGAAAATGATGATACCTACATAATATACATACAAACATATAAACAAACATACATACCTACATAGATAGACATAATCTACTAACATCATTTTTGTATTTGACAGTCTGATAAGATTGTTTAGAACTTCTTTGCCAACGCTGCTTCGCTCGAGAACTGTGATTTTGGATTTACTTTGACAAGGTTCCATACCATTCTGATAGCGCGCGGATTATACACGAGAGAAGAGACATTCGGCTAGCTTCAGCTTCGTAGAGCGTTGTCTCTGTCACTCATAGGTACCTATGTAACGTTTTGTAGCTTTGTCGCAGGACTATATTACTAACACCATAAACAACAAATTTTGTTTTATGACTTTTAAAATAATAATTAAATTATCAAAATTATCTATTTGGCTCAAATTGACTTTTGCATGGAAAGCACGCCAAATCACACACTCCTACGTAATATGCTTAAAAACCCCTACAAAGATTTTTCTTCACGTAGTAATATCTTAATAAAGAAAGGTGCAGTTTGTGATCAGAAATTTAATAAAATCTTAGTTAAATCTCATACTAACCACGAGTTCTGCATGGCGAGGTCCCTTGTGGCTCCGCTGGCGACCACCCACTGCAGCGCCAGCTCTTCGTGCAGGATCTTACACGAGCCGTCCGTCATCACTGACAACACAGATACGTACAGACACAAGACCAAACAAAATGGTAGATACCGCCGTAAAAGACGAGGCGAAATTTCACAAAAAATTAAATTATGGCCCATATATCTTAGACTTCTTGAGAAAGCCCATCTAGATACTAATATTATCTCTGGAACTACCTGGCTGTCTGTCTATTTAACATCACGATGACTATTAGGAGCCGAGCAAAAATAAAAAAGTCATAAAGGAAAAGGAATTACGAGTATACCGAACATCAATGTATGGAACAGCTGATTTTTTTTTCGCGATTTCAGGGTTTGTCCCATAGCAAAAGTTGTTCATAAGGATGAGTATAACCCTTTTGGGGTTCAACAGGGCTTTTGTTACATCTATTATATAAAAATAAGTCGGGTTTTCCTTCCTGACGCTATAACTCCAGAACGGACGAACCGATTTCCACGGTTTTGCATTCGTTGGAAAGGTCTCGGGCTTCGTGAGGTTTATAGCAAAGAAACTTCAGGAAAATTTCAACAGAAAAGCGGGAAAATCTGGTGGCGAAACGGAGTTCGCCGGGTTTGCTAGTGCTGTATAAATAATGAAAATATTTAAATCGAAGCTTGTTTTTCCTATAACTTCCTACTAATATTATAAATGCGAAAGTTTGTGAGGATGGATGTATGGATGTTTGTTACTATTTCACGCAAAAACTACTGCACGGATTTTGATGAAACTTTACAGTAATAAAGCTTATGCATCAGAATAACACATAGGCTACTTTTTATCCCAAAAACGCGGGCGAAGCCGCGGCCGGAAGCTAGTCATTAATAAATCTAATCGGCGTATACAATAAAATCTCTACAGTGACATACCAGCGGGCGGTAGCGGCAGTCCTATGTCCCTGTCGGTGAGCGAAGGCCGGGGAATGGTGCACTGGTACTGTATGTAGGTGCTGATGAGCGCGCTACGACCGTGGTTGTCGCAAGTGCCGCCTTCGTTCATGTTCTGGAAGTATGGACCCTGTTAGTACTGTGGGGAAATTGCGGTGTTTTCGGCCATTTACAGTGATATCAAACACAAAAACTTTGATCTGGGATCCAGCGCGGGCGCCACTAGTAGGTGTAGCAGCTTGTCACACCTGGCCAGGTCACAGTGGCACAGTACTCACAGATATATCAGTGAAAAGATGCGCGAGGCAGGTGAACACGTCCTGCGCGATGTTGAGCGTGTGGCCGGCCAGTGAGGGCGGCGCCACTAGTAGGTGTAATAGTTTGTCCAGCACCACGGGCAGGTACCGCGCCAGGACTTCCACGTTGGCTGTGGGCAGCTCTGTTATACTGGAACAAAAAAAACAAAAATTGATCATGTAGTTTTAGAGAAAGTCGCGCTAAAGGTACCTACACAGTATGCCGGTGGCATGGCGGCGACCGTGCCGCACAAACGAGCTGCCGACATAAATAACAATAGTGATAATATGCCGGTGGCCAACTTCGATACTGCCGGCGGCAAACCCGCGCGGCCATGCCGCCGGTATAGTGTGTAAGAGACTAAATACTCTTATACCCACATACAGGCTGATGGCATGTTTCACCACCTTCGCATAAAGTAGATTATTCATACAATGCCAGCCAATGTATGGCGCCCCGTACCAAACTCAAGTCTTTGTGTCACGCCCTCAGATCATAGAAACAAGGAGATATGCCATCATAGCAAATTAGTACTAGAACAACTGATGCCACTTTTATTACATTTTTCGACACAATTACGTGCATAATTAAGCGCTCCTTGTGAATAAAAAGATCTCCCACGCATTGAACATTCCGCACACCCTCAATCTAACACTGTTAATCGTCACACAACTCAACACTAGCACTAAACTAAAACACTGTATTTATACCATCGATCGTGTTCGATTCGTCGCCAGCGCGTACGTTTTTAATATGAGCAATTTGCTTAAGATCAGGCATCAAGCTCGATAGCGCCTTGGCACATCTCCTTGTTTCTATGATCTGAGGTCACGCCCAAACCTAACATGCGCGCCGCGACAAATTTTGTCGACTGTTCTGTCTCGCTCTTACTCGTGCGAATACGAGACAAATGCACGATAAAAGCGTCGACAAAATTTTGTCGCGGCGTGCATGTTAGGCACTCTGGTGTATTTGGAGGAGAATGAAATGCTCTTTCTGTATTGCTATTTTTTAGATTCCCGCAATTTCTATTTATTTGTAACTAGCTGACCCGCCCCGGCTTCGCACGGGTAAAGTTTAGTACACCTACCCTACACCCCAAACTTCAAAAATAAGTTTCAAGCTTCTAGCTTTGAAAAGACGTAATTTCCATACAAACTTTCATGCCCTATTTCAACCCTTTACAGCTTACAGCCCTTTTTTCGCATTATAAAGTAGCCTATGTTCTTTCTCAGGCTCTAGACTATCTCTGTACCAAATTTCATTTGAATCGGTTCAGTAGTTTAGACGTGATTGCGTAACACACAGACAGACAGACAGACAGACAGACAGACAGATAGACAGAGTTACTTTCACATTTATAATATTAGTAAGGATTTACCTACTTAATATTTGAGGTTAAGTTCGAGAAAATAACTACATAATTCGAAGTCTATAGTTAGTGTTAATGTCAGAAACCCGAGACTTAATCACTACAAATTAAATAAAATTGGTTTAGTTTAAAAGAATGAGTAACTTTATGAACTTTTGGTTTTGACACCCGCGGCACATACGGCCCCCAGGCATTGTCCTTTAGAGTAATTTATCCGTTAGATAGTGTCTTCAAGCGAATTAAAGCCAAATTTTTCAAGCGTTTTAAAATGTATTTCCTTACCTAGCCCGTAGTTCGGACTCCATGTTGGAGAGGCCGATGCGAGGAGGTATGTTTCCCTCCTGCACCGCCTCGCACGCCATTGCGAACCGTTCTATGTACCCGTCCTGTATCGTAATAAAATAAGTGGTCAAATATAATGTGTACGGTGCACGCATGGGTTCAAAACATGCTAGCTATCAGTGGCATGCCTAGAGGGCAAGCCCGACGCATTTTTTTCGGTTTTTTCATGTATTTAAGTGATTTTTAATGTATTGCTTTAAACTTTAAACGAACGTAACGACATTAACTCACTTAGGCGAATCACACACCGCCCCGCGCTACGCTGCGGGGTGCGTGGCGACGGAACAAAAATCCCGCGCATGAATGCGTTTTCAGTGTGTTGCACCATGCGTGATTTCTATACAAATACAGGTACTTGCAAACAACGGAACATCACGCACCCCCGCGCTACGCTGCGTGATGCGGGGCAGTGTGCGAATCGCCTTACAACGCTGAGTTGCAGAAAAGGTCATTAAGTTTTAAAGGAGACTTTATCAATAGAAATTGTATGGTTAATGCCTTCATTAAAATTTAATTATCTTTTTGCAACCGACCGTTAAGTTCGTGAAAAATTAACATAAATACCCTCTAAAGCCAAAAAAATACGTTGGACTTGCCCCCCTAGGCACGCTACTGCTAGCTGTAGAGAAATAGGTAAGCTATAGGCCGACCATTTAATACGCGTATCGCCTGCGGGGGTAGAAGGGAGCGAGGGGAGATGTTAGCGGATGGGTGAAAGGGGTGCGCGGAGCAGAGAGCTTATTGACTCCGTGTGTAGCGTTACTCGCCCCCGCCCCCTTCTTACCGCAGGCGATACGCGAGTTAAACGGTCGGCCTATAGCAGCCTCGCGCATTTGCACTTTGATCGCGGCCTACATTTTGGGAATGCATAATGACATAGTGCAGAGCCTAGATCGATGATGCATTTTGGTACATCATTTAATAAGTGTTCAATAGGGAATATGCATGGCAATAGCAACTGAGTTACGCAATTAGGGTGCTGGTTAGACATAAATTAATTTGTAATTTAACATTACCAAAAACACTGTATAACTCACCATCGACAGATAGTGAGTTATACAGTGTACACATTTGAAAAATCCGCCTCATTCAGCCGGCCTAGCATGACCACGATAGAAACGGGTTTTGTCTACATAGAAATAGACAAAGTGACAGATTGTAGAAACATTTCTACCGTTTCATTCATAAAACGTAGAAATGTTTCTACAATCTGTCACTTTGTCTATTTCTATGTAGACAAAACCCGTTTATATCGTGGTCATGCTAGGCCGGCAGGTCGAAATCAATTGTCAAAGTCAAAACATTTATTTCAATTAGACCGTTTACAGACACTTTTGAAATGTCAAACAATATTACAATAGTTGTCAGTCGGTTTGTCCGTTAGTTGAAGCTCAAGAATATTAAAATTGAAGCTAGTTGTCCGTTCCAAAACGTAGATTCCTATGGAGAAGAACGGACAAGAAACTCCATGGTTACACTTTTTCAATAAAATCTATTACAATTTCTTTGATTACAGTTATGGCCTAATATGTGAAAACTATGTACAAAATAATAATAATAATATTACATTTTATATATTTTAAGTTTATTGTAAAGGGCCTCTACGTGTTGGCTTCGGCCCCACGCACGCCTTCGAAAGGTCCGGGACTTTGTAAAGTTTCGTGCAACAAAAATAAAAAAATAAAATAATAATATCAACTAGAAAAATAGAAAAACATTGCTTAGGCAGTCAAGAGATGATCATTACTAACTGACAGCGCCCGTTCACGGACATGACGTGCGCATCAGCACCGTTCAACTCAACCATTTTGGAGGGAATCGAACGATCCAATACACACGCCCCATCAGCGGTACATTTAAGCGAGCATGACTGTGTCTGTCAAGTGCAACAGACGAACGAATAAAATTGACTTACCAGCGGATGTACAGTAGTATGAGCGTCAAGCGTGATGCTGAATATCGGCTTATGGTTATCGATCCAGCGGGTCCCGGGCAGCAGGACATCGGGGAAGATGTACGAGTAGTTGGCGGGAGGCTCCTCTTGCATGACTGGCAGGTTGAACTCGCCGCACGTCAGCTTGCCGTTGCGACATAGAGGCAGCCACTGGAGACACGAAAGGTAAATTCTAAATGTGATTTAAATCATATGGTTGGCTGATTTTATGATGATAACATGATATCGACTGACTACCCTTACACCCAGTGTGGCCAGTAGGTCACACTGGGTGTAAGGGTAGTCAGTCGATATACGAAAAGGGATCATTGTACTCATCATTATGAACAACTTTTACTATGGGACCAACCCTGAAAAAACGAACAGCTGTTCCATACATTTATGTTCACATAATATAACTCAACAAAATGTATGGAACAGTATTTGTTTTTCGCGATTTCAGGGTTGGTCCCATAGTAAAAGTTGTTCAAAATGATGAATACAATGACCCCTTTTCCTGTTGCGACTGACAAACCTTACACCCTGTATAAACGTAAAGTTTTATCAAATAAAGTTTGTTCTCACCGAGTATCCCACGGGCGTCTCGAGGTTCTTCTCCTGGTCGGGCGCGACGGGCTTCCTCTGGCACGACACGTGCAGGAACGTGAACAGCAGGTGGTGCTGGTCGCCCAGCTCCGCCGGCAGCTTCAGCTTTATCTCGTCGTACAGCGACGGGTTCCTGGATGGAGTACCGACGAGTGAACACCATACAATAGGGTACCGTAGAGTACAACCGATCGTCGCAGTTCCTTCGCCATCTATTATTTACCAAAGTAACTGCCATGATCGGTTGTGTGGTCACGACACGGCGGACAGTTCAAACATTTTTTCGATTTGGTCCAAAGTTATGCCCTAGGGTCAAAGTAACCCGCCTCTATGGTATACCCTTAAATCATAGAAAAAAAACCGGCTAAGTGCGAGTCGTACTCGCGCACCGAGGGTTCCGTATCAGTTTTGGACGTATAAAGTGAAAAAATCCGGACCGCATAACTAAGTTTGTTTGTGAAGGAATTTTGATGATTTTGAAAAAACTGTACTAGTTAGGAACATCGATTTATTTTTGGTGCCATATTTGGTCAATTCTTATCAACTCTAATTATTTAAGATTTTTGTTGAAAACTGTGAGACATAAAATAAAATGAAAATATATTTTGAAATGTGCAGATCAAGCCCTTTCATATGATAAATCACTTGACCTAGTAACCCCACTTTAAAATTTCGGACCCCCACTCCGGCCCCTTTTGCAATGAAACTAAAAACATTTTTTAACTTCAATCACTTGCAATAAAGCTAGGTAAGCACTCTTTATAATTGTTCCAAATTTAAAGTCGATAACATAAGTAATTACTGTAATAACCAGCCGGCCTAGCATGACCACGATAGAAACGGGTTTTGTCTACATAGAAATAGACAAAGTGACAGATTTTATTCATAAAACGTAGAAATGTTTCTACAATCTGTCACTGTCTATTTCTATGTAGACAAAACCCGTTTCTATCGTGGTCATGCTAGGCCGGCAGGTGTGACAGACAGACAGACAGACGAAGTCGCACCATAAGGGTTCCTTTTTTAGGGAGATAAGCCATCATAGCCAATTCCTACGGGAACCACTGTCATGACTTTTAGAACAGTTTGCGACACAATTACAAGTGCTCCTTGTTAATATAAAGATCTCCCACACATTAAAAATTCCGCACACCCTCAATCTAACACTGTTATTCGTCACTCAGCACTAGCACTAAACTAAAACACTGTATTTATACCATCGATCGTGTTCGGTTCGTCGTCAGCGTGTACGTTTTAACTGTGGTCAATGTGATATTAAAGCGTCAAGCTACAACGCAAGAGTTTCGTCAATATAAAGGTTTTTTACAAAATTATTACATGGAAATCGAAAAACAGGGAAATATGGACCTTAATATATTTAAATGAATGTTCTTACTTGTTATGGTAAAGCACGGTGGTGTAGGCCTCGTTGGTGAACTCTGAGCAGGTGCTCCTTCCGAATATAGCCGGCAGGGCCGACCCCTCGCTCTCACCTGACATCAGTTGGATTCGAACCTGTTCCAAGAATATTCGAGATTTCGAAGCTTGAAAAGGGTATGTACGGCAGGCGCGGTCCCAGCCGACGGTTTTGGGGGGGGGGGGGTAATACCGCAGCTGAAGACTTTAGTTAGGGGGGTCATACCGATTAATGCAAACGTGATATACCGTGAATTACCGTGTTTGGCGCATTTTTATACGATTTTGGGGGGCGTAATGACCCCCGTGAGCCCCCCCCCCTGGAACCGCGCCTGATGTGAAAAGGGATTGTTTAGCAGGTTCACTATCATTCATAATTGGTCGTATATTCAAACTTCGAAGCAATTAGGATTCGGATTTGCTGCGAAGTTTGAACATACGACCAATTATGAATGATAGTGAACTTGCTAAGGAATCCCTTTCCCTGACTGTGCACATCCTAAAAGAGGTCTTTTTAATCCGTTTAGTGTTGGCGTGATACGCGACGATAGCTTTGGTATATTGTGTTTCAGCGTAAGCGAAACGTAAGCAAGCCGAAATGAAATATCTGTGAATATGTCGTCATGTATTGGTATTAATATAAAATTTTAAAGAATAATGTGTAATCATTCTGTTCGATCCAATGAGGGGCTCGTGGCTAAATGACGGCCGCGCTGATCGATCGATCTGCGAGGTTAAGCTGCGCTTGCCGCGGTCAGTCCTTGGATGGGTGACCGTTCTTTACACATCGAGACCCCTCCGTGCCTCGGAGAGCACGTTAAGCAGTCGGTCCCGGTTGTCATAGGAATATCTTTGACAATGGTTACGGGTAGTCAGAAGCCCTAAAGTCTGACAGCTGGTCTAACATTCGAATACCGGTATTACCCATTAATTGGGTTGTGGAGGTCAGATGGCAGTCGCTCCACGTAAAATATTGATATTCAGCCAAAACTAGTTAGACTGGATGCCGACCCCAATATAATTTGGGAAAAGGCTAGGCAGATGATGATGATGATTCTGTTCGATCCAATAGAAAAGCTGGATGGAACTCTAAAAATCATACAGGACTAGTGATGGGTTTCTGCCCGGGCAAAAACCCCGAAACGATTTATTGGCCGGGCAGAAACCCAACAATATACACTCGGCGTCACAAAAATCGCACCTCTTTAAGAATTCCTTTCAAAGTCATTTTAACCCTATTAATCAATAGTAGACATATGACTATAAGGTATCATTGGAAAGGTAATTTATTTAAATTTCAGAATAAATCAACAGATTTGGTTTTTTCTTTACCAGGGAATAAAAAAAAGCAAGCTAATGCAAATGATTAAAAAGTTAAATTTAATTTTATCAGCAAAAATTACAACAAAGTCCTTAAAAACAACTTAAAACCTAGTGTTACCCCCCCTAGCCCTGATGACTGCTTCCATGCGTTCTCTCATGGACCTAATTAATGTGACAACAGTCTCTTGAGGAATGTTGTCCCATTCCGCAACGACAGCATCTTGGAGGTCTTGAAGAGTGGTAGGGGCAGGATCACGTGCCCGTACTCGCCGTTTCAGTTCATCCCAAAGGTGCTCAATAGGGTTCAGGTCTGGACTTCGCGCCGGCCAGCGCATAACAGGGATCCCAACTTCTTGCAGGTAGTCTCTTACAATTAAAGCGGTGTGACAGCGGGCGTTATCGTGCATTAACGTGAACCCACTGCCAACAAAACCCGCATAAGGGACAACCTGCTCCTCTAAGATCTCTGTTATGTACCGATGAGCAGTCAGCGACCCTTGCCCGCGAGCACTTCCAGTCCGAGAAACACACACAAGGTTCGTTTTGCCGTCGATTGATATGCCGCCCCAGAACATGCACGAGCCACCCCCGTATTCCACTGTCTCTTGAATACAGGCTTGTGCGAATCGTTCTCCTTGCCTCCTGTACACTCTTCGACGCCTGTCGTTGCAGAAAAGACACACCCTAGTCTCATCCGAGAAGAGCACAGCCCTCCACTGGTCTATTGTCCAATTTACATGGTCACGGGCAAATTGCAACCGGTCTCTCCTATGCTGTGCAGTCAATTTTGGCCCTGTAGCAGCCCTGTGAGCTGCAATTTTCTTCTCCCGCATTCTTCTTCTAATCGTGGAGACGCTTACAGAAGTTCTGCGAGCTGATCGCAGTTGTTGTTGCAGCTCAACAGCATTGGAGAACCGATTACGTAAAGACGTCGAAACAATGAAGCGATCGTCTCTTTCGGATGTGCACCGTTGTCTTCCAGATCCACGTCTTCGGATATAGCCACCAGTCTCTTGGAAGCGTTGGAACACTCGTCGAACGGAAAAACGACTCAAGTTCAGTTGCCGAGCAACATCACATTGCCGCATCCCTGATTGCAGTAGTGCAATGACTTGAGCGGCTTCATCTGCAGTGGTATCCATCTTCTGGGGTATTTTTCTTGCTGTAACTGTTCACGTGTGTTCACTTCGAAGGTTGAATAGCGAATGACCCACATTTAACCCGGGTCGCCCATTTTATACCCTTGTAGGGAGGTGCAATTAGTGGCCGTTGTAATGCGTATTTTGACAACATTTTTTTAACGTAACGTGCTAATGAGATCTGTTGTGTTTAGGAATTCTAACTGTTGTTAATTTAAAGGTCGTTAAACATACTTTCAATTGATACCAATATTAATTGGGTTTAATGTATTCGTTGATGGCGGCACATGCTTAAAACTTATTTTCGAAGAGGTGCGATTTTTGTGACGCCGAGTGTAGATGGGTTTATGCCCGGGCATAAACTCGAAACGGGGTTTTTTCCCGGGCAGAAACCCATCACTATACAGGACAAAATACACACATCAAAAGTATCTAGGGATCAACATATATTTTTGCAATAACTTTTCTCCTGATTGATATTAATTAAAATTTTCTTTGAGGATTCATCAAATAAAGTGTTTTCGTTTGTCACAGTAACGATAAACCAAGTCACCTTTGCATTAATAAAGAAATTTGCCATTTTCCTAATAAAGGGATTTTTGACATTTGAACCACTAACATTAAAGTTCGAAAAAAAGACTGAAATAACAGTTTTCTTTAAAATTTTATTGGGTAACTTAAACAATTAATAATCCGTGTTTCTACCGCGAACACTAACAACACAAGAACATCGGTTTGGCATACTCAAAATGAGTTCATCCAAATCACGCTGTGGAATGGCCGCCCATGTTCGTTGCAACAACAAAAAAAGGTCTTCTTGCGACTGGATACCCTCCATATTCGGCAGAGCTCTTCTCTGTAGCATATCCCATGCATGCTCAATCGGGTTCAAGTCTGGCGACTGAGCAGGCCAGGGCAGGACATTGATGTTAGCTGCGGCGAGAGTCTGTCTTACAACTCTTGCGGTGTGCGGTCGTGCATTATCATGCATTAACTGAAATAAGGGACCGATTTGCACTTGTAGAGGAACGATGACGTCTGATACAATCGTCTCAGCATAAATTTGAGCGTTGAGGTTGCCTCTGATCCAAATCAACTCAGTTCTTCCGCCGATCCAAATACCCGCCCATACCATGATGGTTCCACCACTATAAGGATGGACTTCCTGGCAGGATTTTAATCGCTGTTGGCGTCCAGGGGTTCTCCAGTGTCGTATACGTCTTGTATCCGGTCTCATACCAAAACGAGACTCATCAGAAAAGCACACGAAACGCCATTGTTCTTCTGCCCAATTTCTGTGTTCAAGAGCCCATTGATATCGAATCCTACGATTGTGCATTGCTATAGGTGGTACCCGTAGCGGTCTTCGGGAATGAAGGTTCACTTCATGCAAGCGGTTTCTGACTGTTTGGTCGCTAATTAAGTTCCCTGAAGAGTGATGAAGCCTCACGGCTAACATCATGGCGGTTATTGTTGGAGCTCTTCGAGTTAAGATTTGAATGTATCGGTCTTGTCTCCGTGTGGTGCAGCGATACCGTCCTCCATGGCGCTCAGCCACGGTACCAGTGCTTCGGTAACGTGTCCAAAGTCAACTGATAACACTCTGACTTGTATTCAGAGCTAAAGCTACAGTACGTTGCCGGGAACCAGCTTCTATCATTCCCACGGCTCTGAGCATTTCTTCCCTGCTTAAATGACGTCGCCGCTCCATAATAACGTTGGTTTTAATCAGTAGTAGGGAAACAGTAGCACTAATAATGTCTTCAATGCGTTGTATGTTTTTATAGGGAAAATATTGACAGCTTATTTTCATCTTTTACTCGAATTTGATTGAGAGTTCCTGATTCAAATTATGAAATGCACAAAAAAGGATCCATATAAATTTATAAAATCATAAATTTATTACAAAGCCACATCTCAATCTCAAGAAATCCGCATAAAAATGCTTGATCCCTAGACACTTTTGATGTGTGTATTTGAAAAATGTATCTCCAAGTCGCGAGTGAATCGGTTTCTTCTAGGCAAGCGGGCTCCATCGTAGACCGCATCATCGCTTAACATCAGGCGAGATGGTATAGTCAAACGCAAGCCTATCTATACTTATAATAAATCTGTAGAGAGGTCAATTCTGTACATGAAATATAATATTTTCATGTAAAATAGTTATTTTCCCCTGATAGTTATTTTCAAAATAACTATCAGGGGGTGATTAGTGATCGATACTGATGCCAAAAATGCAATCAGTAAAATGTCACTCAAAATAGAAAAATAAAAAACTATTCACCCCCTCGGGGGTAAAACAGCTCTTCTGCGGGGGTAATAAGATTGATAATCTTCTATACAAATAAATAAAATTGAAGTGTCTGTTTGTACTGTCATGTTGTTGTAGGTACTGTTATTTATTTATTTATTCATTATAACGGTATACACCAATTACAATAATTATTAGGAAGCTTACCTACTTATTTATAGAGACTTAACTAAAAATAAACCATAAATACCAACTTACAGTACTCCCAAATTAATAATGCACATGCAGATCTTCGCTAATTGTCGTATTCCCGGAAACACCCGAATCATTGAATCGTAAGAGCCCTAAACAATGCACTTGCATTTTGCACCTTGTTCGAAAGAAATAGGAATCAAAATCATGTGTACCTACACAATCGAAAACAATTCGGGCGGTCGCCGGTCAGTCAGTTATGAACCGGAGAGTGATATAATGGTAGTTAAGTTTACTCCTGAGGTACGTTCCCATGGGATAATTTCCGACGTCCACGCGGGCGAAGCCGCGGGCGAAAGCTAGTTGTTTAATAAAAAAAAAAGACAGTAAAAAATACTCTAACGAGTCTTTCTGTAAATAATATAGAAAACCATTTTACAAGAGATTCGCTGTACGTTTCTGTTTCGCTTCGCTTCTCTTTCGCCTCGCAGAGCGAAGCGTTATAAGAAACTTACAGTAATATTCCTAGCGGAGCCCGCCCGCGAGGTGTAGGCGTTCAGATTGATCTTTTTGACGGCGAGGTACAGAAGATTGCGGTACTGGTAGTGCGGCATCGCAGCCGGCCTAGCATGACCACGATAGAAACGGGTTTTGTCTACATAGAAATAGACAAAGTGACAGATTGTAGAAACATTTCTACGTTTTATGAATGAAATCTGTCACTTTGTCTATTTCTATGTAGACAAAACCCGTTTCTATCGTGGTCATGCTAGGCCGGCAGGAGACGCTTCTGTTCCGCTTCGCTTCTCTTTCGCAGTGTGAAGCGTTATAACAAACTCACAGTAATATTCCTAGCGGAGCCGGTCCGCGAGGTGTAGGCGTTCAGGTTGATCTCTTTGACGGCGAGGTACAGAAGATTGCGGTACTGGTAGTGCGGCATCGCAAGAGACGCTTCTGTTCCACTTCGCTTCTCTTTCGCCTCGAAGTGCGAAGCGTTAAGAAACTTACAGTAATATTCCTAGCGGAGCCGGTCCGCGAGGTGTAGGCGTTCAGGTTGATCTCTTTGACGGCGAGGTAGAGAAGATTGCGGTACTGATAGTGTGGCATCGCGGGAGGGTGACTCGGGAACGGCAGGATCTCCTTACATGGACGCACGTTGTCATCTACAAGGGACGGACAAACAGATTAGATTACGGAATGATGATACTGCCCTAGTACGAACGGATAATATTAGGGCATCACTGTAATCAAAGAAATTGTAATAAATTTATTGAAAAAGAGTACCTAACTATGGAGTTTCTGGTCCGTTCGTCTACAGGAATCTACGTTTTGGAATGGACAACTAGCTTCAACTAACGGACAAACTGACTGACAACTATTGATTGACATTTCAAAAGTGCCTGTAAATGGTCTAATTGAAATAAATGTTTTGATTTTGACTTTGATTCTAAATTCAGCATTAAGTTAAACTGAATCAAAGTCTAATGTCAGTATATTTTTGCGAATTTTAAACATGTTAAATCGATGTTATGCTTATTTAAATGTTATTAAATACTAGCTTCCGCCCGCGGCTTCGCCCGCGTTTTTCGGGATAGTCAAAGTCAAAGTCAAAACATTTATTTCAATTAGACCATTTACAGGCACTTTTGAATAGTCAAGCAATAGTTGTCAGTCAGTTTGTCCGTTAGTTGAAGCTAGTTGTCCGTTCCAAAACGTAGATTCCTATGGAGAAGAACGGACAAGAAACTCCATGGTTACTCTTTTTCAACTAATTCAACTATACAATTTCTTTGTTTACATTTATGCCCTAATATGTGAGAGCAATGTGAGATATTTTAAAAATCCCTTAGGATAAAAAATAAAATCAAAGGTAGGTACTAAAATAAAATAAAAATCATTTAAACCTGTAAAATGTCAAAATATTGCTTGAGCAGTCAAGAGATGACCAGTATCGACTGACAGCGCCCGTTCACGGACATGACGCGTGCATCAGCACCGTTTAACTCAACCATGATAAAAGGTAGCCTATGTGTTATTCCAAAATATAATCTATCTGTGTGCCAAATTTCATCCAAATCCGTCCAGCCGTTTCAGCGTGAAGAAGTAACAAACATACACACACACACACACACAAACTTTCACCTATAATATTAGTGTGATAAGAGATTTTCAAAAACAACTGACACAGTTTGAACGCACTACCTTTGCCTCTCAACATCAAAATTTAATATACAGGATGGCAGGTTAGACAGTGGAAATATTCTAAGGGGACATTGTACTCATTATTATGAATAACTTTTACTATGGGACCAACCCTGAAATCGCGAAAACAAAATCAGCTGTTCCATACATTTTGTCGAGTTAAGTGAACATAAATGTATGGAACAGCTGATTTTTTTTTCGCGATTTCAGAGTTGGTCCCATAGTAAAAGTTGTTCATAATTATGAGTACAATGACCCCTTAAAATATTTCCACTGTCTAACCTGCCACCCTGTATATAGGGTCCTACCCTTCATACTCGAAATATTTTAAGAGGCACATCTATAGGTGGTAAAGATGCAATACAAACGAAAAAAAAATTGATCTCATTTTTTTTTAATAAATAAAATTATTTTAAATAAATTATTTGACACATAAAAATACTATTTACGACATCCATTACGCTTGTTTCTAATATTAATAGGAAGGTACGTAACAACTAGCGTAATGGATGTTGAAAATATTTTTTTTATGTGTTTAAAATAATTTTAAATTAATTTATTTAAAAAAAAAATACTCAGATTATTTTTTTTTCGTTTGTATGGCATCTTTACCACCTACAGATATACCTCTTAAAATATTTCGAGTATGAAGGGTAGGACCTTATATGTAGTTTTAATTTTACAGATCATTTGACTAGATAAGCGTCTGATTTTGATTTACAGATATGTGTCAGTCATTGTAAAAGTGGTGTAACTAAATTTATTTAGAATATGTAAAATTCACTTTTCAATTAAAGATGTGAATAATTAATGTGATTCTATTTAGGAAAAAAATAAAAAATTAAATATGGAGTTAGACCACTTTTACAATGAATGACACATATTTGATCGAGCTCAAATAACAGAGAAGACTGAATGACAGTAGTAGTAGTAGTAGTTATTTTCGTATTTAGAGCACTGTTATGCAAAAAAGATCCAATCCACACCCACGATGTTGTCAAAAATGAGTGCTTTTCTGAATATCTGAACTTGAAAGCTGATTTCTCAAAAGTAACTTATTGTGGTCCATAATTAAGATATTATTAAAATTATACCAGGCCTCATTTTAATTTAAGCCGTTATTTCACATCCTAGCATACTTTACATTCTAAGCCAATTTGAACTTTATTTTACCTCCATAAGGGTTCAATTTGGCGAGCTCTGGAGTGAGCCCGTTCTTGATTTCCTCAGGACACGGCGAGACTTCGAGCTTCAGTGTTCCAGGTATACACTTGAGCTTCTTAGGAGCTGAGCTGGGTCGCTTGATCTCAGCCAGGAATTTGTATAGATCTTCGTCGCGGAGCTTGTCGGTTTCCTAATGGAAAAAAATACAATAAAATTACAAAGTACTCGTTCAAATTGTGGTTTTAGATGAGAATGGAGCGAACACTTCTTGGTTTAGGCCATGGAAAATAGATATAAGGAGTACGAACTTAATATGGAGACAAGTTGAAAAAGTGTCCAGCTTTATGTAGCAAATGATAGTTCAAAGGCCGTCCAAAATGGCGCTAGCAATATAGACGGTATGGTATGAATCTCAGATCATAGGGAGATGTACGAAGGCGCTATTGAGCTTGATGCTTTAATTTGCCCACATTGGGCGTAGTACAAAAGTACACGCTGGCGACGAACCGAACACGATCGATGATATAAATACAGTGTTTTAGTTTAGTGTTAGTGTTGAGTGACGATTAACAGTATTAGATTGAGGGTGTGCGGAATTATTGATGTGTGGGAGATCTTTATATTCACGAGGGGCGCTTGTAATTGTGTTGAAAATGTACTAAAAGTGGCGACAGTTGCTCCCGTTTTCTCTCATCTCTTTGTTTCTATGATCTGAGGTATGAATGTAGGACAGTAGCGCCACCCTAATTAAACTCATTTTGACGTAACTTTTCATACAATTGTTTGATTGGATGGAACTTTCGGCGATTTATTTGAAATTTACGCTCTATCGTAGTGGCGCTACCTTAATTTAGTGCATTTTGACGGAATCTTCAAATTGATAGTTGTTGTAAATTGTTGACAAATATTATAAATAAATAATTCACTGTAATTAAATTTTTACCTGTTTAAAAAAGCTAGTGACAGTGATAACGATAGGCTTGAACGTGTCAAGCTGGTTCGCGAGGTCGTCCGCGTGATGGGTGGGCGCGCGTCGCTCGATGGAGCCCTTGCGGGTGAGCGAGCCGCCCACCTCGCCCGCGCGACGCCGCAGCTGCTCCAGACTGCTGGAGGACGCCTTGCGGTCTGGGGGGGAGGGGGGGGGGTAACAGAACGATACTCGAGCACCGATCTCTGCTTGAGCATAGATTTAAAGCCATTTGATTGGTTGAATCTATGCTCAAGCAGAGATCGGTGCTCGATTATCGTTCTGTAATACGGGCCTTAGACACGTAACGATGGATGAAAACAATAAAACTATACTACTATCTACTTATTACTACAGCCATAGCGCTTAACTCAGTAGGCTCCTGCGGTAGTGGAGCGGTGCGGGAGGGTGGTTTTCGTTATGTCAAAATGACGAGAGACTTCAGTCGGGCGTCAGAATCGCTGTCGTCAACCAATAACACGCGTTGATAGCGATCACGTGTATAGCGAGACAGTTCTGTTACGTCACATGTCACCCGCCCCGCACCGCTCCACTACCGCAGGAACCTACTCAGATAAGCGCTATGCCTGTACACTATTGTATTCAATTGGTTTTGAAACAAAAGGTAAACAATGGCGGCCGTACCACAAAAAAATAAACATCTGTTCAACACACGTTCAACACGAATGCTACCAAAAATAATAGGTAATTGTTTTAGCACTAACTTGTCTAAAACAAGTGTGTATTATTTTTGGTAGCATTCGCGTTTAACGTGTCTATCTTTTTTGTGGTAAGGCCGTGGAAGTGTAACCCAACCGAATTCAAAATTACTCGGTGCACCGTAAGCCGGGCCGCACACAAGACATAGGGCGTTTGTGCACTACAGACGTTTTCAATTCGTATTCGGTTTTACACGGATTTTTAGCCAATAGGCCCGCAGAACAAAAAGTAGTGGGGTTCGTTCTGCAGGCCTATTGGCTAAAATCCGTTTAAAACCGAATACGAATTGAAAACATCTGTCATCATCATGTCATCAAACATCAGTGCACAAACGCCCATACACTTATGTTACGATAATTTTGGCGCCACATTTGAAACGCGACACATTTAACGCCCCCGTATACCTGCGCGCAAGCACGCACACCAACCACACAAACTGCTCTCGCTACTAATGTGTCTTTAGTGCAGGGATGTTACGGAGGTGGTTTATCGGAACCGAAGTCGGAGTCGGAGTTTTTAAATTTGGTTTATCGGAGTCGGAATCGGAGTCGGAGTCGGAATCGGAGTCGGAATCGGAGTCGGAGGCGGAGTCGGAGGCGGAGTCGGAGGTGGTGGCAGAAGAGATATGTGTTAAGGGCAGGCCTAATAAAATAAGTAGTTCAAACATTATTCAGGCAGCCTCTTTAATTTCCATTAAAAAATAGTTGAAATGATTGCCGCCGCGCCCCGCCACCGCTATCCGCTATGCTTCGACCTCCGATTGAAACCTCCGACTTAAAAGTGTCGGAGCCGAAGTCGGAACCGGAGGTGTAATATTAGTCGGAAGTTCCGACTTATCGGAGTCGGAGTCGAAGCTCCGTAACATCCCTGCTTTAATGTGTCTGCTTGCATGCAGATATACGGGGGCGTTAAATGTGTCGCGTTTCAAATGTGGCGTCAAAATTATCGCAATACACGCCTTTACAAAAACCTGTTTAAATAAAAACACGGTGATCTGGGAAGATGATACTAAATGACGGTGAAATTTTGTCACAAAAAAAGTGGTGAAAAAAGCCAATTACCAGATGCACCTTCTGCGTCAGTACCCAGGTCAGCGTGGAAATTGAATACAATTTTGGATTATTTATTTAGGCCAATTTATTTTATAAATTGTGATGACCGGGGTTCCAAGTAAACTGATTATTGAAAGATGAACATTATGTAGTTAACACAAATTTTATTGCCTAGCGAAATTTCAATTTACAATTTAGATGACTTTAATGACTATATATATATATATATATATTTTGTTTTAATAAAACTAACAAATAAACTTATGCGGATAAATTTAAACAACAAAACAAAAAAAATCCTGTAGCACAAAAAGAATTTCTCTCGGTTGGAATCGAACCCAGTGACGGAGTGTTGGCGGTCCGGCGTTATGCCCCCGAGACCAATCGGTCACTTAGAAACCGTGGCGAATATGTCGTTTATATGCAGCAATGGATCACTGTGCTTTAATATTTGATTTTATCAACTGAAGCTGGACATAATCCAAAACATTTATTACGTCTGGACGATAAGGGCGTTTCTGCAAGCTGAGGACAAAACGAGAATAGTCAGCCTTGCAAAACATCTCCAATTAGCCCACCTACATTTCATTAAATAGACGCAAACACTTACCCCGTTACGTCCACTACTCGCACACAACTTCACAACGTATGTACGTACGTAAGTATTTACTGTAATAATTTCCAAACAATGATGGCTTTAGTCTCCAGAAATTATTCAAATTAATCACGGAACAAACGTTAGTTTATTTCCTTTGTCTATCCTCGCAACCAATGTGCCCGGTATAATTATTTTTCTGCCACCCTCACTTGTCAACATTGTCAAATGTGTTTTGTTGTAGCGAGCCTAGTAACGCCATCTAGCAGTGGCATCGAGAACTAAATTATCGATCATTACAATATCCCCTCTCCTCTAAAGAATCCAACCGGATTCAAACCAAACGTTTAAGGTCAGATGAATGCCATTTTCCTAAATCTTTGCCTCTGAAACTCTTTAATCTGTAAACGTCGGCTGATATCTTCTCTGCTATGATTGCTTTTTCAAACTTAGGGGCTAATTTAGACATAAAAGCCTTGTTAGCATTCGATAGAAGTTTAGTGCGTTTCCAGACCAGATCACCAACTTTATAGTCACATGTGCGCCGTCTCTTGTTATACTGTTCGCTGTTGGTCTCATGTGATTGCCGTATCCTTTCACAAACTTCGTCATAAATCTCACTTCTGAAGGCTACATTTCTTTCAAATTTTTCTTTGTCAAAGGTTATTGGTTCGTCTGGTTCAAAGCTATAGGGTTTCAAACCTTGGACCGTCGTCTCGCGTCCAAAAAACAAATAGGCTGGTGTTTTTCCCGTCACTTCATGAATTGATGTTCTGATCGCATGTCCTATGTGCGGTATATACTTGTCCCATTCTTTGTGATTATCTTCAACGTAAGAAGCTATAGCTGAGCCAATGACTTTGTTTACCCGCTCTGTGGGGTTGGCCTGAGGATGGTAGTAAGGAGTATACCATAGTTTTACCCCGTACCCTGCAACTAGCTCCTTAAATTGCTTGGACACAAATTGCTTTCCATTGTCACAAACTATTACACTAGGGGTTCCAAACATTAAAAATATATGTTCTTCCAGTATTTGAGCTATATTTGACGATTTTCCATTCCTAAGTGGATACAGAAAACAGAATTTACTGAACCAGCATGTTATGACAAGCAGCATAGTATTGCCATGCTTAGATTTCGGAAAAGGTCCCATGAGGTCCATAGATATGATTTGAAAGGGTTCCGTTACCTCTCGTTGCTTTCCCATTAAACCAGATGGCCTACATTGAGAGTGCTTGTATTTTGCACAGACTTCACATTTCCGTACGTAGTTTTTCATGTCCTGGATTAATGTCGGCCAAAAATAGTGCTGTCTTACGCGATTGACCGATTTTTTAACACCAAAGTGACCAGACGTGGGGTCATCATGACATTCCTTTAGGATCCCTTGACGAAGCTTTTCTGGAATCACGAGTTTCCAACTGTGATTTTCATTAGGAAATTGTTTTAATTTCAAGTATTTCCACAATTGTCCTTGGCTGACTTCCCAATCCGGGTCATTCTTCCCAGCCAGCACCAAGTCCTCCTTTGATTTATACCACTCATCTTTATCTTCTGGTGTTATCTCTAATATATTAATTTCTTCTTCAATCGCTCTTGATAAGGCATCCGGTACTGTGTTATATTTACCTTTGCGATGGACTATTTCGTAATCAAATTGTTGTAACCGCATAGCCCACCTTGCCAAACGCCCATGAGGGTCCTTATTACGGTGTAGCCACTGAAGGGCACTATGATCCGTAATGACCTTAAAATGATTCCCTTCAACATATGGACGAAATTGTTCTACAGCATGCAGAACACTTAATAGTTCTCGTTCAGACGCTGAGTACTTGCATTCTCTTTCCGACAATTTTCTGCTCGTGTAAGCAATGGGAACCTCCTGACCATCGGCTATTTGAATTAAAACCCCACCAGTCCCCCTGTTAGAAGCGTCACACTGAACCGAAAAGGGTTTTGTGAAGTCTGGCACTCTTAACACTGGTGTCGAAGTCAGGGCAGTCTTTAGATTTAAGAAAGAATCTTCAGCCTCTTTATTCCATATAATACGTTTAGTCTTCTTGCCTCCCTTAGTTAGTTCATGAAGTGGAGCTGCAACAATAGCGAAATTTTCCACGAACCGCCTGTACCAACTAGCTAAACCAATAAATCGCTTTAGCTCCGTGTAAGTTGCGGGCCTGGGGTAGTCCAGTATAGCTTTTACTTTGTCCGGATCCGTACGTAATCCTTCTTTGTCTACAATATAGCCTAAGTATTTTAAAGATGATCTGGCAAATACACATTTCTCCAGGTTGATGGTCAATTGTGCTTTCTTAAGCTGATTTTTTACATGCGACAGTGACGATAAATGGCTGTCAAAGCTGTCGTCACATATGACGATGTCATCCAAATAAGTAAACACTCTACTTTCAAATTCCGGCGTGAACAAGCGATCCATTAACCGTTGTTGGGTTTGAGATGCGTTGCTTAATCCAAATGGCATGACTTTAAACTGATAAAGTCCTTTTCCAGCGAGCCCAAAAGCAGTCTTTTCCTTGCTTGTTTCTTCTAGCGGTATTTGCCAAAATGCTGATCGTAGGTCAATAGTTGATAGGAACCGAGCGTTTTTTAGACCGTCTAAGATGGTAGTAACTCTAGGCAAAGGATAAGAGTCTTTTACTGTTACCTTATTTACTTGACGACTGTCGAGGCACAATCGATTCTTACCCGAAGGTTTCTTCACCAGCAATACAGGAGAACGCCATGAACTGAACGAAGGTTCTATTATATCATTGTCCAGCATATCCTGAATTTCCTTCTCAAGTTCTGCCATAATTGGAGGAGCAAAGGGGTACTGTCTATGTTTGATGGGCAAGCTGTCCCCGGTATCAATTCTATGCTTGATCAGCGATGTTCTTCCTAACCCTTTACCAATCTCTCCTGCCATTACCTCTAACAATTTGTCAAGGCGCTCTTTCTGTTGAACAGTAAGTTCATCCCGTGAAATCACTGGTTGCGAAACGTTCATTTCCGTAATGTTAGCAATAGGTTTACCTGCCCCTATAGCTAAATTAAATGACTCAAAAAAATTCATGCCTAAAATAATATCATGTTTTAAGCTGTCCATGATATAAAAATCTACCACGTTATATTTTCCCGTAAACTCAATAGGTAAATGAACAATGGAATCAATTGTATGGTAGGTACCATCAGCTGTGGAGATCATTTCTGTGTTGACTTTATGTCCTGAAAACCCCAATTTCCTAATTTTCAAAGCAAATCTCTGCGAAATCACTGAGACAGTAGCTCCAGAATCCAACAATCCCGCAAACAACTGATTTAAAATTTTTATCTCAGCATAATATCGATTGTCTTGACTATGCTTATTAATATTACAGATCTTTCCCGTTTTAAAAAAACTCGAAACTGTGTGTAGCCATTGTTGCCAGTCATCCGAGTTAGAATGACTTAGTTTGTCGGGGTACGATCGGCCGGTATCGACTCCGAATTGCCGTTTCCCTTATTGGCATCATTGCATGAGCATTTATTTGTCGTTTTCCCGAAACGACCACATCTGTAGCAGAAGAGTCTTTGTTTTGGCAATTTACAGTCTCTGAAACGATGTCCTGGATTTCTGCAGTTCCAGCATTTTGTTAGAAGTACTTCCTTATCATCTATGGCTGCCAGCTCAGTCGTGTTTTCCTTTCGTAATATCTTCGAAGTACTTCCCTTATATGCTAAATCTCTTTCCAGAGAGTGTTCATTTAGAGTAGGTTCCTTGAAATTATCACAGCTTAACTTAGTGCGTTCAATTGTCCTTAGGACTGCTGTTAATTCACTGACTGAATCAAACGTGTCTCGGCATATGGCTTTCTGAAAGTAGGGTTGTAAATTCCTTCTGAGTATCATCAATTTTTGTGTTTCGGGAATGGGAGTCGGCAACCGATTAAACATATTCTGCATAATAGCCATGTACACCCAAATACTTTCCTGGTTGCTTTGGGTTCTCCGTTTAATTTCCTCCAATAGCTCCTCTTGGTAGTACGGTTGCTGAAATGTATCTAAGAGTAGCTTCACCAATTGAGACCAATTTGCTACTGTACCTTTATTGGCCCTAAACCATATTAAGGCTTCTTCTTCGAAGAAGTCTATGGCATATCGAAATAAGTCTTCATCGCCAGCGTTCCGCGCCTCTTTAAGTTCCTCGATTCTTTCCAAAAACGCGTTCACACCTACGCTACCCTTGCCACTAAATTTGACCCCCCAATCTTTGATGGGAACCAACTTCCGTTTGTGGAAACCATTATCAAAAGTGGAAGACCTTTGCAAGCCTGGTTGACGTGACGAAAGACTAGGTCTCTCAAGAGTGCTTCGTGGTATGTCAGTGTTGGCCACAGTAGATTTCGTGGCACGATTCTGGTGAATTGTCGTGTCACCATCCTTTGCTAAGGAAGTTTTCTCAGCGTTTTGGCACTTTTCTAATTGTTCCATTATCTGTACAGCCTCTTCGCCCAGAGACTTTTGTAAAATGTCTTTATCGTGTTCAGAAATGACATCTTCTTCCTCTTCCTCTTCTTGTTCAAGCTGCCTTAGTGACGACATGGTATCCTGGATGTTCTTTAGCAATGTCAAATGTTTCTCGATGTCACTGGTCTCAGAAGGCATAATAAGCTTAGCACGGTTTGATAAATGTGTCAAACGAGAGTGTATGCGTCTAAAAAACGAACGTTCAGGACTGTGCGAAACTTCAGATATAAGTGAAATTATTGCCGATAATTTATTTTCACAAATTAATATTTCATTACTTGGATCATCTATGCATGATTTGGGAACCTTAAAGGCAATAGATGACTCGCCCATTAGTTCTCGAACTAAAATTTCCCGCAAAAATTTCCGCATAGTCGCCACGGTCTTACAATCCAAAATCCCTCGACAAGCCAATTCAAATTCAAGCTCATCCTTGTGTAGTGCATTAACATCCATGATCTCTCAGAAAATAATAAAACAATAAACAGTAGCAAATTTAAAATAACACAATAAACAGGTTTCTGTTCCAAATCACAGTGCCACAAAACTTGTCGAACTTACGAAATTACTTGTACAAAGGTGTGTTAGGTACTAATGTTTGTGCGGAATAAATAGGGTACCTAATTGCACAGAATATCAATAACTGTTATACCTATATCTACACCTTGTCCTTCTTTCATTCAGTTAACCCGTGGGCGCCAATGTGATGACCGGGGTTCCAAGTAAACTGATTATTGAAAGATGAACATTATGTAGTTAACACAAATTTTATTGCCTAGCGAAATTTCAATTTACAATTTAGATGACTTTAATGACTATATATATATATATATATTTTGTTTTAATAAAACTAACAAATAAACTTATGCGGATAAATTTAAACAACAAAACAAAAAAAATCCTGTAGCACAAAAAGAATTTCTCTCGGTTGGAATCGAACCCAGTGACGGAGTGTTGGCGGTCCGGCGTTATGCCCCCGAGACCAATCGGTCACTTAGAAACCGTGGCGAATATGTCGTTTATATGCAGCAATGGATCACTGTGCTTTAATATTTGATTTTATCAACTGAAGCTGGACATAATCCAAAACATTTATTACGTCTGGACGATAAGGGCGTTTCTGCAAGCTGAGGACAAAACGAGAATAGTCAGCCTTGCAAAACATCTCCAATTAGCCCACCTACATTTCATTAAATAGACGCAAACACTTACCCCGTTACGTCCACTACTCGCACACAACTTCACAACGTATGTACGTACGTAAGTATTTACTGTAATAATTTCCAAACAATGATGGCTTTAGTCTCCAGAAATTATTCAAATTAATCACGGAACAAACGTTAGTTTATTTCCTTTGTCTATCCTCGCAACCAATGTGCCCGGTATAATTATTTTTCTGCCACCCTCACTTGTCAACATTGTCAAATGTGTTTTGTTGTAGCGAGCCTAGTAACGCCATCTAGCAGTGGCATCGAGAACTAAATTATCGATCATTACAAAATAAAAAAATATATAAATAGAGAAACAATATTAAATACTAGTGGTTGCCCAGTGGTCGAAATTCGAGCGTAATTCATATTTTTTTTAAGTTTATTTGTAACATATGATTATTATACAGGGTAAATTTAAAACCAGTGCGGATATTTTAGGAGATAAAAGTACTCAAGTATATGATCAACTTTTATTATGGGATCGGTCCCATAATAAAAGTTGATCATATTCTTGAGTATTATGGGACTGACACTGAAATATGAAAAAAAAATCAGCTGTTCCCTACAAAAATGCACTACAATACAATCAAAATGTATGGAACAGCTAATTTCTTTTTCATATTTCAGTGTCGGTCCCATAATAAAAGTTGATTATATTCATGAGTACTTTCACCTCCTAAAATATCCGCACTGGTTTTAATTTTACCCTGTATACACATATACAGAGTGAATTTTTCAACTGGGTGTGGATGGCCAAATCCGAAACTATAAGGAATAGCGAAAAACACTGAAAGGAGTCTCGTTGCCGATTTTGACAAAAATTAAAACTGCATCATTAGATTTTGAAAAATCTTTTTTCCTTGCCAGGAATCGAATTCGTTGATTTTGAGAAATTACGAGCTTCTGGGCAAAAAAATCCCTTTTATAATTAATTGGGGTTATTGCCCTAGTTATATCAACTAGGGGAATTACCTTATTCTTGGATGGTGTACCTACTCACCAATGCTGTTGGTGTTAGCACAAGCGGACAGGCTGTCCTTGTTTTTTAATTAAATCGGGACTTTTCGCGCAGAACATAATCAAAATATCAGTATTTTGACTAACCTCGACGTTTCGATCGAGTTGCATTGACCGTGGTCACGAGAAGACTGGTGTACTTACCCAAGCTGTTGGTGTTAGCACTAGAAGACAGGCCGTCCTTGTCCTGGTCTCGCTCTAGGCTGTTGGAGCCGCTCAGTATATTCAGCAGGGAGACAGCGCTCCACGCTAACGGCATGCGGTACTTGCCGAGCCGAGAGCACGCCGCCGCCGCGCCGGAGCGGACTTTCTCGCGGTTCTACGGGAATAACATTGAAAAATTGTATTTTCGTCAAAAATATATACAACGTGTCCCAAAATTCAACGTTAAGCGAGCACCAGCGAGTGGGCAAATTGATAACTAAACAGGGAAAATAAAAAAATAAATGTGATTCATTTTTTTAAGTTAAATTAACTATTTAAAAATACTTTATTTGACATCAGCCTGTAGGAGTACTTTATAGACACAAAATAAATAGGTAAAGAAGGCCGGCTCCGTACCAGTGGCGGTGCGAGTGATTAAATATGAGAATATTTAAAAATTCCGTGATTACAGTACGTGGCAGTAAATAATGCACATCGAGCTTCAGAAAGAGATATTTGCTAGCTTCGACTTTATAGAGCGTCATCTCTGTCGCACGAAGCACTAACAGTCTGGTATCTAATAAACAAGTCGGCGACAAAACGTCACATAGGCATGAGTGACGGATACGACGCTCTACAAAGCCGAAGCTAGCCGATTATCTCTTTCTCAAACTCGATGTGCAATATTTATTGCCGGGTACTGTACTATGTATTTGTAAATTTTTGCGTATTTTAAGCTATGTATTTTAAACATGTATTTTCTTAAAAAGATGCAGAATTTCTTGTCATCAGCACCTTATGTCAATAATTATCAAAATTACAAACAAAAACCAACCTTATCGTCCTTAATATACGGCTCAACGCACTCATTGACGTCGCCCTGAAGCACCTTCTCCACGCGAACGACAAGGAACATATCAGGGGAGGGATTAAGGAGGTCGAACACGGCACTCCGGCTGAGGGTCGAGAGGTCCGCGTGGGGCACGTGGGAGGCCAGCATCTGTCGCGTGCACTCCGAGTTCAGGTTGAAGTAGAAATTCTCTGATACTTTCTTTCTTTCTTTGGCGTCGTAGACGGCCATGGAAGCGAAGAGGGGCTCCACGTCCAGTTCTAGCCTGAAAGAGACATAATATTGGATGTAATACGGTAGTGGACTACTATTAAAAAAGTACAAATAAATTATTTTATTCCAAAGGAATAGGAATAAATGGAAAACATAGACGCTTTTAAAATTTTTGGAGAGAGTATCGCTCCGTCTTTGTCGCGCGAAGCGGACATAGGTGGTGTTACGTCACTTATCATGCATGCCGTGCGTGTCTAGCAAATCATTTTAAAACGCTTATAACTTTGCCAATTTTGTAGATGTTTCATCGGTTTTTTTGGTGTTAATTATCTTTTTTGAAATCGTTTACAGATTCACAATAAAAAAAAAATTGTTCGGTACCGTATTGTGTGAAATGATTTTTGAAATTATTTTCGTGTGAAAGTAATACTTCTATGTAAAGGCGGGTCCGCTGCGCCAAGTTTTGAACAAAAAAATATTTTTCGACCGTGTTCACGAACTTAATTCACAAATATACCCGTCTGCTGCGACGTATTGAACATGTTCGATGTTCAATGAACACGAATAAATGGCGCTGAGGACCCGGCTTTAAAATATGAGTTCCGACGAGGAAGAAGTCTTCATTTGTTGAATACTAAACACAAAATGAATGACCTCAACCCCCGCAGGCGAACGCGGGATGTTTTCCGTCAGGCTCGGCAGTAAACGTGTTCAGGTGAAGATTTTTTTTGAATTTTTGTCTGTTATCTGTTTCTGTTTGTGCGCGCATCACGCGAAAACTACTGAACGGATTTTGATGTGGTTTTCACAACTCGATAGCTCGGTGTCCAACTAAAAATCTAAGCCATGTTTCATCTAATTCCGGTGGGATAAAGCAGAGATACAGCTTGACCTCTTGATACTACTAGGCACCATACACTACGGAGGTAATTTAAACTGGTCATTTCATTGTAGTCCACCACAAAACTCTAGTTTTCATTAACTACAAACAAGCATACTCACTTCAGTTGGTGGCAGACCACCATAATCCTGTGTCCCATGATCTCACACGGCATGTCAGCCGCCAACCGCCGTTCCACCGCCTCCTCCTCATCAAGGTATGGAGTATATAGCCCCAAGAGATCCGCCTGACGGTTCTCTAACCTGTGGGAGGGAAAGGGATGATGATACGTCTTGTTTAACTAACATAAATTGAACAACACTAAGGGTGGTCATAAGAGGCGTTGCAAAGGGATCTCAAATTTCGAGTTAACCGAGCGGATCCCGGTAGCTCAGATGGATCAGAGCAATGGCACGGTACGCCAGAGGTCGCGGGTTCAAATCCCGCTTGCGACATTTAATTTTTGAGAAATCTCTTAAATATTAAATTACTTAAACTTTACAATTGTTTTTTCGGAACGAAGTTTCCTACCGCGGCTTGCGGAAGGAGGACGCCTCTATGCGTCTCTTTCTCTTTCAATTATTTTTTAGGAAGCGTAAGGAGCTTCGTTCCTGAGGTTTCCCCGAACCTCAACTTGAGGCAGGGTAAAATAAAATGTTAAAAAACCTTATCCAAATCAGATCAGTCTATACTAATATTATAAAGAGGAAAGATTTTTTTGTTTGTACCGAATAGACTCCGAAACTACTGGACCGATTTAAAATATTCTTTCACTAATAGAAAGCTACATTATCACTGAGTAACATAGGCTACTTTTTATCCCGAAAAAGTTCCTGTGGGACACGCGGACGAAGTCGCGGGCGAAGTGCTAGTAGTTTATAAAAAAATCGCGCAAACGTACATACGGATCGAATACGGAACCTCCTTTTTTGAATACGGAACCTCCTTTTTTGAAGTCGGTTAAAAAAAACTATTGCAATTATTTTGTTTATAACTTTTTTTTACTGTCTTCATACACATCATGTGTAAACTCGAACAATTTTGGTCACATCGTCGGTCTCATTGTAAATTCTCAAAACTGAACTGACCTCCTAGCTTCATTGACGGCATCCAATTGTTCAGGTGGTTTCCTCTCAAACAGGTCAGGTAGCAGAGGGTCCGAAGACGAGCTCCGAAGGTCCAGGCTGGCCCAGGAGCCGCGAGGAGTGAGGGTCTCGTTGCAAGAAGACGATGACGACATCGACGCTACTGACTGACGGCCGCTTGATGGTTGAGATTCAGACTGAGGAGAGACATTTAGACAATTATTTTTGGGGGGAGGCTGAGGTCTCATCCAGATATGATTTGGAGGGGGAGGGGGGGGGGGGGCTACGAGGTAAAATGAAAACACTAAATCACTAATCTAATATCTGTCAGAACTTAACATTTGAGGGGGGGTGGGGAAGGTGGCCTCAATACCCTGGCCCCCCTCTGGATCCGCTACCTACTGATATTGACTGTAATTTAGTTACAATGAAACGCTTCGATAGTTCATGTAATACTACACGGCTACAGGTAGAATGAAAAAATGAATTTTGGATCAACAAGTCCGAGAGTGACTATTGCTAACTGGGAAATGTATGTTACGGTAGGAAGCTTACCAACTAGTTACTAGATAGAAAAATGCCTGAATGCCTTGTGCGAGTTTTTCTGACATATTCCCTTGCGTGACCGTTAACGAGAGTATGGTTATAGTCAACAACCAATCAAACATCAGCTCGCGCGAAAGTGAAGACGCTAACTTGATTGGTTGCTGCATTCACTTCGCGAGATGTTTGCTCGATTAGCGCGATGGTTTCGCACTGGCCCTAGCCAAGTAGCTTTTCTGTTAGCGTTCACGACAAACGATGCGTTTACGCACAAAATGTATGCCAGTGACATTACCTGCGGAAAAGTCACGTGACCTCACAAATGTCACTGCCATACATTTTGTCCGTAGCATTTGGCGTAAACGCTAACAGAAAAGCAACTTGGCTAGGGGGGCAGGCCAGGCTAAGTTGACCTGTGCTGTCCGAACAGTACCTGTTGCTCCTCAGTGGTGGCGCAGGGCTCCGCGTCCACCTCGTACTGGTGGCGTGGGCCTGCGTGGAGCCGCTCCAGGCGCTCACTCAGCCGCTCGCGCCCACACATGGAGCCCGAGTACGCCCTGTACTTGTACTCCACCACGGTATAGTCCGTTGTGTAGCAGCGGATGCAGTCCCGGACAAACATCGGGGCTTTTGCACTGGGAACAAAAATGACATACAGTACGCGGCAAAAAAAATTTTAGAGAGATAATCGACTAGCTTTGGCTATAGAGCGTCATCTCTGTCGCACGAAGCACTAACAGTCCGGTATCTAATAAACAAGTCAGCGACAAACGTCATAACAGAGGCCCTAGACAAGTTACTTTTCTGTTAGCGTTAGCGTCAAACGCTACGGTTATAATGTATGGAAGTGACATTTGTGAGTCACGTGACTTTTCCGCAGCTAATGTCATTGCCATACATTTTGTGCTTATCATTTGGCGTGAACGATAACAGAAAAGCAACTTGTCTAGGGCCTCTGGTATGAGTGTCTAGCCGTAGTAGCCGAAGCTAGCCGTAGCTGTAATAAAGCGTGAAGATGATCTCATCACTACATCGACATATACTACATGGGCCGGCAGGACTTCAACATAAACACTAGAAAATGGTGAAGTTCTTTCTATCGATTATTTGAAAAAAAATGTTGGTTGTCTTTTGATTTCCATAAATGGCAGCCATAGTACCTACCAAAGATTTACAAGTGCTTTCACCCAGTGGCGTTTTTAGAAATTATTTTTGGTGGGAGCTTAGGTGTCCCAGATATTATTTGGGGGGTCGATGGGGCTAAAGGATGGAAATCAATAAAAAATAAATCACAAATATCACTAACATCTACCAGGACATCAGATTTTGCAAGGAGGCTACAGCCCGCTATCGCTTTTCCCCAAAGATACTTACAGATCTTCATCGGGCAGGACATGCGTTATGGTCCTTATGCGGCGCGGCACGTTACACAGATCCATGTCCACCGCTGGGTAGGCGAGCGGGTCTCGCTCACCCATCAGGCGGTCGCACACCTCCTCGTAGTCCGGGGGCTCGATCATGTCGCAAAGTGATATCTGGGTGGAATTATTTAAAAGAAAAATACCTTGATTATGATTGTATTTAATGGTTTTTTGATTATGCTTAACGGTTTTACCGCTAGTAGTTTTTTTTTTTGTTGAGTGGCAAACAAGCAAGGGCCACCTGATGGTAAGTGGTGACCATCTGAAATACCAGAAGCCTGAAATTACACCGGCACCCATACCTACCTTTCAAAAAAACAAGAGTACAACAATTGCTTTGTTAGTTCCCTAGTTAGCTTGAAATAAAATAGTCCTATTAGTCTGTCCACATACAGGATGTAGGAGAGCTGCGCGTTTCGAATTTGGCCATCTACACATACTTGTAACATTCATATTATATGCTGTTCCAGTCAAAATTAAAACCTACACCAAAAACATGTAGATAAAAATGATTTAGTCACATATTATCACATTTTGTACTAGTTATAACCTGGATTATGAAACCACATAAGTTGAGACAATTATTAAAGTATTTTCTCATAGATTAACATATTAGTATGAAGTAACTGTAGCCTCGACGTACCAGCAATCAATTAGTAAACAATCCAAAGCACACACTACTAATAAGGATAGGGAAAGGATGATTCATACAGATTCAAGTTATGATTTTATGAATACTATATTAGTAGGATAACTTACAGAAGAGGAGCAACCAGATAGAGTCCCGACCTTCGACTGGTTAGAATACACCTTACGAGCCTCCCCAGCATTCCTATAAATAGGAAAAAATCAATTTTTGCCGTATTTATAAACGATAAAGACCGTTCATGCATCGCCAAACAGGGAAAGCGCTACAAGGGCAGGGGAACCATTTACCCGGAAGATTGCTGGTATTTACGTCCAAGAGTCATCTAAAATAACTTCAATAAACTTCTTACTCAGTATAAAATGTTATTTATTGATTATTTCACATAGGATTCCGTTAAAAAACAAACATCCACGAATTTCTTGTTTACAGATTTGACATTTCAAATTCAATTTCAATTGACAATTGACATTCACTTTTTTTTTTTTTTTTTTTTTTCTCTTCGCCCTTCTTGGGCAGGCTAAGTGACATTCACATCATATGACACTTGACAGCTTTGTTCCGGTGTTGCCATGAAATTATATGTTGAACATGTTCTATTTTTATCTCATATATATTGGTTCATTGATTCTTCCGAGTAATGGTCTAAGTTCCGAGTTAGTTATACCTGCTTGACTATGCAGAGAGAGGAAAGGTTCTTTGTAAGAATATCAGTACAACAATCACTTCGTATAAAACAAAGTTGCTTCCCGTCTGTCTGTCCCTATGTAGGTATGCTTAGATCTTTAATACTAGGTAGGTACGCAACGGATTTTGATGCGGTTTTTTTTTAATAGATAGAGTGATTAAAGAGGAAGCTTTATATGTATTCATCCCGAAAACGCGGGCGAAGCCGCGGGCGGAACCTAGAGTATAAATTAATATTCGGCAGTAGGTATACATGTTAGAATAAAGAGAATATTTTTCTACTTTTGTATTTTTGTTTTTGGAATGCTCATTGTTTACTTGGTAACTGTCTACTTGGTAACTCTTCACTTGGAAAATAAATCTTGTCAAGGCATCACATCAATGTGATCTTTTATTTATCAGCTCAATACTATTCTGATACTAGTCTGAGTTAGTGGGATCGTGAAAACCTTCACGAGAGGTGCCTACTAACAATACATTACATAATTATAATGAACTCGAATCTTTATAATGAGCTTGAACTTGAGAAGTAGGTAGTAATATGAGCAAGGTTACGTTCAAGTCTTATAACTGTGTCCAGACCAGACAATGTCAAGCGGTAACAATCATAAGACTTCCTGTAGACAATTAAACTTAGGTACACATGGGTAGATACCTACTAGGCCCTATCAGAATAGGTACCGTACCAGTGCTGTGACATTTTTAGATCGCAGCACTATGCTGAGTGAGATACAGCCATAACGCTTAACTCGGTAGGTCCCTGGAGCTTACAATACATCGATTATATTAGAAACGGCCACTAGTCAGTCAGCGGTACTGTTTTTTAAGGAGTAGGTACAACATAGGTAACATAATTATGTGTAAGTAGTGTAAGTACCCACCTAATTAAAAAGTTTTGTGTTAAAAAGCCAATAAAAAGCCCTTTTTACACCCACGCACGCATCTCGTGTTATAAAATCTGTGAAAGACAAACTGCGCATAATGAGTAATCCGTTTGTTCTATCCGCGCACGTTTTGAATCTAATTGGATTAATGTCGGTCGCGTGGCGCGGGCTTCACCGGCACGGGACCTCGCACGGGCACAGATCATAAACGCACTTGAAAAGAAATATTCCAGGCTCTGACATTCATAATGGGGGGTGATTCTCGCGGGTTCGATATTGATATCGAATTCGATATATATTGCAACAACTGTCAAAATCCCTACCATTTTGACATTTGTTGCGATATAATTATATTGAATTCGATATCAATATACCACCCGCGAGAATCACCCCCGAGCATCCTGTTTATTTTTAACCGATTTCAAAAAAGGAGGAGGTTCTCAATTCGGTTGCATTTTTTTTGTTTTATAAACCTTTTTAAACCAATTTGGAAAATTCTTTTTTATTTGACAGGATTTATTATATATGTTACGGGCCATTTGATAAATGATATATACTTTCAGATTGGTCCCATTTTAATTTCGTAAAGACCTGTGATGACTTTCGGAGACAGACAACGGAACTCTTCAAAAAATGCCAGCAAATCAACTGCGATGCTGCTATCGCCAAAACCGCCTTTAAAAACTACATACTATACCTACTTATTATCAACAGTTACCGCATTTTAAATTCGACGTTTAACAATGACCTAATTATAGAATAGAGCGTTGGGTATTTGTTTACGTCCCCCACTTATTATAGGTTAACCTGTTGTGCAATTCCAGAGACAATAAAAACGTAATTGTGTTTCGCGTGGATCTACGTTCTGACGGGTTAAACCCGGAATCCTATAATCGGCAGACGTATCTACTTTAATTACTAAACCACATACTTACCTACAAGTATGTAGGTCAAAAAATATTTAATAACGTTACCGACGTTATTAAATATTTTTTTACCAACTTTGGACCAAACTTTGAAACAAGAACCAATAAAGTATACCTACCTACCTATAACTCGTCAGAAATCTCTTATTTTACTATTACTACGTTTTATTAACTCGCTTTCGTGTCTGTCTGTCTGTCTGTCTGTCTGTTCGGTACAAATTTTGCAATTCATTTTTCAAGCACTTCATGTCATAGGATTAAGCTGAAATTTGGTATACCTATGTAATATTTTGGATGACAATGCAATAATCCAGGCTAAAAAGTAAAAAAATAATAATTGTAACAATTTTTTTTTTTTAAACCATATTATGTTTTTAAAACGGACGGAAATTTCTGATGAAATGAAAAACGTAGAGCGCATGCAATAGATAATAGCAAGATGCGCCCCACATATGTATTTCATTTCATCAGAAATTATATTATACGTTTTTAGTCCGTTTTAAAAATGTGGTTTAAAAAAAAAAAAAACAATTATTTTACAACGAACTTCACTTGAAATGTTACGGAAAAGATGATCATTTCACGAAATGTTAACAAAACCTATTAAAGTAAAATCTGTTGTCTCTTTAAAGTTCGCCTTTTCTTTTGTTTTTAAGACTTTTCAGGAAAATAAAGATAGGTATAATGAGTAGTAAGCAAATCATACATTTTCCTATTTCCCCATTTTCATTTTAATTCTTCCTTCAAAACAACATTGAATTTTTGGCATATTTTTAGATACGTACCTACCTACCTAAGGCTCGTATTACAGAACGATACTCGAGCACATATCTTTGCTTGAGCATAGATGTCAACCAATCAAATGGCTTTAAATGTATGCTCAAGCAGAGATCTGTGCTCGAGCGTCGTCCTGTAATACGGGCCTAAGTATAGGTACGGGATATCGTTATCATTATTTCATTTCGGTCGTAACGTGTATAATATTATAATAAAATATACTTTAATTCGCGTGCGGTACCTCCCAAACTTCTTCTAATAGCCGCCATTATCCTCAATTGAATATTACACCATCTGCGCAATGGCAAGTGGCTAATTTTCTACTTTCCATATTTATATTCTTACCTATTATTAAAATATAATATATACCTAAGTGTACTTAACGGCCTAAAATTGCTTAATAATCGTCGCATCTTATATTAAACTTCATTTATTCACTTTTAGAACTTACTCTTTATTTAATGACGCAAGTAAGTTTGTGTTTAGAATTAACGTAACTTTTCAGACAGGGTTCTCTTACCCGCGCCTTTCAAGACACCTCTAAATGTCGATTAAAGACTAGTAATATAATTATGATTATATAGAATACAACTCTTGAAACTTTAGCGCAAAGTCGTATAATTAAAGTACAAAAACTTGAAACTAGTTGGAAAGTAAAGTTACAGATGATGCTTAGTGTGCTAGTCGCGCCTAACTGAATTAAAATCTGCGCTCCTCTCAGTCTCAGCCTGCCCCGCCCAAGTACGCAGGGCGGCTAACCGCCCTCAGTGTGCACCACGCTTTCAGCGAGTACGCTTGTCTCTGCGCTAAAAAATAGATTAATATAAAATAAAACATTGTTTTTCTTCACAAAACTGATGCATAAATTAAAAGATCTTTCGTATGATCTCTAGGTTTCAAATATAGAACTTTTCAGTGTTACTATTTTGTGCTGTGTTTTTAATTTCTTTTAATTTTTAATTTATTATTTTTAATAATCAATGGTGCATTGACCTAATATTTTAAAAGATTACTCATATTGTTGCTGGACTGTACCGCGAATTAAAAAAGTTTTAAAAAAAGAGTACCTACCGATAGTAAAAAAAACACAAATACCAACGTAAAAAAAAAATCATTAGAATTTTTTGTCAAGCAATTTCATTAATCACAATTTTTAGTAAGGTTATTCAATTTAAGTAGTTAATACAGTGTTTAAAATAGAGATAATAAACTTAAGAGCAGTGCAACAGGTGATTGAAACAACGACACTCGACATGATTTTATACGATGTAAGTATAACCCATTATAATTATTTATTTAAAAAAAATACATTTTAACTTACTCAGAAACGTATTACGTACTGATAACATGCTTTTCCTGTGTGTAATTTTGTCGAAATATATTTTTGTATCAATCTTAATAAGTAGATACAAACCTATAAACGAATAAAAAGTATTACTTAAGCAACGTCGAGTCCTCTGACATTCTGTTTACTTTTAAGTTTTTAACTCATTTTATCGCTCCCGGGCCTAAAAGACGAGCCGTTCAATGGCCTTATTAAGGTACCAGGTGCACATGCATCTTATGGCCAATTGAACCAAAGTTAAAATATGGTCCTCAAAGTCTCGTACTTAGTCCATCAGAGAACGTTGCAGTATGGTTGGCATCAGTCGAAGGTACTTCTTTTCTCGTGTCGGCACGACGAGAGACACGAGATGGCTTGTACCTAGTGTTGCCCAAAATCGGTCTTGCAACAATCATTTTCGCAAGATCAAGACCACCTAATTACAGCAAGACTAAGACCAAGACCAAGAATGAATGTACAATACTAAAACTAAGACCACGACTATGGGTATTGACGCAGAACCGAAACCAAAGACGGGGTTAGACTCGTCTCGGTCTTGTATTTTGGGCAACACTACTTGTGCCTACCTACTAGCTTTCCGTCCTCACAGATTCGCTCTCTAAGGAGATTAGTTTTGATTAGGTAGGAAGGTATAAGTCCCGGAACCAGTCTTGATCACAAACGTCACCTGAATTTTTAGCTGATTTATTTGATTAGCTGACATTTCGGTCTCTTTGGCGGAATGAGGAAGACGGGGGCCGCCAAGGCTGCAGGCGATTAGTTCGTCAGTTGATGATCGTCATCGCGTCAACGTGCTGTCTATTGTCTATTGAGCCGAAAATGTAGGTACATGCGCGATCTGTGATCATGATTCCTGCCGGTACTTGTACTTATTATTAAAAAAAAATATAATTTACAAAGATTATTATAACTTTTAAAAAATATGTTTCTTCATACTCTTCAACACCTTCAGGAATGGAAATATAAAAAATACCTCCTTAGTGCACCTTCTAGGGTACTCAAGGAATATTTCCTCCCATACTTAGTACCTAGGTAGTATCATCTCTCGCAGAGCCTTTACTAATGCATAATAAATATGCTGCTTACTGCACAATTAGCATAACCGATTCTATCTCTATTCTAACAAAGAATAGACAAAGTTCTTTCTGTTCAACTCGTTATATCTTTGCCCGAGCACGTGGCGATCCGTGCTTGGTTTATCAGAATTTTGTCTACTGAAGAATATAAACATTTCTACTCATTATTGTATGTATAAAACGGTAGAAATCTTTCTACAATCTGTCACTTTGTCTATTCTTCTGTAGACAAAACCCGTTTCTATTGTGGTCATGATAGGCCGGCTGCTTTCAGCGTCACGCGCGTTCCCAGGGGTGGGGGGAGGTCATGGGGGTCATGGTCAATTATTGTAAATGTGAGTACTATGTGGGTTATTATGTTACTGTTATAGATCTCAAGTTCAGTCTGACAGTTTGAGTACTTTAGGGGGCCTACCCAAATGTCCTCTCTGATGGTAATGTTCGTCGGGTCGTTGAGCTCCCTAAGTCTGGGTTGAGCTACCACGATACCCGGCACATGCGTGCACAGTCAGGTCAGGTCCACTCAAATCTGTATGGCTCTTTCCTCTAAAGGCCATTTCAGACTAACCTGCATGGTTCTTACACAATTTATCTTAATTGTCTGGACTTTAAAAGAGACATCAACCTTTGAGTTTGTTTCGGTGTTTCTTCTCAAAGGTAGTCATATAGGAAACACCGAACTCATCTAGCTTAAAAAAATGTTTTGACGTGTAAAAGTGTTATTTTTAACCTATTTACAAAATAAATATCATTTATCATTTATCATGACCATGGTACAATGAAGGTGTAAGAAGAGAAATAAATAAAGTATTTAATTCATATAAAATATTGTGTAGCAAAAATATATTCTATAGGTATTAAAAATATGCTATATATAAAATTTACGATTTACGAATTTCCGTTACAATTATTCGTGCTAGGCCCACTGGTTTAATGCAACACCAAAACATAAGTTTGGTTTACTAAAAGATTATTTACTTAATGTAGTGAGCACACAGAGATCGAACTATTTTGTTATTTGGCTGCACATTGCTAGTACCTATTCCTGTTATTCCCGCCAACTAAGCTTAATGTACGGTGCTGGGAGTGGTGGTCAATAGTGCAACGAGCAACACACAACCTCTCGCTCGCCAGTCTAAGGGTGTGTTCACATCTAACTAGTGAGTAGTTACGTCGTCATAAGTATTTAATGGAGATGAGTTTTGCCATTTACTGTACCTTATTTGGACGTATAGTTTAAGAGATAACACGATATTATCAATGCGCGACAGTAAACTAATCTTTACTTGTACGAAGCCGGAGCGGGTCGGCTAGTAAAATTATTATAGAAATAGCTTCCGCCCGCGGCTTTGCCCGCGTTTTTGGGATAAAAAGTAGCCTATGTGTTATTCTGATGTATAGGCTATATTACTGTAAGGTTTCATCAAAATCCGTTCAGTAGTTTTTGCGTGAAAGAGTAACAAACATCCATACATACATACATCCATCCTCACAAACTTTCACATTTATAATATTAGTAGGAAGTAGGATATAGAGGATAAGATGAGTATAGACTAGAGCATTTTCTTGTAACTGAACAACGTTGTTCAGTTACAGTTCGACGTCTGGTTCGTGAAGGCTGATACATTAGAACATATTATGTTCTAATCTCAGATCATAGAAACAAGGACATATGCCATCATAGCAAATTAGTACGGGAACAACTGATGCCACTTTTAGTACATTTTTAGACACAATTACGCGCATAATTAAGCCCTCCTTGTGAATAAAAAGATCTCCCACGCATTAAACATTCCGCACACCCTCAATCTAACACTGTTAATCGTCACTTGACACTAGCACTAAACTAAAACACTGTATTTATACCATTGATCGTGTTCGGTTCGTCGCCAGCGCGTACGTTTTTAATATGAGCAATTTGCTCAAAATCAGGCATCAATCTCGATAGCGCCTTGGCACATCTCCCTTGTTTCTATGATCTGAGGTTCTAATGTATCACCCTTCACGAACCAGACGTCGAGGTGCTCGCCGTTTTGTTACACAGAAATGCTCGAGAAAATGCTCTAGTCTAAGTCTATACCAGGGACCGATTAATCGGGTTAAAAGGTTACCGGTTAAATCTCTAACCCATATTCTTGGTTAATCTTAATGCAGGGTAACCGGTTAACCCTTTAATACGGATACCGTTACCGGTTAATATTGCTGATTAACCCGAATGAAATAGAACAAAATTGAAAAAAAAGGAACAAAAATGAACTCTATGCGTGAACCGGTTATTATTAGGCTGATTAACCCAGAATACGGGTTAACCTTTATGCAAGGTTTTTCACTTAACCCAAAAAAAATAACCCGGGTTAACCCCTATACGGGTGACCTTTTCGGTCCCTGGTCTATACTCACCAATACGGAATATCATTATCTTAGGAACTCACAATCAGCACGGTAGTCTGTAGTTACAATTTTAGTTATCTACAATATTTAGGTACCTATTTTGACAGGCCGTCATATTCATTATTAGGTATCTGTTGCCGCGACTTAAAATGTTGCCACTAATTTTAATAGTTTTAATTATTTACGAAGGAATCTTAAATATTTCTGGGAAAAAAGTATCTAAGTACCATCCATGAACAGTCTGTTTGTGACTTCCCGACTCCCTGGAAGGAGGCGACGGTGGTGGTTCTGCGAAAGCCTGGCAAGGATGATTACACAAACCCGAAGTCCTACAGGCCAATTGGCCTATTACCGGTCATGGGGAAGATTCTGGAGAAAATGATAGTCGGGAGACTAAAGTGGCATCTGCTCCCGAGACTGAGCCCTCGTCAATACGGCTTCATACCACAGAAGGGCACCGAGGACTCCCTCTATGACATGATACAACATCTATACGGAAAACTGAACGACAAGAAACTAGTAACCGTAATATCACTTGACATAGAGGGAGCCTTCGACAGTGCCTGGTGGCCCGCAATCAAGATCAGACTTGCCGAAGAAGAGTGTCCGGTGAACATCCGGCGACTCATGGACAGCTACCTACAGGACCGTAAAGTCCGAGTGAGGTACGCCGGAGAAGAGTACACAAAGGACACTCAAAAGGGATGTGTGCAGGGATCGATTAGCGGGCCAATTCTCTGGAATCTTCTCCTTGACCCACTCCTTAAGGGACTCGAACGCCGGGGTGACTATTGCCAGGCTTTCGCAGACGACGTGGTGTTAGTCTTTGCCGAGGATACGGCGCTGGAAGTGGAGGAGCGGGCCAACGCCGCCCTCGCGTATGTTCGGGCGTGGGGTGTCAAAAACAAACTGAAATTTGCGCCACATAAGACTCACGCAATGGTCATCACCAGGAAGTTGAAATTTGACACACCACGTCTGAGCATGGGCGGGG
This sequence comes from Thalpophila matura, assembly GCA_948465475.1. NCBI lineage: Eukaryota > Metazoa > Arthropoda > Insecta > Lepidoptera > Noctuidae > Thalpophila > Thalpophila matura. The sequence continues at coordinate 1,781,395 of OX419178.1, forward strand.
TTGACATCCATTTGTCTGATGAGATAAAGATCCTGGGGCTCACAATTGACAACAAGCTGACATTTAACAGCCATGTGGCCAATACATGCAAGAAGGCGTTAAATATATATAAACAGCTTTCACGAGCCGCCAGGATCAGTTGGGGTCTCCATCCCGAAATCATCAGGACTATCTATATAGCCACGGTGGAGCCCATCGTTACCTATGCAGCTGGCGCCTGGGCAAGAGCAACAAGTAAGATCGGGATACAGAAACAGTTAAATGCGGTACAGAGGGGCTTTGCGCAGAAGCTGTGTGGTGCGTATAGAACCGTTTCGCTGAACTCGGCGCTGATGCTGGCTGGGATACTGCCTCTCGACATCCGGATTCGGGAGGCGGCATCACTTTATGAGGCCAAGAGGGGAGTACCCCAGCCAGAATTAGCAGATAGAGAGGTGGAGCGCAGACTGGCCTTCGCTGAAATCCAGCATCCCGCGAAACATATGCGCCTCGACTTCATAAGTCTGGTAGACCAGGAGGAGCTGAACTCCCAAGTGCACCAATCAGTCTCGATCTACACCGATGGCAGCAGGATTGAGGGTAAGGTCGGAGCAGCATTGTCTCTTTGGAGCAATGCAGCCGAGACCAAAACACTCAAACTTAAGCTGCCATCGTACTGCACCGTCTACCAGGCTGAACTCCTGGCCATATGTCACGCCACAAAAATTATCCTGCGACGAGGTGAGACCAGTTTCGCTATTCTTAGTGACTCGCGCTCTGCCCTGGAAACGGTCACTAACCCATATTCCCTCCACCCCCTGGCTGTCGAAACCAGAAGCAACATCGAAGACAGCAGACTCCAGAACAAGGAGATTTCCTTGTTCTGGATTAAAGCACATGCAGGACTGGAGGGGAATGAGCGCGCGGACCAGCTGGCAAAAGAGGCAGCACTGCATTCCAGGAGGAAACCCGACTATGATGGATGCCCAGTTTCATTCGTCAAGAGACACATCCGTTTGCGGTCTCTTGACGAATGGAATGTACGCTACCAGACTGGTCAAACAGCGGCGGTCACTAAGATGTTCCTCCCAGATGCAGTGGAGGGATACAGGACGGTGAGAGAAATCAGACCGACAGGCCTGATGACTCAAGTAATGACAGGGCACGGTGGGTTCTCAGAATACTTGCACCGATTCAAGTGTAAGGGGGACCCATCGTGCATCTGTGAGCCGGGGATGGCTGAGTCTGTACCGCACCTCCTGTTTGGCTGTCCAGTTTACGCAAAGCTCCGATTTGAAACTGAACAAAAAATGGACTGTGCCATAAAACCCGGAAATGTACCCATAATAATTGCAAACAAAAAATTAAGGCAAGACTTTATAGAATATAGCGTGAAAATAGTAAAGAGTGTAGTAAATAAAAATAAATAAATAAGTTACGTTAAATATTAATCGGAAAATTTATAACATGCACACATAAAAGAAGTAGGTATGTACGTAGAAGATAAAAATAACTCATGTATGCAAGTCACTAAATAGGATAAAATTATTAAATACTAGGCAATAAAAATAAACAGTTAAATAAGTTATGTTGGATATATATTGTTTAATATATACAAAAACATAAAACATAAGTAAGCAGAAAACAAATCATTAGAACAAATTGTTAGAATCCATTAATCTTAAAAAGTCTATGCATAAAAATTTAAAATAAAGAACTTGTCAAAATAAATACAAATAAATAAATGTATACCCAGGATACTAAAGGTCTCTGATCACGTCAGGGGTAACAAGCATAAAAAAAAAAAAAAAAAAAAAAAAAAAAAAAAAAAAAAAAAACAGTCTGTGAAAATTTCCTCAAAATCGATTCAGTCGTTTCGAAAGATAATATTAAAAAAAATAGAAAATTAAAAATTTTATGTAAACTCGACCGCGGTTTGTTCTACGTCTTATTTGATTTGATGTTAAAGAACCACCAAAAATAAAAGGAACACAAGACATTGCAGTCGGGACCCAGTGTTTTCGGGTAATAGTCATATCATATAATGGGTCCCGACCCGACTACAATGTCTTGTTTTTCTTTTCTTTTCTAGACACAAATCAAGCTTCGCCAATTTAATTTATCGATTCCGCAGTACGCAATAATATAGATTAGGCAACAATTCACAGCTGAGGCCTCATTGCATAACACAGAGCCGCCTGTAATTTATTCAATCTACATTTTGGTATACATTTTGTTAACAGCTGTGTTCTTCACCCAATGTTGTAATGTCTACGCGTCCATTTTGTTTTTAAGATTATAGGGTCTGCATTTTTTGTGGCCCTACGTGTTTTTTTAAAATAGGGATCTATAGGGCTATATAAAAGATATCTTGAAAAGCTCCATTTGCACTGATTGGAGGAAAAATCTAACCGTAGTATTAAAAATAGAACCACTTAAATGTATGATCTAAGTAGGACACTATACTTAGTAATTATAGGTCCTTAGATAAAAAAATAATTTATCTATCTATCTTATACAGTTAAGTCTTATAGAGTTTAAGCAGCAATCAAGAATTTCCGAAAAAAATAATTGACTTAAAATATAAAAACATTTTTTTTCCGCAAACTTGCTTCCTTCCGTATGTCGCGACAAGTATGGCTAAGTAGTTGTCTAATCGTGATGTAAGTATTCAGGCGAACACGTATAGTTATCGTGGTACTGTCGGTAAATTGGCGCGCAGCAAATTGCTTGAACACTACACACGCAGAATGCTATAATATGGTCGGATACTTCTGTGGACAGTAGCATCTTTGATGACCGAACCCGAAGTTCTTATCGGGACAACCCGAAAAGAACGTTGCGTAATAATCGAGCGCCAGCACAATGAGCAAAAAGAATCGATTAGTTGGAAATTGCAATTTCATTTAAATATTATGACTATAGACGACGACATATAGCAGTGATAGCCTAGTGGTTTAACCATGTGCCTCCCACGGCGAATGGTTCGAGTTCGATCCCGAGGCACGCACCGCTGACTTTTCGAAGTCATGTGCGTATTAGAAATTAATTATCTCTTGCTTTAACGGTGAAGGAAAACATCGTGAGGAAACCGGCATGTCCTAGAACCAAAAATTCGAAGACATGCGACGTCCACCAACCCGCACTGGGCCCGCGTGGTGGACTTCGGCCCACTCCCTCTCACAGAGAGGAGGCCTGTGTCCCAGCAGTGGGAACATTATAGGCGGATTATGCTTATGCTATGATTACGGCTGTTTTTTACAAGACTTAGGTACTTTGACATCTACTTATTAATATACTGAAAATCCAGGCATAACTCAACTGCTTTCCAAATACATAAGTAATGTTGCCATAAATAACGCAATTTTTTTCTAAAAATAGACTGAATAATTATTGTTACTCTGGCGTGGACCTCGTTCGTCAACATCTGCCTGACATTTGGACTGTCTGAGTACCTCTGCGAACTCACAAAGGTCCGAATAAATATTTTAAACGCCTAAGTTACAAGATAAAAGCGGTTGAATTTAGGCGTTTGAGTTTTGATGTGAATTATTTCCAGAAAAAAAACCGGACAAGTGCGAGTATGCTTCGCGTCCTAAGGGTTCCGAAATATGATCATAGATGGCGCTACTGCATACTTCCAATGGCGCTATCTATGGGCAGATGGCTCCACCTATGGTCCGGTGACTGACGGCGGACAACAAAGTGATCCTTTAAGGGTTCTGTTTTTCCTTTTGACGTACGGAACCCTAAAAAATGCGTAACGAAAAACATGTAGGTACACTCGACGCCATTTACGGTCGACCACTTTTCGCCCTTATTACTAAGAACATAAGGGTGAAAAGTGGTCGACCGTAAATGGCGTCGAGTATACCTACTTTTGAAAGCTTCATACGCTTAAAGTTAAAAGTTACATAAAGCATTGTTATATCTTTGCGAAAAATGCATCTGACGGGAACACAAAATATACTTTTGACCCTCCCTCCACCCTTTGCGATGACGTCACAGACTGCGGGAGTAGGTACCTATAAGCCCTAAAAAACATCCTCAATTCCTCATACACCTTTTGTGTTTAAAAATTTCCCTCTACTCAAATAGGTATTGGGCAAACATAATTATGTATGAGACGGGCAAGTAATAATAACAATAAAAGTATTGTTCAATTCTTTATTGTACACACAAATATTAAATACATTTTTTTATGGACATTTTATGTACAAAGGCGAGCTTAACTCAAGATTGAGTTTTCTATATTATTAGTATTGGGTCTGTTTTGTATTGCAAAATTGAATTTCTGTGCACACTGTTTGCATATCCATATAATTTTATTGCTAAAATAGGAATGTTTGGGTTGTCTGTTGGTTGTTAGTATTTTATACAAACATATTTCGTTTTATTATACATACATACTACATACGTAGGTAGATTTGGTTACTATGTATTTTTGATGTTATCTATAATACTTGAGATAATACCAGAGGCATTTAAGGTGCATTGTCCACTAGTCCACTATAGAGACAAAGTTGAAATGTTTCATGTGTCTGTTCCTAATTACACCGGTAATACTCCCCCGGAAGAAATATCCAACAAAGAGTTAACTTCTCTATAAAAAACTCGTGTGATTACTATAAATGTTAGTGCTACGGCTCGTAGCTTACTGTGTAGCCGTAGCTGTAAGTGCTACGGTTCGTAGCATTAATGAACCAGTACCCCTATCATGAGCTTTTTTGACGTATAGTTTCGTTAACGTAAGCATATTTTGAATTAAAAATACAGCAGTTCTGGAACATTTTGATGAAATTTTATACAATTTGCACATTTTTAAAAATACAGAGAAATTATTTTATAAATATTGTGTAACAAACGTGTATTTTTAATTCAAAATATGCTTACGTTAACGATACTACACGTCAAAAAAACTCATGATAGGGGTACAGGTACCTAATAAATAGCCAGCCCGAAGTTTTTCTTATACCTACCTTCTTTTAGATAGCGGGGCTCTCGCATCTTGTCATCTCTCTCGCTCGCACAGAAATGAAAAGATGCATTATGATATTGATATTAGGAAGAAAATATAGTATCTTAGAAATCTAACTTGTCACAAAGAAGCTTGAATATTAAATCCGTTTACTATATAAAAAATAACCGGACGAGTAGGACTCGCAGCCTGAGGGTTCCGTACAAAATAGGTAGGTACACTAGGTACCTATAAATTAGTTTTGTGATATAAATTAACCCCGAAAAAATATAAATGGCCGTAATTTCTTATTGCATTGACTTAGAAGCTTGATTTTTTTACACCTCCGTAGATCTAAGTAGGTGTTTGATGATAATTTCAATTTGATATCTCCACGCGTTCCTGAGAAAAAGGGTCTTGATGATGAACACAGACAAAGGGACAACGATGTCGCTGGTAACTTTGGTTGAATGTTCAAAATGTCTAATTCTCATAAGAGTTCCTTTTGAGGTACAGAACCCTAAAAAAGTATGTTTTATTAAATCATGCCGCTTACGTTTTGTTGTCAACGTGAAATTGTCGTGAATAGCTAATATAAATAACTTCTTAACAATTGCGTTTTTCTCAGACCTTTGGAGGTAAGGTCGGGGACTCAGATCATAGAAACAAGGAGATATGCCATCATAGCAAATTAGTACGGGAACAACTGATGCCACTTTTAGTACATTTTTCGACACATATTACGCGCATAATTAAGCGCTCCTTGTGAATAAAAAGATCTCCCACGCATTGAACATTCCGCACACCCTCAATCTAACACTGTTAATCGTCACTCATCACTAGCACAAAACTAAAACACTGTATTTATACCATCGATCGCGTTCGGTTCGTCGCCAGCGCGTACTTTTTTAATATGAGCAATTTGCTCAAGATCAGGCATCAAGCTCGATAGCGCCTTGGCACATCTCCTTGTTTCTATGATCTGAGGTCGGGGATTTGTTATCATTTTCCACAGTGACTTAAGTATTAAGCGGAAAACGGTGTGAAATATCCTTTTATTCTTAGATTACAGCGGAGACCAATCATGCATCTATGCTTTTATTATTAAACTAGCTTCTGCCCGCGGCTTCGCCCGCGTTTTTCGGGATAAAAGGTAGCCTATGTGTTATTCCAGACTATAATCTATCTGTGTGCCAAATTTCATCCAAATCCGTCCAGCCGTTTGAGCGTGAAGAAGTAACAAATATACACACAAACACACACACAATCTTTCGCATTTATAATATTAGTGGGATAAATTGATAATTTCATAAAACACTAATAAAACCATAGAAGAAGTATTGACTTCATCTATTTCATTAATATTATCGTCGCAGGTCACAGGTTCCAAACTCGCCCGTGTTAGATACTTTTAAATCTCTTGTGTATTTAATAACAGTAGATAAACCTCCCCAAACCATTGGAGGGCCAATGTTTTACGGTGGGTCAGTCATACTTTATCTTCTATTATAGACTATAATCACGGACTATAATCAACATGCCATGTCAAATGGCCCATTCTGTTTTTATTGTCTAAAATAAGGACGCAAATGGGATTCAAATAGCAGCCCATATATTTCTTAAGAACAGACCTCTAACAGATTGTCACTAACATTAAGTTAAGCAGCTAACATTTAAAGTAATTGTTAGATTCTTTGTCACTCTCAAATCGCAGGAGTTAGCTAAATAAGTCACTCACTCTTATGAAGCTTAAATGATTGCCCGTCACACCGCTGCATATCATAACTTGTACTGCTAACGAAACGAAGGATGGGGACTGCAAAGCGAAAGTAAACTCTATTATTGACTTAAAAGGGTCTAGTTTTGATTGGTCTCGCGAGATAAGGTGTGAGGCAAGTTTCGGGGTTGGACGGCGCGCGCAGCATCAAGCATAGGCTAAGGATGGAAAGACGTTTTGTCGATAATTGAAATAAAAGGCAACGTTGATAAATTTATGTACTACAGATGTACTTATATTGATATATATCTACATACATGTCTAAATACAGAAGGTTTATTGCGTAATTTTGAATGAAATTGAAGAAATAATAGGTATGTATTTAAATTTAATTTTTCATTCACAATTTAAGAACACGAAATAATTCTAACGACACTCTGAATAAGTAATGACAATATAGGTACACGCTATGTTCTCTATATTAAATTATTTTCATTATCACATATAATAATTATTACTATAGGCAAATCTCGATTATCTCTACGCAGCACATCACTAGTCCATCCAGTTCTCTCCCCAGCAGTGATGGGCGCAAATAGCCAGCCGCGCCGCGGCTAAAAATATAAAAAAAAAATACTACAATCACAATACAACCTTGGTAAAGACATTAGTAACATAATATATAATGAGTGATAGTGTGTTTTAAAATGGGCGTGGATAGTTTGCCGCAGAGGCCGAATGTGAGTATTCCTTTGCCCATAGTGCTTTTGACGAGCGTCCGACAAAATGCGGTTTTTATGACTTAATTCGTATTTCGAATCTCCACGGGTATGAAATTTTTAAAGAATTTTTGGTAATTGGGTTCACGGTGGCTTTTTGTGGCTTTTTACGTCAGCTGTCGTAGTTTATTTATTATAGAATAATATGAGTCGACAAATAATACATTTTATAAGCGCTTTAATGTATGATTTTATAATATTAACTTTAAAGCAAACTGCAAAATAAGGGTCCAGCAATACAGTAATTTTAACTATACAATTGGACTTTTACAAACGCATTGTACCTACCTAATCAGCAATGGTGGCAAAGCGTTACCTGCAGCGCGACATGACACTCAGATAATTGGTTTAAGCATAGTTAATTCTTGTAAGTTTACGTCTACGACTTACGAGGTACAAATGGTATTATTTGTTTTATTAAAAATACTGCTTAAAAGTACCAGGTTAATTGAAAAATTAAAGTCTGCTTGATGCTTAGATAACATAATGACTGTTTAAGCATTATAACATAAGGCCGTATTCTGTATTTCTGATATAGAACAAAAGTTCTTCTTAGAATTTAAGCTGAAGGCCAATAAAAATGATGATTCTCACAAACGATGACAAACGTGAATTTAAGTCGCAGTGAGATCGAAAACTGGCTAAAGGTTCAACCAAACGGTATCTGCTAATATCTTGAACTGACATAAATAAAAACCTATAGATTTCTACGTCAAATCTGAGCAGAACCATTTTTTTTTTATCAGTTCTTCAAAATCTAATTATAGTTCTGATAATTTACTAGAATTGGGATTCAGAATGTTTTGAAGAGAAATTGGTGAACAAACTATTCGTAGGAGAGCCCGACGCTATTGCAAAATCTTCGAAAAATTATCTCAAATGAAACCTGTACAAATCTTTTAAATTCCAAGAAATTGGTCTGACAAGTACTTATACCTAACATACAGAAGAATATTAAAATTAAGTTATGATTTTATGTTACAAACATTTTGAGTTAATTGCCAAACACTGCACTGACTGGGTTCGAACCCACGATTTATGACTCGTTTAGGCCAATCAAATGGGCGGAACACTACCAAGTAATACGTAGTTATCTTTCTATACTATTATAAAACTGTAAAAAAGCCGTATCTGGATATTCAAGATATTCCAGAAAAAAATGTCGGGATAATACTTGGAGGTAATCGTAAAAACAATTTGCCTGTTTGTGCGCGCATCACGCAAAAAGTACGGAACGGATTTTGATGTGGTTTTCACTACTAGCTTGGGAGTCAACTTATATTTAAGCTACGTTTTCTAATTCCGGTGGGATAAACCAGAGATACAGCTTGACCTCTTGGCCACTCACGCTACTGTACTAGCCACCCAACACTACGAGGGTCATTTAAACTGGTCATTTCATTGTAGTCCACGCGGAGAGAGTTGCAGGCATAAGCTTATATCCGATATAGTAAATACATTATAAAACGAAGTAGGTATACAGCAATTATATCAAAAGTTACACCCTATCAGCTGCTCTCCACCCACGCAAATAGTGAATGCCAGCACTGGATTATTTCTGTACTCAAAGGTCTCTCGATTCCTATGTATTTTGATCCCCATATAGCAAATTCCGACACTACCCTATTGCTTCAGCTACGCTCATTCGTTTTGCTGTTGTCTAAAGATAGATCTGCGTGGGTGGTTCAGGACCCTACAAAGGATCAATGTCAACCCCAAACGGATCAATATCTAGACTAAACAATTGAAATTAAAAATAATCTAGCTTCATCATTATGTCTAACTGACAGACTCCTTGACAATTCAAAAGTACCTGTAATTGGTCTAATTGAAATAAATGCTTTGACTTTGACTTTGAATCTAGTAAAGCTCACGCACCATACATTGTTATGGATACGTTCACACCTCAGATCATAGACACAAGGAGATATGCCATCATAGCAAATCAGTACGGGAACAACTGTCGCCACTTTAAGTACATTTTTCGACACAATTACAAGCGCTCCTTCTGAATAAAAAGATCTCCCACACATTAAAAATTCCGCACACCCTCAATCTAACACTGTTAATCGTTACTCAACACTAGTGTTGAGTAACGATTAACAGTGTTAGATTGAGGGTGTGCGGAATTTTAGATAGATAAATAGAGCTTTTTAGTTTAGTGCTAGCACTAAACTATTCTATCATCGACCTATACTCTATTTATATCATCGACCGTGTTCGGTTCGTCGCCAGCGTGTACGTTTGTTATACGGTCAATGTGACCGTATCAAAGCGTCAAGCTCAATAGCGCCTTGGCACATCTTCCTTGTTTCTATGATCTGAGGTTCACACTGTGCTATACTATATAGTATGGCTTTGTATGGCGCGCCATACTATATAGCATACGCTATACTATATTAAAGTATAGCGTGGTCTGAAGCCAGCTTAATAGAGCAGTGCTTTTCGGTAGTGTTCAGGACACAGCAAGAATCATTTTGAAGTATCACTTACGTTTACGATACGATTATGTCTAAACTATTCGTGCTAGGCCTACCAAAATTGTGGCTTGAAAAGTGTAAAGTTCAAGACCTTTTATTCATCAGCAAAACCTTTTCCCAAACTAAGTTGGATCCCAGTTTAACTAGATGCGCCCGAATATCAATATTTTACGTGAACGACTGACATCTGACCTCTACAACACAATTCGGTAATAGGTATAAGTCCCGGCACCAGTCTTGATCACAAACGTTACCTGCGTATTCGCTGATTTTTCGGTCTATTTGGCGGAATGAAGAAGACGGGAGGCGCCGAGGCTGCTGGCGATTGGTTCGTCAGTCGATGCTCGTCGTCTAATTGGACCATTCTCTATTACGTATTGTCAACTATCTATTGTCTATTGGGCCGAAAATGTACATGCGCGATCTGTGATCATCTTTAGTGCCGGTACCTATACTAGTATTTGAAAGTTAGACCAGTTGTCAGACTTTTGGGCGGACTATCCGTAATGACTGTTATTATATTCGTATGACAACCGACTGTTTAATGTGCTCTCCGCAAAGTTTTTCGATGCGTAAAGAAAGGTCACCCATTCACAAATTAATCGCGGCGAGGCAGCTTTACCTCGCAGAGCCATCGATCAGCGTGGCTGTTATTTAGCCATGAGCCTCTCAAGATCATGAAATATGGGGCTACCAGCTAAACATTTGAGCAGTTGGTTGTCCCTTTTTTTAGTGACTGCAGAGTTTGTTCCGCAGCCAGTAGGTACTTAATTTACCGACAGCCTAACTCGGAGTAGTTCAGTTCCCAAAATAGTTCAGTTCACAGTACACCTACTTATAGGTATAGTATTTGGCCCGGCGTTCTTGGTAAAATATGTATGAAATGACACTAATAAGTCTCGTAATTTGAATTTTATAATTTGATTTTTTTAGTTTTCACGGCTCCCTATGGCACCGCGGCGATTTGGGAATCCCTGACCTAATTCATATCAAAGTACATCATAATTAAAGTTATACAGAGCTCTACGTTTATGTTGTATATAACGTGGGCGTAAAGGACACTGGCAGACGCCCATAGAACGCTGGGCTTCAGATTGTGTATGTCGGTAATCTTCGTATTTGTGACAGTAAGTATGGTGTGACAGCTCGACTAATGAGTTCTCAATTCAAAGGTTTTAGTTGCTGTCGACATGATATTCTGTGGAGGCACGCGCCAGCCAGCATGCACCCGTTATTGTTTTTTTAAAAATGTCAACGGCGTAATTATTTTATTTCTTATTTATTTCGATTTTTGATTCCAATTCTTAAATCTCTAAGATAAATTAGGCAAAGAACAATTAAAATATATTTTTATTTTTGGTTAAGTTTTTATTACTGTACCATATCAAGCCCAAAACTGCCGACGTCCTTTGGAAGGATTAGGTACCTAGATTAAAGTATAGGTACAGGTAGGTATAGGCAACTCTTGGTTATTTAGGTTACTGACGTTTCTATAACTATCTTTTAGTTACTTAGGTTTCTATTAGATCCAAAATATTCGTTTTGGTCATAGCAACATCAATTAGGAATTAACTTAAATAAAAATAAAATTAATCAGAGCGCCTAACATGCGCGCCGCGACAAAATTTTGTCGACGCTTTTATCGTGCATTTGTCTCGTATTCGCACGAGTAAGAGCGAGACAAAACAGTCGACAAAATTTGTTGAGGCGCGCATGTTAGCCCGGCAGGTGTGTATTTTGGACAAAAAACGTCAAAATTATGATTTATTATTGATTTAAACAAATTCTACAGATATTGGTGCTTTTAATCGTCTTGTTTCTCTGTTAGCGTTTACGCCAAAAGCTGCGGGCTACATTAGCCCGTGTAGTTAGGTCACGTGACTTTTCCGCAGGTAATGTCATTGCCATACATTTTGTGGTTATCATTTGGCGTAATCGCTTACAGAAAAACAACTTGGCTAGGGGGGCTGTACCGTAACAATTCATACCATACACAAGTTGCATGATTAATAGACGGTAATCCCTTCAAAATTGGAGCTTGCCCGGATTACTGAGGACGAGGGAGCTTAGTAAACATATTAATGAGATATTTTTAGCGATACGACGCTAACAAATATGCTTTTATGCCACTTTTGCTGACCGTTCAGATTTTGTGTATTACCCGACTGCCACAAAAGGAAGGCAATGTTTTGAGGCATGTAAGTCTGTATGTCCATTTCTTTGGCACGTTTTGTAGCTTAAACGGCTTGATGGGTTTCAAAATATAAGATGGCGTTAGATTCGTGCACGTCACAGTGCTGCAAAAACATGCAGGAGCATTACATTATATTGCAGTTCCTAAGGCGAATCACACACCTTGCCGCGCTACGCTGTGGGGTGCGTGGCGACGGCACAAAAGCCCCGCGCGTGAATGCGTTTTCAGTGTGTTGCACTACGCGTGATTTCTATACAAATACAGGTACTTGCAAACAACGGAAGATCACGCACCCCCGCGCTACGCTGCGTGATGCGGTGCGGTATGCGAATCGCCTTAATATATTATTTTAACTGTAAATAGATAAATATAGGTATATACATATTTAATATAAGAGACCGCACTATCGCATTAGGTACTAACATGTAATGATAGATGGAAGGGAGATTTAAATAAATACATGCAAACATTACCTGACCCGAGGCTCGAACCCAGGATCCCAGCAATCACAATTACGACCACAGCACGAAGTCATCACTTACCTACAGAGTCCGTGAATTCAGAGTAATTGCTAGCGTCGGGCACTCAGATCATAGAAACAAGGGAGATGTGCTAAGGCGCTATTGAACTTGACGCTTTGTAGCCACATTGACTGTATATAAAACGTACACGCTGGCGACGGACCGAACACAATCGATGATATAAATAAGTACAGTGTTTGAGTTTAGTGCTAGTGTTAAGTGACGATTAACAGTGTTAGATTGAGGGTGTGCGGAATTTTTAATGTGTGGGAGATCTGTTTATTCATAAGAATCGCTTGTATTTGTGTCGAAAAATGTTCTAAAAGCGGCGACAGTTGTTCCCGTACTAATTTGCTATGATGGCATATCTTTTTGTTTTTATGATCTGAGGTCGGGCATAATGAATTCACAAAACAAGAGCTGATGCTTTTGTGCTCGGAAATACCACGTAAATAATGTATTCGAAGCGCGGTGAACTTTTGCGTATATTTTCTTGTTAGGTCCTTGACATTTTGCACTGCACTGGCAAAGGAAAATAGAAAAGAAACTAGCTTCATAGAATTTTCAGTCATATTCCATTCTGCTTTGTCGCATTTTGAAAAGGAATGGAAGAAAAATATTCAGCTATGTAACGTTAGTCAGAATTTATTTAAGTGTAAGGAAGCTGCATAATAATTATCATTCGCCTACGATTATGTAATATGAACAGCTATTAAAGCAGTTTCTGATTGACTTACTTTATACAGGGTGGCAGGTTAGACAGTGGAAATATTTTAAGGGGTCATTGTACTCATCACACTTTTACTATGGGACCAGCCCTGAAATCGCGAAAAAAAAATCAGCTGTGCCATACATTTTGTTGATTTAAGTGAACATAAATGTATGGAACAGCTGATTTTTTTTTGCGATTTCAGGGTTGGTCCTTTAGTAAAAGTTGTTCATAATGATGAGTATAATGACCTCTTAAAATATTTCCACTGTCTAACCTGCCACCCTGTATAGTCCTTATTAAGGTTCTGTACCTTAAAAGGAAAAACAAACCCTTATAAGATCACTCCCATGTCCGTTCGTCTGTCACATAGGTTTTTCTCGAAAACTAAGGAACGTAACTTGACACTTGACATAATGATAGATCTTGATGACATACGTAATAACTGGATAAGAAAATATTTTAGATTATTATCAGGATCAGTTTGTTATTAATAAAAAAAGTTTTAAATTAAAATATTGTGTGGGATATCATTTGAAAGAGCTAAATAAAAGGATTCTAATTAAGTTCAGTGGTCTTAAGGATATAGCTTAAAAAAATCAAAAAAATACCGTTTCACCTGTTCTCCTAGGTTTGTAATGCTAAAATTGATTTTAATATGGTTACTAGATATTAAACCTTAAACTACAGCAAAACTGTAGGTAAAAAAAACGTTTTTTTGGTACGGAACCTTAATTGAGCCCATGTTCGAGCTTGTGTAGGTTGCAGAGGTGGTACCTAAATGTTTTGTGAGAACATCGTTCATCGTAAATACGTTACTATGATACATCAAGTGTACGTAAATTGTATTTTCATTAAACTAGAGAACGCTAAATGTAATTATTTATTTTAATCATTACACGATCTTAACTGGTATATAATGGGTGCTTTATATTTATATTTGTAACTTGCTAATAATAATTATTGAATGATGACGTAATAATTCATACTACACGTTTTTAGGCAGAAGAATGTATAATGTGTTTTGGTTAATAGGCAGAAAAATGTATAATTGATATGTCGTAAGATAATCGAGCAAATCGATTTTTTACGAAAAACCTAGGACGGTTGCAAAGGAATGGATATTTGGATACTAAGTAATAATAAATAATATTAAGTTTGCTTGTGAAAATAACGTGTCGGTTCTCCGAATTCGAGTAATTCTCGGAATCAAACACACCATTTATTTTAGTAACTATACTAATAACTTTAATTAATCAAAGGTTTTTGTTCAGAAATACTCTAATTTTAGTTATTATAGAATCACCTCACTCAACGTGTCATTTAAGTAAATTGAACTTTCAAGTCAAGCGGTGAAAATGTCAATTGATGTCGATAGACGATTGAAATATGTATATTATCGACACTGAGATTTGAGCCATATAATCGATACCTTTAGGCCCAAATTTCATTTTTGCCAAAATGGCCTTTACGCCCTTTGAACCCAAAGGTATCGATATTATTTAGTGAGCTGTTGATGTGTTGCGCTGTGGGCAGCGGCTTGTGTCACTCGTTATCATTGTTCCAGTTAATTGAACTGTGATTATTTATGCTCAAATGATAAAATATGTATCTTCTGTTCAATGGATTTCATAAACGGGTTTACTTTTTCCACTATATTGTGTTGAGCTGGGAAGTAAAGAAATAATAGTGATTTAAACATTGAATCCAGGTTTCATGGAACATTAATTAGGTTTTTTTTGACAAAATAATCTTATTTATGTTTATAGTGAAGTTTGAACTGATTTTATCATATAATTATTACATTTTTTATAGTTTAATCTGTTTTCATATTAACCGTATACAGAATATCTGAACACAGGCCTCATAATCAACCGAAAAAGAGTTAAAAAATAAGGTAATATTAATATTCAAAACGTATTTTATTTAAAGACTACTAAAATGGTGTCAGTTAGCAACATATTCATAGCACGTAGGTCTCGGCTACGAGCTACGCGTCGCTAGCGTAGACGTACTACGGCGTAGCACGCCCGTAGCTGCCGTAGGTGGCCGTAGTTTCATAGTTATATAGGCGGTTCTTTACTCTCTACTCTTTGAAACACCTTTGGTCTAATTATAGCCGTGCCAAAGTCTTTGAGGCTGTGTATTCAGTGGTATAAATATCTGTTGTGGCTGTTAATGCTAAAGAGGTGGGCAGAATGATACAATTTAGGTATTAATAGGTGAAGAGTAAACTTTGTACCCATTTTTTATTTATATCTTTTTACAGTCTTGTGACTTTTTTTGTAATCCTATTTCATTGAAATCCGGGATATTTCAATACTTTTAATTCATTGTATCTCTGAGTTTGCATCGCCTCGGGTACTCATCTGCGTCTGCATATCACAATAACAGTGTCCTCATTATAATGCAATAAATATATCAATAAACTATCGTTATAATATGTATTTGAGTGGGCAGTCGTTTATCGGCCAACGCTATACGTATCACTGTTTTATCATCAATTTCAATCGTACGTGAAAGATTATTGGCATTGTGTCAATTAAGAGGCTTTTATCAAGCTTAGAGAGCTTTAAATTGGCGATTTTTGGAACTGATAAAATAATTTTAATTATATATTAAGGATCAATTTTAGTTCGTTTTAGAGTCGTTTAAATTAGTTCAAGAGTTATTTGGGTTAATTGAGTTTGCTTGATGAATGAAACTAGGTACCTATTTTATTTGTTGTGTTTGTAAGGTTCAATACCTTAAAAGAAAAAAACGTAACCCTTAGAGAAACACTTCTAGGTCTGTTAAGACCCTTTTTCTTAGGAACAGGACCCTTTTTCTTAAAGGGCCGTGTTCCTGATTAATCATAATAACAATATCAAATACTAAGGTATACGGTATCAAATACGGAAGGATCGTACCTTCCGAGCTTCTAAGGGTGGATCCAGACAATGCGAGGCATGCGCCGCGCACGCCTCGCAGCGCAAGGCTCGATATAGATTTGCCTCACCACGAATGCGAACATCCACACAATGCGAAGTAGGTACCTAATTACCTATGCAATGAACGCCGTGCGCGGCGCATGCCTCGCAATGTTTGCATCCTTTTAGAGCAGCGGTGATGAAATAAATTGCACAAAGTGCGCGCTAAAGCTCGAATCCACGACCTCGTAAGTCGGACTCGTTATCCCAAGGTCATCACTGCTCTTTTAAAATTAACTCAACGATCGAAAAGGCCAGTTAAAACAGTGAAGTTTGATCCCTTCCGCGTCTAAATTAAAACACAATATTTTGATAGCCGGACAGTCTATTACACGGAGTAAACAACAAACAAAACGGGAGGCCGTACACTGTACAGACATAATTAATTTTATGAAGAGTATGAGGACTAGACGTATTATAGTTTAATTTAGATCCTGGGTTCCGAACCTGGGGGTAATTAACCCTCGGGGGTAAAACAGTTATTCTGCGGGGGTAATATTAAGACGGGTAAATAGATACATTTTATAATCAATCATTAATAACTTTACCTGACATTAAAAAGCTTGCAAATGCAATACAATACCATAGTATAAATAGGGGAAGTAGGTTATCTTCATACAAATGCACCGCGCGCGGCTTGTATGTGTGCGCCAAAGTATCTATGCGTCGCCGCACGCACACTTAAACACAATCTATACCAACCTTCACTCTGCATTATCATAAATTCATTAACTTTTTGCGAATTTATTATGATTATTGCTATTATATTTTATTTTCATGTGATAACATTTTAAGAGGGGGGTAAAAATCCCTAGTAGGTGTAGGTCATAGGGGTAACAAGATTAATAAGGTTAGGAACCACTGATTTTAGATGTTTGTTGCCGGACTGCAGCCGTGTGGCAGCCGTGTGACAGCCGTGTGACAGCCTGTCTACTGTACCGACACGCCGCATGATATCACCGTGAGATTGCCAATTTGTAGCGGCTCCAACATACAAGCCGGTTGTAAAGGACGTCGGCAATTTTGGGCTTGATATGGTACAGTAATAAAAGCTTAACCAAAAATAAAAAAAATATTTTAATTGTTCTTTGCCTATCTTAGAGATTAAGAATTGGAATCAAAAATCGAAATAAATAAGAACGTTGACATTTTGAAAAAACCAATAAAACAAAAACGGGTGCATGCTGGCTGGCGCGTGCCTCCACAGAATATCATGTCGACAGCAACTAAAACCTTTGAATTGAGAACTCATTAGTCGGGCTGTACTTCATTGGATCATTCACGCCATACTTAACCTCACTGTCACAAATACGGAGATTTCTATTTAACCCAATTACGTACAAAAACAAATAAAAAATGAATTTAAAATTTAAACTCTTAAAATACTCGATTACACCAAACTAATTTCATATTTGTACCGACATACACAATCTGAAGCCCAGCGTTCTATGGGCGTCTGCCGTGTCCTTTGAACCCAGAGAGGCGCCTATTATTTCATTACCGCTGCACTAAAAACGGTGACAGAAAACGTGACGAGGAAACCGGCATGTCCTAGAACAAGTTATCAACTCGCATTGGGCCTGCGTGGTGAACTATGGCCCCCTCCCTCTCACAGAGAGGAGACCTAATTGCGTACCTTACTCAATTTTTCTTTCATTTTGGCAGTTAGACAACATTCATTGCGGCGTTGAGCTAGTTACGGGAGCACGGATTAAGAACCATACGGCGTAATGAACGTCTAAATCAATGCCATGGTAATAGCAACTGAGTTACGCAATTAGGGTGCTGATGCTGAGTTCCAGCACTGGGAACTTTATAAGCCGACTAGCACTTTGCCCGCGGCTTCGTCCGCATGACATACACGTAGCGCTATCTAGCGTCCTAAAGTCGAAAGTTATTGTTCTTTCCCTCGGGAACAGTACTTTTTACCCGACTGCGAGACGCAAAGGAGGGTAATATGTTTATCAGTCTATGTATTTTTCTAGATAAGAGATAGGTACCCTATGTCCTTTTCGGGACTCCTGACAACGTATATAGCTAATATGCAAAATTTCATGTTGATCAATTTGGTGGTTTAGGGGTGAAAAGGTGACAAACAAACTTACTTTCGCATGTATAATATTAGTAAGGATTAGCTGTGCCCGCGACTCCGTCCGCGTGGAAGTTGGAAAATAACATGAGGTCGTTATTTCATTAAAGAACAATGATATGTAGGTAACAGGTATGCTACTTCATCAGCCGCATAAAAATCGACAAACAATAATAATATTATGCCACCACACCACACCAAACACCGTGCAGCACACAGAATCGATCAGTACCAATCTTATCCCTAATGTTTCACCAATTGTAACGACACACATATCATCTATCACCAATCACCACCACGCAATTAACCTATCACTAACCTATTACCAATTAACTGCAATGATTACGTATCCCACTCGCATGATACGCGTCGGCGATACAGATACGGTGATTGGATTGAACAAATACATATGTGGACCCGGCATAATACATGTTAGCAAAGTTACTCCTGACTGATAGATTTTTTGTAATAACTTTTGATAGAATGGACCGATTTTAATGAAATAAAGACTAAATGTTACCTCACGATACTGCCTATACATTTCTTTCTACTTCCTCATAATCAATTTAGTAGTATTGATTTGATGCGTGTTCAAACACACAGACAAACCGACAGACAAACAGACATACATTAATTCTAAAAATGATAGAAATTTACTTTATTACTTATTCTTAGTCCTCCAGATTATTTTTATGCAAATATATGCAATGTACAGACATGTGGAATTTACATTCTTATTATAAGTATAGATTATGTATAAATCTTTCTACACGTGACCAAAAGCGTAGCAGAGTTCGCTCGTTCTCATAAAACGCTTATGAATACCCCATGTTTGACTTCATACATTATGATTATAACGAATACGCCCAGACGGTCTACACGCAGCATAGACTTATTAAGCACCGGATGCGAAACACGGCCGTTTTCATCCTTTCGCCTTTTGCCACGAACTGTGCTCTGAAGGCAGTCTGCGATAATTACGTCATTAATTAACATAATTTCGAACATTTTCTACTATGGGACCAACCCTAAAATCGTGAAAAAATCTCAAGGCTACTCGACACAATTTCCTTGCATTGTTTCGAGTAGGCTTGAGATTTATCTGATGTTTTTTCGCCATTTCAAGTTTGGTTCCACAGTAGAAATTGTTCTTATTCATGAGTACAGTAGCCCTTTTTACGGCTGTGAGACGATTATTGTGTCACGGTGTTTAGTCTTGTTTGACTATTTAATTATTTGTTTTAAAAAAATGGCCGATGGCCAATACCGTACCACGTTGCCTCGTTCGATTTGATATTTTTTCTGTCATTATACGTACATGATATTGGCAAAATTGTGAATTGAATAATTTCACAAATGCCATAGAGCCAAAAAGTGAGTCTTTGTTTGGCAATGACAGCGCTATAAGTAGAGTCAGTTAACCGTATCCGTAAGGTACGTATACGCGCCATTTATTGGAAATAAATTACTATAGATAAAATAAATTCCCATAGCCTCTCTCGTTCTCAAAAGTTGCTCGATCAAAATTTCGATCGCTTCGCGTCCCGTTGTTGTTCCGTCTGTGACAGTCAGCCAGCCATCGCACGGATTACCCGAGGCTTACGAAGCCTTATTAAATTCACCCACGCGAGCCTTATCGCTCGTTACCGTATGTAACGCTCGATAACTTGATACCAAATTATCTCTCAACGCGACACTGGGTATATGAAGACAGATTTTTTGTATACAGGGTGGCAGGTTAGACAGTGGAAATATTTAAAAGGGTCATTGTACTCATTATTATGAACAACTTTTACTATGGGACCAACCCTGAAATCGCGAAAAAAAAATCAGCTGTTCCATACATTTATGTTCACATAACTCAACAAAATGTATGGAACAGCTGATTTTTTTTCGCGATTTCAGGGTTGTCCCATAGTAAAAGTTATTCATAATGATGAGTACAATGACCCCTTAAAATATTTCTACTGTCTAACCTGCCACCCTGTATATAAAATGAACGTTCACTAGCAAGGCTGGTATTTTTTTTTCATACTGTGGCACACAGGCGTACGGCCAGCCTGATGCTAAGCAGTTACTGAAGCGGTGTAGCCTATGAAACGCTTGCAACACTAAGTATCACATGTACGTTGCCGACCTTTTAGAATGAAGATTCGCTGTGGGGACAATCAGTTCCCCCGCTGTCAACACAGCGCATCCTCAGGAGCTCCGGCGACCTCACTCACCACAGATATTTAACATTACCGAAAAGTAGCATTATTTTTCGTGGTATTTTGTAGGTATATTTTTTTATAGGTATTATTGCGTGACAAACAATCGAAACATCAAATCATCCGAGCTGGAGGTCGTATTCAACTCTCAGACATCACAAAAAATCAGTGTCTAACTCGGTAATTCCAAACAGTAACCTCAAACAGAAAATCGATCCATTTCTGAGCACCAAAACTCTACTCCATAACTTTTTGCGGCATTAATGTTGAATATTCTGTCAGATTTGATACCGCAGATGGATTGGACGAGCTGACCCCACGCAACAAGTGCGGTATTCCGGTGATTGATCGGCGGTACTCAAGAACTTTCCTCTCGTAAAAACGAACGGGTTTTACTGGAAGCTTCTGTATTTGAAATGAACTGTTACTGGGATTTTCCAAAGTCTGTCGAGATGAGATAGTGTTGACACATTTATCACCCATCTACTAAATTATACTGACTAACAGATGACGCAAAGTTTAAGCCGGTGGGTCTAGAAGCACGGTCACTTCTAAAACAATCTGTCCTTTTTCTGTTACATTTATAAGAAAGAGATATACTTAACGTCAAAACAGACGCCCGGAACGGCCTTGAATGAAATTGAACGATTGCGGCTAGAATCGTTCAATTTATGAACGATATCATTCAATTTATGAAAATATCATAACCGGACTGTGTGTGACGTTCAATGATTTTATATGGGATTCTGAACGTTTTTCAGATTCTGGATTCCGTTTCTTAAATTCAGTAAGCCATTCCGGGCGTCTTTTTTGACCCTTACGGCTTACTGTGATTAAAATTAGTTTAGTGCGAAGTACAACTGAATTGGCACCAACACTTTCCATTTGCCATTAAATATCTCACTAAACTCAGGAATGACGTATCACTTTTCATACTGGTAACCTTACTGTTCTGTGCTGGTAACATAACACCATTTAAATATTAAAAACAAAAGCAGACTCGTACCGTTCTTGACGGAATAATGAAAGAAGTGTCAGAGTCCCTCCAAGGCAGTGACGTCACAGCCGACGTCACGGGCTCGCGGCCTCATATTGACCTGTAAAAGGGAGGGTGCCGTTGATGCGTCTGTAGGTCCCTAAGGGCCCGGCCTGTGCGATCACAGGGAGACTGAAAAACTTAACGGTGCGTTTACAAAATAGAATGCATCACTATATTGACACGGCTCAAACGCACAAATACGCAATTATAGTTCCGGGAATAATAAGTAAGTAAACTGATTTGCGAGCTACTGCTTACAAGCGACACAGGGTCCACTCACAACACTCACAATGTGGACTTTCATTTTATTAGAATTTTTTGTACAATAAATCAAGATAAGTTATCTATATATCTATATTTAAACTGCGATATTATTAATATTCCATTTATTCATTTATAACACATATTGTTTATATTTTTAAATATTTCATTATATTATAAAAATAAAATAAAAAACAAAACATTTAAAAATACAAAAAATAGGGATCCACCGATATGGGGAGCAGGGTCCAAGCTACCGGTGGTTATTAATATTATTATTGCGATCCAACAGACAAACTATATATTTAGTTTTGTTGGACATTATATTATTTTATAGACCTTAATATGTACCTTTATAATAAATAAATAAATAAATAAAGTAAAATAAACCTTAATGCCACCCATTAAAGTTCATGTCTATTAGCAAAATACGTGAATAAGTAGACGGGACTTTTTATTTTTTTTCTGAGATTATTAATTGTAACATTTTCGTAATTATTTTTTGTATCGTTTTGAGATGACTATATATTATCTGCTTACCTAGGCAATTTTTAAAGAAACAAGATTATGTCAATAAATCAAGAAAAATGATCCTAAACTCAAGCTCGTATCGTCAATTTTGTGTGAAGAGGCAATGGGAAATCGTTTTTACAATATCAAAAACCAAAATTGTTTGTTTTTTTCTGTATGAATTGGAAATAAAGGAGTAATGTATCCGTGGCAATAGTTAGTTACGTTTGATTTAGTTTCATTCGGTTAGAAATTCTAACGAAAAGCAGCCTATTTTTGTCAGATTTGTAACCGCGTCCTTAAAACCATTCATTCATTCATTCATTTATTTATTTCATAACAATTTTTACATTGTGTCGAAATGTCTTACTCTAAACACGAAATCTGTTACAAAAAATATCAAGAGGTAAAATATAGGTAATTCCATAATTTTTAAAATAATTTCAGATGTTTAACCTTTGGATGACCTATGATTTTTTGTTGTTTTTTAATGCTGTAGTAAGACTGTGAAATCAATAACAACTTACTTTATTTTGTCGTTAAAAGACAAAGACAAATCATAAAAAAATTGACACTTTAATTGATATTTAAGAATCAATTTAAAGGGCCATTGGTGGTTATTGTACTGTAACTGTAACAAATAGACAGAAATGTAGATATTTTATTTTAAAAAATACTTATTAATAGTACGTAGCTATGCCTATTTAATTGTGAGCTCAACCCAAACAGCAGAGGATACTATGCTTTAGAATTTAGCTCATTTTGTATAGATTTAGCTTAACGTAATTTGAAAGAGACTAATATTTACCGAGTCTAACTGTTCCGCTGCAATATAGGCCGTATTTAGTTTATATAGGTATTATATTTAGCTTTAACATTGTTATTAACTTTAATTTTTTTGAAGTCCTGTTGTCTTCTTCTATAAAATAATTAGTAGTCATGCTGCAGTTGTATACACATCGTCGGTTATTAACAAAGTCGTATTTTTTTACATTATTGTGTTCAGTGTTGATGTATCTAGTAGAGAAACGATACACTACACTGTATTACTAAAAAATCATAAAAATGTAGATCCGACTTTGTTAATAGGGACCGTCTACATATTTAGAAATACCCTCTCGAACTTAACTTCAATACTCTGTTTTACCGATGCAATTTACTGTATTTCGTTTTGTGTTCCTTAAATAAATAAATCCAGTACCTACCTACAACTGTACTATAGGTTCTAGTTCTAAAAATAAAACGCGCTACCATTTGTTCTGGGTTCTATAAGGAAAAACGTTCATGACAAATACAGTTTCGATCTAGCAATTTATCGATTTTATTCGGTGAGGTGTCAAGTGGCGCGCTTGGCACTTTACTGGCATGCCAGAGCGTACTCAAGACTTCTCGGTAGTGTTGCCAAACGTCGGGACTTCTCGAGACATTCGAGATTTCAGAACTCTGTGTCAGAACATTGTATGTAGAAGCTTTAAAGCATGTTAAAGATGAAGTAAGATACATAATATATATTAATATTCATATTCATATCATTGATTTGCATTCCACAATGTTTAAAAGGTCTTTAAATAATGGGTTAGAGCTAGGCACAATCATGGACCCTGTAGGGCACAGTAAAAAGAAAAACTCTGAAAGAATGTCTCCTACTAAACTGTGCTGTGCCCGACAGGGTCCATAATGATCTTATATATTATAGACTTAAATGTACCACCTGTCAAAACATTGTGGAATGCAATAAAGTATTGAGTATTGTGTATTGAAAAAATAATGAACCGCTAAATAGATATCCGTATAAACTAAATACATTTTAACATAGCGGTCCCCCGATGCGATGCGGCGACGCTTATCAGTTTTATTTTTTAACTTTTTAAGTTTTTTTTTTGTGTCGGGGCCGGGTTACTTAAAATTTTTAATTTTATTTTTTATTATTAAATACCCCGAAGGAAAGAGGTATACTTCTGCCCAACCCAGGCGAATACGGGCGAGATGTTATAATAGTTAGGGCGGGTTGCTTCAACTTACAGTTACGTATCTGTAACCGTCAAATATGGCGGCTTGTACGACAATTTCATATTGACTTACGAATACAGATGGTTTGAAGCAACCCGCCCTTAGTCGCGTCTAAGCAAGATTTTCCTCCAAACGAGTCTCGAATCATCATCAACCGCCTAGCCTTTTCTTTTCTAACTGGTTGCGGCTGAATATCAATATTTTACATGGAGCGACTGCCATCTGACCTACACAACCCAATTATTGGGAAATACTGGTATTCGAATGTTAGACCAGTTGTCAGACTTTTGGGCTCCTGACTACCCGTAACGACTGTCAAAGATATTCCTATGACAACCGGGACCGACTGTTTAACGTGCTCTCCGAGGCACGGAGGGGTCTCAATGTGTAAAGAACGGTCACCCATCCAAGGACTGACCGCGGCAACCGCAGCTTAACTTCGCAGATCGATCAATCAGCGCGGCTGTCATTTAGCCACGAGCCCCTCCAAACGAGTCTCGAATAGTACACAAAAATCTGGTGAAACTACTTCTCCGCTGTCCCAATACATGTGTGTATTGTTTATATCTTTTCTCCCGCCATCCGGCCGGAAATCCGCAATACACTTATGTAATTCTCTATGGCTCATATTTACATGTAGACATAGTGATAGAGACGGTTTTATTGTCTGTTACTATCGTCATGGCATTGAGGAAACTTTGTCTAATAAACATAGCTGATCATTACGCCTATATGATTGGAAGGGTTAGGTAGTACTACAAGAGTTAAGACACACTTATGTTTAAGAATAAAAAATATCTATACATACTAATAATAAAGATAAAGAGTTTGTTTGTTTGAATGCGCTAAACCTCTGAAACTAAGTCGGATTCGAAAAAATATTTTTGTATATGATAGCTAGATTCATGAGAAATAGTATAAGCTATTTAAAATCACGCTAGAACCCTTACGGCTCAAATACACCAAATCCGTCATCATACGAACTTTGCTCGTACGACGACGGCCGAACTCGGACGATTGAATCAAACACTTGAAAATCATAGAGAGCGCGTACACCAACACGTCCGCCATCGGCCGCGGCCGACAAAATCGGACAAAATCGGTCGTGTTGGTGAACGCGCTCTCTATGATTTACAAGTGTTTGATTCAATCGTCCGAGTTCGTCCGTCATCGTACGATGACGGATTTGGTGTATTTGAGCCGTTAGGAGCCGACCAACCAAGGTGAAACCGCGGCGAACAGCTAGCAAATGTGTATTTATTGTGAATTTTAAACATGTTAAAGCCATGTTATGCTTATTCTTATTGTTATTAAATATTTGAATATTTGGGAGGAATTTGAACCCGCGACTTTTGTCGCACCGTGGCGGCGCTCCGTGGCGGCGCGCGTTCAAACTCCTCCCGTGTCAGTTGGATTTGAAATCTCTTAAATATTTAATAACCTCTGTGTAATCTTTATTATTTAAGTGAATTATGGTAAAATTGCTTTTGTTCGCAGTTTTAGGCCGGCCACAGACAACCGGAATGGCTTACTGAATTAAGAGACGGAATCCAGAACTGGAAACCAAAATGTTAGATCGATCTGAAAAAATCATAACCGTAAAAATCAGACTGTGTGTGACTGTACGTTTTGGTTTCCGATTCTGGATTCCGTCTCTTAATTCAGTTAGCCATTCCGGCTGTTTGTGGCCAGCCTTACTATACTAGGGGAACAACTTTATGTAGGTACTCGGATAAAAATAAAAAGTATATCCTTCCCAGGGTTCAATCTATCTATATACTAAATCAGTGTATCCTTTTAAAACAGTTTTATTAACCGCCCACTGCTGTCCACGTAAATCAAACAGTCTTATTTTTCTACTCTGTTATTAGAGCCGTGAAATAAGAGTTTAGGTCCAGTAACGTTGTTTACTGCAGCTGATATTGTGGTCTACTGGGATGTCTTATATATATAAAAATAGGATGCTATATTAAGGGCCGTAAGATCACGTAGTTTAAACCACAGAAGAGAGTTTAATCTCCAGTCTTCGATTGTTTCTTTGGGTTTTATCGTAGTTTAAACCACAGAAGAGAGTTTAATCTCCCGTCTTCGATTGTTTCTTTGAGTTTTTGTATTAGAAAACAATTGAAGACGGAAGATTAAACTCTCTTCTGTGGTTTAAACTATGATTGATCTTACAGGGGCCCTAAGACTGTGTTCACGACACGACACGCGCCCGTTAAGCGCACGCCACGCGCGTCACACCCGCGTCTAACTCACTTTGAAAAATTTTGTATAAACAATTAGAGTCATATGAAGTTATGACTCATCAATAGATCTCAAATTGCATTTATCGGGGTCCAACCGTACACGCCACGCGCCTGCCTCATGCCAACCCCGCGCTCTGTGCGGTTGGACTTCAAAGCGGGTTAGACGCGGGTGCTGTAACGCGTGGCGTGCGCTTATCAGGCGCGTGTCGCCTGAACGCAGCCTAACAAATAACAGATTGTAAAAAATATATTTTAAAATGTTTAAAACCCGACCGTAGTTTACACTGCGTCTTGTTTGGTGTTATAAAAAGTTGGCATCGACATAAAACAAAGCATAGCCAGAAACAATGTTTTGTGTAGAAGTTTTTGTGTAGTAGAGCAAAACATGCGCAGGAGATGGCTTAAGAGACCAATATTAAAGGCTACACATTTGTATACAATTCAATCGTTTATATGGAACTTCGTGTGTATCCAGAGTATATGAACATACAATAAAGCGTGGAACATACTGCTCGGTGATCATAAACGATGTTTTACGACGGTCGCCGAAGGTACGCCGATTCGCGTTTTATTTCTGCGTTCCAGAACCAATTAGGGCGTTTTGATGGTGCAATGAACGTTGCGGTAAGCGGTAAAGCATGCACATAAAGTATAAATAACGCACGACAAACGACAGCACTGTTTTTTTTAATGGTTAAGTGAAATTGCAGGCACATGAGACATTTTAATGCGGTCTCTATGGCGTGTGTGGTAAAAGAATTCCTTCATGTCGGGCGCCTCGTGTTATATACAGGGTGGCAGGTTAGACACTGGAAATATTTTAAGGGATCATTGTACTCATCATTATGAACAACTTTTACTATGGGACCAACCCTGAAATCGCGAAAAATAAATCAGCTGTTCCATACATTTTGTTGAGTTATGTGAACATAAATGTATGGAACAGCTGATTTTTTTCGCGATTTCAGGGTTGGTCGTATAGCACTAGCTGTGTCCCGCGGTTTTACCCCCGTTGCTCGGCTCCCAAGGGTCATAGCGTGATGTTAAATAGCTTATACTATTCCTCATGAACCTGGCTAAGTAAGAGAATTTTCAAAAATATTGGAACAGGTGTTATTTTA
This sequence comes from Thalpophila matura, assembly GCA_948465475.1. Classification (NCBI taxonomy): domain Eukaryota; kingdom Metazoa; phylum Arthropoda; class Insecta; order Lepidoptera; family Noctuidae; genus Thalpophila; species Thalpophila matura. The sequence continues at coordinate 1,809,189 of OX419178.1, forward strand.
CAAACTCTACCGTGTAATGGAAGGAATTTCAAAAGAAATCTCCTTAGTGCACTTCTCATTTATTTGTTTCACCCTCAGTATCATTACAGGATTTTCCTAATTGAATAGCGTGGCCATAATTACAGTTTTCTTATTTACTAGGTATAATATATTATGTACATCGTGGTTTCTGTGAACTCACTCAGAGGACAATTAAAAAGATCTAGGCTCTCTGCTACCTCATTAAGTAATTCTTGTTGTTGCAAACCCTGTATAATGTATAATATAGATACCTAGTATAAGTAGCAAATTTCTAATCTGTAGCAGTGTGTAGGTACTTGTTTGCTCACATTCCAAACTCAAGTCAATATCTATACGCGAAGACTTGTCATTGGCTTTGTGTTGATATGCTGTTGTTAACTCAGTTTTGTTGTAGCTGTAAGTCTTCCATGTTTTAAATAAATAAATAAATAAATTAAGCGCACGCAAGGTACGCATTATAGGGGGTTGAAAAATCACTTCTAGAATAATCAGGGAATATTTCCTCCTTTCAAGTGTCTAGGTCCACTAGTTTGGTCTGAATTACATAGCTTATACTTAAGTATAAATTACGTTACGTAATTTTATTTATTTAGGATGCTCTGTACTTTCTGAAGGCTATACTGAGGCTCTATATTATGGACGAAGTTATTTTCCTTACGAAGTCGATATGTGTACTAACCTATGTAATGAGTACCCTTTCTTTGCCCTTGGGCGTAGTAGCGGGTAGCTAAAGGATCATATTTAGGACTAGCTGACTCGCCCCGGCTTCGCACGCGTAATGTTGCATAATAGCATAAGCATAATCGGCCTATAATGTTCCCATTGCTGGGGCACAGGCCTCCTCTGTGAGAGGGAGTGGGCCGTAGTCCACCACGCGGGCCCAGTGCGGATTGGTGGACGTCACATGTCTTCGAATTTTTGGTTCTAGGACATGTCGGTTTCCTCACGATGTTTTCCTTCACCGTTAAAGCAAGTGATAATTAATTTCTAAACGCGTAATGTTGAGTCTATACAAATATTGGAATTCATGGGTTTTAAGTTTTTGCGCGGAACCCTAATTCTTTTTCTAAAATATAAGTAGCTTAAGTTACTCCTTAAAACGACAGCGATCTGCCACTGAAAGTCCCATCAAAATCGGTCCAGCTGTTTCGGAGGTTAGAACGGAACGGAACAAACAGATAGAATCCTGCATCGAACGTATCGACAAGTTTTGTTGCATTCGCTAGTCGACAAGCAGTGAAACGAGGGTTGACAGGTGGCGTAGCTGAGATAGATTACTGTCTGGCAAAGGGCATCTGGCTGTCTGGCAAAAGAGATGATTGATAGATTGAGAATTGATCGTACTAGACTTTTTCCACGATTGTTAGTGCCACGTTGTGATGAGGTCAGCCTTTAGTCATTTGTTTTATGAAAACGTTGCTATACCTATCCGGATATTATATTCTTCGGTGGTTCTAAAGAGATGATGGTTATGTCTTAGGTTTTCGCGATCATTACACATTATAATAAAACAAGTTTAAACGGATTAATCGCGTATATTACAGAGTTTTCCTGACGTTTCGAACACTTTGCAGCGTTCGTGGTCGCAGGACGACTGAGGTGGTAGGCGTCATGACAGCTAATTTATAGAAAAATTATTCTCGATCTACCCGCACAATCGATTCAATCGATATTATTCGAATCGTACTCGTTTCGATGCACACAATAATCGCTCACGGTGTCTCGATGTTTTGTAGTCCGGTGTGAAGTTTGGGACTTGATTATTTTAAGAACTGGATTCCAAACAGGTGGTAATTGCCAACCATCCTCTCTATTGAAATTAGGATGTTTTTTAATTTCAATAGCCTCGCGAAGCATTCTAGGTACATATCGGTTCTCCTTTGCGAGGATTTGTGGTTGATCAAAACGTAGGAAATGGTTGGGTTTGCCTAGGGCATGCTCACACACTGCAGACTTTGTAGAGCGCACGTTTTTGACGTCAGCTATGTGTTCTTTAACTCTAGTGGCTATACTGCGCTTTGTTTGCCCTATGTATGATAGCCCACAATCACAGTCAATCTTGTAGACCCCTGCATCTTGTAAAGGAATATGACACTTCACAGGTCTAAGAAATTGGCTAATCTTTCTATGTGGCTTGAAGTAGGTTTTTATAGAAGCACGCTTCAAGATATGACTAATTTTGTCAGTGACCCCTCTTATAAAGGGTAGAACAGCAGGTCGACGATCAACTGAGATGGGCTTCGGGCGGCTTTTGCGACGGGGATGTGGAGCACGTAAATTGTTCTGTTTCAGAACTTGCTTCACATGATGAAGTTCCCCTGCCAGATGGTTGGCGTCGCAGATGCCATGTGCTCTCTGTAACAAAGATTTAGCCACAGTAGCTAACTGACTAGGATGGTGGTGAGATTCACCGTTAAGGTACCTATCTGTATGGGTAGGCTTTCTGTACACTGTATGACTAACAGAATGATCGGGATTATGAATAAGTCGTATATCAAGGAAGGCTAAGGACTTGTTATTTTCTAATTCCATAGTGAACTGAATTTTACTGTGTATGGAATTTAGATGATCTAAGAATGCAGGGACCCTATTGTGAGGCAGGGCAGTGAATGTGTCATCAACGTATCTTTTAAAAATCTTTGGTATAACCGGGGCCGATAGGAGTGCTCCTCTTTCAAATTCCTCCATGAAGATGTCGGCCACCACAGGGGAAACTGGTGAACCCATGGCTACACCGTCGATTTGAAGATAGAACTCATTGTCCCACAATAGGTAGCCGCTGGTGAGGCAATGTTCTAGCAACTCTGCATATTGTAAAGGCATGTCTTGATCACTTAACCGCTTTTTTACGACTTCCAAGCAGTCCTTAACCGGTAAGTTAGTGAATAAGGACTGTACATCGAAACTAACCATCACCTCATCTTCAGCCAGTGTTAGGTCTTTTATTTGGCTGACGAAATGATAAGAATCCTTCACATATGTGTTAGACTTTCCACGAAGTTGTGAGAGTATCTTCGCTAGATGTTGTGCCAGTTTGTAAGTTGGTGTGTCAATCTGGCTTACTATTGGTCGTAAAGGAGCATTTTCTTTGTGTATTTTTGGCAGCCCATACAGTTTTGGTGGTTTCGCGCATGATGGTATAAGTAATTTAACGTCCAATTCTAAGGTGTCGGAGTATTTAGATATTAAATCAGAAGTTTTCTTCAGAATTCTATTAGTTGGGTCTTTGTTAACCTTTTTGTAAGTATTTTCATCCGACAAAAGGTCTCGAATTTTCTGATTATAATCGGACGTGTCCATTATAACTGTCGCATTACCCTTGTCCGCACGAAGAATAGTTAGGTCTGGGTCTTTACTAACGTTTTTAAGAGCGAGGTACTCGTCACGTGAAAGATTTGGTTTAGGTGGTTTGCTACGACGCAGTACAGCGGAGATATCCTGACGAATCGCTTCCAAATCATCTTTTTTCACGTTATTTTTTATAAGACAGTCCTCGACATTGCATATTATATCTTCGTACGGGATTTTTTTAGGTGCTAGCGCGAAATTTAGGCCCTTTTTTAGGACATTAACGGTGTTTTTGTCCAGAGATTTTGTAGAAAGATTTACAACCGGATCAATAATATTCGATTGTGACATTTGCTCGGAAGCATGTTTATAGCTCGTATTTTTGGTGTTTTGGTTTTGGCCACACAGTTTTTCATACTTTTTAATTTGTCTTTGTGTGTATTCATTGAATTTCGTGGTGGCCCTTTTACTATTGATAGTTAAGCATTTGGAATAGTCGGATGTAGATAGTTTGTTCTGCAATTCTCTGGACAAAATCTCAATTTCATTACTAATTTTGTGGGCATCTGTACGGTGTTGGCGGATAAGATTTTTCAATAATTTTAGGCTTGCCTGATGTAGAATGCTTGCGCTTCCAAGTATGTCCTTTTTAGGAGATATTCTTACACATACTGGAATGATGTTGTTATCCCGGCATCTCTTCAAGAAATTTAATGATGCGAGTAACCGGGCGCGCTGAGTCATACGGCACTCCACCTGGCGCACTTTATCGGCGAATTCCAGTCCGTACTGGTTCACATAATAATGTCTTAGGTTTTCGCGATCATTACACATTATAATAAAACAAGTTTAAACGGATTAATCGCGTATATTACAGAGTTTTCCTGACGTTTCGAACACTTTGCAGCGTTCGTGGTCGCAGGACGACTGAGGTGGTAGGCGTCATGACAGCTAATTTATAGAAAAATTATTCTCGATCTACCCGCACAATCGATTCAATCGATATTATTCGAATCGTACTCGTTTCGATGCACACAATAATCGCTCACGGTGTCTCGATGTTTTGTAGTCCGGTGTGAAGTTTGGGACTTGATTATTTTAAGAACTGGATTCCAAACAGGTGGTAATTGCCAACCATCCTCTCTATTGAAATTAGGATGTTTTTTAATTTCAATAGCCTCGCGAAGCATTCTAGGTACATATCGGTTCTCCTTTGCGAGGATTTGTGGTTGATCAAAACGTAGGAAATGGTTGGGTTTGCCTAGGGCATGCTCACACACTGCAGACTTTGTAGAGCGCACGTTTTTGACGTCAGCTATGTGTTCTTTAACTCTAGTGGCTATACTGCGCTTTGTTTGCCCTATGTATGATAGCCCACAATCACAGTCAATCTTGTAGACCCCTGCATCTTGTAAAGGAATATGACACTTCACAGGTCTAAGAAATTGGCTAATCTTTCTATGTGGCTTGAAGTAGGTTTTTATAGAAGCACGCTTCAAGATATGACTAATTTTGTCAGTGACCCCTCTTATAAAGGGTAGAACAGCAGGTCGACGATCAACTGAGATGGGCTTCGGGCGGCTTTTGCGACGGGGATGTGGAGCACGTAAATTGTTCTGTTTCAGAACTTGCTTCACATGATGAAGTTCCCCTGCCAGATGGTTGGCGTCGCAGATGCCATGTGCATCATGTGAAGCAAGTTCTGAAACAGAACAATTTACGTGCTCCACATCCCCGTCGCAAAAGCCGCCCGAAGCCCATCTCAGTTGATCGTCGACCTGCTGTTCTACCCTTTATAAGAGGGGTCACTGACAAAATTAGTCATATCTTGAAGCGTGCTTCTATAAAAACCTACTTCAAGCCACATAGAAAGATTAGCCAATTTCTTAGACCTGTGAAGTGTCATATTCCTTTACAAGATGCAGGGGTCTACAAGATTGACTGTGATTGTGGGCTATCATACATAGGGCAAACAAAGCGCAGTATAGCCACTAGAGTTAAAGAACACATAGCTGACGTCAAAAACGTGCGCTCTACAAAGTCTGCAGTGTGTGAGCATGCCCTAGGCAAACCCAACCATTTCCTACGTTTTGATCAACCACAAATCCTCGCAAAGGAGAACCGATATGTACCTAGAATGCTTCGCGAGGCTATTGAAATTAAAAAACATCCTAATTTCAATAGAGAGGATGGTTGGCAATTACCACCTGTTTGGAATCCAGTTCTTAAAATAATCAAGTCCCAAACTTCACACCGGACTACAAAACATCGAGACACCGTGAGCGATTATTGTGTGCATCGAAACGAGTACGATTCGAATAATATCGATTGAATCGATTGTGCGGGTAGATCGAGAATAATTTTTCTATAAATTAGCTGTCATGACGCCTACCACCTCAGTCGTCCTGCGACCACGAACGCTGCAAAGTGTTCGAAACGTCAGGAAAACTCTGTAATATACGCGATTAATCCGTTTAAACTTGTTTTATTATAATGTGTAATGATCGCGAAAACCTAAGACATTATTATGTGAACCAGTACGGACTGGAATTCGCCGATAAAGTGCGCCAGGTGGAGTGCCGTATGACTCAGCGCGCCCGGTTACTCGCATCATTAAATTTCTTGAAGAGATGCCGGGATAACAACATCATTCCAGTATGTGTAAGAATATCTCCTAAAAAGGACATACTTGGAAGCGCAAGCATTCTACATCAGGCAAGCCTAAAATTATTGAAAAATCTTATCCGCCAACACCGTACAGATGCCCACAAAATTAGTAATGAAATTGAGATTTTGTCCAGAGAATTGCAGAACAAACTATCTACATCCGACTATTCCAAATGCTTAACTATCAATAGTAAAAGGGCCACCACGAAATTCAATGAATACACACAAAGACAAATTAAAAAGTATGAAAAACTGTGTGGCCAAAACCAAAACACCAAAAATACGAGCTATAAACATGCTTCCGAGCAAATGTCACAATCGAATATTATTGATCCGGTTGTAAATCTTTCTACAAAATCTCTGGACAAAAACACCGTTAATGTCCTAAAAAAGGGCCTAAATTTCGCGCTAGCACCTAAAAAAATCCCGTACGAAGATATAATATGCAATGTCGAGGACTGTCTTATAAAAAATAACGTGAAAAAAGATGATTTGGAAGCGATTCGTCAGGATATCTCCGCTGTACTGCGTCGTAGCAAACCACCTAAACCAAATCTTTCACGTGACGAGTACCTCGCTCTTAAAAACGTTAGTAAAGACCCAGACCTAACTATTCTTCGTGCGGACAAGGGTAATGCGACAGTTATAATGGACACGTCCGATTATAATCAGAAAATTCGAGACCTTTTGTCGGATGAAAATACTTACAAAAAGGTTAACAAAGACCCAACTAATAGAATTCTGAAGAAAACTTCTGATTTAATATCTAAATACTCCGACACCTTAGAATTGGACGTTAAATTACTTATACCATCATGCGCGAAACCACCAAAACTGTATGGGCTGCCAAAAATACACAAAGAAAATGCTCCTTTACGACCAATAGTAAGCCAGATTGACACACCAACTTACAAACTGGCACAACATCTAGCGAAGATACTCTCACAACTTCGTGGAAAGTCTAACACATATGTGAAGGATTCTTATCATTTCGTCAGCCAAATAAAAGACCTAACACTGGCTGAAGATGAGGTGATGGTTAGTTTCGATGTACAGTCCTTATTCACTAACTTACCGGTTAAGGACTGCTTGGAAGTCGTAAAAAAGCGGTTAAGTGATCAAGACATGCCTTTACAATATGCAGAGTTGCTAGAACATTGCCTCACCAGCGGCTACCTATTGTGGGACAATGAGTTCTATCTTCAAATCGACGGTGTAGCCATGGGTTCACCAGTTTCCCCTGTGGTGGCCGACATCTTCATGGAGGAATTTGAAAGAGGAGCACTCCTATCGGCCCCGGTTATACCAAAGATTTTTAAAAGATACGTTGATGACACATTCACTGCCCTGCCTCACAATAGGGTCCCTGCATTCTTAGATCATCTAAATTCCATACACAGTAAAATTCAGTTCACTATGGAATTAGAAAATAACAAGTCCTTAGCCTTCCTTGATATACGACTTATTCATAATCCCGATCATTCTGTTAGTCATACAGTGTACAGAAAGCCTACCCATACAGATAGGTACCTTAACGGTGAATCTCACCACCATCCTAGTCAGTTAGCTACTGTGGCTAAATCTTTGTTACAGAGAGCACATGGCATCTGCGACGCCAACCATCTGGCAGGGGAACTTCATCATGTGAAGCAAGTTCTGAAACAGAACAATTTACGTGCTCCACATCCCCGTCGCAAAAGCCGCCCGAAGCCCATCTCAGTTGATCGTCGACCTGCTGTTCTACCCTTTATAAGAGGGGTCACTGACAAAATTAGTCATATCTTGAAGCGTGCTTCTATAAAAACCTACTTCAAGCCACATAGAAAGATTAGCCAATTTCTTAGACCTGTGAAGTGTCATATTCCTTTACAAGATGCAGGGGTCTACAAGATTGACTGTGATTGTGGGCTATCATACATAGGGCAAACAAAGCGCAGTATAGCCACTAGAGTTAAAGAACACATAGCTGACGTCAAAAACGTGCGCTCTACAAAGTCTGCAGTGTGTGAGCATGCCCTAGGCAAACCCAACCATTTCCTACGTTTTGATCAACCACAAATCCTCGCAAAGGAGAACCGATATGTACCTAGAATGCTTCGCGAGGCTATTGAAATTAAAAAACATCCTAATTTCAATAGAGAGGATGGTTGGCAATTACCACCTGTTTGGAATCCAGTTCTTAAAATAATCAAGTCCCAAACTTCACACCGGACTACAAAACATCGAGACACCGTGAGCGATTATTGTGTGCATCGAAACGAGTACGATTCGAATAATATCGATTGAATCGATTGTGCGGGTAGATCGAGAATAATTTTTCTATAAATTAGCTGTCATGACGCCTACCACCTCAGTCGTCCTGCGACCACGAACGCTGCAAAGTGTTCGAAACGTCAGGAAAACTCTGTAATATACGCGATTAATCCGTTTAAACTTGTTTTATTATAATGTGTAATGATCGCGAAAACCTAAGACATTATTATGTGAACCAGTACGGACTGGAATTCGCCGATAAAGTGCGCCAGGTGGAGTGCCGTATGACTCAGCGCGCCCGGTTACTCGCATCATTAAATTTCTTGAAGAGATGCCGGGATAACAACATCATTCCAGTATGTGTAAGAATATCTCCTAAAAAGGACATACTTGGAAGCGCAAGCATTCTACATCAGGCAAGCCTAAAATTATTGAAAAATCTTATCCGCCAACACCGTACAGATGCCCACAAAATTAGTAATGAAATTGAGATTTTGTCCAGAGAATTGCAGAACAAACTATCTACATCCGACTATTCCAAATGCTTAACTATCAATAGTAAAAGGGCCACCACGAAATTCAATGAATACACACAAAGACAAATTAAAAAGTATGAAAAACTGTGTGGCCAAAACCAAAACACCAAAAATACGAGCTATAAACATGCTTCCGAGCAAATGTCACAATCGAATATTATTGATCCGGTTGTAAATCTTTCTACAAAATCTCTGGACAAAAACACCGTTAATGTCCTAAAAAAGGGCCTAAATTTCGCGCTAGCACCTAAAAAAATCCCGTACGAAGATATAATATGCAATGTCGAGGACTGTCTTATAAAAAATAACGTGAAAAAAGATGATTTGGAAGCGATTCGTCAGGATATCTCCGCTGTACTGCGTCGTAGCAAACCACCTAAACCAAATCTTTCACGTGACGAGTACCTCGCTCTTAAAAACGTTAGTAAAGACCCAGACCTAACTATTCTTCGTGCGGACAAGGGTAATGCGACAGTTATAATGGACACGTCCGATTATAATCAGAAAATTCGAGACCTTTTGTCGGATGAAAATACTTACAAAAAGGTTAACAAAGACCCAACTAATAGAATTCTGAAGAAAACTTCTGATTTAATATCTAAATACTCCGACACCTTAGAATTGGACGTTAAATTACTTATACCATCATGCGCGAAACCACCAAAACTGTATGGGCTGCCAAAAATACACAAAGAAAATGCTCCTTTACGACCAATAGTAAGCCAGATTGACACACCAACTTACAAACTGGCACAACATCTAGCGAAGATACTCTCACAACTTCGTGGAAAGTCTAACACATATGTGAAGGATTCTTATCATTTCGTCAGCCAAATAAAAGACCTAACACTGGCTGAAGATGAGGTGATGGTTAGTTTCGATGTACAGTCCTTATTCACTAACTTACCGGTTAAGGACTGCTTGGAAGTCGTAAAAAAGCGGTTAAGTGATCAAGACATGCCTTTACAATATGCAGAGTTGCTAGAACATTGCCTCACCAGCGGCTACCTATTGTGGGACAATGAGTTCTATCTTCAAATCGACGGTGTAGCCATGGGTTCACCAGTTTCCCCTGTGGTGGCCGACATCTTCATGGAGGAATTTGAAAGAGGAGCACTCCTATCGGCCCCGGTTATACCAAAGATTTTTAAAAGATACGTTGATGACACATTCACTGCCCTGCCTCACAATAGGGTCCCTGCATTCTTAGATCATCTAAATTCCATACACAGTAAAATTCAGTTCACTATGGAATTAGAAAATAACAAGTCCTTAGCCTTCCTTGATATACGACTTATTCATAATCCCGATCATTCTGTTAGTCATACAGTGTACAGAAAGCCTACCCATACAGATAGGTACCTTAACGGTGAATCTCACCACCATCCTAGTCAGTTAGCTACTGTGGCTAAATCTTTGTTACAGAGAGCACATGGCATCTGCGACGCCAACCATCTGGCAGGGGAACTTCATCATGTGAAGCAAGTTCTGAAACAGAACAATTTACGTGCTCCACATCCCCGTCGCAAAAGCCGCCCGAAGCCCATCTCAGTTGATCGTCGACCTGCTGTTCTACCCTTTATAAGAGGGGTCACTGACAAAATTAGTCATATCTTGAAGCGTGCTTCTATAAAAACCTACTTCAAGCCACATAGAAAGATTAGCCAATTTCTTAGACCTGTGAAGTGTCATATTCCTTTACAAGATGCAGGGGTCTACAAGATTGACTGTGATTGTGGGCTATCATACATAGGGCAAACAAAGCGCAGTATAGCCACTAGAGTTAAAGAACACATAGCTGACGTCAAAAACGTGCGCTCTACAAAGTCTGCAGTGTGTGAGCATGCCCTAGGCAAACCCAACCATTTCCTACGTTTTGATCAACCACAAATCCTCGCAAAGGAGAACCGATATGTACCTAGAATGCTTCGCGAGGCTATTGAAATTAAAAAACATCCTAATTTCAATAGAGAGGATGGTTGGCAATTACCACCTGTTTGGAATCCAGTTCTTAAAATAATCAAGTCCCAAACTTCACACCGGACTACAAAACATCGAGACACCGTGAGCGATTATTGTGTGCATCGAAACGAGTACGATTCGAATAATATCGATTGAATCGATTGTGCGGGTAGATCGAGAATAATTTTTCTATAAATTAGCTGTCATGACGCCTACCACCTCAGTCGTCCTGCGACCACGAACGCTGCAAAGTGTTCGAAACGTCAGGAAAACTCTGTAATATACGCGATTAATCCGTTTAAACTTGTTTTATTATAATGAGATGATGGTTATCCTTCTCCTGTACAATGAGTCACATATGATTCATGGCGATTGCTGTGTGTCTACTTCGCTGTTAACAAATCTCGCAGGGTTCTTTTATTTCGTATTTCGTGTGTGATATTTTGCAGCTTAAGGCGATGTTGGCGTCTCATTCGGCCCTTAGTGAATAGCAGGCTTTACTCAGACTGCACCACGTTAAACTTTCATAATTGTTCAATGTTATTAATTGCTTTACTTACTTTCGAGTTACTTGCAATTAATTGGAGTTCAAGAGTTGGAGGATAACGTGAACGAAGTTGTGAGCAGCATTACAACAAGGTAGCGAATGTAGCGATGTTAGGCGTCGTACACACTGCCCCGCGCCACGGGACGTGCCACGGGGCCGCGGTGTTGTGTAAGTTTAGCTCCCGCGCAGGGATGCGGGGCGGATAGGGATCACGTGTTTTCCGCGCAGGAAAAGACGCTCCCCGTGGTAGCGTCACGCACTGTTTTTTCAATTAATTTAAGATGCTATGTTACTTAGACATAGTTAATCCTTATCGTTTTATTGACCTTTTGATCGGCATCATAAAAATACAAGTGTTATTTTTACCCGACTGCGCCAGAAGGAGGGTTATTTTACATTTGGTCAGTTCGATTCCAATATGAAGGAAGCACCTTTAAAGTCTTTGAATGCAGTATGACTTACTTTTAAAAATAAAGTCTCCTTGAAGCAAATTCATTTTCCTATATAAAATATTTAAAGTAAGTACTGTACTTTGATATTTTATTTTCCTTCCATGTGGCATGGGGCAGCCCTTTATAGAAAAGTTGACACTTTTGATGATCGTTGATACAACGATTTCAAGTTACAAAGCTCGCAGGTCATTGATCTCGGGACAACAGCAATTAATATCCCTGTCATTTCTAATAATAGCCCGTAACCTTTTATCACATTCGAGCAATAAATTATACAGAGATATTATGTATATCAAGATTAGGCAACGGTTTATCGTCCCAGGGAGGTGTGACGCGATTAGCACAGGGTCATTACTGCCACGTGAGATAATAACCTCCTTTCTGTATTATAGTTTAGGATGTATGGGACTATACTATTTGCGTATTCCTTTTGCAAATGAAAATAAGTCGGTTTATACTTCTACTTCGAGTGCAGTGATAGCCTAGTGGATTAACCATGTGCCTCCCACGGCGAATGGTTCGAGTTCGATCCCGAGGCACGCACCGCTGACTTTTCGAAGTCATGTGCGTATTAGAAATTAATTATCACTTGCTTTAACGGTGAAGGAAAACATCGTGAGGAAACCGGCATGTCCTAGAACTAAAAATTCGAAGACATGTGACATCCACCAACCCGCACTGGGCCCGCGTGGTGGACTACGGCCCACTCCCTCTCACAGAGAGGAGGCCTGTGTCCCAGCAGTGGAAACATTATAGGCCGATTATGTGTACTTCTACTTCTGCATTGCATTGGTTTCATGTAATCATTAAGAGTTAAGTAGTATATTTGTATGTTAGGTACATCTGCTTTAATTTCTATTCAATATTTTTGTGTTCAGTTATGATTTGAAAAACTGAAATGTTCACCGACTTTTGTCATTGACTGTACTACCTGTACTTTATATTTTTAGTGAGCTTTGGTTCGTTGAACCTCAGATTTACATTCAAGTTCATTGGCCCCGTAACCTTTCAAAAGGTAACTCAGATTTAGGGCGGCAACATACGTCCGGAATACTCCTCCGGAATTAAGAATCTGAATGAGTGATTTTACATCAAAGTGAATGGAATCGTTCACAAATTGAACGATTCCAGCTGCAATCGTTCAATTTATGAACGATATCGTTCGATTTGACGTAAAATACCTCATTCACCTTCTTAATTCCGGAGGGGCATTCCGGTAGTCTGTGTGCGCCCTTAGTGGTGGTTGCTTTTACTTTTAAGATTTACTGTCAGTTCGTGAGAGCCCTAATCCTGACACTACGTGATGTAGGTGTTATGTATAGTTTCTTTTAAAATACGGCTTAAGCACGGCTTGAAATGACACTGCGAAAAGCGAGCGCCATATTAGTCAAAGATTTTGATAAATATCTGTACCTTGCCATCAACTGTTGGGGTTTTTCTTTGTTAAACAATATGCTTGCGTTTGACCGCCATCTTGCCTGATATTAAGAGATGATGCGGTCTACGATGGAGCTTGCCTAGAAGAAACAGATTCACTTGTGACTTGAAGACACCCAGATTGTAGCTTTTTTGAATGCTTTGATGTGAGCTAAAACAATAAACCGAAAATAGTGAATGGATGACAAAGTGCAATTGTTTGTCTAAATCTTTGACACATATCTGAAGCCCGTATAAGATGTAGGTGAGATGTGCTCTAATTTCCCCGCTAATTATGTTTTTTTTTCAATCAATATTTTACATCCTTAACTAAATTCATGACATAATTACGATGTAGAATATCCGCAATGAATTAGTAGCACAACAATAATTTAGAAGCAGAAAGACATCGCGTGCTGTGTTGTTGTCGCATGCGGCCGGAAATACGGTGAAAGGGGGGTAATTTTTACCACGGAGGTTGAAATGTCTAAAAAAATTTGCATTGAACTAAATACGAGCTTATTTATTGAAGCGTTATGCCATTTTTGGCCCGTTTTTATAGTAATATGGATAATACTCTTCAAAACAAACGCCTTCATTTGATTATATCAAGTGACCTCACTTTACAGTCGCATGAATTATTCTCCTTTGAGCATTTGTTTTTGGATACCAATGCATTGAGCACCAAAGATATCCCAAGCATAAGCATAATCAGCCTTTAATAGCCCACTGCTGGGACAAAGGCAGTGGCGTATTTACCCTTGGACCATAGAGGCCATGGTCCGGGGCGGCAGCCGCCCCTTGCGCTCAGCATTGTACAGAACCCTAAATTGTGCGTTTTCCGACACGCACTTCGACGGTTTTTTCGTTAATTTATGAGGCGGCAAATCTTATAGGCCCAGGGCGCCAAATTTTAAAATACGCCATCAAACATAGGCCTCCTCTCTGTTAGAAGAAGTGTCCACCACGCGGGTCCAGCGCGGGTTGGTGGACGTCACATGTCCTCGAATTTTTGGTTCTAGGATATGCCGGTTTCCTCACGATGTTTTTCTTCACCGTTTTTAGAGCAGTGGTGATGAAACAAATGGCAAAAGGTGTGTGTCTGCCGGGGTTCGAACTCACGACCTATGACTTGTAAGTCGGAGCCGCTACCATTGGACCACCACTGCTCTCGCAAATATATCCCAAAAATGTGCCCAAATAATAGGTGCTCAAAGTCAAAATACTTCGGTAGCGTTACGGATATTTATTTCACTTTACCCACGACTTCGCTCGCGTGTCCTACAAGAACTGTGCATTTTTACGGAATAAACAGTAGCCTATACTATAGCACTTAGAAATAATGTAGCTTTCTAGTAGTGAAATAATTTTTTGAATCGGATCAGCAATTCCGGAGATTACTACATACAAACTTACAATCCTTTATAAGTGCAAATGCTTAATATAATAATTAAAATAGATTCATAATTTCAATGAAAATTATGTTTTTGATTAAGCTGGAATTATGTGGTGACATAGTAGGTATTATAGATATAGATTTTCTTACCTTCGGTTGTTCATGAGGGTATCCAAATGGTAACCAGATGGATATTAATCAGTATGATATTTGATATATCAAGTTGTTAAAAGTTTTATTCATCAGTCTCGAACAAAAAGAGGAAACGTTACTCAAATTTAGTAAGAGTAGAAATCAACACTCAAAGGCCTTGTTTAACAGAAATTACAAGGCAGAATAATTACAAACGTGAAAAGTAAAGTTGTGAAACCATTGAAGTTTAATTAAGTCTGAAAGTAATTAACTCAAAGCAAAGAAAAATACTCGAGTACGAAGTGGCACACCGTTTAATTACGTACACTGATATTTTAAACCTCCTAAGAAGTGAAGTAAAGTAAAATTGATGGCCGAAGTTTTATTCGTTAAAAACTAATATCTGCCTCGAAAGAAGAAGAAAACTGTAGTTATAAACACACAAGGCCGCCGGTGGAGGGAAGTGTCTGTATTTTAATGGGTTTGTTAGATTTCTATCTATAACTATTAGGGCCGACGCAGACGACAGACTTTGTGCGATCGAGTCTGCAGCGCTCGAACATCCTGTGCACTAAGTTTCGCAGATTGTTCGAGCGCTACAAAGCGCTGCAGACTCGATTGCACAAAAAGTCTGTCGTCTGCGGTGCCTCTTATAACTGTAAATAGTCGTGTCTGTACATTGAAGATATTCCAAAAAAAGCCAAAATTTTTTTTTGGAATTTTCTTTGTTTGTTTATACGCGTATCACCCAAAAAGTACTGAACGGTTTTTGTGGTTCGGTAGCTTGGGGTCCAACTTAAAATCTATGTCACATTTCATCCAATTCCAGTGGGATGAACCAGCCAGAGATACAGTTTGACTTCTTCGTAGTACCAGCCACCCTACACTAAGGAGTTCATTCAAAATGTCAATTTATCGTAGTCCACGTGGACGGAATCCACACACGTCACACGACTCCGTCCGCATGGATTACAACCACAAAAATCTAAATAATTACCTTATTATTTTAGATTTTAGAAACCATATAAAAAAAATCACTTCCACACTGAAGACAAATCTAACGACACCATGTTGACATCCTTCAAGCCGTTTAGGCTACGTCATTACTCTCGTCAAACATTACTCTCCTTCTGTCCTTCTGTGGCAGTTGGGTAAATATGTCGCACAATCACCACTAGCACTTCTATTTACTATTAAATCTCAGTCGTGACCATGGTAATAGCAGCTTCGCCTGACATTCAACTAAATATAGCCCTGAAGATGAATAAGTACGCCGTTATTTTAAGGTTTCCTCTTCATTTTGTTCCTACAGTTTTTTTTATTGCGTGTTGGTTCTTCTGTATTTTAATGACCGTATCTATCACTGTATGATAATCTATCTATCTATACAGGGTGTCCCGAAACTCAACGTCAAGCGGGTACGGGGCGATAAGATAGGTTGTACCAGCTCTAGCAAAAACAAAATCCATGTTACTTGGTTAAGTGATAATAGGTATACTTTTGAAAATGTTGAAAATCAACACCCTCGATCACATAATATTTAGGTACTGTGATCACAAATTTCTAAATTTTCCAGTGTTTTTTTTTAATGTAGTCCTAATTAACTATGCTATTGATTGCAGTCATTAATTCAATAACTAATATTGTGAGTTTAGTACAAAAAAATCGGACAAGTGCGAGTATGCCTCGCGCTCTAAGGGTTCTGATATATGATCATAGATGGCGCTACTGCATACTTCTAGTGGTGTCATCTATGAGCAGATGGCTCCACTTATGGTCCGGTGACTGACGGCGGACAACAAAGTGATCCTATAAGGGTTCCGATTTTCCTTTTGAGGTACGGAACCCTAAAAATTAAGTTTAATTAAGTACTGTAGTAACTCGAGAACGGCTAGACCGATTGACTTGAAACTTTGTACAGTTGTTGTAAGGAAGCCAGAAAAGGTTTAAACGCAAACTTTGCAATGCATGCCAGGCGTAGCTAGTCTGTGATAAATTGCCTTATCCCTAAAACCGGCGACTGCAGATGTGATTGTACGAGACTGTTAACGCTGATGTCCGTCAACGGATTGCAGAATTTAGGATGGTATGCAATTTCGGCAGCTGTCAGTTGTTACCTTCCATTCAGGTGTCTTTTGTCCGATATTCGGTCCGCAAGATGTTAGGTGTGTGGTCGGGTAGGAGTTAGTTACGAATTACTGTTAACTGAAAAAGTATATTTTTGTGAAATAATAAAGTTTTAGCCCACTTTTAACAGTTTTCTTAGCGACTGTACACAGGGGCATAATTAGGGTGGGGCAGCCAAGGCACGTGCCCTGGACGTTATCAAGGGGGGGCGCAAAAAAACGAAAGGGCACTGGCAGACGCCCATAGAACGCTGGGCTTCAGATTGTGTAGGTCGGTACAGATATGAAATTAGTTTGGTGTGATCGAGTATTTCAGGAGTATTTAAATTCATTTTTTATTTGTTTTTGTACGTAATTGGGTTAAAGAGAAATCTTCGTATTTGTGACAATGAGGTTAAGTATGGTGTGAATGATCCAATGAAGTACAGCCCGACTAATGAGTTCTCAATTCAAAGGTTTTAGTTGCAATCGACATGATACTCTATGGAGGCACGAGCCAGGGCGCGTGCACCCGTTCTTGTTTTATTGTTTTTTTCAAAATGTCAACGCCATAATCATTTTATTTCTTATTTATTTCGATTTTTTATTTCAATTCTTAATCTCTAAGATAAATTAGGCAAAGAACAATTAAAATATATTTTTATTTTTGGTTAAGCTTTTATTACTGTACCAGATCAAGCCCAAAACTGCCGACGTCCTTTAGGTACTACCTATTAAAAAAAATACAATAAATGCGCAAACATGGTGAAATAAATTTTTTTGAGGATCATTTAATTATTTATTATTGTACATTCTTCCAGAACAGACATTACAAACATTTTACTTAATATTTTCACGTGAAATTAATTTTGATCCTAATCAGTTTACGCATCCAAACTGCGCCCCTTTCCCTTTGGAAAGGGCCCCAGTAGGTACCCTTATCGCCGTTTTACGTCACTATACGCCCCTGACTGTACATGCGCGAAAGTCTCGGTGAACCAACTTCAGACGGCAAGTTGGATCGTGCGGACTGTACTTCTATTATTCTTATTCTTATAGATATGCTTTTTTTCCAGCTGCAAATCGAGGCGGGAGCTGGCGAGGGTCCAGGTCCTCCGGTGAACAATAACTCCGAAGGTGCGGTGGCCAGCCCTCCTCGTGATGACAACCATAACGCGCAGCCGCCGCCACCTGTGACCCCTCGAGCCAGGCCACTCACCCCAGCAGGTAAGGGTAGCATAGGTTGAGTAGGAGAAGAGATAAGGTTTATGAAGGACTTTGAAGCTATTCTATGGAATATTCATGGGGTTTTCTAACATAGACATGATAACGGCAGTTTTGAAAAGGCAGAATTTAGATAGTAGGTACCTACCAATTAATTGGTGGTTTCCTATGAGGAAAAAGCAGGAAGACTACTTGACTGGTAGCTCTTCTAAGAACTAAGAGCTCTTCATTTTGACACCCCACATTTTTTTTTTGTTGTTTAGGGTTCCGTACCTCAAAAGGAAAAACGGAACCCTTATAGGATCACTTTGTTGTCCGCCGTCGGTCACCGGACCATAAGTGGAGCCATCTGCCCATAGATGGCGCCATTGCAAGTATGCAGTAGCGCCATCTATGATCATATTTCGAAACCCTTAGGGCGCGAGGCATACTCGCACTTGTCCGGTTTTTTTAATACATAATACTCGATGTCACTCGCGCAATTTAGACAAATCTAAAGACATCTCATTTCCTAAAATCAAATCACTCGTTAAGACTCTAGGAGGGAACATAGACACAAACATACAGACCAACCAAAAACTGTTGGGCTACACCACAGTCGGGTAGAAAATAAACAGATGCCAAGACCGAAAATATCAGATTATTTTCGGTTCTAATCCTGTTCTATTTATAGCCCAACAAATTACTTCTATTTATATTACCATAAACCCAAAGCTTGTTGTCAATAACTTCCCCCATTCATTTGTTTCTGGAAACATTCCATCACGGCATGTTAACCCTCATCCGCACGGGCGCTTTTTCACGCGCGTTAAAAAAAACGCCCGATTGTAACAAGTGGGAAACTATACATCTGCCATCCTAGCATGACCAATATAATAGAAACTGGTTTTGTCTACAGAAGAATAGACAATGTGACCGTTTGTAAAAGGTTTCTACCGTTTTATGCATACATTAAAGAGAAGAAACGTTTCTATTCTTCAGTAGACAAAATTCTGATAAACCAAGCATGGGTCGCCGTGTGCTCGGGCAGAAGAGAACGCTTTGGATAGAAATAACTTTGTCTATTCTTTGTAGAATAGATATTGAATTGGTCATGCTAAGCGTGCTGTTCTCACGACAGCGCTTTTTTAATCCCGCACTATTGGATTTTCAACGCTCGGCGTTGGGCTTGAATCGAATGTGCTTTTACAAACGCCTACGACGACTTTTTTAACGCGCGTTGAAAAAGTGCCCGGGCGAATGAGGGCTTAACCCAATTTCCAAAATTAGATGTAAATTATACATTAGGGCAGTT
This sequence comes from Thalpophila matura, assembly GCA_948465475.1. Lineage (NCBI taxonomy): Eukaryota > Metazoa > Arthropoda > Insecta > Lepidoptera > Noctuidae > Thalpophila > Thalpophila matura. Next base: position 1,828,482 of record OX419178.1, read on the forward strand.
TGTCGGGCACCGACAGATATTCATTGTACGGAATACTTGCTCAACAGATTTGTAAACTAATTAATATTCAGTTGTTAGTTCGTTAAAAAGGGTTTTTACGTTGGTATTTCTTTAAGACGGTCCTCATTTTCGAGGTTTAGGTAAGGGTATCAGAGAATTTGCATGGTTTTCAATGTTTAGACATTAATTTGGAGGGGCCAATGCTTATTTTTTTTGGACATTTTGACCCTAAACTTCACACAAAAATTAATGAAACACACAATAAGTATTACCTATATCACATAAACCTTCACGATAATGATTTACTTAACCGTTATTTTTAGAACTCCAGCATTATTTTTTACATTGTTCGAATGACAGTTATAAATTGAATGAAAAACCCTTTTTCGCGCAACCGGACCGCAATCAATGGAATGGTTTCGCTTTGTGCTGAATTACACATTCAACCAATAAAACCGCAGACAACAATGGCTGCTGGTATAATACCATTATACCACTGTCTGGCTATTATTATAAGTAATCCTTACAGACGTCGGACGAGAGAGTTTTAACGGGTCAATCGACCCCAACCATACATGCAGTCTGACACGTGTAGCATAGCATCTCTATTCTACCAAGAATAGACAACGTTCTTTCTATCCAACTCGTTATCTCTTCTGCCCGAGCACGCGGCGACCCGTGTTTAGCGTTGTAGACTTTTGTCGGCTGAACAATAGAAACATTTCTTCTCATTCTTAACATCGCCATGCTTGGTAGAAATCTTTCTACAAAAACCCGTTTCTGTAGTGCTCTGAATGCTACGCGTGTAGTAGAGACATTGGCACACAGTCATTTTATCAAAAACTAGCTGTTCCCCGCGATTTCACCCCCGTTGCTCGGTTCCTTCGGGTTGAAGCGTGATGGTAAATAGCTTACACTATTGCTCATAAACCTGGCTATCATAAACAAAAAGAATTTTTCGAACCCGACTGGTAGTTCCAGAGATTAGCGCGATCAAACAAACAAAAACTCTTCAGTTTTATTGTATTAGTATCTAGATTACGGTTAGTTGCAGAAAAGGTCAGGTCATTAAGAATTGCCATTAAAATTTAATTATCTTTCTGCAACCTATTCTCACAATGAATAAAAATCTAACGACACCTCATATGTTGAAATCTATTAAGCCGTTTAGACTACAAAGCGTGTCAAAGAAATAGACATACATACACTCGAAAAACATTCCCCACGTATCCTACTGTAGTCGGGTAAAATATATCTGCGTCGTTTATAAAAGAAACAAAAAACGGCGCAGTATCAATGAGGCGCAGTATCAATGAGGGTGTCGCGCTCAGATCATAGAAACAAGGAGATATGCCATCATAGCAAATTAGTACGGGAACAACTGATGCCACTTTTAGTACATTTTTCGACACAATTACGCGCATAATTAAGCGCTCCTTGTGAATAAAAAGATCTCCTACGCATTGAACATTCCGCACACCCTCAATCTAACACTGTTAATCGTCACTCAACACTAGCACTAAACTAAAACACTGTATTTATACCATCGATCGTGTTCGGTTCGTCGCCAGCGCGTATGTTTTTAATATGAGCAATTTGCTCAAGATCAGGCATCAAGCTCGATAGCGCCTTGGCACATCTCCTTGTTTCTATGATCTGAGGTGTCGCGGTATGATATTAGGAATACGATATTTATTTACACAGGGCCGACGTAATACAGCCATACCTCGCCACATTCGCTGGCAATCATCATAAAGTGTTTGTCGTCGGACGTTTATTGACTAGTACCGAAATGTGGTTCAGGTTATATTATGGTGTATATACAAATATTATAAAGCAGCTGTAGAGTTTGTTTGTTTGAACGCGCTCATCTCTGGAACTACCAGACGGATTCGTAAAAATCTTTTTGCATATGATAGCCAGATTTATGAGGAATAGTATAGGCTATTTAACATCAGGCATAATGACATTTGGGAGCCCAGCAACGGGTGTGAAACCGCGCGGCGCAGCTAGTACATAATACCACAGATAATATAATACTATACGCACAGATGCCTCATCTCATACAAAGAAATGTGACCGATTTAGCGCGGGCTATCTTCGGGCTATACATTTTTCTGTGCTTAAAGTATTTTTCAAAGGACGTCGGCAGTTTTAGGCTTGATATGGTACAGTAATAAAAGCTTAACCAAAAATAAAAATATATTTTAATTTTTCTTTGCCTAATTTATCTTAGAGATTAAGAATTGGAATCAAAAATCGAAATAAATAATAAATAAAATGATCATGCCATTGACATTTTGAAAAAACCACTAAAACAAAAACGGGTGCATGCTGGCTGGCGCGTGCTTCCACAGAATATCATGGTGACAGCAACTAAAACCTTTGAATTGAGAACTCATTAGTCGGGCTGTACTTCACTGGATCATTCACACTATAGTGATTATATACTCTCTGATTCACACCATACTTAACCTCACTGTCAGAAATACGAATATTTCTCTTTAACCCAATTACGTACAAAAACAAATAAAGAATGAATTTAAATACTCTTAAAAGACTCGATCACACCAAACTAATTTAATATCTGTACCGACTTACACAATCTGAAGCCCAGCGTTCTATGGGCGTCTGCCAGTGCCCTTTGAACAAATATTTTTCATGATGTATTTTTTCATTTTCTACATGTTTACACAAACTTCAATAGCAAATCGATACATATAACGCCATCTAATAAGAGTTATTTCAACAAATGTTGCTTTGTTCCTGATGAGACCCCGTGATAATACATAGGTAGCGAATTTCGGTAATAGTGTAGTCTGTTTTTGCCATTTTGGTTTTGAGTATACCTAATCTAGTTTCTTTACACCTACTTGAAGCCAGTCCAAATGTCGTATATTATCATCTAACATTTTGGGTAAATCTATTCCTGTAATTTTTCACTTTGAAAAGTACCTACATACAAATAATTAAACTTTGACTAGGTTCAATCAGAAACAATATATTATTTCTTCATAGTTTCATAAGTTAAATCGCGACTATTTTTGGCTAAAAAATGTATAAGGCTTTTACTGTGAAATAAAAGACGTAACGAAGCGTCAAGTTTCGACACATTTTTTCCTGAACTCATTATGTAGAATGAACAAGAATATTCATATTTTTTATCCATCGTTTATAATACAAAATAATATATACCTTTTTCACGATGACTGGCGAAAAATACAAAGCTTAAATATCCAATAAATTTTAATATTGTAATATCCAGCTTTAGAAATTTGGGCGCTACGGTATAGGTACGCAGCCTTATAGGCAAAATTTTTAGGGTTCAAATCATTTACTTAGGATCTACAATCTTTTCGTTCTCAATTTCGTTTCGAGCAATTTATTCGGAATTAATTTTAAATTGGAAGCGAACCGGATGAATAGAGCTTTATTTGTTTCCCTTAAATTTCATCTTTGCGAAAATCTAGCAAAGAGCGCTATCGGGGAGTTGAGTCTGCAATAAAATACTGTGGCGCCTTCAAGCTCAACAAGTCTTTGCTCCACTTTGAGCTTTATTCAAGAGAAAGGGAAAAATGCTATGACGTAGTGACGGACAAACATTCAACGTCTGTAAAAAGATTTTGAAAGAAAATTCTGATTTAAGAAATCTCCCGGCATTATTCATCTATTAGTCTGTCGTATCATTATATAATCCTGGGCTGCCTGCGAGCCTGGTCATCCATCACACAATCAATGTGATCTTCAACTATGTGGCATAGACCTAAGTTGACCCAAATAACTTGGCAAGCTACACGAAAACCATCAAAAGTAGATTTTCGTAATGTCTTCAGTTATTTTATGTTATTTATTCAAAATCAAAGGTAATGCGGAATAAATAGAGATTAATTATTTTGTTCTTTATTTGAATAATGGCAATTACGTGAAAGTTCACTGAGTATTTTCTTTTCCGTATATTACCTGGGAACAACTGAAGGAAACTTCATGATACGAGTCGTCAAAATCATTTTTACAAGCTCTTATTTAACTTGCTCTGTTAGTATGGGGCCAAATCTTGCAACAATTTTAGACCGATTGAGCTGAAATTTAGAACTCATATTTGTAACCTCCGTGACAATGCAATAATATGGTACCATGGAGGTGATCTCATTATGAGGCCTGGAGGTGGCCATGGGAACTCCTCAACTTCTCAACATAACTCCGTCGTGTTTGGGCTCGTTGGATTTGTCTTGACAAGTACTGTAGACCTAGATGATGTCCAGAATCTCATGATGGAGCTGGAAAGTGGTCATTGTAAAACTTTGTTTTGAAAAAATGTTTTTCAACATAAAACTTATTCTACGCATTTGAAGAAAACGTAAGATCCAGCACGCGCTAGCGCTAAGCCCCGAGCCCGAAGCCCCGCAAGGTATCAAAGAATTGAGTTAAATACCTGCTGACGCAATTGTTTTTATATCGACCTAGTTGACATTTGTTTAACTTAATGCTCATTTTCTGGGTTAGCAGAAATCTAAAATGATGTCAGTAGGTAATTCATGTTAAAATAGGCTCTCTTGACATAGGGTTATTGACGAAATTTTACAAAAGGTTTCATTCAAGTCTCTAGGTCAGCGGCTCCTAACCTTTTTAATCTTTTTACCCCTATGACCTGTTAGGGAAACCCATTCACTCCCCTCCCCCTTCCCCTCATTATAAATTATAATGAGAGACTATTGCATTTTCATTTTTATTTATTTTTAATTATAATCACAATAAAATGCACAAAGAGTCCATAAATTAATGATATCCAGTGTGTAGGTGGGTGTTTTGCATTTGAAGAAGATTTTGTGTTTTTTTTTTTTTTTTGACGATTGGAAATCATCAAATGACCCCTCCCGCTCTGGGCGGAGCGGAAGGAAGTGTCAGACTCTTACTGACTAAAACCCACCCGTGTTCCTTCCTTAGCCCTTTTGTCCGGGTCAGCGGTATCCCTTTCGGACAATCCCGCTTTCCCGGGAGAAGTTTTTGTGTTAGGTTTAGTTTTTAATTAATGATTGTAATAATTATTGTCTACTAGCACTTTGCCCGCGACTTCGTCCGCGTGACCATTGACTGCGCATTTTTTCGGGTTAAAAAGTAGCTTATGTTACTCAGTGATAATGTAGCTTTCTATTGGTGAAAGATTATTTAAATCGGTCCAGTAGTTTCGGAGCCTATTCAATGCAAATAAACAATATTTCCTCTTTATAATAGTAGTATAGATTATCTACCATGCAGCCATATTACCCCTGCAGAATAGCTGTTTTACCCCAATGACCCCGAGGTTAGAAACCCAGGCTAGGTCGACCGGCTTAGGCTGTCCGTTTTTTGTCAATCATTTACAGACTCGCAATCCACGGTAGGTACTGTTTTGTAGGTATGATCAATAATTTCTACAATAGTTATAATTTTTCCAGCAAAACCCACGGGAAAACCATTGAAATCTACACATTTTCTCCAAAGTAAGAAAATCTCACCGTGTTTTTTCCACCACTGCCGACCCCACACGACCCCTACTTTTTGTGGCAAACTTCGTGAAGTGTTTTTAACGGGCGAAGTAATATTGTGCGGCTTCGTATCGCGTTGCCCAAGGCTGGCACGTGAGTCGTCGTAACCAAATGCGTAGGTAAACAATACGGCGACTTATGTCTGGCCTGTGCACGTGAGTGTGTTATGCTCATCATAGAAACAAGGGAGATGTGCCAAGGCGCTGTTGAACTTGGCGCTTTAGTTTGGTCACATTCACCATAAATAAAACGTACACGCTAGCGACCGAACGAATGCGATCGATGATATAAATACCGTGTTTCAGTCTCAGATCATAGAAACAAGGGAGGTGTGCCAAGGCGCTATCGAGCTTGATGCTATGAGCTTGCCTGATTTTGAGCAAATTGCTCATATTAAAAACGTACGCGCTGGCGACGAACCGAACACGATCGATGGTATAAATACAGTGTTTTAGTTTAGTGCTAGTGTTGAGTGACGAATAACAGTGTTAGATTGAGGGTGTGCGGAATTTTTAATGTGTGGGAGATCTTTATAATACAAGGAGCGCTTGTGAGTGTGTCGCAAACTGTTCTAAAAGTGGCGACAGTAGTTCCCGTACTAATTTGCTATGATGGCGTATCTCCTTTTTACTATGATCTGAGGTTATGTCTTAGCGGCTAAACCCTTAACCCGTTGCATGGAACTTGGTGCGTACTCGATTTATGTGTATAATTGTATGTGTCTGTTACCTCTTAGGTACTTACTATTATAAAATTGTAAAAAAGCCTACCCAAAATTATCTTTTTGTCTGTTTGGCTGTTTGCGCATCACACAAAAAGTACTGAAGTAATTTTGATGTGATTTTCATAGTTTTGTAGATTGGGGTCCACTTAAAATCGAAGCCAATTAAAAGGACAATTTGTCCATTTATCCGTCCATGTGGACGGAGTCGCGGGCACAAGGGCGCATTTCCACTGACGCGGAGCTGGGTGGAGTGGAGAGGAGCGGACCGCGAATTAGCCAATCACAGCCCTCGAAATCTCTACTTCGTATCAGTAGAAACAGTGTGATTGGCCAATTCACGGTCCGCTCCTCTCCACTCTGCCCAGCTCCGCGTCAGTGGAAATGCGCCCTTAGTTAATTATAAAGTCCCATAGTCCACTAGCTAGCTAGAGATAATTAATCACTACTCCGCCGTAACCTAGATCTGCAAACAATAGAAATATCCGATCTCGATACCACTCAGTGAAGGAGTTATTATTGCCCTCCTCTCGGCCGAGGTTTCACTTCCGAAGTCAGATCTATGGATGAATTTTTGATTGCATGCCATGTTATGAAGAAGTCATCATTATTTCGATGTGAAAAAGGGATGCCGCTATTTATCTTCTACACAGAAAGGACGTTGGTAGTTTTGGGCTTGATATGGTACAGTAATAAAAGCGTAACCAAAAATAAAAATATATTTTAATTGTTCTTTGCCTAATTTATCTTAGGGATTAAGAATTGGAATCAAAAATCGAAATAAATAAGAAATAAAATGATTATGCCGTTGATATTTTGAAAAAACCAATAAAACAAAAACGGGTGCATGCTGGCTGGCGCGTGCCTCCACAGAATATCATGACGATAGCAACTAAAACCTCTGAATTGAGAACTCATTAGTCGGGCTGTACTTCATTGGATCATTCACACCATACTTAACCTCACTGTCACAAATACGAAGATTTCTCTTTAATCCAATTACGTACAAAAACAAATAAAAAATGAATTTAATTTTAAATACTCTTGAAATACTCGATCACACCAAACTAATTTCATATCTGTACCGACATACACAATCTGAAGCCCAGCGTTCCATTGGCGTCCACGGTGTCCTTTAAATAATAAGTCAATAGAAGTCGCAAAGGCGTTTGACCTTGTCGCCACTTTCGAGCAAATTATGTAAGGCAGGTTGTGTCTTACAGGACACTACTATATCGAGAGCGTGCGTTTAAAAATGTGACGTATGTGAATGGAATTAAGTTTAATTTGGTACTGCATTGGATGCTTTGACATTTACCATCACTCCCGTGCACTGGAACAAATATGGGACTAACTGAAAATTGTTTTGACGTCATTGAACAAAACTGATTAGAGAAATAGCATTCTAATTCCCTCCTGCCCTTTTTTCTATCGGACAGCCAGAAGCACGAAAAAGCGCCATCGGTTCATGGTTTATGTACCAAAAACCTGAACGAAGTGCTTTGATTCCACTTTCAATGTGAAAACCGCAAAACAATGGAATTCGCTGCCCGAGTGGGTGTTCCCCGACATTTACAATCTGGGTATCTTCAAGTCGTAAGTGAATCGGTTTCTTCTAGGCAAGCGTGCTCCATCGTAGACCGCATCATCACTTAACATCAGGCGAGATGGCGGTCAAACGCGAGCCTATAATTTAATAAAAAAAAGCATCTAATCTCAATTCAGTTATAGTGCTAAAATAATTACGAGAATTGGCCTTCTGCCGGCCTAGCACTTTTTCTATTCTTCTGTAGACAAAACCCGTCTCTATCGTGGTCATCGATTGACAGATTGTAGAAAGATTTCTACCGATTTATGCATACAGTGAAGAGAAGAAATGTTTCTATACTTCAGTAGACAAAATTCTGATAAGCCAAGCACGGGTCGCCGCGTGCTCGGCCAAAGAGATAACGACTTGGATAGAAAGAACTTTGTCTATTCTTTGGTAGAATAGAGATAGAATCGGTCATGCTAAGCGTGCAGATCAATCTTTGCTTCTGAAGGCCAATTCTCGTAAATAAGAATGTTCAAAATCTAATTCTGATTTGGTTTCGATATAATCTCAATGTCTTAAATGTCACAAATGGTGTTATAATGTACTAAATGACACCATCAAACGGTTATGAGAATCCAATTTCTGACATAAAGACATTGAGATTATATCGAAACCAAATACGAACTCATTTTTATTTACGAAAATTGGGCTTCAGATGTTTATTTACGAACGAAGTCGGAAACAACAGCTTGTCGTAGAACGATGTTTGTACAATACCTACTTTAATTACTTTGTACAATAGTTGAGCTAGTGGTTTGCCGATAGACGCGCGTGGGTTTTGAATCCCTCGGGCAATATACTGTTGCTTCGGTATTATCAGTTTTAAAACAAATATGTAATTCAGAAGCAATATTTTTAAATTGTAGGTCTGTTTGCTATTTTAGCATACTGACATTGCGAAAAAAAGCAGCTGTTCTATACATTTGTGTTCATATAAATCGACAAATCGTGAGTTCGTGACCCCTTTTTGGCTTTCGCAAGAATAACGTTGTATAGCAAAAAATCTATCTATTTGTTTGGGTGCTTCGAGGTAATAAAATTGTAAAATTACTACGTGCTAGCCTACTGCTACTGCTACACTGAACAAAATAGCGCCATAATAAAACTCTTATTAGTAAATACCTGTCCTTTTTGAAGAATATTACCTCAAGACTGTATGTCCTTCTAGGACATCCCTTTTACTAACTTACCTGTTTTAGTGTTCCGTACCTCAAAAGGAACAAGTGCTTGAAAAATGAATTGCAAAAGGACGTTGGCAGTTTTAGGCTTGATATGGTACAATAATAAAAGCTTAACCAAAAATAAAAATATATTTTAATTATTCTTTGCCTAATTTATCTTAGAGATTATGAATTGAAATAAAAAATCGAAATAATAAGAAATAAAATGACTGACGTTGACATTTTGAAAAAACCAATGAAACAAAAACGGGTGCATGTTGGCTGGCGCGTGCCTCCACAGAATATCATGTCGACAGCAACTAAAACCTTTGAATTGAGAACTCATTAGTCGGGCTGTACTTCATTGGACCTCCACAGAATATCATGTCGACAGCAACTAAAACCTTTGAATTGAGAACTCATTAGTCGGGCTGTACTTCATTGGATCATTCACAGCATACTTAACCTCACTGTCACAAATACGAAGATTTCTCTTTAACCCAATTACGTACAAAAACAAATAAAAAATGAATTTAAATACTCTTGAAATACTCGATCACACCAAACTAATTTCATATCTGTACCGACATACACAATCTGAAGCCCAGCGTTCTATGGGCGTCTGCCAGTGTCCTTTGTACCGAACAGACAGACAAGAGAGCGAGTTAATAAAAACGTGGTAAAAACGTAACCATAATAGGATCACTTTGTTGCCCGTCTGTCCGTATGTCAAGACCCTTAACGGGTGGAGGCATCTGCTCATAGATAGCGCCACTAGATGTATGTAATGGCGGCATCTTGTTCATAGATGGCGCTATTGCATATTTCGAATCCCTAAGGACGCGAGGCGTACTCGTAGTTATCCGGTTTTATGTAACGATGATTGTAAACTAGTCAGAATTTCCCGATACATCAATAAGACCTATCTTCCCACATATTTTAAAGTTGGTACCTTCTCAAAACTTACAGTGGAAGTCTTGGCTGCAACTTGGCAAATTGCTTCCGAACGGTTCTCAAGTATTGGCGGTAGAGACTCTTGTCCTCGCTTCAGTAAGTAAATAGTACTATTAGGTAACGTCTCATATATTATAGTCAGCAGCACAGATAATGTTATACTACTTACAGTTGCCTCATCTCATACAAAGAAACGTGACCGCCGTAACTTATCTTCGGGGTATAAATTTTTTCGTGCTTAGAGATTTTTTTTAAATTAGAACAAATAGGTATTTGTCTCTTCGGGGTATACCTACATTTTTTCGTGCTTAGATATTTTTTTAAAATTAGAACAAATATTTTTCTTTGTCTATTTTTTCATGTTCTGAATTATACACAAACTTCAATAAATAACAAATCGATACATTTATAATGCCATTATATTATGATTTATTTGAACAAATGTTCCATTTTTCCTTACGAGACCCTGTGGTTAGTTTTCGCGGACCACCGGTTGAGAAGCACAGCCGGCTTAGCATAACGAATTCTATCTCTATTCTACCAAAGAATAGACAAAGTTCTTTCTGTCCAAATCGTTATCTCTTCTGCCCGAGCACGCGGCGACCCGTGCTTGACTTATTAGAATTTTGTCTCCTGAAGAATAATAACATTTCTTCTCGTCATTGTATGCATAAAACGGTAGAAACCTTTCTACAATCTGTCACTTTGTCTATTCTTCTGTAGAGAAAACCCATTTCTATCGTACCTGTACCTTTTTGAGAGAAATAAATAATCTATCGTGGTCATGCTAGGCCGGCTGGTGTAGAACAATCCAGCATCCTAAACATAAAGTACTTGTCCATACAACATTATTTGCATTTGTTGTACATCGTTCCTTTTTTTGTTGTCGTTAAAAGTTAAGTGCTCCACTCAAGAGGGATAGTACATTTTTGGGTCACTTTATTTCTAAATAAAGTTCCGTTGTGTTTGTATATACCTATTTGTTTTAGTTTGTATGTCAATGTCTTTTTCAGGCTCATTTGCCTACCATTATCTATGTAGTTTTTTATTAACCGTTAATGTTCCATTGAAGGCCAAAGGAAAGAAAGAAACATTTACTTGACACAGAACAGAAAGACACAGACCAAATCCGTAAAAAATACTTGAAAATGAAATGAAAATGATAAAGTTGCTGTGTGCCTAGCGGTTGTACCAAATAGGTCAAAGGTATAGGTATCCCTTCCCTTCTTCCACTTATTCTTACGTACTACCAATGTAGGTTATTTATTCTCTTTCAGAATAGGTCTAATTGGCGCTGCCATCTCCATCTGGGCCTACCGTGTGAGATTATCTCGCTTTTATTTCTTTGTTGACGTTATGCCTAATATGTTATTGTCAAGAGAATTAAAAACAACTTCATACAATACATTTTGCTTTCCAATTTTGTCGTAACGACAAAATTTTGTCGTAACATGCTGTGCTATGGTAAAAAGCGCCCAAAAATGCCATATATTTATTAAAAGATTGTATGAAATCTACTACGAGTCCGTCCGGCCGTTCTATCCAACCGATTTGCTTAATGTTCCACACGTCTTCTCAAGGTATACTCAAACGCGATTTCCTCCTGGCTCTGCAGTCTCGACATAGATAACGATCGCTTTACGACCGAAATCGGTTGCTATCTATGCAAAATCTATTGAAAAATACGGCGGAACAACCGATTTTGGTCGTAAAGCGATCGCCGCTATCTATGTCTAGACTGCAGGCCCTGTACATTTCATAGCTTTCTTTCTCTATAGATCCGGTTCGTATTGAGTTACGCGATTCGTTTTGGTCTAAGAAAAGAACACTCACGGTCACAGGAACAAGCTCTTTCATTTGAGCTTTTGCCCATCTGAATTCAAAGTCAAAAACATTTATTTCAATTAGACCATTTACAGGCACTTTTGAAATGTCAAACAATATTACAATAGTTTTCAGTCGGTTTGTCCGTTAGTTGAAGCTAGTTGTCCGTTCCAAAACGTAGATTCCTATGGAGAAGAACGGACAAGAAACTCCTGGTTGAAGGTTGGAGAATTGGTTGAGTTGGAGGGGAGTTAGGTGTGTACACAACCAACTTGACTTTCAATACCTATGCGTTTCAAATAGGTAAGAGTTACTTAACATATATGAGAGCGTTATATTTGAATTATATTACCAACACAATGCTGCGGAGAAGCACGGATAGCTCGTTGTAATTTAAGGCGCTGATAACTGCCAACGGCCTTGAGTGATTTGGGTGGTATAGCTTGAGTGTTCTGCGCTGAGCCCAAGCAACGCGACATACGTCCATCGAGCAATAATACGACTCGCCTATCAAGGAGCGCGCTGTGCTGAATTAGACGTATTATTACTTTTTAGTACCTAAAATATAAAATAAAAAAAAGTAACAGGCAATATTAAATATTATTACGTTTTTATGTTTTGGGTAGACAGTAATTCATGAATTTATTTCATTAAGTATTTTACTATAATAGTTAAATATTCACAGGTACGATTGATATACAAATGTTCTAGTTTAACATAAAAAAATTGCACAACTAACCTGCATTATTTGACGGCGAGATAAGAGATTTAAAACTTGAGATTTACGGCCGTTACCATTTACCGTCGCCTTAAATGAACTTACATCTAAAACAAACATGCTACCTTGCTGGCTACTCCTCTCTGATCCCGCATAGCACATAACCACGTCAAAAGGCATGTTGAATAGACCCAAGTCCTAGATTAGTTCAAGTACGTAGTCCAACTTAAGTGCCTTGAGCATGAACCCATTGTAATGTTAATGATATCTTTGCTCCCACTCAGTGGTTTAGAATTTCCTTTATTCATTTTAGGTTATGTTTATTTTTTATTACGGTAAGGATACATTTCTGGATTATATTGGCCAGTTCGGTCCAGAAAAGGACGGTGTCCGATGTAGGGTTATCATATGTGAAGAAATCTTGTACATTTATGTAATGATGCATCTAATATATTATTACAGGATATATTGTGGTTCCGATTGTTTGAAAGGATATTTCCAATTCTGTTTTGCAATCTGAGTTTTCCTATATTTCTGCTTGCCTTTTTACTTCTAATAGCCTGCAGGATTCCAAGCGTAACTACCAGACACAATGTATTTTTTTGCTGGGGACGGCACAGCTAATTGAAAACCGAACGCACATAATGTATGTAGGTAGGTACTGGAGGTTTAACGGCTACCTAGATTGATTTAGCTACGGGAAACCGTTAAAAATAGGAGACTCTTATTTTGTTTTAAATATACAAGAGTAAAAAAAAAAGATAATTTCTATAACAAACTATCGATACATATAAAATTACATGTCCTGACTGACGGATTTATCGACGTCTAAACAAAATCACTGAACCAAGAGATTAGGTACACTTTGAACACCATGCCATCAGACATAATACAACATTTATTGTTTGTCGGTCACCGGTGGCCGACACGGCGTTCAAAAACTTGAAACACGTATTTCACGGTTATTGAAAATTAAACTCCTAAAGGAGTGAAAAGGGGGGCGAAAGTTTGTTTATGATAAGAACCAAAAACTATCTCACCGATTAGCCCAGAAAACTAGTACCTAATAGAAGTCTGTTCAATAATTATTAATTCAATAAATATTATTTATTAATAAGTGACCGCACGGTTGTCGCAGTGGCTGAGAGATAGGCTGCTGCGCAACGTGTCGCGGGTTCGATTCCCGCATTGCACATAGGTCTGGCTGTTAGTGTACGTGAAATTTGTGTTTGTTAAAAAAAAAAAATTGTCCGTTTACATGGTATAATTTAAAAAATAAATAAAAATCGCTTTTTGAAAATTACAGTAGCATCAGTATCAGCATGGTGTGTCAGTATCTGTAGCATAAGATTCTTTCACAGTGTTAAATGAACTATTTTTCAATTAACTTGTAACTTACACATGTAAACTGACTTATTGAACAGACTCTAGCAACAACCATACATTTTCCGTATTCCTGACGATTGTGGCCAGAAAACATACTAAAAAATAAATAGAACTTTTCCCATATTCCTCGTAAACTGTATTCATTCAATGTCCCTAGCAAAGAACATTAGGTTCGACGCAATGCGGACGAATACTCGAAGTAGAATATCCGTCATGATGAGGTGCTATTAACTCTTGCTAAGCTGATGCAGTTTGTTTTGTGCATTCTGTTTGTGTTTGTGTGTGATTGACTCACGATCTTTCTCTTTTACGAAAATCGAATAGAACACAGGGCTCTAATTCGCTGTGAGACTTCTCCAGTAACGTGACTTACGTTGCAATTATTCGCGTTTTTTAAAGTTTAATAAGATGTAATCAAGCAGAGCAAGTAAGCACCCAGGGGCAGATTTGATGGTGTGGAGGCTCAGGGGCAGCTAAAAATTAGAGACCCCGCGAAATATAGGAAAAAAAAACTGTTTTTCAATACCTACCAATTTATTTTAATAAAAAATCCTTATATCGAGCAGAATGAAACCAATAAGGTTCATGTTTTGCTTAATCTATTAATTTTCATAGGAATATGCTTAGAAATGTCTTTTTAAATACCATGTATATGTGAACTTGTTTCTCTTTGACAGAAAGATTTTACTGTTTTGATCTAAAAAAAAATCAAGTTGAGGAGGCTCCTTTCATGCGGAGGCCCCTTTTATGTGGAGCCCCGGGGCTACTGCCCTCTTGCATTGCCCTATCGGCCCTGGGCCTACCTGATTGTAAGTGGTCTATTTAGTTTTATTATTTTCACAAGGAACTTTAATTACTACGCTTTAATATACATGGTGGAAATTTCGGGCGGGCCCTGAAGAGACGCTTTCTCACAGAACATTATTGTTATCTTTTTGAAGGCGGTTTTAACTTTTTTATTGTAACGTACACTATAAAGTACCTACATCTCTGCCTATCGCAAGCAACATGGGCGTGATACATAACACGGTCCAAGGTTTGCAACTAAATCTATACTTACAAAGAAAAAAATATAAAGGTAAGGGAAAGGTCAGACTATACCAGTTTTATTTTATGCAATATTGATTTCTTCCGGCACGTGTAACGTGTATCAATATTCAATTTCACCGGGAAAATGCTTTAAAAAATACGCGCTTCTTTTAATGGAATAAACAAAGAAAATTACAGAGTATTTTATATCGGATCCGTATTCATTCGAATTCGTTCGTCCATCATGGTTTTGATAGTTTTTTGATGAACGAACTGAAATATTACCTTTCAGTGATCAATTTTCTAAAATCCTATCTTAGCGCTCACCTACGTTATACAGCATGTAACAAAAACCCTGTTCGATCCCAAAGAAGGCCATTATGCTCATCATCTTCTATAAGTACCTACTTATAATAAATCTTTAGAGAGGTCAATTCTGTACATGAAATATATTTTCAAAATAACTATCAGGGGGTGATTAGTGATCGATACTGATGCCAAAAATACAATCAGTAAATTTTTTGTCTGTCTGTATGTTTCTTATAGAAACAAAAACTACTCGACGGATTTTAACAAAACTTAGTACAATTTATTCTTCATACTTCTGGGCAGGTTATAATATAGTACTTTTCATCACGCTACAATCAATAGGAGCAGAGCAGTGAAGGGAAATGTTGAGAAAACGGGAGAAGTTACTCCATTTAATAAGTTCCGTCGCGTGTGCAGCCTTAATGGTTAAAGCTACATAGAAATCATGTATGACGGAAATGTTTTACATAAAATTATCTAAAAAATATTCCACAACAGCATATGTCTATCTTTTATGGTTGACTCACAATAACACGTATAACTCCCGATAGCTTAGCAGTTCGGAGCTTTCTGATTGTATTACACACAAGGAGTTACACGCTGATGGAGTCGCGGGCACAGCTATTAATAATAATATTCTGCGGTTCCTTATTGCGATATTTTTCAACAGTATTGTGGATTGACATATTATATTTCCCTTCTAAAATACGAAAGTTAATCTGTCTGTTACATCAAAACCATTGAACCGTGAGGAAGGACATACGCTACTTTTTTACGAAAAACGACTGAAACGCGGACGAAGTCGCGAGCAAAAGCTAGTCATGAATAATTTTTACTATGGAACCAACCCTAATAAGCGAAAAAAATATTGGTGTTCCATACATTTGTGTTCACATAAATCGATAAAATGTAGATATGGAATACTTAGTGATTTTTTTTGCGATTTCGGGGTTGTGCCATACAAAATAATATTGTTCATAATGATTAGTATAATAACTCCCTTTGGGATCGAACAGGGTTTTTGTTACATGCTGAATAAGGAACTCCAGTATTCAATTGCATGCTTCTAGACCCATCAGTTTAAGCTGTGCGTTGTCTATCAATCAGGGATACTTAGGAGTTTTATTAAGTAGATTTCTTTACCCCATTTGACGTTCAACTAAGGCCATGTTGTTTCAACTTACAGTTACGTATCTGTAACCGTCAAATATGGCGGCTTGTACGACAATTTCATACTGACTTAACGATTACGTACTGACTTACGAATACAGATGGTTTGAAGCAACCCGCCCTAAATCTTTTACTTGAAAATTTCGTCTGAAGCTATCAGCAAGCAGTATCTCTTGCTACCCAAAAGCAATACCTTAAAGTGTGGAGCTACATATTGATAGGCAACCCTTCCCGCGTCTGGGCCGTCATTTATCTCGAGAGGCTCTCGGAGTCCGGACCTGTATGTAGGTCAACGCGGTCGCACTTAATTGGACCAAAGAAAAAAACAGCGCCGTGTCTCGCGGCGCAACCCTAATGACTAATGATCTTGTGAATATTTGAAAATGGAAGCTTGTGTGTTTTTAATGTCACCTAGTTCGTCATTCGAGAAATGAACTTCCATTTTAAGGTTTGAACTTTTACTTGAAGTGCGTGCACGCCGCCGTGCACGCACTTCAAGTAAAAGTTCAAACCTTCAAGTAAAAGTTCAAGCCGCGAGGGTTTACGTGGTTGTGATAATTCTATGATGAGTAATTCATTCATTTGCGAATTAATTTGTGATTCTGAATGGCGGCGGCGCGGCGGTGCTCTTTGATGTGCTTGGTCTCAATGCTCGGTGCAACGAAACTACTGCTCAAATGCTCGTAGCCGAATGCTCATTACGAATGCTCGCGGTGCAAACGCACCTTTACAAATCAAAAAATGTCAATACGAGATGACTTACGGAAATGAATTTATATTTTGAATTTAAACAAATCTAACATTAAAAAAAAAACGTTGCCCCACACTAGGATTTTTCCTATGTCGTGGGTGCACCAATTTCACATACACATACACTCCAGACCCGGGACAAATATTTGCTCCGTGCGGGTGCCGAACCCGCGACACGTCGCGCAGCAGAAAACCGCTCAGCCACTGCGACAACCGTGCGTGCCGCCGAACATGTAAATACCATTGCGGGTTTTCAGACTTTAGATCAACATCATTTTCTATAATTATCTACGAATATAATAATTATACAGCGTGTAATTGACAGGTTGGCAAAAACGAAAAGTATGAATTCAGACTGGTATTGTTAATATTTTAATAGTGAAATATTTTCCCGGAAATGATGTAGGTACTACGGAGGCCAGTAAACTTTTACAGCTAACAGCTGATTCCGCGCGAGTTGTATGAATTTTCTTTTACGATTACATTGCCGAATTTAAGTTTTTTGCTTTTTTTCACTAAAATTGTGTTTTTAGGGCTGGATTTTGTTGTAACAAATGAATAGAACACAAATCTAGTTGAAAAACTTAAAAATATAAAATTATAAAATAAAATTATAAAATAAAATAATAAAATTTTCCTGAAGAAAATTCCAACGTTTTTCAGTCATAATCATGGTCATGAAGCTACAGTTTCAGTTTTTGCCAACCTGTCAATTACACGGTGTATAATGATCAACAAATCTACATGATAGGTACTCAGTAAAATTCAATTCAATCATCCGAAATCATTTGCACATTGCGATAGCGTTCAACAAAAAGCCGCTGCAGCGCTGAAACGCTCAGTTAACAAAAAGCGATTTAATAACGCTAAAGCCCCACACAATGGGTAGTCCACGTACCAGCCTTTAAGCGAATTGGATCGGACGCAAGTGAGTCGCGGCTGTGTCAATGGCCGCCAGTGATTTGGCGCATTCTGGCTAGTAGCTACCTATTTTTGGTGCTCGAAGCGGTCGAGATAGATTTGGCTGCCAAATTTTACGGATTTATGGGCTTACTGGTTTTGGGTTCGACTTGGCAAGTGAATAAGTGGAGCTCTTTAGGGAAAATAGCCTGCAATGATTACACGTGGAGCTGTGTAACACGCGTAGCTGTAAGATATAAACTTTTCATGTTGTATCCGAAACGGTGAAGATTTTTTTGTAGGGCAACTCCAAAATAGCAGTCGTCTGAAAAAAATAGGAGCTAAAATAATGATATCAGGCATCAGCGATCAAGGAGCTCTGGAAAATACCTATCTAGATACATAATTATTTAAAAAAAATCAATAAAGTTATGTATGCTTTCATGAATAAATCCTTGGGATACGTTTTTTGAATAAATTCTAAGGTTTTGTTAGGAAACGAAAGTTTCCTTTCGGTCAATTTCGGTCCATGTAAGTATTTATTACCGTAACCTTTTCTATTTGAAGTTTCAACTCGGTATTATGTGGAATTGGATAATAGCTTCACACTAGAGCGCACTTGTCTCAGATTCTTTACGTAGGCGTTTTGAAACGTTTTTTAAACTGATGACCTACCATTTACCATTATCTGAATTCCTTTCTACCATTTATAACTTTTGAGCTAAAAAAAGGTTACATTGTATTTATTTATGTCTTACTCAGGTAGGTACTTTAATTATGTATAAGTCAGGTACTTACATCGCTTCGGGAATAACTGTTCATTAAAAATGGGCTTTTTAGTCTTAGAAACTAGGTACCTATTCATTTAGGTATAAGTACCGACACTAAAGATGATTACAGATCGCACATCAGCACATGTACAGTTTCGGCCCAATAGTCAATAGACAGTTGACAATACGTAATAGAAAAAGGTCCAATTAGACGACGAGCATCGACTGATGAACCAATCGCCAGCAGCCTCGGCGCCCCCGTCTTCTTCATTCCGCCAAAGAGACCGAAAATCAGCTAATGCGCAGTTGACGTTTGTGATCAAGACTGGTGCCGCTAGTTATACTTATTTGATTTATTTCACTGTGCCTTATTTAATCGACCTACTAATATTATAAAAGTGAAGAGTTAGTTTGTTTGAACGCGCTAATCTCTGGAACTACCAGTCGGATTCGAAATATTCTTTTTGTATTTACATTCACTACTTCCAAATTATTTGATTTTTAATTGTTTTTTGTCTTTATTTCCAAATTGTAACTATTGTATGCCTATGTGGCGGGTCATAGCAGCACAATGTTGACAATGTTTTATGTATTATAACTTTATTTTACCTATGTACCACAATATTTGTATGAATAAATGAATAAATGTATACACCGTGACATTTTCATCGCTTTCATCCGGCGATGTAGCCACTATACTCATCATTATGAACAACTTTTACTATGGGACCAACCCGGAAATCGCGAAAAAAAAATCAGCTGTTTCATACATTTATGTTCACATAACTCAACAAAATGTATGGAACAGCTGATTTTTTTTTCGCGATTCCATAGTAAAAGTTGTTCATAATGATGAGCTATACTCATCAGGAAATTGGCTACATCGCCGGATGAAAGCGATGAAAATGTCACGGTCTATGATAGCCAGATACAAGAAAAATTGTATAGGCTATTTTAACATCACGCTATGGCAATTAGGAGCCGAGCAACGGGGGTGAAGCCTCGGGGCACAGCTAGTACTTATAGCGAAAGGATCTTATTTCCAATTATTATATTTCCAATCGAGTGTCACAAGACACCACTCTTTTTTTTCACTTTTGCAAATATTAACACATAGGGCCGTACCACAAAAAAGATAAACACGTGTTCAACACGAATGCTACCAAAAATAATACGCACTTGTTTTAGCACTAACTTGTCTAAAACAAGTGTGTATTATATTTGGTAGCATTCGCGTTCAACGCGTGTTTATCTTTTTTGTGGTAAGGGTGATATTTTTTTACAGATTAATATTTTTAGGGTTCCGTACCTGAAAAGGAAAAACAGAACCCTTATAAGATCACTTTGTTGTCCGTCTGTCACCGGACCCCTACAAATATAATATTATGAGCGCCATCTATGAGAATACCTACATATAGCTTGCTGATGGCACTATTGTGCCATCATGTTTTTATACGCTTGAGGAAGGTACGGAACCCTCGGTGCGCGAGTACGACTCGCACTTGGCCGGGTTTTTTTCTGGTAACATTTTTTGGTCAGATGGTCCATTTTACCACGGATTTTACACACGCTTAGTAACGACACGAGCACGACTGGTTATGTTCCACTCGAGGTTGCCAGTGGAAATGAGCGACCCTTCTCACAATTCTCCCAGTAATGAAGATGGGCGTTATGAAATGGTTTCTAAACAGAAACTATTCTATTAGTGGAGTTCGGGCGCATGTTGGAGAGAAACTTGTCATAATTATAGTTTTAGGTTTACGCTTAATGGCAGTTAAGTGTTTGTGGTGTAGTTGCTATTACTTTTCATATTTTCTCGTGTAGAACCCTGAATAACTTATAGGTAAACTAGCTGTTCTCCGCGGTTTCACCCCCGTTGCTCGGCTGCCAAGGGTCGTAGCGTGATGTTAATAAGCCTGCACTATTCCTCACGAATCCGGCTATCATATTCTAAAAGAATTTTTCGAATTCAACTGGTAGTTCCAGAGATTAGCGCGTTCAAACAAACAAACAAACTCTTTGGCTTTATAATATTGTATTGTATATTGTAGATTGAGTTAATTGGGTTGTGTTAGCAGACTTTAGAACTACTTTCATTAACCTGAATTACCTACACACCATTTCTAGCATTTATAAACTGGCTAAATACCTACCTACAATTACACAGATTACACCTCAGATCATAGAAACAAGGAGATAATTATGCCATCATAGCAAATTAGTACGGGAACAACTGTCGCTACTTTTAGTACATTTTTCGACACAATTACGCGCATAATTAAGCGCTCCTTGTGAATAAAAAGATCTCCCACGCATTAAACATTCCGCACACCCTCAATCTAACACAATCGTCACTCAACACTAGCACTAAACTAAAACACTGTATTTATACCATCGATCGTGTTCGGTTCGTCGCCAGCGCGTACGTTTTTAGTACGAGCAATTTGCTAAAAATCAGGCATCAAGCTCGAGAGCGCCTTGACCATCTCCCTTGTTTCTATGATCTGAGGATTACACTGTTATCCAACATAAAAATTATGGCTTATTAGGTAAATCCATGTTTCAGAAGTTTCCATGGTTATTTTAGACTGACAAAGATGCGTTTAAATCTCCATTAAACAAGCATTTATCAAAATCACAGTGAAATAGAATAAGTATTTAATTTCAAATTAAATATTGTAGCTGTAGTGTTGAACTTAAAAAAATCACAATAAATATCCATTATAAATATTACCCTCAAATAAAAGGAGCTTGAATTAGGTACTTAATTTTACTTTAAATACATTCTATTCAGTAAGGCGAATAGAATGTACCTACACCTACCACTTGTTTTCCGCACTTAGGCGAATCCCACACCGCCCCGCGCTACGCTGCGGGGTGCGTGGCGACGGAACAAAAATCTCGCGCGTGAATGCGTTTTCAGTGTGTGGCACCATGCGTGATTTCTATACAAATACAGGTACTTGCAAACAACGGAACATCACGCACCCCCGCGCTACGCTGCGTGATGCGGGGCAGTGTGCGAATCGCCTTAATGTTACTTAACTGATTTAAATACAGCGGAATGTAATAAATGTAATTACAGCTCAGGAACAAGACGCGAGTAATTCGGCGCCTGGGAGTTAAGACTGTCACTAGGAAGCAAGGCAGTGATCCATTGCTGCCAGCCGGGTGTCGCCTCAGATCATAGAAACAAGGGAGATGTGCCAAGGCGCTATTGAGCTTGACGCTTGACTTAAGTTTTATACGGTCTAATGTCAAAGACCGTATAAAACTTACACGCTGGCGATGAACCGAACACGATCGATGATATAAATACAGTGTTTTAGTTTAATGCTAATGTTGAGTGACGATTAACAGTGTTAGATTGAGTGAGTGAGTGTGCGGAATTTTTAATGTGTCTTTTTATTCACAAGGAGTGTTTGTAATTGTGTCGAAAAATGTTCTAAAAGTGGTGACAGTTGTTCCCGTACTAATTTGCTATGATGGCATATCTCCTTGTTTCTATGATCTGAGGCTGTCGCAATTTGCGCGGGAAGCAACCAACTGACGTCATATTTAATTAAAATGATAAATGATAAATGATATTTTATTTGTAAATAGGTTAAGGTAAATAGGTAAATAGGTGTTAAAGTAAAAATGTTTTAAATGTAGATATTTATACACTGTCTCGCGGGTCAACTCTTGGGATTGATTCCCGGTTTGGGCAAAATTAAGGATATTTCCATTACGAGTATTTAGAACTTAGTGGCAGCCTACAGTCTGTATTTGTGAGGGTGTAATAAACACTTCTGCCTATTCTTTCTCTCTCTATTATTATTATAATATTCCTCTAATTAATTCTCTTTTATATTATTTCATGTTTAGGAAACAATCGAAGACGGGAGATTAAACCACGATTAAACTCTCTTGCTACGATTGATTTTATGGCCCTTAGGCGCTAAACTTGAAACTGCGCGTTGTAAAATACTGATAATTTAGCCAAACCAGGTGGCTGGTAGACCTTAATAAGAATGTTAAATTGAGCCTAGGTTGTGCCAATCGTAGCGAGGCTCAGAGCCCCTTTTCAGTCTCCCCAGAGATGTGTAGAGGAGCTCAGAAGATACCCTTTTCCAGTCTCTCCAGGGATGTGCCCTAACAGGCGTTGTACAGGGGGTTCTAGAGCTGGTCTCTTGAGCACTCGGAGCTCCTCTCCATGTGCTGATGGTGACCACCACGGTGGTTTTAGTGGAGAACCCCACACTCCCCGGTCTTATCTCCGTAAGGCCGCCTTTTTAAGGTTTCTAACAGTAAAAACAATGTTGGGTTAATCGTAGTAGTTACTTACGCAGTTGCTGCCGTAACTGGTATTTACTTATGCACCCGGTGCGAGTCTTTAACTGCGTCCTTGAAAAATGTCCTAAACTGATAGCATCTACACTCGTATTATGCAATAAATAACAGGTATTATATAGCATAAGCATAGCATAATCGGCCTATAATGTTCCCACTGCTGGGACACAGGCCTCCTCACTGTGAGAGGGAGTGGGCCGTAGTCCACCACGCGGGCCCAGTGCGGGTTGGTGGACGTCGCATGTCTTCGAATTTTTGGTTCTAGGACATGCCGGTTTCCTCACGATGTTTTCCTTCACCGTTAAAGCAAGTGATAATTAATTTGTAATACGCACATGACTTCGAAAAGTCAGCGGTGCGTGCCTCGGGATCGAACTCGAACCATTCGCCGTGGGGGGCACATGGTTAGACCTAGGCTATCACTGCTTTTTTGCTTTTCTGCGTCTCTCCAGGGTCTGCGCCCTGTTACGGCACTATGGGTACTTAGGTACTTACAGTAGCTGTAGGTACTAAATATATGTACGTATAAAATATCTACACAAGAAGCACGAATAAACACGAAAACCTTTGGATATTTATTGGAGCGACATGTTCTCTTAGGAAAACGGGTTTCTCGTTAATACTGACGCGAGTGAAGTACCTACCTACCACTAGTACAGTCAGCATTAAAGTCCGTTAAAACTTTAGTATTTTATATGATAAATTCATAAGTTCTTAGCATAGAAAACACAAAAAAAATCGAAACTGATATTAAAAAAATCAAACTCTTGATTATTCATGAAATGCTGAAAAGCGGTGCAGCGGTGAATACTTTTGTGTCAATTTGGAATGATAGAATGCTTCACTTAAACGTCCTACGTGTTCAATTAATGCTTTCAGAATGCTGTTGGGGTTACCACGACATTGTAGTGCATCACATATTATGTTCGCGAACGCATGTGTTGATGGCTTCCACGCTATAGGTAATGCGCAAGACCGGCGTCGCTGTTAATGCTCCAACAGTAGGTACCTATTCTGGAAATGATTGCAACACGTCACGACTGTCCTATCCAAAAACATTGGGTGGACAGAGTGATAGGTCAAATGAAATAATGTTTACCTTATATTTATACTTACTAACATAGTTTATAAGTGTAATGTTACTACCCCTATAAGGATTTAAGTGATCTGAAATAAATGATTACTTATTTATTTATTTTAATTAAAGACAGTAATATTTATATTGCGTATTGCGTGGTTGTATGTTCTACGACAAGTTACCAACTTATGTCGGTGACTGTACCTTGGAGCCAATCATATTGCGGTCAATCGACTAGCCATGCGTGGTTGTCGGACCAATATCCTCTTGGGAAGGCTAGTATTAGCGTATCTATGTATAGTGGTGTTCAGACAGCAGGTCTCGAACGTGAAAATTCAGAATCTACTGAAATACTGATTCTGAATTTTCACGTTCGAGACCCTGCTATTTTGTAGTAAAAATCGGTATAGTGAAAAAAATAAAAATATTTCTTAATTGTTACTTTCTACAAATCGGTAGGTACGAGAGAGTTTAGGCACTATCCCGGTCTGACAGTGGTGTCAACGGCGATAGTAAATTCAATATTTTGAAAAAGACAAACATACATAATAATTATGCAATGTTTAATTAGAGAGATTTGATCTTTATGATGATGATAATGATAGATCGATGGATCGTGGTGTTACGTGGTGGGCCATAAAAATACAGGATATTTCGCATTTTTATTGGTTCGATCTGGTAAGGTTTTTTTTTAATAAATAAATGTTTTCTTTGAGCAAAATGTGCTATCATCAAAATTAAAGGTGCATACTTTTGCTCTACCACCGCCTCTTTACTACCCGACTACCCGACTACGCCAAAGCTAAAAGGAAGGTTATGATTTCATCACTCTGTACAGTCGCCCCAATAAAAAGCACAAAGCATCACTTAACTCAGCAAGTAAAACTAATTCATCATCTTGGAGGCGATACATCAACTTAAAACTAGAACCATCAAGACTGAACTGAGCTGTGTTCAAGTATCAAGATTTCCAATCCTATGAAGATATGACACCGTCACGTGTGAGCATGCGAACGATATTAATCATCGCAAGTAAGGCTGCGGTTTTAGTGAGTGGCGTCAGCGAATGAGCGGATAACAAGACTAAGGCAGTTCGCACACGGCGACTTTTTTCAGCGATACAGTCGCGCGTTTGCATCGATGGAATCGCGCAATGCTAATGCGACAAACAGCCAAAAGTAGTGATGCAGACGCGCGTTAAAACGAAACGCGCTACTGAAACGCCACCGAAACCTCCCTAAAGTTTGTAAATAACGAGAAACACATTCAAGTGCGCGTTTCGGGAGTGCCTGGCTGGTTTCGATCGCAAACGGAGCCACAATCCTTCTCTTGCTGCGAAGTAATCGCAGCAACAGTACAAGTTTGTAGAGGTTAATGCAGTGTCAAGTTTTAAAGTATTTGTAGAAATGAAGTATCACCGCCATAATGAGGAAGAAATTATGACGAGTTTTTTTATTAAAGCTGGAATAGACAAAGGAAAAGCTTTCCCATATAAAACATTACAATAAAAGTCTTTAATGGGACTTTTATCTCTCTACGTGTTTTAGGAGCCATGCTCCTTTTTATAATAATGACAAAATAATGATGCAGAATGCCGAATGCATTATGAACTATACAGCAATAACCTTCCGTCGCCCGTCGGTTCAGTAGTTTTTGAGTTCATTAATTACAAAAAGAAATAAAAATTAAGTTTTTTTTCTCTTTATTAGTGAAGATAGAATACGTTGACGCGTAAATTCAGCCACCGAATTTCGGCGACATAATTTTGGCAGGTGTGTCTGCTGATTAAATGACTGTGATTGAATGACTGACTGACTCAAATGTCGCTGCTCTCCAACAATCATTGTAGACGCTTACTTATATGCCACTTAACTTGTAAGAACACTTAATATGGCCGCGTACCGCTACAGATTTATGTTACGTCGTATTGGATAATTTGAAAAGTGTGAAGACTGTTTTAAACCATTTGCGAGTTAGTCACTCATTTGTGTAATAAAATTGTTGAGTCAATCTGTAAATAGTGTAAAACAAAGTAGCTTTTCGAGTCAGTTTGTTCGCTTAGTTGTTTTGAACTACACAATGGATTTGAATGCGGTTTTCACCACCGTTTAGAGAATTTATTCCGGAAGGTTTATGTGTATAATAGCTAATATTTAACTTAGACACAACACAGAAATCACTAATAACATGTGTAGGTAAATAGTATGCCTGATCCTGGCCTATTGTATGTTAAGTAGGTACGCCCATCAACCAGAGATGTACTTTTAAACTATACAAGCCCGAGTTTATTATATCCGTACGTAAGTCCTCATCTACCTATCCCCTGAGATTGTAGCCGTGCTGGTACACCATAACTAACCCCGAAATGTACCTGGAATTCCTGGGAGAAACACATAAACGTGTAGCTTCATGCAAATGTTAGCAGTCAATAAAATAGAATCCAGCAGGGTAATTGCGTAACGCATGACAATCGGATCGCTTTCATGAAAATGAAGAACATCAAGCTCGCGTCGACCGTCTAACTTTGGAATTGTGTAACTAGTGATGTCAATATTGGAATCAATCCATGGCATTATGATGACTTGGGTGTGTTTTGTTACGCCTAATTGTCAGAACTAGCGAATGATTAGTTGCCGAAATATTAGACAATATTTTCATTTTGTTTTAGTTGTAGTTAATGGTCTTCGAATGCTATTAAGTAATAATTTATAACAAATTCCCAAAACTTCATACTCTATTTTTAAAACACTTTCTACCAAAATCTACCAAAATTGAACGACGTAACGAAACGTACTTTCACATGAAGTTTTAATTATCTGTGGCCTTTGGGCTCTCAGGCTCTATAGCAGTGTTGTCAACTTAGTGGTTATACCCCTAAAACTGGTGGATTCGACCTCTCTGTTAGTGTGTTTTTATTTAAAATCTAGTAAGCCCCGGATTAGTTTGGGCACAGAAAAGTAAGAAAGAACTAACATAATAATGTATATTAATCGGGAAATACATGCTTGTGAAATGTAACTGAAGGCATTATAGCTTTACATTAACATCAAATATTACTCTTGTAGTTTAAGTACGTAAGTAATTAGGTACGTCGGATAACAAATAGAGATGGGGGATTTCCCTTAATTATTAAATTTTTCGTTCATGTCTTTGCAAACAATACAACAATATCTACACCATTTTGTTGAAGTGAGGTCGCGTGTTTCATTTAATCAAAATAATATGCCGAAACAACAATATACGCATTAAAAACCAATAAAAACTTTATTTTGTGAAAATATAGAGTATAATAAGAATGCTAATCATTTTTGATAGTTTTATTGTGGATTAGTAAGTTGAATCTAGTGGGTAACTAATTGAAGAGTTGGCAACACTGCTTTGTAGTCTGTCTTGTAGTTATATAGGTAGTTGTTCCGACTTATTAATATTAGGTTACATTTAACAACTTTACTTTGATTATTCAACAGAAATCTTCAATAATAGGTACCTATGTAGGTTCGGAACAAGAGTAGCAAATGTTAAAAAGTATAGTATACAGAGACCAATGGAGAAAAGTTGGTCAATTGGACAACGTAAATTATGGAGACTGCAATAAATTTCTGCTCAGTGATGAAAAGTAAGTAACTCTAATACTTACTTACAATTTAATACAAATTAATAGTGAAAATAGTTAATAAATGAGTTATGCATAAAGGGGTAGGCACCTTCTAATTAAATAATCGAATGGTCAGTCTATGATCCGGACAAATCCAACTTTTGTTGTGTTGTGTACCTACAATCTTATTAAACTTGAGGTTATAATGATGTCGTTGTTTGTGTTACAGTACAAACAAGTATGATGTACCTATTTAATCTTACATTCTGAAAATTTGAGCTTTAAACTATTACCTAACCTAATTTGAAACCAAATCACAAGTACAATATTTTAATATTTTTACAGAAGTTATGGAACCCTTCACTTTACCTGAAGATAATCTAATTGACCCTGCGGTTGTTTAACTAAGAAGTTGGTAAATAAACTGATAAAGAGGGAACAATGGATGAAAGAGTAATCTTCTGCACATATATTTTAAAGGTAAGCTTTTTAATACATAGAAGTATGTAATGAAATATCATATCATAATGAAGTATATATATGAAAATAAAATATCATAGTGAAGTTGACTTCACGTGTACTGCGCGACAATATTCTTAGCGCCCATCGGCTATGTAAGGGTCTTTCCACTGAGCAGCTCGGTATTTCGGGGGCATCGCTACCAGTATTTATGCATGAGCATCTCACCTTGAAAAACAAACAATTATTTCGGGAGTGTCGAGAAGCTGCTAAAAAGCATAGCTATAAGTTTATCTGGGTTAAGCATGGAACAATTCTTGTTCGTGAAAAAGAAGCAACAAGGGCTTTCGCTATCCGAACTTCGCAAGACATCGCTAAAATCAAGCCTGGATATGCAGCAGCGATTGACAGACAGTGAGCTGCACGCGTCGAACATTAGCTTATACATCGGCTTTATGTGTAGATATATTGTGCTTTTAGAATTTCCAAGTATATTTCTCATTCATCTCCTGTACACACATATATTAAATTCATATTTTCTGAGCTGTAATAAGGCAGAATTACAATCTACTGTAGTATTTACCAGCTTTGCCTGTATAATTATTGGCTACGTTTGCAATTTTATGCATCTGATTGCTATGAGTTTTTTGTTAGGTGGCGACTTAATTGTAATAGATATATTTCCAATTTTAACCAAACATTGTATAATAATATACTGGCTAGTACTTTGCTTGTTATGGTTAATCTATATTCCTAAATCTTATGTGTTTTTGGTATTTTATTCACCTTTCTATATTAAAATTTATTCATGTCACTATCTTGCCCAGTTAGTTGCAACGTTAATGACGGCTAATACTTCTTGGACGATTTTCTGCAGAGTTCCCAGCAGATAATTTAGTTATATATTACCAAAATTGTAGGGGAATCCGCACCAAATTACATATTCTATATATGAATATCTTAGCCAATTGCTACGATATTATAATTCTAACTGAGACCTGGTTAACGCCCGAGATATTTAACAACGAATTCATTGATGACCGTTACGTGGTTTATCGGTGTGACCGTGATCGCACGGCTACTAAAAAAAAAGATGGAGGAGGTGTTCTCGTGGCGATACTGAAAGGACTGCGTTCAGAGAGGTTAACTCCGTGCTCATCTCTGCACACAAACATTGAGCAGATCCTGGTAAAATTGCCCAGTTCAGCCAAAGGTAAGTTTCAGATCGTTACGGCAGTGTATATACCACCAAAAACAACTGAATGTGTATATATTGAATATTTTGACCTTTTACAGTCACATCTAGATGACATAAACATTGAAAATTTTTACTTATTTGGAGACTATAACCTGCCAGAGGTCGATTGGGTTGCTGGCACACACAGTACGTCACTGTCTGCTCAGATCTGCAGAGGTAACACTCCCGTGTGTGATCACTTGAGTGTGTTTATGTCATTCTTAAACGCTCATCAATTCAACACTATAAAAAATATGAGCGGCAAAATATTAGACTTAGTTATTAGTAATGATGACTGCACCATTTCTTCACCCACAGATTATTTATTACAACTCGATAACCACCATCCTCCATTTTGTGTATTGATTACGCCACGTTTGCCTTACAGTTCCATGGAGCGCAGGACAATTAAAAAATATAATTATCATAATGCAAATTACGATAAAATTAATGACGACTTAAAGGAAATAAATTGGAAAGACGCCTTAAATCACGAAACAGTTGACGAATCTCTAAACACGTTTTATAATGTAATTTTTAATATTATTAAAAAACATGTACCATTGACTATTTGTAAATCTAATAAGTTTCCCGTTTGGTTCTCAAAACCTCTTATACACATTTATAGAAATAAGACCAAAGCTTGGGTTAGATGGAAAATGTATCGCAATATTTCGGATTACGAGCAGTTCTCACTATACCGCTCCAGATTCCAAGATGAATGTAAGAACTGCTTTAAAAAATACATTAATTCTGTCGAAGATAGTATTCAGAGCAACGTTAAAAACTTTTGGACTTTCATTTCTAACCGAAAAAATAGTACTAAAATTCCTTCTACTATGAGTTATAACAACCAGTCGACTAATAACCCAGAAAAGATTTGTAATCTTTTTTCAGACTATTTTAACTCTGTTTATGAGCCTTCCACTTCTAGTAATATTCCATCCGTGCATGATGACTGTTCTGAGAGCTGCACTCTATTAACTGGCATTCAGCTTACTATCGATGAAGTATTCAGTGCGCTCAAAGCACTGGATCCTTCTAAGGGGCCAGGATCAGACGGTCTACCAATAACCTTTATTAAGTCGACTGCGGTTAATCTGTGTATACCATTACATATTATATTTAATTTATCAATCTCCCAAGGAATATTTCCTCAAGCATGGAAACTTGCTAATATAACCCCTATTTACAAGTCAGGACCTAAACATGATGTCCAAAATTATCGTCCTATATCAATATTGCCAGCTTTGTCAAAGGTTTTCGAGAGATTAATACATAATAAAGTATATCCCCTCATACATAGCAATATAATTCAGCAACAACATGGATTCGTCAAAAGAAGATCAACTACAACTAACCTGGTGACTTTTGTGGACTACTTATTTAACAATATGGACTCTCGTATTCAAGTTGACACTGTTTATACTGATTTCCGGAAAGCCTTTGACAAAGTTGACCATGAGCTGCTCTTAAAGAAAATTGCATTTAATGGTATACGTGGTGATCTATTGAGATGGTTCTCCTCTTACGTCTCTAATAGAACTCAGAGGGTTGTCGTAAATGGTTTCAATTCCAACACTCTAAGAGTTACTTCTGGAGTACCCCAGGGCTCTATTTTGGGACCTCTTTTGTTCATAATATTTATTAATGACATCAATACATGTTTTCAAAATTCAAAAATTTTACTATATGCAGACGACCTAAAAATTTATAAGCCAGTAAAAAATTTACATGATTGTCTCCTCTTGCAGGAAGACCTAGACAGGTTCTCTGCATATTGCTTAAATAACAAACTCCAACTTAGTATATCTAAGTGTTGTTGTATAAGTTTTACTAAGAATAAAAACATCCTAATGCATCCATATTCCTTAAATAACGTAATTCTAACAAGAGAAACACTGGTCCGTGACCTTGGAGTTCTATTGGACAATAAACTACACCTTGACGCTCATATTAGTAACATAGTGAACAATGCCTTCCGCATGTATGGTTTCGTGATGAGATCAGCTACAGAATTTGTCCGCCCATACACATATCTATATCTTTATAAATCGTTGATCAGGTCGCAGTTAGAGTACGCTGTTGCGGTGTGGAATCCCTTCTATGGTAAATACTCAGACGCGATTGAAAAAGTTCAAAGTAAATTTTTGAAAGCCGTGCATTTCCGTTGTTTTCACACCTATGCATCTTATAGTGATCTTTTAAATAAGTTTAATCTACAAAAACTTAAAGCCAGACGTATTATTTTGGAAACAATGTTTTTGTTTGACCTATGTAACAACACATATGATTGTATGGATATTAGTAATAAGATTTGCTACGTAGTACCTAGAACAACCATAAGCCGAGGGGTGCGTGCACGACATCTATTTGCTGTATCTTCTAGTCATACAAACGCAGGCTTACGAGCGCCCCTACGCCGCCTTACCAATCAGTATAATAAGAACTTCCTTAATATTGACATCTTTGCTGTTTCTGTTGGAAAATTTAGATGCCTTGTTCGCAAAACAATCTTAGATTTAACTCCACAATGTTTAAACTCATAGACTATTTTTATTCTTTTATTCTTTTTGCATGCCTGTTTAGATTTATCATTAACCACATTATGCATACAATTATGATGTAATTGTAATCGCACATCGTAATAATTTTTAATATCTTGTTTTAATATTATGTGGAAAATGTCGTGGGTTATACATTTGCTCACTCTTTTACTTAGCTCTAATTATTTTGTAATATTGTAATGTGTAACCGTTTATTTTCCCAAATAAATAAAATAAGTAATGCATATTACATTGAGACTACAGGTAAAGCATGAGAGAGCATTATACATACCTAGATACCAAACTCAAATTCAATGGATTAATAATCAACAAATATTTTTATACAATTTTATATGTGATTACATTAATTTATTATTTTAACATAATGTTTTTTACAACTCTCAGTATCGTTCGTTACTAACCTCTAGTGTAGGCCTATGCCTAGTTTGCCACATTGTGGTTATTTTGTTTTAGCATAAATTAATATGATTTTGTTTGATTATTGTAGGAGACTGGTTTCTGGGCTTTGCCTTCTACCGTCATCAATGGAAGCAGTATGAATGATGTTGGCCCCATAACTGCCACTACCCAGCTCGTCACCCATACCTGCAGCCTTTTTCATCACAGTGACCTCTGCTCCCATCACTGCTAGTACCATCGCTGCTGCTATGTTTATAATTAATTGTATTTGTAAAAGTTGCAAAACGATATTCCTAGCCACATTATTTAATGTGTGGGTTTTATTTTATTTTAGAAAACTAGCTGTCGAGTGTTGATTATGGTAACCATAACATATCAATTGTCGGCGAAGACCCTATCGAGGATCACGGGTGCAAGTCGTGACGGTACAAGAGACATTCGATCCGTCGCTCAGCGTAGGTACTGTATTTTTTATATGTTATGATTTAACTTCATGTTTTATGTTGTTTTAAGTAATTATTTCCTAATTTTGAGTATTGATTAATGTTTACAAGTTATTTCTTATTAGAATTGTGTTAGTTTCTTATTGGAATTATGTAGGAATAAGATTTCATGTTTTGTATATAAATTCGTAAATACCTTTGTAACTAAGATCGAGGTTTTGTGTACGTCATGTTTTTTTTGTGTAGGATACTCTTTTACATAAGATGTATATAGGCAGATAAACCTCTCGTCAATAGGAAAACTGTAATTTGAGAATAAGTGTTATGTACATAAAATTGCGTTTGTAGGATTGTTGTAAGGTTTTATATAGAATTTGGTCATGTATTCGGGTTCCTTAGGCAGGCCAGAACATATTATTGTGTAAAGACTCTAAATTTCATGGATATTGTGCCTGTAATATAGATCGATATCTGTTTGAAAATGCGATATTTCTGTGTGTATGTTAAATTGCTAAATTGTGTTTTATTAGACGTGTGGTAGTCTAGAAATAAGTATTCAATAAGAATATTGCAGATCTGTTAAGAAATGGCTATATTATAAGCGAATGATTATTGTAACTTTTGCTAAGTTAGATTTTTTTATAGTTTTTGTTCTAGAAAGTTTTTAATGTGACTAGGTAGTGGGAGTCGTACCATTGGATAGATACAATTTATCCGCAAATTTTGATGTATAATACTTGTGTATTTTACGTTTGGAAGTTTTAATAAAGTTGATTAGAAGGGCTCACACTTAGTAAAAATGAAAGTGAATTCGGTTTTAAAAACGAGGTAAAGTATTTAGGCTATTTAAAAGAGGTGCGCTATTTTTAGTAAAGTGCGAGCCCTCCTAAGTGGAGAATTATTCTTTAGCAGAAATTGTCTTGTCATTTCGTCACCTCATCCTCCTCATTTGGTGGTACCTAGTAGCAGTAGCGAGAACAGGTAACGTCTGTGCTCATGACTGGTGCCGGTAACTATACATATTAGTTGATTACTGATTGGTAGATAGTTGACTGGTAAGAGGGGATACATAGTACATGTTGGAGATTGTGGTGTCATTGGGACTGGTGATAGGTTTGTAGATAACAGTGCCTAAGAGTATGTGGTAGTGTCTATTATTTCCTGACTTTAATATAATTGTAGCTATGTTTGTGAGAGGACTGGCTGGAATTGGAGGTTGATTGATCGGAGCGCAAAGTAAGTACAACCGCTGAATATATAATAAAGTTTTATTTATAACCAGAAACTAGGATTTAACATGTAACAACAGCATATTAAACAAACATTTTGTGTAGGTTGGTATTTAATAATGTCATCATGTAGAAAACCATCATGGTTTATAATTATACTTCCTAGCAGTGCCTGCTGTAAGCATGTAAGATAAAGTAAGTAGGTACCTAGGTATATTTCTTCAATAATGTAGAGCCTGTTAGGTGCCTGAAAATAAAATAAAAAACTTAAAAGTAAACATCATCATCTTTAATATCAACTGCTTGACATAGACTTAGGGTGAGTTGATTACTATGATAGTCTCTCATTAACGAAATAAAGCATTATTTTTCGTAAATTGGCTAATAGTTAGTAATAGACAGAAGCTTGAATTGCTAATACCTTCGTCAATTTTTACATCACATAATTTGTTTTGCTGATACATCATAATAATTATGATGTGTTTAATATAACAAACGCAGATTGCTAATTATATTTAGGTACCTAGTTATCACATTTAGTTTTAGATAAGCTGTTATCTGTAATAGGGGTATTTAGACCTAGGTCCTACCTACTTAAAACTTAAGTTCAATGTTCAACACATAAGAAATTATAGCTTTTCTTACCTTGCAGGCTTGCACAGACAATGATGAGTAAGTTTGTGAAAGTCCATTGTAGTTAAATGACTCCAATATATTTCTGACATAAAAAACAACTGTTGCAAGCATCTGAAATAGAAATAGTTTCTTAAACATACTATAGAAAGGTGGAGTGGATGAAAGAGCACAGTTTTTATGTACTTACCTACTTAAAGGTACCTTTCTTTGCTGATTACTGCTTATGACCGACCGCCGATGAAGCCCGATGAAGCATCGGTGTAATAATCCATTGAAACATATTGAAAGCTCCACTGAGTTGCTGAAAGCCTGTGGCTCATGATAACTTTGACAAAATATTGTTTGGTTTATTTAAAGTTGAAGAATTTGTCTTTCGCTTTAATGCCAATATATCCATAGA
Organism: Thalpophila matura; assembly: GCA_948465475.1. Classification (NCBI taxonomy): domain Eukaryota; kingdom Metazoa; phylum Arthropoda; class Insecta; order Lepidoptera; family Noctuidae; genus Thalpophila; species Thalpophila matura. The sequence continues at coordinate 1,863,667 of OX419178.1, forward strand.
ATGCCTTTCTATCTCGCGTCTGAAATAATACAATTAAACATTAAGTTTGGTTAGATGAAAACACATTTTAAAAATCGTATGCTGCCTTGATTTTCATAACATTAAATAATGATAAAAACTTTATGTTTTACACCAAAATACATTTACAATTTATCTAAAACAAGTTTACTCACATTATTTTTGCGATAACTAAGGAAATTATACGAAAAATGCTAAAAAATCCGAAACAAAAACTGATGGCAACCAGACGATAGCTGCCTTCTTCATAAGACCATCTGTCAACGCGTGGAAGTCCATCCTAATTGTCATTTTTGGTTACGCAATTCCAAATAATACATCAAACTATGACGAAATATGTCAGAACGTTCAGTCATAGTCTTCCGAAGGAGGTCATTATGGTCTTAAATAATTTCGGTGTTACACAATTCGAAATGCATCATTTGAAGGCAATCATAGCCTTAAAACGGCGGATTTCTTTAAATAAAAATGACAATCGAGTTACGCAATTACCCTGCCGGACGTGCGCCAGAATACGGAATGTCCGTTAAATGATGTTTTACTAAACAAAGAGGTTTTCTATCAATATTTAAATGTTACCCTTTATTGAGACAATTTAGATGGATTCCAATTTGAGCCAAAACAAATAATTAAAATAAACAAGTTTTTATATTGTTAAAAAAACTTTTGTTAAAATGTAATCTGGACATCATCAAGACGAGCTCAAACTTGATGGGGATACGTCGTTTCGTTACAGTTCCTAAGGCCACTTTCCGACTCCATCATGAAATCAGCTCTATGACTCCATCATATTGTATTGTTCATCAATTTACATTAATGCATGCAAAATTTCAGCTTAATCGAATACCGGGTAGTGGGTCAAAATTAACTTATATTACTTATACCTAATAAAACAGTACCTAAATAATTAATTAAATAATTACCACATGATAATACCACACAACAAAACAAAAAATTATGCTATCTATTCTGAAGTACTTAGCATAAATCACAGACTGAATATAACAGCACACTATTACAACTGGCCTCAGTAATAAATTGTTCGTCGTGAGTACCATCTCCTGCGCTGGTGGGCGATAAAGTCGCCTCCAGCCGCCACTCAGCAGTAATAGCTCACGTTTAGGGGTGTCGCAGATTGCCAGGAAGACTTTACCATAACTTTTCGTAAACATCTCGCTTGTTACTGAAAGGTTAGGCAGAGGTATCTGGTGTGTGTCTGTGTAGTGCACACACATTTCGACAGTTTTATGCCCGTTTTCACTAAGACTAGGAGAGGAGTTACCTACCTAGCGCAATAAAACATATCTCCAACCACTAGGTGACAACTATGGATCAACAACAATCCATGGTTGTCGCCTAGTGGTTGGTGACATGATTTTTTGGGCTAGGTAATTTCTTTTAATATTTAGACATTACACTTAGGTGTCTCCTAAGTCCTAGTGTTAGTGAAAACGGGCATTAGTGCCGCCGTAATTGAGGGCTAGCCTATTGCCATTAATCTATACTTATATATATAAAATTCTTGAAAATTCGCCTCCAAAAGGGGTGCAAAGGGGTATGAAAGTTTGTATAGAAGTACCGTTATTTTTGAAGTTAGAGACATGAAACTGACACTACTGGGACACAGGCCTCCTCTGTCTGTGAGGCCGTAGTCCACCACGCGGGCCCAGTGCGGGTTGGTGGATGTCACATGTTTTCGAATTTTTGATTCTAGGACAATGCTGGTTTCCCCACGATGTTTTCCTAAGTGATAATTAATTTCTAATACGCACATGACTGCGAAAAGTCAGCGGTGTGGCTAATCTCTGGCTAAATCTTATTTTATTGCGGGATGCTAACTGAGTAATCGTTAATATAGCAAGTTACGCATCTTTAACAGACTTTTCTTGTCATCAAATAGACCACATACTTGTTGCATCCAAGCATTCAAAAGCTTCATCGTTTTTCAAGTCTAGCTTTGCAAAATAAGTTTCTTTTTTGGTCTGCCTCGCCGTCCTATTACAAATTTCCTACAAATATCAATATTGATAGTAGGTAGGTACTATGTGGCCTTGCATTGTGTGTTTCAGACTTTCAGACTGAAAATTTGCAATTAGCAACCCTATAGTTTCCAGCTCAAGGGTAAACCTTGACCTATGTTACTTACTACCTACATTTTATATATTTTTTTAGATTTTTTCCGTCTCGAGTTTAATTTATTTTTATTTACTTATATTGAAGTTTTTTTGACGATTGTAATCGAGTTTTCTTTGTCGAGTGATGAAATAACGGGTTTCTGTTCTTCAGAACTTGTAAGTGAATCGGAACTTAAGCGGCGGCTTCTCGGTTCTTTTATGTTTCATTTATGTTTGAAATTTTATAGTGTTTGTGCCTCAGATCATAGAAACAAGGGAGATGTGCCAAGGCGCTATCGAGCTTCATGCCTGACTTTGAGCAAATTGCTCATATTAAAAACGTACGCGCTGGCGACGAACCGAACACGATCGATGGTATAAATACAGTGTTTTAGTTTAGTGCTAGTGTTGAGTGACGATTAACAGTGTTAGATTGAGGGTGTGCGGAATGTTTAATGCGGGGGAGATCTTTTTATTCACAAGGAGCGCTTAATTATGCGCGTAATTGTGTCGAAAAATGTACTAAAAGTGGCATCAGTTGTTCCCGTACTAATCTGCTATGATGGCATATCTCCTTGTTTCTAGGATCTGAGGTTTGTGCTAAGATTGATGGGGTTGTTGTCTACCGATATAATGTAGTGTAGTGTTCGTATGCTAGACATTATACCAGTATAACTTCCCAACCAGTTCCCCCCCTATGGGGGCGTATAGAGATCATCAATATGTCGTCGATAGTCCATTTGAAATCTTAAATCGTAAATTATGCTTTTTTTACTTTAATATTATTCTTAGGAGTGAACACAAAAGTTATAATATAACAAAGTTTTTTATTATAATGTGTAGTAATCGCGAAAACCTAAGACAAAAGTTTTGATTTAATTGATTTTTTTTATGCATATAATTGAAAATTATGTTGTTTCGCGGTTTTTAGGTTTTTTTTTATAATCCAGGGAGACAACGCAAAAAGGTTCAGAATCTACGCACTATACATTCACAGATTTTCAGTTTTTTCAAATGCAGAGGACCTCCCCTCTCTTTTCAATAGGTAGGCTACATTTTTAAAAATGTGCTAAATATTAATTGTAAATATATTCAACAGATTAACAATTTACTGTTACTATTTGTGCTTATGATATTATAAACAAAAAATTGTTAATGTCATAGGTACACAAAGCTACACATCAAGCTATACATTCCCAGTTTACACTGACCTCTCACTGTAAGGAAATCCTATACAATGCGAGATCAGCTTATACTGGAAATGTATAGCTTGATCTGTAGCCGTGCGTACTTACACGTGCTCGTTTTACACAAGGCGTAGGAAATTGACAATATCACAAATTGACCTTTAGCTCGAGATATTAAAAAATCTGTGAACCACGTGAGGCACAAAGGTATAAAATATCAAAGGGACACGTGCCCTTTGTGACGTCACAACAACGTGAATGAGATGGACACTTAAGTAGGTCATTGTCAATATAATAAAGTGGTGCTGATTCTGATGTACGTACGTACATCGCATTAAACTAATTTGAATCACACTATATCTCTTCCTTACAAATATAATTGAAAAAGGACTGAAAATATTAAGAACTGTCAAATTAGTCTGCGCCCTTGTGATTTACGGGAATTAGTCGTGAGTTCGTGACCCATTGCAACGACTAAATTCACATTAAATACTACTTTGACACTAATTTGACAGGATTAAATAATGTAGGTATCCTATGATCCTATCCCTGTCTCATGTTTTTTATTATAAAGCTGAAGAGTTTGCTTGTTTAAACGCGCTAATCTTTGGTACTAGCAGGCGGATTCGAAAAAATATTTTTGTGGGTATATGGAAGCAAAATTGAACGTCACATGACTTCGATTTTTTGGTTCTAGGACATGCCGGTTTCCTCACAATGTTTTCCTTCACCGTTAAAGCAAGTGATAATTAATTTCTAATACGCACATGACTTCGAAAAGTCAGCGGTGCGTGCCTCGGGATCGAACTCGAACCATTCGCCGTGGGAGGCACATGAGCTATCACTGCTCAGAAGTAATAGCGCGGGCAAGTAAATAATCCATTTTTTTTTTATATTAAGCCGCGGGGTGTGCCCCGCGTCTCGTGTTAGTATAGGTATATCGTGACACGTTTCGCGACATTACACACGGTGACGTCACGGCATCCGTCGGATGATGGATGTCGATATGGGTCACTGTCAGTAGTATCACCTACAGATTTATCGACGAGCTATGACGTAACGCCCAGCTTCGACGGCAGATTTATACACGATGTTACGGTTTTATATCATAATTATAGATTTACGTGACAACAACGTGATTACGTCACGGTATGGCAGAGGTGGGTCGAGTCCCGCTCCTGTCCGTTTTTTTAAATCTCTTATGGCCTAAATTGATAAACAATACTTACCTAGCACACGATTTGGCTTAGACAGTCATGTTCCCATTTCTGTCTTGCACTTGTAGTTTGACAGTTGTGCGAAAGTGATGGGAATATATCTAAGCTAAAAATCACTTGCTAAGTAATGTTTATCAATCTGCTGCCGCATATTGAGCCACCGGTGGCTAAGGCAAACCTTTATAGATGACTAGACGCAGCCACCAGTAGCACTGGCTATTCGATCCACATTTTCATCCATTTGCTTGTAGCAAGCAGGAAGACTGGTTGCGGGTCGCAGTGCGGGCGACCAAATGCAGCACCAGTAGCGAGCGCTGACAACTCCCGCAGTTTGTGGGTCGGAAGAGGTCACTCAGAGGCTAAGTTTGCGTCGATACCATACAAAATGCATGAACATTTTTGTCCACAACTTGTGGTGGCCATTAAAGAGGTTTTGCTGTGGCTGCTACAGGTGGCGCAATGTGTGGCAGCACTTACACAGGGTTGGTTACTGGTAATTTGATGGCAATCCGTTTGAGAATCTCATTTGCAACTAAATTACCCCTGATTACCCCTATACAAACGTCAACCATTTTCGAGTGATTTTTCAGTTATACATGGTCAAGACAAGTCTAACCCAGTCTTTGGTCTATCTCGCGTCAAGACACCTGGTCATAGTCTTGGTCTTAGTATTGCACACTCAGTCTTGGTATTGGTCTCTATCTGCTGGAATTAGGTGGTCTTAGTCTTGCGAATTGATTGAATCATGATCAAAATAAGCAACCTGAAAAAATTTACCACCGATCGAAGGTCCTTAACACGGTTTTCTCTTTCATTACAGAAGCACTGAAGCTGTACGGAGAAAGACTATCAGAATGGGAGAGGAACGAGGTCAGAAAGTACCCCGAAGTGTGGTTCCTGGGGCTGGAGGCCAACAAGGTGCAGGCCAGGGCCAACCTGCCCAACAACTGCGGGTTCGATGACGAGAATGGTAGCTATAATAAGGTGAGGGTGATGTGGAATTAGATTTGCAGTCAGTGGCGTCAGTCAGGGCCATGGGGGCCATGGCCCGCCGCGCCATACTGTGAGGGGCGACATAGCCGCCTCTCGCGCCGCCCCTTGCGCTCAGCTTTGTACAGAACCCTAAACTGTGCGTAGTCCGACACGCACTTAGCCGGGTTTTTCGTTAATTTATGGGGCGGCAAACCTTATAAGTAGGCCCAGGGCGCCAAATTTTAAAATACCTCGCCGGGTGAAATCACGGGGCACAGCTAGTGAAATATTAAGTGTAATTATAGGTATTTATCCGGACTCAAGTTGTTTATTATCAGATTAATAGCTACCGTAGAGGCGGGTTCCTTTGAACCTAGGGGGTAACTTTGGCCACACATGCCGTGTCGCAACCACACAACCGATCGTCGCAGTTCCTTCGGAAACTAATAGATGACGAAGGAAAGGTTCAAAGTAACCCGCCTCTACGTTATATAACGGAACCCAGGTGAATGGCTTTACCCACGAATAAAGAAAACATCTCAAGTAATTTATTTCCGTTACAAAATTCATATTCACTCAGCGTTGAATGAGAATTCGGTGGACGGCACGAAGACTAATTGAAATCAAAAACCTTTTTATCCAAATAATTACAAAAAGGAGTTGTATGAATAAAATACGGCTCTGACACCAGTAAAAAAATACTCAGATAGAATTTTAAATAGGATACCGAAATGGGATTTGAAAAGGGCCGATATTGTACTAAATTAATTGTTCGAATTAATGCTCGGGGTATTGAATTATAATTCAAAGGAATATGTTTTAACGTTCCGAATTGTCCCTACCCACAGTCTTTCATGACCTGACCTGAATTATACAATTTATTGATAAATCATATACCTATTAAAGCCAAGGACCTTTAAAAGGATAATGGCGCTGATTCTGTTGTTTACCAACTAAACTAATTTAGTCTCATTATGTCTCTTTCTAATAAAAAACATGAGAAAGGGGTAGAAGATATTTAATCCTGTCAAATTAGTCCAATTGAATAGTTTTGATGTCAATTTAGACGCTATCGCAAAAGGTCACGCCTTTTTTCCCGTAAATGACAAGGGCGTAGACGAATTTGACAGTTCTTAATATTTTCTGTCCTTTTTCAATGGTGTTGGTAAGAAAGAGATATAGCGTGATTAAAATTAGTTTAGTGCGATGTTCAACAGAATCAGCACCAATGTACATTTTTTTTCATGCATACCATTAGTTGGGTTCGAACAGTAATGGAATGCCATTCGCTTCATTAAACCTCTATCTACGTAGGTTTAATAGTATATTATGCAATTAGTGAATAAAGGACGGATTTAAAGCGAGGGCCATAGATGAATCACGAGCTAGTGAAGGATTCTAACGATTGAATCACGACCGTAGGGAGTGATTCATGATGATTGAATCACGAGTATAGCGAGTGATTCAAGTGTTAGAATCCTGAGCGACGCGAGCGATTCATGGCCCTCGATATAAATCCGTTTTATTCAAGAGTTGCATACTATACTTTATACCATGACTACGAGAAAAAGAAAGATTTAAGTGAAAATATACATATAATGAAGAAAAAATAAAGTTAAATTGGCTTTGATGTAAACCAGCCGTGATTTTTTGGGTAGCAAGCTTTCCACCTTTCCACTATATCGGCCGCCCTCTCTTTCACAAACTCAGGTGTTAACACAAATCTTCATCACTAGAATGCATTTTTAATCGATTAGAACAACACTAAACAAACACAAAATTAAAGATTAAAGTAACACTAAACTTTGTGTTCGTACAACTTACAGTATTCAAAATAGCGCCAATTTACTAAGGACAGCAAAGAACACAAAACAGTTTTTATTCTAATGCTAAACTCCTTGTCGAAAATGTCGACCAATCAAATTGAATTTAGAACACATCAATATAGGTCGAATACACAGATTACACTTACACTAGATACGGCAAGCCACGACCAAGCGTGCCCTGCATGTTCGACTGTTCGTACTAAAAAAAGTCTGTTAGCTCAGTGACGCTTAGTGATTGAAACAATTCTGTTTACTCTGAGCACATCACTAAATGGCTGGGGTGAAGTTATCGTAGGTATAAAAAAGATGACACGTTCGGTTTTCATACAATCTAATAACGTGCCGCATCTAGCATAGGTTCTTTAAATCTGTGTTCGAATACATTGGTGTGTTCCATTTTCAAACATCAAAACAGTGAGTAAAAGTGCTTTTTATTCACTGTTTTCAGTGAAAAAAATAAGCTTTTTAGAGGGGGAATGGTATAAAATCATTTTTTTTTAATAGAAATTACGAGTGGGTAGATAGGTATATCATCCAAATCTAAATACGAGCCGACTCAACCAGTGTAACAATTTGGGCTACAAGCTTGAATACACATCAGTTGCAGCCTTTAGGGAATAGTTAGGTCTGTTTAGTGTAAAAATACAATTGTAAAACTTAGTCATTTAAGCTACAAGAGAGAATTTCATAATCTCATTGAGCCCTTTAGACGCTAAGATATAACAAGGACACAGTTAGAGGCATAACCTCAGATCATAGAAACAAGGAGATGTGCCAAGGCGCTATCGAACTTGATGCCTGATCTTGAGCAAATTGCTCATATTAAAAACGTACGCGCTGGCGACGAACCGAACACGATCGATGGTATAAATACAGTGTTTTAGTTTAGTGCTAGTGTTGAGTGACGATTAAGTGTTAGATTGAGGGTGTTCGGAATATTCAATGCGTGGGAGATCTTTTTATTCACAAGGAGCGCTTAATTATGCGCGTAATTGTGTCGAAAAATGTACTAAAAGTGGCATCAGTTGTTCCGGTACTAATTTGCTATGATGGCATATCTCCTTGTTTGTATGATCTGAGGGCATAACCTAATTAACTAAACATGAATACATCCTAAAGCTACAGGAATAGGTACCTATAAAGGTTTCCATTAACAATTTACGAAGACGTAAAATATAAATCCAAATATGGTAGAAACTTGCTATTGAGCTGCCAAAAATTTAGTCAATAATTGGCTACGATTCCATTTTAAGGCATTACCTTAAACATTCTAGAACTTTCCACACGTTAAAATCTTTACACCCTTACCACAAAAAAGATAGACACGCGTTAAACGCGAATGCTACCAAAAATAATACACACTTGTTTTAGACAAGTTAGTGCTAAGACAAGTGCCTATTATTTTTGGTAGCATTCGCGTTGAACACGTGTTTATCTTTTTTGTGGTAGGTACGGCCCATGTTTAATTAAGTACTTACATAATCACGTCAGTTGTATTTTAAAGACAGAAGAGTTTAATTTGACAGCCTGCGTCAGTAAAAAAGTCCTTACCATTAGGCCTGCTGCAGAAGATAGACTTTTTTAGCGCTCGAGTCTGCAGCCAAACAATCAGTGAAATAAGTTTCACAGACTGCGGACTGGCACTGCAGACTCGATTACAGAAAAGGTCTGTCATCTGCGGTAAGCCTTAAGAGGGTAAACGGATAATATTATTCAGTATCTTTACCAGTAGCGGTTCAAGTGGGGGGAGGGGTCGTAAGGGTCATAAACCCCCAAAAATAATTTTGAAAAATACGCAAAACACGGTATAGTAACAGTTTATAGGAATGCCCCCCTCCCCAAAGTCTTTTACTGCGATTGCACCTAACTTTTACGCATATTCTACGGAGAATTTTGCCAGAAACTTATCTAACTTCATAACAACTTCGTACCTTCAATTCCAGCAAATCCACGACCACATAGCCTACAGGTACGAGATCCTCGAGGTGATCGGCAAGGGGTCCTTCGGGCAGGTCATCAGGGCCCAAGATCACCGCACGGGGAACCAGGTGGCCATCAAGATCATCAGGAACAAGAAGCGGTTCCACCACCAGGCGCTGGTTGAGGTCAGGGTGTTGGACCACCTGAGGTTGAAGGACAAGGATCAAGCGCACAATGTGATACATATGCTGGATTACTTCTACTTTAGGAACCATTTGTGCATCAGTTTTGAGCTAATGAGGTGAGTTTAACCCACAGAAATCGAAATAAGTCAGTAGAAATGTTATCTACTATATTTTACTATTAGCCGGCCTAGCATGACCACGATAGAAACGGGTTTTACCAATCTACAGAAAAATAGACAAAGTGACAGATTGTAGAAATATTTCTACCGATTTATGCATACAATGAAGAGAAGAAATGTTTTTATTCTTCAGTAGACAAAATTCTGATAAACCAAGCACGAGTTGGATAAGAAGAACTTTGTCTATTCTTTGGTAGAATAGAGATAGAATCGGTCATGTTAAGCATGCTAGATGCTAGGTTCGCAGCACACATCTTTTACATCCAATGCAATATAAATTAGACTTAATTCCGTTCTAATACGTCACATACTAAGCTGACGATCTTTTAAATAAAGCTGTTGTAAATCACAAACGCGCGTCATGTGACTTTTATTTACATTAACTTAAGGTTTAAATTACAATAATGAAGTGCGTTCGTGAAATGCAACAACTATAACCTACGTGACATAATGATGACTGACTTTATTGTTTTTAATTTCCAGCATCAACTTATACGAACTCATCAAGAAGAACAACTACCAGGGCTTCAGTCTGAGCCTCATTAGGCGGTTCGCAAGCTCACTGTTGCGATGTCTGCGACTACTAGAGGGAGAGAACATCATACACTGTGACCTGAAGCCGGTGAGTGTAACCTTTTTGTATGTTGTATATATAAGAGATTTTCAAAAACAACTGACACAGGCAGGTTTTGAACCCGCGACCTCTACCTAATCCGGCGCAGCGCTCTAACCAACCGAGCTACAGTGTTATGTCTGAATCAGTTGAAATTGGAAACCTCTGTTTACGCTTCTTTAAATAAGTATATAACATGGCTTTAACTTGTTTAAAATTCGCAGAAATATACTTTTATAACCTTTTTGTACTATTTTAGGTTCGGAATCAGGAATCACTTGGCCCTTAATCGTTAGGTCATGCAAGTGACGTATGAATTTTTGATGTCTTTTTAAGTTCATATAGGCTTGACTAAACTTTCCGGTCTATATAAACTAGGGTCCGTTGCTGGTAGGTTTGCCAACCGTATTATATTATATAGCATTGTGCCTATATTTTGGCCCGGTGTAATATGTATACTGTTATGAAATATATAGTACGCAAAAGTACTGTATTTCGGTCAGACCTTACATTATTAGGTACATACAATGAGATTCGGGTCCAATGTCAAAGGGCACTGGCAGACGCCCATAGAACGGTGGGCTTCAGATTGTGTAAGTCGGTACAGATATGAAATTAGTTTGGTGTGGTCGAGTATTTCAATATATATCATTTTATTTGTTTTTGTACGTAATTGGGTTAAAGAGAAATCTTCGTATTTGTGACAGTGAGGTTAAGTATGGTGTGAATGATCCAATGAAGTACAGCTCGACTAATGAGTTCTCAATTTAAAGGTTTTAGTTACTGTCAACATGATATTCTGTGGAGGCACGCGCCAGCCAGCATGCACCCGTTTATGTTTTATTGGTTTTTTCAAAATGTCAACGGCATAATCATTTTATTTCTTATTTATTTCGATTTTTGATTCTAATTCTTAATCTCTAAGATAAATTAGGCAAAGAACAATTAAAATATATTTTTATTTTTGGTTAAGCTTTTATTACTGTACCATATCAAGCCCAAAACTGCCGACGTCCTTTTACTATAAGTAGTTTCAAGAAAGCATTTATGAAACTTTTATAGTGATAAAAGATTATTAAAATGTGCACACAGTACAAAAAAAATCCACTACAAAGAAAATAATAATTTTGGTTTCGGAAGTCGGTGGCTTTGGTTTTTGTTTGTTTTTTTTTGCCACCGACTTCCGAAACCAAAATTATTATTTTCCTTGTAGTGGATTTTTGAAGTCGGTTATTTTTTGTTAAAAAAGTTTTTTATTTTTCCCTTTTAAGTTCTTTATCCCGTGTTAGATTACTTTCACGAATTCGTTCAACAGTAAATCTTCTACGGAGTGTGTACATCTATGCATATAACTTTGTACATAGGAATGATTACATAATGTATTATATACTAAAACCTTCCTGAAAGTATGTAGATTACGTTAGTGAAAACCCCATCCAAATCGAATCAGTAGTTTTTGAGAAAATCGCGCACATACAAACATACATACATACATACTTACATACATACATACATACATACATACGGGACGAATACAGAACCTCCTTTTTGAAGTCCTTTTTGAAGTCGGTTATTTTTTGTTAAAAAAGTTTTTTATTTTTCCCTTTTAAGTTCTTTATCCCGTGTTAGATTACTTTCACGAATTCGTTCAACAGTAAATCTTCTACGGAGTGTGTACATTTATGAATATAACTTTGTACATAGGAATGATTACATAATGTATTATATACTAAAACCTTCCTGAAAGTATGTAGATTACGTTAGTGAAAACCTCATCCAAATCGAATCAGTAGTTTTTGAGAAAATCGCGCACATACAAACATACATACATACATACTTACATACATACATACATACTTACATACATACATACATACATACATACATACATACATACATACGGGACGAATACAGAACCTCCTTTTTTGAAGTCCTTTTTGAAGTCGGTTAAAAATACTATATTTCGCTGAAAAAAATTTGGCAGCTCCAGTTGCTTGGTTTCTTTTTGGTCTTATAGGTTTATAGATTTACAGCATTTAGGGCCGTACCACAAAAAAGATAAACACGTGTTAAACGCGAATGCTACCAAAAATAATACATCCTTGTTTTAGACAAGTTAGTGCTAAAACAAGTGCCTATTATTTTTGGTAGCATTCGTGTTGAACACGTGTTTATCTTTTTTTGTGGTACGGCCCTTAGATTTTTCTCTCGCAGTAACTTACCTGGTTCAAAATCTTCTTCTAGGAAAACATACTGCTAAAAGCGAGAGGCAGTTCCTCCATCAAGGTGATAGACTTCGGCAGTTCATGCTACACGCACGCGCGCGTCTACACCTACATCCAGTCGCGGTTCTACAGGAGTCCGGAGGTTATACTCGGGCTGCAGTACGGAACCCCCATCGATATGTGGAGTATGGGTAAGTTTTTCAACTAGATCGAGACTTTATGCGCATAGAACATAATCAAAATAACAGTATTTTGACTAACCTCGACGTTTCCATCAAGTTGCATTGACCGTGGTCACGAGAAGACTTCTCGTAACCACGGTTAATGCAACTTGATCGAAACGTCGAGGTTAGTTGAAAAACATGGTGTAGGTAGGTACAATTCGCGAAAGTTTAAAAACTTACTTAACTTACCATGGGTAAGTTTTTCGTTGGAGGACAATTTATTACAGCTTCAGACTAGTGTTGCAAAGGACTTTAGGCGTTTAGGGTTCCGTACCTCAAAAGGAAAAACGGAACCTTTAAAGGATCACTTTGATGACCGTCTGTCCGAGGCCTGACCCTTAACGGGTGGAGGCATCTACTCATAGATGACGCTACTAGAAGCAGTATGTTATAGCGTCATCTTGTTCATAGATGGCGCCCAAGCTGCGCAGGCGAGTAGTAGCTACAGACGTGTCTGTGTTACCTTAGACATGCCTATTTCTCATGGTCTGCAGTCCGAGCTTGTCTTTGCTAATCTGTAAATACACTGACCGTGGACAGGTCGTCGGTGCGGTCTGTGACTGCCTGTGATCCTCAGCTGTGTGTGGTATGATCCGTAAGAGCATTGACCGGATTCATCTTAGATATTCAAAAATGCTATCGTAACTAATAAAGACACATAATTACAATATAAATGTCAAGAAGATATAGACCGCAAAATCGAAACTGTTAATTGACAACAAAATTAAAAACATGCATTGTTAACACCGTGTGTGTCAAATATAATAACTATACGTAAGATCAATTGAAGAATTGAGGTCTATCACAATTTTTAAAAGCCTTATGTAATATTTTCGTGAGGTACCAAAGAATTGGGACGAACAACAATGGCGCACTAAAAAGGATATTACGTCACAACTGAATAAGTACTACAAAAGAATTTAAACGGATGGTCATCAAACAAAGTACCTACCTACTACTATAAAAATGCAAAAGAGCGTACCTAATCTTCATCTTGCCTCTCTTTCTAATCTTCTAAATTAGAGTGAAATAGATAGAGTCAATGAAGTGAGATTGAAAGGTTGTACTACTACAGATAATCCGGATTACGTAACCTTAGGTTCGCCGCAAACGATATGAGCTATTAAATGGTTGTATCACAAAAACTGGAAGTGGAAATAATAACATTTCTTATAACATTTAATTAAAGAAAAGTCCAACAACAATTGCTTGTAATCGTTGTTTTAGTAGGTACCTAACTAATAAAGAAATTGAAGACATCAATCACAGTATTTAAGAGAAAGTAACGTTGAGTATTACCTTACAACTGTCGCGATAATGCTCCAATATTGTTAAACTAACCGTTATTCTGACCTGTAAACAATCATAGTCGTAAACAACAAAACACGATCACAAGCTTTCCACAGACGCAAACAGTCGTAAGCGTGCCATAATCCTTAGCCGTAGAAAGTGAGGGAGAAAGGTGACCCCGCGATTCGCACAGCAGATATCGACACTAAAGAATGTAGTATTTACGCAACTTATGATGGATGTTACCGCCTACCGGTCGCTTCTTGTTACAAGACTTGTTTTATTATAAACGACGCATCTTGATATCTTGGAACAGGTTGGAATATGCGTACGGTATACTTGAATTATAAAGTTGACGACTTTCATTTTCTTTTAGAGAGCGAGGGCTAGTTCTATAGGATCCGGATTGATGCCAAATCGCAAAATAAATAAATTAATAAAGTTGACAGAATTTGTATGAAATTATCTGTCAAATAAGTTATACGGAAGTTATCTACAGGTGATGAAACCGGCGATGCTGTAAATAAACTGTTAATAGTTATCGTTTTGTAAATAGGGCATTGCAATATCGAAAGTGATCAGTCTACAATATTTTATAAGCTATAGACATTATGATTGTTAATAAGGCAAGAACACATTAAAACTTGCATCTCGTTAAAGATCATCCAGGTGAAACGAAACACTCATTATTGAAGTAGATATTCTTGTTAATACAGTAAATGATAAGTCAATAATTATAACGAACTACCCGTGCCCCGCGGTTTCACCCGCCATTACTCGGCTCCTAAGGTTTATATCCTGATGTTAAAACTTATACTATTCTTTATGAATCTGGCTATCATATATAAAAATAACTTTTCGAATCCGACTGGAAGTTCCAGAGATTAGGGGGTTCAAACAAACAAACAAACTCTTCAGTTTTATTAATTATTAGTATACTTAGATTAAAATGTAAAAAGAAAAAAATCTCATTCATAACATACTTTATTTTGGTCCCAGGATGCATCCTTGCGGAACTCCACACTGGCTATCCCCTCTTTCCGGGCGAGAACGAGTCAGAACAGCTGGCTTGTATCATGGAGCTGCTGGGACCACCTCCCCCAGACCTGCTGTTACATGCCACTAGGAAAAGGCTGTTCTTTGGTAAGATATTTGTACTACAATATATCTCTGAGAAACACCAATCCGTATGATATGCTCCTTTCTATAGAACGACGAATATGCAATAAGGAAGACATTGTTACAGTCATAGTAGTATAATAATTTGGGCCCTAAGCTGTAACCTTGAGGAACCCCAGAAGGATTCCAACATTTATGACAGTATCAACGAAAAATTTTATAATTTTCGAATCTTTTTAGATTTATTTGCGAAAGTGCTTCTGAGTGCCGTCATTTCTTAGGGTCGTATTATTTGAGACTAATTTGATTTGTTCAAACCAGTCTTAAGAAATGCTCCGAGTCTTTAGTTGGGTTCTGTAACACGGCCTCTAATGTATAAAAATAGCTATTAATTGTTCCGTATCTCAATAAGCGTATTTATTTATTTTTTTATGTCAATGAGCTTATATTGTCCATCAGACTCAAAAGGCTCTCCGCGCAGCATCACCAACTCCAAGGGTCGCAAGCGGAGGCCGGGCACGCGGACGCTGGCCACCATCGTGAGGTCAGATGACCCTGCCTTCCTGCACTTCTTGCACAGATGTCTCGAGTAAGTGCTTTCTTATATTAACACTGTTCAAGGTCGTAAGTGCCCTGAGATGTTTATGTGTGGCTCTATTTTGCATGAACCGGTTATCTTTCACAATGTGGTCTGATCATTGATCTACAAATAATAATAATAATATCAACCCTGTTTATAAACAGTTCCACTGCTGGGCACGGGCCTCCTCTAGAATAGGCTATAGTCCATTACACTGGCCAAGTGCGGGTTGGCAGACTTCATACACCTTCAAGAATTTTATGGAGAACCCTCAGGCATAGGTTTCTTCACATTTTTTTTCCTTCAGCATTAATGCAAGTTATAATTAATTTCTAATACGCACATGATATCGTAAATTCAGCGGTGTGTGCCTCAGGATCGAACTCGAACCTTCGCCATGGCAGGCGCATGGTTATGCCACAAGGCTATGATATACCTATTAGTTTATCTGTTGAGCAACCTGATTCAGGTCGCAATCAATTGCGTTTGTCAAATGTAAAAGTTGAAGGGAGTTTTGTTATATCCGTTGTTGAGTAGGGTTTTCTAGCAGTTTTTTCGCAACAGCTCGTGGTAAAAAATATGTACCGTCGAGTAAGTTAACAAGAAAACTATTGGCTTTGATCCTAAATACACTATTAATTAATCTTCGACCAACATTATTAAACATAATACTATTACTTTTCCATCATTAATAATCATGATGGCAAGAAAAGTACCATCGTCTAAGTACGCAACATCTAGCACGTTATATCACCGTACTTACAACATCAGACTGCAGATAATTATAATTAAAAGTAATAAAAGTGTTGTAAATACTGGCCGCTAGTTGCACGCCATCGATTATCCACATAAAAACCATACCAGTATTCGAAATGGAAACATTGCAGATTTCCCAACTATGATTGATTCAATTTAGTAGCCAGGAGCGGGTTGTTTTACGAGTTTATCACGCTGCTATTGAAATATCTTTTAAATTTTTTCGATTATGTGCAACCTAAACAAATAATACAATTTTTATTGCGATGGATAAATTTAATTTAAGCCTATTGTAAATTATTACTGAACAATATTTTGAGCAGCGTTAGATTCAAAACAATGCGTGAAGTTTATACTTTTTTTACTGACTTAAAAAAAGGAAAAACATAATTTATTCGCCGCGTAATTTTTCATCAAGCTATAGGTTTAATAGGCCATTCCGATACATTTCTCAATAACTCCTTAATTATTTTGTTTATTTATGAGAAGATCAAAACAACACAATAAACACCCGTGCAGGCTATAAAATTAAAAAAGGTTGAAAACAAAATAAGTTTCCACTCAAACCTTAGAATGAATCGAATCATATTATGAAGCGCGACCAATCCAAAATTCTTGTCCAATTGTCCGATATTACGTGTATAAAACTCTTGTCATTTCACGCATAACAATTTCCCACACAAGACTAACAGATCGTACGTTATATTAGTCGTAGCGATGGGAAAGCAATGATGAGGAGTCGCTTGCGCAATCGTGCGAATGCCTCGCATTCAACGCTCGCTCAATGGGAAGCGTCATCTGCCACAAACTGTATTAGATGGTTTAGGAAAAAATGCCTCTTTGTTTATTTGGATTATATCTGCTTATATTTTTATCTGTTTCTATCTGGAGGAATTCCGTATTAGCAAAGGACACGGCAGACGCCCATAGAACGCTGGGCTTCAGATTGTGTATGTCGGTACAGATATGAAATTAGTTTGGTGTGATCGAGTATTTCAAGAGTATTTAAATTCATTTTTTTTGTACGTAATTGGGTTAAAGAGAAATCTTCGTATTTGCGACAGTGAGGTTAAGTATGGTGTGAATGATGCAATGAAGTACAGCCCGGCTAATGAGTTCTCAATTCAAAGGTTTTAGTTGCTGTCAACATGATATTCTGTGGAGCTCCAATGAAGTACAGCCCGACTAATGAGTTCTCAATTCAAAGGTTTTAGTAGCTGTCGACATGATATTTTGTGGAGGTACGCGCCAGCCAGCATGCACCCGTTTTTGTTTTATTAGTTTTTTCAAAATGTCAACGGCATAATCATTTAATTTCTTATTTATTTCGATTTTTGATTCCAATTCTTAGGCCGAGATAAATAGACGTTACTTAGCACGTACTTTGGCTAAGCCGTATCGTTGTCACTGTCGCGCAACCTGCAAGCAAGACAGAGACGGGAACATAGCTTAGCCAAAGTACGTGCTAAGTAACGTCTATTTATCTCGGCCTTAGGGCGGGTTGTTTCAGCTCCACTTAACGCACGCGTAAACGTTAAAAATGGCGCTAACTATCGTCAAACCAGAAAAAGTGTTGTTTCACACAATGTTGGCCTTAACATACGTTAAAAAATAACGATAACCGTAACCAGTGCTCCACCCACTGGTTAACGTAATTTTATTTTAAAACAGCTGCGTCAAACAGTAATAAACAAGGATTCTCTTTTGTATTCGTCTATTTATTCAACGATTCATCTGGTCATGTTACAATAGTGTAAAAAAAAAGAAAAAGTATTTAAAACACGTGTTAATAACCTAGACCTATGGGACGAACAGGAATTTATTGCAAGATATCGTGTAGCTTAGTTACGCGTAATGTTTTTTAGGGTTCCGTAGTAAAACTAGGAACCCTTATAGTTTCGTCCCGTCCGTCTGTGCGTCTGTCCGTCTGTCACACCCTCGTCAAATCTACAGTTCATAACCAATCTGTATGAAACTTTGCAATTAGATGTCTTCTGTAAGCCGCCATAAAGGCCTGTAGTAAAATTACGAAAAATAAAATAATTAGGGGTGACCCCCATACATGAAACTGAGGGATGAATAAAAATATTTGCGAGCACCCCTTCCTGTGGGGTATCGTTGGATAGGTCTTTGAAAATAACGAGTTTTCTAAATTACTTTTTTATTTAAGTTCTTATACTAGAAGCTCCGAAAGTCGTTTACAATGTGTCCCCCCCCCCCTGTAATTTTCCAATCGCGTTATCAAAAAATCTGAAAAAATGGTTTGAACAAGATCCGTTAATAACTTTTTGAAATATTCACTATTTTCAGTTTTGACCGCAAAAATAACTTTGTATTTCATTATAATATTAGGAAATACAAACTTATGTTTGCAGTTGGAAGACTGAAATACTTCTTCCTACGGAACCCTAGACTGTGCGTGTTTCGACACACTCTTGCCCGGTTTTTATATGTGATTATGAACGTGCGCCGTTACTATTTACACTGGGCCCAAAAAAAACTGACCTTTACACTACGTTCTCTGTAGAAAAAAATACCACATATCCATGAAGTCTAAAAATAATGAGAAACAGAGCAATATCGTTACTTTAACAAATAGCATCAAGCCTATTATATTTACTTTGGTGTAAAAGTATTCATTTTGCAGCAGTAGTAATTTTTAATCACCAAAACTTCTCGCTTCTGCTGCGTTACATTATTGCAACTGAGCCATTGTCGAATAATATGCAAATACAGTATCACGTTCTGAACTTCTGGCTTCTATTATAATACAAGACGGATCAATGAAGTTCAATTATTCTTATCTATAACATCTACGAATAGGAATAGGAATACAGAGATAAACAGTAGGTACGTAATTATGGTAATATAACATATAAATTTAAATTCGCGGTTAAAACGTCTAGCTTGTCAGATAAAAATTGACGTTTACAAATACGTATTGCCATAATTAAAAAATCTCCCAACCATTTTTATTGGAAAAAAGTGTTGCTTTCTACTGGCAGCCCGAATAACTTTGACGATCGGTATTTTATGCAATGAAACAACGCTTTGCATTTAACGAACGTTAAACATCTCACGTTAACGTTAATATTTAACGTACGTATGTTACGTTAACCAACCGATTGAAACAACCCGCCCTTAGTCTCTAAGATAAATTAGGCAAAGAACAATTAAAATATTTTTTTATTTTTGGTTAAACTTTTATTACTGTACCATATCAAGCACAAAACTACCAACGTCCTTTTTTATGTGTTTGCGTGGCAGTCATCTAGGTGGCCTGATGGTAAGTGGTTACCATCACTTATACCTATCTACAATACCAAAGACATCGTATGTGCGTTACGCCACGCTAGAGTCTAGACACAAAGTTGCAATTTCTCACAACATTGTAAACGCTAATGTTGTAACAATGCTGTGTGGTCCTCTAAAATTAGTTAATTTGTCTGTCATGTACATATCATCAATCGTTTTCAACTATAATGATTATTATATAGAAATATCCAAAAAGCAAATTATCTTTAGTCAAAAACGGCAAGTTGCAAATTGTAATTCCAACCTTTGACCTCATCACAGTCATCACAGCCGTATGAAATTCTTGGCAGTACGAGCATGTGTTACCTAATAACATATTATTATGAAATTCCAACACTACTTGATCAAAATCGTGACCTTCCTCTTCCCATAATGTTGTCGGATGATCAGGACTAAACATAGCAACAAGTTTATCGCATTCTACAATTTTAGCAAGTGTTACACAAGCTACAATAATATTATGCAGAATTTTAACACTGCCATTGATTCCGTTTCCTGAGGTATCAATTCCATACGCGGTTTCTAATTTATATAACAAGCTATTATCTATGTTTGTAGAAAGTATTGAAAAACTTGTTTCTTTTAGATTATTGTAGCCGGTTAGATCAGCAGTGTTAAACTTTTATCAGATGTGCAATTTTCTTTGCTTATTGGATGTTTTAACTTGAACTATGTCACATTATGTTTCTCTGGTATTTTCCTTGTGTTACGTTGCTTATTTGTAAAGAAAGTTCAGCAGACAGTGACGCATGTTTTTAATTCACACCTTGATTGTATCTTATATCTATAATGCATATAATTTCTGATGAACATTGCACTGCGAAATGGCAGGTGTTGAAAAATAATAACTATATATTTTTTTGTATTTATTTGATCTTTTTTATATAACCGACATACATAATGTAGGGATATGTCGAAGCTCACGCATGAGCATGACTAGCAACAAACTGCTCCAAATGATCAGTCGTAGATTTGTCAAGACTTTTGTAAGACTCATGGTGATAAAGGCCCATAAAATATTGACATAACACCAACTATTTTACGCATTATAAAAATTCAACCATCTGTGAACTCAGCTAAATATAATTAATTTGGCTAAACGCATATTTATGTAAATTTGTTCTCACATTTGCGTAACAAACTTAACATTGTAGTTTCTAAAATAGAAACTGAACTCAAAGACAATAGACACAAGGTGGGAATTGAAATAGTTGACAACAAAATGAAGATGGTGAAGGTGACAGCAATAAAAACATGACTTTCTCTACAAGTTCACACATCTTTGCCGTATCGTCAAGTGCGAGAGGCGGAATAGGAAGTGATGAGCCGAGCCATTGTCGCTGCCTTGAACGGATCTGTTAACTTTTTAGAATAGACTTTTTGAAACGTTTCGTCATTCTTCGTGATTTTCCAAATCGTTAGAAAACGTTTTATTTACGTATTGGCTTTTTAAGAACTTGTAACCTTTGAAAATACCTACGTGGTTACGAATATTGTTTTGACGTGAAACTTTGCTCAATCTTTAGGTTCGTAACGTCATAAGCGTGATTATATGTATGTATGTAAAACTTGCAATGCTGGCAAGTAGGAAGATAAACAAAAAATTTACGCCACAATAATTAGCTTTACGACAAAACTCATGCCATAAGTCTTTCTTGGCAGAAAAGGGACCACTGTCCTTTTCTGTCAAGAAATACTTATGGTATTAGTGATTTTGGGACTAAACATGTCGTCACTACGACATGTTTAGTCCCAAAATCACTACTACCTGCAGCAGATGTGTCTTAAGTAAAGTATTTACATGACTTATTGATAGTCCTCCGTCTGAAAATCTAAAGTGATAGGTAATTAGGTAGTGTAGTTACTATACTAAGCAGAAATATAATGATTTGTTAGTTTAAAGGCAACTTTATAAGCTACCGTGATGAACCATCCTGCCCGTTTTCTCCTCAAGGATGAGTTATAGCCAAGTCTATCAGAATTTTCTCATCTTAACACACGTTGTTAGCCAAGAAAGGAAAATGTTTGAGTACGGTGATCTTAGTCAGTGATAACCAGGTCACGAGTCACTTCTTAGTTATCACTTTCAACCTGGCAGTGTCATCTTCACATGCCTATAATAGCGCGTTGACAATGGATAGGTCGCTGCATGATATCCGCCGATTCAGTTTTGAAAATAAATTGAATATCAATACAAGTAAATTACTGAATAGCTTCTATCACTTTTATAGAAAACAAACCAAAGATTCTTATAATTTAAGACTTGTTTAGTAAAGAATTTAAAAATTACCCCCCTTCCTTGTAGACGATGATTAAATTAAACAGCTCTCAAGGCAATTGTCATCTCCATTTAATGTCATACAAAAGACAACTTGTATATTTAATCAGTGGTTAAATTTAAGAGGCGTTTACATTAAGGGTGTAGAAGTATAGGTGTTCAAAAATTGCCTGATAAAATAAAGACTAGTTGAAAGTATAAGGCCATGTTGTTTCATCTTACAGTTACGTATCTGTAACCGTCAAATATGGCGGCTTGTACGACAATTTCATACTGACTTAACGATTACGTACTGACTTACGAATCAGATGGTTTGAAGCAACCCGCCCTAAGTATTTGATTGAAACATCAATGGTAAGCCACGTCTCCCGTCTATCACAGGCAAGTAATCACGCTATCTCGCTGAGGGAGACGCTCGAGCGACACTACAGTTTCGCAGGCCCGACCTTTTGGCCGCCGTGAGAGCGGAGAAAGCGGTAGGGCCGACGTCATATGCTGTGTGTATTACGTATACATGGCTAACTTTATGTTACTTACTGCATGCATATATTAGGAAAGCAAGTTTCAGCTTATAGACTTACCTATAGGATAGGTACTTAGGCCATGACGTGTATCGGGAATAACTTTTTTGTCAGTGACGTTGGGAATAATAAGTGCCAAAATTTTACAGATAATAGGTACCTATAGGTCCACCTTTGTATTCCACGGAATAGAAAGGTGGACCTATAGGTACCTATTATCTGTAACTGTCTATCCACCAGTCTTGATCACAAACGTCACCTGCGCATTAGCTGATTTTTCGGTCTCTTTGGCAGAATGAAGAAGACGGGGGCCGCCGAGGCTGCGGGCGATTGATTCGTCAGTCTATGCTCGTCGTCTAATTGGACCATTCTCTATTAAGTTATTGTCAACTGTCTATTGTCTATTGGGCCGAAAAGTTACATGCGTGATCATCTTGAGTGCCGGTACCTATATCTAAGGATCTTTTATCTTGAAATATGAAAGTACAAGCTTATGGACAACAGTAAATTGACCATTTCTAAATGACTTCCTTAGGGTAGAGTGGCCAGTACTACGTAGAGGTCAAGCTGTATCTGCGAAAAGTACTGAACTGATTTTGATGTGGTTTTTAGTTTTTTAGCCTGGAGTCCAACTTAAAATCTAAGCTACGTTTACTTAATTCAGTTAAGTATCTCTTTTTTTTATTGGCGTTTGCCTACATGCAGCTTTGTCATACGTGTTATATTGGCCATTCGTATTGTATCTGAATTTGCGTTGAAAGTGAGATCTGAGCCGAGGTCGAGGATGCACTTTCACCCTTGTCCACATTTCACGGATTTTGAACAAGCCAGTTTGCAAAACCGGCATACGATCTTGAACTCTGTGATAAATTATGTGATCTTAAGGTGCTGTGCTTGAATTGTCAACGCAACTGGGCAGTTGCGTGCCTAGGTTTCAGAGGGTATCAACGTTAGCTTTTCGTGGAATTTATGTGAGTTAATGTCGTTAAAGCAATACGTACATTAAAATCACTTACATTCATAGAAAATGAACTTAAATACTCTCCTCAACGAAAAAACCGGACAAGTGCGAGTATGCCTCGCGCCCTAAGGGTTCCGAAATATGATCATAGATGGCGCTACTGCATACTTCCAATGGCGCCATCTATGAGCAGATGGCTCCACTTATGGTCCGGTGACTGACGGCGGACAACAAAGTGATCCTTTATGGGTTCCGTTTTTCCTTTTGAGGTACGGAACTCTAAAAAATGCGACGGGCTTGCCCTCTAGGCACGCCATCGATACTGGGACGTTAAAAACATGTCCAAAAATATTTATTGGAATTTTTGTCTGTTTATGTTTGTGAGCGCATTACGCAAAAAGTATTGAACAGATTTTGATGTGGTTTTCAGTTTGGTAGCCTGGGGTCCAACTTAAAATCTATGCTACCTTTAATCTAATTCCGGTAGCCGTGACATTCTCCCTCGAACATTCGCAAACAAATTGGTAGTTCTCGCGGTGAAAACTCGCGGCGTGTCGGTACAGCATACATAGGCTGGTGTTACAGTTTTAATTGTAAGATAATGTCAAGATAATATCATATTTAGAAAAAAACCCCTTTTGCCGTCTGCCAGAACTGGGCACTGGACACTCAGGCCCGTATTCCAGGACGATACTCGAGCACCGATCTCTGCTTGAGCATAGATTTCAATCAATCAAATGGCTTTAGAGCTCTTACACACGAGCGGCATGTTCCCAACGGGAGAGGTAACTGCAGCCGTCGACGCGTCGACGGCTTCCGTTGACGCGTCGGCGGGCGGCAGCTATAGGTTGACTGCTGCCGTCGACGCGTCGACGGTTGCCGCTGACGCGGCAGCTATAGGTCGAATGCTGCCGTCGACGCGTCGACGGTTGCCGCCGACCTATAGCTGCCGCTGATCTTCGAAGTTGAAATGTCGACGGCTGCCGTCGACGCGTCGACGGCTGCAGTTACCTCTGCCGTTGGGAACATGCCGCTCGTGTGTAAGAGCTCTTAAATCTATGCTCAAGCAGAGATCTGTGTTCGCGCATCGTTCTGTAATACGGGCCTCAGACCGTTCGTTCTCGATTATGTACCGATTACAAATACGCGAGTACCGAGAACTGAATGTGGAGCAACGAACTCTGTCAACATGTTCTAGAGACATTTACTGTCCTTTTCCCTCACTGAAAGAACAACATTCTAGTGCCGGTTCATGCATCATGCATCAGGAATTCATGAATGATGGTGAAACTTGGGAAGCTGTATAGAATATTTTGCTTTCTCATGTAAAGGGATTAAATTGAATTTTGTTTCTCAATCACAAGTTAAATCTCCTTTCAATTTATTGTACTTTCTAAGCTAATCTTACACGCCTTTATCTGAGTGATCATTCCTTGATAATTAAAAGTGATAAAGCTAAAGAGTGCTAATATCTGGAACAACCGGTCGGATTCGAAAAAATCTTTTTGTATATAATTGCCAGATTCATGAGGAATAGTATAGGCTATTTAATATCACGCTTCGATCGATAGGAGCCGAGCAACGGAGATGAAACCGCGGGGAACAGCTATAGTAATGAAATTTAAAATAGGTACTTTGACTTTGACGTCATGGTGAAAGAAAAAATTGTAAGGAAACTGAGTTTCAAAGTCTGAATACTGACACTGAAGAAGCAAGTGTGGCAATCAATACCTACTTGTATGAATCGTTGTATGAAAAGAAGTTCTTGCCAGTGTCATTACCAGTGGCGCAATATTGCTAGCTGATATTATTTGTGTACTTACTTATTTAATTTCTTTACCTACCAATTCTAAGGGGCAATGCAGACGACTGACTTTTTGTGCGATTGAGTCTGCCGCGCTTGCAGCGCTCAGACAATCTGCGAACAATTTGTGCACTATGTTTCGCAGATTGTTCGAGCGCTGCAAAGCGCTGCAGACTCGATCGCACAAAAAGTCTGTCGTCTGCGTTGCCCCTAACCATCACAGCAAATTACCCCATTTACTCACCAAGTATGTTTGCTTACATACTACAACATTCCGTCGCAAAACCGCAAGTCCCTCGGTTGCGCGTACGCATCTGGCACGCAGTGAAAGGTTACCGCGGCTGTGACGTAACGCCGATCATCTGTCGCCGACCTAAGTACATGATGTGACGTGCATATTTTTACAGACTTTTTACTTTTGGTTTTATTGACGGAGGATTGCCTCAGTGCCTTTAATCATCTAAGAACGTTGCATATCGGCGGTCCCTACGTATAATCCCCTAACTACAAAATGAGCGCTTCAAAGATTCAAACGCGCGTAGGTACATAATGTTCAACAAGAGAAATTCTGTGTGTGGTTTAATGTTCAATTGGCCAACTTAGATTTATTAAATTTTAGGTTGGTCTGAAGGCTACAAAAACACGTATCTACCACTTAGGGGATTGTATGAGACCGTTGATATTATAATAAAGCTGAAGAGTATTTTTGTTTGTTTACACGCGCTAATCTCTGGAACTACCGAACTAGCCAGATTCATGAGGAATAGCATTGGCTATTGCCAATGCTATTCCTCATGAATCTGGCTATCATAATATACAAAAATATTTTTTCGAATCCAACCGGTAGTTCTCCTAAGGATCGTAGCGTGATATTAATATAATATTACGCTACGATCCTTAGGAGCCGATAAATATTTCTTTTAAGTTAAATTACTTTTAATTTAAATTAATGCGAGGCACAGAAAGTCTCTAATATGCGCAGGCGCAGGCGGTATGCCTAAAGCTGGAAGATGTCCGGAATACAGCATTCTTAAACGCAATTAAGTACATCCCTCAGATCATAGAAACAAGGGAGATGGTCAAGGCGCTCTCGAGCTTGATGCCTGATTTTGAGCAAATTGCTCGTACTAAAAACGTACGCGCTGGCGACGAACCGAACACCAAAGACCTATACATATAGACGGTACTCTCAACCATATTTTCCGTCATCGTACAAGCAGCGCCATCTATCCGTGGTAGGGCCAATTCAATTCATAATCTATACCTACCTATAGCTATATAGTATACAGCTATAGCTACAGCTATACAGTAGGTACCTACATACCTATATCTTCATATATTACTTGGTAAAATTATTGTCATAGGGCGTTTGTGCAGTTATCCGTTTCCAACCCATTTTTTATGACACGTTTTTTTTTCATACATTTCAAAAACTGGTAGGTATCGAAATGTATGAAAAAAAAAACATGTTGGTAAAAAAACGTGTTAGAAACGGATAAGTGCACAAACGCCCTATGACAATAATTTAACCAAGTAATATAAGAGGCGTAACGTATAATGATGTAATTATTGTTTTACATAAAAATACGTCAGGACGCGTGACAAAACATCAAGTTACCTACTTCTATGTAAATGGAAATAATACAATTTATACGGAATAAAAAAACGTTTTAGATTACACACTTTTATTTTCGAACTTAGAACTTCTTTTTTAAATATTTAAGTTTGCCTGCATGTACTTGAGAGTCTATCGGCGGTAGGTATTAGGATATTTATGATGCTGGTTTAAAGAATCTTCTTGAAGAGGAGTCTTGATAATAAATAATTTCAGCGGCTAACTTCGCTACATCATTGATTTCCTGATCTGACCATTTCAGTGATCTTCGTCCACCGAAGGGCTATCAGGGGCTGGATAGCTTTTCCAGCTCTGAAGTCTTCTGTTCCCAGGGCTTGTAGGAGCTCTTTAGGCATATCTTCTTCTGAAAATGTCAACATAAAAAGATATGTAATACTTGTCTATCTGCTTAGTGATAGCGCAAAAGTCATGTAATATTCCTATGTGGAAATAAACATTTTGCATTGTCTATCCGCAATGTGATAGCGCTTGCCATGTTTATATGACACAGTGTCCACCTGCATGTGGAAGCGCAGTCATTTACATAATCTCTCATTTGGGATCCGCCAGGCGTTTGAAGTTATGACATTTAGGGTAGGTACATTATGTCTTAGGTACTATAAGTAATGAGTGTTTTACAGACCTGTATTAGGGTCTTGATCCAGATCATTTTGAGTAGGTTGGTTATGCACTGTTGGCGACGGTAGTTTGGGCAGCTGTGAAACTGGAGACAGCGGCGTTGGTGAAGTAGGTGATCGTAGGCGACGAGTCTTCTGAATCCACTTCGACCGGTATCCCCTTCAGTTTCCTCAACAATTGTCGTATCTTTTTCTTTATATACTTCCCCATTTCTAGAAACTCGCGCAGGAGAAGAAAATCCAGGGCAAAACGTTTTCAAAGAAACATCTCACCCGAAAATCCGAAATCTCGAAATAAATAAAAATAACGCATTTTTCTATGTGACAGATAGGGATGTAAAAAATAATCGATTATGGAAATAACCGTTAAAAAATCGATTTTTGAAAAGTAAAAATCGATTTAAAACATGATTTTATTTTTAGGGATCGATTAATAATCGATTTTTTTTATAATCAATCAGTTATTACCATTTTTTTATCTGCAACGCCGACATTATGTTTGCCCCCGTATTCACAACGCTTCGATTTAATTCCGATTCGGAAAGTCGTATGTCTATCTCACTCGCTTTCGTAATGCCAAAACAAGGTAGACGTACGACTTGTCGAATCGGAATCAAATCGAAGCGTTGTGAATTATACGGGGGTTGGTCTTCTGGCCCGGAGCCCGGAACGCGAACTGCCATAGAATTTGCTTTTGAATCAGTTTAGTTGGTTAATTTAATCAAACATTCACTACATGGAGTCAACGAACTTGGTTGATATGTCATTCATTATTCGTTGGTGAAACTTAATTTTTCAAACGACAAGTTTATTTTTAATTAATTTATCTATTGATATAGGTAATATTTATGGCGTTTATTTTAAAACATATTGACAAATTAGGTAAAAAACAATTAATAATCAATTTTGTTAAAAATCTATTATTTTCTTAGGAAAAAACGATTATTTATTAATCGATTTTTTATGCTACAAAAAAACCGATAAATTAAAATTCTATTTTTTATGTACAATGTAACATCCCTAGTGACAGACAGTTGACAGTGTAACCATATGACCACATAATAAATACGTTTTTGTAATTGATTAAATTAATTCTTTTATATTTTCTATTTACTTCTAATAATGTAAATTAAATTAATGTGATTTATTATCCTAATTAATATATTTAATGATAATTTTGATTATATCATAACACTGTTATAAAGTGGTAACCCAATCAGTAAATAGTTTTTTCACCACGTCGGATGGATGGAGCTAGTTTCCATACAAAAGTTTCGAACAGGCTACAATGTTCTAAGAGAACATAGCATGCCGAACACGATCGATGGTACAGTGTTTTAGTTTAGTGCTAGTGTTGAGTGACGATTAACAGTGTTAGATTGAGGGTGTGCGGAATGTTTAATGCGTGGGAGATCTTTTAATTCACAAGGAGCGCTTAATTATGCGCGTATTTGTGTCGAAAAATGTACCTACTAAAAGTGGCATCAGTTGTTCCCGTACTAATTTACTATGATGGCATATCTCCTTGTTTCTATTATCTGAGGTACATCCATACGTGATGCACCCGATATAATAACCATTATAAACTTTGATGTAATACACACTGTTGAAATTACGATTCAAATTACTAAAATGCCTCAGGCTTAGGACCGGTAACTGCATTATCGGCATACAGACTGGCCCTACAGGTCATCAACCTCTTGCCCATATTAACCAGTAATCGCCTTTCATTTTTGGAGAGCTTGTCCATCTATGGACTGTTTTAGCTTGGCACCGCCATAACTGCTATGAGTTCGACTGTCTGCACTTTATGTTAGTGCGTAAGTATTGCGTACTTAGAAATGCATCTTCCTTGAAATTAATCAGAATTCTAAATTGATTTTACCGGCTTCTTATAAACTTTTGTCTTTCGTCCATCTGCTGTATGTCTTTCTGTTTCCTCTGTGACTTAAAAGTCAACTTAAAAGTCTGGACAATAGTAGATACTAATGACAGTGACAGTCAGTACCTACTATTGACAGTGTTAAATGCCAAAAATCTACTGACTGCCAAAGTAGACCGCGTCTGTCTGAACGACGCCTAAAGTAAGAATCTCCTCTACTACAGTTTTAAGTCCTATTTGAAACCTTCTCAAAGATTCAATCAACCTACAGCTGAAAATAGCTTCTCCCAGGTTGTGCTATAATACCCAATTCTTCGATTCCTCTGCCCCAACCGCTTTATGCTCCTCACCGCTCGGTCAACATTACATTGATCTCGTCTGCTCCAACAGCCATGGGTTCTTCGACAGACACTTCTATCCTATTGCCACTTCAGTATGCAAAATATGTAAGCTATCGCTGTCACCGATGGATTTTTTATTTTTAATGTTGACTGAACAAACGAAAACTCGGTGGATAGGCGTGCATGGTGTGTTTATGTAAACCACGCTAAACTCTTAACTGATCATGTAACATCATGGTAATCAGAAACAGTTTCACTTGGCGTTTCTCTGTGACTCAAACATTGCCTTCTTACGATTCCTTACCTATGTTATGTGATAAAGTTTCCTACGCATATTCAGCTGCTTTTCTTCCTGCTACCGGTGACAATTGTTAAAAGGCAACTCCGTCCTATTGATCTCATCAATCTTATTCTGTTTTTTACTACCTCTTCTGTGGAAGCGTCTAAAATTCACCAAACATAAAAATATTACCAACTAGCTGTTCCCCGCGGTTTCATCCCCGTTGCTCGGCCCCTAAGGGTCAAAGCGGGATTTTAAAAGCCTTATACTATTCCTCATGAATCTGGCTATCATATACAAAAATATTTTTTCCAATCCAACTGGTAGTTTCAGAGATTAACGCGTTCAAACAAACAAACAAACTCTTCAGCTATATAATATGTATAAAGAACTTACCTATTTCGTTTCGATTACTGCACATAATTATGACTATAATATAGTTTATTGATCTCTCAAAACGTTTTGACCTTAAAGGGAAAAGTTAATTCGATATAATTATTATCAAACATGCTCCGTCAAAAACGATGTCTATCATTTATTACGTTCATGAGAAGCAAGTTGATTGAAACTTTGAAACATCAGCTTACATCACCGAGGCGCGGCGGCGAGTACATTTCTATAACTAATTACTCTTCGAGTGAAAATGATAGTCCTGTAGGAGGAAACACTATGATAACTGACATTAGCAATTTGATGTGCTGATAATAAAGTAATTGTAGGTTAATTACCTTTTATATAAAGAAGTTGCATTACATTACATAAACTCTCAACTTTTTCCCATAAGGATTACCTAGCACTTTTGTAAAGAACTACTCTTATCGAGAAAAATGTCTTCACTGATGATATTTATAGCTTAGCATGTCGCCAGATTGTGCGTGGGTTTATAGGTATATGATCAATCCTATAGAACGTAGCTGGCCACCGAGACTTACGTTCAAATTCCAGGCCATTGAACTATTAGAAAGGGATTAAGAAATTGCTGCAGTAACTAATATATAACTCAACCGCTAAACCAGCAGTCGAAATGTCCTAAACTCGAGTTCTGGTTTTCATAATAGCCTAGTACCGCCCATGTTTCGTAAGAGTAACATTGAGTTAAAGTTTAACTTTCATCAAATACAGCATGTAACAAAAACCCTGTTCGATCCCAAAAGGGGTCATTATACTCATCATTATGTACAACTTTTACTATGCAACCAAACCTGGGGCCTATTTGATGTAACTAGTCTGCAAGTCTGCACTCCAATTTCCGAACTCTTCAATGCTGAATCATGTTTTATGTACACACATTTTGCAGACTGAAACTTGAAATTTGGAACACTTTCGCTCCACACTCTGGTATATTTGAAAAGTGAAGAGAAGAGGAGCAGAGTGCAGACTTGCAGAGTGGTTACATCAAATAGGCCCTTGAAATCGCGAAAAAAATTTATACATTATGTTTAGGTACTTATCTCAATAAAATGTATGGAGCAGCTGATTTCGAAATTTCAGGGTTGGTCCCATAGTAAAAGTTGTTCAAAATGATGAGTATAATGACCTCTTTTGGGATCGAACAGGGTTTATGTTACATGCTGTATAGCTTTAACAAATTCGCAAACCCAAGCTAGTCCACCTTAGTACCATTAATGCTGTAACTACTTAACAATGTAGGTATACTTACATAAGGCAGGTCTTCCTGATTAACTTGGTCGTCAGCATTCGCGGCGCGCGCAAAGGTTGTCACGCACAGACGGTAGTTGCGACATGGTTTGGTGCAACTAGAAGGAAGTGTGTGACGCATCTTATGGTCATATGAGAGTTGAAAGATTAGAAATGCTAGTTCCTTATGAAAACTATGAATGTTGTTTTTACCCGCGTTGGCGCCCGCGCTATACCTTGGTTTTTGCTTAGCGTTCTTGCTGACGTTTTTTTTTCTTTTGCTCGGCTCCTAAGGGTCATAGCGTGATGTTAAATAGCCTATACTATTCTTCATGAATCTGGCTATTATATACAAAAATATATTTTCGAATCCGACGGGTAGTTCTAGAGATTAGCGCGTTTAAACAAACAAAAAACAAAAAAATCTCCAGCTTTATTATATTAAAGATTCGCATTCCCACAGAAGTTTTTATATATTTTTATATTGAGCTTTGCATTTTATCTAAGGTTATTAAGAGTGCTATAGTAGGTACTTTGTGTTTCTTGACAGCAACAAATACCTTACAAAATAATATCATATAAGGTAGGTATTTACTTGAATTATTAATGGTGGACTCTGGGCCTGGCCGGTTCTAAAGTGACAGTTATCGCCTTGATCCAAATATGCTGAAGGTACTCGATTGGACACTAGTTGGGCGACATAGTGTTTGGAAAGGATCAGAAAGGACCAAAAAGGACCAATAAATGTTTTATTATTGAACTAGCTTTTGTCCGCGCCTTCGCTTGCCTGCAAAAGGTACCCTTCTCTGTACCTACTGCTGATAACGTATATGCAAAATTTCATGATAATCGGTTTAATGGTTTAGGCGCGAAACGGTAACAAACAAACAAACTTACTTTGCATTTATGATATTAGTAGGATTAATGTATGCCTGACTACTTTTGCTATGAGTGTTTTCGGCTTGCGAATTTGCGACAACGCAATAACTTAAATCCATCCACCATAGAAAAAAACCGGACAAGTGCGAGTATGCCTCGCGCCCTAAGGGTTCCGACATATTATCATAGATGGCGCTACTGCATACTTCCAATGGCGCCATCTATGAGCAGATGGCTCCACTTATGGTCTGGTGACTGACGGCGGACAACAAAGTGATCCTATAAGGGTTCCGTTTTTCCTTTTGAGGTACGGAACCCTAAAAAAATGATGAGCAAATCGTTAAGGTTTTCTCTATTGTTAAAGATTAAACGATTTAAATAATAACGATGATAACATTCTCTTCTTTAAACGTAAACACTGGTATTTGCTTGCCGTGTTCTTTTAAAAGATTCCGAGGCTACTGATCGATCCAAAAATAGTCATCTTCGGTTTAATATTATAAAAAAACTTATTTAATACTGTTCTGTCTGTCACTATGCACATTACACAGAATATTACCTAACCATACATGGTCTCCACATGTAATAACAAACCTATTAACTGAACATATCCAAGATTAAAATTAAACCTGGTCGCAGCTGTTGCCGTACAAAAAATATACTTGATTGAAAATGTGTTTTACTTGTAGGAGGACAGGTTTCCGCTCAAACCTGAAGGGTTGAGCAATAGGAAGTGTTCCGAGGTTTTTGCAAGCCGTCCGGCCAGTTGAGCAATGTTTAAGGACCATTTAAGGCTATGATGGAACATTTTCTAAGTGTTGCTCGCTGCACACGGGCAACTCGCGAGAGCTACAAACGTCGCCGCATGAAGCTGAAGCGCGCGACAGAGCCACTTGTGGTCGGTGGTCAACACAAGTTTGTATATGTTGGCCAAACCCGATTTCAGGCCAAACTAGATTGTCCTAGGCCAAACCGGTTTATCCTACGCCCGTCAGGATGAACTAATTTATTCTGGTACAAACTAGTTTGTCCTACAAACATCTACTTCGGGTGCGTTTTCACCAGAGTTTGATAAGGACCAATAGAATCACTTAATTTACCTGAGGCTAGGTAAGTGAAGCGATTTTATTGGTTCTTGGCACACATCTCTAGTGGAAACGCACCCTTAATCCGCTTAAATAGTTTAGCTCGGCCGAAGCCG
Organism: Thalpophila matura; assembly: GCA_948465475.1. Taxonomy (NCBI): domain Eukaryota; kingdom Metazoa; phylum Arthropoda; class Insecta; order Lepidoptera; family Noctuidae; genus Thalpophila; species Thalpophila matura. Next base: position 1,897,445 of record OX419178.1, read on the forward strand.
AACTGATTGAAAATTGTTAATTTTCACCCACGCGTGGTAAATGTAAAATTATAAAGTACCTATCTATAAGATAGGTTTAAGAACCGACTAAGCCAACCCCGAATCTACGTACTTATTTCTTGTCTGCCCTACTCCTAGAATGTTTACAAAAACCGGAGGCGCGTAGAGAGAGCAGCCTCCACCCATCGTAATAAAGCAAAGTTCAGTATTGGTGGCGTTTTTAGCGGCGTTTCTTCCGGCGCCTATGGTGGTCGCGAGTTGATCGTGTGCGGCGAGTTCATATAAAACTTGCACTTCGCCCGCGACTTCGTCCGCGTGTCCCACAGGAACTGTGCATTTTGTCGGGATAAAAAGTAGCCTATGTTACTCAGTGATAATGTAGCTTTCTATTAGTGAAATAATTTTAAAAATCGGTCTAGTAGTTTCGGAGCCTATTCGGTACAAACAAACAAACAAAAAAATCTTTCTTCTTTATAATATTAGTATAGATATAAATATAGATGTATGAAAACTGTAGACGGCAACTCGGTGGCGGCGTTTTGTTGCTGTCGCTAGTGGCCCATATGTTTAGAGGCTAAGTTTTTGCGGACTGGTAAAAGATCGTTGGGTTAGGTAATAATTGTAATTATGAGATGTAATGGATTAGGTTGTCTTACTTAGATTATGATGTTACATAATACCTATAAAAGTTCAAGTTAATGGGTTATGTTTAAAAATATTTATGGCAGAACGTGCACAATTTACAAAAAATATTAATAACTAGCTGTGCCCGCGACTCCGTCCGCGTGGAAGTCGGAAAATAACGCCATAAAACGGTGCGGTGGCGCACTGAAAATCACGGTGCCGGCGCCGCAACGTGGTAATGTGACGAAGCCCTAATACATGTTACTATTTCTTGATTTGAAATCAATCACTTGTGTATAAACCACCACTCCTAAGGATAAGAGAGATTTTAATGAAAAATGCAGTGATAGCCGTGTGGTATAACCATGCGCCTTCCACGGCGAAGATGCAAGTTCGATCCCGGGGCACGCACCGCTGACGTTTCGAAGTCATGTGCGTATTAGAATTAACTATCACTTGCTTTAGAAAACATCGTGAGGAAGCCTACATGCCTGAAAGTTCTGCATAAAGTTCTTGAAGGTGTGTGAAGTCTGCCAACCCGCACTTGGCCGGCGTGGTGGACTATGGTCTATCCCCTCTCATTCTGAGAGGAGGCCCGTGCCCAGTGCCCCAGCAGTGGGACAGTGCGTGCCTGAAAGTTCTGCATATAGTTCTTGAAGGTGTGTGAAGTCTGCCAACCCGCACTTGGCCAGCGTGTTGGACTATGGTCTATCCCCTCTCATTCTGAGAGGAGGCCCGTGCCCAGTACCCAGCAGTGGGACAGTTTTTAAACAGCGCTGATACTTTGATTATTTTTAAATAAAGCCCTGATATTATTATTGTAATTACATTGACATAAATATGAAGTTTGATTGATTGCATTTATTAGATTAATGACAGGTCTCTGCTGACAAACAACGACACAATACTCTTTAGTGCCACTGACCAAGTAATGCCGAGTCCACATATGCATTATTTTTCCCGATCGGACAAAAACTCGAGATGGAACGGACCGTATCGCGTATGGTATCGAACCGTGTATCAAGACCGCCGCGTGTCATGATTACGTATCACCACTCGCATGATACGCGTCGGCGATACAGATACGGTGATTAGATTGAACAAATACATTATGTGGACCCGGCATAATAGGTACATGTTAGCAAAGTTACTCCTGACTGATAGATTTTTTGTAATAACTTTTGATAGAATGGACCGATTTTAATGAAATAAAGACTAAATGTTACCTCAAGATACTGCCTATACATTTATTTCTACTTCCTCATAATCAATTCAGTAGTATTGATTTGATGCGTGTTCAAACACACAGACAAACAGACAGACAAACCGACAGACAAACAGACAGACAAACAGACAGACATTTATTCTAAAAATGATAGAAATTTACTTTATTACTTATTTTTAGTCTCCCATATTATTTTTATGCAAATATATGCAATGTACAGACACGTGAAATTTACATTCTTATTATAAGTATAGATAACTACATTATGTACCTACTACATAATCTACATTACTGTCTGACACTTATAATGTACTTATTGGAGGAGTGCTATAAGATTATGTTGACTGGTAGGTTGAATTCCTATCTAAGTACATTACTATCTAATCTACAGTATTGACTGACGCTTATAATGTATTAGGTACTTTAGTGCGGTTAGTCCCGCTATGCTCTAGTTTCGCTATGCTCGACTCATAAAATGCCTACTAAAGTTTCGCTATAAACATTTTAGTAGGCATTTTATGAGTCGAGCATAGCGAAACTAGAGCATAGCGAAACTAACCGCTTTAGTGGAGGACTCGGACTGCGATAAGACTAAGTTGATTGGTACCTACCCAGTGTACCTACATTGATAATTTTATAGGTTTATTCTGAATTGTTGTGGATTTCTGTGGCAAAAGTAACAAAGTAATAAACTGCAAGACTCATCATGATTGCGCTCTATATTAAGTGGTTCTTATTAAACGTCCAATAGGTACTTACCTAGGTTCTCAGTGGAATTGTTTCTGTAACTATTATGAAATAAACTCTTACCTAGTACATAAATAATACATTCCACTAATCCTACTTCCTACTAACATATCCTACTAATATTACAAAGGCGAAAGTTTGTGAAATTGTATGGATCTTTGTTACTCTTTCACGCAAAAACTACTGAACGGATTTTGATGAAACTTTACAGTTATACATCAGCTTATACATCAGAATAACACATAGGCTACATTGTATCCCAAAAACGTGAACGAAGCCGCGGGCGGAAGCTTGTATTATAAATGCTAAAGTTTGGGTTTGAAGTTTAAAGTTTAACTTCTTCACGCTGAAACGGCTGGACGGATTTGGATTAAATTGAACAAAGAAGTAGCCTGGGACCGGGAGAAGCAAATAAGCATACTTTTCATCCATTTTCACGCAGACGAAGTCGCGGGCAGCAGCTACTGTCATATAAGAACAAATACGTCAAAGATCTTTTTGTTCCTGTTTCAAACTACCAATACCTTTTTATTTTAGATATTAAAACCCAGCTAACAGTTCCATTCCTTTCCAGATGGGATCCAAAGCGGCGAATCACCCCAACGGAAGCCTCTCGCCACGAGTTCGTCACGGGGTGCGCTCTGGGCTCCGCCCCCGCCGGGGTGCTGGCGCTCCCGCGGCTCGCGCCCCCGCGCCCCACGAGGGGGGCGCTCCTGCACTCGCAGTCCGCTGGCGACGTGGCCGCCATGCTGGGCAGGGCGTGACCTCGCGACTCTTGAGCGAGGCTCGGCTCCGGAGGCCTGCCTTACACAGCATCCTTTTGTTTCTGTAGCTACAACGAGTAGGACTCTGATGTGGCCTCGATAGGTTTGTCCCTTTTTTAGACGTATGATGTAGGAAAAAAAATAAGACTTCCTTGATGTAACTTAATATTTTTAAATTAGATTGTTAAAAACACAGCCTACTTTATTCAGTGTGTATCTTTATTACTATATCTTGTCACAAAAAGACACACGATACCTAACCAACGCCACACGAATCGAAAGTATGAGGCATTAGGTCATCATCACCCATTGCCCCCGAAAGAGATGCTAAGGTGCGTCTGCGCTAGACGAGCCGAGCACGAGCGGAGCACGAGCGGAGCACAAGCCGAACACGAATTCGCGTAGTGTGGGCTGACTAACGAGCGCGCATTTGAGCGTTTGACTCGGCTCGGCTGTGCTCGGCCAATGTCGGTTTTTTGACGAACACAAAGGGATTTGCATCGCGCTCGCAGCGGACTCGTGAACGTCCAGCCTGTCTTAGATTCTGTATTGACTCGCCGCGTGATAATGAATGTCACGGTGACATTCTCCCTCGAACATTTGCAAACAAATTGGCAGATCTCGCGGTGATAAAAGAGAAGAAAAAAAGAAATCCGTCTAATAGTAAGTGGTAGCCTCTTTTATCGCATCTGCGATACCTCAAAAACCTGAAGCCTGCCCTATGAAATAATGCTGAACATTCATCAGAAAATGGCAATGTTGCTCCGCGGTATCGGCAGTTGTAAGTTTTTTTTGTAAAACGTGAGGTCGTGTCACCTTGACCCGTCGTAAAAGAGTTGCATTATGTAAACGCGACGATTTGAATGGTTCAACTTTTTGCACTATCACTAATTTGATTGACACCGCTCGGTTAAATTAACTGTTGCAATTGCAATTAATACCAGCCTTGTAGCTCTCATGTTTTTGTATTAATAGTCCAAATATTACCAAATTATTATAATAGATATTTCCTAAGAAATTGGTACAAACTTATGTTTCAACAATTTATATTAATATTATTATATTTTAAATAGAGACTGACCGAAATTTTATATTTTTTTGGCCGAAACCGACCGAAACTTAAATTCGGCCTTTTCATTTTCGGCTGAATACAGAATATTTATTTGTTTGTCGATAAGTTTTTGTTTGTTGAAAGTAACACAAACAACAATACTTAAACTTGAATCACATGATGATTTACTATAAAATATCTCAAAGACGTGCTAATCTGTATTAATATATGATAAAGCTAAAGAGTTTGTAAATTACTGCCTGTCTGCGGATTTTATTTGAAATTAATTGTATTGATTTGCCGGAACTTATTTTTTTCAGCCACGGGCAAAATGTATTTTTTTTTTTTGCCGAAATTGGATGAAACCCGAAAACAAAACTGAAATTCGGTCGGACTCTATGAGGCATATAAATAGTGTGTAGTTCTCGCGAAAAGATAAGATCCGGAGTCTGAATCAGAATCAAAATCATTATTTGTTAACCAGGTATTTAGGTGGAACGACTGAAAAGAGTATTAGACCGTGTTTGGCAGAAATGCTTTAGTCCACAATAACATTAAAGTGAAGCACTTTTCTTATGACAGTCACCCTATTAAGTACACCATGGCATTTCAAAGATAATTAAATATCGATTTTGGGAGCTCTTGTTAATTTTCAAGAAGTCTCTACTGTCAAGAATGCTCTACTGAGTCCACTCCTAGAACGATGTCTATCGTGTCAGCCAAGTGACCAGCACGATCCACCACCATAATCTTGGTCTTGCTCCTGTTCACTTCAAGACCCATACAGTTACTTTCAGTTTCGAGTCTCTGGAACAGTTCCTTCATGTCATCAACAGAGGTTGCTCAGAGCACAGTATCATCGGCATATCTCAGGTTCGAAACCCTTTTACCACCCACCAGGAACCCTCTATCCCAATCCTCAAGGGTCTTTCGCATAATGGATTCTCTGTATATGTTGAAGAGTGCCGGAGAGAGAATGCAACCCTGCCGCACTCCCTTTTTAACTTCGAACACACCTGAACAGTCGGCACCAACTCTGACAAAAGAGCGGTTATCATCGTATAGATACCCAATCAAATTGAGCAGATGTTGCGGGAGCCCCACATCGTGCAGCACAATCCACAGTTTCTCCCATTGAAAAATTATCTGTATTCCCGTTACAGAATACAGATAATTTTTCTACATCAAGACATTCATATTGGCGAGTTTGTGAGTTGGATCATTTTTGCAGCACACGGTCCAGCTATTACCAACCTGTCTATCTACCATGAAATATCAATTTCAACACCCCAGATTTAGGTCTCACTTTAACCTTTCTAAGATCAAGTAATAGACGCACCGTCTGCGTCTGCGCTGCTAAGTAACTGACAGCCGTGAAGCAACAGCCAATTATGTATTGAAACAGAATGCGATCCACAAAGTGGCGGCCAATGGGTCATGCCGCCATATCTACAATATTATGAGTCTAGACATCGAATTATATGCACTATCAAACATTTCAAAATACGTTTGCAGGAACAAAAAATGGGCGAAATATTGTGAAAATAAGCCTAAATATTGATAATAGATAGAATTTTGATTGTGCATATTTTGTGCATATTCCGCCCATTATATCCGTATTTTGAAAATTTTGATAGTGCATAATAATCCGATGTCTAATTATGACCATTAAAGATGTTAGCTGAATATTGTTACATCATAGAGTCCGTTAGCAATATTCTCAATTATTTTGCCAACGTTTTTGGTAATATTCGAAAATGGCAATTGCGGTTATAAAGATTAATTTTGCTTATTTTGGCAACAGTTGGTCAACAGTCGTGCCAGTTTATGTTAGTCATACTCTAATGAGTATGACACAGTTAGAGAATTGCCTACTGCATTTTTAAAAAGGATCTAATATATTACCTGCAGTTGGATCGCAGATACGTTTAACAACCTATAAATGTCATGATTTTCGTTTAATCGGGTAAAATTGGACAAGATCTAAGGTGTCTTGAGGTTAATATAAAATTCTTAAGTTTTCAATGGAGATTCAAAATTGAGTGACATTCTAGAATCCGGGAAGTAAATAAATAAAATGTCTATAAAATGTTCTAATTTAATTTGATGTAAAAACTGATCAACTGTTGAAACTTTTGAGTTCGATAAGTCATGCGACAGTTTTGACCAATTTTTTTTAGTTTAGTTTCCTAAGTTGTTTTGGATAAAAATTCATTTATGCATCAGTCATGAAATTAACAATACATTATCAGTATTGTTGAAGTGCCAAACATCATTATTTCAATATAAGCTAAGTCTTCTTCACTTTATAGTTTCTATAAATTATAATTTTCGCATTTCATTGTCAAATGCCTGATCGAGGTCCACATTGTAGAGGAGTATAACTATAGTTAAATGTACGTACCTATATCTAATATCATATCGTCAAATATCATTCTTCCTTCAATATTTTGGAAAACGTAGAAATTTCAGAAAATCCATTGTATAGATACTGAATTCCGTTGAAGCCCCGCTGTCAAGTATTGTATCGACTGAAAAATAGTACAAGTTGGTATACGTTCTCATATCACGGAATGGCTCTATCTAGAAATTTAAATTATACTGTGCACGAAATGACTGCGTTTACAGAATCTATAATGATACATGGAATTAGTGGCCCCTGACTAGAATAGTGGTAGGTTAATACATAAAATCACATTGTTTTATGTAACACTCAAGAATAGATAGTACTTACTGTTAAATAAACGAAATGGACTATAATCACAATTAATATTGTCTTTAGTCCTGATTGACTATTAGACTATGGGTGGACTAATTCCATTTCTCATTATTCCAATAAATTTGGAAGCTTTAGTTAAGTCTTTGAACTTATAAAACAAAATTTTGATTCTATTAGGTTTAATCGTATTATCATGAAACAATTGCAACTGTAATGATGCTATTTTACTGTTTCTTTTTCAATAAAAACGCGCTACAATTAAATTATTGTTAAATGAACACAAAACTAAATCAAATAACGTTAAGTCAACTTGCTGACTGATTTTCAAAACGATTGCTTCATGATAATGCGGTGAGACAGTTAGTCAAATAGCTAATTGTATAGGATAATAGTCAAGATCGGGTACTTAGCTATAAATGTTCTAGTAATTGTGATGTTGTAGATTTTTGTAAATTCATTATTACACTAGGTAAGTTAACTAAGCTTTAAATAACCGAAGTGTTGATAGTCAAGTAGTCAGTTTCTTTGGATTATCGTGTAGTTGACTGTTACTCTTTTATTATAATTAGTTTTTTTTTAGTTTTTGCTGCGGTGTTTAAAACAGCATTATTTATTGTTTAAATGAAAATGTGATATTGTCGTGTTAAGTAAAATATTGGACAAATTGACTTTAAAAAATATTTTTGAATAGTCATTTTGATTTACGTTCGTTTGGCCTTAATTGAATGGATTGGAATATGAAAGTATTAAATACGGGTTGCATTATGAGTTAGTTTTATCTTGCCTGTAGGGCAATAACAAAATTAAATTAAAGTATTTAAACCTACAGGGTGGCAGGTTAGACAGTGGAAATATTTTAAGGGGTCATTGTACTCATCATTATGAACAACTTTTACTATGGGACCAACAAAATGTATGGAACAGCTGATTTTTTTCCGCGATTTCAGGGTTGTTCCCATAGTAAAAGTTGTTCATAATGATGAGTACAATGATCCCTTAAAATATTTCCACTGTCTAACCTGACACCCTGTTTAATTTTAAATGTTCTGTTACCTATGTTCATTTTTCATTATTGATTTATATTTAGATGTAAATTATTAGTCGATCGATAAGCTTGCCTGTATAATTCTATTGAGAAAGCTTAAATTATTTAATCTTAAATATTATAAATAAATCGAGCCTATATTACTTTACTGACAGCTCTAAGGCACATATTATTGTATGTTAGTATTACGTCTCTAGTCGTCAACAAACATTCCTTTTTATAGAATAATGAACGGACCAATGCTTTTGGTTCAGTAGCTTTTTGATAATCTGTCTGTCTTGTGTACTAGATTTTTTAAGTAGCACTCAAACTCATACATCGAATATTTTCAGATAAAAAGGGTAGAATTTTGTTATTTTTCTGTGTTACTTATAAAACATTCCATCCCTTTCTTTATAAGGTGGATGTACACGATATCGCTAAGTGATGCGTCATTGGTTATGTATCACATATGATACATAATTGGCGATGCGAATATGTACGATAAGTCACTCAATTATACATCACTAAAAATACATCAATAGCGTCCTGGGTTTTCAGACAAAATACGAAGTTACATTGGCGGCAGCAAAATCACTATTAATTTGAACTAATAAACTCCTTGATCAGTGAAAATTGGACTGAGTCTCTGAATGATGTGTACCTAATTCAAGTGAACTGCCGTATGAGCTTAAACGTTAATACAATTATTATACAATTAATTATTATCTTTAATTGCCGACCTCTAGGAGGTCGTCTGACAGTCTTCATCTTATCATCATTAAGCGAAGGCATCATTTGGAGAAACAACATATGACGTAATTGTCATTTCTTCCAAAATTCAAAAGTAATCCATCAGTACTTGATACACGACACCACAGCCCTGATCAAACTGAAATACCTACCTACTCAGATACTATAGAGTAGGGTTTCTTAAAGTGAGGTCCTGGACCCCTTAGGGGTCCACGGTCCCCTTAGGGGTCCGTCACATGAGTACCAGGGGTCCACAGCCACTCAGTTCACTTAATTATGCAGTTATTCATGCATCGTTTGTTTGAGCACTCACTCGTATTAAAAATCACTTTTATGTTTGAAGTCGTTTTTCTTAAAATTCTTCGACAGGGGCCCGTGAACATTTTGAAAATCTGAAAGTGGTCCATAGCTACAAAAAGTTTAAGAACCACTGCTATAGAGGGCTACAGCTCAACCACGCACCGCCGCGCCGCGGCAGACGTCGTCGCACCGCTCAATGTGTTACTCGCCTTATTTATGTATCAGTCAAAGTAATATTGTTCTGTGAGTCAAGTAGACCCTAACCGACCCTTGCTCGAGCCAGCCCGCGCTGAGCCTGTAGATTTAAATATGTCCCTAAATCATATTAATCCGTTTCAGCTAGTAGTCCCTCCCTCTAGTTGTCCTCCCCCCAGCGACGCCCTAAGCCGAGGTCCGTACCCCAGTAGGGGGTGCCCTTAGCGTGTGGTCGCTTAGTTTGTAGTTTTTATTTAGTTTTAAGCCTGGCTGGAGGCATTTGTAAGTCCTCACCAGATGACCGGTTAAGCAGTGACGGCTGTTAGAAGCCAACTGCGAGAGGCCCTTCAAAAAAAAAAAAAAAAAAATGAGTCAAGTAGTGAGCGTCTTACTTAATTTCGTGTGCATCCGCCTTTAAGTATGTTAATGTATAAAGGGTCCCCGAAACGATCAATTGCGATTGACCAATGTTTACGTCATTATGTGAAATAGTCCGTTCGCTCAATTAGTGTCGGTCTATAATAAAACGACTGAACAATATTCGCATCAATGAGCGTCTATCACATAAAGATTGACAATCGCAATATTGAATCTTTCGGACCTCGGGGAGCCTTTACGAACTCTTAATTTATTATGTCGTGAATGCCAGGATTTTTATTCCTAGTTCCTATTTTTACCCGACTGCGAGACGCAAAGGAGGGTAATGTGTTTTTATCCGACTTCTTACTAATATACAGGGTGGCAGGTTAGACAGTGGAAATATTTTAAGGGGTCATTGTACTCATCATTATGAACAACTTTTACTATGGGATCAACCCTGAAATCGCGAAAAAAAAATCAGCTGTTCCATACATTTTGTTGAGTTATGTGAACATAAATGTATGGAACAGCTGATTTTTTTTTCGCGATTTCAGGGTTGGTCCCATCCCATAGTAAAAGTTGTTCATAATGATGAGTACAATGACCCCATTAAATATTTCCACTGTCTAACCTGCCACCCTGTATTTTTTGTGTGTGATTTGTATACATTATTACTAATGTATTTTTTGTGTATGATTTGCACATTATGTTTGAAGATCTCGTTTATTTCATTTAGAATATTTTACGGACTAGTAAGAATAAAACACCTACAATTAATTTACCTACTTGTATTTCTTTTTCATTTTGCATAATAAAGTTAAGAGGTTAAGTTAATTGACCGATAGTTTTTTTCTAGTTTAGTAAGAATTTGTTATTCCTAGGAAATGGTCTAAGATTGTGAATATATTCTTATCATATTAGTTATAGGATTAGGCCAAGCCAAACTGTGAATTGACTTAAGTATTCATAGAGTACCTATATAGATCTGTGGCGCGTTCGGACTTGCGATTTTGTTGACAATGTTGCTACATGGGAAGAACAGAGAATTCATAGCAATTTAATTTATGCAGCACGACTAAATCTTTAATAGAACCGCTTTCTAGGTTTATGTGAAAAAAGCAAGTTAGGTAATAAAAACGTGGTAAAAACGACAATATTATCCAAGATTTAAAAACCTCATTTTTTAACAGTGACCTATATGTCTAGACAAGCAGTTCCGAACATTAAACATGTCACACTCAAGTGTAGCACGGGCACAACACAAGCCTCACATTCACTTTGACGTTTGATGCGGTGAGCAACAGACAAGTACCCGCGTGTGGGGCATGATTTTTGTTCGGAACTGCTTGTCTAGGGATATATAGGTTAATGTTTTTTAATAAACTAATCAACGAAGCCACTGTCAGTTGCCGACTCGCGACTCTGAACCCGCCACCACAATGTTAGTGGAACAACGTGTTTGTGATTTTGATGAAAATGTTAGAAACTAGCCAATGGTTGTTATACCTCTGTATATGTACCAACCAGTAATGTATGTTATAGATATGTTAAATATCTATTCGTGTAACATAATTATTTGTTCTAATTGAATCGTCATGATTAAAGTTCTTCCAAGCAGTATGATGTTTTATTTTTAAAGGAATTTTTAAGGCTGGTGGCCACCACGCTTGGTGTTGCATGAGAAAGAACAATGAGGATTACCTCAGATGATAGAAACAAAAAGAAAGATACGTTAGCATATTAAATTAGTACGGGAACCGCTGTCGCCACTTTTAAAGCTGTGTCCGTCACAACTACAGATCTCCCACATAGGGTTGCCAACCGTACTCTAAAATAGAGTATTGTACTCTATATCATGTAGGTGTACTCTATAATCTATAACACTAATAGAGTACGCTAACCCGACCCTTTTAAATATTTCTACTGTCTAACCTGCCACCCTGTATAAATTTAGAGTTAGAATGAGTCATACAATTCTTTTAAAAACCATGAAAAATTTTTGTGCTGTGAAAAGCACAAATTTTTTTAAAATGAAAAATAAATGATAGGTACTCTTTTTTGGAAGTCCGTACTCTTTATTTACCTCCATTGAAGTCAGATATACTCTATTTCTTCTAATAAAAGTTGGCAACCCTACTCCCACACATTAAAAATGCCGCACACCGTCAATCTTACACTCACACTAAACTAGAACACTATCGCGAAAAAAAAATCAGCTGTTCCATACATTTTGCTGAGTTTTGTGAACATAAATGTATGGAACAGCTGATTTTTTTTTGCGATTTCAGGGTTGGTCCCATAGTAAAAGTTGTTCATAATGATGGGTACAATGACCCCTTAAAATATTTCCACTGTCTAACCTGCCAATCATGGATCGCGTTCGGTCGGCAAACTCGGCAACATGGTCGCAATGTTTATGTTCATCAGTGTTTATGCCAAGATGGCTACACTGATGGTTTCTTAGTAAGATCAGGAGTAAAACACAATAACCATTTCGAAAATATCGACAGACCTAAATGCAAACATAAATAACGATTTAGAATGGTTCGATAACGATCGAACCATTCTACAGACAATTCGTAAGAGAAGCCCATCAATGATTAAATTGCAAGATAAACAGTTTAACAGCTCTGTAATAATTGAAACGCAGACGATAATAATTATAACACAGACGATACAGGGCTGGCATTTACAGCAAACGGTTAGGCTTACCAAACTATTGCCTAACTAGATCTATTTCTAATGTAAATCGAACAGGGCAAGCAGGTCGAGGATTCCGAAAGCAAACGGGTCGGCGGACCCACTCTCCCGTGGAGATTGTCCTCTGGTTACACCTCAGATCGTAGAAACAAGGGAGATGTGCCGAGGCGCTAAGTGCAGTGATAGCGTAGTGGTTTAACCAAGTGCCTTCCATGGCGAATGGTTCGAGTTCGATCCCGAGACACGCACCGCTGACTTTTCGAAGTCATGTGCGTATTGGAAATTAATTATTACTTGCTTTAACGGTGAAGGAAAACATCGTGAGGAAACCGGCATGTCCTAGAACCAAGAATTCGAAAACGTGACGTCCACCAACCCGCACTGGGCGCGCGTGGTGGACTACGGCCCACTCCCTCTCACAGACAGAGGAGGCCTGTGTCCCAGCAGTGGGAACTTACAGGCTGATTATGCTATGAGCTTGACGTTTTACTATGGTCACATTGACCGTAGTTAAAAAGTACACGCTGGCGACGGACAGAACACGATCGATGTTATAAATACAGTGTTTTACGAATAATGATGTGAGATTGAGTGTGCGGGATTTTTAATGTGTAGGAGACCTTTATATTCACAAGGGGCGCTTGTAATTGTGTCGCAAACTGTTCTATAAGTGGCTACAGTGGTTCCCGTTCTAATTTGCTATGATGGCATATCTCCTTTTTTCTATGATCTGAGGGTTACACTTACAACACTTTGATTCGTATCGGTGAAAGGCAAGCTAAACCCATAAGCTTCAGTTAAGGCAGCCGAGTGGAACTTACTGGCGGTGCGAGGTAAGAAGGTACAGACAGAAGGTTAATTGACTGATTAACGATACTCAGATCGGGATTCTATGTGCCTTGTGCGAGTTTTCCTAACATAGGTACTCGATCGTGATCTCAGATCATAGAAACAAGGGAGATGTGCCAAGGCGCTATCGAGCTTGATGCCTGACTTTGAGCAAATTGCTCATATTAAAAACGTACGCGCTGGCGACGAACCGAACACGATCGATGGTATAAATACAGTGTTTTAGTTTAGTACTGAGTGACGATTAACAGTGTTAGATTGAGGGTGTGCGGAATGTTTAATGCGTGGGAGATCTTTTTATTCACAAGGAGCGCTTAATTATGTCGAAAAATGTACTAAAAGTGGCATCAGTTGTTCCCGTACTAATTTCCTATGATGGCATATCTCCTTATTCTATGATCTGAGATCGTGATAATGTTAGCGAAGGTCATAAACAACGACCAATCAAACACCGGTTCACGTTTAGTAGTGATGACGCTAGCGCACGTAATTGGTTGTTCCATTCTCCTCCAGAGAAGTTTTAGCAACTCGGGATCAGCACTCTGAGGAGGACCGTGTCTTCCATTACGAATTAAATAATTTCACACAAGCCACGGGTATCATAATTATCCTCTATAACCAAAAAGTGAAGTGACTTTACCGCGCCAAGCAGGGAGGTGATTCTTGCGGGTTCGATATTGATATCGAATTCGATATATATTGCAACAACTGTCAAAATCCCTACCATTTTGACATTTGTTGCAATATATATCGAATTCGATATCAATATATCACCCGCGAGAACCACCCTCCAGGACCTTTATTCTGTACCGACAGTCCGCGGCGTGATATCACCGCGAGAATTACCAATTTGTTTGCGGACGAGGGAAAATCTCAGCGTGACATTCTCCCTCGAACATATTGGCACTTCTGGCGGTGATATCACACGGCATGTCGGTACAGCGTGTCTATTCTGTACCAACACGCCGCGTGATATCACCGCGAGAACAGCCAATTCGTTTGCGAAAGTTCGAGGGAGAATCTCACCGTGACATACTCCCTCGAACGTTCGCAAACAAATTGGCAGTTCTCGCGGTGATATCACACGGCGTGGCGGTAGGTACAGAATAGACGGGAGGTGATTCTCGCGGATTCGATATGATAAATGATATTTATTTTGTAAATAGGTTAAAAATAACACTTTTACACGTCAAAACATTTTTTTTAAGCTAGATGAGTTCGGTGTTTCCTATATGACTACCTTTGAGAAGAAACACCGAAACAAACTCAAAGGTTGATGTCTCTTTTAAAGTCCAGACAATTAAGATAAATTGTGTAAGAACCATGCAGGTTAGTCTGAAATGGCCTTTAGAGGAAAGAGCCATACAGATTTGAGTGGACCTGATCTGACTGTGCACGCATGTGCCGGGTATCGTGGTAGCTCAACCCAGAGTTAGGGAGCTCAACGACCCGACGAACATTACCATCAGAGAGGACATTTGGGTAGGCCCCCTAAAGTACTCAAACTGTCAGACTGAACTTGAGATCTATAACAGTAACATAATAACCCACATAGTACTCACATTTACAATAATTATAATCAATATATTATCATTATTATCACATTCAATGTCATTTTGTATATAAATTGTTTCAAAAGGAAACATTCAATGTCAAAGTGTATATAGAAAAAATTATAAAATCAAATAAAAGAGCAATAATTTTGTGGTAATGTCAATAGTAGTATTGGCCCATGTATGTATTGGAACAGCTCAATCCCAAGCCTTTTTGTCCTCCATATAATCTTTATATAGATATCATCTTTAGATATGATATCATCTTCGATATATAGGGTCCTACCCTTCATACTCGAAATATTTTAAGAGGCACATTTGTAGGTGGTAAAGATGCCATACAAACGAAAACAAATTTGATCTGAGTATATTTTTTTTATAAATAAATTAATTTCAAATGATTTGACACACATTCAAAATATTATTTTCAACATCCATTACGCTAATTTTAACGTACCTTACTATTAAAATTAGAAACAAGCGTAATGGATGTCGAAAATTTTATTTTTATGTGTCAAATAATTTATTTCAAATAATTTTATTTATTTGAAATAAATTAAAAAAAAATACAATATTGCATTCGATCAATATCATATCTATCTACTGCTCCATACCACGCGATGCATGTCGAACGCTTTACCATCATTATATATATATTATCTACAGCGACTTCTCAAGAATACCGTTCAATCGATATTTTGACAGTTGTTGCAGTATACCTATATCGAAGGTGATATAATATCGAACCCGCGAGAATGACCTCCCAGAGATGCCAAAATCGCGTGTTGCCGATAGTGAACCTTCTGTAGCACCGTTGATGTGGTACTGAGGTGTCAATTCATAACGTATCAGTGGCGGTTACGTGGTATACCGTAACTCGCAAGCTAACGTAACGCGGTGACAACAAAGACGTGCAATTAGATTGCGACGGCTTGATAATTACTTACCTACTGACCGTCTTGCGTAGTGGTGTATTTGCTCAGAATACTAGGTACCTATACTAAATAATCTTATACATCTATCTTTTATGTTTATACAAATAATAAAATTGTTAAGTGTCTGATTGTAATATCAAAATAACAACTTTTTGCTAAATTATTATGAAAATACGGTACTTACAACAATTTTTTTTTTTTTTAATGTTTGCCTGTTTCTTCCGGTTAACCTCCGAAACGGCTGGACCCATTTTGATGGTACGCGCCGGCGCCGTAGGTAGGTATACTGCATGTATCTGTTACGTGCCGTGCGTGCGTTGAACATGGACGTTCATCGTTCACCTTATACCTACCTTACTACCTCATGAGGTAATTTCAATTCAGATACCTAGAAAACTTATATAGGTATTTTCTTATCACTTTTCCAAAGACAAAGCCGTTATTCAAGTGACGATGTAATCGCGCAGCTCTGTGAATAGTCCGCGCATTGTTGGATAATTGTTAATTGCAGATATCATCGCGCTATTGTACCACTCGCACCAGCAGATTCCGTGGCGGAAGCCTACGGTTTTTAGTTCAATTACTATTGTTAATACGGTGGGAAACAAAAATTGTTGTATAAAACGAATGAGGAAAAGGGATTGAGTAGGATTGTGTTAATAGTTTGTATAGACAAATAGATCAGCCTATAGGCCGATTGCTCTACGCGACCTACCCGAGACCAATTTATTATTATAGATGGTTCATCTGTTAACTGGATTAGTTATTTAATCCTAATCCATTAATGATCAAAACAAGACAGTAAATTAGAAACGTCGGTATCAATCCTTACGATCTCAATATATTAGGCCTATAATGACGAGAGAAAATTAATGAATATTTATTCATAAAGGCTGCTATTCTATGGAAAGTATTATTTATTAATGTATGTAGATTTGTCACGAAAAGCCATCAAGAGAGAAATCTAATAATTTTTAGAGTCCACACTAGCTTTTGCCCGAGGCTTCGCTCGCGCTGGATTTCACCCTCTTGGGGGTGGAATTTCCAAAACCCCTTTCTTCTTATTAGGTATATCTATACTTTTGAAGGGCTTGCATTAACAAAGCGCATTTATATATATAAGACTATCTGTTCCTCTTTTTTTTTTTTTTTTTTTTCTTTATTTATTTAGGGACTTTTATAAACGCGGTACGTATGACAGTCCCATCGTACCCTAAATACATATTACTACATATTTATACCTAATATCTTATTCTAGTTATTAATACTTATATTATAATATTTGGGCCATGAATCCGAACAGACTTTTCGCATCATCACAATTTGGCTCAGATAGAATTTTATGAAATGTGCCTAAATGAAGTCTATTTAACCGTAAGGCCCTAAACAGATGATTTCTACCTGACTCATATCGAACACAGTCCATCAATAAATGATGTAAATCTTCAACAACTCCACACTCCACACAGTTAGGTGAGTTAGTTTTCCTCATCATAAAAGCAAACTTATTACATGGAATGTGTCCAGATCTAAGTCTATGAGCTGTAACCACTAATTTTCTGTTAAAATCACTATTCATGAACCAGGGCACGCGAAAAGGCCGGCTCTGCATGGTTTCATACCAGATCCCTTTTTCCAATGAACGCTTATCAAAGTACTCCTTCCAATCTTCAACTATCTGTTCCTGTAGCGACATGTTTTTCTAGGTGATTCACCACACCACATCGATCGTCACTGTTTATTCTTTATGTCACGTAATCACTATTGGTATCGCTACAATAATAAAACGGGAACTATATTTTCTGTCAACTAAGTTTATTTTTGTCACCAATCTGCAATACCTACTCTAATTATAATTTTATAATATCTATTCCATTTCATTTTCATTTCCAAAAAAGCAGTGATAGCCTAGTGGTTTAACCATGTGCCTCCCACGGCGAATGGTTCGAGTTCGATTCCGAGGCACGCACCGCTGACTTTTCGAAGTCATGTGCGTATTAGAAATTAATTATCACTTGCTTTAACGGTGAAGGAAAACATCGTGAGGAAACCGGCATGTCCTAGAACCAAAAATTCGAAGACATGTGACGTCCGCCAACCCGCACTGGGCCCGCGTGGTGGACTACGGCCCACTCCCTCTCACAGAGGAGGCCTGTGTCCCAGCAGTGGGAACATTATAGGCCGATTATGCTATGCTATTATGCTAATATCTATTCCCAAGAAATATTTGTCATCATATTAATCAAAACGGTCTTTAAGTATCTTCAAATTAATGTAAATACCTATGTAACTTAAATTATAGTTTGATCACTTTTTAGGGTTCCGTACCAAAATGGTAAAAATGGAACCCTTACGGTGCGACTTCGTCTGTCTGTCTGTCTGTTTTCTATAGGTCTGTCCTCAAAAAATTCGTTATCGTCACCTAATAGATAGATCTGTCACCTAATAAATAGATCAATTTCACAATTCTATGAAAAAATGCCTAATACGGATTTGCGGGCTGTGAAAATTAGTTGGCATAAAATTAATATTTATGGGCCTAAGAGCGAGCGAAGCGAGCTCAGGAACTTGGGGCACCCCGACACGGACAGGTTAGGTTTGAAGGAGATGACGGGGGCTAGAGTGAGAGAGCAAAGCGAGCGAACGAAGCCCATTATTTTGATCATCTATTATTTTGATATCCAATACAATTATTTGACGATTTATATTATTTTCTTAGTAATTTTTTATTAATATTTAGACCAGGTAGGTAAGTGTTTTAATATTATTTGGTGATTCAATTTAGGTGACACATCATTCTACTACATATTTTAGGAACCAAATATTATTTATGATCATTGAAAATGCATTTATTAGGTAACCCTTATTAAACAAAGTATGTCTATCTGAAAGCGATAAACACAAAAACTAGACGGATTTTCATAGGGTTTTCACTAATGGAAAGACAGATTCCCGAGGAAGGTTTTAGTTTATAATTTATGAATGTGTTATTTATATTAGCCGAGCTGTAACGGTTTTTATCAAAGAAGTCAGATAAAATATCGGTTTGAAAAAGCTGTTTGTTTGTGCGCTCAGTGCGCTACCTACGCAGTTTATTTATGTGAAAACAATGTAAGTTATCTCAAAAATGTCGGATGTTAACTAGTTGTTGTTAAATAGTTCTAATTAAAAGTCCGCGACAACATAATACATATAGTTAAGTATAGGTATCTGACTTTTTATATTTAAGCCACAGAAGCTGCTTTTATGTTTGTAAAAAAAAAAATACTAATAAGATAATGGTGCCGATTCTGTTGTTTAGGAACTTAACTAATTTAGTCTCATTATGTCTCTTTCTAATAAGAAACATGAGAAAGGGATAGATTAAATTTAATCCTGTCAAATTAGTCCACTTGAACAGTTTTAATGTCAATTTAGTCGTAATCGCAAAAGGTCCGACTATTTTCCCGTAAATGACAAGGGCGTAGACTAATATGACAGTTCTAAATATTTTCTGTCCTTTTTCAATGATATTTGTAAGAAAGAGATATAGTGTGATTAAAATTAGTTTAGTACGATATTTTGTTGTTGTACATTGCACTAAACTAATTTTAATCACACTATATATCTCTTTCTTACGAATATCATTGAAAAAGGACAGAAAATATTAAGAACTGTCACATTAGTCTTCACCCTTGTCATTTACGGGAAAATAGTCGTGACCTTTTGCGAAAACGACTAAATTCACATTGATATGAAGCAAGTGGACTAATTTGAAAGGATTAAATATCTTCTATCCCTTTCTCATGTTTTTCGTTAGAAAGAGACATAACGAGACTAAATTAGTTCAGTTTTTAAACAACAGAATCGGCACCAATATTTATTTAACTGGACACATTTAAATAATTTAATTAATAAAATATTAATCCTTATTGAAATAAGTAGTTCTATTGTCACAAGTATTTTATTGACATGATTTTTGCTCTTTATTGTATGTTATTTGGACGTATATCTAGTAAAAGAGATAACAAGATATTATCAATGTGCGTCGGTAAACTAAACTTTACCCGTACGAAATGCTATGCTATGTGGACCAATAAATTGACCTTTGGTGGAAAAGCACCATAAGAATTGCGAAAAAGTACAACTAGAAAAAAACAAGAGTTCATTCACAACCGGCTCTAGATAATCAGTTGCCATCAGAACACGAGGGTCGATGGTAGATAGCCATGGGAACGAGGGAAGGATAGGTGTTCACGACAATAGGAGCACAAAGACTGGCGTGTAGGTTCTGTGTGCTGGTGATAAAATTACCGTGCGAAAGCAGACAGTGTGTAAAGAGTGTGATGCCCTAATTCTGAGCACACTTTTGTAAAACGGGGCTTTTAATGTCAATTGAGATAGCAGTATTGTAACAGTTTCAGTTTCTGCAAAAAATGGATTAGATAAATACTATAAATAGTAATTAGAAAAAGCTGAATATAGATATTTGATAAAGCGAAACTCAATAGAATATTTCTTTGTTATTACAAAAAAAATCGTTGTTAACACCGAGGCCGAGATTTATACAGGGTGGCAGGTTAGACAGTGGAAATATTTTAAGGGGTCATTGTACTCATCATTAAGAACAACTTTTACTATGGGACCAACCCTGAAATCGCGAAAAAAAAAATATTCTGAGTATATACTTTTATTAAATAAATTAATTAAAAATTATTTGACACACAAAAAAAATCCATTACGCTAGTTTTTACGTAACTTACAATTTATATTAGAAACTAGCATAATGAATGTCCAAAATAGTATTTTTATGTGTCAAGAATTTTTTTTAAATAATTTAATTTATTTATTAAAAAAAAAAATATTCTGTTCAATTTTTTTTTCGTCGGATGGCATCTTTATCACCTAATAGAAGTGCATCTTAAAATATTTCGAGTATGAAGGGTAGGACCCTATTTATGTAGTCATAAAATATATAGGTACCTACTTATTTTTGCCTTTCGAAACTGAACCCCAAAGAAATTGACGTTTTGAAAATCAAAATATTGATATTGCGCTTTCTAAAACAGATTTAGTTTTGTTTAATTAATTGGCGGAGAGAATGGTAGGCTCGTTCGAAAGTTCCGCGCCTTAAAATGTATACCGGGTGGCAGGCTAGACAGTGGAAATATTTTAAGGGGTCATTGTACTCATCATTATGAACATTTATGAACTTTTACTATGGGAAGAACCCTGAAATCGTGAAAAAAAAATCAGCTGTTCCATACATTTTGTTGAGTTATCTATACTTATAATGAGAATGTAAATTCCACGTGTCTGTACATTGCATATATTTGCATAAAAATAATATAGAGGACTAAGAATAAGTAATAAAGTAAATTTCTATCATTTTTAGAATTAATGTCTGTCTGTTTGTCAGTCTGTTTGTCTGTCGGTTTGTCTGTGTGTTTGAACACGCATCAAATCAATACTACTGAATTGATTATGAGGAAGTAGAAAGAAATGTATAGGTATAGTGTCTTGAGGTAACATTTAGTCTTTATTTCATTAAAATCGGTCCATATGGTCCATAATGTTAAGAGTGAACTGAGTAGCTGTGGACGGGTGGACCCCTGGCACTCATGTCGCAGATCCCTAAGGGGTCCGTGGACCCCACTTTAAGAAACCCTGCTTTAGACCAATGCCCGGTTCACATTATTCCAGTAGCATTCCAGTCCAGTGATAAGGTGAACCGGCACTGGAATGCACTGGAATGTACCCATTCCAGTGAACAATCCAGTCTTGTGCTTCAGATCTGCATGATCTAATTCCCTCCTGCCCTTTTTTCTATCGGACGGCCAGAAGCACGAAAATGCGGGTCCGTGGCAAGGGCATAAACTGCGGCCCCCAGTGGTCGAGGCACCTGTGGCCGACGCCCCCGATTCGATAAATGTAATTAAAAGCAATTTTTGATCAAATGTACAGTCAGGCACAAAAATGTTTTACGAAATTGTAGATGTACCAAAAACCCGAACGAAGCGCTTTGATTCCACTTTCATATGAAAACCGCAAAACAATGGAATTCGCTGCCGGAGTGGGTGTTCCCCGACGGTTACAATCTGGGTATCTTCAAGTCGAGAGTGAATCGGTTTCTTCTAGGCCAGCGTGCTCCAACATAGACCGCATCATTGCTGTGTTGCTTAACATCAGGCAAGATGCATCAAGCAATCAAGCAAGATCATCAAGCAAGCCTATTATTTAATAAAAAAAAAAAGAAACAATAGCGAAAGATGTTCAAATAATATAATCATTTTTAAACACATTTCATTTATTACCACACGCGATAATTTGCTATCATTATCTTATTATGCATTGTAGACTGCGGAACTACTTTACACCTAGTAATATATTACGCTCTAAAGAGGTTACATTGCATTAGACACTCACGGACATAAGTGATCAGTGATCACTTACCAGTGTTCGGAAAAGGATGAGTATATTTACCTACAGTTTATAGAACAGAGACGAAAATCGGAGACTTCCTTATAACTAATTTTTTTTACCAGTAATTTTATCAGAACTATAACTAAGTGAATTTAAACGTTTTATTAATTTAATGAAAACGTCTATTGCGTAAATAATATTTAGGCAATTGAAGATTTCATTAAATTTAATAAATTAATAATCGTCTATTGCGTAAATAATATTTACGCAATAGACGTTATCATTAAATTAATAAAACGTTTAAATTCACGTAATTATAATTCTGGTAAATTTACTAGTAAAAAAAAAATTGTTATAAGCAAGTCTCCGATTTTCGCCTCTGTTCTACAAACTGTAGGTAAATATACTCACCCTTTTCCGAACACTGGTGATCACAGACGACGATGCTGCTTTATTATTTTCATGCTAAGGGGCCGTCCAATAATCACGTGATGTTTTTTTAGCAACTTTTTGACCCCCCCTCCCCCCTGGTGATACGTGGTGAGGTTTTGAACTAACCCCTCCCCCCCTACCCAAGATCACGTGTATTTTATTGGTACAAATTATCTTAATTTTTTTCAGAATATTATAGTTAAATACAACAAATATATTTTTTTGGTTTACAAATCGCGCGTTCAACAAAAAAATAAATACACGTGATACCTCACTACATCCCCCCCCTCCCCCCTTGTGATATTCCGTGATTTTTTACGAACCCCCTCCCCCTCTTTCGAGCCTCACGTGATTAATGGACGGCCCCTAAGATAAAATATCGCTCGCCATACAATTGACCGCACGGTTGTTGCAGTGGCTGAGAGATTGGCTGCTGCGCGACGTGTCGCGGGTTCGATTCCCGCATTGCACATAGGTCTGGCTGTTTGTGTATGTGAAAGGACACTGGCAGACGCCCAAAGAACGCTGGGCTTCAGATTGTGTATGTCGGTAAAGCTATATGAAATTAGTTTGGTGTGATCGAGTATTTCAAGAGTATTTAAATTCATTTTTTTTTGTTTTTGTAGATGTCGTAGTCCGATCGTATAATTCGCCAGATCGTGAAATTCATGAAACGCCGCCATTTCATGATTTGGCTAGATAACACCCGCCATATCGTTCAACACTCATCTTTGACGATTTGCCTAGCGAATAGCGCGATGTTTGGGCATATCGAATTACATAACCCAATTGCCATCACCATGGTATTGAAAATGAAAGCCATGGTGATAGAAATGAAGTTACGCAAGTAGGCTGCTGTCATTCTTCAGAAAACGAACAATAATATGTTTGGACATTAGTGACAGAACCGAATTGGCCAACCCCGACTCCACGTGGTCTTATCTAGGGTATGTAATATCGGAGGATTTTCAATATCGGAATTGATTTTCGATATTAGGTCCCAATATCGGAATTCCGATATTAGTATCGGAATTGAGAAATTTTAATGAAAAATTGAATTTCATAGAGAAAATGCATTTAAAATAAACTTTTGAATTATTTAAAAAAGTTAACAAAAATATGTTTTTATTGTTTCAATAATGACATAATATATATACAGTACTATTTACAAACAAAAAAAAAACCTTATAATAATTATAAATACATCTACAACTAAAGAGCATCAAAAAATTCTTCCGCATCGCCGTCAACTGGTAGCGTGCCCAAAAGACTGGCGGCATTGCCACGTTGAATGGCAATGCTTAAACTTTGGCCAAAGTAATAGCCAGCCCTTTGGTCACGGGAAGTGTCAACTAATCGTTTTGCGATCTCTTTAAATATGAGATGAGCACTCGGACCCCACGGCCCTAGGGTTTCAACCCCAAACGGCTCGAAAATATAATTACTGATAAGTTTATCATATTTCCGCCGCTTGAGGTTTTCCGCAGCCGCAGCGGCAGTGCCCGCACAGCGCGCCGAGCTAGGAAGATGGGAAGGCGCAAGAGTATCGACACATGTTGCGTCCCACACTAAAGGCCTTCCCATCTTCCACGGGAATAATGACATACCGTCCGGTCTCTTGCCATCGTCACGTGCCAAGCCATTTAAAAAATAATTAGAACAAATAAAGCTCGCTAAAATTTATAAATCTATTTTTTTGTAATAAGTCCTTGAATAACAGAATAATAATAAAGGTATTGACAAAACAAAAACACTCACTCAAGCTACACCACCCAAATTACTTAAGGCCGTAGGCGCTTACCAGCGCTAAACGGCGAGTACATCTCACATTTAAGATTTGCAGACGACATCTTTATAATGGCTGAATCGTTGACCTGCAAGAAATGCTTGACGGCCTGACTGATTCTTCTTCGGGCTCCGTATGAATTTGGACAAGACCAAGATCATGTTCAACGAACACGTCACTCCAGAACCGATTGTCGTTAGTGGCAATGCTCTCGAAGTTGTTCCAGAATACGTTGGGCAAAGCTTGCAGTTCGGTAAAAACAACTTCAAGAGGGAGGCTAACAAAAGAATACAGCTAGGCAGGGCTGCATTTGGGAAACTACGTTGAGTCTTCTCATTGCCTATTCCACTTAAGTCTTCATGCGTCAATCAGTGCGTCCTACCTATCATGATTTACGGAGCCAAGAATGGCCACTCACGGTATGGCTGGTCCATAAATTCAAAGTCGCTCAGCGGTGATCCGAGAGAAAACCAAAGTAGTTCAGAGCCTACAGAATAAGCAAGCTGAAGTGGCAATGGGCCGGCCATATCGGTAGACGGAACGAACTGACCATTGGAGTAGACGTGTTCTTGAGTGGAGACCGCGAATCAGCAAACGTAGGGTAGGACGCCTTCAGCCTAGTTGAAGCGACGATCGTCGCAGGGTGGCTGGGGGCAGCTAGATGATTAAATGGCGAGCAATTGGAGTGGCCTATGTCCAGCAGTGAATTGCTGTAGGCTGATGATGATGTCAATGAACAAGAGAACAACACATAATCTAAAAAAAAACTACGTCTTAGCAAGAGAACGCTTCTCCTGGTATGTAGTGAATGCGTAAAAATGATAATGCATCTATCAATCTGTGTGAAAGAGCACAACGAATTTTACAACACAAGTAACCTGCTGACGAAAATATGCGCTTAAGCCATTCATTACACGAGCTTCGCGCCGCACACTGCGCTGTACAAATCGGTGGACAAAACCGTCATCAACCACACAGCCGCATGCTGAACCGCGAACCTGATCATTCACACGCAGATTTATCCGCGGACTTGTCGCCAGCGACAACTCCAATGGATTGAAAACTAGTTCATAGCCTACAGAATAAGCAAGCTGAAGTGGCAATGGGCCGGCCATATCGAGTGACTAATTTAGAAATTATTTATTACAGACTGTTTTTCTAACTATTGTAGGTAATACAATGCATGCACAAGTGAGCGCTGAGCAAGACACGACGTTTTTTAGTTATTTTTTTCTAATTCCGAGATTCCGATATTGGCCTGTTCAATATCGGAATTGAAATAACGGAAAAATCTATCCGAGATTCCGATATTTCGAGATTCCGAGATTCCGATATTCATACCCTAGTCTTATCTGCCCTACCCCTAGAGTGTTTTTGTAAGCCCGGAGGCGCGGAGGGAGAGCAGCCCCCGCCCGCTGTAATAAAGCGTAGGCGTGCGAGCCGGAGCGGCTGAGGCTGGTCGAAAAAGCCGAAGCTGCGAAGGCGAGCCTGGGTGCCTGCGATTTGTTACGCAAGGGCGGAGGGGCTGCACTTCCCGCAGCGCCGGAGAAGTGTAAATTGCCGTGGTCCAATCGTACTGGGCAGATCATGAAACTCCTCGGCATTTCATGAAATGCCGACATTTCATGATTTGACAGCTAACTTGCCAGCCAAATCGACATATGTAAGTTTTGATCGATCTGTCAAAATGTTACTTAGCCAGATCATGAAATTCCTGGGCATTTCATGAAATGCCGGCGTTTCATGAAATGCCCAGGAATTTCATGATCCGTAGATCGTATATCGTAGTATCCGATGATCCGTTACGTAATTGGGTTAAAGAGAAATCTTCGTATTTGTGACAGTGGGGTTAAGTATAGTGTGAATGATCCAATGAAGTACAACCCGACTAATAAGTTCTCTGTTCAAAGGTTTTAATGCAATGACCAGTTGAAATAACTGTAGGGTGGCTAGTATTTACCAAGAGGTCAAGCTGTATCATTTCACCCTTTCATTTGTGGGCTCTTGCATTTTGTCACCACTCGCTCGCACAAAACCATATTAATTTTAAGAATGAATGAAAAGATGCATTTTTGAAATACGTTATCAGATTGCGAACTACAAAATAATATTAATTTAAATATTAAAAACTCATTTTTAGGGTTCCGTACCAAAATGGTAAAAAAGGAACCCTTATGGTGCGACTTCGTCTGTCTGTCTGTCTGTCTGTCACACCTGCTTATTTCAGCAACTACTAATGCTATCGACTTGGGAACAGTTATAAAGAATGCTTATGAATGTAAATGAATGAATAAAAATATTTATTTACTTTTTTCATTTGCAATAAAGTTGGGCAAGCATTTTTTATAACTGTTTCAAATTTCAAGTTGATAGCATTAGTAGTTGCTGAAATAAGCAGATGTGACAGACAGACAGACAGACGCAGTCGCACCATAAGGGTTCCTTTTTTACCATTTTGGTACGGAACCCTAAAAAGTGTACAAAAACGTAATAGATATGTCAATCAGTTACGTTTTATGCGAAATAACTATGAAAAGAACCTATAAGTAGTGGTTATTCTAACACATAACTACGCAATAACCAGCCCCGGATATAGGGGGGGGGGGCAAGCCGGGGCCCGTGCCCCGGGCGGCAAATTCAGAGGGTGGCAAATTGAAGCGGAGCAGTAGACGAATACACTGAGTAGTGTATCTTAGTAGGTACCTAATCTTTAGTAATCGCAAAGAACAGTGCTAGACCGGTCTTTGTGGCGTTCTTTGGGGTAGGTCTGTGCGTGTTATTACTGAAATTGTGTCGAAAAATGTTCTAAAAGTGGCGACAATTGTTCCCGTACTAATTTGTTATGATGGCATATCTCCTTGTTTCTATGATCTGAGGGTAGGTACTACTATGCGACTGACCTTTTGAAGGACATCTCTAATTAGTAATTAGTTGTTTGCGTTTAATAACTATTGCAGGCAATGATATAACAACAACATTCAGGAAGAGGAAAAAATTAATATAAATGTAGGTGACTGTTAAAAATAAAATAAATAAGAATTGACATTAGCACAAAATTGTGTTGTTGCATAATCTAGTCATATTACTTTATTTTTAAAGATATTATCTGGTGCCTGAAATACTTATGTATTTATTATGAAATGTATTTCTTTTGTGAAATACCAAAATGGCGTTCTATTAATAAATTATGTAACGGAATGTAAGTTATCAGTATTAGTTTTATTGTTGACCGATTTTATTTGCACTTACATTGCGTCAAATTATTATTATAATAATAGTAATAGGTATTATAAAGAAGTAAATTTTGTAAGTTTGTTTGTATGAGGTTTTCAAAGAATGTAGTTGTCGTTTTTTTCAAATAAGTAGGTATAAATTAATGTTTCCTTTGAGCAAATTTAGCGATCCTCAGTACCTACCTATTTAATGTAAGTACATTCATTTCACTGGCCCCTCTATCTTCCATCCTGATACA
The DNA here is from genome assembly GCA_948465475.1 of Thalpophila matura. Classification (NCBI taxonomy): domain Eukaryota; kingdom Metazoa; phylum Arthropoda; class Insecta; order Lepidoptera; family Noctuidae; genus Thalpophila; species Thalpophila matura. The sequence continues at coordinate 1,925,336 of OX419178.1, forward strand.
AACATTTTAACTTCTATCCCCGTTACTTACAAACGATGATTAAATTAAATAGCTCTTAAGTCAATCTCTTTTCATTGGCATAGAAATGACAAGGATAGTTGTATATTGAATCAGTGGTTAAATTAAGAGGAGATTAATTACATAACTAAGGGAGTATCTTTTACATAACACTAGCTTTCGACCGCGATTCCGTTCGCGGGAATGACGCGGGGTTTCGAAAAATCCGGCCTTTTTACTGCATTATAAAACCAAACCTCTGTGCAAAATGTCAGCTTTCTAAGGGCGGGTTGCTTCAAACCATCTGTATTCGTAAGTCAGTATGTAATCGTTAAGTCAGTATGAAATTGTCATACAAGCCGCCATATTTGACGGTTACAGATACGTAACTGTAAGATGAAACAACATGGCCTAAGTCTTAGGAGTTTTTAAGGAGAGTTTCTAAGGCTTAGGATGAATGCCCATTTGTCCAAGCCGAAGCCAACCGAACCGAATTTTAGAATTCTTTGTATGAATTCCTATGAAACCTCGCCTACCCAATCACCTGCCTAGAGGGCAATCCCGACGCATTTTTTTACATTTTAGAGAGTATGATAATTTTTCATGAATGTAAGTGATTTTTAATGTACGTATTGCTTTGATATAGTGACAATAACTCACTTAAGGCGAAGGTAAATGGTAACGGCCAGTTTTAAATCTCTTATTTCGCCGTCAAATAATGCAGGTTAGTTGTGCAATTTTTTTATGTTAAACTAGAACATATATACATCAATCGTACCTGTGAATATTTAACTATTGTTGTAAAATACTTAATAAAATAAATTCATGAATTCGTGTCTACCCAAAACATAAAAACGTAATTACTTTCAAACCGCTTAAGATATTTTCATGATTTGTTTTGTGTGAAAAGACTATGTTACTACCTATAATAATACCTGTTACTTTTTTTTTATTTTATGTTTTAGATACTAAAAAGTAATAATACGTCTAATTCTGCACAGCGCGCTCCTTGATAGGCGAGTCGTATTGCTCGGTGGATGTATGTCGCGTTGCTTGAGCTCAGCGCAGAACACTCAAGCTATACCGCCCAAATCACTCAAGGCCGTTGGCGTATACCGGGGCCTTAAATTCATGAAAAATGAACATAAACACCCTCTAAAACCAAAAAAGGATGGGTCAGGCTTGCCAGTAGGATATTATTGGGCATTCTACCCCACCTGTCGCTACCTTCGGCTCACTTCGTTCGCCTTCGTCGCTTTCGGTGTGGTAGAAAGCCCAATAATATCCTACGGAGTAGGCGCCGTTCGCCTCGAGACTGGTAGGATGTTCAATTATATTTTACAGTGTGTGGCTTGGGCGCTACTCCACTTTTATGAATCTCATTGGTTGCGAATGTAACGTAAGTGGTCTAGAATGCTCAATAACATGAATGGATTTCATAAAGCAGTACGATTTTTACGAGGTTTGTGGTTTGGGCCCTATTCCAGTTTTAATATCTCATATGGTTACGATTGGGTCGATCCCTGCAAACCTACCGTTTCCAGTTATGTAACTAAAGGTGAAACTCTTTTAACAGGGAAGGTGAATAACTTATAAATAGTTGTTCACACTAATTCAACGCTACATTCGATTTTTACCATTGCCGTGAAAAGGTTGAATTTTGTATCACGAAACTAAATACATACTTAGGTATAACTAAATTAACTGCGAACAATGCATGACTCAGTGGAATGTGATTTAAAAGACATTTGTAAACGTATTATTATCAAGAATTCTAGTGGCGAGATTATATTTATTCGAGATTTGCAAACTGGTCAGAAACATACAGATAACGGTTCATCAAAACACCAGGACAGCTGTACAGCCCAAACAGATTCGGTGAAATCTAATTTTCCAGAGAACACTCACTATCTCATATTGAAGGACAGCCATGGTGTTGCTCGTACATTTGTTCGAGTTAGCGATAATGAGTTATAATGTTATAAATGTCAACGTAATACATTAATTGACTCATTATTAACATAACCGTTTCATGCAGTCATCATGAAATTTGTAAAACAACCACAATCGTTACATGTAAACAAACTTTGTGTTCATTCTCAGGAGACTGGTTTTCGCCATGGAGAATTATTACCTAAATCGGTACGATGCATCATTTGCGGGCCGTCAAATTGTGGAAAAACCAATTTATTAGTTGGTCTTCTTATACACAAGAATGGTTTAAGATTCCAAAATGTTTATATTTATTCGAAAACCTTACAACAACCTAAGTACGTTTTTTTAGAAAAAGTCTTGCAACGAGTACCAGGCATTTCATTTCAGAAATATCATGAAAATGAGCAAGTACTGAGTGTTCAGACCGCAAAACCGAATTCTGTAATTGTATTTGATGATGTTGCGTGTGAAAATCAAAGTAGTATTCGTGATTATTTTGCTATGGGGAGACACAAGTTCATCGATTGTTTTTATCTAAATCAGACGTATAGTAAAATCCCTAAGCAGTTAGTAAGAGACAACGCGAACCTAATCGTACTTTTTAAACAGGATGTAAGAAATATGAGACACGTTTATGATGAGCACGTCAATACTGATATGACATGGATTGAATTTCGTGAAATGTGTTCAAAAATATGGAGTGTACCTTTCAATTATGTTGTGATTAATAAAGATTGTTCCAAAAACAAAGGATGTTATAGAAGTAAATTTGACACGTTTGTAGTCTTTGACTAAGAACACGAATACATATATAAGGCTATTTTCTGCCTGACATTATTATTCACCTTACGACGCTAAATCAATTACAACCTATTTTACCAATATGGAAAAATCATTGAAACGACAAATTGTCGATGCGGCAGAAGCTGTAAAGATAAAAGTACGAAAAATGAGAGATGCTGAGATTAACAATAAACAAGCATTGGAATCTGTTTTCAAACCTGTAACAGAACCTCTCAACCTAATTGCTAATGCTAGTAAGCAAACTCCTCTCCTGCGTGCTAGTGATGATTTTGCTGATGTTCCGTTTATTAACGAAGCTTTGCAGAAAGAAGAAACTGGTAGCGCAGGAAGTGATGATAATAATGGTGATGAAGACAAATATGAATCAGATATTAACAGTGACTCTTCTTATGAATCAGTAGTTGATAAGAATCAAGATTGTGATACGTCATCCTGGTCAGTATCTTCAGAAGCGTTGGTAGATATTCCATTTGGGGTTAGAGCAAACCATGGGAAACTGATGTTAGGTTCTGCTTGCATAACGATCAACGATCAATACATCATCGTGGCTGGACATAAATACCAAAATACACCTGGTTTAAAACAGTTGTTACTTAAGAAAGTTGTAGACTTAAGCTTGGTTACAGTCAGTGATATGGAAAATTATAAGTCGATGCTACTTGATACAAATGCACATCGTCGAGACTATGATCCAAGTAAGCCAATAAAAAGTAATAAAGGGCAAAAATATTTGCAAGTTATTAAACCTCTTTTTAAAGTGAAGAATGCAGTTCAAGGAAAGGGTCTACCGTTAACAAAAAAGTGGAGAAAAAACGTAGATTTAGTGTACTGGGATAATCCTAATGAATTAGTGGAAAGGTTGAAATTATTAATTGCGTCTAGAGATGCTGGCAACACAGGATTAGATAATGAAATTATATCTATCATTGAAGAATTGCGTGAAAGTAATATTATAAATAAATAAATATTTTAAAATGTGTTTATTTTACTATCAGCCTCTCGATACAATACACCTTAAACATGAACGTAGACAAATTCGGACACTACATTCACAAAAGAATGCGTTTATCAGAGTTATTTGAGTTTAATGAGAATGCATTATTAAAATCAGAAAACGGAGATTTTGATTTAAAAACATCAAGACTGAGAGGAATTAGATCTCCAGTAGAAGCAGACGATGCTGTGAACAAGGATTATGTAGATCGATTGAATGCTAACATGTTAAAAGAATTAAGTAATCGGACTGTGGACAAGGATTATGTAGATCGATTGAATGACAGTATGATAAAAGAATTTGATAATATGATTGGTTCATTGCGTTCTCAAATCATAAAAGACGCAAAGGGTACAGTTCAGGCTACTTTAAAAGCAAAGATACCCGAGGTTTCAACTCATTTGCAAGATAAGTTTTATACTAAAGCCGAGGTAGATAAATTACTTCAAAAAACCCCGTAATGGCAAAACAGCAAATTGTTAATGAAATACACAAAGCAGCACGAAGAAATTTCCCTAGGCGGCGTGTCATTCTAAAGGGGGTCGATGACTTATGGCAGGCTGATCTGATGGACATGCAAAACCTGAAAAAATATAATAAAGGTCACAGTTACATTTTAGTGGTGATTGACTGCTTCTCAAAATATGCTTGGACAGAGCCTTTAAAATCAAAAAATAAACTTGATGTTACTCATGCATTTAAACGAATACTGATTAACAGCCATCGTAAACCTGTTAATTTACAAACTGATATGGGAACAGAATTTTATTACAACGCTTTTCAAACGCTCATGAAGAAACACAGCATTAACCATTACTCATCGTTCTCTACTAAAAAAGCATCAATTGTAGAGAGACTGATTAGGACTGTAAAAAATAAATTATATAAACAATTTAGTCTCAATGGAAATTATAAGTGGTTAGGTATACCATTAAAAGATATATTGAAGACATATAACAACACAAAACATCGCACCATTGAATGTAAACCGGTTGATGTGAATAAATCTAATGAACCAATGATAAAGGAAAATATAAATAAAATAAACAAGTGTGATTTAGCTCAGTGGAAGCCTAAATTCAAAGTTGGTGATTTTGTTCGTATAAGTAAATACAAACATAATTTTGAGAAAGGTTACACTCCTAATTGGTCAACTGAATTATTTAATATAAAAAAGATTAATAGAACTTTACCAGTAACATATCACATTGAAGATCAACGAAAGCAAAATATATTAGGGGCTTTTTACGAACATGAACTCCAAAAATCTAACCATCCCGATGTTTATTTGATAGAAAAAGTTTTGAAAAAACAAGGAAATAAGTTGTATGTCAAATGGTTAGGTCTAAACAGTACAGAAAATAGTTGGATTGAAAAAGCTGCATTAATGGGTTAAGATTTTATTATATATTCATTTTTTTTAAATTTCCTATCATTATAATTTGAGTAATGCAAGGAGGTGGACTAGTTAATAGCTTAATTAATAATCTACCATTCGAAGTTCATTTGCCCGGCTACAATTATTGCGGACCAGGAACAAAACTTCGCAAACGTTTGGCTCGAGGTGACCGAGGAGTAAATAAGCTAGACGAAGCTTGTATGCAACACGACATTGCGTATGCAAACCATACAGACTTATCAAATCGTCACAAAGCTGATTTACAACTACTTAACATGACCAAACAAAGACTAAGATCAAAAGATGCAGGAAAAGGTGAAAAACTAAGCTCATGGCTAGTAAACAAAGTCATGAAAGCCAAACTGAAGTCTGGATCTGGCGTAAAAACATTTAAAAGTTTTGTTTCAAAAATAAAATCAAAAATTAAGAAACTCAAACCCAAAGATAGTAAGACTTTGATAAAAGCAGCTTACTTGGCCGCAAAAAAGTTATTTCCAAACATACGTCATCAAATTCGGATACCACGAGTAATACCCATACCAAAGACTGGAGGAATTCTGCCTTTAATCCCAATTTTTGCTGGTTTATCGGCTTTAGGAACTTTAGCTGGTGGTGCAGCTGGTATTGCAAAAACGGTTAATGATTACAAAGCAAGCAAGCAAAATTTGAAAGAAACAGAACGACACAACAAAGCTATGGAGGCTTTAGTGTTGGGTAAGGGTTTATACATTAAGCCGTATAAAAATGGCAAAGGATTATTTATAACATCTTCAAGAAACTAAAAAGTATGCTACCTAATCGCGCTCTAACTAATGTAGACATCCAAAAGTATTCAAGAGACATCCCATATTTCCGAGGAGTCTACATGAAGGACCGGTTACCAAGAAAGCCAAAACGGATTGAATGTGCAATCGTTAACTTAGATGATTCTAAGAACGAAGGAACGCATTGGGTAGCTTATGTTAAAGTATACAACTATTGTGAATATTTTGATAGTTATGGAGATTTAAAACCTCCAATGGAATTGATGCGATATTTCAAAAATTGTAATGTGTTTTATAACTACACAAGATATCAAAAATTCAATTCAGTTAATTGTGGTCACTTATGTTTAGAATATTTGTGGACTTTTTGGAATAAAAATGTATTATAAATATATGCTTTTCTTTCATTTCAATCATTTGCAAGATGTCACTCACTTTGTCGATAACTGGAAACTCGTCAGTGTTATCTACGTACTATCCTAATACTTTGCAACTAGATGGAGAGTATGAGTGTGCTTTAATGCACTTTTCAACGTTTAATTCTATTCCAAACATTGACAAAAGTAATAATAAGTTTTATTATGGCTATAACGAAGTTATTGAAATACCGGAAGGCACTTATGAATTGCAAGATATCAGTGATTATTTAAAATCTAAAATAAAAGATGCAACAATCAAACTACAGTGCAATAATAATACTTTAAAAACTACAATGTTCTGTACAAAAGATGTTTATTTTGACAAGGAAAACTCCTTCAGAAGACTGTTAGGATTTAATAAACAAATTTTGAAAGCAAATAAATGGTATGTGTCACAGTTTCCAGTCAACATTTTACCGACGACCGTGGTCAGGATTGAATGTGATATTGTGAGCGGTTCCTACATAAACGGTGAACCAAGTCACATCATTCACGAATTTGCACTCAACGTGCCACCTGGATACAGGATCATAGAAATCCCGAAGAACGCAATATACTTTCCAATCAATCAAAACAACATAAGCTGCATACATATAAGGCTATTAGATATAAATAATCGCTTAATTAATTTGCGCGGTGAAGAAGTGCAGATATATTTGCATCTTAAGAGAAAAAGATGATTGACTTCAATAAAAATGAGTTTCAACAAATAAAAAATATCAGTTCTACTCGAGCTACCAACCCAATAAGACCGGGCTCTAAGAAGAAAATAAAATTAACTAAAGACAATAAAGCATTCCTCAGAGCGATCGGATTACTAAAATGAATATCTTAGACGTTTTATCCACTCCGACTTTCGACAACACTATAGAAGGAATCGAATTTCATTCCTACAAGCCGTACGTAACAAGTTTCAACAGGAACGATGAAATCCGCATACCTATCAACCAACAGGATTTGTACATACTTCCTTCAGCTAGCACACTATATTTAGAAGGCACTGTTATCGTCAGCAAAAAAGATACGAAAGACAAAGCTACTAGTGTCAATTTCACAAACAATGCTCTACTGTACTTGTTCCAAGATATTAGGTATGAGCTAAATGGAGTGGAGATTGATAAAATAAAAAATGCAGGTATAACTACAACCATGAAATCATTAATATCAATGAATGAGAATGAATCAAAAATAGCTAGAGCTTGGGGATGGAGTATCGATGGTATAAAAAATATTAATGGAGGAAGTTTTTCTGCATCTATACCACTTCGGAATATTCTCGGTTTCGCAGAAGATTTTAAAAAAGTTGTGATAAATAGTAGACATGAACTAATATTGTTACGAAGTAACACTAATTTGAACGCTGTAAAATTGAACACCGGTGAAATAGTGGAAGACGTTCAAATCAATAAAATCATATGGCGTGTACCACATGTTAAAGTATCAGACAAAGAAAAAATAAGTTTATTAAAACTGTTGGAAAAAGATCGACCGCTTCAGATGATATTTAGAAACTGGGATCTATATGAATATCCCTCTTTACCTAAAACTACAAAACATACTTGGTCTATCAAAACTTCGTCTCAAATAGAAAAATCAAGATATGTTATAATTGGACTACAAACAAGTAGAAAAAATAATGCAAGTTCTGACATGTCTCAGTTTGATCACTGCTATGTTCGTGATGTTCGAGTGTACCTTAATTCAACATATTTCCCGTATGAAAGCATCAATGTGAACTTCGCTAATAACAGAATTGCTTTATTATATGAGCAATACGTTAGATTTCAGCAGTCGTATTATGGACGTTGTTCGGAGTCTTTACTAAGCGAGAAACAATTTAAAGAGTTAGCACCGTTGTTTGTTGTTGATTGCTCTAGACAGACCGATAATCTGAAGACTGGACCCGTTGTGGATGTAAGGGTAGAAATTGAGAGTGATTCAGAAATACCAGATCAAACTTCAGCATACTGCCTCATTCTCAACGATTGCATTGTTGAATACAAACCATTAAGCAACACAGTAAAGAAGATATCATGAACTCAGATATTATCATCGTCGAAATCCAAGGATTTAAATATTTAGACAATAATTTTATCGTCAAAGAAGTGGCCATCGTAAGTAATGAGCACACACAGACGTTCGTAGTTAAACCACCGCATTCGTTTCATTATTTGGCTCAAGAAGAAAAGAGGCAGGTGCGATGGTTGGAAAGAAATCGTGGAATTTGCTGGAGTGAGGGCTTTATAGACTACAGAGAGTTTCAACATGTCATCGTACCGTATTTAGAAAATAAAAAAATTATTACAAAGGGTTTGGAAAAAATTAAGTGGATTAAAGAATTATGTGCAAACTGTGAAGTGATTGATATAGGTGAAAAAGGATGTCCTAATTTTGCAACATTAAAAAAAAGGTTCTGTAAAAATAAAACTGATTTTAATTGTGTGAACCATAAACTGAATTGTGCACTGAATAATGCTGTGTGTATAAAAAAATGGTATTTTGATAATAATATGTCTGTATTCAATTTATTTGTATAGTGTTGTTGACCTACATTTAATAAAAATATCGAAATAACTACTTATGGTTTTTTATTTGAACCTATAAAATTTTAAATAAGCTGTAGTTATGTTAAATTTGAGGTAAGCCTACAATACATAATTGTAAATGAATATGTACTGAAAATCTAGTATTATTGTACAGCTAATTTAAAATTTTAATTGATTAAGTCATATACAATAAAACAAACTTTAATATTAAATTATAGTATTTATTATTTTATCATTCATCATTTACAGTTACAAACTAATTATTGTTACTAGGTACATAAAAATATTCTATTTATTTTACCATATTATCTTATTACCATTATTTTAATTAAAATGGAACCCTTTTATTTATTTTTTAAATTATTTAAAATTATTACAAACTAATTATATCTACCAACCCAATAATCATAATAACTGTCCCCACATGTTTTCTACGCGTACATACATACTTATAACATAAAAACTTGTGATGTATGAGCACTACCCAACAAAATTAAACTAAGAGATTAATATTATCTATTTACATTAAAACAATCTAGATATTTTATTTAATTTATTTCTCTCTTTATTATTTTTTGTTTTTGATATTTTTGTAACTTCTTTTGTATATTTAAAAAATTATTACAATAAAACTTACATATATGATATTCTAATAATTTATACATCCAGAACCTACACAACATAAAAACCTATTATTATACCCTAATAACTATAATATTACTCACATATTAACTTATAAAGTAGGTACTTACAAAATAATTACATCACTTAATAATAACTGTCCCCACAAAGTTTTTTTGAAATTTTGTTAATTAACGATTGCGTCTCCTCCATAACATAGTCCAGCGGTTCAGTCACTACATACTGCGCACTTAACATCACATTCTGATTGTCACTTGCAGGTTCTTGTTCACTGATATCCAACACTTGTACCTGGATCAGTCGTAATCTTTTTTTCTTCTCATTGTTTATGACATATGATTCACAATAATTAGGCAGAGATGACTTCTGTTTTAGACACTCCCGTCTTGTTCTAGGCTTCTTGCTAGCAGGTCCGCAGTCTTGTCTTGCTCTAGGTTCCTTGTTGACAGGTATTTGTTGATCTTGGATATCTGGGATATGCCAGCTTAAACTCGGAGTCGGAAAACCTTGACCGTATTGTGAGAAGTCAATAATATCTGGAGAATCGCACATTATTGATGATCTGAAACAAAGAAAATTATAATTATTAATAATTATATCAAACACATAAATAAGACATAATTTTATAAGTACTTATACGCTTGTGCAATACTTACAATTTGTTTCGTTTTTAAGTGACGTGATGTGACCAGTCCGGCTGACTGCCTTGTGATGTATGTACTAATCATATTATTATGAAATGCAAACTCCATAAAACCTTGCGATGTGAATCAATTTCATGTTTCAACAAGTTCAATCTGATGAGCACCTGATCGGTGTTAAATTCTACACCGCGCGTGTGAACCTCGACTCATGAGTGCTTTGTCATCAAAACTGGACATTAGGTACATATTTTATCAAGTTGGAACCTGTATCGACACGCGGCGAGCGCTGTGTGCTTTGTCATCAGGAACAGAAATGAAACAGATGTATGTAATGAATATACACAATTTAATTATATAACTTTATACTTTGTAGGCACATAATAGACATATACCTACACTGTTTAGCTCTAACTAGTAAAAGGGACACCAAGAATATAATACACACAATTTAGAATTGTATACATAATAAAACCAGGTTCAAAAGAAACTTCTATCGATACTATTTGAATTAAATTACACAGCAATACTACTTATTTCACATTTTAAAAGAGTAACAAACATCCATCCACCCACCCTTACAGACTTTTTATAATAGTAAGTAAGACAGTAGGTAGGTTGAAAAATTATCTAACTTTCCATTTAGGACGTCATAAGTTTTACCATTCACAATCAATAAAAAACATGTTAAAAATATGTATTACTTAAATATACTTGCGTTACCCCAGGCTAAAGTAGAAACTTTATCAAACGATAGCAATCGTTTATCATCATTGCTTGAAAGTGCTACTTTATTTAAGTCCTGAGTAAATATTTCGTGTTTTATTGATTTAAACAATACATTTTTTTTACGAATAACATTGCAATCATATAAAACATTTTTATAATCTAACATATTAAAATTTTTGGTAATACATTTTTTTGTACCTTTTGCCTTTTTAATTGTTTTGTTTAACGTTTTAATACAATAAAGCTTTGAGCGCAGTCCTACGAATTCTTTGATAATGTCACCACCCATTTCATCCTTAAACAGTCCTGGAACCTTCTTATTAATAATTGGTAAGTTATAGTCATTGTTACAGTCATAATTGCTGGTATCAAAATATTTTAGAAAATGGAGCTTAAAGTCTTTATAAACATCATTACTCTGTACATCATATACTAGACTATCTGTGTCAGTATAGCATAATTCTATTCGGTTACCATAAAAAGGTTTAATGATGGAGTAGTGAAAGTTGTACATGTGAGCCTTAGATAATTCTAATACTGCAAACCCTATGTAAATTGGTTTATCAAGTATAATACGCACAGGTTTCATTTGGATTGCTACTAGATCATCAGAAAATACAGAGACGCTATGAAAATATGGGCTGGCTATCAATTTTTCAGCACAAGTAGTCTTTTTTGTTTTATTGTTCGAGTCACACCACTTGTTTACTAACTTAACGTCTATTCGGTGTTCATTATTTTCTAGGGTCTTTCCAAAAATACTATTATTCAATAATTTGAAAAAGTCTTGTTCAAACGTTGACTCTGCTTTTTGACGTAACTGGGTGTTAATATCAATATATTGCTTTAAAAAACTACTTTGTTTAAATATAATAGCGCGATGGATTCTTCTCAATACTAAACCGTGCTGTAAACATTTTTTTAAATGTACGTAATGAATAACATAGTAATATTTATCATACAAATTTGGTATTAGCTTTTTATTCTTACCACCCGGTGGTAAGCATTTTTCTGGACAAAAGGGAAAGTCATTGTGTTCCATGTGCAAATTCTCCGGATATATTAAATCAACTTCAAGGATGTAACCGTTTTCTGCAGTATCACTAATTTCTGCTAAGTTCAATTGTAAAAAATCTATTTCTTGTCTATTCATAAATCTAAAATCCGAATAGGGTAAGGATTGACACATGCTATAACCGTATAAATTGTTACAATCTAAATAAATGATAAATGAATTAGGACGGGCTGGATCATAAGTATCTAAATATTTATGATTGGCTTTGACATGTCTTTTGGAACACATACAAACACCTCCTCGAATACCTTTTTGTATCATTCTAAAAATTTCAACATCACTAATCAATTCTAATTGAACTCCTGTTTTTAAAAGCATTGCATCAAAAGATAGACTTGGTGCTGTAAGATAAAACGCGGGATCGAGATTGTAATGTAGTTTACAAGTTTTTCGAAAATTTTCAAATACATCTGTTAACAACAAAACATCTGTTTTGAGATACAAATCTGTGTACATACCCATGTTTTGAATATTAAATACTGACCAAACAGACCGAGCGTGTTCATAGTCTTCGTCGGTAATTGCGTCATTTGTTAAATAGTTAAAAAAATATTTTTTTGAGGGTAAACACGTTTCTTCATAACGTTCCCATTGAGACATATAGTCATATGGATACACTCCTTTACGAGTGAGTAGGTTAAATTGTTTTTTATTAGGGAAATAAGATTTTAATTGTTTAAAGTCTTGTTTTTTCATTGTACTAACCAACTTTTCTAAGCTAGTTCCTAAAAACTTGAAAGAATCTACAAACCGAACTTGAATGCTTTCCCCGGTAGCAATCGGAATAAACTTAGTGAAAGAAATATAGTTTTCTTTTGTTTTAGGTATCACTTTTATAGATCCAGGAGCTTCACCTAATTCTTTTATGAAAAGATGGCAATCGTATCCAGACAAATTATGAAAAAATACTGGCAAAAATGATGGTAGTTTGTATTGTATGTTACAATAACTATGAGCTGCGCCGCGATATTTACCAGTCAAGTGACAATGATCGCGAACCCTATCGCCGAACAAGAAGTGTTCACAAATATGACATGTCAACGCGTTTTCAAAGTCGCGAGCATTTTCATTTGAATAAATCATAGGAGCATTATTTTTTACAATATCGTAAATTTTTTGTGCATCTTTATAGATAGACTTCACAAAATTTGATACACAATCCGAACCGCGATAAGAAACGTAACGATTGTGGCTTTCGTCTAGCGTACACGTAATATGATAAGCAAAAGCTATAGGCACATGTCGCTGTCGCGTTACAGTACTCGCCTTAGTGGGGTCAGGGTCACAAGATTCATACCGTTCTAGCATTGTTTCAAAATCTGCATATATAACAAATGGAACAATTTGCTTTCTATTATAATTTTTAAACTGTATGAAAGAACCCTTTGGAGGTAGTTCAGTGACAACACCTCCACAACTATGTGAACTAAGATCATCGCATGAATTAAAAAACATTAAACAAGCATCACAAAAGTATAGTTTACTGTGGTGTTTTGTTATTTGATTTTTAACAAGTCGCGGCAAGTCTTTAATGAGACAGTAATGTGACAAATTATCTCTTTCTAAATAAAGTAAATGAATCACCTTTCCGTTCAAGGCTTTTGGTTTGTAAAGCGGTCCTACGACGGTATTATTTTTTAAACCATAAATGTAAATGCAAATTTCGGGGTTATTCACTTCGAACCGCGCAATATCTGAGAAATTCACTGGAAATGACATATCCTTTACATTTAACACGTTACGAAAATCAGGGTAAGAAGATACTCTTTCAGGATGACTTTTAGCTGGATATAAAGCAGCAACAACAGACCACAAAAAACAATACTCGTCATTATTGTGGATATTAACACATGCTCTTTTCGATTTTATTGCAGAAGGCAATTCGATAAAGCCTGAACCATGCAACGGTTGATATTTGTTAACATTGACTTCCAAATGAGAACTGCTCAAGAACGTCCATCCACTGTCTCGGTCCTGAAATTCTTCTATCTTTTTTGATAAAATGTTTTTTACTTGAGTTAATAATGAATCAATTTCATAATTCTGATGCAGAGTAAAGTTTTTTGTGGCAAATGATTTCATCTCCTGAGAATCATTTTTAAACATTAAAAATAAAGCAAAAAATTCGAAATTAACTTTTAGACAAGTATGTTCTTTAAGAGAAATATTAATTAACGTTTTAATTTTGTCCCAAATATTAATAAGAAATGGTTGTAGAGAACTATTCTCAGACGGATCGACAATTCTATAAGAAGCTATACGATTACGAAATGCAGAATGTATTATTTCAACACCTTCGCAAAAATGCGAAATAGTTTTGTTTTTATGATTAGTACTACGTAGGTGACCTGTCCAGTGACTGCGCTCAACAGATGTGTTACAAACAGTACAGAACGGCATTTTAAAATATAATAGTTTTAAACTTACTATTATATGTTGCAATGTATTATTTTTACGATTATGATTTACGATCGCAGAAATACAAAAACATCTGGTGCCCCAACAACTTAAATATTTATTTTAAACTAATACTATCACTATAAAAGACAGGCTCAGAGTTATCAAAAAACTCATGAGCCCGTCTCATAAAAACTTGTAACCCGTCCCACTGCGGCGTGTTCCGGTTAAGCTGCACTTTTAGTACCACCGAGGCTTTCTTCCACCGCTCCTCTTTTGGGGTGGAGGCAACTTCAGCCTTGTTGTAGACTTTAACCTCCACGTAGAAGTCCCCGGATATGTCTGCCGTTCGCCGCACTTTACCGTTGGCAACACGGCTGATGAGTGACGAACCGAAGTCCGCAACTGAGGTTTTGGTGGGGACGTAGTCCTCCAAACCAAAGAGGTCCGAGCTCAAGCTGCGCCTTTTACTGTAAACAATTTAACACATTATTTATTACATTTATTTTTTTATATTGACAAATTGATGGTGTATTACTCCTCTGTTGAACCCTACGGGGATAGAAAGCATGATGTTCTGTTATAATAATTTAAATACCTCATGAACTAACTGTAATCATTCTTACAAGGAATATAATTGGAAATTGATTTCAGAGCTCTCTTCGTTGCAGTTCTAAATCCACTAACGAACGTTTATCGGTGTATAACATTTTAATTGACATAACATACACAACAAGCACCTAAAGGTAAAAGCAGTAACACAAAATTACCTTGACTTCGGTACGGACGGTGTGGTGCTCTCGGAAGCTTTGCGCTTCGACACCTTCTTCTTTGGTTGCGGCTTCGGCTCGGCTACAGTTGCGGACTGTGACCGGTATTCTGAATCGGAGTCAGACCTGAAATGGAACACATAAAGATTAATTTTGTAACTAATAACTATGACTTAAGTTTCGGTAATTGACAATAACGCATCGCGGCAACAAATAAGGTTCATAATAGCGATACGTTTGATGTTAGTTGAATCGGATAACCACAAAATAACATTAATTTTGAAGTTTTCTTTAAATGGTGAGAAAAATACATGGCTCAGTGGAATAATTTATGGACATGTCTTTAGTTCATGAAATTCCCTATAATGTTATTACATAAAATTATATGGTTTACGCTCAAAATTCTAACATCTATGCGATGAAATTAAGGCTAACCAATACACCAGCCGGCAGGCAGAAACCAGGTCCGTAGCTGGGTAGCGATTAGTACATTAGTAAATTCAGTAAAATTAGTAGTACTTACTTACATTTTATATAGTTGAAGGTAACCGGTGGTTATCACTGGAAGATACTGGAGCGAATGTAATATTATGATCAAAATTGATTGATTTTATACATAAAAAATACCATTTCAGCAATATTTATCCCATTACAAAATTAAACCTTAACTACATATATTGACAATTGTATGACTAATTTATGTTACTTACGTCTAATTAAACCGTATAGTGATTGAAAATCACTTCCGTCTAATTGCAATTTTATCGTGAGAAATGAAATATAAAACCAGCTTTTTTCGCTCGCCGACAAAGATGACACATGACGTTTATGATTAATACATTAATATATAATAAAGTATGTATGTTTGTTGTATAAAATGTGATGTAAAACTTCGCCTGATATCACACATGTGAACTAAAAAATAAAAATCACTTTTTTGACGGAAGAGAGCTGAAAGAAAATCATCCTGAAAACATTTTTTGTGTAGAATAATCCATGTAAACAAACTTGCGGCAAAAAGTTAACCACTTATATGCTACAGTAAAACTTGACATTATCGTAAATAAGTAATATCATCTAACGACTAAAACGAACTTTTTATTATCAATTCATGCATAAGTTCAGTAGGTAGGTACTAGTATTAAGATTCATCTTTCAAACAAATCCTAGATTGTTAAAGAACTATCAATGTATTTTGAAACATTTTATGTTTTCTTATATGTTTTTATGCTTGTTCAGTATGTATTAACCAAAAACTTGTATGTCTGGTGTAAACTGTAAGTATACGTTGGTTATTTATAAATAAATATAGCAAATAAACAATATAAAATAATTAGCAAAGTTATCAAAGGAACATCCTCTATTTAAATGAATTGCATTGATTATGAAGTTCTATAAAATACCAATTTTAATCAGAGACTGCAACATGCACAGCGATCATCTTACAGCTAAATTGATGAATACATGGGAATGACTCAAACATATACCTGGTACAACAAAGTTCGAACACTACAAATTTACATAATGCAATTTTGCAGTCTTTGCGATTGTAAAGAATCACGTACACTTATACTGTGAAGCTTAACACGGTCGCCGATCCGACGCCGTCATCCGGCGGTTTAAAAGGAGTATGGTACAATAGATGATCACGGGACGGCACACGAACCGTTTTGATGGCAATTGTATAAGTGTGCGATGATCTTAATCAAGCGCAACGCAGAGTCGCAGAGTAACAACAGAACATTTCAGAGCTACCAGTAGTTGTTTGTTAACGTGTGAGGTAGTGTTAGCTGTATGAATTAATTAAATTAAAATTCAGATGTCCTTGGTGCCCAATCTGGGGTCATAGAAATAGAATGTACGTGTGTCTGAAGATGCATAATATTTCTTGCTCTGTGAAGAGACATGAGACAATCTGTCCTGAATTTTAGGCTAATGGTTCCAACAGCGAGCACACTTATTTGTTAACATGTAAAACTGTATGAGTTAATTAAATTAAAATTTGGATGTCCTTGGTGCCCAATCTGGGTCATAGAAAAAGAATGTGTGTGTACCTGTAGGTGCATGCTATTTTTTACTCTGTGAAGAGACATGAGACAATCTGTCCCAAATTTTAGTTTATTTGTTAACATGTAAGCTAGTGTCAACTGTATGAGTTAATTAAATTAAAATTTGGATGTCCTTGGTGCCCAATCTGGGTCATAGAAAAAGAATGTGTGTGTACTTGTAGGTGCATGCTATTTTTTACTCTGTGAAGAGACATGAGACAATCTGTCCCAAAATTTTAGTTTACTATATTCGTAAAGTTCCATTAGTAAACGAAATATGTGTCAAACTGACTGTGAAGTGGTGGTTAAGTGTGAAACTTGTTAACTAAAGTAGTGATTTTGTGTTCAATTCGAGAATCTGCAGTACATGATCGAGGTAAGCCATCGGTAAGTAATAACGCAAACGCAAATTCAGACGAAGTGAGACGTAGGAACGATATGTAATAAAACGGAATTGTTGAACGGCGCCCACTCCGTCGGATATTATTGGGCATTCTACCACACCGAAAGCGACGAAGGCGAACGAAGTGAGCCGAAGGTAGCGACAGGTGGGGTAGAATGCCCAATAATATCCTACTCTTGCCCCCTAGGCACGCCACTGCGCCCACCTATCCGCGCCGAATCGCAAGAGATGGGCGTTCATCAAAGAGGGAAACTACTGGACAACCCTGAAACCTTGCCAGACGCGCTCGTAAATCTACGGGATCTCCTGGACTTCTGGCGGGAGCTGGGTTGGTAAGTTGGTATGCGTGACCACGAAATCTTGCCCGCGGTCACATACACACAATGGCCCAATCAAGAGGCTAAGGCGATTCGCACACTGCCCCGCATCACGCAGCGTAGCGCGGGGGTGCGTGATGTTCCGTTGTTTGCAAGAACCTGTATTTGTATAGAAATCACGCATGGTGCAACACACTGAAAACGCATTCACGCGCGGGATTTTTGTTCCGTCGCCACGCACCCCGCAGCGTAGTGCGGGGCGGTGTGTGATTCGCCTAAGTGCGGAAAACAAGTGGTAGGTATACTAACATGGGCGTTCAGCTTAAGTGAGTGAGTAAGGGCTTTCTTTCTATATTTAATGATAGACCCAAATAAATTCGGTCAGGCGCGGTCCGAGGGGGTGGGGGGTCGTGGCGGTCATGACCCCACCAAAATTGTACAAAAATGCGCCAAACACGATACCTAATTCACGCTAGCACGCTGGCATTAATCGGTATGACCCCCCCCCAAAATCTTCGGCTGCGGCATACCGCATAGACGGTTTTGGGGGGTTATGGCCCCCCCAAAACCGTCGGCTGTGACCACGCCTGAATTCGATACTGCTACCATTACATGTGATAATAAAGAGTGTGTTATTTTAATACTACACATATACCTATTGTTCCGGTTTCTTCAATAAAAAATGCAATCAGCTATGATTTTCTGATCATACCAACGATCATTCCACCATCTTTCTGAATAAGATTAATCACCGAACAAATCGACCTGTTACTGTATTATAATCTGTGTTCCAATCTCAACTGCCTTGAGCAACATAATGATCTCCTATTACTAATACTTATATAACACATTACGTATAACACCGCCGTATAATATAGCTATGCGTTTAAAACTAAAGAGATATAAGATAGGGGCAGATGTAATTCTGCCGGTTAAACCACTTTCCCCGACAAGGTCATCGGTGAAAGCAGTTATGAGATTAAAAGTTTAAAATAACTGAGATGCAATGATGTTACACGTGTTTCTTGATACTTTGTGGATTGTGCTTGCTTGGTATTTTATGAGATTTCGTTGCTGAGTGTTTAAGTTAAAACCAGCATAGGTTTGTCACAGTGTATTGACATTTCAGTGGTTCATCGCCCATACCTTTGACTAGACTTGAGAAATATATACAGAGACATATCGGGAATAATAATCTCACCAGTAATTCATATTTTCGAGCCGTTTGGGTTTGAAACTCGGGTCGTGGAGACTGAATGCTCATCTCTTGTTTTAAGACATCGCTAAACGATGGGTTGAAACCTTCCCGTGACCAAAAGGCTGGCTATTACTTTGGTCAAAGATTAAGCTTTGCCATACAAGTGTGGCAATGCTGCGAGTTTCTTGGGGAGGAATTTTCGATGTTATTTAGTTTGTTTTAGAATTTAAATATTATTTTCTTTATGTACATAAAACTGAATACCTGTATGTAAATAACAATCCCTGGCACGCCTGTCAGGTAGATCTGTCGGGTAAATCTGTGCGTATGCTAGCTCTGTTCCGGACTGCATGTATAGCAGTTGGATACACGATTGACCAGCCCTCGCGTTGAACAACTGTAGGTAAGGGTTTAATAGCTAGACTGTGGATTTGTCGTGAAAAAGCTACAAATATTACAATTAGGTGAATTGCACACCGCCCCGCGCTACGCTGCGGGGTGCATGGCGACTGAACAAAAGCCCCGCGCGTGAATGCGTTTTCAGTGTGTTGCACTACGCGTGATTTCTATACAAATACAGGTACTTGCAAACAACGGAAGATCACGCACTCCCGCGCTACGCTGCGTGATGCGGTGCGGTGTGCGAATCGCCTTAATTTATACCCCTAAACAAATAGGCTATAAATTGTCTATTGCGCTACCAAACGCTTTATGGTGGCCAAGGACTCCGTTGATCTATCTATAATTTCCAAATCTACGTGAAAACCGGTATCAATAACGGATTGACCTTCCAAATTGGTTCCATTACGGATCAGGATCAGTTATGCACCGCGTGCGCATTTTAAATCGTGGCGATTCGGTTACAATCGGTTATCTTCGGCTCCAGTCAGTGATGCAACGCACGCGCCGAGATGTCAAATGACGAAATTCAAACAATGAAATGCTAGTTACGGATGTTTTGATATGCCTGTATTTTTTATTTTTTCAATCTTTAATGCGAAATTCTGTGGTTTTCTATTTCTATTGACGCACCAGGCGGCGACGCCATTGTGTAAAAAGTAATTCTGATGAGGAGGTCATTGATTTCTTTCTCCAGATTAAATTAGTTTGTTGTTGTGACAATAATAGGCCATTCCTCAATAGCCTGATTGTTCTTTTGCAATTCGGATCAATCTGTTACATTCTGTAACGACACGTCGCGTCACTACAAGAACTGCCAATTTATTTGCGAACGCTCGAGGGAGAATCTCACCGTGAGCTCACCGGATTCAGACGTTATCACTGAGGGAGTATTCTCACGCAATTTATATAAATATTATCGATTATGATTGTAGCTTTGTCAATCCCTAAGCTTTGACAAGCGCGATGACATGACAGCTGTTCTGCAGCAGTTCAGCAGTATAGACTAGCTGTGCTCGATGTGACGATTGCGTTGCGTACAAACTTTGCAACAATTAGTATTATTATCTCCATTGATTATTGTCCTATTATACAACATAAACTCGTGAGTAATCTGGGGGATTACCCGACTTCTCCAAAAGGTGGGTCATGTATTTCGAGAGTATGTAGGTAGGTATGTCTATTTTCATTGGCACGCTCTATAGCCTAAATGGCTTATTGGATTTCCACACAATGAGGTGTCGTTATAGATTCATCTTCATTGTGGAAGTGACATAATATATAATACGGCAGTCGGGTATTTATGTTTTTTGTAATAATGTTTATCTTGTTTCATTGACATAGAAACAATTTTATTAGGTACCTACAGATTTTATTTATTTTTGTGGAATTAAAAATGTCAAGATTTTATGAATACCTAGGTAGATAAGTATAGGCTTGTGTCCAACGAAATGAAAACGACTTACGTACGTACCTAATCCATTGTCATAAAAACTGAATATTTCATAGAGGTCATAGAGGAGAGGTAAATAGGTCATAGAGTAATAATTATTACCTACTTAGCTAAAATAGACCACCTAGTATACGGTTTCACAACATTTTCGTAAGTAGGTAAATAACATTCAAGATTAAAATAGAACCACTACAAATCATAGAGCCAGATGATCGATTTACCGCCAATTAATCATTGAAAACAGAACAACCAAAGAAAATGTTCACACCAATTAAATGATTTCAAACCTTGTTACATTGACAATAAGAAGACAAGAGGCGTTATAAAAGTGCGTTCATTGTAAGATTTCCTAAAACAAGTTGCCAAGTGCAGCTAAATATTTTATTCGCAATTGTGAAATTAATTCTGAAATGTTGACAATTGACATGAATTAGTTATAGTTGGCAATGATTAGTAAGTTATTATTTATTATATTTTTTGTTGATATTGTTATTGAATAAATCGCTCTGTCTGTAGTAAGTATAACGAATGCGTTGGCCCGAGAACATTGGGGTCAGACCCTGAAATTCTGATCCGACAACAGGTTTTCTTTGTGAATGGTGCGACCGTATTAGAAAAGACGAAAAATAAATAAAAAACTTTGTTTTCAAAAAATAACCGACTTTAAAAAGCCACTCCAAAAAAAATAATAATTTTGGTTTCGGAAGTCGATGGCAAATAAAAGCAAACAAAAACCAAAGCCACCGACTTGCGAAACCAAAATTATCATTTTCTTTGTAGAGGCTTTTAGACGCCTTGTTTTTTTTCTAAAAAAGGTTTTTTCTTCAAAATTGCATCTTTTCATTTTTAGGGTTCCGTACCTCAAAAGGAAAAACGGAACCCTTATTGGATCACTTGGTTGTCCGCCGTCAGTCACCGGACCATAAGTGGAGCCATCTGCTCATAGATGGCGCCATTGGAAGTATGCAGTAGCGCCATCTATGATCATATTTCGGAACCCTTAGGGCGCGAGGCATACTCGCAC
Organism: Thalpophila matura; assembly: GCA_948465475.1. Taxonomy (NCBI): domain Eukaryota; kingdom Metazoa; phylum Arthropoda; class Insecta; order Lepidoptera; family Noctuidae; genus Thalpophila; species Thalpophila matura. The sequence goes on from OX419178.1 coordinate 1,947,290, forward strand.
TTGTCCGGTTTTTTATTAACATTCTCAAAAATATGGTTCTATGCGAGCGATAGAGGTGACAAAATGTGACATAAATAAAAGCCTATGAGATCACCATAGCTACGCAATGAAATACATAACATAGTTAACACTTCATGTGATTCTAGGTTCCTTAACAGTTGCCTAACCTAAAAAAACTGTCGATATCTCAGTCAGTCATCGGCTGTCTAGATTATATCTAAACATTCAATTTCAGCACCCATTGTTAACTAACAATGATATAAGTACATATTACGAAAATAAAAATTTCTTTACACAGCCACCATGACCGTGTATTTATTGGTTACGAAATTCTCCTTTCCTCCTTTCCTCAAAACAGGCTGATCCCTGCGTTATACTCGATAACAGGTGCAGCTTTCGGACAAGCCGACCCTTGTGTTATGAGCCTGCCACACACTCGACGAGTGGCATGGGAAGTAGCGAGGAAAGGAGGCAGAGACATAGTGTGGCAACATTACTCGTCATGCCACACGTCATGCTCCGCGTCCTCTCTCTCTCTCTCTCTCTCGTGTCGTCCGGCAGAGAGGGCAACATCGCGGCAAATCACGGCAGCGCGAGGAGCATAGCGATGAGCAGCGCAAGGAGCATAGTCTGGCAGGCGCATTAGAATAGTGAACACGTGCTGCTGTCAGACAGGCCGATGCTTGCGTTATACTTGTGAACGGATGCTGCTATAAGTCAGACCGATCCTTGTATTTTAATCGTGAACAAGTGCTGCTTTTGGATAGGCCGATCCTTGCGTTATAATCGTGAACGGATGCTGCTGTCGAGAAGGCCGATCCTTGTAACGGGTGCTGTTTTCGGCCGATCCTTGCATTATACTCCTGAACAGGTTCAGCTTTCGGACAGCCGACCCTTGTTTTATAATTGTGAACACGTGCTGCTGTCAGACAGGCCGATGCTTGCGTTATACTTGTGAACGGATGCTGCTATTAGTCAGGCCGATCCTTGTATTTTACTCGTGAACGAGTGCTGCTTTCGGACAGGCCGATCCTTGCGTTATAATCGTGAAGTGATGCTGCTATTAGTCAGGCCGATCCTTGTATTTTACTCGTGAATGAGTGCTGCTTTCGGACAGGCCCATCCTTGCGTTATACTTGTGAACGGATGCTGCTATCAGTCAGGCCGATCCTTGTATTTTACTCGTGAACGAGTGCTGCTTTCGGACAGGCCGATCCATGCGTTATACTTGTGAATGGATACTGCTATCAGTCAGGCCGATCCTTGCATTACAAGCGTAATCGAGTGCTGATGTCAGACAGGCTGATCCTGCGTTATACTCGTGAACGGGTACAGCTTTCGGACCAGCTGATCCTTGCGTTAAAAGTACTCGTGTTCGTTGTCGATTCCGTCATGGCAAGCTACGGTAATGGAACAGTCTGGTAGGCATTGATTCATATTAATTTAAGTACCTATACAAAGAATATTTTCTTGCATGTGCCGATTCGGTAACAATTAGTTTAGTACGGTATAATAGGCACGGCAGACAGCTTTATGCCGATATTCTTACTACAGCAAAAGCTTTTATTTATTTACTAGATAATTAACATTTTAAATGACCTCCTTTAAGTAGGGTGGCTAGTGCTACCAAGAGTGAAGCTGTATCTCTGGTTCATCCCACTGAAATTAGATGAAATCTGTGAAAACCACATCAAAACTCGTTTCTATAATAAATATACCTAATAATTATAATATTTTATTGATACGAAAAACTTCGACAATGCTAGACTAGCGGTCGGTTGCAGAAAGATAATTAAATTTTAATGGAGGCATTACCCATACAATTTCTATATCGTTAAAGTCTCCTTTAAAACTTAATGACCTTTTCTGCAACTCAGCGTAGGACACAAAAAAAAGATTATACTCGTAAATTATTTAATTACGAGTTATTTCATCAAAACAGACAGGGACATAATAATATTGCTGGGGAGATTATGGCGCCATTTCTTCCTAGCCAAAACAATAGGAAGCGGTGAAGGGTAAGTACGCATTTTGGGAGCTGTCTTTGGTAAATTTTTTTAAGGTTTAAATATAGTGGTGAACCCAGCCATTTCAATTTTATTAAAATTGAATCTGAATAATTTCTAGACTTTTGATTGCATTGTTTACAAACATAATTTATTGTGATGAAATTACATAAATATTCATTAATCTTTTTGTGTCAATATTTAAAATTCAATTATAACATTTGCCAATGCCAAATGAGGCCGTTGCCACCGTAACAGCCACGATGTCTATTTCCTGAGTGAAGTCTTCTTCTCTTGTATCGGCAAGAACTCATCATCATCATTTATTTATTTATTTATTTGATTAACACGGCCTATACCAATTACATAAATCAAAGTATAAAATTAGAATAATTACAAACATAGACTTATTTAATAATAAAAAATAATCAAATATTATCCTGCCAAAAGTTTAGGCACATAACCATTGAATTGGCGAATTTACTATCGAATAGATCGCAGTCCTTCACGAGCTCATCATCATCCTCCTGCCCTTATCCCAATTTATTAGTGGTTATCGCAGCATGTATTTATCTTCCATAAATCTGTATCAGCCGTCATCTAACGAGTCACTCCCTCTCTCGCCATATCATCTTTCACACAACCCTTCCATAGATTCCTTGATTTTCCTCTATTCTTATAGGTAGTCATGATCCACATTCATACTGAAAACCTTTCTTGCGAGATGAAGAACTCATAATCCCTAGCCTTTTCCCAAACTAGATTGGGGTCGGCTTCCAGTCTAACTAGCTGCGGCTGAATATCAATATTTTACGTGGATCAACTGCCATCTGACCTCCACATCCCAATTACTGGGTAATACCGGTATTTGAATGTAACGGCTCAAATACACCTAATTCGTCATCGGCCGAACTTTGCTCGGCCGATGACGGACGATCAAACACTTGTAAGAGAGCGCGTACACCAACACGACCGATATTGTCGGCCGATGGCGGTCGTGTTGGTGTACACGCTTTCTATAATTTACAAGTGTTTGATTCAATCGTCCGAGCAAAGTTAGGCTGATGACGGATTTGGTGTACTTAGGTATTTGAGCCGTTAGACCAGTTTTCAGACTTTCAGGCTCCTGACTGTAACGACTGTCAGATATATGACAACCGGAACTGACTGTTGAACGTACTCTCCGCGGCACGGAGGGGTCTCGATGTGTAAATAACGGTCACCCATCCAAGGACTGACCGCGACAAGCGCAGCTTAACCACGCAGATCGATCGATCAACGCGGCTGTCATTTAGCCACGAGCCCCTCGCGAGTGAGCGTACCAAAGAGCTTAGTTACAAAAATATTTCATGCTGTGGTGAAAATTAACCAAAGTTAAAAGCATCTTTACTTGTGGAGACCGCTTTCATGGCACTCAATGACTCAAGGTTGATTAATTTTATCATTAATTCATGAATATCATGCATGGTACCTACTTACTGTTATGATTTCAGAAGACAAATCGTCAACACGTAACTGTTTATCAAACAAGGCATTGTAGCACACAGAGGAGTTGTTGACATTGCTCCAATTAATCTCAAAATATTTTTAAAGTTTTGAAAGCAAAGCATTCTACACATACTTTGAATAAAAATTAAAATACTTATCTAGGTAGGTATCACAGATTATGTGGTCCTGCGTCAATTTTGCTACGTAAACGCCTCTTAATTTTTCTGGTTAAAATATGCAACTATCCTTGTCATTTGTATGACAATGGATAGAGATAGAGATGACAATTGACTTAAGAGCTGTTTAATTTAATCATCGTTTGAAGTAAGGGGAAGAGAGGTAAGGCCGAGCGGGATATCTCCGCTCGCTGATCGCTCAAATATGGAGCAGCCCCACTCGACAGCGGGTTTTTAAATTTAGAACACATGCGCCATGAGTTTTTTTTTTTTTAACACGGACCAAAGCATCTAAAGCGCACCTTGCGACACAATACCTTTAACTTAAATGGTGCAAAACGTTCGCCACCAATTAGTGAAGATATGCTCCATTCTTTCGCACAAGCTGTGGCCCAACGACGTTTGAGGCCATTGTGTTCATGGAACATTACTGTTGTTTCGCCATGAACAGATATCTCGCCTGATTAATGATTTTACCATAAGATTTGCGATGGATCTCGCAAGGGCTGTAACCGTGACCAAATTGCGATTTGCATTTTGATTGCTGGTGTTAAATTTTGACAGAATTTATTGGTATTTTTTTCGGTTGGAGGCACATGCATTTAACAATGGAGCATAGCTTTCATTTTCCATGATGTAAGGATACTGGAATCCCTTTACAGACTTCTCTAGAATTATTTCTAGAACTTTCAGAGAAAACTGCGTCTAGTGATGCATCGACTGATTTATACCAAAAATAGGTAGGATAGAGAGCCCCTTTGTCAAGATTCCAAAATTCCGAAACGGCCCAAAAGGTATCCGTTAGATGCGAGCGGTTCAGAATCTATATTTGTAGAAATCTATGGATGATATCAATCTATGACGATGATAATGAATATCTAGGTATCTCATAAGGTAATTCCACTGCATAATTTAAGAACTTATTCCGACAACGGACAGAAAAATGGGAAAATATCTTAAAGCTGGCGCAAGTCACAAAGATGCCTTTCGCTTTTCTGTGTCATTTGGCTATTTTGTCTTGAGTGTTTAATTCTTGACAAAGCGAAGCAAGTTGAAAGAGTCAGTTCTTTCAACTTGCTCCGATTTGTCAAGAATTTATTAGGTATATATAGCTTCATTCTTCTGTTTCCGATGTTTACCGCAGTGAGCATAAAGCATAACCAATTTTTTTTTCTACTCTCCCTTAAGCATGTCAGATGTAGGTTAACTGATCTTAATAATTAGGTAAATGTATTGTGTAGCCTAGAATATATGGATGTGAGATGAAATGCAACTACGGTACAGAAATTGAATAAAACAAGCTGTTACAAACATCAGCAGACAGCTTTTTAGCACGGCCGCTAAGCATATTAAACTAACAATCTATAAGAATAGAACTGCTATTGTCATCTTCAGCCGCAAGACGCACCTGACCCAAAAATATTATAAAAGCAACATTCAATTCAATTAACGTCCCGCGATGCCGTCTGTCTTAATTCTCATCTTTGATGAATCCTTTCGAAACGAGTAGGGGGTACGAAGAGTAGGGGTGGTAAAATGGACAGGTGCTCGCCGCTCGCGCTATTGCCGTGTCGACTGCCGCAGCGCGTATCCGCTTTCAACGACGTCCGATTGTCATCTTGTGACGTTAGCCCGTTTGCCGCCCAATTTTGAATTATTTTTTATTCGAGTTCGGAACATAGTGTCGTGCAGTGCTTTTTTGTCAGACAGTGGCAAAGGACATACATACGTTCTGACAGGATAGTGGTGTGTTGTGTGATGGTACTCAGCCGCTCTGGGTTTTGAGAGCAGTATGAGGGGCAGCATTTGTCAGTTTTTGTTGTTGGCGCATGTGGTCTGCGCCATCACCGGACCGAGAGTGAGTAGATGATTTTTTTATTATACTTATCTATGTAAAATTTAGATTGACGTTTAAAAAAACCACCAGAAGTCTATGGTGTGACATAGGTATGTCACATAATCCTTAAGCCGTTTAAATCGTAACCGTAGATTAATATTTTCCTATTCGCCAAACCAAAAGTCCGCATATCCGGTACAAGAAAAACCTGTTTCTCGCATCTTCTGCATCGGTCCGGAAGAAAGCGGCCGATAATTACTGAATGCGTCGAAAGTAGATATCGAAATTCGCGTGTGTTATATCGATTATTTATTATCCCAGATACATAATGATTTATTAATTGTAGGAATAGACAAACATAAATTTTGCCGCGTAATCGGGAATTTGAATTATCGGAAATCAAACTTTCAAAGTCAAAGTCAAAAAGTCAAAACATTTATTTCGATTAGACCATTTACAGGGACTTTTGAAATGTCAAACAATATTACAATAGTTGTCAGTCGGTTTGTCCGTTAGTTGAAGCTAGTTGTCCGTTCCAAAACGTAGATTCCTATGAAGAAGAACGGACAAGAAACTCCATGATTACTCTTTCTGGTTCTGATTCCGATAGTCTAATATTTAATTAGAGACTTTAGCGTAAGCTAAGTAATTATTGGTTTTATTGATGTTAATGTAATAATTTGATGAGTAGGTACACTCGACGCCATTGACGGTCGACCACTTTTCACCCTATGTTCTTAGTAATAAGGGCGAAAAGTGGTCGACCGTCAATGGCGTCGAGTGTACCTACCTATTTCATGATGCCTTATATTTTTGGTGTTTCGAGTAAATAAATTACTTATATCTCAACGACCGCAGAGACTGGGTCTTTAGATCTTTCTCTATTTGCTAATTACAATTTCCTTTTTTATACAAATTATCTAGGTACTTAATTTATATATTTTTTTAGAAGAGGTCAATAACCTAATATCTCACACTAATAATAATTGGGCTGAGTAGAGCTGCAGCTATTAGGCATTAAATATAAAAAGTACAAGTCACCATCATAGTTCGAATACAGATATCTACCTACACTAATTTTATTTATCTTAACAAGTTAACATCAATGTTAGAAATATCTACCAAATTGAAGGCAAGGTGTTAAAAAAAAAAATCTAATTAGTTCATTGCTTTGCCTTAAATGAACGGTACCTACCTATAAAATACAATCATGAATGAATTAATGAACTGCTTAGTAAAGTCAAAGTCAAAGTCAAAAACATTTATTTCAATTAGACCATTTACAGGCACTTTTGAAATGTCAAACAATATTACAATAGTTGTCAGTCGGTTTGTCCGTTAGTTGAAGCTAGTTGTCGAAGTAGTCGAAGTAGTAGGTCAGCGGGCATATAATCAGAAACGGGGATATTCGGCATATTACAAATGCTTAATTTGCGTGTTTATAGAAATGACATCGGAAAAGGAAACGATACTGACATGATACCCAATTTGTCATCATTATATCGTTCAATGATTATCGTCATAAGAATCTACGACGCTTGCGTGAGACTAAAGAAAATATTTGAACAATCGTGATTTTACTGTTTTTACAAGCACGAATATGATTTTGTGCGTACATTTTTGCAGACTTTTTTTAGAAAATTCTTGTTTAAAAGTTTGTTTGGCTTAATGTAGAATCCTTGCTAATTACTTAAACATATTCGCACCTTCGGTGGAACAAAGTCACAAATAGCCAAAACTGCACAATCGAGTTAGAACCATGTCTATATTATGAGCAAGAAACACATTTGATTTTGCAGTTTTGGCTATTTGTGACTTTGTTCCACCGAAGGTGCAAATGTACTTGTATATTTTGTATCCAGGAAAATTATTTAGACTTTTAAACAGTACTCTTTAATCACAATCCAATAAGATCTTTGGTGAAAATTACAATATACGTGTTTTTATTTTATAGTACCACAAAGGTGTCTAAAAGTAGGCGCACGCGCCGCCGCCGCCGGCGCCGATGCGTTGCCGCTATACCCGCGTATTGTCCTTTCTCTCATTCAGTGCATGCGCGATTAGCGTATGTACTTATAGTTTCGTCATGTCCGTCTGTCTGTCCGTCTGTCCGTCTGTCACACCCTCGACAAATCTACAGTTCATAACCAATTTGTATGAAACTTCGTAGGTAGATGTTTATAAACCGCCATAAAGGCCTGTAGTAAAATTATAAAAAATAAAATAATTAGGGGGGGCTCCCATACCTACATGAAACACACTGCAGCAGTGCGGCCATCGACATAATTATGTTTATATGTACCGGTATGTATGTACCGGTGCGGCCGCGGCCTTAGTCACCACGCAGAATTAGGGAAATTTCGGGAAAAATATTATCTGGAAATTTTACCTACTTACTTTTTTTTTGCTTTTTTAAAAGTCATACCTTTGTATATTGCCCATGGTAGAAAAAATGATTTTTTTTATTTTAATCAAATCAGACTGCTTTTTAAAATAAAATCATGATTTCTTTGATTTTTTTCGGAATTTATTGTATTGTATTTGTATTTATTGTATTTGTAATGCATAGTTTCCGAGCTGGCAACATTTTATTGTATACCTACTAGAATGATGATAGTGGTAATACTGAAATGCTTATTGCTGATATATTTAATCTTCTTGGCTGAAAATGAGTGCTGAAACTGAAACCAATGACGTTTTTTCGTTATCAACATTTTGAATTTAATAGAATGAGTAGTGACATAGGAAAAATATCGAGAGAGTCCTGTACCCCTATCATGAGTTTTTTTGACGTATAGTTTCGTTAACGTAAGCATATTTTGAATTCGGCGTCCGAGAAAAATACTCAATTTCACTCAAGTGTCCGGGGTTTTTAAAGTTTTTGTCCGGCGTCAGCAATTTAGGTGATGGCAGCCCTAGTTCTGTGTGTAGGCTGTAGTGTAGTCTATAGTGATAGCCTAGTGGTTTAACCATGTGCCTCCCACGGCGAATGGTTCGAGTTCGATCCCGAGGCACGCACCGCTGACTTTTCGAAGTCGTATTAGAAATTATCACTTGCTTCAACGGTGAAGGAAAACATCGTGAGGAAACCGGCATGTCCTAGAACCAAAAATTCGAAGACATGTGACGTCCACCAACCCGCACTGGGCCCGCGTGGTGGACTACGGCCCACTCCCTCTCACAGAGTGGAGGCCTGTGTCCTAGCAGTGGTAACATTATAGGCCGATTATGCTATACAAGCGCCCCTCGTGAATATAAAGATCTCCCGCATTAAACATTCCGCACACCCTCAATCGAACACTGTTAATCGTCACTCAACACTAGCACTAAACTAAAACAATGTATTTATATAATCGATCGTGTTCGGTTCGGCACCAGCGTGTACTTTTGTACTACGCCCAATTTGCTCAAATTAAAGCATCAAGCTCAATAGCGCCTTGGCACATCTCCCTTGTTTCTATGATCTGAGGTAGGCACGCGTACACATACCTACGTGTATCTATGGACATAATTATTCTGTACTAGCTTCCGCCCACGTTTTTCGGGATGTATTATACATAAATAAACCTTACCCTTGAATCACTGTATCTATTAAAAAAAAAGCCGGCCAAGTGCGAGTCGTACTCGCGCACCGAAGGTTCCGTATCAGTTTTGGACGTATAAAGTGAAAAAAACCGGACCGCAAAACTAAGTTTGTTTGTGAAAGAATTTTGATGATTTTGAAAAAACGGTACTAGTTAGGAACATCGTTTTATTTTTGGTGCCATATTTGAGTCAATTCCTATCAACTCTAATTATTTCAGATTTTTCACTCCGCGAACTTCGGAGATAAGGGGGGGGGGGGAATGGTATTTTTTCAGACATTTTTTATCATATGTCGAAAACTGTGATACATAAAATTAAATAAAAATATATTTTGAAATGTGCAAATCAAGCCCTTTCATATGATATGTCACTTGACCTAGTAACCCCACTTTGAAATTTTGGACCCCCACTCCGGCCCCTTTTGCAATGAAAATAAAAATATTTTTTAATTTTTTCATGTGCAATAAAGTTGGACAAGCATTTTTTATAACTGTTTCAAATTTCAAGTCGATAGCATTAGTAGTTGCTGAAATAAGCAGGTGTGACAGACAGACAGACAGACAGACGAAGTCGCACCATAAGGGTTCCTTTTTTTACCATTTCGGTACGGAACCCTAAAAACCGCATCAGAATCCGTTGCGTAGTTTTAAAGATCTAAGCATACATAGGGACAGATAGACGTCGGGACGCAACTATGTAGTGATGTAGATGTAAGTAGTGAAGTTTTGAGGATAATAATATATTGCCTTTCTCTCTTTGCCGTTTGTGCAAGCGGTGATGTAACATGTGACACGCCTTACATGCTTCAATACTATTTTTAGCAAACAACTCTTCATGATTTAGAAATTTGTGAATTTTGTTGGTGAGTAATACTAAACCATATTTAAACGAATAGTCGGATGTAGCTGGTCTCGTCAGGCGCGGACTCAGCCGACGATTTTGGGGGGGTCATACCGCAGCTGAAGACTTTAGGGGGGGTCATACCGATTAATGCCGACGTGATATACCGTGTTTGGTGCATTTTTGTACGATTTTGGGGGGGGTCATGACCCCCGTGACCCCCCCCCCCTGGGACCGCGCCTGGGTCTCGTAAGATCCGCAATCCTAACCTAAATGCGAAAGTAAGTTTGTTTGTTTGTTACCTTTTCACGCCTAACCGATTGAACCGATCGTTGTGAAATTTTACTGTATACGTTGTCAAGGGTGCAGAAAAGGACATAGGGTACCTTTCATCCAGAAAAAAATACTGTTCCCGAGAGAGAGAACAATAACTTTCAACTGTCACAATTGCTTAACGCCGCTAGATGGCGCTACGTGTATGTAACGCGGACGAAGTTGCGGGCAAAGTGCTAATAATATTATAAACGAACTAGACTTTTGCCCGCAACTCCGTCCGCGTGGACTACAATGAAATGACCAGCAGCCTAATTGTGTAACTCAATTTCTTTCGCCATGGCTTTCATTTTGACAGTTCAACAACATCCATTGCGGCGTTGAGCTAGTTACAGGAGCACGGATTAACAATCATACGGCGTAATGAATGTCAAAAACAATGCCATGGTGATAGCAATTGAGTTACGCAATTCGGGTGCAGTTTAAATGATCTCCGTAGTGTAGGGTGGCTAGTACCTACTACCAAGAGGACAGGCTGTATTTCTGGTTCATCCCACCGGAATTAGATAAAATGTGGCTTAGATTTTAAGTTGGACCTCAAGCTATCGAACTGTGGAAACCGCATAAAAATCCGTTGAGTACTTTTTGGGTGATGCGCGTACAAACAGACAAACCGACAAACAAAAATTCCAAAAAATAGTAGCTAGGGGTCAGCCTTACAATCTAAGCCATGTGCCATCTAACTCCGGTGGGATAAACCAGAGATACTTACAGCTAGCCACCCTACACGACGGCGGTCATTCATTGTTGCCTAGGCATGTGCGATGTCGTTATGTAAAGGAAATATCAATATAAGTGTTTCTAAAATAAGATCCCACACTCGCAAACTTCCCTCTTAAGCTAGTCATTTCGGGTATTTAGTCTGAACGGCCCAAACCGAATGGCTCTCGGGCCATTCGTCAGTAAACAAAACTCGTCGACATTCCAAAGGACCGGTGATAAAAATTGGTAAACAAATTCAGTGTCATAAACTAAGTACATCAAGTACAAAACGGGTGCAAAAGTTAAAAAGTTGAAATAAAAGTTTGATTTTTTATCTTAGATTTGTATTATCTTCCTTAGAAAAACAATCAGCAATATTATAAAATGTTTACAAAAGTTAAATTTGGTAGTTAAATAATTTTAAATAAAAATCAATCTTATTTTAAAGAAACAAATCAACAAAATATAAAAAAAATACAATTAAACAATAAGATTTAGTAAAAATCAGTCTTATTTTAAAGAAACAAATCAACAAATCAATAAAATATTTAGTTGAAATTCATAAACTAAGCGACTATTACAATGTATGCAACTGTCCCTTTAAATTAATTATGAAATCATTTTATCACCGGTCCTTTGGAACGTAGACGATTTTTGGTTATGGTCGAATGGCCCGCGGTCCATTCGCTTTGGGCCTTTCAGACTAAATACCCGTCATTTCATCCACGTCGTCCACGCGGACGGAGTCACGGGCAAAAGTCTAGTCAATGCAATAAAATTAAGATATTATAAGAATTCGTGCAAGTAAAGTTCTATGAATAAACATGATGATGCCTTGAACTTAGACGATGAATACTGATGCAACATGTTTAGAAAGTAGAATTACGTCGTTTATGGGCAATACGTAGAATAAATTAGCCAAATTATGCGTTATCGTACAGAAATGATGGCTATTGTCCTCTTTTTGAGTAGTCTTTTATTGCTATCGTTTTGAAGGGTCAATTTGGTTCCGCAACAAGATCCGTAATTTGTTAATTGCTGCTTCACTAGCCTTGTAAAATAAACCTAAGAAATGTTACACCGCGTGGTATAAATTAAAATCATGTTCAAATAAATAGTACTAGAAGAAATGACTAATGAAAAAATGACAAGTGTGTTTTGAATGTTTTGATAGCGGCCATTCATACTCTGATCTTAAGCAATGATAGGAATAGGTAGTGCAATTTAAGGTCAACGACCTCAAACGTTATATTAGTGTGGACACACTTCTGGGATTGTTTTCTACACATAAAAATGTATTTTATAAAAATATGTAGGTAGGTAGATACTACTATCTCTATCACATTTGAAAAAATATAGCGGCAAGTTTAGCTTCCTTCGTAAGAATGCTTAGATATATTAAATATTTTCGTTTGCGAACAGTATCTATCAACTTGTATGGCATGTCTCTATTAAGATAACGTCATGAAAGCACTAGGTACCTACCTAGGCATTCCTATCACTCATCATAAGGAAACAGATCGGAAACCATTCATCAGCCTTCCTTGACAATCATTATATGACCATTTGTTTGCGTATGTACCTAGTAATTAATAGCCTAATTACAGTCAAGCGTGAATCTCGCGTGTGTCAAGCAACTACTTTCTCCTCTGACGGCGCAGGCGCAACGCTATGAGAGTTTATTATTTAGTACTTTGTGAGTCTAGCAAAGTTTTATGAAGCAAAAATTCTATAGGTAAAATCTCAGATCATAGAAACAAGGAGATATGCCATCATAGCAAATTAGTACGGGAACAACTGATGCCACTTTTAGTACATTTTTCGACACAATTACGCGCATAATTAAGCGCTCCTTGTGAATAAAAAGATCTCCCACGCATTAAACATTCCGCACACCCTCAATCTAACACTGTTAATCGTCACTAAACTAAAACACTGTATTTATACCATCGATCGTGTTCGGTTCGTCGCCAGCGCGTACGTTATTAATATGAGCTATTTGCTCAAAATCAGGCATCAAGCTCGATAGCGCCTTGGCACATCTTCCTTGTTTCTATGATCTGAGGGTACAACAGACTCATCTGTTCACGTAAAAAAGAGTTCCAAATAAAATATTACCTACCTATCCTATATTTTTTACGGTTTTTGCTTGACATATTTACAATTTCAAAGCCTTCCCGTTTCAAAGCTTTTCGATAGATCTTAGAGCAATAAAATTATTGTACAACTGCTTGCTTTCATCAACTAAAATTACTCAATTACAGAAATCCATTATTGTACATTATTATCGAATAAAAATGATCGAAAACGGCGCCGTTTTGCAACCAAACGAATCTAAAGCCACAGCTTTTGTAACAGTGGCAAAGGAAACGGGTAAACAGCCTGCGCTCTTGCAATTCCATTTACTCTATACTGATTAATAGACTTTGATACATAGAAGATGGTTAACTCGGACAGTGTTCTACTACATTTAAATATTTGTGACTTATTTTGAAAATTCCAAGGTAGTTAAATAACTTATTTTTTATACATAGTAGAAAAGTTTTGTTATCGTTGAAGGACCTCTATAATTTAGTTGATTCGTTTTTCAGTAGTTTCGTTATAGAGGAATATCAAACCATAATAAATTTATGATTTTTTGCTTAAACATATTTATTTAATCATGAATATTTATTGTTATTTTGTCATGCAAATTGTGGAACATAATAAAGCAGATGTTATGATATATGTACTTACATAATGCATAATTATGCTGCATATGCATATCCCACATGTGAAATCTAGGCAATCTAGGCAATTTCTAAGATTGTCTTAAACTTTCACGGTTTGTAACTGCACTTAACAATTCACTTACGGGTTAACTTCCCTGATTCTTGTTTGGATTGAGTTCCCGATATTTCGACGCTGTTGCAAGCGCCATGATCGCGGGTAAACTGGAGAATGCGGGTGGATGAACACTTAAAACAAAATAATTGTTAGGAGCAGACAAATCTGTCTACCCTCTTTCTTAGTCTTTTGCTACGCTCACTACTGAAACTCACACTCGATTGAAAGTCACGGCAAAACACACTCACGGTATTGAGATCAATAAGTTTTTCGGAGTCTTTGTTACGAGGTTTTCGGGAACGCAATCCAAACAAGAATCACGGAAGTTATCCCGTAAGTGAATTTTTAAGTGCAACTTCTAAGATGATTAAATTAATGAACCTAAAGGAAATGTGTTAACAGTTACGACAGGATTAGTGCGACCGTTTGCGTAATAGATAGGTACCTGTAGTGGAATCGGGGAGTGCTCTAATACTAACTCAGCGAACTCTCGTTTTACGCAATTTTAGACTTGATGTTGCATCACTTGCAATGCGCCATTTGCAATGCATTTTACCATAAACAGAATACGAATTAGTATTCCAATTACAAATGTGCACATCCCTAAGTGCGTTACGATAATAATGATGCAACATCAATCATTCGGTCATTCACACCGAATTGTTTAGATACGATTTTCTCGAAAATAAATCCTGTTTCTTCATTCTGAACGACTCTAATTAGTCAACATCTTAAAAGAATATTAAGACTGGTTTCGTTGTTATTAGTGTTGCACATGTTCAGTTACACTTTTAACGTAGGATTGTTATTTATCTGTTGCACTTTTTGGTTGTTTTAAGGGTTCCGTAACCAAACCAGGAACCCTTATAGTTTTGTCGTAAAATCTAGTTTTTAGCCAAATTGTATAATCCTTCGCAGGGGTTATGTGAACTGCCGAGGTGTTTAGTGAAATAACTTCAAAAAATTAAATTCTTTAATGTTCTTGAAGTATTTTTTTTTGGATCCTTTCCTCTATAATTTTTTTCATTGATAAATGTGTGTGTAATTTTTTTCATCCCTCAGTTTATGTACCTACAAGGTTCCTAACTGAGGGATGAAAAAAAATACGCGCACATTATCATGTCGAGTATTGTTGGATAGGTCTTATAAAAATGACAAAGATTTCTAAGTAACTTTTTTATATAAGTTAAGTACCTATGTTATTATTTGGTGAAATATTTATAAGTTTTAAAACTCGAATGGCGAATGTGTCCCTTTCGCCCCTCTAACTTTACAACAATGCAATCAAAAAAAAAAAAAACCGGCCAAGTCCGAGTCGTACTCGCGCACCGAGGGTTCCGTGTCAGTTTTGGACGTATAAAGTGAAAAAAACTGGACCGCAAAACTAAGTTTGTTTGTGAAAGAATTTTGATGATTTTGAAAAAACTGTACTAGTTAGGAACATCGTTTTATTTTTGGTGCCATATTTGGGTCAATTCCTATCAACTCTAATTATTTCAGATTTTTCACTCCGCAAACTTCGAAGATAAGGGGAATGGTATTTTTTTAGACATTTTTCATCATATGTCGAAAACTGTGAGACATAAAATTAAATAAAAATATATTTTGAAATGTGCACATCAAGCCCTTTCATATGATATGTCACTTGACCTAGTAACCCCACTTTGAAATTTTGGACCCCCACTTCGGCCCCTTTTGCAATGAAAATAAAAATATTTTTTTATTTTTTTTCATTTGCAATAAAGTTGGACAAGCATTTTTTATAACTGTTCCAAATTTCAAGTCGATAGCATTAGTAGTTGCTGAAATAAGCAGGTGTGACAGACAGACAGACAGACAGACGAAGTCGCACCATTAGGGTTCCTTTTTTACCATTTTGGTACGGAACCCTAAAAACAACTTTGTTGGACCTAATATACACTATCAAATTGTTTTGTAAAAGATACCAACGCGCGATTAGGTAGGTATAAGTTTTTGAAATAATTATGAAATACCTCATTAAATATTGCAGAACATGCTACGGAACCATACACTACGCGTAGTCCGCCATGCACTTGGTTGTTCTTTTTTAGAGTTCCGTACCAAAATGGTAAAAAAGGACCCCTTATGGTACGACTTCGTCTGTCTGTCTGTCTGTCACACCTGGTTATTTCAGCAACTACTAATGCTATCGACGTCCAATTTTATTTCAAATAAAAAAAGGCAAAAAATATTTTTATTTTCATTGCAAAAGGGGCCGGAGTGGGGGTCCAAAATTTCAAAGTGGGGTTACTAGGTCAAGTGACATATCATATGAAAGGGTTTGATCTGCATATTTCAAAATATATTTTTATTTGATTTTATGTCTCACAGTTTTCGACATTTGATGAAAAATGACTGAAAAAATACCATTCCCCTCCTTATCTCCGAAGTTTGCGGAGCGAAAAATCTGAAATAATTAGAGTTGATAGGAATTGACCCAAATATTGCACCAAAAATAACGATGTTCCTAACTAGTACAGTTTTTTCAAAATCATCAAAATTCCTTCATAAACAAACTTAGTTATGCGGTC
Organism: Thalpophila matura; assembly: GCA_948465475.1. Taxonomy (NCBI): domain Eukaryota; kingdom Metazoa; phylum Arthropoda; class Insecta; order Lepidoptera; family Noctuidae; genus Thalpophila; species Thalpophila matura. The sequence continues at coordinate 1,963,635 of OX419178.1, forward strand.
CGGTTTTTTTCACTTTATACGTCCAAAAATGATACGGAACCCTCGGTGCGCGAGTACGACTCGCACTTGGCCGGTTTTTTATTCTTATACTTTGAGTCACGATATTGTACCTACTTACTACCTAACTTACTGACTTCATTGTTGCAAACATACCTACTTTTAAAATACTAGCTGTGCCCCGCGGTTTCGTTTGATTAAAAAGTAATCTGATTACTTATCCTACCTACTTTGTTTTCGTTCAGCGTTGTTACTGACTTTTTTTTCTTTTTGCTCGGCTCCTAAGGACCATAGCATGACGCTAATAGCCTATACTATTCCTCATAAATCTGGCTATTATATACAAAAAGAATTTTTCGAATCCAACTGGTAGTTCCAGAGATCAGCGCGTTTAAACAAACAAACAATAAAAAAAAAACTTCAGCTTTATTTTGTATTTGTATAGATTGAATTTTTCGCGTTTTCGTATAAAAACCAATCAGGGTACCTACTTTGTTAGTTCTCCGATTAGTTTGGCAAATATTCGTATAAATAGTCACGAATATCGTCACTTTCACTGTAAGAACAAGTTCCACAGTTCCACGGAGCTTTCTGTTTCGTACTATTGTGTTAGGTCGCCGACATTCTGCGTAATTACATAAATTATGTGGTCGCGTGTAACACAGACAAGCTGGTGTTTTTTTTTAACGGTTGATATAGGAAGAATGGTTTTTTTCGTGTTCCTTACTAAAATTGGGACAATTATTGAATTAGGTAACCGTTACAAGACTAGTTGATGTTTTAATTACCTAGATATGCGCTTTACCTAGGTAGATACTTATTATTTTGACGCAAGTGATACAAGATGTTGAATGATCGATAGAATATCAGCTAAATACAATAACTAACATAGAGACAGTTCAAAAAGACAACTTTCTTTACTCTCTAATCTCTTCCCACATTATGATTAGCGTGACTGAAAGATACATACATCTGTCAATACCTAAAATTCCAAAGGCAGACGCACGTTATCGGAAGCCGCTACCGAATCGCTGCAAAAAGTGGCAAAAACGCAGTCGGTAACCTCAAAATTAAACAAGAGTGCGGAGAATTTAATTAAAATATAAGTCTGTGTAACGATTGTTACACATTATTCATTTTGTTTTTGCTAGCTAGGTTGGATATTGTGATGTAATTACTGCAGCTTAACAGTAACTCCTTCACGACTTTAAAATAATCTTTAAGTGCTTACGAAACTCACGACTTAGGTACGCTTTCCATCAAAACGTAGGACAACAGCTAAAAATTAGTACTTTATGCAAATTATTCATTGTTATAGGTATGCGAAAGTAGACGTTTTGACAGGACCATCCTGTCAAAACTTACTTTCGCTTCATTATTTAACTTTATAAACGTTTTTAAGAATGAAGTCGTGTCTTACTGCGGCGTACTATGTGAATAACAATGGTGGTGCGTTCGTAGTTTCCACAAAATGAAGAAAGCTGACTTTCTGTCGACCAATTTTACTAATGCAACACCTCACTCGAGTACGAACTGTCTAGATTTATTTTAGTGCCAATTTGAAATAATTAAGAAAGTGGAATTTAAAAAAACACGTTTCATTTGACTTTAAATGACAATTTTGGCAGAATATTGAGTTGCCATTGACTTTTGAACTGAAAATTACATTTTTTTTCGTTCGTCATACAAATCAATGCAAGGCTCTTTAATGATACCTTCCTAGGTATTTGGGTCACGATAAAAAATCTAAAATAGAATTCAATTTTTCGCTTCTCTATAGTAGGTACATAGGGGCTGGATAAAAATGTTCGAAATGCATAGACGGGCACCTTCAATTTCAAAACAAATTGCCTAGCGATCAACTCATTAACGAATTTTCTCAAATTCTAGGCATCAATCACTAGGCATTTTGTTTAGCATTAGATATCAATATAATTTAAATCCGTCTTGTAAAATATCTAAGTAACACATACATAGGTAGATACTTGTATGTCGATAGATCACTCGATATACGTAAATCATTAGACATAACGCGGTCTCTCAAATTGGCTTGGACACTCAAGACAGGCCTGTCAACACTCCATGTTGTCTGACAAAGTTGACAGGTATATTGTGTCTTCAACAGACGTAATGTATGGTCGAAAGTTGTGTAACCAACTCCATATAGATCAAATACACATATCTACACGCTACATTTACAAATGAGATGTTTCACGAGGGGTTCATTGTCATTCGGGTTTTTCTCTTACGTTTATCTATCAGTTGACAATCTTAAAATGTGCCTGATAAATCCATATCTATTTATTAAAACAGCGGCACGGGGTCTCATCAGGAACAAAGTAACATTTGTGGAAATAACTCTTATTAGATGGCGTTATATGTATCGATTTGTTATTGAAGTTTGTGTAAAATTGAGAACATGAAAAAATACATCATGAAAAATATTTGTGAAAATTTTGAAAAATGCTTTAAGCACGGAAAAATGTATAGCCCGAAGATAGCCCGCGCTAAATCGGTCACATTTCTTTGTATGAGATGAGGCATCTGTACGTATAGTATTATATTATCTGTGACAGCGGCAACGTCCCCCCGTCTTCTGTATTCTAAGCCGGGCCACATTTATTTGAAACGCGACACATTATTAACGCCCCCGCATAATTATCTGCTGCATATCTGTTTCTTTATGACTTTTTTATTCAAGTGCATATTTAGTGAACTAGGAGCTCCGAAAGTCGTGAACAATGTGCCCCCCCCCCCTAAAAAAATCAAGCTTATGGCACATGAAAAAAATATTCATGTGCTTATGGCATCCAATAAATACTCTCGAATAAAATTGGTTTTAACAAGATACCTACGTCAAAACGGTGGACCGCACGGTTGTCGCAGTGGCTGAGAGATTGGCTGCTGCGCAACGTGTCGCGGGTTCGATTCCCGCATTGCACATAGGTCTGGCTGTTTGTGTATGTGAAACTTGTGTTTGTAAACGCACCCACGATACAGGAGAAATCCTAGTGTGGGGCAACGTTTTTAAAAAAAAAAAAAAAAAAAATTGAAATATTCACTATTTTCAGTTTTGAGTTTGACAACCGCAAAAATAACACTTAGGCGATTCGCACACTGCCCCGCATCACGCAGCGTGGCGCGGGGGTGCGTTGTTTGCAAGTACCTGTATTTGTATAGAAATCACGCATGGTGCAACACACTGAAAACGCATTCACGCGCGGGATTTTTGTTCCGTCGCCACGCACCCCGCAGCGTGGCGCGGGGCGGTGTGTGATTCGCCTAAAATACTTCTTGCTACGGAACCCTATAGGTAATACACTGTGCGTGGTCCGACACGCTCTCGCCCGGATTTTTTTTTATTTCCTCAATTTACTGCCCCATAATATTGAAATCTTACATGTTATCTCATATCTCAATTTGCTGATCACTAAAGTGTGTCCAAAATGGACCATTGTGTATTTGAAGTCTATATTTTTCGTTTGTAAGGCAGTAACTGGAGCGTGACGAAATAGTAGGTATGTTTCTTTGAGAGATAGAAGTTATTTTTCCATAACATAGATAGGGGAAGGTGGGGCATAACGGGGACGCTAAGGAAATCTAACAATAAAACTATGTTAAATATACTTTTAATCATTTATTATTTTTTATAACACTATTTTATCTTACTGGCCTACTATTCGATATGTTTTTGCCACGATAATCAAGTAATTTACTTAAAAAAAATTTTTTTTGTAACTCTATGAAAACCCCATTATGCCCCGGGGTAGGGGCAGTATTGGGTACCTAAAATGGGGCAGTATGGGGTAGGTCTTCCATAACTATTTAGACTCGCAGTGCAGGCAGATGTATATTTGTTCGGCATCGTCGTCATCTACACCAGCACAGGCATTATGTGACTAACGTCAAAAAATCTGGCAACCTACCCAACCCTCTGCAGGTTTGAAGTGTATGGTATTAGTGTGTTCACAATCAATAAAGGTCCTCGTCTTTATTTTCTGCATTGGGTTTGGTTGTTTGCTTCTTAGTTTTACAGACAGATGATATTTAAGATTTTAGAAAAAAAAACTGTATTAAACCTTGGGGCATGACGGAGACGTGAATATCCATATCGAAACGAGGCAAAACGGGGTACCCCATGCTGCCCCGTATCATCGTCCCCGTCACGCCCCAAGGTCTGATAATAATACAGTATTTTTTTTTCTAAAACCATAAATTTTACACGAGTTGCAATTGAATTAAATCTGGTACCGATAACTGATGATTTCCACAAAAAAATTTTTAACAAAATACACTCAATATTTACCTTTTTACAAATTTTAATGTAACACCATAAAATTACATCGAACTGCGCGTAAATTAATTGTCGTCAAAAATGGACGCATGCACTCTGACATTCGGTTACTTCTGCATTGACCGTTGATACAAAAGGACCGTTTGTTATTATATAAAGGACATCGTCAACATGTCTACGTATCCGTAAATGTTTACGGCCCCATCATGCCTCGCGTCCCCGTTACGCCCCACCTTCCCCTATTATACTTAACATGAATGCACCCTAATCATAATACAATCAAACCTTTTAATGATTATAGGTAATTTGATTACTTACTGTCTTTACTAAGATGTGTCCAAAACATAGATTCAGGCGCGGTTCCAGGTCACGGGGGTCATGACCCCCCCCCCCAAATCGTACAAAAATGCACCAAACACGGTAATTCACGGTATATCACTTCGGCATTAATCGGTATGACCCGCCCCTAAAGTCTTCAGCTGCGGTATGACCCCCCCCAAAATCGCCGGCTGGGACCGCGCCTGCATAGATTGTGATTGTTCTCTCTCCAAAAGCAGTGGCGTAGCTAGGCGTGGGCGAAGTGGGCCCTCGCCCACGGCCTCGCATTTAAAGGAGCCTGGCGAGGCCCCTTTAAGTGCGATGCCCTCAGTCTTTACCACAGATGACTAATTAATTTGATCACTCTTACGCTCGAAAAAAATCATCACAAAAGCGTGTTTGTTTGGGGCCTCGCAAGAAGCCCCTCTTTACCGCGCATTTATATTTTTTTACTATCATGAGTAGGTATGTCGTGTCAAAGCATGTTTAGTAGAATAGATCTATTGGGTAGATCTTGAGAACGAAAGAAAAACGTCTATATTAGTCCACGCTACGCCTCTGTCCAAAAGCACTTTTAATACACTTTGTTTATGTTCTAATCATTAAGTTACGTTATTCACTTGTCTTGTGATTTTTACCCGACTGCGCCAGAAGGAGGGTTATCTATGTTTTTCGAGTGTATGTATGTATGTATGTATGTATATTTCTTTGGCACGCTCTGTAGCCTAAACGTCTTGATGGATTTTAGCTTGAGAGGTATCGTTAGATTCGTCTTAATTGTGAGAGTGACACTGGATATATCAAAATTATAAAAAAATAAAATGGCCGATTTTTGGCGTCTTCAAAAAGTTTGTTTTCCTCAAAACCTATCGAGTAGGGTATCAAAATGAAGGGCTTGAAAAGACGATTACGAAAACATATATAAATACATTAAAAACTAAAAAGTGAAAAATAAAAATAGGAAATTAAAAAACAACTCAAAAGTTCAAAACAATAGCACTTTTCAAGCATTCTGATGCAGTTGGTGGCATAAAATCTACGATTTAACACAAATAGTTGCCACCAACTGCATCAGACTGCTTGAAAAGTGCTATTGTTTTGAACGTTTTAGTTGTTTTTTTTGGCAGTCGGGTTTTTTTTAATTTACTATTTTCTCTATAGAAAGAGAGATATTATGCGAGGTAGGGCGCAGGATATATCGCTCAAACTGGAGCAGCCCGACTGGGGAAGTACCTCCACCTTACAGAATACCACAGCTAAATAACGTTATCTACTCTTCGGTACTGTTGTGCTCCTGCCGGGCTAACATGCGTGCCGCGACAAATTTTGTCGACTGTTTTGTCTCGCTCTTACTCGTGCGAATATGAGACAAATGCACGATAAAAGCGTCGACAAAATTTTGTCACGGCGCGCATGTTAGGCGCTCTGGTGAGTAAGGCCGTTATTTCGCCTGTCATGTTTATTAAGTTTCGTGTAATAAGGGGCAACCCTATTGCTATCAACCAGACACTATACCAGCTGTTAATGAGAATTAGGTACCTAATGCGAAAACTAAATAACATTTTAATAATAAATAATGGTGCCGATTCTGTTGTTTACGAACTAAACTAATTTAGTATTATTATGTCTCTTTCTAATAAAAACATGAGAAAGGGAAATAAGATATTTTTAATCCTGTCAAATTAGTCCACTTGAATAGTTTTAATGTCAATTTAGTCGTAATCGCAAAAGGTCACGACTATTTTCCCGTAAATGACAAGGGCGTAGACTAATATATAACAGTTCTAAATATTATCTGTCCTTTTTCAATGATATTTGTAAGAAAGAGCTGATATAGTGTGATTAAAATTAGTTTAGTGCGATATTCAACAGAATCAGCACCAATATCAGCCTTGTTTATAAACTGTCCCACTGCTGGGCACGGGCCATAGGCCATAGCCACGGATAGGTGAGTTCATTACGTGGCCAAGTGCAGGTTGGCAGTCTTCACACGTCTTCAAGAACTTTATAGAGAACTCTCAGGCATGCACGATGTTTTCCTTCACCGTTATAATTTCTAATAGGTATGCATATGAAAAGTCAGCGGTGCGTGCCTCGGGATCGAACTCGAACCTTCGCCGTGGGAGGCACATGGTTAAACCACTACTTCGTCAATAGTAAAAGAAAATATTCAAATGTCGAATCTTGAGTGCTCCCTCACACATTTGGCCTACATCCGTGGCACTAGTCACGGTATCACAGAATACAGAATATGCAATTGCAATTTAAATAATAAATTATTATAACCGTATTACGTATGCAATAATGTATTACAGTCATGTCTGTAATTTCACCGCAACGACGTCACCGCGCGTCTCGTTCACATGTGGGTGCGTTTGCGCAGGTCGACGATCTAAAAGCTGAGAATGACGGAGTTCTATGATCTAGTTTTTAACACCTTGAGTCTCTGCTAAATATGTACGTATTCGTGCTTAACTTGTTTTTCTTCGCGTCTCTTTTATTTACGTTGGATCGCGTTTTTTTACTTGCAACCCTAAAGCGAATAAATCGATAGATATAAAAATTATAACTAGGTACCGTACCTATTGCATATTTTTATATTGCCAGTAATAAATTGATAAGTTTGTATAGCTTATGTTTATTTAAATTCATGGCATAATAATAGCTAGAAGGTTTTTTAAGTTCTGAAGTTGCAATCTTTAATTAATTTATATATTACATAATAAATGTTTAGTGTAGCTCCTATGTCTATTACCTGATAGCTATTAATAATATCTGTGACATTAATTTTAATACTTGCCTACATAAAAACATTACAAAATGCATGATAAGTTTAAGTAAAACTTATATTGCAATAAATATTGATCATCATCATCATCCGCCTAGCCTTTTCCCAAACATGATTGGGGTCAACTTCCAGTCTAACTGGTTGCGGCTGAATATCAATATTTTACATGGAGCGACTGCCATCTGACCTCCACAACCCAATTATTAGGGAATACCGGTATTCGAATGTTAGACCAGTTGTCAGACTTTATTTTAGGCTCCTGACTAATAATATTGCAACTTTTAGCTTAAAATTGGTCAAGGGAGAAGACATGGAGGAAAAGAAAGGAAGACATCGACAAAATGAAAACTTATGGCGCTATTTTAAAAGCAAAGTTTGTTGACTCGGCAGTTGGCACATCGTCAACATGCATTAGGTAGGTATTCACTGTTGCATAATCATTTTCTCCGCTGCGCTGTCATCTGAACTGAGCGATTCAAGCGAATAACTCGCTACCTACTTTCTTTAAATGGTTCTTAATATTCATACTACATAATAGTATTGTAACATAATTTGTATGGTGATTTATTAACAATATAAACGGTTTTGCTATAGGCCGGAGATTATGTCATAAGTGGAAGCAGTCAAAAAGTAGGTACCTAGGTAGGTAGGTACGGCCGATGAGTAGAAAGTTATTTACAGAAATCAAATACAGATTTTTTGAAGGGAATAAGTAATTGTAAAATTCGAGCCAGATAATTAGTTTTTTTTTTTTTTTTTTTTTTTTTTATTCGTTGATAGGCTTGCGCTTGACCGCCATCTCGCCTGATGTTAAGCGATGATGCGGTCTACGATGGAGCACGCTTGCCTAGAAGAAACCGATTCACTCGTGACTTGAAGATACCCAGATTGTAACTGTTGGGAAACACCCACTCGGGCAGCGCATTCCACTGCTTGGCGGTTTTCACAATGAAAGTGGAATCAAAGCGCTTTGTTCGGGTTCTTGGTATATCTACCATGAACCGATGGCGCCTTGTGGTGCTTCTGGCCGTCCGATAGAAGAAAGGGCAGGAGGGAATTAGATCATGCAGATCTGAAGCACACTCTCCGAAATGTATCCGGTAAAAAACCGATAAACTAGCAACTTTGCGCCGATGCTCAAGACTTTGGAGCTTGGACTGAACAAGGGAGTCGTTGTTAATGAGCTTCTTGGCACGCTTCTCAATAGACTCTAACGCCTCAAGCTGATACTTTGCTGTGCCATCCCAAAGGTGCGAGCAGTACTCCATGCACGAACGAACCAGTGCTTGGTACAATTGAAGCAACTGTTCCGACGTGAAGTACCGCCGCACCTTCGAGAGGATACCCAGTTTTTTAGCAGCCAATTGAGCTTTGGACTTTTTCACCTATCGAAGAGGCTTATGTAGGACTATTACAAAAATTCCCGCACCTATCTATACCTACTTATATTTAAAAATTAATGTTTGTTTGTTTGTCCCTATGCGTTCTTATCCTTGTTGTGTGCGCGCCCAGGAACTGCCAGGAAAATTTCTGGGGAAAAAAGAGGCATTGCAATGCATGCGCGCACAGATTAATAATGTAATTTTAAATCCAAATCTCATCTCCCGTCAAATTTGACAGTGCGCGTCACATTTCCCGCTCAAAATTTTGCTTCACAACAATGCAAAGACAACATAGATCACAGTCTGCGTCGCATCCCGCACTAGATTCGTCTATCCGTGACGCATCAGCCACAAGAAAGTGCATTCTTGTGCACTCTCTGCGATTGCGAGTTAACGCGTCATTTAGCCAACTTCTACTAAATATTAGTTTTAATATCCATTTATACTTGTAGACGGTGTTAATTGTTGAAAACAGCAGCCTAATTGCGTAACTCAATTTCTTTCGCCATGGCTTTCATTTTGACAGTTCAACAACATCCATTGCGGCGTTGAGCTGGTTAAAGGAGCATGGATTAACAATCATACGGCGTAATGAGTGTCAAAAACAATGCCATGGTGATAGCAATTGAGTTACGCAATTCGGGTGCAGGTGTTATTGCCGCAATTGTCTGGCAGTCGTTTAGCATTTAGACAGCAAATTGAGCACGAATAGCGGGTTTTAGAATAATTATTATTAGTAATAACATTAATGTTGTGTATTGTCTTTGTATTTTATTGTTGCAGTAAGATTTAGGCCATGTTGTTTCATCTTACAGTTACGTATCTGTAACCGTCAAATATGGCGGCTTGTACGACAATTTCATACTGACTTAACGATTACGTACTGACCTACGGATAAAGATGGTTTGAAGCAACCCGCCCTTAATGTTTAATAACCATAAGACAAGCGTAACTTTCAAATTCTCCAAAATATAGGTATAGTATCCGGCAGGAAAGATGATCACAGAATGTCACAGATCGCGCATGTACATTTTTGGCCCCATAGACAATTGACAGTTGACAATACGTAATAGATTATAGTCCAATAGACGACGAGCATCTTCTGACGAACCAATCGCGTGCAGCCTCGACGCCCCCCGTCTTCTTCATTCCGCCAAAGAGACCGAAAATCAGTTAGTGCGCAGGTGACGTTTGTGATCAAGATCCACGTTGATACTTATACCTACATTTATAAAGTTTAGATGGCGATATCGTATCGATGTCCTTATAACTGCAAAGTTAAAGGCATTGAGTTGGAGTCAGTATTAGTCTCCGATAAATGTCACCAACGGTCACAAGAAGAGGCGTATTCAAAGAGATTTAAAATTGAGGAATGTCAATTGATGCGGGCAGGACGCGATAGCTCAGTGGTAAGAGCAACGCCACGGTACGGCAGAGGTCGCGGGTTCAATTCCCACCCGTGTCAGTTGTTTTTAAATCTCATAAATATTTAATAACCATAAGATTCTAAGATATACGTATTGGCCTTCAGAAATCATCTAATTAACCTATCTATCCAAACTTTATAAACCCCTCGACGATGTGACAGTGTTATTCTTTCGCCGAAAACATAAGTAGGTAGATACCACGGTAGGAGTGTAGGACAGGAGATACTTAGACTGAAAGTTGTTGGGTCGATAGGTCGATACTGTAGAAGCTAGAGGTAAGGGGAACGGAAACTCGCGTCTGAGCTTGATATTCGTGTATCGAAGAAATTACAGACAAAGTAGAAAAGCGCGACTAGTTTAGATCACGGCCGATGTCAAGCCTCTACTGTTTTTTCTATATGACAACCTATTCTATTTAATTCAAAATTATTAAGTCATTGCTTGTCTCATAGACGATAAAGTTAACCAGCCTACTAAGACTTCACATTAAAACCTCTACAATACCTACCTACTTGTATATCCAACAGGAAAAATAACAATCTCTTTGCTAAACCTGAGCTTTGACCCAAGTATCTTTGTCTGATTATGTACCTACCTAAGCAGTTAAAATCTGCGATGCAATAAAACGCCTTGAAAACCTTACCAACATAGATTAATGATTGGTCTCCGCTGCACTCCGACCTTAGCAACTTTATAAAACAACAATAAATGGGTTATAATTTGTCATCAACATACCCGACCGAAAGCCTAGAATTTATCTAGCACTTTGCCCGAGGCTTCGTCTGCGTGACATAGACGTAGCGCCATCTAGCGGTGTAAAGCAATAGTGTCGTCGAAAGTTATTGTTTTTTTCCTCAGGAACTGTGGTACTTGTACCCCTGACAACTTATAATGCAAAATTTCACGATGATCGGTACAGTGGTTTAGGCGTGAAAAGGTAACAAACAAACTTACTTTCGCACTTAAAAAATAACGGATTGGACGTATAAAGTGAAAAAACCGGACCGCATAACTAAGTTTGTTTGTGAAGGAATTTTGATGATTTTGAAAAACTGTACTAGTTAGGAACATTGTTTTATTTTTGGTGCAATATTTGGGTCAATTCCTATCAACTCTATTTTTTCAGATTTATCGCTCCGCAAACTTCGGAGATAAGGGGGGGGGGAATGGTATTTTTTCAGTCATTTTTTATCATATGTCGAAAACTGTGATACATAAAATAAAATGAAAATATATTTTGAAATGTGCAAATCAAGCCCTTTCATATGATATGCCACTTGATCTATTAACTCCACTTTCAAATTTCTGACCCCCACTCCGGCCCCTTTTGCAAAGAGAATAAAAATATATTTTGACTTTTTTCATTTGCAATAAAGTTGAACAAGCATTTTTGAGACAAGACAGACGAAGTCGCACCGTAAGGGTTCCTTTTTTACCATTTTGGTACGGAACCCTAAAAATAGTAAGGATTTCTCAGGTCATTTCGCAACAAATTCTCACGACTTGCAGCCATTTAGCGAATACCAGTTTATCGTAGCTATTCAATTTTGAAACCATTTACATTCTGCACAATATGACATAATTTATGCAGCACTCACACCAGTTTTGTAACTAAATGCAGATCTTTGTTCACAACCTAGTGTTTGAGACACGTTATTTGCATTAACTTTGGTAACTTCGAGAGAATAAACATTTCTATTGAAAACGTGTTAATTAAATATGAAATTGATGATTTCATAATGTCACTTCCGCCTCTTACAAAGACGTAACGTAATAGTAGATATTAAATTATTAACGTATGTCTCTTATGGCGCATACACGAGACGATCGGTCGTTCGATTTTAACATCGAAAAATTGCGATTATAAGTACCTACGTACAATCGCAATTTTTCGATGTTAAAATCGAAAATAGGTATTATCAATAGCGTCTTTTAGTCGAACGATCGATCGAAGATCGCAACAGACAACAGTTACACAGAGAAATTGTTCGATCACATCGCGTCCGCTACACACGAACGATGTGAGATCGTCGATACGATCTGCCGGTCTATTCTGAGGCCCTAGACAAATTGCTTTTCTGTTAGCGTTCACGCCAAACGATGAGCAAAAAATGTATGGCAGTGACATTACCTGCGGAAAAGTCACGTGACTCACAAATGTAACTTCCATACATTTTATCCGTAGCGTTTGACGTTAACGCTAACAGGAAAGTAACTTGTTTAGGGCCTCTGAGGCTCTAGACAAGTTGCTTTTCTGTTAGCGTTCACGCCAAACGATAAGCACAAAATGTATGGCAATGACATTACCTGCGGAAAAGTCACGTGACTCACAAATGTCATTTCCATACATTTTATCCGTAGCGTTTGACGCTAACGCTAACAGAAAAGTAACTTGTCTAGGGCCTCTGTACCGACACGCCGCGCGATACCACCGCGAGACCTGCCAATTTAATATTATTACAAAGGGGTCTCAAATTTAAAATGAGTCGGGCGAGACCCGGTAGCTCAGTTGGTTCAGAGCACTAGCCACGGTACGGCAGAGGTCGCGGGTTCAAATCCCGCTCGGGTCGTATGATTTTTGAGAATCACTTATATATTTAATAACCTGCGAATTTGTTTGCGAACGTTCGAGGGATATGTTACGGTGAGATTTTCCCTTGAACGTTCGCAAACAAATTGGCAGTTCTGGCGGTGATATGACGCACGTGTCGGTACAGATTGTAGACAAGCTGTACTATCATGAGTTTTTTTGACGTATAGTTTCGTTAACGTAAGCATATTTTGAATTTAAAATACAGCAGTCCTGAAACATTTTGATGAAATTTTATACAATTTGCACATTTTAAAAAATACAGAGAAATTAATTAAGTATTTAATTTATATAAATATTGTGTAACAAACGTGTATTTTCAATTCAAAATATGCTTACGTTAACGATACTACACGTCAAAAAAACTCATGATCGGGGTACTGGTCGTTACGATAGTCGCCTTGTGTATGAGCATCTTTACGCGAATGATGTAATGTCAATTATGTTTTATTTTTATTTTGTCCAGTAACAATGGACAATCCAATTAATAGTTTTTAAAATAAAATTGTTGTGTTTCGTATTTTGTAATACCTACTCTTTGTCTTAATTACCGGAATTAAATAATTTGGAAATAATGTTAGATTGTTAATTATAGTTTGAGGAAACAATTACATTTTTGGTACATAGTTATGCCATAGCTCCACATACTTATTATAGGAAAACCTTAACAGTTTCCTTTTCTTTATTTCCAGGTAGAGAATGACTTCGACAGACGAAGACAGGCCTCGCTACCGCACCCCGGGTTCACCGAGCATCAAACACGATTCGGCGTGAGCTCACCCCTACAAGGCTTCCAACAACAACAGGGATTAATCACAAACCCCACACCCGCCGTCCAATTCCAACAATCCATTTTCCCTCAACAACAACAACAACTCCCACAACAACAACTCCAACAGCAACCACAGCAGCAACTGACCCAACAACAGCAGCAGCAATCCTACGTGCCGCAGTTCAACAATCATATCCCAAATATCCCCAACAATTTGCCCTTACAAAACAACAATTTCCAATTTAACCCACAAGCGAGCAATCCGCCCTTGTTGCAAAATAACTTCCAACAGCAACAGAACCTAAGACAGATCCCGCAACAAACCCAGAATATCTTGCAACAGCCCATTCCTACATTACCAACCTACCAGAATGGACACCTACAGCAGAATCCCACTTTCCAGCCAAGCATTCCCGCAACGGTTAACATAAACCAAAGACCAACGCAGCAGGCCTTCCTTCCCACTATCTCACCGTCACATAATCAGCCTATTAACCAACCTATCTTCAGCCAGCCAAATCCCATAACTATTCAGCCCGCACCGAACCTAGGTCCTCAAAATTACAATCAGAATCAGAACAACGCACAACTGCCTTTCCAGCCAACTCTGGGTCAGCAACCCGTTTTCTCCAATGGACAAGCATCCCAAATCCAAGATATATTAGAGCAACAGTCTAAAGAGAATTTGGAGAAACTGAAGGAGTTACAGGAAAGGGCGAGAATCATTCAGAAGCACCAGGAGTTCGTGCAGAAACAGCAGCAGAAGCAACAAGAGAAAGTGGAGAAACTGCACGAGGAATTTGTGAAAAAGCAGGCTACGAAATCAGTACCAAATTTCTCGACGACTGAAAACTATGAAGACTATTTTAGGAATTCTGAAAGACGGCGACCGATTCGGCCGCATGAGACCGATTTATTCAAAAAAGCTATCGAACTGTACGAAAAGGACCATCCTACAACTACCACTACCACGACTACAACAACGACCACGACTACCCCGCCCCCGCCACCCCCTCCGACACCTAGGTACAGACCTCGTCCTAAACCAAAACCTAGGAATCCCCCACAAGATAGAAACAAGCAGAAACTATACAACGAAATCAAGAATCTCTTAGAAGAAAGCGAAACTAAAGGATTCGACGACAGTCTGAGAGCGAAAAGTGCTGAGTTATTGAAGAAACCAGACATTCTGAAACAGCTGAAGGTAGCTCTCGCTGAAAACCCTGCAGACTTCTCCGAAAAGAACTACTCATCACGCGAGATTTCTCTCAACGGGCAGAAATATGAAGTTATTAGGACAACAAATCCTAACCTGATTCCCCAAGGCGCGATCACCGCTGACAGTTCGAACTTGGCACAAATCATGGCAGCTGCTCAAATCGAATCACAAAAGGAAAGAAAAGAAGCCCAGGTTTCGATAGAAGATCTGACGAAGGGCATCTTACCACCTGGTGCAAACTTCGAATTGATAAAACAGGCAGAAAACGGCAAACTCGAAGAAGTGAAAGCACCGAATGAGCTACAAAACAAAAAGAAAGTTACATTCGTATTCATAGAGGAGCAAGAAGATGGATCATTCAAAGTGAAGGGTGTCAAAGCTAATGGCCAGCAAACCGAGGAAGGTCCTGAAGTAGAGAATATTCTGAAGAAAATAAAGAACGGTGAGATTCAGCTGCCGGGACAGACCAAGATTTCTAACGCAATCTTCAGTTCAACTACTGCCAGCCCAATAACGGAAACAACAGACTACGTCGCAGCTTCTTCTCACCATCCATCAAGTTACTCGACTTTCATCAGTACTTCTAACCACGGATCCACCGGCCATACTATCCCCATCACCCACACGACACCGACGCCACACTTCCAGCCTTCCGTCCAGTCTTCTAGGAACACAGCCCAAACTCAGACACACTTCCCGTCCACCGTAACCGTACCAAGCACTGAGCGATACAACACAAAATCCAGCACCCCAGCTTTTGAGTTCTCGTCAAGTAGGAACAGCATCAGCCAAAGTCCAAGAATCACTTTCCCCAGTTCGACCCTTTCGACGATCATAAACACCACCCCATACCGCTCCTCTGAGAAAGACTTAGTTGTGATTGGCTCCAGTACAATTACTCCGACCATAAGTGAAGGTAGCACGTTGAATTTAGCAAGACAAGCGTCCCCACCAGGCAACCCGGGTCTCGTGGACATTCTGAAGGAGAATGGTCTGTTTGCAACGGCGAAGTACTTGCGCCAGTCAGGGTTGGACACGATCCTGAATGAGACGGGTCCGTACACGATCTTCGTCCCAACTGACAAGGCGTTTAGAACTCTGCTCGTACAGCTCGGAGGTCCGGATAAGGCTGAGGAAAAGTTCCGTGACAACCCAAGGTTGCTCAGTGGAGTAAGTATAGAGCTAATTCCTATACTATTAACGGGTAGGTACTCCGATAGGCTCGCATTTTGAATCTTATTTATATTTTGGCGTCTAAACATTGTCCATCTAGATATGCGATAAGAGTTAAAAACCATTTTCACTCTCAATCCCAGGTTCAGGCTTGTCGCATAGTTATTAGCAGCAGTAAGTACCTTTTATTATTATTTATTTATTATATAGTAAAAGGTACATATTAAGGTCTATAATAGAATACAATGTCCAACAAAACTATAAACATAGTTTGTCTGTTTGTTTGCTTTAATTTCTGCTTGATCTAAAAGACTATTACTATTAAAGTCAATTGCAAACTTAATATAAAATCAAAATCAGTAGGTACGTAGTATTGACGCTATTTTTTTCAAACTTTTGAACTTAACCCTAATCTTACCTTACAGTTGCTCCTCCACCACGTGATTCCTGGCGCCTTCGACATCGCCTCTCTCCAGGACGAGATGACGGGCGTCTCGCTCGCCGGCACACAGCTGAGGGTCAACCAGTACGACATGCATGATGTCGAGTGGAACGAGGTTCGCGTCACTACCATCAACGGCGCCAGGGTGCTTGATGATAAGAAGGATATTCATATACCACAGGTAACAGTTAAGTGCAATACGGCTGATTTCGGCCGGCCTCGTAACTTATCGGCTATTTCTGCCTTTTCGGTGTTTCCAAACTTCTTGGGTGTTTCACATCTGTCAGGCGTCTCGCGGCGGATTTTTTTAATTTTTAGATACCCGCAATATGAAAAAACTAATCGTAGATATGCGTGTACTAAAGATAGATTTTTTACATGATCTCTATAGAAGTAACGTCAAAAATCTATCTCTATAATAATAGTAGGGTAAACAGCCGATGGATCGGTTATCGGGAACGGCGATTAGTCGGTTTATTCCGAACCTGACCCGAAAATCCTAACCCGGTCGCGGGCTAGGTTAGGAACTTGAAAAAAAATATAATATTTGTTCCAAACGTAACCCTCTTCCTAACCTGACTTACCCGACCCGACGTATCGTCCCTATCGTAACTCGAGTTGCGATAAAGATAGGTTTTCCCCTCTCCTCTTCCTTAGAATAAAAAAGTACTAGGAGAACAGAACCATGCAGAAGATGTCACGGAGCGCAAAATATTGAGATAGTGCATTTTTGGTGTGGGTTTTAGTAGTTTCGTCACAACTGTAGTTTCTGTGTCTTCTGCATACTTCTGTTCTCCTAGTACTTTTACCATTCTACTCATAACTATCATTCTGCGCGTGACCACCAAAACCACTCTTTGCCTGATTGAAAACAAAACAGACGTGGGCCCAGTCAACCACTATCAATTTTTAAAAGAGGCTACTGGCCCCGGTCCCAATTCAATAGTGGGCCAAATGACCCCTAACCCTTCTAATAACTGGGACCGAGGCCAGTAGCCCCTTTTAAAAATTGATAGTGGTTGACTGGGCCCACATCTGTCTTATTTTCAATCAGGTAAAGAGTGGTTTTCTAGCAGCATTGTCACGCGCAGAATGATAGTTATGAGTAGAATGGTAAAAGTACTAGGAGAACAGAACCATGCAGAAGACACAGAAACTACAGTAGTGACGAAACTACTAAAACCCACACCAAAAATGCACTATCTCAATATTTTGCGCTCCGTGACATCTTCTGCATGGTTCTGTTCTCCTAGTACTTTTTTATTCTAAGGAAGAGGAGAGAGAAAAACCTATCTTTATCGCAACTCGAGTTACGATTGGGACGATATGTCGGGTCGGGTAAGTCAGGTTAGGAAGAGGGTTACGTTTGGAACAAATATCATAATTTTTTTCAAGTTCCTAACCTAACCCGCGACCGGGTTAGGATTTTCGGGTCAGGTTCGGAATAAACCGATTAGTCTACCTGAACTGTCTCTTTGCTGATCCTGCTTCCATATTGGGAAACGATGTATGTTTGGAAGTCTGTGAGGACATAATATTTAAACTACCTATAAAAAAATATGAATTAGTATGATACCTACCTAGTGCCTGTTGACAACCTAGCAAGCATAGCAAACTAGCAAGTTGATTATATTGACCTTTGTTAACAAAACACCAAAATGTTTTTTTAGTGACTATGATGGACCTGGACCATGTACTTTAAAATTTATTTTTAAAGTGCATTATTAATTTTTTTATAATGACACACGCTTCGTCATTGAGTATGATCCAGAAATTGACTGTAATGAAAAGTCTCCTCCCCAGGGTATAGCGCACGCAGTCGACCGCGTGATGTTCCCGCTGCCGGTCGGCGACCTAGTGCAGACGCTACAGGCCGACCGGGATAGGCGGTTCACCACCTTCCTCAAAGCAGTGCACGCCAGTGGCTTCGCGGAGACACTTGCAGGTCAGTTACAATATTATTAGAGCCTATATTTAAATTCATTTTTTATACGCTTTTTCTATCCATGACAATATCGAAAATGAATGTCCGCCGTTGCAATTAGTGATCTATTAGACAAATAAATGCGGAACGCAATTTCTAAATTGGGGAAACATGATTCTAATGAATTATCCATTAGGAAATATAGTACTGAATTTTTAAAAATTCCAAATTAAAATCAGGCGGGTTTGGATACGCGAGGCCCCCTTATGTGCGCGGGCCCGCAAGCAATTGCTACTCTTGGTACGTGGTTAATCCAACACTGCACCCACTCGGGCAGCGCATTCCACTGTTTGGCAATTTTCACAGTGAAAGTGGAATCAATTAAATTTTATTTCTGTTTTATTGACCATAAACCCACGTATTCCAGAGAGCAAAACCTACACAGTATTCGCGCCTACGGACGCGGCGTTCGCGCGTCTCTCGCCGGCCGAGCTCGCGCGGTACGCCGAGAAGGCGGGCGCCAGGGCTCTGGTGGCGAGGCATGTCCTGCCCGGGACCCTATACAGTGCGGGCATGAGGTACTACCAGCTACGGAACTCCATGGAGGACGCTAAGCCGCTGACGTTGCAGAAGAATGCTGGTGAGTTGACTATACGATTTATCCATGTTTTTAGGGTTCCGTACCTCAAAAGGAAAAACGGAACCCTTATAGGATCACTTTGTTGTCCGTCTGTCACCGGACCATAAGTGTAGCCATCTGCTTATAGATTGCGCCATTAAAAGTATGCAGTAGCGTTATCTATGATCATGATATGATATCTATTATGATGTAATGGCGGCATAGATGGCGCTATTGCATATTTCGGAACCCTCAGGGCGCGAGTCGTACTCGCATTTGTCCGGTTTTTTTGGTATAATATATGTATACTGAAGAACACTCGTGTTCTGAATAATTACGAGTGATGCGTGTGCGCGTGTATACCAGATAAGCACTTTACGCACGAAATTCACAGAAGATTCAGTACCTTATTTTGAACTCCTCTGCGTTAAAATTTTGCGTCTGACTTTAAATTTTAAACGAATTGCAAAATCTCCAGTCGTATTTTTTTTCAAAAAATCGAAAAATGTTAACGCTGAGGGGTTCAGTATAAGCTACTGAAGCCATGGTTTCAATTTTCGTTACGCTGTCACTTACACCCTATAATACATACTTCTTATTCAAAACTTTCAATTGCAGGTCGCATCAAAGTGAACAACGCACAAGTGATAACGCACAACATCCCCGCAACGAATGGTGTTATCCACGCAGTAGACGCTGTCCTGTAGCGTGCGCCTGCGCATCTCCCACCAATTAGCTTCAATGAAGCTTAGCGCACGCGCCAGTCGTCTACCGGCAACGCCACGATACGCACGACAGCGTCACATAAAGATAATATAATGTTAAGACTGTAAATAACGTTAGATTAAGATAATAATTTATATATGCATGTTAGATTTTGTAAATAAAGGTTTTTAATTAATTAAAATGTTTTTTGATTACCAAATATTTGTCACTGCCAGACAAAGTATCTTTAAAAATCTTGAATCCAAAATGAAACAAAAACATCAATCCGTAATACTATATTGATTAAATATATCACACACAAAACCAGACTGATTTTAATAAGTACACTTTACAAACCTCATTGCTTAAAAACTCAAAAAGTTTTACTTCTCAGTCGCACTAATCACTTTAACCAGCTATTAAGCCGCTTGAACGCCGCAATAAAAAATATTGTCTCATGGAAGCCTCCGGGGTCTAAGTTTGATAGTTCAACTTGGCCAACATCAACTTCAACTTGGTAATCTCATCATCCTTTGCAGCTAATTCTTCCCTCAACAACTTAATAGTATCATCCTTATTCTCTGACAAATTCTTCAGTTCTTCCAAAAGTTGGGAGGTATCCAGTCTTTTGGCAGGGCGCCTTTGCACCAACTTGCCTATGATATGCGCAATTTTCGGGTAGTTGGCAGTCAAATGGGCAGGAATCTGGCCTTTCCGGAGATCTGTGATGGTTTTAACTCGTTCCATGTCAGTACTGAAGGGTTCCACCATCTCTAGGAGAATGATCCCGAGGCTGTACATGTCGCTCTGAAATAAGAGGGCATAATTGACATTAGTTATGTTGCAAGACTCCGACCAAAGCTATACTCGTATGTCATGCCGTCAAATAACGATGAGAGATTCATCAGTGCCTATTCTGTTGTTTACGAACTAAACTAATTTAGTCTCATTATGTCTCTTTCTAACAAAAACATGAGAAAGGGATAGAAGATATTTAAATCCTGTCAAATTAGTCCATTTGCATAGTTTTAATGTCAATTTAGTTGTCATTGCAATAGGTCATGAGTCATAATTATTTTCCGGTAAATGACAAGGGCGTAGGCTAATTTAACAGCTCTTAATATTTTCTATCCTTGTTCTATGACATTTGTAAGAAAGAGATAAATGTGACTAAAATTAAGAAGCGTATTACAAAGGGGTCTCAAATTTCAAATGAGTCGGGCGAGACCCGGTAGCTCAGTTGGTTCAGAGCACTAGCCACGGTACGGCAGAGGTCGCGGGTTCAAATCCCGCTCGGGTCGTATGATTTTTGAGAATCACTTATATATTTAATAACTGACTAAAATTAGTTTAGTGCGATGTACAACAGGATCAACACCATTATTTAACTGGCCATACAATTCACAGCTATGAATTAGGAATGCAAAGGGAATCGCCTATTCTTGGCCATGTACTTGCCCATCTATGAGATAAATACAATTAAAATACTAATTTTACAACTTAAATTTTACCAATATTTATCTGTTATAAAAACCTCGGAAAACAAAAGATGAATTATTCAAAACTCAGTTGATTATTGCAGTGTCAGGACAGTAGGGTGTTGTGCCCACGTGATGACGATTGTGTGGTTCTTGGGCTGGGCAAGGTATCAATCGAATATAAATCCCCCAGCCCAATTCCTAGATGATGTACTTATAACTTATTTAAATGAAAATGAATAAAGACTTGAAAACTATAATTATGCATATTTTTTTTTCCATTAATTTCTATTTACAGTTTGTGATGTTCCACCAAGTTCTAGGTAAAAAATAGCGGTTATTTCTTTATCTACGATATCAATCCTAATACCTATCATTGGTTTCTTTCTTGGGCATTACTTGGCCAAAACTTGTTTATCAAATGGGCATTTCCCTTTGAGCAACAATTCGTTTATTTTGTTTATGTAATAATTTCTTTATTGAACATTGGCAAAATAAGCTATTTCATCTCCATATAATATACAAACTTTATGGCATTGGGGCAAAAATCATCTTTGTGGACAAATGGACACTTCTAGTAAATATTTAAAAGCTTTAATATAATGTTACCTCACCTTAGGATTACACTGTCCATCCAATTGCTCAGGCGCAGCGTACAAATGAGTTCCTAACGCCAATCCACTATGAGACTGCTGCAGTGGACAAGCCAGCCCAAAATCACCCAACTGGACCGTCACACCGCCTTCAGTCTGCGCCACAAACACGTTGCTGGGCTTTATGTCATGGTGTATGATCCCTCTCGAGTGTATGTAGTGCAATCCCTTCACCAACTGCGTGAACATGTCTATCAGGACATCAATGTGCGTCCAAGCCACAGGGTACGTCAAATCAGAAGATTCAAGGCACGCAGAGTCTGATGAATCGCAGTGGTGAAGTGTCATGTCTTCAGAACTTTTTCTAGTTACAGTCATGTGTTGGTTGCGCTCGTCCAGCCACTGTTTCAAGGTCTGCTGGCAGTACGTCATCTGGATGTACAAAGTCGCCCACTTTAAGTTCACTCGGGAGCACTTCTCGAACTCTTTGCTGGCGAACAAGTTGCAAACAGCGTTCTCGTCTTGCGGCGACGGCGACGTCGTGTCTTCGTCAGACAAAAACTCTGACTCGTCCAAATCATCTTTGGAACTCGGGAAACTGTTGGAATGCTCGAACGAAATCACAAAATCGGATAAACTTTGGTGATTAATTAACTCTTTAGAATTGTGAGTTTTGAAAGACGTTATTACGTTAGGCTGGGCGGATGAAATCAGGTTCGAGTTGATGGTAAAGTCGGCGTCGGTATCCATCTTGAATTTACGCTTCTTCTTGACGGTGGATTCTATCATCGGTTCCAGCCAAGCTGCTTTGTAGTTGACTATGTTGGGATGGTTCAGACTCGCTATGGTTTTCACTTCTGCCAAATGTGTCATGATCGAGTCGACATCTGATGATTTTATGTAAACCTTTTTGACAGCGTATTCCACACCATCCAGTCTATGTCTAGCTTTGAAGACGCTGCCAAATCCGCCACCAGCTATGAAGTATAACTCCTCAAATTCACGATGGTATCTGGACCATTCAAGGCCAGAGGGCTGGACTATAGGCCATGTTACTGGGAGGGTTATTGGGATTTCGGAGCCGCTAGCGACAGCAACGAGTTGGTACAAAGCCCTTTGGTACTGGCTCCTCATTGCCTCGAACTCTCCCATGGCGTACGAGTGATCTATGAGGTTCATACTGTGTAGCTTCTCACATATGGTGTTGTACAGTTGGTTGGCTCTAAGAGTGTCTTTTTCGAGGAGTGAACACAGTTGTTTGACAAGAGACTGGACGAGCAGGCTGATGGGTGTGGTAGCCGCAGAATTGATGATGTCGATCTGCTGTATGCTCTGATGGAACACGGCCTCATGGTGACTGTTGCGATTTATTCCTGGAATTAGAAAAAAATACATCATTAGAAATTGAATGAGCGACTCACTCAAAAACTTTTAAAACTACATATATGATAAATATATCCGAGTAAAAGGAGGCGTACATTTTTAAAACAATGTCATGGAAATCAGAAATGTGACGTCAGTATTGGGTTTAGGCTATGGTAAATTGCCACTTAAATGGAATTGCCACATTAGATGTAATTTGTTACGCCCTGTAGTAATCTTGGCATACCTAAGTTATTGGTTGTTCTTAACGAACTATCGTACCATTTCTGTCGTCCATTTTAAGTTTCTGATCCATTTGTCCTATTCACAAAACTAGAATAATCTATGAGTGATGTCTGTCTATAATATTTTAAGTATGCTTGAATGGTTCAGTAAGCCCCATTAACCAAACTTCCGAGTTGGAAGCAGATGATTTTCTGTTGATATGGCTCGTTTTCAATCACCCCTCTGTATCTAAAGTTGAATGTAAATCAATTCTTAGTAAACAGTGCTATCACGCAGTCCCATCTATCATTGAATGCATGTTTATTATTTACGAATACTGAATAAATAATGGAAATCGATGCGATATCTCCTTGAAGGTTCCTATCGGTTGTCGGGGTTTTCATGAAATATTAATGACGAATGTCACAATGATCAGGGTCAGTCAAACTTTTGTGGAGTTTTTGAATGATCTACAGCAGGGATCAGATATTATTTGTATTGGGGGTGAAGGGGTGATTCGTTCTGTAAATTTTTCTATGTAACGTGCGAAAAAAATGAAAAATACAATTTGTTTTTTTATGTGAAAAAAAAACATTATTTTTTTTTCGGAATTTTCAACGCTAGTCTCATGTTTAAAGAATGGCAGCTTAATCTGGCAGATCGATCGATCACGGCGGATCGAGCCGCGAAATGGCGCGAGCCTGTCTCATCCGAATGTCGTCCGATGTCGTCTCCGAATGCTGCAAAATATACCTAACGACGCCGATGGAAGAAAGTTTATTTGTTAGTGAGATTTGACGAAAGAGCTGCCAAAAAGTTGCGCCTATAAATTACCAGCTAACTAACCAACAATTGCCTTGAAATCGAAAAATTGAACTACTAGTATAGTACTTAGGTACCTACCTACTTCCATAATGCTTAAGGCGAAGGTAAATGGTAACGGCCAGTTTTAAATCTCTTATTTCGCCGTCAAATAATGCAGGTTAGTTGTGCAATTTTTTTATGTTAAACTAGAACATATATACATCAATCGTACCTGTGAATATTTAACTATTGTAGTAAAATACTTATAAATTCATGAATTCGTGTCTACCCAAAACATAAAAACGTAATTACTTTCAAATCGCTTAAGATATTTTCATGATTTGATTTGTGTGAAAAGACTATGTTACTACCTATAATATTGCCTGTTACTTTTTTTTTTTTTTATATTTTAGATACTAAAAAGTAATAATACGTCTAATTCTGCACAGCGCGCTCCTTGATAGGCGAGTCGTATTGCTCGGTGGATGTATGTCGCGTTGCTTGAGCTCAGCTCAGAACACTCAAGCTATACCGCCCAAATCACTCAAGGCCGTTGGCGTATACCGGGGCCTTAAATAATTGCATCAACCTTAGTCCCTACCACTTCAAATATAATAAGTAAATAAGTAGGTACCTATCTATGTTAAAAATACATTGTAATTCATTGAGTCTACAAGGATGTGTATTTAATATAAATTTTATCCTGTAAACATGTTTTTTTTTAAGCACCAATAGGAGTTGATGAATATGCACCTTATTCTCTCAGAATAATTATTACAGTATACTATAGGCTTTTTTAAATTCATACCCGCATTCTTTGCGTTGAATGAAAATAAACCTTAAAATGATTAACAGAAAGTTTGTAATAGCTTGCAAATAACAATCTGGAATATTCTTGCACCACATTGTTTGTAGTACATACCTACTGGTACAGTTCGTAAACCACAAATAAGTGATAAAGTCTGGCATAAATATTTAAAATAAGTTTCAATGTTTACTTACTAAGAATATTTTTATTTAATATTCTTCTGGGAAATACAGCCGTATGCTATGTTTTCGTTTGGTTCCTCAAAAAAATATTTAAACCTACCTACCTAGGTATTAATTGAGTGCAAGATTCTGGCTGTTGCAGTTCACCCAAAATGGGAAGTTACTTCTATGGTTGGTACCTACTTTTTAAAAAAACGGGTTCTGACAGTACCCATTGGCAGATCAAGTACCTATGAATATTCGGTAAAACTGCCGAATATACAGAGTACAAAACAAGTATTTGGCCTATCCCAACTTTTAATCCAGTATAGTGCTGTGCCGAACTGGGGGGCCAGCAGTGCCCAGGCACAGGTCGCAAACCCTGGAGGGGTGCAGAAATGACCAGACCAAAACTAAGTTTTGGCTCTCACCCTCTATTATTTTGGAACTTAACATAGAATTACCCAGTATGATACTTATTATTACTTATGACATCTATTAGCCAGATTTCATCATTTTACTGGGTAGGTAGGTACGGACGAAAATAGATAACTGAATGATGTAGATAAAAGAGGTAAGAAAAAAATGTAACTTGAAAGATAAACAAAAGACATTTTTGCAAAATAATTTGATGCCGAGATTTTGTTTACTGCTCGGTTATTTATTATTATTTTATTTATTTATTATAAAGGTACATATTAAGGTCTATAAAATAATTTAATGTCCAACAAAACTATATATTATAGTTTTAAAAAACAAAACTATATATTATAGTTTTGTTTTTTTTTTTTGTTGTTTTTTTCGGTTCATTACTTTATTAGAAACGTGGTTTTACACAATATGTGTGAGTTCCAAGGCTGTTCTCAAATGTTACATTTAGTATTACTTGAAAACCATGGAAACTTATATCTGCAAAATAAGTCACAGTTACTTACCTAAATCGAAGGATTTAATTGTGGCTAGGGCCCTCCACTTGTCTTGTGTCTGTTTATCTTTTTCCATGGTGTGTACAGAGTCTCCTTCTCAAGATCAATGACCAGAATATGGCAGCCAAGACTTCATTTCATTATAGTCCCGAAAAGCCATGTCACTTAACTATGAGCCATTTTTTTATTTGTTATTTCACTACAAAATTTAGAAAAGTCTGGTTCAAACTTCAAAAATCAAAATTAACACAACAACGAATTTCACACACACTCTCAATTCCTCCATAAAACTGACCACAGACAATATTTATCTAGTATCTATAACTTGATCATGAAGATAGTCTTTGCTAGGGATGTGATCTCAGTCAAATATTCAATGAATCGTCGCCGTCGCGCGTCGTGGGCAAAGAAAATGGTTTTTTAATCGATATTATGCAATGAGGATCCAATGTATCGATTTCAGACACTCAAAAGTCGAGATTCATTTTTTTCTGTACCTAGGTATAAGTATCGGCAGGGATTTTGATCACAGATCGCGCATGTACATTTTTAGCCCAATAGACAAAAGACAGTTGACAATACGTAATAGATAATAATAGACGATGAGCATCGACTGACGAACCAATCGAAGGCAGCCTCGGCGTCCCCGGTCTCCTTTATTTCGCCAAAGAGACCGAAAAACCAGCTAATGAGCAGGTGATGTTTGTGATCATAACTGATGCCGCTAGTTATAATACTTTACTTTAAGGAACGAAAAAAAACTCAGCATAATATTATCCCTTTAACTTTAATCCACAGCCATGAAACACATGTGCATTCTAGGATCATAACTTACCATAGTCGGGATGAAATTGATTGAAATGTCTGACTATACGTTCGTATACGCTGTGTTTAAAAAGTTTCAATAGCTATTGTCATTTTTGAACTTACGTTAATGTGTATGTTTTTAGTTTATTCACTTCAAGTAAAAAAGATTATTAATTTTATCATTTGAAATCGGACATGTCCGATTCATTCTCAGAGAATCTTGAATGAAATAAAACGTTTGTTTGTTTATGGTAAGGTAATGTCAAAAATGACAGACAGACAAACAAATTGTCAAATGAATTTGACAGAAAAACAAACGCAGCAAATCCATGTGCGTTGTGTATAAAAAAATATTTATTTAATAATAAAACAGAATGAATCTACTCCCGAAAAGCCATAAGGAGTTCAGCGAAAAAGACTACTGGAACAAATTTTTCAAGCAACGTGGAAATAAAGCTTTTGAGTGGTAGGTTATTAATTCTGTATCATCCTATTTAAAATTCTTATTTTTGTATCCAAATTCTCACCACTTCCAATTCAAACCTTTCAGGTATGGCGAATACTTAGAATTATGTGGACAGCTACACAAGTACATCAAACAAAAAGATGCTATTCTAATAACCGGATGTGGTAACTCCAGCCTCAGTGCCGACATGTATGATGTTGGGTATGAGAACATCACAAACATAGATGTTTCAGAAGTAGCCATCAAGCAAATGAACTCCATAAACGCTCATAGATCAAATATGAAATTCCTCTGTATGGATGCATTGAACACATCTTTCTCTGATGAACAATTCAATGTTGTTTTGGATAAAGGTACTCTAGATGCTCTAATGCCGGACGACTCTGAAGAAACACTCCAAACCATAGACAAATATTTTTCTGAAATCAAAAGAGTTTTGAAGCTCGGAGGTCGGTTTGTGTGTATATCCTTACTTCAGGGACATATACTTAGTAAGTTATTGGACACATTTTGTGATAAATCCTGGATGTTCAGAGTCGTGAGGTGCCATGATGCTGAAGAGAGGAATGCTGAAAACACTGATGGACCTACATTACCTGTTTTTGTTATTGTCGCTACAAAGTTTAAAGCTATGCCACAATTGGTAAGTTATATTACAATACCCTGCAGTAAATATCGTCCCCGTAGAGCGAAAAGTCATTAAGTCTTTTCATTCAGTCATTCGATTTAATGACTTTTCGCTCTACGAGAACGATATTATACATTGAGTATGAGAAAGAGATAATCGGCTAGCTTCGACTTTGTAGAGCATTGTATCTGTCACTCAAAGCTATTTAATGTTTTGTCGCCGACTTTTTTACTATACTATACTGGACTATAGTGCTTCATGCGACAGAGAAGACACTTTATAAAGCAGAAACTAGCTGGTCATCTTTCTGAAGCTCGATGTGTAATATTTACCTTATTATGTGTTGTAATTTATTTAATAGTATTTATAAAGTATGTAGTAAATAAGCAACTTCATCTTCCTAACTGTTAATTATCAATTTTTTTAAGATACTGGAAGTATGTATGGCTGGCGATAAGATGGAAAGACTCCAGACACCTGAAGAGTTGAAAGCCTACGTGAAGTCTGCTCAGGACACTGCATTTGTCACTAATGGACTTGCCAAAACTAGCCTGGATGAAGATAATGAAGTATGTTTATGAAAGACTAGCTTAATTTAAAAAAAAACGGAATTTTCACTTAGCATTTTTTCTGACCTTTTTAGGGTTCCGTACCAAAATTGTAAAAAAGGAACCCTTATGGTGCGACTTCATCTGTCTGTCTGTCTGTCTGTCACAGCTGGTTTTTTCAAAATCATCAAAATTCCTTCACAAACAAACTTAGTTACGCGGTCCGGTTTTTTTCACTTTATACGTCCAAAAATGATACGGAACCCTCGGTGCGTGAGTACCACCCGCACTTGGCCGGTTTTTCTTTTTGCTTGGGAAATTTCAAATCCAACTGGTAGTTCCAGAGATTAGTATGTTAGTAATCTTTCTTTTTAAAAAAAACCAGCTCGCACTAGGATTTCTCCTGTGCTGTGGGTGCGATTACGAACACAAATTTCACATACACAAACAATCCAGACCCGGATATGTTCTGGGTCTGGAGTGTTTGTGTAAGTGAAAAATGTGCGGCAATCGCTCAGCCACTACGATAACCGTGCCGCCATCACTTAATATGCTAGTTATGAAATACAAATAAGGTACATTTCAGGATATTAATTTTGTCTTTTTTATTCCTTTAGGTTTCCCTGGACCTGATGCAGCCTGGCAACGATACGCCACGATATACTCTGTACGTAGTAGACCAGAAACGGTCGCAAGCCATCAACAAATATGCGGTCTTCATAGTTCCCCAGGGCAGGTAAGACCGTTTATGAAATTATTATTCTCGACATCAGAGGCATCGGGTCGGATGTGCAACTACGCCTAAAATCACTTTTTGACACAGAGCTTATAATTATAAGGCTCCGTTTCTCTTTCGAACCCACTGACTCTGGTTTTCCTATCTCTATCTACTAAAGAAATACATGAGTTAAAAAAGTCGGGTCTGAAGGCTTTCCCATACAAAAATTAATTTTATTTTTGCTCTCCTGAAAAGTTACGTAGATACGACCTAATGCATCTAAGGTCGAGTATTATTTTTTAAGTTGCAAAGAGTTGAAATGTTCTACGCAGGGTTGTCAATAGTATGGCTGGAATTTTTTTTTTTTCCAAGTTGTTTGTTCCAAGTGTTTCAAAATTTTAGCATGCAACTAAACTATGACACCCTTACCACAAAAAAGATAAACACGTGTTAAACGCGAAAGCTACCAAAAATAATACTCACTTGCTAACTTGCTAAAACAAATGCGTATTATTTTTGGTAGCATTCGTTTTGAACACGTGTTTATCTCTTTTGTGGTACGGTCGTGAGTATCTGGCTCCACACGGGCTGATATCTGATCTCCTCAACTACTTGGTAATACCACGCACCTTGAAAACAAAACTGACACTAAACGAAAAATGTTTTTATTGGAAAATCACGTTCAAAGTTTTCATAAAAAGTTTGATTTCGAATATCGTCATTTTTCGTTTAGTATCAGTTTGGTTTTGAAGGTGCAACCAGTATTCTAAAGGCGCATTCAGGTAGAAAGCAGGCAACCCGCAATTGCCCGCAAGTGGACTACTATTAAAAAAGTACAAATAAATTATTATTATTTTATTCCAAAGAAGGAATAGGAATAACAAAAAAGTAAAAAAAAAATTTATTATCACAAAATGGAAAACATAGACGCTTTTAAAGTTTTTGGAGGGAGTATCGCTTCGTCTTTGTCGCGCGAAGCGGACATAGGTGGTGTTACGTCACTTATCATGCATGTCGTCCGTGTCTAGCAAATCATTTTAAAACGCTTATAACTTTGCCAATTTTGTAGATGTTTCATCGGTTTTTTTTGGTGTTAATTATCTTTTTTCAAATAGTTTACAGATTCACAATAAAAAAAAAATCCTGATAGGAATGTTGAATATGTTTTTTTTATTGTGAAGTTAACGAGCAAACCATATGGATTCGCGCCATATTTATTATTGATTTTTGCTTTCGTTGAGTTTAAAAACACCAATAATAATTACTGCGATCCTACATAACGAATACTTTGAGGCTATCAAAAATGGTCGCAATGATATTCGCAAACACTACGAGAAATCGTAAAGTTAGCGAAACAGTTCGCTACGATACCGATAACCAGCCCCGGATCTTGAATTATTTCGAGGGGGGGGGGCAAAAATTTAAAAATGCCGCCCCCGCCCAAAAAAAATTTTTTTATCATCATCATCATTTCAGCCATAATACGCCCATTAATGCTGATGGTCCCTCCCCCTTCGATTATACAGGGTGGCAGGTTAAACAGTGGAAATATTTTAAGGGGTCATTGTACTCATCATTATGAACAACTTTTACTATGGGACCAACCCTGAAATCGCGAAAAAAATCAGCTGTTCCATACATTTTGTTGAGTTTTGTGAACATAAATGTATGGAACAGCTGTTTTTTTTTGAATGATGAGTACAATGACCCCTTAAAATATTTCCACTGTTTAACCTGCCACCCTGTAGAAACAAGGAGATATGCCATCATATCAAATTAGTACGGGAACAACTGTCGCCACTTTTAGAACATTTTTCGACACAATTACAAGCGCTCCTTGTGAATAAAAAGATCTCCTACACATTAAAAATTCCGCACACCCTCAATCTAACGCTGTTAATCGTCACTCCACACTAGCACTAAACTAAATCTCTGTATTTATATCATCAATCGTGTTCGGTTCGTCGCCAGCGTGTACGTTTTTAGGGTTCCGTAGTAAAACTAGGAACCCTTATAGTTTCGTCATGTCCGTCTGTCCGTCTGTCACACCCTCGTAAAATCTACAGTTCATAACCAATAATTACGATTAAAATTGGTTTGAACAAGAATAAAATAATTAGGGGGAGGGGCCCCATACATGAAACTGAGGGATGAAGAAAAATATTTTCACGCACCCCTTCATATGGGGTATCGTTAGATAGGTCTTTGAAAATAACAAGATATAGGTTCCTAAATGTTTTTTTTATTTAAGTGCATATTTAGTGAACTAGGAGCTCCGAAAGTCGTTTACAATGTGTGTGTGTGTGTGTGTCCCCCCCGGAAATTTTCGCGTTATCAAAAAATCTAAAAAAAATCAAGTTTATGGAATCTAATAAACACTCTCGATTAAAATTGGTTTGAACAAGATACGCTAATAACTTTTTGAAACATTCACTATAATCCGCAAAAATAACTTTGTATTTCATTATAATATTAGGAAATACAAACTTATGTTTGCAGTTGGAAGACTGAAATACTTCTTCCTACGAAACCCTAGGGTTCGTGGTCGCTGTACATTCCTTTTGTATGCATTATGTCTAAAATTATCATTTAACGGCGTCGTAAATTCGCTGGGTATTTTTAGGCGACCTTAGAACAGTTAGGTCAATATTTATGTTGGTTAATAGGTTAAAAATCTCTATCGTCCACCAAGCTATGGGTTTCATAATTATTTTTTTATAGGTACCTAATTAAAACATTGATGAGTATGATGTAAAAAAACCTACAAATACTGCTTCTACGATGTACCTATTACGTAGGTACCTACTAGAATATCTTCATCTGCCTAGCCTTTTCCCAAATTATATTGGGGTCGGCATCCAGTCTAACTAGTTTTGGCTGAATATCAATATTTTACGTGGAGCGACAGCCATCTGACCTCCACAACCCAATTAATGGGTAATACCGGTATTCGAATGTTAGACCAGCTGTCAGACTTTTAAGGCTTCTGACTACCCGTAACGATTGTCAAAGATATTCCTATGACAACCGGGACCGACTGCTTAACGTGCTCTCCGTGGCACGGAGGGGTCTCGATGTGTAAAGAACGGTCACCCATCCAAGGACTGACCGCGGCAACGTACTAGAATATCTTATGAACATAAAATAGGCCAGGTAGAAATACGTAAACATCTTCAGTATATTTATTTCAGTAAGGTAAACCGAGTATTTAGGACAGTATATAATATAACATATAGTAATAACAAGGTGCTCCGATGAATGGCAGTCAAGAATAGCAGCGGGTCGTAAACATCGCCCACGAGCTGCGTTTTATTGGGAAAGAGGATCTCTTTTATATCAGGCAAAATGAAATGGGTGTGTCTGTCTTCTGCAAAGGATTTTAAATCTAGAAGGGAACTTCTCCTAATTAAAAGTTCAAAATATAGTTACGATATAAGGTCTTATGGCAAATATTTTAGGGGGTAAATCTATAGGTTACAAAGATGCTTTTTAGCAATGACATGAAGCATCTGTACGTAGTAATAATTTATCTATGATTAGGGATTGCAATCCCGCAAGCGCGGGATCCCGCACCGGCACCGGTAAATTTTGTCGATAAATGGTGCAAAATTCAGTCAAATTTGCCGCTTTTTCAATTAATAAGCCTGTAAGTCTAGGTAATTGCAAAATAAATCATTTAATTAAAATTAAATTTTAATTAAAAGTAATTTTTAAAGATTTTAAAGATTGGTTTGATAAAAAGAAATATGAAACGTGACAAATTTGGCTGGATTTTACGAGATTTGTCTACAAATTCACGACTTTACGCAGACCCCAAGCCAGTGCGGGATCCCGCGCTTGCGGGATTGCAATCCCTATATGATCTCGGTTTCCTCACAATGTTTCCCTTCACCGTTTTATAGGAATGGTGATGAGAAAAACAGCATAAAATAATAAGCGTGCTTGCTTGAGTACCCAGAAGCTACGACTTATAAGTCGTGGCTGTTACCACTAGCCCACCACTGCTCTCTACCACCACCACCATCCTTAGATGGAAGATTTACTTATTAAAAGTACTTGATTTACTTCACAGATTTTTTATTTACTCCTGATTTTCGAAAGCCTATAGACTACTAAAACAGTTTTGGAAACTGCCTACTTTTAAGATTCAAATTACATACCTCATCAAAGTTGACACCAAAACCATAAAATAATACTACTTAAAATTGAATACAATCTATACTAAAATTATAAAGCTGAAGAGTTTGTTTGTTTGTTTGAACGCGCTAATCTCTGGAACTACCGGTGAGATTCGAAAAGTTCTTTTTGTATAAATAATTGCCAAATTCGTGAGCAATAGTATAGGCTATTTAATTAACATCACGCTACGGCCCTTAGGAGCCGAGCGAGAGACAAATTTTACATACGCAAACATGGCTGTTTACGTAAAAGTTTTACTCCGTGCAGGAATCGAACCCGCGACACGTCGTGCAGCACCGAATTGCTCGGCCATTGCGACAACCGTGCCGTCAAAATAATTACCTACTTATTCATTTTCAAAGCCTTAGCCATACTAAACTAAACGGATTCCAAATGATAAAATGTATCTACTTCTTAAAGATATTTTTTATGATATCAGAGACCATCCAGAGTTCTGAACTAGTGCAAAATTCCACTCGTATAAAAGCGTGGAGTGCGCGGGCGCACCCGCTATGTGAACGTTCTTCAGAACCGCGCTGGACGAACGAACGTGCAACCAGTGCATAATTATTTTAATAAAAAAATATAAATATTTTTGTGTCAAAGGAGTTTTCGATAAAAAGTTTTGAAGGATTTGAAAAGCTGATCCATTTTCGGTAGGTATTCTAATGTTAATGTTTTTATAATTTCTTTAGTGTTAATATTAAATTATTTGTTCTTTTCTCAAATGAAAATTTTAATTTAAAATATAATAAAATAAAACATAAATAATAAAATATACATAATTTGTTTCTTTATATCTAAGAAATATTTAAAAATGTAATCAATATGATAAACAATATATGTACTCGTAAATAAACGAAATATACATACTCGTAACTCTAATGATGAAAGTGGTTAAATGCTATTATGTAATTAAAATAATTCTTTTGATGTCACTTATCCCTGCGATAATGCCTTTGATCTTGAGTAGGATAAGCTGTCATACCTAGTGCAAACAAAAATATTTTTCTTAAAATAAATATATCTGAAAATCTTTCCTTAGAAATAATTATTATGATAGGTGGTACCTAAAATATTTGGGTCAGTTTGCACGACAGTACACTTAATACAATTTAGCGGTTATTATCAGCTATAAATAGTATATACCAAAGTCGTTTTTCGTATGTCTGTTTGTCCGCTTAGTCCTGCTTAACTACACAATGCATTTAAATGGGGTTTTCACAACCATTTCAAGAATTTATTCCGAATTTATGTGTATAATACGTTGATATTCAACTTAGGTACTGCACGGAAATCTCGATGTCTATACTCCATTTATTATAACATTAGACAAAAAACGGTTATAACTGTTTCGTTATTTGGATCTAGGCGTCTATTAAGCATCGTTATTTCACGATATATTTAAAGCTATGTAATCTATTTACTATTTGCAAGTAAATTTAAACACAAAACGCAGTCATTACAACAATATAATACAATAACTATAGTTATTTTGCCGTTATTTTTCTAATGCTATAGTAAAATGATGGAGTATAAGTAGTATTTCATAAATCGTTCTGTCTCTATCACCTTTAATGAAATGAAATGATGTTTTGATTTGTATTCTATTTAGCAAGCTGTAGCGCAACCGCGCTCTACATTTGAAATTAGAAAAACATAACTTTTGAAGTGTCTTATTTCTTGGAATGTTATATTAATAATTATAAAGCTCTAAAAATGTTTATGACATAAAACCGTTATTTCTGACAAATATCTGATTTTACGACAGTGTTAAACTACCGGCTCCCACACATTAATCAACCGGCTGGAACGACTGGAAAATGGTTTATACTGCGAATCCATAATCTTAAGCATCCTGTTTTTGAAGTGTTTATCTACTCTGTTATGTGCCAATCTTAAAAAAAAATGTTGATTTTCATCAATAGATACTTTAGAGCTTTTGTGCATTGATAGCCTAATGGTATAGGTATAACCATGCGCCTTCCACGGCGAAAGGTTCGAGTTCGATCCCGAGGCACACACCGCTGACTTTTCTAAGTCATGTGCGTATTAGAAATTAACCCTCTTACTTACAGACGTCTCTTAATTTTAACCACTGATTAAATATACTACTATCCCTGTCATTTGTATGACAATTAATAGAGATAACAGTTGACATAAGAGCTGTTTAATTTAATCATCATAAGTAAGGGGATAATTAGGATCACTTGCTTTAACCGTGAAGGAAAAATCGTGAAGAAACCTGTCGAAATTTCGCCAAAATTTCCTCACGTAATTAATGGACGCCCCCTAAGATGGGATTTTTTGAAATTCTGTTCTAAAGGGTTGGTAAAGTTTATGAAGAAAACACATTGTGTGACGCGGACAGAGTCACGAACACAGCTAGTCCACTCATACGACAAACCAGACTAAGTAATACGTGCCGCCTAATAAATTAAACTAAGTGACGTCTGTTTATCACTGCCGAGAATATTACCTCATATAATATGCGAATTCGACCATATCTCGCAGCAGTGTCTAATACATCATAGTTGTCATAAATAGATACTGGAGCAAGTATTAATTATGACTGCTGCAGTATACTATATCTACTTGCTCTTTATTGTGACACTTCAAAGTTGAAATCATCTTTATGTATGTACCTTGTAAAAAACCGTGTCTGTGCGTGAAGATATTCCAGAAAAAAAACCGGACAAGTGCGAGTATGCCTCGCACCCTAATGGTTCCGAAATATGATCATAGATGGCGCTACTGCATACTTCCAATGGCGCCATCTATTAGCAGATAGCTCCACTTATGGTCCGGTGACTGACGGCGGACAACAAAGTGATCCTGTAAGGGTTCCGTTTTTCCTTTTGAGGTACGGAACCATAAAAAACAGTTGGTATAGGATACTGGGACGTAACAATAATAAACGGCTCAATATTCTGATCCATACGACAGCAGGTCTTACAATTGCTTTCTATTTTTCCCCTTAAGTTTAAGGGGAATTCGGGGGAATTGCTCATTTATTAATCTGCCAGTTTTTCTAACTTTGATGAAAGAAACCATAATTAAATTCCAGTAGCTATCTAACTTTCAAGAAACAAAACTTATTTATTTATGGAATCTATCTTGCACGATAAAAAACCTACCTTATAAACGATGATTAAACGTTATTTAACTTATATAGCTCTTAAGTCAATTGACGTTCTATTATTGGCATAGACATGACCCCCCTTACTAACAAACGATGATTAAGTTAAACAGCTCTTATGTCAATTAACATCTCTATTCATTGGCATAGACATGACAAGGATAGTTGTAATTATATTTAATCAGTGGTTAAAACTGATAAGTTTTTTTTTAAGTAAGGGAGCTGGTTTCCAAGATCAAACCAAACGAACAGATGGTGTCAAAAAGGGTTTATAATAACAACCTTCATTAACAACAGTGCTGTCATATATAATTTATGTTTAAAAATATTTCCCGATAATTAGCACCTAACCATCCATGCTTCGCCTCCTTCTGCGAAGCAGTCATGCTAGCGAAGGAGGCGGCGGGACGGGAGAGGGAGAGATTCTCCCGTCCAAGCCGCCGCGGTAGACGCTCCGGGCGTCGGGAGCCGCGTGACGACTCCCGGCCACCGTAGGCGCGGGCCTGCGGGCGGTGAGTAATGGGTAGCTCACCGTCCGATTAGGACCAGGCCCGTGCCGAATGGCGCGTACGTGTTCCACGCGCGCCTCAAAGAGATGTCAGCATCAAAGAGGGGGCCCACTAGGGCCTAAGCCTGCCGGGAAAGCGGGATTGTCCGAAAGGGATACCGCTGACCCGGACAAAAGGGCTAAGGAAGGAACACGGGTGGGTTTTAGTCAGTAAGAGTCTGACACTCCCTTCCGCTCCGCCCAGAGCGGGAGGGGTCATTTGATGATTTCCCATCATCAAAAAAAAAAAAAAAACCATCCATGCTCCTACTAACACATTGAAGCTTAAAATTAGCAAGACCACACCCACATTGTTCGGTGCACAGTCGGTTAAAAATAGAAGTGTTGATCAACAAGAATTGCGCGTGAGCCGATGAACTCCAGATGTTACAATTTACGTCAAAGGCATTTTTTGGTAAACAAATAGTGGGAATATTTATATTCTTAGGTTGTTTACTGGCAATACGCAAGGGAATTTACGTCGTTTTTACTGCGTTTTTACTAACTCGCCTTCTTGTTTGTCTGTTAATGTACCTACCATTTGCAATCGATTTTAAACTAACTTCCCGATGAGCTAGAGACTTGAAAATTTGATTAATTTAGATTAAATCATAGTAGATTGGGGTCGGCTTCCAGGCCTTTCAGTCGTAACTAGTTGCGGCTGATTATCAATATTTTACGTGGAGCGACTGCCACCTGACCTCCACAACCCAGTTATTGAGTAATACCGGTATTCGAATGCTAGACCAGTTGTCAGACTTTCAGGCTTGTGACTACCTGTAACGACTGTCAAAGATATTCCTATGATAACCGGGACCGACTGTTTAACGTGCTCTCCGAGGCACGGAGGGGTCGGGTGTAAAGGACGGTCACCCATCCATGGACTGAGCGCGGCAAGCGCAGCTTAACTTTGCAGCACGCTTAGCATGACCAATTCTATCTTTACGTATTCTACCAAAGAGTAAACAAAATTCTTTCTATACAAATTGTTCTCTCTTCTGCCCGAGCACGCGGCGACACGTGTTTGGCTTATCAGAGTTTTGTCTACTGAAGAATAGAAACATTTCTGCTCTTCATTGTATGCATAAAACGATAGAATCTTTCTACAATCTGTCACTTTGTTCTTCTGTAGACAAAACCCGTTTCTATCGTGGTCATGATCGATCGATCAGCGCGGCTAATCAGCCACGAGCGTCTAAACATGTGACGTCTACTAACCCGCACTGGGCCCGCGTGGTGGACTACGGCCTCTCTCACAGAGGAGGCCTGTGTCCCAGTAGTGGGAACATTATAGGCCGATTATGCTATCATGCTAAGCCTTCTAGCCACCAATTCTTCTGTTTTCGATTATTCCAGAGAGTCGGAGTGGTTATTCGGAACGCCGGCAGGTCGTCGTCAGCTGCAAGACTCTGCTCGATTCGGCAGGCTGGTGGTGGCGGTGTTGCGTAGAGGACACAAGTTCGCTTCCCTAGAGGCCGTGAAGGAAGAACTAGCGCACGCCGCGAAGATGCTCATACCGTATGGGCTAACGGGACAGGTATATAAACATTGTCTACAGGGCGAATTGCGCTGCCGGAGTGGGTGTTCCCCGACAGTTACACAATCTGGGTGTTTTCAAGTCGCGGGTGAATCGATTTCTTCTAGGCAAGCGAGCTCCGTCGTAGACAGGTCAGGCAAGATGGCGGTCAAACGTAAGCCTATTTTATTAAATAAAAATAAAATCCAAATGTGCGTGAATGACCAAATCAAAAAACAAGAACTGTAGCGAAAATATTCACAGGAGTTTCGAGACCGATTTTGATGAAAACTGAAACGGTATCATTAGATTTTTGAAAAATCTATTTTCCTAGTCAGGAATCGAATCCGTTGATTTTGGTAAAAAAACACAATGTGTTATTGCATTATCTGATAGTGTCTCGAATAAGGATCAAATTCTTGGAAGTGACATACGGCAAAGTTCTGATTTTTAATAATTCGAGGTCAAGTAAGAAAAAATGGGCCAATAATGTTTCGACTCTCATACGAATTGACTCGGTCAGCTGATGTCATTCCTATTGAGTCGAAAAGAAATGACCGTATTTTTTCTGTTTGACCTATCTTACGCTATGAGTAAGAGTTCAAACACTCTCTAAAATATGGCACGGTTGTAACAACATCTTGTATGTGGTATTGTACATGACTTATACGTAAATGACGAAATGCGAGTGTACTATACACCTCTGACTAACCTGTCCGGTGTAGGGTTGCCAGATGGATAAGAGATCCAAAAGTGGACATGTCCTCTTTTTCTATAATTTGTCATCTCCTTTACCTACTGTATTTCCACCTTTTTCTCGTTAATTAATGCGCAATCGAGCAAAGAAAGAGACTCAATGTGGCGTCAGTAATTTTTTCATACATTTACATAATTTTAAAAAGTGATTTTCAAAAAACCAAGAACATTTCTTTCAAAAATAGGCAGTTCATCATCATTTGTTAACCCTACTCGGGGAACACAGGTGTGATGTTATATTGTTAACCTTCTTTTATGAAAGCATACAGCGGCTCCTAAACTTTTCAATCTTGTTACCCCTATGACCTATCAGGGCAGTGGTCCAACCGGTGCAGCGGTGGTCCGCGAGAACTAAAACAGTGCTCCGTGAGAACAAAATTAAGGTCCGCGAAACAAAGTTATAATAAATAATAATAAGTTATATACTTATAATCCATAATAAAAAATGTTTTGACCTTTAAGTTCCTCACACAAATTGAAAAAGTCCTAAATTGAGGCAATTAGACCACAGAGATTGATATCATTATCTATGGTTCCAGATCCCGTTCCTATCTCTCGGCAGTGATGTAGGGCGTAGAGTAAAGGTATTTGAAGGTTCCTCCGAGTTCTCTGGCACCTTCGTGGTAGAAGACGTGGACGTAGAGGGCGCCACTCATCGCAGGCTTGTGTTCTTGGACAACCAGTTCCTTGTGCAGTCGGAAGCCAAGTTGAAGACGGGTAAGGAATTTTGTTTCTTTTTAACCGACTTCAAAAAAGGAAGAGGTTCTAAATTCGATTGTTTGTTAACGGGATTTTTTTTAACATTATGTTGCTGGTAAACGTGGAATATTCATTGTAACTGGAGTCTGTTTCTACATTTCTTTTTAGATCTCTTTCACTTTCTGTCTAATCTTATGAAAATCGCTATCGTTTAATCGTGTGATTAAAAGTAATTTAGTGCGATGTACGACAGAATCAGCACTAATGACGCTCATGACAATCAAACTTTTCTTTTCAGTGAAAAGAAAAAACAAAGCCAAGCTGGTTGTGGATTTCGGCCATATATCTCTATACCACTCGTTCATGTGCGTGGGGGTGCAGTTATCAAGTACAGCCTCCACCAACGTGGCTGTTTTGGGTCTTGGAGGCGGCAGCCTATGCATGTTCTTGAGGAAATGCTTCGACAATGTCAAGGTCACGGCGGTTGAGATTGACCCTGCCATGCTAGAAGTTGCCAGAGACCATTTCGAGCTACAAACGGACAATAGGTTGGAAGTTCAGATTAAAGACGGTTTAGATTTCTTGAAGGATGAGGTTCAGAAAGGTGGGTGTTGTTTCATTTATTTTATAACGCTTTTTATGTAATTAGTAGATGTGCCCCGCGGTTTTGCCCCCGGTGCTCGGCTCTTAAGGGTCGTAGCGTGATGTTAAATAGCCTATAATATTCCTCATGAATCTGGCTATCATATACAAATAAAAATCGAATCCGACGAGTAGAAAGCTTTATGACAATGTTTTCGCTTTATTAATGACTAGCTTCCGCCCGCGGCTTCGCCCGCGTTTTTGGGATAAAAAGTAGCCTATGTGTTATTCTGATGTCTAAGCTATATTACTGTAAAGTTTCACCAAAATCCGTTCAGTAGTTTTTGCGTGAAAGAGTAACAAACATCCATACATCCTCACAAACTTTCACGTTTATATATTAGTAGGATAGGATGTGAATTTATTAAGGCTTAATTTTTGAATATTTATGGCTAAGGATTTTATTGTAAAAGCGTATACTTTGGAATTGTAATGAGCCACCTATTTTCTGGAGCCTCGTGGCAGGAACAACAAGTCTATGTTTTTTTCTTGTATTAATATTATGAATATCACTATATTTTGTACATCATAACTTTGGATAGTTATCTTACATATTGGGCATAGCTTTGTACCAAATAGAAAAAGTGTTTCAACTGCCTGCCGTGTCGCAACCACACAACCGATCGCCGCAGTTCCTTCGCCATCTATTAGTTACCGAAGGAACTGCGACACGGCGGGCAGTTCAAACATTGGTCCAAAGTTATGCCCTAGGGTCAAAGTTACCCGCCTCTACGGTACTTACACTATAATACAGACTCCAACAAGTAAAAAGTACTTCTAACTCTTCCAGGTAACCGCTATGGGGCGGTGATGTTCGACATGGACAGCAAGGACCGCACGGTGGGGCTGTCGTGCCCCCCCCAACAGTTCCTGGACAACCACGTGCTGGACGACGTCAAGAATATCATCACTGAAGATGGTGAGGACTTATGCTATGATATTAAAAAAAACAGATAAGTTCAAGTAGGACTCATGCCCGTAAAAACTTAATTATGTATGTAGATATATTCTATAAAATATAATATTCCACTGGAAATACGCAATAGCGTCATCTATGAGCAAGATGACTATTACATACTTCTTCTGGTGGCGACATCTATGAGTAGAAGCCTCGAACTTACCACGGACAGACGGACGACAGAGTGATCCTACAAGTGTTTCGTTTTTCCTTTTGGGGTACACAACCCTAAAAAGGTTTACAACCTGTCAAGTTATTCCATAAACATTATAGACGTGCATAGCCGAGATAGTAGGAGCCATTACTGAGTACGCACGAGTCCAAACACTTGAGGCGCCTTGTTGCATCCACACGTGTGATTTACGTGTGGAAAACGCCTTGGACGAGCACTTAGGCCTCCTTATTGACGGCGAATGACCACAGTTCAGTATCAGTGCAGAGTACTGAACCCATCTTGATAATCAACTCTTACGGCTCAAATACACCAAATCTGTCATTGTCCGAACCTCAGATCATAGAAACAAGGAGATATGCCATCATAGCAAATTAGTACGGGAACAACTGTCGCCACTTTTAGTACATTTTTCAACTCAATAACAAGCGCCCCTCGTGAATATAAAGATCTCCCACGCATTAAACATTCCGCACACCCTCAATCTAACACTGTTAATCGTCACTCAACACTAGCACTAAACTAAAACACTGTATTTATATCATCGATCGTGTTCGGTTCGTTGCCAGCGTGTACATTTTATATACGGTCAATGTGACCGTATCAAAGCGTCAATTTTAGTAGCGCCTTGGCACATATCCCTTCTATGATCTGAGGTCCGAACTTTGCTAATTGCTTATTTACTTACTTTGCTAATTTACAAGTGTTTGATTCAATCGTCCGAGTTCGGCCGTCGTCGTACGAGCAAAGTTCGTACGATGGCGGATTTGGTGTATTTGAGCCGTTAGGCTGTGTCCCTAGGCTGTCAGCGGCCGACTGAGACTGCGCTAACAGTTTGCAGTAGGCAAAGTGTCAGCGCAAACTAGCAAACTGTGGACACTCCATTTCAAATAAATGGAAGGGCGTACTAAACCGATACGCCGCAAACTCAGTCGGCCGCTAACAGTTTGCCTATTGGGGACACAGCCTTAGCTACGCCACCTAGGAGTTTACATGATTAATTCATTCAGGAGTTTCCATTAATGTTTTTGAGATAAGTTCAACTCGTGTTTTTTAACCGACTTCAAAAAAGGAGGTTCTGTATTCGTCCCATATGTATGTATGTAAGTATGTATGTATGTTTGTATGTGCGCGATTTTCTCAAAATCTACTGATTCGATTTTGATGGGTTTTCACTAACGTAATCTACATACTTTCAGGAAGGTTTTAGTATGTAATACATTATGTAATCATTCCTATGTACAAAGTTATAGGCATAAATGTACACACTCCGTAGAAGATTGTTGAACGAATTCGTGAAAGTAATCTAACACGGGATAAAGAACTAAAAAGGGAAAAATAAAAAACTTTTTTAACAAAAAATAACCGACTTCAAAAATCCACTACAAAGAAAATAATAATTTTGGTTTCGGAAGTCGGTGGCAAAAAAAAGCAAACAAAAACCAAAGCCACCGACCGAATTTCCATTATTTTTTTTGAGATAAGTTCAACTCGTGTTTTTTAACAATTAAATTTGAGTTTTTACATTTTTCTAAAATTCATCTTTTCGTTTAACATTCTTAAAAACGCTCGCACATAACCATGTGTGAGCGAGAGAGGTGATAAAATGCGACAGTCCTCTTAACAAATAAGACTTTTTTCACAGCCATATAATTCCCTTTTCCAGGCCAATTCATCCTAAACTTAGTTTGCCGCGACACAGACCTCCAGCAATCAATAATGGATACTCTGAAGCGTCACTTCAAGCATTTAACCACAGTTCAACTGTATGAAGAAGTCAACGAAATAGTGTTTGCAAGTAATAGTGGTAAATTGTACAGTACCGAGGACTTTGAACAGGCCGTCAAAGATTTAAACCTATCCGCGCGAAAGAAAAAACTTGTTGATATCAAATTTGTAGACTTGAAAGATTTCTTGCAGTCTATTATAATTATTTCGTAAGTAAATACTTAAGTAATTCAAATTGTGTTTCGTCGCCGCTCCATACAAAATAAGTACTATTGCAAGCAATTGGTTTGATTGCAAATAGTTATGTACGAAACGGTTTCGTCGTT
This sequence comes from Thalpophila matura, assembly GCA_948465475.1. Lineage (NCBI taxonomy): Eukaryota > Metazoa > Arthropoda > Insecta > Lepidoptera > Noctuidae > Thalpophila > Thalpophila matura. The sequence continues at coordinate 2,007,471 of OX419178.1, forward strand.
ATTGTGCCTATGGACGTCATTGGACGTATAAAAAAGGTAGACGGATTCTCGCTAAAAGCTAAAAACAATATGTGAAGCACGACAGTATGCCATCCGTCATTTAGCAACAGACGTCATCTGACTAAAGTAGTTGTCTGCCGGCCTAGCATGACCACGATAGAAACGGGTTTTGTCTACATAGAAATAGACAAAGTGACAGATTTCATTCATAAAACGTAGAAATGTTTCTTTGAAAGCTTTGCAACTACCTGAACATAACAGAGGTAGAGGACGACCTCCGGCTACGTGGTGGACTAGCATGACAAAACTCCTATTGGAGGAAGAACTGCCCGACCCGACAACCCAGGACAGATTGTCCTGGCGCCAGAAAATTAGGAGAGCCGACCCCACCTAAAGTGGGATAGAGCTAGGAAGAAGAAGAAATATTTTAAGGGGTCATTGTACTCATCATTATGAACAACTTTTACTATAGGACCAACACTGAAATCGCGAAAAAAAAATCAGCTGTTCCATACATTTTGTTGAGTTATGTGAACATAAATGTATGGAACAGCTGATTTTTTTTTCGCGATTTCAGAGATGGTTCCATAGTAAAAGTTGTTCATAATGAAGAGTACAATGACCTCTTAAAATATTTCCACTGTTTAACCTGCCACCCTGTATATTCCAAATTATTGTAAAGAATAAAAAAATGAGGACTGGTATACTATGGAAGTATGGATGCTTTACTTATTGTTTAGCGAGATTCCTTGTCTTTTTTTATACGTGCGATTAAAAACAAAATCTGAATAAGTGTATGGATTGATATATCTTGATTTTTAACACATACAAATATATTGTATGCTGTCTCAATGAAACACACCAATAGCAATGTTATTTGCTCAGTTGACCTAAGCTATATTATTTGTCTCTTATAGAGTTATTTAGATACTTCGTATTAGGTAAGACTATGCCTTAGATAAAATTTTAAATCCTGTATGATGACAGATAGAACCCATATTTTTTGTTATCTATACTATTATAAAATTGTAAAAGAGCTGTGTCTGTACATTGAAGATATTCCAGATAAAACAGTCGGGATAGGGTACTGGGACGTAACTATACCCGAAAAGATTGTTTTTGAATTTTTGTCTGTTTGTGCGCGCATCACGCGAAAACTACTAAACGGATTTTGATGTGGTTTTCACAGTTCGATAGCTTATGGTCCAACTTAAAATCTAAGCCACGTTTCATCTGATTCCGCTGAAAAAAACCAGAGATACAGCTTGACCTCTGGGTAGTACTAGCCAACCTACACTACGGAGGTCATTTAAACTGGTCATTTCATTGTAGTCCATGCGGACGGAGTCGCGGGCAAAAGTCTAGTAAGTAATAAAGCTGCTTAAGGGGTGCTTAAATGTCTGGTAGGGATTTTGAGTTGTTGCAATATATATCGAAGGCGATATCAATATCGAACCCGCGAGAATCACCCCCCTGGTCAGCTCGTATCTAGATTTTTTTATAATATTACCATGTCAATATTCAAATTACATTTAATATTATAGTATTGTTTGTAAATATATTGTAAATTGTAAGGCATAGTTTAGTGTTTCTGTTACGATAAATTAAATGTAATAATGTGATGTAACCTCCAAAGTAGTAGAAAATAATAAATGAAGATGTTTGGGAAATTGACATAATTGAAACTTAAACTGCCGAGAGAATACTACAATCAATTAAAATAATTAATATTAAGAATGTTTCTCTGTGATAGGTATAATGGAGTTTGTAAATGAAACTACATAATAAAATTAATGCATTTAATGCCGTTTCTTTGTTTACCGATCGCTCCCCACTCGAGACTAGCACTCGTCTAACCAATTTCGCATTATTGTCGCCATTCAATACATCCACAAGCAAACATCGCATAAAATTAAAATTTAACACGCTAACAATTAGGCTCCCTAATTTATCACAATTGGCACCTATGAGGTCTACTAACAACAAATATACAATAATTTAAACATTAATATTCGCAATGAAATAAATTACAATAGCGACACGCTTAATACTTTAAGCGGAATACACGACACTGTTAAGTTAAAAATTTGTCCTTCAAAACACTTTCTTCAGTATGTTCTTAAGACTTTTCTTCTTTTTGCTACCACTGTTTTCGTTCTCCTGCTGTCCGTTTTGTGATATTTCTGTGGATTCCGACCACAGGCTGCCCGTAGGCGACTCTGACGCGGCTTTCTTGTTCAAGTTTCCGTTGAAGATGGGCTCTAATGTCCTCACGACAGGGCTAGGAGTGCTTCTGCTACTCTGTCTGCTCAGTGTCCTTAAGAATGCTGGTGAAGACAGCCGCCGTGTTTTCATCGTTTTTGTCTTCAAGTTGTTGAAGAACGACCCATTCGTTTTTGGTAGTTCTCGCTTCGGCGGACTGGACGTCTCGCTTTCGCTAAACTCCTTCGGTTCGGACACAGGAGCGAAGTATTCTTCTTCGTCCAGTGGAATTGGATTGTCGTGAAGCTTCACGATGCTGTCCGGCCGCGTCCATTCTTTGAGCTCCGTCTCCCCTGTTCTGTGGATTATCGATGTCTTTCTTCTTCTGTTTTTGCGCGCCACCTGCCACTCGCCGTCTTCTTCGTCTCGACTCATCTCCTCAGTGGACAGTCTGGCTATTTGCAGCGCCTCCTCGCTAGGTCGTCGCTTCTTCGCCGAAGGGGTCTCGTGTCCACTGACACCTTCGACGGATTTTCTCCTAAACTTGTCTTGTTTCTTTTTGGTTTTTTTAATGACTGGTATGATGATAGGTTCTGCTTTCCGTCTTCTAGAGAAGAAGTAGAAGCCTATGGCGAAGATTATTGATTGGAACACGACGAATTTGAAGAAGTTGATGTTGCCGAACCAGCTGTCTCGCTCGTCCATGAGTACGGTCATGGCGGCGGCCACCTGTCCGAGCTGCTCTTGAAGGCTGGCCATCTGTTCGAGGTACTTCTGTTCGCGCTCGTTGCTCTTCCGCCGCTCCTCCGTCATCTGCAGCACTGTCTTCTCGAAGGTCTTCTGCATTTCTTCCACTTGCTTCTTGTACCGCCTGCTCAGCTCCTCCAGGTATTGACCCGAAAGAGACATGTTGCGCTCCAGCGTCTGAAATAGAGAATACGGGAATGTTAACTTTTATAATTATAATTAAAAAATCTTGTAGTCTAGTGACTAGGAGTGGGTGATACGTGACACTGGCTGTTGCCCGCGACTTCGTCTGCGTGATAATAGATGAAAAGTAGCCTAATCTATGCGCTTTTCCAGGTCCCAGGCTACCTCTGTTAAATTTCATCAAAATGCGTTCAGCCGTTTCAGTGTGAAGGAGTAACAAACGCACACACACAACAAACTTTCGCATTTATAATATTAGTTTGATGTACTTTCCTTATTGTGAATGTGGCTTGCATGCCTGTTTTGCATAACGATTTGTATTGAAAATTATAGCATTACTAGTACTAGTATTTTGATTAGCAGTTAAACTATAATTTTTAGTAACATTTTACAAGATAGCGATACTGACCTTCACTCTATTAGAAAGCCTCAGAAACACAGATTCTTTCTGCACCGTCTGCCCCAGATTTTGGTTCTGCAATGCCGGGATCCCTGCGGGGGTCGGGTCCACCGCCATCTGGTCGAAGTCCGACATAAAGTTTTCACTATCTATGATTATAGGATCATTCACTTCTTCAACAATGTTATTATCTTTTAATTTGTCGGTGGTAACTTCGATTTTACCATTTTTCGGTTCAGTTTTCTGAACATCTTTATTTTCATCAATGATCGTTTCAGTAGTCCTATCAATTTCTGGTGTAACCTCTAGTATCTCTTGTACTGGTTTCTCCTCAATAGAGGGCATTTCTTCGATCTTTTCATCAACTAACTCGTGTTGCTCTTTTGGAAACTCAACAGGTACAGTAGTACCTTCAGTCACAACTTCTGATGTTGTTTTTTCATCTGATTGAGCTGTTTCATTAGCTTTTTCGTCATCAGAAGCTGTATTTTTGTCTGGAACCAATTTTATTTCCAGTTCTGAATTCGTTTCACTATTTACAGTTTGCGGCGACTCATCAACAGTTACATTCATGGTAACATTCAGTTCTGTTTCGAAACTCGTGTTTAATACGACTTTCTTTTCTTTAATAGCTAAGATATTACAGAGGGCGGCTAAATATTTCTGAGGGAACAAAGCATTCATATAAGCGACGCGTTCATCACTAAACTCTATTGTCTTTGTACTTTTAAAATCTAGTCCGTACGGCTGGCAAATGCCGGTACACTTTAAAGTCTCGCGGAGGAATACCTGGCGCACTAAACTTACTAACTTGTCCGAGCTACAGCTAATTAGTTCGTACACTTCATTGTAAAGCGTCTCACTGCAATTATCACACACTATAATATGGCTGGGCGAACAACACCGTTTGTACGTTTTGTCTGTTGACGTATCGTTGTGTTCTGAGGACACGTTTTTAGGAACTTCAGTTTTCACCAGCGCTTGTGCCGCCTTCTTCATGATAGACATCACGGCGTCTCTTGCAGAACCGAACAGGTTTTTGGATGGCTCTGTTTCGGCGGCGGGTATGTCTGGCACGTCAATTATTTCGTCATCCTCATCCTCGTCAATGTGAGCGGGATGCTGCGAGTTCTCCTTTTCCAATACTTCAAATTCTGACGTGCCGTACACTTTGAAAAGGGATACCGGGCAATAGTGCTCGGACCCATGGTGAGATAACATCTCAACTTTGATAAATTTTCCAAATAAATGCGGGTACAGATCAAAACTTTGCACGTCTCTTATGTCCTGCGCCGCGAACTGTCCGACGCTAGCCCAGTCCCTCGTCGGGAACCGGTCGCTGAAATAAACAGCGATATCTTTGGGAGTTGATGAGAATAGCTCAAAATTGGCTATTTCAATTTTCTGCGCTTGCACAGCCTCGCACAGCTCCACCACGAACCAGATGCGGCTGGTGCAGGTGTTGAGCATGTACTCGTCCCTGTTGGGCGACAGGATGGAGCTGGCCGAGCCGGACTCAGGGTTGACGGCGACGATCTTGGCGCCGCACGCGAGCGAAGCGTAGTTCTTCGATCGTAATTTTGTGCTTTTACTACTAAAATTCGTATTACTATGACTAGGTTGACTCGAGTGGTTCAGTACTGTGTCTTTTTTCTCGGCTTCGGCCAGCTGTTTTTGTGCCCACTCTGAGAACGAGGGGATGTCCTCTTGGGGCGTTTCTGGTTTGACTGGAATGTTTTCTGTTTCTTGTTCCTTTGCTTCTTCGGTCTGAGATTCTGTGGAGGTTTCTGTGTCTACTGTGGGCGCCTGAAATGCTTCCTCTACCTGTCTGGTCTCATGCATGGGCTTGGCTTTGACGACGAGCCGTGGTTCTGTGCTTTCCTTCTCCACGTCTTCCGGTGGTTTCTCTGCGTCATCGTCAACGGCATCGCCGTCAATGATGGAGAATATCTTGGTGTCGTTGTGTTCCTCCGAGTCGTTGACGAACAGTAGTTCGTCCGGATGCCTCAATTCCAATTTGGCGTTGTCTGCTAGCGATATGAGCACAGGAGGCTGCCCGGTGTCAGGTAACCTGGAATAGAGCAGAAAATCACATGTTAGAAATAATTTAAAAATATGGAATATAGGTGCAGATTGAATTTAAAATGAAGTAAGAACTATAAAAATCAAAGAAATAACAGCTATTTTTATGTTGCATAAAACATTACAGCTCAGAGTTACATCATAAACACTAATTTTAATTGCTTCATTAAACCAATCTCTATTAATATTCATATCCAAAAATCGTGAATATTCATCGGAGAAAATATCACAATAAGTAAGATTGAACCACCGCCCGTTACATATTGATATTGTAATCAACATGTTTAATGTGATCCGAAATCATCTTTGCTGCTAATTTAGAAAATAATATCTCCAAATAGCATACGTTACCTACAAAAGGTAACATTTTTAAAACCCAACATAGTTTTGTCAGATTTCTTCTTTATGAAGCAATTACATAATGTAGAATTGTAGATATCCAATAAAAAATATGTCGCATTCCACCGCAGCCGGGCGGCCGGGCGAGGCGCGCCCATGCCACATTACTTGTTACTGGCCACACAACTTACAATGTATCGTTAAGATTTCATACGATTTATGATCATTGATCTCAATGCATGCAATTGAAACAATCAGCATAGTTGATGCTAGTACTTTATGTAGCTGATATGATGTAAAGCATTGTTGGGTCGATGGACGTATGTGCCTACAATTTTATTATGACTTCGACGCCTGCATCGACTGTCTACTTCTTGTTATTACCCATTAAAATATCTAATAAGAAAATACACAGACACAAAACAAAATGCAATAGGGGCAACAATTTAGGTACCTATAAAGGAACATTAAAAGAAAAACTCTTCCAGCTGACCTCTGAGCTGTCAACCGTATATTAGCAAAAATCTTTCCCACAAAAAACGAGATATTAACATGAAATCGATCGTCTAAATCTAAACTCAAATCCAATTTCACATATCTTTATATAGGTAGCTAATGGTGCTGATTCTGTTGAACATCGCACTAAACTAATTTTAATCACACTATCTCTTTCTTACAAATATCATTGAAAAAGGACAGAAAATATTTAGAACTGTCAAATTAGTCTACGCCCTTGTCATTTACGGGAAAATAGTCATGACCTTTTGCGATTACGACAAAATTGACAATAAAACTATTCAAGTGGACTAATTTGACAGAATTAAATATCTGAGGGCCTAGCACGAACGATTTTGACGTTGCGTATCGTAAACGAAAGCATATTTTGAATTGAAAATACTCGTTCGCTACACAATATTTGTATAAATTAAATACCTTATTTAAATCTCTGTATTTATTAAAATGCGCAAATTGTATAAAATTTTATCTAAATGGTCTATGACTGTTGTATTTTAGATTCGAAATCCGCTTACGTTTACGATACGATACGTCAAAATTGTTCGTGCTAGGCCCACTGTTATCCCTCTCTTATGTTTTTTATTAGAAAGAGATATAATAAGACTAAATTAGTTTAGTTGGTAAACAACAGAATCGGCACCAATATCCACGTTCTAGTCGAGGTTTCTCCTCCCTTTCTTTTAACTTCAATTAGGTTCAAGGTTTCGTGCTGCTTCAATCGTACGTAATTGAGGACAATTTTCATGATTACAGCATTGCATTATAGTTTAAGACGTTCCGAATGACTGTGTCAAGGAATACGTAGTTATGAGTGTAGCATAATTATTATTATACCATGGTTATAATAATTTGTTTTTTTTTTTCTGACTTTCGACCTACAAGACGGTTTGATGCCTCAAGTAGAAGTTATAGGTGTAGGTTGATTGATGTTGGAGCACAACATTATGTTCGTCCTGCCGGCTTAGCATGACCAATTCTATCTCTATTCTACCAAGAATAGACAAAGTTCTTTCTATCCAACTTATCTCTGCCCGATCACGCGGCGACCCGTACTTGGCTTATCAGAATTTTGTCTATTGAAGAATAGAAACATTTCTTCTCTTCATTGTATGCATAAAACGGTAGAAATCTTTATACAATCTGTCACTTTGTTCTTCTGTAGACAAAACCCGTTTCTATCGTGGTCATGCTAAGCGTGCTTGTGCATAATGGTCTTTTCTCAAAATGCTATTTTCATTAAAATCAATACAATTCAGAACAGACCAGCAATGTTATGCCTGGAATTCACATAATATACAGGGTGGCAAATATTTTAAAGGGTCATTGTACTCATCATTATGATCAACTTTTACTATGGGACCAACCCTGAAATCGCGAAAAAAAAATCAGCTGTTCCATACATTTATGTTCACAAACTCAACGAAATGTATGGAACAGCTGATTTTTTTTCGCGATTTCAGGGTTGGTCCCATAGTAATAAAAGTTGTTCATAATGATGAGTACAATGACCCCTTAAAATATTTCCACTGTTTAACCTGCAACCCTGTATGTTTAGAAGTAATTAATATTTTGGGGAGGTATAGAATATTATTATAAACAAACGGTATATAAGTACTTTCGATACCTCTATAATCTGATACTTGGAACCGCAGCACAAAGCTCGCTTCTCAATTTCCAACGCTGTCGAAACCCTCTTAGTTTCAATAAGCGAACTGCGAAATTCAATACTGGCAGTTTGGGACCTATTTCACTTTAGTTAATTTTTAACTAAAAATAAGAGCGCAATTCTATGGTACAAAAATATATTATGTAGAGGCCGATTTTGGTTTAATAATAAATTAAAATCACGTCCCCTCCAGTGTTCTACGTTATATTTCACATCATAAAGCCCGTCACAAACGTAGCTATAATATATATTAATATATCGGTATAATATACTGGTGACGTCATAGAAATATATAGCTGCGTGTGTGGTCACTCGATAATTTATATAGAAAATATGTCGTAATATGCCTTGCTATGATTAATATTAATATATATTATAGCTACGTCTGTGACGGGCTTAATGCATTTTTTATGACGTTCTTCCTACTATGTTTTGTTACCTACCTAAGTATTGACAATAGATCCTTCACTATAACTGCGTAATATTAAAATATTTGCTGTTCTCCGCGATTTCGTTTGCGGAAAATGGATGAAAAGTAACCTAAGTGTTTTCCAGGTCCCAGGCTACCTTTTTGCCAAATTTCATCCAAATCCGTCCAGTCGTTTCAGCGTGAAGAAGTAACAAATATACACACACGCACAAACTTCTCATTTATAATATTATTATAGTAAGATAGGATTTTAACCTATGTCATCCCCGCGTCTATCTATACTCTATACTATTACTATAATAATATTATAAAGAAGAAAGATTTTTTTGTTTGTTTGTTTGTACCGAATGGGCTCCGAAACTACTGGACCGATTTTGAAAAAATCTTTCACTAATAGAAAGCTACATTATCACTGAGTAACATAGGCTACTTTTTATCCCGAAAAAATGCACAGATCCTGTGGGACACGCGGACGAAGTCGCGGGCGAAGTGTTAGTCCTAAATATACCTTGTGGAAACTCCCCATAGAGTTGTGGTCGGGTATAGTTAGGAGGACGGTCGCGTGAGATTGCAACTCCTAAATATACCCAAATTCGGGTGGTTTAGCAGGGTATGGTTAGGACCGCGTTTTTGATCATTCCTTACTACTAAATATACCCAGCCGGCCTAGCATGACCACGATAGAAACGGGTTTTGTCTACACAGAAATAGACAAAGTGACAGATTGTAGAAACATTTCTACGTTTTATGACTGAAACGGTAGAAATGTTTCTACAATCTGTCACTTTGTCTATTTCTATGTAGACAAAACCCGTTTCTATCGTGGTCATGCTAGGCCGGCAGATAGAATCATATTTCTTCCGTGTCGTGAATGTTGTGTTGTAACTAGCCATGTAATGTGACCCATGGAAATGACACCCACAGTTACCCATCCATCCAATGACCGATTGGATTAAACATAAGTTAGTTTCGATGATAATGTTAGACCTAGGCTGGCTAAGCTAACTTTAGTGATAAACCTACCTGTTATATTTTACGACGATAAATAGAGCAAGAGTCCGTTTTGATGTGTAATCTTAGTACCTATAGCTCGATATTTATTGTACTATCAAATATGATACAATAAATCCCCCACAATGAAGACGAATCTAAGGATACCTCATATGTTGAATTCCTTCAAGCCGTTTAGGCTACAGAGCATGCCAACGATATAGACATACGTACACTCGAAAAACATTACCTCCTTGTGGGACAGTCGGGCAAAAATGGCTTTTATTCTATGACAACAATTTCTTGTGATTTGGATTCACAACATTAAGTGTGATTGCTGTTATTAGTCAGAATCGGTCAAGGTCTCGTTGCATAAAAATACAAGTAACCAAAATAAATGCAAATGATCCGAAACAAAAATAAATCGAACTGCGTTGTATTCGAAAATACTGATACGTTATCCATTACATTTATAATAACAATATCGAATACGGTACAATATTATATCGGGTTGTAGAATTTTATAATACCTACGTAGGAAGGAGTGCTGAATCATACAAGTAATAAAATATTGACTCTTTAGGTAAACGCAAAAAAGTCAATATTTTAAAAATGTAAAATGGCTGCCATTTCATAAAGCTGTCTTCAGACTACGCTATACTATAATAATATACCATTATAGCATATAGCTCATAGCACGACAATATCGCGCACCATACATTGTTATGGACACGTTCACACTGTGCTATACTATATAGCATGACGCTATACTATATAGTATAGCTAGCGTAGTCTGAAGACAGCTTTATGGTTGGAGAAAAATTACATAGGGCAGCGATTTGTCGATAAATAGATCGTATTCCGATACCGGAAACCGGACAAATTGGTATGAACTCTTTCTTTTTACTAACAATATTTGATAATCATGAAGTATACTTCATGATTATCAAATATTGTTAGTAAAAAGCCGAAAGCCGAAACCTTATAAGGTTTCGGCGTTTTAAATTACATGCTGTCAATTTGTCATCCATCACAAAATTGAAGCAACATTTTACCAGGCCTCGGAACCAAGGTGTCGCCTGCCTTGGACTGAAAACTATTAAAAAATAGAGGTCGCAAGTATTGTGTAAAATAGCTGTAAAAATTATTGAACAGTTATGAAAGAAAAGCTCTGAAACGTGGCCGAGGAAAATTATATATTATAATTACTGCTATTTTTAACTTCACATGTAAGTGTAACACAGATATTGAGTAAGCAAGCTGTCCGTCCCAGCTTGCCCGAATAGTCGGTGCTTTTTTTAAACGCGCCCGTGAATCTTGAAGAAGACATAAATCAACTGTAAAAACACAAGTCATTGGGGCCTAGGGCAACCCTTATAGAAATAAGGAATGCCCAAGGCCCAATGACTTGTGTGATGTCATCGAACATGCAGCATCTAGCCTACTCTACATATTTCTGTGTTCACATGACTGTTTATTTAAAAAAACTAGCTGCATCTTTTCAAAGAATCCTGTCAGTATGGCTGGAGTACTGTGAAATGAGCGTATGCATGTTGTATTAAAATAGGATATTCGACTACCAAACAATACAAGAATTTCAATAGAAATCCTTCCCATACTATCTCAAAAACACACACCATATTCTTAGATTAAAATCATGCTTACGTGCAAAATATCTTGGTGAGTCCTTGGTGGCCACCGTACGACAGCAGTTGACATATAAGCAGGGCCGCCAGCAACGCCCGCGCCGGCGACATCCTGTAACCGCCGCCGGCGCATTGGCGACGCGCCGATACACCTATCACGACACGACACGACACCACACCACCCGATGTGACACGAACGTGCGACACGACAAAACCTCACACCGAAACTTACACTTTCATTTATGTAAGGTCGATCGCGCACTAAATGTCCGTTACAGTTCGTACGACACGATTCGGACACGTCACGTAAAATCACCTTTTTATTTTATAATTCGGTTGAGCACTGTTTCCATTGGTGTCCATTCGGCTTTTATTTGGACGTAAGACCTATTGGGGGAATCGATAATTGTATTACGGATGTTTGCAAAACAAGGACTGTGAGAAACTTCGTAGACAATAGGTTTGTATGTCACAATGGCCGTAAAATCTAGCTGTTTGTTTTGTCAAGTTGAGGATAATATTAGGAAACCATGTCTGCAGTTTGGGCTGGAGAATATTAGCTGCACAATGACGCAATACCTAGATCTATTGGGATCCTGCAATCCTACTGTCAAATGGTTAGTTGATTTGATCCTAGGTTTTATTCTACTAGGGGTCAATTATAACCAGAATGTTGCCAGACCGAAATTCGGCATTACGTTTACGTCAGAACCTGCCGTGATTTCGGTCTGTCGCTAGGCAAAACAATGGCGGCGTAAATTCAGCTTGGTGGGTCGTGTGGCCCTTAGTCCAACATATTTTTCTACATAAGAAAATCATCACTTAAATAAAATTGAACACGAATATACACTTAATTTATTCAACAGATGTCCTGTGTATTACAACAGCGCTTTGTTTAGCGCAAACAGTGTCTTATTTCAATTAGTCGGGCGACAGGGACTTCTTTATTATGTTGAGACACTGCGTTACTATGCCAAATCGATTGGCCATCTACGGCCTACGGCCAACTCTGGGGAATTACGACTAAAGCCGAACCCAACCTGCACGTTTAGCATGACCAATTCTATCTCTATTCTACCAAAGAATAGACAAAGTTATTTCTATCAAATCGTTATCTCTTCTGCCCAGCACGTGGCCACCCGTGCTTGGTTTATCAGAATTTTGTCTAATGAGGAATAGATACATTTCTTCTTTTCATGTTTATAACGGTAGAAATCTTTCTACAATTTGTTACTTTGTCTATTCTTTTGTAGACAAAACCCGTTTCTATCGTGGTCATGCTAGGCCGGCTGGTTGGGAAAAGGATAACTAGACATTATTTCTAGACAAATGTTATTCCCGGAACGCAAATATTTGCAGAGCACACAGAACACAGTGCATTCTTCTGGAAAACATCCAATGCGTTGGACAATGATTCCAATAACACATTGTCGCGCAAAACGAGTTACGTTGTTGCAAAAACAGTTTCTATTGAATGAATGAAATTCTTGTTGAGATGAATTGTGGAACTACAATGTGCTTCTTGAATAAAGTTACGATATTATTCATTTCTGTTGGAAATGGCAGAAAAGCAGTAAGGTGAACTATTTTGTTTTTTGACTTTGATAGCATGCACTACAAAAATGGGTTTCTTTGGATAGATCATAAACACTTATTTTATATGGTGGAAAAGTCGGAAATGGGGCGATAACGTTTTTCAAAGTCGGGGCTTAAAAAAATAGATACCATCTTTTAGAAAGTCCTGGATCTAACGCAACTTTATGGAATACATTCATTTGGTACAAAAAAAACAAATGTCCGCGGTTATTTCAAACCAAATTCTGATACAAATATTATAAACGCAAAAGAGTGTGTTTGGTACATTTTGCAACTAAACTATCACAACTTAGCTAGCAATAGCATTCATACTTTCAGTGATATTAAGATTTGTAAACGACCAGGGACCCAAGTCTGCTAATGCAATTGTCATAATCGTCATAGAATTGTCTCTCAATGATATCGTTTTGACCAATAACGAAACAGATAGTATTACTCTAAGCCAATGAGCGCTTAGGTTTTGACCGTAATGGTGTCATTATGACACCATTCATACACAATTGCAATATCAGAATTGGGGCCCAGGATTCATTGCTCTGAGCGTATAATAATTGCATCCTGAAAACATAAAAACCACGTGGAGCTCATCACAGCTAATTATGTTTTTAACTGAACTAAGAGCCATGTGTTTAGTCTTCGTATTATCAATCCGCACATAACTAAGGTTGTCGACTGACATATAACACTTGGAACCACGTGTTGCCGCGTGCGAACCAATATGCATTGATTACATTGTACCATATCAAATGACGTTACAACTCACACGCGTGGGAAATGCGTAATAGCTAGTGACGTGTCCGCTTCGGATAAATATTCGAATTATTCCATTATCTGGACATCTTATGCATCTTTACGGAAATGATAAGAATAACAAGATTTCTGGCGTTATTCAATTGTATCGCATTGTTTGGAAATAATATCGGTTTGTTCAAGAGCACACTACATTTTTACCTTACATGCATAATCAAACAATAAAATAAAGTAATCTAATTAAACTAGCCTAATATCACGCTTTCCAGAGTTTCACGTTGTTAACAATCGTTCAAATAAGGTTCAAAATGCACAGAAACACTCCATTTGCACGATCTTCAGTCTGGTCAACTTAGACTGTGTGTATTGTAAGTGTTTATGGTTTATATGGAAACTTGTAGTAAGTAATACGTTGGGTTTATATAATGTATTTTTTAAACTTTGCGATTGGAATGTCCGTAGATTCATAAATTGGCACTAATTAGTTAACGGTCGCCACACAATCACCCAGTACACAATAACAATGCTTGTTATGGATCTGTATAATTATACACATCTACATAAATTAGCTGTATCATAGTACACATCTTTATAATGAGTACTATTACCACTATTACACTGAAGTGGATAGTCGACTCGATATGTCTATGTGTCATATTACAGAACCTAACTCAAGACTCAAGCATTACTAGTCTCAAGCCATTTGATTGATTGAAACCGTGTCGGCCGCTTTGGCAACTTAAGGCTTTATTCTTGAGTAAGGTTTTGTAATACGACCCTAAGTCGACTTGTCTTTAGGTATTTATTTCGAGCAGCAAAATCATTTTTCGATATCAAAATTAAATGCAAAAGATAGGAATCAGAACAGCTGTTCTGAAAATTGTATTGTAACTGTGTTATTTATTTTTAACCGACCAATAAATCGAGTTTGGTTAGACAGAAACAATATCTTATTACTTTAAGTGAGCAATTCTTGTATAACTATTTATATATGTCGTAGGATAATTTGATACTTCGAATCTTCGCGAAAATCCTAGGGGTTTTGCGAAAACGCGGATAATTAGACATAGGCGAAAAATTATCAAATCTTACTGGACAAAGTCAGGATTTTTGCGAAAATACTCGTTATTATAGCAATATTGCGAAACGAAACGCTGGCTGTTATGAAATAAGAACGCTGATTGGTCGGTCAGCGCGTTCAATAAGAGATCGTCTGTGATTGGTTGACGTCTTAAATGTCAATCATTTGTTGCCGCACGTTATTGTTTACGTTTGTGTCTGAGTTAAATTGCAGAAGTGTTTTGTTTTTTATCGTAAATAGTGTACCTACTTGGACTTAAATAAAGTGGTAAATAAAAGTGCTACACGGATGTACATAGTGTCATATATCATAAAAGTCTTAGTCAACCACTCAACAACAACAATGCTTTCGAGATTGGTTTAGCGGTGTTTTGTTTTCTAAACCTTCATAACTCTATGATACAATACTTGAAGTTAATCATCGGCAAACTAGGAACCAATTAGAAGTCAGCCAGCAAAATTGTAGCCAATCAGTGTTGAGCACATCAAATCTTACTATAGTAACGAATATTTTCGCAAAAATCCTGACTTTGTCCAGTAAGATTTGATAATTTTTCGCCTATGTCTAATTATCCGCGTTTTCGCAAAACCCCTAGGATTTTCGCGAAGATTCGAAGTATCAAATTATCCTACGACATATATAAAATTGGTTTACGATTTGGATGAAATCTTGCATTTAGATAGTGTCTTACTTTCCAACTTTATCCAGATAGGTGTAATTCACTCAGTCGCCCAGGTACTTTATATTAATGATCGTAAAACTTATATGTATATCTTACTAATATTATAAATGTGAAAGTTTGTGAGGATGGATGTATGTATGTATGGATGGATGTTAGTTACTCTTTCACGCAAAAACCACTGAACGGATTTTTGTGAAACTTTACAGTATTATTGCTTATACATCAGAATAACAATAGGCTACTTTTTATCCCAAAAAACGCGGGCGAAGCCGCGGGCGGAAGCTAGTTTCTTAGTAAAAATCTAATTTGCATATGCCACACAGCGAAGGCGAAGCGAAATTGCGTCTTACCATATGACGTTAAAAATGCCCAGTGTTCGCTTTTTGGTTCGCCATTTCGCGGTAATGGTGATATTTAATATAAAAAGTGATACCTACGTATGCAAATTGTTGGGACATGTGGTATCAAATATGAAATGCTCAGTATTTATTAAAACAGATATTATGTAGTAAGGAAACAATGGAAAACGTGAAGATTGCTATCTAAACAATATAAAAATATAAGGAAACGTAATTACACTTGGCATTACATTGTCATTGTGATTAATTAGCTTTGTGCTATCAGACGTATCGTCGTGTTTATATTTGTGTTAGTTATCATGAAAGCCTATTCTTAACTACTTAAGTAAATATTAGATAAAAGTATGCAAAGTTTATTGGTAACTAGCTCGCAGTCTTGAACAAATTGTCTTGACAGGTAGGTACAGTATTCCCAAATTAATAATGCGCATGCAGATCTTCGCTAATTGTCGTATTCCCGGAAACACCGAATCATTGAATCGTAAGAGCCCTAAGTTATGCATGAAGAAAATGCACTTAACCACTCTATATACTTTTTTGTTTCCGGGAATACGACAATTAACGAAGATCTGCATGCGCATTATTAATTTGGGAGTACTGTAGGTACCTACGACTGGAAAAGAAAGTCCAAATGGCAAATTGTTAGAATAACTTATATTTTTTGCCCTTACGTTAACTGTCAACATAACTTAGTTTAGTTGAACACTAATTTAGCATATAATCAGTTCTTACATTTACTATCTTAATCTAACTCGAAATCTTATGGCAAAACAAGCAATTACACAAACCTAAATGAGAAATAATTAGCACCTTTTAACGAAACAAGTGCACTAAATTAATGTGAAAACATTTCAGCTACTAAACAACCTAAACGCAATACACCAGTAACAAATCGGATATTTATCCGAAAACCTGCCACGTTAATTCGAATAATGACCGGCCGAGCGGTCGAACGAACGTTTTATTACGCAAAAGTCCCAACACTAGTCTGTATCTAAGTGACCAGTTATCGTAAGCCAATAAACTAATTAAATAAAGCTTGCCTAGTATCTCAAGCAGTGTAATAACCACAGTTATCTATCTACTATGAAATATTGAATAGTATTAGCATATTGTTAGGGTGACGTAGATTCTGTAAACTGATCAGCCCAAAGGAATTCTGTTAGTGCAGTTTAATTTGAATTTGTTGTTGGGTCTGGGCTAATAAATAGTCTATGGTTTGGAAACAACATGGCTGGAGTGGGCAACAAGCAAGAGGTCGTGAGTTCAAAACTTATTGTTGCAATATCGACGGAACTAACGGGAAATATTTAGGAAAAATATTCAGAAAAAACATAAAACTGTCACTCCTATCTCCTATAATGACGATGAATCTAACGACACCTCATAGCCATCAAGCCGTTTAGGCTACAGAGCGTGTAAAAAAAAATAGACATACAGACCTACATACTCTCGAAAAACACAACTTTTCGGGGCAGTCGGGTAGAAAGAATCAGAAAGACACATATTTTATTTACTCTGGTAGAGTTTTTCTCTCCTTATCAAGCTCTACTTGGCTTACTATTTAATTAATTGCTAGTACTAATATTTGCAGTAAAATGTATCAAATAAATATGAACAGCTGACACTGCGCAGCTAACAAAATAACGTGAGATTTAACTGCTGGTATTAATGTTAGCAGTAAAATAACAGTTTCAAATAAATCTGACACTGCGCAGCTAATAGGTACATTTCGTGAGATTTATAAATTATTTAACTATAATTAACTAGCTGACCCGCCCCAAATTCGCACGGGTAATTAATTATTTAAAAGTATTAAATGCCGATTTTACAAAATCCGCATTTAAAATTCCCCCCGTCCGTAAAATTTATATTTTACCGTCTTGTAAAATTTAAATTGTGGCGCTTAATGTTGTTTATCTCTCGAGGTGCAGTAGCTGTAGTTCCTGAGATTTGGTGATTGATCAGTGAGTATTTCGCTTTTTATATTGGTATAGAAGATAAATTACTTTGGATATAAACGACTATTTATAAAACTCTTAGTAGGTAGTAGGTGATTCCTAGAAGTACTATGTATGTAGTTTGAAAGTGGAGCAGACTGTATCAACTGGTGGGTATCCAGCTGAACCAGTGTGTCGGGTGGGAAATGGGTCATCTGTGATGTATTAAAGATGATGATTTGAGGCAGACAAGCTGTTTAAAAGCTTTTTAATCGTAATTCGATTCAGTCTCGACACTGCTTTTATGTGTAATGTTTAGGTACTGTCCTAATCCACTTACATAATCAAGCAACCCGATTCAGGTCGAAATCAATTGTGTCTGTCAATTGAGCAGTTGAAGGGTTATCCCGAAAAACGCGGGCAAAGCCGCGGGCGGGGAGCAAGTAGCCTATTAAGAGTAACTAATATCCATGCATCCTCACAAGCTTTCGCGTTTATAATATTAAGTAGAATGTTAATATTGTTATACATTCCTTCGTTTGTTATTTTATCAAGTAAGATAAAAAAAAAACCTAGTACTTATTTCAATTTTACTTACACGCCATAATATTCCCCATGGTACATGTTATTAGTATGTAAATAATTTACCTCAGAGACAACTAACGACGCATCGATCACGCACTTTCGATTTCTATCACCGATGTTGATTCAATATTCGCGGATCATTTAGTTGGTATCAATTTATAAGCTTCTGCCACACTGGCTTTCCCCGCGGGGGCAACGGCCGATGTGGGCGGCAGGTTGCATACTCGGCTAGCTGACGAGGGTGCACCCATAAACTATTTTAGAAGACAGGGGGGTAACTATTAAAACAAAATATCCTTCTTCTGGGGCATGTAAAAAATGGCTTTTGTTTTTTATATAAATAATATTGTTTTTTTTTTTTAATTGAATAGGTACGCTAGTAGTACTTCTTTGAAAGAAAGATAATGCATTTATTTGCGTCGATATGACGCACAAAAATAAAAAATTACAAAGACGCCAATGCAAAAAAAAAAAAAAACTAGGGAAAATATGCGTCACATCTAATTCTTCTAGATAATCTAAAACAAACAACAAATAATCACTGAGGATTAGACATTATTTATTGTCTGTTTTTACCCCATTTCACCAGTAGAAAGATAATGTTTTTCGAGTGTATGTATGTATGTTGGCATGCTAGCCTAAATAGCTTGATGGATTTCAACATTAATAATATTTAAATATTACGCAGTAGGGTTTTTGATTTCTAATAATTTTGTTTTTCTTGTTATTTAAATTAAGACTAGATAATATCATAAGAATTCATACCTACAATTTTGTCAGAGATCGTTAGGTATAGTATCAGCTTCTATTCTAATCAAGTGCAGAATTATGAATACATCATTATTTGAGAAATATGTTTTTCTGCTACCTAATATTGGTTTGTTATTTTAATGGCTGTTTTTTTATGTTTAAAGCTATAAATATCAAAGGAATTCACATAATAATAGCTAAAAAATCATAGAGCGTTTTTTAGAACGTTTGATATCAGTTTCCAGATTTATCGGATTAATCTGAATAGATATTAGATAGATAAAAGTTTATATAACAGATTAAGTTACAATCTACAAAAATACATTCCTTTTATTATCATTTTACTAATGATACAGATTACATAATCAAGTTACAATCGACGTAATTAATACTGTGTAATTAATATATTCATGTCGTGTTGGTAACAGTTCGTGTCACAATCAATTCTACAATGATACATCACGATTGATCGCATCATCTAGGAAGAAATAATCATCGCGGAAGCTGATACGCGTACTCAATTCATTTTCATAAGTTTAACCTCAGATCATAGAAACAAGGAGATATGCCATCATAGCAAATTAGTACGGGAACAACTGATCCCACTTTTAGTACATTTTTCGACACAATTACGCGCATAATTAAGCGCTCCTTGTGAATAAAAAGATCTCCCACGCATTGAACATTCCGCACACCCTCAATCTAACACTGTTAATCGTCACTCAACACTAGCACTAAACTAAAACACTGTATTTATACCATCGATCGTGTTCGGTTCGTCGCCAGCGCGTACGTTTTTAATATGAGCAATTTGCTCAAGATCAGGCATCAAGCTCGATAGCGCCTTGGCACATCTCCTTGTTTCTATGATCTGAGAGTTTAACTAACTTTGATATAATGACTTGTCGTCGTGGCATTAGGAGTCTAGAAAATCCAAATCCGCCTAGAAGAAGAAACATTACGAATTTAAATATGGTAGGTAATAAATATGTTGAGAAACATTTTTCAAAAGAAGCTTTTCTAATGACCACTTCCCAACTCCATCATGAATACTTGTCAAGACAAATCCAACGAGTTCAGGCACGACGGAGTTAGTTAAGAAGTTGAGGAGTTTCTATAGCTACGTCCCAGCTCCATCATGAGACCACCTCCATGGTACCATATTTTATTGCATTGTCATCGAAGTGACATATGCGTTCCTTTCAGCTCAATCGGTTGAGAGGAACTGGTCTAAAGGGCACTGGCAGACGCCCATAGAACGCTGGGCTTCAGATTGTGTAAGTCGGTACAGATATGAAATTAGTTTGGTGTGGTCGAGTATTTCATGAGTATTTAAGTTCATTTTTTATTTGTTTTTGTACGTAATTGGGTTAAAGAGAAATCTTCGTATTTGTGACAGTGAGGTTAAGTATGGTGTGAATGATCCAATGAAGTACAGCCCGACTAATGAGTTCACAATTCAAAGGTTTTAGTTGCTGTCGACATGATATTCTGTGGAGGCACGCGCCAGCCAGCATGCACCCGTTTTTGTTTTATTGGTTTTTTAAAAATGTCAACGGCATAGTCATTTTATTTCTTATTTATTTCGATTTTTGATTCCAATTCTTAATCTCTAAGATAAATTAGGCAAAGAACAATTAAAATATATTTTTATTTTTGGTTAAGCTTTTATTACTGTACCATATCAAGCCCAAAAGTGCCGACGTTCATTCAGTTGCAAGATTTCGTCCGGTACATACACGGCAAGTTAAATAAAGGCTTGTAAAAATATCTTAAAAGTATTCGAAACGAAAACCACCTTTCAAAATGCTTTAAAATGATAATAAAAAAACACAAAACGAATAAAAAAGAGTTTATAATTTCGAAATCGGGCAAATAATAAAAATATCTGTAAAATATTTGGTGGCTGATCCCTCATGTATCGCCTGTTACTAGGTAGAGAGATATTATTAGCGGGTTCAGTCGTGCATCCGACGCCCTGCATGGTATGTCGCAAAAAAGTAAGCTATTTGTATGGAAAAAACTCGCATCCTACAGCCTTGGCTTGTAGAATCAGCTCTATCTAGTGGGTTAACGGAATAGTGTCGTCCGTATACAAAATTGATGTATGTACTTGGTAAAGTACATCAATTTTGTATACAAGGTTTTATTCATCTTATTGGTTAGTTACCTAGTTGTTTTCCAGAAAACAGTTATATTTGATTAAGAATTAGTAAATCCAGAATGAATTTAAGTTTTAGTGGCAAAGGAGAGCTAAAGCTATTAGCAATCAAACTCAGTTAAAGTGGTACTTAGAAGTGGAAACAAGAAATAAGTCTGCAGGTGGTCAATGACTCTTATTTTATAAGGACATTTAAACATGTACACAATTTATACAGCTTTCAACATTTTGTTAAATACCTAAACATAAAAGATTGTCACACTTGTTTGGCGTTGCAACTTCAAAATATTCTCGAAACAAAATCAACAGAAACAGTAAAAAGGAATTTTATCAAAGCACTATAAAAATTGTCAACATCGACCGACCGCGGAGACATTTAAAGTTAGATAAACATAAAACAGGGAATAATAGTTTATAAAACAATACAAATAAAGACCATAATACGTCGGTGACTTTGAGGTCTTATAGACAAGAAAAGGGGACCAAAGTCGTTTGCAATCATAAATCTATGCTGCAGCCGAACAGTCAGATAATTAATCAAAATCCACAAGCAATTTATTGGTACTAACAAATCAAATGGTGGAGAATGCAGTTTTGACATGCAATCCTAGGCGATAACTATGAGAAAATGTGTTAGGAAGTTTGTTTCTCAATCATATCATCTAAGTTTAGATGAATGGTTATAGAAATTCTTCATGCTCAGCCAGAGGAAGAAATTAATCAGGGATATTTGCGTCAAAACTGAAATGAAATTTATTTGTTATGCTTCGATTTCTAGACTTATGGTACACCTGTGATAAAACTAGAATCTCGCCATACTATAGATGAGCGAATGTATCGTGCGCTTGTTAACGATCTTAGGACCAGTTTGTTTGAGCAAGGCGGTTTCTGGTATACGGGTGGGAAAAGCTAGTGCGCAATAATGATATTTAGACTTGTAAGAATTTCTAAATTATAAATAATGGATGTAGAAAAGAACTATACAGGGCCGGAGGTCCTTACAACAAAAATTGTTATACCAGACCATAATAACCACGAAAAGGATACTGAAACCGATTCCAACAGTGCTAAGTCAAATCCCACGTACGCCCACGCACCACAGGTAGTGGGCGAGTCATTACCAACTGTCGCTGCAAATACTGCAATACTACTGTTTATTAGAGTTTACTGCCTATTGTCTTAGCATGGCGAAATCTGCAGGCAGGCTTAATTGTGACAGCTATTGTGGATGGCTGCGCGGTCCATGGGTCAATCTGGGTTGTTAATTGAATATTTTGTTTATTGGTTCCTGGTTGTTATAAATACGACTGATTAGAGATTAGTTGATCATATTTCAATGTTTCTTAATATAAACAAAGCTCAAAAGACCATGGGCTTCGTAGGGACAGGAGTTATTAAGAGATAATCTTTATTTTTATCGATTCTTGTGTAATTTGATGTCATCGCAAAAGCAGTAACGCAAAAATTTAAAACAAATAATTTACCAACATCAAACTACAGGCAAAGAAAACACCAAAATGAAGAAGTGCAAATCTGTAATGTGATGACAGACTGATATTTAAGGTGAACAAATTAAAAAAAACTGCTAGTGATCTTTGCTTATTAAAGCAATATTTACCTACAAGCTTCTTGCTGTATTTGACATTTATTTTGACTACTGTTGTGATACGCAATTTCAATATTTATTGTAACCACATTATAGTATTTACAATGTGCTTCAATCAACTCACGATTAACTTCGATATGTCGTTTTTTCTTCGCAAACAACTACAAAGGTTGATTTACTTCAAAATCTACGTTAATGTCACACCGTGAAGCAAAACATGCGGTGACATCATATCTTCGAGTATACTCAACCCAATTCTAATATCGGTGCTTTTACGAGTCGCAGGCGCAAACAGCTGACCTACTGAACGAAGGAACGAATGAACCATTCAATGGTTTGTGTAACAAGACGGGAACGGTGTAATCATAATAAAATTTATATAAACAACTATTTTATTGGCTTTGGTGAGAGCGCATAGACGGAGAAATGATTGCCGTATTTATTTTTTAATAGAGCAAGTATTTAGAGCAATTTGTTCATGTAAGATTGATAGTTACGTGTATGGACGTTTCTTTTTATGCATTGCATTGTTAATTATATTAGTACAATTAGAAGCTTGAATAGAACCGGGTTAAAGATCAGCTGTATAGATAGGAGTAGGTATTAAAACAGCAACAGGTTGCTTTTGAGCTCCTTGAAGCAAAAAGGTTGCATGTTTAGCTTGATATCTGTATTTGCAAGTTTTTCTTGTCTGTGACATAATAGATCATTAATATACAGTCTGATTTTGAAGCACTACTTATTACTTGTTTCAAAGTCTGTATTATACAACATTTTCAGTTCTATGCCATGTATCTTTTCGAGCTATCATTCGCAAGATGTTTCCCATTCATGTTTCGGTTCTCAATTACATTATTCTCTTTACGTTACATACAGTCAAGGTGCATTGCATGTTGTACGATAACCGTTATGGTTACTGCATTCAAGTGGAGCAATAGTGGTACCACCATCATAAATAGTGACAGCTTGCTATTAAGCCTACGAGGGACTCCGAAGCCCCTTTAATTTAGTGTTACAGTTGTACGGAATTACAGCTAGACTAGTATGGTGGACATTGGTATACTAAGCACTAAGCGCTTCCCTTAGCAAACAATGTTTTAACCTAACTTGCAGTTATGCAAGGCACATCTAAACCCAATACTGTATTGTTTCATTTTATTTCTATTTTCTGACGTTAGACCGAGTTAGACGTCATGTAGTGACATTTGACAATGTTGTCACTGACAGCTGTCTAGCTGTGAAGGTAGTCTTCACTGTTGTCGGCAGATGTCGCTACACTATTTTTAACAGTTTTTGAGGCCCCAAGACTTTGAGAACGAGGAAAAGCGATACAATAAGATAGATAACTAATTCATAATAGCAATTATGTAAGGAGATATGATTAATGAAATTCTAGTATTTTCTTTAAAAACATTAAGACGATAAATATGCGCGTCATTTACTCATTACTCGATAAGCGCATGATATGAGATATTTATTAATAAATCATATTAAAACAAGTGCGCACGAGTTACATGACTAGTAAATATGAGCCCCACTAACCTCCTATCTATGATGTTAACCCCTTTAATAGACTATAAACAATTTGCACATTTATGAAAATATTGTTGTCTAGTATTTATTTATTTATTTATATACTCTTTATTGTACACCACTAGTAACAATGTAGAACAAGGCTTAAAAATAATAATGTACAATGGGCGGTCTTATCGCACAAGGCGATCTCTTCCAGACAACCTTTGGATGGACTGAATGATAGGAGAAGATAGTGGGCAGTCTAGGTGTACATAGGTACCTACCTAAAATTACTTTGACACGAATAATTATAAATACTTAATAACAATATAAAATAAATTAATAACTTGATCAATTGTAAACTAATAAATATTCAATACAAATGAGAAAGTAGAAGAAAGTAGCAAGATTAAAGTGACAGGTAATGCTCTTTTACCATTTTTTTAAAAACAGCAATAGATTGGGCACGTCTCACGTTAAGAGGTAATGCATTCCACAGTCGAGCCGCTTCTATAGTGAAGGATTTATCAAGAAATGTGGTGGAATGCAAACGAATTTTTAATTTTAGATTTTCTGATGACCTCAAGGACTTAGAATGTGTGTCACAAAGGAACTCGAAACGTTCTTTAAGATAAAAAGGGGTGGAAGGATTGTAGAGAATATTATATAGCAAAGAAAGAATATGGGCATTCCGGCGAAGGCGGATGGGAAGCCATTTGAGCATAGAACGAAATTCAGAAACATGATCATATTTGCGCAAGCCAAATATGAATCTGATACAAAGATTTTGTAGTCGCTCAAGCTTGTCAAATTGGTCCTGGGTGAGATCAAGATAGCTGACATCAGCATAGTCAAGAATAGGGAGTAGGATAGACTGTGCTAGCGCAATTTTAGTGGTAGTGGGTAGGAAATTACGAAGACGTCTTATGGAACCTGCAGAAGCAAACACTTTACGACTGACTTCCTGCAGCTGTATAGTCCAAGAGAGAGTGCGGTCGATATAAATCCCCAAGTTCTTAACATGGTCAGATATAGGAATAATATTATTGTTGAAAGCAACTTGAGGAAGTGACGACCAGTCAATCCTGGAGACCATTCGTGAGCTGCCAACGACAGTCACCTGAGTCTTTGTGGGGTTGATCTTAAGCCCAAACTCCATGCTCCAGACACCTATTCGAGCCAGATCTATATTAATAGTCTCAATGGCATCAGACAACTTTCCAAAAGGAGCTTGGGTATAAATTTGAAGATCATCTGCATATAGGTGGTAGGAAGAAGAAATTCGTTGAGAAATAGAATTAATGAAAAGTGCGAAAAGTAAAGGGGATAAAACGCCACCCTGAGGCACGCCGGCAGATGTGTAGCACCAAGAAGAGAAGGAATCTTCAATACAGATACGTTGCCGGCGACCAAACAGGTAACTACGAAACCAGTCAATTACCGATGGAGATATGTTAAAAGAGCGCAGTATGCCAAGCAAAATATCGTAATCAACAGTATTAAAAGCATTGCTAAAATCTAGCAGTGCAAGTACCGTTAAGTTACCGATTTCCATGCCTGACCTAATATCATCCGTAATGTTGACGAGAGCTGTGGTAGTACTGTGTCCAGGTCGAAAACCAGATTGGAACGGGTTTAACAGATTATTTTTGGATAGGAACGTGCTGAGTTGATGGTGGATCAGGTTTTCAAGGACTTTGGATAGGAAGGGTAGTATGGATATAGGACGATAATCAGAAAAGGATGCAGGATTTGATTTTTTGGGTAAAGGAATAACTTGGGCATCTTTCCACGCGAGCGGAAAAACACTACAAGACACCGAGAAATTGAGGATGAAAAGGATGACAGGAAGAATTTCATCAAGGATGGGAATGATCATCTTACGGCTGATACAGTCACATCCAACGGCGTTGGATGTTATTGATACAATGCTCCTTTTAACATCACATGCGGTAAATTGAGTAATGACAAAAGGGGAATAATCAGGTATCGGAAGGTTGGAAAGATAATTCAAAGTATTAGCTTTGATGGCCCTATCCAATACGGGCGAACTAGAGAAATGGTTATTTAGTAAACTGAGGTCTAAGTCTTTAGGAACCGCTTCATGAGACGATTTTCCGACACCTATTGATTTAAGAAATTTCCAGACTTTAGCTGGATCACCATTTTGTACAGATTTATGGATATGTTGGCGTTGTGCATTCCTACACACCTTGTTACAGTGATTTCTGATCGAGACATATTTTTCCCTGTTGTAATTGTTGGGCTTTAACTTGTATTTTGTTTTCGCAGCTGCTTTTTTGGACAATAAAGTTTTAATTTCATCAGTAAGCCATGGCGATGGAAGGTGTTTCACTTTTACGGCCCGAACAGGTGCATGCCGATCATAGAGCTGGATCAAGTTAGAGGTAAAAATTGAGACTTGCTCGTCAACCGACAAAGACTCAACCAGAGATGTCCAGTCAATGCTGCTAGCATCTTCACAAAGACGTTCGGTATTCATACCGCCAAAATTGCGAAGCAGAAGTATTTACGCGAGCTTTATTAGTATCTACGCGAGCTAGAAACATCGGCGCACGCGCAGTAGTAATATTCAAATCTAACCGCATTATTTGTCAAACGTGACTTTCAAACGGTAACACCACATATCAGTACCGTTGAAGCTTACTCCATATGGATGAACGGAAGCATTATTACGATGAAGAATTTACGTTATGATTACATTCATAAGTGAGTCATATCGCCTTGTAAATGTGCAATGAAAGAACAAGCACAAGATGTGATAGTTCGAAGTGCAGTTACAGCCAAAGAAAATACTACATTTTGCTACTTCACAGAGTTTGTAACCAAACAGAGAATTTAAATAATGATCCTTGGGATTTTGAGACAGATTTCGGTGCGAACATTACTCCTAATTATGGCATAGAAGCAGCTGATATTAATGTACAAAAAGTAGGAGCACTGAACTACGGTAAAGATAAGGATGACCTAACTCAAGCCAAGCCATACAGAAAGCTCGTGCGGAGAGAATCATCGCGTAATTATCCATAGAATATAGCTACCACCTATTTTCTCAATAGTTTTACTTGATTCTGGATGAAAACAGTGAAGATACTATTTACTTTGATGATCAAGCATTGGCACACGGTGACAAAATTGTTTAACTTTGTCAAATAAAGATAAAGTGTGTGCAGTGTGTGGTATAAGCAGTTTGTCAATATCAAATTTTTGCTGCGCTGTAAAATCGAAAATAAGTTTGCCCAAATAAGTTTACACACCCATGAATATTATTTATGATGACAGCATCTTTCTGGGTTTACCAGGCCACATACCAAACGTTGTGAATAATCATAGACCCCACGATGGCTCATTGTTCAGTCAGGAAAGGGATCCTTTAGCAGGTACACTAACATTCATATTTGTTCGTATATTCAAACTTCAAAGCAATCCGAATCCGAATTGCTTCGATGTCAAATATAGTGTACCCTGCTAAAGGATTCCTTTCCCTGACCATACATGTAATTTTATAGACTTTGCCTTTAAACAAAACTTTTAACCTAGTGACATGAAATGACCTTGACTTTTTACGCTACATGCACATAATTAAATTATACTAATTATATAGGCTTTGGCTGACCTTGAACGAGTCCATTAAAGAAAATCGATACAAAGCCGTTGATTTGACTGCTAATGGTTATGACAAGTCATTAGGTAAGTAAATTAATAGATCTATAATTAATGACTGTCCGCTACGTGACCGGTACGGAAACCGCAAAATATTATTATCTTTCTCATCAATATCATTTATATTCTCTTCACTATCATTATCTTTCTTATGTAATCGTATTCGTTTCTGTTTGTCTATTCATCACGTTCTCAACACCTTTTGAAATTTTGCAAAACGGTAGCTTAATACCTGGAGAAAATCACAGATATTATTTTAAATGTTGTACTCTTGCAGAGCATAAAGTGTGTAAAACACAACATTTTTTTTTTAAACCTTTTTTACGGCACAATCAACTATATGAATTTAAAAACTGCACAGCTAACAGATTGAATACTTCAAAGCGACATACCTACCAAGTCCTAAAACGGTTGCTAGCTAATCTAGCTATCAAGGTTTTCTACTGAGTACTGACCCCGATTCTGACTGGTCCATATAACTCATGTATTATGTAGGCGTACTGTGCGAAATCTCTCTGAGTTTTATGACTTTGTTAGTACAAATTGTATGTGCTGGTGATCGTTCTATGTCATAGATATACTAGCGACGCGCCTTGCTTCACACGGGTGCAATCTATTGCAAGTGTAGCATGAGCACTATTGAAACGGATTTTGTCGACGGGCGCATAGACAAAATTACAGAATGTAGAAAAAATTCTACCGATTTAAGGATGTTAAAAATGAAGAGCCGATATTATGTTCCCATTCTTCAGTCGACAAAAGTTTACAACGCCAAGCACCGCTCGCCGCGTGCTCGGGCCGAAGGAAGAACGAGTTGGATAGAAAGAAATTCGTCTATTCTTGGTAGAATAGAGATGGAATTGGTCATGCTACGCGTGGTGATGTGGCGCTACGTCAAAACATCGAGATTTCTGTGCTGTACATACTGTACATGTATGGCTTTTGACATGATAAAAATTACAAGACCTATACGGCCGTACCACAAAAAGATAAACATATGTGCAACACACGTTCAACACGTATGATACCAAAAATAATAGACAATTGTTTTAGCACTAACTTGTCTAAAAACCGGTGTGTATTATTTTTGGTAGCATTCGCGTTTAACGCGTGTCTATCTTTTTGTGGTAAGGGTGATACATTTTAAATGACAATTTACTATAAATGCATCAGCGAAAACTCAGTGAAACACAGTGCGCCTCTGCCCCTTCGGGAAATACGTCCATACAGAGGCAACTTCCGCGCTACAATTTCTTCCTTACATTTTATATTTCCCAAGATGTCTCAAGTATTTTCAAGTTTTCTCAAGGAAAAACTGCAACTTTTTGTGCGAATGTATATATATGAATGTATACTTAAACATCTCAAAACACTGGGAATTTCTCCCGTAAAGTGGAAGTGTTTGCACATAAAAAGACTAATTCATTGAAAGTAATCGTGTTCTATCAAGACTTTCACTCTCATTTAAATCTGCAATGAAAAAAGTATAGGCAACCATTACGCTGCATACCTGCCAATTATGACATAATACGTAATTTGTTTGACAGCATAATAGGTTTAATAACGATTAGAATCTGCAATAAAAAATACAGCACAATATTCTCCATCTGCTGTAGCGATCTGTATTGCCTAAAGCCATCGGATATTGCAGAATATAATCACCCGATAATAACAATCTAGCTGAAAATATGCCAAAAGAAAATCCAATATTCGGTCCATTTTTGCGCAATGCGATAACTTCGTTATGATTGGCAATCCAACTAAGCTGTCGACAAAATGCCAATTTTTACCGGCATTTAAACTGGGACAATATTGTACCAAGAAGTATGCGATATTGTGATAAATCTTTTAATCATTATCATTCGCCGTCACAGTTTGTGGACATAAGACTGGCCCAAAAGGAGAATTTTGGAGATGGAAAAAGAGAGCCAAATAATACTAGCGGTGTCTGCACAAAGGTAAAGGAACGATTAAAAGATGAAAAATTAATTATATTATTATATGGTATCTAAAACTGTGAATCCTCAAAGCTCTAACACATTTACGTAAGAAATGTTTAGTAAATCTAAATCTGATCGACAGACGAGTTGCAGGACCTTGGCAAAGATCAACATTATTTTCGACTCGTCGTTTCTGATCAACGAGGGAACAAAACAGTTGTTCTTTAGAATTTCAAACAACGCGACGCTGAAGAGTCACATGACCCTCTTTCATGCACACATCCTCTAGAACCTGGGGGTAAAATATATATTTTTTGAGGGGAATATCTTCATAAGGCTGGAAGTAAACCTAACATTAAAAATTTTACGAATGCAAAACAATACCAACCATTTATTATGATTAATAAAGACTATTCTATTTTCATGTAATAATATTTTAATGGGAGGGAGGTTAATTGGGTTTCCCCAATAGGTCATAGGGGTATTGAAACTCTAGAACCACGGCAAACTTAACTCATACTTCTAGAACCCAAAACTGTTGATATAAATCCGGAAGGTATTAGGTTTATCACAGTGGTGTTATCGTAACGAGAGCTGTGTCATAATCAATTCAGCTCGGTTCTACATAACAAGTTGCGGACGATGATAAGCCTAATGTTTTACCTTCTCTGCCATATAGCGTTAACGCGTGCATGGTAAATCGGGTGCTACCCGTTGATTGGTAGATAAGTACTCGTTCTATGGACTATTAGCTTTCATATCTCAGTATATATTTTTTTCTCCCACAATGATGCACTGTCAGAATCACGCTTTAGATGTAGATTATGGTAACTGTATTGATTCTTGTCTTTCTAATCAGCTGTTAATGAAGAAGGGTCCGGTCCCTCTAGTCTCTGTCTATGTAAAATTAAGTAAAAAGTACTATGTAAAGTATAAAAAAATCGCTTTATGCCGTTCTTTTTGCAACAGCAACTTGAAGTTATAAAACTTAGCAGATGACATAATACTGCAGACATTTTAAAATACCACATGAAAGTCGCCAAAATGGGCAATTTTGATTTAGCCTAAGCTATTGAAGTTGGAACATGTCCAGCGCGATGTTGACCTTAATCCAACTTGTCCAACAAACGGAGTGTTACACATGATTGATGACGATTAGAAGACGTGACATTACACTATCGCTAACATTACAAAAGTAACGGTGAAAGGAATTAGCTGGAAATGTCGTTTACGGCGCTCAGTTGACATTTTTACTACGTGTTCTTGCGTAAATAGTTATATCGCGGCATAATCACGATTGCGATAGCTTAAGGGTTTTACGATCAAACCTAAATCTTCATTGGTACCAATAGTCTAGTTAGATCAATAGACAGACAATTTATAAACTTGAACAAGAGTCCCAGGTAATCTTTATGTCAACCGAGACAGACTCGTGTCTTTCAGGCACGTTCGTTCATGGTTACCCTCATGAATTATCAGCCATGTAAGGTTGGATTTAGACTTATAGTAAACCATGAGTCCCTCAGTTCGTACTAGCATTATTATAGAAGGCAAATATCCTGAGAAGAATAAGAAACATCGTCTAGGTTGTCAATTATACATAGTTGAGACAGGCAAGCTTGCTTGAACATGTTAAGTATTCTTGAGTAAATAAGTTGAAACTATTGCAGGTGCTTATTTGTTTCTTATGTTCATATAAAAAAAACAAAGTCAGACATTGTGTACACAATGACGACACACATACACAAACAATACCAGTAGAAAGCATTGCAAATGCAACGCAGGAGCGCATAAATAATCACGAAAAGGTGAGGGACACCTCAACTAATATTAATGATGAAATAGAGACTGGAAGGTTTGTTTTAACACATGAAAAGAAGAATGTTTCAATCGCTTGCGAAAATTTACTGTCATAATATGGAAAGGAGTATAAAAACATTTATTGAGTGAACATCTACAAGGTTGAAAGAAGAAAAATAAAGGAAGGAAGGAGGAAAGGAAAAAAATTAAAAAAAGAAATGCGCTAACGAAAATACCTGAAAGGGTCACCAATTCAGTATTTGCTGGACGCCCCGCAGTGAAACACGGACGAATGTAAATTCATAAATATTAATTCTACTATCCTATTAATATTATAAGCGCGAAACTTTGTATGGATGGACAAAGAGATAACCTGGGACTTGGAAAAGCACATAGGCAGACGAAGACGTAGGCGACAGCCACTAAATAATATACGTGACAAACTGCCATTTCATAATGCATTGAATGAACTTCCTGTCGATCATATTAATTCTAAACCACCTCCACAGTTGTGATCAGTAGACAGGTAGACACCCACATAAAAATTAAACTGGACTCAAATACTTTTGGAGCACACCAGAACTAGCTGAGCAACTCAATCAGGCATACATTCATACTTACCATACAATACCGATAATCTCGTGCTACATAGATTTCTCTAACAATAATTACGAAGCTATGTTCGACACCCACCATCAGCTGCAGCCGAGTCCGCGGTGGGCGCGAGCTATGTAAATCGTGCCATGGGGCCGACCGAACAAGTTTTCTATTTCAAGGAGAAAATACAGATTTACAGTGCCCGTGAAACGTCAATTAGGTGGCTTTCGCGCCTTCTACAACTATTTCGAGTATTGTATGATTGTCAATCTATTTTGCCTTAAGGGGTGAACAAAACTTCGGGCGGTATCGCTCGGTGAATTGGTTTGCTTAACCGTTCTTAGCTGTCTGAAAGTGTGATGGGTGAAAACGTAGGTGCGATAATTCACAAGTAACTTTTATTCAGCAGTTTTCCCGGGCTCCGAGCTTTGCTCAAAGGAACTTTCTGCGCTCATTAGAGCTCCGCTAGTTCTTTCATCTTTTATGTAGCGTGTTTCTGGCTGTAGTAGGTCAACAGTATTTTGACCTATGCACCCTTTGACTGACTTGGTGTCAAAATCTTTACACCTAAGTCACGTGAGGTTTTAATTAACTGAAAGTAGTACCTGCTTCAAATTACCATTTTTATCAAATCGGTATTTTTGCTAGGTTTTGACGACTATTACAATAGAAAGGTATAACGATTTGTTTTTGTGTAACTCGCTTGTTTTTCCCTTTCTATAATAGAGACAGTAAAAAAGTTTGTCGCGGAGTGCCTCCGTGCATCCCTACGTGCCCATAAGTTGCTTAATATGTAGTTAAAACCGAATTAATCATGTATTTATGTTACTGTCAATATATTATCACAGCCGTCAATCCAAACTAGTACTTGTTGCCATTTCAAACGGATTAGATTGCTGGTGTTGCCTTGAATCTTATTTATAGATTATAATGCAGTGCTATACTTAACAAATTGTAATAGCCCATACTATTTGAATTTCTCATGAATCTGGCTATCATATACAAAATGTTTTTGTAAATCCGACTGGTAGTTCCAGAGATTAGCGCGTTCAAACAAATAAACTCTACAGCTTTATTATATTAGTATAGATTACATGAATTAGATTGTGTAATTGTGTAGTTGCTGGATGCCGTGAGAAAAATCTACTGGGTGCGAAGATCGAGACTTCACGCCATTTAAGAAATCAGGAAGACAACCAAATACAGCTTGATGGGTAATTAGGTACATAATTACTTTATTATTACCAATCCAACTCGGGACTTCAAAGAAAGTGCTTATAAAATATCATCTGTTTTATCGCTTAGAGTATAATTACAAAATGCCGTTGTATAAGCGGGTGTGACCATCACTTTCTTCGAAGTATGAAACAATTAACGGAGAATATTTATAAAATAATAATGAGTCAAAGTTATGCGTCGCACTTTGATAGTGGTGTTATGATACGATATGTTAAACCACGCATAAGTCTACATAACTGTGATAAACATACTGCATTTGCAGCCTAGCACGCGTAGCATGACCAATTCCATCTCTATTCTACCAAGAATAGATAGAGTTCTTTCTATCCAACTCGTTATCTCTTCTGCCGAGCACACTGCGACCCGTGCTTGGCGTTGTAGACTTTTGCCGACTGAAGAATAGAACATTTACAAATCTATGTACAATCTGTCATTTTGTCTATTCTTTCGTCGACAAAACCCGTTTCTATAGTGCTCTTGCTACAGTAGGTGAATGCTGGCCGTTGTTCTCGGAAGAAACTGTTGCCGAATGGCGTGCCGTCAGTCGGGACAGGTCAACTGGTAGGCGAGCAACACGGTAGTTCAGTGGTCATAGCAATGCCACGGTTCGGTAGTAGTTAATCGAGTCCTTCTCGTGTAAAGCGGGCTCTATACCTGCAGTTTTAACTGATCTGTCTTAGCTGACAGTTATAACTGATGCCCCTTTTGTCTACATATGGTACGTTTTATCGTTGGTTGCTTCAGTTGTAATCTGTTTGCGCTCGGAGTTATATGTCCGCAAAATCATGGCATCAGTGGAAAATATGTTTTAACTATGGATGCTATGGCAAAACTGAAATATGCTGTTTTCTGCTACAGACATTCAGTTTTGACTATCTTATCTTTATCTATGTTAATTTGATTACTTGTCAGTTTGTTGTTAGTTTAGCTGTAGGAGTTCTCAGGTTTTTCTTAGGTTACGATTAAACTGAACAGTCCAATGGAACTGTTAAAAGTGTCAGTTAAAACTGGACGTACCTGGACCTGCTCTGCTTGTTTTTTAATCTCTTACACAGATATATTATGTATTTTTAGGCAGGTCAATTCAAACCTGCCATGGCTTCAAGGACCAGATTTTGCAATGCGCCGTTATACACGCATTATGATCCTACCCTTTGACACCTCATTTGTGCAAAGCGTGTTCCATGTATTGTAAGGTGAAATACTGAGGTAAGAATCACATATGAAATATGGGGTTGGAACCGGCCATGGCAGTCAATGGGTTAAATCTTTTGAAGAGACCACGAGGTAAACTTTTAATTAAAAGATAAGGAAGAAATATGAAATAATTTTACCTACAATAATTGTAGCTTGGAGCTAAAACAGGAAAATGCGGTTATTTAATTATTAAGTCACGTCATAGGCGCCATAATAGGTTTTTAATGGATTATACAGGGTGGCAGGTTAAACAGTGGAAATATTTTAAGGGGTCATTGTACTCATCATTATGAACAACTTTTACTATGGGACCAACCCTGAAATCGCGAAAAAGAAATCAGCTGTTCCGTACATTTATGTTTACAAAACTCAACAAAATGTATGGAACAGCTGATTTTTTATTCGCGATTTCAGGGTTGGTCCCATAGTAAAAGTTGTTCATAATGATGAGTACAATGACCCCTTAAAATATTTCCACTGTTTAACCTGCCACCCTGTATATTTATAATATCGATATTATGTGACGTGCAGAGCATTCCTGTTGATAGCTGTTGATAACAATATTCGCTATCACCAATTAGCTCACTGAACGTGGTGAAGAAATATCTTATTACGATTGCATATGCTAGTAATGAGAGTTAAAAAAATCTAATTATTTAAATGGTGTATTACTTTTTACAAGCTTTTATTCAACTTGCCGTGTGTGTAGGATGAAAAATCTTGTAACTGAATTTTAGACCAGTTCCCTAACCGATTGAACGGTAATTTGGAACGCATATGTCACTTTGATGACAATGCAATGATATGATACCATGGTATGATGGTGATGCGAGCTGAGAGGTGGCTAAAGGAACTCTTTAAGGCGACGGTAAAAGGTAACGGCCGTAAATCTCAAGTTTTAAATCTCTTATTTCGCCGTCAAATAATGCAGGTTAGTTGTGCAATTTTTTTATGTTAAACTAGAACATATATACATCAATCGTACCTGTGAATATTTAACTATTGTAGTAAAATACTTTATTAAATAAATTCATGAATTACTGTCTACACAAAACATAAAAACGTAATTACTTTGAATTTCATGATTTGTTTTGTGTGAAAAGACTATAATATAATAAAAAGAAAAGACTATGTTGCTATTACCTATAATATTGCCTGTTACTTTTTTTTTATTTTCTATTTTAGATACTAAAAACTAATAATACGTCTAATTCGGCACAGCGCGCTTCTTGATAGGCGAGTCGTATTGCTCGGTGGACGTATGTTGCGTAGCTTGAGCTCAGCGCAGAACACTCAAGCTATACCACCCAAATCACTCAAGGCCGTTGGCAGTTATCAGCGCCTTAACTTCTTAACATAACTTCGTCGTGTTTGGGCTCGTTGGATTTGTCTTGACAAGTATTACAGACCTAGATGATGTCTAGGGTCTCATGATGAAGCTGGGAAGTGATAATTATAAAAGCTTGTTTTGAAAAATTTTGTTCAACATGAAACTTATTTCTAGTTCAGAATTGAATATTTACCTATTTTGTTCACACCTACTTTGAATATCTATGTATATAGATAGCTCGCCTGAAGCACGTAGATAGGTCGAAACAATCTAGAAAATTGCTACTTCTTCCATCATCGTTTTTATATAATACCAGGTTGAAGAATACCCATATTTCACCTTTGTAACCACACCGGTGAGAAACGAATAGTTCCGGAGTTTCGTAACTCAAACAATTTTCTTATGCCACCCAAGTTTTATGCCCAACATGCTCAAGACTTGAAGGCTTGATCAAGTACCTAAACTTGACCGTGTGTAGATGTCATTTTTTTTTCTTTTTATATGTTTCAGTGGCAATCAAACTGACGGCTCACCTGATGGTAAGTGGTCGGCATCGCATGTTGTCTACCCTAGAGACAAAGTTGAAATGTCTCATGTGCCTGTAATTACACCGGCACAGATACCCTTCAAACTGGAACACACCAATGCTGCTTGGCGGCAGAAATTGGTATGGTGGTAGTAGGTACTTCCCCGGGCGACCTAATTCACAAAGAACTCTACTACTACAATTTGCATGACAAGGAAACATCAAGTCTACTATAAATTGGACGGTAAACTTAATCATGTGTGGCACCCAGTACAGTGAGTACAGTCTTGTACAACTTCTAATAAATCAAAGTGAACATGTCAAAAAAATGTAACGTGTTATTGAGGCTCAAGGTTAATGCGAATCTATTGAAACGAGAATGTTCTGGACGATCAATGTAAACATTTGCGCTCCAGACCCACTTAAATGATGGTTGAAGAAAAAATTGCGCTCCAGAGTTCCAGACCCACTAAAATGATTGTTGAAGGAAAAATAAATATAAACATGAAATAAATATGTATTTAGGAGGAGAGATGATAAAATAATTTAATTTCCTTCAATTCTGACGTAATGTAATAATATCTATGCCAAGTATTTCGGAACTAATAACATTAAAGCCGAATCCATACGAATGTATGACAAAGTTTAGCCTAAAAATAAATAAATCAATAGTGATGACAGCAACAAAATATATGAAAATAAACAAACAAACGATACTAACTATAATTTTACTATAACATGCATTGTTATATTGCCATAAGGCAATATCATGATTAAAGTTGGAACTAGAACATTGACGCAATGCACCTAATTTGTAAAAACAACTCAAAGGAAATTTGCGCTCCATCGTTAATTTTCATTTTCTCATGTTATGTTGATAGATTTAACTGTCACTCACGAGCGCTTCATATCTCACAAGATAATCGTTAAATAAATAGAAAACCTGCGTCAAAGGATAGGTTCGTGCAATAAAGGACAATAAAAAACTCTACGTGATCAACAATCGATGTTTTGCAAACACGTAAAGGGATTTACCCAGTTTACGGGAAAACTCACGTTACAGAAGATATAACACAATCCAAATTTTAGATATTCCAAGCACTAACACTCAAAGATGCGAATAAAATAGAAAGCTTAAACACGCTTTCGTTCAACGAAATTTAAACTTCGCAAAATTCACGATCGCGTCGGATAATAAGATATATTTTCCGTCCGAACGCAGTGTACACGTCTTTCACGTGCGCAGTCACGCGCCTTACTGAATTATTACTGAGTTCTGCGCCGACTGTTGAGAGCGAAATTGGTTTTCGAACGACTAATCCTATCAATATAAAATGCGCCCTGATTCATTACAATTTAAAGTTCACTTTTCAATGGGGAAATCTATTATTTTTTCGTTACAACGTGCAAACAGGTTGGACACGAGAAATTCGCAGTCTGCCAGGAAACTGACACGTAGGTCTTTAGCTTTTTGACCGATAGTGACTCGTAATCACTTCAGTTTTACGCGCCCATAAATGACAACTCGCAGTTAATAGCTGTAAGTAGTTAACAAGATTTATAAATGGTTGATTAAAGTTTGATAAACATCAATAAAATCTGAGCGCAGCTCTTACAATGTAAATAGAAAGTTAAACCAATAACGTAGGTAACACAGTTGTGATTTTAAATTTCAATAAAAATGTATGTTTTGTTCACGTTGCCGTGACAATTAGAGCAATTTTGGTCAGTCAAATGTGTATGGCTAAAAATCTGCAAAGGCAGACTGAACTTCATAATAACACCACCACACTGACTCAATAGCTTTTAAAGAATTTTGAGCTAGCTCACGTAACAGACAGCATTGCAGATACGCCAAAAATGATCCAGCTCCAAGATACTTTATCGAAATTACTTCTTCTGCTATGTAAGGAGACATAAGACCAGGTTACAAATAATCGGTTCCCGTTAGAAACTACTTACAAACGCAACGAGTTTAAAGATGGAGTGGTGGGCAGTTGATAGTTTATTGGGCCTTGTTAGACATGGGAGAAGTAATTCCTTTCCGGTTAAACCTCGTGATCTGTTGCAACTACCATGATGATGTCACAGGGTGGAAGGCTGATTTAGATGAATTATTTAGCCTTCTGGTCTTTTAGCAAGTTTGTGAGAATCCGTTACCAGTATAACTAGATGTAGATGGATAAATCATTCAGTAATGAGATACGCAAGTCTATTTTGCCGTGCTTATCAATTATAGTTACTGTAATGGCGTTATTGTGATAAATATAGCTCGGTGTGACGTGTTATGTCATTGGTGCTCTGTATGCAGTGTTCAGCGCAAAGGCCATGTCCCCATTATGCCAGACCAGCTGTTTTACTGCCCCGTCTAACTGCCGGAAAGGTCTTTGTAGGTCCCGCTTTACAGAACTGTTCACCTTTGGATGATGTTGGATTTTTCCAACTGTATCTAATTATGAGTATTGTTCTGCAAGTTTTTTTAATGGATGACCGACATAGCGAATAAGGTCATGTTAGATAGGAACTCTACATTATCTTATTTATTTATTATTTATTTATTTATTTATTTATGTACACACAAACACTTATAAATTTAAAAATGTAGACAGATAGTTGAGCACAAAGGTACAGCTTATTTCATATGAAATTTCTTCCAGCAGACCTGCGACAGGAGATTTGGATGAGAAACGTAGACACAGTGTGTAAATAGAATAAAATAAACTAAAATGCAACTACAATAACTACTTAAGTATATTAAACTATATATATATATATATATATATATACATACATAATACATATACCTATATACATACATACCTACATACACTTCATACGTATATATAAATCAATATTATAAATGTATAGATAATCACAGTTAAGAGGAGAGGTAATGTTCATTGACGCGTTTTTTAAATAAAGATATAGTTCTAGAGTCTCGTATGTCAGGCGGAAGTAAGTTCCATAATCGTACTGCATGGACAGAAAAGGAATAAGAATAGAAATCAGTTTTATGAGAAGGAAATTTAAGAAGAGTTTTAAGATGAGATGATCTTATAGTGTCTAGCTTTCTTTTATCATGTATAATCTTTTTAGCTTCTATCCTAATATCAACAAAATAACTTCTGAAGGACAATTCTTCTAAATGTTCATAGTATTGTTCCGATCTAGTCTCAGTGTCATCAAATGTCATAAAAATTGTATTCTTCTAAAAAACAACGACAAGCGTGCAAGCATCTTATATCGCAATGAAATCGAAAACTGACCAAAAGTTGATCAAAACTAAGGCGGACATTCTGCTAACATTCTGAATTGGCACATAAATAACAAAAATATATTCTCATGCTTCAATTTACGACAAAACTGATCAGCATAATACAATTTTTTGTAAATTTTTAGTAAATCAAATCTCAGTTCAGTCAACTGTCAGTCATAGCAGTTGGTACTATTATTTATTCTGTGGTCATGGTCCTAAATTAATTACGATAACTGGCCTTCTGGTCTTTTAGTTTACTTTCAGGCTAACACCCATCATTTTTATTTGACCTAACATCTCCGAACAATTTGGCTTAAAAGCTTGCATGTTAATATCCATGTTAACAGACTGGGATATTTACTTAATGCAAAACTGATGTCGAACGATAAATCGATGCTTGTTGACGAGTCCGCGTTAAATGACGTGCACAATGCAAATGATAAGATATCGCGTGATGAAAGCGCATACACAAAGTGATTAACGCTTAGGCACTTAACTAATTATGTCGTAACTACTGGGAACAGTGAAATTAGTTCTTAGAAGACTGATGGGTATTAACCTCAGATCATAGAAACAGGGAGATATGCCATCATAGCAAATTAGTACGGGAACAATTGATGCCACTTTTAGTACATTTTTCGACACAATTACGCGCATAATTAAGCGCTCCTTGTGAATAAAAAGATCTCCCACGCATTAAACATTCCGCACACCCTCAGTCTAACACTGTTAATCGTCACTCAACACTAGCACTAAACTAAAACACTGTATTTATACCATCGATCGTGTTCGGTTCGTCGCCAGCGCGTACGTTTTTATTATGAGCAATGTGCTCAAGCTCGATAGCGCCTTGGCACATCTCCCTTGTTTCTATGATCTGAGGTATTAACTAATTAGGGGTTGGATTAATGGATATTTTATAAGAAACCATTGAGAATTTATAGCTTGAAATAAATTCATTAAAGTAATTAATTTTATTAGTCCAATAATCTCCTTATAAAGTAGAAACGACAAACAGCAATTTTATGGAAATTTCTTAACGTGTGAATGGCTGTAATTAAAGCTAGTCTGAGCAGATTCTTTTGATTATGACGGGAATTTCATATGCGAAGAGAGATCGATTAGTCGTTTGATTTTATATTATAGTAATTACAGTCCACACGATCTGAATTGGCGGGGAAGAAGTTGCTCACCGAGATATTCGCGCATGTACTACAGTCGGCAAGAAAACAGTTAAAAGTGGACAATAAACTTCATTGTTTCACAAATATTTGAAAGTTCTGTTAATTATTGCCCGAATACTAAAAGGCCAGTTAAACCCCAATTAAGTTAGTGACCCGTTAAATTTTGTACTACCTTTTCTAACGAAAACATCTCGTCCCATCAAATCACGTGACACGAAACTTGAACTGGATCTTTGAAAAAATTTCAGTAAGTATTCGGATCGGACCCCCTGTTTCATTCATCATACCCATGAATAATCACAAAATAAGAAACACAGGCTAACTGAAAGCTACGGTAATACATTACTAAAGCGCCAGCGACAAACTAATAAGTCCTACATGCTGTATTAACAACGCCGCCCCTATTAACTCAATTATTCGTGTTTGTCGCATCATTGCCCCAATACAACCCGCATAATATAATAGTCTGGTCATAACGGAATATTACCAAACAAAATTAATAAGGAAATGCCAGATCGACAACAATAAATTCCCATAAGTTTATAGCTGATTCAAAACTGGGTGTTAATTTTAAAGACCATCGTTGCCAAACCGTGCAATTATCAATACCATAGGTAATAATAAAATATTGGAAGTTTGCTAAGTAGTGTTAAAATCATAAAAATGTTTGTACTTATTTCTACTATAAAATGTTAATAAGGTATAAGAAACTAATTAACATCAATGGTTACTAATAATAACTACTTAAAAAACAAAACATATAAAGAAAAAAAATCAACTGTGTAATATTTAAATAATATGATCCACAAAGAAGACGAATCTAACGATTCAATTCATCAAGCCGTTTTTAAGCTACCTACAGAGGTGTCAAAGACATACATGGTGACATAGACATACATATACTCGAAAAGCATTACCCTCCTATTGGGGCAGTCGGGTAAAATAGAAATGAATTCAATTATGTGTAGGCTCTTCTCCGATCTCCGATCCGAGTTAATTTATTTGAATATGTAATCATTACGTCAAAAAGAAATAATAGTGATAATAAGTCCTTCACTTTGAACATTTTTAAGCAATTCTGCTTAATTTTCCTTATGAGGAACAAATTCCAGAGACAAACGTTTAAATAAATCTGAATACATCCTCATTTGTGACGTCACATCTTATTTAAACAAGTGTCCAACGCAGACTGTTCTGAGCAAGACTATTTGCTTAATTGGTGATGTATTCTTTGTAATAAATACAATTAAAGCTGTTGTTAAATGTAAAGAATGTCAAATGTGTCCATGTGACATTCAAGATTCGTATTACATCAGACACGCACGTTTATACTCTTCTACAATGTTTCGAAAGGATAGTTTGTCTCCAAAATTGCTATATCAAGCAGTGTTTCATCTAACTCTTGAAGCACGTGAGGATTAAACCCTGAACTAGTTGAAACTAGAGCAGTAGGAGTAGCACGTGCATGGTTAGATGGCTGCCAAAAAAATGAAACAAGCACCAATAAAACAGATGAGAGTGAAAAACATTGACATAAGGCAGAGCTGAATAGAAGAACTTAGAGGGTTTCGCTAAGCACAAATAATATTAAGGTTAACTTTACATAAAATATCCAAGCTAGCTCTTACTAGTCTATCAATAAAAATGAACAATACAAAAAAATCAAACAAGACCATTAAAAACCTTAGGATAACGTAAACGCAGATGATATTTAGTTAGCTGTTGATATTGATACACTGACTCCACCAGATATTCAACATTTTTTCACCAATATATCACATGCTGTAGTAGTATTATTTCTACAACTTAGAACTACACATAGAAACAGTGACGTCAATGACGTATTTATACGTCAAACAGACGATTTAGCAGAGCCGATGATTTCGTGACGGCTTCAGTGGGCGCGGCGTCTCGTAAATAAACGCAAATAGTGAAGGTGATGTTATTTTTAAGAGTCAACGTCAAGCTACGCGTATGAGTTGTTGGATTGTGTTATTTTTACAACAGTTTAATCTATCAAAGATTAGATGAAAAACATATGATGAGTGCTAAGGTATTACAAGAATTGTCTTTAAAAATGTGTTCTTTATATCAAAATTAGGAACTTCATTCATTAGAGTTGATAACCAAGATATTTAAGTAAGAAGACTGTATTTTGCTAACCATAGTTACCATAGTTCAAAAAGCAACTAGGTAATGGATCATCGGCGTGATTAATTAATACCGAGGCCAGCTCTTCACAGTTTATGCAGTACAACAAACACATAACAATATTGCACTAAAACAATAACTTCATAACAGTTCATACATTTCCCACTGTGACGTCACAGGTCACAGTTCACACTGGCACCAGATCGTGACTCACGCGCCTGATAATCAAGACGTAAAAGGGGAATTAAACTATCTAACAGATGGGAGATGTGTACAACTGTACAGATTTGTTCCTATGGAGTTATGTGGTGTTAGAACTTGGACTTTCACTGTTTATTATCCAGCGGACAAAAGTGCTGCCTTCAGAAATGGCGTTTTAAGTCGTAAACGAATAATTAAACTTGCTATTAGTTGAAGAGAGGTACAGGTTTTGATGCTTTGTGAATTCTCAGTATAGAAGCTTGCATTTGTCACGGCTCATACTGAAGATTTTGATGAGGTAAAGTCTGTGATGATGGGAGAAATACTGCTTTGGGACATGTGTGCACATAAATTTATTTCCATAAAGTTATAGAGTAGTAGTATGCGTACTTTCACTCATTATTATCCCAAAGGAATAAATCGTAGTCGTGTCAAAGAGCAGACCAGAATTAGGATTAGATGTGGGGAACTGGGTAATAAATTACAGCTTTATTGATTCAAAGCAGTAAAAGGTAATGTTTATAATACCAGTGTATATTAGCAAAAGTTAACAGGATTACTGAAGTTGTGTGCGACTTTATAACTACGGTTTAACAGAGTCCGATTTATAGAAAGACATTACGTTCAAATAACACTTGTAACAATATTGACACTTATTGCTGCACTTAAAGGCTAAAGGTGCAATTCGATTCTATGAAGCTCGGAACCAGTTGGAGCAGAGCTTTATCAGAACAGAACATGGCAATACGTTTTAACTGTCACTGACACTTCGTAATTTTCGATTAGTCCTTTCATATCTCTAAAGGATCAAATCAAACAGCACCAAGTTTCAATAGTCCCATAAATACTACTGATCATAATCCCCTTATATCAAGTAGAATTCCAAGTGAAGTTACATTAAAACAAAAGCTACCAAGTATTGAGTTCTCAAAGTCAAATACAGCGAACAAAGCCCTTCCCACTAAACCCACGTAAAACCAGATGAACTTAATTATGAATCATGTACTGCTTTCTAAGACGTGAATATCTTTATAAGGCGCGTATTTAGAATTAATTACGTGGAGACAATGGTTTACGTAAGTACGCGGTCAAAACCTGACCCCTTAGGACCCAGCTCAAGTTGATCGTGGCAAATATTTATTTATTCTAGTATACTTTTCATGTACATTATGAACAAATTTTATTATGGGATCAACCCTGAAAAAATCAGATATTCCATTCATTTTGTTGAGTTATGTATGCAATAGCTTATTGATTTTCTTTTCGCGATTTCAGTGTTGGTCTCATGTAGTAAAAGGTGTTCCTAATGATGAGTTGAATGACATCTTTTCGAATTTTGAATTATTTCAATGAAACCTTGGAGATGTTTCAACGTTTTACAAGAATTTACGAATTGTCGCTATTTGGCCAAGGGTGTTCTTCTTTTTTGTGCAATACATTTTCTAGATTTTTGTCTGTATATGCTTTTTCATGACAATCACATGAAGACCAGTTTTCCTCAAACCTGTAACCTTAAATTAAACTATTAATTTTAGAACGACATCATTGCATAAATCATTTGAATGAAAACACCCATGATTTATCACATTATCTATTCCAGAACATTATTGCCGATCAAAAGACTTATTATATGCAA
This sequence comes from Thalpophila matura, assembly GCA_948465475.1. Classification (NCBI taxonomy): domain Eukaryota; kingdom Metazoa; phylum Arthropoda; class Insecta; order Lepidoptera; family Noctuidae; genus Thalpophila; species Thalpophila matura. The sequence continues at coordinate 2,052,438 of OX419178.1, forward strand.
ATGCTCAATCTCACGAATGCGTAGGCATATCACTGAATGCATTTGAAATATGCGAGTCGGATATTCGCGCACATCAAAGCAATGAAAGTTGGAAAGCCAATGTTTGGAACACTTTGGTGCAAAGTTTCGCGCGCGAAAGTACGTGAAACATTCTGTACAAATGTTTGAACATGTTTCGGATCGAAGGTTCGTAATTTTGTACATGGTCAGGAGCGAATAAGATTGCTGCACACATTTACATATTACATACTATGAATGTGGTTGTTGCTTACGTTCCTTTTAAGTAAACCAAGTATGCTTGTGCAATGGAATCATCTCTCAAACCCTGCGTCATGATTAACTTCGCTATCATTAATATAACACCAAACAGGGACTACCTAGCTCAATTTGCCACTTCTAAAGCAGTAATAGCTTTAAGTTAAGTAAACTAACTTGGTATTCTGATTTACTACTTCCCTCACCTCATAAAGGGGAAAATCGAGAGAAACAGACATAATTCACGAAACTAGGTTAGCTATAAATAAATATACTACATCAAACGGTGAAGGAAAACGTGACCTAACCCACGTCTTAAACTGGCTGTACATATGTTTATCGAGCCTACGTTCACTCAGAGCGGAGTATAGGATTTTGTACCACGCCTAAGTTTTCGTTTTCGCATCGATTGACGTCTTGCAGTCTGGATTAAAAGCTTGGCGGACGAAATAAGCTGGGGTAGACAGAAATTTAAACGATTTTAGGATACGGTTTCAATAGCAGAACAGAGCAAAGGCATGGCCAAACTGGCCAAGTAACCTAAGCTGGCATTCAAAATACAATGGTAAAAGTTATGGAGTTTCATGAGACCAGCACCCTAATTGCGTAATTCAATTTCTACCACCATGGCTTTCATTTTGACAGTTCAACAACAATACCGCTATACCGATCGCTATCCTATCACAATTTCTTCACGAGACCATAGACCGACCATTGACCGACCACAGACCGACAGTAGATTACGAACTTTTGGCTTATTGGTGGTACGGTACTGCATGAATTGTAGATGTATTGTAATGGGATTGTAGATGTATGTTGTCAGAATGACAAATCACGTAAAATAGCAGACTATTTCTGACCTAAATCCACAAAAATGTTTTATATTTAATGTTAGAAGAAATTCTAGATCAGTTTGCTACAAATGCGAGTAGTGTATTTGCTAATACCCCTATGATGCTTTATCACGTATGAATCTTATCATGGCCTACATCTGGTCCCTCGTGTGGGAACCTGGTATTTAGTCCTCGGATCATATGTAACGTGACCTTACGTAATACCTACTTAAGAAAATTAAGTTATTTATTTGTAACAATACTGGTAGCGTTGCGTCTTTCGAGCTTAGTTTTAAGTTTAAGCCTTTGAATATTCATGTACACTCGACAACATTGACGGTCGACCACTTTTCACTCCTAATACTAAGAACATAAAGGTGAAAAGTGGTCGGCCGTCAATGTTGGCGAGTGTACATACGTAACAGAGGTGTTGGAAGAACAACACTATGAAGTATGTCCCTTCTACCTAATGACTAATAGACCGGGGCAATGTGTAACCATGCATAAGTTTCTATTGAGGTTAGCGCATTTTAGGGCGTTTTCAGAGCACACACACATTTACATGTTATTGCATAACATGAATTCGTGAAAACCTAACTAACCAAGGATAGGCACTGCAAACCCACAGTTTACTATTCCCATAGAAATGGGTCTAAAATTAAGATTATATAAACAAGGAGATCTGCGCTGTCAACTACAAACGCTGTGAAACACTCCTTTGCAAATATAGAGATCTCCTACACAAAAAACAAGCCGCACACCATCAATCTAACACTGTTATTCGTCACTCACACTAAACTAAAACACTGTATATGTATAAATCATCGATGGCGTTCGGTCCAACGGCAACATGATCATATTGATCACATCAAAGCGTCAAGCGCCTTGTTTCTATGATCTAAAAGGACTTCGTACGTTTTCCAACCGAGGTATTGGACTTCATACTTTTTCCAACCGAGAGCTTTATTAAATTGCTCTCACATTTGCATCATTATTAAAAAAAAACTCTTTAAATGCATTAAACTATGTGCAGTCGTTCACAAAGTGCAATTTACATAAACGAGTCAACGTCCGCGTCCCGACTCCCGTATACAGTTCACGGGTTAACTGGGTTACCGGAGCCGGCCGCTGCACCCGATTGTACTTTTGCATATTTCAGGGACTCAACGCGAACGTGAAATATAGTAGCTACCTACCGTACTCGTGTGCAGTGATAGCCTAGTGGTTTAACCATGTGCCTCCCACGGCGAATGGTTCGAGTTCGATCCCGAGGCACGCACCGCTGACTTTTCGAAGTCATGTGCGTATTAGAAATTAATTATCACTTGCTTTAACGGTGAAGGAAAACATCGTGAGGAATCCGGCATGTCCTAGAACCAAAAATTCGAAGACATGTGACGTCCACCAACCCGCACTGGGCCCGCGTGGTGGACTACGGCCCACTCCGTCTCACAGAGAGGAGGCCTGTGTCCCAGCAGTGGGAACATTATAGGCCGATTATGCATTATGCTACCGTACTCGTGTTGCGGTTATGTTCGACTTTGACCGTCCTGTAGGTTTTATTTCTGCAAATAGTTTATAATACACATCGCCTTTCGCAACTTCTTAAATTAGATTTTTTGGGTTATTTTCATTCTAGACATCTATACCTACTTACTAGATATTTTAAAACTGTAAACTGTAAAAGCTGTGTTTGTACCTACAATAAAGATATTTCAGAAAAAAAACAGTTGGGTAGGTACCTACTGGGACGGAGCCATGCCCAAAAATATACGCGAAAAGTACTGAACAGATTTTGATGTGGTTTTCACAATTTGATAGCTTGGGGTCCGACTTGAAATCTAAGCCACATTTCATCTAATTCCGGTGGGATGAACCAGAGATACCGCTTGACTTCTTCGTAGTATTAGACAGCCTACACTAAAGAGGTCACGTAAAACGATCAATTTATTGTAGTCCACGCGGATGGAGTCGCGGGCCAAACTCTAGTTTATATTAAAATAAAGATTACATGGTTGTTTCTATTATAAATATTTTACGCCTCCAACTGGCAGCACTGGCTGTCATGTAGCTCTCATGAAAACCGGGATTGACAGCTTAAGATCTCTACACATGACATCAATTTTGCGCAATTGAGAATTAAGAGCTGTCAAGAGCTCAAACAATCAGTAGAAGAAAGTTGCACAAATTGTTCCATCGCTTGACGGCTTTTCGTTTTCAATCACGCAAAAAAATCTTCTGTTAGAGGCTTAAAGTACACTCCCAGACACGACATAGTATGCAATGATTCGTATAAAATGTACTTAGAAGTACCTACATAACACGTGTTGAACTTAGAACCAAAGTCCAGAAATAATGATGACATTTATCCAGATATCCATCATTGTTCACTGCAGTGTGTCGCACTATTTTGACATTTAAAGTTCAGATAGTATTTAGTTCACAGTAATTAATAGATAAGTGCGGTTAGCGGATCATTAGGAGCTAATAATAACTTCAAGACGGATGACATTGTAACAGTGGGACAGTAATAAATTATATCTATTTGTAGAGTTAGTTAACTATATCTAGATTGCTGGACAAAAGAATCCTATCTTTACATCCAGACTTTCGGACTTGCCAGAGGTAGTGTAAAAAGTAAGCGTACCTAATTTGGAAAACTAAATGTACCTAATACAAATATCTCGGCTTATATGGTGTATTCTGATCCACAATAATGCAGTATTAAGATTTAAGTAGTTATAAATGTGAGTGCCTGTTTTTTGGACACCCATGTAGCGCATTGAATTGTAATAGGTAGGTACTTGAAAACCAAAGATATTCTCAAATGGTCAATCAAAAGTCAAAAATCTTCGATACACATAAGCCACAAAAACACCTAAGACGAACTTCCGATCTCACGTTCCAATGTTAACGTATTCAACATTGGAACTTGAATTTCAACAAATTTGTCTTATTTGAACAACTAATGATTCTAACAGGTACAACATAACTACCAAGCATCAAAGTACCAGGTACACATAAAGATGAAGAAACAACAACACATCACAAGGCACCACCCAAACTAAAAATAGACAAGCATAATATTCCAAAATCGTTAACAATGATGATACCCCGGAAATTGCCGGTCTCTGATCAGCCCTCGGTCAGGCTACGTGACTGGTGGATAGGCCGCGGCCTAAGGCTGCCACGGGGCGAAGCACGAGACGGAAGCACGTGTCACGGATCTGATCTTATTATGATTTACGTCGATGCACTGCAACTCGTGGAGATTTAGCGTGCTGCCGATTGGAGCTTAGATTTAGTTAGCTTTGCAGTGATAGGATAAGAAGAAACGCTGTGCTAATGTAGAAATACCAGAATAGCTTTGACAATTAAAGTTGTTTTAAAAACGAATTCCCGAAACATTCAAAATGTTAGTTTCTGGACACTGGAAGTTCGAATACCTACCCAAGTGTTAATTTTCCTATTTGAAATTGTATATTACGCTTTAGATCTAAGGTCCAAAAGGCACTGAACCATCTAATCTTGGAAGAAGTATTTGGAGATACCTATATTAGGTACCCATTCAACTGCTGAATTAAACATTATAAAATATTTTATCAATAAGTAATCCCTTTGCGTAGCTCCGAACCATAATACCGAATAATACTTATTACAATTACAAATTACTTTTAGGGTAATCAAAAACCTCTGGAGTGAAGGTCATCAGTTCAAAAACGACTAAATACAGCCATTGTGTCGACTTAATCACACTGCATAAAAGTCTTAGGGAATTACAAAAGTGATTAATTTAAACGGTTTTAACCTTAAACAAGAACTGAGTCAATGACCTACCAATATAATTATGGATGTATAAATCTACATAAACACACATAATAATATACATTATTTATTATTAACATTAAAAAAGTAAAGCCTGGAATAGACGCCACGAGTCCACGACATGCAATGAACGTTCGTCTGTCGCGCACGCGTCTCCGTAGCCGAGCTAGCATAATTTTTTAGCGCTAATCTCAGAACAATGAAACAATTAACACGATACTGACTAAAATTAACAACAACCGTGGTCCATTGTTGATCCAGATCAGAAACTAAATCATTCGTTCCTTAAGGTTCAACGTACTGCTTATCAAAACGTTCGCATTACGTTTAGACGGAAGTTCAAAGTAAATGAGTCCACACACCAGTCGGTTGTTTTTTTGTTTGTTCAACAAACAGATTTAGGGAGTACCAGTATGAACAGAGCCGCCGCTACTTGCAACACCTACCCACGTGCTTGCAAACATATTGATAAAGTTGAAATGCAGCAATGCTGATAGCGGTGATAATAATAGGTGAAGGTTTCATACTTCACAGCCAATACTTGCCCTGACGTCTAAAAAAAAAAGTGTGAAAGTACGCTAAAACGAAGTTACGCGGGCGGGTAAATAATTCATAGCATAGCATAATCGGCCTATAATGTTCTCACTGCTGGGACACAGGCCTCCTCTGTCTGTGAGAGGGAGTGGACCGTAGTCCACCACGCGGGCCCAGTGCCGGTTGGTGGACGTCACATGTCTTCGAATTTTTTGGTTCTAGGACATGCCGGTTTCCTCACGATGTTTTCCTTCACCGTTAAAGCAAGTGATAATTAATTTCTAATACGCACATGACTTCGAAAAGTCAGCGGTGCGTGCCTCGGGATCGAACTCGAACCATTCGCCGTGGGAGGCACATGGTTAAACCACTAGGCTATCACTGTTAAACCACTAGGCTATCAATTAAATAATTCGATTTCGATTTTATCAAAATAAAGCTTCAACACATCCAGCTTGAACTAAACTATTTTCTAAACACACTTTTTTTCAAACAAATGACAGAGCGTTCTATTCGACAAATGTAGATACTCCTTTACACGGTTTACCTATTTGGCAATCCAACCCACAAAGTGTACCTACTTGGCACGGTTGCTAGACGCCACTCCAATAACGCTACGAATTCGCCAGATATGCCAGATAGATACCAGATAGCAATGTAAACAATGAACGATACATATTGTGTTTAGAAATGGTGCGGTGCCAACGGCTTGTTTTGAGTTATTTTAAAATAAAACAGAGAAAGATTTTCTTTAGTTTCTTCGTCTTCTAACGGAACGTCTTCTATTGGAAGGTCTGTTTTTAGGGTTCCGTACCTCAAAAGGAAAAACGGAACCCTTATAGGATCACTTTGTTGTCCGCCGTCAGTCACCGGACCATAAGTGGAGCCATCTGCTCATAGATGGCGCCATTGGAAGTATGCAGTAGCGCCATCTATGATCATATGTCGGAACCCTTAGGGCGCGAGGCATACTCGCACTTGTCCGGTTTTTTTAATTTCGGTCTTTGGTTACTTCTGTATTTTATTTAACATGTCACTTACCTTGATTCTTTTCTACTGCTAAAATTAATATGATTCATAGTTGGAACTTACCTGAAAAAGAAAAGAACATTATAAGATTTGAATCAAAAACCACACACACTGTAGGGTTCCGTAGCAAGGAGTATTTTAGTTAGCGATCGCAAATATATGTTTGTATTATTATCGAAAAGTTATTTTTGCGGTTAGTTAACTCAAAACCGAATACCTTAAAAACTACACAACATAAATATCTTATTGAAACCAATTTTCGTTAAAAGTGTTTTGTAAATTCAACTCCCCGATTTTTTTTCAGAATTTTCCACTTCCGAGTTGAAAAGTTAGACGGTGAAGGCACTCTTTACGACTTTAGAAGCGCGTAGCTCACCAAATATTCACTTAAGTAAATAAAAAACTCCAGTTAAAATCATTTAAAGTTTTAAAGTAGGTATTCCTATTCATAGAATCATTATTATTCCTTTATCCCAATTTATTTATGATTGAAATTGACATCTATAAACCAACTCAATAAATACGGAATAGATTTAATGTTATATGTTTTAAGTTCTAAGAACATGGCTAGATTGAGACAACAATAGCGATCGTTGAATAGACTTCAAATCGGACTGCAACAAAGTGAACGCACAAAGACTAAACGGAAGCCAATTACCATACTGCAATAGATCTATAGGCTTACTTTAACCACACAAATGTGGAAGGCAAATAAAAAGCATTTAGCAGTCTAATATAATGTTGCCTGGTTTGTCAATGATGCGCATAAACGTTTCAGGGGTTGCCCAATTTAGTTTTCGAGTTAATTTTAGCCATGGGGATACCCCCCGTCTGGCCATTTGCATTAAACATCCATCCCAAAATTAACGATTGGCAAAACTAAGAATTGGTAGTATCGTTTTTTCGGGGTTGCTCATTGTCGCGGTCTATGACTATGACTACCTTAGCTGGAAGCTAAATGCTGATAAGATAGGAAGATTGGTCCTTTTGTCCTTGGTTCTTTGTAATTTTATTCAGGACAAGGAATTTAATCTTTCATTCTGCATTCTTATCCCCTTACAATTCAAGGATATCTACATTCCACGATCTCCGAGTGAACTGGACATTCAGTATCTGGAGAATTACAAACCGGACTCGAACGAATCACGTGTCAATGGAGCACGATTTGATCGGACAAGTTGCTGGCAACCCTGGAAGTACTTCCATAAATATTTGAATTTATACGCAAACGACTGACTGACTATAGTCGTGTGGCGTTTATAAATTCTTTGGTTCCCGTGACTCACATCCTGAAGTGATACGTTTATAGCACGCATTTGTGCGTCAAATGATTCCTCTTTGTTTAGGGTGAATACTGTTTTACTAAATGTCTTTTTATTCACCCATATCTTCCCAACACTATAATTTCTAACCCGATTTATTTTATTTTTACATATAATCATGTTATTGGGCAAAGTATTAAATAGACACAATAAAAAAAAAATATCGGTCAATGACCTTTTGAATTACAATACCGATCCAATAATGGAACAGTGGGAACATACGCTTATGTAATTTCTTTGTAGAGATGAATGGAAAGGAGACTAAATAAAAGCTTGTAAAAAGAGTATTTTAGACAAGTTTATTATATAATATGTAAAATTTATATATGCCGTAACATTATGGGGTTATATGAAATACTACTGAGCATTTAGAATGCAAAGCGACCACATAGTTGCTACATTTCTTCGTGGTATTTTTATGACACAAGCCACGTTGGCTCTGCCTACTGTTATCCACTATGTAGTGGTCCTTTCCATCTTATCTAACGCTTGAAGGAACCCGTTTCATAACAGCCAAAGGTGATTTGTGTAGGTAGGTACTTCATTTTCGTTATATTATTATAGCGCCATTGGATGCAGTAGTGTCATTCGTTACGAATTTCGACTGCACTACGAAGGTAAAGGATAGTGGGTATGTCATGTGCATCGTTTCCTTTGCAGCTGGCGACAATCTGTAAAGCTGATAAGCGTTGTTTACCTATACACACGTTGAGAGGAAACATGAGTAGTTACCAGCACCATCTCTTCAACCTTATGCCGATTCTATAACAGCCAACATTCTGATCTAATCAATCTACACCTCCCATATATTTATTATCTATATTTATAAAATAGCGTGGCTGGTGCTTGGGATGGGCTCTTCCTCTTGGGATTCTTGCTGCTGTAGTTCCTCTATCCATCCCTCTACAGATACATTGGGCCGAAGTTCTACTTCTGCTAATATAATAGCTGGTGCTCAGACAAGTAGGTACCTAGTTGCGCTCTTTCGGGGGAGTTTATATATACGACGTCTTCCCAACGGTGGATCCAGGGTGGGGGGCATGGGGGTCATGATTCCCCCCCCCCTCAACGTGCCCTAGGTCGAACACTTATAATATATTATTTCTAATCTAAAAAAAAAATATTTTATAGTAAAGTACACGTAGTGACTCCCCCTGACTCGAGGCTGGATCCACCCTTGCGGCTTCCAGCACATCGTCATCGTCTTCTAAATACGAAATAATGTAATTTACCGTCAACCTAAAACAAAAAACAAGCAATATGAAGCCGAATGTATTCATACTTTTTCTCAATGATAACAGGGTAATATGTTCCCATTGTTTGAAAAATGGAACGGTGTCAGAAAACATGTCAAAAGCACTATGTACTCAAATTATATATTTATTTTAGTATTAGGTATTATAAAATAACAGTAAATCCAATTATAATTTGCAAAAAAATATTTAATTTTACTAAAATAACAAATAAATTTTACTTACCGAATGTGTGACGTCATTTTTGTGAAAATTACTCATTACAAAACAATTATTTGACAATCAAAATGCGCGCGCAATGCACTTTGTGGCGTTAGAATTTGACAGACAACTAATTTAATGTTATTCCTACGTAAAAAAAGAATACTAATTTGCAATTGTTATGTTTAAAAAAAAATATCAATGTTACCGTTCCAAAAATGGATCACTGGGAAGATAAGGGTTAAACTTGGCATGATTTTGATAAAAAATGTGTAGGTATTTTCCTTACCAATATGTATTATATTTCCCATTCCATTAAAATTATATCTATCCATCCCCGAATAACCACTAAATCTGTCTAATTTTCTACAACTTTTAAAGTAGGTATTCTTCTAGCCAAATTTTATTAATTTTATAAGCCAATAAATATCGATTTCCTTATCTGACTTTGTTATTGTAACTAAAGAACTTATAAGCAGATAATTTTGAATTCCTAGATTTTTATCAGAGCGAATACTAAATTCTCTAATAACTAATTCTGATTGATGAAGATAAGTAATTAATTAGAAAAAAATTTAGATAGATAAAAAGATATCTGCCTGATTGCGATTGGTCCAATTTGAATAATTAATTATGTTTTGTAGATAACAGCATAATGACACCGATTAGATTACTTAAATTATATTTATCAACGGGAAAGTACTTTTTGCTGTCACTAGGCGGCCTTGAATCAATTTCCCTAACAAGGCTAAAGTGAGATATGATAACTATTTAACAGAACTCGATTAATAAACTAAGACATTTCGAGGTTTTATTAATTTAATTGATAAAGGGTAACCCCCGACCATGATCGCCGGCATCAAAGAAAATACCTACACAGAGAAAGATAAAGAAATATATTTTTTTATTAAAGTCACTGACGAAATGACGTAAATTTCCAATTTTACCTATATAATCAAAACGTCGAAGTTAGTCAAAATACTGTTGATTTTGTTTGTGCGCGTAAATTCCCGATTTAATTCAAAATTTTAATATACCTACATAAATGCAATATAAATTGCTAGATTCATTGTCAGTAAATCATTGAACTTTGCTATTGTATTACCTACTTCTTGAAATTATAAATTTGAAGCACGCAAAACCACCACACCAGATTTCTAATTAGCTACTACTGTTATTAAAAAAAAGCTTTTTTATTGCTTACTTACAAATAGGTAGTAACTAGTAAGTACTTAATTATAATGGGTTTATAGGCCTCCTCCAATAATTTCCAGCTCTTTCTGTTATTAGCTTTTTTTCAGCCATGATTCTTCTACCATTTCAGCTATGTATTTTGACTTGCCAACATATTAGTAGTATTACTTAATATACTGTTATTTTTAGTAGTCTAATTATGATCTCCAGTAGTTCAATGACAGGTGGCGCCAACCGCACCCAGGTCATTGCTCACTCGGTTAGCAATATCATTAAATTACCATTATCTATAGGTACCCCTATTGACACTGACGAGTTGTCATTATCGACAGAAAACTGGTTAAACCCATATTCAAAAGTCACACTACGGTGTCTATGTCTTTATAATATTCTAGTAAAGATAAAGATTATATATAATATGTAAAACTATTTAAGTAAGCAAGGGTTTTCAAGACCACTTAAGTCTTTGATAAATACAGAAGTTTATAAAAAAAAAAACGTTTGCGGTCAGGGAAACCCCCCGTCAGGAACGAAATGTCAATAATGTTCATATTTTTACACGGTAAAATTACGCGTATTATTTTCCAATCCCGCAACGCGACCTCCCGCAATGATGTCTCGATGGGTACTGGTCGGAGACCGCGAGCGCGATTGCCGTGAGTTTTAGATTTATGGAAGGGGCGTGACGCTTTTTCTCATCACGTGACGATTTCGCCCAGACACCTACCGCGAGCCGCGTTAAGGAACTTTGTTCCAAAAAAAACATGAATTAATATGAAACACCAGACAACCATGAACAGTATCTTCTATTTGTATCGAACCTCAGCCTGACTTGCACATAACATTGTAATCAACATCTACATGCCTACTTTATTCCTACACCCAATAATTCGGACTTTGGCACGCCACTGTGCGCGTGCGCATAGAACGATGAAAGCATATTAATTTTTCGCCATTCATGCGTGTTGTTCTGGCACAAACTGGTTTGGCTGCGTGCCTGAATGTCAGGTGCCATCTCAGTGTAGTTGGTGTTGCGATAGTTTGACATTTTTAAAACTGACTTTGTAAATTATGTTTAGGAAAATGTTTTAAAAAATCGTTTCGATGGTTATATTTAAATTGATGTGTTAATGTCGTGTGGATTGTTTAGACACAATACCTACTAATAGGACGTCGATGACAGTAATTCTACTAGAGACCGTTTCACATAAGAATTCCCCTAGAAGTTAAGTTGGCTCCCCAGCTTGTCATTCCTATTTAGGTCATATCGGTTTGTGTTTTTTGTAGATTTTTTGTGTTTTATAATAATATTTAGGACGTTAAAAAGTGATGAAAGTGAATTGGTGCTGAAAGAAAACTTCCAACACCGTTAAAAACGATGTAATAAATTGAGATTCAGAGCAGCCAACATAGCGTCTTATTCTTATGTGGAACGATCTCTAACTACTATTGCTGTCACTTCTTTTAAAATGGTGTCAGCACAATTTTATGTCCATGCCCATTTTTGTCATACAGTAAGGAGAAACAATTGTCTAGTGACATAATTATTATAGAAATTGCTTAAGTAATAATCGTGTTTAGTTCCATATTGCGTAGTTAATGAGACTTGGCTGAAACTGCTCTATACAATTTCATATGATTTTATAACACATAAGAAAATTACGGAAAAAACGTGACATATCGCTATACAGGGTGGCAGGTTAAACAGTGGAAATAGTTTAAGGGGTCATTGTACTCATCATTATGAACAACTTTTACTATGGGACCAATCCTGAAATCGCGAAAAAAAAACAGCTGTTCCATACATTTATGTTCATAATAACTCAACAAAATGTATGGAACAGCTGATTTTTTTTTCGCGATTTCAGGGTTGGTCCCATAGTAAAAGTTGTTCATAATGATGAGTACAATGACCCCTTAAAATATTTCCACTGTTTAACCTGCCACCTTGTATAACTATTAATAAAAACATGCTAGTTGAGTATCTATCTGTACACACTGGAGGAGTGCCCAGCTTGGGCAGTGCAGCGCCGTGACCTCGTCGCGGCGGTCGGAGCTGCGGGTGGCCTCTCGCTGCCGACCGTGGTTGAGGCCATGGTCGGCGGCGAGAGCGCTTGGAGCGCCGTCACCTCCTTCTGCGAGGAGGTGATGGACGCCAAGGAGGCGGCGGAAAGGGAGAGGGAGGCGGTGTCCTCTCTCCCCATCCGCAGCAGACGCACCGGGCGCCGTAGGGCGGCCAACGATCTCCGGCCACCATAGGGTGCGGCCTGCGGGCGGCGGACTTGGGGCGTCCGTCGCCCGAACGGAAACAGGCCCGAGACGGTGGCGCGACGTGTTCCGCGCGCGCCTGTCCAGAGGAATTGCGGCCGTACATGACGGCCGCATAGGGTGACGGGGCCCGCCTTTCATTTGGCGGGCCAATACCTGCCGGGGGTGCGGACGAATGCGCAAGCGACTCCCGTGCCCCCGGCGTAAGGTAGTTGGACGAACACCGGGGTGGTTTTAGTCAGTAAGAGTCTGACAGACCCCTCCGCCCGGCGGAGGACATCCAAGAGGATTTCCACCTCGAAAAAAAAAAAAAAAAAAAAAAAAAAAAAAAAAAAAAAAAAAAAAAAAAAAAGTATCTATCTGTACGTTAATGTTTTCAGATAATATACTTAGGTACACGTATATTTTTATTTGCTTTTTGTTTGAAATATTATATATAATAATGCGTTTTCTGACTTAGTATTGCAGATATTAAACAAGAACAATACTAATAACTTGACACAATTATAAATAGTTGAAATTCGAGGTCACAGTAAAATAAATTGACATTTGCGCACATTAAGATAACCTAAACGCCCAAGACATGATAACCTTTTATACATTAGATACATTGAAAGAATAATCAGAAGAGTGTACCTATTCATCAAATAATGTTTGAATGGTATTGTGATTGTGACAGTACCAATATCTTACAGCTGTTTTGTTCTTAGACTCACTCAAACTCATATATTCACTAAAATTATAAAATGTCTCACAAAAAGCCAAAATTAAAAACAGAAAAAAATATTCAACTTTAATTCAGGTTAATTTCTATCTTTAAAAAAATCGGACATTTTATATTACTCCCAGTCGGTAAAAATTGGCTGCTACAAAGAATTTCTTGTTTACATTCTCTGACAGATAGCGCGAGTGCTATCGTGTGAGCGTCTTATTAATTTGGCGAAGAATGTGATTACTTGCGATCTCAACTATCATACCGATAAAATAGATTACATGGTTAGGGTTACCTACTGTTGTCAATATGTCTTCGAGACGTTTCTATGATTTTGTACGATATTTGGTTTTTACTGGTTTTTCCTGTGCTCACAAAATCCTTTGAGGAAAAGTAATAATACATTTTCAATATCTCAAAATTTACTTAGATATCCAAGGGGTACCTACTGAAGCTGGTTTTCGCTTTAACTTCTCCGCTAAGTAGGTATAGTACGTTTCACATAGGAGTTCGCTTCGACGCTATGTTGGCTCCCCTGTCTGTCACTTTGACAGAACTTAAACATTCTATACATATACTGTTTTATATTTAAGTGTCAAAGTAATGCCTGGCGGAGCCTGGGACACTACAAAGTGATAAAAGAGAATAGGGATGTTAACTACTTTTTTTTAATTGTGAATCTGTAAACTAAACTTGTAGCGTGCATCTATAACTACCAACTACACAAATCTTATTTTTTTTTATTATTTTTTTTTGCACGTTACAAACATTGGCAAAGTTATAAGCGTTTTAAAATGATTTGCTAGACACGGACGGCACTACCTACTAGTGACGTAACACCACCTACGTCCGCTTCGCGCGACAAAGACAGAGCGATACTCCCTCCAAAAACTTTAAAGCGTTTATGTTTTCCATTTTGTTATAAATTATTATTTTTGCTTTTACTTTTTTGTTGTGCCTATTCCTTCTTTGAAATAAAATAATTTATTTGTACTTTTTTAATAGTAGGCCACTACCGTATTGGTACTGAAAGAAAAACTTCCAACAGTGTTAAAGACGTTGTAAGTGTTGTAACATTGATTGACATTCAGGGGAGCCAACATAGCGTCGTCGAAGGGAATTCTCATGTGAAACGCTCTATACTTTAATCTCAAAAGTGCCCCAGTGCCCAGAGAGAATTAGGTGACTTTTACCTGCCGGCCTAGCATGACCACGATAGAAACGGGTTTCGTCTACATAGAAATAGACAAAGTGACAGATTGTAGAAACATTTCTACCCTTTCATTCATAAAACGTAGAAATGTTTCTACAATCTGTCACTTTGTCTATTTCTATGTAGACAAAGCCAGTTTCTATCGTGGTCATGCTAGGCCGGCTGGTGGACTTACCTATTGACGTCACTAATTAAACGTAACATAAATCGAGTATCAATCATAGTAGTGAGTGTATCTACATAGAATGTCTCTATGGTGCATCATGATCATTAATTTCATGCCAAATCATTCAGACGTACGATTGTACTTAGCGCCGTTCTTTGGCCTTTACGAATTAGTCCAATAGAAAGCTTTTTGTGGTCTTTAAAATATTATGATAAGTATAAGATTAATGATTATTTAGTTTATGATTAATCATTACGATAAGACGTCTTACGGATGGGGTCTGCAGTTTGTGAAGAGAAAACACTGTTAAAGCGATGCTTTGCTTCTTTATGAAGCATTTCTCGTAACATGCATGGTTCATATTCAGCAATACAAAAGGAAAAGTGATAGGAAACTACAAAAGGTCAATAATAAATATTTTGTAAGCAAATTTTGACGTCAATCAAAATTTCATGACCAAGACCTTGGCCCTTGGGCTTCGTTCAATTGTTATTAGACTGATGTTTCCTTTAAAAAGCCATTAAAACGCAAATATTGTAAAGGTCATCAGCAACAAACATCATTAGTACTTCCTTCCAATTTCCTTAATTTAAATTCAAGATACACCTTTCGAGTTGACGTCAAAAAATATACTCTGAGGCAAGTTCATATCATCATATCTTTGTAAATTCTAAGTTTCAGTAAATGATAGTGTAATATCCTTCTTAGCATGCTAGGACTGTAGGATCACAGATACATAATAATTTACCCATCTATCAAATGTCTTTCCTGACTTAGCAATATTTTACACGTATCCTCTTTTTACAAGCTTTTATTTGCTCTATTAGCGGGGGGCAAAATCTTGCAACAGTATTTTAGACAAGTTCCCCTCAATCGATTGAGCTGATATGTAACCTCGGTGACAATGCAATAATATGGTACTATGGAGGTGGTCCTGGTCTCATGATGACGCCGGGAGGTGGCCATGGGAACTCCTCAACTCCTCAATATAAGTCCATCGTGTTTGGGCTCGTTGGATTTGTCTTGACAAGTACCTACTGTTAGTAGACCTAGATGATGTTCAATGTCTCATGATGGAGCTGTGAAATGGTCATTATAAAAGATTGTTTTGAAAAAATGATTTTCAACATAAAGCTTATTACACCTATCTACATGTAGATTGGTTCCAGCAAGTCTCAAAAACATGACGTACATAGTTAAGGCAACAAATTCGGGTAGGAAAAATCGATAACTGCCGACGGTCGTGACCGCGGAGGCTGTTTGAGTTGGAGGCTCGCCAAGTTGTCTGTCTGTGCCGATCACTGATATCATACAAGACTTCATTACTTTAGGGACCTTGCTGTCATAAAAGTTTATATACACTCGGCGTCACAAAAATCGCACCTCTTCGAAAATAAGTTTTAAGCATGTGCCGCCATCAACGAATACATTAAACCCAATTAATATTGGTATCAATTGAAAGTATGTTTAACGACCTTTAAATTAACAACAGTTAGAATTCCTAAACACAACAGATCTCATTAGCACGTTACGTTAAAAAAATGTTGTCAAAATACGCATTACAACGGCCACTAATTGCACCTCCCTACAAGGGTATAAAATGGGCGACCCGGGTTAAATGTGGGTCATTCGCTATTCAACCTTCGAAGTGAACACACGTGAACAGTTACAGCAAGAAAAATACCCCAGAAGATGGATACCACTGCAGATGAAGCCGCTCAAGTCATTGCACTACTGCAATCAGGGATGCGGCAATGTGATGTTGCTCGGCAACTGAACTTGAGTCGTTTTTCCGTTCGACGAGTGTTCCAACGCTTCCAAGAGACTGGTGGCTATATCCGAAGACGTGGATCTGGAAGACAACGGTGCACATCCGAAAGAGACGATCGCTTCATTGTTTCGACGTCTTTACGTAATCGGTTCTCCAATGCTGTTGAGCTGCAACAACAACTGCGATCAGCTCGCAGAACTTCTGTAAGCGTCTCCACGATTAGAAGAAGAATGCGGGAGAAGAAAATTGCAGCTCACAGGGCTGCTACAGGGCCAAAATTGACTGCACAGCATAGGAGAGACCGGTTGCAATTTGCCCGTGACCATGTAAATTGGACAATAGACCAGTGGAGGGCTGTGCTCTTCTCGGATGAGACTAGGGTGTGTCTTTTCTGCAACGACAGGCGTCGAAGAGTGTACAGGAGGCAAGGAGAACGATTCGCACAAGCCTGTATTCAAGAGACAGTGGAATACGGGGGTGGCTCGTGCATGTTCTGGGGCGGCATATCAATCGACGGCAAAACGAACCTTGTGTGTGTTTCTCGGACTGGAAGTGCTCGCGGGCAAGGGTCGCTGACTGCTCATCGGTACATAACAGAGATCTTAGAGGAGCAGGTTGTCCCTTATGCGGGTTTTGTTGGCAGTGGTTTCACGTTAATGCACGATAACGCCCGCTGTCACACCGCTTTAATTGTAAGAGACTACCTGCAAGAAGTTGGGATCCCTGTTATGCGCTGGCCGGCGCGAAGTCCAGACCTGAACCCTATTGAGCACCTTTGGGATGAACTGAAACGGCGAGTACGGGCACGTGATCCTGCCCCTACCACTCTTCAAGACCTCCAAGATGCTGTCGTTGCGGAATGGGACAACATTCCTCAAGAGACTGTTGTCACATTAATTAGGTCCATGAGAGAACGCATGGAAGCAGTCATCAGGGCTAGGGGGGGTAACACTAGGTTTTAAGTTGTTTTTAAGGACTTTGTTGTAATTTTTGCTGATAAAATTAAATTTAACTTTTTAATCATTTGCATTAGCTTGCTTTTTTTTATTCCCTGGTAAAGAAAAAACCAAATCTG
Source organism: Thalpophila matura (assembly GCA_948465475.1). Classification (NCBI taxonomy): domain Eukaryota; kingdom Metazoa; phylum Arthropoda; class Insecta; order Lepidoptera; family Noctuidae; genus Thalpophila; species Thalpophila matura. The sequence continues at coordinate 2,070,089 of OX419178.1, forward strand.
TTGATTTATTCTGAAATTTAAATAAATTACCTTTCCAATGATACCTTATAGTCATATGTCTACTATTGATTAATAGGGTTAAAATGACTTTGAAAGGAATTCTTAAAGAGGTGCGATTTTTGTGACGCCGAGTGTATAATACGTAATGAAGAAAAAGCGTTCGTGAAGTTCGGTATTCATAATAAACCAGGGTGCATTTGATTTTGATGCATGCTTCAGGATGCTGTTTTGGGTTCTTTGAATGATGTTATACAATAAGTATACAATATACAATGTACAACAAAGTTTCAATAATGTTATATTGGTATGAAAGTGTTGTGAAAAGGTTATATTTTATTTAGGTAGGTACCCTTTTTACACGGTAAAATTACGCATATTATTTCCCAATCCGGCGGCGGCGACGCGAACTCCCGCTCTGACGTCTCGACGGGTACCTACAGGTCGGAGACCACGAGCGCAATTGCTGTGAGTTTTAGAATTATAGAGGGGGCGTAATGCTTTTTTCGTTACGTGACGATTTCTCCGAGGCAATTCCTACCCCAAACCGCGTGATTCGTTGAGGACATCGTTACAAAAAACTATTTAAACCTTTGAAAAGGCGACACTGGGCCTTTTCCAAACCAGCTTAGATCACATTTTGTACGACGACATTAGTTTAAAGTAGTTTAAACGACGTTTCCCGAGCCGCGCCACATTGACGCTGCACGGACCATATCGGTCAAGTGTGAGAAAGTCCTAACACAAATACTTTGCTGGACTGCTTCAGATTGCAGTGTTGCGCGGCAGACGTGTTTGTCCGATGATCTTATGCGTGACAATTGACTAGGTGCTGCTAATTAAATAAATAAGTATTGCAAACACTTTCCATAAAGAGTAGTTCCATAAAGAGAGAGTAAAGAGAGAGAGATAAAGAACAAAATTACTCATGATCTCCTTAATGCTTACAAATAACCCTTTCGATCGGCATCATAACAATACACGATGTTCATTTTTAGGGTTCCGTACCAAAATTGTAAAAAAGGAACCCTTATGGTGTGACTTCGTCTGTCTGTCTGTCACACCTGCTTATTTCACCAACTACTAATGCTATCGACTTGAAAGAACAATGGCCATTTTGGCCTCGGAAAAAACATTAATTCTTATAGAGATAAATGTTAGCAAAATATAGTAGGTAAGTAGGTACATTGTTAATGTAATTAATGGATGGCATCAGTTTATTTTTAACAGCCGGGAAATAATAGATAAACGTCTTCAAAATTATACCATAATGCTTGAAACAAAACGCAGGATAAAATATTTATTTATTTATTTATGAACGCATCCACATTTATTTACGTCCCTAGAGACGTCCATGAATTTTAATGGAATCCCAGGCTGTATTCAACAGGATAAAATCATGATAATTATTTAACCCAAGGTTTAATGTACCTGCCTACTTAAATTAGATCTCAATGTGAAAAACCTCTCAATTCAAACAATTCAAAATGCTACAGATTAATAAATATACCGCATAAACTCAAAAAACATTAAACATAATTTCTCGTTTCTCCGTGCTTTAAAAAATATATTGAATGCCGAACGTAGTTATATACCTATAAAATAGGCAAATAAAATGACAAATGTTTCATAGTTATAACTTTTATACGATTTTCCGAGTCCAAGCATGTTAGGAAAGTGGCCATTGTTCTTTGGAACAGTTATAAAGAATCCAACTTTATTGCAAATGAAAAAATTAAAAAAATATTTTTATTTTCATAACAAAAGGGGAGTGGGGGTCCAAAATTTCAAAGTGAGGTTACTGGGTCAAGTGACATATCATATTAAAGGGCTTGATCTGCACATTTCAAAATATATTTTTATTTAATTTTATGTCTCACAGTTTTCGACATATGATGAAAAATTTCTGAAAAAATACCATTCCCCCCCCCCCCCCCCTTATCTCCGAAGTTTGGGGAGTGAAAAATCTGAAATAATTAGAGTTTATAGGAATTGACCTAAATATTGCACCAAAAATAAAACGATGTTCCTAACCGGTACAGTTTTTTCAAAATCATCAAAATTCTTTCACAAACAAACTTAGTTTTGCGGTCCGGTTTTTTCACTTTATACATCCAAAACTGATACGGAACCCTCGGTGCGCGAGTACGACTCGCACTTGGCCGGTTTTTTCACATTTGGTCGGTTCGATTCCCAGATGAAATAAGCAACTTTTAAAAAATCTGTGAATGCAGTACCTATTAGTAAATTTAAAAAATAAAGTGTAGTTTCCATGAAGCAGAACTTCCTATCTCGAATATTTAAAGTACTTTCCCTCCATGTGGCATAGCCGTGGGACACCTTGTATAGTAAGATCGCAGACATAGGCAGGTACTAATAAGAGTATTTTAAAAATCTGTGAATGCAGTAGGTAACTATTACTAATTTTTAAAAATAAAGTGTAGTTTCCATGAAGCAAAACTTCCTATCTCGAATATTTTAAGTACTTTCCCTCCATGTGGCATAGCCGTGGGACACCTTGTATAGTTAGATCGCAGACATAGGTACTAATAAGTAAATCAGCTTGAAAATGTTGTCATAAATCATGATACACTTGGGAAAAAAACAATGAATATTTTTTATTTGAGGCGAGTAATGGACGCAGAGTACTTACAGAGGACGAGTGCCACATTTTTCACATAGTATTTATAAGAACAGCTGTCCAAACATGATTGTGAAATAATGTTAGTTATGTTAGGTTAGTTAAATAACATTGAAATATGTATCTATTGAAGTTGTGAAGCAAGTTTCAATGTATAATTTCGACGCTGGAAATTTCAAACGTCACGCAGTGATCGGAGTAGGTAGAGCTATTTCGGGCCAATGACCTCAAACGTATATGACGTTAATGTGGATATGTTCTGGAATCCCAGAATTTTTCATTTATGGAGGACTTTAATAAAGAAAATCGGATTAGAACATTAAAAAAAAATTAACAATTTGGTGTAATAAAGAACAATGTACACAGGACACAAATTCTACTTGTCGCGCATAACACGCTTGAAATCGCGACTCAATATAACACGGATCATCGGCTCAGAACAATAGATAGGTACCGTACCAGTGTATGCCACCTGATCCTATTTTTCTCCGCCAAGCAATATTGGTGATTAATCCTCTATCGTTTCTGCGTGAGAACTGAGATATTACTCTGAACTTCCATTTTAAAAAAATATAGGTATTGTTAATATAATATTGTTAAGCCGACCCCAATATAATTTGGGAAAAGGCTAGGCAGATGATGATGATAGGTATTGTTAATATGCTAATGTCCAGAATGATGATTAGAATGTACATAATAATAAATTTTATGTGTTTATGACAAAGGATAGCTTATTAAAACTACAGGTAATCAGGGGCCGTACCACGACGTGTTATTGCCATCATTATTCCGCTGTGAGAGAGGGATGGCACTATACAGCACGAATAGCGCTATCCCTTGTTTACAGTGGAACAATGATGGTTTAAACACGTCATGGTACGGCCCCAGACGTAAGAAAACCGCGCGACAGCCGCAACTACGCGTCATAAGGCGACTTCAATTTATTTATTGTGCGTTGTCCATTAAATCTATTGTGATCCGTACCGTACACATAATAATATAAACATAGACGTTATAACGTTAATAAATAACCGTTTTATATTGTTTGTCAAGTGAAATTAACGATGTGATAAAAGCATTGATGGATATAGGTAGATACAATCACTTTCTCACAACAAGAAGATTAATAAACTAACTTGTTAAGAAGTATTATCCGCACTAATATTATAAATGCGAAAGTTTGTGTAGTTTCGCTCGCCCCCTTTAATATGGGACTCATCCTCAGATCATAGAAACAAGGGAGATGTGCCAAGGCGCTACTAAAATTGACGCTTTGATACGGTCACATTGACCGTATATAAAATGTACACGCTGGCGACGAACCGAACACAATCGATGATATAAATACAGTGTTTCAGTTTAGCGCTAGTGTTTAGTGACGATTAACAGTGTTAGATTGAGGGTGTGTGCAATGTTTAATGCGTGGGAGATCTTTATATTCACGAGGGGCGCTTGTAATTGTGTTGAAAAATGTACTAAAAGTGGCGACAGTTGTTACCGTACTAATTTGCTATGATGGCATATCTCCTTGTTTCTATGATCTGATCGCGTTTGCGCTCATGCGCTAATCATGTTTAATGTCCCTTTTATTTAGTTTTAATATATCAAAATTCTTAACCTAGGTGTAAAAGAGTCTGATTCCACAATTTAATTTTCTATTGTAAATGTCCCGTCGTTTCAGCATTTATGGCAGCCGTACCTGTAGGTAGGCCCACAGTTCTATTTTTGTCCGTCTATGTATTTATAAGTCTTTAACGCCCACATTGTCTCATCTGCCGCGTAAACTATCGAATGTCGAATGTCACGTGCACAGGTTAATGACTAGCCTATAGACACAATGAGCTCAGTAACTAGTAACCTATTTATTTTCTGAGAATTTTACAACAAACAAACATTAAACAGTGTTTCTGTTTTTATATTAGTTCCAGGATACTATAGAAGAGTTCACGTAAATGTTAATAAAATGCAATTGAGAACAAGGAACAGATAAAATCATTTGATATAGGAACTCTATTAGTAAATGTGTGTAGTAGGTACAGGAAAATAGTTCAGTCATGGTCAACAATAACTTATTAGTTAGATATTTAAAAAAAACCGGCCAAGTGCGAGTCGTACTCGCGCACCGAGGGTTCCGTATCATTTTTGGACGTATAAAGTGAAAAAAACCGGACTGCATAAGTAAGTTTGTTTGTGAAGGAATTTTGATGATTTTGAAAAAACTGTACTAGTTAGGAACATCGTTTATTTTTGGTGCAATATTTGGGTCAATTCCTATCAGCTCTAATTATTTCAGATTTTTCGCTCCGCGAACTTCGGAGATAAGGGGGGGGGGATGGTATTTTTTCAGAAATTTTTCATCATATGTCGAAAACTGTGAGACATAAAATTAAATGAAAATATATTTTGAAATGTGCAAATCAAGCCCTTTCATATGATATGTCACTTGACCTAGTAACCCTACTTTAAAATTTCGGACCCCCACTCCGGCCCCTTTTGCAATGAAAATAAAAATATTTTTTGTTTTTTTTTTTCATTTGCAATAAAGATGGGCAAGATTTTTTTATAACTGTTCCAAATTTCAAGTCGATAGCATTAGTAGTTGCTGAAATAAGCAGGTGTGAAGGCTGAAATGAGCAGATTTTCTCGAAAAGTACTAAATCGATTTTGATGATCTTTTCACTGACGTTATCTACATACTTTCAGGAAGGTTTTAGTATATTAGGTAATAAGAAGTTATATGCATAAATTAATGTACCTACACACTACGTAGAAGATTTAGTGACCAACGAAGTCGTGAAAATAATCGAAATCAAAAATTTAATGCATGCGCCCCACGTTTTTCAATTCATCAGAAATTATTTTGTAGTTTTTAGTCCGTTTTAAAAACGTGTTTTTCAAAAATATTTTTACCTACATTTTAGTCATTATTATTGCTTTGTCATCCAAATTAAGGTAAGTATACCTTTCAGCTTAGTCTAATGCTAGCAAGTGCTTGAAAAATTTATTACAAAATTTTACAGACAGGCAGTCAAGTAAACGAGTTGATAAAAACGTGGTAAAATCATTAATCTTATGCTTAGAGCATAGACCGCACGCCGTGATTCCGTGAACTATCAATAAAGTTATGATATTAAATAACTCAATTAACTAGAGTGAAAGTAAGTCAGCATTATATAACGAAGCCAATTAATTTTGACCTAATGAAGTGAGCCAGACTGAGTAGCTGTGAATGCATAAAGAAATTGATGAACTCACTGTCTGTTGCCGCTTTTTCACCCGCATGCAAAATTAATATAATTATACTATGTTTAAATCCATGACAAGGTCACTATGTGTTTCAAATGTAACCCAAGTCCATTCAACCGTTTATAATTATACTCGTTAAACGACGGACACATTGAAGGAGGGTAGTCAGTATTCTATATTAGTTCTTGAAATCACGGAAAAAAAACAAATATTCCATACAAAAATGTCTATATTATATCACTCGACAAATTGTATGAAACAACTGATTTTTTTTCGTGATTTGAAGTTTGGTCCCGTAGAATTAGTATCGAATAGGTACTGAAAATGTCCCTTGTTTTTAAAACCTGTCACCCAGTAGGTATATGCGTAATTGAGTATGAGTAACGAACATCCGAATGTCTCTTCCTAAACTTTCACATCTATAACATTAATATTTGATAGGAAGCTATTGATATTTCGACCCTGGAATAAATAATATGGACGTAGCTTTCTAACGAACGCACCACCTCAGGAGTTCAGGAGCCAGGCAAAGATTAAGTTACTTCAGCCGTGTAGCTTTTAATCAAGAACTGTCGAATCTAATTATCATGGGCGTGAGAAGTTTGTTATCTATGGAAAAGGGAACAATCTTATTTGTTTTTGGGAAATAAAGGAAAAGCAATTTATATGGCTCGAAGCATACGGGACCATTTTGTTCTTACCGTGATTGCTACCGCAACAAGTTTTTAAATATTTGCAAGTCTCTAATAACAATAATAACAGTTGGTGTGTCTGTAGAATATATCAATATTGTTATAATATTATTCATTTATTTATACACGTGCAATATTAAAATCAAGGCATGCTGGGCAGAATCAACAAGCAAATTATTTACCTATAGAACTAAATACTGTGAGTTTATTGAAGCTGGTTCAAAAACGACTAAACCAAAGTTAATAAAAAAATTATGGGACCACCGGGCGAGCTTTCTCTATCAAATGAAAAAAAAAGACAATAAGTAATTAAAATCGGTACATAGTCGGCAACGATATTACGTAACAAGATACAAAAAAAAACAGTTGAATTAATAACCTCCTCCTTTTAAAAGAACACAGTTGTAGTTTGAAAATAAACAAGAGTAGCTGTGGCCGGAAGCTGCGGGTACAACCACATCAGACAGAAACATCCCAAAACAAAGATAGACTTCAGGTCATTCACCCACGATTAAAACAAGCAAGTTTTAAACAACTTAAAAAAAATCCATCCCATCAACGTTAGAATTAATAAAAATAATTTCTGATGAAATGAAAAACGTGGGGCACATCTTACTAGTATCCTTTGCATGCGCTCCACGTTTTTCATTTCATCAGAAATTATTTTACACGTTTTAGTCCGATTTGTAAAAAAAAAAAATTTTTTTTTTCAAATATTTTTTTTTTTTTTTACTTTTTAGTCCGTATTATCGCATTGTCATCCAAATTACATAGGTATAACAAATTTCAGCTTAGTTTGACGCCAGCAAGTGCTTGAAAAATGAATTGCATTTGTACCGAACAGACAGACAAGAAAGCGAATTAATAAAAACGTGGTAATAATAAAATAAACAAACATTATTGCAATAATCTACGTGTATAAAGAAAGAGAAAGTCGACCGGCGCATCCCGCACTACTCCACCAAGATTGATGATTAGGAAGTGCCTGATTGAAGACCACACTCGATTATTGTACAAAACCAACATAATTACTTTCAAGGGAGAGTTAATAGTTATTATAATTACTGGTCTAAGTCTACGAGAGCCTGATATTGGTTATTTGTATAAGAGAGAGCTGACGCTGGCAGACCTGTGTTTAAGCTGTATTTTTTCGCCGTGTTCTAGTTTCCCTCAGTGGACTTTTACATCTTGAGATGATAGGACGGTGACACGGTATCATTTTCTTTCATAGACTTATCAATATGGTAATATTTATTAGCTTTAGGCCTAGGTTACACGACGGTGCTAAATTCTCTAGATTTTGAAGAATTCAATGAATAAATTAATTTCGAGTGAATTCAGTAAATATAATTTCTCCGGTTTGAGAAACAAGCATTCAATTTGACACTGTAGCTTTACGTCACACCGTTGTCAACATGATTTATTTATTGACAATAAGCCGCCTGTCAGAAAATTCTGCAGTCAATTCTACACCAAATCTAAAGGGTTGATACCTTAGATCATAGAAGCAGGGAGATATGTTATCATAGCAAATTAGTACCGGAACCGCTGTCGCCACTTTCAAAGCAGTGTGCGTCACAACTGCAAACGCTTCTTTGTAAATATAGAGGTCTCCCTCACCCTCAATCTGACACTGTTATTCGTCACACACACTAAACTAAAACACTGTATAAAAATCATCGATCGCATTCAGTCTGTCGGCAACGCGATCACATTAATCATTCAAAGCTTCAAGCTCAATAGCGCCTTGGCACATCTCCCTTGTTTGTATAATCTGATCTGAGGTTGATACTTAAAGCAATCCTGCAAATTGAAACGTCTGTTATCCGGTCGTTGTAAATCCGCTTTGATACCTATATTTAATCACACTATAAAATCGGTGTGAAATTAGGTCGATCGCAAGTACATAATTGCGATATAGATTCATTGAAAATAACATAAGGAACGGCTACCAAGATTTATCAAACGTTTATGGCCTAACAAAAGACGTAAAAGTCAACCATTAAGATTCTAAAGCGACGGATCCAGGTCCTTTCCCTACTTAATGCGACACAATGTTTATAGGACCATTAATATCGCACTTCTATTGATCTATTGAGGGGCGAAATAAAACAGCACCTCACTCATTATCATCACATTATTATGGTAATACTCGAAACAATATAGCACATTCAACACTTTCTATTATTAAGGCCCCGGTATACGCCAACGGCCTTGAGTGATTTGGGCGGTATAGCTTGAGTGTTCTGCGCTGAGCTCAAGCAACGCGACATACATCCACCGAGCAATACGACTCGCCTATCAAGGAGCGCGCTGTGCAGAATTAGACGTATTATTACTTTTTAGTATCTAAAATACAAAATAAAAAAAAAGTAACAGGCAATATTATAGGTAGTAACATAGTCTTTTCACACAAAACAAATCATGAAAATATCTTAAGCGGTTTGAAAGTAATTACGTTTTTATGTTTTGGGTAGACACGAATTCATGAATTTATTTCATTAAGTATTTTACTATAATAGTTAAATATTCACAGGTACGATTGATGTACATATGTTCTAGTTTAACATAAAAAAATTGCACAACTAACCTGCATTATTTGACGGCGAAATAAGAGATTTAAAACTGGCCGTTACCATTTACCTTCGCCTTAATAATAATCAGAAGACTTTGCACTTACACGGCTTTTCGCTTGCAAGTGCAAATTGTTGGGAACACGGCTTCCTGTGTGAAAGTGTGCACTTTCTTCTTAAATCACCATATATCTGGTTGTATCATCAATGTAACATACTATTATGGTAAACGGCCAGCGCTTGGATACTGTTCAGTGTTATACGAGTGAGTTAGAGCTTCGTAAATGAGTTTAACTTTTTTTTTATTTATTCTACGATAGGCTTGCGCTTGACCGCCATCTCGCCTGATGTTAAACGATGATGCGGTCTACGATGGAGCACGCTTGCCTAAAAGAAACCGATTCACTCGTGACTTGAAGATACCCAGATTGTAACTGTTGGGAAACACCCACTCGGGCAGCGCATTCCACTGCTTGGCGGTTTTCACAATGAAAGTGGAATCAAAGCGCTTTGTTCGGGTTCTTGGTATATCTACCATGAACCGATGGCGTTTTGTTGTGCTTCTGGCCGTCCGATAGAAGAAAGGGCAGGAGGGAATTAGATCATGCAGATCTGAAGCACACAAAAACCGATAGACTAGCAACTTTGCGCCGATGCTCAAGACTTTGGATCTTGGTCTGAACAAGGGAGTCGTTGTTACTGTACTTAGCTTAGTTTTAGCACATTTCTATGTTTAATTAATAATTAGAACTTTATGACATAAACTATTACTTAACAGTGTATGTACAACACCACGTCTTATAACTCTTCGCAGTATTTGCAGATAGGTAACTATGTTTTGTAGTGTTATGTCTATTTGAGAATGTTCCTAATTGAATCTTGTTGCTCTGAATAAGAATCCGTCCAGCTGTTTCAGCGTGAAGAAGTAACAAACACAACCACACACCCACAACAAAATTTCACGTTTATGATATTAGTAGGAAGGATAACAAATGATTTATAGTAAAGTCACCTATTTTAAACTCTTTAACTTAGTTAACGACCAACAAAAGTGACGTTTCACACTTACAATTCTTGACGCGGTATTAACGACACCAAACGACGGTACCTATATAAGAGCAGTAAATAATAGAATCATTAAAACGCATCAAGTAGCCGCGCAGGATAGCGGCTGCGTCGCCACTTCCTCCCTATATATGGCAGTGGTGCTGATAATAAGCCCGCTTCCTATCAACTGTCTACCGAGATTAACATTAGAAAGGTCCAATGTGATAGCATCAGAAATAAATTTATTTTCAACTTGTTTTTTCTCTTAATGAGGTGTTGGAACATTTTCTGGGTTTGAAAAGAACTTTGCAGGTTTAATGATGAAGAAGGGACGATTAGGTACGTAGGCAAGTGCAGTCGATTCGTTGGTTCAATGGTAGGTATGGTAATGGAATCTATCATCTATTAGCAGAAAAATGTCCGGATAGTCTTTTATACTAATAATAAATTAGGGATTGAAATACCCTATATTAATTCTCAAAAATCGTAACCAATTAATCAAAATTAAGGGCTTGTTACATTTTCCGGATAGGCAATAGTCATCAGATGAATTGTAACAGATTTGTATAAAATTAACTGCAAGATAAGATAACCGTAGCTTATCCAAAATTTGTGAAACAGGCCATAAATCAATCATGCAAATACAACGAATAGGCGGTTCCTAAATTAATGTTCAATATAGGTTCAACATACTTGGTAATTGGTATGTTTCAAAATAAATGAACAAGCAAAAAAACTGGTCAATAAAAGTTGAGGATACGGACGAGTCTTCGGATGTTTATAATTAGTAAATCATAGTGAACAAACAAAATAAGTACACAAACCTAATATATGATACCAGAATGCAACCCACAGTACAGTAGTACGTTTACCAGTTTCTGGATTTAATTGATACAATATCTGAGACAACAAAACAAGAATAAACAGAACTGTGCGTGCCAAACACAAATGAATCCTGCGAGACAATCTGCAAACGTATGCACAATGCAAACGTTGATATAGTGCAAATTGTGCTTCTAAATTTTGTACGTGGTGGACCAAAGATAATGTTTTATATTACAATTTATTTACCAAACGGACCAAACTAATACCACAATATTCATGATTTGGATAAGAAAGAAGAAAATGTAACTCAAGACTCACACAATTAAATGTTAATGGTAATTGGAAAGCTCCCATGTAAAATAGAAAATGATTATGAATATTTTCATCGGGCAATTATAATGCGAAGCATTAATATTTTATTGCAATGCCATTAAGCAGACTATAACATTCGAATCTGTAATAAAACCAGTGATCAAGGTGTGGGAAGTATCTCACTAAATGTCGTGAAAACTACGGAGTCTCCTGGACTTAACGAGACACCTTGCGGTCCGTTGCTGAATTACGATAGGTAATATTAATCAGATCGTTTATTCTACTTTTTAAGAAGCTTATAAAGTTGAAATGGCAAGCCGAAGTTAAATTTTTAAGTCACCTATGACATACCTACTATGCTGAAAATTACGAGTGGAACGTAGCGAAAAAATAAATAACTGACTATAGCAAAAAACTAGCTAGAGAAAAAAATATCTGCAATGATTTTAAAACTCATAATAATGAAGTTGGCAGATAAGCTTATAATAGCATAACAGTTCGCACAGACAATTTAAAAATCGATAGATAAATCTGAAATTTTACGTTAACTTTGTATCAAAACCGATGTTATCTTTAGGGCGTATAATTTGATAATATTTTTAATAAAAGATTAAAAAACCAAAAAATCTCCATTTCAAGGACTGCCTTCGGTTATGTTTATTATTGTCTATGTTTTGACGTCTACTGCGCCACAATCAGAACAAACATTAGGTTATAGAACATCATACACTGTACACATGCAAATTTTAGAACTGGTTATAGCATGCGTCTCTGATCATACTTATCATTATCATAGACGTTAGAATATGGAATTCTGTTTAACACAACGAGTTCAGTGACTCTTTGATAATAATACTGGTGTATTCGGTAATCCGGTTATTCAAACCATGTATCTGCTGCTAAAACATGTTAAGATTTATAACCCTCAAAATCGAAAACAGGTATTAGTATCAGAAACGAAATAGAATCGTTTGGTTTGGATATAAATTACGCTTCAATTTAGACCACCTCAGATTTTTAAAGCCTTCTAAAGCTACGCCACAATAACCGGACCTGGCATCCGCGTGGTGTCACATCAGATGTTGATTCAAGTCATTATCATCAACTGTCCACATCACAATTCGGTAAGCGTCTACTGTGGACATTGAACGGCCTTACCCTTGACCGTTAGCGAAGTTAGTAACATTTAACAAGTTTATTCAATTTTAGGAGACGAAGTAGATAGAATATTATATTGCAGGATTATGTTGTGTAGCGTAGAGCAGAATAGGCCTAATATGTTTGTGTAGGAAGTTGCAGTAGACTAAGACAAGACTGAGTAGATAGTTCCAACTAAAAACTATTTTAACGCAGACAAAATTAAATTTATGCTTTTAAGAAAATAAAATACATACATTGGTCAAGAATTCTAATCTAAATTCTGCAATTAAAACGAAACATTACCTGGACACTATTATGGATTTCTAAAAGCAAGAGGAAATCCATTAGTTACTTAATCATTCTTGGACGTTCAATCGATCGACCAAGGTCTGTTTCGCCGGTAGACTTGTGTCGTAATACAGTTTTGAAAATTAAAAGTAATTTCACTTTTATATAAATATTGAATGCAGAGTAAGTTGACGCACACTAGGAGACTTGTACAGCAGTGGACGGTGACAGAATAGCATTTGGAGAAAGAAGACAAATCCATCGAAGTAAAGTTTCAAGCACTTCAAATTCCACAATATAGAAACCTACTTATTTTGTATACAGTACGACGACCACTCAGATTGACCATGCAAATCATGACGTTGCATCAAGCATGATGACTATTGATGACTTTAAATAATTTGTTAATGAAATACAATAGCTTCTTCAACTAAATTGAGAACTCTGGGACTTCTGCGAGCATTTTTTATATTTTCATTAACATCATGTTTTAAAGATGATGCCAAATTATTTAATTGATGCTTGCCTGAATAGTGCCATCTTCGTTCCGGCATTAAAACCGTTCGTGTCTATTATGAACGCAGGTTTCCTCTATAAATCATTCACCATTCACCATTAATTCCGAGCAATAAATTGTGCACATGATTCAAAAACTCATCGGTGCACGTCCGGGATCAAACCCGCGACGTTGCTGTTTCTGTACACAAACAAATCAACAAATGGAGTTCTAACACGATTTCTATTCTGCCCCAAGTTTTAACTCGCCGAATTCTTGAAGCGCATAATGAGGAAAAATCGATAGTTGGTAAGTTGATATGATTACTGTCATGGAGTCTTGCGCAGTGATTGCAGTTTACTATTAAACTTACATCTCTCCTAATAAACTCAAAAATATCCAAAACCAGAAAAAAAACTTGAATTTAATGTGTTCTTCTGTCCCAGCTCCCTCCTTCGAATCGTCTGCTTCGGTCTATCGTACTGTTTTCTTATATCACTTTATTTGTTAACTACTCCATGTTTTTGTTCGACCTCCCACTTTGCACCTATCATTACTTGTAAGTAAATGAGTGAAGGCTCTTAAGTTCCCATATTTCGCTCCTGACATTTCAACATTTTACGACTGCTATGTGAAATACGTTAAAATTTATACATGCTACTTTTAGCAGTGTTACCTAGGTGGCCGATTTCTAAAGTGTGATTTGTGCTAAACTTTACACGTCTCGTAATGAAATTTAACGTCTCGAATAAATTACTTCAGCTATGTATAAATAAATGTCTCTTGTCCATTGTAACTTCAATATAGGTCATTCATTTATATGGATAGCGTTTTAGTCGAGTAGAACGAATATCTGGCCCTGAATCAATATTGGGTAGAACTTTGTTAGTTTATTTATACTTATACGTAGTCCTTTTACTGATGTGTTATTATTTCGTCTGCTGCTTATTTATGAAAAAACTCAAGTTTGATTTCGACAGCTAATGCTTCATCAAATTGAAATAATGGCCGAAATAATTCGCAATGGTAATGATAAGTGGTCATCGCTGCCAATGGACATCTACAAACTACGAGAGGCATCGCAGATGCGCTGTCCACCCTCGAGAAATTCAATTTTATGTTCAATTTTATTGTAATTACAAAGTCGACAGACTTCTCAAAAACGCCAAAGCCTTGCACGATACTGATTTTTCCAATACCAACACGTTACGCATAAAATTCCACGCACAGCACCAAGAAAAAAGAAACAACTGCAAACGGAACCGAATCAATACTAAAACACGCCACATTGCGTGAAAACTCAAACAGAACAGTGAGTGAGTACAGTCCACCAAGATCCTTTCCACACTATCTCAAGCCTTACAGATACGCAGCGTTCAAACTGTCTGTAATTACATAGATTATTTATATTTATATGCATTTGTCATTGGATGTGTAGGCGGGGAGAAAGCAACATTTATCCGACGGTTTATGGTACTGGTCGCAGTAATAATGCTTATAATTCACCCAATGCGTAATAGATTTCCGCTCGGCTGTGTGTACAATGCGATCTGTCACTGCTGTTATATGGCAGCACTTACTGCACGGGATCATAGATTTTGATGTGATATAGTTTTATTGTACCTTGCCTTTGCCTACTAACCTAGCAATGAAATCAAGGTTGGTTTTAGAAAATCCGTGGTTTTAGTAACCGTTTTTTCAGAAAGCTGTCACCATATCATTAAAATCGGCGATGATGTCTCGTAACAAACATAACAAAAGCAGTCAAATTGATAACCTCCTTCTTTTTCAAGCCGGTCTTTTCAGAATGGTTCCCATCAATATTGAATGGGGTCGAATTGAAGGCCCGATCGCACGACCTTCTGACTGGCCGCAACGGTACACACCCAACCCAAGGGACTGTCGTCAATTAATTTAATTAAACTTGATAAGGCCGTCTGTCAAGTATTAATGAAAAGTTGAGAAAGATAACAACGTGCGGGCAGCTGTGACAAAGAAACTTTTTGATGAAGAAATGAAAATGTTATGATCTAGCATAGAACATGAATTTAGGTAATAAATACACACGATGACTAACTAGTCATCGTGTGTATTTATTACCTAAATTCATGTTCTATTCATTCAATTTTTGCGTATGAAAAGACCAAGTAGGTACCTATACAGTTGTATAGGTACCTACTTGGTCTTTTCATACGCAAAAATTGATGAAACCAGAATTTGTACAAAGAAGTGGGTGAAAAATCTAAAACAAGGTTTGATCGATAGAAGAGATATATTAAATGGAATAGTTTATAAACATCTTAGCACGGCAGCGGTTGGAACACAGTCTTTACCACGTGACAGTTGTATCGGCAAGCCTGGGCTATTTCAGCATATCTTCGAGTTGGCACTGAACGAACGTGAGAATCAAACTGAACTCGCAATTACCTACTAAGAACTCAGAGATTTATTACACTAAACACGCTCATTTCACTTTCGGAATCGTGTACGAGAAAACGCGAACAAGTGGTAGACGGCCCTGTCTGTTAGCCGATTCAACATTAAGCCGATCGGCTTTCCCTGCAACAATCGTAAATAACAAATTCATTACGAATAACATAACCGTTTAGTTGTTTTATTGTGTTGTACGGGAGATTAGATTTTCATTGCCACTATAAAGCTGAAATGTGCCGTTAAGCCGAGATTGTTCTAGTTAGTAGGGAAAGACGGTCGCACCCGTCGCACTTTATGATATTGCATGTAATGGAACGTGTCACTTTGATTTGTTGGACAAATAATTGTTTTGGTCAAACGGCTCGATTAGAAATCTCTGGATATAAGAAATAATTCGCTCACCATATTTGGACTTATACACAGATTTGATTGAGTTTCTAAACTGAGAATTTGCAATTACATAGCTATAAAAAATAAAAGCCACTCAATGAAATACGAGTAGCCACGAAACGGCTGCGCGATGGAATTACCAATCTTCATCTCTATAAAATGATTGGTATTAAAAGAGACAAAAACCGCGGAACAGCTATCAAGCTCTCAAACGAAATTAAACCTCACCATTGTCCAAATAAGAGCGATTTTGGAGCGGGTGTCGCGTACGGAGGTTTGGTTAGGTACTAATGATGGCAAAAAGTCGGTGTTTGTATAACATTGAATTTATCACTTTCCCTGTATCGGACACCAGCTGAGCAGGACTAACGGCTGTTAATCGTGCGTCTGACATAACATTACTACAGCAACTAGAATAGAACTCGACGGTGAGAATTTTGTAAATTCTTGTCTAGAATTTTATCCTGAAATTATTACCAATATCACGTGTAAGTGTAAAGATAGAAAAATACCAAATGGAATGAGGCAACGAAGTAGGTCTACGGTGTAAATCAAGAGAAAAAATAGAAAAAATATCAAATCAAACAAGGGAAAATGGTCGATCGTATCCATCCATTTTGTTCCATCCCTGACACATATCGATTCAATAGTGATGACGATGATTATTTTGACAATGTATTTTTTTGACATTATAAAATCCTCTAAATAGAGGCGTCCATATATGTATAGGTACGTGATTGACTGACAGACAACGCACAGCCTAAACCGATGGACCTAGCGATTTGAAAAGAGGAAATATTGGAGTAACTACCCTAGAAGTGCTAAAGGAGGGATTTTTTGAAATTCCACACCTAAAGGAGTAAAAAAGTGGTGGTAAAGTTTGTATGAGGAAAATAACGACATCGTTTTGCAGGTAGTTCTCTACTTGCAGTTAACTTGAAGAAGTCATTTATTTCATAGCTATGTAAACTATTGCCAAACTTCTCTCTCGGACCAAAAGCTATTGACAAATCTTAAACACAACAAAATTATTAACCACTTAGTTTTAATGGATCAGGTAACTCGAAATTGTACAAGTAGATCAATTTCGCATAATTTCCAATTAAGTATCAACCATATGATGTCAACGAAACCGAATGACATTCAAGAGCCTTTTCGGTCCAACATTACGGTTATGCAAATGGTATACCCAAATAAGGCAGCAGGTATTCCGTCTCTACTAATTTATGAAGGCTTAATATTGAATAGCGGTATTTTACTTGTAGTTTGGAAACCGCCAAGTTTCGTAGATTTGTATGTCATCGTGAGATGGAGGACAATTCAGTGAGTTTTGAAAATTCTGTTTTAGCTGATAGTTAAACGCTCACATAGTTTCGCGACTTTTTATTACGTATTCAGTTGTACCTATGTTCTTTTCATTCAATTGCATTACTGACTACCAAGTCTTCTACGGTATCGTAGATATAGAAATCAATATTTTTAGTCAGTAAGATATCCTAATCAGGCTAGTCTAAAACTTTGAAGTCAACGTTTATGTTACAAATTGCAGTTTCAAAATAACTTGGATTATTTCAGTTTTCTGCTTCAGATCCAGTAGTAGCTCCAACAATTTCAACAGTTTTCTCAGTCACTAAGTAGCCTTCAACGTTAATAATCTCTAACAGATAACCGCCCCATAATAACACCCATTAAATTATTAGTACTAGACGTTAATACGTTGGCTTTTTATCACTCTAGAAACGCCATTACTCTCAGTAATTGCACTGGCAAATTACCATGGTAACCATGCTTGTATAATTTAAATTTATAGCATCTTATTAACAGTTTCCAGTGCTAATTTGTCGCTTTTAGTACCTACAGAAAATTATTTTTAAATTTATTTGATTTTTTAAATGACATCGATTTTCTAGAAAAGCAACCTTCAGTGAAAATCGTCATTTAAAGTGATAATGATAAACAACAAGTCATGAATACAATACAATGACATACCTACATAATTATAAAATTTTACTTTGAAACGAATTTATAATTCAAATAAGAGTCTGTCTGCACCGTTTTTGTAATAATAAAATCTCTAATACTATCAATACAAATTGTAACTGCAGCTAAGTAAGAAATAACTTGCAATATGGGTATGGGTGACTAAAACCATTTTTGGAGACACTTCAATAACCCGACTCGACACAAACTCGAAAGCTGCGCATACGCACCAATAGTAGCTTGTCTCACCTCCCAGACAGTTGAACGACCGATTGCAACGTCCGAGGCAATACCTTTTACAAACTACGGAAAGCCACAACGAAACGCGGCGTACTTTCAAAACCTCTTTGTACAAGATACGCGGGAACTTGGCATAACTGAAACATGGTTTAAGGAGACGATCGCCAGGATAAGATCGAGAGATACATATTGATATCGAGAGAAACTTGATAGAAACTTTGAAAAATATGGCTGCTCGAACAGGAGATATATGGACGAAATGGAGATCGTAATCTTGGTACTATGGTAGGTGCAACACCTAGCAGAGGATTAAATGTTATTTGAAGACTGTGGGACCATTTTCGAAAGATTATATCGGTACATCTTTATTGATTCTTCATTGATCTAATACCATCCCGCGCTTATATTCAAAGAACAGTGACAGCAGAAGAAAATCCAAGTGAGAACCTGCACCCTGCGTAACTCAGTTGCTATCACCATGCCATTGATTTTGACACACATTACGCCTTATGTTTCTTGGTCCGTGCTCCCGATATCTAGCTCAACGCGCAATTGATGCTGTTGAACTGTCAAAATGGTGATAAAAATTGAATTACACAATTAGTGTGCTAGTCTAACAAAATGCATTTTTTCCCTTGAGCACTTGATATTTTTAGCACATGCAATGTGCACAATTTCGTCGGAATCACTGCCTAATATTTGAAGAAGGATTCTCACTGTCTTCTTTCGCATTGTTTTTGTTTGTTTTACCGATAGACGCTATATTTTCTCCAATGGAGATCGTGACATTAACGATTGTATGTTTAGACATAAGCTTTCACATTTAACATCTAAGCATATTATTATTTTTACGGCACAATCTAGCCGTTTAATAGTCTATGATATTACTTGGAGCGCGAAATACTCTAATAGAGACAATTTGAATTTATAGGCCATTTTGTAAGCATAAATAAAATATGTATTCGTAATTATAAGACAAACAGAAGTCTTATCGGTGTTAAAATCTTTGCTCTCGTAATTTGCAAAGCAAATGCGCGTGCGCAGAAAATGCACCGCTTAAACTATTGCCCCACATTTACAATCAATGAACTGGTGACCTGCGAGTATTTGCATAGAAAATACAAGTCGCTGTCGATTAGCGTATATTTATTTATATCTAATTATTTACAGCTATTTAAAATTAAACACCGTCTTTTATCTAGTAGGTATTCTAGTCTATTACTCTGTTGTAAAATGAAGATTATTTGTGATCTTTTCTCGTAAAACCCTTTCCCCCTTATAAGTAATCTCGGAGAAAGGGTATGCCAAACTTACACCTCCATAAAAATGAATGGTTAATCCGGTGTTACTATTGGCGTAACTTTACTCCGAGTTTAATAATAATGGGGTTTATGACTAGACTAGATACATTGTTTTAGGAGAGGTCGTCAATTTACCAGTACACCGAGTTTACAGACATTTTGCAAGAACCACCCAGCAGATTGGTACGAAATTGATCAATCTGGGTGGTCTTGCAATAATTATAGCTCGATTGAATTCAAAAGCTTCTAAGCAGCTACTATAAAAAATCTCTTCCACTAGAAATAAACCAGCTATCGTATCATAATCACTTCAAAACAAACATCTAATATCGCAAAAATGTAACAAACAAGTTTCTAATATTATCTGAACGGCCTCGTGGAGCGCATTGCCAAAGTGCCGTCATATATTTATGACACTGCGCATATTTCGGTTACGCTAACTTACACCTGTTTACCTTGCGACATTGAAATTATATTTTCGTTTGACCCTCAATTTATTTAACGGTATGGCTATTGCTAAACCTATTGAAGCTTCCTACGTAGCTTCGATAATTGCTGGTATATTTCTAACCAGCGTTTAATGTCTGCGGGTTTCCTTTAATTTTCCTTTCCTACCATAACTGCACTATAGTAGTTCTTGCGAAAATGATTGTTGCAAGACCGATTTTGGGCAACACTAGTTCTGACTCATTTCTAAGTCAAAATACGACCTCTAGTATCGGAAACAGCCGATGGATCGGTTATTTAAAACGGCCACTAGTATTACAAGTTGTTCAGTTACCTGTGTACTTTCTCCTGATATGTGTATATTTTATAATTACACAATTAACTTAATACACCATTCGAAATGGTAGTTACATTATTTAATGTAAGTATCATATAATTAATAGTTACATTTTACTGATCCAATCTAACAAAAAACCGGGCAAGAGCGCGTCGGACCACGCTCAGTCTAGGGTTCCGTAGCAAGAAGTATTTCAGTCTTCCGACCGCAAATATAAGTTTGTATTTCATAATATTATTATGAAATACGTTATTTTTGCGGTTGTCAAAACTCAAAACTAAAAAAAGTGAATATTTCAAAAAGTTATTAACGTATCTTGTTCAAACCAATTTTAATCGAGAGTAGGTATTTATTAGATGCCATAAGCTTGAATCTTTTCAGATTTTTTGATAACGCGGTTAGAAAATTACAGGGGGAATTTTATGTCCGAAATTTTTTTTTGAAATTGAAAAATTTGAAATTTTTAAATTAATGTCCGAAAGTCGTTAACATTGTTAACGACTTTCGGAGCTCCTAGTTCACTAAATATGCACTTAAATAAAAAAGTTATTTTGAAACCTTTATGTTATTTTCAAAGACCTATCCAACGATACCCCACATGAAGGGGTGCGCGAAAATATTTTTTTACATCCCCCTGTTTAATGTATGGGGGCCACCCCTAATTATTTTATTTTTTGTAATTTCACTACAGGCCTTTATGGCGGTTCACAGAAGACATCTGCCTGCATAATTTCATTCAAATTGGTTATGAACTGTAGATTTGACGAGGGTGTAACAGACGGATAGACGGACATGACGAAACTATAAGGGTCCCTCGTTTTACTACGGAACCCTAAAAACCATTTGTGGTGATGTTATACTTATAAGACAGTCACTTTCACTACTATAAATGGGCGCCAATCATATAAAACGTTACCTATATAGACGAATAGCTATAAACTTCAGGCAAAATAATAATATTGCCAATTACAAAGTACAAAAACCAATTAAAGAACTACATAGCTAATCAAAATGAATTTCCTGACACTACAATAAATTTAACTGAACAAGCTATCTATTATGTCAGCCGTGATCTGTGATGCAACGATATTATATAACTACTTTTCCAATACAATAATAATTAGTTTGTCGATCGGTTATTCGTCGATCAGCTGCCCAGAGCTATAATGCCGACGATTTGATCAAGAAGGCCATTTCACAGTCGTAATCTATTATCTAATATTTCTTGAGCTATTGAACTTACATAAGTAGGTAATTTTTTTGTATAGTATTATTTACTGACTGCAGACAATAGCGGTTGTATATAAAGTCCAGTGTGTGTTTCCCAGGAAAGAATCGGATGCTTTATTTTCCCATGAGTGACTCAAAGATGACTAAATCAAGTCAAAGATAAGTAAGATAATAACAACTTTAACCAAACAAAATCCAATTCATTATTGACTATAGTTGAACTCATGTAAACGAACAGTAACATTTACTGCACCTATTTGTACAACCAAACAGCATTCCTGATTTCCAGATAACGAAATACACACATCAAAAGTGTCTAGGGATCAAGCATTTTTATGCGGATTTCTTGAGATTGAGATGTGGCTTTGTAATAAATTTATGATTTTATAAATTTATATGGATCCTTTTTGGTGCATTTCATAATTTGAATCAGGAACTCTCAATCAAATTCGAGTAAAAGATGAAAATAAGCTGTCAATATTTTCCCTATAAAAACATACAACGCATTGAAGACATTATTAGTGCTACTGTTTCCCTACTACTGATTAAAACCAACGTTATTATGGAGCGGCGACGTCATTTAAGCAGGGAAGAAATGCTCAGAGCCGTGGGAATGATAGAAGCTGGTTCCCGGCAACGTACTGTAGCTTTAGCTCTGAATACAAGTCAGAGTGTTATCAGTCGACTTTGGACACGTTACCGAAGCACTGGTACCGTGGCTGAGCGCCATGGAGGACGGTATCGCTGCACCACACGGAGACAAGACCGATACATTCAAATCTTAACTCGAAGAGCTCCAACAATAACCGCCATGATGTTAGCCGTGAGGCTTCATCACTCTTCAGGGAACTTAATTAGCGACCAAACAGAAACCGCTTGCATGAAGTGAACCTTCATTCCCGAAGACCGCTACGGGTACCACCTATAGCAATGCACAATCGTAGGATTCGATATCAATGGGCTCTTGAACACAGAAATTGGGCAGAAGAACAATGGCGTTTCGTGTGCTTTTCTGATGAGTCTCGTTTTGGTATGAGACCGGATACAAGACGTATACGACACTGGAGAACCCCTGGACGCCAACAGCGATTAAAATCCTGCCAGGAAGTCCATCCTTATAGTGGTGGAACCATTATGGTATGGGCGGGTATTTGGATCGGCGGAAGAACTGAGTTGATTTGGATCAGAGGCAACCTCAACGCTCAAATTTATGCTGAGACGATTGTATCAGACGTCATCGTTCCTCTACAAGTGCAAATCGGTCCCTTATTTCAGTTAATGCATGATAATGCACGACCGCACACCGCAAGAGTTGTAAGACAGACTCTCGCCGCAGCTAACATCAATGTCCTGCCCTGGCCTGCTCAGTCGCCAGACTTGAACCCGATTGAGCATGCATGGGATATGCTACAGAGAAGAGCTCTGCCGAATATGGAGGGTATCCAGTCGCAAGAAGACCTTTTTTTGTTGTTGCAACGAACATGGGCGGCCATTCCACAGCGTGATTTGGATGAACTCATTTTGAGTATGCCAAACCGATGTTCTTGTGTTGTTAGTGTTCGCGGTAGAAACACGGATTATTAATTGTTTAAGTTACCCAATAAAATTTTAAAGAAAACTGTTATTTCAGTCTTTTTTTCGAACTTTAATGTTAGTGGTTCAAATGTCAAAAATCCCTTTATTAGGAAAATGGCAAATTTCTTTATTAATGCAAAGGTGACTTGGTTTATCGTTACTGTGACAAACGAAAACACTTTATTTGATGAATCCTTAAAGAAAATTTTAATTAATATCAATCAGGAGAAAAGTTATTGCAAAAATATATGTTGATCCCTAGATACTTTTGATGTGTGTATTTGCCAATGATGATAAAGGCACACAAGACGTTTTAATTTCCTTGTGGGTAGACGTAATTTAAGCTCATAACTTCACGATCTTCAATTTTAATTTTCTCCAACTCTCAACTTTGATTTAATTTTCTCCCCACTGTCATGTTCATAGGAACGACCTGTTAAAATGGAGGTTTTAAACATGGTCAATATTATCATGTCATTATAACTATTTTTATTCCATTTACCTACTTTATTGACACTTTAATTGGTACGTCACGTCCCTGTGTCAACTCATGCGTCAATGGCTCATATAATCACATTCCATACAATACTATTCATGTCTACTGTGCGTATAAACAATTTATTCCATTCATCATCGTAATTATTTGTTAGTTAATGTCTACTGAAAAATCTACAGGCCTTTTAAATACAAAATTCTTTTAGGGGATTGGCGATAGCAGAGCTTTGAAATTGGAGCACAAATACACACATCAAAAGTATCTAGGGATCAACATATATTTTTGCAATAACTTTTCTCCTGATTGATATTAATTAAAATTTTCTTTAAGGATTCATCAAATAAAGTGTTTTCGTTTGTCACAGTAACGATAAACCAAGTCACCTTTGCATTAATAAAGAAATTTGCCATTTTCCTAATAAAGGGATTTTTGACATTTGAACCACTAACATTAAAGTTCGAAAAAAAGACTGAAATAACAGTTTTCTTTAAAATTTTATTGGGTAACTTAAACAATTAATAATCCGTGTTTCTACCGCGAACACTAACAACACAAGAACATCGGTTTGGCATACTCAAAATGAGTTCATCCAAATCACGCTGTGGAATGGCCGCCCATGTTCGTTGCAACAACAAAAAAAGGTCTTCTTGCGACTGGATACCCTCCATATTCGGCAGAGCTCTTCTCTGTAGCATATCCCATGCATGCTCAATCGGGTTCAAGTCTGGCGACTGAGCAGGCCAGGGCAGGACATTGATGTTAGCTGCGGCGAGAGTCTGTCTTACAACTCTTGCGGTGTGCGGTCGTGTATTATCATGCATTAACTGAAATAAGGGACCGATTTGCACTTGTAGAGGAACGATGACGTCTGATACAATCGTCTCAGCATAAATTTGAGCGTTGAGGTTGCCTCTGATCCAAATCAACTCAGTTCTTCCGCCGATCCAAATACCCGCCCATACCATGATGGTTCCACCACTATAAGGATGGACTTCCTGGCAGGATTTTAATCGCTGTTGGCGTCCAGGGGTTCTCCAGTGTCGTATACGTCTTGTATCCGGTCTCATACCAAAACGAGACTCATCAGAAAAGCACACGAAACGCCATTGTTCTTCTGCCCAATTTCTGTGTTCAAGAGCCCATTGATATCGAATCCTACGATTGTGCATTGCTATAGGTGGTACCCGTAGCGGTCTTCGGGAATGAAGGTTCACTTCATGCAAGCGGTTTCTGTTTGGTCGCTAATTAAGTTCCCTGAAGAGTGATGAAGCCTCACGGCTAACATCATGGCGGTTATTGTTGGAGCTCTTCGAGTTAAGATTTGAATGTATCGGTCTTGTTTCCATGTGGTGCAGCGATACCGTCCTCCATGGCGCTCAGCCACGGTACCAGTGCTTCGGTAACGTGTCCAAAGTCGACTGATAACACTCTGACTTGTATTCAGAGCTAAAGCTACAGTACGTTGCCGGGAACCAGCTTCTATCATTCCCACGGCTCTGAGCATTTCTTCCCTGCTTAAATGACGTCGCCGCTCCATAATAACGTTGGTTTTAATCAGTAGTAGGGAAACAGTAGCACTAATAATGTCTTCAATGCGTTGTATGTTTTTATAGGGAAAATATTGACAGCTTATTTTCATCTTTTACTCGAATTTGATTGAGAGTTCCTGATTCAAATTATGAAATGCACCAAAAAGGATCCATATAAATTTATAAAATCATAAATTTATACAAAGCCACATCTCAATCTCAAGAAATCCGCATAAAAATGCTTGATCCCTAGACACTTTTGATGTGTGTATGTAGTACCATTTGGTGTCCTAATCTTGACGAACTAGCACCCGATGTCTCAAAGAATGATTAAGTCTCAAGCTAACTGATGTGATTGGCTAACAGAAATAACAACAGCCAATCAAATTACTTGACTTTGACTCTTAGAAACCAGTGTGGCTATCAATTTACGAAATGAATTAGAAGCCGGTGGCCCAATTTTCCCAAATAATCGGCATAATATGTTTACCATTGCTAAATTATCAATTAGCAGTTTGTAACAAGCCTCATTTTAATAGCAATTAACAGTTCTCTTAACTTCAAACCGATCGTTTATCACTTCTCATTAGCACTTACGCTAATTTAGTCTGACTTCCAGTTTTGGCACTAATAATTCTGAATCGACTGTACAATATTTCAGCTGCTTTAGGTACCCTAATAGTTCTAGACTAAAGTAAACATTTGTAAGTAAACATTCAGTAGACAGGTAATTAAGAAAGCACTTAAATGGGCTTTATTGTAAACAGTACCTAGTACTGTTATTTCATTATTAAACGAGACTAACACTGATATTTCATAGTAATGAATGCTAATGAGAATTCATTTGCACTATTCAGTCAGTTTTAAACCATTGCAAGACCTCCCAAAAGTGAAGGAATACAATAGCTTTTATGATCACATTGAATTGGTAAAATCATAACGGATTAATCAGCTGTTAACTTTGATAGAATATCTTCGTAGCGGTGGAAATCACATTTAATATTAATAGCTACTACAAATCAAATGCTACATTAAAGGACTCAATATCAAAAAGAGTCGCCTCATTATTATTGATTTAGGTAAAGCTTTCGACACCTTCAGTTTAAAAAAATGCGAGTTCAATCAACAGGGACCTTGTCTTCAGAAATGCAGAGAATAGGATGAAGTTAAATCAATATAGATGCAAGGGCGATAGAAATAGGTAAGGGCAAGTCATAAGAGAACGCCAGAAAGTCAGTCAGAAGTTATGTCTGATCGGTTAGAAGGCGTACGAAACAAATCAATGCTCCTCCCTTCCTACACGAAAATATGCGGATCCGTTGGCGCCCTAAATTATAACTCATTGCGAATATTATTATTGGCTGGAAATCTTTGTTTGTATATCAGATATTTATACGTTACTTTTGGCATTCCGCCCTGGAGATAATTTAGAATTAATGCGTTTCATCACTCATTTTGTTTAAGAAATAAATAATAGATAACTCATCCCTACTTAGCTACTTACTTAATATGTTGAAAGTGTGTTTGTTGGTTTATCTTTCTTTCACGCAGCAACGGAACGACTGATCGACATGATTTTTTGCTAAAAAATGGTTTTTGGCCCCGAGAGTGACTTATGCTATTTTATATCCCGGAATAATGCACAGTTTCTGTGGGACAACTCTTTAGGACAATTCTTCGAGAGCGAAGCCACGGATAAAAGCTAGTGCAGGAAAATTAGAAACTTGCCGAATCATTGACAAAGGAATTGGCCGTGTCATCGTTACTATGATGATAATAAGCAATAATAATACCACCGTTCCTTTATCTACGCAAAAAGGATCAAGAGAAGTACCACGATTGCAGATAATGATAAGATAACAAAACGTTTGTTAATCTAATTGTTGAGCAATGATAATAAGCCTGGAATTTGTATGGGAATAAAGGGCTATACAAGACACGCACGTGGACAAATATTTGGCAACGTGATTTTGAAATACAATGCATATAACATGTAATCTGTAAATAACAAAGTATACGTCACTTACGAGTATGTTACTGTAGTCCAGACGTGGATTTTTTCTTGAATGATATGAAATAATGAATAGTTAGCAAGTACAAATGGTCCTCCATTTCCAATTTATACGATGCAACCGACTTGGTCCTTGCCAAAATATATTTTATGTCGGTCATGGCAAATTAGTTACAACTATCGAGAAAACAGAAGAGACTGAACACCTGGTTATCATTTGTATCGGTTTTTGCCAGAAACTACACCTAGGTTTAAAACAACGACTACACAGCAGTATGCAGGAAAGGTAGAAAGACTTTTGCCCTCCAGTGGGACATTAAAGGCAAGGGGCTCTTTTTGTAAGTGAATACAATTAATAACACAACATCGTCTTTAGCAATTTTCTGAATAGCCATCAGTTTCGTGAAGTAGAAACGTTATTTCAGAATCATCATTAGTTATGTGTGTACCATTGTGGCTTATTGCTGTGAATGATAGATTTATTTTAGCATACCTTCTACCTAATCACGCCTAGTAGGCATTCATTTTATTTGTTCACGTAAACATATTCATGCTGAGATTATGATGATAAGCCACGGTTATCAAGTCATCATTATTTGATTTGTAAATAAAAAGATTAGTATTGATTGATGAGGTTTCATTAAAATAGACTTGGTTTTTACCTTGACCCTAGCCTTGCCCTAGCCTTGGTCAAATATCTGAGAAGCCCAGAGCTGAGTGGCCAGGTATTTTTTTTTCTTGAAACCACTTTCTGTTCTAGAAAGATGTCTATACCAACTTTAGAAATTAGATTTTCCTATTAGGTCAGCAAATATTCTACTAAATGAAGTATAAACTATACCATCATTACCAGAAGGAATTGATTTAATCGCAGTCCACGGTCAAATCGAGAAAATCTTAATTTCCGCCGATTCTCGATTCCAATCAGGGATAATTTCTATAATAATTTTGACATTTATTCTATATAAAATGGGCTTAATGAAGGGCCGTGTTTAACATTAAATATTAATATTATGAGAAGAGAAAGCAGATAAAATATCTGATTCTATAATTGCACTTTTATATGGAGATTGCTGTAATTAATAATGAAAAAAATTGGAACATGTTTTAAATAGAGCCTCCAAACCTATTGTATTAAAATATTGTGACGTTTTAGCTAGCCATATTAACCTGCAGCTTTAATCGCGTCGCTAATTTTACTCAACTCATCCTAATAAAATTAGTGCTAGTCCTGTTTGCAAAAAGCTGCTCCTAATTTTTTATTATGTTCACTCAGCAATATCTTGTAGTCTTTCCACAACAAGTCTTACATTAAGTGTAAAACAGGGGCTGTATTATCACGAGTTAGAGTCATTATTGCTCCAATACGAGATAGACCATCTCTTTTTCGTTACGTTACAATAATAGCTTTATCACTTCATAGTTCATAGTACAGTTAAATCTGATTATTCATGCCACAAAGAACGAAAGTATAAAGTAACATTAGTCGGTAATTGCCGCTCTAATTCTACCATCATTGTTTTACTCTCAACCATGTAATGTACTCGAGCAGCTATTTTCGTACGTTACTTTCGATTTTCAATATTTGTGACCGTTAAAAAACCGTTAAGTTGACGGCTGTCAATTAGTTTCGAGCGTTTTTTTTACATTACACATAACACAGCATTAGGATTACTGTCTTATGTGTAATTGTGTACCTAGCAGGTAAATCTATAAGATCGAAACTAAGACTTGTCTGTTGTATTTTTACACAGAAATAAATGATGTTTTCATGAAAACGTGTGTGCGAATAAAATCACATAATTTATTTAAATTGCTGTATAAAATGTTATAATAGCAATAATAGTCTGGCGGAAAATTTTCGGTTCTCCCAAAATGATTGTCATCGACAACGTAGGTGTGAGAAATGTTGTTCGTGGAGATTATGATTACTTGGTGTAGTTGTTTATACTACATATTTTCCGTCAGACTAGCACACAAAGCTGATGTTCAAAGGGTCAGTGAACTGCAAATAGGAGACATTTATTTTATGATAGTCTTGTAAAATATTTTCATGAGAAAACTAGCTCATAATATTGAAAGGGGTTGTCTTTCGCTTTTTGGTTGACTGTAAACCCATTAGGTACATGGAACATAGAACTTACTTTAAAATATTCGGAAAGTTTGAAGTTTATTTTACGTCTAACGAAATGCATAAAAACCAAAATACAACAAATAGGTACCTAATGTCTTACTTTCCAAGTTTATCTAGATAGGTGTCATCCCTGAGGAAAATCCGGATACACATTATAAAAAAAAATATTTTCTTAGACTGTAAAGATGTGAAGCAAAGCTCGGTTGCCCAAGGTAGTTTTTAGTAAATACAAAAAAAACTAAAAAACAATACACAATAGAAGATACCTATTACAACGACGCTGATGAAGGTTACAACGTCGAGTTATTATCAGAATGAACATGAATGGAGCAATTGATCGCTATCGCAAAGTTATCTTGCATGAGAGGAGCGGCCTTGCATGATCACCAGACGATACGCTCTACAAATTACAATAAAGAGGATAAGCAGAGGTCCTATTTCGAAGACATGCTGACTACAATTCCGATATGATGCGAGAGAATTAGGTTGCGATTACCAAGTCGGATAGTCATAATTGCAGTACTATTACTTACTGTCCTTTTTAGGGCGCCTCCGGCCTATATTACCCAACTGCTCTAGGAGGGTAACGTTTTTCGAGTGTATGTATGTCTATTTCTTTAGGCACGCTCTGTAGCCTGAACGGCTTCATGGATTTTGACAAATGATGTGTCGTTAGATTCGCCTTTATTGTGGGAGTGACATAGGGTATAATATTTAAATATTTCGCAGTCAGGATTAATGTTTTTAATTTTTTTTAATCTGAAAATTGTAGGTAGGTAGGTACAGTAGTAATCTGTGGTACAGCGCAAATTACTTGTACACGATTTTTACACATTACAGTTTCTTTACTTTTGTGGTTAAAGAAACTTTATTCTCAAAAGAAATTTACAATAAATTTCACTTCATGAGATACATCAAGCTTATAGTAAATTATTCTATATTAGCGAGCAGAGCTAAAAACGTACTCACTGTCGATGAATCCATGTGTATTCATTCACAAACATTAATCACTTAAAACTAGAATCCTGAGTGCAGCGATAATCACATAGGTATAGGTACTAAGCTAAACAAATAAATATTTTAAAGATACGTAAATAAGTAATAGTTAAACACGCATGGTTTAGAGTAGGTAATTATTAACAAGCTGAAAATATTATTCCTATATCCATTATTCATCAATGTTATGATTAAACAATATAATGCAGAATTTATTTAATACAACAGAACAAAAATTATTTAATACAATAACAAACGAGGGTACCAATATAACGTTGTAGCAGAGGTAAAAGGTTCATGAGAAACAATAATGAATTTACGCAGGTAGAACATAAACTCGTAACCAGGGCCGGATTTAGACTTTATTAATAATATAGCTTTTTAGTTTTTTTTTACGCAAGTAGGTACCTAATCTAAACTACTAAAATATTTTCTGGATAGGTATACCTAAAGAGACAGCCATTTTTTTCAAAAGCATTTTATAAACTGCTTGAAAAACTACACGGGCAAGCAGGTGTCCGGCACAAAATCCAACAAAAAGCGAGTTTTATTTTATTACAGAACCCGTTCCCGATATAGTGGCACATGCTTTTCTAAATAAAGGAATTCGGTCGCTAAGGAGTCGGGCGAAAGAGGAAGCTATCTGTTGCCACTAAAGTATTTATGTCTTATAAGTACTAACGGCTCAAATACACCAAATCCGTCATCGTACGAACTTCGCTCGTACGACGACGTCCGAACTCGGATGATTGAATCAAACACTTGTAAATCAGAGAGAGCGCGTACACCAACACGTCCGCCATCGGCCGACAAAATCGGACAAAATCGGTCGTGTTGGTGTACGCGCTCTCTACAATTTACAAGTGTTTGATTCAATCGTCCGAGTTCGTCCGTCATCGTAGGTACGAGCAAAGTTCGTACGATGACGGATTTGGTGTATTTGAGCCGTTATGCTCGTTTACGGCATATAGTTCAAAGAGAAGGAAAACATTTTAAAACGTCCAGAAAGAAAAATAAAATGGAAGGTAATGTTGGAAAATAAAAAGAAACGAAAGAATTAATGTGGACACGCATTAGGAAGTTAATTGTGTATTTTACGCTTCAACTGCAACCTGCAACTAATGAGAGTTATTGGCTCAAACTTGTATACGCCTAATGCCTATCAGGCAGGACTACATACGTAGTAGGTACACGGCACACCCTAGAACTAGATCAACCTGTAAGTCCTTATGAATTCAATCACCATTCTATTGTTTTCGTATAAAAGCTTAAAAGGATGTGACGATAATTATGAAAAGAATTTGTCAGTAAAAAAAAACGAATCTTTTATCTTACATTCCTACCTAATGAAAAAATGTCATAGATACTATTTTTCCATAATTATGTTGGAAAACCAAGCCTTCCTACATTACACTATCGAGAGTACGCAAGAATAATGGTACCTAAACAGTAAATGGTTTTGATTGGCAAAACAGCGTAACAGCAAACAAGATTTACCATTTCCTCCAAAAACAATGGAAAAAATATTTTAGGCATATCTCTGACCCAACTTCTAACCATTCTTTCTCGTGGCTACCAAGTTCACCGATAAGATAACAGTCCGTTATATTGTTTTTCTATAGAAAAATCTATGTTAAACGGCCGTTTTAAATTTATCAGACTGTTATCTTGTCGGTGAACTCGGCCTTTAGTCATATTTCAACAAAAAAATATTTAACGGTTAGGTCGTACCGCTACATACGCGACATCTCGACTTCATTATGAGATTTAGCAACAGAACAGAATATCTGTGCAAGGTCAACAGCCAATGATTACGTCTAAAATTCTGTGGGTTCCGGTCCACGCCTTCCAAATTCCTACGTCACTTGTGTTCTGTCATTTAAACAGTTTACGATATCCTAACTAATAATAGAAATGCGAAAGTCAGTCTGTTTGTTAGGTACCTTTTCGCGCCTAAACCATGAACCGATCTCATTTTTGCATATGCCAGGGGTCCATAAAAGGACGTAGGGTACCTACCTTTCATCCAGAAAAAAAGTAATTGTTCCCGAGGGCAAGAACAATAACTTTTGACAGTCATAATTGCTTTAGGACGCTAGATGGCGCTAAGTGTATGTCACACGGACGAAGTTGCGGACAAAGTGTTGATTTGTCAATAAATCTGTAATGATCTTCTAAAGCGAAAGGGTAAAGGGATTTAATGTGACAATTCTGTGTCACATCCACGTTATTCTTACAAATTAAAAATATTATTAATGCAAAGTGTGGATTGTATCACACATTGTTGGTGGTGCGGACAGACAGAGAGAGCTGTCTGTTTTTAGCGTTTGCACGGTAAACCACTAAACCAATTTTAATGAAATTTGGTATGAGAAGAACACTTATCCTGGTACATACATAAAGTATGGCCCTAGGATGCAAGTGAACTAGCCTCGTATATTTACAATCACTTATGTTATGAAGAGTTATGTATGTAGGCATGTAGGAGGTAATCTTCGGAACTACTGATCAGATTCTGAAAATTGTTTCATCAATAGGAAGCTAAGTACATGATCCCTGAGTGTTATAGGTTTTTTTTTTTAATATCAGTTCCTGTGGGTTACGCGGATGAAGGAAGACGAATTAGCGGAATTAGTATGACAGGTGTCATGTATGTGTTATTTATATGTTAGTGTGTATGTATATGTGTAGAAAAACAGCTATTCGTTCGATTTTGAGACAATTGACACAAAATATTTTATGCTCTAGTTTTCTTTGACTTTCTCTTTTTTGGTTTGGAACATCCGATGTCGGAAGATTAAGTGTTAAATAAGCTCTCACTTCTCGAAGATCGACCGCGACTTTGACCTCTCAAGACACAATCAGAGTTCGAAGGTGAACCAGTTCAATTCTAAGAATTAAGATTCATATTCGTATAAAACCCTTGTTTACATTCGCTTATACGAATATGAACCTTATTCTTTGATCAATAATGTTTATATTCGAATGAAACGCAAACTCTACTTAGCAAAGTCGAAGTTCAGTCTGAGGATCACGCCCTAAGGCTACGATTCGGCTAAGTTCGGGACCCGAAAGACCATCAAAGTAAGGCAAGAAATCAATACTAGTAGAGACCGTTTCACCGTAGGAATTCCCCTAGAAGTTATGTTGGCTCCCCTGCTTGTTATTCCTATTTAGGTCATATGGTTTTGTGATTTTTGTAGATTTATGTTTTATAACAATATTTAGGACATTAAAAAGTGATGAAAGTGAATTGGTGCTGAAAGAAAACTTCCAACACCGTTAAAAACGTTGTAATAAATTGAGATTCAGGGATTCTCTAGGCGTGTTGAACTACTTGAAAAACACGTGGTTGCGTTGATAAGGAGTTGATTGACAACAAAGATTAGTTTCCCAGTAAGTCGAAACGATAGCACAAATCGTGTTATGGTGTTATCAACTCATCATGCACATATAAGTCATAAATGATAATACAGAAGGATTAGGGGGTTCCAATAAAAAGGGAATATCCCAATATTAAACGCGGAAGTTTGTGAGGATGTATGGATATTTGTTACTCTTTCACGCAAAAAGTATTGAATGGACCTGAACTATACATCAGAATAACAGATAGGCTATAAAAACACATTTAAAAATTACGCAAAATATGAATTTCCACGGGCGAAGACAAGGGCGGAAGCCAGTTAGGTGATATATTTCAACAATCTTGACAAATAGATATGAAGATATTTGGAGCACTAACTGCTACCCTAGAGATGTTTTAATCACACTATGAACCTTTTAAAATTTATTTTTTCTCAGGGTGGTGTGATGGCTTAGGAAGTGATTACATGAGACCTAAGCTAATGTCTATGACCTTGACCTGTGCCTCATTTGGCCTTAGGGCCTTGTATGCTAAAGGAACCTGCCAGAGATGATTTTTTAACAATATTTAAACATAATTCAATATAACATGTATGAGTAAAAACTGAGACAGACATTGTACTAAACAATACACATTGGTAAGATAATGAGGACACACCCACGTTCAAACTAAATAATTAAGCCCGTCACAAACATAGCTATAATATATCGGTATAATGTATTGGTGACGTCATAGAAATATATAGCTGCGTGTGTGGTCACTCGAAAATATATATAGAAAATATGTCGTAATATGCCTTGCTATGATTCATATAAATATATACTATAGCTACATCTGTGACGGGCTTTAATTATACCCACATTATATTATCATAGCCACTCTAATATCCACTTTGTCACTTGATATATGGTTATTGAATTTAATTTATGACTTATTCAACAAATATCCAATTACTGACTTTCATTTGGGTTTGATTTGAAGTTCCAGATGGATGCATGTCACATAAGTACCTACTGTTCTTGTATATAAAATGGTATGCTCTATTTCCTATCACTTTTTAATCAAATATTAGCATTTAACAATCACTTCACGTTAAGAGCTTATCATCCATGTCAACTGAATATGGTAATGGGATGAATAAATGGTTGTCAGTTAAAAACTTTTTTAGATCATTCTCCTGTGGCCGGTAAAGAATAGAATTTTAATAGTGTGTTATTTTGCCCTCCTTGATGGGTTTATTATTCTATGCCCTGCATAACTACTTAGTATCCTGTGGCCGGTAAAGAATAGAATTTTAATAGTGTGTTATTTTGCCCTCCTTGATGGGTTTATTATTCTATGCCCTGCATAACTGCTTAGTATTAATTTTGGGATCATAGGTGCCCTATGTTTTTATTTGTAGATGATTCTAGCAGTTTGCACTGTGAACATTTAAAAAAAATATTATCTCTGCTCAATTGAAGACTCCATAATTGATTTGAACACCATATCAATGTTTGTAGGAGATTCAATATTTGTAATATTTGTACGATGAAATATTTCATTATATTT
The DNA here is from genome assembly GCA_948465475.1 of Thalpophila matura. Taxonomy (NCBI): domain Eukaryota; kingdom Metazoa; phylum Arthropoda; class Insecta; order Lepidoptera; family Noctuidae; genus Thalpophila; species Thalpophila matura. The sequence goes on from OX419178.1 coordinate 2,105,360, forward strand.
CACTTGACTGTCATACTACTGAATTTATGAATGTTCTAATAACATACAACAGTTGGCTCAATAATTGCTGAAAAACTTTATATTTGTATAATATTTTTAACACAGATTTAAGTAGCCTAATATGCCAAAAACCAGAGTAAGTACTTTTATAAACTTAAAAACAATTTTCACTCCAGTAAAAAACATGTTTCTGAATAAATCAACAACAACAAATGATTGGAAATGGAATGATAATGAGTAAAAAACTGAAGGCCAGTGGAAGCATTGAACAGAACCACTCACTTTCACTACAACGCTGTTGAAATGACAAGTTTCACTTACCCCTCCGTTGTCACAGAGTTCAATGATAATGTCTCCGCGAATATCATCTCGTGATCTTCTTTCGTCTTCTGGTCTTCAACCAACTGCGCTTCAGGGGAGTCCTGAGGTCCTGGCACATCTTGCCCACCAACCTCCACTTTCTGACTAACATTATGCAGTCCAGATAGGTCGACTTTCGTATCGACGCCACCCTCGCCTTGGAGAGCTTCCGAAACCACCAAAATGAAGAGAGCACAACTGTGGAATACCATGGTACATATGAGTATCAGCAGTGTATGAATTTTAATAGTAATGACCCTATGAAAAATACGTTTTCTGTACCTACCTGGATAGCACTGAAATTGTCAGCAAAGACGTGTAGATAACACATAAACCACCCTTCATCGTAATATCAGTGAAATATCCACAGTCCATATCATTTTGTGCGTAAAATTAACACATATTCGCGACACCTTCAAACTATGCAAATCGAATATTATTTTTTACTAATCACACATAACACGAGCACAATTAACACATTTTGAGGGGTTGGTTAATAATAAAAAAAATATCTGCCGTCGCCAAAGAGATGGGTAGCTATTTTAATAACTAGCTGAATACCGGCTATCCAAGAGATAGCCACGGCTATGATATTCATCAGCACAATAGCTGGCTAGTCGGCTAGTCAGCTATCGCGCTTGCGCTGTACCGTACCGCGCAACCGACGCCAGTTTACAGCTAGCCAGCTATCCGGTAGCCGCCGCTAGCCGGCTAGCCGGCTAGCCGCCGTAGCTGACTAGCTGAGTGAGTGATTCATATACCTAGCTATATTAGCTATGACAACTAGCCAACGTACGAGCCGCGGCGCGCGCGATTTACGATTTTAAGCCTAATTTTGTAAAACATTAGGTTCAAAATTGTACGACGATAGCGTCGATAGAAATAAATCGATTTCATCAACTAACGTAGCGCGCCATCTATAATTTATTTGTATAACAAAAGTGTGAACTGACTTAACAATATGCTTCTTAATTCATAGCGATGAATAGAGATGGCGCTGTAGATATATTTTCAACAGTTTTTTATTATTTATTATAATAAATTTAATAATCACGGAAATTCATTTAATTTTAAGTCAAAAAAATAATAAAAAAGTATAAAAAGTAATAAAAAACGGTACGGTACAGCGCAAGCGCGATAGTTGACTAGCCGGCTAGTCAGCTATCGCGCTTGCGCTGTACCGTACCGCGCAACCGACGCCAGTTTACAGCTAGCCAGCTATCCGGTAGCCGCCGCTAGCCGGCTAGCCGGCTAGCCGCCGTAGCTGACTAGCTGAGTGGGTGATTCATATACCTAGCTATATTAGCTATGACAAATGACAACTAGCCAACGTACGAGCGGCGGCGCGCGCGATTTACGATTTTAAGCCTAATTTTCTAAAATATTAGGTTCAAAATTGTACGACGATAGCGTCGATAGAAATAAATCGATTTCATCAACTAACGTAGCGCGCCATCTATAATTTATTTGTATAACAAAAGTGTGAACTGACTTAACAAAATGCTTCTTAATTCATAGCGATGAATAGAGATGGCGCTGTAGATATATTTTCAACAGTTTTTTATTATTTATTATAATAAATTTAATAATCACGGAAATTCATTTAATTTTAAGTCAAAAAATAATAAAAAAGTATAAAAAGTAATAAAAAACGAAATCCTAACATCAAAAAATATCAATAAATTTGTTACCGCGGCGAGGATCGAACTTGAATCAAACTGATTCGCGGGGCAGTTGAACGATAATCAAGACGGCTACCTAGCTATTGCCGCTAGCGCTATCAACTGCCAGCCGGCTAGTGAGTCATCTAACCAATAGCCAAATAGCTGAATAGCTGGCTAGCTAGCTGGCTATTTCACCACAAATAGCCGGCTAGCTGAGCTATTGGAATTTCGGCTAGTTACCCATCTCTACGCCAAACGGATAAAAATGTGGGAACGAACTTTTGTTCAATTTTACTAAAATCGAATCGTGTAATTTGACAATTGCCAAAATTTTTGTCCTCATTGTCGTTGGATGAATACAGAAATTCTATTGGTAAGTACCCTAAACTGTAATCGATTTTTCAAAATGCACCAATAGGAGTTAAACATTTAATGCTTAAGCTCCGTTTTTATTGGCGCAACAATATTTCCTTTGCGTACGTTTTGTTGTAAGCAGTACAAGACAGTACTTCATAACTATTTGACTTTTCAACCCAAGAATATTAAATTATTTTAATTCCAATGAGATATTTTTTTCTAAGTTTAGATATACAATGGACGTAGTTTCACTACCTATTTTGAGAGTATTACAGGTTTTAAAGCAATAATATATTTATTGACATAAATTGACACGAATGTAATAAGTAGAATGGAATGTTAGAACATCTGTGACAGTGTTGTCCAAAAATTGAAAATGTATAAAAATCAACTAAATAAGTATGGTCCATTTCAATAGAACTTGTAAAGTATGTAAACAAACTTTCTATACAAATTCATCAAATGACAGTTGGCCATACTAACATTATTTACAATGTTAACAAATTCAATTGTAATGGACCCTAGTACATAATGTCGGACTAGGTAATTACACGCCTTAAAAAAACTTTTTTTAACGGCGTTTTAAATCGTGCACTATTGGATTACTAGGCGTCGTCAGGTAGGTGTTGAATCGAAGTGCCCTGACAATAACGCTTACTATGCGATCGCGATAAGAATAGGAACGTTGTCGAATAATATATGTACTATGTAGGTATTTAATCTTCTTGGTCGTCGATGACCTTGAACTGGGAACTGTCAACTATCACTTGAAAAGTAAGTCTTAGGGCCCTTGTGCACCACATGCAGTTCCAGTAAAAAACGGACGTTTGAAAAGAGAGAGAAGAAAAAAATAAAGAGAATCTTCTTCACTCTCTTTTCAAACATCCGTTTTTTTACTGGAACTGCATGTGGTGCACAAGGGCCCTTACAAAGAAAATTAATTTGCGAATCAATATCGTTATTTTTTTCACTTTAAATAAGTCTTTGATTTACCAAATCTATTGTAATAGATTGATTTTCAATACAAAACGTCAAAATATGGCGCAAGGTCAGTCATATTTTTATTTTGATCGCATAATACGACACTTTTTTATCGCGCATTTAAAAAGCGCCCGTAGTAATGGCTTACTTTTAAGGAAACCTGTTTATATACATCTTTTGTATGTTAAGAACATAAGATCAATAATTTTGACTCCTTCTTTAGACTTGTTAAATGAAAAAGTGTACGAAATGATTTACCATTTTTATTGAATCAAATAGAAGTGCATGCACCAATAGTCGATTAGTTAAGCCGCATGGGCATCTCTAGCGCACTGCATAACCTGTCCTGAGGTCCTGTCAAAGTCAAATACTGAGCGTGCTGTCATCGACGTCAACAGGCCTTTATCAATTTTGTCGGTTCTTGTTTTAATAAATATAAATTCGAAAAATGGAGGCTTTATTCGCAATACCTTTCTCGGTTCTCGAAATTCCTAACATTAAAATCAAAAAGCCGACATGGCTGCAGCCTCCGTCTGCCATGACAACATTCTCTTTGGTGCTGCTTTCATACTTTTTAGTGACCGGAGGTTAGAAGATTGTTTTGTAAGATTACCAGTTAATTTCTTATTGGAGTCGTTTACAACTTAATCTAATACGTGTTTTTTATTGTAGGGATTATATACGACGTGATTGTGGAGCCACCGAGCGTGGGTTCGACGACCGATGAGCACGGACACAGTAGGCCGGTCGCCTTTATGCCCAATCGTGTAAATGGACAATATATTATGGAAGGATTGGCATCCAGCTTCCTGTTCTCCCTTGGTGGTCTTGGGTTCATCATCCTTGACCGCACACACAACCCTTCAACCCCCAAATTGAACCGAATCTTGTTAATCTCTGTAGCCTTCTTATGTATTCTAGTATCTTTCTTCACAACTTGGATATTCATGAGGATGAAGCTGCCGGGCTATCTACAGAACTGATTGTTTACTAAAGTAGAGTAAGCGATGTCATAAAATGTTTTTTAATAAGTTTAATAAATATTTTTATATTCATTTATATGTGATTTTATTTTGTATCAACATCTATGCATTCATGTATTTAACCTTTTGACTGCTATGTCAAAACAGCAAAAGGGTGCCCTTGGCACCAAGCTACAAGTTCACCATTTAAGTCTTGTTACCCAGTTGTGACTTTGTGAGCATGGCGTATGAGGCACATTTTGGTTTGTCATCTATTTATGTACATGACTGGCAGTCAAAAGGTTAATCATTTCCCACAGCCAAACTCAATATTAACACATTTCCTGTCCAAAGTATTTAAATGGATACTAAAACTGTATTACCCTGGAGTCGATGTATCCGAAAAGGATGCATTATTAACCAATTTTAGTGAAGAAAATATATGTTTAAGTGGCCTTGAGTAGATTTTGTCTTTTTTATGGGGAACATTATAGGTACCTATAGAGTTATCATAAAAATGTTTAAACTTATGGTAATTTTTAAGTATTTCAATCAGGGACCGAAAAGGTCACCGGTATAGGGGTTAACCCGGGTTATTTTTTTGGGGTTAGGTGAAAAACCTTGCATAAAGGTTAACCTGTATTCTGGGTTAATCAGCCTAATAATAACCGGTTCACTCATAGAGTTCATTTTTGTTCCTTAATTTTCATTTTTGTTCTATTTCATTCGGGTTAATCAGCAATATTAACCGGTAACGTTATCCGTATTAAAGGGTTAACCGGTTACCCTGCATTAAGATTAACCAAAAATATGGGTTAGAGATTTAACCGGTAACCTTTTAACCCGATTAATTGGTCCCTGATTTCAATTGAATAGGTACTTTATAATAAAAAACTCCTGGACAGATTATTATGATGAGACAACATATCTGTGATCTGAGTATACAAGATTAAAAGTTTGATGTACAAGAAGTTGTTCAAGGTCAAGGGCAAGTACAGTCGGCCTCAAAAATATGTACCTATACTACACAACAAAATTCAAACGCCATTTTCTCGCACTTATAAATAGATGAAATAAGATACATTATATTAGTCTTTGAAGATTAGGTACTTATGTAGGTATGCGTAACGCCTAATTATTTGAATAATTAAATTATAATTACGTTCGAAGTAGACTTCCTACCTACTTGATGAGTTTCAGTAAGTGCATAAATATTTTTGAGGCTGACTGTACATAACAAAATAAAAAGAAAATCACCAAAGAAATATAATTTAATACTTAAATATTTGGCATTTCATTACAAAATTGTTCTAAGACAAATCAGGAACACCACAAAACATTAATATTATTACTTATCAAGTTATCACATTAGAAGAAAATATTATAAACAACATATATTTTAAATTAAACAATAATAATAGGGAAGACATAATAAATGCGTTTTCTTATAACAATTATGTACTTACATTAATAGAAAAGGTTTCATATGCACTAAACTTGCTGCAAATACCATAATATATGTACTATATAGTGAGTAGGTACAGCCAAACAGCTGCAGAATAGTCCGTTTGCTCAATCAGTGTCAGTACACCCAAACGACATGTAGGAATATAATGTAGTAAAAAAGTGATGTCAGAAAAAAATTACCTACCTACTTATAATTAATAACTATTCTTCATCACTACAACTTTTCTGTGAATCACTAGGTGTGTGTCTTTTGATTGGCTGTCTAGGCTTGAGGCGCGCGGTGTTCTTCAAAGGCGACACTAATTGAGCGAACGGACTTTACCTAAATCTCTATACACACTTCAATACTTTATTACATTTAAAGTTTGTATAAAAAACTGGTGGGGTCAGAGAACCCCTGACAGGAACGAAGTTCCTTAGGCTAGGCAGAAGACAGAAAGAGAGACGTATATTTATTGCTTGTACCAATACCAGAGAAAGAAATAAAAATATAGCGTGGAACAGCGCAGCAGAGGCGGTCCGAGTGGGATGGGGTGTCGTAGGGGGCATGATGACCCCCTCCAAAGTGTACACGTCAAATTGACAAACTTGTAATTCACGGTATAGCACATCGGCACAATTGGTATGACCCCATCCAAAGTCATTGGGTGAGACCTAATCGGTATGACCCCCCCTAAGTTTTTGGTTGCGACCGCGCCTACAGCGCTGCCGTGCTTTACTTTTGTGACTGTTTTTTCGCTGGTCCCGCATGATAAGGAACTTCGTTTCTATACAATCAGCAGTTAATTTATGTATTTAAATGTAAATAATTACTATTGTATTAGTACATAATAATAAGATTATTTTGAGACAAACACAATATAATAATATTTCGAGAATGTATGAGTATGCTGTGGCAGAATGTTGAGTATTTGACAGGTCTTTGCTTCACAGTCTTATTCTAAATGCACTGTAAAAAAATTATAAAAAGTTAATACAGAAATAAATAAAGAACTTAATAAATACAGGTATTTTATACTGGTGATGGCGTGGATGTAAGGGGTGGGCCAACTAAAAGTTTCTTTTTAAAACTGTAATAAAATTAATGAACAAAAGTACTTTTTGTCTGTTAGAGATTATACCTAGATAGGACTGCCTATTGGTACGTAATATTTATTACTATTTTTATATTCACGCATCTTGTCCTGTTGTAAAACAATATACAATAGAGTACAGTGAGCGACATAAGTCGATAAACATTAGTTCAAAGTTTGAGAAAGTTTTATAAAGCTTGTAACGAATTATTGAAGAGCAGGCAACACTTTCAAAAATTTGTATTATGATAAAATAGCTTTTGCTCGCTATCGTAATAAGCATATCGGCCAAACAAAGCGAACGGTCTCATGTCGTATTAATCAACACATTAAGGCAGTCAAAAACAATGACATTCACAAATCTGCCATAGCTGAACATCTACTGGAGTCAGGCCCGAATCACTGGATTGAGCTTCACAAGCCGCAAATTCTATCGACGGACTGGCATTACATTCCAAGGCTCACAAAAGAAGCAATTGAAATCGCCAAACACAAGAATTTCAATAGGGAAGGTGGTTTCAAATTGTCTAGTGTATGGAATCCAATGTTATGTCAACTAAAACGCAATATAAAACCTCGTAACAAAGACTCCGAAAAACTTATGGATACCGTGAGTGTGTTTTGCCGTGACTTTCAATCGAGTGTGAGTTTCAGTAGTGAGCGTAGCAAAAGACTAAGAAAGAGGGTAGACAGATTTGTCTGCTCCTAACAATTATTTTATTTTAAGTGTTCATCCACCCGCATTCTCCAGTTTACCCGCGATCATGGCGCTTGCAACAGCGTCGAAATATCGGGAACTCAATCCAAACAAAAATCACGGAAGTTGTCCCGTAAATAAATTATTTAGTGAAGGGATAAAAGTAAGCGTATGTGTTATTCCTATGTAATATTACTGTAAAAATTTAAAAATATGTTCAGTAGTTTTTGCGCGAAAGAGTAACACACATCCATACATCCTCACAATCATCCATAAATAATATTAGTGGTGTGTGCGTTGTTGTTGCACACCTATTCGCTGGATTGGAGGCTGGGAGTTCTAGAAGACGCCTAGTATCTATTCTATCTACGTTCCGCCGGTTTCCGGTGTGCTTTCGCTGCCTATAATCAAGCTGGGGTACTCGAATAACTTCGAACGATTAACGATGAGAGAAATGAAAACAATTTCTTCTTACTCTAGATAGCGAGTACCACGACAATTTTTTTTTTTTTTTTTTTTTTTTTTTTTTTTTTTTTTTTTTTTGTTTTTTTTTTTTTTTTTTTTTTTTTTTTTTTTTTTTTTTTTTTTGAAGGGCCTCTCGCAGTTGGCTTCTAACAGCCGTCACTGCTTAACCGGACATCTGGTGAGGACTTACAAATGCCTCCAGCCAGGCTTAAAACTAAATAAAAACTACAAACTAAGCGACCACACGCTAAGGGCACCCCCTACTGGGGTACGGACCTCGGCTTAGGGCGTCGCTGGGGGGAGGACAACTAGAGGGAGGGGCTACTAGCTGGATCGGATTAATATGATTTAGGGACATATTTAAATCTACAGGCTCAGCGCGGGCTGGCTCGAGCAAGGGTCGGTTAGGGGACTGAGTCATACGCGGCGGCGGACTCGGGTCGTGATGGGGACGTCGCGACGGGCCTCGTCGGCGAGGTCGGAATGGCGCCGGTCTGTATTTGTACCTACGCAGAGTGCTGGTCTCCCTGCTGCTCTCTTGCAGTAAGGTGATAGCATCATCGGGAGTATTTAAAGCATGCCTCGGGCGGCGAATTTTGCTAATCTGAGAGGGGGTGTATCGGGCGGCCGATACCACCAGAGGATTCGGGTGGTTCGGGGCAGAGTCAAAGAAGCGCTTGGAGGCGCGTTTCAAGCACTGCTGGATGGTGGGCAGTTTTAAGTCTAAGTGCAGGCGATCATTACGAACGTACCAGGGAGCTCCCGTGGCCTTTCGCATGAACCTGTTTTGAATGATTTGCATCCTATGGATTCGAGATGCCTTGACGTGTGCGAACACAGCGCCAGCATAGGTCACGATAGGGCGTATGCAAGTCAGGTAAATGCGCACTTTGTACTTAAGTGCCAACTTGCTACGTGCATTAAGGATGGAGTGGAGGCGACCGAGAGCGAAGGCGGCGCGAGAGCGGACCGTCCTTATGTGCTCGATAAAGTTCAATCTCCTATCGAGGATGATGCCCAGGTATTTGGCTTGCTTATCCCAAGGGATCGGCTTGCCGAACATGGTGATCGGGGAGGGGTTATCAGGAGGAGTGCGCGGTTTGGAAAACAAAACCGCCTGGCTCTTATCGGGGTTTACTTCGATTCTCCATTTCCGAAACCAATCGCCTAGGGCGTTGACCGCGGTCTGTAGATTTCGAGCTATGCTATTGGGGCTGATGCCTGAGTAATAGATGGCCGTGTCGTCAGCAAATAAAGCCAACTGGGCCTTTCCCTTTTTGGGAATGTCGCTTGTGTACAGCGTGAACAGGAGGGGGGACAGCACGGAGCCTTGAGGGACTCCGGCTTTTATGGGATGAGGGGAGGAGAGAGCGCCTCCCTCGATGCGATAGCGGAAGGTGCGATTCGACAAAAAGTCTCGGATGATGTGCACGAGACGATCTGGCACTCCGAGTTCGTACAGCTTGTACAATAAGCCGTTGTGCCAGACTTTGTCGAAGGCTTTTGCCACATCGAAAAATACTATGCCTGTCATCGTTCCATATGTGAAGCCGTGGCTTACACGTTCAACAATACGGTGGACTTGATGAATACAAGAGTGTCTGGGTCGAAACCCAAACTGCTCGTCAGGAAGGAGACTCTTGGATTCTACGTAATCCTTGAGTCTTTTGTAAATTAGCCTCTCGTAGATTTTCCCGAAAACCTTGAGGAGGCTAATGGGGCGATAGCTAGAGGGTTCGGATTTGGGCTTACCGGGTTTATGGATGCCTATAACTATAGCGTCTTTCCACGCTTGTGGGAATATATTATTGCTTAATGCACCATTGAAGATGGCGGTCATTAGCAGTATGAGGTGGGCGGGGAATAATTTAATCACTTTGTTGGTGATGCCGTCGGAGCCAGGAGCTTTTTTGGGGTTAAGCCCCTTAATGAGATCTTGCACTTCATCAGGGGTGATGGGGGGCAGGGGATTATCGGGGTCGTCTACGGGAGGGAGCGTAGCTCTACGTTCGACTTCAGCGTCTACCCGGGAAAGGTGGGCTTGGTCTACTGGTAGCGTACTAGGCGTGCATTGGGCTTCAAGACTGTCGGCTAGGCATTCAGCTTTGTCTTCGTCGTCGAAGGCGATCGACTTGTCGGGACGTACTAGGGGGGGCATGGAAGTCACCTGTTCGGATTTTAACTTCCTCTGCAAGTGCCAAAAAGCCTGATGGGTCGGTTCGAGTTCGCTCAACATCTTGTCCCAGCGGGCTCCCCGCACTTCTGCTATGCGTTTCTTTACAGATCTCTGTAAATAGCGCATATGAGCACGGTTCGCTTCACAGGGAAAAGCGTCATACGCACGGATGGCCGCGTACCACGACTATTACTATACTTGACTATTTTACGCGAACTGACTTGTAGGAATCTAACCGAGAGTTGGTGATGCGAACTGATGGAGAACTCTGTGTGAACTTATGGAGAACTCTGTGTGAACTGACTTTCTGGCTGCGCGCGCCCTATTTATATGCGTCGCGTCAGCCCAACTATTAGGAGGTGGTGGTACCCGCTAAACAATATTTATTTACAAGAAGTCGGTGTAAAAAGGTACACAGTAAAATACGATACAACACAGCAGTTATACGAAGTAAACCATAAACACATTTAAAGGGATACAAACAAAGGGGTCCGTGCAACGCCCGGCGCACGGTGGTTTATGATAGGGTCCTGTATTGTTTCTTAACACATTAATGCCTTGTACATCAGACCCACTATAAAACTATTGATGCTGGTCATTTAGGACCGGCCGTGTTGTTTAATGTTTTAAGAAACAGTACCAGGTAACGCAAGGCGCGTCCAGCTTTCTCACGCGTTGCAAAACAGATGCGCACACGTGTCTCGGGTTCGGGTCTATATAGCGACCTTGCTTTGTATACAAATCTTCGTAACTTTCTAAATTATCTATTGTTACTTATTACTAGAAACACGGTATTTTACTATTTTAAACTATTGTTCCTAATACACAAAATATTCACTATTTGGGAATTACACGGAAACATAACTATTAAAACTATTACACAGAAAATTATCGTATTTACAATTTCACTATTTACGGTCGTCCTGCACAAGTGGGATTTAAAACAATAATTAGGCCCTACCATATTATTAGTCTAATAGCGACTTATGTTGTTGACTGTACCTATATATTTATTGTATTAAACAGAAAAGATCAATAGATATTTAAGTCTATTTCTATTTGTAGTTATGTAGGTGACTGGTAAACATCCTGTTAATTTAAATACAATGAGGACTAAGCTATTAAAGCATGCTTTAGTTTTAAAACTAAAATGAAATGATGTTCTGTATTTTAATGTATTTTAAACATGTCAATGCCATGTTTCGCATTTATTGTTATAAAAATTAATACATAGAGATTAAAAAACGACTAACACGGCCAGGATTTGAACCCGCGACCTTTGCCGTACTGTGGCGTCGACCACCCAACCACTGAGCCACCGTGTCACACCTAGTTGAAATTTTAAATCTAACTAATATTAAAAAGCGGAGTTTGTTTGTTTGAACGCGCTAATCTCTGGAACTACCAGTCAGATTCGAAAAATATTTTTTGTATATGATAGCCAGATTTATGAGTAATAGTATAGGCTATTTAACATCATGCTATGACACGTAGGAGCCGAGCAACAGCCGGCCTAGCATGACCACGATAGAAACAGGTTTTGTCTACATAGAAATAGACAAAGTGACAGATTTCATTCATAAAACGTAGAAATGTTTCTACAATCTGTCACTTTGTCTATTTCTATGTAGACAAAACCCGTTTCTATCGTGGTCATGCTAGGCCGGCAGGGGTGCAGTTAGTCTCTTTAATATGAATGTATGTTGCTTTATAATTAGTACTAAAAGTGGAATATTGTGAGCTAAAAAGAATGCATTATTCACTTACTGGCAGAAATCAGAGCTCTTATCAATGATATGTTCAAACTCCGCAAATGATAATGCTCCATCATCATCCAAGTCGGCTTCTTCTAGAACATTCTGGACTAGCTGCTGGATCTCTGAATCACCCAGTTTGAGCTCAGGGCCGCACAGCCTCTCAATCACTTCACGTAAGTCTGACACACCGATCATATCATCTCCATCAAAATCTGGGGAAATAGAGAACAAATTGTTTAATTGTGTAGTATGGTTCCTTCATCTTCAATTAGCTAAAACCTTATTCTTCCAAATCTTAAAGCCCTGGTAGATTTCAGATTAGTACTTATTAACACAAAAAAAAATATAAGTAAATAGAAAAACCAGAAAAAAAACCCCACAAAATAATTTTTGAATATGCTACTGTAAAGTTTCATACTATTAAATGCTATTCTGTATGCTGCACACACTGCAACCAAAGTCTGTGTGACCTGGCCTTAATTTATTGTCAGACTGTAGGGCTTCTAACTACAATAAAATTGATACTTGAATATCTTACCAAATATTCTAAAAGCATGTTCAGCCTTCACTGCTTTTGGAGCCATCTCACTGAACACGGACATCATGTCGAGGAAGTCTTCGAAGGTGCAGTCCCCATCATTACTTGAGCTGAAGACTTTGCATATCCTGTCTCTGAACGGGTTCACTCGTAACTCAGGGTACTGGAGTATCTTAGTCATCGGGAGTTTTGCATTCTTGTTGTGACCTACTTTCTCCGGAGCTAGGGCTTTGAACTTTTGGTGGGCACTGGAAATGTAAGATGATGAAATACTTAAATAATTATGTATTATGCTGATTACAAGCATCATTGATAAAAAGGGGTTTGTGTTAAGAATTCTTCAGGCTAAAGGCATGTTCCATGTTTTCTTAAACAAAAAATCTGCTTTATTTGTTTATTAAGAAAACATATGAAACATGCCTTTATCTTGAAAAACTTTTGTATCTTTTATGAGACAGAGAATAATATAGTATTATGAATTGATAATAATTTTAGCTCTATTCTAGAATAAAATGAAATGTAACCTAAATGTAGACAAATAAATCAATTTAAAGGATTGCAACTTACTATAACACTTCCTTCTTAGTAAAATATGTGAGGTCCTGCAAATTAAGATTAAATTATTAGTCATCAGTTCAAAATTTCTTCCCTGTTTTGAACCAGCAAAAACCACAACAAATGATTATATTGCGTTACCTCGTAGTCTTGTAGTTCCTCTTCCGTAAACTGACTTTTTCCTTGACCCATTATTTGATTTATAAAATTGTTTAATTACTTTAAAAATGATTTTTTATGAGATTATTGTAAAATAAACAAAAACAAGAAATACAAAGATTTGAGATTCAGGCGGGGGGGAAAATAATGTGCGGGGGTGGGGAAGGGGGGAATGAGCATCTGACATCTGTCATCTATTATGTCAATGTCAATTTAAACACGTTTAGTTTTTTTAACGCATTAAAAAACCTTTTTAACTAAATTATATTTTATTGGAAAGAATACAGTTTAATATTTACAAAATGGTGGATAATCTATGTTACTTCTCTTCATCGTTTTTATTTTCTGTCATAGTCTCTGAAAAATATAAATAAAATTGTTGAACAAAAAGATTCACATTCACGTTTAGTTATAGCTTATTTTTTTAATACTAAAGGCGCGTCTCGTGCGCCCTGTTTTCGTGTTCGACGAACATCGAACAGTGAACAGTGAACGAGAAAGGGGCGTGGTCTACGTGTTTTGACGAATAAAAACACTCAAAACACGTAGACCACGCCCCTTTATCGTTCAGTGTTCACTGTTCGATGTTCGTCGAACACGAAAACAGGGCGCATGAGACACGGCTTAATATTAACCGTTATCATTCTTGATTCTGGAGGCAAACAAAGATCCTCTCTTATAAGGACCTCCAGGGATCAGCTCACAGAGAGTAGGGTAGTTCTTCTTACAAGGCATTGATATCCAAGTTCTATATCTTGTTAGGACCACACAATCGTATTTTTTGCGGGCCCTTCTTGGGCTGCCAGGTGCCCAGGCACGGTAGGTGGAGCAGTCTAGAGCATCACCTTCATGTAACAGAAAGTAAAAGAAGAATCTACTGGCTCTATATGGCTAAAACAGAATGTCTTCAAACAACGCAACCTTGTGCGATCCACATAAATTAAGCTCTCTCGGTGAAAGTCATTTTTTGTTACTTAGTTGTTCAGCAACAAGCAACGCAATAATTGCCATCTTCTGACAAAAGCAGCCTAAATAAAATGAAGCTTCTTTTCAATACTCTTCCTCAATACTGAGGGTCCATAATCATCTTTATAAAAACACGCAAGAACTCACCAGTAACACTAACAAAGGCGCTTCCATTCTTACTCCTCAACCCTACAAACGCCGCGTCTATACTAGAGCCGGCCAACAGCTGCGCCAGCGCATCGGTTCGCTGCTCACTAGTGACGTCAGCTGGCACACCGCTCACGTTCTTACACTCGTGGAACCCTTGCGTGTAGTTCAACTTCTTTGTGATGATGAAGAACATGCCTAAAGCTGGGACGCATGTTGAGTTTACGTGGGCTAGAAATGGACAGATATACTGTGGTTGGATGACATCCTACCATAGAAAATAATGGATTTTCATTGGATAGATTCTTGATGGGTTTAAAAAGTGTAAATGTGGGTTAAAATCGTTAACTTAATTATACGCGTGACAACACGCAGCAATAATTAGATTGACTGAGAGAATACCAGTAACTCTCCAGATACTAACCACTTAAGATACCTAGTGTCTTCTTATTCACATTTTTAGGAAGAGTTCCTCTGAATAACATGCACGCAAGCAGCCTATGTAGGTAGGTCGTTAAAACGACTAAAACTAGGCAAAGTTAATTTATGTAGGTAGGTACACTTACGTATCGGTTTCGCATAAATACTGTAGTAATCATATCTCGAATCATTCACCATAGACAGTCCCCCATCAGCCTCGGCGCACTTCAGGACTTCGCACGTATAATCAACAGTTTCATTACTTTCGGCCCAAGCCTCCCGCGGGCTGTAGTTTATTGCTAAGCCTTTCTTCTCGATACCAAGTCGCTGACAACTGGTCAGCAGCGTGAAGTTGGCCTTGGAAACTATACCAAGTTTGGAACGGTAACACTTCTCCATGAGATGGTATTTTGGTGAACGTGGCTGAGATTCAACGGAGCATTTGGATTCTGCTATTACTCTTATATATTTAGTTGATAGCACTAATAGTAGAATTAACAACATTTTTTTTTATTTTCTTCTGATTTCACTTAGTTATTTGAACATAAATTATTTCACAATGAAATAATTTATATTTTTTATTTACGGAGTATCCAAACGCCTGATACATTTGTCATAGCAATACACGCACTGTCAGCTTTGTCAATAATAAAGAATCAGGAAATAACACATAAACCTAAACAATCGTTTCAGCACAATCAGCACAATGCAGAGCACATATTTTCAACACACAACAGATTACAATGAGTAATGAACAAACTGGACTTAACTGAAAACTATCCAGGTAAAATACTTACGTACGATACGATGATTGCGCTGATTAGTGTCACTGCCTTCATGCAGTGCTGCCTTTATCATGGATGACAGGATGATGATATATAATACGACCCACGAGCACATAACCGCCATATCATAAGTACGAGTAGGTTAATAATAATTATGCTCGTTGAATTGAGGGTCCCGTGACCGTGGAAATAACATTGACCAATGACCTTGTCTATGCAGTACAATTTCACGAGTAACAACGAAGCGGTAGCATCTAGCATTTTGTTATCGTTTCGCCATAACCATATTCGCAAACTAAAAACTAAGTTTCAAGTGCCTAGTTGCTTACTGTAAAGTACCTACTTACCTTCATTTTTTATTGCGTTCATGGTAGATCGGTTCCGTGCGAAACTTATCTCATTTGACGAAAAAGCAATGTAGTAATCATTGGAATTAAAACCCAGCCGCAGTGCCTATAGCATGCCTTTATTTTACAATACCATTATCTACTGGTACATTGCCATTGGTACAGTAAAATTATTTTTTAAATATAAAACTGATGATGTGATATGAAACTGTTATTTTTGATTTGGGGCCCTGCCGGCCTAGCATGACCATTTGTATCTCTATTCTAGGTACCAAGAATAGACAAAGTTCTTTCTATCCAACTCGTTATCTCTTCTGCCCGAGCACGCGGCGACCCGTGCTTTGCTTATCAGATTTTCACCTGCTGAAGAATAGAAACATTTCTTCTCTACATTGTATGCATAAAACGGTAGAAATGTTTCTACAATCTGTCACTTTGTCTATTCTTCTGTAGACAAAACCCGTTTCTATCGTGGTCATGCTAAGCCGGCTGAGCTTAATAATCCAATTACCTGCAATAAGCAGAAACTACCTAACTATGGCAGTATGGCCTTTTGTGAAACGTAAAACTTGCATGAGTCACCATAATTAATTAACCTTCACGATAAATTATTGATATACAACCTCGTTTGTCCAGGTCTCAGCCAACAGGTTTTATTCAACAATACTGTCTGAAAAGTAAAGTTATATTCGAAAACCGTCAAAAATCTAGATGTCCCATTCAAACAAGTGTCATTTATTTGGAAATGTCACTTTACTCCAACTTTATTGAGGATTATAGTTATTTTAATTAATTTTACAAAGTAATAAGCTTGCAGATAGTTCACGTGAAATCAAAAATGGGATGTTTTTACTCTAGGAGTACCGAGGAGGTGAGTGCTATCTAGATCGCGCGTGGTCTGCGATGGTGTAGTGACGTAAGCAGTTGTGGCTAGCGATCTCGAGTGTCTATTGCACCATTGAATACTTCCTTCATGAATTCAAGGATTATAAAATTAAGATATACACTGAACCCGTAGGCGAAATAATTAAGTGTAGGTATACGGCTTAGCCAGAATTTGAGAGATTTAAAGCGATGAAACCAAATGATTGTTCTATCAACTCTCTTACATTCTCCTCAATCCAAAACTAAGATCGGGACGATCAGACACAAAATAGAGATGCTCGTTCATTTCATGGAAGTAACATACTCAAGCACAATAATGTTTCCTATCTTTTTTAGGCTACCTACAATCTACATGTATAGTTGGGAGCTCATTTTTCAGGTTCCAGCTAACTTTGAACCGAGACATATTATTAATTAAAAAAATTCATAAGCAGGACATGGTCTACGACATGTCTCCTATCCGACATTTGCCCGTGATCTTCGTGAACGGAGTCCCGGGTGCCGGCAACCAGACTGTGGCGCAGACCGTTGCAAATATTACTGGCTACACGATGATAAGGCCGGGAGAGCTGGTGCGGGCTGAAGCGGGCAAGGACACGGCCAGAGGACGGTTGATTGCAGATAAGTTACAGTCACAAGAAGATATACCTGAGGTAGGTTCCTTCCCCAAAGGGGAAGACAGGGCCCGTAGAGGCGGGCCAGCACGTGTTTAAAGTGCTACCGCGGCCTCCGGCCCAAGTGTGCGACGGAACTCTGGAGAGGTTTTAGTCAGTAAGGGTCTGACTGACCGCTCAGGGTGGGGGACATCCATGAGGATTTCCACCTCAACAGCAAAAAAAAGGTCAGTCTTGGCCGAAAGGGACGAAAAGTTCTCGAGAGTCGCGAACCGGAAAGCAGCGTGGGATGACCCCACAAGGTGGACAGATGTCCTAGTTGGTTCGTGGAAATCCCCTCGTCATTGTGGCGATGCTTGGGGAGGCCTATGTCCAGCTATGGACATCTTTTGCCTAATATAATGATGATTGAGGTCAGCATGAATGATGAACCCCTTTTTGTTATGTGTGGAAAGCTTTGGATGCCCTATATTTGGAGAATTTTGGGAGTCTTACCGACTAAAACCACACAATCTCGGACCTCCAATACTTCAATCGGAGATTCCTCCTTTTTGGCTTCCCTCAACACCGTCGTGGTGCACGGCAGCACCGCTGACAATCTGGCATTTTCTCTAATCAGCTTTTTGCAGTCCTCAGCAAAATTAAGGCCATTTTATTATATTCACTTCAGTAATTGCCAACAGGACATATCAGTCCGTTGTCAGAGCCCAGTCAATGATAGAATAGAAGTAAGCAGCTATCTACAATGACAGCAATGGATTTTATGATGTACTCCTCATTGCAGCAACTAACAGTAGACTTGATAAAGGAGTCGATGCTGATGCATCAGGAGGCGAAGGGCTTCATACTGGTGGGCTTTCCTAAGAACCCACGCATGTCCAGCATTTTCAACAGACAGGTCAAGTGGCCTGAGAAGATTGTGGCCCTAGAAGTTGACAATGAGGTAAGTCCTTATGTTAAATTGTTTTCAGACTTATTTACTCGGAAAACTTTTCATAGGTTAATTCAAACGTCAGTTTCATCGATGATGATGAAATAAATCTTGCCCTGTCCAATCGTGTCTATCCCAAGGTTTCCTAAAATAAATTGCCGTTTCCGATATCTAAAGCCTATTTATCTTAAAATCCTTTTCAATGAAATAGCACTCCTATAATTTTCGATTGTAACTGAATGTTTTGGTGGAATAGGTGTATGTTATGACCTATTATAATGAGTAATAACGAAATAAATATTTTTGATTTTTTTTGATGACCTTTTTTTCTCCATGACAGCCAAGAGGTGACTCCCGAATTTGGGAGTTTTTGTTAGGTAGGTCGCGGTCCAGTCAACTTTGGGAACCACTGCCATAGAATATTGTTCCGTAGAATGATTAACTGTTCGTTCCATAAATCACCAGGTAGCAGCGACGAGGCTACAGAACAAGCTATCAGAGTTAGGCAGACCAGAATCAGAGATCAACGCGGCGCGGCAGATCGTTCGGGAAGCTGCGCACAAAGTCAAAAACGTACACAAACGATTCGGAGGGCATGTTATAACGGTAAGCCTGATTTATCGCTATCTTATGCCAGGCTATTGAATGCCAGGCAGCAGACAAATTTATGAAATTCATTGTTTGCTAAGTATATCAGTACCCGTAGTTTAGTTGGAACTTGGAACTTATAATAATGAGATAAGCAAAGAAAGAGGTTTTTGGCGATCAGCCGCTCCAAATACTTAAATAATGACGTAGTTAATCTAGGTATTCATCAGACGTATGTAAAGTTCCCAACATTTTGATTGTAAAATCTTCCCACTGAGTTAACAACTATTTCCTCCATAGCTGGACAGTAGCGGCAATCCGAAAGTCCTAGCGTCCACACTCAAGGAGATTCTATCAGACACTATTGAGAAGTGCCAGAAACGGCCTGAGTCTCCGGAGCCCCGGCCCCCCACTGCCGCGTCAGCCCCAGCCGTCGCCCCAATCACGATGGCGGCACTGACAGACATCGCCCCCGTAGAGGTCGTAGAGGGGGAGAAATGATAGGGTTACTCGTTTAATAATTTTATTGTAACTTGCTTTAAATTTTGCTATAATACATGTTACTGTTTTTATTTGAGTGGTTTTTATTTGAAAATATATAAACCTGCATCTCGTAAACAATTCCTGGCGGATGGTAGGTAGGTACCGGCAGGAATTATGATCACAGATAGCGCATGTGCAACGTTCGAGGGAATAATATCTCACTGTGACATTCTCCCCGAACTTTCGCAAACAAATTGACAGTTCTCACGGTGATATCACCCGGCGTGTCAGACAGGCTGATCTGGGAAGTTCGGTGTTTGTACGTGGTTTGTACTGATGTTCAATATACCTACTCATATTAATATCTAGGTTATGGTTTATCTGTCTGTTAGTTTCATTGAATTAAATATACAGAGTTTTGTCCAGTCCGGGCTAGTCCCCGAAACGAGCTAATCCTTTTGATGGGACTTTACAGGCCGGGAAAAAAAATAGGAAATTATATCAATAACAACCATTTGTGTCGATTCTGGGTCTTATAATGCTCAATCTCCAAAAAAAAAAATCTATCGATGCACACGATTATTAGACACGACGAGCGTTTACAAAAATCTTTGTTTCTGAGCAAAGTGTTCATTATTTATTTATCCACGACTGATTTCGCATTATTCGGTTGCTTTTTAGGTCTTAGGTTGCTTTTTTTCGTAACGCATTTTTTTCATTTTGTTAATTTAAATAAGTGTAAATAATATAACGTTCAAAAAGTTATGTAGGTACTTTGTTCTTGTAAAATGCGATCTTTACTGATTTCTGTATCTCCACGAAAAAGTTCGCACACCAAGCGACTGGCCGCATATAAATTCTTTTTATGCAAATTTCAAAAATTTAATCACAATGACAAATGACAGTGCACGTCGTTGTCAATTGTCACAAAAGCGCATCGATTTTCGAAACAAAACATAAATAAAATGCAATCATTCCCTACAGAGCGGTCTTTGGCTAATCATCGTTTACCCATTTTGTTTAATTCATCATTAATTTTCACAAAGTTAGCTGCTTCTGTGATGTCAATTGTGAATATCATAATTAATTGGCAGGTAATGTCAAAAGCGTGAAGTTTGGTGGCGGGAATTGCACTTTGTTGATTATTTTGGTAATTTATTCGCCACGCTGCCTAGGTCCGTGATCAAAGTTATGAAGATCAAACTGCGTAAGTATTGAAAACTCACCGTTTTATATAAGTACTATGTATTTAGCAGCCCCATCTGCTCAAAAGGGGTGTAAAGTACAGCTACCTAAAATTAAACTTGTTCGGTACAAGTTGAGTTGAGTTGGGTGGTTGTTTATAAAACTAAACTGAGTTGGTAATTACAGAATGGAAAACGTTAGATATAACTTTAAAAAGTTGCTAAAGTTTGTACCTACTTTGTGTTTGTACCAACTGTTTACGATTGTAGATACATGAATTCGTATGAAACCCTTAGGTACCTACTTTACTTAACAAATTTTAAGTGCGGCCTGTGAATCTCGCCTTTATTGTAAAGTACCTACTAAAAATACCAACCAACTAAAAAGAATAAAGTTTCGGAAGTCGGTGGCAAAAAAAAAGTAATAAAAACCTACCGGATTCCGAGCCGACTAACTGAGCTTTATTTTTATACCATCATCATCATCATATCACTCAAGACAAGACATAACCTTATTAAAAATTCATACCATACCCATCATTAAAAATTTCAAAGTTAAGGGCCGTACCACAAAAAAGATAAACACGTGATCAACACGAATGCTGCCAAAAATAATACGCACTTGTTTTAGCACTAACTTGTCTAAAACAAGTGCGTATTATTTTTGTTAGCATTAGCGTTTAATACGTGTTTATCTTTTTGTGGTAAGGGTGAAAACGTTTATTTTAATTAGACCATTTACAAGAACTTTGCCCATCAATGCGGTAAAATGAGACACAATGAATGCGGCCGCAGTAGGCCACTCGGGCATCTGTGAATTAAGGAATAACCTATTTTAAGTGTATGTCTTTAAAGTTGAATGTTGTACAGCGCGGGACCGTTTCCCGTCGACGTCATCGACGGAGGATAACGAGAGCGGCCCGTACTGGGACGCGGAGGGTCGCCACCCCGCCATGATGCACCCCCGTCACCTCCCACCACCTCAGGTATCACACTTACATTGTATTTTTGTACTACCTGTGCCCGGCCATTGCTATGCACCTTTTTAGGTTCCGTACTTTAAAAGGAAAAACATAACCCTTATAAGAACACTTTGTTGTCTGTCTGTCCTATTCTTATTTTGATCGCATAGTTTATAGGATGTTTTAGGTGTTAAATTAAAGACTAATCAAATCTGTAGGTAGGTATACCATACAGAATGCAAAACAAGCTAAAAAAATCTGTGACAGAAATTGCTTTATACTTTAGAGCTTTATTATGCTTCAAATTCACAAGAAATTATGTTGTCCGACGGGAGTGCGTGCCGCGCGTAGCCGCCGCGCCGCCGCCGCCGTAAGCATAGCGTAGCAGCGATACGTGGCGTAGCATGCGCCGTAGCATCATGAAAAGTATTCAAAAGATGGCGTTTTCAAATGAAAACGCCATCTTTTGAATACTTTCAATAGGTCAACTTGAAGGTAAATACCTTCAATAGCTTTTGTTAATTGAACCAACAACTCCTTTCAAAATTGTTTTCTGTATGTTATCATTGTTTTCATTTTATGTAGTGACTAGGGTGCGTTTCCATCAGAGCTGTGCGAAGTAGCTAAGCGCTGCGCGAGCAAAAAATCCACCGATAGGATTACTGCATTTTCCTAGCTTCGCTCAGTGCAGCGTTGGTGGAAAAAGTTCCATCGTTTCGCAGCTCCGCTACGCCGCCTCGTATCACTAAGCTTCCTCGCACATCCTGGAGACGCCAAATAAGGCGGTCGTCTGTCATCTTTCTGCACATGTTTTACTCAGGCGGTGATAGTGGGATCAGTGCGCAAGCGTCGCGGGAACCTACCCAAGCACTCCGTGAAGATTCTGAAAAGATGGCTGTACGACCACCGCTACAACGCATACCCCAGCGACGCCGAGAAGCTGGCGCTCAGCCAGGAGGCTAACCTCACTGTGCTACAGGTGGGAGGGAGAAAGTGCAGAATACAATCTATTTGCTTCTGGTTTAAGTAACGACTAGCTTTTATACGTTACCCTGAGTTTTGTGAAATCACAATGTTTAAAGAAAATAAAATTTCCAAGGACACCCAATTTATTGGACTTCAATCCAATCCTTTACTTCTAACAATACCTAACACATTATTTGTTTAAAAAAAGATAATTTTCTGAATAGAATGAAGACTTTGATCCGTAATTCTATAACATTAATCTAACAAAGTCCGTTTTACGAGTTAATTTATATACACTAGGTATGCAATTGGTTCATAAACGCCCGCCGCCGTATCCTCCCTGAGATGATCAGGCGCGAAGGTCACGACCCCCTGCACTACACCATATCCCGGCGAGGCAGGAAGCAGGCGGGCGCTATGGCAGGAGTGGGGCCCATGGTGGGCCTGGCCAGGGCGTCCACGTCGGGGCTTGGAATGCCCGGGGACAATGTCACTGTGGCGGCCTGGGACGGCATCGTTGTAGAGGTTTGTCAAGAAATAATGAAGGATCCTTAAGGCCTACCCCACTTTGGGTGTAGGCGTTCCTCGAGCGTGTGAACGCCGCGACAACGCGGCGCGAGCGTCGTTCAAACGCTCGAGGCACGCAGACGCCCAATGTGGGGTAGGTCTTACACTGACACACATAATCTGGTCCTGAATTACACATACCAACTAGGTGCGGTAACTGTCTACGGTACTGGGTTTATCCCATTATGTCTTTGTTTGAGCATCAGGCTTAAGTTGTATTAATTTACTTTGGAGGATCTTCTCTATTCTACTACTCCAAACAAATCTTTAAAACTGAAAGATTACCAGTACCTAATGAACTATTTAAATCTATAGTAGGACTAGCTGTACGCCGTGGTTTCACTCGTTGCTCGGCTCCTAAGGGTCATAGCGTAATATTAAATAGCTTATACTATTTCTCATGAATCTGGCTATCATATACGATTTTTTTTTCTAATCTGACTGGTAGTTCCAGAGATTAGCGCGTTCAAACAAGCTCTTCAGATTTATTATTAAGTATAGATAGGTAATTAAAGTAGTACCTACAGAACGGTCAAGACGGCCATGCGCATGGCTACGGCGACGGACTCCTAGTGTACCGGAGCGACGGCGACCTCGGAGACGGAGAGGAGGGCTACTCCAGCACCATCAGCGAGGAGGAGGTCAAGTACGATCCCTCCGTCTGGCAGTCCGTCATACGGTACGGACCGGAGGACCACGATCTGCACCCGGCTGCTCGGGAGTAAGTCTCAACAAGTTTCAACAATTATTTGCCTACAGATTTGTGGGATTTTGGTGATTAGCAACTTGTTTTGGGAAGTCTAGGGAGAACTTGAAGATATTAGCGGATTTGGCATGTCGCGATATAAAAAAAAAAAACTATTTTGTAGGAAGGTTTGCTTTAGTTCTTTAGCTGCAAATTATCCATTCCAGAAGTAGCTTGAAAAAAAAAACATTGATACTGTGATCATTAAAATATAGCGACAATCAATAAACGTACCTAACGTCAAAGTCATTGCGAAGATTCGTTTTCCCTCCCACAGCAGAGCATCGGTCGTATCAGTGGCCACGACCAAAGACATCTTAGAGCAAATCAACGAGCCGAAGGAGACTAGTTTAGAGCAGTTCTGCTCGAGAGCAGCGAGGGCAATAGTCAAACGCTGGTACCATAATCAATTCTCTAAACATTCTCCAACATCCTGAAAACCACGCCTTCAGTCCTAATTGGGGTTAGTTAGAACTCCCCATTTAGTCGTCATGAGAACAACAACTGAAGAGATGGGGTACTAAGTCTGAATTATCAAAAATGAGTATGCAAAATTTCCCATCCTCAATCCAAATCTCTCTTTACCCACCCCAGCAGTACGGCATCGGTAGTGACAGTGACCACAACTGAAGAAATGGTAGGACAGATCCCCGAACCGGTCTCGAGCAGTGAAGACGGCTGGCAGGCGCTGGCGCACCCGCAGTTGGCGCACTTGCCGCAGCTGCCGCACCCGCTGCGCGCGCGCCGCATGCAGGTGAGCCCGCCCCCGCAGCCGCCGCCCCCGGTCGCCGTCGAGCTCGAAGTGGCCACCACCGATATGTGGTGCCACACTTAAACACCACGTATCGTATTCGGGACTATCACTGAGTTGCAGAAAAGGTCGTTAAGTTTTAAAGGAGACATTAACGATAGAAATTGTATGGTTAATGTCTCCTTTAAAATTTAATTATCTTTCTGCAACCGACCGTATACCTATGTGACAATCGCAGATATAATCTTAAGGTGTGGATGACGCGCAAACACGTGAGCCGAGATGGCTCGCGCGTGATTCAGCGCGCCACGCGCCGTTTGAATAGTTCGGCGGCGGCGCGGCAAAGTACGCACGATCCATCGCACGGCACCGAATCAGACTGTTTAAACGGCGCGTGGCACGGCGAATGGCACGGCATTCTCCTCGCGACGCGCGAGGCTCGTGCTAACATGCGTCGTTTAACTGCACCTTGCGTCTACGCTAGACGAGCCGAACACGAGCGGAGCACAAGCCGAGTACGAATTTGCGTAGAGTGGACCGACTAACGAGCACGCCTCGAGCATTTGTGTGTGCTGGGCTGTGCTCCGCCAATGTCAGTTTTTTGACGAACACAAATTGATTTGCATCGCTTGACGACGCGCAAAGCAGCTCCGCTCGTGCTATGCTCGTCTAGCGTAGCCGAACCTTTAAATAATTATTATGGTGTTAAGTTCCGTTTCTTGCAATTTTGCGAAAAGAAGAGATGCGTTTGTCAAAAATTTCATGTTGTATTTTTTTGCTTGTTTGTTTGAACATAAAATAAGTATGTCCGGAGTTTTTAATTAATTTTGGCTGCGCGGATGTTGTAGCCCCGATTTGGATTACCCATGTTTTTGTACATATCAAACTGCAGGCGACGTCGGTGTTAAACACTATAGTTCCCTTTAAAATCAGGTTTTCTTTTTATATAGTAAGAGAACGAATGTTACGCCCTTACCACAAAAAAAGATAGACACGCGTTAAACGCGAATGCTACCAAAAATAATACACACTTGTTTAAGACAAGTTAGTGCTTAAACTAGTGCGTATTATTTTTGGTAGCTTTCGCGTTTAACGCGTGTCTATCTTTTTTGTGGTACGGCCCTTAGTGTTTTTGTTTTGTTTTTAGCCTAGAGACGAGGTTCTGTTTGTTATGTAAATAAACTCTTTTACTAAATATA
Source organism: Thalpophila matura (assembly GCA_948465475.1). Classification (NCBI taxonomy): domain Eukaryota; kingdom Metazoa; phylum Arthropoda; class Insecta; order Lepidoptera; family Noctuidae; genus Thalpophila; species Thalpophila matura. The sequence goes on from OX419178.1 coordinate 2,131,111, forward strand.
TCGATTTTCATTCAAGTAGACAGCTACATCATGTAGCTATTATAAGTTTGTGCGCGGGGTGTTTCAATGCCGGCATCACCTGACAGTTATTGCTTTGGAAAAGTCTCTTTATAATGGTTGTGTTTGTTGTTTTAAATTTCTAAAATTTAGATGAACCACAAGGCCAACATTTGGCCTTGTGGTGGTGAAAGCCAAAATTTGAAGCTTAATGGACCTAACGTCAAGTTTAGATTTTTTCTGTCCAAAATTGACATGGGACCATAACTGCAGGTGATGCCGAGCAGGGTGGAGGGTGATCAGGACCAGTTCAAGTGCCTGTACCTCCTGGTGGAGACGGCCGTGGCGGTGCGCCAGAGGGAGAAGGAGCAAGAGGAGGCTGTGCTTCCTATTTAGATAATCGTAGTTTATATAAACCTACTCTTAAGTTACCGGACTCTTTTCTTATGTTATTAAGATATAAATCGACTATAATAATCTATTGGAAACTGACAGTAGGTAGAATATACAAAGTGAAGTACTTACGAAGAGAATTCTTACGTGAAACGCTCTATACATAATATTCACAGTTTTTTGTTTATCGTAAGAGATGTTTTTTTTTGTTTAATCCTATCTAACTAGAAGTTAAGCATATTATTTAACTGAGTATTTTGTTATTTGGAATAATAATCCCACTAGAGTAAGATCGAATGTTTTGTTAAATGTTAATCGTTAATAAATTAAATTTTCAAACTGAGTTACTTTATTCCGTTGAAGTAGCCTTTTTAAAGTATTGAGTTAGGTTCTGTAATACGGCCCCTAAACTACTACGGGCTTCAGATGAAAATAACCAGGCTTTGAGAAACTGTGGGAGAAATTCAAGAAAAACTACAAAATAATTATAATGTTGCTTGTGAAAATAAATTTTAATTATCTGGTTTCGGTTTAACCGGAGCAAACTTGGTCTGGCTGGGTCTGCTGGATTCTGCATGAGCTTCAGCGGCAGCCTTACCACCCTTAATGTTCGCCTTTGAAGATCGGCCCAAAGTCTTTGAAGTTGGGCCGATTGTCATTGAAGCTCGGACCATCGTCCTTGAAGCTCGCGCTTGGGCTAGGTCAAGAGTGGATAGTCCAAGTAAATTAGTAGACGATCGAGCATACGCAGCCATAGCTTTAGCTCTCTCGATTGCTGCAGCTTCGGCAAGTGCAGCTTCAGCAGCTTCGGCTGCCTCGACTATTGGGTCCATGGCTTTCTGCACTTCTATGAAGACCAGTTCGGGTGGTTGCTCCGCGTTGATCTGGAAAAGGATATCACAAGGTGGACAAGTTTTTATAAAATATAAATCGCGCGTGTCACTGCATGCAGGGTTCATGACACCGTCAGCAGAGTTTCATAGATTTGTATGTAAGCAGCAAGCAGGCGTACACCAAGCGTATAATGATGAATACGCGTTTATGAAGCTACTCTGTGGATGGCCTTAGTTAAAGCTCGCTAATACATGTCAGAGTATCAAGAGGGGTGCTATATTCATACATGTGCAAGTTTAAACCTTGGCAACCCTGTATCGATAGGGTTCGAGAACGGCTTGGTTGTGCTTTAGGAAGGTTTGGATGCGGCGTTTCATGGTCTGCACGTTGTCGTCCATGCGGTTCGATGTCGCCATGCGTTTGCACATCCGTTGCGTTAACGTCTCCACTGATGCGTCGAAGAATAATATGAGCTGAGTGAACGGTAACCAAATAATTATATTTGTTGTTTTTTAACGGGAAGTACCCTATGGGTATTGATTTATTTGCGAATGACAAAATATTCGGCATAAATGGCCGTATTTTTCTATTGCGTTGACTTATAAGCTTGATTTTTTTGCAGCTTCAAGGGATTGTGGATTTAAGTATTTGATATTAATTTCAACTTGATACCTCCACGCGTTCCTAAGAAAAAGGGTCCTGACAGACATACAGATAGACAGACGGACGAGGAAGTGATCCTTTATGGGTTACTTTTTTCCCTTTGAGGTACGGAACCTTTCAAAACAAAAGGAAATATTTATTTTCAGCGTCATCACATTATTTTTAGCTCATAGCTAAATCGGAAGTGTGCCTCAGTTTATCTTAGAACAGTTCAACACCAAAGGCAAGATTCATAGACCAAACTTTCACGAAGTAATCGTTTCATTCGAATATGAACCTTATTTTTAAAAACATTATATTCATATTCGTATGAAACGCTCTACTTAGCAAAAAAAACTGCAGTCAGTGAATCTCGCCCCAACTCTTACAGCAACGTTTCCGACGGTCTGCTCGAACTCGATGCCCTGGGACTTCTCCCGCGGGTAGCCGTCCACGATGTAGCCGCGCGTCCCTTGCTCAGCAGCCTTCTCCATAGCCTCCTTCAGCATGTCCAACATCAGGTCGTTGGGCACGAGCCCGCCTGCAAAACATTTAGACTGGCTATTTTCATACCGGGACACTGACCATGCTGGGAGAAGGGTGCGCGAGCTTGCTCTAGCGTTAAACCTCACCCAGCTGGTCCAGGGGGTTACACGGGTACCTGACGTTGACATTGACACGCACACGGCCTATTGCTTTGACCTTCTGCTGACAACTGATCCAGAACGCTACTCGGTGTTGGTTTCCCTCACCTTTGGGTAACTCCGCATTAGACAATTAGTGAGCTATACTGTAGCTATTTTTTTAGGGTACCAACGAAACCCTATTACTAAGCCTACGCCATCTATCCGTCTGTCACAAGACTGTATAGGTACTGGCATGATTCGTGAGCACAGACAATAGACAGGTGACAATACACAATAGAGAATAGTCCAATAGACTACAAGCATCGACTGACGAACCAATGGCGTGCAGCCTCGGTACTTTTCACAATATCACTTCTCACAATTTTTCCCCTCTTTGGCGGAATTAAGAAGGCAGGGGGCCTGCTTATTTTCGCCAAAGAGGCGAAAAATTAAATACTAGAAGTTTGTGTACAACCCACGTGCCGGCAATTATATCTTATGAACCGTAATAGCTATTTTATAAGCCGATTAGTATTTTCTCAAACTCGATGTGTAATATTTACTGCCGGTCTACCGCGTAATGTAAATACAATATACATATAATACCAAAAACTGTAGGTTAGGTACCTCTGTTCATGATGGAAGTAAGGCACTTGGCCCTGGCAGACCCGCTCTGCACCTCCTCCCGTATGAGGTCTCCAGTGGACAGGTGAGTAAACCCATACTTCGCTATGATCTTCTGGCATTGGGTCAACTTGCCACTGCCTGGGCCGCCCAACACCCATACAATGGGCTTCGTATGGGGGTTGAATTTCACCTGGAGTTTGATAGCGATACTACAAAATCTCTAAATCTAGGACAATTTTATTGTTGCAAAAAGTCGCCATGGGTGACTTCGCAAACTGATTTGGACAGACACATGGGACGCGTCCATAAGCCGCGGCTGAACGTCCAAGGATGTGATCTTGGGTGATGTATCTTGCCGATACGATAGAAGCAGCATCACAAAGTAACTTTTACGAACCTTATCTTGATACGCCTTGCATTTATCTGATCTGCATTGCAAGGGGCATCCCGGCACCTTTTTAATTTCTTGTTCGTCGCATCCACTGCAATGTTTTTGTTCCATTTTACTTTTTGTCTTTGCGTTACTTAATTCCTGAAATAGAAAAGCTTGATAATGGTACTATTGGGACAACGGCGACCGACCGTAGCGGCAGGCGGCAGCGCGGCGGCACGGAACAACAGCAGGCGACAGGCGACAATGTCGCCGCGCTCAGAATGTAAGGTACCGGCAGAAATCATCACAGATCGCGCATGTACATTTTCGGCCCAATAGACAGTTGACAATACGTAATAATAATACGTAATCTCAAAATTCGAGTTGACCGAGCAGGTCGCGGTAGCTTAGTTGGAAAAAGCGTTGGCACGGTTCGCCAGAGATCGCAGGTTCAAATCCTGCTCGCGACATTCGATTTTTGAGAATCTCTTAAATATTTAATAACTTAATAATACGGAATAATATAATCCAATAGACGACGAGCATCGACTGACGAACCAATCCCGTGCAGCCTCTTCGCCCCCCGTTTTCGTGGCCCGAAAAATCAGTTAATGTTTGTCCTCATAACTGCTGCCGCTAGTCATACCTTATGCCTTCATACAATTCATAGAAAATGTATAGGAACCACTAATATAGCTTGCAGTCGCCTGTAATTGTACCTTAATACAGAATGCGCGTTGTTAATGAGGTGCAGGCCAGATGTTTTGGGTTTCATTTTTGTGATTTGGCTATTCTCACGGCGTCATCTTCCCCGTCCGTGTGACGGAATCGATCTGACAGTGACAATATTGAATCATGTCGTTTTCCTGGTTTCCATGGTTTCCTGAAATGTTGGCTGTTTGGGCATGAGAGTTTTTCGTAAAAACGAGGTTTTATTATTTATTTATTTATTATAAAGGTACATATTAAGGTCTATAAAATAATATAATGTCCAACAAAACTATATTATATAGTTTGTCTGTTGGATCGCAATAATAATATAATAATAATATCGCAGTTTAAATATAGACGTTACTATACTAATGCAGAAAATTTTATAATGGTAATTTAATAATTAGGAAAGTAGGTAGGTACCTATGTATGTATACATATGTTACGGCAGTGTACTAAGTAGATATTTTTTAAGTTTTTTCTTAAATATATTTTTTGTTTTTTCTTCCCTGATTCCGTCGGGTAAATTGTTAAGTAAATATGGGATACGCTTTTGTAATGTACGGTCTCCATAGACATTATTAACCCTCGGTACTACATATTTACCAGACGACATTCCTCGGGTGTTATACTTGTTACACACACTTATTAATGGTGAATTATGCTCCTGACTACCATGGTTATTGGTTGCAAGAATGTATTTATGCTTTAGTCTGACCGGCAATACTTTACAAATTTTGTATAGTTTATTATAATCATTTTTGTATTTATTTTTAGTTAAGTAGTATTGCGCGCGCCACAGAGGCCACAGGGAGAGCCCTGTGGCCTTTATGGCGCGCGCGATATGTGGACTTCTTAAACTGATTCCCAGAGGGGCATCAGTATAAGAAGTCCCATTATTGATTTATACTTAAATAAATAAATAATTTTACTATGATAATTATGACTCTATCGCAGGTCTACTGGCAGAAATTACTAAAAATGCAGTGCCTTTGTATTATATTATAGTCTCGTTTTGTACGCTTTGTTTGTTTTGACGAAAAAATAAAAACATGTAAAATATAAACATTATTTAATTAACAATCGTTAAAAGTAACGTAGAGTTTAGGCGTATGTACAGTGTATAAAATATTGGGTTGTGCATTCAGTTGGCGCTCGCCACTATCGGGTCCAGGATCTTTTGGACTTCATCAAAGATGGCGTCCACCGAGGCTTCGGCGTCTATCTGCAATTAACAAAATAATAAACATCAAACATTATACTTATCTCAAACTCAGACTCAACAACTCTTTTGGCAAACCCTTATAAAAGGTCAGATTATGCAAACACTTAGCTGTACCCCCGTTGCTCGGCTCCTAAGGGTCATAGCGTGATGTTAAATAGCCTATAGGTACCTACTATTTCTCATGAATCTGGCTATCATATACAGAAATATTTTTTTGGATCCGACTGGTAGTTCCAGAGATATTGGTGCGTTTAAACAAACAATCAAGCAAACAATTCTTCATTTTTATAATAATAGGCTGTTGATTTAGTCACCTGCAACTTTTAAGGGAGTAATTCTACCTGTCCACTATCAGCGTTACTCATGCTTGACATTAAAGATTTTGTATGAAAATGTTCCCAATGGCCGCTCTATCTCTTCTTTAAACCTCTTTGTTTCTCGTGTACCTAAATTTTAACTTTTCAATTTTAAGCACCTCTTAGAACATGCTCTAAGGCATTTACGTTAAATAAAATCTTTTAAACCTTGAGCTCTGGCTGAAAGAGTCTGCTAGTTGGGTCAAGTGAATTTACCGTTCCTTAAGTAATTTGCAGAGAATTTCCTTCGTGATCTTCCTCCGTCACTGCCAAGGTTCCACTTACCCTGCTGATCTTCTCGGGGTACTGGTCCAGCACCTGCTGGTTGTTGTCGAGGAAGGTCTTCAGCCGCAGCTTGATGGTCTCCTCGTTGTCGTCAGCGCGGCCTGAGCTCGCAGCGCGCCCCAGCAGCCTCTTGGTCAGCGTTTCTGATGACGCTTCGAAGTAGAGTATCACCTAGAACGTGACAACGAAATTTGAGGAAAAAATCAATACTTTCCTTTAGTTTGCCCTATGTCATTACTTCCTAGAATTTGATCCTTATTAGCGTCGCTTTCGGATGGTGCAACAATACAGCGTGCGTATTTTTTTCCAAAGTCAACGGGTTGGATTCCTGGCTAGGAAAATTGATTTTTAAAAAATCTAATGATGCAGTTTTATTTTTTATTAAAATCGGCCCCGGGACTCCTTTGAGTGTTTTTCGCTATTTCTTATAGTTTCGGATTTGGCCATCCACGCCTACTTGAAAAATTCACCCTGTATAGTCATTATAGTAGGTTTTCTTGAAGTGAGAGAAATGGTCGACTAAAATGATATGTAGGTTGGGGCGATCCCTCAGGAGGTCCCTAGAGGACCATACGTTCCGTACTCCGATACATGTCACCAATGATCATGTGAATTTTTATTTTTACTGACAAACTAAAAAACTCAATAATTATTCTTTTCATGTTCGAGATATCGATGCCAAATAACTTTGGTATGTCTAAAAAGTATAAAAACAAAGTCATTTTTCTGTGTTATTTTTCTCTGCTTGTAACGTCTTCTCGACTTTTTTTTGTGTATTTGCATAATACCTTCTAGACTTCGGAAATTCTTGATCGATTCATGATGCAACTTTCACAATCAATTAGAGAATTTCGTGAAAGAAACTGTGTACAAAACATTTGCTACATTATTAAACTGCATCCTTGCGAAGCCGGGGCGGGTTGTTACTGTATCAATTAACCCTGATAATCACAACTGTCACTTAGGATCAGTGGCGTGCCTAAAGCTCATTTCAGACTACGCTATACTATATAGCATTATAGCATATAATAATAGCTCATTGCACGACAATATCGCGCACCATACATTGTTATGGACACGTTCACACTGTGCTATACTATATAGTATGGCGTTGTATGGCGCTCTATACTATATAGCATACGCTATACTATATAGTATAGCACAGTGTGAACGTGTCCATAACAATGTATGGTGTGCGATATTGTCGTGCTATGAGCCTGCTGAGTGTTGTGATTATCAGGGTTAATTGATACAGTAACAATATAGTATAGCGTAGTCTGAAGACAGCTTAAAATGCAAGCCCGACGCATGTTTTTGGTTTCAGAGGGTATTTATGTTAATTTTTCATTAATGTATGTAAGTTATGTCGTTATTAAAGCAATACGTACATTAAAAATCACTTACATTCATGAAAAATTAATATAAACACAAACACTCTCAACGAAAAAAATGCGTCGGGCTCTGCTTAGGATAGGTACTCACAGATACAGGGGCGATGGTTAGTTCGAAGGCAATGCCCTGAGACTTCTCGCGTGGGTAGCCATCTACAAGGAAACCCTTGGAGTCGGCCGCGCGGGACACGATGGCCTCCTTCAGCAGTTCTAGTACAACATCATTGGGGACCAGGCCACCTGGAAGATATACATGTTAATTAATGGTGAATCCCTGGTGTTAAATCAATTTATGGTCATACTTATGGCCATTCGCCATAATTACTATCCAAGTTCCAAGCACGGAAATTATGAAAAAAAAAACCAGACAAGTGAGTACTCGCGCCCTGAGGGTTCCGAAATATGCAATAGCGCCATCTATGCCGCTATTACATCATAGGCAGATATATCTTATCTTGATCATAGATGGCGCTATTGCATACTTCTATCGCCATATATTAGCAGATGGCTCCGCTCATGGGCATGACAAACGAACAACAAAGTAATCCTGTAAGAGTTCCGTTTTTCCTTTTGAGGTACGGAACCCTAAAGAAGTTCTATGTTGAAACACATTTTACAATACAAGCTATACAAGCTTTTTATAATAACCGCTTCCCAACTCCATCATGAGACCTGAACATCATCTAGAACCAGAGTACTCGTGAAGACAAATTAAAAAAGCCCAAATTCGATGGGGTTGCATCTCAGATCATAGAAACAAGGAGATGTGCCAAGGCGCTATCGAGCTTGATGCCTGATCTTGAGCAAATTGCTCATATTAAAAACGTACGTGCTGGCGACGAACCGAACACGATCGATGGTATAAATACAGTGTTTTAGTTTAGTACTAGTGTTGAGTGACGATTAACAGTGTTAGATTGAGGGTGTGCGGAATGTTCAATGCGTGGGAGATCTTTTTATTCACAAGGAGCGCTTAAATATGCACGTAATTGTGTCGAAAAATGTACTAAAAGTGGCATCAGTTGTTCCCGTACTAATTTGCTATGATGGCATATCTCCTTGTTTCTATGATCTGAGGGTTGCATCGTTTCGTTACAGAGTTCCTATGGCCACCTTCCGGCTCCATCATCAGACCCACTCTTTGACATCAATATATTGCATTGTCATGCAATTTAGATATGGGTACAAAATTTCAGGTCAATCGAATACCGGGAAGTGGGTCAAATTTAACTTGTAAGATTTGATTACCCACAAACAACGCGACAGGTGAAACTAAATAAAAGCTTGTAAAATAGCTGGGTTCGACAGCTGTGAGCTCACCTTGTTCCATAATAGTGGTGAGGCTCTTCGCCCTTTCGGAGCCGCTCTTCACCTCGGCTCTGAGGAGGTCGCCAGTGGAAAGATGCGTAAACCCATACTTGGCGATGATCCTCTCACACTGGGTACCCTTGCCGGACCCTGGACCACCCAACACCCACACAATGGGCTTCTTTGATGTGTCGATAGGGGCCTGATGGAGTAGAAATTAAGTTACAAAGACAGGAAGGCGACTGATGCGTAACGAAGCTGTGAAACGATGTGAGCGTTTCCACCAGAGATGTGCTAGGTCGCTGAGCGGTGCGAGAATGTGTAGCGATGTTGTGAAACGTTGCACAGATGAGCGGTGCGAGGGTGTGCAGCGGGCTTTTAGCTCTCTCTCTGCTAATAGTTTTTCGCTCGCGTCCATCCCTAGCACACATCTCTCGTAGACATCTCTCGCACACATCTCTCACACAGATCCCTCACACCCTGGCCCTATCACACATCCCTCGCTTGTTTTGTACATACAAAAACCTCGTTCGGCTAAGCCGTTTGCACAGAATCTGCGCTTGGCGAGGCTAGGTAAATGAAGCGATTCTATTGGTCATTAACAAACATCTCTCGAACACATCTCTGGTGGGATTGCACCCTTATATCAAGATTAGAGTATGGAGTGTCGATTTTCAGTCTTCTCGTGACTACGGTCAGTGCATTGATCGAAACGCCGAGGCTAGTCAAAATACTGTTGTTTTGATTTTGTGTAATGTCTTCCCGATTTGATTAAAGTATTTCCAGGAGGATGCTCGTAGTTTAAAAGAATTATGCAACTTGACGCAAAAGAATCAATGAATGTTTTAAAATGCTTTTTTTTTGTTTCTCAAATTATTTAGGTACTCTTTAGTTCGGGAGGACTCTGACCGAGCGGCGAGCACTTACTCAATGCTTGGGGGGGGCAGTTGCTCCTCCGTGTTTAAACATGGATACGCCCTTGTGAATACCTATAACTATGATGTAAGTACTGTTTCGTACGTCTTTCTAACCTCCTTGTAAGCGTGGCACATGGGTTCTTTGCAGTGCATCGGGCAACTAGGCTGCCCCCCACAGCACCCTTCGGCCGCCATTTGTATCGCTTACTTTCCCCCCTGTTTTTGGGTCAGCAGAGAGCTAAGCTGTGCCATAGAAGCCAGGTATAGTTGAAAAAGTTTTTGTTATTTATTTACAAATTAAAGCCGCCATTTGTATAATAGGGCGGCCAACTGGATGTTTTTTTTTTCGGAGGTGGGGTATTGTTTTCGCCAAACTTATATTGAATAAGAAAAAAACTTGGTTAGCACTTAAATTTTTCAAAACAAAGATTTTTTTTTTTCATAACTGTGTAGGTACCTACCCAAGTTCTTATTAAAATTTATAGATAACATTACATTTATGCGCTCAACAATTAACAGTCTCCCCATGTGGGATTGCCCGATCCAGGGTTCGAATTCAGGCCCTCGCGCTCAGCCGTTCCGCTTGATCGCCAAGCGGGGGTGTGCCATAGACCTAGTTATGTGTCCCTGTCCCTCCCTCATCTTCACATAAAATTGACGAGTTACCAATCACTAATACATAGATAGACTGCGAATAATGTGCTTAGAATCAAACCGTGTGCGGTATCGATTCCTCTAAGCCAATAACCTCCACTCAATGCAAATTACTGGATCGATACTTGACAGTCGATCAACATTCTAACATAAAAACTGTTTCATGGCTTGTTATATTGTAAATTGTGAAGTCGACTACTGAGCGTGGGAAGGTTCGACTCCTGAGTCGGGCTTGTTTGTGGACATTTCCTATAGACCAGTGGACAGTGATTTTTATACTTTTTGTAGCCACGGACCACTTTCAGAATTTCAGTGAAAACTACTTTTGTTCGGTAACGATCAGATGGATGACGATCAGAATCAGTGCACCCTGACAGCACGTGGTCAGACTCCGGCCTACCCCCAGAGTGTAATGTTTAAAAGTGGTTTTGATCAAGAGTGTTAGTTAAAATCACTTTAGACCTATAATGCGCGTAAGATAAGGCTGCGCGCGACTGAGGGCGCTGCTTGCTAAGGAAAACTCGAAGTATACCTACTCGTTACCCGGACCCCGATTAGTTCCGATTTTGGCCACGCGCAGACTTATCTTGGTTATTTAATAAAAAGTGACCAGCACCCAGAAGTAGCGTCTAATAATGTATGTATTATATCTAATAATGTATGTATTCCGCCATAAGACTCACTTTGTCACCCCTACAGTCTGACACTCTGCCGTATCTCCGCTCAGGGAGTCGGCGGCTCGCTTCGCTCGCTACCACCGCCCACTCGCTACGCTTCAGCCTCGTGCACTCTTTCTGCTCAGGACCTCCTCCATGAGCTTTCGGCTCCACTTTATTTAAGGGTAGGACATAGTCTGACCACGTGCAGTCGGGGTGCACTGATTCGGATAATCATCTATTTCGAGATTTCGACCTATTGTTAATTATTAGTTTCCCTAGTTCTGATTAGTTAACAGTTTTGACTGTGACAAATACATGAATTTGGTAAGGATAAGTACTCTGAGGAAGGTTCCTACTGTTAATAACATCGTATTGCTATTTTTTATCTTACGTAGTGAAGACTGAGGTAGAATATTGGAAAACGGCTAGTTTTTTCGTTAGTTCTCTGGACAAGTGATTTTTATTTTCACACGGTTTTATAAACATCTTAGATAACATAGGTTACCGAACGTAGATTCTACGTGAGGTCGGCGAAGACGTCATCCATCCCATCGCTGCCAAATCCTTGATACTGAAGCGGAAACTATTATTCAATTACCGACACGCCTTTGTTTGCGAACGTTCCAGGGAGAATCTCACCGCGACGATCTCCCTCGAACGTTCGCAAACAAATTGGCAGTTCTCGCGGTATAACGTGCGGCGTGTCGGTACAGAAGAGACGGGCTGAATGACGTAACTAAAATAACTCAAACCAGTTTCAAAAGTATTGAAACTTTTAACGAAGGTCCTTAGTTCATTAATGTTATTGGAACTTCATCCCTTATCTAAGACGGCAAAAAATACAAAGTTTTAATTAATAGGCATCTAATAATAATTATAAATACATCTACAACTAAAGAGCATCAAAAAATTCTTCCGCATCGCCGTCAACTGGTAGCGTGCCCAAAAGACTGGCGGCATTGCCACGTTGAATGGCAATGCTTAAACTTTGGCCAAAGTAATAGCCAGCCCTTTGGTCACGGGAAGTGTCAACTAATCGTTTTGCGATCTCTTTAAATATGACATGAGCACTCGGCATCTAATTATTTGTTGACGAGTCGAATGTCGACAAGTTTTGAACGTAAATAGATTTGTTTTTGATGGATAGAATTAAAAATATTTGGTTCAGTTTGGCGTTACTAACTCTACAATTGAAATGTGGTGGTATTAGTGTTATACATATTCACTCAACTGTGGCCAATTTTTCGCTACTAAGTTAAATACATAGGGTCATAATATATTCTCCGATCATTCTCAATTTTTGTCTGTTTATCTGTTTGTGCGCGCCTCACGCAAAAAGTACTAAACGGATTTTGATGTGGTTTTCACAGTTCGATCTAAGCCACGTTTCATTTAATGCCGGTGGGATGAACCAGAGATACAGCTTAACCTTTTGGTAGTACTAGCCACCCTACTCTACGGAGGTCATTTAAACTGGTCATTTCATTTTAGTCCACGCGGACGGAGTCGCGGGGAAAAGTCTAGTTACCTAGGATATAATTATCTTAATAAGTCAAATTTTGTACTTATTAGTAGGGAGTCATTCGTATTAGAGGGGCACTCTAAATATAATTTAATCAGGAACATCTCAATCACTTATAGGGGAGCACGCAATTGATATAGATGGTAGGGATTTCATAAGTGTTATGGTCCATTAAGTTAGGTATATCCCGTTACATCCGGAATTTTATTCCAAAATAAGTTCGCGTTTGACCCAGCTTGACACAGTGACGGTCGTAGGAATCATGACCCCCAAAATCACGATAATTCACGGTATAGCACGTCGGCAAAAATCGGTATAACCCCCCCAAAGTCTGGCTGCGCCCGTGCCTGATTGGACCCGCGTAGTGGACTGTGGCCCACTCCACCTTATCGAACCTGAATCCTAGTAGTGGGAACATTATTGGCTTATTAAGGAAATGAAAAGTATATTATCTATACTATTATAAAATTGTAAAAGAGCCATGTCTGAACGTGCGCACATCAGCAAAAAGTACTTAACGGATTTTGATGTGGTTTTCACAATTCGATAGCTTAGGGTCCAACTTAAAATCTAAGTCAAGTTTAATTTGATTCCGCTGAAAAAAACCATAGATACAGCTTGACCTCTTGGTAGTACTAGCCAACCTACACTACGGAGGTCATTTAAACTGATCAGTTCATTGTAGTCCACGCGGACGGAGTCGCGGGCAAAAGTCTAGTAGGTAATTGCATGAAACTCTATTTAAAAACACGTGTGTTATATAAATACGCTTCCTTATAAACACGTAGTACCGTCCCGCAGCGAGACAGATCTATTTTGAATCATAGCATTGACAGTGACCGTTCCGTAGTTGCGTCGGGACAGGCATGCAGACAATGTCGCACGTAATGAGCGGAACTGAGGCCGTTGTCATTAATGATGACAGTTCGTTACTCTAAAATTATTTAAGACTTTATTATTAATTGAAATGATTTTGTTTTTGTCTTGAATGAGAAACAAAAATGTTCTAGTACTGAAATACTGAAAGACTAATGAAAATATCAAACTCTATTTTATTCTTCAAAATGTAATCGAAATCGGTTTGTTACTGCAGCTGTGAAAGAGCACCAAACAGGCCGACTCACTTTAGAATGTTTAACAAACGTTTTATGTTAAAAACATTTTTCAAAACAAAATTTTATCGACCACTTTCCCAGCTCCATCTTGAGACCCTGGACATCGTCTAGGTCTATAGTACTTGTCAAGACAAATCCAACGAGCCCAAACACGATGGAGTTATGTTTAGAAGTTGAGGACTTCCTATAGCTACCTCTCGGTTCCATCATGAGACCACCTCTATGGTACCATATTGTCATCAAAGTTCAATATTTTGCGTCCCAAATTTTAGCTCAATCGGTTAGAGGAACTGGTCTTAAATTCTATTGCAAGATTTGGCCCCATACTAACGGTGAAAGTTAAATAAAAGCTTGTAATAAGCGACATCAGACGTATGACAATTAGAGCAAAAATATTCCAATACCTGAATTCTGATAATCAAATCTCTCTCCTTATAGTCAAATCTCTTCACATCCATCCATAAAGCAAACACCACTAGAAAAACAAAACGTAACTTCGAATTATAACTCTCGTTGAATTTGAATTTCATTCCAAGGCTTCTGAATCGTTGCCACTATTAAGATAGTTATACAATCTTTAACTATTAATAGTAATTCATTTATCACCACTACGATTTTATATACATTTGTTTTTCTACTATCTACACCGCAATAAAATCTTGTAGCCTTCACAGATTCCGTCTTAAGACACTGTTGTTTCCGAAACCTTTAAATTAACAAAGTTTTGGATATTCTGCCAAATTACCGCCAGCCGGCGTTTCACGCCACGAGTGTTCTCTCACTGGATAAAATATTTTAAATGGCGAAAGCAATAGTCTGTGGCTTAGAAGACGTTAAAACACCCACGTTTGGCTGACGAAAGTTTGACGTGTATAGATGCTCGTTCATATATTGGAGATATTAAAAGCATTACATTTCTGAGTACATATATCAACTACATGTTTTGTTAGCCAAATTGGTGTTGCTTCTTAAAGATAAATTTTCTTGAGCTGTTTTTGCTCGGATAAAAGATAAGGTGCTATACCCCTGTAGCGACATCTGCCGACAACAGCGAATACTACCTACACAGCTGTCACTACATGACGATTATTGGCTGAATCCTATATCGCGCAAGCAGAGTTTTCACAGCGATTAGCATATACAGGGTGGCAGGTTAAACAGTGGAAATATTTTAAGGGGTCATTGTACTCATCATTATGAACAACTTTAACTATGGGACCAACCCTGAAATCGCTAAAAAAAATCAGCCGTTCCATACATTTGGTTGAGTTATATGAACATAAATGTATGGAACAGCAGATTTTTTTTTTCGCGATTTCAGGTTTGGTCCCATAGTAAAAGTTGTTCATAATGATGAGTACAATGACCCCTTAAAATATTTCCACTGTTTAACCTGCCACCCTGTATACAGAAAACCCGACATCAACTGTCGGGGGGCAGTGGCCCGCCAGACCAATATCAACCGGTCTGGTAGGAGGATCCTCCCTTTTAAATGGAGGAACATTCCACCTCGTTCCTCCATCCTCCTCCATTACCCAAACCCCTTCAACTGTTACAATTGACATCCACAATGTGGTTTTTCAACTTGGTTGTTTAACAGATGAACTATCCTGGGTCCTTCGAATTTCAACCACTTTAAAATTGAGTAGTAGCTGTTGTAGGAAGAAACCTATTAGGATCTAGTAGAAGTACGTCACGATTTGAAATTCTATGCAGCATCTTATGAAAAAAGTGCATTCCTTTATTAGGATTCATACAGTGCATTAGCTACAGAATAATAGTTCATGCCGTGGAAAAGAGATTTGCCAGTTAACAGGGCCCCAAGTCTGCTAATGTAATTGTCATAATCGTGTCACAATGGTCTCTCAATGGCATCGTTTTGACCAATGACGAAAGAGATAGTCTTACTTTAAGCCAATGACCGCTTAGGTTTTGACCGTTATGGTGTCATTATGACACCATTCTTACACACTTGCAATAGCAGAATTGGGGCCCAGGTGATATGCGAACATCAATTAAATACCTATGTTTATAAAAATAAATATTTCTACACACAACGCTTGTTTGCTTTGTATATTTATGAACAATCTGTAACTTTTATTAGTTATTTTCTTATTTTAATGTTTCGGACTGCCAATGTGTAATATTCGCTATTTATTTATGTTTCAACACCTGCAGGTGAGTAACCTTGGGATCCAAATAACTCTGTATCCACTTTATTATGTTCTGCGAGTAATTTATTTTCGCCTAGTTGATCTGGGTACTAATTTATGAATGGTATATTTTCAATATACAGGATAAAATTAAAACCAGTGCGGATATTTTAGGAGGTGAAAGTACTCATGAATATGATCAACTTTTATTATGGGACCGACACTGAAATATGAAAAAAAACTGAATATAGGTTTCCGCTAAAGAATATTGCTGTTTCCGTTACTCGACTCTTTTAGTGGGCCCCTAATAGCATCATCATCAACTATGACAATATCCGTGATATTATTATCTAGTTCTTCTATTTTACGAAAAATATATCTATTAACGTCCTCTTCCATTGACCAAAGTCATTGAAACATTGACCTCGACTGTTTTTGATTGTTTGCCAATTTCAGTTGCCATCATGATAGTCAACACTTAGCCAGTTTTCTTGAGTTGATAAACATCAATTAAGTCCTTAATAATTTAACTGTTATTGTTCATTGCTTTAGTGCTATTGCCATTATCATAACTACTTATTCCACTGCTATACATAGGCACTCCTTATAGTTCTAGGATATTTCAAAGGCATGAAGATACCCGATCATGGTATATTTTATGTACCTACTTTAAAACACCGTTATCTAGAATTTTAAGTTTTCTTTCATTACAACGTTGATAATAAGCATTATCCTCTTTAAGCCAGAATATTACAAGCGTTTTAGTCATTTTCCGTGTCGATAAAGTGCAGACCGGCGCGAAGCCGAATAATAACGATAATAACTCAGCTCAACGACCTTTATAGAACCATTCAACTTCACTCGCCTTTTCCTTTTTGCGCTATCACCATCATAAGTGATTTACCCTTTTTCTTTGACATTTGTATGATGAGTCATAGATGATGATGTGTATTTTTAATTTTATTTTATCTTCCTAAATCTACTAAGCTGTCCATCTCGACATAGGCTTATTTGGACACGCATAAACTGTCCGACTGAGTACCTACCGAATTTGCTGATTTTTCACCAGGAATTTTGACAATGAACGAATATAGCGATTTCTCAAAGGTAGCATCTTCTTTTATGTGTAGATACGAAGAACGTTATAGATGGAATTAGTCTGATTTTAAGTCACAGAACACCATGGTGTGTGCCACGCCACATTATGCCACATTTCTTCTTGACCGAGTTTATGTTGTTCTGCTCTAATTGTTCGATCGTTCTTATCGCCATGTGTGCATATTTACAATGTCTATTTAAAGGTATTAGATAATGGCAATTACGAATCATGTGGTCACCGACTTGTGTCCAGAGGGCTTTAGCTGATAAATCGTTCTTATCGCCATGTGGGTATATTTACAATGTCTATTTAAACGTACTAGATAATTGCAATTACGAATCATGTGGTCACCGACTTGTCTCCAGAGGGCTTCCTTTACCTGATGAGAGGACTCTCACCATAATGGGTTTACCCAAATTGAGTTGGTTCTGTCCTCAAAATACCAATCCACTGCATATAATGTTAATGTCTGGACTTTAAAAGCGACCTTGAAGTCTAAAGATCCATGGGCTGAACGCCGCAAGCGCAAAGTCAAAGTCAAAAACATTTATTTCAATTAGACCATTTACAGGCACTTTTGAAATGTCAAACAATATTACAATAGTTGTCAGTCGGTTTGTCCGTTAGTTGAAGCTAGTTGTCCGTTCCAAAACGTAGATTCCTATGGAGAAGAACGGACAAGAAACTCCATGGTTACTCTTTTTCAATAAATTCTGTTACAATTTCTTTGATTACAGTGATGCCCTAATATGTGAGAACTATGTTTAGTAAGGTACAAAATAATGATAATATCAACTAGACAAGTGAAAAAACATTGTTTAGGCAGTCAAGAGATGACCAGCACCAACTGACAGCGCCCGTTCACGGACATGACGTGCGCATCAGCACCGTTCAACTCAACCATTTATCCTCTTCTTTAACCATTTATCCGCATCTTAACCTCATCGATTATTTGTTGACAATTTTATTAGTCCCTTTAATCTATAGGTACTAATATTATAAAGCTAAAGAGTTTGTTTGTTTGTTTGAACGCGCTAATCTCTGGAACTACCAGTCGGATTCGAAAAAATATTTTTGAAGAGAGCCAGATTCATGAGGAATAGTATAGGCCAGGAGTCGCCAAATGGCGGACCGCGGTCCGCATCCGGACCGCCGGCCCATTTTGCGCGGACCGACAGAATACAGCAACTTGCACTACAGAGTAAAAAAAATCCTTTGTTATTTCCGTAATTTACATTTGTTTAATAAATATTTTTTTTCTATAAAATGTTGAGCGGACCGCGATGGTCATTTCATTTCTTAAAACGGACCCCGGGCGATACTAATTGGTGACCCCTGGTATAGGCTATAGGCGATTTAACATCACGCTACGACCCTTAGGAGCCGAGCAAGGGGGGTGAAATCGCGAGGAACGTGGCGACATGTCCAGGGACCGAAAAGGGGTACCCTAAGGGTAACCCGTATAGGGGTTAACCCGGGTTATTTTTTTTGGGTTAGGTGAAAAACCTTGCATAAAGGATAACCCGTATTCTGGGTTAATCAGCCGGTTCACGCATAGAGTTCATTTTTATTCCTTTTTTTTATTTTTGTTCTATTTCATTCGGGTTAATCAGCAATATTAACAGGTAACGGTATCCGTATTAAAGGGTTAACCGGTTACCCTGCATTAAGATTAACCAAAAATATGGGTTAGAGATTTAACCGGTAACCTTTATTATATATATTTTAACCCGATTAATCGGTCCCTGGACATGTCAAATCATCGAGATTTCTGGTTAAATATTAACGTATTAAACAATATCTATTTAACGTAATATATTAAACACATAAACCCTCCGGTATCAATTCTCTAAATGGTGACAAAAACCACACTAAAATCTATTGTGTAGCTTAGAAGAACAAAGCGGACAAACGGACAGACAGGAAAAGCTACTTTGTTTTATTATACCTACTATTTATACATAGATGTGACAATCTCATTAAACCCAGCATGTATATATCGAATGTCTCTGTAATTTGTAAGTAGGTAGTTGGACGCAGAAAGGGTGCAATTTGCCCTTTGAAAATTGATCGACGGTTGTTTCATATTACGAAAGGAAAGTTCAAAGAGCCATTTGTAATATGAATAATAGGTATCGAATTTATGGATGGTAGTAATAAGACTATTCCTCTGAGTACCTAGTGCGAGTTTTCTACCATATTCGATCGCGTAAACTTTAATGAAGGACCAATCAGAAATCGGTTCGTGCTCGAAAGTGAAGACGCTAACGCACGTGATTGGTTGTTCCAATTACTTCGCGAGATGTTTACTCGATTAATGCGATGGTAACTCACACCGTCAGGTAGTCGACACCCAGATAGTAGAAAGACTACTGGTGCGGTTGAGGGGAAAAGGGGCAGAGGACGCTCGCCGACGAGGTGGACCGATACAACAGAACTCAAGAAGCCACCGGGACCACCCTGTAGACAGCCGTCCAGCTGGTGCAGGATCGAGTGGCCTGGAGAACGATGGTGGCGAGGCACCATAGTCACGTCCCTAAGTCATTCATGGTACGATACGAGTCATTCTTGATACGAGTAAGAAGAAGAATTTACACTCATAGCACTGTGAGGCAGTAAGTAGGTACATCATAACACACAACATAACCATAACGCCTGTATGCCTTTCTATGTAAAAGTAAAAGACCCACATGACGCCAATCATGAATCCCATGAAAAAGGAGCGTATTGCCATCAATCGGGTACAATACAAAATCCGGGCCGCTACTAACAATTTCCTAATGCAAGTTACCCGAGGATCGAATCCAGGACCCCACGCTTAGCAGTTGCGCTTATAACCACTGAACCAAAGAGGCCTATTAAATATGGCTCGTAAACACCATATTCAACATAGTTTTCCTATACCTACATTGCTACGGTGAAAGTCCGTTAGAAATATTTTTTTTTAGATTTAAGTGTTATAGTAATATAGGTGCGTAGGACACTAAAAAGTAGTGAATGTGAATTGGTGCTGAGAAAAAACTTCCAAAACCGTTAAAAACGTTAGGTTTATACAACGCACAATAATAACACGATTTAGTACGGAACCGGACTTGGAAAAAAACAATGTCACGTGATTAAGTTTCGTTCATTTTGTCGGAGATAATAAGCGTTTACCGCTAAATCTCCTTTGTTAGAAAATATTATAAACTAAGGCCCGTATTACAGAACGATGCTCGAGCACAGATCTCTGCTTGATTGGTTGAAATCTATGCTCAAGCAGAGATCGGTGCTCGAGTATCGTTCTGAAATACGGGCCTTAGTGGGCAGATTGATATTTATTAGATATCAACAGATGTGAATTGTGCTTGACTTTTAGTTGTGACTCTGTTTAATTAGGGTTCCGTACCAAAATGGTAAAAAAGGAATCCTTATGGTGCGACTTCGTCTGTCTGTCTGTCTGTCTGTCTGTCTGTCTGTCTGTCTGTCTGTCTGTTTGTCTGTCTGTCTGTCTGTCACACCTGCTTATTTCAGCAACTACTTATGCTATCGACTTGAAATTTGGAACAGTTATAAAGAATGCTAGTTCAACTTTATTGCAAATGAAAAAAGTCCAAAAATATTTTTATTTTCATTGCAAAAGGGGCTGGATTGGGGGTCCGAAATTTCAAAGTGGGGTTACTAGGTCAAGTGACATATCATATGAAAGGGCTTGATCTGCACATTTCAAAATATATTTTTATTATATTTTATGTCTCACAGTTTTCGACATATGATGAAAAATGTCCAAAAAAATACCATTCCCCCCCCCTTATCTCCGAAGTTTGCGGGGCGAAAAATCTGAAATAATTAGAGTTGATAGGAATTAACCCAAATATGGCACCAAAAATAAAACGATTTTCCTAACTAGTACAGTTTTTTCAAAATCATCAAAATTCCTTTACAAACAAACTTAGTTATGCGGTCCGGATTTTTTCACTTGATACGTCCAAAAATTATACGGAACCCTCGGTGCGCGAGTACGACTCGCACTTGGCCGGTTTTTTTTTTTTTAGTACAGTCAGTATCAACATTAAATAGTCTTTGTGCTAAGTAATATAAGTGTTACGTGATTGTAAACTCGTTTTTCTTTTTTGTAACAAGTTATGAAGTTATGATCCACCCTAAAAGGATTATTGTAAACAAAAAAGTAAAAAAAAAAATACATTATTTAGCTTCCATGGAAACATAAAATAAATATCACTGTCTTTAAATACTGACTACGAGACCAAGAGGAAGCAGTGAGTGTAATCAATCTAACAGTCTGTAAAGTAACTAGAATGTTTGTTTTTATCCAGGTTATTTGACAGATTTCGAGACAGAAAGACATAATTTTCCAAAACTACACTTTTATTGAGAGTAATTGCAGTTTTTTTTTATAAAAATACATTGGTAATAGGCCAATGAATTTAATTTTTCGCACACACTCACAGTTATTTTTAGCAATAGGTAAAAATAATGTTTTCGTTCTCTTGAATTAAAAAATACTTTTTTAAATTACTATGCAAGTATATATTTTTTGTAAAAAAATACTAAAGCCATTATATTCAAGTCCAAACTAATATTATAAATGCGAAAGTAACTCTGTGTATCTTTTACGTTTCATGACTTAACTGCTCAACAAACTTTGATGAAATTTTATATGAAGATAGCTTAAGCCCTAAGAAAGGATATAGGATAATTTTTATCTGGATAAAGTAAGTAGTTCCTATACGATGTGAGTGAAACCGCGGGCGGCCGAACTATACCTACAGGGTAGCAGGTTAAACAGTGGAAATATTTTAAGGGGTCATTGTACTCATCATTATGATCAACTTTTACTATGGGGCCAACCCTGAAATCGCAAAAAAAAAAAATCAGCTGTTCCATACATTTTTGTTCACATAACTCAACAAAACGTATGGAACAGCTGATTTTTTTTTTCGATTTCAGGTTTGGTCCCATAATAAAAAGTTGTTCATAATGATGAGTACAATGACCCCTTAAAATATTTCCACTGTTTAACCTGCCACCCTGTATACATAAAAACAAATGTTTTGTATTTAATTTTATTCGATTCTAAATGTCACATGGCTACGTTTTTATGTAACACATTTCATTGCAGTACTACAATACGTCAGGGACATCTAGTGGCTATGTGGCTGAATATCAGATGCCATTGCTCATGTGCAGCGCTCCAGTAACGAGTTTAATGACCTAGATTGCAGTACCTACCATCTTCATCAAATCGATCAGCTTAAAGAGCAAGCAACAGTGCCTATCTACAAAAATATCATTAATGATAATTATCTATATAGATATAGGTATCTATATACACAGAAATAAATAATGTTCTGTTGAGATTATTTTTTCCTTAAAAGACTTTTCGTAATGAATATATTTAATTTACTTATTTTTTCCTTAATTCCCGGTGAAGTGATAACTAAGGACTAACCAAGTTTGTTCTTAGCTAAAAGTTTGCCTAACTTAGTAAATAAATATTAAATCGGGCTGTATCGAAAGTATTCCTGACTAGTTTCAGTTAGGTACTAAAAGAAATCGTAGACATCTAAACTATATAACTATTTCTGCAAATAAGCATCTCGTGATAACGCACCGCTTTCTATTCTTACACCGATAGTGACGTAACGTGCACTGAAAAGCAGCTGAAAACTCTGAAAATCGACCTCGGACTACACAATGGTAACCATTCTCACAAGGTAAACCCATCAACAAACACAAACACCCTCAATTGCCGTATCAATCATATTCATTACGACATAAGAGATAAAACTCACCATTTTAATTTAAAAGTGGCGCGTAATCCAAATGTTTTAAAATTAGAATCGCTGGCACGTCCGTACGCCGCGAGTAATGCGGACCAACTGCGGGCTCGTGGTCGGTCAAGGGCATGGAAACTGTGCCAAACAGCCCGACCTCTGATTGCGCGGGAAACTTTAGTCATGGCGGGAAATTCTTTCAGGAGCCGTATTATTGCCATCATATTTCTAATGGGACTGATAAATGGAGCTATACCCTGTAGGTACAGCACCATCTCTAAAAAATTAGTTGTTTCATACATTTGTGTTCACTTAAGTCGATAAAATGTATGGAACAGTTGATTTTTTAGCGATTTCGGGGTTGTGTCATACAAAATATTGTTCATAATGATGAGTATAATGGCCCCCTTTGGGATCGAACAGGGTTTTTGTTACATGCTGTATACCGAAACAATGATGATTTTATCATTTCAAAGTAAGGCCCCAGGTCGGCATTCCGCCCTAACCTAAGAACGTCGGCCTCCTGAACTTTGATATTAATTATTCAGGCATTTTTTCGTTAGCAACGACCGATGGTACCAAGTAGTGTCAGTTCTAAAACTT
Source organism: Thalpophila matura (assembly GCA_948465475.1). Taxonomy (NCBI): domain Eukaryota; kingdom Metazoa; phylum Arthropoda; class Insecta; order Lepidoptera; family Noctuidae; genus Thalpophila; species Thalpophila matura. The sequence continues at coordinate 2,154,378 of OX419178.1, forward strand.
GGGTTCTTCACAAATCAATAGAGAACGTACCTTTCAGGCATCGTTCAACAGGTAGGCGCTGCAGGTGTTATTGCGGGTAAAACAAAGAAAATATCTAGCGATTATGTTATTCGCCAGAGTTTTTCGAGATTAACTGCAAACAACTTAACCCATCATTCATAATTGGATTGGGAATGGGGAAGGGTTTTTTTAGTGTCCAAGTAATAGGTACGCAAACGGGTGAATTGTTAACTGCATTTTAACTACAAACAAACAGTATAATGGTCACCTTACATTAAGCAGTTGGAATGCAGTTATAAGCAATCTATTTGTGTACAGTCTTATGTAACCACAAATAGGAAAGAATTTATTTTAATTTAATCATTCATTAACGATTTTTCTTTAATTCGTATGAAATAAAACACGACGGTAATTAAAAAAATTGTGCTCTTTTATTTCTTGATGGTAAATAAGACCTCTACTAACACATAAGTGTTCAGTTAATTAAATAAATTACATTGTAATAAATTAGTGTAATTTATGTTAGATAATATAAGTCTGGGGTTTGATACAAATGTGTAAATTGTTTGTTAAAAAATTTCGGCACTAATTGTACCAAGCCCCAGAAAATGACAGATACTTAAACATAAATAATTGTAGGTACATACGTTCGTAATATTATAATAGGTACCTCTACGTACGTATAAAATTACGGGGACATGTTAAAAGTCGGCTGTTAAAACAAACACACCTACACAGTACACAGAGTTTGATATATATTTGAATGCATAGATTCTGCCAACACAGGCAATACATACGTCACATTTTTAATTCGTTAATTGAATACAACATATTTTTGCAGCTGACTGTACACTCAAACAAATCTAAAAATATTTTTAACATTTTTTTCTGATAATCTTGTTTAAAACTAAGAAAGGGCAATGGGTAGGTACATAGCTGTTCGTTTCTTTTAAATACACTTATTATAATAATAGTTTTTATGTTAAGTACCTAACTTAAAAATAATTTATTTTCAAATTAATCTAAGAAACATATTCATAATTAATAACAAACTACTGACAAATTATTCAGGGCGTATAGAGTAGGTATTTTCAAAATTATGATCTATATAATTTCATATAAAAGTGCATGATAAATTACGAGTGGAAATATTAACTATCTACAATAAATATAATATATTCTAAATATTTTTCTAGTCGACTAATTCTAAATTGGCCCCTTTAGTGATACTAACTACGTGATATAGTCTAAGTTTTAAGACTGACTAAATCTATTTTTGTACGTGTGTGTGTGATGCATGCTATTTTAAAGAATGTAAGCTGGTTTACCACCCACATTTTCAAAACAATACTCCGGTATTTTAATCTGTTGTTATTTCAGAGAATCAATCAAAACAGCTAACATAGGTTTGACAGCTGATTTTGGCAGCACGCTTTCAGAAACCGAATGTAAATCGAAACGAATTTGATTTTAGTATCAATTTAAATTGACATAATATAGGTATATCAAATTCAATTTGACTCAAAACTCTGACAATGTCTTGTCATGAACTTGTTGATTTAAAGATCTTAATGTTTTAAAAATATTGTTGAAGATAAAAACTAACAATTAAATTGAACTGAATGTGACATAATTATATCAAAGTATATCTAATATGTCTATGTAAATATGTATTATTTTTTGACAATTAGTTGCAATAAAAAAATCTTACTTAGAAACTATTCGAAATATTTTTAGTCACTACAGTACAAGTACAGTATGATTTTTTAAATAGCTCTAAAAATAGCTACACATCTTAAACTAAGGCACTTCTTACAATATTTGTGTGTGCGTCGTTCTTACAAAATATAAAATAGTAAATGTGTTTTATACCTTATTTTGTGCCGATTACGACTTTTGATTAGTCGACATAATTATGAATAGTAATTTGGTCAATTTGTACTTTTCGCCAATTTTGTCTCAACAAAATAGATTAAATTAATTTAATTATTTTTTTAACTTGTATACTATTAACTAAATTAATTTAGTCATATGTTTAAATTTACGAAATAATGTAAACCAACTTTGTGTTGCGTATTACTGATTAATCAGTCGACTAAATCAAATATAGTCGAGTCACATTAATATTTTAATTCGATTTAAATTTTGCTTACACTATACATCCTAATTATAAAAGGTAATATAATTTATATCCCAGTTTTCGTATGATATTTAATTTTATATCTAAATATATCTTATTAGGCACATTCACTGCTCTCTTAGAGTCCACCATATTGATATTATATATCAATAGTTATCACTGTTTGTAAGTAGTTATTGAAGTTTTATACTTGGGCGATGTTACTGTTCGTATTTTTAACTATTAAAAGCCTTATTTTTGTTATTTGTAATTTTAGGACAATTTTTTTCTGGTTCTAAATATCAAAGATTTGTAGCCTGAATATTATATTTGTGCTGTGGCTATATGCTCATGACCGCTTTTTGTCTTCGAAAACATAGTTACGGATTCTGACAAAGGAAATGCAATTATGGCATGTGCCTTAATTGTTTTACTATGAGAGGGATAACCAATACAGGACAAAAAGCATCCCTTTTCGCAGCGAAATGTATGTATGGCTTCAGCGTTACACGCACATCACATTCACTTTCACATTAAACATTTTCATTTTGACAGTTCATCAAAATTCATTGCGTTGATCTCGGTTGTCGAGAGCAAGGATTTTTTAAACATACGGTTCAATGAACATCGCCATAAATTTTATATTGAACTGTCGACGTGACAGCTAGCGTTTATGAGTGAGCTAACAGAATAAGATACGGAGCTGAGATAATGGTGCTGATTATATTGTAAATCGCACTAAACTAATATTAATCACACTACATCTCTTTCTTACAAATATAATTGAAAAAGGACAGAAAATATTAAGAACTGTCAAATTAGTCTACGCCCTTGTCATTTACGGGAAAATAGTCGTGACCTATTGCGATGATAACTAAATAACTTTAAAACTATGAAACTGGACTAATTAGACAGGATTAAATATCTTCTATAACTTCCTCATGATTTTTATTAGAAATGAACTGAACGAAATGAACTGCTATGGCCAATATTTGGAGTTGTGTTTACTATTATTCTAGACTTTTACATTGTTCTCTCATATGTATTGTGTTATTTCCGACAAAAGCAATGTAACCATGATATTGTAATCATTTGATTTAAAAGAGTAACCATGGAGTTTCTTGCCCGTTCTTCTCCATAGGAATCTACGCTTTGGAACGGGCATCTAGCTTCATCATTATGACTAACTGACAGACTCCTTGACAATTCAAAAGTACCTGTAATTGGTCTAATTGAAATAAATGCTTTGACTTTGACTTTGACTTTGAAATGGATATAATGAGACTAAATCAGTTTAGTCGAACAACAGAATCGGGACCATTGTTGACTAACTTTTGTCGCTGACTGTACCATATAGTCGCACCAAAGCAAATGATAAAACACGGGTTATGATAAATGGTCGTTTACACGTGCTTATATGCAGTGGCGTATTTTAAAATTTGGCGCCCTGGGCCAGGTTTTCCGCCCCATAAATTACCGAACAAACCGGCTATGTGCGTGTCGGACTACGCTCAGCTTAAGGTTCTTTACAAAGCTGAGCGCAAGAGGCGGCTATACCGCCCCTCAGCGTTTGGCGCCCCGGGCCATGGCCCCCATGGCTTTAGGGTAAATCCGCCACTGCTTATATGTGTGTGTTCATGGTGATTTCCCCCGAGCTGTGGTCATAGAGGGCGCGCACGTCGTCGTGCGTCATCTGAGACACTGTCGGGATCTTTGATACGTTGCTCAGCATCGGTTTCACCTAGAACCAGAATGTGTAGATGATAGAGATTTGGAAGTTATAGACGAGGAGTGCGAGGCTAAAATAACAGTCGCACTGAACAATCGATCTGCGAGGTTAAGCTGTGGTGCCGCGGTCAGTCCAAGGATGGGTGATTATTTCGCTACACACCGGGACCTCTCAAAGCCTACCACATTTCAACAACTCTTGTGGGCAGTACTACTTTCAAATGTAATTGAGTTGACATAACAACTTTGAGCTATAGAATCGCCAAAGTAGGTATACCTAAAAATAAGGTGTTTCATAGGTCTTACCTTATTGCCGGCCATGCCGATGAACCCGTTGCCAATGCCACCGTTATGGACGTTTCCGTTTGGCACGGATCCATTGGCGTATCCATTGGCGAGACCTCCTCCCATACGCGTTACTGCGGTCGCGAACTGCTGCATATTAGATCCATCTGGAAGCACAGATACAGATATACGCTAATAAGAGGCGTATTCGAAGAGATTCCAAAGGCCGGGAGATGGCCGGGAGGCCATACCAATTTGTGCCGCGGAGTGTCACAACCAAATTGAGTTCATAAAATTACTCGTTTCTTTATAAGTAGGTACTTAAACAGTTTTATTTCATTTGTAATGATAAACAGTCCCGGGTTTCTGACATAAACACTACCCTATAGACTTCGAATAAGTATTTTCTCGAACTTCACCCGAAAATATAGTTACAAATAAGTACAAATTGTGAAACTCCATCTAAAAAGTTAGCAATACAGAAAGAGCATTTAATTGTCCTTCAAACACATTAGGTTTGGTCGTGCGTGACACAAAGACTTTTGAGTTTTGGTACGGGGCGCCATACATAGGCTGGCATTGTCCTTTCGAATGACGCGGGTATGACGCGGTAGCTTAGTTGGTTAGAGCGACGCCACGGGCGGCAGAGGTCACGGGTTCAAGTCCCGCCCGCGTCAGTTGTTTTTGAAATCTCATAAATCTATACTAATTTAATAAAGCTGAAGAATTTGTTTGTTTGGACGCGCTAATCTCCGGAACTACCAGTCGGATTCGTAAAAATCTTTCGGAAACTACCTACATGCTAGACAGCTAACAGAGACAACTTGTCAGATGTCACTACATTGCGTCTGACGCCAGAAATCCTACATCGCGCAAGCAGCAAAACAGCAAACAAGCAAAACATAGAGAAACCCGACCTCACCTGTCGGGGCAGTGGCCAATCAGACAATAACACCCACTCTGGTAACAGGATCCTCCCTTGTGGAGGATATTCCACCTCGTTACTCTATTCTTCAAAATATTAGAGTAGATGACAACTCATATTATTTTCAAGGAATCTAAAACTCTTGCGTTACCTCTTCGTGCGGATGGCTGTTCTTGCGGCTGCGGTATGGTCGCCAGTGCATCTGCCTTCTCCATCTCCTCCAGCAGCACGCGAGTGAACTCCGCCTGCACGTCAGGAGAGTCGGTGTCGCCGTCCACCTGAGAATTATGTTCAAGTCACTTATAGAAGACTAGCTTCCGCCCGCGGCTTCGCCCGCGTTTTTCGGGATAAAAAGTAGCCTACCTATATGCTATTCCACACTAAGTATAATATTTTATCTCTGTGCCAAATTTCATCCAGGTCCGTTCAGCCGTTCTGGCGTGATTGAGTAAAAAACATCCATCCATCCATCCGTCCATCCATCCAAACTTTCGCATTTATAATATTGATACTAAGTAATTGACTTTGTTCAATAACACATGTACCATTGATGACTTCATCATTGTTTAACATCGAGTGAAGTAGTGGTCAAACGCCAGCCCCTCCAATATAAAAAAAATAACAAAAAAACGCTCTTCTATTCTGAGATTCGTAACGACGAATATACATTTAACACACTGCAAAATATTAATTAGGTAGTTATGTAGCTATATATTCAACCATGAATTCCTCTACTGGATCCCAAGGATAAAGAAGCCAACTCCTTTGATTAACACCACCAAAATGGCTTAGCAGATGATCATCGACTTATATTCAATAGAACTTTTCAAGTAACCAATATTGCTAAAGTTGAGAAGCAAAGTTGCTACTTACAATGACCAGCCTATGGTCCTGGTCTAAGTTCTTGAGCATGGGCAGGCTGAGCTCTCGGAACACTTCGAGTCTTCTGCGGAAAGCCGCCACGGAGTCGTCGCGCCGCCCACGACCCAGCTGCAGCTTCGAGCAGTCCAGGAGAACCATGCGAGGGGAGACACGGAACTGAAAGGGCAAAGAATGATAGTGATAGTTTGGGGAATTGAGGAACGAGGTGGAATGTCCCTCCATTTAAAAGGCAGGATCCTCCGACCAGACCAGCTCGCTTAACATGACCACGATAGAAATGGGTTTTGTCTACAGAAGAATAGACAAAGTGACTGTTTGTAGAAAGATTTCTATCGTTATAAGCATATAATGAAGAGGAGAAATGTTTCTATTCTTCAGTGGACAAAAGTCTGGTACGCCAAGCACGGGTCGCTGCGTGCTCGGGCAGTAGAGATAAGAGTTGTATAGAAAATACTTTGTCTATTCTTTGGTAGAATAAAGATAGAATTGGTCATGCTAAGCCGGCAAGCGGTATTGTCTGGTGGGCCACTGCCGACGCAATAGTTGACATGAGTTTAAACGAAAATGATCATTAAAATAATTGTAAAAAAAAGTTTTTTTTTTATATATTAATAATTTCTGGTGAAATTAATGAATTCATTTCATCAGAAATTATTTTATACTTTTTAGTCCGTTTTAAAAACGTGGTTTTTAAAAAAAACTTTTTTTTTAGAATTATTATTTTTTTAGTCCGTATTATTGCATTGTCATCCAAATTACATAAGTATACCAAATTTCAGCTTAATTCGATGACAGGAAGTGCTTGAAAAATTAATTGCAAAATTTGTACCGAACAGACAGACAGACACGAAAGCGAGTTAACAAAAACGTAGTAAAATAAAATAGACTTCCTCGGGGAGCTTCATCAATCAACATTTACCTACGTGAATATTAGATTTGTATAGAAATTATTTTTGGTCGACTTCTTTAAAATTATGATTTCCCTACCTCAGTCTGGAACTGTTCCATTTGCTCTAAGTCTCTTGGGTATCCATCCAGCACGAGTCCATGGCCCATCCTGCCGGCGTCAAGCACGGCTCCTCTCACCAGCTTGGTGACCAGCTCCTTGGGAGCCAGTTCCCCTCCACTGATGGCGCTGCGGGCTAATGCGCCGTCTGATGCAGGACGTCCTCCTGCGTCTGCTAGACTGCGGAGACGCTGGCCTAAGCTGGAGGAGGAAAAGAAATAAAATGAAATCTTGTTTGCTATATTGGAGGTGTGAATTAAGATACCTAGGAAATGTGTATCATACGGTAGAACTACAGATAACCCAGTGGTGTTAAGACAGACTTTATCTCTCGTCTTGTCTCTTGAATTGTGCATATCAGAGCCATAGAATCTCATAATTATCTTGATCATAAATGGCGCTAATGCATACTTCTAGCGGCACCATCTATGAGCAGAGGGCTGCACCCGTTATGGGTCTTCGGACAGACGGACAACAAAATGATCCTTAAGGGTTCATTTTACCATTTTGGTACGGAACTCTAGAAATCACCGTGAGTGACCTCCCTGACTAGATGCGGCTGACTACCACCTGACCTTCACAGCCACAAGCAGTAAGTACCTGCAATGCGTCCAACCCTGCCGCTGCGTCACTGCACGCTGACACAGCGTGGCCTTGTTGCTGCCGGGGCCACCGACAACCCACAGCAGCGCTGGCGTTGTCGTCTCACCACGGACTCTAATCACTTCAGGCTGGGGAAGCACAGAAAACCACCAAATTAATACATTTATTGCAGGTATTACGAAACACAAGCAATAACTAATGGTAGATTGGATTGCCCCTACTCGTAATCTTTACACGCTTATCTTATTTATAATACTCCTTTCAATCAAATAAATGTCTCGAATATAAGTTATTGAGTTTAGAAAGCATAAGACATATTATGCGCATTTGAAAAAAGTTAGGGCTGGGGCCTATTTGATGTAACCACTCTGCAAGTCTTCACTCTGCACTCTACTCTTCACTTTTCAAATATTGCAGAGTGTGGAGCGAAAGTGTTCCAAATTTATTTTTTTTGTCTGCAAAATGTGTGTACACAAAACATGATTCAGTTGAAGAGTTCGGAATTTGGAGTGCAGACTTGCAGAGTAGTTACATAAAATAGGCCCCAGGTCCTTGCAAATACGCGCCTAGGATTAGGTCGGTTTTGGGCCATTTGTTTATTGCAGAGCCTATATTGAACCTTCTAAACATAGGTACTCCATACAATCCATCTTATGCTCGTCTATAATAATATGTAAAATATAATTAAGAAATCTTTTCTAAAAACGCTAGGGTATAAAGTTTCAAGTGGGTACAAAAACTTTTTAAACAAGTTTTGAAATTGGAGTTATCGTGTGAAATGACAGCTGCGATTCTTATGTACAAAAGAAGAGTTTTCTTTCTAAGTATCTAAAAATCTACAAAACTCCTCATTAGGTCAAGGCAGTGCCTTTCGTCCTGACCTTTTCGTTTTCTATAAAAAAAAACTTGATAAATTCACAAAACAATTTTCTGTCTAGTCACTGGCCTTTAGCAAGTGTCTATTGCAAACGTTTTTATTTCTTCGTAGGTGTTAAAATGTGTACTTCGCCCTACATTCTGATCAATAAATAGTTTCTACCCGACTGCCCAGAAGGAGGATAATATTTTCCGAGAGGATGTATGTATGTTTATTTCTTTGTCACGCTCCGTAAATTAAACTACTTGATGAATTTAAACATTTATGAGGTGTCTTTAGATTTGTCTTCATTGCGGGAGTGACATAGAGTTAAAAAAAATGTTTTTGATGTCATGACAGTCGGATACCAAAGTGATTCTATAAAAGGGTTCCGTTTTTCCTTTTGAAGTACGGAACCCTTAATATAAATAGAAAAAAATACCTATGTAAAGTGTTAATGGCCCATGAATAAGCAGTTTGAATATTGCTGCCTTAAATCCACTAAGATTTAAGATATCGTTATGTGACAGATACCTTTCGATTAAAAAAATGTAAACAAACCTTTGGTGTAACAACTCTCTCCATCCCCGTCTCCTTAACCGCCGCCGGGATAGGTACTGGTATAGGCACCGGCATGGCAACCGGCAGGACGGGCGGCACAACAGCATCTTCTCTTCTCTCTCGCTCCCTATCCTGCGCCGGCGCCGGTTCCACGCCCACAATCTCCCCAGGGATGCCACCGGCGCCAACGCCTACGCCGCTGACGCCATTCATGGTTGACTGGTCTTCTGTTGCGCCTAAGATCTGAAGGATGGCTGCTCTGAAGTCTTTGTAGACCTCGTCTGGGTTGCGTTCGCCGTTGACCTGTAGAAGTAATGCTTGTGATGCAAAACATGGCTTATGGAGCTTTTATGTAAAGTAATGCTCTAAAGGTTTGTTTAAGAGTCGTGAAGTACAAACAATCTTTTCAACTACAAACATACAAACAAATAAATATCAATCATTTTTCAACAGTCATGATGAACTGGGCTATCGTTCTTGACAATATTTGATTCATTAATATGGTCGCACTTTTAATTCAAGTTCCTGAAGATTCACACTTCTGTAATAAGTAGGTAAAAAGGGCGCATCTACGTATTTAAATTAAGATGTCTTATTTCTACATAAGACAGCATAATAAGACCCTATTTTTTCGGGTAATCCGATTACCAACTCAAAAAATAATTGTCATACTTGAACGGCAGTTGATTCCATTGTATTACCTAATTATAAGATCTTTCAACCTTATAAGCGTCTCTTTCTCATTTTCTTCCGCATCAACACCAAATACCACACCCATTAAAGTCACATGAGACTTAACACACATTTCACAAGTTTCAAACTATAACTTCAGAACGAATTTCTGAAATGAAACGGTAAATAGTTGATAGCTCAGAAGGCCCGCTGTAGGTATTAGTTACTATAGGGCTGCCATACGTCCCGGTACACCGGGACATGTCCCGGTTTGAAGCGATAATTATGTCTCGGTGTCCCGGTCAGTAGGTCAGTTGTCCCGATTAGTTTGGTTCGTAAGAAAGCAAAATTAAATGTTCTCAAAATGCGCCAATCTCTCTTTGCAATCCCAGGTCACAACGCTCAAGTGGAACAGGTGTTTACGTTGACCTCATCCCAGTGGACAAAAAAACGAAAAGGGTCAAAAGGTGAAAAGTCTTAAAATGTTGGACTTCAAAAAAGTACTATAGTACTAAGTAAATTGATAAAAAAGTTGCACCGAGAACGTCCCATAAGCCTAAAAAAATTAGGATGTCGTTTTTCTATAGATACTCGTAGATTTTTCGCATTTTATTTCGTTGTAATAAATATCTACCAAAAATGAAACGTAAAAGTTCTTAACCTACGTGTAAAAGATTCTAAATTCACTTTTTTTTTCTATTCCAAATGTCCCGGTCGGCGTTTCAGCATTTATGGCAGCCCTAGCTATAGATATTAGTTACGTGTAATTAAAGGGACGTTCGAGCTGCACGCCCATTGACACAGATATTCGGGCCGGAGAGCCATAAATCATAAATGTGACCCACATGTCGCCGATATCATAGCTCAAGATATTACTGGTGGTAAGTGATTAAGTACTTTTTTTACCACATTGCCCAATACAAGTATTTTTTAAATTTAATATTTCGCTAAGTTTACATCTATGTTCTGGCGGCTGAAAAGATTGGCTGTCATGAACCTAAGCAACCAAGCTATGAGGCCTAATAGGCCACTTTAAATTTAGACGATTAGTGTCATAATGCTGCCGTCCAGTTATCGTGCGACGCCCGCACGGTCGTCGAGCGACAATCGGACGGCTCTCTCGACGTGTCGAATGTATGGGAAAAAACAATCAGCGGTGCGCAGTCCGACACTAATCATCTAAATTGAAAGAGCCCTAAAATATAGAAGTCTCGCTGGAAAATCCACTCTTCAATACCAAATATTAAATTTAAATTAAAATAGAAATTCATAGTCTGGCGGGGGCTTCGTAGGTTCAAACCCCAGGCGCCATTTTGCGCAATTTTTTCATCACTGCTGCTCTAAAAACGATGAAGGAAACAATGTGAAGAAACCAGCATGTCCTAGAACCAGAAATCCGAAGACATATGTATAACGTTTAGATACCAACTCCTTCTCATAAAGAGCAGGTCTGAATCCCAGCAGTGGGAAATGGCAAATAAATATTTACAAATTGCGAGACTCCATCTAAAAAATAGTTAGCAAAACAGCGAAACAATATAATTTTCAAATATCATAAAAAAGGCCGCTCAGTCGTATAACAAAAAATTCATGAACCCCTCAAGGAAATATCGTTGTTTACTGCTAACTGTTTATTTATTAACCATGTGATTAGTACCTTCGGTTATGAAGTAACCACTTTACAAGGCTGCTGTCAAACCGGCCAACCCATCATTTAATACAGCTTGTTATTGTGGTGGAAAAGAGACTGCTCTGGAAGGGTTATGTTTTTGAGTGTATGTATGTATGTATGTCTATTTCTTTGGCACGCTCTTTTGCATAAACGGCTTCATGGATTTCAGCATATGAGGTGTCACTAGATTAGGGCTGCCATAAATGCTGAGACGCTGACCGGGACAATTGGAATAGAAAAAAAATTGGAGCATCAGACTCATTTATACCGATATTAGAAACTTAAATTTTTCGTAGATATTTAATGCGAAAAATCGACGATCGTCTACCGAAAAAACGACATCCTAATTTTCTTATGCTTAGTCTACTTTCCCAGTGCAAGTTTTCTTTGCCCATTCGTATTTTTTTTAAGTTCTGACACCTTTATGTAACCTCTTTTCACTGATTTCGTTCTTTCGTCCACTGCACAATGACATTAACTAAAACACCCCTTCCATACTATTCTGCCGTGCATTCCCTAAAACGCAGTAACAGGGTTTTTTGCGTTTTTGAGTTTTAACGGGCATTTAATAAGGAACACATTGGACTGACCCAGTTTTTGATTCGATGATTTAAACGGCCACAAAATCAAATTTATGAAAGCTGTAATAAACACCCCTTCCATACTATAATTACAGACTGGGATTGCAGATATTGGCATATTTTGAGAATTGCTTTTCTTTCGTTTAAGCAACTTCTATGCATGTCTAACTACCAAACCGGGACAGCTGACTTACTGACCGGGACACCGGGACACAATGCTTCAAACCGGTACATGTCCCGGTGTACCAGGACGTATGGCATTACTGGCAACCCTACACTAGATTCGTCTTCATTGTAGGAGTAACATATAGGGTGATTACTACTACTAATGATCATTCGTGACCGATACAATACATGGTATACATTGTACTCATGATAACAAACAACTTTCCCAATGAAAAAAGAATTGGCAGTGGAATTGCAGCATACAACATGTTACATGAGACAGAGTAGCGGGAATTCAGTTTTGTGAAAAACTTAAACTGACGTTTTAATATCCAGGGTATAGCCGTGGTCGCATGCCATGACTAAATTGTATACGCTGGCCCAACCGGGCGGCCGGCATATGACCACGGCTATAAATGATTTAATAGATGATGAATTTGATTTGGTAAAAAAAAAAACCTTTTGGCTCTAAAAAAATACGAAACACCTACAAAAATCGAAAAAAAAAACAACACATTACCAGGAAAATCAATTGCAACCCGCATTCATAATGCTTCGCAAATAACAGGGGCAGCTGCAAATATTGGAACAAGTAGTTCCACCCCCCTCAAAGTGGCCATCATAGCCATCAAAGTGCTACTGTTTTATGTGGAAAATGTCTGTCTATCAGTCACACTCGCTCGCTCCCACGGTACACCGTAAACCTACAAATGTTGCATTAATAATGCACCACTGTGTCCGCGAGGAAGTTGGAAAACAACTCAATGACGCTAGTTTTAAGGTTCCGCACCTCAAAAGAAAAAACGGAACCCTTGTAGGATCACTTTGTTGTCCGTCTGTCCGAGGCAAAACCCTTAACGGGTGGAGGCATCTGCTAATAGATGGCGCCACTAGGAGAGGTATGTAGTGGCGGCATCTTGCTCATAGATGGCGCCAATGCATATTTTTAGTGGAATGTTTTATGTTATTAATATATCTACATACATAATTAAGTTTGTATATACGGGGGCGTTAAATGTGTCGCATTTCAAATGTGACGCCAAAATTATTGTAATTCATGTGTATGTCTGGTGTGCGGCCTATCTTAAGTCCGCATGTTGATTCGGGCAACTACGGAACCCTGCACTGTGCGTAGCTCGACACGCACTTGGCTTATTTTTTTATAAAGTCATCGACCTATTGCTCCATGAAACGTTCGACGCCCACGTTTCGTTTGACAAAGCACCGATAGATTTCCAGTCAATATTCCACACCCTAAGACGTCTAAATACTGTAAAATCAATGGAAACACTTAAAAACTTGGTGATTCACAACTTAATTGTTATAGGTATGGTGACAGAGACACGTGCAAGTTCCCATGGGCACTGTCATCATGGTTCTACTTCCACGAACCGTGTGTTTGTGACTGATCTATACACAAGTAGGTTGTTTCATAAATATTTCATGAAGCGTGTCTGTAAATTAATACCTAAGTATTCTTGTACTTTGATAAAAATGTTTAGGTAGACTTTTATGTTATTAAATTGTTTTTTTTTATGTAAGTAATGTTTTTATTTATTTAAATATTTTCTTCAATTGAACACCATGTCGATTGCTTAGAAATTCTACGGTAGATTTGTGAGCAACCAATGAGGACCAACGTTGTGACGGAGTCATCCTTCTTTCATCACTTAGTACTGGCAATCTTCCATTACTGGCCACTTCATCCACTCCATTCTTCCAGATTTGAACTTCAAACTTCAAAATTAGAACATCTCATATGATATTACCAATTTATAAAGTGCTCAACGTTATAAGTAAAACGTCTTTGTAACAGTTATTTTTATACCAGTTTTGTAACAGTGTTGTAAAGTGGAATTAAACAAGCTTCGTCGCAAAACTCGCAAATACACCTCACATCATCATCCCAGTTGTTTTATTATCAAGATTGTGTCCGGAGGCTCCCTCACAGCTAGCCGAGGCTCGAGAGGACAGAGGGAGGGAGGCACTCCGCGACACTGGCGCCCAACGTGGGACTGCCTTTTTATACTATAGTTAAATATTATCCCTGCAAGATATTATTGCCCATGGCGGTCGATCTTTAAGTCGTTATCCAACACACTGCGTAGGAGTCATGCCCAGTCAAACCCTGCCTGTGTCAGTGTTTTTTGAGAATCTCTTATCATATTTGATTTATAACATTAAATCCCTATACTAAGTTATTAAGTGTCTTATAAATTTGCCTAATAATGCCTTTATAGTGCAGTGATAGCCTAGTGGTCTAACCATGTGCCTCCCACGGCGAATGGTTCGAGTTCGATCCCGAGGCACGCACCGCTGACTTTTCGAAGTCATGTGCGTATTAGAAATTAATTATCACTTGCTATAACGGTGAAGGAAAACATCGTGAGGAAACCGGCATGTCCTAGAACCAAAAAATCGAAGACATGTGACGTCCACCAACCCGCACTGGGCCCGCGTGGTGGACTACGGCCCACTCCCTCTCACAGAGGAGGCCTGTGTCCCAGCAGTGGGAACATTATAGGCCGATTATTTATTTATTTTATTTATTTATTTAAATCTCCCTTACATCTATCTTTACAGGTTAGTACCTAATGCGATAGTGTAGTATTTACAGTTAAAACAACATACTTAGATTACTTAGTTTGTAAAAAATAATAGGAACTTCAACTATAACTAACTAATTAATATACAATTATACCTATTACATAATGAGACACATTAACATACAATATTAAATAACAACACATTAACACAATAATAATTATACCAGTTACATACATTTATAAACTATACTAAAATCTACATTATGTATAACATAAAATAAATAACAATATTCTTGCGAATTCACTCCAGTGACATGTGAATACATCAATTTTAATATGGACTTCATTAATACTACGAATTGCTCTGGTGAGAGGTGTTTTGGCGAGTAGGTTAGTCCTGGCTGTTGGCACAGCCAGCAGTGGCGGGCGCCGCCGCCTCCATACATAGCGGTCCGGTACGCAAATACTCAAACGCTGCAGCACTCCCGGATTATGCTCTATGCCACGGAGCAATTTAACCAGATACGCTATAAGTGTAAACTCCCTTCGCACCCTCAATTCGTTGTACCCGACCATACCCAGTACAAATAGAGTGGGGTACATCAACGGGTAAAACGGGTATACCCCATATAGTTTCCAGTATAAGTGGCGCGTGAACTTGTTCTGAACGCGCTCCAACATTATAGAATACTTAGCCTCATGTGGAGCCCATATGACAGCACTATGTTCCAGATGACTCCTGACTAGTGCGTCATACAGGACCCTGACTGTTGTAATGTTGGTGAAGCCTCGTGACTGTCTCAGTATAAATCCCAAGTTCCTGTACGCCCTTTTACAGATCTTAGTTACATGATCGCGAAACGACAGTTCAGGAGTCACTGAAACCCCTAAATCACGCACCTGTGTGACTCGTTGCATAGGTGCTGCGTCCACCACATACTCGTACAGTAAAGGTGCTCGAGCACGCGTGAAACTTATCACCGAGCACTTCGATACGTTGAAGTAGAGTTTGTTTTTATGACTCCATTCTACTATCCTATCTATGTCATCCTGCAGACGTTCGCAATCAGACTCACTTTGGACCTCGAGCAGCAACTTGAGGTCATCTGCAAATAATAAACAAGAGCCATGTCTGACGACCTCCGGTAGATCGTTTATCATTATTATGAATTCAAGAGGCCCCAAGTTGCTGCCTTGACTTACTCCGGACCAGGTGTAATATGAGTCAGATTGACATCCATTGTAGTCAACGTACTGCTGTCTGTCTTGCATATAGCTGGCGAAAAATTGCAATAGATGTGGTGTGCATCCGACTTCTGCAAGCTTCTTTAATAAGATGTCATTGTCGACGGTGTCAAATGCTTTTTTGAAATCAAAATAAGCAGCGTCAACCTGCACACCAGCATCTACCGCCGGCACCACCCGTGCCATGAAGTTGAGAAGATTAGTGGCCGTGCTGCGCGCCGGCCGGAATCCGTGCTGCGCATCCGATAACTGCCCGCGCACCTGCTCTTGCATGCATCGCTGAATAGCGGACTCGAACACCTTAGCCGGCGTCGACAGTACGGCCACCGGTCTGTACCCTGTGATGTCTGATCCCGCTTTACCCTTGGGTACTGGAATGACTCGCGTGATCTTCCATTGAGTTGGGAACGTCGCTAAATGAAGACAGGTGTTAAATATATAGAGTAGAGGTTCCGCAAGCACTCTACTACAATCTCTAAAAAGAAACGCTGGTATACCATCCGGGCCTGCTGAACGCTTCGGTTTTAGGCGCTCAAGTGCATCTCTTACGTCCTTAAGACTCAGAGAGTCAAGTTGCACGCGCGCACTGCTCACCGCTCCCGCTGCCTCCGCCGTATGTGGGTCTAGTTGTGGCGGCTCACTACTGTATACCGATTCAAAAAAAATCGCGAATTGCTTAGCACACTCATCGTCCGATAAATGCTGACCATCTTTTATAATAGTTTGCCTGCTTACTGCACTTTTATTCGATCTTATGTATTGCCAGAAGGACTTCGGATCTTTGGCAAACTGACACTGGATTTTATTTTGGTGTTGTTTGTGTGCAGTTTCAATTGATTTTTTAATAAGCGCTCTATACTTGGAATATTCATCGTAATCACTTTTAAGTTTAGTTGTTTTAAAAATCTTGTGAAGTCTAGCTTTAGTTTTTAGGTCTTTTATTATTTGGCTCGTGTACCATTTCGGATAAATGTACCGCGACTTTACACCAAGTTTTTTTTTGGGAACACATTCATCTAAAATCTTATTGAGCTTACCATAAAATAAATCCAATATATCTTTCAAATCGCTCGTTTCATACACACTACTCCAATCAGTGGAACTTAACATCGAATAAAGTAATTGATAATCCGCCTTATAAAAGTTCCACTGTGGTCTAATACTGCGTGCGCATGTATCGGGCGCGTGCGGGTCGACGGCGACGGCGGTAGCGGCGGCAGCGGGGGGGGTGGCGGCGGCTGCGGTGGCGGTGGCGGGCGCGAGGCGCACGCTCACCGTGAGCGGTGGGTGATGCGCGTCGATAGGCACTAGCGGCTCCTCCGCCGCTACTACCGACACCTCTCCGCCAAAACCTGAACTCAATACCAAATCTAGTTGCCTATTCAAACAATTGGGTACATTATTACCTTGAGTAAATTCGCAAAAGGACAAGAAATATTCATAATAATTACTCACATTTATAGAACACGAATATAGATTAAAATCACCCATCACAATAATATTTTTATATCTAGTACATAGTTTTTCTATTAAGCTAAACATAATCATGTAGTCATTCTCCGAACTACCGGGTGGAATATAAATCACAGAGCACAAAAACAAAAATCTGTTATTTAAGTGAACTGTTGCACATACCATTTCAAATACGCAGGTGTCTATCGATACTTCCGTCACATGTACTTGCCGTAGCTCAAACCGGTGTGTGGCCACTAGAAACGCGCCTCCCTGTTTCCGACCATCCGTTCGATCACAACGAAGTATTTGATATCCCGGCGGGATAATTTCAGGATCTCGTATGGAATCATTGCAACCAGATTCCGTAATTGCGTATAAGTCTGAATTTAATGACTCCATATTATATCTGAACTCGTCCAGTTTGGTTCGAAGACCTCTTACATTTTGGTAGAATATTTCAATAGTATTAATTTGTTGTTTTTTTGGTTGACTTCCGAAACCAAATCCACTCATTAAATTCTACGTTCATGGGCCAGCTTTCTGCTTTATTTAATTTATCGAACCAGTTTTCTGGGACACCTACAATAAACGACGAGTAATCTCGTTCTGTTTTATGTTTAATTTTATCCACTTTAATCAGTACATCTGGGCCACAAATATTTTTCACATGATCAGTTATGGCTTCTAGAGTGGTTTCGGGATGTAATCGCCACACATGCAGGTGTTTTTTTCGTTCCGTTGCTTGAATTGCCTTCAATTCCGTATTTGTTCCTACTCTCACATCTTTTGGTAGCCGGTTAACTTTTTTATTTCCAACCGTCGTCCAGCCTGAGTCATTATCCTCCATCTCTTCATTAGTTGGTTCATTACCCGCCAGTGGGCTAGTAACACTCGTAGTCTTTACCGGTAGTTCTGCAGACTTCGTGGCCCCGCCGTTGTTTACCATTTGCGTTTTGGTGTAGGTATGCTTAGATGTTTTTTTTAGGTACGCTAGAACTACTTTGTTGATTAACGACTTCTGCAAAAGTAGAAGGAGGCTTGTTGGCTATTTTATTTATTACTATGTCTCGAGTTTGCCTATCCTGGGACAGCTTGGCATCTACTTTTTCCTCTAGCACCCTCATAATCTTAATTATGTTGTCCAACTCGGTTTTTGTTTGAGAAAATTGATTTAGTAACAGTGTTATGGCGTTTGCCTGGCTATCCATGCGAGCTACCATATCGGATCGAAATTCTCTCAATTCCTCCAGCAATACAGAATCAGTATCCATAGTTGTTGGTGAGAAACGAGCCTGACTCCCACGCTGAATGTTTACGTTATTCATAGGTGTAGTGGTGGTTATCTTGAAGTCACGTGTATTCATGCTGACTGGAGTTTCACTGTTCCCTGTTTTAGGTTTTGAACAGGTACATTCTGGGCAAACCCAGTTTTTCTTATATGCCTGAGGGTATGTCTTAAACGCGTCTATATTTATTTCAAGACACGCTAAGTCATATTTCTTCTTGCATTTGATATTCGAGCATTCCATATAGAAATCTGTTATTAATGAACCACAAGCGCCACAATTATTAGGCATTTTTTGGTTTCACAAAATTCAAATTCAAATCGTGGATATAACTGCCGCGCACACCGCGGTTCACTGTTGTGCGACAAAGACAAATTATTTGTTTCCGCAGCCCGTCTCGCTCGCTCGAGGTGAGGAAGAGCGTACCTCAGCGTACTTGGGCAGCGCGATGTCGCGCTCGTTAATAAAAATTCACTAATGAGTTCACTCCACTTTAGTACTTGTTGCACTTATTATTCATACACAACATGACTCAATATTGCGTACCTTAACAATCCATAAATTGGGTAACACAACAAAAAACACGTCTACACTGACCGCTTGCCGTATGATAAAGCTGCTTAATTATGCTTATGCTTATGCTTATGCTTATGCCTTTATAAATTTATAACAGTAAATACCTATAATATAATAATGTATTATTTTGCGCCATGTTCTCTAAAAGGGCGTCTTTACTAATAGACAGTAAACCTTTTAAAGAATATTGAGAGCCGTCATTAATCACTGAATTTATCAACAATAATACCCGTTAGTGGTCAAGCTGTAACTATAGCCAGTTAAACGTCAATAAATATTGTAGTTACTTCATCTACAGGGTAACTTGAACTATTATCTGTCAGTCAGACGCGGCGAAGGGACTTAGTTTTATATTAAAAAAAGATATTTATATAATAATAGGCTTGCGTTTGGCCGCAATCTCGTCTGGGCCCCAAGTCTGCTAATGCAATTGTCATAATCGTGTCAGAATGGTCTCTCAATGATATCGTTTTGACCAATGACGAAAGAGAGATCGTCTTACCGCCGGTTTCTGAAAAGGCGTGTCACATGCCAAACTAGCTAACACACTGTCACAATTAACAGTCAGTCATTAGTCTAAGCCAATGACCGCTTAGGTTTTGATCGTTATGGTGTCATTATGACACCATTCTTACACAATATTGCAATAGCAGAATTGGGGCCCAAATGTTAAGCGATGATGCGGTCTACGATGGAGCACGCTTGCCTGACAGAACTTTTGCCTAATGTTATAATATGAAGCTGGATTGGCTGTCTTCTCAAGTACTGCCTCTAGCATCATCTCCTTGGGCCAGAGTTCATTGCTGACTACAATGTCCTGGTAAACACGCAACGAATGACCATGACCATAGACACTACTACATACATGAAAAAATCAAACAGACATTTCAATCTCTATATCAATAATGCCGTCATACTTAGTCCTAGAATCTTTCAAATATGCATGAAGGTAGTCTGTAATTGGACAAATGCTTTTATCAAACTAATTTCGACCTTAACATCTTATTTTAAGAGCTAGTATTGAATGTCAACAGTAAGGTGATACGTCCTTTTGTAAACTGACGGTTTAATAGGTAAATTCATTTGGTGGTTTTTATGTTGGAATGGAAGGACACAATTTATTAGATACTTTTGATCAAATTGTCATAAAAACTGCTTGGTCATTGACAATTAAAACTTAAAGAGAGGTTAACTAGGGGACAGAGGGATATGTTGCTCAAATCTAGAGCATCCCGACTGGGGAAGTACCTCCACAGAATACCATAGCATAGCCAAAGAACGCTACTCTCCAGGGAGGTGATTCTCGCGGGTGATATATTGATATCGAATTCGATATATATCGCAACAAATGTCAAAATGGTAGGGATTTTGACAGTTGCTGCAATATATATCGAATTCGATATCAATATATCACCCGCGAGAATCACCCCCCAGTAGTGTTTTGTTCTTATGGTGAGTAAAGTGATTTATTTTCGTTGGATCCCAGTTTAATATTTTTGGCGTTGGATCCCACAAAACATTATTATGTATTCCTCACCAGAGCTCCTGAAGATGCGCTATGTTGACAGCGGGAGACCTGCTTGCTCCCTAAGCTGTCAGCACAGCAAATCCTTATTTTAAGCCTGCAATACACGTTGGCCGAGCGTTGTCGAGTGAAGGCCAATACCAACATGTAGACGGTATATTTGCCTTGTCTTGCTATCGCTCGGTGTCACTTGCCTAGTTGGTCGAGTATAGACAAGCGCCAACGTGTATAGACCTCATTAAAGGGTTAAAAAAGGGTCGGCATCGCGCATGTGTTGCTCGGTATTGCGAGCGTTTCATAGCCGCTTACCATCAGGCAAACCGTACGCTTGTTTTCCACCATCATCGTATAAAGGCGATTGCCTACCACTTTTGCAAACGAACTGAGTGTTTCTACCACTTTCGCAAACCAACTGTCCTGTTGCACACATAATCAGCTTATAATATTCCTACTGCCTCCGACGATTACCACGCGGGCCTAATGCGGGTTGGTGGTACATACATACCATACATAATCGGCCTACAATGTTCCCACTACTGGGACACGGGCCTCCTCTCTGTGAGAGGGAGTGGGCCGTAGTCTACCACGCGGGCCCAGTGCGGGTTGGTGGACGTCACATGTCTACGATTTTTTTGGTTTTAGGACATGCTGGTTTCCTCACGATGTTTTCTTTCACCGTTAAAGCAAGTGATAATTAATTTCTAATACGCACATGACTTCGAAAAGTCAGCGGTGCGTGCCTCGGGATCGAACTCGAACCATTCGCCGTAGGAGGCACATGGTTAAACCACTAGGCTATCGCTGCGTTGTTGGTTGGTGGTCTGGGCTGGCTGAGTTGGTGGTCACATGTCTTCAAATTTTTGGTTCCAAGAAATTAATTATCGCTGGCTATAACGGTGAAGGAAGCGTCGTGAGGAAACCTGCATGCTTAAGAGTTCTCCATAAAGTTCTTGAAGGTGTGTGAAGTCTGCCAACCCACACTTGGTCAGCATGGTAGACTATGGCCTATCCCCTCTCATTCTGAGAGGAGGCCCGTGCCCAATGAGACAGTTTATAAACAGGGCTGATATTATTATTAAGACATGCATTTCTTTCATTTCCTTCGCCGTTTTTAGGACAGTGACGATTAAAATTGCACAGTATGCGCCTGTTGGTGTATAATAACGAATATTCTATTCAGCTCTTGAAAATTAGACCGAAATCCTTTAGTTTTGAGCTTAAACTGTCCAAGACCTAATACAAATTACTATATCAGTGTCAATCGATGCCTCACAAAAACAGTTACAGCATTATTCATTGTCCCTCGGTATTAACAATGATTGAAGCCACAGGTAGCGTATAGCGTATCGTGCGGAGGTGAAAGATCACAATCATGATTAAATAAACAGAGAATAGGTGATGAATGTCACGTGATTGCCTACGGAATGCCATCGCATGGCCTTGTGAAGGTGAGAAGAAGTGCAGATCTATGGTTTTGTAAGGTGTTATGACGTGTAGTGGGAAAATATTTATAATTAATTTACTAACTGTATCTTTGTAACAACGTATTTTTTTCAGTGAGAGTTCATTATCTTACGCTGTTGTCCAACTGAATAAAAACAGATGCAAACAGTCATTACAAATGTTTGGAAGTTTTTGGTCAATAATAACAACGCATTTCAAGTAATTAACCGACTTCTTTTAACATTATTGTCAGTACAATTTGAACATCAATTCGGATAAAACTGTTTTACTTTGTTTAACTGTTTTATTTTTCAGTTAAGCCAACGTGTTTAATCTCACAAAACGGTAACTTTTAATGAAGTTCAGGTTACTTTTGCTATTTTTTCTTTTCAGGGTTTCAGCAAATATTTATTACTCGCAGGAATCAATCCTGCAACCAGTACCTTCAAAGCCAATAACTTAGCTATTTCACACTCAAGACCAATAGAAACACAGAAAAGACACTCAAGACCAACAGAAAAGACATTCAAGACCCTCGACCTCTGCAGACGACCGTACATAACAGTGCCGTGAAGATAAAATCATGTCCAACGACTGACATTGTACATTGACCGCCACAAAACGGATCGATAAGCGTTAAGCGACACAAACAGTGTGTTTTATTCAATACCATCGATTGTCATTGTCTTATGTACCTAATGATTCTGATGATTTCAATTTAACATCTTTGAACTATGGAAATATCTCGAAGATTTGCATAGAAAGTTTCAAGGGTCAGTCTTTAAGGATTCCAAGGTAAGAAGTTTCTTCCTAAAGCATAAGCCCATAGCAGAATATCTTCTCCTTTCTGGAGAAAAACTTCCACCTTGTAGAATACCTTACCCAAATAACGCTACTCTTCGGTAGTGTTGTGTTCCTGTGGTGAGTAAGGTCGCCAGAGCTGCTGAGGATGTTAAACCCACTAAAAATTCCGACCGCCACTAAAAAAGGGAAAAATAAAAAACTATTTTAACAAAAAATAACCGACTTCAAAAATCCACTACAAAGAAAACAATAATTTTGGTTTCGGAAGTCGGTGGCTTTGGTTTTTGTTTGCTTTTTTTTGCAAAAAAAAATGGTGGCAAAAAAAAGCAAACAAAAACCAAAGCCACCGACTTCCGAAACCAAAATTATTATTTTCTTTGTAGTGGATTTTTGAAGTCGGTTATTTTTTGTTAAAAAAGTTTTTTATTTTTCCCTTTTTAGTTCTTTATCCCGTGTTAGATTACTTTCACGAATTCGTTCAACAGTAAATCTTCTACGGAGTGTGTACACACTCCGTAGAAGATTTAGGTACTATTGATCATTCCTATGTACAAAGTTATATGCATAAATGTACATTTATGCATATAACTTTGTACATAGGAATGATTACATAATGTATTATATACTAAAACCTTTCTGAAAGTATGTAGATTACGTTAGTGAAAACCCGATCCAAATCGAATCAGTCGTTTTTGAGAAAATCGCGCACATACAAACATACATACTAACATACATACATACATACGGGACGAATACAGAACCTCCTTTTTTGAAGTCGGTTAAAAAACAAGACGACATTGCAGTCGGGACCTACTGGTTCCGGGTAAAATTAAATATGATAATAATTATAAGAGTGGGTCCCGACTTGTTTTTCATATTTTTTTGTGGTTTTAACAAGACACAGTGTAGACCGCAGTCGGGTTTTTAAATTTTTAATTTACTTAGGGCGGATTGCTTCAAACCATCTATATTCGTAAGTCAGTACCTACGTAATCGTTAAGTCAGTATGAAATTGTCGTACAAGCCGCCATATTTGACGGTTACAGATACGTAACTGTAAGATGAAACAACATGGCCTTAGTATTTTTATACAATAAATTCCGAATGTACAGTATTCCCAAATTAATAATGCGCATGCAGATCTTCGCTAATTGTCGTATTCCCGGAAACACCGAATCATTGAATCGTAAGAGCCCTAAATTATGCATGAAGAAAATGCACTTAACCACTCTATATACTTTTTTTTTCTATATACTTTTTTGTTTCCGGGAATACGACAATTAGCGAAGATCTGCATGCGCATTATTAATTTGGGAATACTGTACCTACTCGAAGATACCTACCGAAAACTTAACTAATGCACGTTTAAAACGTTTGAACCATCCGATGGGCAGGTAACTGGTGATTTTCTCATTACAAATGCAAATAGCCACTTGTATAATAACCCATAATTTGGATAATACCTGGCTAGCTACCAGACTTAACCAAGTAAACTAGTAGGTACTTAATACACATGTTATTGTTTCTCATGAAGCGTTTAATAAAATACGTAGCTGGGTGCCTTAGAAAAATACAGACTGGGATAGTATGGGGAAATTTGAATCCATAAGAGATACGGAAAACAAAAACATTACACAAAACAGTAAAACAATAATATTTTCAATGGACAATTTAGTGAAAATGCAAAAAGAGATTTGTGGCCCATGAGGGGATCGAACCCGCGACCTTCGCGTTATTAGCACGACGCTCTAACCAACTGAGCTAATGGGCCGATGAAATCTGTGCCGAAATATCCGTATACCTGCCAAATTCATAATCATTCACAATCTGTTGTTTATAATTAATATTATTGGAGAAGATACGTTGAACATTTTTATAGATATCGTTGGAAATAATCCAACTTTAATACTCATCGTTGTAAACAGCAGCTTTTTGTAGATATATGATAGCCAGATTCATGAGGAATAGTATAGGCTATTTAACATCACGCTACGACCATTAGGTGCCGAGCAACGGGGGTAAAACCGTGGGCAATAGCTATGTATAATCTCTATTGGAATGCAGAATATCGTATAAGCGGTGCCATAATGCAGTATAAGGCTGTGTCCCCAATAGGCAAACTTAGCCGCTAACTAGCAAACTGTGGACACTCCATTTCAAATAATATATCGAAGGGCGTACTAAACCGATACGCCGCAAACTCAGTCGGCCGCTCACAGTTTGCCTATTGGGGACACAGCCTAATAAAGATATTGTTAATGTACTACATATTATAAGATTATGTTTTTAGATAACGTGGAATCTGTAGTAGGTAATATAATTATTATATTGACACGTATAGTATAATAGGTACCTACACCTATCATTATACTTATTTAAGAATTATTAAGATAGGGCCTAAGTACCTATACCTACTGAATATTAGAATATTCAAGAGGTATATTTTCAGGCAGACAGTTCATTCATAGATGCCGTAATACGCGACTGGTAGATATTAACCTCAGATCATAGACATAAGGAGATATGCCATCATAGCCACTGTGGCTAAAGCAGTGTGCGTGCGCAATTACAACACTCTGTGTGAATATAGAGATCTCCCACACATTAAAATTCCGCACACTCTCATCACTCACACCAAAATAAAACACTGTATTCATCGATCGCGTTCGGTCCATCGTCAACATGGTCTCATTGACCACGTCAAAACGTTAAGCTCAATAGCGCCTTGGCACATCTCCCTTGTTTCTACAATCTGAGATACGTAAAAGCGACATTGTTTCATGGTTGATATAGGTACCAAAAACCCTAACGAACCGCTTTGATCCCACCTTCATTGTGAGAACCTCAGATCATAGAAACAAGGAGATATGCCATCATAGCAAATTAGTACGGGAACAACTGATGCCACTTTTAGTACATTTTTCGACACAATTACGCGCATAATTAAGCGCTCCTTGTGAATAAAAAGATCTCCCACGCATTGAACATTCCGCACACCCTCAATCTAACACTGTTAATCGTCACTCAACACTAGCACTAAACTAAAACACTGTATTTATACCATCGATCGTTTTTAATATGAGCAATTTGCTCAAGATCAGGCATCAAGCTCGATAGCGCCTTGGCACATCTCCTTGTTTCTATGATCTGAGGTGAGAACCAACAAACAGGGGAATACCCTGCCATACTGTGTGTTCCCCGAAAGTTACAATCTGGGTATCTTCAAGTCGCGAGTGAATCGGTTTCTTCTAGGCAAGCGTGCTCCATCGTAGACCGCAATCGCTCAACATCAGGCAAGATGGCGGTTAAACGCGAGTCTATTAAAACTGCGTGCAATTGGTACCATCCGTTGGCTAATCTTTTAACCAGGACGACACGAGGGAATAAGATCTAGGCCCTACATTCTAGGCTCTTATTCTGAAGTGGACGTAAAGTGGAAGGGGTGTAAATGGTATAGAAATACTTGGCACAAAACTGTGGAAACTGGCAGATAACAAAGGAGGCTTATACCCACCCTGAGACCATAGAAACAAGGGAGATGTGCCAAGGCGCTATTGAGCTTGTTGCTTTAGTTTAATCATTATTGACCATAATTAAGACACAAGTACATGCTGGCGACGGACCGAACGCGATCGATGATACAGTGTTTTAGTTTAGCGCTAGTATGAGTGACGAATAACAGTTAGATTGAAGGTGTGCGGAATTTTTAATGTGTGGGAGATCTTTATATTCACAAGGAGCGGTTGTAATTGTATCGCAAATTATTCTAAAAGTGGCGACAGTGGTTCCTGCACTAAGTTGCTATGATGATATACCGGGTGCGGCGATTGAACTGTCCGTATGTGAAAATAAAATATTTCTGTTAAATTTCAATATTTATATAATATATATACACTTTTGCCATGTGAAAATAGCAAGTTTAAAGTTTTATTATGACTTATTCCGAAGGAATAATACCGCCTTTAGCCTTTACTACAAGCTGAAGTCTCTTTCTGAAAGAAGCGCAGGCTGCTCGTACGACGTCATCACTTAAACCATTCCATTCTCGCGTAAGAGTAAGTTTGAGCGCTTCCACTGAAGTGTGTTTTTAGCACAGGCCCTGGCCTGTAAAACACTCCAAATACAAAAGTCCAGCGGATTCAAGTCGGGCGATGACGACGGCCACATATCTCGGTCGATCAGCACTGGAACGTTTGCTTTCAACCAATTTTGCGTTCCAATTGCTCTGTGCGATGGTGCCGAGTCTTGCTGGAAAGTCCAACGCTCAGAACCGAATGTGTTGCGTGCCCACGGTATCAGCCCTGGCCGCAAAACTTTGTCTCGATAGATTTGTTGGTTTATTTTGACTTGGTTGCGACCCATTGGAAGAAAAACAAGCGGAGAACGGCCTTTTTCAGACACCGCCGCCCAGACCATGATTTGGTCGGCTCCTTGTCGTCGAGTGACTTGCAATTCGTCTGAATGGTCGCTGACACGTCCTTTTAACCAAACACGGTCATTTTGTTTGTTTAAAAACTGTTCAACGCAAAAAGTTTTCTCATCTGAAAACACCAAATTGGGAAGCTCGCCAGAGTCGAGCAAGCGAATCAGCTCTTTCGATCGATCCAGCCGTTTGCTACGCTGTAAAGCAGTGAGTTCTTGAGAAAGGTTTTTTTTTAATGGTTTGACTTTAAGCTTTTCCTTCAATATGCGACGAACGCTGCGATCGCTCACCTTCAGATCCTGCGCGAGCTGGTTTGCTGAGCGCGCTGGATTTCTGTTTAATCGATGACGCACCTTTTCGTCAACTGCTGGCGCTGTTGCAGTACATCGTCGTCCGCCACCGTAGCGTTTCTTAACGCTACCAGTCTCAGTATAACGTTGAATAGTGCGATGCACAAATTTCTCGTTCAATTGAAGTTTCGGCAGCGCTCTACGTATTTCGATATTTGATTTTCCCTCCAAATGAAGAGCAATCACTGAATTGCGTTTTAAATCCATTGTTCTAAATTCGAATGTGTTTCTCTCACAACAGAATCACTTCAAGTGATGATAGAGAACATGTCAAAGACCAACATTTGAAATTTTGGCGGCGTTCGATTCAGTGGTTCGAATTTTAAAACAGAGACGGACAGTTCAATCGCCGCACCCGGTATCTCCTTTTTCTATGATCTGAGTACCCGCCAGTGTATCATATATATCATATCAGTATCATCATCATAATGATGCTAATGGTGTGATTAAACACTCATAACTATTGACAGATGGGAGGATGCTGCGTGGAAGAGGTTCTCCACTTAAGCACTCCCACATAAGCATCAGAATCCTAAAGTAAATCCGAGCCGCACAAATTGATGGACAAATCCGTCATCGTAGTTGCTGTACAGTCGATTGTGTACTTTTGGTGAGCGGTTCACGGTTCGTATTTGTCCGGCGCGGCGCGGCGCTTGTGTCTTCGGGCGCCGAACATCGGCAACCGCGAACCCTATCATTCACACGCAAATTTGTCCGCGGACTTGTCGCCAGCGATAAATCCGGCGGATGGGCTCGGGTGTGAATGATGGCCATAACAGTTGACACGTGTCACACAGTGCGGTCACGTGCCTCATACTCGACTTCAACCTTCATTAAAGCTTGAAAACCTTGACCGACAAAATGTTCTATTAAGTAAGTAAATAAGACAATCGTTTTAGTCAAGGATAAGGGACTCTTTGAAGGTTACAACTCGAAGAAGCATTTGAATATGTCAATATAATGTTGTGCTATAATATAGTGTCTAATGTTGTATAAGTAATGGTACGGAATCCTTCGTGCGCGAGTCCGACTTGCACTTGGCCAGTTTTTACGTGAGCTGCGGTCAGCTGCGAAGTCAGATACCTACAGACAAGGTACGAGGAAAGAGTGTAAATGAACCACAAAAATTATAGCCAAGTTCCACTTACCGCTATCAGCATGTTGGTCTGGTCGAAGTAGTCTGCCACGGGCATGACGTTCTTGTAGAAGTTGTTGAGCTCCATTCGGGCCAGGCTGAGCACCACGTGGCCCAGGCGAGCTCCGTACTCGATCTGCCGCTCCAGTACCCGCTGGCGCCAGCTCACCAGCACCACGCCGTTTATGGTCTGGATCTAGGAAGAAAAATAGCAAAACATTACATATTGCCTGAATTCCCCCTCAAAGGGATTTATATTACATCCCTTTTACAACCACATTCAAGTCCTATGTAATAGAGGGCAAGTCTATTGCCATTCATTGACTACGGATCCAGACTCGAGCTGCTACAAAAAAATCTTAATGGAAAACCCAACAACATAAAAATAAAATAAAATCAATATTTTGCCCGACTCCAAGTTGGGCAACAACACTTTGCTCGACTCCCAAGTCGGGCAACAACACTTTGCCCGACTCCCGACTGTTGTTGGGTTTTTCTGATTGAACCCAATTCCTCACGCTCAGTAGTCACGTATGCGACCTGCATCACCGAGAACTTGACGATGGTTTTCAACTTCAGAGATAAAGTCGAAAGTGTCTGTAAAGATGGATCCAAACATTGCGAGGCATGCGCTGCGCACGCCTCGCAACGCACGGCTCAAAATAAATTAGCACATGTCTGACCACGGATATGAAAGTCCACACATTGCGAAGCATGCGATGAGCGCCGTACGCGACGCATGCCTCGCAATGTTTGGATCCACCTTAACTTGTCTGACACCCATAACTTTCAAACAGGTAGGTACACATTAATCCTGCGGTTAGCAGAAAGTTAATAATAAACTTACTTGACTTACAGCAATTTTTTCCGCGAACTTTGAGGGTAATGTGAAAACTGTTTCGTTTCTATTCCTATTAACCAGTAGTTCTTCAATAGACTTATAACGTCAGAAGATATATTACCCCTTACGAAAATAAAGGTTTATTTATAGTTAAGCATTACCTCTCTATTCAAAGCAAAGTCGGCTTTTTTCACACTGTCATGTTTCGCAGTATACCTGATTATAATGTACCTACATGATACTGTGAGTCATCGTAGCGTCATAGATTATTTATTTAAACTTTTTACATTTTATGGTTAAAATTGTATATTTAATTGACATTGACCGGTAACAATGATTAGTTTAAAAAAAATTAAGTTAATAGGTTTCAATAATTTTTAGAATTGGAATGTGTTTCAATAATATTATGCTCTAAGGTTTTGATGCTAATGTGTGCGATCCCAGCAGAACTAGACAGATGCTCCTATGCCTACACCAAGTTTTTTTTGCGCGATTGAGGGCGAAGCTCCCAGACAATCTGTGAAAGTTCCTATACTGATCTTTTGGGCGCTTTATTCTTAGGGCCCAGTTCACCAATTAAAAACGGCCGCTTAACATATCTTTTTCTATATAAAAACTCATGTTAAACGGCCCTTTTCAACTTATCGGACTGTTATCTTGTCGGTGAACTTAGCCCTTAATCGCGCAAAAATAACATCGTCTTTGAGAAGGCTTACTGTGAAATTGGAAGCAATATCAGACGTGCAGTTTTCATCGGTGCTATCTACACTCCAAATCCACAGTAGGTACACAAACCCTATTTAGCCATTAAGCATACGGAACCAGTGTCCACCTTCCATTAATAAAATTAAATTGTTTGGCATTTCACCCACAGGTTAAAAAAATGTAAATAAACCGGACAAGTGTGAGTAAGACATAAGCAATAGAGAAACTTATGTCCTATAAGCAGGAAATATGCAATAGCGCCATCAATGAGGAAGCTACCGCTATTACATACCTACTTCACAGTGGTCCCATTTATGAGCAGATGCCTCGGACTTGCCACGGACAGACGGACGACAAAGTGATCCTATCCCTTATTGGATCACTTTGTGGACCGTCTTTCGTCTTGAAGTATAAAACCCTCAAAAACACTAAGAAAAATACCTGCTGTATTTATGTCCATTTTCCGTTTAAAGAAATCCGATACAAAGTAGGTAGGTACATACCCCAGATCATGGAAACAAGGAGATATGCCATCATAGCAAATTAGTACGGGAACAAATGATGCCACTTTTAGTACATTTTTCGACACAATTGCGTGCGAAGCGCTCCTTGTGAATAAAAAGATCTCCCACGCATTGAACATTACGCACACCCTCAATCTAACACTGTTAATCGTCACTCAACACTAGCACTAAACTAAAACACTGTATTTATACCATCGATCGTGTTCGGTTCGTCGCCAGCGCGTACCTTTTTAATATGAGCAATTTGCTCAAGATCAGGCATCAAGCTCGATAGCGCCTTGGCACATCTCCTTGTTTCTATGATCTTGATCTGAGGTACATACGGAAGCGCTTCTAAATAAATACATACGTTGAAAACACGTCATTACACCAGTGTCACATATTCATCGGGCGATACCTATTAAAATTACCGTGAATCACGGCTCATAGCGCACGCGACGATGCGAATAGGGGTGACAAATTAATATATAATTAGGGGTTGCGTTGTACCAGCCATTTACCTACACGTTGAACGGTTTTAATTTGATACTGATAATGATGAGGTTCATGTGATACCTACTCGGGTAAGGAACATGTATAGCTGTACCCCGCAATTTCACCCCCGTTGCTCGGCTCCTAAGGGTCATAGCGTGATTTTAAATAGCCTATATTATTCCTTATAAATCTGTCTATCATATACAAAATGATTTTTTCGAATCCAACTGATAGTTTCAGAGATTAGTGCGTTCAAACAAACAAACTTGCTGCTAAAGAATTTGCGAATTGTTTTCAATTAAGTCTTTAACGGCAAAAGCGAACCGAAATTAATGACTTGCATAATGTGATACACATTACACAGTCTACCAGTGGCGTAATTAAAACACGTGGGGCCGCTGGCAAATTTTTTGATTGTGGCCTTCCATGAATTCGCCGTAAGAAACGGGTGGGAAATCATTTTGCGCCCTGCAGCCTAATTGCGTAACTCAATTTCTTTCGCCATGGCTTTCATTTTGACAGTTCAACAACATCCATTGCGGCGTTGAGCTAGTCAAAGGAGCACGGATTAACAATCATACGGCGCAATGAATGTCAAAAACAATGCCATGGTGATAGCAATTGAGTTACGCAATTCGGGTGCTGGCTAATGTTGGCATTTAGGCAGGCTGCTACAAAAATAAAAGTCCCGGCACGCGTTATCAGGAACTCTTGGGATCTGGTGGTATTATTTTTACCAGTAGTCTATCTTATCTTATCTTATCTTAGTAATGCCGCCCGGCACGCGTAGCATGACCGATTCCATCTCTATTCTACCAAGAACAGATAAAGTTCTTTCTATCCAACTCGTTATCTCTTCTGCCGAGCACGCGGCGACCACGTGCCTGGCGTAGCAGACTTTTGTCGACTGAAGAATAGAAACATTTCTTATCTTCATTTTTAAAATCGCCGGGCATAAATTGGTTTCTTTTTTTCTACAATCTGTTATTTTGTCTGTTCTTCGTCGAAAAGACCAGTTTCTTTATTATGCTCTTTATAAAATCATCAAAAAATATTTTGAACAGAAAGGTCACATACAGCAGCACGCTGAACGAAATCGAACTCTGGTTCGGTTTCGTTCAGCAATTCGCGTTCAGCAATTGGCTAGATAGAAAGACAGGATAAACAGTTGTGTGGTTCGCCAGTGTTTCGTTTTCGGTTCGCTTTCGCTAAAAAGAACTAAGGGAATCACTGAAAAACTTTCCGCTAGCTTTTAGCATTTTTTGTCGTTTCGCTTTTAATGCAATGTGTTCAAGACGTTACCCAGTGAAATTCGCGATATATTTATTATTAAAACTCACACCAGACCTTGACATTCGAGTGGAAAGCACTGGGTAGCAGACAGGCAGACATATTGGCACTAGTTACTAAGTGCCATCACAACATTGTTTACGATTGGAAAAATATTATCAAACTAAGTAGGTACTCCAGTCTCTTTATTTGGAAAATTTTCATTTGAAATGAAGAAAAGAAGGCAAGAAATATTGTTTTTTTTTTTCGCCTAATATTGTGGAATTAGTTGTTTTAAAATATTATATGCTTATTAGCAGTCAGGAATATGTGTGTATTTTACATACACACATATTCCTGACTGCTGCTGAGAATTTCTTCATTGAAACATTAAATAACGCTTTGTCTGACCCTCCCACTAAACAGCAAGCCAGAAAATTCCAATAATACCTTTTATATGAACAGGAAAATTTAACAAATGACTGTTAACAGGTACAAAGCGAATGAGACTGTAAGGCATGCTATACACTTGTCCAAGTCGGCAGTAGGTATTTGTTGAACAACAAAGTCGATCCGTAGCAATCACTACATTGTATATTCGGCTTTCATTTGGCTCGTGTCGATCGGCAAACTCCGTTCGGCATCTACTTACCATCACTGAGTTTATCTTTATCCGAGCATTATATTTGCAGTACCCGGCAGTAATGACTACTACAACACTACTAATACACTTCGAGTTTGAGAAAGAGATAATCGGCTAGCTTGGGCTTTGTAGAGCGTTGTATCCGTCACTCATACCTATGTGACGTTTTGTCGCTGACTTGTTTATTAGAATACCGGCTGTTAGTGCGTCGTGCGACTGAGACGACACTCTATAAAGCCGAAGTTAGCCAAGTATCTCTTTCAAAGCTCGATGTGTAATATTTACCGCCCAGTAGGGCCAACATGCGCGCCGCGACAAATTTTGTCGACTGTTTTGTCTCGCTCTTACTCGTGCGAATATGAGACAAATGCACGAAATTTTGTCGAAAAGCGTCGACAAAATTTTGTCGCGGCGCGCATGTTAGGCGCTCTAAGGCCCTAGACAAGTTGCTTTTCTGTTAGCGTTCACGCCAAACGCTACGGGCAAAATGTATGGCAATGACATTACCTGCGGAAAAGTCACGTGCCTCACAAAATGTCAATTCCATACATTTTGTCCGTAGCGTTTGGCGTGAACGCTAACAGAAAAGCAACTTGTCTAGGGCCTCTGGTGTGCCGACTTGAACAAGTGTATAGCACGCCTAATAGATATAGATCCGATGACTTGTAAAACGCAAACAATATCCAACGCCACCGATGAGTCACAATATCAATACAACTATTAACTTGCACATCTATTCAACACCCCCTATAAACAAGCTTGCAACACCCTCTATTAATAAGGACTTTGACCTTTCAGTGACTTACACTGTAGAGCTGTAACGATAACTCTGAATGGAGGTGCAGTAACTCGTACCTCCTCTGGGAGTGGTTTCATTAGGTGATATCAACTAAGTGGCGTCATGGTGACTACATAGTATTTAGGTGATAATTACCACCGATATAATACAGCAGGAGGTTAGTTTATACAACATGACTTTTTAATCATTATGCAATTTTTTAGGCGTTAAGTATTGATTAAAGTCATACCCTCTTACTTATAGAAACCTCTTAACTTTAACCACTGATTAAATATACAATTATCCTTGTCATTTGTATGACAATGAATAGAGATGATAATTGACATAAGAGCTGTTTAATTTAATCATCGTCTATAAGTAACCCCGATAATGGGTGCATAACAACAGGTAGGTATTTTCCTAAGATTATTTTTTCACGAAACCCCAATTCTGCGTAACGTAAAATAATGAGAAAAAGAGGCAACGAACGAGTGTAGCGGGAAGGGTAGCTATCACGGCGGAGCGTGCGCCTTTTTTAGATATATATTTTTTTATTAATCATAAATAAAAAAAAATATATGCTGCATCTCCCATACCGCGCGTATTGACCGCACTAAATAAGCTCGTGGAAGCCAACCCGGACTGCGATCTATTCTATAATAAATTCGCCAATTTAATGGTTATATGCCTACTTTTTTTTGGAAAATAATAAGCTTTGAATAATTTCTATTATCAGTCTATGTTTGTAATTATTATAATTTTGTACTTTGATTTATGTAATTGGTGTGTATATGCCGTGTAAATCAATAAAATAAAATAAATAAATAAAATACATTCTTATTAAAAATATAAGTAAATCATAAAGCCATGTTCAATCTCTGGGTTTGGCAAAAGCTTGTATTTATATATTTTCTTAAGTTTTCGTTTTTAAAAAGTTGTTTTACTATAGGCAATGTCATAGTTAAACTTAAAATATGGGGACATTGCCTGAAATTAATATTTACGAGTATTATTAAAACCCGAATGTTCGACGCAATAATGATGGATACAAAACATGTGTATGGCGGCTGTCGATTTTATAAATTGTTACTTTGGCCGATGGGTCCGCCCTTGACACAAATATACCGATTTTTATCCTGTCTTCACTCCATCGATCGGAATCGAATCGTTTAAATAAGCTGTTTTATCAAGATGGTAAACTAAATTATGTTGTTTGATAAATTAAGTAGTTTAAAGTTTCTGCGTTTTCAGTTTTTTTCACTTTCCACAGTTTTTTAGGGTTCCGTACCTCAAAAGGAAAAACGGAACCCTTATGGGATTACTTTGTCATCTATCTGTCCGTGGCAAGTCTAAGGCATCTACTTATAGATGGTACAACTAGAAGAAGTATGAAAAGCGAAAAAAAAATTTGCGAAAAAAAAAATCTGCTGTTCCATACATTTATGTTCACTAGGTAACTCAACAAAATTAATGGAATAGCTGATTTTTTTTCGCCATTTCAGGGTTGGTCCCATAATAAAAGTTGTACATAATAATGAGTACAATGACCCCTTTTCGTATTTCGACTGATTAAACTTACATCCAGTATAATTTGTTACACGAGGTAAAATAAAGACACAGAGGTACTCGATTAAAATTAGGAAACACTACACACATTCCAAAATAATTATTACTCTTAAAAACACTTATTTCTATACAAAGTATGCAAAGCGTATACAAGGGGGTTTCAAATTTCGAGTGAAGCGAGCAGGATCCGGTAGCTGTTGGTTTCAGAGCACTAGCCACGGTTCGGCAGAGGTCGCGGGTTCAAATCCCGCTCGGGTCAATCGATTTTTGCAAATCTCTTACCTTATCGGAGTACTCGGCGACATCCCTCATGGAGCGCGGGTAGCCGGATACGAGGTAGGTCTTCGCCGTGGGCGCCATCTTCATCTCCAGCATCAGCACCTCCGTCACCGTCTTACTGGACAACGTGCCGAAGTCCTGCATGTCTGTTGAGGAGATGGCTATATTAGAATCAGAGTCATTTATTTGTGCATAGCTACCGTAAATATTTTGATTAATTTTATTAAGTCTTGTGCTGCTAAAAAAAATGCAGTGCCTAGTGGATTAAACATGTGCCTTCCACGGCGAATGGTTCGAGTTCGATCCCGAGGCACGCACCGCTGACTTTTCGAAGTCATGTGCGTATTAGAAATTAATAATCACATGCTTTAACGGTGAAGGAAAAACATCGTGAGGAAACCGGCATGTCCTAGAACCAAAAATTCGAAGACATGTGACGTCCACCAACCCGCACTGGGCCCGCGTGGTGGACTACGGCCCACTCCCTCTCACAGAGGAGGCCTGTGTCCCAGCAGTGGGAACATTATAGGCCGATTATGCTATTATGCTAAGTCTTGTGCTATATTGTTTGTCTTGTGTAGTACTACTAATAACTAATATAAAAAATGCAAAAGTTTGGATGGATGAATGGATGTTTGTTACTCAATCACGCCAGAATGGCTGAACAGTACCAGGTACCTTATGGATGTTTGGCACAAAGATTATAGTTTCTTTATCCCAAAAAACGAAAGCCGCGGTTGGAAGCTATAGTAATATTATACAGGGTAAAATTAAAACCAGTGCGAATATTTTAGGAGGTGAAATTACTCATGAATATGATAAACTTTTATTATGGGACCGACACTGAAATATGAAAAAAAAAATCAGCTGTTCCCTACAAAAATGCACGACAACACGATCAAAATGTATGGAACAGCTGATTTTTTTTCTCATATTTCAGTGTCGGTCCCTTAATAAAAGTTGATCATATTCATGAGTACTTTCACCTCCTAAAATATCCGCACTGGTTTTAATTTTACCCTGTATTTCTAGTGTATGCATAATCTATTTCTGTGGTATTATGCACTGTAGCCAAAACGGTTTGATGGATTTCAACATAATTAGTGTTGTTAGTCGATCAAACGTTAGTCGTATTCATTGTGGGAGTGAACCCCATGTCACTATACGAGTTATAATATTATTATAAAATAATATTTGAATATTACGCAGTCCAGTTTTATGTTTGTAATTAGTCAGTATGTTTATTTTTTTAAAATCTGCTGAAGAAAGACTAGGGAACTGAAAAATAGAGTGTTTTGTTTTTAAATCACAAAACAAAGTAGCTTATTGGTGAAGTATGAATAAATGATCATCAAGTTTTCATACGAAGAGTTGCCTAAACCCCGTAATTACTGCATGAGTCATCATTTTACAAACAAAATACTAACAAACAGCTCGACTGTATAATATTTCTCAGAAAACAAACATGTGCCACTTCATTATTTACAACTATCACTGCCGAACAAACTGAAAGCAATAATATATAATATCGTTTATATCGATTTTCAATATTGTGACAATGTGATAAGGTTTTTTTTAGAGGGGCTCGTGGTTATATAACAGCTGATCAATCGATCTGCGAGGTTGAGTTGCGCTTGGCGCGGTCAGTCCTTGGATGGGTGACCGTTCTTTAAACATCGAGACCCCTCTGTGTCTCGGAGAGCACGTTAGAATCCAGTGGTTTAGGCTGTACGTTGTCGGTCAGTCAGTAACGGTATTGTTTTATATGTATACCTGTTATCCTATAAATAACTCCACCAAACAAAGTGAACATTCAGACATAGGGAACGGGCATTATTTTATGATACGATAATGCAGGATATGGTTCGCCTTGCTCGCCAAAAGGCTACGACGCGTAGACGCTGCTACGGCGCGTAGACAAAGCTACGAGCTACGCGCCGTAGCACTTTATCGATAAATTGATCCTTTTGCATTATTTTCGTAATTTTCAAGACATGAATGTTTCCTGTTGGTGTAGTAGTTGCAAACACGACTGTTGATCGTGGGGTCCTGAGGTTCGATCCCCAGGCCGGACTAAGTGTGTAAAGGAAATTGTCAGCCCGAAGCTTGAACTTGTGCCCGGTTAAAGGCATTAGGCTTGCTATATCATGGGGTTGATAACATAAGTGGCAAATGTATGTACTATACACACTGCCTAACCATTCATTAAATACAGGCGTGATGTTATTAATTCTACCTATTTCTGATTACAAAGTAGGTAACACTATGAGTCGTGTAAAAGTGTAATTTTGTTAAAAATTTTCACTTTTCCGCATGTGTCTAATTAGTATTAAACAAAGCGCATGCAGTTGATTTACATAAAAGGAATGTCAGAACGTTTTTCTTACTTTAAAAATTAACCTACTAAAACGAAGAATTTTTTGCAGTCATAATTATTATTATAGAGATCTTTGTTTCAAACTGAACACCCCTCCAAGCTCACATGCAAAGTAGGTGTACCTATACAGGGTAAAATTAAAACCAGTGCGAATATTTTAGGAGGTGAAAGTATTCATGAATATGATCAACTTTTATTATGGGACCGACACAGAAATATGAAAAAAAAATCAGCTGTTCCCTACAAAAATGCACTACAACACGATCAAAATGTATGGAACAGCCGATTTTTTTTTCATATTTCAGTGTCAGTCCCATAATAAAAGTTGATCATATTCATGAGTACTTTCACCTACTAAAATATCCGCACTGGTTTTAATTTTACCCTGTATAGACGCAATAACCACAAATTGGTCTTCGTCATTGGCGAGTGACACATTAAAATCGCTGCAAATAGTCAATAAAGTGTTGCAATGGATATTTCTTCTCATACATTAACACAACCACGATTAGTGGAGGGGCTTTCAGTTTAGTTTTGACCTCAGATCATAGAAACAAGGGAGATGTACCAAGGCGCTATCGAGCTTGATGCCTGAACTTGAGCAAATTGCTCATAATAAAAACGTACGCGCTGGCGACGAACCGAACACGATCGATGATATAAATACAGTGTTTTAGTTTAGTGCTAGTGTTGAGTGACGATTAACAGTGTTAGATTGAGGATGTGCGTAATGTTTAATGCGTGGGAGATCTTTTTATTCACAAGGAGCGCTTAATTATGCGCGTAATTGTGTCGAAAAATGTACTAAAAGTGGCATCAGTTGTTCCGGTACTAATTTGCTACGATGGCATATCTCCTTGTTTCTATGATCTGAGGTATTGACGATCTTTAGTAACTTTTGACACATATTTCATTAACTACTGATAAATACGCTAAAAAACGCAAGTGCAATCAAAACTAATCGTGGGCGAAGTACGAATAAATTATTATCATTAGAAGTTTATATGAGCACTTGCAAATTGTACCCAAACATTTTGTGCCAAAAAGATTTATTTCACCAATCTTTTAAACAAAATGGCTGACTAAACAAGTAAAACCGAGTATTAATCTAGTTTATTTAACACCCAATTATTACGGAATTTAACAACGCTAGCCACTGACATCATTTGCATTATTCCACTGTTATACGGAACTGCAATATGCTTTTATATAATAAATGTTTACAGTCACGATACCCATGAACTTGCAACTGGCTCGTTAGCGATTTAACTGTAGGTTAATTCTGTGTTTTTTCATAGTTAATTAGTGCAGAGAAAGGACATGGTTGGGTTATTGCATAAAATCACTTTAAGTACAAAACGCGTGTCGACAAACTTTTTTTGTTTAGCTTGCATAAGGGCCAGCCCACATGGCGGGTTGCGTCAGCGTTACGTTGCGTCATTTCACAATACATTACTCCGTTGTGCTGTCGTACGCGTGGCGTCGAACGGAGAAGTGTATTGTGAAATGACGCAACGCAACGCTGACGCAACGCGCCGTGTGGACCCACTCTAACGTTGCGTCTCGCAACATAGTAGATTATTAAAATAGTAGATTATTATTCTTATGTGAATAATTTAAGTTGCCGTGCGATGGCCAAGTCATTTTATTTAATTTTATTAAAGAAATAAAGATGCCTTATATTGATACGGTCATTGTAAACTGTTGTTAGTAAATTAGTTAGGTAATAATTTATGACAAAGTTGTTGGATAGATGATCCCATAGATAAGTACCTACTGAATAAATTAACCGACTTGGTTTTACATTAGATCTCACAACTTGGCTTTTTATACATGTTATGTTTTTGATGGGATAAACTTTAGCCTAGCCTTAAATATACAGGGTGGCAGGTTAGACAGTGGAAATATTTAAAGGGGTCATTGTACTCATCATTATGAACAACTTTTACTATGGGACCAACAATGAAAGCGCGAAAAAAAAATCAGCTGTTCCATACATTTTGTTGAGTTATGTGAACATAAATGTATGGAACAGCTGATTTTTTTTTCGCGATTTCATGGTTGGTCCCATAGTAAAAGTTGTTCATAATGATGAGTACAATGACCCCTTTAAATATTTCCACTGTTTACCCTGCCACCCTGTATATAGGGTCCTACCCTACATAGTCGAAATATTTTAAGAGTTGTATCTAACGGTGCCATAGATGCTTTGTAGCTAAAATTCAATAGTGAAATCAAACTTTTTCATAATGACGTAATTATTATAATTATTAAAAAGCTTGACTCATTTTGCATAAAACTTTTACTCTCTACTATTCTATGAATGACGCGCATTGTCCGCCCCGCGCGCCGGCGAGAGCGCGGGGGCGCGGGCGCGGCTCGTCATAGCCCCAGCTGTTTAGTTACATTGTAGGTATTGTCATTTCTCGGGCAGCACCATGCGCGGT
The DNA here is from genome assembly GCA_948465475.1 of Thalpophila matura. Taxonomy (NCBI): domain Eukaryota; kingdom Metazoa; phylum Arthropoda; class Insecta; order Lepidoptera; family Noctuidae; genus Thalpophila; species Thalpophila matura. The sequence continues at coordinate 2,195,124 of OX419178.1, forward strand.
GCGGCTGTGTTCTCCGGATGATCGCGCAGCGACCTACCTACCGAATGAACACTCAACAGTTACCATTACTCAACCGTGCCATACCATGCTAGTATCTACAATTTGTTATACAAAATTCTTACGTCCTATCACGTAAGACCTAACAATAGGTATCACTGATGTACGAAAATACACCTCTGCCTACCCCATCGTTACCCGTTAAACAGGGTAAGGTACCCCTAACACAATCGATTAAAACACCGTTTTTTATTCCCTTCGTATTTTTTTACGTAAAGGAACCTACCTACTATTTCTGATAAAATGAAGCCGCCGTTATACCTATAGCTCAGTATTCATTCGGGACTAACTACACATCAGCTGTTAAATAAGTAGGTAGGTACTACCAACAAACAGCACCTACACAGCTGACGAGTGCAAATTGAACTCGCAGAAGCGAATGACCTCTGTCTGGTCCAGTTTCGTATTTATTATGTCAGATTTTCGACAGCTACATTTTATAGCTCATGTAGTCAACTTAGGTACAAGCGTCAGTCATAGTTAGTTATTTAGTTTATGTTTATTTTACGTAACATTTTGGTACCTACCTAGGTAGATGCCAGTTCGCGACTGTCGATTACCTACCCTACAGATAGGTAGGTAGCTACTAGTTATTCCACTGCATAGATACCTAGGTAGGCAGATGCTATTTGTAAATTGACGTAGGTTACAATAATTTAGCGTGTTTAAAAATTAGAATCAATTCTATGTACCTACCTAGGTAAGCAGGTAGGTACTTATTTACCTTGTAATTTTTGCATCACATAACACTAACACACTAATTGCTTCACATATCCACCCTGCTGTTTGGACGCAGAGGGTTGCACGTTTTATTTGTCCTTGCACTTTTAACAATGTGTTTTCATCACTTTACTATCACTGCGACCATATCACTTCAAGAAAAGGGCTTGTACTCTAAGCAAAACTTGTCCACTCTCGCCACAGCACAGAATCATGGTATTCTTCGTAGTAGGTATACCGGTAGTTCAACGAGTTAAATGCGGCCGGAGGCCTGATCATGTGAAGATATGCGCGTACGACATCGTCACGGGTGTTCGCGAGACTGAGGCGCGCCGCGCGGGGCGAGTGCAGCTGGCGCTACGGTGGAGTCGGTGGAGTGCGCGCGCATGCAATGGACGGTTGTTAAGAAAAAGGAGCCAGTATTTTTTTCGTGTGATAAATAATTAAAAAATAATTTATTTACAAAAAAATATTGTTAGATAAAAATTTTTTTTTCGTTTGTATGGCATCTTTGCTACCTACAGATGTACCTATTAAAATATTAACAACCGTCCATTGCATGCGCGCGCACTCCACCGACTCCACCGTAGCGCCAGCTGCACTCGCCCCGCGCGGCGCGCCTCAGTCTCGCGAACACCCGTGACGATGTCGTACGCGCATATCTTCACATGATCAGGCCTCCGAGGCCCGCATTTAACTCGTTGAACTACCGGTATACCTACTACGAAGAATACCATGATTCTGTGCTGTGGCGAGAGTGGACAAGTTTTGCTTAGAGTACAAGCCCTTTTCTTGAAGTGATATGGTCGCAGTGATAGTAAAGTGATGAAAACACATTGTTAAGAGTGCAAGGACAAATAAAACGTGCAACCCTCTGCGTCCAAACAGCAGGGTGGATATGTGAAGCAATTCGTGTGTTAGTGTTATGTGATGCAAAAACTTACAAGGTAAATAAGTACCTACCTGCTTACCTAGGTAGGTACATAGAATTGATTCTAATTTTTAAACACGCTAAATTATTGTAACCTACGTCAATTTACAAATAGCATCTGCCTACCTAGGTATCTATGCAGTGGAATAACTAGTAGCTACCTACCTATCTGTAGGGTAGGTAATCGACAGTCGCGAACTGGCATCTACCTAGGTAGGTACCAAAATCTTACGTAAAATAAACATAAACTAAATAACTAACTATGACTGACGCTTGTACCTAAGTTGACTACATGAGCTATAAAATGTAGCTGTCGAAAATCTGACATAATAAATACGAAACTGGACCAGACAGAGGTCATTCGCTTCTGCAAGTTCAATTTGCACTCGTCAGCTGTGTAGGTGCTGTTTGTTGGTAGTACCTACCTACTTATTTAACAGCCGATGTGTAGTTAGTCCCGAATGAATACTGAGCTAAAGGCATCATTTTATCAGAAATAGTAGGTAGGTTCCTTTACGTAAAAAAATACGAAGGGAATAAAAAACGGTGTTTTAATCGATTGTGTTAGGGGTACCTTACCCTGTTTAACGGGTAACGATGGGGTAGGCAGAGGTGTATTTTCGTACATCAGTGATACCTATTGTTAGGTCTTACGTGATAGGACGTAAGAATTTTGTATAACAAATTGTAGATACTAGCATGGTATGGCACGGTGGAGTAATGGTAACTGTTGAGTGTTCATTCGGTAGGTAGGTCGCTGCGCGATCATCCGGAGAACACAGCCGCACCGCGCATGGTGCTGCCCGAGAAATGACAATACCTACAATGTAACTAAACAGCTGGGGCTATGACGAGCCGCGCCCGCGCCCCCGCGCTCTCGCCGGCGCGCGGGGCGGACAATGCGCGTCATTCATAATTCAGTAGAGAGTAAAAGTTTTATGCAAAATGAGTCAAGCTTTTTAATAATTATAATAATTACGTCATTATGAAAAAGTTTGATTTCACTATTGAATTTTAGCTACAAAGCATCTATGGCACCGTTAGATACAACTCTTAAAATATTTCGAGTATGTAGGGTAGGACCCTATATATTATTGCTGTTTGCACTTATAATACTAATAGGTAACTTATTATATATTTGAATGCTTCTATATTGTGGACTATTTCTGTACATTTCTAATCTGGGAATAGGTAGGTAGGGTTAATTTATGTTTACGGCGTTCGTTTTTATCAAAATTGAATAAATGTAAGTTTTTTCTAACAAAAGTGGCATTTTCTAGAATGTAAATGGAGGGTAGGATGAAGATTTTTTTCTCTCTAAAATACGGGTTGCAGCTATCTTTAGGTTTTATATTATAAATTATGCGTAAAAATTCCAGGAAAAGTAGTCCAGTTTGCGGCTAACTCAATAATGCACGTGATTAATGGTCTTGTTAGGTCAATTGATTAAATATTTGACTACAGGACTTCGTAAGCGCTCTCTAGACGATCATGCAGTATATGCATTATCATGCTGCATAATCGTCTTACTTTATTGACTGATGCGATTGATATGCAGACCACGTGCTGACGATTGAATAACGTGTTCTTAAGCGCTCTTTATTTTTAAATGTCGTGGCACTATGCTGAGATGGGAGCCTTTTGGCCTCGTATAGGTATTGCATATTTTTATTTTTTAATTTTATTTTCACACTTTTGTTTTTTCTTTTTATTTGTTTGTAATTTCCTATGCGAGTCCCAATAAAAAATTTTCTTTCTTTCTTTCTTTCTCTCTAGATGAGTAGATGGTCATGAACTCATGACTCATGCTACATGACTTGGTTTATAATATGTTCATGACCGTCAATGGAGCGCTTGAGACAAAACTCCTCTGTTTTTATGGTTTCTCCCGTCTCGTTCACAATATTCATCAAATTGCAATTTGATGAATAAGTATTTTAAAAATATTCATTAACTCAATTCGTATTGATATTCAGCCGCAACCAGTTAGACTGGAAGCCGACCCCAATCATCTTTGGGAAAAGGCTAGGCGGATGATGATGATTCATTCACTCAATTAGGCATTTTTTGTAGATGTGCTTATATTACTGAGTAAGCCATTTTCTATCACTGTCTACGGTGTAATCTAATTGTGTACTACATAAAGTGCAAACCGAGGTGGGCAGTACCGTTGCCGATGGCGTACTGCTGCAGCAGATCGGTCATGTTGATGTGCACCACGCCGCGCCGCTCCTGCATCAGGTTGTCGCAATGTGTCACCTTGCCGCTGCCTGGTCCGCCTGATGGCAAACGAGATAGATAAACACGTGTTTGTAGGAATTAAACAAGATAAACGCTCGTATCCTAAGGGATTTAAAATGTTGACTGACAAGGCAGCTGAGTGGTTAGAGCAACGCAGTCGCCACGGTACGACAGAGGTTGCGAGTTCAAATTCCGCCCTGTCAGTTGGTTTTAAAAAATCTTAAATATTTAATAATAAAGCTATATAGTATAGCACAGTGTGAACGTGTCAATAACAATGTATGCTGCTCGTGCTATGAGCTATATGCTATATAGTATAGCGTAGTCCGAAGACAGCTTAATAAACAAAATTAATACTGTACCAATAAAATGGAAGAGTGTTTGTCCGTGATTTGAAAATAAATGCCTTTATGTGAAAACTGCCATTTATACGATGCCGAATCATAAATTACCAATTTTATAATTTTTGTCTCTCTGAAAATTTGTCTCGAATAGGCTCCGAAATTAGTTTATAGAGGTTGATTCTCGAGACAGGCAAAGTGTTAAAAGGTTATTCCATTAAGAAATTCTTAGTAGGAACCTGAAGTCTGGATTTGTCCGGCTAGTGGCAATAGGCTTATTCGGAACATCCCTATCCTAACCGAACGTACATACCTACATACAGGAGAGGAACAAAAATGTTTTGGACACGCCATACTTGGGGACGAATGCGTATCGCATATACCAGTGCCAGTAGCGTATTTTTTTAAAGTTTTTGCCATAGGTACTCTGAAGTTTTAAAGCCATCGTCGGTGGTTCTCTCAGCTAGACAATATGGCCAAGATAAATAGACGCAGTAGGTATTTTTTGTCACTGTCACACAACTTGCAAACCAAACTACATTGTGCAAGATCGAGACGGGAACATAGCTTAGCAAAAGCACGTGCTGTTTATTTATCTCGGCCTAAGTTATTAAGCCTTTCTACTCACCCAGTATAAATATAACAGGCACATTGGGCGGCTCGAACTTGACATGGCTGGAGTTCTGCATGGGGAAGCCGGCGGTGGGCGGCGTGGCGCGGCCGGGCCACGCGCTCTCGCGCCGGCTCTGCTGCCCGCCCGTCGTCTCCAACTCTTCATTTTTTTGTTCTGGACATCATTAATTATGTCACATTTTTGTATACTACTAATAAGTATTATACTTAAATGCGAAAGTTTGTGAAGATGTATGGATGGATGTATGTTACCCTTTCACGGAAAAACTACTGAACGGATTTTGATGAAACTTTACAGTAATATAGCTTATATATCGCAATAACACATAGGCTACTTTTTATCTCAGAAACACGGGTGAAGCCGCGGGCGGAAGCTACTTTTTAAATACAGACCGTCTTAATACAAAACGAGTTTTGCCTAAAACTCAAGTTTAGGCTCTGTTAATACAAAATAAGATTTAGAAATAGTGAATGACAAACTGAGGTTCCGTCTAGACTCAAGCATTACTTGAGCCATTTGATTGATTGAAAATAGTGTCAAGTAATTGTTATTTTTAAACTATTGCGAATTTTTTTTTTATTAGTTATATCAGGACTCTTCGCGCACAAACATAATCGAAATATCAGTATTTTGACTAACCTCGACGTTTCGATCAAGTTGCATTGACCGTGGTCACGAGAAGACTGTCCATAAAAACAAGTCTCAAGTAATGCTTGAGTCTTGAGTTAGGTTCAGGATTTTAAGTTTCCTGTTTAAAGATATAAGGGTGCCCTGGGGGTGCCAGGAAAATTAAAAACACAAGAGACTTATTTTCTGTCTCCTTGAGACAGACGTAAGTACCATCCCAAGTAAGAAATCGTACGTTGGAGTTTATGGAGTGATAAATGTCGTTGTTGAAGCGCTGAACTATCAGTAGGTATAATTTACTGATACCTACGTTATACGGTACCTGCTGTAAGCCGCTTTGTTTGGCGCCAATAGCAAATTTTGATTGCAATCAATGGGTAATTTTAGTTTTCTTGAACGAAACACTCGATTTTTATGACTGTTGTCAAATGTTTTTTTTATTTCTCTCTCTAAACACATCCTTAGAATGTAATTAATTGGGATAATATTGTAGAATCTGTATTCTACTATTAGAGCTTGCAGAAAATTTAAAAACTATTGTCACTAACGCTAACGCTACTAACGCACAAAACGTTTTTTTCACTGAATACGTACTGAGGCACTCGGATATATTTTGAATTTCCATTCGTTTAAAACTAAGTAGGTAGTGTACTCAAAAGAGAATCAAGTTAATAGCAAAAACTTCGTTGGGTTAGGTTGCGGAAATTTTTGAGTTACAATTACTATGCTTGAAAGGATAGGTACCATGTATATGGTAATTTTATTTCTGTCATTAATTGAATAATCCGTTGTGTTTAGATCAATTGGTCTAGCTATAAAAAAAGTCCTGATTCACTCACTGAATGACTCATCAACGGCCAGCCTAAACCCTTGGATCTAAGAAGCTGAAATCTTGCACAGTTCTCTTTTCGAAATTCCTATGGGATTAGGGTCCACGCGAACGGAGTCGCGGGCTAAAGCTAGTTAATTACTTACCTACTTTATAAAATTAAGATAATATCGTGAAGCAAAGGTATCATGAGGTTTGATCAAACTCTTAAACTTGCTGGATCGAGTTTTTTTCGGTACGGTTTTCTGACAACCGTTAATTTGAGTTTATCCACCTCGCAGCGGCGAAGCCTTATTTATTCATATTGTGGTATTTTTACCTGGCAAGCAAGCACCAATGTGTTTAATTCAATGAATTTATTTTATGACTTACCTACGTGAAGGAAAAATGGTAAGAAAACCTGGATTTAATATGATCATGATTGTGGATACGCAGTAAACGTGAAAATCAACACCCGTAGCCTTGGAAAGGAGGCCATTGCCTTGTGTGGATTATTAATAATATTGAAATTTAAATAATATTTACCATACCTATGATAGGTACTTACAAATGTTAGTTATAATCCGATATTGACAATAATAATGACTCCTCTTTTAATATGAATCCCTGAGTAACGTAACAATTAACTTGATAAAGGTAGCAAAACAAACGCTGCCCTCACCACGCGAACCAATGTTTGTAGTGGCGCCCAAATGGGACCGCACATATTGATAAACAAACAGGTAATATTATTAATGGCGCATTTATATATGTATGTGTGCGTAGATAATGATGATTGAAATGGTTCGTCTTCTATATTATCATGCATTTTTTTATTTTGATCTTATCAGTCTATTAGAACTTTGCTATTGGCGCACAACGTGGGACTTTAAAAAATATACGTGTAGATGGTTTTCAAGTAGGATGGTCATGACGAATTAATAATCTCTTTTAAAAATAGACTCACCAGTGTCTAAACAGATGCCCATATTCCATGAAGATGCGAATTAAATTTAAAGTCTTTCCACCAACAAACTTTACGACACAGGGTTCGCAATAAAAAATATACTTAACTAATGTTTTTAATTGGCACTTTACAAATAAAATATACATCCAAAACACGCGTGTAGTTCCGTTGTCTACCGGCCACGGGCAATCACACGCGGCAATTAATAGTTTATCGATTGAAGGACGCGACCTTCGTGGTCTACCTCAAAATGAAACTAAACATAAAACTCCTTAAATTGAAAATTAGCTCATCTTACAAAACTTTTAACTGATCGACTTCGTTCGAGTTATTCGGAAGTTGTGCCTTCGTGATAGCATTTCTGCGAGCGGTTTGAATCTTAATGGCATCGCGGGCCAACCGTTCCGTCGCAACTCTCACACACAACTGAAAGAAACACCTTCCTTCGGCGGGTCAACTAACAAAACACTAGCTGTTTCACTCTGTCACATTATATTACTTGCGTGGGACGAGGACAGGTCATCAGCTGCATAATTAAAACTGCGTCCCCCTCAATGAAACAGAGTAAGTACTGTTCAAACTGCAAGACTTACTCTTGCAATGACTAATGACGATGTTTACTAAGAAACACCTTCAATTAGGGTCATGATAATTTTTTAGATCGACAGCTTCAAGGCGACGCTATTTTATTCATGACTGTTACATTTACGATAACTGTCACGTTCAAAACTTTTGAATTCTATGAAAAGTATGTTCCCAATTACTAGGTACGAACGGTAAATATTCGATAGAAGTTTGTGCTGGTATATAATTACCTTATTAAATTTTTATTTGTAACGATTCATCGACGGTTCACGACTCCACATGCCGGTTAGTTTCCTTGGACTTTTTTCTTGTTTAAACAGTGTGCCGAGCGCCCTTGTTTTTATATAAGTATTTTCCGGATAAAATGTGTATTATGTGTTGAGACCTACTAACAAGGAAATGTTGGTTATGTGTAAATCATTAAAAATATGCAAAAACAATAAATAAAAATTAAAACAAACGATTTTATTATTATTCAATTATTGTATTATTGAATAATAACAAAATCTTTGTTTTTTTATATATTGTTTAGTTATATTCACATTGGTAATAGAATAACGTTGACCTATATGTCCCTACTAGACAAGCAGTTCCGAACAACAATCATGCGCCACACGCGGGTACTTGTCTGTTGCTCACCGCATCAAACGTCAAAGTGAATGTGAGGCTTGTGTTGTGCCCGCACAACACTTGAGTGTGACATGTTTAATGTTCGGAACTGCTTGTCTACACATATAGCAGCTAAAACACTAGGAAGCGGTGAAGGGTGGGCGTTTTTGGGGGCTGTCTAATGTACATATATTGACGTTCAAAAAGTGCTAATTGGCTTAGCCCACTTTGAATAAATGACTTTTGAATTTGACTTTTGAATAGGTCAATGTAGAATAATAACTATTTTGTAATAGGAATGAAGGTACAATAAACATAAATGAAAAACATATTTTTATGAAACATTAAGTTATATTTCGTTTGAAACACCTTTGCACGGTAAACTAGTGAGTGCAGAGATTCGGAACAGTATGAAATTAAAAATAACAGATTCTATAATCACATTTTTATAAATTATATAAATATCAACCTTAAAATTAAGTAAGTAGGTTCTAAAATTGTGTGATTGCTTTTACAAATTAAGTACATACAGCTTTGTACGTTGAAGTGACATCAATTAACATTTTGTGAAGCATTTCATTTACTATAATGTTGACATATAAACATTTTATTTACAGATTTAAAAACACATAGGCCGAGATAAATAGACGTTACTTAGCACGTACATTGGCTAAGCTATGTTCCCGTCTCTGTCTTGCTTGCAAGTTGCGCGACAGTGACAACGATACGGCTTAGCCAAAGTACGTGCTAAGTAACGTCTATTTATCTCGGCCATAGTGCTTTAAAATGGCTCTGGCATGAGTCGATTTGGAAATCCATCGTAAGTACGTCTTATCAACTCGATGGTGGAAATGTTAGAAATTCTATAGTTAGATCGTTTTTTTTCTAAGTACTTATACGAAGATAATTTCGGGGCTTTATAAGTAGATAATAAAAATCATTTAAATGTTAGCAGATAGTATTTAGTTCATTTTCATTTGACCCGACTACAGCCAAGAATTAGTTGTAAATTAATTTGCAAAATTACTAGGTAAGTACATACAATGAAATATTGTACAATCCGAAAATAAAAATAATGAGTTATTAATATTATTTATAAGCAATATCAAACGGCGTTGTCGTATTTGGAAATAAACATAAATATATTTTCGGATTTGTGCATTAAATTAAAATAATATTACAATGCGCTCATTTTGTTAACATTCAAGCAACCTAAATTCACTATAATGTTATGGCTGTTAGAAATTGCATGATTTAATACATTTAAAAAAAATATTAATAAAAAAATTATAACAAAATAAAAATTTGATGATCGAATTTTACAATATTTCTAACATACAGATTTTATGGTACATGCTTAGGGCGGGTTGCTTCAAACCATCTGTATTCGTAAGTCAGTACCTACGTAATCGTTAAGTCAGTATGAAATTGTCGTACAAGCCGCCATATTTGACGGTTACAGATACGTAACTGTAATAATATAAATAATATATAATACAGATACATAACTGTAACCGTCAAATATGGCGGCTTGTACGACAATTTCATACTGACTTAACGATTACGTACTGACTTACGAATACAGATGGTTTGAAGCAACCCGCCCTTAGTCTTTATCAGTAACATGGTAAAAAAAATACTGGCTTTTTAGGCATAGACATTCCACGGAACAGGAAACGCGCCCGTTGTCTTTACCGCTCTTGCCAAAAACTTTCGTCAACAGGACACAGTCTGTCGTGTACCCCCGTATTAAGTAATACATATTACTATGAGGTCTCGAACGCAGTGTACAGATCATAACAGTACCCTCAGATCATAGAAACAAGGAGATATGCCATCATAGCAAATTAGTACGGGAACAACAGATGCCACTTTTAGTACATTTTTCGACACAATTACGCGCATAATTAAGCGCTCCTTGTGAAAAAAAAGATCTCCCACGCATTAAACATTCCGCACACCCTCAATCTAACACTGTTAATCGTCACTCAACTAAAACACTGTATTTATACCATCGATCGTGTTCGGTTCGTCGCCAGCGCGTACGTTTTTAATATGAGCAATTTGCTCAAGATCAGGCATCAAGCTCGATAGCGCCTTGGCACATCTCCTTGTTTCTATGAGCTGAGACAGTACCCCTATCATGAGTTTTTTGACGTATAGTTTCGTTAACGTACGCATATTTTGGATTGAAAATATACATTTACTACACAATATTTATATAAATTAAATACTTAATTAATTTCTCTGTATTTTTTAAAATGTGCAAATTGTATAAAATTTTCTCAAAATGTTCCAGGACTGTTGTATTTTCAATTCAAAATATGCTTACGTTAACGAAACTATAAGTCAAAAAAACTCATGATATGGGTACAGAAAACTCATACAGAATTAGAGTATAAACATTATACGTTTAAAAAAGCGAATATAAACAAGCACTTCAAACAAATATGAACCTTAACTTAATACATACAATGTTCATATTTGAATGAGTTTTTTGTACTTTGCTATGAGTCCTCATAGTAGATAATGTTCGTGAATACAGAGGTTATACCACAAAATATTTCACAGGGTCAGTGTTTCTAATATATAAAACATACTTTCTACATAAAGGATTATGTACATCGCAAGATTAGCTAACTAACATAACACGAATGGAAGAACATGTTTACTTACACTAAATAAATGCGCATTTCTATATACAATAATAATGATATACTACCGAGTGAGTATAAAACTTCTTATAATATTGTCTAATAATGACTAAGTCTTTAATAAAAATTCTAGGACAAATAAACGATTTTAAAATTAGTACCAGTGGCGTGCCTACAGCCGGCCTAGCATGACCACGATAGAAACGGGTTTTGTCTACATAGAAATAGACAAAGTGACAGAATGTAGAAACATTTCTACCGTTTCATTCATAAAATGTAGAAATGTTTCTACAATCTGTCACTTTGTCTATTTCTATGTAGACAAAACCCGTTTCTATCGTGGTCATGCTAGGCCGGCAGGGCAGGCCCGAGGATATTTCGCGTAATTTTTCATGATTGTAAGTGTTTTTTTATTGTACGCTACTCACTTACATTCATGAAAAATTTAGAGATATACCCTCGGGCTTGCCCTGTAGGCACGCCACTGGTTAGTACCTTTTAATAAAATCAAATTAATCAATAATAAATTGTTAGAAAAATAAATTCATTTAAATTTCGTTGAAATGGATTTCATTTTGATGGACTTATCGAGTTTATAATATTAGTTTAAATTGACACTGACTGACCTCTTCAATGTGGTGTGCCTATGGGGGTTTAGTAAATGAGGGTACTAATTTCAAAACCCCCTAAAATGACTTCGGACACATTTACATATTTTTGCACCAACATAAAGTTTTAAATTTTACTTTCAATATGACTAAACGATAACTTTCATAACCCACTTAAATACACAGTAAAATCAGTTTAAAAAGTAATGTTAGTTAAAAATTCCGCTAAAATGCAAAGAAATATTTTAGATTTTCCACGTTTTGCTATGACATGACAAACAAATAAATATCAAATATTTGCTAATTGCATTAAGTTTACCACAACATTTTACAAATAACCTTCTTGTGAAAAATTTCTTCAGGATGATTTAGGGGGTTTTGAAACTATACCCCTTAAATGGGTATTTATTAAACCCCAATGTTAGGCACACCACATTAGTTCAACGAGGCAATACGATGTCAAGTACATCCACGACTTAGCCATGGCCATGGGGTCATCAGGAACAAAGGAACATTTGTTGAAATAACTCATAATAGATGGCGTTATATGTATCGATTTGTTATTTGCGTAAAATTGAGAACATTAAAAAGTACATCATGAAAAATATTTGTTTAAATTTTGAAAAATCCTTTAAGCACGGAAAAATGTATAGCCCGAAGATAGCCCGCGCTAAATCGGTCACACACATTTCTTTGTATGAGATGAGGCATCTGTACGTATAGTATTATTATCTGTGGCCATGGCAAAGATACCTAATCGATTTATAAGCGGTCCAGTCACGACTCGTTATTTAATTTTATTTTAAAGTGCAACTCCTTAAGCATGGTTAGGACTCGGCCACATTATCGTAAGCATTGTAAAAAAAAACTAAAAAAAAATTGTTTGCTCTGTAAGAAGGGCTCATTCCACTTTTCCCCGTTGGATAATCCCCATTGATGGGGATCAGTGAACTTTTTGTTCACTATTCCCCGTTGACCCAAAATTTTTATTTAATGGGGATAAGTGAACTAAAAAGTTCAATAATTCCACTTTTCCTCGTTGGATGATCCCCATTGATGGGGATTAGTGAACTTTTTGTTCACTTATCCCCATTAAATAAAAATTTTGGGTTAACGGGGAATAGTGAACAAAAAGTTCACTGATCCCCATCAATGGGGATTATCCAACGGGGAAAAGTGGAATGAACCGTAAGAAGATGTATTTTGAAATTTTGTATTTTTAAATGAAATCCATTTCGTCTTTACTTCCAGAGTTCCAGTTTTTACGTATGTTACAAAAAAACAGGTAATGTATAAAAGTTGACATATAAAATATAAAAAAAACAATGTAAGTAATGTCAAATGTCAAATAATTGTCAAATGTCAAAACAATGTCAAATCATTTTTGAGAGCAAAATTAATAGGATGTTTCGAAAACAAGATTTAGGTACACAACCAATACTAGAAATCATGTTAGATGTATGAATAGGAAGCGATCTTTTAAAAAGATTAATGAAATCATTTTTTTATAGTGAATTATCCCTAAAAACCTTAAAATAATGATGTAGTGGTATAATATTTTTATAATAATTGCTAATTCTAAAATATTAAGTTATTGATATGGTTAGAACAAATGTACGTAATATGTGTAACAAAAATAGTATTATCATTATCACTGACCATTTTGTAAATAATATAGAAAATTAGAAATGAAGCAAACCTAAATAAGCATTAATATATTTGTAACGTCCCTACTATCTTTGCCCAATTTCTACCACCACAATAGAAAAAACCATCTTGCAGTTTTTAGATAAAAAAAACACGTGGTGAAGAACCTTGATATGGAATTTCGGCGATCAGATATACCTATCTATTGAAACATTTTTATTATATTTTTTATAATATTATCATATAGACAAGTACTTACATATATTGGTCCAAGGATCAGTAGCGTCACCTAGCGGACAAAAAATGGCAACATATGCTTTAAACACACAATTAAATAACAAATAAAACAATTACGCATATTGAATAACATTAAAAATATTATAGCATTAAATTGAGATAACAAGTCGTTGGATGGACTTAAAAATATCACAATGAACATTAAGTAATATAATAAAATTATTTCAGGAGCTATTATCGTCACTAAAGCCGATTAATATTAAATTAGACAAATAATATCAATTTTAAACATATTAACCCTTGGTAGTGACGAAATCAAATACAGAAGTAAAAACACAAAATGACTTCAACTTCAAACTATTCAGAACGCATTTTGTGCTGTTCAAGCTAACATTCAGTTTCGTAATAAAATCATCACAACACGGAAAACGTAAAGTAGAATTCTAGATTTATTTATTAGAATAAATTGTGTTTTTACTTATGCGTGTAATATTGTACAGTTGATTAAGTTTGGCAGGTAACTTATTTGTTAAACAAAAATAAACAATATTTAATAATCTATGTAAATGTGAATGTCAGCATTGAAATAAAATTATATTTCGCATCGAAAGACATAAAATCGTCAATTTATTAAAATAATCTATCATTATCTACGGGGTTTTCACTCACAATAATTATAATTATTTCGTTCGAATCAGGAATATTTTCATTATTTTTTCAAAATTATAAGATTTAAATACCAATGCAAGACAATGTTAAAAATCTTTTTGAAAAATGTCTTTTTATAATAAAATTTGAATGTGAGCAATGTTACGAACAATGTCATTGGAAATTATATCTAAATTCGATTAGTTAAGGAACTAAATCCTATCATTGTCTATTAAGTATTAAGGCCTACATTTTCTACTTACAAAATTTCGTTACCTAATATATTAGAAGGCCTAAGTTTAAGTATCTAATAATATATTATCTATCTAGAACACAACTTTGACTGCAGCTTTTGAGCGCGGCTATGATATTGGGGCATATTTGACATAAATATATTGAATTTTATTCATTTGTGGCAAGTTTGTTGGCCCGTATGCTATATTGGCATATAAATGTGTAACAACCATATACAGGGTAAAATTAAAACCAGTGCGGATATTTTAGGGGGTGAAAGTACTCATGAATATGATCAACTTTTATTATGGGATCGACACTGAAATATGCAAAAAAAATCAGCTGTTCCCTACAACACGATCAAAATGTATGGAACAGCTGATTTTTTTTTTCATATTTCAGTGTCGGTCCCATAATAAAAGTTGATCATATTCATGAGTACTTTCACCTCCTAAAATATCCGCACTGGTTTTAATTTTATCCTGTATAAACGGTTATAAAAGAAAAACTTACTTTTGTTTTAGATAACCTCTTTAAGCTTTGTTTTTAAAATCTTAGAGACACTGTTGTTGAGTCTAGGTTATCGGTCGACTAATAACAAGAACACATTCTAATATAAAATGAACTGTAAATTAATTAGGTCGGCCAATTAGCACAACAACAACATTATTCTATCTGTTAATTGCCATTTAAAATTTTAACGCCACGCTCAAATAAAGCAACAATATTAGTAATTGTCCTACATTCCCTGTTCACACATTAATAGAACCAATGTCTTTACAAATATACTCTAACTCTGGAATGATCAACATAACACAATTTTGTAACAAGAGTATGGACATAATATCATCAAAAAAAATATTTACTAAATAACTTGATAGTTGAGGGGACTAATTTCAAAACACCCTAAAATGACTTCGGACACATTTACATATTTTTGCACCAACATAAAGTTTTAAATTTTACTTTCAATATGAGTATACGATAACTTTCATAGCCCACTTAAATACACAGTAAAATCAGTTTAAGAAGTAATATTAGTTGCAAATTCCGCTAAAATGTAAAGAAATATTTTAGATTTTCCACATTTTTTTTATTGCTATGACATGACAAACAAATAAATATCAAATATTTGCTATTTGCATTAAGTTTACCACAACATTTTACAAATAACATTCTTGTTAAAAATTTCTTCAGGATGATTTAGGGGGTTTTGAAACTATACCCCTCAGTTAACAAAAAAAATATTAGTACACAAAATATATTTTAAGTAGACACAATCTTGCCGGCAGATTCGGAAACAAAAAGTCGATAAAAATACCTAAAAAAGGTACAGAGCATAATGTGTCCATACCCTAAGAACAACATACAATAAATTACTCTGAAGCCATTCATTTAGGCCGTATTTTCTCGTAGAAATAAGTTTGCGCGACATTGTTAGCTTCTTTAGCTAACAATTTTCTTTTAACAAAATTGAAATGTTCTACAGCGAACTCGTATAATTCATTTTCCATTTTCCAGACAGGTGACTGTTGGATTTTCTCTACGGTAAGTAAGTTAGGTTCTATCTTAGAACTAGTCTGTCTTAGATGTGACTTGTTACTGTTTAAGTAGTACTCAGTAGCCCCCTTGAAGAAGCGAGGTAGTGTAGCCTCCAGTACGGTTATGAAATCGAGCATTTGTTCCGTTACGCCCACTAGCAGGTAGTGGTTGACTAGATTGTGTTTCGCTTGATCTAATGCCCATTGGTTGCCGGGTTTCCTAAAATATGTAAGGGTAAATTACTGCGATGTTTTATTAATGGGTGAGTAAGTCCTGCCGGCCTAGCATGACCACGATCGAAACGGGTTTTGTCTACATAGAAATAGACAAAGTGACAGACTGTAGAAACATTTCTACCGTTTCATTCATAAAACGTAGAAATGTTTCTACAATCTGTCACTTTGTCTATTTCTTTGTAGACAAAACCCGTTTCTATCGTGGTCATGCTAGGCCGGCTGAAGGATTATTAGAGCTGATTCTGTTGAACTGAGGACTAAACTAAAACTATTGCTATCTTTTATTAAAATGGACAGAACTTTAGAGTTTTCAACTACTTTATTTGAAGATCATCTTATCTTTTTTGGAAGCCTCAGTTTAGGCTGCGCCCACGTCCGACAATCGCTGACCGAATTTTTGTTAGCAAAAAACGAAACATACAGATTGCAACATTGAAAAACACTTCACTAGTCGGTCCAAAAAAAAATCGGTGTAGCCCGACCGATCCGACTGTCGGTAGAAAATTGACGTTTCGAAAATGTATGCGCTGAAGCATACTGCTCACCGACAATCGGCTACGTGCATTTGCTAGGGACAAAAGACACAGACGTCACGTGTCGGCAAAAATTCAGCCCGATTGTTGATGCTTGCTTATTATAAGATCTATGTATAACTACCCATGTTTGCAAATAATAAATGATTTGATTTGAACCTAAAAAAAGTGTGACGTATGCAAATTTTTTTTAGATAGCAATATTTTTGTTATAGTTTAGTCGCTCGCAAACAAGGGGAAATTAAGACACATTGCATGTAATTGTGTTTGAATACATGGGTTTAACCCTGCGACCTACGTACCAGCAGTCAGCCGCGTGTCCACAGAAGAAGGGCACTTGCAGCCACATGTTATTGGGGTCACAGTCTGGCTGACCCCTGTCCACACACTCGTCGAACGTCTGGGAAACGATAACACTACATTATCTATATCCTAGGAACTAAGAAATGACGTCATGTTACTTCGGTCATTTCGCTGATAACAGATAATACATGAGATATTTCAAGGGTCTAGCTTTAGATTTTAGATTATAGCTGCGAAAAAAATCTTTTATGTTCACTTAACTCAACAAAATGTATGGAACAGCTGATTTTTTTTTTTCGCTTTCAGGGTTGATCCCATAGTAAAAGTTGTTTATAATGATGAGTATAATGACCCTTTTAAATATTTCTACTGTCTGACCTGCCACCATGTATACCTCACTCATACAAATATCCAGACTCATAACAGCTATCGAACCCGCGCTCTGTAGCACAGAAGCTAATCGCACAGCCACTATGCTAAATGTGGTATCATTAATTATAATAATAGATGTTTGTGAATAATATTGTGGATGTGCGATTTGGGTTTACAATTTATTCATAATACAGTTTGTAGTAATTTAGATTACAATTTAATTAATCATTGGCCTCAAGGCTAGAATAGATTGTTTTAACTATGTGTTAGTTTGGACTCAGATAATATAATACCATACGTACAGATGCCTCATCTCGTGCAAAGAAATGTGACCGATTTAGCGCGGGCTAGCTTCGGGCTATACATTTTTCCGTGCTTAAAGGATTTTTCAAAATTTGAACAAATATTTTTCATGATGTATTTTTTAATGTTCTCAATTTTACGCAAACTTCAATAACAAATCGATACATATAACGCCATCTATTATGAGTTATTTCAACAAATGTTCCTTTGTTCCTGATGAGACTCCATGGTTTAGAGTAAAATAAAAACATGATACAGTAAGTAGTATTTTGGTGTACGATTTTTATGGAAGAGAAGTGCTATTGCTCTTTGTTATGTTGACAGCACCAACTTATTTGGCTTGATTTTAACGCAAAGTATTTTAAGCCTTTTTTCATTCAAAGTTATTTTTAACCGACTTCCAAAAAGAAGGAATTTCTGCATTCGGCTGGTTATTTTTAATACTTAACTTTTTAAAGTAAATAAAAAAATATATTACCATTTTATCACCATGCTTTTTCCGCACCAAGTGTGGTCTATAATTGTCACCATTTCTTAAGAAATAATAGTAGGACACTAATCTGTCGAGCGGTCTTCTTATTAAATTTAGAAATATAGGCTTTGAAGTCGCTCCCAACCTGAAAAAAGGGAAAATTTTCAAATTAGTTTTTGTTATAAATTGTAGGTTGGGGTTAGCTTCCCGTTTACTCGAAAGTGAGACTGTTGAGTCGAAACCGTCGTTACGGGTAGTCGAAACAACTCACTTTCGATTCGAAAGTGAGTTGTTAGACTTTCAGGTTTCTGACTACCCGTAACGACTATTATAATATATTTTATTATAATCAACAGTTTAACATACTCTCTGAGGCACAGAGTGGTCTTGATGTGTGAAGAATGGGTCACCCATCTGTCGACTGAGTGCAACAAGTGTCAGGCAAGTCACATTATAAGCCAAATGATTTGCTTCTATTGTATCAGGAGAGCGTGCACAGTCAGGACAGGTCCACTCAAATCTGTATGGCTCTTTCCTTTAAAGGCCATTCCAGACTAACCTGCATGGTCCTTGCATAGTTTCATTTTAATTTGTCTGGACTTTAAAAGAGACTGACCTTTGAGTTTGTTTCGGTGTTTCTTCTCAAAGGTAGTCAGATAGGAAACACCAACCTCATCTAGCTTAAAAATCAAAACAATTTTTGATGTGTAAAAGTGTTACCTGTAACCTATTTACAGAATAAAAAAAATATCATTTCATATCATTTCATTTCAGGAAGCAAGAGCTACACTTTAATAGTTTAACCACAACAAAACAATTTAGCAAGTTGGTAGTGGTGCTGACTGCTTCATGATTAATTTGCAGAAAATAGAACTTCTCGTGAATTAATCAATTATTCAACAGTGGTTGCCATAGTGGCAGGACTTGTATTGAATAACAAACAGCTGATACAGATAATTACTGCTTAAGTATACAGTAGAATACAAATTAATCCTACTATAACTGTTTGTTATTTAAGTACCTATATTTTTTATCAATATCAATAAAAATCTATTCATATGATACTACACTAGGGCTGCCATTCGTTCCGGTACACCGGGACATGTCCCGGTTTGAAGCGTTGTGTCCCGGTGTCCCGGTCAGTAAGTCAGTTGTCCCGGTTTGGTTGTTAGACATGCATATTAGTTGCAAAGAAAAGCAAATCTTCTCAAAATATGCCAATCTCTCTTTGCAATCCCATAGCATAGTATGGGACGGGTGTTTTCGTTGATCTCAACGCGGTGGACGAAAAAATGAAATGGGTGAAAAGGGGTAACATAAAAAAGTCATAACTAAAAAAAAAATATTAATGCGAAAAGAAAAGTTGCATTGCGAACCTACCGTACTCTACGTTCGCAGTGCAATTTTTCTTTCCCCATTAATATTTTTTTAAGCCTAAGAAAATTAGGATGTCGATAGATCATCGTCGATTTTTTGCATTTTATTTAGTTTTAATAAATATCTACGAAAAATTAAACATAAAAGTTCGTAATCTCCTCGGTCTAAAAGAGTGTGATTGCAATTATTTTTTTTCTATTCCAAATGTCCCGGTCAGCGTCTCAGCATTTATGGCAGCCCTATATTACACATACTATACCTATTACAGGTGCATATGTGTGTGTGTAGTTTACCGAGTATGAATTGTAGGATTTTCCTCATCCATTAGGTAGGTAATAAAAATCACGGTCCCATGTTTCTATAAGGAAAACCTAAACACATTGCATAGTGTAAATGCTAGCCAATTTTAAATTGGTAATAGCAAATAGTGAATATTACCAATTCAAAATCCACTCACATCTGCTACATAATCTATAATATTATAAAACAGCAAAAAGCGGTGTCTTCACATTGAATATATTCCAGAAAAAACAGTCAGGATAGGGATAGGGATGTAACCAGAGGCAATTTTTTTTTGGCATTTTTTAACTATTTGCCTGTCTGTCTATATGTGCGCATCATGCAAAAAGTACTGAACGGATTTTGATGTGGTTTTCACAGTTTGGTAGCTTGGGGTCCAACTTAAAATCTAAGCCACATTTCATCAAATTCAGGTGGTTTGAACCAGAGATACAGCTTGACCTCTTCCTAGTATTAGCTACCCTACACTAAGGAGGTAATTTAAAATGGTAAATTTATTGTATTGCTAGCAGACTGAATCGCGGGCAAACGTCTAGTATTTCTCAGTATCTAGCAAAGTGTGTAAGTTGTATAAAATTCAACGTAACTGAACTGTTGTACTTTAGATTCAAAATTCACTTACATTTACAATACACAATGTTATTGTGCTAGGCCCACTGGATGCAGGAATAACACTTGGATACTTTAGTGTCTTAAGGATTTAGTTGCTGCCTCAGACTTAATGCTAAAAATTTGTTAGAAAGGTGACTGATTACAGTTGAGGTGTCTATTAGTAACACAATACTTAATTAAAATGAATTGTTACTCACCTATCAAAGTTTAGGAATGCCATGTGACCATGATACAGTGCCGGCTTCACCTCGTACCACTTGGTCACATTCTGGACAAATTTGTACTGGTTGTTCAGAGACATAATGTGTCTGTTTGCAGTAATGTTGATATGTAACACTTTAAAGTTGTTCCTCTTGCACAAATCGTACGCTACGCCCACGAAACTCGTGGATCCCGTCTTCGGGACCCTGTTGTATATCACCACCGTATCATCGTCACTTCTTTCCGAACTTTTAGGGAAAAACTGGCGAGATTCCGAGCGACTTTGCACCAACCTAAACTCTGAAAATTATACAGAAATTCAACCACCAAACTTCACAATACTTAATTTAAACACACCACAGATATTCCAGCTCACCTAGTTTTCGATAATTATCCTCTAAACGTGCGATTTCTGATTGAAAATAGAGGACAATGACAACAATAACGCAGAGACAGGAAAACAGACATAGTTTGTTTACGTTGAACATATCTGAATGCGCCCGGACTGTTTAACTTCACGCCGAAATCAGCACTGACATAATTAACTCGCGTACATTATAAATAAACGTTAATTGGGACACATAGAAATGAAAAATAGTTCCTAGGACGACAAACGCCATGTAATAATTTTCCATCACTACATTAGAAATTTATTAGTATTGAACATGCTTTATATCGTTCTCTTTCATTACAAAACCCGATAGAGAAGGATAGCAATATATTTGATGCTATTAAATTGTGTTTCAATGGGACGCAATTCAGAAGTATTATGTCAACACTGGTATGTCACTTGTACAATATTTAATTTGCGGTCGTAAAAACGGCTACGTGATAAAAATATCCCGCATTTTTTACTTTTACGACGGCAAGTTCAAAATTGTTGGAATTTTAATCCATTGGGCGTTTGTGCACTACAGACGTTTTCAATTCGTATTCGGATTTTTACCCGACTGCGCGACGCAAAGGAGGGTAATGTGTTTATCAGTCTATGTATGTATGTTTGTTTCTATGTGGCGTTCTAGAGACCAAATGCGTTGGCCGATTTTGATAATTCTTACGTCAATCGATTCGTCTTAACCTTGCGAGTGTCACTAAAGACATAACAGTAATCAAAATTCACCACAGCGACAACCAGACGCCATATTGTCAAAATGAAAAAAAAAAAGTTGATGAACTATGTCAAGTAGGGTGTCGTTGAATAGGTATTTTAAAATCATCTTTAGGTTCCTTTTATCATTTTTCATTTAAAATAATAGTTTAGGATATATAACGATTTAAAGTTGTTTAACAAAGCAATCATTCTCGCTAATTCTTACTTATTGATTTAAGTTTTTATTTCAAGTATTAACGATATACAAACATACAAACAAACATTAAAAACATACATTAAAAACTAAAAAGTGAAAATAAAAATAGTAAATTAAAAATTAAAAAAACCCGACTGCCAAAAAACAACTAAAAAGTTCAAAACAAGAGCACTTTTCAAGCAGTCTGATGCAGTTGGTGGCATAAAATCTAAGATTTAACACAAATAATTGCCACCAACTGCATCAGACTGCTTGAAAAGTGCTCTTGTTTTGAACTTTTTAGTTGTTTTTTGGCAGTCGGGTTTTTTAAATTTTTAATTTACTATTTTTATTAGCCAATAGAACGATCCCCACGACTTTTTAAAACGTATGAAAAAAAAAAACTGTCCATGAAA
This sequence comes from Thalpophila matura, assembly GCA_948465475.1. Lineage (NCBI taxonomy): Eukaryota > Metazoa > Arthropoda > Insecta > Lepidoptera > Noctuidae > Thalpophila > Thalpophila matura. The sequence goes on from OX419178.1 coordinate 2,217,625, forward strand.
AACGTGCTGTAAACGTGTAGTGCACAAACAGCCATTGGATTTAATGATTTATTGAGGAGAAACGTTTTATTTCTTTTCATAAAAACGTCCGTTGGTGTGAAATATTAATAATGGTTTAGGATTGTAAATATTGTTGTATTTATTATAATGGATTAATTAAATAAAGCTATCGAATACAGGAAAGAATAAACCACTACTTAAGATTTTTCCTGTGTAAATATGTAGTGATTATTTTATTCATGTAGGGTAGGGTACCTACCTTTATGTACCTATCGTCATTCACACTGAATAATAAATGTGTATACGTAATCGATCGCGTTCGGTCCGTCAGCAACATGATCACATTGATCATCTCGAAGCGTCAAGCTCAATAACGCTTTGCATCTCGCTTGTTTCTATAATCTGACGTATCACGTAGGTACTCGTGCCTATCAAAATCAAAACATGAAAGATATGGTGACTAAGCGATTCAAAGCGCATCGAGTCATTTTATTATACCCTAACTATAAGCGCTAATCTGCAGTTCCGTATGTTTTCAACACCTAACTAATCATGAAGCTACCAGACTACCGTACGCCAATCAATACGACATGGCAGGCGAGTCTAATTAAAATGAGTCTATAGTCATCATCACCAACATGCTTAGATGCTTATATACGATTGCTAGTGTGAGTTTTTCTAACGATCGAATCGAATATTATTCGATCGCTGATACCCGCAACGACCAATCAAACATCGTTTCGCGCTCGAAGACCTAACGCACATGACTGGTTGTTTCCTCAGGTCATAGAAAATAGGGAGATGTGCCAAGGCGATATTGAGCTTGACGCTTTAGTATGGTCACATTGACCATAACACGTTTACGCTGGTGACGAACCGAAGGCGATCGATGATATAAGTACCTACCTACAGTGTTTTAGTTTAGTGCTAGTTCTGAGTGACGAATAACAGTGTTAGATTGAGGGTGTGTATAAATAATTTTGTTTTTGTCCTGAGTAAAAAACTGAAATCCCGTATTTTTTGCCCATTTAAGCATTTGTGCCTTAATGGCTGAAAAAAATCTGGCAACCCTACTCAGCACTCTGAAGATAGGTCATCAGGTGATCTCTTCCTTGATTGGCGTCAAGCTGCATTATACTTAAGTACCTACAGTCCGCACGATCTAACTTGGCCGAGTTGAAGTTAGCTCACCGGAGACATTCGCGTATGTGCAGTCGCTAAGAAGTGGGCAATATACCCCATCAGTGAATATAGGTACTGGCATGTGGAATGTACCTACAACCTGCGCTGCGCAGTTAAAGAATGGAATTGAAAATGGCGTTGCCTCTTGCTCGCACCCCGGTGAGTGTGAGTATGGAGAGCGATGGTGTTCGAGCGAGAGGTCATGACAGGTGAATAGAGGCGACGCCATTTTCAATCCCTTTCTTTTACATAATTCATAATCTCCAAATGATAATGGATTATATTATTATGTAAAATCAATTACCTACTTGTACCTAGGTAAGTATTTAAAATCTATAATTACCTACCTACTGAAAATCAATGTACCTATTGCTCATGGTCGTGGCTGAAGGATGACGCATGAGACTATTTAGAAGTATTGTGCACAATTACGACGGTGATCAATTGATAATGTTACAAATGCACAGGAAATGCGGACAAGCACCTATTCCAAGGTGAATCCATTACACCTTACTTCAGTGTCCGATGGCGCTTCGCCCCACGCAGCCGGGTGCGCGCGAAAAATAGCGCTGACATTCGTTTTCCCGCCAAATGTGGGTCGCCGAAACGTCGCGTTCCAATTATTACGTAAAATAATTCATTCTGAATTTTATTAGACTATTTTTATACGTGTGACATGATGTCACATCTTTGGTAATTTGGTATTTAATTTTTAATGGAGGGCACTTTAGGGGAGAATACGAAAAGGTCTCATTTTTTCGGTTCAAACTGAAAATGGTCACGAACTCACGATAAGTACGTGACCATTTTTCTCCAGCGTCCAAAACTACTAAGTCTTGGATGTTGGAGCAAAAGTGTACTATTGACTTAACTGTGTCAGAATTATTTATCAAACAAATCCGATCTACACTTCATTTAAGTTACTTACCTACTAACACCGGAAAGGGGCCAACCGGTATATCGTCAATGAAAACTAACCCTTACCTCATTCCAATAAGGTTTATACCAAAAATAGTAATAAGTGTGCAATGGGCTATTCAAATGTAGGTAGGTACCTACAGTTTATTAGTTCCTTTTCCGGTCATAATGGGATCTCGATTGAGTTTGCACGTGCTATAAGCAATATCGATTGGTGCTTTAAATGATTCGGTGTTATATTTCGATAATAACTCGATGTGGAGCTGAACGGTGAAGTTAAAAGGGTTAGCGTATATTTATTTCGCTTTCATAGTATAGTAAGCTTGTCGATCGATATTCGTATAAAAATGCAATTTCATTAGGCTATCAACGCCTATCGTAGTACCTAGGTACCTTTGCATATTGGCCAATAGAAGCAAATTTCAGTTCTTTGGCCAAATTCACACTCCAATTTTGAAAGTTAAAATAAGTAGCAGTAGTACCTAAGTAGGGGAAGGTGGTACAAAATGATCCCCTTAAGGGAAAACAGCTCTATAACTAGTGTTTACAACTTTAAGATAAACTTAAAACATTAAATGAGAAGCTATTTAATCGAACTACAAATTGAGTATGCGTTGAGTCGCTTAAGCTATAAGGAATAATTCTTATTAATATTTTCGTAAAGGTCTACGTAATGATCATATTGTACACCCCTGTGTCCAAAACGATCCCCAGGGTGCGGGTAAAATGATCCGGGGATCATTTTACTCCCATCATTTAAAATTCAAGCAAGAAATGAAACATTAGTTAATTAAAAGTAAAATAAGTATAAGTTTCGAACAGTTTTATTGTAAAATCAGTTTTAGTATCAAAAACAAATAATATTGTTTAATTTTCGTAAACCTCTATAACAGTAACTCCAGTTTTATCGTATCTATATTATTTTTACTATAGCATAACCATTCTGAAGTACAACTCGATAGAACTAGTATCATTGGTATAACAACCTTAAAAATATAATTTCGTGGCATGATTTCTAAAAGCAAATAATGTTGAATTAGTCCGGCTTATTTTTAGCAAGAAAATAAGGGGTCTTAAAAAAACTTATCAGATTATTAAATGCATGATTTATATTCATATACTAGCTGCCCCCTCGGGAACTCCGTACCACTTCAGAATATAAACTACTACACTGCCCTGCACTAATCTATTCTACACTACCGTACGCGCTACCCTATCTTACCCTACCCTTCACTACCCCTCCCTACACTAACCTACCCTACACACTACCATTATATTACTTTACTCTACTTTACACTACACTACCCTAACCTACACTGCAACATATAAATCTACACTACACTACTTACTACCTACATACCTACTTGTTTTCTCACTATTCAAACCTTCCTTGAACTACGACAAACATTTCAAAACCAAAATCTACCCAGAAAGATATTCGTCATGATTGTGTCCCTATTTAAAATGTATACTATACACCCATTTATTGAAAAGTTAACTGAACATAATTGACACGGGGTTAAATGATCCTGGGATCATTTTGCCCACCCAATGTAGGGATCATTTTGTCCCAAATGCCTCATTAACGAAAAATATCGGAACATAACCTATGATTTTTAAATAATGAAATGAAAGACGGTTAAATCGATAGCTAATTGACAGCAAAACCCGAGACATACATACCTATCACATAATATGTACATAGACTAAAGCTACATAATGTCAAATAACAGCTTACCTTAGATTGAACACAGGAATTTTAATTTTTTTGTGATAAAAACTTTTCTACCGCGAACAACGCCATGAGACTAACACTGATTGTACAGCTAGGCCGTAGGAACCAGAAATTCACATAAAATATCCTAGATGGCGCTATTAAGTCGGTAAAGGAGTCAGGGATTGTTTTACCTCGAGGGATCATTTTGTACCACCTTCCCCTACCTACTTACTAATGAGATAGTACAAGTCATGTTATCTAATCCATGAAACCTCATAAAAATCAATCAAACAGCAAAGGAAATGAGAAATAGCAGGGGTTGTTGGACAGAAATAACTTTTGGTTACAAGTCTCATCCCTCAGCGCGGAAATTAGACGGGACATGCATCACACCGGGACATGCATCACGCGTGATTGCAACTGCCAGTTATGAGAGGAAGCCAAGGGTATTATTTGAACTATTTATAGATTTGAGTAAATCGAGAATGATATTGGAAATAATTTCGTTTTTTTGACGGGACACGGTCAATAAGTGATGGTTAATTAAGATGATTTGTAATAACATCAAATATATTATCTACTCTTCGCAAAACCAACAAATAATAGAGACGTACGTAATCACCACAGTTAATGATGATTTTAAAAGCATCAGCTTAAGTAATTCCTGGCTCAGTGTATTCGTTTTCAATATAGCCATGTAGCCGCAATTCTGCAATATTTGGCTCTTGTAGGTAATTGCCACTGAAAAAACGCCAACTGTTCTTCGTGAACTTAATAGGTAATACATGGATGACATTGTTGGCAAATCAGTCAGGACTCAGGACATCAGGGCAAAGCAAGGATTAGACGCATTATGCTGTTACATTATGTTACGAATGTCCCATAGTTCCCATACGTGTGCCAGTCGGATATCGCGCGTCTTGCCGGGCGCACGTTTATTTATAACAACGCCCTTCACGATCGAAACGCTTTCGAAATATAGATCAAGTTTACAATCACTGTTATTAATACAAAACTTGGAGAAAACAAAAGCTAAAAAGATGGCGCCTTGATTTTTGAAATAACGTTCTTGTGTTAGTCGCGAAATTTTAAAAATGGAAGTAGACCGTATTCTATACATTTTCGGCAGCTTCACACGCAAGAAGCAAGATAAAAGAAAGTCTTTGGAGCAGCTTTCTCTGAGTGCTGGGAATAGTCCTCTTCATGCCAAGGGTTCCCGTCGTCCTGTCAGCCAGAACCTAAATGTGGCCCCAAGGACTTCGGCGTACAATGATGGAAGGAAGAGTAAGGTGAAGGAGTGGGACTGCGGGATTTGCAAGAAGGAGTTGGTGGAACCACGGCTTTTGGGATGCCTGCACAGCTTCTGCACCAGATGTCTGCAGGGCCTGCATCAGGAAGGAGAGGCAGAGGTGTGGAGCGAAGTGGATGGTGGTAAGTTTTTCTATTCAAAATCACTATTTCTTTTTCTTTTTATAAGACACTTACCTTTCTTTTGTTATCACCCTATCGAATCTATCAAAAAATAGTGTGTCTTTGGTCTACCTTGAGATCTTCGGAATACTCTCTGGAACTACCAGTCGGATTATAATTTTTTTTGCATTTATTAGCCCAATTTTTGAGGAAGACTAGACTAGACTATAACATAATTACGCTATGGCCCTCAGGAGCCGAGCAAAAATAAGTCAGAAGCGCGAGCGATTAAATAATCCGATTTCATAATACAGACCTACAATAAAACGAACGACAGGTGAAATCGTGGCCACAGTTACTATGTAGACACAGGTTCTCAACCTTTCACCTAATTTGTAAAGAACAGCAACCAATAAATGTCATCTCAAAATAGAATTATACGGTGTTTGATCCAATTTCTAGAGTCAATATGATTTGCGAACTGCTGTGCTCTGTTTAGGAACATTAGATAACATAGTCGCACAGTAAAAAACATTTGCTAGGGACGTATCTAGGGCAGTACCAAGCGGAGATTAAGAAATTGTAAACCTGGGAGAAATTGTGTTGGACTTTTAGCCATGTTCCATCCAGCCTAGTGGTTTAACCATGTGCCTCCCACGGTGAATGATTCGAGTTCGATCCCGAGGCACATACCGCTGACTTTTCGAAGTCATGTGCGTATTAGAAATTAATTATCACTTGCTTTAACGGCGAAGGAAAACATCGTGAGGAAACCGGCATGTCCTAGAACCAAAAATTCGAAGACATGTGACGTCCACCAATCGGCACATGGGCCCGCGTGGTGGACTACAGCCCACTCCCTCTCACAGAAGAGGCCTATGTCGCAGCAGTGGGAACATTATAGGCCGATTATGCTATTATATGCTATGCCATCCAGAATTCAGAACGAAAACAGAAATGAATGATGCTATTTTTAATTCTGGCAGTTGTAGCAGCTCTTAAACCTTCAAAAATTTTTTTTAAAGTGATTTAAGGCGTTTCCAATTACCTATGAACTTCATCAAGATCGTGAGTAGGTAACTCTTCCTTAGGTGGATTTTTTATGACGGTTCTGATTACCGTCTCTTGACGTCATAATTAGATATTTTTTTTACCTGGTACCAAATCACGCACAATAAAAATATATTTATTTATTTATTTACTTTTAGGAAGGCTTACAGACTAATAACATAGTTCAAACAGAAAATATATAAGTAAATAATATTGATCCATTACTACTTTATTTCAGATTACAAAACAGAAATCCTTCATAGTCTTATATTTTTATCTTTCCATAAACAAAAGGCGCTCGTAAATCTAAAATAAGTAGGTATTTCGAAGATCGATTCTTCTTTCTAACTACCATTAATAATTTATATTTCACGTATCTGTAGGCCATTATAACCAATCTTGTGAGGACGTCTGTTTCACTGACCACTTTCAAAAAAACCTTTTGTACTAATGTTTCCCTCACAACAACTTTCTGGAGTCTGTTCTCGAGAGGTCATTTTGTACTGGTCATAGTTTTGACGTTAGTAAAACTATCGTTTAACGGTTTTGCTCATAGTTAAGTGCTTGTGGTGCATCTGAAGAAGCCATCAAGTGATGTTATGGCCCATTAATAGGTCGATGCGAATAGGTCGGTCCATTCGCTAGTAATAATGGCCTATTTGTATTCTATTGCGTGTTATGAGCTGTCTAAATAGGTTTATCACTCGTTTGCCAACGTACCTATCTACTGAGTATTTAGAAAGAAAATTCAATTAGGTATCTACTGTAATTTGTGTTACTGTAATTTGTGTACTCAGATCATAGAAACAAGGGAGATGTGCCAAGGCGCTTTAGTTTGGTCACATTGACCATAATTAAAACTTTTTAATGTGTGGGCGATCTTTAACAACATGGAGCGCTTGTAATGGTTCCCATACTAATTTGCCATGATGGCATACCTACTTTTTTAATGATCTGAGGTACCTTCTCAACATTTCAATTACAAAATCACCAAAAAAAATCAATTCAACATATATGCCAAAATTCGACATAGTTGCTCCATTTTAATTATATACACAAATACATAGTAACACTGTATTTAAGTCCACTGGAGCCTGAAGTACGTCGATGGGAAGCCGCACAATGGCCGGCTCCTGACCTAGCCGCGTAATCTCATCATTGTCATCGAACGGACGGCTTTATGTCAAGTTGTAGGTAGGTTATTGTGTCAGCTGGTATTTCGGAACTTGCTGCATATTAGCAGCCTGTATTCTGTACCGACTCACCGCGTGATATCACCGCGAGAACTGCCACTTCGAGGGAAAATCTCACCGGGACGTTCTCCCTCGAAGGTTTGCACACAAATTGGCAGTTCTCGTGGTTATCATTCGGCGGGTCTGTACAAAATGGAGGTACAGCCGGCCTAGCATGACCACGATAGAAACGGGTTTTGTCTACATAGAAATAGACAAAGTGACAGATTGTAGAAACATTTCTACCATTTCATTCATAAAACGTAGAAATGTTTCTACAGTCTGTCACTTTGTCTATTTCTATGTAGACAAAACCCGTTTCTATCGTGGTCATGCTAGGCCGGCAGGTGTATTATAATCAGTGATCGGAGTAGGTAGAGCTATTTCGGTCCAATGACCTCAAAGTTCAAACGCGTACCTACCTATGATAACATGGAACATGCCTCCGGAATCCCGTTACTTAACCTGCAACCTAAAAAAATCAACCGAACGTACATACATAGGTAAAGAAACGTAGGGACTGAGACCTAATTAGTTTAGTTTGTAAACTACAGAATTGACATCAATACCTACTGTTTTTATACGAGATTCAATTCGAAACATCATAAAAACAAAAGAAACCCGTGTATGTTTCTTTACAGAGCATACACAACCAAACAAGACGGGTACAAGTTACCATAATGTATCTTGGCTATGTCTCATTGATTCAAACAGGAACTTAGCTAATGTGTTTCTATATTTAGGGTCGCCACCCGGCGCGCTATGACAGGACTGACAAACAAACATTCAGACAATCCTACAATAGTAACATTATCTCTTCTTCCACCCATGAGGGGAATACGTTCCTTTTTTTAGGGTTCGTACCAAAATGGTAAAAAAGGAACCCTTATGGTGCGACTTCGTCGGTCTGTCTGTCACACCTGCTTATTTCAGCAACTACTTATGCTATCGACTTGAAATTTGGAACAGTTATAAAGAATGCTTGTTCAATTTTATTGCAAATGTTAAAAGTCCAAAAATATTTTTATTTTCATTGCAAAAGGGGCCGTGGGTGTCTGAAATTTCAAAGTGGGGTTACTAGGTCAAGTGACATATCATATGAAAGGGCGTGATCTGCACATTTCAAAATATATTTTTATTTTATTTTATGTCTCACAGTTTTCGACATATGATGAAAAATGTCCAAAAAAATACCATTCCCCCCCTTATCTCCGAAGTTTGCGGAGCGAAAAATCTGAAATAATTAGAGTTGATAGGAATTGACCCAAATATGGCACCAAAAATAAAACGATGTTCCTAACTAGTACAGTTTTTTCAAAATCATCAAAATTCCTTTACAAACAAACTTAGTTATGTGGTCCGGATTTTTTCACTTTATACGTCCAAAAATGATACGGAACCCTCGGTGCGCGAGTACGACTCGCACTTGGCCGGTTTTTTTTATAAATTATTGAAATAATTTTACGGGTCTCGATAACGCAGTGGCTGAGGGGTTGACTTCAGCGCTACGACACGCCTGTTCGATTCCCGCACAGAATAAATAGGGTGTTTGTGTATTTGTGATGATCAGTGATAAAAATTAGGTAAGTAGCGTGGTGTATCGATTTTATAAAAAAAAGCTTTGACTTACATCATGTAACCCATAAGTAGCATACATTTTCATACCATTTGTTGTGCTACTGCTATCTTTCGAATATAAAAAGCTCGTTGAACAGCTCCTAAAATATTCTAACATGGTCAGGTGTTAATGTTCCTACAGCTGGGACTCGAACCTGTCTGGCTCCATCCACCAATGTCCACCTTACAGAATACCGCAGCCAAATAACGTTGCTCTTCATTAGTGTTATGTTCCTGTGGTGAGTAAGGTCGCCAGAGCTTCTAAAGATGCTCTGTGTTGACAGCGGAGGACCTGTTTTTCCACCAGCTAATCCTCATTTCGCACTATTTCTTAGGTACCTAAAGGTAAAACCGATTATCTGACAATGACATGTAGGTTCATGCCCGACAATCGACTATTGTCGCGCAATCGTTTGTCGTACTAGAGTGATATCGATCTTCAGTGTGTCGCACAAGCGTGATTCGAACTATGGTGAGTCGCAGTACAGTTTTGTCGCATAAGCGTTAATCGCACATCCATTTGTCGAGCTCACGTAGTACACTCGATTTTATCCATAATAATAGTGCGCTTTGAAAGAGCGAACGCGCATATTATACTCGGTGTTACAATATCTATCTCAAAATCTTAATTACTGTAATACATTACTGATTCAGAATCTACTTCAAACGCTGACGAATCGTTATAGTTACGTGCCTCCACAACTCAAGAGTTCCTCGAATCATCCAATAGAATCGCCACAAATCCTCTTGACTTATCAATCGTTTGAACCTGAATTCAGTTTGAGTTTTAACCATAACAATAAGAAGTTAAACAGACGCCCCGAATTAATAAACAGCGAGTTTATTAATGTTATCATTCACAGAATCATCTTTTATTATGCCAGTGTATAAAATCAAAGTTGTGGTATACTTAATGTTAACACCGACCCAGATGATCAAGTTTAATGCTTAATGTATTTTCTTCGGTATTTGTTTACATTCATATTTTAGGACCGAATTTTGTAATAATAACAAATTAAGGTGTTAAAATATTGGTGTACAAAGGTTTCTTATTATTTTGGATGGCTTTTTTAACTCAGCAATTTTTAAAGGCATAACATTCGTTTTATTAAAAAATATTCAAATTTTACAAATTGCGTGCGTTTTGTCCATCTTATGTGACAATACACAGGAAAAGGTACCTACCTACCTTGTGGCCATTTCTAGTTTCGAAGATACCTATTTACCTAATGTTTTGTGGAAACGTGTAGGTACCTACTAATATTTTTTTTTAGCTAGTTCATAAACTGGAAGATTTGACGTTTGTTTTTATATTAATTTTAAATTATTAGGTAACTTTTAACTACAACTTACTATTTTGTGTTACGAAAGGGCACTGGCAGACGCCCATAGAACACTGGGCTTTAGATTGTGTATGTCGGTACAGATACGAAATTAGTTTGGTGTGATCGAGTATATCAAGAGTATTTAAATTCATTTTTTATTTGTTTTTGTACGTAATTGGGTTAAAGAGAAATCTTCGTATTTGTGACAGTGAGGTTAAGTATGGTGTGAATGATCCAGTGAAGTACAGCCCGACTAATGAGTTCTCAATTCAAAGGTTTTAGTTACTGTCACCATGATATTCTGTGGAGGTCCAATGAAGTACAGCCCGACTAATGAATTCTCAATTCAAAAGTTTTAGTTGCTGTCGACATGATATTCTGTGGAGGCACGCGCCAGCCAGCATGCACCCGTTTATGTTTTATTGATTTTTTCAAAATGTCAACGGCATAATCATTTTATTTCTTATTTATTTCGATTTTTGATTCAATTCAATTCTTAATCTCTAACATAAATTAGGCAAAGAACAATTAAAATATATTTTTATTTTTGGTTAAGCTTTTATTACTGTACCATATCAAGCCCAAAACTGCCGACGTCCTTTATGTACTTACCTAAGCACCTACGCTGTTTCGTGAAAGTGCAAAATTTTAAATTAGGTAGCTATTAGGTAATATCCCTTGATCGGAGATATTAATTTTTAGGGTTCCGTACCTCAAAAGGAAAAACGGAACCCTTATAGGATCACTTTGTTGTCCGCCGACAGTCACCGGGCCATAAGTGGAGCCATCTGCTCATAGATAGCGCCATTGGAAGTATGCAGTAGCGCCATCTATGATCATATTTCGGAACCCTTAGGGCGCGAGGCATACTCGCACTTGTCCGGTTTTTTAATGTCTTGTTTTCCTTTTCTTTTTAGTAGTTTTATTAACACCGATAAGACAGGGTAAACCGCGGTCGGGTTTATAATTTTTTTGATTTTATATATTTTTTCTGTTTACCTACCCATTTTTCGGTCAAGTCCGTCCCTGCGAAACTACTTAGTTCATCGACACGTTTCGCTTCACATTATTAACTAGGCTAGGTATGGTACATTATTAATAGTAAATGAATCACGCTACTCAATGTCAAAAGCTTTGCAGTATCTACCGACAAAACGAATAATTTCTTTGCCAAAAACTTTGACTCATCGTGCAGCATTGAATGTAATTTTTCACCCAACTCGACTGTTTGTCTACAAATGTGTTTACAGAAAAACGTAAATCGTTATATCACCTGAGAGAAATTGTTTAACATTTTTCTTTTTGATTTCATTGTCATGTATTTTTGACTCGGCTTTTAGTCAGACTAGATGTGCCCACGAGTCTACTAGTACACATGCGTGAAGAGCTTTAATTTTGCGCAATGCAAACTTCTAGATCAGGGGGGGCTCGTGGCTAAATCACGGCCGCGCTGATCGATCGATCTGCGAGCTGCGCTTGCCACGGTCGGTCCTTGGATGGGTGACCGTTCTTTACACATCGAGACCCCTCCGTGCCTCGGAGAGCACGTTAAGCAGTCGGTCCCGGTTGTCATAGGAATATCTTTGACAATCGTTACGGGTAGTCAGAAGCCCTAAAAGTCTGACAGCTGGTCTAACATTCGAATACCGGTATTACCCATTAATTGGGTTATGTGGAGCTCAGATGGCAGTCGCTCCACGTAAAATATTGATATTCAGCCGAAACTAGTTAGATGATGCAAACTTCTAGATCCAGCCTGCTCAATCGCTTAGATTCGAAAAATCTTTTCGTGTATGATAGCTAGATTTATGAGGAACTAGACTTTTTGACTTGACCAGTTTAAATGACTTCCGTAGTGTAGGGTGGCTAGTGCTACCAAGAGTTCAAGCTATATCTCTGGTTTTTCCCACCGGAATCAGATGAAACGTGGCTTAGAATTTAAGTTGGACCCCAAGCTGTCGAACTGTGAAAACCATATCAAAATCCGTTCAGTACTTTTTGAGTGATGCGCGCACAAACAAACACAAAAATAAAAATAAGAAATCGTTTTGGGTATAGTTACGTTCTAGTACCCTATCCCGACTGCTTTTTCTGGAATATCTTCAATGTACAGACACGGCTTTTTACGATTTTATTATAGTACATACCTACCTATACCTAGATCTAGGTATAGTCGATTAATAGTATAGAGTTATACGGCCTTACCACAAAAAAGATAGACACACCGTTAAACGCGAATGCTACCTACCAAAAATAATACACACTTGTTTTAGACAAGTTAGTGCTAAAACAATTGCCTATTATTTTTGATAGCATTCGTGTTGAACGTGTGTTGAACAGATGTTTATTTTTTTGTGGTACGGCCGTTAGAGTTAGACTTTAGGCTATTTAACATCATGCTATGACCGTTAGGAGTCGAGCATCGGGGTGAAATCGCGGGGCACTTATCTACCATAAAAATGTCCAATAATTTTCTGTGCTTGTTCCAGGTTCAATCCAGCTAGACCCAGGCGGGTCGCGGTCGGGCTCCGGCGCCGGGTCTGCGGGCTCGGGCTACGAGAGCGACCTCCGACACTCAGGGTCCGAAGGCAGCTGGGAGCAGAAACAACAACATAAATATGGAATATTGACTAGAAAGGTACATGTTGCAGACGTTGGTGTTCGACCTCAGATCATAGAAAAAAGAAGATATGCCATCAAAGCAAACTAGTACGGGAACCACAGTCGCTACTTTTAGAACAGTTTGCGAGACAATTACAAGCGCTCCTTGTGAATATAAAGAACTCCCCACACATAAAAAACTCCGCACACCCTCAATCTAACACTGTTATTTGTCACTAACACTAAACTAAAACATTGTAGGTATTTATATTACCTATCGATCGCGTTGGTTCCGTCGCAACGGACCGAACGCGTGCGCTGGCGAAGCGTCGCCAGAATGGTGATCAAAATAAAGCAATGCTTTATTGATGTGCCAATAGCGCCTTGGCACATCTCCCTTGTTTCTATGATCTGAGGGTTGGACCAATAGACGTTCACCTATAGTGTGCAAAACTTGCTATCTACTTACCTAATCATTGGAATCGATCCAAAGTCAACGCTGCTCTCTCAAACCTCCTCTATTATTACAGGTATCAGGCAAAAGGGTCCAGTTCCTGCTGTGTCCGACCTGTGGATATGAGACGCAGCTGCCCCTCGGAGGTATATCAGCACTGCCTCTCAACTATGTGCTGCTCCGCAAGATGGCTGCTGCCCAGGACAGCGAGGGGGTCAACGTGCTCTGTGATCTATGTAGCAGTGACAATAAGGTAGGGATACGTGACGAGGTAAAGGGAGAATGCCCCCACCAGCTCTCGAATGAGATTTTTTGGAGAATTCCAATTTCTGCAGCTAAGCAGCTTTGCTGTTTTCCAGTTTGGAGGTAATTACAGGCACATGAGATATTTCAACTTTCTCTAGGGGGAGGTCACGGGGGACATGACCCCCCCCCAAAATCGTACAAAAATGCGCCAAATACGGTAATTCACGGTATAGCACGTCGGCATTAATCGGTGTGACCCCCCCCTAAAGCCTTTAGCTGCGGTATGACCGCCCCCAAAATCGTCGGCTGCGACCGCGCCTGGCTGCCACAAATGCTGAAACGCCGACATTTGGAATAGAAAAAAAATTGTAAGCAGACTCTTTTACACCTTTTATGGTTATGAACTTTTAAGGTAAATCTACATTTTGTTCCATTCGGGATGCGAAACTGCTATCTGTAGCGCAGAAACCAATTGTGACGTCACTGCAAGCCAATCAAATCAAATCCTATTTACCTACCTGTTTATCCTACCGCCAAGTCGAGCAAAAACAAAGGCACAGCCACTATCCTTTTCTCGAGCCATTCAGGCCATTTTCGTCCCCTGTAACATCGTTGTGGATAAAGCTAGAAACCTGAATTTTCAGTTTCGATATTTCCAGAAATAACTAGCATCTATCCTTTGTCTCCATAAAATCAATAGACAGGCCAAGTTTACTTCTTTTGAAAAGTATTTTAATGGAACACACGTGAAGGATCTCAGCCGTGTTACGTACGCTTCAAATGTGGGATTTCAACAAATTATCATTCGTTCCGTTCAGCTACATTTGATTTAAAGAATTCTACGGGATTGTATTTGGAGTTTGGTTGGGGTGTTTAAAAGTCTTTTCATGTCATTAAACTTGATGGAATACCAGACAATGGATGTTTGGTTCACAGAGTACTTTTATACAGGGTGGCAGGTTAGACAGTGGAAATATTTTAAGGGGTCATTGTACTCATCATTATGAACAACTTTTACTATGGGACCAACCCTGAAATCGCGAAAAAAAAATCAGCTGTTCCATACATTTATGTTCACATAACTCAACAAAATGTATGGAACAGCTGATTTTTTTTTTGCGATTTCGGGTTTGGTCCCATAGTAAAAGTTGTTCATAATGATGAGTACAATGACCCCTTAAAATATTTCCACTGTCTAACCTGCCACCCTGTATATTTGGTTATTTCAACAGTGCCTAGAGGTAAGCCCGACGCATTTTTTTCGTTTTAGAGAGTATTTATGTTTATTTTTCATGATTGTAAGTGATTTTTACAACATAGTATCTAGATATATCATCTTGATTATAAATGGCGCTATTGTATACTTCTAGCGCTGTCTATGAGCAGATGGCTCCACTCATGGTCATGACAGATGGACAACAAAGTGATCTTAACCCTAAAAATGACCATAGCATTATTTGATGATGCAGGCCGAAACTCGCTGCAGTCAGTGCCTGGTCAGCATATGCACATCTTGCGGGGAGGCGCACGGCCGGCAGAAGGCGACCGCCCGCCACTCCCTGCACCCCCTGGACCCCGCGCCCCTCAAGTACTGCAGCCAGCACCCCAAGGCTGACCTCAGTGTTTACTGTGCTACTTGCCAGCAGGTAAGACCTATTGGAGGACAGTGGTGGCACCACAGAAATCTACTCGTAAATCACTTTGTCGAAGAAATGTTATCTACTGCATTTTACTCCCAGACGCGTGTCGCCGGTTCGCAATCAATGTCGCATCCAATGAAATATAAATTAAACTTAATTCCGTTCACATGCGTCACATTTTTAAACGCGCGCTCTCGATGAAGTGGTGGCTGTTTAATTATCACCTGCCTTACATAATTTGCTCGAAAGCGGCGACAAGGTCACGCGCTTTTGTTGTGACGTTTTGTCGCTGACTTATTTAATAGATACCGGACTACCTATTAGTGCTTCGTGCGACAGAGATGACGTTCTATAAAGCCGAAGCTAGCCGATTATCTTCTAAAGCTCGATGTATAGTTAATATTTACTGCCGCTTACGGTACGTGCAGAAATAGTGGCATCTGGGAACTTTTTGTGCATTATAATCATCATCAATAAAGACTATGTTTTTTCATGTGATAACATTTTAAAGGCCCGGCTAGGTCATTGAAAAAGTTAGGAACAACTGACCTAGATCAATCACACAATCTATTCATAACGCGTTCCTTAGGTGGTGTGTCGCGGCTGCTGCGTCGTGTCGCACAGCGGGCATGCGCTCGCGAACGCGGCGCGCGCGGCCGCCGAGCGCGCTCGCCTGCTGCGCGACGCGGCCGAGCGCGCCAGGCTCGTGCCCGAGAACGTGGAGCGAGCCACCCGGAACCTCAGCGCGCACGCGTATGAGATAGACGTGAGTATGTCGGGGCTTGAACTCATGGGTGTGTAGCGACTGCTGCGTGGTGTCGCATAGCGGGCACGCGCTCGCGAACGCGGCGTGCGCGGCCGAACAGTAACCTAGCGTATTTACAAAAACGAAGCTCCATAGATCACAAATAACTAGGTGTATTTAAGTAGATACGTACAAACTGCAAACCCTGAGCGGACATGGCCTGGGGTCCTACTCCTAGCCAAATTGCTTTTCTGTTAGCGTTTACGCCAAAAAATAAGTACAAAATGTATGGCAGTGGCATTACCTGCGGAAAGGCACTGACCACACTAATGTTAATGTTGTACTGCCATACATTTTGTAAGTAGCAGAAAAAAGAGTAGAAAAGAAACTTGGTTAGAGCCCCCGGCCGGCTAGATGTAGATAGGTACCTAAACCGTTGAGTTTTCAAAAAAAATCTCATAAAACTCTTGTCGACACAACAAAAGAACCAATTTATCTATAATTACCTCTTTTCTTGCAGTGCCAAGCGGCTCGCGTAGAAAGCGAAGTTCAAGAATGGGCAGTCCAGTACCGTCGCGCTGTTGACGCACACACACGCACTTTATGCGCAAGCGCAGCGCGGGCGAGGGAGAGGCACCAACAGAGGCTGGATCAGAAGAGCCGAGCGCTGGATGACAGGGCCAGACATGCGGTCGATGCTGTCAGGTTTGCTGAGGAGGTAAGAGCATTCACCATAGACAAAATTACACATTTTTCCCCTTGCAAGCGTAGCATGCATGATCAATTATATCTTATATCTCTGTTCTAGCAAAGAATAGACAAAGTTCTGCCCGAGTTTATCACTCAATGACCGAATTCAAACGTCTTATCGTTCCATCAATCGTGCGACCCGTGCCTTGCGTACCAGACTTTTGTCTACTGAAGAATTGAAACATTTCGCCTCTTCATTGTATGATAATATAACGGTAGAAATTTTGCTACAATCTATCATTTTGTCTATTCTATTCTTCCGCCGACAAAACCCGTTTGTATCGTGGTCATGCTATAATATGCGTGCTGAACGAAATCTAGTCCATGAATCATAGAAAATACTTGAGGGGTATAGTTTCAAAACCCCCTAAATCATCCTGAAGAAATTTTTCACAAGAATGTTATTTGTAAAATGTTGTGGTAAACTTATGCAAATAGCAAAATCTTTGATATTTATTTGTTTGTCATGTCATAGCAATAAAAAAAAACGTGGAAAATCTAAAATATTTCTTTACATTTTAGCGGAATTTGCAACTAACATTACTTCTTAAACTGATTTTACTGTGTATTTAAGTGGGCTATGAAAGTTATCGTATAGTCATATTCAAAGTAAAATTTAAAACTTTATGTTGGTGTAAAAATATGTAAATGTGTCCGAAGTCATTTTAGGGGGTTTTAAAATTAGTCCCCTCACTTTGTCTATGATTCTGAACTCAGAAAGGGTATTCTTGTTGTATGTGGCCGTAAGTGTATCTTCATAAATTTCCTGCAGCCCAAAAATGTGTCGTTCCCAGCGGGGTCTGTAGCAAATTTTAGTGTCCTTAGTTTCGATGATATAATCGGCCGGTGAGGTTCCTGCTGCTGGTATCTAAGTCTCGGGTGTCTCCCGTGATTCAGAAGGCCCCAATACAGTTTGGTAGACATCACATCATTCAGTCTTTCTTTTTTTCAAATGCTTGATTTACCTATATTCTGCCCAAGCGTGGGGCCCCCAGAGGAGTGGGGCCCGTAGCATTTGCTACTCCTGTTATATGGCTAATTCGGCACTGGTTCTCAGCTCATAGCAGAAGGCAAGGAAGACGAGCTGCTGTCTTTAAGCGGGCCGGTGCTCCGTCGCCTGGAGCGCGTGACGGAGCTGCAGCCGCTGTCGGAGGCGCCGCGCCTGGAGCTGCGCTTCGCCCCCCGCGCGCCCGCCACACACGACCCTACTATCTGCGGGAGGCTGCTCGCGCATGCGCCGGACCCGGATATGTGCGTCATTAGCACTGAAGGTGAGGGTTTCAGATGTTCAGTAGGGTGACTAACCACCCCAGTTTATGAGATGTTTATGAAAGCATCTTCGTGCTTTATGCGGCGTCCTAATTGGGAGCGATCGTACGATGGCGCGATGCGTTTTCGTCGCACGACGAGATTAAACACACACATTTCTTTAGAGTGTCCTAATTGAAGCTTGCAAATCATATTCGCGCGATCCAGGAACTCATTTTCATCGCGCGACGGAATCGCATCGTGGGATCGTACGATCGTCGACCAATTAGGACGACGCCTCAGTTGTTGTGATTTGTTAAGGGATCTTAGACGATTGGTGTCGAACTACTGCTGCACGACTACCGCACGGCAGCAGTCCGACACCAATCGTCTAAATTGAAAGAGCCCTAATGGTCGACCAAAAAACAACCAATACACTAAAAAGTCGGTTAAAAAGCTATACATTCGCGCCGCGAATGTATAGCTTTTTAGTGTATTGGTTGTTTCTGTTTGCTGACACGCAAAATCCGTAGGTTGATTTCACTCACGTTTGACACTTCCCTTAAAAATTTAGCTGTATATCACGCCATTTGGCGCGATGGACTGACCAGTCCATCGCGCCAAATGGCGTGATATACAGCTTTTGCGTGTCAGCCGTAATCCTCATGCCATTTGGTATCACGCCATTTGACTGTGAGTGGGAAATCCTTGCGCCATAGCGGCAACGTGAGACCGATCTAGAATTAAAGCCGTGAGTCGTTAGGACTTCAGTCAATTGGCGCCACGCCAAATGGCGTGACCAGTCCAGCTTTAGATTTGATGGCGGATAAAAATTATAGATTTTAAGACTTTTAAAAACCGGTGTAACCATCATCCAGGTATCTTGAAAATCAATGGAGTAAGAAACTTGATTAACGTGCAGTCTTTACATTCTCAGGTCTTCAAGATCTCCGAGTGGACTGTGAGCACGAGGTGACATTGGAGCTGCGGGACTGCAATGGTGAACGTATCTGGTGCGGGGGTGAGCAGGTGAGGACTTAGCTTTTAGTTCGTCTAACTAGACCAGAAGGGCATGTGACCAGGTAGGCGTTATGCTCAAAATATTGAAAGGCATGACGGATGCTCCTGACATCCATAATGAGCTGATTCGACTCTGCGCACCGAATAATTATCTCCGTAGCAGAAAACATCGGCTGCTAGACGTGCCTTCATGTCGGACTGCAGCCCGTGCTGCATCTCCCATACCGCGCGTATTGACCGCACTAAATAAGCTCGTGGAAGCCAACCCGGACTTCGATCTATTCTTTAATAAATTCGCCAATTTAATGGTTATATGCCTACTTTTTTTGGAAAATAATAAGATTTGAATAATTTCTATTATCAGTCTATGTTTGTAATCATTATAATTTTGTACTTTGATTTATGTAAGTAATTGGTGTGTATATGCCGTGTAAATCAATAAAATAAAATAAATAAATAAATAAACTAGCAGACACTGAGTCTCGAACGTTGGGACCTTATAAACTTTGTCCTAAATCCTGCTCGGATTTAGGACAGGGCAACAGGGGCCAGAGGCGGATCCAAGTCAACCACTGATATTATTTATAATATCTAATCTAAAAAAATACTTTGTAGTCAAATACATGTACGTGACACCCTTGACAGGGGCTCTAGCCACGGGGTCTCCACAAGAAACGAGCCTCCACAACTTGAATTATTTTTTTGTTACCTGTGAAAAAAAAAGGTATCTATCTATCAAGGAGAAAAAAGTTCGGATTCCCAAGTTACCTACCTACTTTAGTTGTCGCAACTTCGCCAAAAACGTCTTCTCGTGCTTATTAGCAAATCTGGCCAATTGAAAGATAGTCCATTCGAGAATCTCCTCCCTTTTCGAAATGTTGACCAATCTTCTGTATCCCAGGTGGCCGGTTACTTCAGACGGCGCGACTCGAGCGCGCGGCCCAGTGTGGCGCGAGTGGCCGACGGTACTGATGGCAGCTACACCATCAGCGTCACGCCGCGCTCACCCGGCGCATATCTACTCGCCGTCACCATCAATAACAAGCCGATCAAGGTCGGTATCCTACTTATCTCTATTTATAAAAGGCTTAGTCCTGACTGACTGATGGATCAACGCACAGCCTAAACCGCTGGTCGTAGAAATGTGAAATTTAGAGGACGTACCTACTCCTTATATGAAGTAGGCATCCGATAAGAAATGATTTTTTAAAATTCCACCACAAGAGGGTGGCAAAGTTTGTATGGGAAAATGTATTTGCTTGGCCTGATCAACCTCAAACTTTCAAATTTGTATTTCCAACCTCGAAGCGGGCGAAGCCGTTGGCCAAAGCTAGTAATATTATAAATGCGAAAGTTTGTGCGTGTGTGTGTGTGTATGTTTGTTACTTCTTCACGCTGAAACGGCTGGACGGATTTGGATGAAATTTGGCAAACAGGTAGCCCATGGAGAAAAACACATAGGCTTCTTTTTATCCATTTTCACGCAGACGAAGTCGCGGGTAAGAGCTAGTTGTTCTCTATGCTAGAGTTGAGTCCGATATCTTATCAAATGTTTAAATCACTATTAGCTTCCACCCGCTTTGTCCGCCTTTTTCGGGTGTAATAACCAAGCGCAATCGCAGCCGAAGACTTTGGGGGGGTCATACCGATTAATACCGACCTGCTATATCTTGAATTACCGTGTTTCGCACATATTTGTAAGATTTTGGGGGGGGTCGTGACCCCCATGACCCCCCGTCGGTCCGCGCCTGGTCATAAGCAATTCCTTGCGCTTCGTCGCCAGGGCAGTCCGTTCGCGTGCTGCGCGCGCGCCGGCGCGGCGCACTGGGGCACGTTCCACTGCTGCGCGTTCTGCTCGTCGGGCGGCCGGCGCGACGCGGCCTGCGGCTGCGGTGCCCGCATGCCGGGGGGATATAAAGGTGCAGATTGCAGATTTTAATATCTAATAACTTAAGGAAATCTTGAAACCCAAAAGTAGGTATATTCTACAAGCTGCCCCACTGTGAGACCAATATTTAAAAAAAATAGTAAATTAAAAATTAAAAAAACCCGACTGCCAAAAAACAACTAAAAAGTTCAAAACAAGAGCACTTTTCAAGCAGTCTGATGCAGTTGGTGGCAATTATTTGTGTTAAATCTTAGATTTTATGCCACCAACTGCATCAGACTAACAACAACTAAAAAAACAACTAAAAAGTTCAAAACAAGAGCACTTTTCGTGCTCTTGTTTTGAACTTTTTTGAACTTTGAACAATTTTAGTTGTTTTTTGGCAGTCGGGTTTTTTTAATTTTTAATTTACTATTTTTATTTTTCACTTTTTAGTTTTTAATGTATGTTTTCGTAATCTTCTTTTTTGTTTGTATATCGTTAATACTTGAAATAAAAACTTAAATCAATAAGTAAGAATTAGCGAGAATGATTGCTTTGTTAAACAACTTTAAATCGTTATATATCCTAAACTATTATTTAAAATGA
Source organism: Thalpophila matura (assembly GCA_948465475.1). Lineage (NCBI taxonomy): Eukaryota > Metazoa > Arthropoda > Insecta > Lepidoptera > Noctuidae > Thalpophila > Thalpophila matura. The sequence continues at coordinate 2,239,256 of OX419178.1, forward strand.
AAAATGATAAAAGGAACCTAAAGATGATTTTAAAATACCTGTTCAACGACACCCCACTTGACATAGTTCATCAACTTTTTTTTTTTCATTTTGACAATATGGCGTCTGGTTGTCGCTGTGGTGAATTTTGATTACTGTTATGTCTTTAGTGACACTCGCAAGGTTAAGACGAATCGATTGACGTAAGAATTATCAAAATCGGCCTACGCATTTGGTCTCTAGAACGCCACATAGAAACAAACATACATACATACATACATACATACATAGACTGATAAACACATTACCCTCCTTTGCGTCTCGCAGTCGGGTAAAAAAGGGGACCGTGACGCCTTACCGTCAAACTAAACCATCCGACGACGGTCCCTGTCGTCACACAGATGCGTTCATTGTACTCTCTAGAAGTTTAGACTACTCCGAAGAATGATGTAGCAAAGTGGTTACCCAATGAGAAAAAAGTACCTACACTTTGCAGTAGGTATTTCATAAAAGTTTAATGATCTTTGGTACCTATACATATATGAAGTTTGGTAAGGTATCGTACACACAGCCCCGTGCCAGCGTCGGTCGCGGAGTCGCAGAGCAGCAAGTAGCTCAGTCAGAATAGAAAACACGCGTGGCGTACAGCGACCACGCACTTCCGCACGAAAAAAGACCCTCGTGGTAACGTCACACACTGGCCTCGTCGTCCCGCACCGGTTTTTGTAGCGTGTACGCGTGTGTAGATAAAACTATCACTACATTATTATAAAACAAAGTCCCTCTGCCGCGTCTGTCTATCTAACGCGATAAACTCTAAAACTACTGAACCAATTTTCATACGGTTTTCACCAATCAAATGAACGGAGTAATTCTTAGGGAAGGTTTAGGAATTCATACCCGTGCGAAGCCGGAACGGGTCAGCTAGTAGTAGTATATTATTCTCTACTCGGTGCGGCTCTGTCGTGCCCCGTGTTTCCGGACGAGGTTGCGGAAAAACACGCGTGGGAGCGCGTGAACCTCGCCACGCGCGGTTTCCGTGGCAGTACCTACTTATGACGCCTAAACCAATAAGTAGTTAATCTATACTATTATAAAATTGTAAAAAAGCCGTGTCTGTACATTGAAGATATTCCAGAAATAATAGTCGAGATACTGTGCGTTACCCCAGCAGGAAAGTAGCTCCTAGGGAGATATGAGTGGGACGAATAATTAGTGCCTAATCTGCTGTAAATGTGCGCCAAATAAAAAAATTGTGCGCCTTGTAGTTTTGGAGAAAAACAGAAAAAACGATTCCTGCTGGGGTAACGTTCTTCCAGCAGGAAAATTCTAAACGAATGATCGGAGAGAGAAATATTGTGCATGGGCAGAGAGCTTATATTTGTGCATAAATGTGCGCCAAAAATATAATTTGTGCGTCTTCAGGTTTTCGAGATATTCCATTTCCTGCTGGGGTAACGTAGGATACTGGGACGTAACCATGCCCAAAAATTTTTTTTTTTGAATTTTTGTCTGTTTATCTGTTTGTGCGCGCATCGCGCAAAAAGCACTGAATGGATTTTGATATGGTTTTCACAGTTCGATAGCTTGGGGTCCAACTTAAAATCTAAGCCACGTTTCATCTAAATCCGGTGAAATAAACCAGAGATACAGCTTGACCTCTTGGTAGTACTAGCCGTCCTACACTACGGAGGTCATTTAAACTGGTCTTCATTGTAGTCCACGCGGACGGAGTCGCGGGCAAGTCTAGTTTAGAATATTATGAATAGTTGTTGTGGTGTTGTCCAGGTTGCGGGCACGGGCACGCGGGCTGGCCGGGCACGCGCCACTGGTCGTGTTGCGGCAGCGCGCGCCGCGACGCCGCCTGCACGCGCCCGCGCCGCCCCAACACGCAGCTGTACCAGTTCTCCCTGTGAGTGACGTCACGCGGCACGCGACGCCGCCTGCACGCGCCCGCGCCGCCCCAACACGCAGCTGTACCAGTTCTCCCTGTGAGTGACGTCACGCGGCACGCGACGCCGCCTGCACGCGCCCGCGCCGCCCCAACACGCAGCTGTACCAGTTCTCCCTGTGAGTGACGTCACGCGGCACGCGACGCCGCCTGCACGCGCCCGCGCCGCCCCAACACGCAGCTGTACCAGTTCTCCCTGTGAGTGACGTCACGCGGCACGCGACGCCGCCTGCACGCGCCCGCGCCGCCCCAACACGCAGCTGTACCAGTTCTCCCTGTGAGTGACGTCACGCGGCACGCGACGCCGCCTGCACGCGCCCGCGCCGCCCCAACACGCAGCTGTACCAGTTCTCCCTGTGAGTGACGTCACGCGGCACGCGACGCCGCCTGCACGCGCCCGCGCCGCCCCAACACGCAGCTGTACCAGTTCTCCCTGTGAGTGACGTCACGCGGCACGCGACGCCGCCTGCACGCGCCCGCGCCGCCCCAACACGCAGCTGTACCAGTTCTCCCTGTGAGTGACGTCACGCGGCACGCGACGCGGCCTGCACGCGCCCGCGCCGCCCCAACACGCAGCTGTACCAGTTCTCCCTGTGAGTGACGTCACGCGGCACGCGACGCCGCCTGCACGCGCCCGCGCCGCCCCAACACGCAGCTGTACCAGTTCTCCCTGTGAGTGACGTCACGCGGCACGCGACGCCGCCTGCACGCGCCCGCGCCGCCCCAACACGCAGCTGTACCAGTTCTCCCTGTGAGTGACGTCACGCGGCACGCGACGCCGCCTGCACGCGCCCGCGCCGCCCCAACACGCAGCTGTACCAGTTCTCCCTGTGAGTGACGTCACGCGGCACGCGACGCCGCCTGCACGCGCCCGCGCCGCCCCAACACGCAGCTGTACCAGTTCTCCCTGTGAGTGACGTCACGCGGCACGCGACGCCGCCTGCACGCGCCCGCGCCGCCCTAACACGCAGCTGTACCAGTTCTCCCTGTGAGTGACGTCACGCGGCACGCGACGCCGCCTGCACGCGCCCGCGCCGCCCCAACACGCAGCTGTACCAGTTCTCCCTGTGAGTGACGTCACGCGGCACGCGACGCCGCCTGCACGCGCCCGCGCCGCCCCAACACGCAGCTGTACCAGTTCTCCCTGTGAGTGACGTCACGCGGCACGCGACGCCGCCTGCACGCGCCCGCGCCGCCCCAACACGCAGCTGTACCAGTTCTCCCTGTGAGTGACGTCACGCGGCACGCGACGCCGCCTGCACGCGCCCGCGCCGCCCCAACACGCAGCTGTACCAGTTCTCCCTGTGAGTGACGTCACGCGGCACGCGACGCCGCCTGCACGCGCCCGCGCCGCCCCAACACGCAGCTGTACCAGTTCTCCCTGTGAGTGACGTCACGCGGCACGCGACGCCGCCTGCACGCGCCCGCGCCGCCCCAACACGCAGCTGTACCAGTTCTCCCTGTGAGTGACGTCACGCGGCACGCGACGCCGCCTGCACGCGCCCGCGCCGCCCCAACACGCAGCTGTACCAGTTCTCCCTGTGAGTGACGTCACGCGGCACGCGACGCCGCCTGCACGCGCCCGCGCCGCCCCAACACGCAGCTGTACCAGTTCTCCCTGTGAGTGACGTCACGCGGCACGCGACGCGGCCTGCACGCGCCCGCGCCGCCCCAACACGCAGCTGTACCAGTTCTCCCTGTGAGTGACGTCACGCGGCACGCGACGCCGCCTGCACGCGCCCGCGCCGCCCCAACACGCAGCTGTACCAGTTCTCCCTGTGAGTGACGTCACGCGGCACGCGACGCCGCCTGCACGCGCCCGCGCCGCCCCAACACGCAGCTGTACCAGTTCTCCCTGTGAGTGACGTCACGCGGCACGCGACGCCGCCTGCACGCGCCCGCGCCGCCCCAACACGCAGCTGTACCAGTTCTCCCTGTGAGTGACGTCACGCGGCACGCGACGCCGCCTGCACGCGCCCGCGCCGCCCCAACACGCAGCTGTACCAGTTCTCCCTGTGAGTGACGTCACGCGGCACGCGACGCCGCCTGCACGCGCCCGCGCTGCCACACGCAGCTGTACCAGTTCTCCTTGTAATGGCTGACTACAATATATTTATATGTTGACGTGTATGTGTGTGGTTTTATTTATATTGTCATTATAAACCATGTATCCATTTGGGCAACCTCTACTTGAGGCAGACTTAGGCTGCTAAAATGGATACACAGCTTTAGAGCGCGCCAAAAAATCGACAGAATGTGGTCCGAAAGCGCGCATAAATCGCTTCAAAGCCAGCTACGACTGTATCTTCAAAAGAATTAATTGCAGTAACAATCATCTTTGAGTAGGTATCTACATTCGTGGATTACAAATCCTACTAATATTATAAATGCGATAGTTTGTGCGTGTGTGTGTTTGTGTGTATGTTTGTTACTTCTTCACGCTGAAACGGCTGGACGGTTTGGATGAAATTTGGCACACAGATTAATTATAGTCTGGAATAACACATAGGCTACCTTTTATCTCGGAAAACGAGGGCGAAGCCGCGGGCGGAAGCTAGTAGTGAAATAAAACAAACAAAAATACAGTGAAATTAAATTTTATTTTAAAATTACAAACAAGAGAATTATTGCTTATCTCAATACACTTTTACAACAATTACATCGATAAAACTCCATCAAAAAGGGACCTCCGTGGTAAAAATATAAAAATATGAACATTTCACGTCTATCTATGTGTATGCATTATATTTGATTTAATTTGGTCATAGACATAATATTCCATGGGACGTAGCCTAGTTCAGACACAATTTGATTGGCAATTGGTTATATTTGGTTTTATAAATCGCCAATCCGACCTCCACACATCACAATTTGATTGGCAATTGGAGTAAATTGCCAATCAAACCGTGTCGTTCTGTACCTTTTTTCACCAATTGTGGTCAGAAGGACTCAAGTCTTGTCAGTTTGACTTTATGTTAGACAATGACAGCGCCATAAATGGAAAAAGAGAAGAGATAATAGGCATACCACCTCAGATCATAGAAACAAGGATATATGCCATCATAGCAAATTAGTACGGGAACAACTGTCGCCACTTTTAGTACATTTTTAACACAATTACAAGCGCCCCTCGTGAATATAAAGATCTCCCACACATTCAAAATTCCGCATACCCTCAATCTAACACTGTTAATCGTCACTCAACACTAGTACTAAACTAAAACACTGTTTTTATATCATCGATCGTGTTCGGTTCGTCGCCAGCGTGTTTTTTTTATATACGGTCAATGTGACCGTATGAAAGCGTCAAGCTCAATAGCGCCTTGGCACATCTCCCTTGTTTCTATGATCTGAGTATACCACCCTCCCTCATGCTTTTGAGTTTATTTCGGGGATTCTTCTCAAAGGTTGTCACATAAAAAACACCAACTGGTTTTAAAAAATATTAACGTGTAAAAGTGTTACTTGTAGCCACCTATTTACAGAATAAATATTATTTCATTACATTTCCTCAAAAGTGAGTTACAGACAGAATTTGAATGGCAATTTACTTTAATTGTCAATCAAATTGTGCTGTGTGGAGATTGGATAGGCGATTTATAAGACTAAATAAACCAATTGCCAGTTTTAAATTGGCAATCAAAACGTGTCGTATGTGGACTAGGCTAAAAGTGAGTCGATCTGAATTCCATAAATTTTTCTAGCATATCGTGTATCCATGAGTAGTATGAATTTTGTTGATAAAAATTGATCCCGTAACTTTTTTAAATGCATAAGGAAGACTGAAGTTTAGATCATGTAGGGAAAATTTGTAGGTATGCTAGATTATTTTTTTTACTTATTTTCTTCTTCAGTAGTTTCCGAATTTGACATACAGTTCATAAAATAATCCTTGTAACAATACCACAGACAAAATGATAGCACACAGTTATTTAATAACACAATATTGGTAAATTTAATTCGAAAACTTGTGTTTGACGCAATGGTATGTATTTATATTGCCTTTAACACATAGGACGGTACGCAAATAAAGTTTTCTCGCCAATACTCGGGTGGTAAGGTCAACACACAAACAAAACATCGTATTTTGAAGAATTAAGGGCCGATTTCACCAACGTCAGTTAACATTTATCCAAGGAATAAAGTTGAGATTTGACAGATTTTGTATAGAACATCTGTCAAATCTCAACTTTATTCCTTGGATAAATGTTATCTGACGTTGGTGAAATCGGCCCTTAGTAATTCAGTAATACATAGATACCTATTTATTTAGCGTGTGTACACATACATGTAACTGTATTTTTCAAATTATCACAGATAATATATCACATCTGCAAAGTATAAATATGTTTTTAAAATTAGAAGATCCCTTGATTAAATTTAAAATTAATTTATTCTTAAACTATTTCACATAATTAATTAAAAACGGTTTAACGATTTAAATATACAATATTAGACCTTATGGACACTGCATACAGTTCCTTTTGTGGCATAAAATCTCGTCAAAATCATGCGATTGAACACTGTGTACCAAAGACTTAAGGGACAATTTTGTATGGACAGCCAAAAACATATTTGGTTTTAATTTCTGAAATGTAAAAATAAAATCATTTGAGAACAAAAAAATACTATAAAATTAAATATTGTCTTACATCTCCAATCCATAGAGAAGAATTTTCTACACACAATCTCGATTAAAAGCCCTATTAGAGATAAGGGAATCCACAAAGTAGACCCAAAAGTAACTTGAATACGTATTTTGGAAGATATGTGTGAGAGTCGATAATCATTTTTTTTTAATAATAAATCCGTTTTAATTTAGGAACTACAGAAAGAGCAGCCAGATGATTAAAGTTTATGACTTACATAAAATTAAGACTGCCTTTTTATTTTGAGGTCTTAGTGCACTCTGGGTTACTGCGAACGACCAGCGCAGCCTCGGTCACGGCATAGTTTATAGCATGCAGGCTGCAGTGACAGGCTGCCTTTTTAGAAATTTCATTTAATTTTCTAATAAATTATCCAATTTGGTAATTGTTTTAATACTTTATTCAAATCTGGGTGTACAGACTGGACGCTAATAAAATTTGATTTTTGCAATCCAGCTGTTAAGTTATATCTGTAATTACGCGACATCCTCACGATTACCGTTGGAGCTAAGCGCTAATGCGCCACTATTAGCGCAGAAAACTGCGCAAATACGCCACTATTAGCGCAGAAAACTGCGCAATTACGTCCCTACTAGCACGGGAAACTGCGCAAATACGCCACTATTAGCGCAGGAAACTGCGCAAATACGCCACGCTAATTTTGTTGTGGAAGAGGGCCTAATATTTCTCCTTCGTTACATATACTTTTCTAAAAGCGGCCGTCTTTTTGACTGACGTAACAATATTAAGGATATGTGTTAGTTGAGAGTGCAAGCCTACAAGCCGAGTGCGGGCACGGGCGTGTAGGCTACGGGGTGCGGCGCGCAGGCCTGCCGCACGCTCATCTCCCACGCGTCCAGCAGCTGGCCCACTGAGCAGCTCTTTGGTAACCTGTAGAGCGATTATTTAGATGAATAAGTGGATGGAGAATAGCATTCGGTAGTCGGAGATAATGTGCCTCCTGCACTCTATGCCGGCCATCGGTTGTAGAACTAGGTGTAAGCCTGCAAGTTTTGTGTCCGCATCGCGCGTGATTGCCACGGACACCATTGTGCTCAGGCGCATTATTAAGTGGCGGTACTTGTGTAAAAAAAAAAAATAGTAGTCCCGTGGCACGGCCACGCCGCCCGCCACGCAGGGCAGGCACTATGGAGTATGACTGACCTGGCGTATCTCGCGTCCATGGCTCTCTCCAACCTTGCCAGAAGGAGTCTGGCGCGTGGTGCTTGGCGTGGCGTGGCTTCAGTCTCACGGGCGAGCGGTTGGGGTAGTCCCGTGTTCAGCGTGAACACGCACTAAGGAGTATGACTGACCTGGCGCATCTCGCGTCCATGGCCCTCTCCAACCTTGCGAGGAAGGAATCTGGCGCGTGGTGCTTGGCGTGGCGCGGCTTCAGTCGCACGTGTAGTCCCGTGTTCAGCGTGAACACGCACTTAGGAGTATGACTGACCTGGCGCATCTCGCGTCCATGGCCCTCTCGAGCCTTGCGAGGAAGGAGTCCGGCGCGTGGTGCTTGGCGTGGCGCGGCTTGAGTCTGACGGGCGGGCGGGGTAGTCCCGTGGCACGGCCACGTGCACGCACTAAGGAGTATGACTGACCTGGCGCATCTCGCGTCCATGGCCCTCTCGAGCCTTGCGAGGAAGGAGTCCGGCGCGTGGTGCTTGGCGTGTCGCGGCTTGAGTCTGACGGGCGGGCGGTTGGGGTAGTCCCGTGGCACGGCCACGTGCACGCCGGCCACGCACGGCAGGCGCGGCTCGTCCAGCGCCGCCACCAGCGCGATGGCGCCGCCGCCGCCGCCGCACCACGACATCGGCTCCAGCGACACCTGACACAAGCAACTCGGTATAATATCCTGAGGCAATTATCAAAGAAACACGCGAAATTCAAATATTTTTACTTTTTAGGGCTCCGCAACCTAAAAGGAAAAACCGGGCAAGAGTGTGTCGGACCACGCTCAATCTAGGGTTCCGTAGCAAGAAGTATTTCAGTCTTCCGACCGCCAATATAAGTTTGTTATGGTATATTAACGTTATTTTTGCGGTTGTCAAAACTCAAAACTGAAAATAGTGAATATTTCAAAAAGTTATTAACGTATCTTGTTCAAACCAATTTTAATCGAGAGTATTTATTAGATGCCACAAGCTTGAATTTTTTCAGATTTTTTAATGTCGCGGTTGGAAAATTACTGGGGGGGGGGACACATTGTTAACGACTTTCGGAGCTCCTAGTTCACTAAATATGCACTTAAATAAAAAAATTATTTAGAAACCTTTATGTTATTTTTAAAGACCTATCTAACGATATCCCACATGAAGGGGTGGGCGAAAATATATTTTGTCATCCCCCAGTTTCATGTACGGGGGCCACCCCTAATTATTTTATTTTTTGTAATTTCATTACAGGTCTTTATGGCAGCTTACAGAAGACATCTGCCTGCGAAATTTCATACAAATTGGTTCTGAACTGTAGATTTGACGAGGGTCACTTTGTTGTCCCTGTCACCGGACCATAAGTGGAGCCATCTGCTCATAGATGGCGCCACTAGAAGTATGCAATAGCGCCATCTATGATCAAGATGTGATATAATATCTACTATGATGTAATAGCGGCATAGATGGCACTATTGCATATTTCGGAACCCTTAGTGCGCGAGTCGTACTCGCACTTGTCCGTTTTTTGCAGATTACAGCGCTATTTTTAACCGACTTCAAAAAAGGAGGTTCTGTATTCGTCCCGTATGTATGTATGTATGTATGTTTGTATGTGCGCGATTTTCTCAAAAACTACTGATTCGATTTCGATCGGGTTTTTACTAACGTAATCTACATACTTTCAGGAAGCATAAGCATAAGCATAGCATAGTAATCTAACACGGGATAAAGAACTAAAAAGGGAAAAATAAAAAACTTTTTTAACAAAAAATAACCGACTTCAAAAATCCACTACAAAGAAAATAATAATTTTGGTTTCGGAAGTCGGTGGCAAAAAAAACCAAACAAAAACCAAAGCCACCGACTTCCGAAACCAAAATTATTATTTTCTTTGTAGTGGATTTTTGAAGTCGGTTATTTTTTGTTAAAAAAGTTTTTTACGTTGTACGTTGAGTTACGCCAATTGAAGTGCTAGCAAAGAAAACCAATCACTAAGCAAGTACTTGAACATCAATTATTAGGTTTAGCGTCAGTTTCACATGCATAAGATAAGTACATATACGTATTTTACCTTAAATCTTGAATCTAATCTGGCTATTTCTCCCTGCAAGACATCTGGGATTTCCAACGGTGGCTCCTCCAATTTTGGCACCTTTTGTGGTGTTGGTAGATTTCTAGAACAAAGGAATATAGCAAAGTCGTTTAAAAAATATTGAAAGCTATATTTATGAACACTTAGGGAGCTGTACAAACGTAGCGACTTTATTCTTCTAGTTTCGGCAATTGGCAACTCGCTACTGGCACTTTATACACAGATATACCTAGTAACAGTTTTGTTTTATATCGGAAACTAGATTTTGCCCGCGACTCCGTCCGCGTGGACAACAGTGAAATGACCAGTTTAAATGACCTCCGCAGTGTAGAGTGGCTAGTACTACCAAGAGGTCAAGCTGTATCTCTGGTTCCTCCCATCAGAATTAGATGAAACGTGGCTTAGATTTTAAGTTGGACCCCAAGCTATCGAACTGTGAAAACCACATCAAAATCCGTTCAGTACTTTTTGCGTGATGCGCGCACAAACAGACAAACAGACAAAAAATCTAAATAATATCGTTTTGGGTATAGTTACGTCCCAGTACCCTATCCCGACTGTTTTTTCTGGAATATCTTCAATGTACAGACACAGCTTGTTTACAATTTTATAATAGTATAGATTTGTAAAAAGTTTAACAGTTGCTACATCTAAAGCTGCTACGTCAGTGCAGCTACTTAGGGATAAAAGGGCTTTAGGGTATCCTGTATTAGGATATGAATATTTGAAATTGGCAAAGATACGAAACATCAGCTATAGGTTGGTACGACAAAAAAAGAGTTGGTACGACATTAAAGGCCGATTTTTTAATGGTCTGATAACTTTATCCACGGATTAATTTTAAATTTTTGACAGTTTTCTATACCTACAAAATCTATCAAATCAAACTTCAATTTTATTCCTTAGATAAAAGATATCTGGCTATAGAAAAATCTGCCCTAAGACTAATATCATTTATATCTCACCTCATTTCTGGACCGTTGAGCGCGTCGAGCGCAGACCCGAATGTGCGCTTGAGTGTGTGATTGGCCAACGGTGATTGTAAGCAATTGTTCACCACTTCCAGTAAGGGATTGAAGATTTGTTCCTGTACACAAAACATTTAGTATTTTAGTGACAAATGATGTTACACTACGAAAAAACATAGTGTTAACATTGGTTTAGGTTACTAAGGGCTGATTTTTCCATCGCCAGTACCCCGATCATGAGTTTTATTGACGTGTAGTATCGTTAACGTAAGCATATTTTGAATTGAAAATACACGTTTGTTACACAATATTTATATAAATTAAATACTTAATTAATTTCTCTGTATTTTTTAAAATGTGCAACTTGTATAAAATTTTATCAAAATGTTCCAGGACTGCTGTATTTTAAATTCAAAATATGCTTACGTTTACTAAACTATACGTCAAAAAAACTCATGATAGGGGTACAGATATCTTGTATCTAAGGAATAAAATTGACGTTTGACAGATTTTGTTTAGAAAAACTGACAAATAATTAAAATTATCTCTTAGATAAAGTTATCGGATGATTGAAAAATCGGCCCTAAGTTGCTGGAAAAGCTTCGTTTTACTTATCTGGCAGATAATTTCTTACAAATTCTGTCACCTTTCTGAAATTAATTCGCAGATGTGCACTAGCGACCTCCTGCGACCGCAAACATTAGAATTACTTATATAAATACACACACACTTAGTTAAATAATAAAATGAATGTCCTGTTTCCGTTTTGATTACCTTCCCAGCGCTGGGCACAACGACCCCCTCGCTGCGCTTGAAGTCGAGCTTCTCCAGCACCACCTCGCACTTGATGAGCGTCTCCAACGGCATCCGCTTGTTGGGGTTCGATAGTATGTCCAGTAGGTTCTTCATCTTCGTCAGCTTCTCAACGTCTGGGTACAAATTAAAGGATGTAAGGAATAAGTAGGGCTAACAGCTAAATTAATAATGTAGTATTATACAGATACATAGTATTCAAGGTGTATTTTTGTCAGTCTAAATACGAAAAGGGGTCAAAGTAGTACATAGTAAGTTGGTCTCAAAGTAAAAGTTGTTCACAATGATGAGTTGTACTCATCATTATGAACAACTTTTACTTTGACCAACATTTTGTGGATTTATGTGAAAACAATAAATACATGAAACAGCTGATTTTTTTTCTCGCGATTTCAGGATTGGTCCCATAGTAAAAGTTGTTCTTAATGATGAGTACAATGACCCCTTTCTGTATTTCGACTGACTAAAATTACACCTTGTATACGATATACAATTAATTGGTCGACATCGCCCGACGTTGCCCGACTTCTCTAGCGACACATGTCGCGGGACATTTGTCGCCTAGTGAAAACGGGTTATTCCCAACGGACCACGTGGTCGGTTTTTGAGACCTCTAAAAATAATAAAAAACATGGAAAAAAAAACCACTCGTTCGGGGTAAAATTAAATATATTATTATTAGAGTGGGTACTGCAATATAGTTTTGTTTTTTTAACCGACTTCCAAAAAGGAGGAGGTTCTGCATTCGGTTGGTTTTTTTTTTTTTTTTTTTTAATGTATGTACACCGATTACTCCGTGGCTTATGAGCCGATTTACGTGATTCTTGAAGCGTGAAGCTCGCGCGGTGGTCCCATATAAATTTTATTAACTTTGGTTGAGTAGATTTTAACCAGGTGTAATAAACGGTATTTTTGGTGTATCTCGATGACATCATGACGATGATGATATTGTGTAGGTACATGAATTCCTGAACGCAATCGCCCTCGATATTATACATACATAACATCACGCCGATATTTCCCGCAAGGTTAGACAGAGGTGTATAGTACACACAATTTTTGTATGCTTAAGTCGCATTTGATAGAACGCTAGGGAGCGAGCCTATTGCCATTACAAACTGAAAAATCACTGTTTTCAAATTAGTGGAAGTAATCGATCTCGGTAAAAGTACATACCAAATGTGTGTCAAAGGCAGTATTAATATACTGCCTTTGACACACATTTGGTATGTACTTTGTCTATATACTTTGTCGCTCTATGCATGATTTTATGGTACTTTTATCTACGTAAGGTATTATTATCAAAAAAACATGACATGTTACACTACACTAAAAAGTTAAAAATAAAAAACAGGTTTTAAAAAACCGACTTCCAAAAACTTCACTAAAAACTATGAAATAAAAAGTTTAAACTTCCATAATTAAAAATCTAAATGTATATTGAAGTCGGCGGGGCCTAGCATGAAAATAAGCAAAATTGCAGATTAACAAGGAATAAAAGGAAATCTTAATTTCCACGTGCGCACACCCTTCCTGTTTAAAGACTGAGAGGCAAAAACCTGAAGAGGCCCCGCCGGCTTCAATATACATTTAGATTTTTAATTATGGAAGTTTAAACTTTTTATTTCATAGTTTTTAGTGTAGTTTTTGGAAGTCGGTTTTTTTTAAACCTGTTTTTTATATTATTTTTGGAGGTCTCAAAAACCGACCACATGGTCCGTTGGGAATAACCCGTGAAAACTAGGCTTAACCGTCGGACAGTGGCCGCCTGGCTTGCGGATCCTCCCTTTTCAACGAAGGAAGGACCTTCATATCTCATTCCCTCACTTGTTATGTCACACGTGTGTTTTATTTATATTCAGATAGCTCGACAGTCCGCCAACAGACCGGTTGTGTGGATAACTTCAGAATATCAGGGTATTCAGGTCAAAGAAAACGCTGATAACCTGTTACGCTGTTTGAGTAAAAGCCGGTCCCAATATATTTATGTTATTTAAAATATGTCAGGTATATATTGCTGTCTACTATACCCCGTTTCTGAAAGCCTGTTCAATTTAATGTCATCAAATCTCATGTTAAGTGATATGATTGGCCAATATTATTTTGGTAAACCAATAACAACGGCTGACATGAGATTTGACAGCATATTTACTAATAAGTTGGTCTTCTAGGCTTTCAGAAACTGGGGGTTAAAATTAGTCCTAGGTACGATTTCACAGTCGGGCAATGTGATTGTGATTTTTGATTAGGAAATTTTCAGTATAACATTAAAATATACAATATGACTGTCGAAATGTAGGTGTACTGCTCCTTTTCGAGGCGTACGAGATATTAGGTATAAGCCCTGTATCAGTCTTGATCACAAACGTCACCTGCGCATTAGATGATTTTTCGGTCTCTTTGGCGGAATGAAGAAGACGGGGGGCGCCGAGGCTGCAGGCGATTGGTTCGTCAGTCGATGCTCGTCGTCTAATTGACCATTCTCTATTACGTATTGTCAACTGTCTATTGTCTATTGGGCCGAAAATGTACATCCGCGATGTGATCATCTTTAGTGCCGGTACCTATACCTATGTTTAATAAAAAACCGGACAAGTGCGAGTATGCCTCGCGCCCTAAGGGTTCCGAAATATGATCATAGATGGCGCTACTGCATACTCCCAATGGCGCCACCTATGAGCAGATGGCTCCACTTATGGTCCGGTGACTGACGGCGGACAACAAAGTGATCCTATAAGGGTTCCGTTTTTCCTTTTGAGGTACGGAACCCTAATAATTATAAAAGTCGATAGTATACTTATACTCACTCTCCCCCTCGCTGACCATCCGATGCACCATCCTCCTGAGCGGCTCGATGTACTTGGACAGCTGGCGCACCTTCTCCCTGTAGGCGGCCTCCTCGCCGCCCGGCGACGCCACGCCCGCGCCCACCGGCGTGTTCAGCGACGACGACGGCGACGCCACCATGCCCATGCCGACTGCCCTAGGCGACCAGTATTCACACAATAATAGGCGGTATTGTTATTAACTATTTTTATTATTTTGCCTGCAGACAATACCTGGTTACCAGTACCCAGTAGCGGTCCGAGAAGGGGGGGGGGGGGGTTCTAGGGCTCATGACCTTTCCCCCCATATTGGATTAAAATGTGCGAAACACGGTAATTCACTGTGACACATTCTTCTGCTGCGACCACGCCTGGCCCGGTTCACATTATTCTAGTAGCATTCCAGTCCAGCGGCGCTGGAATGCCAATATAGAATAATGTGAATAGGCACTGGAATGGGTACATTCCAGTGCCACATTTGATGCCTCACCTTTGATGTTCAATTGATGCCTTAAGCCAGCGGTCGGCAACCTTTTAGCAAGGGCCATATAGTGGCAAAATAAAGGCGGGCCGCACTTGCTCGTAAAATATTTTGGCGTACCCCTTCATGTAGGGTATCGTTAAATAGGTCTTTGACTGTTATTCTTTGGTCTTTGAATGTTATTTAACGTTATGATTCCTAAACGACTTTTTTATTTAAGTGCATATTATGTAAACTAGAAGCTCCGAAAGTCGTTAACAATGTGTGTTCAACAAATTACTTTTTTCAATTCAGAGATGTGCGGAAAATATACTGAGTGTGCAGAAACGGTTATTGTGGTGCAATTTGTCTATATTATGGTGCAGTGGACTACCGATTGGTTCAATAATGGGCATGAAGGTAAATGCAATAAAAGAAAGATCGCAGATTTCTTTCAAGCCTTTCATTGCAGTCTCAGATGTCTCGATTCTAGAATAATTATTAGATCTACTTTCCGAACGTGTTGATTTTAAGAAACCTAATGTGCTACCGTCAACTTTTAATGGTATTATGAAAAGGCCATTCTAAATACAGCTTGCTGTTATCTATCGAATAGCGATACTACTATTTTGAGCTTCAACAATAATAACAACAGTCCTTCAAGCCAGTTTTAAGTAAATCCAGCTCGAAGGACCATTATTTTTATATTTATTTATTGATACTTATCAAACGACCTTTTTTGGTCCTTATAGATAGATGCAATTATTTTCTTCGCAGCCTGCTCAGTTTATATCATACATACCTCTGTGGCTGTTGGACATGGTGTGCTAGATGTGCCTGGTTGGAGGGCGAAGGGCTGCCGACGCTGCCGCAGGCCCCCAGCCCGCCTAATGACGACATCGGTGACGTCATTGTAGCGCCCATTACACCTGGCATGAGCAATACTTGTAGAGAACATGACGGGATGCTTTTTGGGTTTTTTATTGAGAGCTATTACATAGAATATAGCCTAAAATCAGTGGTGTGCCTACAGGGCAAGCCCGACATAAAAGATGAACATAAATACTCTCTAAAACGTAGAAAATACGTCAGCCTTGCCTTCTAGGCACGCCACTGACTATAATGTTAAGTGTATTTTAAATTGAATCTGCGGCCTTAGGTCGTTTAGCGGCTCGGTTGATACAATGGCTGTTATTGAGTGCTGCGTGACGTGCCGCGGGTTTGATTCTTGTTTGTTTTGTGCATGTGAGAAATTTGTAGTGTAGAGCAAAGTTTTTTTAAAGGAAGGTAAAAGATAATAATTTAAGGTAAGTTTAGAATACAGACTGACCCAAGCCCTTTTTTTCTACTGTTTAATATAATTTATTGCAATAGCCGGTAGTAAATACTTATTACACATCGAATTTGAGAAAGAGATAATCGGCTAGCTTTAGTTTTGTATAGCTTCGTATCCGTCACTCATACCTATGACGCTTGTTTATTAGATACAGGACTGTTAGAGCTTCGTGCGACAGAGATGATGCTCTATAGAGCCTCGCTCGCATACCGTACCACACTGTTGAATGAACTTCCTGAAAAGTGCAACATATGCCTGGATATGGTCGGATTTGTGATGACCGTTTTTAATCTTATCTCAATCAAAACTGCTCGCCGATACGAAGTATAATAGCGTATGAAGATGTGATTCGCCTTTGTGTGTTTTTAGTAAAACTTTAAATGCTATATCTGGGGCCGTACCACGACGTGTTATTGCCATCATTATTCCGCTGTGAGAGAGGGATGGCACTATACAGCACGAATAGCGCTATCCCTTGTTTACAGTGGAACAATGATGGTTTAAACACGTCATGGTACGGCCCCTGAATGATCTGTATTGCCTATTAAAATGATTGTCAAAAATATTCTTTGGTAGAACAACTGCTATTAGCTGTTTGTAGTGAAAAAGTACAGTACCTACAGGAAAAGTAAATAAAAATTAAGAAATAAGGGAAAGATTTTAATATACATTATTTACAATAAAAGTATAATCATTATAGTAAAATTGTCTATAAAATGCATTGATTGTGACTTGTTTGAGGTAATTATCATAAAAAAACTGAAAAAAAAAAAATATATCTAAGTACAAGTAATATAAATAATAATTAAACAAGAAGTTTAAAAATGATTCCTGACTATTATGCACTATTTGCCATTATCATCATGATACTACAATGACATTATCACATGTGATCGGACTAGGTAGTGCTAATTTACCTAAACTTAGAGGAACAGAAACAAAAAGTGGAGACTTCCTTACGACAATATTTTTTCAACATTAAAAATTAATCTTGCTCAATGCTTTTGCAATAGTTAGTATTATATTCTTGCTGCTATTGAATTAGATATATTTGCTCTCGTACATCCTAAGATACCAAAAAAGAATAAAGTTCAATCTATGATAACAAGAAAGTCTTTTATTTTTGAAAATTTGTGTCCACTGAATTTTTGTCAATTCCGAGAAACAAAAACCTGAATTGAATTCTCTTCCTGTATCCTGTGTACATTAATTTTTAATGTAATAAAGTGATGTCCCGAAACCAAGGTCAATTTTCGTCCCAGAAAAAATTATTTTGTAAGGAAGTCTCCACTTTTAGTCTCTGTTCCTCGAAGTTTAGATTAGTACTACCTCTTCTGATCACCTATTATCACAAACACTGACTTATATCTGAGATCTTTGTAACATATCCTTAAAAATATATTCTTTATCAAAGATATTCTTCCTTTTTGTAACACTGATCACTTGGTTTCACTATATTCACTATATTCAGACTTAAATTCTGCGTTAAATAAACCCCGTTTCATAAACTATGGTTTTAACTTGACAGGCGTGTACAGTTTAACCATAAATTCAACCTGCTTCCACATAGCTCTTAGCTTTTCATCGGGAACACCATTGACAAGTTTCCTAAATCTATGTGTCATTGCATTGCGGGAGCGATCCGATAGGTCTGAAAAATTTAATACATCAGTGATACTATTTTTTTTTAGTTTTTCAATCAAAATGATTATGAAAAATATGAAACAAATTGTATTGTTGAAGATGGATATAATATTGATTGGTAAAATATTTTTGATGGTAAAATATTTATTAATGACTAGCCGTGTTAGCCGTGTATGATGGGATTTCCCATTGGTGATGAGTTTTCAAAATTCCTTTCTTAGTGCTCACCTACGTTAATTAAGGAAGTCCTGTGCAAAATTTCATGCTTCTAGAGCTAAAACCAGTGGAGTTTAAGCAGTGCGTGGTCTGTCAGTCAATGTTAATTTTATTAAGTACATAGATTTCAAAATGAACCTTAACAAAAGGGAATAAAACCTTTGTGGCTTAGCCACCCGTCGCCATTTTGTATCCTATTTAAAAGTTGCGGCGCATGATTGAACGGCGTATATGGGTAGAGGACACTGCACAAACAAAAAATGTTTAGGAATATGGTGTCCTGACAATTGAATGATACCGTTTTAGTTTTCATCAAAATCGGCTTCGAGACTCTTTGACTATTTTTCGCTATTTCTCATAGTTTCATATTAGTTCATGTGTCGAGCAACCTGATTTAGGTCGATATCAATTGTGTCTGTTAATTGTAACCAGGGTCGTCTTGGGCCATACCGAGGGCCTTAGGCACACAGAGTTTGGGACCCTTGTAAAAAGCTTAAAAAACGTGAAGAAAACATTATGTTCAGTGATTTTTGTCTCGAATTGAAGTAAACTTCTGCTGGCAACGCTTTTTTTTACTGAGCAACGCTGGCTAGGTATCTGAGTACTTTGTAAATGAGGCGTCGTCATTTCGGAGCTCCCAGCCGTCCGGGGGCCCTGGACCCGTGCCCCACGTGCCCTTATAGTAAAGACGGAACTGATTGTAACAGTTGAAGGGGTATTTGGAAAATTCACGGTAAGGAGCCGAACTTCTGTATCTATTTATTTTGTGCTCGCGCGGTCAGACCCCGCGCGCCGCGTTCCGTCCGACAAAGACACCTAAAAATCGACTATTGCGCAGTCAGTCATTTTCAAGACAGTTGCTAGAATCTGTACTGGCAAAATTGGCAAAATCTAATTGTTAATTGTATCAAACTTCACCGTTTTCTCATATTTATGTTAGTCACGCAGAATACAATACGACGCCACATCACCGTAATGCAACAAAACAAATATTACCTACGTAAGACTAAGGCCATGTTGTTTCATCTTACAGTTACGTATCTGTAACCGTCAAATATGGCGACTTGTACGACAATTTCATACTGACTTAACGATTACGTACTGACTTACGGATAAAGATGGTTTGAAGCAACCCACCCTAACAGATACAAATTACCAAATAATTGTTATTTAACAGAAATCTAACTATATACACCGTTTTATAATACAATCGATGTAATTAAAAAATAATACAACTTTTATCTATTTTGAGGGTCAACTATTTCATTAATGCACCATGATATAAAGTCTGTTCTTTAATAAAAAAAAAACCGGACAAGTGCGAGTATGCCTCGCGCCCTAAGGGTTCCGAAATATTATCATAGATGGCGCTACTGCATACGTCCAATGGCGCCATCTATGAGCAGATGGCTCCACTTATGGTCCGGTGACTGACGGCGGACAACAAAGTGATCCTATAAGGGCTCCGTTTTTCCTTTTGAGGTACGAAACCCTAAAAATGGTACTTTGGTCATTCTCAGGAGTTCTCACTATTTGGTTTATTATGGTGGCACATTTTTTTTAAATTAACTTAGACATTTTAAAGGAAATATCTGTACCCGCTGCTACCAATATTCTCTAAATTAAATCTAGATTTGATATTATTTCCTGTTAAAATGTCCTAATTAACAAAAAAAATAATAAGCCACCGGAATCAACCAAATAATGAGACTCCTGAGAATGACCAACTTAAAAGCTGCACTCACCCATAGGGCTGGGCCCGCCCATGTTGGGCGAGGGGGCGGAGGGCGAGGGGCTCTGGCGCAGGAACTGCGCGGGCGGCGGCGCGCGCGCCTGGTAGCCGCCCAGCATCCCGCCCACCTCCTGCTTGTTGCCCACGCGCCCCATGTGCAGCATGTTTAGCCCAACAATCTGACTGTTACCCATGCCTCCTACTGCAGAAAGTATACATGTTTAAATCCTACTAATATCATAAACTCGAAAGTTTGTGAGGATGTATGGATGTATGTGTGGATGTTTGTTACCCTTTCACGCAAAAAGTACTAAACGAATTTTGATGAAACTTTACAGTAATATAGCTTATACATCAGAATAACACATAGACTACTTTTTTATCCCAAGAATGCGGGCAAAGCCGCGGGCGAAAGCTAGTATTATAAACGCGAAAGTTTGTGAGGATGTATGGACGTTTGTCACTATGTCACGCAAAAACTACAGGACGAATTTGGATGAAAGAAAGAATATAGATAATATACATAATATAGGCTACCTTTTATCCTGAGAAACGCAGGCGAAGCCGCGGGTAAAAGCTAAGATTTAATAATAATAAACAACATTTTTAGATTTAATTCAATTCTTGAGTAATGATAATTGTAAATCTTTTACTGTCCTGTTTCATGTTTGGGAAGTGAGTAACTCCTTCAATAATTGAAGGAGTAAAGTAAAGTAAAATGGTATGCTTCATAGCCAACATATTTCACAGGTCAATTATTGACCTGTGAAATATGTTGGCTATGAAGCATACCATTTATGGTTTACATACTCAGAGATTGTTGTGAGTCATGCCAATGTACATGTTCAAAATTTAACTTGTATATTCTGATAATAACAGGAAAATGAGCATAAAAATAATATAGGTACCTAATAATTATATTGATAGTATAAACGAGGTATTCCATGAAGCACACCCAGACGAAGCACACGTAAAGTATGGTGTAATTCGTCTGGGTGTGCTTCGTTTGGGTGTGCTTCATGGAATACCTCGTATAAACTAACCCATTTGCCCGGGCATCTGACCCTGCATGTTGTTCGGGGCCATCTGCCCCCCCATCCCAACTTGGTTGCATGGCATCTGCCCCATAGTATTAGACCCACTCATGGGCACTTGCATGGAATTGGGCATCGACATATTTGGCATCATCTGCCCCTGCATGCCTCCAGCCAGTTGACTTTGTAGCTGACTGCTCATCGGATTGCCCATACCTCCCATACCTCCAACCATGTTGTTCCCCATTTGCCCCTGGTTGCCCACCATTCCCATAGGGCCCCCCAATTTGTTCTGCAACTGCATATTCATTTGTGGTCTCTGATTAAGAGTTTGCAATAAATTTGTGGCTGTCTGAGCTTGTGGTCCTTGTGAAACAATTGGTCCTTGTTGGCCCATTTGGCCCTGCATTCCCCCCATCCCAGGGTTTGGGCCCATGACCCCTTGCTGCTGCATTTGGCCTTGGCCCATATTCATCATTTGATTCCTTGATCCTTGTGATGCTAAGTTTTGAAGTGCATTAATAGGGTCAGGTGTGAGTCCTCCCTGGTTATTGGGCCCCTGTTGGGGTTGACCTTGTGGGGCCTGGACTTGCGGACTGGGGCCAGGCTGGCCTTGATTAGGACCTTGCATTTGCTGTTGACCTTGATTTTGTTTGGATTGTGCTGAAATATAAAGTGATTGATTAAGAGGCATAACATACTTAATTGATATTTTTATTTCATCATCATTACATAAATAAACTCAGTTGCTAGTACAACTTTTACAGTAATTCGATGGGTAATAAAAGTAGACTATTTATCAATAGCAAGTTCTTCAATCATTCAATATCAACCTACAGGTCATAACAACCATTTTTAATAAATACACAAGACAGCATTACTTACACATTTCCCTCACATGCAGTATAAGTTTTGCGACCATGTTCATATACTCCTCGCGAGTCTTGGCCTTCATGAAGACATGGTTCTCCATCTCGCTGCTGTTGCGGGCCACTTGGACACCAGAGCGCTGAATAACCTCCTCACTGGAATAATATTGAAAAATTATTACATTGTAAGCACAATAATTTTGATTTTTGATACACTTTAGCAGCAGCAATATACTAAACATGCTTTGACATATTTTGTAATGGGTTTTAGAATTACGTTGTTTAGACTACATTACTGATAAAAAAAATATGAGCAATTGATGAATTATATAATAAGTACATTAGTAATTTAAAATGTTGGCTTGAAATAATGTGTTTGCACATTTGCTTAAACCATTTAAAATTGGAAATTGCAGCTATGATATAGGAGTCTGGACAATTGGATGTCCAGATAATCTGTGTTCAGATAATTGTGATTCTACTGTATCTGTTTCTAAACAAGTACGTGTGCAAAATGCTGCAGAGCCTGATATCAAGTTAGGTTGAGTGTATTGAAGACAATTAATAATTTTGTTGAAAGTTTCAATAAAGACCGTACTCAGAACTAGGAAACCAACAGTTTGGCTGTACAGTAAGAACTTACATAAGTTATACACCTTTTCTTCTAAGATTCGACTTAAACTACATGCTGCCACTAATTTGAATAAAATAATTATAGAGTGAAATGAGTACCAATTTGGGGTCATAGACCATCTCTGGTTTCCCCCGCTGTAAAATTATGACTCATTCTATACATAGAATATTTTTTTTGGATTTTCCTGGTATCAAACTTATTTTGCTCCATAGATATATTGTTAGGCGTTATTATCCACCCGTGTTATTGTCATAGAAAGATATCTCTTTCATTAAAGCAATGAAAATTTTTTACTGTCTATCTCAGAGTACCTTTATTCATAACTCAAACTAGTTCTACCTACAAGTTCCCGTATCCACCAGTTAAAGTTCTGTGAAACCACTGATTGCTTAGCAAATACGAGGCACAAACCAATAAAATATTGTGAAACTCACATTTTGGACACCACACTCTGCCTGAAGGCTTGAGTTCTCCAATTATCGTCGGAAGCCATGGCGTTGAATTGTTTCAAACTATCCATACGTAGTTAAAACCACTTTAGTAAATGATGCCGCATTTACCGACACATTTGTAATAAAATAAAAAAACAAACGATTCATGAAATACAAAGCGTTCGATAACGAAGGATGTGAGCGCCACAAACACAGAACATATAATAATTATATATAATATACTCCTAGCGGAGGCCACAAACGAGTAATATAGGGTTGCCAACTCAATGCCACGGTTGGGTGCTAAGTAACATCTCAAATAGTGCTAAATTGCTAGAAAGTTTCAAAAATAGTGCCAAATATATGAATTTAATAAAAACATCCATTTTCGTCTCACTGTCACCGAACACAAAACAAATTTAAGTTAATAAAATGATTAATACTATTAATCAGATAATTATTGCGCGCAAAGACATGATGAATGAAAAACAAAAATGAACGAAAAACAAGCAAGGTTAGACAATTCTGAGTTATCTTAGAGAAAAAGACAAACATAGCACTGTTCGCCTCGTCTGCCATACACGTCTTTATTTTCACGTTCACGGGAATCCCCTACCGAAGTGCCGCAGATTACAGACTATACTAGTTTGAGTTTTGTTACTTCAGCCACAGCTGCATTTTGTGAGCGAACAGACAACATCAAAATTAGTGCTAGATTTAGTGCTGGGTGCTGTTTCTTAAATTTCAGTGCTAGGCACATGAAAATAGTGCTAAATCTAGCACTCAAAGTGCTGAGTTGGCATCACTGGCTAATATATAGTAGTCTTTGTAATATTGTTCTGTGCACAAACTAGGTAGGTACTTGTTTTTTTTTTCCAAAACCCGAAAGATGAAAAGAAAAGACCAGTGTTGCCAACTAGCGACTTTATTCTGCTCACTGACCTCCATATATACAAAAGTACGCGAGGTCAGTGATTCTGCTGCTAAATATTTCGTAAAAAGTTGCTAAATTGCCCGATTTTTGCACCCGTAAAAGTTGTTTAGAAGTAGCTAAATGCTCATAATTATCTAGTAGGATGTGATGCAATAAAAAAATTAAAGCCTTTATGATATTTTATTGTTTAATTCTGAAGCATTATTGATACACAATTGTATTTAAAAATTTTGGTGTTAATCTTAATTATGAATGATAAATAAAATTTAAAATTTCGCTATCTGAGGTTTTGAAAAATCATCTTCTATTTCCTCTAAAATAAAATTTAAGTGACTCAGCTGGCGGCCCCGTGACTCAAATTGACTGCCAGCGCCGATTGCTGAATTGGCTGCTGGCGCTGACTTTGGAAAAAAAAGCGGAAGTAAATACTAAATTAAAAAAATAAAACCGACTGCGGTTTGCATTGCGTTTTGTTACAACCACTAAAAATAATAAAAAACAAGACAAAATAATTTCAGTCAGGACTCTTATTACCTACTGCAATATCGTCTTGGTTTTCTTAAAAATATTTTTTACAAGTTTCAATAAAATTAGTTAACTGTTGACTGCTTGGAGGAAGAATATCCGGAGGTAGTTTAAGCGTGTATGTACACTGTGTGAAGGCTGTCATTTCTCGTTGACAGTGATACAGTGACGTCACTGTATCAAAACATTGCGGTGGCTTTGAAGCGTCTGACTCTTCCCTAGTCACGCACGCACACTAATACAAATCCAGAACCACACAAAACAAAAAACGGCCAGCGTCTTTATGTCCTTAGGCTCTGTCTATAGATTATATATGTATGTCAATGAGTTGACTGACATAAAAAAATTGCTAGATCTAGCTATAAAGTTGCTAAGTTGGCAGCACTGACAGACAGCAAAACATAGAGCACCATAGAGGCTCTACGGTGCACATGGCATGGCAACATGCATTGTTTCTGTTTCATTCTGAATTTCTGACACTGGCAACGAATTAATCTAAAATGTCAAATGTCAATGTCATTCCAATTTACAGTCCTTGCGACCCTTGCGTGTGCGTGTTTCGCTTTCGACTCAAATCTCAGTAAAAACAAAATAAATATTTCAGAATGGCTTCATCAACAGTGTTGAGGGTTAAACGGAGGCTCGAAGAAAACCCACAAGATACACTAGTGCTCATGTGCAAACGAATTAAAACTGACAAGGAAGAGATATCACCTTCGCTATTCGTTTTTCGGGGAACTGTTGATGATCAGGTAAACATTGGAGTAACTTGTATGTTTAGAGCGCCCCTTAGGCGCCACTCTGACCGGCGATTGGGCCTGCCGGCTTAGCGTAACCACGATAGACGTATTGTAGGAAGATTGCTACCGTGTTATAAGCATATACAATAAAGAGAAAAAATGTTTCTATTTTTCAGTAAACAAAAATTCTGTTAAACCAAGCACGGGTCGTGCGTGCTCGGGGAGAGATAACGATTTGAATATAGAGAACTTTGTCTATTCTTTGCTAGAATAGAGATAGAGTTGGACATGCTAAGCATGTTGAAAGTTTACATTAATTTACTACAGTAGCCTGAAATTAACTGACTGTGGTCAGAGAGTCGCCTTAGTTTGTTTTATTATGAAAAAAAATAATCCTTTAACTCCTTTGCTAACCCTAATCCATTCAGCTTTAGATTGTGTATGAGTTATATTATCCTCATGATTTGTTAGAGCTACTAATTCCTGTTGTGCAGGCGCAGATTCAGAGGGGGCGGGAGGACGTAATTGCCCCCCTGACTCAAGACTGTACTGCTGTACAGCTCTCAACTCACAATAGCATGCTATTGTGAGTTGAGAGCCTGTTAGGGCACATGCTATTGTGAGTTGATAGCCTGTTAGGGCACATGCTATTGTGAGTTGATAGCTGCTAGGGCACATGCTATTGTGAGTTGATAGCCTGTTAGGGCATATGCTATTGTGAGTTGATAGCCTGTTAGGGCACATGCTATTGTGAGTTGATAGCTGTTAGGGCACATGCTATTGTGAGTTGATAGCCTGTTAGGGCACATGCTATTGTGAGTTGATAGCCTGTTAGGGCACATGCTATTGTGAGTTGATAGCCTGTTAGGGCACTGATACTTACTTCCAACCTTCTAATGTATACAGGAAACCACACATGTTAAAAATTTACTACCAAGAACTGATATAAAACAGCAAACAGTCCCAAATGTTGACAATATTATTGAAAAATTGAGGAAAGAACGGAAACAGGTTACTACCAAAAGCCGTTATGAAATAGTCAACTGCAGCAGAGGGTTAAAAGACAATGAGAATGACGAGGGCCACAAAGATGTACTGAATTTAATAGATTTGCAGAAAACAGATGACAATGATGGCAATGTACAGTATGCCTATGATCTGTATACAAGTTTGAAACAAGAATTTGACATAGCTATGATTGATGACTTGGTTGGGTAAGAATTTTTTATTGGATTCATCAATGACTGTGTATTGTAAGGCTGAATAATATTTCCTGGCTGCAAAAGCTCTTGAAACAGTATCTTTATAAAAAAAAAAAAGTTTATCCACTAAAAAATTAACATCCTAGCAGTGTTGGACCATATGCAGTTCAGAGTCCCATAACACAATTTTTTATATGAACTTGCAAATGAGGTCTAATTCAGTTTCTTTATTAATTTTATTTACATTTTTTTAAATACATATTTCCAAGTAAAAAACACTTGTAATAATATAAAACATAGTAGCCTCGGTACATTGGTAAGAGGGTCTCAGCTACTGGTGGTCAGGAGCCCAGAAACAGGAACCTAATAATGCTATGTTCAAAAGTACTGCTCTCTGCATCAAGCCCTTGATCCAACTGCCTAACGAGAGCCACCTCAGGTGTTGGTTGAGTCTCTTGGCTTGGCCATTGGCCGAAATTACTATTGGCACCATGATTGCTGAATCCACTTCCCACATGCTGACAACCTTGTGCCAAGTTATGATACTTAATTTCTTTACCTTTTTAGAAGCCTTATTATTTTCAATTCATTACAGTGTTGAAACAGGCCTAGTAATAGAGTCCTACGACCCATCTCAAGATTCAGACCCTGAAGCTGATGACGATGATGATTCCAATGATGAGAACAACTGGAGAAACGAATACCCTGACTCCGAGCCCAGCAGTATAGAATTAGAAGATATGGTGCAAGCTATGCAGAGGGTGGATATTGGTAAATCTATATGACTATTATAAAGATAAAGAGTTTGTATCTTTGAATGCGCTAATCTCTAGAAGTACTAGTCGGATTCGAAAAAGTCTTCTTGTATATGATAGCCAGATTCATGAAAAATAGTATAGGCTATTTAACATCATGCTACGACCCTTAGGAACCGAGCAACGGTGGTAAAACCGCAGGGAACAGCTAGTAGATAATACTTACTAATCTATACTATGTATACTTCTATAGATATCAACTATGATAACATGGTATGCTCCATTTGACCTGCACGTAAAAGTATGTTGATAGTAGGGAAGTGGACTAATTTGACATGACTAAATATGTAACATCCTTTCTCATGTTTTAGTCAGAGACATAGTGAGACTGAATTAGTTTAGTTTGTAAACAACAGAGTTAGCACCAGAACGTTCCTTTTGATGTAGATAGATCTTGAAGTCTGCCCCTTAATTTTATGACCAATCTGCATCAAATAACATTTTCAGAAGATGACCTATCCAGTGACACCGGTGAAGATAAAATATATGACGATCCACCAGACTTATTCAATGATGATGTCCAGAGGTATGGAGCAGCATACGCCAAATACAAAGCCAAGGTTCTGACAGAAAACCCTGACCTATCTGACAGCAGGAACCTGGTACATTGTACGAAGGTAGAAGATGACCCAGGTTACAAAGATGACAGCGATGATGGCTTCTATTATGGAGAAGACGAAGATACGGAGCAGTTTAAGGAACAATATAGAAAAGATTCTTCAGACGAGTATAGTCCGGATTGAACCGGTGTAATCCAGTTGCTTGTATTAGGTCAATAAATATTTATACATTTTTATGTAGTGTTTTAATATACCTATAATGGTTGTTAAAAAAGTTATTACACTACTGAATTTAGTCGTCCTAAATCCTTTCCTAATTAGGATTCTAACTGCTTTTGACAGTTACTTTTACATTTAGGACGACTGAATTCAGTAAAGTGAAATAACTGCTTATGCTCTCGTGGTTCGTCAGTTTGAAATGAGAATTTGCGTGTGCGTCTCGCTAATCCAACGCTGGGATTGGTGGTACTATTTCCCGCCATCTTCGCATTTTTGTGCGCGAATACAAACGCGCCCCCAAACGGCGTAAAAAAGAAATAGCAGTGCTTCGCTTACGCTCGCCACGACAGATCGATCGAGGCCGTGCGTTGTATCGGAAAAATCAAAAGCAGGGACATTTTCGAAATACCGTGTGTTCAGTGTGTTGTGTCGTCATATACCAGTGATAGCCTAGTAGTTTAACCATGTGCCTTCCACGGCGAATGGCTCGAGTTCGATGCCGAGGCACGTACCGCTGACTTTTCGAAGTCATGTGCGTATTAGAAATTATCACTTGCTTTAACGGTGAAGGAAAACCTCGTGAGGAAACCGGCATGTCCTAGAACCAAAAATTCGAAGACATGCGACGTCCACCAACCCGCACTGGGCCCGCGTGGTGGACTACGGCTCACTCCCTCTCACAGAAGAGGCCTGTGTCCCAGCAGTGGGAACATTATAGGCCGATTATGCTTATGCAGTGTGTTGTGATATAATTAGTGGTCTTCAGCAACCCAGGAGCAGTCTCAAGCACTTGGAAAGCCGACCGCAGTGGAGGAAAGGTCAGTCGAACTCATTTCTTTTGTCGAATTAGACCAGGCTCGGGTGGTCGCTTAATTATTCACAGGAATCGGTGTTACGTGTCATATAGGTACAGTCATATTATACAGTCCAATTCTCTATGCAATTATTTTTAACTGTATTTTTTTTTAATTTAGTAGATGAGTCTTGCGTTTCTTTTTGACTAGGTACCTTTGAGAAAAAACGCTGAAACAAACTCGGAAAGTCATAGTCTAAATTGGAATTAAGAGGCTTCCTTCTAAATGCCATTTTAGACTAACCTGCGTTGTTTCTCTTTAGCCATAGGGATTTGAGTGGACCCTGTCTTGACAGGCACGTAAAGGCCGGTCATCGTGGTAGATCGAACCTAACTTAGAGTTAGATAGTTAAACAATATGGTTAAGTAGGTAGGTAGGTACTTAAAAAAAAAACAAGTTTGCTGAATTTGGAATACTTTTTTAATTTTACTTTTCTTTAGGTAGGTACGCACGGCTACAGATCAAGCTATACATTTCCAGTATAAGCTGATCTCGCATTGTATAGGATTTCCTTCCAGTGAGAGGTCAGTGTAAACTGGGAATGTATAGCTTGATGTGTAGCCGTGTGTACTACTGTTATTAGGCATGTTTTACAAAAAAATGATTATTTATTAAAAATAAGGCAGAAGACAAGAAAAAGAAGAGATTATATTGACAAGTAATAGGTACAGACGCGACATCGTGTCCATAAGGGGCGACGCGACGCGGACGCAGACGACAGACTTTTTGTGCGATCGAGTCTGCAGCGCCCGAACATCCTGTGCACTAAGTTTCGCAGATTATTCGACCGCTGCAGACTCGATCGCACAAAAAGTCTGTCGTCTGCGTTGCCCCTAACTATGGCAGAAAAGATTACATTTTTTTTTCTTGATTACAAGTTAAGGTTTTGTAGATCATTCATTGCGGCGTTGGTAAAATCAAATGGGTAATCATGGGGGATGTGAGACGCAGGAAGAGTGTAGGCTTGAGGCGTGGTAGATTCCATAGCTGCAATTAAAACACTCATTAATATCATCATTTATTTTTAAATTACAGTTATCCCTCCATCTGTCGCATTTAAAAATCCGCCTCATTCAGAACGACAGACAGACAGACAGACGAACGATTATAAGCAGGTACTTGTAGCACGTAGTCTAGGGTCGTATTACAGAACCTAACTCAAGACTCGAGCATTACTTGAGACTAGTTTCAAGCCATTTGATTGGTTGAACTAGTTCAAGTAATGCTCGAGTCTTTAGTTAAGTTTTTTGTTAGAACAGTTAGAAGTTAGATTATAGGTACTTACATAACTCCTTAATATACTGCAGAAGATGAACTATAAGGATCAAGTACTCCGGTTGATCACTGGCTTTAGAATACACACTAGCTTCTAGCTCGCTGCTGGTGCGGGCCAGTTGTACTCCTGTCTTTTGTATTGCCTGTTCACTGAGAAGGAAGAAAATATAGTTTTTATGAGTACATAACATGTAAAAAAAACAGTAGGTAGGTAGGCAAAAAAAATGGTGCTGCGATATTTATATTTCGAATTGTTACAATACTTTTGACGCTGACTGTACTTATGAATTAGAGCAAAACAAACAAATATAACAAATTGTTTGTTATTCTTCTTATGCTTTTACAATCGTTTAGTTTTTAGGGTTCCGTACCAAAATGGTAAAAAAGGAACCCTTATGGTGTGACTTCGTCTGTCTGTTTGTCTGTCTGTCTGTCACACCTGCTTATTTCAGCAACTACTTATGCTATCGACTTGAAATTTGGAACAGTTATAAAGTATGCTTGTTCAACTTTATTGCAAATGAAAAAAGTCCTAAAATATTTTTATTTTCATTGCAAAAGGGGCCGGAGTGGGGGTTCGAAATTTTAAAGTGGGGTTACTAGGTCAAAAACAACGCCATGTCAAAAACAATGCCATGGTGATAGCAATATTGAGCTACGCAATGAGATGGTAAACAAGCCGTAATACTCGCACCTACTCGCTTAGACTAAAAAACTACAAGTAGGTACCGTGTAAAAACTCTTAAACTTACAGTTTAGTCACTATGTATTTCCTGAAGGCAGGAGTTTTCCAACCTTTGTCATGCGGAGCCCCATAGTCCACAGTTTCTATTGCCATTGTTTTGAATTTGTTCCAACAGTGAAGACGCAAGCACAGCACAGACACAAAATGCTCTAAAACGAATGAATTGACTAAGTATTCGATAATTGCAAGGAATTATTTATTATTTTGATACAATTTTCTTCTCTAGCTCACGTGACTTAGAAAAACAACGAGCGATGAACGTTCGCGCGCAGGCGCTAGGTACAAGACGATCAATAAAGTTGTGCATATTGTAACATTGTATTGCGCAATGTTTTTGATCGCTTGAGTGCAATTTTCATTCAATATTATTGCGCAATAATAATGTTGTAGTTCTACGGGCCGCACAGTGTAAACGCGGAAAATTTCATATTATTTCCATCATTTTGCAATTTAGTAGTTAGTAGCAAGAAAATCACTGTGTAGAGTAGGTATAGCTACAAACTTTTGTACCGTCAGCAGGCACTAGAAACACGACAAACTACGATGGTTATGACGATGATTCGTTTTTCCTAGAACAAGGATTCCTTTTCCTTCATTTTCAAATAGATTTTCCGTTTGCCTAAGGTCAACTTCAGCCGGGCTAACATGCGCGCCGCGACAAAATTTTGTCGACCGTTTTGTCTCGCTCTTTCTCGTGCAAATACGAGACAAATGCACGATAAAACCGTCGACAAAATTTTGTCGCGGTGCGCATGTTAGCCCGGCAGCAGGTCAGGTTTGCCTACTTGTCAACGGGGGTTCCGATGTAGGATGTTGGCGTTGTTGCCTGTGCCTTTATTTTCACTACTGCTAAAAAAATTGCGGCTATTGCTACAGGTGTGTAGGTACGCCGAGAGAAAGTAATAGATTCTATACCATTGAAAAACTCGCTCTTCTAAAATAAAACACGTAAAATTAAACAATAAATAAAAATAAGACTTTCAATCAACAAGCATCGGACTATTATCGTTGGTAGGTACCCGTCCCCGTACCAACCCGCTTTTTTGCGGCGCCGGCGCAGTTATGAGTCAAGCAATGATTAAATACTCGGAAAAAATCAAGCTGTCACCGTACAATGCTAAGCTAAAGCCAATCTAGTGTCAGATTCCGTGATAATTCAAGGTGGAGTATTTTTTTGTTATTTTTAGTCAGACTAAGATTTTGACAGCTAATTCAGTGATCGTAGACTTTAATGACATAGTACCAAGAAGTGAAGTGAAGTGGCTTTGTGACTTTCTTCTTGCACAGTTGCACTGACGGGTGTGAGTGTTAAGATAAATAAGAAGTGATTTTGTATACAATGTGGAAGGAGCTATATTTAAAAATAGAATCATCTAAAAAGTGCACCTAAGATACTACTCTGCGGAACTCCAGTAGAATATTGGTGAGTAGGTACTACTGTGAGTACCTAGGTTTTTTTTGCGGTAGGTAGGTACCTAGGTACATTAATGTATTTTTTAAATAATGAGTCGAAAGAGAATTAATAATACCCAAACCTCCTCTTTGTGAGGCTCATGCATTACAACTTTACAACCTAGTTTAAACTACATAATTATGTTCGGCCACTGAACAAAATTTGTCTCAAGAGTAGTTCTTATTCGACATCACAGATGGCGCTAGCGGTCATTTTCTAAGGATTCCTTTGATCTTGTATTCGCAATAAGGATGTAAAATAGTTTAATTTTGTGATTTATTATAGGTATTATAATTATTATTTATTCGTTAATTATTTTGTACATTTTAAATTATTCTAAGTCTTTAGCAGGCAACAAAAAAAGCAAAAAAAAAAGATTACGTACCTACCGACCTATTTTTTTTTGTGGGTACAGTACAATAATAGGTAGGTATCTACTCTGCCCCTATCATGAGTTTTTTTGACGTAGTTTCGTTAACGTAAGCATATTTTGAATTTAAAATACAGCAGTCCTGGAACATTTTGATGAAATTTTATACAATTTGCACATTTTAAAAAATACAGAGAAATTAATTAAGTATTTAATTTATATAAATATTGTGTAACAAACGTGTATTTTCAATTCAAAATATGCTTACGTTAACGATACTACACGTCAAAAAAACTCATGATACGACTGGTCTAGTTTCAGCTATTTTCGTTTGTGCACATTACATATCTTCTTTTTTTATCGTAATGCCTTGATAATTATCCTTATTGATAAATATAATCCAGCACGCGTAGCATAACCAATTCCATCTCTATTCTATCAAAGAATAGACAAAGTTCTTTCTGTCTAACTCGTTATACCTAAGTATCTTCTGCTCGAGCACGCGGCAACCCGTGCTTTTTGTCTACTGAATAATATAAACATTTCTTCTCTTCATTGTGTGCATAAAACGGTACGGTACCTACAAATCTTTCTACAATCTGTCATTTCGTCTATTCTGCCGTCGACAAAACCCCTTTCTACCGTGATTATTTAAGACGTTCATTTTAATTTCTTCTCTTGATGTTTTTACGCACTAATGTCTACGTTTCTTCTTGTCTCCTTTCGCAGGTCTGCTGGCAGAAATTTCTTTTGAAATAAGCAGTACCTTTGTACTTCAATTACCTTTTAAGATATTTTCTATTGTGTGTACATAAATCGTTAAATAAATTATGCTACGCGTGCAACCTATTCTGTACCGACTTGCCGCGTGATATCACCGCGGTTACTGCCAATTGGCTTGCGAACGTTCGAGGGAGATTGTCACGGTGAGGTTCTCCTTCGAACGTTCGCGAACAAATTGGCAGTTCTCGGGATGATATTAGGCGGCGGCGGCGGCGTGTCGGTAGATATGACAGGCAGGTATTTTCAATGGGGAACAAAAGTAAAAACTTTTAGGTAGAAGGCGCTGTGAGGTAGTTACACCTGTCAAAAAAGCTATAATTAAAACTGTGCATTATGTGAATGATAAATTTAGTTTTGCTAAGGTTTTTATATCAATTTACGTTCTTAACTATGTATTCTACCTGGGGAATTGAAAAATATGGGATCATCGCAACGAGGAAAAAAAGCTGAGCTGGTGGAAAGGTACATTATATTTATCATGTGTATTTAGGACATTTGACAAGACAAGTTTTATGTGTCCTAAAATGAACTTATCTCGCTATGATAAGCTAGCTTTAATGATTACAAGATGTTAGGCTATTTTGTTACAAAGTGAGGTTATTTAAAGTAAAAACATCTTACATATGATTAGTATTATGACATTTTATATTGCATTATACCAACTTGTTGTGTTAGAAATGGTCTCGTAGTCTGTTTTTTAACAATTTTTTCCACATAGCATGTAAGTGAAATGTGAAAAGTCAGTTAATTTAAAGTTTACTATTCTCAGTGCTTTTTCCCACTTTCTTTTTAAACGAATATTACTTGGGAATTTGTAAACACATATTTCTTTACATCCAAAGGCTACACAACGACCCATATTTTGGTATAGAACGAGAAAATAACAAATTTTAAACAATCTCTATGGAGATTGACAGTTCACTTGTAACAAATATTTAGCGCCCTCTAGGCGGAACTTATTGACAGTTTTCTTCCTCATTCAGGCGTCATGATAGGGTAAATAAAAAAGAATTATTAATATGTGATAAATAATTTATTGTCTGGCGGTATTTTTACAATATCATTGTATGCCTACATCAGTTAACTTTTCATTAATTGTTATTATCACTTTAATTCAACGTCTTAATATAATAATGTTGCATTTTAAACATTGGTAGGTACAGAATGGATGTCTTAAATTATTTAGGAAATAACTTAAATATTGCTTTAAGTATTCCTTGAATAAAAAATTGTTTCGGTTATGTATCGCGTAGCGCAGTTTTAAAATGTTTATGTACTTATAGAAGAAAAGCTGAGAAGAAAATATTGACTGGTTTGATAGCAGGCTCTCCACAATACTTATTTCGCGCATATACAGCTAGGCAAAAAGACGCGGTGACAGGGTGGAACAAAATATTTTACTTGATGGAGACGCTACTTTGCCGACAAGTACTGGTAGATTTTGGGTCATTCGCAAGCAGCGTATATTGCTTTTACTTATTTTAACGATTTATTAAAATTATTTTTGCTAATTTCTCATCTAAAGTGTGATAGTGACGCCCTCATTTTTTCCACACTGTTTTTGCCAAGCTGTACAGTCGTGGTCTGCTCAGTGGCGTGCCTACAGGGCAAGCCCGAGGGTATTTCGCGTAATTTTTCATGTTTGTAAGTGATTTTTATTGTACGCTACTCACTTACATTCATGAAAAATTTAGAGATATACCCTCGGGCTTGCCCTGTAGGCACGCCACTGGGTCTGCTACGCCATTCGCATAGACTTCAACTCAGTGAAATTATATCTATCTTTACACTCACGGGATAGGTATTTTGTAAGGTGTATTTAATTAATTAACTCACATAATGAATCAGCAATAAAATAATTAAAGACATCCACTAAAACATAATATATGAAACATAAAGGATTTTTATTCGAGATGACGCCCCTACATTAAAAACTATGTTTTTACTGAGAACACAGTTATGGCACATAACATCAGATGCTGTTTCATTATTTACTTTTTAACATAAAATGTCATGATTTTTTACGTTTATTCTACTGATTGGACATTCGTTTGCAGATGTGACTTGAAAAATAAATACTGTACTAGCTATGCCCGCGACTCTGTCCGCATGAATGGCATTATTTTCTTTATAGGTACAACAAACTTACCACCTCCTTATGGATGGAATTACAAAAAATACTTGCTTAGTGCACCTCTAGGGTAGGAAGGAATATTTCATCCTTTCAATTCTCTAGGTTAGGCTTGCGATGTTTGTCAGTCAGTAAGTCAGTCATGGTACTGTTTTATACGTTTATGGTATAAATGTAAACAAGTACTTACCTACAATTGATTGATTAAGTATAAATAAAACTTTTAAATGAACGTTTGTATTTTAAAATCACTTCTGCCAATGATTGTCCACTAAATACGTCATAATGGAAGATCGACAACATTTTTGTTTTGTACCTATTTTTTTTTATCGCAACACTGATTCGAGACTCATTCCTTTACAGACAGACAAAACATAAAAGTTACACAAATTACAATAATTATACGTAGGGAACAAGTCTTGTAGTCACTTAATCTACAACTATATTTAATGAGATAACTATAAATGCAAATTACGATTAATCTAGCGATGCTTTGGCATTGACAAAACATGGTATTTTACTGGATACCCAGTATATTCTGGCATCTCATAGTGGCGCTGAGCGAAACGAAACTACAGCCGCGTAGCCACAGCCGCGTAGCCACAGCCGCGTGGCCACAGCCGCGTAGCCACAGCCGCGTAGCCACAGCCGCGTAGCTACAGCCGCGTAGCTACAGACGCGTAGCCACAGCCGCGTAGCCACAGCCGCGTAGCTACAGCCGCGTAGCCAC
Organism: Thalpophila matura; assembly: GCA_948465475.1. Classification (NCBI taxonomy): domain Eukaryota; kingdom Metazoa; phylum Arthropoda; class Insecta; order Lepidoptera; family Noctuidae; genus Thalpophila; species Thalpophila matura. The sequence continues at coordinate 2,275,376 of OX419178.1, forward strand.
AACCGCGTAGTCACAGCCGCGTAGCCGGTTACCAATTTCCCTCTATTATTGGCTCTCTTTCTCACACTCTACGGGTAGAACATGGATACAGCTGTGGCTGCGATTGAAATAAAAGCAAGAGGGGAAAATCTATAGAGCACTCTTTCTAACTCATAGGAAGTTCCGTAAGAACAAAAGGGACATTTATATATTGCAGTGTTTATCTTTTTTACGGCCCCTAAGTTAGTTCCTAGGGAGAATATCAACAATGTGTCAAATTCAAAACATTTAAAATTAGTTCCATATTCCGCCACGTACCAAAATATACTGAGCACAAGGTATATTTTTTATTAACACTTACGTTTTGATACTTTTAGTTCGGGGAATGATAAATACTGTGTTTACACTGTTTAAAAAGAAAAATATCATTAATTTGAAATGTTTGCATTGTTGTAAAAGTAATAATATAAACTGTTTTTTTTTACTACACTCATTTTAGAAATGAAAACTGCACTTTATTTAGGTAGGGACTAGGGACTAATTCTTCTCCATTTCTTGGTGTAGGTATTAATATTTATTTTCGAGTGACAAGCACGTTATAGAAAATTGAATATTGCTGAACTTTTAGTAAAAATGACACTGGTAAATTAAACCGCGTTATGGAATCAGCACCTGCTTTAGGGAGTAGATAAATTCGCCTAATAATTAATTAATATTAAACAAAAATTAACAACAAAAATCGAACAATCACTTAGAACGAATGGTAATAATATTTAGTAATATCTTTACATATATTTACAATTTTGGTAATATTTTTTAACCGTATACTAATACAAAGACGAAGTTTAACTTTTAACTAGGTAATTTACAATAACAGAGTAACAAAAACCTTAAAGTATTGAGGGCTTGTATGTACATTAGCCAATATATTAAGAACTTTAAACTTGTTGTACTCATTTGAGTCCATATCCGACTACCCGTACTCGTTTGAGTCCGTCTGTATTAATTTGAGTCCGTATCTGTATTCATTTGAGTCCTTATCCGTACACATTTGAGTACAAAAAGTTTTGAAGGGTTAAGAAAAACATATAATTAGCTTTGATTACGCCAATTGTATGTATGTACCTATGTACATTTCATTAACTTATTAACGGGACATTAGGTAATTGTCCTATTACTTTACATACTTAAATATTGTTGCGTAACGTAAGCTAATCATATATTTTTCCCTTTTAATATTTTTTTTTATAATATAACATTGAATCGAAAATTTTAAACATCGATTTGGCATTGATATGCAGTACAAGTTTTATAATTATTAATTTATTGCACATTTAATTTAATTTCAAAACGAGAGGATACATTCTTAATCTACGATAATTACAAGAAATTCCCGTGAAGCAACTTAGCATTTATGTTTTTGCGAGCAATAGGTCCAAAGTATATTAGACTTAGGCTTTTAGATAAAATCGATATGACGTGAGATTTCATCAAAATTCTATTGTGGTAAAAACAAAAGAGAAAAGAAATCCGTGACCCTCCTTTTTATTTCCAAATTACAGATGGCGCTACTAGTAGTCGCATCTGAAAGCTTTTTGCCACTATTTTTGATGAAATATCAATGACGACGGCATAAAACCTTGCCTACAACCCACGCGTGGAACAGATCAGTACGCCAAGTACTTCTAGACTAAAATTCATAGCACAGGCGTGTCAGTAACCCTCGCTGGCGTCGGCACATTATTATTAGCCGTCGCGTCCTGATTATTAGCAGTACAATAGAACTGCTTGTGGGCCTTATAAGTGTTCACGTACTTGAACGAAATGTCGCAAGACTTGCAGTAGTTTGGGGTCTCTTCGGGTTCCGTGTCTGGTTCCTTCTTGATTTCGACTGTGGCGGTGGGAGGGACGGGGGAGGTTTGTTCCTCCTCGGGCTCGTCCGTGGCGTGCACGAGCCGCGCGTGGCGCACCACGTTGCCGCGGTACGTGGAGGTGTACGCGCAGTTCCCGCACCGGTGCACGCGCTCGCCGCCCACCGCTGGGCTTGGGGAGGTCGCCTCGCGGCTGTCCTCTTCTAGAACGCACGCGATGTAGCTCTCCTCCTGGAAATGATGGTTTATTGGTTAATATTGGTGTGTAATTGGTGTGTAAAGGGAGAACTAATTGCAAGTCAGGAAACTTTCAGTTTTGTTTTATTTTTTCGGAATAATCGACTTCTTACTCTTAAAGTACAAGCCAATATTTTTCTTGTTCTAAAAAAATGTATATTAGACTTTTATTAGATGCAGTGGCGGATCCAGGGGGCTAGTGGGCTGAAGCCCCCTCTAAATATTGAGTTCTGACAGATTTCAGAATAGATTAGCAATTTGGTGTTTTGATTTTTATCTCTTAGTCCTCCCAAAATCATATCTGATGAGCCCACAGCCCCGCAAAAATAATTCCTGGATCCGCCACTAAATAGATGCATGTAATGATACAAACTTACTTGCAAATCGGCAGGTTTCTTGTTGTTGAAGTGCATGCGTATATGAGTGCGCATGCCCCGCAGGGTGTTCCCTCTGTACCGGCAGATAGTACAGCGGAACGCCTTCACTCCGGCGTGAGCATCCATGTGTCGCTGCGCGGCGGCCGCCGTCGGCGACACCACGTCGCAGCAGGGACACTTCCACCCTCCCTCGGATCCCGACGTCAGTCGAGGAGCCTCAGGAACGCTTCGAGGAGAGCGAGTCTCCCGCTTGGTGCAGTAAAACGACTGATGAGTCGTCAGGTTGTCCAGCGAACTGAAGTGAATGCCACATGCCAGGCAGATCAGCTGGCGGTACTGCGGCGGTGGACCAGGCTCCGGTGGCGCGGGACTCGCGCGCTCCTCCCCGCCACCCGCCGAGCAGTAGTGCCGCTTGTGTATGCGGTAGTTCTCGTACTTACAAAACACGATGTTGCACTCTTTGCACTTAGACACTCCCTGCTTCACAAGCACTTGAGGAGATGCTGCGGTAACTGGCAGTTCTGATGCGAGACGCAATGCTAGAGCGGGTGGCAGAATCGCAGGAGGAACAATTGGAGTGAATTTCTCTTCAGGAGGCGACGGTACACTTGGAGGTTTCGGAGTCGGCCCTCTAGAGTTCAATCTCCGTCGCTTTGGTGAACTTTCTGCGCTTGGTGATGAAGACCGTCGAGAGGGAGATGGCGTTCCTGGGGATCCTGGCAGTGAAGGAGCGCATACAATTTGCTCCGGTGTGGTCGACCGTAATCTATTCTCTTTTTCATGCTCATCGGTTACCACAGATTCTGGGGACCGTCGTACACTGAGATCCAGAGGGGTCGCGCCATCTCTTGACGGCTCTCGGGGCCGATTGGCAGATTTTAAAACCTCGGTTTCTTTTCCTTCCGCGTTCATATTTGACAATGCTCGACTGATTGGTTGGAATGTTCCATTTGGTAACAGAAAGCATGGCGTATCTGGGTCAGGTAATGTCGTGCCTGGAAGAGTACTAGCGCCCCGTAACAGCGAGTAGGGTACAATGAGAATGGGATTCGTAGGTAACGCGAGTGCGTACTGGTTCTGGTTTTGTGCTGGAGGCGTGGCTCCAGGCGAGGGTGGCGCCGACCCTGACGTTGCAGAGCCGCCCCGCGCTGCAGCTAAGGCTTGTTTGACAACTTGTCTCGTGCTGCAGTAGTGTTGTTTATGAGCTCGGTAAGTTTTGATAGAACTGAAGCGAATATCGCAGTCGGCACAGTACCGGTCCTGTACCGGTGGTCCCTCCGTGACTTCTCCGTTAGAGGTCGGCGTCGGCGCTGGAGTTCCGCTGCTAACCGGGGACGAGGAATGCATCCTCATGTGTCGGTTTAAGCTAACTTTCTTATCGGCACTATATGAGCAGTAGGTGCAAGCATACTGCTTGCCCGCAGGTCGCGGAGTCTTTGCATCACTGCTAGACTCATCAACGGCTGGGTCGGCCGGAGTATTTGACCCCTCTGTTGGTTTTGGCAGTCTGTTTGAACAGTAATGTTCTTGATGGGCTTGCAACGTACTGAGAGACGAGTAGCGAATGCCGCATGGCTTGCATATGTAGCTTGGAGGACCAGTCGCAGGAAAAAGTCCTGGAAATGCGGCCGCCGTTAGGGCAAGATAATCTCTTGCTTGTGACGCAGGTGGCGGCGGCGGTGACGGCGAGGGTGGCTCATGTTTGAGCGTAGTCGCCTGCGGGGCGAGCGCGGGGTCAGTAGCAAGGCTGGTGTTGAGGCGCAAGCGAGGTGGCGAGGGAGCAGGCGAGCCCCCCGAGGCGGGCGAGGCGCCCCCGCTGGACGCGGCCCGCTCGCCCTCTGAGCTCGGCGTGCGAGGTTCTCCCGGCATCGCCTCGCTCTCGTTTCCCCATTCCTCGTCCTCACCTGAAAACAAAAACAATACAAATTAGAATCAGTTAACTGCGCAAGTGCGCATGTAAATGCAAAAAAATGCGCACCATATCGGCTCCTATTAGTGTTGTTAATAGCTGAGCGATGGTGAGCTGGCAGCGACGTCCCGCGATAGTCGTCACTCGTCACGTTTCGTCCCGTATCTGTCGACGTCAGTCAGATGGAGCCCTCGCGAGTCGAGGCATACATTAGCACTCCTAATTGAGACGTGGCCGCGCTATGTAAATGTCGCCGCGTGGGTGGGGCGCGAGCACCGGCCACTCGTCTTAACAAATGCGAGAAATGTGGACGAGATTAAGTTCGCGCACCCGGGACGGTTGATCCGTCATTACGGCCGATGCTCGTCCATCAATATCGTGAGCGGGCCCGCGGCCAAACAGAACAAAAACTTAACGGACCCCGTTGTAATTGGATCTGATTTCCAGAAAACGCTCGCTCACCTTCCTTTTTGAGCGACAACGATCTCTACCGAGCGAGGAATTAACCTATCTTTCGCGCAGCGATCTCGACTCAAAACGCCAATTAATGAGAGGCTCAACTTCATTCTCCTGGCCCTGTGAAGATCATTATATGGGCACGACAGCGAGATGGACGCGACGATTGGTGCGGCCGCGCACCGACCGCCATCTCGCGGTAACGAACACTGCTCGGATCGGATTGCGTTCGGGTCACGCTATCCTAGTGTGCGCGCGTTCCGATTGGTCATTACGATTGCTCGGTGACGCGCGATTGGCCGACTAATGCTGCCTTTATCTGGCAGCTTAATGTTAGCGTCATACCGAACGCGAGCTTATCGTGGTTCGTTAGTCGCGCTCCAGCTTCTGTTTTTCGCTAAATAAGTTATAAGCTTGTGATTGTTGGCTTGGCGAAAGGTTGTCCGGACAATCAGATAGATGGCGTGACTCGGTGTCGTTTATGCAGCGCTCGCGAACTGAACGTCGATTCGTTAAATGATATACATCTGTGCCCTTTGTCTTTATAAACATGTCATTGCGTTCGTACAAGAGAGAAACATGCGACTCATGTATTCGTTGAAAGCTAGCCCGCATAGTTGCGACCAGAACTTCACAATGAGCTGGTTAGATTAGGTGTACCCTTTGACTGCGAAGTTGCCTCACGAATGCAGGAGAACAATGCATGTTGCGTTTTCTTGTATGAAAATTCATAGAATTAAGCAATGGAATTAAATGTTAAATGTTTGTTGAAACAAGGCCGACAAGCGTCATACACGTGCCTACACACGTAAGTAAAAAAACAAAGCGGCCATCTTGTTGAGGTCTTATCTGGTTTGAGATCAGGGTCCAATTAAAATAGTCGTGCATCGGTGGCGTCACAATCGCAGTGATACAAATCTGTGATTCTGACACCCGTGAGCGATCGCCTAGGCTGTGCTACCACGGGCTACGCATATCTCGATTGATAACTCACCGTAATCGTTGTGCACTCAAGACTATCTCGAGATAGTAAAATAAATAAATATGGACGTCTATTAAATATTTGTTTAGGTACCTACTTGTATAAATATAACGTAAGTGAACGGTAGAGTAATTTATGTTCTGACTTTGCAGAGTCCTTCACGTGTCGTGTTTAATCTTCACATTGAAAAGTTCATCAAGTACCTAACTTCGTATAACTTATTAGGCACCTACATTTATATTACATACCTACATACATACAGAATAGGCCCGTCATTTCATGCACAAAACTTTTGCAAACAGTTTTTGTAACTTGTACCTAAGTCGGTACTTGTCTACAAGTAACATGCTGAAACTGATTCTGAAATAATTTATAGAATAACCCTTTTTGGAACAACTACTTAAAGGCTAACAGTATAGGAGTATTATATATCTTTGCAGTTATTATGATAACTTGAAAAACACAAATTTCTTCATGCATTTGATCATTATTATGATGCATTGCATTTTTTTCGTATCTAGGTAATTAACAATGTTTCAAATCGTCAAGTCTGGATTTTACATCATTCCTTTTTGGAACGAAGTTCCTTAACGCTGCTTGTGGTAGGAGTTGACTGATAGAAATCGTCACGTCAGGAAAAAGAGTTATGCCTCCTCCATGCGTCTTTCTCTCTCTGTCTCTTTCTATTATATACGAGGTGTAACAAGTTTCGTTCCTGACGGGGGTCCCCCGATGGCACACGTTTTTTTTTAACACAGAGCACCTAATTGTAAGCCTTAATTACCTTTAAAAACATACTAGGGCCTTTTATTTCAAGCATTTTACAAGAAATGATCAAAATAACGAAAAACTCGCACGTACACCAATGGTAGTGGTCGGATCCGCCATGTGACCGACATACACCTTGAACTGAGCCGATTGTCTGATAACTCGAGATAAAAACTTATTCATTGAATATTAATGTATGTCTAAGTATTATTATCTTAATATCTTGCTCTACATCGGCGACTGTCCTTTTCCTTAGAATCTTAATGAAACGTTAACTTTGTTTTGTGTCGCTAGATGGCGGTAGTAGTAGTGTTGTGCTTACAATACGTTTGTATTTTAAATCTTCAGTCAATTTTCATTCAGGCCGCCATTTTTGTACTGACTTGTACTCAATGTGTGCTCAATGTCTGAAAAACCCAATAACACTGCCCGGTTCGGGGATTGAATCCAGGACCACGCGCTCAGTAGTCGTGTGCTTGCAACTACTAGATCAACAAGGCAGACCGTTTAATTAAATTCAAGGAAGCTTTTAATTCAATTCAATCATTTTATTTTAGACAAATTATAATAATAATCATGCATGATTTTAGAAATAGACGTTAGAATGTAGAACGGAAGCATTTTTAAACAGAATGAACTTATAACACCACGACTTAGGGCGATCGAGTTTGTCTGCAGCGCTCGAACATTCTGTGAAATAGTGCATAGATTGTTCGAGCGCTGCAGACTTGATCGCACAAAAAGTCTGTCGTCTGCGTTGCCCCTCAGGCAGAACTGTAATTATCAGACCCTGGTGCCGGTGGTGGTATTTAGTCCTATCACATTATTTGTCCTCTGTCTTAATATTGTCAACGTGAATTTAGTCGCCATCACTTAAAGGTCGCGATTATTTTCCCGTAAATGATAAGCATAATCGGCCTATAATGTTCCCACTGCTGGGACACAGGCCTCCCCTGTGAGAGGGAGTGGGCCGTAGTCCACCACGCGGGCCCAGTGCGGGTTGGTGGACGTCACATGTCTTCGAATTTTTGGTTCTAGGACATGCTGGTTTCCTCACGATGTTTCCCTTCACCGTTAAAGCAAGTGATAATTAATTTCTAATATGCAACATGACTTCGAAAAGTCAGCGGTGCGTGCCCCGGGATCGAACTCGAACCATTCGCCGTGGGAGGCACATAGTTAAGCCACTAGGCTATCACTGCTTGTTTAAATGATAAGGACGTAGACTAACGTGACAGTTCTTAATGTTTTCTGTCCTTTTTCAATGATATTTGTAAGAAAGAGTTAAAGTTTTGTGTGACTAAAATTAATTTGATTAATTAACAAACCTACACGTTTTTCGATTAGAACTAGGTAGTTTAGTTACGATTAGTCGATTACTGTTTATTTATATATACCCACGTAGGCACACGTTACCTTATAAAGCTTGAAGTTTGAAGTGTTGAACAAAACTTTATCATAAACATGTCAATCAATTTAGACAAAATCTCACCAAAAAATACCTATCTATCATTTTTTTCATCTAAACTAAAATATTTGACTAATTTTATTTATTTTTTTTAAATATGTCGTCTTAACGTCACTACACAACATTATGAGCGCCATTACCAATGTTGCCAGCTCTAAATAAAAAAAGCTACTAAAAACTTACGAACAAAGAGTTGAGTGACAAAGTCGGACGAGATTATCGTTGCACACATCTTGATTTATTTGTATTTGTTGTGCTAGGGAGAGTGTACATCTATCATGCGTGTGGACTGCATGATAATATCATAGGTGTTTAATAGTTACCAGTAGGAATCATTTGGATGGAGCCGATTTTTGTAAGCAACTCGTTTCGCGATACCTAAGCATAGATAAGTTTACAAACTACGTATTGTAGTCTAGTTTTTTGCTTGTTGGAAGTTTGGATAGAATAACACTTTGATGTATCTGCAGACTGGAATCTAAGATAGGAGTAACAAATCTCAATGTACTTAAAGTTTAATTTAAAGATTCGGTTAAGGAATTTCAGCTAAATACAGATCGAGCTTTAGAAATAGATATCGGCTAGCTTCGGCTTTATGGAGCCTCATCTCTGTCACACGAAGCGCTAACAGACTGGTATCTAATAAACAAGTCAGCGACAAACCGTCACATAGTGAGTGACGGATACGACGCTCTAAAAAGCTGAAGCTAGCCGATGATCTCTTTCTAACTACGTACTGTATAGGTTCCTCAGATCATAGAAACAAGGAGATGTGCCAAGGCGCTATCGAGCTTGATGCCTAATCTTGAGCAAATTGCTCATATTAAAAACGTACGCGCTGGCGACGAACCGAACACGATCGATGGTATAAATACAGTGTTTTAGTTTAGTGCTAGTGTTGAGTGACGATTAACAGTGTTAGATTAAGGGTGTGCGGAATGTTTAATGCGTGGGAGATCTTTTAATTCACAAGGAGCGCTTAATTATGCGCGTAATTGTGTCGAAAAATGTAGGTACTAAAAAACTAAAAGTGGCATCAGTTGTTCCCGTACTAATTTGCTATGATGGCATATCTCCTTGTTTCTATGATCTGAGATAGGTTCATAAATACATTGTAATGCAGGCTAGTTATGTTTATAATGAGCAGTGCAATATCTAACCCCATTCCGTCTCATTACTTCCAAACCATAACAAACCCATTGAATACCATTTCCAACGACTCGCAGCCACGCTATTTACACATAAAAAATATTCTCAAGTACGTATCAAGGTGGTGATCTTCACCAAGTGTCCGGCAGGATGAACGTCGTGCGTCACGATCGGACGCGCATTAACATATCGCCGGTTCGATTCCGCTATCGTTACGCCCTATGCTGGCTGACTGTGGGACGAGTGCCCGTTTCGCAACGATACGACATCTTGCTTGCTTATTTGCTTGTTGATTTGTTGAATGGGAATGTCTAGGCTTTTGATTTTGTTACTTCAAAGTGTGTTTCATTTATGGTAGGTAGCTAATGATGGATAGTTTTAGTAACTACTGCAGGAACTTCCTGCCAGGAAGTCGATTAATAGGGCATATACAAATCTGATTCAATGAATTTAATAGTATTACAATTTGAATAGTTACTTCTTTAGCATCTATCACCAAATGTTTAGAGCCAATTTCACCAAACTCTGTTGCTAAATGGCTTAAGCATTTTTACGTCCTGTTTCACTAAGCTTAGGTAACAGTCAAAATTACAACCGTCAAAGACATTTAGCAACTAACAGAGCTTGATGAAATTGGCCCTTAATCTAAAAACTTCCAATGAACACTATCGTCACCATCTATCTCTCTCTAACAAAAAAATACACTGCATTTGCAATGGAGACGTGTCGGGCAAAAACGTTGGTAAGTAAGCGTAGTACGTAGTAGATAAACATTTCCTCGTGGTGTCCACGTTCTGCCTCATGACGAATAAATCTAGATGTCCACGCGGCAGCGATAACAGTAACGTACAGCCGCGATGTCGGTATGAGACCGCGATAAATGTTGCCACGCTTAGTTCGTTATCTTTGGTGTTGGTGAGGAAAAAATATGATGTTCTATGGTAGAAATTGGCTGATGGCTTCTCAGACAATTTAGTGTGAATTGTGACTTTGAACTCACTTACTTATTCACTCAAAGCGTTTCGTTCGGATTTTTGGTATATCAACCATGAACCGATAGCGCTTTTTCGTGCAGAACGCCGTCCGATAGGAAAAAGGACAGGAGGGATCATGCAGATCACAAGATAAACCGAAAAAAAATCTGAAGAATTGTTCATAAATGAAATCGCATTGGATTATCTGACCTCTTAAATAGTCCAAAGCATTCAAGAAGCAGCGAGTACTTCAAATGGGTCAAAGTGGAACCCTACTGGCAATCACATACAAATACTTTCATTAAAAAGATTAAACAGCCACTCGGAACACTAGTACGTGAAGTACACGTATACAATATTAATTACACACTTTAATTAACCCAGTTTTACGTGCTAACTAAATATCGTCAAAGCAACCCCTTGCCGGCAAACGAGTGGTTGTAATCGTATAGCGAAATCTCAACCTCCGTATATGATTGATGTAGGATTTAATATTCATGAGGTGTTGCCACATGTGTGAGGAGCTAGGTTTGGTAGATGTGGTATTTGGCCATGGACACGGGGTCTCATCAGGAAGAAAGGAACATTTGTTCAAATAAGTCTCCATGTGTCCCACTTCCCACTAATATTATAAATGCGAAAGTTTGTGCGTGTGTGTGTGGGTGTGTATGTTTGTTACTTCTTCACGCTGAAGCGGCTGGACGGATTTGGATGAAATTTGGTACACAGATAGATTACAGTCTGGAATAACACATAGGCTACCTTTTATCCCGAAAAACGCGGGCGAAGCCGCGGGCGGAAGCTAGAAAATTCAGAACATGAAAAAATATAGATCATGAAGAATATTTTGTTCTAATTTAATAAAATCCTCTAAACACGAAACAAAGTATGGCCGAGTTACGGCGGTCACGTTTCTTTGTATGAGATGAGGCAACTGTACGTAGTATCTATCTGTGGCCATGGAGTTTCTTGCTCCTTCTTCTTAGGAATCTATACGCATTGGGACGGGCACCTAGTTTCATTTTACTGACTAACTGACTGACTCCTTGAAAATTCAAAAGCATCCGACAGTATGTAAGTGGCGGTCGTGGGGGTCATGACCCCCCCCCCCCCCCAAATGATACAAAAATATTGGAAACACGGTAATTCACAGTATAGCACATCGGCATTATTCGGTAGATATGACAGCCCCAAATTTTTCGGCTGCGACCGCGCTTGTAACTGAAATAAATGCTTTGACTTTGGCAACACTGCACTGTATTCAAACTCTTGCGGAAGTGCGGTTGGCCTTTGCCTAAGGCCTTTGCACAGCATTGCTGGACACAGCCTAGCTAGAAAAAGGCTATTATGGCCCTACTTTTACCGTGAATTTGGGTGGAAAATGGGTGAACTTGGTCGCTCCGAGGACTGCAATAGGGATGTAGACTACTTTTTTTTTATTGTGAATCTGTAAACTATTTGAAAAAAGACAATTAACACCAAAAAAACCGATGAAACATCTACAAAATTGGCAAAGTTATAAGCGTTTTAAAATGATTTGCTAGACACGGACGGCACTACGTACTAGTGACGTAACACCACCTACGTCCGCTTCACGCGACAAAGACGGAGCGACACTCCCTCCAAAAACTTTAAAAGCGTCTATGTTTTCCATTTTGTGATAAATTATTATTTTTGCTTTTACTTTTTTGTTGTGCCTATTCCTTCTTTGAAATAAAATAATTTATTTGTACTTTTTTAATAGTAGGCCACTACCGTATTATATGAGAATTGATCTGTATTATCAGCTTTAAGATTTAAGCTAAATAACATTCCTATCATCATGCGATGGTAATGATTTTGTTAGACTCGCCATATAATGTTCTAGCAGTAAACGAGTTTTATAGAGAAGATTTACATAAGAGAAATGATCAAAATGTTTATTAACAGTGTAACTGGCAGATCAACATTGTTTCAACACGTATCCGCGTCATTAAAGTTTAACATATTAACAAGCTTGTGTACAAGAGATTTAAGAGCTAACGCGTTATCTCACGAACGATCGCTTCATCTCACTTTCACATCTCAGTCTTTGAGATGCGTTAACTTAAAAGTTTAATTCTGTGCGGTTTTGTCTGTCCATAAAATAAGTAGGATTTCCGATTGGTTACTTCGTTATTAAATGCGAAAGTTTGTGAGGATGGATGGATGTTTCTATGGACGTTTGTTACTCTTTCACGCAAAAACTACTGAATGGATTTTGATGAAACTTTACAGTAATATAGCTTAAACATCAGAATAACACATAGACTACCTTTTGTCCCGGGAAACGCGGGCGAAGCCGCGGGCGGAAGCTTATAGTCTATACTAATATTATAAAACTGAAGAATTTGTTTGTTTGAACCCGCTAATCTCTAGAACTACCAGTCGGAATCGAAAAAATATTTTTGCATATGATAGCCAGATTCACGAGGAATAATATAGGCTATTTAACATCATGCTGTGACCCTTAGTAGCCGAGCAGCGGAGAACAGCTAGTTTTAAATAAAATACTACCTCAGGGAGTTTAATATGAGGCCTAATTGCATGTCAATTTAAAAGTCAGGTAGCGGTAGCTTTACATACAAAATTATAGGTGACCGACTTTAACTGCCTCGCATTCATTTAGGGCTCATTTTAAGCCCGCGGGCTCCTTTAAACGCTGTCAGATTTGAGTTACGGTACCGACCAATGACGCTGGTATAGTTTACTTCCTAATTTGAAATTGAAGGACGTTTTTAGGGTTCCGAGCTTATTTCAGCAACTACTAAAGCTATCGACTTGAAATTTGGAATAGTTATAAAAAATGCTTGCCCAACTTTATCGGAAATAAAAAATATAAAAAAATATTTTTATTTTCATTGCAAAAGGGGCCGGAGTGGGGGTCCGAAATTTTAAGTGGGGTTACTAGGTCAAGTGACATATCATATGAAAGGGCTTGATTTACACATTTCAAAATATATTTTCATTTTATTTTATGTCTCACAGTTTTCAACTTATGATGACAATTTTTCTGAAAAAATTCCACCACCCCCCCCCCCCCTTATCTCCGAAGGTTGCGGAGCGAAAAATCTGAAATAATTAGAGTTTATAGGAATTGACCCAAATATTGCACCAAAAATAAAACGATGTTCCTAACTATTATAGTTTTTTCAAAATCATCAAAATTCCTTGACAAACAAACTTTTTCAAACAAGTTATGCGGTCCGGTTTTTTCCACTTTATACGTCCAAATATGATACGGAACCCTCGGTGCGCGAGTACGACTCGCACTTGGCCGGTTTTTTTTATCCAAATTTGAAATTGAAGGACTTTTTTAATACCTACGGACGGATGGACGAATATTATGGCAATTTAGTAAATTGATGCCATATATTGTAGCGAGCGTTTCACTTAAGAAGTTCCTTCGACGCTATGTTGGCTGACCTGAATGACTATTTGTTACAACGTTTTTAACGGTGTTGGAAATTATTTTTCACTACCAATTCTCGTTCACCACTTTTTAGTGTCCAGGCATTACTGTAACACATAAATCTACAAAAAACATAAAACTTTAAGACCTAAACAGGAGTGACAGACAGGGTAGCCACAGGCGCGGTCCCAGCCGACGATTTTGGGGGGGGGGTCATACCGATTAATCATGTCAGGTCATGCTTGACTCTTACCTTGTTTTCCTTTTATTTTAACATTTTGTATTTGCATGTGCAAAGCTTAATATTATGTTAGTTTTAAGTTAATATTGTGCTCAAAAATGGCGAGAGCGAAATAAATTGTTTTTCTTTCTTCTTTCTCTTTCTTTCTTTCTATTAATGTCGACGTGATATACCGTGAATTACCGTGTTTGGCGCATTTTTGTGCCATTTTGGGGGGGTCATGACCCACGTGACCCCCCCCCCTGGAACCGCGCCTGGGTAGCCAACATAGCGTCTAAGGGACTTATTACGTGAAACGCTCCATACCTCCATGAGAGCGAAAGTATTGCGTCAAAATACCACATCCATCCTTTCCTCCATCACGAGTTGTGCGTATTTAAAAACACAAGTAAGTACCCTCGATCGAATGTAGATACGACTGAGGAAATTAAACATTTCACAAGTAATTGCTTCTTTTGCGTTCTTTGTTATTTATCATGAGTTTTTGACATTTAGATTGTAATAAACGTGTTACGTTTTGTTCGTAACATTTAAAAATTCCGCTTTTGGCCAGACTAAATAGTGATCATATCCGTCGATCTTAGAGGTTAAGCGTGTTAAGTACGGCCAGGTTCTGGATGGGTGACCATTAGGTATCCACACATAGACGTGCTTTGAAGAGACAGCAAAAGAAAACCATTCTTTGTAACGGAAAATAAGACAGAATAAAATCAAAACTAACTCCCTTACAGACGCCGCTTAACTTTAACCACTAATTAAATATACCTACAACTATCATTGTCATTTGTAGGACAATGAAGAGAGATGACAATTGACTTAAGGGCTGTTTAATTTAATCATCGTCTTTAAGTAAGGTGGTAGATAAATGTTTTTTAAGTAAGTAAATCATACACTTTGAGCTTCATACGGGTAGAAGGTGGACTGTCGTTCAGACACAGTTGTCGATTACGGTTTTAGATCCCAGCGTAAGCTTATCGCTCTACATCGAGCTCACGGCGATTCCTCCTGGGCTGACAGAAAAACGGACCTAAACTTTGTAGGTACTATCCTAGGTACCTAGAGCGTTTCACGACTTTCACGTAAAGGTCGATTTAAACCAGTGGTTCTTAAACTTTTTGTAGCCACGGACCACTTTTAGAATTTATAAAATTCCATGGACAGTCGTAGAAAATTTTAGGAAAAAAAACAAAGCATGGGTACCAAATATTAAAAATCAAGTTTATTGGTTAGCTTCCTATAAAAGTGATTCTTTATTAAGAATCACTTTTATTGGTTAGCTAACCAACCAATGCATGAATTGAATTATTTTCCTAATAAATATTATGGGAGTGAACTGAGTGGCTGTGGACCCTGGCACTCACTCACTCACGATATATTAATATATATTAAAGCTACGTCTGTGACGGGCTTTTAATATTAACATATTATTATACATATAAAGCCCGTCACAGACTTAGCTATAATATATATTAATATATCGAGATATAGAAGTAGAAACGTATAGAAACGGTAACGTCATAGAAATATATATTATAGCTGCGTGTGTGGTCACTCGAAAATTTATAAGTATAGAAAATATGTCGTAATATGCCTTGCTATGATTCATATTAATATATTATAGCTACGTCTGTGACGGGCTTAAACCTTCCAGAATAAATTCTCTAAATGGTGGTAAAAACCGTAATAAAATCCATTGTGTAATTTGGAAGAACTAAGCGGACAGACCGAAAAGTGAGTTGGTTTTATACTATTCAAAGAAGTTTTATTGTTTTTTAATTATTACACGGTACCAACATTTAGAATTCACACGACATTCATTAAATAATGATTGCCAGCACAGAAAATAAAATTGGTAGTTATACTACTTAATAGTTTACAAACAAATTAGTTGGATTTATGCACCACACCCGTTTCTGGTCGACATAACTAAATACATGTCATTAATGTTTTAATGCTTGTGGATACAGAGATTTTGATTTTAAGATACTTGATCAAGAATTTGGACAATACTTACCTATAACGGTTTGCCTTTGTATTTCGTAAAGCACCTACTTAAAATTTAATTAACAAAAAATAACCGACTTCGAAAAGCCACTACAAAGAAAATAATAATTTTGGTTTCGGAAGTCGGTGGCTTTGGTTTTTGTTTGCTTTTTTTGCCACCGACTTCCGAAACCAAAATTATTATTTTCTTTGTAGTGGCTTTTTGAAGTCGGTTATTTTTTGTTAAAAAAGTTTTTATTTTTCCCTTTTTAGTTCTTTATCTCGCGTTAGATTACTTTGACGACTTCGTTCAACAGTAAATCTTCTACGTAGTGTTCCATTCCATTCCTATGTACAAAGTTATATGCATAAATGTATTTATGCATAGGTATAATTTTGTACATAGGAATGATTCCCTAATGTATGTAGATTGTATACTAAAACCTTCCTCAAAGTATGCAGATTACGTTAGTGAAAACCTCATCCAAATCGAATCAGTAGTTTTTGAGAAAATCGCGCACATACAAACATACATACATACATACATACATACATACATACATACGGGACGAATACAGAACCTCCTTTTTTGAAGTCGGTTAAAAAGAAGAGTCTGCTAACGTCATAGCAAAAGTAATTTTCTCATAAGTAGGTAACTAAAAAAGTCGTGCATAACTAATTTCTGGTTCTCGGAACAGTATCTATGTTTGAAGTTCAAGACTACAGCGCCACATAATCTCAGATCCACATAGAAGAAACACCATCGACGTAGGAGATTTCCTACGTCGTGTAGGGATTCCTACAGGCGATAACTTTTTATAGGTACTATGTTGGCTAAGATTCTTGCCTATCTTCCATTATATCATGCATGCAAACAATTTAAATTTCCTAATATTGAACTCGTATGTCCTCTCGACATGCAATCTGCAGTCGCAGAAACATTAAAAAACTGTTTAACACACAAAAAAGTCTAATTCTGATAGGCGCGGGTCTATTACCGTGGCACGCCGTAACTCAGAAACAAGTAAACACGGCAGTCTCGACATTTGCATAACTATCGAGTTTTTAAATCTATGCAAAACGCGACGATACGTTGCACGGGCTCACGAGTCGACCCCCCCACCGCGCCTTCAGTAAAAACACATGCGATTTCATAATACGTCCCCCCATAACTCCACGTGTGCCACGATTTGATTAATAACCGCGGATTACGGCGGACCAGATTATAATATAATTTGAATACACACTTTTTAATAACAATGCTGGTAATACACCGCGAAATTGATGATAAAGTGATAATACACATAAATAAACAGCTTAAAAGTTGCGTCCACGCATCGCTGGAGGCGTCAAAAGTAGGCGGTACTTATGATGAATAACGTGACGGAATCCGACGTCCAATCGGATCGATCTCGATTTTAATTATACGAATCGAGAACATCGAGACGCCTATAGATCGAATATTAATATGTCGATTGCGCACGCGGCGATATCAACAGCCTGGCCTTTGATTCCGCCGTTCGAATTTCGAATGCGTAATTTGATTTGAGTCCGCGACATTCCGCGAAACAGATGCACACGATAACGGTCTTCCGCAAAAGATTGAAGATAGTTATTGCCAACTGAGAAAAATAAAAGCACAATTTATAACTGCTAGCATCGAGTGATCTTGATTTTAGTTTATTTGCATTCCGTGGACGTACTGTCTGTATTTTATTCATGTGAACATGACAGTGCGACGGGCCTATACGTAATAAAAGAAAACGAATTAAATTTAAACTAACAAAGCATTGTTACAGTGAAACGGTCACGTCAAACCGATCCATTTCCTTTTTGTATTACAGCACAATCTCGATAGTCGATAGTATCTAGCAGTCGCAGCACGCCTACGACACGAAAATAATTAACTCGGTCCACCGTCAAACATCATGTTTAACATCGGCTACTCCCATACCAATTACTACCGACAATCGATCCACTCACAAAAACGGTCGCCCAACACTAGCCGGGACTGGTTTGGAAAAAAAAGCCGGGCGAGCCGCGTCGCGCCCGAGAACGTGTTAACGAGCGTTTGATGGATCGCGCAACAATCTAATACCGATGTTCTTAGCACTACTACAATTTTCATGAACCCATACACGGTTTTTATGACACTTTATTACCTGACACCCTTCATAACATACCTACGATTGTGTATCCAAGCGCAACCGGACAATAACAGATCCCAGATAAATCGAAAGAAATCAATTGAATTCATGAATAAATCGCATAAACTTG
Organism: Thalpophila matura; assembly: GCA_948465475.1. Taxonomy (NCBI): domain Eukaryota; kingdom Metazoa; phylum Arthropoda; class Insecta; order Lepidoptera; family Noctuidae; genus Thalpophila; species Thalpophila matura. The sequence continues at coordinate 2,293,477 of OX419178.1, forward strand.
TCCCGCACTGTTATCTACGCGACATAATATTTTTTACAGCTGTTTCATAAATGCGAGAAAGCGACGCACGAGGACGCGGTGGTATTTATTTTTTTAATAAATTCACGTTTAATCGGTATCCGGTATCTTTGAAATTGCTAGCGAGGCCCGAGAGATGGAATCGATATGGGCCCCACAATGTAAATTATATAATTAAAGAAAACTCGCGATTGCGATCGAATACTTATACGATGTTAATCGAATAACGTGACTTTTATCGGAGATTGCGTCAAATTACCGCTCAAATTGCCGTTTAAAAAAAGTAAAGAGTGGTGTTGTAAGCGCAAAGGGGTAAAGGGATAAAAATCGGTTTGTTTCTTAAAATAAAAAGTGTGCGGTGTCGTTTGGATCGCGGGCGGGCGAACGCGTTGGAGATTTGAAAATTAGCATTTTTGTCGAATAACTCTGTGGCGGTGTCTCGCTGAGCACCCGATACCGACGAGCTGGCCGAATCTCAGCTTTTTTATACTTTTTAACAGGATTGGACTTTAAAATATTTCTCTATTCTTTGGCAATCACTTGTTTTACGAGCTAGGAATAGAACTGTGCACATTTTTGTAATTTTTTTAAATAGTTAACTTAAAATCGTTTGGTCAGGCAATAAGGTACCAGCTGATTTTGTTGCTTTACGTAATTTTTTATTGAGATACAAAAAAAAATTAAGGTACAAAAAAAAATAAGTTGTAAAGAATAACTAAAACGATATAAGGAACTATTCCTAACTACTGTCACTCATAACAAGCTGTTGAGTAGATAGGAGTTCCAATGGGCATTTTCATGAAGAGTTTAGTTAGTCAAATTGAACGGTGAACATCACAGTCGCAGTCCATACTAGGTATATCTCCTTCTACACCTAATAGAGAATCACCAATAACGAACCAACTTAAAAATGAAGCAAAAACACAGCTTTAAAAATCGTTGACCCTTTATCTTTTGTAGCAGCTCTCATTGGGCGAGTAGAAATTTATGTCGCCGAGTAATCCGGGCCCATTTGTATAGATAATTTTTATTATTGCCATCTCCCAGAGCCGGCCGCGGCCGATAAATGCGCCGAACGAAAGAGTTCGTAATGACAATTTAAATAAGGAAGACGTATTCGGTTCTGACGATAACCGGGATTTGAATTTAGAAAATTTGTAAGTGGTAAGTTTGTAATAGGGCTGTGCATAGTTTTATTATTGGTATAAAAATACGATAATTAAGGGACTGTTTCATGTTTTCAATTTTCAGACAAAATAGGCACTTGTGAAAATCTATTACGGTGTAATAAATCTTAAATCTATGTAGGTACCTATATGTAATTTTTTGTATCCGTAAAACATTTTTCTAGTAAAAATAAGGTTTTTGTGTTTGTTACCTGCTGCATATTTTCACCCCTATAAAATGTTATTGTTTCTAAAACAAGAATCCATTACAATACTAAACCAGTAACCCTACCAGACAACAAACTAAGCGTGTAAACTATTTTTAACATGGCCACACCGAGTTTATCGGCTCCCGCTCTTATGTCCGCGTTATCTCGGGCAGTGCATTAGTCTTCGATAATACAACGATAAAAACAGATCGGCCGGCGCCATGCTCGATACAGATTGTATTTAGTCGATTTAAAAGAAAAAAGAATCGATTCAACCCCGATAAAGATGTTATGGCGTGTTTTCGTAGTCGAGTGACTTAATTGTGGATTCCTTTGCTATGTTTACGTGGGATAATAAATTTTGTGATTAAAAATGTTTTAAGCAGATGTTCTGTTTTATGTTTGGGTTACTATATTTAGATAATACAGGTTAAGTGGAAGTCGGAGGAATGATCGGCATCCTGTATCTTAGGATTAAAATAGTTTTATGTTTTACAAATTTTTATAAGTTCAGTATGATATTATTATCGGTTAATTATGCATGTTTTTAAAAACGTTCGTAGTTTAGTGACTCAAGGATTCGAACTTCAATAAACAAGATCTTAATTTGTCGTTACACAGATAATTATATGAAACAGAAAGATGTAGTTACAATATTATATTTTATTGGTTACTTTGCTTTAAAAAGATTGATTCTCAATCTTATAAGTATCATTATAAGTATTCCAGTCTACAATAATTAGACACGACTTGTATTGTTTTCAGTTTAAAAGCTATTTTCAATATTAGCCTATTACCTACAGAAAGTTCGCAACTGGTAGTAACTTATAATTCATGAGGCATTTCAACAACTCCAGTGCGGAATGCTAAAGACTGTAAAACTGTTAATATCTAGATTAAATTAACTACCTACGTCTAAGAGGCGTATGGTATGCTCTGTGCTCTTAGCTCTTATTAAAGATAAAACCAATCGAGCGAAACAAAATAAAATAAGAGTAAAGGTGTAATCCTTTATTATGACTTGTTTCTAAATCGGTCGATTAAACATTATACTATATTAGGTCACATCACTACCCTAACAAAATGGCGGTTTAATTTCCCTCCTAAATGAATAACCCGCATCGCTCGTGTCGTTTTTCATCAACCTCATTTTAGTGGGTTTATTATTTATCGTGTTTTCCTCAAAACATCATTTACATCGCTTTCATAACGCCGACGCACGTTGAAAGACTGAAAATTTTGTCTATTCGACAAAATAGTGCGATAACTGTGCTAATGACACCATCATGGTCGCCATTTTCCAGCAGCCATTTTGAATTTCTAACGTTTTGTTTGTTAAGTTGCGTTGTGTGTAATAGTATGAAAAGGTTTAGGGTCCTTGATAATGGGTTGTGCACATCAGTTTTTGTTGAAAGGTCCAATGTTTTTGTCTTTATGTCCTTTTCTTTACCAAAATGTGTATTATCAATATCTGTGTGCATATTTTTTTCACGTTCAAATAAATCCGAATAAAAACGATCGAAACATCGATACAGTTTATGATTTACAAGACAGTAGACATTAAAAAAACAATGCTTATTCAACATTCAAAAAATAAAACAACAATAAGATCGCACGGGCTGAGTTTGAGCGCCGAAAGTTGAATACAATCCCTTGCACAGTGGGCCGAAAGCGATCCAGATCTGGCTATCGGGATCTCAGTTTGTTCTCACATCATTACCCGCGCCGACGGCTACAAATTTACATCCAACACAATGGCTATCCACCATCGAGACATCATTAAGGTGATGCCGATAGCGCCAGCATAGCCGCGGAACAAATGCCTTATAGAACCTCAACCTTCTAGTCAAATACGGACCTTATGAAAAAGGTGAATAAAATTCGGTTTACAGGTGGTCAGACTGACGTTTACGCGGGAAAAGCCGGTCGACCGTAATGACGGAACGTCATATAAGTTAGAATGGAGCGAGCGATTATGAGCGCAAGTATGAACGCTTGTAGAGTCGAATTTAAATTGTTAGTACGGGATTACAAGGCTGGAGGGACGGTTTAGGAAAGGATCAGTTTGAGCCGAAGCCTGGGGCTATCGCGGCCGCACAATGGAACTTATAATATGGGTGATTGCGGAAAAATTGATAATAAGAATTTTGTACGCAAATCGTGGATTTTGTACAACTTTTTTCTTTCTTTCAGTATTGTTTTTTGACGCTGCCGCTGATATTTTATGCCAATAAAATCTTTGTGAATCAACAAGTGGTATGCATTTAATGTAAGTAATAAAATAAAAATATTCGAGAAGGTACAACGCAAACAATGCGTCGATGTTAAGTAAATAAACGTTACATTATTATCGTATGTAAAAGATTCTATATCTGAGTTAGGACATATCAACGCTGGCGTTTGCATACAATACTCGGTTCGTTACGCGACACGATTGACGCGCGATCGACGCGCGATTTGTGTCGCCCAAGTGACGCGCGACTGACGCCTTATCGCGTCATCTCACCCGCCCTAATTTGCTTCGTGCTTTATTCAGCACCTGTTTAGTTATTGTCTGCATTTTAAAATTTACGGTTTTATTTATAACATTGTTTTTGCTTCGATCTGGGAAAAATAAAGATACGGAGTGTTCCAACTCCTTATCTCTTTTTGCTATTGTCTGAAGCGATTGAAGGATGGGTCATAACTTTGTGTTAAAAAAGGCCTTTAAGTAGATAATTATGTCATTTTATTATGTAGGATAATTGTGTGATATGAATCCACTAATAAACAACTCAGTCATTTAATAGTTGTATCCAAATATGAAAGTTTGAATTATGTCAGTCTAATGCAAAGAAATGCAAAGTAGACGAACCGTCACGCCAAATGTATTATGCTAATGATCATTTGTTTATAATCTCATATCGCGATCATACGTATTAAAACAATCCAAATAATTACACAGCCATCCAAATCCTACCTTGATTAATATCAAAGAATCGCGAAACAATAACGAGATCGCGCTGACGAAAAACAAGGGAACAATCGACGAACATCGTATACGAATGTATAGAGATAAGTAAAACATGGCTACCGTACAAAAATAGCTGAGATAACACCGCGATCGCATCTGTAAACAATGGTACTGGTATCCACGCTCTCATTAGCCAGCCTTGTCGACTCGACGCGGGAAATTGTGCAATTCCGCGGGAATCCGCCGTATCGAGTATCGATAGGCGATTTGTAATCGATCGATTCTTGTGCGATCGCCCATCACTAGCGTTTACTTTTTAATGGTCTGCTATGTGAAACTGTGTCTTTTGATCATTGCTCCTATTAGATATCTAGATATTTGGATATTTTTAGGTTTAAGATGGTAACTAAAATGACTTCGTTTGTCAAATATACGAGTAATTATGTTTTTTTTTAATAAACACATTAATCGCGTCTAAGTGGTAGGTACCGACCTAAGTTACCGACTTAAGTTATAAAGATATAAAACCAGTCGGCAATATTTCTAAAGGCACTATTACTATTTAAAATAATCAAGTTTAATTAAAAATAAATAAATGAAGATTAGATTAATTTATATTTAAAAACACTTCTATACCTGATTATTAAAAGAAAATAATGAATACAAATGTCCGAGGTATCATCTAAAAATACAATTTTATTATGATCATGACATTTGATATGACAATAATTCGTTTCGATGGTTTGCAAATAAGTTCGTGGACAGGTCTCATTTGCGCCGTTTCACACTTATCTCGCGAGATTAATACAAAGATAAGATAATTTATGTTTAATTAAATAATTGTTGTTTATGTCACTTTTAATTTTTTACCGTTAGTATTTTGAATATATTAACATAGCTGTTTTAATTTTTTTCAACAAGTCGGCGCTAAATAAAATGAGGAATGACATTGGATTTTTAAATTAATTCGATTTATCCATTATTTAGGTATGTTTAAATGGCATTGGGAACTATTCATTTATTAAGGCTGGGCAGAAGCAGGAGCTTCACTAGCGCATTATTGAAAAAAAAAAAACTACACTAACTTTTAGATTTTTTAGTTTGCCAAAAAGCAGCGCTTTCGATAGCGTCGCCGTCGCAACTGATGTACTTATTTTCATTTTCTTGCGTCCTTGCATCAATTAACATTCAAAACAATTTTTATTTACCTTACAGAAGATAGCCATTAGGATATTTTTTATTCTGGTATAGATCTTCGTTACAATTAGGTTTCATAAGAAAGGCATACTGCAGTGAAATAATATAGTACCTAATAATTAATAAACAACAGTTTTATTTTGTCTTAGATATATATGGTCCTACCCTTCATACTCGAAATATTTTAAGAGGTATATCTGTAGGTGGTAAAGATGCTATACAAACGAAAAAAAAAAACTGAGTATTTTTTTTTTTAATAAATTAATTTAAAATTATTTCAAACACATAAAAAATATTATTTTCAACATCCATTACGCTAGTTGTTACGTACCTTACTATTAATATTAGAAACAAGCGTAATGGATGTCGTAAATAGTATTTTTATGTGTCAAATAATTTATTTAAAATAATTTTATTTATTTATAAAAATAAAAAAAATACGCAGATCATTTTTTTTTTCGTTTGTATGGCATCTTTACCACCTATAGATGTGCCTCTTAAAATATTTCGAGTATGAAGGGTAGGACCCTATATATATATATATTTTTAACAAATTCAAACATTAAAACCTAAACAACGCAACACCAACACAAACATGTTAAAACCAACAAATAAATCCCGCAACGAATGGCGTTTAAAAACGCACAAAGCTAGCAAATCGACTACAAATCTGCACAATGCCACCTCACTATAAATATCTTAGGCCATACAACGGATAAATCTCCAGAAAGGCCCGTGGACATACTTTGAAGTTTAATGCTGTTGAATAGGACTTTATATGCGATGAATTAAGGTGTAAAATTGCGTGGCGTGGTTCGTGCTTGTTGGTAGGGATGTCAACAATATTTCGCGAGGGCAATTAGGAGCGTCCATGTTGAGTTGTGGCGAAGAGATTGTTGGCAAATGTATTGGGCGTTGTACGTACAAGTTGATATGTTACGGTTAGACCAGTTAAAAATGCTTGGACACGATATTGTTCCGATTTTGTTGACTTTTTAATAGGCAAGGTTTCAGAAATATACCGTTATTCTTAACTTGGATGAGACTTATATGTAGAACTTTACATTGATAGGTTGCTTTGTCATGACATCAGATCATAGAAACAAGGAGATATGGTGTCATCACAAATTAGTAAGTACCTACGGGATATAAGTGATTTCATTTAGAGAGCGTTTCACGTCTCTTTTTTTTTATTTGTCAATGGGCTTGCGTTTGATCGCCATCTCGCCTGATGTTAAGCGATGATGCGGTCTACGATGGAGCACGCTTGCCTAGAAGAAACCGATTTACTCGTGACTTGAAGACACCCAGATTGTAACTGTCAGGGAACACCCACTCGGGCAGCGCATTCCACTGTTTGGCGGTTTTCACAATGAAAGTGAAATCAAAGCGCTTCGTTCGGGTTTCTCGTAGGTATAATCAACAATGAACCGATGGCGCTTTTTCGTGCTTCGGTGCTATGCTGTCTCCCCTGCCTGTCACTACTGTCACGGCGTCTCATCAGGAACAAAGTAGATAACATTTGTTGAAATAACTCATAATAGATGGCGTTATATCTATCAATTTGTTATTGAAGTTTGTGTAAATTCAGAACATGAAAAAATACATCATGAAAAATATTTGTTCAAATTTTTAAAAAATGGTTTAAGCACGGAAAAATGTATAGCCCGAAGATAGCCTGCGCTAAATCGGTCACATTTCTTTGTATGAGATGAGGCATCTGTATGTATAGTATTATATTATCTGTGCTACTGTTTAGGTCTTAACGTTTTATGATTTTTTTTAGATTTTTGTGTTAAAGCAATGCCTAGGACACTAAAAAGTGGTGAACGACAAATGGTACTGAAAAATAACTTCCAACACCGTTGAAAACGTGGTAACATATTGACATTCAAGGCAGCCAACATGGCGTCCAAGGGACTTCTATTATGTGAAACGCTCTACTATACTTAATTAATTCTAGGTTAAAATTCTTAATTATCAAAGCACATGTCATGCATGTATTACAGAAATGCCCAAAAACGCCAATAAAACCGAAAAAACAAGATTACATCTTTACATAAACAAATTTAATTGTCACTAGCATTTAATTACGTATTTATTTACTTCTATAAATATTAATATATACCGTATCTAGATCGTATCGCACATTTAATTTAAATCATATGTACATATTTAAACATAAGGAATTGGTTGAAACGACTCGTTTTTATAGCATTGTTAATATGCACGGAAAGATCCTACGATTGGACTTAAAGTAATTGATTGTATAATAATATTATTATATTGATTTTGTAGAACGTGCCCATAATAATGTTAACGCGTTTGATTCCAATTGATTGATAGCTTGGGCGGACATTATTACACCTATAAAGTTATAGGCAATTTATTAAAGTAAATTAATAAAATATGCTAAGTTGTTGTTAGACGAAACAGGAAAAATACCTTTAAAAAAATCCCGCCAAGTGCGAGTCGTACTCGCGCACCGAGGTTTCCGTATCAATTTTGGACGTATAAAGTGAATAAAACCGGACCGCATAACTAAGTTTGTTTGTTAAGGAATTTTGATGATTTTGAAAAAACTGTAATAGTTAGGAACATCGTTTTATTTTTTGGGTCAATTCCTATAAACTCTAATTATTTCAGATTTTTCGCTCCGGAAACTTCGGAGATAAGGGGGGGGGGGAATGGTATTTTTTCAGACATTTTTCATCATAAGTCGAAAACTGTGAGGCATAAAATAAAATGAAAATATATTTTGAAATGTGCAAATTAAGCCCTTTCATATGATATGTCACTTGACCTAGTAACCCCACGTTAAAATTTCGGACCCCCACTCCGGCCCCTTTTGCATTGAAAATAAAAATATGTTTTGACGTTTTTCATTTGCAATAAAGTTGAACAAGCATTCTTTATAACTGTTCCAAATTTCAAGTCGATAGCATTAGTAGTTGCTGAAATAAGCAGGTGTGACAGACAGACAGACAGACGAAGTCGCACCATAAGGGTTCCTTTTTTACCATTTTGGTAAGGAACCCTAAAAACGTTGAAACCGCCTTCAAAAAGATCACAATAATTAAACCACAAACTGTCCATCTTGCTAACTAGCTAATCTATAATGTGGTGTGACACGGTTTCGGATTTGATGCCTTTAATTTTTGATTTGGTTTGATCTCAGATCATAGAAACAAGGAGATATGCCATCATAGCAAATTAGTACGGGAACAACTGATGCCACTTTTAGTACATTTTTCGACACAATTACGCGCATAATTAAGCGCTCCTTGTGAATAAAAAGATGTCAACACTAGCACTAAACTAAAACACTGTATTTATACCATCGATCGTGTTCGGTTCGTCGCCAGCGCGTACGTAATATGAGCAATTTGCTCAAGATCAGGCATCAAGCTCGATAGCGCCTTGGCACATCTCCTTGTTTCTATGATCTGAGGGTTTGATTCGGCACCGACTTTCGAAATGTTTTTAGTAGTTTCAATTTTTATTTTTATTTTCTATCTTGAGAGACATAAACACACGCGATTACGAAAATAGCGTAAATTTATTACTACTAATCGAACTTTGTATACTGCTTTTTGTTGTGAATCATCAACATGGGCATCACCATCATCAACATAGGCAAAGTGAACTAAACATCGTTTATTGAAGCTAGTTAAAAAACAGCTGAAAGTCTGCTGGACGTGCCTGGAGGGAAACCCGACACATTTTTTTGATTGTATTTTGAGTATTTATGATTATTTTTCATGGATTTAAGTGAGCTAATGTCGATTGAGCAATACGTACAATCAGGAGCATCCACGGCCGACCACTTTTAAAACAAAATGCTTTGAACGATTCTACAGGGTGCGCGATTACGTGTGTAGGTACATTTAAAATCACTTATATTCATGAAAAATTAACATAAATAAGTAGGTACTCTCTAAAACGAAAAAATTGCGTCGAGCTTGCCCTCTAGGCACGCCCCTGGACATAGGCCTCCCCCTCCACCATTTTTCAAAAATTAATTTTAAGTACCTACAGTCGAGACATTGATCGAGGAAATTACTTAGAATACGGAGTTTCATTTCAATTCGCAAACGTAGCTATAATAATATTAATATGAATCATAGCAAGGCATATTTTACGACATATTTTCTATATAAATTTCGAGTGACCACACACGCAGCTATAATATATATTACTATGACGTCACCGTTTCTATACGTTTCTATTTCTATATCTCGATATATTTGTATATTATAGCTACGTCTGTGACGGGCTTTACTACGTTACGACGACGCGACAGTTGATTTTATATTCTGTCTATAAAGGCTGAGTTTTGACTGATGGTATCATTACACCGCGTTGACCTGTCTTCGCTTACGAATCGAAATTCGCGATCGTAGCCGCGATACGGCGAATGACAATAAACGGACAGCCGCGCGATATTCGGCCGAGATACACGATGTGTGGTCACCCTTACTTTTTACTCGATTCCAGATTGTATTGTGTTATGAATAGGGTTATACGATTATTTTTTATTGATTTATTATTAGATTTTAGATTTTGTTGTTTTTTTGGACCCTAAAAGAAAAAGTATTTTCTAGTATATTTCTAGGAAGGTAGGAAGTACCTAAAATGAGCCTTTAAACTAAAATTTTAGTCTAATATTGATTTTTAATTGTAGGACATCAAAATTTGCTTAATTTAAAGTGTAAAATTAGTATAGCGTCTCATTCAAAATTACATAAAATATTATGGAAAATTAACTATCATTAAAAATTGGAAAAAAAATCCCTTTAACAAACACACAGATCTGGTAACCCTAGTTATGAATCGATATTTATTTCGGCTTTCCCATCCAGATTTTTATGCGTCGGTTGTACTGTTAAAATTGAATGGCCCCGTAGGATTAATGTTACATTATGCTGTAAGGAGTACTCCTCGGCTATTGGCCGAAGTGAATTTAAAACGCATTTTGTGGTCGTTAGGCACTTGTCCAGTTCGGCCGCATTATGCAGAATGCCCGGTTAATATGCACGTTACCTTACATGGCGTTGTTTATCTCGTCCGTTTGTGTTGTGCACTTACCTGAAAACAAAATGGATGGTCAGTTTGATGGCTGTTACGTGTAGATTTAAAGTAGTGTTATTTAGGTAAGTCTAGTGCTTAAAACACTATTGGATGGAATTAATTACACACTACACACATACAATTACTCATGAAGTTAATTAAAATTCTGATGCACAACATATCTTATGAATTCTTATTAAGTGTAACTAAAAATCTCCACTAGAATATGAGTTTTTCAAAGTCGACATACATAATCATTAAAACTACCTACAATCTACATATATTATCTATTCATATAATCTTTGATTAATTCACTGCTATAGATATTACGAGAATTTACTTTCTCATTATTTCCGATTTGACCTATCTATCAGTTACAAAATAACTACAGAGTTAGCAACGAATTTATTAAGCTACTAATGACATTAAAAACAACGACCCCCAACAACTAAGTAGGTACTGCAATAACTACTAAGTCATGACCCACTTCCAAACTTTAAACTACCTCAAAAAACCCAACCCACTCGACACACTAACACAAAATACGTCAAAGTTTGCACCCTGTCACATAATGTCACTTTTACATTAGCCGTAAACTCATGAGGAAGTGGAAACAGATCTTTATCCACACGCACTGCGCCCTCTGTGTCAATAAAAGTACCTGCGTTTGTCAACGCACACTACTCGTGACAGTTTATTGGTTGTTATGTGAAATATTCAGTCGCGGCGAGGGGAAAGTATGAAAATTGGAGCAATTCGAATGTGAAGTGTATTGAATGCATTCCGACGGAGTTGTGTGTCGGCTTAGTGAGATTTGTAGGATGTATGAAAGCATATTGACGAAATAGAGTAATTTTTGTGTGGTCAATGTATGAAGTTTAGGTGAGATTTTTGTTTTAAGACGGCTCTTTGGCGTTATGTTTAGAATTGTTTACTAATATTGGGTTTATTATTACAACTATCGATTACGCTTGTTAATAGAAATACAACTCAGCAGTAACCGAGAATAAGGTACAGTTGATCACACTTTTCCTATCCAGGGAATCAAACCTCGGACTTTTCATACTTGAAACAATATCCGTACCTACTGGAAGAGAGGAAAACTATTTCAACGATCTTCTAGGGAGGTCTAAAAATGCTGAGGTATCAAGTATCAATGAAGTTAACAGTTTATAAATCAAGATTTTAATTAATTTACTACACTATGACCTCTATAAAAATAATTTAAACCTAATATTAATATTAATAACACAATAAAGGAATCTTATTACCAAATTAAGCTGTCATCGCAGTAGGTAAGATTCACAGTAAATATATTACTGCTGATGCCATATTCTGACTAATGTTATGGCGTGATGAAACTAAAAACTATTCGTATTAACATCTGAAACTCGTTTAATAAGATTTCTTTGATGACAGAGAAATATGAGCGGTTTTCCGAATGGTACAAGATATAAGATAAAGCGAATAAAATGAAATGAAACTATTCAGCAGAATAGTTTCATTTCATTTTATGCAAGCCGAAGCTGTTAATCAAAGCTTCTTAGCTTTGATTAATAGCTTCGTCTTGCTTAGAAAAAAATATGGTATAAGATTAAAAAAATAAAAACTGTTGTTTTGCCATTAATAAATAAAGCATAGGTCCTTTCTAGGCAAATTGACAGAGTTAAATTTTTTATTTTTTTCACTGGTCACAATCTGGTTCACAAAGCTCTGAACTCTTTTTTTAATTCGAAATATTTTAGACAGACGTACGTGTTGCTAGGGAGTTTCTTGTGTTTCTTCTTCCAAGCTAACACGCTATGAAGTGATAAACGGTGCCAACCCGATCCTTCTTTTAGAGGTTGACTTTTGTAACTTTTGACATACAAAAAGTGCTGATCATCAGCCTAATTTGTATAAACGGCTTTTGATTTTGAGTTTTAAGAAATGTTTAGCAAGTTATCATCTCTTAACCAAATTTCATAACTTGTACCACTCTAGAAGGGCCCACTATCACTTTCTCAGCAGCAAGGTTGTACGCATCGCGTGTGGACTATCACGCTTATCACGCCATCAGAGCACGCAACTGACACGCGTTGTCATGCGTGACGCGTGACGCGAATGTGGCGTGTCAACGCACCTTATTTTCAGGCTTTTTACATACTTGATGCGTATTTGTGACGATCAATCAGACGGGAGTTGAGTTGTCATAGCTTGTGTTGGATTTTCTGTTTATTTTGTTTTGGGACGAAAAAAATTGAGGAAATTGTTTCTTAGAGTCCCCTTGGTTACTGTAACTAAGTACGGTATGCTATTCAGGAATAAAAATATGCTTACCTACTGACTACTGTGTTTTTTTCATATTTCCGCCCAGCACTTTGCTCGCGACTTATTCCGCTTGACCCCACAGGAACTGCATTTTTTTAGATAAAAAGTAGCCACGGGTGAAAGAATTTTTGAAATCGGTCCAGTAGTTTTTGAGTTTTTGATTACAAAAAAATATATTTTCTCCATAAACTTGTAGTGTAAGATTGAGCTACGTTCAGATTAGGCTTCGTCCGCAATTCATATATTTTTAATGTGTCTACCTTAACGTTTCTTCAGAAGTTAGGCACAGTATACACTGGTCATTAGATAACCTACAAATATATTAATTAATTGAGCTGCGCATCAGGCGTCTAGAAACAATGCAGTTTTTATTGTATCTACCTTAACGTTGCTTCAAAGGTTAAGGCACGGCATACACTAACGGGTTCCTTTGACACACACAATCACATGCACACAACATCCTCCACAATATTTACCTAGTATCTCGAAAGGTATTAAAGCGCACAGGGTGGCTACAAAGCAAGGCGTGGGTGCTAGATACAAATCTAGGCATTGTCCACGTCTGGGGCCTCAGGTAATAGATTTGCGTATCAAGCTGGATGTGCAGCCAATTTGTGTATATGTACAAGCTTTGGCCGAATTCTATGATGTTTCGTATGTGGTATGTTAGTAGGGATATACCTGTATATTCAGGGAATTAATATTGAAAATTAACAACGATTTCCATGTCAAATTGAATCAAGCCTCAAATCTGATGCGTCCATTATCGCAGCTACCTACAGGTTTATTAAAAAATTATAAAGATGCGTTTGGACTGCATCCGCAATCAATAGATTTTTTATTGTGTAGCTAACGTTGTTTCCTTAAACAACGTTATGGTCTACGGTTAAGGCGCTGTATACACTTGATAACCTAGAGCAGTCATGTCATGTGTAATTTTCAAAACTCCTTTCTTATCGGATGCATATCATATAAGGAATACGTCCTCAAAATCTCACGTTTCTACGACCAGCGGTATAAGCTGTGCGTTGATCCATCAGTCAGTCAGGACAAAGGCTTTTATACAGGCTTTTTTACTGAAAAAAGAAGATGACATCATTTAGATTAAACGGCAGTTCCCTTTACTTTTTACCTCATTTTTACCCCATCACTGTTCATAATAATTAGAACGTAAACAAAGTAGGTAGGCCAGTACTAATTAAGTATGCATTCATATCGCCGGCACGATACAAACAGGCTTGCCTGGCACACCCAATACTTATCTGTTTTGATAATAAACTGTGGTAACTAAATTACCATATTACTGTGCGCCGTCACATTTTTCAGTTGAGTGACTCTTTGAAAAATTAGTTTTTAGATAGTGGTAACCCTGTTATAATTAAAAAAAATATAGACATATAAAATTAAATTGTAGACGAGTTTTACAGGTAATTGATTGTCTCTTAAACATTTATATATCATTCCATAGCTTCGGAGTTTTTTAGAGAGCTACGTCTATTGTGTCCGTATAAACACTATCCATCAGATAGATTCAAAATTGGAACACCATTTGTATGAATTTATCTGCCAGATAACCGCAACTTAACTGGAGACATGGCAAAAAAGGCAATGAATGTTTTTTTTTGTAGGATCTATGTAGGCAGTTAGAGAAACAATATTGTAATTACACTTTCAGACAAGCCAGAAGAAAAAAGTTCATGACTAAGGCATGTTCTAGTTGTATCTAAGTTAATATTAAATATGTATCAAGTATATCGATAAAATATACGAATAACTTGCCGAGAACGCAATAACTTGCCGAGTTTAAATGTAGCAAATATACTTAGTGCGTTATCTTGGGCGATCGGCAGCCATTTCACCCTATAGAGCTTTTCAAATAACATGCGGTTAAGTAATCAATTTAATTCAAGTTCTCTTTACGTCTCAACTCTATAAAAAAATATTAAGTGCCGCGAGTCCACGACATACGACGCGCAACTTAGCCGAAGTTTCACCTGCAATGTTACTTTGTGGCGTAGCGCCGAATTTCAATGTAATTTCTATACAAAATTATTATTCCAGTATTTTTAGTGCAGCCAAAAAATATTTGTGTAGGTACCTCAGATCAGATCATAGAAACAGGGGAGATGTGCCCAGGCGTTATTGAGCTTGACTAAAGCGTCAAGCTCAATAACGCCTGGGCACATCTCCCCTGTTTCTATGATCTTACAGTTAGATCACATTGACCATAAATAAAATTTACACGCTGGCGACGGATCGAATGCGATCGCAAATATAAATACAGTGTTTTAGTTTAGTGTTAGTGGTGATGAGGGACGAATAACAGTGTTAGATTGAGGGTGTGCCGAATTTTTTATGTGTGAGAATCTTTGTAGTCACAAAGAGCGCTCAATCGTAACTGTGTCGCAAACTGTTCCAAAAGTGGCGACAATTAAATGGTTATAGTACTAATTTGCTATGATGGCATAATCATATCTCCTTTTTCCTATGATCTGATAGATCTGAGGTACCTACTATCTTTTGGTTATAGGTACAATCTTCATATTCTGCTCACAGCCAATCAGCCAACAAGCGCAAACATATAGCTTGTAAATGGCGGACATATCGGCCACTCGCGTTTATTTTTAACGACTACAAGATTGAGTGTGATGGTTGCCGAGTGGCTCCTATCTCCGGCTAAAAGCCCCGTATCTAAGGCATCTGGAATGGGCAACACGTGTTGCGATAACCGTGGTCTAGACTGCCTGTATGTCTAGGTTATGTTTGATTTATTTGCTTGAAACGTTGGGATGGGAAGAGAAAATCGATTTTGTGTAGTTGTCATGGCCATTAAGTTTTGCGAGATTTTGTGGTCTTAGATTTATTAAAATATCTAGCTATTGTCCGCGACTTCGTTCGCGTAGAAATTACAAATCTATCCCACGAGAATCGTACATTTTTCCGGGATCAAAAGTATCCTATGCAGTATGCAATATTCAGACTAAGTGTAGGTAATCTATCTCTGCAAAATTTCATCCAGAACCGTTCTTAATAGGGGGATCTTCGCGCACAATAATATCTTGGTTGTAAAAAGATTTCTATGACTGAACAGTGAACAATAATTTAGGTACAAAACCAAACCAAAATCATAGTCTTCCTAATATTCTTTTTAAAGTTATGGATTGAACCACAAGCTCACCTCGTAAATTAAGACAGTGCAGATAGACCGCATAAATCTGGTGTATCGGCCAATAGGCGATCGCTATCGCCCCCCTTCCACCCCCACCCCCACCGGTGGCGAACTTTCGTTATCCTGCACACGTGCTGCAACTGAGAATTAATATCTAGATATTTTGTAGGACGTTGATAACTTTGCTGTAAACGTTAGAGGAAAATTAAATGCTCCGGCAGATCTATAATTCCATCTATAGTTACTAATACCTATTGTAAAGCTGAAGTGTGTTTGTTTGAACGTGCTAATCTCTGGAACTAAAAGTCGTATTCGAAAAAATTTTTTTGTAGGTACGTAATTCATGAGGGCTATTTAACATTAGGTACTCTACGACCCTTAGGAGCCGAGCAACGGGGTTGAAATTGGGACCGCGGGGAACAGCTAGTATCTAGATATTTTATAGGACATAGACAACTTTGCTGTAAACGTTTGGAGGAAAATTAAGTGCTCTGGCAGATCTATAATTCTATACTATTATAAAATTGCAAAAAAGCCGTGTCTATACATTGGAGTTATTCCAGAAAAATATGCAACCAGGCAAAAAAAAATATTTTTTATTTTTTTCCGTTTTCCTATTAGAGCGCGCATCACGCAAACTATAGGTAGGTACCTGCTGAACGTATTTTGATTGGTAATTTTTCACTGATTTATGGACTGATTATGGCAGGAAGAAGGTGGCTTGTTATACCAGGAAAAGGATTGAGAACTTACGAAGTACTTACCCTTTGAGGAGATCTTTGGTGTTTAATACATTTTTGCCCAAAAAATATGAGTTCAAGGGGATTACTCCGTACTTACGTACTATGTACCCTCGGAAAATTAAAAGCTATAGGTACAGCGGGTAGAGCAGTGGACCACGCCTAGTCTAATATAAAACAAAGCCGTGGTAAAATTGAGGTAGATGGCATATCTAAGCAATACGGTAGTGGCCTACTATTAAAAAAGTACAAATAAATTATTTTATTTCAAAGAAGGAATAGGCACAACAAAAAAGTAAAAGCAAAAATAATAATTTATCACAAAATGGAAAACATAGACGCTTTTAAAGTTTTTGGAGGGAGTATCGCTCCGTCTTTGTCGCGCGAAGCGGACGTAGGTGGTGTTACGTCACTAGTAGGTAGTGCCGTCCGTGTCTAGCAAATCATTTTAAAACTTTGCCAATTTTGTAGATGTTTCATCGGTTTTTTTTGGTGTTAATTGTCTTTTTTCAAATAGTTTACAAATTCACAATAAAAAAAAGTAAGTAACATCCCTATTATATCTTATAGCCTTTTCTGGCTAAGTCGAAATCAATTTGTAGTTGACTTATGTTACCGTACACTCCGTACAGTCAAATCAGTTTAGCCGCAGTTCATTTCAAGAAACATTGTCTCTATTAATATTATCTCTAAAACAATATTCACAAACAATTCGCTATAACTTGTCCCTATCGAGTATCTAAATCTCTGAATATGACAAAGCAACAAATTTCCGCACTTCAATCTGTATGCGCGTGGGCATAATCGCGAACATCTACGAGCGGGGCCGAAGCCGCCCGACGCGACCCGAGCGCGCCCGAACCTATCGCCGAGTGTGTCCTATGCTATCTGACGGACGTGGGTGGCCGATCTATCTGAAATGCCAAGTTGAAGGGAATGTGAATTTGACGGTCAAATGGCCGGCTTGATAACTTGCGGCTATTTATTTAAGGCTAGCAACCCGCGAGCCACTTTAACTGAAGGATGTAAAGTAAGGGAAATGCTTGAGGAGTGCCGCCGAACCGTAGAACAAATTGTATAGAGCTCAACATAAGTAAATCAGTCAGAAGTAGAGTAGCTGACAATACATACTTAAAAATTATAGGTACTTACATAAATTTTCCAATGCTCCGTGCGTCCGTTTTGCTCCGTGAAAAAGAACAAAATATTGCGCGGGAAAATTTTGCATTTGACACTTTACGTTGACAGAAGAAAACTTTCGTTAGACCATAGACTAAGCAATTGTTATTTTAAACACAAACAAGTTTTCAGACCAGCCAATTTAGCAGCAGTCTCTGTGTCTATTTACTGTAGATATAAAGAAAATATTCCACAAGATTATAATGCTGGATATTTTTAACGCCAAGTGGATGACCAGACAGATAGGCATCGTTTGTTAGAGCGAGCTAATCGATTCGCAGCCAGGCCCTTATCTCACGGTAAATATAAAACTGAATGCGGTCTTATCGCGAGATTTCGGGATGGAATGTACATTGTGAGATACGGTACGGTTTTTAGAAGTATTTATGTAGTTCCTTGAGCATTTAGAGAGATATTACGTGAAGTTGTTCTTCTCTCGTGTCGATACGAGCTTCACAAAAAGTGTCCCATGTCTTAAGGAAAAGATTAGCTAGTTAGCAAGATTTGTGACTGATTTGTGACTGAAGTTGTGTTGACTGGTCGTGGAAATCGAGTCATTTTTGAGAAGGCCAATAATTATGTATAGTGAAGAATATTGTGGTGACTGGATGTGCAATATTTACTGCAGGTATATTGTAATTTTTAATTAGTTGACCAAGTTTGATATTTTGACAAAAATCATAAATACTTAACAATCTATATTTGAGAGGGACCATAGATTGAGCGTTAAGTGAGTAACTGAGCTAAGAACTTGTTTGTAATTAACTAATTCATTTATTATGTAAGAGGATGGTTACTGGTTAATTACTGACGGATTCTAAATACTGAAAATGTAGTCTAGCTAGCAGAAATCGTATCGTACCAACAAACGGACACCAACAGCACATAGTCAGCCACAAACAAATCAAACGTTGCCTTTTTCTTAATATCTCTCATATCTGCTTGAAGAATTTATTGCCTAATTACGAGCCGTTATTGTTCTGTGTATTATTTATATATCGGACCGGTTCACGTTTTTATTGAACGAGATAAGTTCAGATTTTAATGGTAATGGGAGACACGTAAATGGGATAAGGATTGCCTTAAGAGCGCCGATTACAGAGATATGGCGAGTTCTCGTGAAAAACTTATTTGTTTCTTTTTTTAGGGCATCCCGTCTGGCTTTTGTCAAATGGATAAATTGTGCTGCCATAATTGGGTGATTGATAATTTTGGAGTATAGAAAAAATTACCACGTGAGCAAAGAAAAAGTTTTTAGATTCTCAAATATGTAAGGTTTTCCTGATTTCCAAAAAAACCAAATTACAATTTAATATTATATTATTTATATTTAAAATAATTATTAATTAATAATATTAATTAATATTAATTATTTAAAAAAATACCGCACGGTTGTCGCAGTGGCTGAGAGATTGGCTGCTGCGCAACGTGTCGCGGGTTCGATTCCCGCATTGCACATAGGTCTGGCTGTTTGTGTATGTGAAATTTGTGTTTGTAAACGCACCCACGATACAGGAGAAATCCTAGTGTGGGGCAACGTTTAAAACAAAAAAAAAAAAAATATGTAGGTAAGTACCTACATATCTCATTTTCCTGAATTGCAAAACATTTACCTACACAATATTAAAAAAACAAGAGTAAACTTTATCTGATATAAAATATTGGAAAGGGTTCGCTAGATAAGACTAAATTATAAGCTAATTGCGACATACCGTTGAAATAGTCTATGATTATTTTTCTCTAATGACAGAGATGTGCACATAGATTGTGTTGGTTTCTTTTTGTCACTACGAAAGATAGTGCTAAACGTAGTCTCATCTTTCAAGATAAAGGGTATTTACTGTTTAATTAGGGCCCATATCATGCAATAAATGGCGTTTTATGCAGCAATTTGCTGTCCACTGTACATGACAGAATCCTATTTATAATCTGTGGTTGGATAAAAGGCGGGGTTACTGTGGGATAACGTGTCTATGGGCTGCGGCATAATCTGTGCGATCGCAGTGTTTTGATTAGAATATTTATGAAACTTATGAAGCTTAAAAGATTAAATAAATGGATCTAGCTACTTAAGTTTAATAAGATAAGTTCATGAAGGCACTATAATTATTATCCTGATTGACGTGCAAATTATTTAAGTGGGGATACCGTTATTTTTCTACGTTCTTTATTCATTTTGTTTTCTTATTGGAAAATAATGCTTGTATTTCATTCTTAATTTAATTTAGAAGAACAGCTTTTGAAATTATCTTTTAGTACCTATCTTTTTTTTTGCCTATTGCAATACTACTGTAAAAGTTGCGATTTGAATTCGATAAAAAAATTAAAAAACGAATAAAAGGCGACATATTACTTTATGCCGTAAAACATAAGTCTGTACATGTCCAATGACCATTTATTTATTTATTTATTTATTTATTATAAAGGTACATATTAAGGTCTATAAAATAATATAATGTCCAACAAAACTATATATATAGTTTGTCTGTTGGATCGCAATAATAGATAATATAATAATAATATCGCAGTTTAAGTATGGACGTTATTATACTAATGCAGAAAATTTTATAATGCTAATTTAATAATTAGGAAAGTAGGTACCTATGTATACATGTTACGGCAGTGTACTAAGTAGATATTTTTTAAGTTTTTTCTTAAATATATTTTTTGTTTTTTCTTCCCTGATTCCGTCGGGTAAATTGTTAAGTAAATATGGGATACGCTTTTGTAATGTACGGTCTCCATAGACATTATTAACCCTCGGTACTACATATTTACCAGATGACATCACATATAAGTACCTATAGTGTATTTTACCTATAATGTCACACTGTAGAATTGAGACAGGCACTTAGCAAATGTAGCATTTTGTGAGCATTTCTATGTAGCAAAAGGTTCCTTTATGTCTTGCGGCATCAAAAGTTTGCGGCCATTACCACTCTATTATAAAAACAATATTTGTTTATGTAAGGTAAATTCCATAGTTATAATAATTATAAGCACAGTTTTACCTACTTTTGGTGGATATAGCATGACCAATTCCATCTCTATTCTACCAAAGAATAGACAAAGTTCTTTCTATCCAAATCGCTATCTAGGCTTATCAGAATTTTGTCTACTGAAGAATGGAAACATTTCTTCTCTTCATTGTATGCTTATTACGGTAGAAATCTTTCTACAATCTGTCACTATGTCTATCCTTCTCTAGGTAAAACTCATTTCTATCGTGGTCATGCTAGGCCGGCAGAGTCTATGTCATAATAATACTTAGGTACTAGATATGACTACCAATTCCAATTTCTATCAAAGTTTAATGAGAAGTAACAATATCCCACACAAAAAAAAGTATCCCATAATAGAACATCACTAAAAAACCATAACCAACCGTACAGATAACCCAAAAATCGCGCCATAAAACATGCGAAACGCGTCACTTTCCGAAAACATGTTACAAAGCATGTTGACTTGACCTCAAGCATTAAAAGGCTTGGGAGTGTGAAGTTTAAACAGGCTATAGGTAGTCTGAAATAAAACGCGACAAACGCCGGGTGGTGGGCGCTGATAACGGGAGGCGAGCGCCGAGCCGCGTCGCGCGCCGTCGTGCCGCGTCGCGCTGTGTTGCCAATGTTGCCACGTTGAACGTTTTTATGTTTCTCTATGGATTTTAGTTTGGGTTAGAATGTTGTTGCTGTTTGTTTATTGGTGGAGTTTGTTTATTAAACTACGAAGGGTGTAGGTTATAAAAATGTTTGGAATAAGAAGTACCGTATATGTTACGTGTTACTGAAAATGTTTCTCTATAAACTCAGCAGTGCAACTAATGTTTTAGGTAGATAATTTACAAATTTAAGAAGCAAATTATGCAGTGTTTAGACCATTGTCTTGTAAACTCATAGTGAATTTCTTGTACTATTATAACTACGTTTATGTTAGCATTAGAGAACCTACTGTTGTTTTTTAAACTTGATTAAGAACCAACAAACTTGCTTATTTATAAGATTTACTCAATCTCTACAAAATCAAATCCTGAAAAAAAAAACACCCTTAACAAATAAATATTATTTTCTACACTGGCAACCCGTCCGCCGAGTGATGGATGCACCGCACTGATAACACCCTTTTGACTTAAACGCGCGGCCAAAAGGTAAACACACCTCGAAATAACTCCACATTGTTATAATCTCTCTTTTTTATAAATAAAACTCAAGATTGTAAACGTTTTAAGCTATCTACACTCACTTTACACTTAGACATTTATAAAAGTTATTTATGTAATTAAAAAGTAAAAATAAATGCTTTATGCTTCTTGCTTGTGATACGCCGTGACCCAGTTATCAGTATTTTTAATAGAAGTTCATAAAACTAATATAATACGTTGAGAGGTATTTTTGGTTTTCTTGTTTTGGGATTAGGTATATTGTATAGTCGCGATATAGCAAAACTTAGAAAAAAGTTTTAATCTCACTAGTAGATGCACATTTCATAAATATTAAAACGGAAAAAAACTACGTCTAAGATATAGACTCTGCCTAATTTAGACGTTAAGGTTCAAATTGATCTGTAAACTTACCCAGTAATCATGGTATAGGCCTGCCTATAGATTAGTGGGTAAGTTTACAAAAACAGGAAAAACAATTTCCAATCTTCTTAACCTATTAAGAAAATAGAAAATTGTTTTTATTTTACATTTTATTTAAAAAGAAATAAGTACATCATTGGTGAAATATTACCACAAAATCCAAACACACACCTCACTCCAAATCTAACAACAGTACCACGACTTAAACACACACATAAAATTTTACACAACTTGATATTTGCACAAGTTCACGTGGTGTGTAGTAAAATAACGAGTCGGCGTGCGGCGGCGTGATAAGGGCGGGCGGCGCCCAAGTGATGTATAGAGCGATAGACTGGTGCTGGGCGGCAAGATAACCTGCCATTGACGCAGTGCGTGATTGACTGCTGCCTCCAGAAATTATACCAGGATTTACGAGCATCTGGTTAGATTGGTTAGATTGAGTGCAGTGATAGCCTAGTGGATTAACCATGTGCCTCCCACGGCGAATGGTTCGAGTTCGATCCCGAGGCACGCACCGCTGACTTTTCGAAGTCATGTGCGTATTAGAAATTAATTATCACTTGCTTTAACGGTGAAGAAAAACATCGTGAGGAAACCGGCATGTCTTAGAACCAAAAAATTCGAAGACATGTGACGTCCACCAACCCGCACTGGGCCCGCGTGGTGGACTACGGCCCACTCCCTCTCACAGAGGAGGCCTGTGTCCCAGCAGTGGGAACATTATAGGCCGATTATGCTATGCTATGTTATGCATGCTATGGTTAGATTGAGAGCAAAACCATAACTTTGGGACAGGGTAGGAAGGAAATTTTTTTAAGTATTTTTTCATAAGTTGGGTTTGTCATCTTAAGTTCTAATTGGGCATTGCCAGTAAAATAAAACATTGGTGTGGAATGTACAGCAGTCATTATTTACAAAGACATCCTTATTGTGTCTTTTTTAAAATTTATTTATTTAGCATAATTATAGCGTCCCACACCAGGGCAGAACCCTCTCCTCCCTCTTTTCTCATGTCTGACCTCTATTTAATGCCGTCTAAGGCCAGTCTTTTGAATAGGAGGCCAGTTCACCCCTGAAATCCAATTTTTATTTTTATTTTGACATTTCAACATTATTCGTGTTTGAAAAATCAGTTAAAATCGATATGTACCTAGATGGTATTAATACTGTTAAACTGTAAAATCAAAACAAGTTTTGTCTAATAACGTGATGTGGATATTGTACAATATTAAAGAGCATTCACTTTTTTAAAGATACGTATCTTTTAATTCTAGATTGCTTATATTAACATTAATTTGGTCATTATTCAGATTGAAAGATACCGAGATAGCCTTTGCGACACAACTGTTTAAAAAAAACTGCGGCTAGTGATCCTTATCATGAATTAATGAATTCACTTTTCATGTTTCAAAGATTTGGTAGTGACCTAATATCGGCCATGTAAAAGATTTTGTATTGTCCTAATATCGGCTATCTAAGCCTGACAAATTTTGTCGACTGTTTTGTCTCGCTCTTACTCGTGCGAATATGAGATAAATGCACGATAAAAGCGTCGACAAAATTTTGTCGCGGCGCGCAAGTTAGCCCTACTGGAAAACTAACCAGAGCGCTTAATATACGCGCTGCGACAAAATTTTGTCGACACTTTTATCGTGCATTTGTCTCATATTCGCACGAGTAAGAGCGAGACAAAACAGTCGACAAAATTTGTCGCGGCGCGCATGTTAGCCCGGCAGGACTCCTAGCAGCCGCATAATCAATGAGGCTTTTATTAAATTATACAGATTCACACGAAATTTATTCATCTTATTTATTAATACTTATCATCAAGATATCCTCCGGAAATGGACCGGCCCTATCAAAATCAAAAGTAAATTCATAAAAAAGTTAAAAAGATCAGAATTAGATTGGCACACTTTCACTAAACAGAAGTTATTGCCTATTTAAATAACTTAATTAATACAGTTATCTTGATGCGGGATTTGGTTATTTAATTTACCAAAATCTTGTTTTCCAACGGAAATATATATATGTATAATAATAGAAGCAGATGACTTAAATCAGCGTCGCATTATAGGTAGGTACTGATTTTTGGTGTCCGGTTTTAGGAAAAGCCTATGTCCAGCATCAGTCGGCAATAAGCTAAAAATACAATATTATTTATCCCTCCATCTATCGCATTTTAAAAATCCGCCTCATTCAGGTCGAAATCAATTGTGTCTGTCAAGTGCGACAGACGGACGATATTATGATGTCAATCAAATATTAAGGGGCAAAGAGTCCAACGGTTCGAGCGCGAACTGGCAAGACAGAGGTCGTGAGTTTGATTCCCATCCATTGAATTATTGGCGTAAATCCACTCCTAGGACAAGCATTTTAACTAAATTGAAAAGGTTAAAAGAAATGCTTGTAACATGGAACCCACATTACTAGTAACATTAATAAAAAATAAACAATCCTTCACAAACAACAAAACGACGGCTCCCCAATGAGTCACTGGCCGTCAATTAGCCACAATATGCTAATACCATTTAGCACACGCGCCTAACATTATCTTATAATAAAGCATTGACATTTCGCAGCCGATAAGCCCTAAGGAGTCATCACAGATATGTATTTAAATCATACTTGGGATTTCATCTCTCACGAAGGGCTGTTATCTTAAAAAGCACTCTCAGTTATCTGCTCAGGCGCAATCTCACATATTATGTGCCTATATCCTTTATAAAGGCCTGAGCACACAGGCTGTGGAGGCTTTCGACGACTTCGTGTGACGATTTCTTTTCATTTTTGTGTTTTTGTCTAGTTAAATTTGAAGGAAAATGAGATGTGCGGGAAATTTTGTTTTTTCAAATAAATATGGCTGTAATAAAACAGATTACACAGTAAAAGCTATTGGCTGTTTGTGTGACAATAATAATTAGATAAATGATGTACTTATATGTATAAAAATATAATCGCTGCTTTTTCTTGGTGGCGCGAAAACAACATTTAGGTAGGTAAGTAATAAGTACTAACCAATTTCAATCCAATATTCATTCGAACACCATCTAAATTCAACGAACGCACATTCTAAGTCGCAAAGACCACTTCACACTACACCTACACCGCTCTTAAATGGCAGAGTGATTCATTTGTCTCACGGCTATCCGAATGTTTTAAGTTTTCACAGATAACTGTGGATGGGGGCACTAAATTAATGCTTCGGCGTTAGTTGACTATCACATAGATAAAGTATGTGTTGCTGTTAGGCGCAAAGGAATGTGAGTAATTAAGTTGCGGGTAAGTATGTGCAATGGGATTTTGGTTGTTTAAGATGACATTTCTTAGGAACAGTTAAGGCGCTGATAACTGCCATCGGCCTTGAGTGATTTGGGTGGTATAGCTTGAGTGTTCTGCGCTGAGCTCAAGCTACGCGACATACGTCCAACGAGCAATACGACTCGCCTATCAAGGAGCGCGCTGTGTCGAATTAGACGTATTATTACTTTTTAGTATCTAAAATATAAAATAAAAAAAAAAGTAACAGGCAATATTATAGGTAGTAACATAGTCTTTTCACACAAAACAAATCATGAAAATATCTTTATATCGATTTGAAAGAAATTACGTTTTTATGTTTTGGGTAGACAGTAATTCATGAATTTATTTCATTAAGTATTTTACTACAATAGTTAAATATTCATTCGTACGTTTTTAATATGAGCAATTTGCTCAAGATCCGGCATCAAGCTCGATAGCGCCTTGGCACATCTCCCTTGTTTCTATGATCTGAGGTTTTAACGTTCTATGTTTTTTGTAGATTCATGTGTCAAAGTAATGCCTAGGACATCAAATAGTGGTGAAAGAGAATTGGTGATGAAAGAAAATTTTTAACACCGGTAAAAACGTTGTAACATATTGACATTTAGGGCAGCCAACATATCGTTAGCGTCGAAGGGGATTCATATGTGTGACAGTTTGCGCCAGATATGCAAAAAATATCTAGCCAAGGACATCCAGTTGAAATATAGCAGCCTCATTCTGTAACATGCTCGCAATAGTGCTTAATTTAACGATTCTAAAACTTAAACTACCCGACTACTTAATATTAGTCTTCTCGTCAAAATTTAAACTTGCAGTACTCGGCAGTAAATAACATTAATAAATAATTAATCGGCTAACTTCGGTTTTGTAGAGCGTTGCATCCGTCACCCATACTTATGCAACGTTGTGTCACTGACTTGTTCATTAGATACTGGACTGTTAGTGCTTCGTGCGACAGAGATGACGCTCTATAAAGCCGAAGCTAGCCGATATTTCCAAAGGCTCGATGTGTAATATTTACCGCCGTGTAGGTATTCATTAGATACCGGACTATTAGTGCTTCGTGCGACAGAGATGACGCTCTATAAAGCCGAAGCTAGCCGATATTTCCAAAGGCTCGATGTGTACCTAATATTTACCGCCGTGTAGGTATTCATTAGATACCGGACTGTTAGTGCTTCGTGCGACAGAGATGACGCTCTATAAAGCCGAAGCTAGCCGATATATCCTTCTAAAACTCGATGTGTAATATTTACT
Organism: Thalpophila matura; assembly: GCA_948465475.1. NCBI lineage: Eukaryota > Metazoa > Arthropoda > Insecta > Lepidoptera > Noctuidae > Thalpophila > Thalpophila matura. The sequence continues at coordinate 2,320,633 of OX419178.1, forward strand.
GCCATGTACTGTATTCCGATTAAGGGTGAGTAGCGTAATTAGATTGCTAATTCTTGATTGTAGCGCTTGCATTTTCGTACATCATTATACATGCACTATATTACCATTTTCCGAGAGCATTTAATTATTTATAAGGCTTTTATAACTATCGCCTACTTAGATATGGATAACCTTCAAGGTATGCTAATATCAAAATCAGCTGCGCAAGATGTTACGACCAAAATTTTAAAGAAAATGAGAGTGGATCAATTAAGTAAGTCCTTATCGGAACCAAAACATCGCGACTTGGATATATTGTGACATAACAGTACAGTATAGATAGGATTCTTTCAAAAGATTAAAGTCACATTAACTTAACATAGCATATCTTAAGCGTAGTTATGTTCTCCTCTCCGTGAAAGGGAATGGGCCGTAGTCCACCTCGCGGGCCCATTACGGGTTGGTGGACGTCACATGTCTTCGAAGTTTTGGTTCTAGGACATGCCGGTTTCCTCACGATGTTTTCTTTCACCGTTTTTAGGGCAGTGGTGATGAAACAAATTGCACAAAGTTTGCGCCTGCCGGGGTTCGAACCCAAGACCTAGACTTAGAAGTCGGGGTCGCTACCATGATTAACATACACATACACATACAGTTGCCGCGCCGAGAGCGCGGTACGCGGCACGACAGCCGGACGGCGCTCTCGACGTGTCAACCGTATGGAAAAAAACAACTGTCTGTGCCATTGACCTATGTCTAGACAAGCAGTTCCGAACATTAAACATGTCACACTCAAGTGTTGTGCGGGCAACACAAGCCTCACATTCACTTTGACGTTTGATGCGGTGAGCAACAGACAAGTACCTGCGTGTGGGGCATGATTTTTGTTCGGAACTGTCTAGGGACATATAGGTCAATGGTCTGTGCGCAGTACGACACCCGGCGACAGTCAGGCAACAAACGTCTAAATTGAAAGAGCCCTAAGGGCGCTTGTAGACGTCCGGTTTTTTTCACCGGACAACGGACCAATTTTTTACCATTGTATGGTTTATAATGAATCCGGCGTAAATTGTTCGCCGGACCAATGTCCGGTGCGTGTACACACATTCATTATAAACCATACACCACCGCGAATCCGGTAAAAAATCGGTCCGTTGTCCGGTGAAAAAAACCGGACGGTTTATAATGAATCCGGCGTAAATTGTTCGCCGGACCAATGTCCGGTGCGTGTACACACATTCATTATAAACTATACACCACCGCGAATCCGGTAAAAAATCGGTCCGTTGTCCGGTGAAAAAAACCGGATGGTTTATAATGAATCCGGCGTAAATTGTTCGCCGGACCAATGTCCGGTGCGTGTACACACATTCATTATAAACCATACACCACCGCGAATCCGGTAAAAAATCGGTCCGTTGTCCGGTGAAAAAAACCGGACGTCTACAAGCACCATTTTTTTTTTTTTTTTGAGTATGGGAAATCATCAAATGACCCCTCCCGCTCGGTGGAGCGGCAGGGAGTGTCAGACTCTTACTGACTAAAACCCAGCCGTGTTCCTTCCTTTGCCCTTTATGTTCCGGGTCAGCGGTATCCCTTTCGGACAATCCCGCTTTCCCGGCAGGCTTGGGCCCTAGTGGGCCCCCTCTTCGATGCTGACATCTCTTTGAGGCGCGCGTGGAACACGTACGCGCCGTTCGGCACGGGCCTGGTCCTGATCGGACGGTGAGCTACCCATTACTCACAGCCCGCAGTCTACAAGCACCCTAAGTCACATAACTACTGAAAATTTGGCTTCAAAACCCAACACAAGATGCTATAAAAGCTCGCTCTGAAAGCTCTATTTACTGAAAGAAGCCAAGACATGAATCTAAGATATGATAACGACCCCAAAGTACGCCATCGACACCCTACCACGAATGCAAATAGCCCAGTGTCCCGACGTAAAACAATGTTATCGCACGTAGCGTTAGCGGAACATTGGCGCGACGTTCCCGCCACATTAGACAGAAACTAACATAACAGTTTAATTAGAAGTGCATCTAAACCGTATTAGTTGCAATGTAGGCGGAGTTGGGTCTAACGCATAAGAAAAAACTTTTTAAAAAAAAAATAACCGCTTCAAAAAGCCACTAGAAAGAAAATAATAATTTTGGTTTCGGAAGTCGGTGGCTTTGGTTTTTGTTTGCTTTTTTTGCCACCGACTTCCGAAACCAAAATTATTATTTTCTTTGTAGTGGCTTTTTGAAGTCGGTTATTTTTTGTTAAAAAAGTTTTTATTTTTCCCTTTTTAGTTCTTTATCTTGCGTTAGATTACTTTGACGACTTCGTTCAACAGTAAATCTTCTACGTAGTGAGTACATTTATGCATATAACTTTGTACATAGGAATGATTACCTAATGTATTATATACTAAAACCTTCCTCAAAGTATGTAGATTACGTTAGTGAAAACCCCATCCAAATCGAATCAGTAGTTTTTGAGAAAATCGCGCACATAAAAACATACATACATACATACATACATACGGGACGAATACAGAACCTCCTTTTTTGAAGTCGGTTAAAAATAGACAGTAACTATCTCATCAATGAGAGTAAAATAAGATACGTTATAATTCTATAGTGATTGACGGCCGCAGAAGGACGCTTGTGCATTTGTGAATGAACCAGTTTTACAGTTCCGAATTGACACTATTTCTATAGGGTACTAATATTACAAAGAGGCAATGTTTGTACGTTTGTTTGTATGAGGTAATGTCTGAAACTACTGATACGATTTTAAAAATTATTTCACCAATATAAAGCTACATAATGCCTGAGTGTTATAGGCTACTTCTTATCTTACTTAAAAAACAATTGGCGAAATGTGTGTGAACCAGGGGCGAAGGGTCCCTACAATACGACTCCTACCGGCTTCCCTTAAAAAATAGCACAGGTAGTATTGCCTACTTTTAATAATTAGCTTTTCATGGCCAGTTAAGCATTTGTAGCTCCGGCTTACTTACCTCTTACAAAAACTGACCCTTCGCCACTGGTGTGAACTATTAATAAACATCTGCCTAACTGTTCCTAAATTATGTAAAAATATAATTAGGGATTCTCCACCGCTCTTCACTTGCACCAAACACAGTTGGAACAACTTTTGGTGCTTCGTATTGGATCTTGCGAAGTGGGTCGTATCGGCAAACGTATCGTTGTCGATGTCTTGAGCGCTGTAAACGGGTGCAAATACAATGTACCACGTTATGACTGTAAGTGCCTTTGTATTGGGACGAGATTATCATAATATACTGATGTTATAAAGAGACAAAAAAATTATGCAGCTTAATTAAGATTGATTATCATAATTGATGTTACTGAAAGAAAAACATGACTAGTCTTTATCGCATAGAATAGAATAGAAGGAAGAAAAGTGATAGAAAGTGACGCATAGTAAAATTATGCCAAGACAAAGATGTTCATCATCATCATCATCTGCCTAGCCTTTTCCCAAATTATATTGGGGTCGGCATCCAGTGTAACTAGTTTTGGCTGAATATCAGTATTTTACGTGCAGCGACTGCCATCTGACCTCTACAACCCAATTAATGGATAATACCGGTATTCGAATGTTAGACCAGCTGTCAGACTTTAGGGCTTCTGACTACCCGTAACGATTGTCAAAGATATTCCTATGACAACCGGGACCGACTGCTTAACGTGCTCTCCGAGGCACGGAGGGGTCTCGATGTGTAAAGAACGGTCACCCATCCAAGGACTGACCGCGGCAAGCGCAGCTTAACCTCGCAGATCGATCGATCAGCGCGGCCGTCATTTAGCCACGAGCCCTTCGCCAAGACAAAGATGTTATTGTCATTTTATTCGGACGACGTAAACAAGAACGAATTGGTATTCGTTCTTGTTTACGTCGTCCGATAGATAAACACGAAAAAAACTGCGTTGCTTGCCATCCTTGCATTTAATTTTGCCATAAAAACCACAATATGCCATTTTCTAACATTACCGTTCATCATAGAAATAAAAACTTCGAACGCCACCATTCCCGTTACAGAAAGAGCAAAAAGCGAAAATTACTGATCGGAATCTTCGCACAGCCCAATGTATCATAGCTAGCTTTATCTCCTGGGCTTATCCGGGTACATTGTGGATGAAAAATGTTGAGCAGCTTTGAGTGCAGTTTAAAATTTTATACGTCCGAGATCTGGGCTGTATCTCGATGCACTGCACTTCCCTCCAAAACTTTTACTTTGCCAGCCAGTGCTGCCAGCGTTAGAAGTTCGGGAATTCCCGAAAAAGTGCGGGTAATAAGGACCGATTTTGTTGGTAAAAGATTTTAGCAAAAGTACATTTAAATGGTTCAATTAGTGTTGTTAATACGAGTAATATTTTTATTTTTTTTGTATTCATTGACAAAAAAAAAATTGTAAGATTTCAAATGTGATTACGAGCATGAATTCCATACATAATCAAATAAACACTTTTTCTACACTTCCCTGCACCAATATTTTAAATGTTTGATATGGCAATTCCGTTGCATTGCAGCTGGCAACACTACGCCGAGATACTGCGCCCTGATATATTCGAGTGCGATACCAACTTGCGAACTCGGATGCTTCAGATTTCGCCGAATTGTTCTGAATTTTAAAGTAAATAAGCTAGTTTGATAGATAACGCTACTAGATACTAGATAGTTTGTTCAGATTGGCTTTAGTTTTTCAGTTGCGGAATTGTAGTGGCATTCTTGTTCAAGGTTAGTTCTAGTTTACGAAACTACACCGTGCTTATTCGTATTATTCAATGCGGGGTGTAAGTAACAGCGTAACGTAAATTTTTCGTCGGACTTTAAAAAAAAATCGGCCAAGTGCGAGTCGGACTCGCGCACGAAGGGTTCCGTACCATTATCTATACAATATTAGACACTACATTATAACCATTATTAAAAGCGATAAAAAAACAGCAAATAAATCACGTTTGTTGTATGGGAGCCGGGGCCTCGAATAATTATTTTATACTGTTTTTAGTATTTGTTGTTATAGCGGCAACATACATCATCTGTGAAAATTTCAACTGTGTAGCTATCACGGTTCATGAGAGCAAGCCGCCACACCGTTCAAGCCTGGAGACATGCAGACAGACAGACAGACAGACGGACAGCGAAGTCTCAGTAATAGGATTCCGTGCTTACCCTTTGGGTACGGAACCCTGAAAACGACTTTATAGGGAGATTTTTTAACGAATTGCACAATCTCAAAAGTCGTAATCTTTTTTTTAAAAGGCTGACGACAAATTTGAACGCTGAGGGGTTCAGAATAAGGTACTGAACCCTTGGTTTCAGTTTTTGTTACGCTGTCACTTAACCCGTATGGAAAAATTCAATAACACTGTCCGAGCTGGGGATCGAACCCAAGACCCTACGCTTAGCAGTTGTACTTGCTACTACTAGACCAATAAGGGCCACGTTCAACCACAAGTTAACAGTCCGATAAATTTAAAACGGCCGTTTAACACGACTGGCCTTCAAAAAATTTTTGTTAAACGACCGTTTCCAATGTAACAGACTGTTATCTTGTCGGTGAACTTGGCCCTACCTAAGGCTGATCATAATTAAATTCTCAACTAAAAAAAACTCCTTTATAATCTTCGAGAAAGTCGTAAAAGCTGTGTATAATCTGTGTTCAATTTACGGCCTGTGTCGAACAAGTTTTTAATGCACACAATAGTTGTAAAGGCTATGGAGCTAATAACTTTAGTTTTATCCGCTCGTAAACCGGATAGGCGCGTCTCTATTATTCCCTGTTTAAGTGATCAGTCACAAGTACAGGAAAATAATTTTCTTAAGGATTTATTATCAGGTAATAGAAACAATGATCACTGATCAGTCACAAATACAGAGAAATAATTTTCTTTAAGGATTTAATATCAGGTAATATTATAAACAATGAGATGTTATTATATCATTGCAAATTAGTACGGGAACCGCTGTCCCCACTTTTAAAGCAGTGTGCGTCACAACTACAAACACTCCTTTGTAAAAATATAGAGCCACCGTCAGTCTACATTGTTATTTGTCACTCTTCACACTACTCTGTTTATAAATTATCGATCACGTTACGATAAGTAAAGGGGTATTTTATTTATTTAATCAGTGGTTAAATTCTGACAACTGGTCTAACATTCGAATACCGTTATTCCCCAATAATTGGGTTGTGGAGGTCAGATGGCAGTCGCTCCATGTAAAATATTGATATTCAGCCGCAACCAGTTAGACTGGAAGCCGACCCCAATCATGTTTGGGAAAAGCCTAGGCGGATTATGATGATGAATCAGTGGTTAAATTAAGTGAGTAATTAAGTGAGGGGGGCAGTGTCCCTTGGATCTTAAAAAGTTTATAAATTATGTCATTAAAATAAACCATATTTCGAAGTGGTAAAAATCATTGTAAATCAAAGAGATTTTCTGAGAAGATAAACATAAAAATAGCAATAAAAAAATAGAAGAGAAAATTAAAAATTTTATAAAATACCCGACCGCGGTCAAAAACAAGACATTGCAGTCGGGACCCAATTTAAGACTATTACCCGGAAACACTGGGTCCCGACTGCAATGTCTTGTTTTTGACCGCAGTCGGGTTTCTATAAAAATTTTAATTTTCTTTTTTTATTTTTCACTTTTTAGTTTTTGATGTCAATCACATATTATATATTTTAGTAATCGTCTTTTTAAGCCCTTCATTTTGATACCCCACATGATGATGTAACAAGAAAATAAAAATCGTTGTTTTTTTTTAAATATTTTTTTTTAGATCTATAAATATTTTTTTTATGTATAAGATATATATATTTTCGTAATCGTCTCTTTGAGCCGTTCATTTTGATACCCCACGTGACCATGTCAGATTTTTTTATTTTTTACGACTTCACTTAATGGCGATTAAAATCCGCCATGTTAGTTTTTTTCATAATCCGTATAGCCTATGTTACTCGCGACGTCGATACAAATCTAATGATATGACATATGTTAAAATCCGTTCGCTCGTTTAGTCTCTAGGAGGGAACACAGAAACGGAAATACATACCCACATACATACATACGTACTAACATACAGGTTAAACACTATACCCTCCTTTTGGGCTTCGCCGCAGTCGGGTAAAAATTAAAAACTTACAAAAAAAAATGCACCTAACATGGCGAGCTCATGAAAACGATTTAAGTTACTGTCTTGCAAATAAAGACACTGCAATAAATAACTTTAGTCTAACATACGGGTAAATCGTTGAAATGTATCATTTTAATGGACATTGTCTAATATTAATATCTAGATACGATCTAAATCACAATATCTAGCCGTTTTGAACGCCTCTAAAATTATATGTCTGACATTGAGTATTCCCTATGAAGGACACTTAAGTACAATCCATTATTGGGTCATAACTCTGTTTTGATAGGAGTTTAGATATGATTAGATTACGTGGAGTTGTTTTGAAGTCCCGGCTTTTAAAAATGTGGGGTGTTATAGGTTTGATGCCTATGTTTGTCTGACTTTGGCATCGTAGATCCCAAACAGATGGACCGATTTCAATGCGAGTTTTTTTAAATTAAAAGTTAGTTTAGTCAGGATGGTGCTTTGTTATATTTTATTTGTAAAATATAAAAAAACTTCCCTCAAATCTATCTCTACATTTTTTTTTTCATTAGTTCTCGTAGAGGCCTTACCTACAGCTGTTGTGTGGTCCATTACAGGAGACTCCACGAGTGATATTAAACAAGCATACCCTGTGCAAACTCCGCTATTGACGTTGCTAATTGACAAATGTTTTCGCCATGGCATCAGCAATTTTCCAATACTCACGTCATTTTGTTGTTCATTAAAATCACTTAAATTCATTAAAAAAATTACATAAATGAATGAATATATACTCTCTAAAACGACTATACGACATCGGATTAGCCCCTTAAGCTGTGTCCACAATAGGCAAACTGTGAGCAGCCGACTGAGTTTGTGAAGTATCGATTTAGTACGCCGTTCCATATATTTGAAATGGAGTGTCCACAGTTTGCTAGTTTGTGCTAACAGTTTGCTACTGCAATTTGTTAGCGCAAACTCAGTCGGCCGCTCACAGTTTGCCTATTGTGGACACAGCCTTAGGCTCGTCACTGGTATCTACATCTACCTATCTGTTTTGTTGTCAGTACCCAAAAAAAGTTGACCACCAACTTTAGTACATCTTACGAGTACGCAAAAGAGCAACAGTATCAGAGATAACAAATTTAAAATAGTCCCGATCGCTGAACAAATTTACGACGCCCACCGCGCGGCCATTTTAGAAAGTTCGACCACTCCATACAATGGCGGAGGAAGTAACCTCTACTAACGGCGTCGTTACGCCCGCTAACGCCCGTTAACAGCCGTTAACGTACGTTATCAGCGATACAGGGCGGGCGGAAGATCACCTGAGGCTAACGCCCCGCCCGCCCTAATGCATCCGCACTTATTTATTCCCCTGTTAGGAGCCCCGATATGTTTCCTGAGATTTTTATCTACGGAACCCAGGTTGGGTCAGCTGGAGTTCCGTAATATTGTTTTTCTGGATTTTAAATGTGTTGTAAATGTTTATTGTGTGTGCTTCCGGAGAGTTAGCGTCTTCAATTAAATTTGATGGGATTGCTGTGTCAGCCATTTTTGTTTGAGGATGAGAGAAAAAGTTAAGTATAATTTTCATAAGAGTTGATGGGCTACGTGGGCTATTAGTCTGGATTGCATTGAAAAATATTTTCTTTTTGTTATTTTGCTGTAAAGTTAAATTTAACGCGGTAATATCGATCTGCCTACCTACATAGACCTAGTCGTAGCTACACAGACACGCTCAGCCAGCGCTTGAGCATATCTATGGAGCTTAAACATAAACACTTACGCTTATTTCTGCTGAACCAATATTGTCCCACTCCCACACATACCCTATTTAACCTCAGATCATAGAAACAAGGAGATATGCCATCATAGCAATGTAGTACGGGAACAACTGTCGCCACTTTTAGTACATTTTTCGACACGATTACAAGCGCTCCTTGTGAATAAAAAGATCTCCCACACATTAAAAATTCCGCACACCCTCAGTCTAACACTGTTAAACGTCACTCAACACTAGCACTAAACTAAAACACTGTATTTATATCATCGATCGTGTTCGGTTCGTCGCCAGCGTATACTTTTGTACTAAGCCCAAAATGCTCAAACCAAAGTATCAAGCTCAATAGCGCCTTGGCACATCTCCCATGTTTCTATGATCTGAGCCTATTACACATAATATTATTCTATTTTCATCTTGTTTCATAACTTCATAGAAAAGTCAGCATTCAAACTAATAACAGGTAACAGTCTTCAGGCACTAACTATGTGACAACCCTAGCTTTAATAGTCTGTATTCTATAAATCTGTAGCATTTCTTTAACCCACAGATTCTGAAAGCCTTCTCAATTTAATGTGTTGTCAAATCTCATGTCAAGTGATATATTTGGCCAATGTTACAACTTTTACTATGGGACCAACCCTGAAAGCGTGAAAAAAAAATCAGCTGTTCCATACATTTTGTTGAGATATGTGAACATAAATGTATGGAACAGCTGAGTTTTTTCGCGATTTCAGGGTTGGTCCAATAGTAAAAGTTTTTCATAATAATGAGTACAATGACCCCTTTTTTTATTGCGACTGACTACCGACTGACTGACCCAGTATATTTAATAAAATCACGGTACTGTTTCGTAGGTATAGATAGATTTAAAAAGCCTACTTCCTTTTATAAGCAAACTTTAAAACTACATTCCATAATTTCACTACAACTACACTCAAGATAAAACGAGCACTATCGGACCATTAGCGAGCGTACCTGAGTCGATATATATTCAATTAGAGCTGGGCGGGCGGCGATAGCATCAGGGCGGGCGGATACTAACACCTTTTAATTTCGTGGTAACTGGCGGCTTTGTTTGTATTTGAGTTATTGTTGTTTCAGAAGGAGTGTTAAGGTTTATCATAGTTTAAGATAACCAGTTTATTTTTGGGGAATAAAATATCTGTAATAGCCTAAACAACTTAAAAGTAAAAAAATGTGTAGGAGTTAATTTTGATCATAGTGATAAAGTACGAATTTTAAACATGTTTAAGTCAAGCTTATGCATCTGCCAGGTAGAGGTCGCGGGCTCAATCCTCGCCTGTGTCAATTGTTTTTGAAATTCTTTAATATATGTATTTAAAAACATTAATTTATGATTATTAACAATTAGGTAGTAGTATAGTACTTAATTAAAGGTTAGGAGATAGTGTAAGGGGTCACTAACAAAAACAGGAATACTATCTGAGAAACACGTGGGAAAATAAAGGCATTTTTCTTTCACCAACAAATATTTGTGTATAAAAGCTTGTTACCTCACAGTTTTCAGTGTCCCTTGGATCATGATGTACTTACCTGGAATCAAATAAAATAGGTTAGTTTACTGACAGTATATGAAAATAAAAAATGATTTTATTATCCTCAACAGGATAGATTAATTGCCTGACATATTTGCAAAAAAAATGTTTTTTTTTGTAAAAAGTTTTTTTTTTTATTATTTTCTGACTTCTGACACCATGTTACGTTGTTGGAATGAAACATGTAGTTGAACACTCTTGGTTTATTTGCCTAGGCACACGATATATACAGAGACAGTGTTACAGCAGTGTCACAGACGGGATCAGACATGGAAAAGAAAGACATGAGCGATGTTCATCATGACCGGAACCATCGACTATATCATAGATAATATCTAGTGGTGTACACACTAATAACATACTAAGTAGTGATGTTACAACAATCCCGACTTCGATTACTTTCACAAAATCGTTCATTACTAAATCTTCTATGTAGTGTGTATATTTATACATAATATATAACTCCGTACGTAGGAATGATTACCTAATGTATTAATACTAAAACTTTCCTGAAAGTACGTAGATTACATTAGTGAAAAAAAATCATCAAAATTGTTTTAGTATTTTTTGAGAAAAATGCAGATATACAAACGGACCGAATACAAAACCTTATTTTTTTGAAATCGGTTAAAATAAGCAATCAGTTGCCTTTGCCTTAACAGCTGTCACTACAAAAAGAAAAGTAAAGAAAGTGCGACGAAACAAATTGCGATGAGTCCGACACGACACTCGCTTATTTAGCATTAAGTGTTGATTAAACGGAATTCTTATGTTAATTCCGATAACGAACCAACTGCTAAATGTGTGCAGTTCGTCACTGAGTGGTTGATTACCTGTTTACCTGTTAGCGTGGAGTTAACCGGGTATTGATAGGGTTAAAACAAATTCATCTTAGGTACTAATATTATAAATGCGAATGTTTGGATGTTTGTTACTCAATCACGCCAAAACGGCTTAACGGATCTGTATGAAATTTGCCATAGAGATAGACTATAGTCTCGAATAGCACATTTTTTTTTTTTTTTTTTTTATTAAATTATAGGCTCGCGTTTGACCGCCATCTCGCCTGATGTTAAGTGATGATGCGGTCTAACATAAGCTATTTTTATCACGAAAAACGCGGCGAAAGCTAGCTATTTATATCCAAGGGACAAGGTACCTTAAGCTCAATATCACATTTATTCCCTAAAAGGTTAGGCAGAGGTACCTACATAGTACACTAAAATTTCGCCAGTTATAGTTAAAGCTAGATAAACACTAGACTTAACCGGTAATAAATACTACACATCAAACTACACATCAAGCTTTTGTAAGAGATAATCGGCTTCGTAGAGCATCGTCTCTGTCACTCATACCTACCTATGTGACGTTTTGTAACTGTAATTTGTGACTGACAAGTCGGCGCCGTCAGACTGTCGTGCGGAAGCCGTGCGGTTGTCGCACGACAACCGAACAGCGCTCTCGACGTGTCAACTGTATGGAAAAAACAACCAGCGTGGCGGCGGTGCGTAGAACGACACCCGCACGGCTATCGCAAGGCAGCAGTCCGACACCAAATGTCAAAACTAAAAGAGCCCTTAATATATTAGTGATATACAATACTTTGTTAAAATATCTCCGTGATACTGCTTAATTTATTATCCGAAACGACTTTATTTAAAAGCCGCGTGTCTTAAGTTTAAGTTTGTCTTTCCAAAGCCTTCAAAGCCGTGACTCGAAGCCAGACTTGACGATTACAGGAACTAATTTATTTTTTTAATACGCTTTAAAAGATATTACGAATATTTTATAGAAGAAAATGGATCGGCTTTGAGAGATGAATACCATTATAGCTTCATTTAAAATACCTACTGCTTAAATATATTGTAGTACCGTACTTTGATATTTTTTGACGATTTTTCACTCAAGTTATACCTATTTATTTATAAATTCTTTTAAACTATATACGAAAGCCTCTCTTGATATGAGGGAAAGATATTACATATTCCATGGTATTTGAAGTGAAGAATTGAAAAGAGGCACGAACAAACGAAGGGTGAACCATAACAGGATCTTTTTTTCAAGGATGGTATGATGTAATGGTTAAAAAGTCACGCTGTATAGCAAAAACTTGACTATTGACTATTGAAAAGGAGTAAATCGAATATTTCTTTTTAATTTATGTTACTTCGTTATAGTTATGTAAAAGTAACTAAGTTGCTGGCGAACTCATGCCTGGACACATAAGACCTCAATAAAAATTAACCCTCAAAAAGCGAACGCTGACATACTCTTAAACGTTATCAACGTGATAAAAACGCAACTAGGGCCGTGACGTGTGGCGCTGGCAGAACAAACGTCGTTACTGCCTTACTAAATAAATCGTTAGCGGCGCGTGAGCTAACCTCGAGATACGGCACGTAACTCTACGGAGGTAGGATGCTGGATGTGGCTACAAAGTTAGGCAGGAAATATATTGTAGCTCACATCCTCAGCTACCATTACCTACAATTAGATGGATGGTCAGTAAGAGCGTGGTCAAATGTTTTAGCAAATAACAAAAAGAGCATGTTGCATCCTTAAAATAAAAGCTTTTTTTTTTCGAAAGAAACATGATTTTTAACAATCAACTTAATCTGATGAGATTAAAGTGGATTGCTGGACCACAGTAGCGTATTAAAGGCTTACATAATTTAGCGTGCATTGTCTTGGATGGGTGTATTGCAAAAATTGTCAGTACGATGTCATGCAAATATCTGTAGTATTCGTCACGGACTTAAGAATTCAGCATAGCTATTCACAACCATTCGATATGCTTCCGTATCGGAAATAGCACTTTTTCGGTCATCTAATTTCTGAACAGATGGACCTGTAAAACGCTATTTAGCGTTTTACACATGCATAAACACTAAATTTAGCGTTTTTAATGCTATTTAGCGTTTTACGAGTCCATCGCTTCGGAAAGTAGATAACCGAACAAGTGCCATATCCGACATGGAAGCATATCGAATGGTTGTGAATAGCTATGCAGGTCTAAAACATTACAACGAGCATACGCAAGTCTGCTAATTACTGTTTGATGGCTTGTCACATCATTGTCAGTAAACCTTGCATTACACTCATTGCAGTAACGAGCGTACTTACGTAAAACCACATCTAGTACGTCTGTAAATCCGTGTCCAACCTAAAACCGTGTCGGTTTACCAAACAAACTAAAGCACGGAATTATTAGTGTTTTTCGTATTGTAGACTGTCTAACGTTGTGCGACTGTTCGCTGTGTATACTGTGGACATTGCTGAGTTAGTGGCGTTTAATGTGTCGCTACCATTTCAACTGGAATCTGAGAAATATAGGTGTACTGTATTCTGAAATTCAGTTAATATTGAGAGGGAATTATGAAGCAATTTCAAGTTCTTATGTGGACAGTCTGAGCTCTGAGGCTAAAGACACTTTTGTTCATTTGTTTTTGAGGGGTTTCCAAATGGGAGTTTACCAAATGGGCTGTCGCCATACTTTTTAGTAATCCTAACTTTGCTTTGATAGTCTTTTTTTATATAGGTATGTAATAATAAAAAAAGCTTGCGTTTGACCGCCATCTCGCCTGTTAGGCGATGATACGGTCTACGATGGAGCACGCTTGCCTTGTAAAACCGATTCACTCGCGACTTGAAGACATCCGGATTGTAACTATCAGGGAACGCCCACTTCAAAGTCAAAGTATTTTTATTGTGACTTTGACTTTGAAGTGGGCGTTCCCTGATAGTTACAATCTGGATGTCTTCAAGTCGGCAGCGCATTCCACTGTTCGGCGGTTCCCACAAATTGAGGTGGAATCAAAGCGCTTAGTTCGGGTTTTTGATATAACAACCATGGTCTTAGGCTGTGGTCTTAGGTCATATATTATAGTTGGTGGCTTTAGGTGTCAAACATTTCAAAGTACCTACTGACAGTAGCTCATACCTTCCTTCACTGAGCACAGAACTAAAATTCTAGCTTCTCTTTTCTTTGTCGTAGCAATATGTCAGTATTTTCCTAGTTCTTATTGTTTTAATTATTTATTTAAGTAGTAGTCTTTCAACCTGTTATCTATATAGTCTCTTTTAAGTCCTTAAGCCTCCACTTTGTAAGACCATAACACAAAGCTTGTGTCTCTGCTTATCCTATACAAGAACAAGCGCGATACACTCTTGAGTGTTATCTTAGCAAAGAATACAGAACACAATATCGTCATATCGTATGCCCGCGGGTGCATTGCCGCGAAACTTAATTACAATTAACATAGAGATAAGGGAAGAAGCGATGTAGTTTGCGCTATCAAATTATATCATTTTCTTATAACTGGTATAGGAGATATCTTAACTATTTTAGGGAAAGTGGATCTTAAGGCGGATACAGACACTGCGAGGCATGCGCCGTGCACGCCTTGCAACGCACGGCTCGATATACATTAGCACATGCCTCACCACGAATATGAACGTCCACACATTGCGAAGCATGCGATGAACGCCGTGCGCGGCGCATGCGAGCAATGTTTGGATCCACCTTTATTAACTGTCTCGACTAGTCTTGGCCTGTTTGGAATAGTGATCAGAAGCGCGGCCTTCTGAGCGTGGAGTACTAAGTTCGATTCCTGAGTCGTTTTTCCATTAGGAAACTCTGGTTAAAAGACAACTGCTTTTGCAAGAACAATTGCTGTACTTTATAGTTTATAGTGACGCCTTACTATTGACAATAAAGTACAGCAATTGTTTTTTCAAAAGTAGGTGCCTATAGTAAATAGTTGTCAATATTTGCGAAACTTTATGAACAAACTTTAAATCGGCCATCAGGGCGGTCCTAGGGCGGTGCGAGCGGTGCGACCGCACCGGGCGCCATCAAGAGGGGGGCGCCGACATCAACCGAAACTTGAGAAAAACGGCGCTCGACCGATCGTAGCCATCGCGACGGTGATGATCGGTCGAGCGTGCAAGTCGCGCGACTCACAGGAAATAGCAACTGCTTTAACAATAAAGTTTTTAATTTTGAGGGGCGCCACTTTTAGATCTCGCATCGCCTAAAAATTTTGATAGGACCGGCACTGTCGGCTATCATAACTACACTGGTTTAACCAATAACGCTGCGTAATCCTGATGGACCTGATGATACTATCAAAGTACCTACTTCTAGCCCACACAGGAACAAGCCTGAAGGCAAGTTTTGCACGTATTTAGCTTAATAAAGATAATTGTCTAGCATGCAACCTCTCAAACGTTGTGAGGGCGTACTTCCACCCTTTGCCTAATAAATATCTTAAATCTCTCAAACGAGTTCAAACCTTGTCAATAAGAACTTTCAATTCAATTTTGATTGCGAAACAATTGTTCTTACGTCATTTTGAATTGGTGCTGAGAATTGATATTTAAAACAAATGCAGTGAATTTTAGACTTTGTTAAAATAGTTATTGGGTTGGGTTTTGCTAGTTTGGTGCTTGTAAAGTTTGGTTGCAATAGATTACATTGTTTTCGAATTGAGATGTGAGCAGAGATGTTATTGCAATAAGTACATACCTATTTTGCTGTTCGATAGTTGATCAACTGGTATGATTATATTTAATAATTTATTAGTATATGATACTGATAATATCTGGAAAAGGTTACAAATGTAATTTGTGTTTATTGAGCAAGATTACCTATATTTCAATTAGTTTAAAAAAAATGAATATAGGTACGCCGTATGCACTTAAATGCACACTTGTAGCATATAACAATTTTTGTTCTAAAAATATATACCTAATGCTAAAATATTGGAATATAATATAATATGGAACTTCAACACGAACTTTTGTAAATAAACTACTAAGTATAAATAAAAATCTTAAAAATTAAAACCAAAAAAGTTTTTAAATTCAAAAGAATACTTCAATTATTAAGCAATCATCATAACCCAAGATTTACATACAAAAAAAATAAACATCAAAACATTCACACATCGCGTTAGAAAAGTTAAAGCGGCTGGGGCGGGCTGATAGGACGCGATACCGGCTGGGCGCGCGCGATAACTCCCGCCCGCCCTGCGACGCAAGACACTGCATCTGTTAGACGCAGCCGTCCGCTTCACAGTGACTACAATTTAAGACGTTTAATGGGATATAGTTTGTGAAATATTAGCATATTGTATGCACTATTTTATTTTATGGATAAAATATGGGTCAAAATTGTTTGCAAATGTTACAAGGATATTTTTAAGTCTTAAAAGATTGATTTAAATTGGTTACCTATTGTTTCAGGATACGTCAGCTTACTAGCTTGGGCGGGCTGATAGGATGCGATAACTCCCGCCCGCCCTGCAACGCAAGACACTGCATCTGTTAGATGCAGCCGTTCGCTAAATAGTGACAATAAATTAAGATAATTACAGGACAAATACTGATTTTATTATATCGAAACTAAATATTGCAGATATTGATAGGTAAGTATCACATAATACCATAAAGAAGCCATGGTCTTTATGTTATCGTGTGAAAGTATTTTAAGTTTTTAATTTGTACACTAATTATTAATTATTCTTACAAAGTTTTACACGCAGATATAAGGATCAACTCCTTTACAATCCTCATTTACAAAGCTCTCTATGGCACTGAGGTTTGCTATCAGATAATCCAGTTCTGGGTTAAGCTCGCCTTTGTACATAACTATATGTCTTGTAATTTTGTATTTGTAATTTTAGGTGTGTACAATATAGAATAAGATCAAGCAAGTTTCATCGCAAATACCGTCTTGGTTTATCCACAACCACCAACAACCAAATCTAAAACACAACAAGCGACTTACTTACTCAGCCTCGATCCTTGCTGACTGGCTAATCTTTTTATCCCAACATGAACGGAGTATTCTCTTTTGAGCACATCTTGAGAATATCTTTAGAACTCAATGCATTGATGCCCAAAAAATGCTCAAAGGAGAATACTGCACATGAACTAGTGTCGCAAAGTTGCAACGAGATAAGAATCGCGAACTAAAATCTCATGCACATGTCTCCGGTTTCCGAAAGCGTGGTGACTGTAGCGGGGGGCGAGGCGTCCAAGCGGGGCAGGCGACCCGTTATCGCGCCCAAACACCCGCCATATCGCCGACGAACATTGTATCTCTCGGGTTTTGTGATTTTGTGCACTACTCTATGAATTTTGATAAAGATTTGTAGCTACCTAAGATACTGTATCGGGACTTCGGGAGGTAGTGTTTTGTTTATTGGGAGATATGTTTATTTTTCAGAATGCAATGTGCATTTGTTTTTAGTGCAGCTTCAAATTAGTTGTGATTTTGTTCGTAACCCTATGAATTTTGATGAAGATGGGGATAATGTATTAATTTAGTTGTTATTTTGAGGTAAAATTATTAGATCAATAATAATCCATTCGTGAAAATTATATTTTATTTCTGTTTTAGGCCATAATGTATAAAAAAATCAATTGCCAGAGCCCATTTTTTTATCCGTAGGTATAGCTTCAAAGGAGAAATCTTTATTCTATTACACTTCTTTATTCTAACCTAACCCCATTCAAATACGATTTTAGAACACCCCTAACCCCAAACCGCACAAAGCCGCAACATTCACGAATCAAGAACATTTATTAAGTTTATTTTCGCGGCAGCAGCCCTATTCGCGCGATATCGGGAGTGCAGCCGCGCGATAACGTGCGACACCGCGCTATATGTCGCGCCGCGCCGGTCCGATTCACACAGATAATGTACGTGCCGTAAACGGATCGGAGCGTTTGAAAGAAATTGATATGAAGTGCATGTTTTAAAGTCCGTTGGAGGAGTTTATGGTTGATTGGTACATTGGTAGTATCGTATTTTATTGATATCGAAGTGTCGGTTTTGTGAGAGGAAAATTATCGAACATTTAATGCTGTGAGAGGGAAAACTCGGAGCTGGAGTGATAGTGAAGTTATGTCATTTCTTATGAGAACAATGTTGCAGTTTATGGCCCTTTGATTTCAAGAAATGTCCTAAAGATATAGTACAATGTTGTGATCTGTAAGCACTTTTATCGTAGCTTCATGCTAACTTCTTTACCTCTAAACGCCTCTTAATTTAACCACTCATTAAATATACAACTATCCTTGTCATTTTTATGCCAATGAATAGGGTTGGCAAAAGACTTACGGCCGTACCACAAAAAAATAAACATCGGTTCAACACACGTTCAACACGAATGCTACCAAAAATAATAGGCAATTGTTTTAGCACTAACTTGTCTAAAACAAGTGTGTATTATTTTTGGTAGCATTCGCGTTTAACGTGTGTCTATCTTTTTTGTGGTAAGGCCGTTAAAGTTTAAGAGCTATTTAATTTAATCATCGTTTATATAGTAAGGGTTTAGTCGATTATAGGGAAGTTTAGTCGATCACCACCACCAAGACATTTAGTGAGAACCATTACAAATTTTATAGGGCCTCTTAACTTTTAAGGATTCAACGTTTCCATTTAATTCAAAGTCAAAATCAAAGCATTTATTTCAATTAGACCACATACAAGAACTTTTGAACTGTCGAGAAGTCAATCTGTTAGCAAGATGAAGCTAGATGCTCGTTCCAAAGCGTGGATTTCTATGGAGAAAAACGAGCAAGAAACTCCATATTGAAACTAGAAGTCGGAATTCATAAGAACGTATGCGACAAATAATTTTGAAAATATTAAGAGATATCAACCAATTTAGAATCAGACTATGTCTCTATATTTTTTACTTGATTGGCTTTAACTGTTTTCGGAAATGCAGCCTGACTGCGTGATATCAATGCAATTTGTTTGCGAGCGTTTGAGGGGAATGTCACGGTGAGATTCTCCCTCGAACGTCAGCAAACAAATTGGCAGTTCTCACGGTGATCTCACGTGGCGAGTCGGTACAGAACAAACAGGCAGATACACATACTCACCAGTAGCGAAGGGTCAATTTTTGTAAGAGGTAAGCCGAAGCTACAAATGTTTACCTGGCCACGAAAAGCTAATGAAAAATATTTGACAATAGCAGGCAATACTGCCTCTGCTATTTTTCAAAGGGAAGCCGGTAGGAATCGTATTGTAGGGACCTCAGATCATAGAAACAAGGAGATATGCCATCATAGCAAATTAGTACGGGAACAACTGATGCCACTTTTAGTACATTTTTCGACACAATTACGTGCGTAATTAAGCGCTCCTTGTGAATAAAAAGATCTCCCACGCATTGAACATTCCGCACACCCTCAATCTAACACTGTTAATCGTCACTCAACACTAGCACTAAACTAAAACACTGTATTTACACCATCGATCGTGTTCGGTTCGTCGCCAGCGCGTACGTTTTTAATATGAGCAATTTGCTCAAGATCAGGCATCAAGCTCGGCGATAGCGCCTTGGCACATCTCCCTTGTTTCTATGATCTGAGGTATACCCTTCGCCACTGATACTCACATCACAAACAGTCCCGATCGTAAGAGCGTTATTTAAATGTGATTATTAATTTTATATCCTAAGGCCATGTTGTTTCAACTTACAGTTACGTATCTGTAACCGTCAAATATGGCGGCTTGTACGACAATTTCATACTGACTTAACGATTACGTACTGACTTACGAATACAGATGGTTTGAAGCAACCCGCCCTAAGTAGTGGACCGTTAGGTTTACGACGCAGGGTGCACAGAGCGTTCGGAAGTGGATATTAAATCGTTTTATTAGTCGTTGCCGCCGCGTTGTGCGGCCCAAGTTAGGAAACATGGCGGCAGTTTTTGCAATAATATAATAAGTATTTTTATTTCTCTTCCACAAATTACTATACAGCAGTTTACAACACAAAATTTAGTTACAAAATACAATAATTTGTGGGAGACTGATGCCTAAACTAAGCCGAGGCCTGTATCTTAGGACATCAGGTCCCCACCACCACAAATTATGTAAACAATATAGTGAACTTAGTTTATGTCGAGATTTTATATTTTATTTAATGATGCTGTGGATCTGTTGTGGTGGGGATAGACAAATACGGTGATGATTTTTGAGATTTTGTTAGGTTAAGGTACAGGCGATGAGTTCGAAGAGCTTGTATTAGATGATTTATAATTTAGTTTATAGTTATTAAAGCACTAGCTGTTCATCACCGTAGCTCGACCCATAAGGCTCGTTGCGTGATGTTAAATAGCCTATACTATTTATCATGAATCTGGTTATATACAAAAAGATTTTTGCAAATCCGACTGGTAGTTGCAGAGATTAGCGGTTCAAACAAACAAACAAATTCTTCAGCTTTATAATATTAGTATAGATTATTGGCAGCACTGCAAGCCCTGAGGATTTAATTAGATTTTGAGAACAGTTACGATCCCAACTTAAAAAGCTACCGGTGGTTTTTTTGTATTATTCAGGATGTAATGAATTTTTGCCGCCACGTGTTTTTAGGTTTAACTAAAAACATGATTGTGGCGATAAAAACTCAGAAAATGAGAATATATGAAATCAGTTTTTGCCGCCACATGTTTTTAGTTTTACCTACTTATAAACATGTGGCGGCAAAAACTCATTTCACTTATCTTGGTGCGGTAGATACACCAAGCGAAAAGATCACAACAAAGGCCTTTACCATTTAACCTTATTTCGAAAATTGAGTTTATAAACGTTCTAGTCTATTTTCCGTCGTACTTGGACCAAGCGCCCAGTGTGGTGTGAAATATAGGCGAGTCGAGCGAGTGTTATCGGGCGGGCGCACGCCGCGCTATCGGCGCAGTCGCCGATAACCGGTCGATCTATGTGCGTGATGCATGTGGCATTACTTACAACTGCTAGAAGCTCGGTAGCTGCACTACAAATTGCTAACGTGCACTTGCAATTGCTGTAAATTTTGCTTGACTTGCATTTCCAGGGTCTCCCAAATCTCTGAGTAGGAACTGCGATTGATTTTTCTTGATGAGACTGGATCTGCGAGGTTAAGCTGCGCTTGCCACGTATCCTTGGATGGGTGACCGTTCTTTACACATCGAGACCCCTCTGTGCCTCGGAGACCGCGTTAAACAGTCGGTCCCGGTTGTCATAGGAATATCTTTGACAGTCGTTACGGGTAGTCAGGAGCCCGAAAGTCTGACAACGTGTCTAGCATTCGAATAACAGTATTACCCAATAATTGGGTTATGGAGGTCAGATGGCAGTCGCTCCACGAAAAATATAGATATTCAGCCGCAACAACCGAGAGCCAACCCCAATCTAGTTTGGGAAAAGGCTATAGGCAGATGATGATTGATAATCCAAATATCTGCCAATTTATAACTAAGACAAAAAAGTTCCACCATCATACAACCAACAATTGTCTCCGCCGTTCTAATAGAGCGTTCACGTAAACGCCATAGATTATGATGCACTTCCTAATTTAACCTGTCGAACGCGTGCTAAACCCGGGCTAATGAGACGTAGTATCTGGCGGTCGCTTGGCTGCGCATACTATCGCTAAATTGTTCGCTAACAAGAGCTTTGTAGGGTTAACCGGCTCTGTGATCCGGCTTCCGATTTGAACACAGTGGTGGCAAAGTGAGGGTCTGGTGAGTTCTTAGGTAGGGCGAATTTGACATAATATACCTATGTCTGAAACGTGGGCATTGATGACAAAATGTGGACAGTGGAAATATTTTATGGGGTCAATTTAATCATCATTATGAACAACTTTTACTATGGGACTAACCCTGAAATCGTGAAAAAGAAATTAGCTGTTCCATACATTTATGTTCACAAAATTCAACAAAATGTATGGAACAGCTGATTTTGATGAGTACAATGACCCCTTAAAGTATTTCCTTCTTTTCAGTCTAACCTGCTACTTACATAATTATCATAGGTATAACAAAATATATTTTTCAAAGTTATATGGCCGCATTTTGTCCTGTGGGGACGCTTCTGCAAGCTATTTCTATCATCTTTCCTTACTCTATCTTTTGTATATTATTTGAAGGTGCAAAAAGTAAAGTTACTGGTTAGATGATTTCAGCAAGGTTAGACCTGTATTTACTTATTAACTAAGCGTGTCCACTGTCCATCTGCATGCAATAAACGTTTATTCTTTCTTTCTTTTGAGCTTCACTAATTTTATACAAATATTTCTCACATACGCCTACAAATTTGTGTTGTCAGATGACGTCTGTTGCTAGGCCCGCCCATTCACCCGCCTAAAAACATAACCATACAAATATACATTTTATGTAAATAACCTATGTATTTGTTACGATCGCCAGAAAAATATAAGAATCTGATCACAATCGCACTGAATATCACTCAATAAAATATATAAATACGTTCTCATTTCATTAATTTAATTTCGAATTGGTATGAAGTGTTGAATATTATTAGATTCGGTAAAAAAATAAACACTTTTGAAATGTGATACTCTGATAGTAATATTCTGATAGTCATAATGTGATAGTTATAGTTAATATTATTACGATAAAATGAATACCGACTGTATTTATTTTGCCATCTGGGGTCGCCAGAAAATATGATATGCTATAGAAAACATAACACCTTTTGAATTTTAAATGATGAATGAATTACCTAAGTTTGTTGCGTTAAGACGTAGATGTTCGTCGTAACTCGTTTTTTATTAGGTGAGATAAATATCTTAGTATTTGTAATCTTTGGTTATTTAAATGATGTTAACTAACATATTATTTACTCAGTAACTATTTGGTAATCAGGAATGTTAATTAATTTTTAGAAATGAAAAAATAGAAGGAGAATAATGATCGCTGATGTATTCAACTTTGCTTTGTCACAAATCAAGATCAAAACAATAAAAACTTTATTTAAAAGAAAACATAGCCCGGCCATAACATACATAATTTAATTTATGATATATTCAACACAAGCATACGATATAAGGCCGTCCATTCACGACACAATAAACAGCTACCCACGACGCGACATTGTCGTGTCATTCCGCTAAATATCGCGCGCGTACCGCGTGTAATCGCGGCAGAGGATCGCGCGACGCGCGGCCACCCCGCGCGGCGATATCGCGATAACGGACGCGCTTTACACCGATGCGAATGTTCGCGGAAAAGTTACGAAAGTAGATACTATTTTTAGGAGAAAAAGTCGGTAATGCAGCAGTAAGAAACTTAAAATAACAAAATATTTTATGAAATAGGTAGAAAAAACGGGCTGAAAAAACTTAAATAATTCGATTATTTTTCTATTTCCTCTTGCTTACCAAAAAAACTTGAATTAATCGTTCCTCAAAATAAAAGAGGTAATGATTTGGTCTTATCGTTTTAAAACTAATAGACATACTTGAGTACTGGATTAATTTCAGGCATCTCTATATCCGAATAAAATAACCAACATCAATCATTTACAAAACTACTGTGTAACACACGGCCGCTGCACACCAACTCTGCCAAGAAAACTGGCAAAACCACTCTTAAATTTACGCCTTAAAGTTCATTTTCCCTCCTACACATCCTAGGGAGTCTGAGGTTTGGGAGCTTGAAGTTTTGTCCGTTCCTAGAACTGAGGCCTCACCGCACGACTTCATGATAAGACCTAGCAGAATATTATATAGGATTTCACTAGTGTTTAAAATTGAGTAATAAGCATGAAATTCAAGAATATTATTCGTTTGTAAGCTATATGAAAAGCTTTACACGTCTTTAAAGTAACACTTGTACTTCTTTTTTAGCATACGCGCGAAAAAGTGCACCTCAAGGAATATTTTCTCCTCAAAACTCTTGGTCCACCGGTCTAGGCTGTGCGTTGTCTATTAATCTGTCATAGATAAGAATATAAGATGTAAGATAAGATTGAGATAATTTTGTTTATCTCCAAAAAGCACCTTAAACCTCTTCTGAGGTCATGAGAGGTGATTCGGATTTTATTACGAAACTCGGAACCATCAACGTCCATCCTGATACGATCGTCTTGCGAAAATCTTCTTATCATAACATCAATTCGCAAAACCATTTGATGAGTCCAACGACCTGCCTATGATTGTAAATCGATTTAAAATCAAAGAAACCCGACAGCCTCAGATCATAGAAAATAGGAGATATCCCATCATAGCAAATTAGTACGGGAACCACTGTCGCCACTTTTAGTACAGTTTGCGAAACAATTACAAGCGCTGTGGTAGTTTTTAAGGTTCTGAACCTTAAAAGGAAAAAGGAACTCCTATAGGATCACTTTATTGTCCATCTGTCCGTATGTCAAGACCCTTAACACGTGAAGACATCTGCTCATAGATGGCCACTAGAACTATATCTTGCTCATAAAGCATATTTTGGAACCCTCAGGTTACAAGGCACTTGTCTGGTTTTTTGACTCCTCACAGCCTAAACTACTGAACCAATTTCAAAAATGAGGTGACGTTGGATTGTTCATGATTAAGAATGTGTCCTAAAAGATACCTGGCCCGACCAGACAGTACCTGGCAATAAATATTACACATCGAGCTTTAGAAAGAGATGGCTAGCTTCGGCTTCGTAGAGCATTGTCTCTGTCACTTACCTATGTTACTTTTGTAGCTACTATTAAAGTAATCTATGACTGACAAGTCGGCGACAAAACGTCACATAGTTCTATCTAGGTCATGTCCTAGTAATTTTAAATGCAATTGAGTGAAAAGGCAATAGATTCGCATTAGATACATTTATTCGAAACCTACATTTCAAAGATTTTATTTAATATAGTTGCAATATTCGCTGTCCATTACTTGCGAGGCTGGGGTCGCGCTCGTAATGAGCGTAGATAGCGCGCAATGGACGCAGAACGCCATCTGATTGTAGCAACAGGTGTCTAATGTACTAATGTCTACTGTTTACCTTTCTACAGTTCATGTAACATTATAATTTTGTTGCCGTGTGGGGGTAGGCAGGGATGCTCCAGTAGTCTTGAAAGGATGCGATATATTGACGCTGGGTCTTTTGTCAGCTCCGCGAAGCGGAGCATACAATGAGCGCCGTGCGCTGTGCATGCCTCGAAATGTCTGTATCCGCCTTTTCATTTTTGCGCCCACTATTCTGTTTAGTTGGTCCCTATTTGGTTGTAAAAAGTTGCAACGTATGTTGTGACCTCAGATCATAGAAACAATGAGATGTACCAAGGCGCTTTCGAGCTTGATGCCTGATCTTGAGCAAATTGCTCATATTAAAAACGTACGCGCTGGCGACAAACCGAACACGATCGATGGTATAAATACAGTGTTTTAGTTTAGTGCTAGTGTTGAGTGACGATTAACAGTGTTAGATTGAGGGTGTGCGGAATGTTCAATGCGTAGGAGATCTTTTTATTCACAAGGAGCGCTTAATCATGCGCGTAATTGTGTGGAAAAATGTACTAAAAGTGGCATCAGTTGTTCCCGTACTGATGGCATATCTCCTTGTTTCTATGATCTGAGGTTGTGACTTACATAGTCCATAACAACTCGCACTTTTTCTACCAGATTCATTCGATATCAGTATAAAATATTATTTGCAAAGACAATACATAGCATTAAAATCATCGATAGCAAGTGACAAACAAAAGCTCATTTTGCTAGTCGCGCCACAGTGGGGCGACGATCGCGCGATACTGTATGACGGACGGGCGAGATATGCGCGGACGCATGCAGGGTGGCCATGCACTGACCACATATCTTTGCACAATAAACCGAGGGATTTATTTAAAGCCTCATTTACTTTGTAGCATAGGTCTTAAGATTGTGGTTTTATTTCAAAGTCGGGAAAAAATATTCAATTATTAAGCAAGGTGTTTAATTTATGTAATTATTATTATTAGTTTATGATCCACTAATAGGATGTTGTCAGATACATACTATCTGAGTTTAAAAAAACCGGCCAAGTGCGAGTCGTACTCGCGCACCGAGAGTTCCGTATCATTTTTGGACGTATAAAGTGAAAAAATCCGGACCGCATAACTAAGTTTGTTTGTGAAGGAATTTTGATGATTTTGAAAAAACTGTACTAGTTAGAAACATCGTTTTATTTTTGGTGCCATATTTGGGTCAATTCCTATCAACTCTAAATTAATTTCAGATTTTTCGCCCCGCAAACTTCGGAGATAAGGGGGGGAATGGTATTTTTTTGGAAATTTTTCATCATATGTCGAAAACTGTGAGACATAAAATAAAATAAAAATATATTTTGAAATGTGCAGATCAAGCCCTTTCATATGATATGTCACTTGACCTAGTAACCCCACTTTGAAATTTTGGACCCCACTCCGGCCCCTTTTGCAATGAAAATAAAAATATTTTTGGACTTTTTTCATTTGCAATAAAGTTGAACAAGCATTCTTTATAACTGTTCTAAATTTCAAGTCAATAGCTTATGTAGTTGCTGAAATAAGCAGGTGTGACAGACAGACAGACAGACGAAGTCGCACCATAAGGGTTCCTTTTTTACCATTTTGGTACGGAACCCTAAAACAAACCACATACCAAGTTTGGTAAGAATGATCATAATTAATTTGACGCACCATGACACACATACTTTGAGATCCATAACTATGTAAGAAACCCGTATGTCCAGCCCAATTAGCAAAATATAAAATAATATAAATTTAATTTCCATTCAATAACATAATTAATTAGCAACACTAAAAAGTTTCGTCTTAAAACAGCGACAAGAATCCGAAGGGCGCACAAAGTCAACAAACGCAAGGAATTTTTAATGCTGGCAACTTATTAACATTATACTGGCCACCCTATCGGAACAATGACGCGATAAACTCGCGGCAATATTTTAAAATCGATGTTTTTATGAATCGATAATTTGTTCGGTGCGTTTCGGCGCGACGTTTCGCGAGCCTATCGATTCTTATCTCGATGTCACAACGCTTTGTTTCGATTCGACCCCAACATCGTCCATGTTTCGCTTGAAATGTGTTTCTTGCTAACGTACGAAATGATACTATCTCAGGCAGTGCTGCAACTTTATTCGAATCGTTCCTAAATTGAAATATTATTCGAAATTGAGTCTTCTCACTTAGGGATAGAGGTTTGGTCGTATTTTCGGGGGTGTTTAGTTAAGTTTGTGGGCGTGTATCTGTCCTCTTCATATGCATGCCAGGCTGTCTGGCTTCAGGTGTGTCCGATGGTTAATATTTGATACTTTCTTGTTCGGGAGAGGTCCCGAGAATGCAATGTGCCGTCATTATGCTGAATGGTGGTGGAAGTTCGTTACATTTTAAAGTTTTTTTCTCGCAGGAATGTTGGGTGTTAATTGATGTTTTGGCATTGGAGACCATGATAGTATGTCCAAGAAAGTAGTGGGTAAAGTTTTGTAAATTGCATTTTCAACTCTAAAAGGCATGCAAAGCCATTTCGGCCTTTGGTGCCAATTTTTATACAGAAATCTTTAATGGCGATCGATTAGTGTCATTGAACTTTATCTTGCAATCAAAAGAATCGGTAAAAACTCAAAAGAAATAAAAAAATATCAAGAATGGCATATTCTAGCAATTCTTTCTCCGTATTTTAGAAACATTTCCCATGATGTGGCGGCTTGAGTCCAAATAAATAACCACAATCTCCTCATCGAGATTCGCGAGATAAAATAGATTTCGAATAATAATTTATTCGAACTAGCTGGCAAAAATTATACGGAACGAATAAATAAAATTCGAGACAGATGGCTATCGGTCGGATGCCAAAATTGGTCGCGTTGTGCGGGCTTCCTTAGTTGATAAGCATATTCCTAAAATGGTCTGTTTTAATGTTTCGAGAACTGATGGCAGGAATCATTATCTTGGTTTTTCGTATTCTTTCTTTCTAGTATTGGATTATAAGGTTGTAATACAACCATTCCTATAATTGCTCTTCTAAGGCCTCAGTTCACCAACAAGATAACAGTCCGATAAATTGAAAACGGCCGGTTAACATGACTTTTTGTATAGAAAAAGATATTATAAACAGCCGTTTTCAAAGTAACGGACTGTTATCTTGTCGGTGAACTTGGCCCTAAGTGGGAGAGTAATATGGCTCTCCCACGTGTAAAAAACAAATACTCTTAATTTTTATGTAAAAAGGGTTTACCACCTTCGGCTAAGTCCCGTTTAACTTATTTGGCAGATAATACAAATCTGGTTCCATTTTTGAATCTGGTAAATAATTTGGAGACGTTGAAACTGGCTTTGAATATTTTAGATGAACAAAAGTAAATTGAATAAAATAAGAGAAATGTTGTTTATATAACTTTTAATAAACTTTGGCTACAGAAGTAGCAATTTCGAGTCAATCTGGGTTTTTATTAGAATTCAAGTTCTTGAAATGAGCATCATACACCTAATTTTTACCCGACTGCGCCAGAAGGAGGGTTACGTTTTTCGAGTGTATGTATGTTTGTATGTAGGTATGCATGTTTTTCCATCAATTGCTAGTGAAACTCGCTAGCGCTGTCAGTCTCATAGATTCTTTATCGAGTTCTTCCTAACGTTTTATTATTTTCCCCACTCGATATAAACCCAATAAATAATGCCTATAGAGGGGGCTGATCATTCATACATGCTGATCTCAGAGATAAGCGGTATCCGTTAAAAGGTTACCGTGCATGTGTGCGTGAGTGCGTATGTGTGGGCGTATCGCGACAGGATCTTAATTTACAATAGCGTTCTTTGTACGATGTGTGTTGATGACAGATGTGGGGAGTGATTGAAGTATGGCTTGTGTTTTAGTGGCGTACTTGAATGCTCGTTAGATTGAGCAAATATTGGGTGTGTTTAGAAATGCTGAACACAATGGTAGCATTGAATTTCTAATTTAGATAACTGCTTGATCTTTATGGTGATTATATAGAAAACTAGCTTCCACCCGCGGCTTCGCCCGCTTTTTTGGGATAAAAAGTAGCGTGTGTATTATTCTGATGTATAAGCCATATTACTGTAAAGTTTCATCAAAATCCGTTCAGTAGTTTTTGCGGGAAAGAGTAACAAACAACCATACATACAAACATCCTCACAAACTATCGCATTTATAGTATTAGTAGGATTGGGATATTCTCAGATTATTGAAGGGTAATGTAATGGTTAACTACAATTCTGTAATCTCTGGAAGAAACTGTAAAACATAAAAAAAAAAACTGTTAAATTGCAGTACTTTCTTTACATTCTAGTTACGAAGCAGTTGATAATGATAGCCGCATAGCCTATCGTGACACTCAACACTAGGCATTTCTTTGTGTCACTAGATTAACTTAAGACATAGCTCACTCCGAAAGAGCCATATCACATCGCAAGCAATCCGTACACTTCCACTGACATTATAACCTGGTATACCTTTACAGATAAAACCTAACTTCCTCTTAAAAAAAAATGCAAAAAAGTCTGACTCCACCACACGGCTAACTAACGTTTAACAAAGATTAATGCTGGCCGATATATCATTCGCGACACGGAGAGGTGCGCGAACTTTCAACGATAAACTTTTTAAAGACTCAACTTGCCACAGCTTTTATATCGCCCTGAAAAATTGTGTATCTCAGGCCGTGCCCTGTGGCAACGAGATAAAAGGAAAAAATCGCCCGAACCGTATTTGTTAAAGTGGAGTAGATATTTGTCATGGGGATGCGCAAACTTTAGTAATTGCTCTCTGGGAACCTGATCGTCGGATCGGTGATACGACTAGATGTTTTTTTATTGCTCATTTTTAACTTTGTGTATTTAGGTCGTTAGGAATGTTTATTATACATTTAAGGAGTTTTTAAGTTTTATTATTAGAGCCGTTGTAAAGCAATTTGAAGTTGTTTTAAGTTAGCCTAATTTCTTTTATTAGTGAATTAGTAATAAAAGTTGTATGTTTTTAGGGTTCCGTACCAAATTGGTAAAAAAGGTACTCTTATGGTGCGACTTCGTCTGTTAGTCTGTCTGTCAGAGCTGATTATTTCAGCAACTACAAATGATAGCGACTTGAAATTTGGAACAATTATAAAGAATGTTTGCCCACTTTTATTAAAAATAAAAGAACTTTTTCAAAACGCGCAGAAGTGGGGGTTCGCAAATTAAAAGTGGGGTTACTCGGTCAAAGAGCATATCATAATATGAAAGGGCTATACCTGCACTTTTCTAAATAGATTTTCATATTCTTTTATGCTCTATAGTTTTCGACATATGATGAAAAATTTGCGGTCCGGATTTTTTATTTTAACTTTTATGGATTCAAGGACGGCACGGAACCCTCGGTGGGTGAATACAACTCACACTTGGCCGGTTTTTTATAAGTGAAAATGTTTATGTGCACATATATCAATAAAAGTGATCAAACGAGCAAAGCGTTGATGTTATCAACGACGGGTGATGGGTATAATTTGAGAATGCTGACATACCTATTATTATTTTATTGGTACCTAGTTTCATAAACATATTACTAATATATTAAATTAAGTACTAACACCTTGGACTGTAAGTTTTCTGATAAATAAACGATTTATTATTCTGTTTATTCATTAATCTTCAATAAATTTTATATTTACATTTTAAGTTAAATATTTCTAAAAAAAACAATTATAGTGCCTATTCTACTGAAATCGGGAACAGGGTCCAAGCTACTTGCGGTCAGGTCTCCAAAGAGAGGAACGATTATACATATTAAATGTATTAAAAGAATGGAAAATGACACTGTTTTACATTTTCAGCTTAATATTATTCACAAAAAATATTACAAAAACTAAAGCTATATTTACTTTCCCCAGATTACACAATTAAATATGCCCAAAAGCTCGTCATATCTCCGCGATGTGTCTCGACAAAGTGACTTTATTAAACTTTTTTTTACCATTTTTTGCGAGAGCCGAGTACGTTTCGCGGATAAATTGTCGTGCGATAAGTCAGCGGGCTAAACGAGGTTAATACATTAAACTGAGTTTAAGCACAGTTCAGGTTAACTTGTTGGTGCCTCCGGGCGAGCCTCGCTGATGGACTGGTTATAACGGTAAAGAAATGTGACCTGACACAGTTGGACAGTTGGGGTTTAAAATGCAGTTATCAAGGGGTGTTTTTCAGATATTTAAATAAATGTTTAAGTTCACGTACTGAAGGCTTATTTTTGTATGTAAGTATTTGTTTAATTTAGAGTTTCATCTACTTCAAGTCGTGATTGAATGAGTAACTGAAATATTTCAAATAATATATTTTACAAAAACGAAAGGTTACCTACAATTTCCTTTAAAGCAATCACAGCCATAACTTACCAACTAAACGCCTTGTGTAATAAAAAAATGATACCACAGGAAAAATCAGCGAAAACTCCAAGAAATCCTTTCGGCGGCTATCTAAAAATATGAAAATGTATGTAAAGCCGACCACCGATGTGGCGACAATAAATCGTGCGACATCGGTATCGGCGTCATTAGCGCCAGAAGTAATTGTTCAGATTTGTCTTGCGGTCGCCGTGGAGTGGGACGCTTTATCTGGCCTTTCGACAAGATGTGGGCTGCGAAGATTAGCTAGTTCATGTTCTTTACGAAGCGGGGTAGGTACAGCTTGGGGGTAGATGTTAACAATATTAGAACTAATCCCTTATATTAGTCCATTATCATCCCATCACAATAGCCCAAGTAGTTTCTTTTTTCCACATGTATTGCAATAGTCCTGCATAAGCTGGTGATTGTCCTTGGGTGTATTTCTGTGGTGCATGCAGGGGTGATCACCAGCTATGCCACCATTACATTTTATATTCAAATTGTAAAGGGCCTCTACGTGTTGGCTTCGGCCCCACGCAAGCCTTCGAAAGGTCCGGGACTCTTAAGTCCCGTGTAACAAAAACCATAAAAAAACTAGAACTAAGGCTGGTATGTGGATTTATGAGGAATATGGGGCCTGATTAGACTGGTACAAGGTCTCTTAACAGAGTAAAGCAATGTGAAGATATTGATTCAGCCGAAGACACAGTAGGTCAGATGGTTACAGCGATGCCACGGTATGGCAGCGGACGCGGGTTCAAACCCTGCCTGTGTCAGTTGTTTTTGAAATGTCTTATTATATTTAATAACATTTTAATATTTTTTTGCAATGCGTGGACTTTTTAGGAAAACCTGCAATCCGTAGTCTTATGTTACACAGCTATAGGTATTTGTAAAGCTAGTGAGAAAAAAACGGGTATTTAAAAAGTCACATCGTAAGCAGCTCATTTTCAAAGAAAACTTAATTGCAAGTTGTACCTAATAGTTGGGGATTATCGAATTAGCCGGCCAATGTGCGATGTCACCGATCCGCGACTTCGTTATCTGACCGCTCTGTAATCTTACGGAATTAACTTATAAATAGAGAGACAATACATTCAAGAATTTTGGAATAATTATATATTTTATTGTTTTTGGTAAAAGTAGGGAAGCCGTCCGTGCATTTTGTTAAGATTTATTTCGGCAAGTTACTGGATTATGTTTTGATTTTATGTATTGCCAAAGCCTTTACATCCCTTTATACAGGGTGGCCCGTTTATAGTAGGTAGTCCAAAATTTTTTTTGGGTCGTTGACATTGCAAGGCATGAAAAATAAACATAAATACCCTCCAAAACAAAAAAAAACCGGACAAGTGCGAACAGTATGCCTCGCGCCCTAAATATGATCATAGATGGCGCTACTGCATACTTCCAATGGCGCCATCTATGAGCAGATGGCTCCACTTATGGTCCGGTGACTGACGGCGGACAACAAAGTGATCCTATAAGGGTTCCGTTTTTCCTTTTGAGGTACGGAACCCTAAAAAGGCTCGCCACTGCCACTTAGAAGAGGGCTGAGTCCCAGTAATGGGAGCATTAGAGGCTCATTATGATATAATAGAGAAAAACCTTTAAAATGGTCATAAATAATAAAAATATAAGTAAAGAAAGCCGCGCCAAATGTGAAAACCGATGACTGAATTACACATTATTCACCTCAAAATCTTAGCATACATACATTACAATAAAGACACGAACATTTTAAAAATAAAATTCCTATTAAACGACTTACATGGCTAATGTTTCCTGCCATACATCTTGTTTGGCGCGGGTTTGCTCGTAATGTATGATATAACATACACTAATGACGTCAGCGTCTATGATGTATGTGCACTCGGACTTACCTGTAACGAAAAAAAATATATATTTTGTGAGAAGAAAATTAAATTATTGATGAGGTATATTTAGTAAGACTGTCATCTCTTGAAATACATTACGTTCTCATTGTATTTATGTTCAAACAAAAGGTGAAATTTTCAAGTGTATGATGGTCAAATCCGAAGCTATAAGAAATTGCGAAAAATACTCAAAAGAGTCACGGGGCCGATTGTGATAAAAACTAAAAAACCATTATTAGATTTAAAAAGATAATAAAATCAAGTTTATTATACATTCTGCAATATGTAAAAGTTAATTTATTACAGTAGTAATCCTAATTTTTCTAGGTAAAATATGAAAACGATAAAAATCCGACTCTTGTTTTTCGTTTTGATTTAAGGTAAAATAACATTAATTTGATCCAATTACAAGGGTATACGATTTTTCTATTAAAAAGCATCGTGAGAAAACCCGAATGCCTAAGAGTTCTCCATAAAGTTCTTGAAGGTGTGTGAAGTCTGCCAACCCACTAACCAGGGGGTCTACTCTGTAAGTCCGTCAACGAAGATACGGGCCCGTCCGAAAGTACAATAGACATCAGGGGCCGTACCACGACGTGTTATTGCCATCATTATTCCGCTGTGAGAGAAGGATGGCAATATACAGCACGAATAGCGCCATCCCTTGTTTACAGTGGAACAATGATGGTTTTAACACGTCATGGTACGGCCCCAGATTCCGTCAAAACAAGTGTCAAATTCAATTTTTCGGACGGATAAAAACACATCGGGAGTAGGGACAACTGTCAAATCGTGCTATCATTCATTCTTAGTTCGGGCCCCGAACTAATTTTAAGTCCGTAGGTGATACGGAGTAAGAAACGCCCGTAACTAAGGCCGAAACTACGGATTTCGTGCTTAGAGAGTAGACCCCCAGGGTGGTGGACTATGGCCTATCCCGTCTTATTTTAAGGGGAGGCACGTGCCCATCAGTAGGACAGTTTATAAAAACAGGACTGTTATTATTATTAGGATGTTATTATTAAAGCAGCAGCTCTACTCTATTAAGTTACGAATATACTAGATTTAATCATTTTAATGATGTGATACATTAGAATAAAAAATATAATTTTATAAATTATTCCACATTATCTTAATAATGAATTCAGTTTGTATTATAAAAACCGAATCCACAATATACCACATTATTAGCTTATCTCAAAGTAGCTTATTCAATTATCTAAAAGACATTTCGCACACGTGTCGGTTATTATGCGTAATAACCAGGATATTGTTGACAGAAGCGTGCTTGAAATTGTCGAGAAGCAACAGGCGCACGCGTCAACGTTTAGTACTTCCTGGTTTTTGATTTTTTATACACATTAGCCTAAATTTGGGAATTAATTAGTTATTATTCAACTATTTAAATAGCAATAACTTTTCGATAAGAATAGTTTCGAGGTTAGAGGACAATAATGAGTAGGTATATTTCGAGTTATCGACTTCGCATTTAATTGTTGGGTTTGGCCGTGTAGGTGTGGGTGTAGTTAATGTTAATTCTGATATTTTTTTAATGTTATGTGTGTCATAAATGCTGTATTACAAAATGGCTTTTGTAGAATAATTGTGAATGGAATTTATTCATTCATACAACAAACAGGAATAATAAGTGAAATTACATTTTATCGAGTGAGAGCCCTTTATGCTAAATACGACGTATGTAGCTGTATTACTAAACATAAGAAATCTTTTAATAAGTTAGAAAATGTAATATTCAAAAATCAAAAAGACTTTTCGTCTAACAAAATGCAGAACACAAGAATTTTGGTAGGAATTAGAAGTAGCTCGGACTATTATTAAAGTTAGGTATTTATATTTCATTTATTTAATACTACCAACACACAGAATACCTGTTGCGTATTAAACTAATACAGAATAAATACCATTTAGAACAATATTAACTAAGGATAATTCCAATAAATATTCAATCTAGTAACAGATCACAAAAATCTATACGAAAACAAATAATTCACGTTTATCGATCAGTAATAAATCGAGTCGGGAGCTTTAATGATATTTAACGAGAGTAGATCTTACGGATAAACCTATGTAGTATTTTTCGAATTTCTCATTCGTGAATCGATTTTCCTAATCGATTAGTAAGTATTCGGGTGGGCCTGTAACGGTGATGTAAGTGACAGACATATATTGTTACTCGTTTAGCTTGTTAGGCATTCCAATCGAATTCTAAACGATTGGGAACAAATATGTAGATTTTTAAATTGGATATCAAATATTTTATTACATTATTAAATACGTATTTTTGAATTGAATTGATTGCGTTGTATCATGTTTCCTCGCTACTGTTTGATGTTCATGTCCATAAATCAAATGTTTATAACAAATTATGGCAGTGATGGGGATATTTCCATTTCAAGTGATATTAGTTAAATTTATATTATTGGTATATGAAATATAGTATTATGTAGATATCAAATATTTCATACATATTCATTCAGCTATAGGTATGGTAATTTTTATGTCGATATTGATATCCTTCATCTATTGCGATCCAGCCGAAGATCTATTCAAACATAAATTTGATAATCACTCCTACGCAAATATTTGACTTTTAACCGCCTAGACATTCAGGTAGCGGCAGAAATACCTATAGAAAATATTGAGTATGATAAAATAATTATGTCGTGTATATACAGAAAGAACGCTAACGCGAGTATTTTTAGGTGACAAACCTTTTATTTTTAAAGATAATGGTCCACATTATCTGCACCTAAATTTTTACATTTCTCAAGTGCCCGCCTATGTTTTAGGTTTATATGAAATAAAATTATTCCAACTATTCTATTTTCACAATCCCTTTAATTGAATAAAGTAAATCAATTTTTAATATCCATTTTTTTAAATATTAGGGCATTTATAACCACCGTCTACCTCATTGCAGAAAATATTACTAAAATTTAAATATGTATAACATAACAAAGCATCAGCTCTTTAAAACCTCCAGCGATAGCAACACACTGACTCTTGACTCCCAGATAAACAGTTGATACACTCAGCATTTCTTCTCAAAGATGTGCACGATAATACACGAACAGTTTAAAACTCATGTGAATTGGAACGGTGACATTTCATGGTTTTATCTCACAAGCACGAATTACAGGTTAATTGGCATACATCGGTTTTATACAATTACATACAAGTGATTTGATCTCTGAGCTAAAGGACAAGAATACGTGAAATGTAGTAGTTGATGGTTCATTTCGGATCATTCTGACTTTGAGGCACGAATTAAAAGACGAATTAACCAGGAGTAGCCCTGTGAAGTGTTAAGGCTATCATTGTTGTATTGCGAAAAAGGGATGGAGCTTTTTGTCTTGACTTTCTCACACTAGAATGATAATGGCAATAATATAGTACGGCCCTAGATACGCATAGTGGAGGTTGATACCAAATTATTTTTAAGAAGAGCATCCAGCACATTATCTAAAGATACGGAATCTGTGTCTGTCTGCAGAACCTATACCTACTAAACGTAGGACAGTTTTCTGTCCTACATTTAGTATAGTTTTTGTAGGAGCAGTTTTCGGATCTAAAACAGTTTCAAAATGCAATACAATCATTTTTTATTGTTATCCTAATCCTAACTAATAATTATTATAAATGCAAAAGTAAGTTTGTTTGTTTGTTACCTTTTCACGCCTAAGCCACTGAACCGATCATCATAAAATTTTGCATACATTGTTAGGAGTTCAGAAAAAGACATAGAAACTTTCATCCAGAAAAAAAATACTGTTCCTGAGGGAAAGAACAATAACTTTCGGTGATCACAATTGCTTTAGGACGCTAGATGGCGCTAGGTGTATATCACGCAGACGAAGTCGCGAGCAAAGTGCTAGTACTGAATACAGTTGAAAGTAACACTTGGACCAACCACATTTTTAGAGAATGACCAACCGAAGTTGTAGCTGTGTGTGAACGCCATGCTGATATATAAGGCGACCAATGTTATTAACTTAACCGCTAAAAGTTGAAAGTGAAAACGATTCGGACATTGCATCACATCACCCACGACCATATCACATCCCGTATGGGAATCCCACACTAAATTCGAGAAATGGTCAGAAACACTAGAATCATAGTGATGTTATCAACGCCATTCGATACGTTTCGAGTACCTCTTAGATCATATCTTAACCAGTTTGTATGTTAATAACCTCGAAGGTGTCAAATTAACCAAACATTGTGTGAAAATTATTAATTTTAAAACTGTTACCTCCATTGAGAACGAAATTAACGGAAATAAAATAAGGATTACCATCGTTGGGAATTACTAATCGGTACGACATCTTGTTCGCGTTTTATTGCTAGAGTCGTAATCGATATTTGAAAATTACAATCAAATTGGTGTCTAACGATTTGTAAATCGATTGGGAAACGGATTTTTTGGTTTTTTGTCGTAATTATGATGATCGGAATCTGAGTTTTGATCGTGGTGGTGTAAAATTACATTTATGGCACATGAACTGTTTGTCACAAAATTGTGCGTAGGTTAAATATTGTGTAGGTAGGTACCTATAGGTAAGATAAGTACGCTTAATCACGGGGTCTCATCAGGAACAAAGTAACATTTGTTGAAACAACTCATAATAGATGGCGTTATACAGGATGGAACCGAAAGGGTATAACAATATCAAATTCACGGACTCTCTAGGTGATAACAAACTACATGGCAACATTTTTTTAATACCTTTTCCTACAAAATTATGAAGTTATGATACATTGAACTTAAAAATATTTTTTTCTAATTGAATTCTACACATCACTAGCACCAAGTCAGCTGATCAGGGTCAATAAACTATTCTTCAATGAAACATATCCTATTTCTTCAATTTACTCCTGGTACTGTTTACTTTAAATCTTTCATAACTACGTCTCTTAGTACAAACAATGGCAAAGGGTTCTGCACGTAATTTTATTTTATTTTTAAGATTACATTGATTGTAGTATTTGTAGTTTTGCCATAATGTCACCGCTGTAAAGTTAAAAAAACAAATAAAGTATGAAGTTAAACACACTTTGTTTACTTTTGTTTGTGGGCCAGAGTCTGAAGCACAGTTTTACAATACGTGTCGCGTCTGTAGTAATTATTTGTTTGAACAACACAATCGTAGGCAGGTACTAAAAATAATTAATTATCCGTGCATTTTAATAGGCCGCGAATGTATCCAACTACTTATTCAAAAGAAGTTGTTAAAAGTATCTACTAGGACTTCATGAGTGACGGAAGTTGTCCTGACAGCGAGCGTTGGTGCACAATAATAACTTTACGAAACCCTAATTTGGATAATGTTACATAAACATAGCAGACATGGATCAGATATCAAAGGTAAATAAACACACAATGGTATTTAGGGTCAATCAGCTAGTTGCAAGCACGTCGCATTTTTTTCTGATTATTGTGACGTTATTTTTGCGTTCGATATCCGACCTAAGCAAAACGCGGGATGTTTTATGCTCAAAGCCTTTTTTTATTTCCGCCTCCAATACAATACCCAACTGACGTAGATACTTGTGTATCACATAATAAATCTTAAATAAACAATTACAACTTACAAGTGGACACCTATCGGTTTTGTTTATCAACGCGGCAGCTCTTAAAAATGAGCTAGGGAAGAGAGGAGTATTTTTACTGAGTCGACAGTCGTGGTTCACAGCTAGTATTTCGGAGACTTGGAGTACCTACTACATATGACGTGTTTGGTGTTAGTCGGTCAGAGTTTTTTTATTCTTGAAATTTTTAATTACCTATTACGAAACCAACTGGGACAGTTACCTTATTACTAGGATATCAGACTTCGTGTAGACGTACTTGTGCTTCAGTCGCTCTCTATCCGTTTCTGTGCGAAGTTGTGATTGTGATTGTGATCGTTGTCAATAAAATTGTCGTAAAAATTACGTCAAGTTTAACTAATAGCGAAATTACGAAATGCTGATGTGTATTGGAGCAACGGATGGTAATCTGCAAGCTGCCCGAGAGCTGTATCGTCAGCGATTCATCGACGGAAGACCAGTTGCTGAGCGTTGGCACTTCAGCAGCTACCATCGAGAGCATGTTTCAGCCTGATGGTACAAGGTCTGTACGCGACCTGTTCTTTCCATGAATGTATCGGAAGGTCGGCCAAGCAGGAGGGATCCTGGATTTGAAGACGCTGTACCAGATCATTTTACACGTAATCCACGCAGTAGCACAGGTCGAGCTGCATTAGTGATGGGTGCTGCGAACCATGGAGGTATGGCAAGTGCTGCGCTAAGACCACCAACGTCCATACCACTTCTGCCCCACTCAGGAGCTTACGCCGGCAGATTTTTTGGAACGCGTGGCTTTTGTAAGTGGTACCTTAGTTAGACAGAAGCTTCGGCAGAATTAGGTATTAAAGTGCTTTGGACTGATGAAGCAAGTTTCACGGGACGGAATAAACATTAGTCAGTTCATTTTATCCCGCCGCCCACCGTCCGCCGCACGGTCCGACGGCTGCGGCTGGGCAGAGCGCGGCTCCGCGTGTACTAGGCGCGCAGGAATCGGAAAACATAGGTTGATAGGTATGATTGTCGGTTTGTTTATTCCTGTCCGAAGGGCATGTGATGCGGCACGCGCGTTGGTACCAGGCGCACAGAGTATCTCTTATTACTAGTTATTACGTATCAAACAGAGTAAACAGGACAGGATAATGACCCTCGTAGTGCGGTAACACGTTTGTTATGATTTAAATTTAATAAACTGTAGAAATACAAAAAAAAATGTACATTTCCAAAGTAATTTATTTTGAGCTGCAGAGATTGTTAACCAGATACACTCTTCACCCCGTTTGTATTGATATACCCTTATCGTGACACCCTGTATGTATCGATTTGTTATTGAAGTTTGTGTAAAATTGAGAACATGAAAAAATACTTTGTTGAAATTTTGAAAAATACTTTAAGCACGGAAAAATATATAGCCCGAACATAGCCCGCGCTAAATCGGTC
Organism: Thalpophila matura; assembly: GCA_948465475.1. Lineage (NCBI taxonomy): Eukaryota > Metazoa > Arthropoda > Insecta > Lepidoptera > Noctuidae > Thalpophila > Thalpophila matura. The sequence goes on from OX419178.1 coordinate 2,361,129, forward strand.
ACATTTCTTTGTATGAGATGAGGCATCTGTACGTATAGTATTATACAGGATGTAACCGAAAGGCTATAACAATATCAAATTCACGGACTCTCTAGGTGATAACAAACTACATGGCAACATTTTTTTACTACCTTTTCCTACAAAATTATGAAGTTATGATACATTAAACTTAAAAATATTTTTTTCTAATTGAATTCTACACATCACTAGCACCAAGTCAGCTGATCAGGGTCAATAAACTATTCTTCAATGAAACATCCTATTTCTTCAAATTACTCCTGGTACTGTTTACTTTAAATCTTTCATATAACTACGTCACTTAGTACAAAAAATGGCAAAGGGTTCTGCACGTAATTTTATTTTATTATTAAGATTACATTGATTGTAGTATTTGTAGTTTTGCCATAATGTCACCGCTGTAACGTTAAAAAAGCAAATGAAGTATGAAGTTAAACACACTTTGTTTACTTTTGTTCGTGGGTCAGAATCTGAAGCACAGTTTTACAATACGTGTCGCGTCTGTAGTAATTATTTGTTTGAACAACACAATCGTAGGCAGGTACTAAAAATAATTAATTATCCGTGCATTTTAATAGGCCACGAATGTATCCAACTACTTATTCAAAAGAAGTTGTTAAAAGTATCTACTAGGACTTCATGAGTGACGGAAGTTGTCCTGACAGCGAGCGTTGGTGCACAATAATAACTTTACGAAACCCTAATTTGGATAATGTTACATAAACATAGCAGACATGGATCAGATATCAAAGGTAAATAAACACACAATGGTATTTAGGGTCAATCAGCTAGTTGCAAGCACGTCGCATTTTGATTATTGTGATGTTATTTTTGAGTTCGATATCCAACCTAAGCAAAACGCGGGATGTTTTATGCTCAAAGCCTTTTTTTATTTCCGCCTCCAATACAATACCCAACTGACGTAGATACTTGTGTATCACATAATAAATCTTAAATAAACAATTACAACTTACAAGTGGACACCTATCGGTTTTGTTTATCAACGCGACAGCTCTTAAATAAGAGCTAGGGAAGAGAGGAGTATTTTAACTGAGTCGACAGTCGTGGTTCACAGCTAGTATCTCGGAGACTTGGAGTACCTACTACATATGACGTGTTTGGTGTTAGTCGATCAGAGTTTTTTTATTCTTAAATTTTTTAATTACCTATTACGAAACCAACTGGGACAGTTACCTTATTACTAGGATATCAGACTGTTAGACTTCGTGTTGACGTACTTGTGCTTCAGTCGCTCTCTATCCGTTTCTGTGCGAAGTTGTGATTGTGATTGTGATCGTTGTCAATAAAATTGTCGTAAAAATTACGTCAAATTTAACTAATAGCGAAATTACGAAATGGTGGTGTGTATTGGAGCAACGGATGGTAATCTGCAAGCTGCCCGAGAGCTGTATCGTCAGCGATTCATCGATGGAAGACAAGTTGCTGAGCGTCGGCACTTCGGCAGCTGCCATCGAGAGCATGTTTCAGCCTGATGGTACAAGGTCTGTACGCGACCTGTTCTTTCCATGAATGTATCGGAAGGTCGGCCAAACAGGAGGGATTCTGGATTTGAAGACGCTGTACCAGAGCATTTTACACGTAATCCACGCAGTAGCACAATTAGTGATGGGTGCTGCGAACCATGGAGGTATGGCAAGTGCTGCGCTAAGACCACCAACGTCCATACCACTTCTGACCCACTCAGGAGCTTACGCCGGCAGATTTTTTGGAACGCTTGGCTTTTGTGTGTGGTACCTTAGTTAGACAGAAGGTTCGGCAGAATTAGGTATTAAAGTGCTTTGGACTGATGAAGCAAGTTTCACGGGATGGAATAAACATTAGTCAGTTCATTTGATCCCGCCGCCCACCGCCCGCCGCACGGTTCGTCAGCTGCGGCTGGGCAGAGCGCGGCTCCGCGTGTACCTACTAGGCGCGCAGGAATCGGAAAACATAGGTTGATAGGTATGATTGTCGGTTTGTTTATTCCTGTCCGAAGGGCATGTGATGCGGCACGCGCGTTGGTACCAGGCGCACAGAGTATCTCTTATTACTAGTTATTACGTATCAAACAGAGTAAACAGGACAGGATAATGACCCTCGTAGTGCGGTAACACGTTTGTTATGATTTAAATTTAATAAACTGTAGAAATACAAAAAAAAATGTACATTTCCAAAGTAATTTATTTTGAGCTGTAGAGATTGTTAACCACATACACTCTTCACCCCGGTAGTATTGATATACCCTTATCGTGACACCCTGTATTATCTGTGGCTTAATTTTAGTTGCAACACTAATCTTAGGAAATCTGACGTAATGAAAATAAAATATACTTATTTATAACATTTATTTTGATTCGTCACAAAAACTTGGACTTATTACATTGTAAAAGCGATAAGATTATTTTAACAATAGGTATTATAGTTAAATATACTTCTACTGTTATGTAACCTACGATAAGGTGTAATTTGATTAAAATTACACTTTTTATTACATTACATTTAATTGATTACAAGATATTTAATGCAATTAATTAAGATTGCGTTATCTTTTGCGTGGTCATTGCTACCTGTTTAGGAAATTATATTTTTGAAAGCGAGTCTTTCGGAAATATTTTTATATTTCAGACAAAACTTTAGGTAGTTACCTCAGATCATAGAAACAAGGAGATGTGCCAAGGCGCTATCGAGCTTGATGCCTGATCTTGAGCAAATTGCTCATCGCGCTGGCGACGAACCGAACACGATCGATGGTATAAATACAGTGTTTTAGTTTAGTGCTAGTGTTAAGTGACGATTAACAGGGTTAGATTAAGGGTGTGCGGAATGTTCAATGCGTGGGAGATCTTTTTATTCACAAGGAGCGCTTAATTATGCGCGTAATTGTGTCGAAAAATGTACTAAAAGTGGCATCAGTTGTTCCCGTACTAATTTGCTATGATGGCATATCTCCTTGTTTCTATGATCTGAGATAGGTACCATTATATCGAAGATAATAAATAATAATAGTCTATGATGAATTCTCGGCGTGGAGAACAAATACCTATCTATAGAATGAACCCAAATAGAGTAAAAGTTTTAATATGCGACATATGTATTAGTTTCAAAAACACGTTAGAGGTTTTCTTTTTCTGAAAGGAGAGATTTTTCATGACGTGAAATAACAGATTATTCCTATCTACTATTTTTCTTTGCGGTGGCTCACGTAAACCTTAAGTTCCTAATAGTGTATTAGGCATCGCATAAGCATAGCATAATCGGCCTATAATGTTCCCACTGCTGGGACACAGGCCTCCTCTGTGAGAGGGAGTGGGCCGTAGTCCACCACGCGGGCCCAGTGCGGGTTGGTGGACGTCACATGTTTTTGTATTTTTGGTTCTAGGACATGCCGGTTTCCTCACGATGCTTTCCTTCACCGTTAAAGCAAGTGATAATTAATTTCTAATACGCACATGACTTCGAAAAGTCAGCGGTGCATGCCTCGGGATCGAACTCGAACCATTCGCCGTGGGAGGCACATGGTTAAACCACTAGGCTATCACTGCACTTAATTTTGTTAGGCATATCCGACTAATATTCGAATTATCGGTATTAGGTAACAAATAATTGGGCTGTGGAGGTCAGATGGCAGTCGTTTCACGTAAACTAGAAGCCGATCCCAATCTAGTTTGGGAAAAGGCTAGGCGGATAAGTTTTACCTTGTATACGAAATTCGATAAAGCTTGTGAGTTGTGAGACCGCGACATACAGATAATCATGTGTCACGCACGGTAGCGTCTTTTAGGATCGAACGAGCAAGTTATCAGACATTAGAACTAACCACAGAATAAACGCAAACCTTCAAGTCTATAACTACTAGTTATTGATTGAAAACAAAACATCACGTAACCAGTAACGCGTTGGTTATCGGTGAGGGGGCGAGGGGGGTAGCGTTGCGGAGGGAGGGGTAGAGATAAGAAAGAAATCGACCTTATCGTGCGGTAACACGCGAAAATCGGTAAAGTGCACGCTGCGGGCGGTTGGAGCCAATGTTGGTGGCAAATGTTTGTGAATGTGGTATGTGAGATGTCATGCTTTACTCGGAACTAATTTTCATCTACAGTCCAGATACCTAATGGGATTAGTTTCCACAACGTTAAATCTATATTAATATTATAATGCTAAAGAGTTTGTTTGAACGCGCTAATCTCTGAAACTACCTACTAGAAAGATTCGAAAAAATATTTTTATGCATGATAGCCAGATTCATGAGAAATAGTACTTATAGGCTATTTAACATTACGCTACGGCTCTTAGGAGCCGAGCAACGGGGTTGAAACCGCGAAACACAGCTAATCGAACTATTTATTTATTCATAGAATTATTATTTCTTGAAGATTTTCGTCGTCCTGACTAGGCGTTCCTTCACTCCACACACCTAGGTATTTATTGCGAAAAAAAGAGTATATTTAATAATATTTTATTTATTCATTTAAAGTAGCATTTCAAGAACCACATTCTTTATTTAAATACTAGATCTGACTTTGAACTAATATTAAGTTCGTTAATTTAATGTATTGGTATTGAATACAAATTAGAAATAATTATATACAGACACGCGATTTTTTAAATTAATCCACGTTATCTTTTCATTGCTATTTTATTTCCCCGCATTTTATTATTTACACATTGACATTGGGTAACATATCGGCAATAATATACGTATTTGTACAAATGTTGGTCCAAATATTTGCGATACATTTGGCGATAAGAACCCGTACATCTGTTATCTATTGCTATTGCCACTGAAACAATTTTACATGTGAAGATAAAAATAAAGTGTAAATATACAATGAATTGTTTGTTATAAGTAGGCTATCTTCGCTACCGGTTATCTATTGGGCGCAGAATAGAAATTCAAATAAAAACACAAACCAACATACGCCATTATTTATTACAAATGTACTAATTATTCAAACTGTGGCCGATGGTTGAGTAAAATATAAGCTACTTATATTCATAAAATTCCGTTGAATTTCTAGCTTTTTTGTAAACACGATTACGATTTTTTGAAGATAAGATGGGATTTATTTGCATAAACATGTGTATAATAAACAAAAACATGTGTAAAATAATACATTGACATACATCTTTATGTTCGAGTGTGTTTACATGTTTTATCGTTCCTATGGTGTACAAATTTATAATAGAAATAGATATTATTGATATGAAAACGGAATGACTAGATTTTTCTGATAAAATTTTGGACAGGTGTCTTAAAAAGTTGCATTTTATCTACTTGTATTATTAAAATGACTAGACGAGACCTCACGTCAAAAAATAGACAAAGTATTTTTTTTTCCACACATACAGGCTGTTAGTTATTTTTATATAATTATTGGAATTTTAATTTTAATACTTCGATTTAAAGATTAATAAATACGATGGAAATATAAAGAAACTTACCCAGTGGGCCATTAAATAAAAATATTAATCCTAATTACGATAATAATCTTTGAAAGATTATCGTTAAATAAATATAAAATAAAGAACGTGTAATCCGTGCCCTTCAGACTGTGATAAGTACTTAATAAATCTAAGATATTATTTATTTACAATCTACAGAGATAGCGATATAGTTACAATGATAACAGTATAAAATATAAGATTTTTGATGTACCTAAGCTGATATAGGAAATATTATGCGTATGAAAGTACTTAATAAGCTTAAAAAATCTTATGTTTTTTTCAGTAAGTAGATGTCTAATTGTCAAGACCTTTTAATGGCCAGTAGGTACCTGGGTGACCGAGCCTCGCTCGGCGTTTAATTTTTTTGTGTAAAAACGGGTTTTTTCAGGGATAACAATAACACCCATCTAGATAAACTTAAAAAGTAGAATACAGTATTTTATCCAAATCGTTAGAGTTTTAGTAGAAAAAATAAAGAAACTTAGAAAATTGTTTCAATATTTTATTTTCTCACTTATAATTATGGACTAACAGGGAATCTAAGTATCTCTTTATTAGTGTTCGTGTACCATGATAGTGTAATAATTAATAACAAAAACATTTTTTTAATCTTAAAATTAATTTCTTAAATTTCTAACAAGCCCAGCGACTCAATTCTGAATTAAATTCTTTAAAAAAATACAAAAATAACACAAACCAACAGTAACTCCCGTCCATATCGCACAGTGGTTCCAACCCAATCACATGCACGGTGTTTTGCCTCGACAATCTAGCGCGCACTAACTACTTTCGTTCAAGCGCGACTCTTATCGTTGAAAAAACCGATAAAAACTTAATCGAGCGCGATTTTTACGATTTTTATCAAACGACATGCCGGATTACACACTCTGATAGCAATCACAATTATTGTAGGAGCACTGTGTAGATTATTATCTTTACACCCGATAGTTGGATGGGTAGAATATTTTTTGTGATTATAGCAATCTGATAGTAACCGTTATTGATGTATTGCGAACTTTAAAATCAGTTTTCTTATCTTTATTTGTCGCTTTGTTGATTTACGTGCAAAGTGAATCTGCGTAAGTGCGCTTACGTGTGTTCAATTTAAGGCGACGGTAAATGGTAACGGCCGTAAATTTCAAGTTTTAAATCTCTTATTTCGCCGTCAAATAATGCAGGTTAGCTGTGCAATTTTTTTATGTTAAACTAGAACATATGTACATCAATCGTACCTGTGAATATTTAACTATTGTAGTAAAATATTTAATGAAATAAATTAATGAATTACTGTCTACCCAAAACATAAAAACGTAATTACTTTCAAATCGCTTAAGATATTTTCATGATTTGTTTTGTGTGAAAAGACTATGTTACTACCTATAATATTGCCTGTTACTTTTTTTTATTTTATATTTTAGATGCTAAAAAGTAATAATACGTCTAATTCGGCACAGCGCGCTACTTGATAGGCGAGTCGTATTGCTCGGTGGACGTATGTCGCGTTGCTTGAGCTCAGCGCAGAACACTCAAGCTATACCACCCAAATCACTCAAGGCCGTTGGCAGTTATCAGCGCCTTAACAAACCTAATTTTCGTAGTAAAAAGGGTTGATGAACAGTGGTAGCTGAAACGAAATAAATTTAATAACTTAGGCGTGCTTTAAGTATGATATGATAAAACTGCGCTAAGTTATCTAAATTGTTCCTATTATTAATAATCGTTAATATTTGGCGGTAGCCTATAATAAGCTAATAACGCTATTACTAAGACGAATTCAGTAATTAGATGGAATTTCATAGTTGATATAATTTAATGTTTTGAACCACATATTGAGTATCCCGAGTTTAAAATTCATGCACCTACGTTTTTTTTTACACATATTTTTTTTTCTCTTACAATGACAATATTACTTACTTACTTACAGTATCGATACTAAAAATATTGGATAATACAGCAGTTAAATACGCCTTCAATTAAGTAAAAAAAAACTCTCGTTTTTTTTTCTTTTATTTTCCACAACGCATTAAACGGGGCTGCATTAGCTTATCAATAACTTGTTAACCCAGAAATAGTGCCTTAGAAATTACGATAAGTTTTAAATTGCTTGGCAATACAATTGTACACATCTAGAAGATATTTAAATAGTGCAAGGGGCAATGTCACTTGGCACGTGTAGTATGAAGGTTTTAATTTTATGTTAATACTTAAAAAAAAATAATGTTATAGTATTTAATTGCGTATTTAATGTTAATAAAAATATAATTAAACCATTTGCTCACGTAAAAGATCTAAAAAGAGAAAAAAAAGTCAAACAGAAAAAAAAGATAAATGAAAATCTACATCATTCGAAGCCGATACGCAACATTAGTTTAAAAAATTGCACGACGATAGCTAGTGTCGCACTGTGGTGCGAAGCTTATCTAGTGAGGACAAAAGTATTTTTGACGACTGAGCAAACATAATGTCGCGCGGATCGTGATCAGAATCTGTTCGGACAGGTGACGTGTGACGATACAGTGCCCGTAGAAAAAACACATTTATTTTATACCCAAAAATATTTATCAGACCACATTTTGTGTTGAATAAAAAAGTTTCTCGATATTCATGATTTTATAGTTTCCGCTGCAAGAGCGTATCGCTAAATTAGTTATCTTACACACCGGTTTCCAAATTTCATAAAGCTTGCTCTAAAACAGATAAAAAATGTCGACTCCACGGTGGCTTTTCAATAAACCTTCTTTATTTTGTTCTGAACTCTAGTGCGAATGGTGCCGCTATCACACATAACAGTCGAAAAGTTTTTCAACTCTGTACAGAATGGCGCGGGCTTAGCCCGACGGTGACGAGACGACGACAGGTACGTAGGTAAATACGTGGATATCTCGCAGCCGCCTGCCGCACACTGATACGTCACTCATGTAAGTTTTCTTCGCGTTTCCGCGAATTATCGAATAGAAGTTGAAATTGGAATTTTCGCGTGGTTTTTTGCTAGGATGGAGCGCGGTTGAAGCATTGTGCGATGTCTTACAGCGATATTGTCATTCAAGTTTTGGATGAATTTTAATATAAAGTAGGTATCCTTTACTTCCTTTGCGGTGTAAGTTGATACTTAATCGTGTGTCACTCATCTTATTGAATGTTTGGGTTACGTTACGGGTTAGAATATATTAAAATACTTGCACAGGTATTCATGCATCACTAATGTGTGCGATATAAGGCCGTTGATAAGCTGTTAAAAAGATGTTAATATTCTATTTATGTGATGAACTGGTTCTTGAAAATGTTGCATGATAGAATTTTGTCATTTCGTGGAAATAGTAAGTCAATAGGGTAATTTTGAGTCATGACAAGACTCGTAAATGATCGTAGGTACTTTACCTATCTGATCTACCTACAGTGTGATACAAAAAATATTCATCAACCAGGGACACTATTTTTTTTAAAGAAATTAAAGAAGCAATAAGGCATAACGAAGTCATGCATTCCTCAGTAAATTGCAGTTAATTTGCTCTGTACAACTCTCGCATATAATATGCGATGCGATAATAGACTCGTCTACTCGATGGACTTTCATTTCCGCGCGCACGTCCCTCGATAACAAAGAAGTGTTGACATATTTAGAACAAGCCTGAAATCGAACTGGTTGGCAGCGCGGCCGGCGGCTGCCGACAGCCGTCACCACTGCCAACATTGCCAACTAACGCGAGATTTTAATTTTCGAATCCATCGTCGTTGACGCGCGCCCTTTTGTTGCCAACGTCACAACCCGATTGGTTCCTTCGCCATTTTTTTAAACTGTCAAAGTCGGATGACGTATGTCAGAGGATTGAGTTGATTGATTCCGAATTGGAGTTTCGACAGATCCGTCGATGACGCTCGTATTTTAGACGGTCTTTTTTGGTGGGTCCGTTTCTAATTATTTTTTACGTTTCTAGGGTTGCTTGTATGATTCCAACCCGAAGACTGTTTTGAATAACGTCTTTGTTGTTTTCTGTTCATAAAATAAATATAATCGCTTGTAAACTGTGTAAAAAAGTAAACTGTGCCTATTTACAAAGTGTTCTTATCTACAAGAGGCTGAAAGTCAGACTTATAGCTTTCACCTGCGTTCAAAGTTGGACGAAAATTGAAAAATATGAATAGATTTCTGGCGAGGCGCGCCTTGTATCGTATCGGTGGTTGCCGTCCACCGTCCGTCACTATCTATATTCCACACGAGCGCTCTCGATACTCGCTTCCTCGATACACCTACTCGATTAAAATAAGAATATTTAAGGCACCACACTATTGTGAGGCGCACGGACCTTCCGAGAAAGGTTGTAAGCTGATATCGTGTTCAGAAAGCTGTGCATACTTACACGTGTTTTTGAGTTTGTATAAAAATATTTGGTAATCTTCTTATTATTTTTATTGCCCATTATCCTCTTAATATTTACGGATGAATCCATTTGTCTCGTCATTGTCACCCGGCCATGTAAAATGTGACTTCAGTTAGCAGAATTTTAATTGGAAGGACATTTACATCACAGCAGAAAATTAATTTGTAAAAGTACCTACTGACAAAAATAAACAAGTGCAAACAAGGGTTGACAAACTAAAACAAAGCCGTCGAGACACTTAATCGAAATAGAGGTGCGCAATAATCCAACATGGCGTCTGCAATTCGAGTGCAGATGCAATTGTCACGGGCCGATGGGCTCGCCCGCTCCTTCTGTTTTTACTCGATTGCTCGATTACTCTGTTCTCGTTTTTCGTCGTGCCCGACTAGCGATACCGTTCCTACACTGAGACCTGTCATATCGCCTTTGTTCGACGTGTACCGAAAAAATAGCAAAAAATGAGATAAAAAGTCTCTCCCTAGCAAATTGGGCGTCTCTGTTATAAACAACAGAGGTGGAATGTTACGATAGCGAACAATAAATGTCCGATCCGTTTGTACGATGTGAATTTGTTGATTGTTTCGGCTCACCGGTGCTTTGTCAACGGTAGTTTTGGCGCGCTCTCCAACTGTCACTTTGACGTTTCAACTTTTTTTTAAATAGGTCGTTTTTCAGTTGATATCGTTTAAGGTAAAAGGATAATGAAGTCTATTTCCTTTTTTAAACATTTGGACTGTTTTCTTTTATTTATTTTTTTTGTTCGCGTTTTTGAGTGACACTCTTTTGCTGCCATCTTGATTTCCAATACCTTTTTCGCTTTTAGAAGCAACACTCTTTGGATTTAGAGGCTTGTATACGAACATAGAGGAAACCTGTTGTGCATTTATCCGTTTTAAATTCGTTTGCAATATTCAGAAAACAAACAGAACTTCTAAAATGATTGATTGTAGTAATTAGCACACTGCATGAGTTCCAACTTTTTGTATGCAGGTTAAATTTTAATAGGTATATTGGGCGGGCCGTTATCTCAGGGAGCCCGGGTGTTGGGGGTGTCAGGGTGTGCCGGGGGGTGTCGGGGGGTGTTCGATATGAATCACTAGGAGTAATGGCTGCAATATCACGTAGTGCAGTTTGTCAACTGGTTGTAGCCTCCCGGTCGCATAGATAATACAGAGATTGTGCCCGCAAGAGATACTCTTGTTCTCAATAGAGTAACGTCTGGTGTTGCCAGGTAAATATTTTAGAAAAATTATGGGTACCTAGATAAATCATTGCAGAAAATAGATAAGTGCATTTTCATAATAAATGAAAGATTAGCAAAATTTGTAACTTAATTTATTGCAATATTTAACTTGTGTCTAACGCTAAAGGAAGATTTGAGTCATTATTAATTTTTTTCGTTGTTTCGAAATGTTTATTAGAACTTAAATTCTAGATACAGTTGCATAACTCATCCATGGTTTTTTCATTCGTACAATCGCCTCTTCAAATTAAACCACCATTCCACGAAGGTTTTACATGATCAAACACACAATAGACGACTTTCGTAAAAAGATTTCTCCCACTTGCCTGTATCAATAACCCCTTAGACCTCGGCTTGGAAAGAGCAAGTATCCGATACAATCATTATAAGCATCATCATCCCAGTGGCTGAAGAGGCTGAGCGCGCCTAATCTGCGTTCGGGACACGATCGGTTCCGAGTGGCCGTTCGACAATTAGTATTGGATGGAATAAGATCGGAGAAAGTCTCACGTTTTGCAATGTTAGGTGAATGATATGGTAAGTGCATCACTTCGTAGCTTGAGAGCTGGGCCCCATATCTGCTATTGCAATTGTGTAAGAATGGAGTCATAATGACATCATAACTGTCAAAACCTAAGTCAAAACCTTCGGTCATGGGCCTAAGTAGCCTGATAATAAAGAATTTATTATTATTATTAGAGTAAGACTATCTCTTTGGTTATTGGTGAAAACTATGTCATTATGAGACCATTCTGACACGATTATGATTATGCTTGATTACCATGCGAAAGTGAGTCGGTTTGTTAAGATGGTTGTTTGACTGTTAATTTGTTAACCTATCTCTTTAATTCATATTTAATGCTGAAATTGATATTTAATACCATTATTAAAAACCATTCTAAAGATTACAAAATCTAAAGCATATTGCTATGTCCTAGTAGTCTGTCATATCTGTGAACCTGTAATCGTCAAAATATTAGCATAATGGCAGCATTTTCTAGCGTTAATTAGTAGGTACACAATTTTTAAATTTTCTATACTATGTTACAATGCTCTAAATAGCAAACAAATTTTACTTTAGGGCAGAAATTGCATTCGAAGGATATTTCTAGAGAGAAAAATAATTTACAGCTCCAAGTGCACAGTACAAACGAGTCATCACAGTAACTACCTATAACGTACAAGGCCCCCTGAATTATGAATTATCATTGTCATTAAAAACTTCAGCTAATTAAAAAAATGTGGACAACAAGGAATGCAGCCACATACAACTTTAATTAGCCACTACACAGCCAAGATATCACATAGTACCTATATCAGTACTTCGTCAACCTCTAATTGCTTGTAATGTAACATTCATTCTACAATCGATAACGCGCAATCGAGTAACTCGCTAACTCGATTAATATCTCGATTAGATCCTGCGCTTGGGCAACGCTCGGAACAAATGTTAGGATATTCCCACGCTGTTTTAGTTATACCTAGGTAGCTTTAATCGTAGTGTTACTTAATAACGGTGTTTTAGTTTGAAAATTCGTGATTATCATTTTAGAGTTTGTGGGGAATGCTATTTTATCGTAGTAAAGGATCAGTGACTATTGGAGGAATTTGGGCCTCGAGTTGTTAAATAAATTCTCACATATTATATAGGCATATAGGTAAGTTGGCGCCCAAAACGCCGCGTGATAATGAAACGCTCGAGGGAGAATGTCATGGTGAGATTCTCCCTCGAATGTTCACATACAAACTGGTAGTTCTCGCGGTGATATCACGCGGCGTATCGGTACAGCCGGTCGATTCTGTAAAAATCTCACCGTGAAAGCTTAGGTGAAGTCTCCACGCTCACTTCACCTAAGTTTTCACGGTGAGATGGTTTCAGAATCGCACTGCAGAACTGACAGGCTGGTGGACAATGGTAACCGCCATTGACCTATATGTGTAGACAAGCAGTTCCGAACATTAAACATGTCGCACTCAAGTGTTGTGCGTGCACAACACAAGGCTCACATTCACTTTGACGTTTAATGCCTATTACCTCGTTTATGCAAACGAGCCTAAAGATATACTATGTACAAATATATGAAGATCATAAATCTTTCTATCTCTTTCTTCGTTCAAGTGCGAGTGGGACGGCGCAAAAGCGCGAGAGTGGCTAATCTACCATCATGCGCGCCACGATGGGGCTTCAGCTCTTTTGAAAAGTTCGCCTTTTGCGATATCTGAGAGAGTATATGGAAGTATGGAAGTATATTATGTACTTATAGTAGACCTTTCTTTTTTTTAGAATATCAGATACCAAAATTAATTTGACTGACTACGACGAGCACGACCGTGGCGTCGCTCTAACCACTAAGCTATCGTGCAGTGGCGAAAGGTCGGTTTTTGTAAGAGGTAAGCCGAAGCTACAAATGGTTACCTGACCACGAAAAGCTAATTAACAAAAGTATGCAATACTGCCTGTACTATTTTTCAAAGGGAAGCCGGTAGGCATCGTATAGTAGGGACCCTTCGCCACTGCTATCGTGTTACACTCGCATCTAAAGCGGCAGAGGTCGCGGGTTCAAGTCCCACTCGTGGTTTTAAAACATCTTACATTTATTTAATATCAATAAGCTTATTATGGCTTATGGTTACGAGAACTTTAAAGTCTGCTTGATTACATTATTTGAAGGTGTTACCTCGTACTGTTCAGGCCTTACATCTGGCGGGATATGTTGTGGACTTACCTGTAAAAACAAAAGAACAGTTTAGTACAAATTAATATATTAAAAGTAATCCATTGTGTTTAACTATTTATCGTAGACTCGGATTTAGAAATATGCGGCACAATCTCAGATCATAGAAACAAGGAGATATGCCATCATAGCAAATTAGTACCGGAACAACTGATGCCACTTTTAGTACATTTTTCGACACAATTACGCGCATAATTAAGCGCTCCTTACGCATTAAACATTCCGCACACCCTCTATCTAACACTGTTAACCGTCACTCAACACTAGCACTAAACTAAAACACTGTATTTATACCATCGATCGTGTTCCGGTTCGTCGCCAGCGCGTTTTTAATATGAGCAATTTGCTCAAGTTCAGGCATCAAGCTCGATAGCGCCTTGGCCTTGTTTCTATGATCTGAGATGGATATTGATAAATTGCCAAAATTAAAGCAATTTATTGTAATTGCGAGTAGGTACGTTACGAAATTACAATAAATGGGTGCAGACATTTCAATAGATCTGAAGGAAACTGTAAGTTAGTCGGTACCTTAAGTATAAAGAGCGTGCATCTAATTTATCTAAATAATAACATGATTAATTTAGTACAACAGTAATGTAGAAACAGTTAACTACAGCCTGATCAATCCTTAAACAAATACACACCTACTTTTTATTAATAACCTTTCAAAGATAAACAATACGTAAATCAAACTAACTGTAAATGTGAACATAGAAATATCCGATCGGCGCAAGAAACGTAATAAATACGAAGTTTACGAGAACAAATGCAATGAATCAAAAACAAAACAATGCGATTATCCCTGCGTTGTAGTGTTAGTGGGAGGTGCAAGGGATAAACTGTCAGCGGGGTGAGGACATATCTTGGAGCATATAACCCTGGAGACGGTATAGTTGACTCACAGGCTTCCGAAAGCACAGAAAAGTTATTTTCACCTTGCTTCAGTTAGAAAGTTCACTTAGAAAGCTAGCGGAAACTTTTCTCAAAAAACTTTCTGCAGTTACTAAATTAAACGTCTACAGGTCTTCTTTCATAGTCTAGGGTTATCTATCTATAGGTGAACTAGAATCTCAGTAAAAAATAAAAAAAATATAATTATTTTGACATGGCAATGCATGCTTGTCACTTTTCAAATGAAATACGAATTGTGTAAAACCCCTGCCGGCCTAGCATGACCACGGGTTTTGTTTAGAGAAGAATAGACAAAGTGACAGATTGTAGAAAGATTGCTACCGCATACAATGAAGAGAAGAAATGTTTCTATTATTTAGTAGACAAAATTCTGATAAACCAAGCACGGGTCGACGCGTGCTCAGGCAGAAGAGATAACGATTTGGATAGAAAAAACTTTGTCTATTCTTTGGTAGAATAGAGATAGAATTGTCATGCTAAGCGTAATGGTGGTACCAAAAAATTGTAATCTCTATAATTGCCATCAGATTCTGGTTGACCTATAGATTTTAGACGTTGTAAAGTTATACCAATCAGACTGATTGTACCACAGACTCATTGTACCATACCGCTACGTCTTACAGCTTGCGTCGCGCGTAAGTTCGACAAGAGGCGAGCTCAGGAAATGAAGCGGGCCCGGCAGAAGCCGATAAATCCAACACCACACAAAGAACTTGCCACTTCTTGCGTCTTTATTAACTTGCGACAAATTGTCTAGCAATAATTAAGTTAGCGAATATGTTAAGAAATGGTGATGTCTTTTTGAAGTCTCGAAGTTAAAAAAAATATAAAGTTAGATTTGTTGTGAAAGAAGAAAAAGGCCAAAAAATATCTCATACATTCTAGGTCTTGGCGATTCGAGATAAAATAGATTAAGTTCTAAAATATGGTTACCCAATCAAAGAAAAAATCGAAGTTGATTTTATCGGTTCGCTAAAAGAACAACAACAAATTAATAACAAGTAAGTTTGAATAGGAGAATTCAATAGGATAGGAGGAAACGAGGACTAAATTCGTAATGTTTTCTTATAAGAAGAGAGATATCTTTACAATCAAAACAAAAAACTGCAACTTGTCCTTATCTATACTATTATAAAATTGTAAAAATGCCGTGTCTGTACATTGAAGATATTCCAGAAAAAACTGTCGGGATAGGGTACTGGGACGTAACCATACCCAAAAATATATTTTTCTTAATTTTTGTCTGTTTAACTGTTTGTCTGTTTGTGTGCGCATCACGCGAAAAGTACTGAACGGATTTTGATGTGGTTTCCACAGTTCGATAGCTTGGGGTCCAACTTAAAATCTAAGCCACGTTTTATCTAATTCTGATAGGGGAACCTGAGATACAGCTTGACCTCTTGGTAGTACTAGCCACCCTTGACTACGGAGGTCATTTAAACTGGTCATTCCACTGGTAGTCCACGCGGACGGAGTCGCGGGCAAAAGTCTAGTAATTAAATTAACTATAACTATTTCCCAAAAAATAAATAAAGATTGTAATGAGTATACATTGTATGATCTTAAAATATTAACGTAGATAAGTCTTGAATCAATTGACAAGAAAGTGTAACAAACAGTTGAGTCAAGCGCGAGTGTCACAATCTTTTAATTGAATAAAACAACTGATTGAACAGTAAACAAGTGAAGTTATTCAAGTGTGATTAATATAAAACGGTTTCCTTATAATAGGATGTTAAGACTAGCGTTAATCCGCGGTGTGGCTTACTTCTGTTTAGTTAATCTTGCGTTAAGTAGAAGAAAAATATTCATTTGGTTACAGCAAAAAGAGACGCAACCTCAGATCATAGAAACAAGGAGATGTGCCAAGGCGCTATCGAGCTTGATGCCTGATCTTGAGCAAATTGCTCATATTAAAAACGTACGCGCTGGCGACGAACCGAACACAATCGATGGTATAAATACAGTGTTTTAGTTTAGTGCTAGTGTTGAGTGACGATTAACAGTGTTAGATTGAGGGTGTGCGGAATGTTCAATGCGTGGGAGATCTTTTTATTCACAAGGAGCGCTTAATTATGCGAGTAATTGTGTCGAAAAATGTACTAAAAGTGGCATTAGTTGTTCCCGTACTAATTTGCTATGATGGCATATCTCCTTGTTTCTATGATCTGAAGACGCAACCATCGTAATAATTATGTAAAGTACCTAAAATACAAAATAAGTTTTATAATAATTAGGTACCTATATTATTTTTTTTGGTTTTCCTTGCAACAGTTAAATTATCACATAAACGGCCTATTCAAAATAGGACAAATAAAAAAAAAACCGGCCAAGTGCGAGTCGTACTCGCGCACCGAGGGTTCCGTATCATTTTTGGACGTATAAATTGAAAGAATCCGGACCGCATAACTAAGTTTGTTTGTGAAGGAATTTTGATGATTTTGAGAAAACTGTACTAGTTAGGAACATCGTTTTATTTTTGGTGCCATATTTGGGTCAATTTCTATCAACTATAATTATTTCAGATTATTCGCCCCGCAAACTTCGGAGATAAGGGGGGGGAATGGTATTTTTTTGGACATTTTTCATCATATGTCGAAAACTGTGAGACATAAAATAAAATGAAAATATATTTTGAAATATGCAAATCAAGTTCTTTCATATGATATGTCACTTGACCTAGTAACCCCACTTTAAAATTTCGGTCCCCACTCCGGCCCCTTTTGCAATGAAAATAAAAATATTTTAAGACTTTTTTCATTTGCAATAAAGTTGAACAAGCATTCTTTATAATTGTTCCAAATTTCAAGTCGATAGCATAATTAGTTGCTGAAATAAGCAAGTGTGACAGACAGACAGACAGACAGACAGACAGACAAACAGACGAAGTCGCACCATAAGGGTTCCTTTTTTACCATTTTGGTACGGAACCATAAAAAACGGCCAAAATTGGAATATTTTTGTTTGACCTATCAAATGTTGGTCGATTAAGAGTCCAAACAAGCTCCTTAAATATGAGCACATATTCCTGATACATATTGATTGGACACAGAAGGGAATATCTTAAAACAAATGGAGAGCGATTGTAGATCAGCCGTACCGTAGTACTAGTTTGAGTGAAAAATATATAAGACGAATAGCGCCATCTATTTTTTGCAACAGAAAAACGATAGCTTTAATACTTAACAGCGCGGTTCCAAGTCTTCATAGAAAGGTATTGTGTCAAAGAAAGATGTTTGATAATGACTTTGTTATTGCAGTTTTCCTGAATAACCAATAAAAAAGCGTATTACTTAAATAGAAACAAACCATCTATCCAGTAACTACATCATCTAAATATATCCTATTTTGTATTCAAAAACGATCGCTTATTGTAAACATTTGTGCTTTAAACGGTACAGTCGACGTTGTTTCATCTCTTTCAGGAAATTACCACAGTTGCTAGCGGATTATTGCAAAATAAGATATTGTTCACTCAATCTGTTCAGTCGTTCGTTGCTCGTTCACTTCATTCGTTTGAATGATGCGCCTTTGTTTCGAAATTTGAATTTGTAAGTTGCGATCCGTTATTAGATTGGCTAAAGGTTGGTTTAAATTTTGTTTATCTTTTAAATGTTTAATCAATTGTAACGGGAATACGGTTTTTGATGTTAAATAACATATAGGTATTTGGTATAGCTGTTTATAATATTTTAAGTAGATCATTTGTTTGTTTATTTACTTAATTAGAAACTTAAATACTTTTGATATATTGAATATTGAGGCCACGTATCACGTTTTAATTTAACTTCTTACTTTTAGTTTGAATTATGTATAGCTTATGTAGATACTATACATACTAAACTTCAACCATTTTATATTCATCAACAATCAACAAAAAAACTGACCGATGAAACAAAATTTTTTTTTTTGCATGTAACATTTTTATAGAAAACGATATCAAAGATAAATAGTCATGAAATGTTAGGAGGAAATAAATAAACATGGTTGGCAGCTTGGCACAGTGACGGACGGACGGACGGAATAGGAAATTGCGGAGCCAGATCGCGGGACTTGTCAACGCGTCAATATACTAATGTTATTCAATATTTTGTTATGATTCTATACTTGATACATATTTTTCGGACTGACTGTAGTACTATTTTATTTGGATATACTTTTTTGGACAGTTTTTTAGAATTATTTACATATTACCCTATGTACCTACCTATAAAACCCTGATCGAGAGAGATCTCTGACAAGAATTAGGCTGTCAAATCTTACAAGTATAATATATTTTTCTGTGTTATGATAGGTTTACATACGCATAACACCAAGTATTCGTAATGTTGTCATGAAAGGAGATGTTTCAAAACCGGCTAGGTTTTGTACACTTGCTCAAAAAATGGATAAAAATCCACGAAACTCGGGAAAAATACAAATAATTGGTTTAATTAACACTAGCTTCCGCCCGCGGCTTCGCCCACGTTTTTGGGATAAAAAGTAGCCTATGTGTTATTCTGATATATAAGCTATATTACTGTAAAGTTTCATCAAAATCCGTTCAGTAGTTTTTGCGTGAAAGAGTAACAAACATCCATACATCCATCCATCTATCCATACATCCTCACAAACTTTCACGTTTATAAAATTAGTAGGAAGGATTATCATACCGTTCAAGAATAATTTATTAATCATATAATGCATTGATTTTTTATCTTGTTAAAAAAAAGCTTAAAATTACGAATAGTGGTAAATTATTACGGCAAGCCATGCTTTTGAGGCACGAAGGTACGATCCATTGCTTATATATCTACATAGAATGAAGGCAAAAAAATATCTTATTAATTTTACTCGTTGAGTTATTTATAACGTCAGTAGCTTGTCATTTTTTGCAGGTGTTCTATGAGGCGACGAAATAATTATCAATGAGAAAGATAAGACTAAGAAACCACCTGTGTATACCACTATAATGATAACATTTGAATAAATAATGTGCTAGTCAAGCAACAATATGCCTGGCTTATCATAAATTAGAAACTTTTTCTGCAGGCCCCATAACTATTTCAATATTTTTGATTCAATAGAACGGATGACAATCGTAAAATGTTCACCAAAAATATCTTAAAACATTAGCTTCGCACGGATGCAATCTACTGATGTTGCGACATGTCAAAACATCGAGATTTCTGTGCGGCATTGAAGTTAAATTTTAACGTATTATACCTACCAATTTTCCGGAATAAATTCTCTAATTGATACTGAAAACCGCAATAAAAGCTATTGTGTAAGCTTAGAAGAACTAAGCGGACAAACAGACAGAAAAGCGACTTTGTTTTATCTATACCTCTACCATGGGGTCTCATCAGGAACAAAGGAACATTTGTTGAAATAACTCATAATATATGGCGTTATATGTATCGATTTGTTATTGAAGTTTGCGTAAAATTGAGAACATGAAAAAATACATCATGAAAAATATTTGTTCAAATTTCTAAAAATCCTTTAAGCACGGAAAAATCTATAGCCCGAAGATAACCCGCGCTAAATCGGTCACATTTCTTTGTATGAGATGAGGCATCTGTACGTATGGTATTATATTATCTATACCTCTACTAATATTAAAAAGCTGAAGAGTTTGTTTGTTTGAACGCCCTAATCTCTGGAGCTACCAGTCGGATTCGAATAATTCTTTTTGTATATGATAGCCATATTCATGACAAATAGTATAGGTTATTTAACATCACGCTACGACCCTTAGGAGCCGAGCAACAGGGATGAAACCGTGGGACCTAGTACTATTTACCTATAGATAAAACTAGCTGTTCCCCGTGGTTTGTCCCCCTTTGCTCGACTCCTAAGAGTCGTAGCGTGATGTTAGTTAACCTATACTATTCCTCATGAATCTGGCTATCTGGCTGAATATATATTTTTTTCGAATCCGACTGGTAGCTCCAGAGATTAGCGCGATCAAACAAACTCCTCAGCTTTATATTAGTGCAGATAAACAAATGCCAAGCGGCTAGACATCACCTAACCGCCACCTAAAAAAAGCCAATATATTTGCAAGCCTCACATCCGTACATAAAGGCAACCCGTCATAACTTACATAGCACACACAAGATTTTAATATTACGATAAGGCGGGGGCGATCGCAGATGTATGCGTTGTCACGACACCCGCCAATATCCGACGGAGAATTGAAATATCTGACCCATCCCCACTCACCCCAGCCGGCTTGCATGTGGCTATTTAATTATTTTACGTATGTTGGTGAGGAGTCTTTGAGGATAGTGGAGGGTTAAGGGAAATTGAGCTAAGGTGGGTGACGATTTCAACTGATAGAGTATGTTTTCTGTCAAGTATTGCTTTATTTTTAGTTGTTAGGTGGCTTATGTAAAAAACCGGTCAAGTGCGAGTCGTACTCGCGCACCGAGGGTTCCGTATTGGTTTTGGATGTATAAAGTGAAAAAAACCGGACCGCATAACTAAGTTTGTTTGTGAAGGGATTTTGATGATTTTGAAAAAACTGCACTAGTTAGGAACATCGTTTTATTTTTGGTGCAATATTTGAGTCAATTCCTATCAACTCTAATTATTTCAGATTTTTCGCTCCGCGAACTTCGGAGATAAGGGGGGGGGGGGGGGAATGGTATTTTTTCAGACATTTTTCATCATATGTCAAAAACTGTGAGACATAAAATAAAAATATATTATGAAATGTGCAGATCAAGCCCTTTCATATGATATATCACTTGACCTAGTAACCCTACTTTGAAATATCGGACCCCCACCTCGGCCCCTTTTGCAATGAATATAAAAACATTTTTTGACTTTTTTCATTTTCAATAAAGTTTGACAAGCATTTTGTATAACTGTTCCAAATTTCAAGCCGATAGCATTAGTAGTTGCTGAAATAAGCAGGTGTGACAGACAGACAGACAGACAGACGAAGTCGCACCATAAGGGTTCCTTTTTTACCATTTTGGTACGGAACCCTAAAATAGTATATTATGCAATTAGTGAATAAAGGACGGATTTAAAGCGAGGGCCATAGATGAATCACGAGCTAGTGAAGGATTCTAACGATTGAATCACGACCGTAGGGAGTGATTCATGATGATTGAATCACGAGCGTAGCGAGTGATTCAAGTGTTAGAATCCTGAGCGACGCGAGCGATTCATGGCCCTCGATATAAATCCGTTTTATTCAAGAGTTGCATACTATACTTTATACCATGACTACGAGAAAAAGAAAGATTTAAGTGAAAATATACATATAATGAAGAAAAAGTAAAGTTAAATTGGCTTTGATGTAAACCAGCCGTGATTTTTTGGGTAGCAAGCTTTCCACCTTTCCACTATATCGGCCGCCCTCTCTTTCACAAACTCAGGTGTTAACACATCTTCATCACTAGAATGCATTTTTAATCGATTAGAACAACACTAAACAAACACAAAATTAAAGATTAAAGTAACACTAAACTTTGTGTTCGTACAACTTACAGTATTCAAAATAGCGCCAATTTACTAAGGACAGCAAAGAACACAAAACAGTTTTTATTCTAATGCTAAACTCCTTGTCGAAAATGTCGACCAATCAAATTGAATTTAGAACACATCAATATAGGTCGAATACACAGATTACACTTACACTAGATACGGCAAGCCACGACCAAGCGTGCCCTGCATGTTCGACTGTTCGTACTAAAAAAAGTCTGTTAGCTCAGTGACGCTTAGTGATTGAAACAATTCTGTTTACTCTGAGCACATCACTAAATGGCTGGGGTGAAGTTATCGTAGGTATAAAAAAGATGACACGTTCGGTTTTCATACAATCTAATAACGTGCCGCATCTAGCATAGGTTCTTTAAATCTGTGGTCGAATACATTGGTGTGTTCCATTTTCAAACATCAAAACAGTGAGTAAAAGTGCTTTTTATTCACTGTTTTCAGTGAATAAAATAAGCTTTTAAGAGGGGGAATGGTATAAATATAGTAACCAAAGAAATCTTGTAGGACGTTAAAAATTATCACAATTTTTTAATTCATTGTTTAAAAATATGGGGATGACAAATATTTTTTTAAGGGTATTACAAAGTCATTGTCTTAATTAGGAGTTAGAAATTACATCACAAATTATATAAAAAGAGTGTATAACCTAACCTAACTACTAAGTTAAATGAAGTCGGTTAAAAAAAGTTTTATCTCCTTAGGAAACCACAAATTAACCGTGCACAAATATTATGACTTTTCATAAGTGTACCTACTTATTCAATTTATGAATTTGAAAGTGAAAGCAATTGCGATTGCGATTGTTTTACGCAAATACGGTGTTGGCTATGGCTAGACATTACTTATAATTTTTATGGCCCTAAAGTACTAACTGCTTACTTACTAAGGCTTACAAAGTAACCTATGAAACTTTAATATCAGCGATATCTTTGTTTGTCTGTCCGTGCGTGTGGGTGTCGCTATCGGTGCATCGCTGATTCACAACACATTGTTGACTCACAAGTCACAACTGTCAGTATCACTGCACGTCTTAGTCATCTGCTTTATAGTTGAACTATTCTTTTTTTATCTATCTTATACAGGGTGGCAGGTTAGACAGTGGAAATATTTCAAAGGGGTCATTGTACTCATCATTATGAACAACTTTTACTATCGGACCAACCCTGAAATCGCGAAAAAAAAATCAGCTGTTCCATACATTTATGTTCACACTCAACAAAATATATGGAACAGCTGATTTTTTTTTCGCAATTTCAGGGTTGGTCCCATAGTAAAAGTTGTTCATAATGATGAGTACAATGACCCTTTAAAATATTTCCACTGTCTAACCTGCCACCCTGTATACTGTAATTGAAGCATCATGTTGTACTTATGCCGTTTCAGCTTACAAAGTTTCCTATTTGAGCATTTCAGGTGGTTAAAGGATACTTTCACCTAACCACCACGAAAGACGTACGATGATTTCTTCAGTCTTTTAGAGATCAGTAACTTTTTTTAAATACTACTTTTCTGGTTTTTAATCACTTGCTACTGACTCTTCTTTAATACAAAATAACTAGTTAAATGCGAGTTAATCTAATAATTGTATTGCATACAAATTAAATGTTCTTAATATAGTTATGATTTTAATGCGTTGTCCTATGCATACGTCTTGCTGCTATTAAGCACATTAGCGTGCGTCTTCCTAAACGGTGAAAAGATTTAAAATTCTTTGAAGTTACTTTTGGTCATCTCAGTTTCTTATTCCTTGTAAATCTGGCAGATATTCCCCACATTATGACAAAACTCTTCGTAATAATTCGCTCCTGGTACATGCAGCAGAGAAAGATACCGCATTCCGATGCCACGCACCGTCTGTACACCGTCTAGCCGCTTCGCAATGGCTATCTGCGCGTACGCCGCCTGCTTTCGCGCCAACACACACTTTTTACATCCAGTACACCATATAAACCATACTCATTCCATTGGGTTTTCAATCTTAGTGAGTAAAATTTAGAGTGTAACATTGACTGTAGGGATGGAATACAAATTTTAAACGAATAACGAACCTCAGTGCCAGTTATTTGAAATCGGAATCGAATGCAGACCATCAAGAAAGGTTTTAGAGAAAACAACGCACCTAATTTTGTACTTGATTTCAGTAACTTTAGAGTCGTTTTTCCTTTAGACCAGTTTGGTGGTTGTGTTCTTTAGGTATTGGGCAAGGTGGTTTGCAAAAGGCGAGTTCACACGTGCAAAGACTGACCAATTCTGCAAATCGATGCGATCGGCGATCGGTAACGGAACCAGATGCGTGCAAGTGGACTTCTTTGAAATGATTCATTGCTTTTTGAATGAACGCCGAAGGTCAACAGGTGTCAAAAACAGCATACTATGTGAAAAACATGCACAAATATGCTGCCTATTCTTATTCTGGCTGTAATTTCTAGCATTTTAAAAGGCTTATTCATCCTAACAAATGTGTTAGGATGAATAGTCCAAATTATGCTCTGTCAAGTGTATCACAAGCAATGGCTTGTGATACACTTGACAGAGCATAATTTGGACTTATAGTAGACCAAGCCTGGCCAAGACCTTATAATTAGCAGCTTGGGCTTAAACGGTGCCCTTTATATGGAATTAATTACTCCGTAAAATGTCAGTGCCATCTTTTGACTGACAAGGTCTTCTTCGAATCATTTTGAAAGTTTAACATTACGTTCCTTGCATTGATCTAAAAGCTGACAAGACGGATTTACGTGGCAAATGTCAGCTGAAAGTCATGGCAATTATGATTGATTTCGCAAGGCAATGTTGCAAAAAAACAGTGTTTTGCCATCTGACCTCCAATTCCAGTATCACGTAGTAGGTTAACCTATAAAATGAACCCAATAACGTTTCATTTTTGCATTTAATTGTAGTTATCCTTAAAGCGAGTGTAATAGACTTGTATTGTACAGTTTGAACTCATTGTTAATGGCTGCGAAGTGATAACAAACCGACAAAGTATTTACTTAGCACGTACCTACACGTGCTAAGTAAATACTTTGAATATTTAAACGCCTATGGTTTTGTATTACGGTACAGCGGTACGTAGCCAATAAGGTATCAATACTATATATACTTAAAAAAAACCGGACAAGTGCGAGTAGAACTCGCGCCCTGAGGGTTCCGTACTAAAGTTACGTAAGTTTGTAATCGCAAAAAAATTTTTTTCATGCGATGTAACTACAAATAAATGATTTCGGATTTTTACGTTACTTGTGCTGTGCGACCTTGCTTCTTGCTTAATTTCATGATCCTAGGTCAACGGAAAGTACCCTGTAGGTTTCGATTTATTTGAGAGTGTCAAAATATGCGGCATTAATGGCCGTATTTTTATTGTGTTGACTTAGAAGTTTGATTTTTTACAGCTCCAAGGGACTGTAGAGTTAAGTATTTTATATTAAGTAACTCTTTTAATATAAACTAGAATAACACTTATATTTTGATGTATACAGGGTAAAATTAAACCAGTGCGGATATTTTAGGAGGTGAAAGTACTCATGAATATGATCAACTTTTATTACGGGACCGACACTGAAATAAGAAAAAAAAAAATCAGCTGTTCCCTACAAAAATGCACTACAACACGATCAAAATGTATGGAACAGCTGATTTTTTTTTTCATATTTCAGTGTCGGTCCCGTAATAAAAGTTGATCATATTCATGAGTACTTTCACATCCTAAAATATCCGTACTGGTTTTAATTTTACCCTGTATAAGCTCAATATATTTCATCAAAATCCGTTTGGTAGTTTTTGTGTGAAAGAGTAACAAACATCCATACATCTATAGATCCATCCATACATCCTCACAAACTTTCGCGTTTCAAAATATCAGCAGGTAGGATAAAATGTTTATAGAGAACTCAGTGAATCAGTTTAAATACAAAAAAAAACAACTGTCTGTGAACAGTGATTAGATTAAAATCAGTTCTGTTCTCAAAATAGTTTTTAATTGTTATTGGACAGACGAAAGTCAAGGATTCATGTCTAATGTCTTTTTAGTTGAAAATATAAAATGCTAAAATAAGCAGGTTTCCTAATCGAGATCTAGATTCAAATCAGGGTCTCGAGTCTTGACGCAAATACTGACCTGTAACTTGTAAGTACAGGTTTTTTCGCTTCTGGTAGGAACTAGGAAAATACTTTATTTCCAAGATTGTACAGACGCCAGCATTAAATGCATACCACTCACGCATACCTATCTTAGAAAAAGGGGTTACCAAAACTGACGGTGTCGTACCTAAAACTACTTGGAAGGGTTTTGGAACGGAGGATGAAAATCATTTTAACAGGTTTATGAATAAAACATCTCAACAAAAAAAAATTAAATAACTACAAATTAACAATTTTCAAATTTTTTCCTTTACTTGTGCTGTGAGACCTTCCTTCTTCTAGGACAACGGGAAGTACCCTATAGGTTTTGATTTATTTGCGAGTGTCAAAATATGCAGCTTATAATAGCCGTATTTTTATTATTGCTTTGACTTAGAAGTTAGATTTACAGTTCCATGATACCGATGACCTAAGTATTTTATATTAATTTGATACCTCCACGCATTCCTGAGAAAAAGGGTCTTGACAGACAGACAGACGCACAACGAGGTGATCCTATAAGTGTTTTTTTTTTCCTGTTGAGGTACAGAACCCTAAAAAATTCAAAAACAATTTAAGTCCAAACAAATGCATATACGCTTCAAAAATGAGCCTATTGAATGAGATATTGAACTCAGTAGAAATCACACTCCATACAAACTAAACAGACAAACAAAGTTGTTTCCACAACTGACAAACTAGTAGCTTCTAAACGGACAGTCTCAATTATTTTTCCGTCTATACATCACAGCATGGACGCCATATTTCAAATAGACGCAGCCAGTTTCACTGACTAACTTCCCACAATGCATAAGGAAGGGAATAATTTTAATTGGCACAATAAAATATGGTGAGTCCGTTGCCGTATCGATTACGGCCGCACTGTCGATGGTTTCGCTAGTGATGGGAAAGAGTCGGTAATTTAGTCTTTTTAGTTGAATTTGTTTTGATGTTATCGTGTGTAGTGGATGTTTTTTGGTGTTTCTTGTTAGTGATGCACCCATGTCGATAGTTTAGTGGTTTTATATTTTTATTGTTGAATGTTGAAGCCGTCAGATTTGTGCTGAAAATGATTTTACATGAATTTTAACAAAACTAAAAGTCTGGAATACAACATTTTATTTGCAAATTCCCCTAATGATCCAACACTTATCAAATCATTGGCAAAAAATTACAAACCCATACTTACGCCAAAACTGGCTTTATTAAGAAATTTAAATACTCAATAACTCCCAAAACAAAAAAGGCCCCCTCCCCGTCAAGTTAGCGTGCGCGGGCGCCGATGGCAGAACCGATTGCACTCGCAGGTGCGACCACGATCGCCACATTCGTGACAATATAATTGTACCGCATGCCTCACTCCGCGTCCCTTAATTTATACCTAATAGAGAGATAATCTTATACTTTTTCAACACGTCTCATTTACATTTTAAACCTTTATCTTTCCGTACAGTCGGTTGTAAAACTTATAAAGCAGTTTTACTGGTACGCTTCAGTGGTCTTATTTGCGTTTTTAAGATGTCTTTATGGAGATGAAGGTACCTAGCGTAGTTATTATAAAATGGCGTATTGATTAGAGGAACTTTGCGGTGGGTGCAGTGAATTGTCAACCATGACACTTTTCATGACGATACCTGTCTTGAAACGTGTATCTTCTTCTATTTCAGAGCTAATTGTGACAGATGTGTTATTTGTTGACATTAAGCTTGCCTCCATCTAAAGACAGATTAAAGTCGTTTCTTTTTAATTTATTTGTTTTCTAGCTGACCTCGTCTTCGCACGGGTAAAGTTTATTCAGTCTATACAAATATTGGATTTCACGGGTTTTAATGTTTTTGTGCAGGACCCTAATTGTTTTTCTAAAATAAGTAGCAGCAGTTACTCCTAAACATCAGCTGGGCCCGCCAATGAAAGTCCCGCCAAAATCGGCCCAGCTCACACACACAGAACAAACAGACACTTCAATTTTATTTATTTGTACAGATTTATTTATTATTTATATTTTTTGTTCATAGCATCATCTCTAGATTTTCTTATGAATGATAGAGCTTCAAGTCGTTTTAACTTTACCTAGGCAACTAAATTCCCCTCTACTTTATGCCCTAACCATTTGTTTCTCCTCAATTCGTGTTCACATCTACTGACTACAGTATTCCCATGATATTTCCGTGTACTAGTAAGTATTTATATTCCATGCATCAACCCGTCGCCGGCGAACAGTATAGCAATATATTTCTCTTACTAAACCCTTACCGCACGGAGTTGCGCAGTGTGATAAAAAGTGATTTTATCTATTTGTTTTTGTTGAGTAACTATATAATACCATACTAACATAATTGTTACTTTCAAATACAAAAATGACTGACGAAAGGGACGTAGTTCGATCAATCGATCTCCGAATTAAATCACTGCTGTGGTGATTTTGTCACACATTAACGACAGCTTAAAGTTTAACAAACAGTAACCTTAGAGTATTTGGCTTTAACTCAGTAATCAGGTTCAGGAAATCGAATCTGTGTGGACTGGAAGCCGAACAAATTATTTAGGAAAAGTAGGTACCTACCTACACTAGATTTCTTACCAAAATTCTCTTTAGTCTGACTATTCAGTAAAAGCTTGGTTTTATCCGTAAAATTGACTGCTTTTAGGCTGTATTTTATTAAGAAATGGCCAGTTGTTGATGTTTTTCTCCGAATAATAGTGTCATTTTAATAATTAAAAAGACTAAATAATAACGCTGCCTAAACAAGGATATTTGGACACCCTAAGCTTAGGTAATTTATTTTCCAGTTAGGTACCTATCTGAATTTCGTAAACAGTTTGACGTTAACATATCTACCTACCATTAAAGTTTTTATTACTTTTAAAATATCATTATGTCAAGAATATTAATAATACGTAGGTAAGTAATACGTTACTGATCGCGTTATCTGTGTTTTAATTGGAGTTTAGCCTCAAAGATATGGTAATAAGCTATGGTGATGATTTTTTTATTAATGTGGCAACTTCTTTACGATTAATTTGACCATCTTGATGCCGCCTTCTCAAGGTAAACTGTGATTTTAGTGGCTTTATACCTACAACTACGTACACGTATTAACATAATGAAGGCTTCATGGAAAATATTTTTTTCTGAAAAAGCTGATTTGCTTGGAATAATAAAATATTTCTTCATCCAACTAATTTTTAAAGTAAACTATAGACAAATCTATAAGAAGCGTGTTAGAAAGTCTCCTAGGAATAGGCGGTAACATAGATAAATTAAAACGCAAATCTTCCTCTCAAAGGTGGGCGTTAATAGCTACGACACAGTTTCTAATGTAGCTACATATTATCGACACAAGTAAACTGTCACATAATGTGTTTTTGTTCCAATAAAGAATTTATTTAATTTAAACCCGTCACTGGTCAGTAAATCTCATGTTTAGTGATGTGATTGGTTAACCGAATAGCTAGAATTGACCAATTAACTGACGACATATGATAATGTCTTAGGTTTTCGCGATTACTACACATTTTAATAAAACTTTGCAGCGTTCGTGGTCGCAGGATGACGGACCACGAACGCTGCAAAGTGTTTGAAACGTCAGGAAAAATCTGTGAAAATCTGTAATATACGCGATTTAATCCGTTTAAACTTGTTTTATTATAATGGCGACATGCGAATTGATCATTTCAGAATTGTTTTTGAATTGAATTTTCTTTTTCCAAATTCTTCTTCTATTTTATAATACGGACTGTCCTCGATAGTCCCATACCCGGGGTGTGGGGTACAATAATGATATTGCGCGGCGCGATCGCTGCCGCCGATAGCCGCGCCGTGTGCCGATAGATCGACTCACGCGCACCTTAACGTTTATATTTCACTCTCAACGGGCGTGAGCGTTGCGCTTGTAAACCCAACCGATTTAATTGGCGGGAATGGTCGTTGTTTTAGAGAAATAATGTAAGAAGGTTTGTTGTTGTTTTGTTATGCTTAACATATCGACGGTGATTCGTGGTTGTCTGAGTAGACATGATGATTTTGGGGTTATTTTTTTTTATATTATGAAAATGAAGATAAATATTTGGGAATCATTTTTGAGTAAGAATATTACCTAAAAGACACCCCTTACTTATATACGATGATTAAATTAAACAGCTCTTAAGTTTTCTATTAAGTTTATTGTCATACAAATGACAACGATAGTTGTATATTCAATCAGTGCTTAAACTTAAGAGGCGTTTATAAATAAGGGGGTATATTTTTAATTGATATTTTAACGGCTCTGATTTTCTAATTAAATGGAAGTTTTGATAAAAAATAAACTCACAAATAATATATATAAATTATTTCGACATAATCACGCCAAACTTATGTATTTATCATTACCATACAACAAAACTTCAGATGAACCTGCCGTAAAAGCATTCACACTGGACTATGCAACCTAATCCCTTATGCCCAGACAGGGCCACCTATGAGTGCCCTATCTAGCAATGAGCGCTCCTCGCGTGCCCAATAAATCGTAGCTGTGGACGTGCGTACAAATTGGCCCGATGCGATCGCGACAAGACGACGACGCGCTTGTCTTGCCCCTTGTTAACGCCTCAAGGAGATCGCATGCGATTTTATTGTCGCACCTTAGAACGTGAGTGCGCCCACGTTTTGTAAGCCGTTTATAAAGTCGTAGGTACGTCTGTTGTTTGGGAGAGAAATGGCGGGCCCGTTGTTAGTAAGGAATATCGTCTGCGGAAAGATATGTTTTGTTATTGTTTTCATTGTTGAGGTTTATTTTTCATTGATGTCGCTTATTTTCTAGTCAGTCCGCTGGTCAATCGACCTTTTACTATGAGATCCCTTCGCAATTTAGGATGACAGACAATAGCAGATTAATTTTGTCAGCACGGAATGCAGAAGCGGACCTATGGAAGCCATAGAATGTAGTAAGGTAGAACAAAATTATTTTCATTATCACTATTACCGAAAACTGATTTTAATAAACGTCGCTCAGTTTCGGCCTTTCGGCACATAATTTAACCGAACATTCTGTCGAACTTGACATGCAGTCGCATCACTAGTAATAGTAACCACGAAATTAATTACGACCGAGCTGTGATAATTACCCGAAACATAAATTGCAAAAAAAGAAAGTCAAAAACAAAAACCCAACTACGATTAAAATCAAACAGAAAAGCATGAAACAAGAAAAAAATAAATATCGTTCGAGTCAAAATATCTATTTCTTTTTTATTCATCTCTGACAGATTTTACACATACGAGTATACTGTTTCCCATTCATACTAATATTATAAATGCGAAAGTTTGGATGGATGGACAGATGGATGGATGTTTGTTACTCAATCACGCCAAAACGGCTGAACGGGTCTGGATGACATTTGGCACAAAGCTAGACTATAATCTGGAATAGCACATGGACTACTTTTTATTCCGAAAAACGCGGGCGAAGCCGCGGGCGAAAGCTAGTAGTTAATATTTTTGTTTCTGTAAACAGAAGGCATTGTTGTTACACTATACACACCCCCATTTAACATAAGCGTAATGGTTGGCCCCCGATAAGGCCGGCGACGTTTCCGGGAGCGATGCGATAACGAAACGATAGCGATACGACTACGGATTGTGAACGTGTTGTGGTAATTAGGGTACTGTTCTAGTCTGAATGTTTTCTTTTTTAGCAAGTTTTGGTCGTTTTAGAAATATAAAGAG
This sequence comes from Thalpophila matura, assembly GCA_948465475.1. NCBI lineage: Eukaryota > Metazoa > Arthropoda > Insecta > Lepidoptera > Noctuidae > Thalpophila > Thalpophila matura. Next base: position 2,393,181 of record OX419178.1, read on the forward strand.
TGTATGTTTATGTTAAGTTGGCAACCCTAGGTGCAGTGGCGGATTTGCAGTCTTGGCCACCGTAGGCTGTGTAGTATTAGCCGCCCCTTTTTCAGCTTTCATCATTCAGCTAATAAAATTTAAAGGTTTGAAATAGGGAACTATTTTTTATTTAATTTAGTACAGGTTTATCCTCGCCTCGTATAAGGTATAAAACGTGTTTTACATGTTACAATGCGAATTTGAATTGCGAAGATTTAATTGCTTGGGTGTAGATCACGCAAGCATTTAAATCTTCGCAATTCAAATTCCATAAACAATCCGCTTGAATTAGGTATGTTGAGTAAAGCTAGATCAAGCTCGACGACGATAAGCTTGACTGTATTTTTTTTCCACGATTGGCCGCCCCTAATATCTGGCCGCCCTAGGCCAGTGCCTTAGGGAAAATCCGCCACTGCCTAGCTAGGTGTAACATTTACCTATACCGGATGACTTTTGTAACCGCGGTTACAAAAGTCATCCGGTATAGGTAAATAATTATTTTTCGACGCAGACGCGTCTGCGTCGAAAAATAATATGTGTGCTGTGTAAGTAGAATAGAAGCCATACACGAGAGTATTGTTTAGCACCACTAAGATTGTACAAGTTTCGAATATCCAAAAAAAAATACATGAAAACAATAAATCCTACGGCACGTGCGTAATTAACTAAAAATAGTCAATAGATAACGCGTCATGAATTAATTAATAACTACCGCGCTTAGATTAGGGTGCGTATGATTTGAGTTTCGATATTTTCATTTCTATTTAGTTTTATTGTTTAATTTATGAAAAGTTTACTTTAAATGTAGAAGTATTTATTGAGAGATCCATTTCAAAATAGGTTAATAAACAAAAACTTTTTTGAGGAAAAACTATTTTTTTCCAGACGCTAAAAGTCACCCAGTAGTTGTTTATTACGTGAAGAGAAAACTTTGTACCCCTTTTTAAGCATATTGCGCGTACGGACTTGGAGAAGTGTGAGATTTGGCATAAAGTTTATATGGAGCAGCAGCATGGAGCATAGCAGTGATAGCCTAGTGGTTTAACCATGTGCCTTCCACGGCGAATGGTTCGAGTTCGATCCCGAGGCACGCACCGCTGACTTTTCATGTCACGCTAACGTTTCAAGTCATGTGCGTAAGTATTAGAAATTAATTATCACTTGCTTTAACGGTGAAGGAAAACATCGTGAGGAAACCGGCATGTCCTAGAACCAAAACTTCGAAGACATGCGACGTCCACCAACCCGCACTGGGCCCGCTACGGCCCACTCCCTCTCACAGAGGAGGCCTGTGTCCCAGCAGTGGGAACATTATAGGTCGATTATGCTATTATATGGAGAATGCGTGCAGAAAGCTAAAATTTATATAATAATATGTGTTACGAATTTCGACCACAGGGCGACCACTAGTATTTATGAAACAGATCGCCTCAATTTAAGTTTTATGGATCTGATTGTCAGTGTGTAATCACTTGGCATTGCCGAAAACAGTTAATCACCAAAAAGATCCGTTATTGGACGCAAAAATCTAGTATTGATAAAAGAATATTAATGCGAAGCTGCGGAGCCTAAGTGAGTCGTGTCATAAATACGTAATAAAGAAAACATTAACCAAATGCAAATTTCTTACATTAGATATACGATTTAATTAAATAACAGCAAAATACGAATTATACGCAATATATATTCAGCAAGAAATTAAGAGTGGAGACACGTTAGATTTATATGCTCGGAGCACGATAAAAATCAATCTATTAATTTACGGAATAAAATATATTTTTTTTACACATGCCAAAAAGATCGGTAAATTGTCAACGATCACAAGATATTCAACTTTATTTTCTTATTAATAGGTTTGTTTTTGGGTCTGCAAGAATGTGACCCGGATACACAAGGTGCTTCGAAAGACCGCAGACGAATAATGCAGCAACTGTTACAATGTTTATGCAAAAATGTGTTCAATGATCGCATAAATAAAATGGCGGCACACCTAAAATTACAAAATAGAAACCAATAAAAATGGAGCTTATGGCTGTAAAAATTAAATGGTCAAGGAAACATGATGTTGATTTTAAAAGACCTATTATATGGCTGTAAATTGGCCAAAGAAACATCAGGTTGATTTTAAATGACCTATTCAATGATAACCGACAAAATATGGTAAATAGGCTATTTTTTTTGTCTCTACCGAAATTTTACAAAATTTTAATTTTATGATAAAAGCAAAACCACAGATAATATAATACTATACGTACAGATGCCTCATCTCATACAAAGAAATGTGACCGATTTAGCGCGGGCTATCTTCGGGCTATACATTTTTCCGTGCTTAAAGCATTTTTCTAAATTTGAACAAATATTTTTCATGATGTATTTTTTCATGTTCTCAATTTTACACAAACTTCAATAACTAATCAATACATATAACGCCATCTATTATGAGTTATTTCAACAAATGTTACTTTGTTCCTGATGAGACCCCGTGGCAAAACCTAGCCTATACCTAACCACCTCACGGCTTAGGCAAGTCGATATAACGAGGGTATAAAGAATACCAAATGCCTACATAGATACACGTGGAAATCATAACCCTGTCTCTGCTGCCCCGCAGTCGGGTAAAAAGATATTATAAGAAAATAAAGATGATAAGCAAGATTATTTTATTTTTTATTTCTATTTATGAAAGTTTTCGTTGAAAAGCAACAGGTTTGTAGGCAAGCAGATGTGTTTATGTTTGTTTCACATTATTATTTATTCTTATTGTTGCTATTAATAATAATATTTAATAATGTTATACAAATTACCAGGTTTTGGACTGCGTTTTTCTTTATCTAAATCTATTAATTATTGGCAGTCTGTTTATGTCGTAATAAAATATACACTTTAATAATGCCGATTTTTTTTATTTGACAACAATGTGTTTAGTATGCCATTTTAGATATAGTAATTAGATAAGTAATTATGTTTTTTTTTAAATGGCTGATGGCCGATAATATACGACGTTGCCTTGTTTGATTTGATATTTTTTCAATATTTTTTCTTTTGATTTGCGCCATACTATGTTGCCTCGTTCGATTTGATATTTTTTCTATCATTATACGTACCTACCTACACAATATTGGCAAAATCGTGAATTGAATAAATTGAAGTGAATAATAATATTTTTGTCTTTTGAAATATCGTTTTTTTTTTATTTCTAGAAAATAATACAATTTTTAAATTACATAACATCACACCTATCACGCATACATGACATACATAATATCTACTTTTTTTTATATAAAAAAATCAAATTACATAACATTTCACGCCTCCGTTCCCCGAAGGGAGAGAGCAGAGGTGTATGTATGTACATATATTTCGCCAGTTATCATTAATTCCCATGTAGGTACCTACCTAATAGCAAGTTTAATTATTAAAAGTGCTCACCCCATATTTAGCTAACATCATTGTCACACTCATATTTGATAAGCTAATCAGTTAGTTCTAGTCGCATAGGGGCAAGACGGTATCGCGGCTCGGCGCATCGCAGCGATACCGCCCCTATGGCGCCGCCGTAGATAAAAAAACAATTATACATCGTGTATTTATTATGTACTGGCTAACTAGTGGTGGTAAGTGCAGTCACTATGATAATAAACTGATGTAGGTACCAAACGTCTTTTTTACTTTTTTTTAAGTTATCTTTTTCTAAGACCACTTGGTGCCCATCCTATGGCTGCCTGGAATCGCAGATACCGATAAGGCCGCCCATTTTATCATTATAATATTCTTATTATAATGATAATACCAAATACCTATTACAGCAGGACAGAACATTCTTGTTCTGTCCTACTGTAATAGGTATTTGGTGCAAAATAATTCTCATAATGTAAAAAATACACTGCTCGCGACAATTCGATTCGAATCTCTTAAATATTTAATAACTTGTAAAACATACCTTTTTTTTCCCTAATTACATTTGTTTAATAAATATTTTTCTATAAAATGTTGTGCGGACTGCGATGGTCATTTCATTGCTTAAAAACAGACCCCGAGCAAACTAATTGGTGACCCCTGGTATAGGGTATGTTTAATAAACAATTTTTTTTTTTTTTTTTACAAAGCAAAAACATGACTGCGTAATATTTGAATCTAACGACACCTCAAATATGTTGAAATCCATGAAGCCGTTTAGGTTACAGATTGTAAGTCGTGAAAATAAGAGGAAAATGCACAGTCAGGGTATTGATTCCTAGGGAGGATTATTTCTGATCGTATGACCTCCAAAGAATAGTATATTATACAATTAGTGAATAAAGGACGGATTTAAAGCGAGGGCCATAGATGAATCACGAGCTAGTGAAGGATACTAACGATTGAATCACGACCGTAGGGAGTGATTCATGATGATTGAATCACGAGCGTAGCGAGTGATTCAAGTGTTAGAATCCTGAGCGACGCGAGCGATTCATGGCCCTCGATATAAATCCGTTTTATTCAAGAGTTGCATACTATACTTTATACCATGACTACGAGAAAAAGAAAGATTTAAGTGAAAATATACAATTATAATGAAGAAAAAGTAAAGTTAAATTGGCTTTGATGTAAACCAGCCGTGATTTTTTGGGTAGGTAGCAAGCTTTCCACCTTTCCACTATATCGGCCGCCCTCTCTTTCACAAACTCAGGTGTTAACACATCTTCATCACTAGAATGCATTTTTAATCGATTAGAACAACACTAAACGAACACAAAATTAAAGATTAAAGTAACACTAAACTTTGTGTTCGTACAACTTACAGTATTCAAAATAGCGCCAATTTACTAAGGACAGCAAAGAACACAAAACAGTTTTTATTCTAATGCTAAACTCCTTGTCGAAAATGTCGACCAATCAAATTGAATTTAGAACACATCAATATAGGTCGAATACACAGATTACACTTACACTAGATACGGCAAGCCACGACCAAGCGTGCCCTGCATGTTCGACTGTTCGTACTAAAAAAAGTCTGTTAGCTCAGTGACGCTTAGTGATTGAAACAATTCTGTTTACTCTGAGCACATCACTAAATGGCTGGGGTGAAGTTATCGTAGGTATAAAAAAGATGACACGTTCGGTTTTCATACAATCTAATAACGTGCCGCATCTAGCATAGGTTCTTTAAATCTGTGGTCGAATACATTGATGTGTTCCATTTTCAAACATCAAAACAGTGAGTAAAAGTGCTTTTTATTCACTGTTTTCAGTGAAAAAAATAAGCTTTTTAGAGGGGGAATGGTATAAAAACATTTTCACTCAAATACAACACCTGAAGAGATAAAAAATAACTATCATAAATATTCCACCCGCGTAAACCTATTATAAAAAGTCATTAAAACTAGATTCTGGCGAGCGATTAGAGACAAAAACCTTTTTGAAAAGATACAGGCATGTTTTGGAGTGGGCTTTATCGCGTCGAAGAATCGGTCTATATCGCGCGGGCGAATCTCGCTGCGATCGGGCGCATTTTGGGCGATAAAACACCCCCCTTCCCCCACCCCAAGCTCCCTAGACGCCTTTTCGACGTAGAATGTAACTGTTGTACTGTGTATTTTTGGTGATACATTTTTGTTTTAAAGTTTGGTGAAGTTGTATCGATTGAGTTACAGTTTTATTTTATTGAGCCTGAAGTGTAGTTTAAGGGCTATGTTCACCAACAAGATAACAGTCCGATAAATTGAAAACGGCTGTTTATCATGACTTTTCATGTTCACCAAAGCTAATCGACCGATTAAACACAGTAATCAACCGTTTTCTCTAACCAAGGTGGAGGTCGTTTAACATCCCGATTAGTACTTAATCAGGGTATTTTGACGTTTGACAATTACGAATTTGTGAAAAAATTAAGCTATTTAATTTTTATTGTTGCTAAAATTAGCAAGGCACTTCTTTTTATCCATTTTGTTTAATCAATTCACAGATTACCAAATACTTTAGATATTAGAATATTATTTTTAGGTATAAATTCGAATAAAAATTATCATTGACATACAAGTTTTTTATTGGTTACCATGACAACATCTAAGATCGAATGCTGCTAAATTAAGACACAACGTAACCAGTTACCAAATATATATTATGACATAACATAATCGGGACTTTTAATTTCCGAAAGGTAATCTCATAATGCAACCATTTTAAAATGTTCATATTTTGTACGGTTTATTACGTGTATTGCTACCAATCATAATTAACTGTATTATATTATTCGGTCTTTCATTCATATAACGCTCAATTACAAAATCGAGGTTGAATTAAAAGTGATGAACACGAAAATTGCCGCCTCGTGGTTAAACGACTGTATTCGGTTATCGAACCGATTAGGAAAACATTGGTTATTTCACTGTCGGTGAACTTAGCCCTAAGTTATTTAAGTTACATACCTAGTTCTGAATTTTAAACATGTCAAAGTCATGTTATGCTCATCTAAACTAATCTTGTTGTATTACTTGAAGGTGTAATTTTAGTCAGTCATAATACCTACGAAAAGGGGTCATTAGACTCATCATACATATAGGGTGGCAGGTTAGACAGTGGAAATATTTTAAGGGGTCATTGTACCCATCATTATGAACAACTTTTACTATGCAATACTATAAATTAGCTGTTCCATACATTTTTGCACAAAACTCAACAAAATGTATGATGTATGAACAGCTGATTTTTTTTCGCGATTTCAGGTTTGGTTCCATAGTAAAAGTTGTTCATAATGAAGAGTTATGTGAAGTGAACCATAAATGTATGAAACAGCTGATTTTTTTTCGCTATTTCAGGGTTGGTTCTATAGTAAAAGTTGTTCATAATGATGAGTTCAATGACCTCTTTTCGTATTTTTGACTGACTAAACTTACAGCCCGTATAAGACATTTCAAAAACAACTGACACCGGCGGGGTTTGAACCCGCGATCTCTACCATACCGTGGCAAGCGCTCTAACTAACTGAGATACTGTCTCTTCGCCTGATGCAGTTGAAAATTGAAATTTCTAATAATACGCCTCTTCTAAGTATTCGATATAGGTAGGTACCAACTATATACTAAGTACCTACTGTTGTGTGCTAGTAATAAATTCTTTACAGAATAAATATTATAATATCTACTCAACAAACTCCACATCAGAATAAAAACAAACATTCATTATTCATATTATAAATCATAACACTTTCTAATGAATAATTAGTTTATATCACAATATGAAATCTGAATCTTATCACACTGAGCATAATTTCAGCCACTTAATTAGTTTTTAACTACACCTAAGCCGATATTATAATAAAATGAAATAAAATATAAATTCATTATAATTTACACACACAGCTATTTTCATACGAAATTATCTAGTCACTAAATCACAGATGGTGTGATAACATTCTCTCCTATAATTACCGTCCCCCCCTCACACCGAAGCGCGCGTCGTCCTACCGGCAACGGCACCAACACACCCCGCTTATCGCGATGTGGCGTCGCGCGTCGCGGCGTTTCTTATCAGTCGCCCGCTCTCCATCTTAGATTACGATCCGTTGTAATAAATGGAAGGTGGATTCGAGCGTGACGGTGTGATACGCGGACGTGTGATGTCGCGAGCTGTGTTGGGTGGGATGTATTCACGTGTGTTTTCTCCAAAGGATTGCAGAAAAGTGTTTGCTAAACTGTAAAAAATACTGTAGTTTTTACTGTTTTTTCCATTTTTCACATTAGCTGTAAAAAGCTCATGATAAATTGCCAAGTGTTGTTTTAGTTGGAGCTTTTTTCACAGTTCTAGAGAGATGTAATTCAAATCATCTTTAAGATAAAATTGATGATGATATAGGTATATGATATAAAAACATTTAAGAAATACACTCAAAATCAGCTACGTATTACGATAACCAAAATTCCGAAATTTACAACTCCAAAAAATCATTATCACTAGAACAACTTTCACAGTTCCGTCAACGTCACCTGGCATCGAACTCGCGACCTTTACGTGGCCCCGCCCCCTGCGATCTGGAATCAATTAGCGTGCGCGTGAGTCGGCCGGCCCACGGCGCGGCGCGGGCGCATAAATTGATGCTAAACGAGATTGACCCCGAAACGGGGATTATGATACGTACGACTTCGTTGAGAGCGAAAACTGTGTGAAAAATGGCGTTAGGTTGACACTTTATAATTATTACCTAATATAGTTATATTTTTGAAGTATAAAATGATTGTTTGGGAAGTAGTAAATATAGAGTTTTGTATTTTATGTTATTAAATTAGTGGTTAACATTATTTTTATAATGATTATGCAAAAATCTTTAAAAATAGAAGTTTGTTATTTTTGGTAACCGTTATTATTGATCCGATGCATCAATTAGCACACATTACCTATATACCTCTTTTAAACAACAACAACAAAAACGATTTGATAAACAATTGTCCGTATTTATCCAAAATGGAACCACAAGATGTTATTTTTTACTTTTTTTTAAATGTTATTTTTTACTTTTCTTTAAAGAATATTCATTTAATAGTTTTCTTCAAAAAAAGTAACAAAAGTCCTGTGGTTCCATTTTGCATAAATACGGACAATTATGGATTAATTTATCAGAACTCCAATTTTATATTTTGTGTCCAAGTTTTTTACGTCGATAAATTCATTGATTAAATAAGTTCGCAACTGCACATAAACGCAGCGCATGCTCTACAGGGCGAGCCTGCACTATCGTCAAGATGTCGGATAGCATGATGTAGGTCCCGTATTTCGACACCGACTGGGCTATGGGTTCCCACTTCCCACAAACAGTCTTTATTATGTCTATAGTGTAGTTATTTCAGGTACGTATGTAGGTACAAAATTATTTATTTATTCATTTATATACTCTTTATTGTACACCACAAATAATTATCAACTTTGTATGGGGATAAAATAGATTTTTGATTTGTTAGGAAGGAGTATTTTTAGTTCACGAAGCATTTACCTACTTCCTATTTAATATTATAAACGCGAAAATTTGTGAGGATGATGGATGGATGTATGGATGCTGATCACCAGTGATCGTTTGTGACTCTTTCACGCAAAAACTACTAAAAGGAATTTGATGAAACTTTACAGTAACATAGCTTATAGGATCAGAATAACACATAGGCTACTTTTTATTCCAAAAACGCGGGCGAAGCCGCGGGCGCAAGCTAGTCATAATAAATGTAAACCCACATTATAATTAAAATAAATAATTGGCTTTTAATAAAAAATAAAAATTGGTTGTTGCATAAAAAAGGTAGAGGTACATATTAAGCAACTAGTGTTGTGAATGCGTAGTATCTATATAGATACCAATGCCGTTGACAAAGGCCGGATAATGTATATCCATTCAGCAACAGCAAAAATGAAGACTAATTTCATAATAAACCTATAACTTGATGTTTTTAAAGAGCAATAATAATAGCAATAATTTGAACCACGAACCTTCAAGGTGCTTACAAAAAGAGATCACTAAGATAACACAACGGCGCAGCGGTGTAGATATAAGCTCCTGATAACAGCTTCGATTCCCCGGCCGGCCGATGTTTTCGTTAGATAATTTTATTATTTCGGTGGAAAAAAATTAGTTTTAAAGCCAAACAATGGCATTGTTGTAGGAATTAATTTTGTTGATAATTTATACATATTATAATCAGATAGAGATCGGGTCAGAAAATTAGAATTTTAATAACATGACAAAGAAGTTTTTATTTACATATTTTTTATAAGTTAATATACAAATAGGAAATATACATAACTATTAATAATTATATTCTAAAATAAAATTAAAATTAAAAAGCATAAGATATTAAGATTTTCAATGTCTAATTATTGAGTGTTTAAAAAGTAGATATTACCTCTAATTATAATAATATTTGGATGTCTTACAGTACATAAACAATATTATTTAATACACATACTCGTAAACAATCTAATAATGATTAAGTTAGATTAATTATGTGTGTGTACAGAAACCGAATTGTTGTACTAAATAATGTTATAAATAAATAATAGAAGTTTTAACAAAGGCATGACACACGTTATTGTTTGCGTATTTTACATAAACTAGGTTATGCGGATATTATATTGTACAGTAAAATATTGACAAATACTTATTATATAATTATCTTCTCCAAAAATTCACTACGGTAAATCCCACAATAATATTTACTTACAAAAAATATTTATTTTCCAAAACACCGAATGCGTTCTTATTTCTTATCCGTGGAGTGGAACCGATAAAAATAAATTATACTGTATTTTGCTAATTAAAAGTCAACAAAGTTAATATCATTACCAGAACGCTTATCTCAGAGGAAATATAACATACTTCCACTGGCGATAAGGAGTTTGCCTTTTTGATATGCTGAGACCAAAAAATTGGTATCGGTATCTTTATGGAGAGCATCCCTTTAGGTGATTTTAGCAGAACTATTATGGCACCGTTATTACCTATTTTGTGGTGTTAAGTTTAAATAAATTGATTGAGATGAATAAGACCGCGGTTAGGTAACTAGTTTCAAGTCAAACGGTCGCAAAGTGGAATAGATTTTTTTTAAAACGGTGCGCAAAACACCGGCTACTTCCCATTTGGTAAACTTCCCATTTCGTAAACCTCAAACTGTACCTACTAAAAAGTTGCGTTTGGTAAACATTATACATTTCATACATTTAGTCCCATTTCGAAAACATTTCAATATTTTTTTGTGTTATATCCCATTTGGTAAACTTTCAGATGAAATGGGTACAGTCAAGTAAAAAAAGAAAAACGAAACTAATGATAACATTGTCATTTATTTTGTTAAATATTTTTAATCACAGGTACAATAGTCGGATTATGTGTACGTATGCCATTTACACATATTGATATTTAAAAACAGAAATAAAAAGTGGGGTGTACAAATAACTTTCAAAAAATTTAAGAAAAATCACAGTTCGATTTGACTATTTCGATGACAAGTTTTATTTTTTTAATAACATAAGTCAATCTAGATGCGAAATCAACTTATATAAAAAAACAATAATCACAGATTTGGTACTATCTTTTTATGTTAATGTACATTAACATAAAAAAATACATACGAAATCAACTACTTATAAAATATAAAAATAAACAGTCACTGATTTGGTACGTTAACGTAAAAAAATACATACTAAATCAACTATAAAATATAAAAACAATAATAATCACAGATTTGGTACAATAACATAAAAAATACATGCAAAATCAACTTTTAAATATAAAAACAAATAATAATCACAGATTTGGTACATTAACATTAAAAATTACACACAAAATCAACTATAAAATATAATCACAGATTTGGAATATTAACATAAAAAATTTACTACCTACACTACAAAGTTAAAAATCAATAAATAAATTATAAAGTGATACAAGCAATTCTTGATAATTCGTTCAAACAATTTTCCAATGATATTTTTCCACTTTTGTAATCGCCGAGAATATTGTTAATTCGTATATCATTTTGGATAGATTTTTTTCTTCGTTTTGATATACTTTCTCCATTATTATAAAAGCTGTAAAAAATTGTTATGATTAATTAAAGTAATAATGTATAATTTTTATCATATGTGTCGCCTAAAAATACAGGTCATTGAAACAAAAATATGTACCTTTTCAGAAGATTTTCATAATGTTTAATATTGCCTGATATCGTTTCGAAAAATAAAAGAATTGATGGCCTTTTTCCAATTTCACTATTGAAACTCCAATTCCAAGATTCCATGAGGTTTGTAGTGCGGTGTCTTTGTGCGTAGCAGCACCAAATATTCATCATATCTTCATTTTCCAACCACTGATCCACAAAGTAATCATTGAATTCAGTTATAGCTTTTTCTTCAAAACTGTAACAGAATTAATTCGTTGAAGATTATGATACGAAAAACCATATATTACCTAGTTTCTAACGCATAAAAATGGCTGTAGAAAATGGCGGTAGAAGAAATATCCAGAACTAAACGCGTTCATTTCAATACTGCAAAATTAATTTACCTTTGACTCATAACGTATAGCCATCCATCGTTTATGTCTTCTTTTGGTAAATGTGCCAGAGCCATACATAGTTTGACGTGATAGTGAGATTCTTCATGTTGTAATAAGCCAAGAGATTTTGCCTTTCTTAATAGCGCTCTGCCAAAGTGAACAAAACACCCCTTAACAATTATGTTTGGAAATGTCTTTTTAATTGCATTTATTGGAGCTTTTTCGAAATCCAAGGTAATAATATCGGCTGTCCACTCTGGTAAATGAAATTTTAGTTTGTAAAACAGTCTTTCATATGTAGTTTCTTCTTTGTTTGTCAACACTGCATAAAAAAATGGTACAATATTTGTCCCAGTTTCTGTACTTCCTATGTCTCCGTGTACAACGTATAGTTGAAGAAACGGCTTTGCACAACATTTGAACGTTCCGTCCGCAAAGTAGTGACGGACGTCATTTAAATGTGCAATTGCACTCTTTGAACCAAACACAATCATTCTATTTTCACCGTCAATCTCATCAAACAATAAATTGTCTTTAAAACGGTCAGGAATCACGATTTCTGTAGAGTTAGAGTGCTGAGATTTTGTGATTCCTAGTTGTCTATTTCTGTGTCTATACAAACTGCTTTTAACTTTGTCAAAATTTGGTAATTCTTTAATAAATTCATAACCATTATCTTTCAGCTTTTTAGTACATTTCCTGTATGTAGCTGGAATCGGCTTCAGATCTTCACATATAGTTTGTTTACATTTTTCGATGGCTACTTTCACTTCATTTTTTTCAAAATTCGGAATACAAGAACTGCAGTGAGCATTTTCTCTTAATACATGGCTTCGATTTGAATTCAAAGTTACACTTGCTGAACATCCATCTTTTCTATTAACACAGCGCCACCAACTTGAGTCCTTATTATTTTTCTGTTTATAATATTGATGCCCAGCGCGTAATAAAATTTCACCGCCTCGTGTACTATTAATAATTTTTAAATTCACTGCACCACTAGAAGATCCCTCACCCGACATTGCAACGACCTTGCACTATGCATAAAACGAGAGAACTGATAAGTTAAACCCGGTAATAGATATAATTTACGTATACTTACTTATGTCTATCTCATTCACACCTTTTGTTTAAAACGATGGTAAGGACAATAAATCCCTACCTGAGAACCCGCTCGGTGCTTCTTTTGCGGGAAAAGCACGTGGTATTTTTAGTAGCATCGTGGTATTTTTACAGACTTTAATACGTTTTTTTTACTTCTTCTTGATCAGCCATTCTTTTTGATGGTCGAGATACTATCTCAAGACTGAAGCATTTAAAAATATATACATCTCTAATTTAATACTAATTTGACACTGACTGTACCGTACAAAAATAACAATACTAACAAAGTTTACCAAATGGGATTAAATGTATGAAGTAACGAAATGTTTACCAAACGCAACTTTTTAGTAGGTACAGTTTGAGGTTTACGAAATGGGAAGTTTACCAAATGGGAAGTAGCCAAAACACCGGTGCGATTCGAAGCGGTGTAAAGTGGAATACTTATCTCAAAAATGTTTGTAATCTAGTCTTCTTTGATGATTTTTTTCGCAATTTCACGCTAGACTAATCAGCAGATAATCAGCTTATCATATTGATTTTAAACAATGATAATATTGATTATATCAATTATCATAGTAGATTATCTATTTATTAAAAGCGTTTTTTAAAAGCCGCGTCTGGTTTTCTTTTGATATCAACTATTTTTGGTACTTTAGTAGTTTTTACCAGAATTTCAGATTCATCTGTTTGATTATTGATAGGATATAATTCACACAATTTATTTTTATCTAATAGTATTAAAAAATGCTGTTTACTAGGTATACAGTAAGTACGAGTTTAATATACCTACCTATTATTAGTTATTACCTAATTAATTAACTATTTTATCTAATATTAATACGTATCGATTGAACTGAACTATTAATGCTCGTTTGCTACGGTTTGCATTTATTTGGTTGGTTTGTATTTATTATTTTAAAAGGTAAATAAGTTTGTTTTTCACTAATTATTATTTAATGAGATACAATTAATTCTGTATGTTAATTATTGTCGGTTAAAACAATTATGTTAAGTACTATTAGCATTGAGTGAATTTACATGGATATGGCTTGATAGTTATGGTACAAATAATGGGAGACTCAAATAAGACTGAGTGAAAGTTAAATTTTAAAAATAATCATTATGCTTCCAAAAGCTTAATGATTATTTTTAAAGTGTTAACGTTCAGTTAAATATATTAAAAGGTTGCCTTAGTAAAACAGTGAACAACCAAACTTTGGAAATAAACTACATTGCCCACTGCAGCAATGAAGCAGTAGGTAGGTACTTACCTTTACCCATCGAGAAAAATTTTAAGATACCTATCGTGTTTTCCTTTTATCAGATTCTAGATCATTTAATAAACATAAATAGTACCTGTAACGTGCGCTATTTTAAATACGGAATAGAGCAATAAGTGGTGCGCCAGCTTAAAGAAAAGTCTTCAACAAACCAATAAAATAAAATCATTCATGGCAGGACGCCGCCATAGCTCAGAAAAACAAAAGCTCTCTTGCATACTCTATTATTTAAAACAGCGCGGGTTATTACCGTAAAATTAAAATTAAAAGTAACGTAAGCAAAGTCCTTCTAGAATTCTATTTTTTTACTCTTTCATGCTACAAAAACGGAATAGGTAATAATAAGATTATAAAATAATTCCAAGTGACATTCCAATGTTGTGTCACTTGACATTTCCAAAATAGAATTAATACCTCATGGTTGTGCTAATATGTCGCTAAAAATGCTCTCTCTTTTACAGCAGCTATATTTTATTAGTTATACGGCATTGACAGTAATTAACTGCATGTAGGTATCTAAATTAAGAGATAAAATTGATAATTGACTGCAACTGATTACTGTTACTTGTAAACTACTACTCATGAAGAAATTCTAATAGCAAACCTGTTTTTATGCAATCCCAACAGTTAAAACTAAAAACAAAAAACTTAGACCAATTTAACATCGAAGACGACTAAAAATAACGGAAGAACCATTATAACTTGAACTTTCAAACCTCCTTTAGGAATTTAAAAAGAACCACACCCTACATTATCAGTATCACATGGTTGATGGTACACACACATTAACATTCTCTTTCTCCCTCTTACACACACAGACGTACAATTTGATAATGAACGTGGAATCAGAATAGAGATAAGGTTTCTCCCTTGCGTTATCAGCGGGATCGGGAGGCTGGGTCCCATTGAGTGGAACACACGTCATTTTTATCGTAAGCCATGACTGTCCTGATGGATAGTTTTTTATTTCTTTTTAAGATAGTAATAATGCTATTATAACAGTAGCAGCTGTAGTGTTAAGAAATGTAAGTTTTTGGTAACAGAATATATCTAATGATTTTTTTTTATTAGTCTGAAGAGTTTTTTTCTATTAAATACATTTTTTTTTCATTTTTTACTTGATTTAAAATCTTAATCAAATAAAAAAAGTATAGCATAAAACGAATATACTATATTTTATACTTAAAAAAAATAAATAATAAAAATTACAATGCATATAAAATAAAAATGTTGAAAAATGTAACATTAGTAAATATTAATTCTTCAATAACAAATCTGATTCTAACACCGACGGTTGGACCGCGTTATACCGATGAAGCAACGAGATACAACTCTAACGAAACACATACGAACTATTTAGACATAGTTGACATTGACAGGAGCTGTCAAAATAGGAACATGCCTCACGAGTTCGGTATTTAAAAATGGATTTGATGTCGTTGCAATGTGATTTGGTATCGGCTTAAGATTGGTATCTTATTTTTGTAATGTCACATCACTATATCGTGGTTAGAGAAGTATTCGAGTCTAATTTAGTACCTACCTAGATATGAGTAGAAAATTAGGTTAAGGCGAAATAAAAAATACTACCTATAATATAAATTAAATATGCCTATATTTAAATTAAAAATAATACTAGGTATTTGTAAAATTATAAATGTAAATGACTATCAAATCTAACGAAGTTGTAAACAAACCTTTTTATTTCTGACACGAACCCACAATGCAGTTCAAAATTTGAAAACCTAACTAACTCACAGTAATTACATTTTATCAATGATTTACATTCGTTCATGTTCTGATAATATATCTACAGGGTAATAAAAATCCTATATAATACATTAGTACCACTGTTAAGGCTATCAGACGAGAGATAAAAACCTACCAATCTTAACGACTGTCTTATCGCGAATTCGAAGAAAACTGCTATCATATAGCGTTGTGTCCAAAATTTATTTGTTTTGATTTTTGGGTGAACTTGGCCCTTTTTTTCTTTTCTTTTATTGGCAGCCTATGGTTGCAATGACTGGCACTGGCAACTTATTTACTTAACTCTTTGGATTTTAATAAGTTTAAGTCTAATTTATTATTGTTTTTGTTTACAGCTAATTTAGTGGAGTATAAGTTTGGTATGGAGTTCATTAACCCCAATGATAAACTTAAAAATAGGGTTGGTAGTTTCGTTTATTTAGTACAACTTTTTCTTAAGTTTTCTAAACAGTAAAGTGTTTACAATTGCCTAGAAAAAAATATTTAAACAGTATTGCAGATGAAGGCTTTTCGGACTCAATTAATCATCACAAAGTGCATTTTCAACCCACTGTATTATGTGAAGTGTTTTTAATACCAGTTAGACACTAATTGGGACTGGTATACTCCCGATCAGTGATAAAAAGCGCGGTTATAAGTACGTACCTACGCATGTAAATTCCAAGAATGTTGTTTTATCTAATGTCAACAAATTCCACAAATGAATACTGTTTTCCTTCAAATCAAAGCGTTCTAGAGACTTGTTTACGTTTTGTTCTAAAGAATACATATACCTACATAAATACCAGTTATTTATTTATATAGGTAACTAAAAATCAATTGCAACATTGTTTTGTTTTTGTTGCTGCATAACTTAGAAACTGATAGACGGATCTTGTTGATTGATTGTAGATTTTACCTCCAACTTCTTGTCTGAGAATCAAGTAGGTACTTATAGGTAAATATCTCGCTTTAGCATTAGGGAGTTGGGCAATGAGTAAAAATGTCAAAGTTTAATAGATAACGATATCAGCGTGGGTTAGTACCTAACAACAGTTCTTCAATTCTTATTAGATACAACATTTCATTCAAGACGCTCAAGATAGATGCCCCTAATCGGTATCGGTATCTATTCTCAAGATATTTCATTGATACCCATCGCAGATTGAATAGACAAGAAGCCAGCTTTAGAATATCTACGCGAACGGAATGAAACAGGATATTAAGGGCGTTAAAACGATTGGAAAGTTCATAAAAATAGGGAAAACAAAGCAATATAAACATCCAGAAACACCGACCGATATGTAAACAAATCTTACACATTGTTTTGAAGTCGACAGCGCCACCTGGCGGCGGGTCCCCGGCCGCCACTTCCAGCTGTTTCAGGTACCGCAACCACAATAACATAATATCCACAGCACAGCACTATTTTTGGTATTTATTTTGTGTATATTTGTGCGCGCGACATTTCAACCGTCATACTTTTGCCGCGTAAAGTGAGTGACTGGCCCGGCGAGTCGAACGCCCCTCCCCGCACACACGCGCGCCGCGTACGGACAGCTCTGCACACAGACGCAGCCGATCCCTTATCAGGTTGGTTTAACTAGCAATGGCTGGCCCCAGATGCTATCACTCCGGGCTCGCGGTAACGTTGCATTGAAAGATAAGAGTCAGCGATATTATCGCTCTTTGAATAAACTTGTATAAAATGTCAAATAAAAAAGCTGCGCGCCATACACGTCGGTCTAGCGGCGATTTTTTTGATAGTAACCCCTGGGATGTCGGAAGTCGGACAAGGTTTATGATTTCAAGATTTTTTATGAGATCTCAGAAATGTGGATGTTCTGGTGTTTTTGATACCAACTTAAAACCCGTGGTCACTTTAAAAGTTGGAAAGAACATTACTTTAATTACACATATTATAACCAAAATTAGATTATTTTTACTTCATATTTTTTTTGTTGATCTTACTTACGTGATCGACAAGTTAAGTACTCCTTTACATATAAATGACTTACCTGAAAAGAGAAAATATTACGTATTAATAAAAACATTAAATTAAAGTAGTGTACCTAACAAAAAATCTTGCTTTAACATAAGGGCAACATTACTACCATGGCAAAAAATTTTAAGCAAAAAATTTTACTAATCGATCTGAGGTAACCTATAAAAGGGTATTTGCTCATACCTCCAAATGCAGCAATAATACAATTATGCATTTGAAAAAAAAAAACAAAAACGTTATGAATTGAACTTGTTGATAGTAGTGGCAATACAAACACGTGACGAACAAAAGGTGACATTGAGGAAAACTTCCCGAAGTGGGTCAGCAATAGCATGCAGCTCTACACAGTTCTGAATCAGTTTCGTTTGACATTAAGAAGTCTTCACGCGTAGATCTCCTTATAGGCTTCCATCAAATACACTTAAATGAGCACCATTCGTGTGCTGAATGTTCCGGGCCTTACTGTATCGATATTGCGTTAGTACTTCAAGACTATTGACGCCTGACGCCAGTTTTGGCTTTCTTGTCCATATTGGACACATTTCGTGCGTCCACTGACTATATGGATGATTTACTTGATGACCTTTTTAGACTTTGAAATCTTTTTAACGTGAACTTTGAAATTAAGAAGCTTAGAAAACAAGTTTCAAAGACCGCTAGCACTGTCAGATCTAGTTGATGCAACAACGCTCAAGGCAGACCGTATAATTTCAATTTTGGGTTGTAATCTTTCCTTCCTTTCCTTGCAATACTGGTTTTGGAAATACGCTGAATTATTGCTGGAAAGTTTAACTACATATTTTGTAACCCAAAATATCATCAAAGCTCGATAATGTAAAACAAACACAGATAGTTTTTGCTCATTGTACATTTATCCGCATATATGGCATAAGTGCGCGTACGCAGTTAATAGCAGTCTAAGATTCGGTGCTGATCCACCGATAGCTGCCAAGGTTATGATTTACTAGATACGGACGCAGGTGGCTGAACGGTAGTGAGGAGAAATATTGGAAACAGAATCATAATTCCGGAATAATTATTTTTCAATACAAAGCTTATATAAAAGTATATATAAATTATTTTTTTATAGTAGGTTCTGAATACGCTTTATTTGCAATAGTCTATTTAGCTCAGACCCCATTATCAACTACCACGTTTTTAGGGCTTAGATTCAGTCTGCTGTTTCGTACCATAGGGAATTTTCAGTAAACGCTGAAAAATACTGTAAGATAGCAGGATTTTACTGCCATCATAGCGAAACCCCCTAAGGAAATAGGATGACGATTTATTTTCAGAAATAGATTTCTTCGTCATTCTTAAAACATGATTATTTTTTGTGTTTGAATCTAACTTTAATGATATTCAGAATCTCCTTTTTCTAGATCAGTGAGGCAACGTTTTTAAATATTCTTGTTCATAAATTAATTATTCTTCTTCATAACCAACAGCAAGATTTTGCAATTTTTCATGTATTTTTTTCCCGTGCAACACAGCACTTGCCACCACTACACGCACACAAGGGCGACGACGCTTGTGTGCGATCCCCGTCTGAGATAGTGTTTATCTCACATCTCGTATGCAACGTTCATTTACATAAAAACTATTATTTTTTCGACCATGCCTTTATCTTTTATCATCGATTAAGTTTTTTGTACTCTGTGCTTTAATAAGTCATAGTTTGTGGGATTATTTTGTATGTTTTTATTTTTTTGTTATGACAACGCTCTAGATATTTCATAATATGTTTTTGTCTGTCAAATTCTGCACTTACGTTAATTTTGTCACCAGTTTTTTTTACTAATAAGTCTTCTGATATTTCAACAGAGTTAATCAACAATAAAATCCTAACAGCCCTGATATTGAAGCTTCTTCATAAATCACTACAACAACTGATCTTTGAAGGATAATTCTCGTACCATAGTAACCACACAAGGTACGCAGATTGTTGATTGTAGCATGATGTCATCAATACAAGTGGATGCTACTGCTCATTCACCTGATGCAATCCCATATAATCCCATGCAACCGATTCTTTAGCCAACGATTTGATGAGAATGATGATTTCTCTTAATGCAATCTCTTATAAAACTTATTTTAAGGAATCTAATTCTTTAGCTAGAGATATTTCAGATACTTTTAAGTTTTCTAAATTAATATTATTTGACTTGAATCCAAAAATTGCATCAGATCCTCAATTTGTTTAAATCAACGCACTAATATCTTCATGAATTGAAATAAAACTAAGTCCTTTAAAAAACAGGGCACCAAAACACAAATCAAACGGCAGCCGCTAAGTACATCATATCTACTCGAAAATTCATAAAAGAAAGCCCAGTCTGATAGGCGGTCGGCGCCAGCCACATGTGTTGATAAGTCCCAGAATAAATCAACCCGTCTCGGTGCCTAGTGATAAGGGCAGATAAAACATTAATCAGTATTGGTCGAAGTTAATGGATTCTTAATGCGGCGGTCGTCATGTGGACGAGGAGTTTTTGAAGCCCTTGATTTGTTGTGTGAATTTGTTAAATGTGTTAACGTAATTTTTTGATGCGTAGACGTTGTTTGATCGTCGGGTCTGTGATGGGGACTTGATACTAAAACGTCGAGACGGCGGCGGCGGCTATTTTTCCTGGTTCTTCTCTTTTTATAAGTACCTTAGTTATTTTGTGATTAGATTTTGGATTGTTGTTTATTGAAGTTTACTTTCGATATTTTGTTAAAATAATAAGCATTTACGAGAACTTGTAAAACAAGGTAATCATCTACTACTAGTTTTTAAAACTCAGAGCAAGGACACCGACGCAGTGGATGAAAAAGTAGTTTATCGTCTAGAAAAACCCCAAAAAGTCTACTATAACTTATAACTTCGCAAATGGGTGCTTCACAATCATTCTTACATTCAGACAAGCATGTATTTTCAAAATATACTTCCCAGTTTGTCTGACCATCTAGATTGTAATCAAAGTGAGCTACTGTATTCATAATTTTTATCTCCATATCATTATTACCGGTTACAATTGTGTAAAATTAAATTTACATAATGACTTTTAATTGTAACCTTGTTGTCTGCAATTTTAACTTTCAATGTATTTTATTGTTTAAAAATTATAGCTGCATGTACGAAAAATTACACGTTGGTGTCGATTAGATAAATTTATGTAATGATTTTTAGGCTGGAAACAATTAAGGTTGGCTATTAAGATAACATTTTTAGGTAAAAGAAAACTTGAATAAACTTAGCACATTTTTACAGACGATTTCTGTTTATTGATTTGGACAATACTCTATAATCTGTTTAACTGGAAAATTTACTGCCAAACATATCCAAACACCAAACGCCAAACATATCAAAACAGCTCAAAAAGATATGGTTCCTGAAGAAAGTCATACAATACAACACATACAAGAAGCTTCTTACAATTCAACATTCTTTTTTTCTAAGTCTTTACGATTGAGGAAGACCTTGCCATTCTGGCTTCCACATTAAACTTTATCACCATGACCACAACCGCAAAATATAACCACAAACACAGGTAACGAAACGTACCGAGTTTGATGCGTTTCGTTTCGTCGATGGAGCGATAGGCGGTCAATCGATACGTTATCAGCACCATCTGGCCTCCCCCCGCGGTCCCCACAGGTGCTGGCTGTAACGGCAGCAAAAGAGACAGGTAATTATGTTTATTAATTTAATGGCCTTTAAGCTGGTAATATGGTCTGTGTTGGGTTAAATCATCGTTTCAAAAGACTTATGTTTGATTTTTACTTCTCAATACACTTTACCTGATTTTGTTAAGTAAATCATGCGTACATACTATTCTTGTCTTCCTCCAAGATTGATACCATTTCAGTTAGTTCATCTGTCGATCGACCTGATTCAGGTCGAAATAAATTTCACCTATTTTACAATTGTAGCAGTCAAAGGATTAAACTGCAGTGACCAACTGATTGGTAAATCTACTGTCAAATTTTATGCAGCTGTTGTTATTGGTTTTCAGAAATTACATTGGCCAATCATATCACTTGACATGAGATTTGACAACAGATTAAATTGAACAGGCTTTCTTAAACTGGGGATAATTCTACTTGACTTTAAACAAATGGACCACTGTCAAATGTACTAGCTCCATATTACCAATACGATTGTTTATCCTAACACCGTAACTTTTTCTCCCATCGCTACCACATTTATGTGATGGCGAGATGGTGCTGATAATCGGCCGATCAAATTACTGGCGGAGTCACCACGCCTGCAAGCTTCCTCTGCAAGGTGTGATGATTAGCAGGGAACAAAGGAATCATGCAGGTCGATAAATGAGGTTTTTAAACCAAGTCTTGAACATTCACGCAAAGTTGCTAGTCTATCTGATTTTTCTTGGATACAATTTAGAGAGTACACTTTGGATCTTCATGACCTAATTCCCTCCTGCCCTTTTTCTATCGGATGGCCAGAAACACGAAAAAGCGACATCGTTTTATGGTTAATATACCAAAAACTCAAATGAAGCGCTTTGATTCCACTTTCATTGTGAGAACCACCAAACAGTGGAATGTGCTGTCTGAGTGGGTGTCTTCAAGGCGCGAGTGAATCGGACCCTTCTAGACAAGCGTGCTCCATCGTTGACCGGTCTGTTTTAATACTATCAAGTAGTGCATGTTCTAATACTATTCTGTTTTAATACTATCAAGTAGGCCATACAGTTCCAATTTTTTATCATTATAGTGGTTTTTACAAGGAATATGTAAAATTATTGAATAAGATAGCACAGATAATTTGAGGACGTAGCGTAAAGAATAGAGGCACCTAGATAAGTAGAGGATTCAAACAGACTCAGCAATTATACAATGGATCACAATTATCAGCCTATCATTTTCCAGAGAGCAGCAGCAGCAGGAAGGAGGCCTGAGGGTTACTTCTCTGTGTGAGGGAGTGCGATGTAGTGCGGATTGTATGACGTCGTCTTCGAATTTTTGGTTCTAGAAATGCCAATTTTTAGAGCTTTGATGATTAAATTTGCACAAAGCAAAGTGCGCACGTGTCTGGACGCCACGGACGATTCGTTACTTGGAATTCACCCACCACTTTTCCACACAATAGATCATTAGCCCAATAGGGTAGTGGCCTACTATTAAAAAGTACAAATAAATTATTTTATTTCAAAGAAGGAATAGGCACAACAAAAAAGTAAAAGCAAAAATAATAATTTATCACAAAATGGAAAACATAGACACTTTTAAAGTTTTTGGAGGGAGTATCGCTCCGTCTTTGTCGCGCGAAGCGGACGTAGGTGGTGTTACGTCACTAGTAGGTAGTGCCGTCCGTGTCTAGCAAATCATTTTAAAACGCTTATAACTTTGCCAATTTTGTAGAGGTTTCATCGGTTTTTTTGGTGTTAATTGTCTTTTTTCAAATAGTTTACAGATTCACAATAAAAAAAGTTATTCTTCCTATATTCTATATTCCTATTCTTTAAAATAACGTTCTGTTTTTTAAATTCTAATTTATGTACTATATTTGGATGTCACAGCTTATATCCAAATTCGAAGAACCGCATATTTGTAATACATTGCTTATCACACCTTGAATGTGTAATCTGATCCCACCACATTGATTCACAACAGATGTAATATTTTTTATTTTCTTTTGGCTTCGATTAGATCTAAGGTAAGATTGTGTTTCTAATAAATTTATGAAGCTGCTCCAAAAAGGGCAATGGTACTATGGTCCTTAATCTTGAAAAACTTATTGCTGGGGTAGACCACGAGTCTCCCAGCCATGAATACGGTACTACAAGTTTTCTCGAAGATGCTATAAAAAGTGACTACTAGATTTTGGCAAGAGGATGGTTATTAGCGTACTCCTGTATGGAGTTACAATCTGGGTGTCTTCGCGAGTAAATCGGTTTCTTCTAAGCAAGCGTGCTCCATCGTAGACCGCATCATCGCTTAACATCAGGCGAGATGGCGGTCAAATGCAAGCCTATTATTAAATCATAAAAAAACCAAACAAACTGCGATTAACATCGAGTCTGCTAGCGAAGTGGTTATGGAAATTATGACAGATCCTTATAGCATGAGTCATGTCATCTGAGCTTTTTTCCAAGAACATTAGTCAGTCTACAATGTAACCATAAGCAATTAACCTATCCACTGATAGGTTTATTTTAACCTTACTGTGCAGTAGTAACATACCTAGCTAATTACCACTAGAATCTATAAAGAGAACAAACCAGCTGTTTGCCTTTCCGGTCAAGCTATATCAGTAAATTACCAATTAATGTGACTCATACGTGGTCCACCACCTGTCATATTGGGTCAGTAGATATTTATGTATCGCCCATACGAACCAATTATACAGGGTGGCAGGTTAGACAGTGGAAATATTTTAAGGGGTCATTGTACTCATCATTATGAACAACTTATACTATGGGACCATCTCTGAAATCGCGAAAAAAAAATCAGATGTTCCATACATTTTGCTGAGTTATGTGAACTAAAATGTATGGAACAGCTGTTTTTTTTTCGCGATTTCAGGGTTGGTCCCGTAGTAAAAGTTGTTCATAATGATGAGTACAATGACCCCTTAAAATATTTCCACTGTCTTACCTGCCACCCTGTATATGCTCTATGCGTTAGGGCAAAAAGGTAACTAAAACAAAATCTCACATATTAAAGTTGAGTTTGATACCGACAGACTAGCAACTCGATAGGAAAACTTTAACGATCACGGATATCATTCAGATGGAATTGGCACAGACCATACATGGTATATAAATATAGGAGATCCATGGGATAGAACGAATGTTGTTATTGATGACGATGAACTTGAAAATGTTGGTGACTTCAAAATATAGGGTAAAAGAGGTCAAGCAGTTGACGCTTTGCTGGTACTGGAAGCCGACTCCGATATAGTAGAATAATGTAAAAGGACAGCATGTAGATTACTTAACGATGCCAATAATAAAATAATAAAAACACTAAAACAGAATAATCACACAAACAGAATAAATAATCTTAGCTCATAAGAGGCATAAAAAGAGGTTTCCAATGTCAACTGATTCAGACATGACACTGTAGCTCAGTTGGTTAGAGCGCTGCCCCGGTTTAGGCAGAGGTCGCGGGTTCAAACCTTGCCTGTGTTATTGTTTTTGAAAATCTCTTATACATATATTTAGTAACAAAATAATCTTTTTACTCTTTTTGCAACAGTAAATCCTTCCATAACGTTCGACTGCGTACCCAAAAAGCACATAAAACAGAAAACACACACAGTACCCATCATAACCGCTGCTGAGACGGCCCATATTGCATTGTGAGGCTAATTGGATTGAGATGCTTATCTGTTGAACCGATAAAATGGCGTAGATAACATTCTGTAGTGACTTATTAAGGCCGTTCCCAGAATAATATTAGATCGCACGATACGCGCTGTGTGTTCGTACCGATAGCAGCGGACGAAACAATTTTTCGTTTAGTAGTTTTTTTTGGCTAGTGGATTCGAGTATGTTAAGTTTTTTTTGTGTTGGAACATGTTTTTGTTGATGTAAATGATATTCTGTATGTAATTGTGTTTAAATTTCATTATATTTCTTGCAATTTTATGGCGCCAACAGTAAATCAGTTTTTACTCGCCCAGCTAACGAATGTCTGATGTTAAACCTAATTTCAGACTGCAAATTAAGTCTAATTAAAGCAATTAGATGGATCAGCGCCATCATGATGCTAAAAAGCTAGCGATTCAAAGCGCAATGTAGACCACACTGCTGACAGTGTGGTCTGCGCTGTCTGCGGTCTAACGCTAACGTTATAAGAATCCCCAAATCCCTCAGTGGCTAAAAAAGAAGAAGAAACCAATTAGGTCACATCTCTCCCACTTATCTGCGAACCCTACTTCGCTATCAGCGATCAGAACAACGGATCGCGTTGTGTAGTTTTTGCGAAATTGGTCCCGATCGAGTGTTATTCGCTCGTGTTGATTCCCTGGAACACTGCATGTATCGGGGACTCAATCTGTGACAACCCTGCCCTCAGACCCTGGACGTGAGTCATCAGGACGTTTGGCCTTAAGAATTTGGCTCATTTTTGTACTTTTTGTTAGTTTATGTCTCACAGTTTCGGAGCATTCGATTGAAAAAATACAGCTCTCCTAGACGTTGCAAGGTTTTTGAAGTTGCTATTTGATTTCACCAAGAGAAAGTTCATGCGTTCAAAACCCAGGTATTGCACTATTGCCTTACCCACTTTTAGCATTAGCATAACTTGGTTGGAGGAGGTCACGGTATTACTAGTACACAAATCCATACACAAGCCGTCTTTTCCAAATCCAATACCTACATTGAACAAAATAATGATCGTTGCATCATGATTGACAGATCAATGGGTGATCTATACATGGATACTGCTCCAATATATCAGCATGTTGAACATCAACATAAGTTATTCACAGAGGAAATGCCGCCTATCCTCTTAAAACAATCCCATCTTTCAAATCACACAAAAATGATACAATTTTATGCGAGTATCTACTTATTTTATCTAGACCAAGCGACTAAATAAAAAGACAATAATATATCTCAAAGACATCTTAAGCAGCATTCTGAACAATATTTACAATGATAACTCAGTTATTAATAGTGCTTCTTTAATAAAATTAATACTATATCGTGACCGCAGCGATGTAGATAACGATCTTTTTGAAAAAAAGGTGCATAAACTTTAATTAGAGGAGCGAGATCCATTTGAACGATAAAACGTATCGTTCAGATACACCTTGTTGTCTGGCTGTATTACTTATTACTTATATAACGTTAATAGCACCTGTGTACGCTTGAGTTAATAAAAATTGATAAAATAATCATGTTTAGTCTCCATCTGGTGTAACTTCGGGCTCTCGGCTTTCGGCTTCGGCAACGAGCTCTTTTTCATCTGCCGTAAATGTTTTAATGGCAATGACTAACTGTACTATAGTGAAAGTGTTTCTATAAACAGCTAATCATTGTATATGATCTTTTAGTGTCTTGGTATCAGATGATGATTATGTAAATTAATATTTACTGTTATTCATTGAAGAGTTACATTTTTTGTTTTCATGGTTTTTTTATATGGAATCCGTGAAGGTTGCGCGCAAAATTCAAAAGATCTTGGGTTTTTTTGCAAAATGCAGCGCTGTTTTACGTTGTATGTTGATCCAAATTCAATTCATTTGTCTAACCCGGGGATCAAACCCAGGACCTCCCACGCTCAGCAATCGCAAATTGCACCCACGAGACCAATAAAGAAGATAGAACAGAAAATAAAGCTGAATTAAAAACCTTTTCCTTTTTAAAAAATAACTAAAAAGCGCTATTGCAGATGGAACATAAGTTAAAACCGATGCTAAAAGAAGTAAAAGTGATAAAGGTGCAGTTATTAGTTATACTTGCACTGATACGTTAGCTTATAATAAACCAAGTAGTCCCAAAGCACATGGCATCAACAGCTAAGCAAGAAACTGCCATACAGATGATAAACCAAAGGACGGACGGCAGATAATAAAAAAACAAATGAATATAAATTCTTGTCACTCTATCAACTAGATCGATCTTTATAGACGGGAAGTGTTTCTAGCAGTTTTTGCTACAAAATGACATTTAAAAGACAAAGTCGCATGACGGTTAGTTGAAGCTATCCGTGTGGACATTTAAAATTTAAATGTAATACAATGGACAGGAAGTTCCCAATTATTATTTAGGTAGAATCGCACATGAGCAAGCAAAAAGATCTCTAATACTTGTACCTAATAGTGATGGAGGAAGCGTTAAGAAAATGGTCAGCTATGTCCTTCAGCTTAAGCTAAAAACAAAAAATTACAATCACTAATCCCTCAGCCAAGTATACCTACCTACCAAAGAAAATTTAGTAAAAATTAGAAAACCACTTTGTTGGCTCACCATACATATAGTTTACAACAGATCAAATTTCAATCATAATAAAACTATACAGAATAGTAAATTAGAAATCTCTCCCATGGATCTGTCCACGTGTAGACTCCAATATACACAGTTGATTGATTAATTGTTACTAATGAACAGTGTTATTAACTTTATAGACCTGTAAAACATGTGGGATGGAGATAATTTACGATACAGAATACTAATTGCCCCAATCGACTTGCACTTGGCCGATTTTCGTCGATTACAATCTGTCAATGCCGATCGCTTTATACAAACATAAATTAATAGAGATACGATCAAAATGTGTTAAAAATCAATAAATCTAAGTCCGAAAACTTATGCAAATGAATTAAAATAAAGTATGAGAGTATCGACTTGTGAGCTATAAAAATAAAGCTTAGTTACGATATAACACATGAATAAAATGATGAATAAGATTTTGAAGTGAGATAAGCAATAGAAACTATATTATAATTAATGAATGTTAATTAAGATTAAGGAAGGAAATAGCAAAACCGATCCTAATAAACTAAAGCTAGTAGTTTAATTGGGGGTCAGAAAAACAAATTATACAAGAGGAAATACGTAAATATAGGTTGCATGATAATGATATTAGGCCTACAGGGTCAAATAGATTTATTATAGTTCGTTAATTTATTCGAAAATTACTGAGGCAATTACTGGTACATTTCTTTTATACCTATAATACAACAACAGCCTAAACCGGTGGACCAAGAGATTTTGGAATTTAGAGGAAATATTCCTTGATTATACCATAAAGGTGTATTAAGGAGGGATTTTTTTAAAACTCCAACCCTCTATAGGGTGAAAAGGGGTGGTAAAGTTTGTGTGAAGAAAATAATGACATTGTGGATGAAGTCGCAGGCACTGCTAGTAGTGCTAGTAACAAAAAAACTCAAACGAGTCAAATATCTCGTCCACAAGGTTCGATATGTGGAATGCGGATTCGACTATCATTGTGCCAATTGTCGTAATGGGCAATGGCCTGAGGGCTAAAAGCCTCGACCAACATGAAGCCCTCGTTAGGTGGATCAAGAGCCTGATACAGAAGGCAGTTCACCTCAAAACGAATAGGATGTAGGATTAAATAGAAAAGGTTACAAAGAGGGTATAACATACTCAGCAGTGAGTGAACCCTGGATGATGAGATAGATTTTAAAGGAAAAGCAGTGCCAGAACTGATTACAAATAATAAGGAATGAATAACAACGTTAACTATGTAACCAATAATCAGGCAAACCCATTGTCTTTTACACTTTAATCACAAATACCTAACTATGTTCATCGCCACGTCATGTGTTCATTTGCCTTATTCTTTGTTTTTAAATCATGTGTGTTATCAAAACCACGTTATGCTATTCAAATTAAAACAAAAGCTTTTTTTATCAGTATATGCTCAAAATATTAAAGTGATTCAGAGCTGGTGGTAAAATGATTCAATTTCTAAAACTACTTGACAGCTTTGTTCATACATCTTTAATTCTATGCTTAATATAGTAAAGCGCACTAATCTCTGGAACTACCAGTTGGATTAAAAAAAAAATTGTTGTATATGATAGCCAGATTTATGAGCAATAGGCTATTTAACATTACCCTATGAGGGAGCTGAGAAACGGGGGTGAAGTTAGTTCTATACATTTTGTTATATTTAATTTTGTGCCAGATTATGTTGATTTTTTTTAGTACCTAGGTGATGATGAAGAGTCGCGGCAGTGGCCAGTAACGCAGCTAAACTATGTAAAATCCATAAAGTTGTTGTTGGATCCTGTTGTTGGCAAAGTTGGCATACCTAATCGGCCTAGAAATTACGTACTTTCCAAGGCATAAAGTCCATCATGCGTGTACCTTTACCAGTCATATTATGTTTTAAGGATGATGAATGCAATCTCGTAGACCAGTCTGTAGATTTCCATGACAATCCAGCTCCTCAATTGTAATATGATTCTCTTTTTGTATCTGCTAATCTTGTCACCTTTGTTCATATTTCGTATAATAAGCTGTAATCTGGGCGATCGAGTGAATCATTAAACACCCGATAGAGGGCGGAGGTGACGCGTCGCCCACTGCGGCCGCATGGACGTGACCAAGTCAAGAGCGACGAGCGATTAATAGTGACAGTGAAATGCTACAAAACAATTTGTCCCGTAAAGACTAAAAACTTACGATTGATAAAAAAATATTTTTGGTACGGATAGAACCCCAGAAACAATAGCATTTTGTAGAAGGCATTTTAAAGGTGTGGCTTTAAAATTTTACGAAGACAGCGACACACCAAATATATATCGCTAGCAAGTGAAATCTTGACTGAATTTGATGTTAAATAATGTGATTCAATCACGTATTATTTTATAATGCCCAACGATACGAAAAACAAATATGATTGCAAAATAAATAATATTAATCTATAAAATAAACTCTTGTTTTACTTAGACCAATACAAACTAACCGCAGTATCTCTCGTATCGCGATCGCTCATAACTAAAGGCACGGCTACACGAGCAACACACGGTCGATTTCATCCCTTGTTGTGCACAAGAAAAATGGCCGAACACTATCGAGCGACGATACTATTACTTTAAACAAGATCCCCGCTCCCGATAGTTAACTGAGAGGGACTATACATAACCGTTGGACACTGATGTAAACTGCAGAGAATTAGAATTATTTTCAACAATTTGTTATTTATGTTTATTTTACATTTAAGTTAGCTTGCCACACATTTCTAGCACTATGGTTCATAAAAGCTAGAATGTATAATGGTCACCAATGAAAGTATCAAGTAATAACGCTTGTCATTCCCCAAGGAGGCATTTTGGGACCCACAAAAAAAAATACAAAAGAGAAATAATAAAAGCAGTTAAAGAAAACTACAGTTTTGTGCTTTGGTTAGGTTAGCATGACAAGTGATTCAAGGAAAACAATTCCAATATTTGAAAGCCTTTAGAACTCTTACGAGGAAATCTTAAAGAAACAGATTCTGTATTCAGATAACAGATTAATTCTATTCAACTATCAAATTTACAATCCAAAATAATCAACACCACTCTTCAATCAAAGAAAGATGTCTATCTCCAAGACCATGTCCAGCACTATAACATTAAAACGATCTACAACCACACCTCACTATCAATTCTATGGACCAAACAATCAGAATAACTTAATAGGCGTCTCATAATACAGGTCTCACGTTGGGTGGGCTCAAGCAGCTCTCATTTGTCAACTCCGCCCGCTACCACGATACGCGTCAGTCCTTTGTGTTAAGATAGCTATCGCAAGAACAATGCCTCCTAGTGTTTATACTTCCAAAACGTTTAACACATTTGTTATAAGGTCAGCTGTAGATCAGGTTACCTTTGATATGGATGGAGTCGAGGTGGAAGGGTTCTGTAAGGAAGTTAAAAGAAACACGGATTGTTTCAATATTTTGTATCAAAACATTAAGAATTTTAGCAGCTTTAAAAGTATTGTTAGGATAGCATCACCCTTAGTTTATTCAAATACCTACTTAAAACATTTCAAAACTTGTCCAAAATGTTTCAATTGATTCAGAATCTGTTACTCAGTGCCCAATGTGCTCATGAAAAAAGACTATCTACGAGAATGTTCATAGAATTTTTAATTTCCATCTATTTCATCTATCTCATCTCACACTTCTTCAATTGCGTTCATAATTCCTTTGATGATAGAAAACCAATGAAACTATAGCCCAGAATCGAATTTACTACTCGCAGCTCCACTTTCTTCACCATCAACTACAAACCTGCGACTACCAATAAACAAGAAAATAATGGTGACAATCGCCCAGATCGAATATCGATACGTCGTACCGTTTAGTGTTTCAAACGTTAAACAATGAACTATTTGTTACGACAAATACAACCTCAAATAACTCCAGACTATAAAGTAACAACTAACTGAAACAATTCTATATCCATCACCCTTTTTCTTCTTATTCTAAATACACAACAACTTGTGTAGCCGTCAATGTAACCGATACAAATCGGTACGGTCGAATTTATCTGTGTTTGTTAGTAGATGCGCTCGCGCCGGTAGTCTCAGCTTTTTTATCTTCTATCCTTTTCTCTCGCGTTAGTTCGTGTTATATAGTGTTACGCCCTTTTCCCCGGCGATCGATAATATTGTCCTACGATACTTTTATTAGATTACTATCAGTTTGGACTGTCAGTTTATTAAAACTTTCGTGTTTTGTGTTTTTAACGTTTGTTTTATTTAGTGTTATTCAGTTTTGTTTTGTTTTACGATTGGTAATAAGGTTTTATAGCATAATTATTGTGGTGACTTTCTGAAATGATGTTTATGGTGTAATTGGTCAAGTTACATGTGTCTTCATTGAAAATTATATAGAAATGCATAGTCATAAACTTACTTCAAGTCGTGTTTGTGTGGTCTCAAGTAGGAAATATAAAATCACCTGGGATTTAAACGTGACTGAAGATTTTTTTTCTGTGCTAAATCGACGTACAAATTCATACATAAAGAAAATTTCGGACAATCAACAAAATAAATCGTTGCAGTCCTAGAAAACTTAGTAATATCTTTCAACATTCGCGAAAACGCTGATGCATCTAAGATTCCCAATCATCTCATAAAAACCATTCTTCCACCACAGATATGCATAACAAGAAATGCTTCCCTATCTCACCGTCTAGACAATTTATTTTTAGCTGCAACATAAAACGTTAAAATATCTGTCCATACCTATCTAGATATACCGCAATATATATCAGCAGTAATCTACAGACTAGTACTATCTCACCATCTTCTATCTCGCTCGACTTATCGGCTGTAACGACCGGCCAGCTTATCACAAACGTGCCTTTAAAGCTTTTTTAGTGAATTAAAATTTGTAAGCTGAAACTCGTGTGCAGATAGCCTTAGATTAATGACGTCAGATAGCAGATTTCGGATGAGCAAAATATGGCGGATAGAAATCTAGGTAATAACAGTTTTTGTTGTTGTTGCGAAATGTATACGAGATTTTTGGGGTCACGGGTTTTAAAAGAAGGCTGGAAAGAGAATTGAGGAACTGAGTTAGAACATGACTATAATTAGGTAAATGTTTATCTTTGGTGCATATAATCCAACATGTCGTCGAAATGATTATATTAAAGAAATGATATGTAACCGATTTCGAAGATCTTGTAGTGGAAAACAAAAGGCGTTCTACAAAAGAATTTCGGCAACATGAAGCATTCATTTGTGTCTTATTGAAAGCTAATAGATTCGAATAGAAGAATTTATCGCATTTGACAAATCAATAATGATTGTGCAACGTCGCTGATGAGTAAGAACTGTTTTTGATATGACCAGTTGCTTTTTAACCGTGTGCTCAATTTTGATGACCGAGCAAGCGAAGGATTCTATAATTGAATCACGAGCGCAGCGACTGATTCAAAAATGAGAATCCTGAGCGATAGCGAGGGAATCAAAAGAGCACGAGGTGAAAAATCTTTGCACTCGAGTGCAACACGTAACTTTTCATCCCACTTCAGCGAGGAAAAAAGGTTGTATTATAAATTCGGCACCATGGAGGTAGAAGTAAATAGATTTAATGATGTTTTAAATTCACAAACTTTAGTGCACACGATGTTTTAAATTCAATATTTACTTTATCCTCTAGAGAATAAAAACGGTTTTTGCACTCAGATATCGAAGAGAATTTACTTTAACCTCTAGCGGATAAAAACGGTTTTTGCACTTAGATATCGAAGAGCAAAAATACTCTTTCCGAGATGGTGGGATGAAAATTACTTTTGCTACAATATTAAGCCCGCGCGCCTGACACGAAAGCTCCCGATCTATTCCGAAAACGGTCGAAGCTCTCTGATCCGAACTACCCCAAATACATTAGGATGGCGCCAAACCCGTCGACTGCAGATACACTATCGGAGAATTAAACATACTCATTATTATCTTATCGAATAAAAGCAGACCTCTTATTGAGGGCTTATCAGATATTTTTAAGTCACATTTTTTATCGATACTTTAAAGTTAATTTTTGGTTTTGGTGTAACTCTAAGTTTTACAATTAATTTAACGTTAATAAAAGCCGTACTAATTATAAGGAATGTAAATTCATGAAAACTATTGAGCTTTTTGTCAACAACAACTTTAGAAAAAGAAACAAGCTATTTTTTTATTTTTTTTGTAACAATTAGAAGAACAACATTGATATTAGGTACCTGCTCTGCGC
The DNA here is from genome assembly GCA_948465475.1 of Thalpophila matura. Classification (NCBI taxonomy): domain Eukaryota; kingdom Metazoa; phylum Arthropoda; class Insecta; order Lepidoptera; family Noctuidae; genus Thalpophila; species Thalpophila matura. The sequence goes on from OX419178.1 coordinate 2,427,523, forward strand.
AAGATGTCTTTGCTTTGCTGAGGTATTATTTAGAATTTAACATATTTATTGCCACAATATCACGTGTGTATTTACTTTACTTTATAATCGTGTACCGATAACTCGTATCTCACCACAAAATACAGGGAAACTCCGCAAATATCTGCACGTTTAATTAGCACGAATCGTAAAAATAGCATAAGTTTTTCGCAACTTTTTTTTTGGCACAAGTAAATGGGGGCCATACATTGGCGCATTTTGGCACACAACCCCTCGATGCAGGCGCGTTAACCCTCAGACCGATAGTTTATTGTACACTATTTACACCCGACGATTATCGTAAACTTTTCGATTTTGTATTATGTCATTTTATTTGTATTGTTAGTAGAGATTTAAGTAGCTTCTGATTCGCTCAGGATTTTTTATAGAAACGTCTTCATCAGAAATACATGTGATATTGAGTGGATGCATAGTCATTAACATGACATTACGATACAATAGATGTCAACAAACAACTTTGACTTTCCCGAAAATAAAAACACCTTTACATAATTCCAAATGGAGAAAATAGACGAATCAATAAAAATAAAACATACATTATCAGTACTTACAAATATTTCATTTTATGACAGCTACAATTCCAAGAAAACTTTTTAGCCTCGAAACTTCGTAAAGAAAAAGGTATTAGCCTGAACATTAATGTTTTTGTGTCGTATCGTGATCGTATCGTGAGCTACACCCAACTAATGCCTCAGTTTACATGTCACATTTACATAGAAGCTTTCAAGAACACTACTGTCGATTCAACGCTAACTATACGTTTTAAGTTACAAGCTTAAGCGAGATTATTTTTCATAATTGCGTCACCCCACATGATATATCCTGTATCGTGTGTGCGTTTTCAATGTCACATGCACAGCCGCTAAGAAAACAGTGGGCAATAAACTTTGCTGTTTCACAAAAACATTCTTTTTCAGTATTTCTTGATTTATGAAGTAAGAGATAATTAGCCAATTAAATTAGCAGCCACTCGTGACTAACTTCTGCCCGGACAAGTAGGTAATAAGATAAAATAAGATCTTGTGGTCTATAAATTACACAAATTGAATTGAATGCTCCGATCCTATAACATTGCTAAGGGCAAGTTTTTTTTTAGTTATTATTACAAGATTTTTTTTTAGTTTTAACCTACTTGAACATATAATATAGCACTGTACACTAACTAAATAAATTCAAAAATGTGACAGAATTCGTATAAAATTATCGTCAAAAAAGTTAAACGGAATTAATTTAGAGGTTTCATTTAGAAGTCGGCCGTTAGTTTCACCAGAATAATCAAAATAATAATCACCTGCAGTTAATCACAAGCTAATGCAAATAACATGAATATAAAGATTACCATATTAACCTTTTGCATAGTTACTCTATACTCTAATTACCTATTAGGTATTTATTAGTTTTTCTATCCGCTCGCCGCTCAAGCCTCGGCCCATACAACCTATAGCGTATTTTAGTGCCCAAAATGGCAAATTACATACAAGAAAATAGTGCAGTTGCATTACAGTATTAACATTTTTATGGCTCCATACATTTAGTGTAAGCGTTGCCCAGAACAATTGATGGGCGAGAAAATACGGATTTAATGCATTTTTCCATTGTAATAGGTTCAGCAGGTGATTAGGAGATTATACAGTTTTAAAACGGGAAATATGGGCTATAGTCGGATGGGTCGAGGTTTATGTAAGGATAATTTTGGGGTGGATTTAAAATTATATTTTTTCATAATAGCTTTAATATAAACCTAAATACTAAACTTAAATGCATTGTAGAACCTAAATTCTCTATTACAACGAACCGTAGCCATCAGATAAGACACCGAATATTTACTAGAAATGAATTTTTATAAGTAATCGAGAAAAAAAAAATGTATTCTATTTTTATCTAATACCGGTCGTATTAGATAAAAACCTGAAGAAACCCATAAAAAATCCAGAATAGCTTTGATAAATTAATATAGTACCTATCTAACAAAATCTGTAAACCATAACATGTAGGTACATAGATACAGTACAAATAAGAAAATAATAATTTGATCCAATTACCAATAATAATAAAAGCTATGCAAAAAAAAATGTAACTGACAATATTCTTTAACGACAATTCCGTTATTATCACATTTAAAAAAGTTTCAAGAAGTCTCATTTTGTTATCAGGGAGATAAACATAATCTTGCACATTAAGAGCCTCATTTTAAACACAAGTAATTTATTATTATTTACCATTGTATGTCAAGGAAAACGACGGTAAGTAATAAATAGGTATCTGAAGTACCTATACAATATGTTGTTGATGAACGTACCTATCTGTGTGGACACACGGGAGGCTAGGATGACCAACAGATGCTGCTAAGTGCCTGCTTTTTAATTTGAGCAGTTATGATTATATTTAACTTTTGATAAGCAATTCCTTTTCTGCTAAGATTATGCTTGCAATATGTAAAAAATATTGAAATTTTTGTAACCATTTGATCTTTATTATCGATAAAACTAAAAGCATAAAACTGATGATAGGTATAGCTTAAAGCATTTAAGCACATTGTACGTAATATATATTTTTTAATCTATTACTTATACGGAAAAAGCCTCGGTTAGTAGCTAACGGTATGTAAATTATAAAAACTTTGCGTGTTTCTTTTCAACTAGTCGCTGTAAAGGTTCAGTTTTAAATGACACTAATTTCTGCAGTGGACATTTTGATTACAAATGTTTGTTTGTTAAAAACTATGTTGTGTATGTAATATTTATTCAATTAATTTTAAAATAGTTTTTCTTTATTTTGATGTTTCCACTTTTTTAGATGGTTATAGGGTCGAAAACAAAATAAAAATAAAGTTTTTGAGGAAAATTTGTAACAGTAAAATGAACTGATAAAACTATCTTCATCGATGCAAATTTTAACCAACACAAAACGCATACCACTCATCCTACAACCAATTTCCACCCAATCAAATACAAATTCTTGCTTACAAACATGTCTCCCCATCCACTCCACCCGTATGTCACGCGGTACAAACTTACAACAATGGCTCCACGATAAGCTGTACTATAAAATAATTGGTCTACGATAATTCTAATTAGCAGGCCGATAGTATCGATATCTTGCACCAGAGCCAGCCAACAGGAAACTCTGATAGTTGACTTTATTTATTAACACTTTAAACATGCTTCACTTACAAGCTACAAGTTATGTAGACGAAAATAAAGTCAACGATGTATTTTGAAGTTTAACAAAAAGTGTGTGGTCGGGGGACCCCCGTCATGATCAACTTCCTTGCTATACTCACTGGGTATAATTTTAGTTAGTCAAAATACGAAAAGGGGTCATTGTACTCATCATTATGAACAACTTTTCCTATGGGACCAACCCTGAAATTGCGAAAAAAAATCAACTGCTCCATACATTTTGTTGAGTTATGTGAACACAAATGTATGGAGCAGCATTGCTGCTTACGCCACTGAGCCATTTCCGTATTTAGTCGGAACTGTCGAAACAGGACAAATGTCAATGTGTGTGTCAGTATGTTCTAAAAATGCACCTCTTACGTCCAGTCTTGCACAAACCATTTCAGAAGCTTCTAGAAAAGATAAAAACTATTTATACTCCTTATAGCCGATATCAGGCTGGCGATAGCGCAGTTTTATAGCTGAGGCGCTGACAAACAGATAGCTGCGAGGTAAACAGTTATTGATCATCGCTAAAATTTGTTATGACTAACCCCTTGGACCTTCGGTATCGGGGTTATGGGGGAAAGTTTCTATAGGAAATAAAGAGTACTACTTTTTAAGTGCAGTACTAGTTTGTTTGACCTTTGAGTTTTTTTTCTGTGTTTCGTCGCCAGGTCGCCTACGAGTAGTTTGTTTGACCTTTGCAAAATAATCCTTTTCAACCCCATCGACCTTTTCAATTTGCAAAATAAATATCATTAAGTATCATAATCGTTGTTTTCAGTAGTGAACATCTAAGATTTTACATATATACCTATAAAAAACTATGTTATAAAACAACAACCGACTTTCAAAAACCACTACGAAATAAATAGTAATTTAAGTTTCGGAAGTAGTTTTTGTTTGCGTGTTCTTTGGCACCCAATAAAAAATAACTCAAAATCCAAAAACCACTACGAAATAAATAGTAATTTAAGTTTCAGAAGTGGTTTTTGTTTGCGTTTTTCTCAAAAACGTCTCATTCTAGTCACAATTACCTCTTCGCTGAATTTTATCGAAATTTTTACTAAAAAAAACGAAACAGACAGACTAAATTTTCGCGATCGTTATGGATAATGTGCTATTTTGATTACCTCGTCAGACCAAAACCTTAATAAAATTTTCATATCATATTTTTTTTTGCTTCACAACTCTGCTGACCCAGCTCCTACCAGACTAGAACTAATGCTATCAACATAAATAATAACGATAAAAAGCTCAGTAAATCGCTACGAAACGTAGATAACAATCGCCGGGATTTATACAGCGCAGATAAGCAGTACAGCAGATAGGGCGCGCTCTATGTGGGTAGTTCGCTTTGTATTTTTATAGGTACAGCTTTAAAGCGCTTTTTAAACTTGGCAGTGCGATAAGACGGTGATGTTATCATTGTTTTTAAGTGTAAAGTCCGGCGGGGAACTAGGTGTTGGTAGTGTTATAGCAGACGCGAAAACGTCACTTAGTTGCTGTATATCTAGGCTGATATTATGTTCTTTATCATGGTATTGTAGTGAAAAAGGGATGGAACTATCTGTCCTGTGGCGCATCTCTTGAATGCGCCCCACATTTTCACTTCATTATAAATTATTTTCTACACTTTAGTCCGTTCTAAAAACGTGGACGTTTTTCATTGCACTAAAATATTTTATATTTTTTAGTCCGTTCTAAAAAAGTCGATATTATTGCATTGTCATCCAAATTACATAGGTATACCAAAGGACACGGCAGACGCCCATAGAACGCTGGGCTTCAGATTGTGTATGTCGGTACAGATATGAAATTAGTTTGGTGTGATCGAGTATTTCGAAGGTATTTAAATTAATTTTTTATTTGTTTTTGTATGTAATTGGGTTAAAGAGAAATTATCGTATTTGTGACAGTGAGGTTAATAGTATGGTGTGAATGATCCAGTAAAGTACCTACAGCCCGACTAATGAGTTCTCAATTCAAAGGTTTTAGTTGCTGTCGACATGATATTCTGTGGAAGCACGCGCCAGCCAGCATGCACCCGTTTTTGATTTATTGGTTTTTTCAAAATGTCAACGGCATTATCATTTTATTTCTTATTTATTTCGATGTTTGATTCCAATTCTTAATCTCTAAGATAAATTAGGCAAAGAACAATTAAAATATATTTTTATTTTTGGTTAAGCTTTTATTACTGTACCGTATCAAGCCCAAAACTGCCAACGTCCTTTCGGCTTAGTCCCATGCCAAGAAGTGCTTGATAAATGAAATGCAAAATTTGTATCGAACAGACAGACAGATAGACAAGAAAGCGAGATAATAAAAACGTGGTAATAAAAAGCGATGGAACCATCTGTCCTGTATGCTCCATATTTTTCTTACAACGGCACAATGATGGCAATAACGTCATAGTAAGGTCACAAAGTAAAGATACAGGCTCTTCAACGAGCGAAAAGGCACGCACACATACTCCCGGGTTCAATGCAAGGTCAGGCAAAATTCTCAGTAGCAGCATGGAGTATGAATTTGTGCCCAATTATTTGCTATAGCCTCTCCCCCTATTCCATGGGACTTATGACTGACAAAATGTTGCTGTAATTTCTATACACCTCTGTCTTTCCCTTCAGCCGGCCTAGCTGACCACAATAGAAACGGGTTTTGTCTACAGAAGAATAGACAAAGTGACAGATTGTAGAAAGATTTCTACCGTTTTATGCATACAATGAAGAGAAGAAATGTTTCTATTCTTCAGTAGACAAAATTCTAATAAATCAAGCACGGATCGCCGCGTGTTCGGCAGAAGAGATAATGATTTGGATAGAAAGAACTTTGTCTATTCTTTGGTAGAATAGAGATAGAATTGGTCATTCTAAGATTACAGGGAAATTCAGCCGTAATAATATGTAAACCGAAACTAAACAAAACCCCACAAGAATCCATCCATCAATCTTCAACAAAATACAGTACAAAATTGAAGTCAACATTAAGAAATAACGAAACGTCCTTGAAGCGATTCTGGATAAGAATTTATATACGGGAGCGATAAGGCTGGGCGGGCGGGCGATAAGCGGCCGCGGGCGGTGATAACACGCCGCCCGCCCTACAGATGTTATCTGTGATTAAATAGCTCGCGTTATCAGTAGCGGGAGTCGACGATCTTGGGCGGTACAGAGTAGTTTCGGAGGATAGAGGTGTTAATGTGAATATATTTATTGGTAAAAAATCCGGACAAGTGCGAGTACGACCTGCGCCCTAAGGGTTCCGAAATATGCAATAGCGCCTTCTATACCGCTATTACATCATAGTAGATATATCATATCTTCATCATAGATGGCGCTACTTCATTTTCTAGTGGCGCCATCTATGAGCAGATGGCTGCACTTATGGTCCGGTGACAGACGGACAACAAAGTGATCTTATAACCGTATGTTCTGCGTGGTTAGGATATCGTGTAAGTGTAAGGGCTTATACACAAAACTACGAATCGGCGCAATGAGAACTATTCTGAAATTGATTTAAATTACTAGGATTTCGAGTCAAAAGCTTCACGTAAACGTAAACAATTTTCAGTTCATATTTTTTTTTTTTTTTTTAATAATAAAGCTTTCGTTTGACCGTCATCTCGCCTGATGTTAAGCAATGATGCGGTCTACAATGGAGCACGCTTGTCTAGAAGAAACCGATTCACTCGCGAAGACACCCAGAACTATCGCCGACTGGGGCCACGCATTTCACTGTTTGGCGGTTTTCACAATTAAAGTGGAATCAAAGCACTTCGTTCTGGTTTTCGATATATCAACCATAAATAAAATAATCTTAATTGACGAATGCTCGTAATTTCCTATTATGCCTTTTCTTCGAAACGGATTAAATCACGTAGGTATAATACCGATTTTTCCTGACGTTACGAACACTGCAGCGCGTTCGTGGTCGCAGTCGTCCTGAGAACGCTGAGAACGAACGCTGCAAAGTGTAAAAATCAGTAATATACGCGATTTAATCCGTTTAAACTTGTTTTATGTATTATAATTAAAAAAATATATCTTGAACCCTCTATCCCAAAACTGCTCTACACAAAATATGAATACGCAGCGTTGTCGGTACGAATCCGTCAAACAGATGAGATAAGACGGACGTGAACTTTTGCTGTGTTTGTAACGTGCCACCCCCTCCCCTCGCCGTGCCTCCCCTCCTAACCTTCCGCCCCCCTCGACACTTACATATATTTAGAAGTTTGTGTGTGTGATAATAATGTCTAAAAGCACTTTGCTTTTGAAATAAAAATAAGTTTCAGAAGTCTTTGGTAATCTGTATTTCAGTTTTGATGATAGATAAGTTAATTTTTGACAGTGTGTTTTGAGTTAATAAGGTGTTATTGCTGTGTGGTAGTCTTTTCGGTGAAGAAGAGGCCGTTTACATTTTAAAAAAAGTTGATAAAATTTTTTGATCAGATGCTATTCAGTGAGTTATTCCCTAAAAGCGACTCAAGGGAATTGGCAGTGAATAAGGTTGTAAGATGAAGATGGCAATTCGACCTTCATTTATTTATAAAGAAAAAATTTGTTTAGTTCCTACGAAAAGTTTTTAGTAGATTAAGGGCCTGTGTACACCACATATTTTAAACGCGCCGTCGACGCGCGTTTGAAGCGATACAGACGCGATACGCACGCAAGTCAGACGCAGCCTGTAGACCTCTGTAGGATAAAAGCGCGCCGTCGACGCGCGTTTTAGAAACGCGCGTCGACGGCGCGCTTGGTGTGCACAGGCCCTAAGAAAACATGCAGTAAGTACCCGGCAATAAATATTACACACAACCTTAGATAGAGATAATCGGCTAGCTTCGGCTTCTTAGAGCATCGTCTCTGTCACCTACACCTATGCAACGTTTTGTAGCCACTATTTAGTAATCTGTGACTGACAAGTTGACTTTCACTCTCCATACAAAGGGCACCAGCTGCCAATCAGCTGGTGCCCTTTGTATGGAGAGAGTCAATTCGTATGGAGTTGAAAATCTTTGGCCAAATTATATTATTAGACCTATCATAATATGTTGCTCTGAGCAACCGCATTTCACGTTGTATGCAGGTATAGTTTTTATTGGAGAATGAAATTGTAAATAAAAACAGTTTTGAAACTTGTAAAACTTAAAATATTCCTACTTTTTTAGTTTACCACTGACCTTTTTTTTCAATTGCCTCTAAAGTCGAATGCTCACTTACTTGTGCAGAACATAATGGCATCAGATGACCTACTTACCTGAAAGAAAAAAGCGAAATTAAATTACATTATAATATCATTACGAGGTGACGGTGGGTTGACCTGCGATTGACCTGATAGGGTTGAGTGATAAGCGAGAGCGGGGATGGAAGCGGGTTTACATCATCGAACGAAATGCAAAAGAAATGGTCACCTCAAGCGTCTGACTGCTGGTCAAAACCACAGTTTAAGAACCATACAGTCAGTCATCGGAGATGTCAAAACAGGGCAATCGTGCGGTGTGGTGCGGGGCGACACGCGGGCGGAGCGCTCCCGAATGACCCAACATCCACGTACAGTCCTAGTTCTTCGAAAGCTTAATCGTTTTATAAAGAATATAGGCTAGACCATGTAGGTTTTTTTGACAACAAGCAAGCGGATTGACTGTATGGTATTTCGACTGTATCAAGAAGTTGTGCATTTACTGATTTTATTGTTGACAAAAATCCATTTCTAAAACTGATAGTATAAAGCACAAGCAATAAGCCAAAGCTAGTAGATCTAAACAGGTTCACCGAACGCGAAGCAGACATAATACTTAAATAATCGTCGTGAACTATAATTATGTAGGTTACTGGACAGAGAAAGGACTAATCTTTTAAAGCCTGCAATACATGTTGGCCAAGCTTAGACCAACGCGAGTCTAGACAAATTCACACAAGGCAAGCGCTACTGTCTACACGTTCGGCAAGTTTGACGTCAACCGCATAATAGCGCGCGGACAAACATGTGAACACTATTGAACGAGCGCGCGCGAGCGCCCTTGATTTGCGCAGAAACCGACACCGCTCCGAAGTGAAGTAAGTGATCACGAGCGACTGCAAGTTGTGGCAAGCTACGTCAAATGAGGTCTATACACGTTGGCGCTTGTCTATACCCAACCAACTAGGCAAGTGACACCGAGCGATAGCAAGACAAGGCAAATATACCGTTTACATGTTGGTATTGGCCTTCACTCGACAACGCTTGGCCAACATGTATTGCAGGCTTAAAAATAAAATGGTAAAAAACTGTCGTGTTTCGATAGGAAGTTTTTTAACCCAAAAGTATTAATTAATAGCTTTATCAGTGGAGTTAGGTTGACTGACATTATCAGCATGAGTTCTTATATTTTCTATAAGGATATAATAAAACCTATTCGTAGTTGATTATCTTTAACGCCAATTTTTCCTCAAACACTTTTTGGAGCAATCTGTATTTTTGGTTCTGTCTAATTAGATTGTTCTAAAAAGTGTTCTGTATTGTAGCTGCGACGAATTAAAATAATTGTCAAAATGCTGATAGTGGTACAAGGGCCTGCACTCACATTAATTGATATTTTTTTTATAGAATTTGCGCATTTTAATAAAATACAAAGATTATAAATTATAATAAATATGCGCTGAGTTGCAGAAAAGGTCATTAAGTTTTAAAGGAGACTGGTTAATGCCTCCTTTAAAATTTAATTATCTTTCTGCTACCGACCGATAGTGTAGCAAACGTACATTTTCAATTAATTAAGCTTACGTTTGCGATACGAAACGTCTAAATTGTTCGTGCTAGGCCGCTTTCAAAGACGCTTATCAAAACCCACTCTCCGCTCATCCCTTACACCGCCTCCCCCCATATTAGCGCACAAAGTTTATACGTATGCGCTGTTGAAAAAAATCTGCGGTATTATGCAAAGCAGCCGTATCGCCGCATCTAGAGTGGACTGCACACGCGGCGTGGCATGTTCCTATGTTCAAGGAACACGGCTCAACTGGGTTTTTGTTGCAAATGTGTTATTGATTGCGGGGTATGATGGAGATTATGATTGTTTGATAGTTTGTTTTAGTTTTAATTTTTTTTTTTTTGAATATTGGTCTTGAGTTGGAAAGTGGTGGCCTAGTGAGCGGCTCCGACTCCAAAGTCGTTAGGGGTTCGAACCCGTGCACATTTTGTTTCATCACCACTGCTCTCTAAAAACCGTGAAGGAAAACATCGTGAGGAAACCGCTATTTCCCGCACTAGGCCCGCGACTACCTACTGTCTAGTCCTTCTCAGAAAGAGGAGGCCTGTGTTCCAGTAGTGGGAACATAATATTAGGCTGATTATGCTATGCTTTTGCTAAGATTTCCAAAAAAAAAAACATATGAACTAATACAGCAACAGTCCATTAGTTCTTGTGTTGTTCGTTTGTTTATTTTTCCACTAGGTATCGCTTTCATTATGGCAGCTTAAAACTTTTGATAGATACAGTCCCGCCGCTGAGAGAATACGTTCCTGACACTTGATTAATTTAGCACTAAACCATTTGAATTTATAGTAGGTTGATGTTATAATAAGAATTTTATTTAAATTAGTATAATACGGATGATAGAGGGGCTCGTGGCTAAATGACAGCCGTGCTGATCGATCGATCTGCGAGGTTAAGCTGCGCTTGCCGCGGTCAGTTCTTGGATGGGTGACCGTTCTTTAGACATCGAGACCCCTCCGTGCCTCGGAGAGCACGTTAAGCAGTTGGTCCCGGTTGTCATAAGAATGTCTTTGACAATCGTTACGGGTAGTCAGGAGCCCGAAAGTTTGACAACCGGTCTAACATTCGAATACCGGTAATACCCAGGGTTGTGGAGGTCAGATGGCAGTTGCTCCACGTAAAATACTAATATTCAGCCGCAACCAGTTAGACTGGAAGCCGACCCCAATCTAGTTTGGGAAAAGGCTAGGCGGATGAGTATAATAGGGATGATGAAAATATTTTTAATCGTAAAATATTTACCATTTCAATGTTTCGTCGTCCATACAATCCGAACTGTCGGGAACGCATTCTCTCAGCGTCCGCAGTGACTGTAACGGCTCAAATACACCAAATCCGTCATCGTACGAACTTTGCTCGTACGATGACGGACGAACTCGGACGATTGAATCAAACACTTGTAAATTGTAGAGAGCGCGTACACCAACACGACCGATTTTGTCGGCCGATGGCGGACGTGTTGGTGTACGCGCTCTCTATGATTTGTTATATATATGATTAGTTATATATATGTTTATAATAATTTTAAATTTTTATAGGTACCTTAATGAACATATTTTAGTTAGGTACACTATTTTATTTAGGCACTAATATACCATTATGTAAGACTTTATTATTAAGATGTTCGCTGTAAATGACACTTTTGTGTAAAATTGTTTATAAATCCATTATAATTTATTTACGGTAATACAGTACTGAATTTCTTCTTTCTCTTGCACCCATTCGAACACTAATCGAAACAACGTTTTCAATAATCCAACCGCAAAATAGAACCTTGTGCACACCGCACTATAACACGACTACCGCAATCGTAGCACCCCTAGGCGGCGGTATCGGCCGGGCCGCGCGGCTAAAACCCACGTTATCGCGGTCACTTTTCACGTTTTTCACCAATCCAGCCGCGCCAGAATAGGACGGTGCCAGATCTCGCGATATGAGCTTTATTGAAGCAGCTTATATAACGTTGTCTAGTAATAATTGTATGTTTTTAATTTTGTATTGGCTTGTGCGGATCATTGTGGCCTGATTTTCGGTGGAATAATATCCAATTGCAGTTAATTGACTGAAATAACAGCACCTCCCAATTTCTGAAAGCCTGGTCGAATCTCATGTCAGCTATTGTTTTTGGTTTACCGAAATCTTAAGAATATCACTTGAGATTTGACAACGGATTAAATTGAACAGGCTTTCAGAAACTGGGGATTAAGTTAGCATAAAACTTGAAAATCGATAAAATTTAGGCTTTCAGAAACCTTTAAGTATCCTATTCCTTCTCTATTTGAGAAGAGGGGTATAGCATCTGGCAACTACTGACTGAAAAGGCGTAATTAAAACGGCATTTATAATACAAATGACGCGAATGCGACACGATAACTCAGTGGTTAAACCACAGTAGGTACTGCAGGGATTGCAGGTTCGAGTTCAACTCGTGTCAATTGTTTTCATATCTTTATTTTAATACTATAAGCACTATCACACACCTTCAAATACCCGTGACGCATCCACAAACTCAAGGTTTTTCACAAATTCAGCCTTGTTTTAATTGCCACAGGTGCGATAACGGTATCGCGCCGGTTCGATCCCGGCGACTGCTCATTAGCCGATAGTTATTCACTTAGTTAACAATGCTGGTACGTGATAATACGTAAACAGATAACCTGCACGTGTATACGATTCTACAATTAGTTTTATTGGTACACGTTTAAGGTAGGTAGTTAGGCAGGTAGGTATGGGTGGAGATCGGTCTTATCTTTTTGGAAATTTCTGGATCTATGGCCTTCCCGAAATTTAACTATGTGGCAAGATTTTTCGTTGATTAAAGCAACTACATAATATAATAAAAAAATATTATATAAATCTCCAAGTTATGATGAGAAATGGTCTCGTTGTTTCTTTTTAGGGTTCCGTACCAAAATGGTAAAAAAGGAACCCTTATGGTGCGACTTCGTCTGTCTGTCTGTCACACCTGCTTATTTCAGCAACTTCTAATTCTATCGACTTGAAATTTGGAAAAGTTATAAAGAATGCTTGTCCAACTTTATTGCAAATGAAAAAATAAAAAAAAAATATTGTTATTTTCATTGCAAAAGGCCGGAGTGGGGGTCCAAAATTTCAATGTGGGGTTACTGGGTCAAGTGATCAATATCTGGGTCAATATCATATGAAAGGGCTTGATTTGCACATTTCAAAATATATTTTCATTTAATTTTATGTCTCACAGTTTTCGACATATGATGAAAAATGTCTGAATAAATACCATTCCTCCCTTATCTCCGAAGTTTGCGGAGCGAAAAATCTGAAATAATTAGAGTTGATAAGAATTGACCCAAATATGGCACCAAAAATAAAACGATGTTCCTAACTAGTACAGTTTTTTCAAAATCATCAAAATTCTTTCACAAACAAACTTAGTTTTGCGGTCCGGTTTTTTTCACTTTATATGTCCAAAACTGATACAGAACCCTCGGTGCCCGAGTACGACTCGCACTTGTCCGGTTTTTTTTAAATTAATAACAAGAAAGGTAGGTATACAAAAATCATAACGTCACCCCTATTTTTATGTAACCATATCCTCCTTCAACTTACATCAAAACAATATGAAAATTGCTCTTCCTGAAATACCTAACTAGAGATGCGATAAACACTGGTGAACCAATCAGGTAACATAGGTACATTATATTGACATCTAAGGGTGCATTAATATAGTCTTCACTAGCAGCGTTACTTAAATTTACCTCATCATACTCGCTCTGACTAATATTTTTACTACGGGATGGAGCTTTTCTTATTAGATTCGTGCCGAAAGAAGTACAGTATCATATCTGCATAAAATCGACTGCCGTATTACCCTCAAACCATCTAAGTCCCGTCATACAGTCCTTTACACCCCAACATCAAAAATCTAAACACTCCTTAATATATGTTAGTGGAAAACTGTGCAAAATCTCGCAAGTGGAGCTCGTATTAAGTTACACATGAAATATATTCAATCTGCGACTTCGCGATAAGGCCCTCCACCCTCCGTCCTCCGGGAGGAGATCTCCCTCCGAAGCTAAGCCGGATGCGAGGATGATTTTTGACGGTCACTGCGTATGTGCTTTTTTATTTTTATTTTTTTGTGATATTGTTTTTGGGATGTAGAAGCTGTGATCTTGAAGGAATTGTGAAGCTGGAAAACAGGATTTTTTTATATCGATGATTTGATGATATTCTAAAGTGAAAGTTAATTGTATTTTATCAACAGACTATACTTAATTCCTAAAAAGAGCGTTTTACATAGAAGTCCTTTCCACGCTATGTTGGCTGCCCTGAGTGTCAATATGTTACAACGTTTTTAACGTTGTTGGAAGTTTTTTTTCAGTACCAATTCTCGTTTACCAATTTTTAGTGCTAGGCATTACTTTAACACATAAATCTACAAAAAAAAAAACGATAAGACCTAAAGAGGAGTGACAGACAGGGGAGTCACTTCTTACGTGAAACGCTGTTAGATTTTAGTCATATTATACCGTTGTAAAAAGATAATACCAAAGTGTATTTCAAAATTGATTTAAGTACTGAGTTTTATTTCAAATATACATATGTATGTCTTTATTGATACCTCATTCACAAACATGACCTTATTAAATTCCTTATCACATTCAGAGAACTTCCCACTTCATTACTTTAAATTTCACGAGCATCACTATCCAGCAATAACAAAGAGGTGGCATCATGGCAGCCCTGGATCGCGATAATAAAATTATTATTATTCGTACTATCAGGGCCGCCACCCGCCGATGTTATCGGCGCTATCTCGCAGCGCCAAGCGACGCTTCACCCCCTTCTGTGAGGAGTAGGGATGGGAAACGTATATCGATGATGCAATAAATTTTGTTTTTATGGAGTGATAGTTTGTTTGGTGTGGATTTGATGACAGTTACGGACGTTACGGTAATGGTTCACTGTTTTTATGTATTATTCTTCTTGAAAAACAGTTGCTATATAGATGTTAAATCGTTACGGAGTTCGTCATTTTTCTCTCGTTTTTAAACGATGTTTTAGGTGAGTATTGAGTCATTTCACTGGTTTGTCTTAGAGAGCATAATAAGAAGGATAATTATTTAGAAGCAAATTAATATTACAAAATTAGCTGTTTTGCATACTATACAGAGACTCCAAAAAAACACTCACTGATTAAGTTTCTTTTCAATAACCAAAACATCGACACTACTCACATCCCAACACAAGTCTTACAAACAAACGCTATCGATATCAGCCCGTCACTAGGGGTGTAACCTGCCTTATTCCGGATAAGAATAAATACAGTGGCTCGCCGGCGGAATGTGCTAATACATCCTTATCGACTGACACCCCTACACACACAGCCGGGTTTATTTGTACACTTACCAGGGACTTTTAATTGGGATTTGTTTTGGTGTTAAAATAAAATAAATGATAAATTGTAAGTTCAGAAAAGTGCATGACTATCAGTGGCGAAGGGTCAATTTTTGAAAGAGGTAAGCCGGAACTACAAATGCTTACCTGGCCACGAAAAGCTAATTAATAAAAGTAGGCAATACTGCTTCTGCTATTTTTCAAGGGAAGCCGGTAGGAATCGTATTGTAGGGACCCTTCGCCACTGATGACTATGTTTATAAGAATTGAGCACGTTAAAAGCATAATAAGTAATATATTGGTGAAGGAATCTTCATGCACGGTACTCGCATAAGCGTTTTTCGCACTTGGGTAGTATTAAATTACTGTAATACAGCACCAACGATATACGTTAGTTGCCAATAGGGATGTTAACTACTTTTTTTTATTGTGAATCTGTTAGCTATTTGAAAAAAGACAATTAACACCAAAAAAACCGATGAAACATCTACAAAATTGGCAAAGTTATAAGCGTTTTAAAATGATTTGCTAGACACGGACGGCACTACGTACTAGTGACGTAACACCACTTGCGTCCGCTTCGCGCGACAAAGACGGAGCGATACTCCCTCCAAAAACTTTAAAAGCGTCTATGTTTTCTATTTTGTGATATATTATTATTTTTGCTTTTACTTTTTTGTTGTGCCTATTCCTTCTTTGAAATAAAATAATTTATTTGTACTTTTTTAATAGTAGGCCACTACCGTCGCACTACCTTATTGTCCAACTACTGTCACACAATCATTTAGCGTGATATCGAGCTTTAGTGTGTCGCACAAGCGTGCATTCGAACTATGGTGAGCCGCAGTACAGTTTCGTCGCATAAGCGTTAATCGACATCCATTTGTCGATTTAACGTAAAACACTTCTGTTTTCTTGGTAGACGCTGATATTAAATAGTATATTATGCAATTAGTGAATAAAGGACGGATTTAAAGCGAGGGCCATAGATGAATCACGAGCTAGTGAAGGATTCTAACGATTGAATCACGACCGTAGGGAGTGATTCATGATGATTGAATCACGAGTGTAGCGAGTGATTCAAGTGTTAGAATCCTGAGCGACGCGAGCGATTCATGGCCCTCGATATAAATCCGTTTTATTCAAGAGTTGCATACTATACTTTATACCATGACTACGAGAAAAAGAAAGATTTAAGTGAAGATATACATATAATGAAGAAAAAGTAAAGTTAAATTGGCTTTGATGTAAACCAGCCGTGATTTTTTGGGTAGCAAGCTTTCCTCCTTTCCACTATATCGGCCGCCCTCTCTTTCACAAACTCAGGTGTTAACACATCTTCATCACTAGAATGCATTTTTAATCGATTAGAACAACACTAAACAACACACAAAATTAAAGATTAAAGTAACACTAAACTTTGTGTTCGTACAACTTACAGTATTCAAAATAGCGCCAATTTACTAAGGACAGCAAAGAACACAAAACAGTTTTTATTCTAATGCTAAACTCCTTGTCGAAAATGTCGACCAATCAAATTGAATTTAGAACACATCAATATAGGTCGAATACACAGATTACACTTACACTAGATACGGCAAGCCACGACCAAGCGTGCCCTGCATGTTCGACTGTTCGTACTAAAAAAAGTCTGTTAGCTCAGTGACGCTTAGTGATTGAAACAATTCTGTTTACTCTGAGCACATCACTAAATGGCTGGGGTGAAGTTATCGTAGGTATAAAAAAGATGACAAGTTCGGTTTTCATACAATCTAATAACGTGCCGCATCTAGCATAGGTTCTTTAAATCTGTGGTCGAATACATTGGTGTGTTCCATTTTCAAACATCAAAACAGTGAGTAAAAGTGCTTTTTATTCACTGTTTTCAGTGAATAAAATAAGCTTTTTAGAGGGGGAATGGTATAAAAGAAATTACTTATCAGTCGGCCATAATTATTTAATAGGTACTTTAAGGGTAGTATTACAGAACCAAACTCAAGACACGAGCATTACTTAAAACTAGTTTCAACCAATCAAATGGCTTTAAATCTATGCTCAAGGCGAGATATGTGCTTGAGTAACGTTCTGTAATATGAGCCTTATAGTAAAATTCCCTGCAAAACAGACCAAACCATAGACCAATATTGCCAATAGTGCATCAATTACGAAATATCTATACTAAACGCTTTAGAACAAAAAGTACAATCTCATTGCAGTCTTTCAATTAAAATATTTGACAGTAATCGATATGTAACGCGGAAACGTTAATCGATAAAAACAAAAGGAGTCGATTCGAGGTCGATTCTGTTTCCTGGTACGATACTCGCTCTCTGTCCTCGTATTGTCCTTTGATAGAGACACATTACTGATGTGTTACATGGTTTTGTACTGATAATAAGTGTTGTATGTCACTTCAATGTTATGGTTTCCAGTGCCGAAGACTCCCTACAACTCGATTCCTACGGCTCCCATTTGAAAAATAGCATTAAATCTGTCGAATCCGTCAAAAAGATGTTCAAATCTTATATCACAGAAAAAAGGTATGCCATCATAGCAAATTAGTACGGGAACCACTGTCGCCACTTTTAGAACAGTTTGCGACACAATTACAAGCGCTCCTTGTGAATATAAAGATCTCCCACAAATTAAAAATTCCGGACACCCTCAATCTAACACTGTTATTCGTCACTCATCACTAACACTAAACTAAAATGCAACTAAAATGCACTAAACTAAAATGTTATATCATCGTGTACGCTTTAATTTTGATCAATGTGATCAAACTAAAGCGCCAAGCTCAATAGCGCCTTGGCACATTTCCTTTGTTTCTATGATCTGAGCTTCAAATAGGATAAACGTACCTACGTATATATATATACATAATATACAGGGTGGCAGGTTAGACAGTGGAAATATTTAAAGGGGTCATTTTACTCATCATTATGAACAACTTTTACTATGGGACCAACCCTGGAATCGCAAAAAGAAAAACAGTTTTTCCATACATTTATGTTCACATAACTCAACAAAATGTATGGAACAGCTGATTTTTTTTCGCGATTTCAGGGTTTGTCCCATAGTATAAGTTGTTCATAATGATGAGTACAATGACCCCTTTAAATATTTCCACTGTCTAACCTGCCAACCTGTATATAAAAATATTATAATATTTTTTCGCTAATACGGATGAAGTTAATAATAGATAAGTCATATATAGATCGACCTTAGAACGACCGACGATCGAACTGTAAGATAATTAACGTGGCCTTATGTGATAATAAAGGAAAATTACTTTGAGGTAAAAATACTAAAAAAAAATCAGGGAGTTTTATTAAGCAAATTATCATAAACAATCATCAGTTAAGGTTCTGTATAATGATATACATCACACCTGAATTAATTAGCATGATATGGGTTTGGGTATGTCTTGATGTGAGTGCGAAGGCATACATTTTTACCGGCGTGTTTGCTAGTGATAATTAATTTGATTGTATCTATGGCTGAGCGGGGGCGATAAACTTCGTTTGTTATTCTGAGCTGTTATATTTCGTGGTTAAAGTAGAGTGGAGTATTTCAAGGTGCTATTTTTAGGGTTCCGTACCTCAAAACGAAAAACGGAGTCCTTATAGGATCACTTTGTTGTCCGTCTGTCACCGGACCATAAGTGGAGCTATCTGCTCATAGATGGCGCCACTAGAAGTATGCCGTGGAACCATCTATGATCAAGATATGATATATCTACTATGATGTAATAGCAGCATAGATGGCGCTATTGCATATTTCGGATACCTTAGGGCGCGAGTCGTACTCGCACTTTTCCGTTTTTAGGGTTCCGTACCAAAATGGTAAAAAAGGAACCCTTATGGTGCGACTTCGTCTGTCTGTCTGTCTGTCTGTCTGTCACACCTGCTTATTTCAGCAACTACTAATGCTATCGACTTGAAATTTGGAACAGTTATAAAGAATGCTTGTCCAATTTTATTGCAAATTAAAAAAATATTTTTATTTTCATTGCAAAAGGGGCCGGAGTGGGGGTCCCAAATTTCAAAGTGGGGTTACTGGGTCAAGTGACATATCATATGAAAGGGATTAATCTGCACATTTCAAAATATATTTTTATTTAATTTTATGTCTCACAGTTTTCGACATATGATGAAAAATGTCTGAAAAAATAACATTCCCCCCCCCTTATCTCCGAAGTTTGCGGAGTGAAAAATCTGAAATAATTAGAGTTGATAGGAATTGACCCAAATATTGCACCAAAAATAAAACGGTGTTCCTAACTAGTGCAGTTTTTTCAAAATCATCAAAATTCCTTCACAAACAAACTTAGTTATGCGGTCCGGTTTTTTTCACTTTACACGTCCAAAACTGGTACGGAACCCTCGGTACACTTGGCCGGTTTTTTTTTTTTCGGTGTAGTTGTACGTAGCGCGACTACTCAGCGGTCCTGGGTTCTATCCCCGAAGAGATAAAGAGAAAAAAATCATTTATAGTCTTTTTTTTCGACTCTATCTATACAAGTGGCATGCATTAGCTGATCGGGTCAATTCGTCTGGAGACTCAAAAATTTTTTGGCAAAATTTTTTTATTAGACTTATCAAGTTTTGCCAAACAACCCCCTTTAATATGACCACGCATTTCTGTTTTAAATTGTTTATGAATTTAAAATAATTTGTGTTGGAAAATAAACATTACCTACTTCATTTAGGTAATTTAGGTATACCTACTAACTAGCCCCTTTTAATTAAGTAAATATGTTTTACAATATTTCAGTAATAAATTAAATTACCTACTTCTTCAAAAATCTGTACCCCGATCATGAGTTTTTTTGACGTGTAGTATCGTTAACGTAAGCATATTTTGAATTGAAAATACACGTTTGTTACACAATATTTAGGTATATAAATTAAATAATTAATTTCTCTGTGTTTTTTAAAATGTGCAAATTGTATAAAATTTTATCAATGTTACAGGACTGCTGTATTTAAAATTCAAAATATGCTTACGTTAACGAAACTATACGTCAAAAAAACTCATGATAGGGGTACAGAAGACAGTTTACTTAAAAATGAACAAAATCGATCCCTAACAAACAATCGATTAAAAATCAACAAAACTAAAACGCACAACAGACATTTAACAACGAAATTACCTGATAATACATCTTTTGATCCAACTCAATTAAATTTTAACCTTATGGTTCTAAACTACAGTCGATATTACTTTGGCAGTGTATCGTTATACATCTCTAGGGTCAAGCTAACTTAATTCCAACCTTATGTAGTAAAACATAGAGTTTATATCAGCCTGGTAGGGTATGAAACCTGCCTGTTGCTTCAGCGGATATTGCCACGCTCTATCACCTCCCTAGCACCCTCTAGCGTGAATTACCTTGTAATTCGGCAAATTACCCACTGGTTCTTGTAATTAAATACTTTTCTTTGCGTTACATTTGGACTGATAAGGGTTTTTGACCTGTTTTGATAAGAGGGGAATCGGTTTACTAACTTAGGACGTGGTGGGATGATTTTTTTTTGTGTTGCGTATTGGTCTTTCTGAGTAGAGCTCTTTGAAAGAGCTCCTCAGATATTTTTTTCACTATTTCAGTGTTGGTCTCATAGTAAAAGATGTTCATAAAGATAAATACAAAGACCCCTTTTCGTATTTTGACTGACTAAAATTGCACCTTATATCATCGATCGCATTTGGTCATGAGCTCAACAGCGCCTTGGCATGTCTCCCTTGTTTCTATGACCTGAGTTAACACCTCAGATCATAGAAACAAGGAGATATGCCATCATAGCAAATTTGTACGGGAACAACTGATGCCACTTTTAGTACATTTTTCGACACAATTACGCGCATAATTAAGCGCTCCTTGTGAATAAAAAGATCTCCCACGCATTGAACATTCCGCACACCCTCAATCTAACACTGTTAATCGTCACTCAACACTAGCACTAAACCAAAACACTGTATTTATACCATCGATCGCGTTCGGTTCGTCACCAGCGCGTAAGTTTATAATATTATGAGCAATTTGCTCAAGATCAGGCATCAAGCTCGATAGCGCCTTGGCACATCTCCTTGTTTCTATGATCTGAGGTTAACACCTTATTATTATTTCTGCCGCTAATAGCATTGCTGTGTTCCAGTGAAGGGTATGGGTGCTGGTCTATGTACAGGCACATCAGGCATATTAACAAAGTCTCTAGGGAGGACAAGTACCAGCAATTCTTCTGGTATTGCAGATATCCATAGGTGACAGTGATCATCAGGGGCAAGCCTCCTCGTTTGCCACCCAATAAAAAATTGGCCAAAGGTACTTTTGTAAACCTACCACCATTTTAGTAAGAAGATGTCCTAATTTCGGCCGATGCGGGTAAACCGCGGTAGCTCAAATGGTTAGAGCGATGCTACGGTGCGAAGCTGAAGAGTTTGTTTGTTAAGTTGTCGCGCTAATTTCTGGAACTACTGTCGGATTCAAAAAAATCCTTTTGTATTTAAATATGATTGCCAGATTCATGAAAAATTTGTTCAAGCTATTTAACATCACGCTACGACCTTTGCCAGCCGAGCAAGGGGGGTGAAACCGCGGGGCAAGCTATTCTCTTATACATTAAGATGTTCAAGTTTAGGGAAAATTAGGATTCGCCAATTAAGCAACAAATCACCGATTAATTTCTGCTCACATGTTAATCTTTTCTTCCCTGCAATAAGGCATCTATAGAAACTACATTTATAACCAAACAACCACCTACTTAAATTACTCTTAAAACCCACAATACCAAGCAAAACCACGTCGCTAGCCTAGTGTGGGTAATAAACAACCCCCTAGTTCACTTTTAAACGTTATCTCTGCGTTGCAAGCCGCCACCCCAGCCCCGTCTGATAAACAGATATGAATTTTGATGTATGTTATTTTGTATGAAAATTGTCTTGCCTACTATTAATATGGGTGTCAGTTATGATTTTGTGAGGTAAATGTAAAAGTGGTGTTTATTATGGTTATTTTTAGATTTCAAAAAAGTACTAGAGCAAGGTGAATTTTTGACATCAAATCAGCCCCGGATCTGGGGGGGGGGCTAGCCAGTGCCCGTGCCCTGAGCGGCAAATTCAGAGGGCGGTGAATTCAAGCTTGGTAGACGAATACACTAAGGCCATGTTGTTTCAACTTACAGTTACGTATCTGTAACCGTTAAATATGGCGGCTTGTACGACAATTTCATACTGACTTAACGATTACGTACTGACTTACGGATACAGATGGTTTGAAGCAACCCGCCCTAAGTGTATTCGCCTACGAAGCGTAGTAATCGCAAAGAGCAGCGCAGCGCCGGTCGTTGTGGCGTTCTTTGGAGGAGGCCTATGTCCATCAACATCAATGGGCGTCTTATGGCTAAAATGATGATGATAAAGGTACTATACTGTATACTGTCGGGCGAGGGCGGCATTTTTCAGTTTTTACCCCGCCTCGAAATAATTCAAGATCCGGGGCTGCATCAAATATATCACGAGACACGACACGACGAATATCCATGATAACATATTATGGCCATTAGCCATTTTAATCCAAAAACTTAAATCACATAGGTACCTAAGCGTTACCAGAGGGTGACAGAACCTGACTCAAGACTTAAGCGTTACTTGAGACTATTTTCAAGCCATTTGATTGATTGAAACTAGTCTGAAGTAATCCCTGAGTCAGGTTCTGCCTAAAGACTACCCCATAAAGAATCTCAAAAACAACTTGAGCATACACGACATCAAGCAGTAATCCTGCTATCAGTCGTCACGCTCAATTGAGCTCTTAACGGGACACCTTTAAACACGTTCGCGAAGCCCGGACTTTTTATCTCGTAATCGTCCAAACACGAACATTTCGCTGTTCAATGATTACGTCATAATAAAGCTTAACGTATACTGTGTGTGTTAATTTTGGGTGTTAAGGAAGGAAAAAATACTAAAATATGATGAAATATGCATATTATACATATAGATAAGAGGTTGAATTGAATTTAGAGACAATGGATACCTATTGTGGGCTACGTATGAATGAGTAGGTATCCTGTACAGTGCCGTGAGTAACCTGGAACTCCCGGCCATGGTTCAATCCATGGTAGGCAGCGAGAGCGCTTGAGATGCTGCCGCCTTCTGCGAGGAGATTACGGACGCCATGGACGCGGCAGAAAGCAAGAGAGAAGCCCACAACTATCTTTATGCAAAAATATTAGTAGTGAAGCAGGAATTTATTAATGGATTTCCTGCAAGAGGTTTTTTAATACAAATACTGATTCTAGATACCTTTGACGAATAGAAAAGTATGTCAAAGGCCTTAGCTTTAAGTTCATAGTTCCCAGCACAATATGGCGGCATTGACGTCACAATATAAATATTAAGCAACAATCTGCAACAGCAATTGCTCGCGGTATTTAGTAACTAATCTATTACAGAATGTTACAATACAGATAAGGATTTGTAACTTTGCGTGTAACGACATCTTACGATTACTAAGTAATCTAGATTTCATTGTAAGCCATGTTTAGTAAGTATTAACTAAGTTTCAAGTTACAGTAATGTTTCGTAGTGGCAGTTTACACGTAATTATTGATAACTTACCTGGCATAATACAAAAGATATTTGAGAAATTCGAGTTCTGGTGCAACCAAAAGTTTTCAACAGTCACCTTCATGTTTGAATTTATCGATTTTCTAAGCATATTTTTTGACGTTTCTTTTTAGGCTTCCGTACCAAAATGGTAAAAAGGGAACCCTTATGATGCGACTTCGTCTACAGTGCGGTAGTCGTGCGGCGGCAGTGCGGGTGTCGTACTGCACACCGCCGATTGCTTTTTTCCATACATTTAACGCGTCTAGAAAGCCGTCCCGACTGTCGTGCAACAACCGGACGGCTCACCCGTATAGAAAAAAACAATCGGCGGTGCGCAGTCCGACACCCGCGCTGCTGCCGCACGACTACCGCACTGCAGCAGTCCAACACCAACCATATAAATTGAAAGAGCCCTTAAAACTTTACAGAAAATATTTAACCCCAAAAATTCTGATAACCGCACACAAGTCGCACTCAAAAACGTACCTATTCTATAAAACAGAAAAACCAACAGTTTACGATCACAAAGCTGCTATCAGCGATGTAGATGCCGCTCGTTAGTTCGAACGAGCCGGTCGGTCTCGCCAAATTGCGCGTGACGATAAACTCGGCTATATCGCACCTTTACAGAATAAGGAGGTTTTTAAAATCACTCGAGTGAATTTTTGAATAGGCTTAGGTGAATGGAGGTTTATGGGACGCTTATAATAGACTTTTTAGATGTTTTTGGGCGCTGTGTGTGGTGGTAAAAGTGGTAGATAATCGTGTTACCAACATCTTATTTTTATCTTGCTTTTTGACGTTATTGATGTGTTCTTCCATATATTTTTTTGTAATGCCGTGTAATTTGTGCGAATTGCAAATCATTGTGTTAATCGAGTAAACATGTCGAAGTGAATCGAATCAACCACTCACGTGCGATAGTGTCTTCACTTTCGAGCTCAAGCCGATGTTTGATTGGTCGTTGATTACCGATGATTTTAGTTAACTTTCACGCGATCGAATACCTATGTTAGAAAAACTCGCACTAGGCACTCTGGATTCAACAATTTTAGATTCAAATAGAAGCCATCACCTCCAATTTTTGACCAACCCTCTATCGATACAACCCGTATCGCGCTACTGCGCGGAACAAGAAATATTTCATACGAGATTACCTCTGAGAAGGGCCTATAGATTGATCACAGGTGACATTATCGGGTTGATACTCGCGAGGCGGCCGCGACTGGCTGGCGAGAAAACGAGTTCCGATCGAGTAACGATAGTAATTGATACCTGACGCATGATCGGGAATCGAGAATCGATTCCGACAATCGTTTTGACGTGAATCGGCAGCGTTGAATTTCTTAGTGATTGATTTGTATGTAAATCGATTTAATGGTGACCGTTTGAATTGTATTTGAAGTTTGAAGCGATGTTATCGTGGTGTTGTTCATTGTTTAAGAAATAAAAATGATCAGGTTTGAATGTTGATTAAAATTCATGAAATAATGATAAAAAACTTTACACACTTGATGATTACTCATCACCACTTTTGAATAGTATATTATTATATTTATATTATATTTGAATAGTATATTGTATTTATGTAGTATTAAAACAGTACCTATTCATTCATAATAAGACAATTAAAAAGATAGGTACATTGGCATAAATCTTTATAAAACACATAACAGTACTTCGAACGAGAAAACGTACGTGAAAATACAGACACGACATTTCATCTGATCTCCCAATTCCCCCAAGAGATAACGTCTTATCTGTGAATTACGAATACATACATACTCTTTGGTATTTAAAGCTGACTTTAAAGATTTTTTTCGACAGTAAAAAGTGACAGTGGCAGTCGAAAAAATTCTTTAAAGTCAGTATAAATTAATCGCGCTGTGTATCGATGTAAAACATCGAAGGCTATGTCCAGGATTGGACTGAGTTAGTCTGAGTTAATTGATTAACTAATTGATACGACATACATTATATCCTTCCCTATAACCCAACTACTAAAAATGTGACACTACTTAAATACATTTATTCATTCATCACCATTTAAATTACCGTTTAAGTGAACCCTAAAAACAAACGGATGGTGTCATTGCCATTGACACCATCCGTTTGTTTTTAGGGTTCAACTAGGAACCCATATAGTTTCGTCACGTTCGTCTGTCCGTCTGTCACACCCTTATCAAATCTACATAACCATTTTGTATGAAACTTCGTAGGTCTTCTATGAACTGCCTTAAAGGCCTGTAGCGAAATTACGAAAAATATTTTTTTTAGGCGGGGGGCATAAATGAAACTGTTCTGAGGGCTGGAAAAAAATATTTTCTCACACCCCTGGGCATCGTTGGATAGGTCTTTAAAATAACATGAAAGTTCTTAAATTACTTTTTTATTGAAGTGCATATTTAGTGAACTAGGAGCTCCAAAAGTCGTCGAAAAAAAATTTTTATTTCGCGGATTACTTACGTGTGCGCATCACCCTAAGATGATTTAACCATTTTTTCCACATCTGTTTCCCCGTGATCGGCACTTCTCACCTCATGGGGAAAAGGATAAATAATTTTGTATGATCCCCGGGCGCAGATAGCCCGTCAGAACAAAGGTAGGGCGCTATCGCGCGCAGCAGCCTTCGCCCGCCCGCCCTCGAGAGCATGTCCGCGTTGACGTACGATACGAGAATTTTGTATACAACGTTATTATTTGAAGGGTTAAGTGGACAAAGGTGTTATCGGACAAAATTAAAAAAAAAAAAATATTGTTCATGAATCAATTTATCATCGGTTTAAAATGTACGTTCATGTTCATGCAAAAAAAGTCGTTTTTTTTTTAATTTTGACAGATAATACGTTTGTTCATTTAGCCTTTCTTCTTTACTTGCATCCCGGATACTTTTGTCCACTTAGCCCTTTTTCTTAGTTAAAATATTCAAGAAATTATAGGTGAAGCAAAATTGGCTTACCATGAATAGTTACAGCTGATTTAAATATCCGTTTTTCATGCGTGAGATATGAGCAGATGAGCACTACCACTAGCGGGCTCGAGTCAAAGCGTGGTCAATTATACGGGGTGTAAGTTTAGTCAGTCACAATACGAACACGAGTCATTGTACTAATTAGACTTGCAACGAATATTCGGCCTTTGGTTTTCAGCCAAATATTCGGCTTATTCGGCCAAATACCAAAGAGTAGCCGAATATTCGTTGCAAGTCTAGTACTAATATGAAAAAGCGCCATCGGTTCATGTTTGATATACCAAAAACCTGAACGAAGCGCTTTGATTCCAATTTCATTATGAAAACCGCAAAACAATGAAATTCACTGCCGGAGTCGGTGTTCTCCGATACCTAGTTACAATCTTAATCTAGTAAAATTAAAATAAGAAAAAATGTTGTGTACTTATGACCACAAATTCCCTAAGAAACACTTATACAAAAAATGTTTACTCTTCACGATTTACAAATCCAAACCGCCATTCCAGCGTATAATGGAAACTCACCCACTCGACTGAGGGTAGCAAAACTCAAGGTAAATGAATCTCTTATGAAAATGTGATACAATGTATTACCTACCGATAGCCGGCAAGATAAGCCGATGATTGAGCGAATGGGAGACGGCTCCACTGCCGCCGAAAGGAAAGCTGAGCGGAAAAATAGTATAGCTATAGTTGATGTATAGGTGGAAGGTGGGCTTAATATTTAATGGAGGCCATAATGACGGTTGTCGCAGTGGCTGAGCAATGGCTGCTGCGCGACGTGTCGCCGGTTCGATTCCCGCATGGAGCAAATATTTTTTTCGGGTCTGACTGTTTGTGTATGTGGTGTTTTTAAACGCAAAAAAAACGTAAATAAGTAGCTACATAATCATTATACAATGTGTAATTTTAGTCAATCAAAATACGAAAAGACATTGTACTCATCATTATAAATAACTTTTACTATGTGACCAACTCTGAGATCGCGAAAAAAAATCTGCTGTTCCATACATTTATGTTCACTCAATTTATAAAAATTGCTATCCAAAAGCTTTCAAAATTTTTTGGTAAAGTGTAATTTTTTAACTATAACAAAATTATTATTTTACCGACGTCAAATAACTACTGAATACCTATAATATCACTGAAAACTGGGCCAACTCAACCCGATAAATACATCCAAAGCCATCTAATCAACTAACCAGCAAATCAAAAATCAACCGCAAAGTCGGAACTATTATCTATTACCAGACAATTACACCGATCGGAGATCTTTAGCCCCCTGATACCGGGAGGCGTCGGGGTGAAACTGGGGTGGAAGTGGGGTGAAATGGGGGTGGAATGGGGGGTGTTATCAGCGATTTTCGCGCCATTAACCGTCGCGATACAGTCGGCACTCTATGCACAACGCGTTAAGTTTCAATCTAATTGATGTAGCACAGGTAGACTGAAGTCAAGTAGCTTTTCATGTCCGTCTATGTTATTTATGATCGTTTAACTGAGTTAGGAGTGTCACAAGTGGGGTGGGCTTGTGTTTAAGTGGTTGGCGTTATTGAAACGATTTATTCCTAGTGCGGATTGGTGGACGTCACATGTCTTCCTTCGATTTTTTGGTCCTAGCACATGCTGGTTTCCTCACAACATTTTCCTTCACCGTCTATAAAGTAAAAATAACTTATAAATTTTATTACACTATAGACTTTTTTTTTTTAATTTTAAATAATTGTACAGTGTACCTACACAGTACAATTAATGTAATTTTCACTTTAGCCATACAATTATTCGCTAGTAAAATTATTCGCAAATACGGATTAAATCGAAACTAATTCAAATAAAATTGGAATTGATTTCATACTCGAACATATCAACAAAAGTAGGTAGGCCAGTAGTAATGCTGTGTAAAAAGGGAAACACAAATGTTAAAATTGCTACAAGAACATAAAACAGCACATACCTACTTAGGGTTACCATGACTTCCAAGAATCAATACGGGACGTTTTAACACCTTCAATGCCCAGAACGTATAAACGCATTCAACGCCGAAACGCAGCGTTTCAACTACACCAAAGCATGCATGTTTATCGCATACGCATACATTAAGAGCTATCATCTGATCTGATCAAAGTTTTTATTTGAAGTAGGCAGTCATACCTACTGTCGTAGTATTTTTTTTTAAACTTACATTAAAAACATTAGTTAATTTTTTTGACCAGTCATATTTTGACATTTTGTCGAAATTGTTGGAAAACGGGACAAATACAGGACATGTAGTGCAGCAATGTGAGACGCAATGGTTAAATTCAAATTCAAATTAAAAAAATCTAATTCAAAAGTCATTTAATAATCAAAGTGGGCTAAAGAATTAGCACTTTTTGTACGTCAACATACA
Organism: Thalpophila matura; assembly: GCA_948465475.1. Classification (NCBI taxonomy): domain Eukaryota; kingdom Metazoa; phylum Arthropoda; class Insecta; order Lepidoptera; family Noctuidae; genus Thalpophila; species Thalpophila matura. Next base: position 2,456,834 of record OX419178.1, read on the forward strand.
AAAATCCCCCGAAATACGCCCGCCCTTCACCGCTGCGAAAAAGAAACGGCGCAACAAACTCCGCAGCAAGACCCCGTATATGTACAGTCAGAGAAAGGGATTCGCAAGTTGACTATCATTCATAAATTGGTCGTATATTCAAACTTCGAAGCAAATGCGAATCCGAATTGCTTCGAAGTTTGATTATACGACCAATTTATGAATGATAGTGAACCTGCTAAAGAATCCCTTTCCCTGACCGTACGGGATGTTTGGCAACCCTACACCTACTAGAAACAGATCGCCACAACCGCCGATAACCACCTGCTTATCAGCCGCATTACAGCGCAGTAGATTACCGAAGTGCAACTAAGTAAGGCAACGGCCGATGGCGCGCCGATACAGCACGCCTGCCTAAATGCGTTTAAACTTGTTGATTCACTGCTGTACTCAACTGTGTAGCGTAATAAACGGGTGCGTACTTCGTATGTTGAAGGATTCTGATATAATTACGTAGACTGTGCTTCAGTTGAGTTCAGAGCAGAAGCAGGGTTGGATTTTGGGCAGGGTAGCTGAGGCTCTGACCCTGGCTAGGGCCGCCACAACAGGTTTTTTTTTTAAATATCTGTCTGTCAAAGAAAATGAACTTCAATTTCATCACAAAGTATCTACTTTTTTAAAGCAAATTCTTGTAAAAAATAAAAGAATACGCAAAACATGACGAATCTATACCTACTAAAAAAAAAAACCGGCCAAGTGCGAGTCGTACTCGCGCACCGAGGGTTCCGTATCATATTTGGACGTATAAAGTGAAAAAATCCGGACCGCATAACTAAGTTTGTTTGTGAAGGAATTTTGATGGTTTTGAAAAAACTGTACTAGTTAGGAACATCGTTTTATTTTTGGTGCCATATTTGAGTCAATTCCTATCAACTCTAATTATTTCAGATTTTTCGCCCCGCAAACTTCGGAGATAAGGGGGGGGAATGGTATTTTTTTGGACATTTTTCATCATATGTCGAAAACTGTGAGACATAAAATAAAATAAAAATATATTTTGAAATGTGCAGATGCCCTTTCATATGATATGTCACTTGACCTAGTAACCCCACTTTGAAATTTCGGACCCCCACTCCGGCCCCTTTTGCAATGAAAATAAAAATATTTTTCGACTTTTTTCATTTTTAATAAAGTTGAACAAGCATTCTTTATAACTGTTCCAAATTTTAAGTCGATAGCATAAGTAGTTGCTGAAATAAGCAGGTGTGACAGACAGACAGACAGACGAAGTCGAACCATAAGGGTTCCGTTTTTACCATTTTGGTACGGAACCCTAATAAGAGAGAGTGCAAATTTTGTATACCCATACATACTTATACAGGGTGGCAGGTTAGACAGTGGAAATATTTTAAAGGGTTATTGTACTCATCATTATGAACAACTTTTACTATGGGACCAACCCTGAAATCGCATTAAATGAAATACATTTTGTTGAGTTATGTGAATATAAATGTATGGAACAGCTGATTTTTTTTTCGCGATTTCAGGCTTGATCCCATAGTAAAAGTTATATGTGCTGCTGTATGTGGAGTGTGGAGTGAGTTTGTGGAGAGTAATCTTCGGAATTACTGATCCAATTCTGAAAATTCTTTCACTAATAGAAAGCCACATTATTCGTGAATGCTTTATTCGAATCTTGCTCTGCATGATCGAATTTCTCTCCTGCTCTTTTTCCTATGAGACGGCCTAAGCATGAGCAAGCGACATCATTTTATGGTTGATATACCAAAAACTCGAACGAAGCGCTTTGATTCTACTTTCATTATGAGAACCACTAAACAGTGGAATGCGCTGCCGGAGTGGGTGTTCCCCGATAGTTACAATCTGAGTGTCTTCAAGTCGCGAGTAGTTTCATCTAGGCAAGCGTGTTCCATCGTAGACTGCATCATCGCTTATCATCAGGCGAGGTGAGGGTCAAACGCAAGCCTATTATCAAATTAGAAAAAAAAACATAAAGTGAATGATTAATACTATTATAATTTGAATCAAAATTGTATAATAGATGTTTACTCTGTAGTGGGATACTAGAGTTTAATAATTATGCTTTAACATTAATATAGATAAAGCCCATAATATCCACCATATTTCCTCAGCTAACAACATCAGCGGAAAAAGATACATAGAAACATCTCAATTTAATTAACTACAAAACAAACAAATATTAATAATAAACAAGTGTTGTTTCAATTAGGTACTAAGCTACCGCATTGCGTCATAAAATAGGTACTTAAAATAGTTATCGAACATTATTTATCACTCTGACTGGCAGACGCAATTCAATATATTGAGTCATTATCTATATTTGTGGCTCAATATCAATGTCCGTCTGTGTCGACTTGTACTGAAATGCTGTTGAGATTTTGATTGGACTTTATCGGGATAGAGAGCTTTTAACGTTTGTACAAGTAGGGAGAGTATTAACCCTTATTTATTTAGGTACCTACATACCTATTTGTTTAATTAATTAAATCCTCGGCGGATTTAAAATAATCCAAGAACGAGCCTTGATCTCTACGCTTGCTTATTGCATATTGGCAATTTTAGAAATTTTTTTCTATTTTTCTCACCGAATCTGTAGGTAGGTACTTGAAATATATGTGTCCTGTTTAACTCACGAGCTTTTCTACGATTTAAAAAATTACGATGGAATTTTAAGCTAAAACAATTACCATCTTCTAAATTAAGATCTACGCGTTATTTTGTGTTGCTGCGGAGTTTGTTGCGCCGTTTCTTCTTCGCAGCTACAACACTAGGAAGCGGTGAAGGGCGGGCGTTTTTGGAGGCTGTCTTATGTACATTGACGTTCAAAAAGTGCTATTATCGTTAGCCCACTTTGAATAAATGATTTTTGAATTTGAATTTGAATTTATTTTTATTTTGTGGAGTGCTGTGAGCGACTTATACATAACAGCTACGAGTAGGTACTTCGAAACCTCATGAATGCATAGTGTTTGAATAATAATCCTATATTGTAACTACCACCACTTACAAGCAACACCACATTTAAATAATCTCTATTTAACCTCATCCAATCTAGAAACATCTATAAAACTAGAGTGATCCGGAACAGTGCAGTTCGAACCGGTTATGATGTACTTAACTGAGTGTACTACAGGTGTTTAATGGAAACTGTCGTGTAGTCGCCATCTTGCTAACGATATGTACCGACTTTTATTGTAATACATTTTATGAAGGAAGCCAAATAGTAGTTAGTACACAGAAAGGACACTAGTTTCCTGTCGTATTTAAAAGAGTTGAGTTTCATACCCGTTCTTCTATAGGAATCTACACTTTGGGACGATAATCTAGCTTCATCTTCTTGACTAATTGACTGACGCCTTGACAATTCAATAGTAGGTACCTGAAGGTGGTCTAATCGAATTAAATGCTTTGACTTTGTGCGCTGGTCATGCTCAGGTCCCATCTGTCGGGATCAGCCCTAACTTCTGTGGCAATCTGTCTTGGCTTTTTCTCTTAGTTTTGTTGTGAATATAATTATCTCTTATTATGTCTCTTGCATTAACATTCTAACCTTACTACTATGCAAATTGTAATAATCTTTAAAACTGCAGTTTTTTTTATTAGAAACTAGCACTTCTACCGCGACTTCGTCCGCGTGACCCACAGGAACTGCACAGGTACCTACATTTTTTTGGGATAAAAAGTAGCCTATGTTACTCAGTGATAATGTAGCTTTCTACTGGTGAAAAAATTGTTGAAATCGGTCCAGTAGTTAGTAGCCTATTCGGTACAAACAAACAAACAAAAAAATATTTCCTCTTTATAATATTAGTGTAGATTATAGAATTAAATTTACAAAGCCCATGAAAACATTTTCCACTTGGCCTATTTATTATTTTCACTCGACTGTATTTAAAATAATAAATAACTTTGCACGAGGCATTCTTAAGACAATGGCAGATAAAACGCGAGAGCCATCTGTTTATCGCCAAAATAGAAATAGGCAGAATAATCTTATCATGATCTTATCAGAGTTTACCGTCTTAACAGATGGCAGATATGATTGTAAAAAATATTTACTTTTTCTATCAGATTTCAGCTGAATTTAGTTCAAAAGACTTAAGAAAACACATAGAATTTTCTGTTCTAATAGGCTGACTGATTACGTGTGACTTACTAAAAATTATGAAGCATTCGATAAGTACTCTATAGGACTAAGGCCTAAGTTCACCGACAAGCTAACGGTTTGATAAATTGAAAACGGCCGTTTAACATGACTTTTTCTTTAAAAAAATATAAAACAGTCGTTTTCAATTTAACGGACTGTTATCTTGTCGGTGAACTTGGCCTTAAGACTGCGTTTTTGCCAGATATATGCGAGGATGCGTAGCGAGGGATGCGATTGTTAAGAACCAATAGAATCGCTTCATTTACCAAGCCTCGCTCAGTGCAGCTCCTGTATTAGTTCATAGCAAACACATGGTGCACATCTTTGGTGGAAACGCAGCCTTATGCGGCATTCTCACGGGGCGAGTCAGTCGATCAACCTTTAGTCGATCAAGTAAAACCGAAAATTACTTGCACTAAAAAGTTCATCGTCTATACGAAAAGCGTGTCCCCATGATACGAATTTCAAATTGACAGATTTAAATCGCTTTGTGAGAACGCCACTTAACTTTCAAGAACGCGAAATAATAATCAACTGTTCCATTCAAAAAATATCTTTATTCCTCGAAAAAATAATTATATGGACACGCTGTTTTTTTCTTCGCAATTTTATGATCGATCCTGTGTAGTCAATCGAACGATTTTATAAGTCCCTCCGTAACCAGTCTGTTATATGTTTTTATCAAAATAAGACTAATAATTGAATGATGTATTTATTGTATGTTCTAATAAATGTTTTTATCAAATTAAGAATAATTGAATGATGTATTTAATTATCTGCTTTCCCCAATTACGTTGAGTGTTCATTTGATTTATTTAACATCCAATTATGTATATCAGTGACACTCTTTGGGAGGTAATAACTATAACTCGTTTACAAGTTGAACCGATGCGACATCACTATTTCAATATAAATAATTAATTTCTATTAAGTAATCTATGGTTTTACTTAAAACGTCAACTTAACTGTCAAACAACTTTGGATATTTATTATTTCTGTGTAACGGCATTTTTAACAGGTTTTAGCTACTTATTAAGTAGTGAAATTAAGTATCTTAATGATTATGCATTTTAATGGTTAACATACTTTATTATACTCGTACAATCTGTTAGGTTATTAAAAGAGGGACATTATGATGGAGGGTATTTCTATTTAGTATCCGAGATGATCCATTTTTTTGGAATGATAGGCGCCATTCATTTATTACGTAAGACTATTTAGGGGGGAGGGGGGTCGACCATGTCTTATTTTTTCTTGCAAGGAGGTGGGAGGGAGTCTTGATAGTTCTTACGTAAGATCACTAAAATGCGCAGAGTTACCTACGACCGACCAATAAATAAAAATTAAAACGTTCCTAAAAATTTTTACTTTCTTAAATAAACATTAAAACAAACCAAACGTGTATGTATTAACTTTTTCCTTTAGATTCTTACGTTATTAAATATTGAACAGGGGGGGGGGGGTTGGCCTATTCTTATTTTGCCTTATAGAGGTACCTAAGGGGGGCAAGGGGTCCGATCTCCGGCCACCATAGGGTGCGGCCTGCGGGCGGCGGACTTGGGGCGTGCGTCGCCCGAACGGAAACAGGCCCGAGACGGTGGCGCGACGTGTTCCGCGCGCGCCTCTCTAGAAGAATTGCGGCCGTACATGACTGCCGCATAGGGTGACGGGGCCCGCCTTTCATTTGGCGGGCCAATACCTGCCGGGGGTGCGGACGAATGCGCAAGCGACTCCCGTGCCCCCGGCGTAAGGTAGTTGGAGGAACACCGGGGTGGTTTTAGTCAGTAAGAATCTGACAGACCCCCTCGCCCTCCCCAGGGCGGGGGACATCCATGAGGATTTCCAACTCAAAAAAAAAAAAAAGGGGGCAAGGGGTCAAAAATAAAATGTTGAAAAACATTTTTCAAAACAAAGTTTTATAATGACCACTACCCAGCTCTATCAATACAGGGTGGCAGGTTAAACAGTGGAAATATTTTAAGGGGTCATTGTACTCATCATTATGAACAACTTTTACTATGGGACGAACCCTGAAATCGCGAAAAAAAAATCAGCAGCCTAATTGTGTAACTCAATTTCTTTCACCATGGCTTTCATTTTGACAGTTCAACAACATCCATTGGAGCGTTGAGCTAGTTACAGGAGCACGGATTATCAATCATACGGCGTAATGAATGTCAAAAACACTGCCATGGTGATAGCAATTGAGTTACGCAATTAGGGTGCAGCTGTTCCATACATTTTGTTGAGTTACGTGAACATAAATGTACGGAACAGCTGATTTTTTTTTCGCGATTTCAGAGTTGGTCCCATAGTAAAAGTTGTTCATAATGATGAGTACAATGACCGCTTAAACTATTTCCACTGTCTAACCTGCCACCCTGTATATTATTGAATTAAAGTGACCGGTCTCTCTCATGTTCAAGTGTCCCTTCTGTATTTTAATAATTATATTTCATCTATGTCCATGTCTGTATTGAGAGCACTGAACGTTTATCTTAGAATGCAAATTTTAATTTTATCGATGTCAGCATTGTCAGCTCAAACATCGATAGGTCGATCCCAACACTATAATGTTGTATATAATGTCGATGTTTCTTGTGTTATGAGGAAGTACATGTCGTAAAGTTATGATTAGCGATATCCTGATTAGAATAATGGTGTTTAATCACATTTTATGCTCAAAGTGCGACTCTTGAATTGACAAGTGAAATACTTAGGCCCGTATTACAGAACGATGCTCGAACACCGATCTCTGCTTGAGCATAGATTTAAAGCCATTTGATTGGTTGAAATCTATGCTCAAGCAGAGATCGGTGCTCGAGCATCGTTCTGTAATACGGGCCTTAGACTTCATTTTTTTAGATCTGGGGCAAAAAGCGATGCCAGCGATCATAAAACAAAAACCCTGTTCGGTCCCAAAGAGGGCCACTATGCTCATCATTACGAATAATTGTTACTACGTTTTTATTAGGTCGCTTTCATGTCTGTCTGTTTGTCTGTTCGGTACAAATTTTGCAATTAATTTTTCAAGCACTTCCTGTCATCGGATTATTTGTTATAGGACCAACCCTAAAATAGCGAAAAAATTATTGCTGTTCCATACATTTGTATTCACACAAATCGATAAAATGTATGGAATAGCAGATTTTTTTTTACGATGTCGTGGTTGTGTCATTGTTCATAATGATGAATGAGTATAATGGCCCCCTTTGGGATCGAACAGGGCCCCAAGTCTGCTAATGCAATTGTTATAATCGTGTCAGAATAGTGTCTCAATGGCATCGTTTTGACCAATGACGAAAGAGTTAGTCTTGCTCTAAGCCAATGACCGCTTAGGTTTTGTTATTAATGGTGTCATTATGACACCATTCGTACACTATTCAAATAGCAGAATTGGGGCCCAGGGTTTTTGCTACATGCTGTATTTAATAACCAACACCACGGGGTCTCATCAGGAACAAAGTAACATTTGTTGAAATAACTCATAATAGATGGCGTTATATGTATCGATTTGTTATTGAAGTTTGTGTAAAGTTAAGAACATGAAAAAATACATCATGAAAAATATTTGTTCAAATTTTGAAAAATGCTTATACACGGAAAAATGTATAGCCCCAAGATAGCCCGCGCTAAATTGGTCACTTTTCTTTGTATGAGATGAGGCATCTGTACGTATAGTAGTTATTATATTATCTGTGCCAACACTAACGAACTCATCTTAGCCAAAATAATCCAAAATATTAGCTGTCTGCTAACTTCGCCAGAAAACAGTCTTTAAATATGAAACATCTCTTAGACAAACCTATTTTCCTCCTTTGAAGTGAAACGTACAACACAATCCTAAAAACCTTATCAAAAACACGAACAAAAATGATTTCCCATCTTAAAAGTTATGGCACAAAATCCGCCACAGCCGGGAATCGAACCGGCAACAAAGGCGGCGACACCTCCGCCCTTATATTTATTGCAAATTATGAGCGTTATCCGCCGATCTCCAGCACTCGATAATGGACTTCATACGGACGAAAGGATAGCGTGGATGAGAGGGTTGGTCATATCAATTTTGCAAAGTTGGGAACCCATCCCAACTTTTTCTTATGATATTCATAATTCTGGCTGTCGGAAGAGAGAAGTCGGGCTACTTACTACCTTTAGTTTTTTTCGTGAATTTGTTGACGAAACATCTTATTTTTAGCCCTTACCTACTCCCGCAGTCTATGACGTAATCACGAGGTGTGGAGGGAGATTCAAGCATAATTTTTGTGTTACCATCAGATGGATATTCGCAACTATATACCTAGCTATATTTTTGTAACCTTTAAACTTTAGCCCCCTTACTTATAAACCATGATTATACGTTATTTAACTTAAATAGCTCTTATGACAATTGCCATCTGTATTCATTGGCATAGAAAAGAAATGACAAGGATAGTTGTAGCTATCTATATTTAATCAGTGGTTAAAAGTGACAAGTTTTTATAGTCAGAGGGTAGGAGCATGAAGCTTTCAAAAGTACGTGTTTTTCGTTACACAATTTTTCTGGATAACCAGCGTGTCTATTCTGTACCGACACGCCGCGTGATATCACCGTGCCAATTTGTTTGCGAACGTTCGAGGGAATGTCTCGGTGAGATTCTCCCTCGAACGTTCGCAAACAAATTGACAGTACAGAATATACAGGCAGAAAGGAAGACGGTCATGGAATTCACGTCAAAAATTGACCGTCCGATCCACTCTAATCCAACAGGCGGGGCCACCTCACAGCTATTGACAGAGGCGGCGTAACGTTGATACCAACTGATTTATTCGCCATTACACCCAGCTTAACTGATCGGGAGATTATTGCGATTTTTATTCAACCCCTAACGACCTCAGCCGGCTAAATGTAGGGTATAACAGGTGATTACATTGTTCTTTTAACTTTGTCTATGAGTACCTATCGGTGGTGTTAAATCTAGGAAGTAAAAAAGTGCAGCTCGCGAGTCTTTCGTAGTAATGCGCATTCGTCAGACGTGTTGTACGATCGCTTAGAAAAGGAGAAAATAGGTTTATTCAAGAAAAAAACATTGAAGGCATTGAATTTGATGGTTCTAAATATTTTCTGCCCTTTTTCAATGACATTTGTAAGGGATAATTATAGTGTGGTTAAAATTAGCTTATTGCAATATACGACAGAATTAGCACCCATTGTCACAGACATTCCAAAACCAAGCCAGGGTTGTCAGTTGTCATTTAATATTATAATTATGATTATTTTTAGTACCAAACAGGACCACACACAAACAATAATTCTTTTCTCATATCTGTAATACGAGTTGCACACATTTCTCAACTGTTGATAAAAAACGAGTCAAAACACTTTATCAATGCTAGGTAATGTTCATTATGCTCTTAGAATGTGTGCTACTGCGCAGTGTTTACGGTTTTTAGTGACCGTTAGTGAATAAGCAGAATTCGCAGCTACTAAGCCATAATTGAGAAGTGACGACAAAAACATTTTCCTTCATTAATATTTAAACTTAACGTAAAAAAAATATATTTTAATGCAATTTTTAAATGGAATAATAGGTTTTTGATTAGAATTAAATTTTAAAGGTGCTTTTTGGTACAATTTTTTTTTAAATTATCTGAGTGAAGTTAATAGAGACAATTCAACTTTTCCAGCCCGTTAAGAAAAAAAAAAGAAAAGTAGTTTGGGTCCAGTCACCCCTAAAATGGTCCATGCATTATATTAAGCCAATTGTAAAATGGGAGTGGCCTAAAGGACTTAGAACGTAGCGTGTCTGGGATACGTTCAAACTTGTAAAAATAAAAATGAGACTTTTTGTGACATTATGTCATGTCATAATCATATCGTCGTTAACTAAATAACTAACATTGTTAATTACCGCGCACTGTAGGTAGTGATTTTGTAAAAAAACTAGGAACATTAAACACTGATTATGTTTATGTTATGTTTAAGTACACGTAAACCTACCTAATTTATTTATTTAACTAGTTAATAACATATTTACGTTGACATAAGTTGCATTTCTTATAAGATTAAAGAAAAATCAAGAAAACTTTGTATCAAAACGGGACGAAAACACCAGAATCTCGATAAGGGCCATGTCACCTTAATGTTGCTAATTAAGTGACATATTTACAAATAAATCGGTCGATAGTCACTTTCTCTTTATCAACCAATAACAAGTTTATCGGGGACAATGCACTATCGCCTGTAAGTTGCATCGCAGTGTAGGGTTGTCCGCAATAAGGATTTTAAGGGGTGGTTTTTTCCATGACGACACGGAATTCTAAAATTAATGTCTCATTTCAAACTTATCCAGCACGCGTAGCATGAGCACCTATGGAAACGGGTTTTATTATACACGAATTATTATATATAGAAACGGGGGTTATAGGTACAGCATGGCAATGCTAAAATTGCAGAAAAGAAATGTTTCTATTCTTCAGTCGACCGACAAAAGTCTGCTACGCCAAGCAAAGGTCGCCGCGTGCTCGGGCCGAAGAGATAACGAGTTGGATAGAAAGAACATTGTCTGTTCTTAACTCAACAAAATGTATGGAACAGCTGACTTTTTCGGGATTTCAGGGTTGGTCCCATAGTAAAAGTTGTTCATAATGATAAGTACAATGACCCCTTTAAATATTTCCACTGTCTAACCTGCCATCCTGTATATTTTATTCTGTTTTTAGTAGTGTTATTATAGTTTCAACTAATCAAATGGCTTTAAATCTATGCTCAATGCGAGATTTGTGCTTGAGTATCGTTCTGTAATTCGAGCCAGATCATAATCAACCATCCCAGTCTGCGTCCAGTAAAAAATACGATAATATTGTCTCCTTGTCACCCCTACATATCTAGCGAAAGTGCACGTCGCCGATATCGAACAATGTGACTCGGCGATAGCGTAACGTAACGTGATCGCGGCGTTATCGCAGCGTTATCGCAGCGACTCGGATACCGTGCAGTTGTTTGTACTAGTCGCACTACGCTTCGAATACAATGTAGGGCAAAAATTTATACCATTTTGTTTTCGTTGTCTCTAAGAAAGTGTATGGCTTTATCAGTTTGTGGAACTTTGCTGTGATAGCTAAGTCTTGGGTGCTTATTTTTATGCATTACATTGTATGTGTATATGAGGTTTTATTTAATTATATCTATGATCATGTAGACGTATCTAGAGGTGACTTAAGATTGAGAAAAAGGTGTAATATACACCTGAAGTTCGGTGAATCATCGGTGCCAGATGATAATATTGTTATCATGATTAGTTATAGTTACCTATCTTGTTTAGGTCCAACACAGATGCCACAGGATTTCTAATACCCAATTGTACTAACGTCATATGGTCTGAGTATTAGCTAACTTAATTGTGATATGTGTGATAAATCAGTAAAATGGTTATGACGTAAAGGCGGACAGGACGAAATTATAAGGATTCCGTTTTTCCTTTTAAGGCACGGAACCGTAAAAATACTTCAAGTCCTCGTCAAACTTATGGCCTTCCTTTTTCACCCACCTGTGCACTGTGCAATGTGCACATAAACACACTATACGATAATACAGATATAACAAATGTCCTATTCCTATACATTAGCCCCAACAGATGTGAGATGCCAATCGCGCCAAGTTTTTGCGCGAACACACGGTGGACGCAATTCGTATGCGAAACGCGTGTCGTGTTAATTTCCTCGGCGAGACGGGCGCGATCCGGGGGCGGGACGGGACGGGACGGGACCGGGAAGGTTACGGGACGCTTGGACGATCAGTAGATGGATGATGAGAGGATGTGACAGGTGGATTTTGTTTGGCAATTTGTGTTTGGAGTAGGCGTTGATAAGTTCAAAGGTGTGTTAACGATTTTTGGAATTTAATATGTCTTTAAAACCATTGGGAACTTTTGCAACTTTTCGTCTTACAGCCCAAAAGGAGACATTAAACTCCTCACTATCTGTTCCCCGCGGTTTATTCCCCGTTGCTCAGCTCCTAAGAGTCGTAGCGTGATGTCAAATAGCTACAGGCTATTTGACATCACGCTACGATTATATTCCTCATGAATTTGGCTATCATATACAAAAATATTTTTTCGACTGCAACTACTAGTCGAACTAGTAGTTGCAGAAATTAGCGCGTTCAAACAAACGAACAAACAAACTCTTCAACTTCATATTTATTAGTCCCGAATTAAAAGCAACACAAATTTAAAACACCTAACCTTTTGCTGGAACTGTTACAATTTGCACACCTAAGGTCTCTTTTTCTAAGGCCCAACAAAACCAACAGATATGGATCCCAACAAAAAAGCAACGACACAATTCAACAAACAAACATAAACAGAATCAATAGCAAAAGAGCTCACATGTTGCAAACTTTTTAATCTATTCAGACAATTCAAATGCGGCACATAATGCGAGCGACGTCGGGCGCGAACAATAGTTAAGCTGCGCTCGGCTTAAACATGCGAAGTGGGGTATCTCCGCTTTGTACCTACTGCTAGAAAGTTTGTTTGCTGCTGTGGTTTTTTTGAATTATGAGAGGGGTAATGTTATTTACCCGTGTGATGAGGAAATTGTAGGAAAAATGTGGTTTACATTAAATAATGTTTTGGGTTTCGTAAATAAGAGAAACATACTTAATATACAAATTGAGTTTCGTAAATGAAAGAATTCAAATTCAAATTCTTTATTGCGGACTAAGTGTACACAATTTTGAAGGTGTTAACATATAGGTAGGTTCTTAGAACTTAGTTGCCTGTTAGGGTATTGTAATCTTAATGGTTCTAAACCAAAAAAAGAAAAAAATATACATACTTACTCAATATTACAGTTACCTGCATACATAGTTTATATTATATTAGGTATATTAATTATCATGTTTCATATATTTTATATCATACTATTGTTATAATTTATATCACATTAAAATAATTTGTATTGAGATCACATTATATCACAATTAAAATAATAAATTTGTATTACTATAGTCTTAATATTAAGTAGGTACTCACATAATTATTTTTCTTCAAGGAATTCTTTTACAGAGTAATATGCCTTTTTAATCAGGAAGTCTTTTAGCTTCCTTTTGAAAATATTAATTGAATTTAGGTTTTTAATGTCTATGGTTTTATGTCTGGGTAAGTTATTATATATTTTTATAACATGAAACATAAACCTACATTATATTGTGACTATATTAAATAAACAACATGAAGCTTCATCAGCTTCTACTGTTCCTATTGGAATTAATGAATTATATTTATTACCTGGAGTTCGTATAAAGATTAAAGTTGGGTTTCACTACATTCGACATTTCGGTCGTGTAAATACCTATTTCGATAATTTATTTGGTAAAATTAAAAAAAAACGTTTAAAATGCTGATGAAATAATTTAAATACATTTCAAATTAATTAAATTTAAACAAATGAATATATACAATAACACACAAATTAAAATTCACAATTAAATTTAAAACTTAAAACATTTCCATTCATTAAAATATGAAAAGACGTAAATTAAACTCATTTTCATAAATAAAGACTTTATAAATCAATAAATAAGTAGAATAATATAATTAATTTTAAGTTATAAAGATTTTATTGTCTATGATAGATAAAATAATAGAAATTGCAGTATAAAACATGTCTCACAAAACCAGTTACGTATTTTTTGTTAAATCTGAATTCTGAAACGTTTCCAAATTCTTATTGGTTGGTTGGTTATTAGTATAATATTAGCTAGGATAAATAAAGAAATTGCAGCATAAAAACATCTGTCATAAAACCAGTTAGTTATCAGAACTATTTTTATTCATAACGTAGCATGCTCATCCTTTTCAAAAATGGAATGTTTATTCCTCACTTTGCAAACTTTTTATATGTTTATTCCTCAATTTCCAAACTTTTTCTCAATAAATATTGGTACAAGATTCTATTCTTAAACAATTTTTTTTGGACGATGAACGCTCTCTGTGCGTCGGTGAAATTTCCCCATAAAGTCCATTTCAATAGAACTTATAAATAATGTAAACAAAGTGTATGTAAAAAAATGTATAGAAAGTTTTCTATACAAATTCATCAAATTTTGACAGTTGGCCATACTGATATTGTTTACAAAGTTCACAATTTCAATTGACATGGACCATACCTATAGTTACTTCATACGTCAAAACAGAACAAACATGGCTATTACTATTAAAGCTGTTCGATTTCTGCTTTCCGAAGTACAAATACGAATTCATTTATTTTCTTACACACATGAACTACTTGAGCTTTCCAATTGCAATATCTATCCATAACTGTTCCTAGAAAGTTGGAACTCAGGCCTCCTATTTAAAAGAGGGACCAAGTGGGCCCTAATCCACGACGGACCCAGTGCGAGTGGTTGTATCTTGAGAAAAAATAAGGAACGACAGTTCAACTTTCTTTGCCCACAAAAAGTGGTACTTAGTCGACCTCAGTGAACGCCTCTGAACACGTAGTCTTTTGACGACTACAGTTCGCAGTTATAGAAAACTCAGTAGGCAGTAGCTGGTTCGCGGACTGCCAGTGGTCCGCGAAGACTAAATTATAGTCCGCGAAACAAAGTCATATCCCATAATACATTAACATATCATTATTTACGCTAGCGGGGTAGCGCTCGCGGATTTTTTATTTTCTACTTTGGGGGGCCCGCATTGAAGGAAAAGTCCTAGAGGTCCTTAGTCAAAAAAGGTTGAGAACCACTGCAGCAGACGAACGCGGCAGTTGCTTAAATACCTACAGCGCGTCTCTACAATGGAGGCGATATTAAATAATCGCACTTATCCGGTTTATCGATTTCAGGTTTTGGAGACAGGTCTTTAAATTTTATTAGACGCTATTATTTATTGAATTATCATCAATTTTCTAAAATAATATTGGAGCAATCTATGCATAAAAAACTAAAGCGTAGATGATCTGCTGGGATCACGAATATTATCATTGTAGGTATCAATAAAATAAATAAAAAGAAATAATGTACCTAATATGAATAATATCAAGCCGGATACAAATTTCGTTACTTTCTTGTTATTAAATAAGCAGCACTTCGTCCGCGTGAACCACAGGAACTGTGCATTTTTCCGGGATAAAAAGTCTACAGCACTCAGGGATAATGTAGCTTCCTATTATTGAAATAATTTTCAGAATTGGACCAGTAGTTTTGGAGATTACCCCCTACAATAACTTTACCTCTTTCAAATATTATTTGAACGGAACAGTTTATTGGTTATAATTGCTATTTAATTTGTATTTAGGGTTCCGTACCAAAATGGTAAAAAAGGAACCCTTATGGTGCGACTTCGTCTGTCTGCCTGTCTGTCTGTCTGTCACACCTGCTTATTTCAGCAACTACTTATGCTATCGACTTGAAATTTGGAACAGTTATAAAGAATGCTTGTTCAACTTTATTACAAATGAAAAAAGTCCAAAAACATTTTTATTTTCATTGCAAAAGGGGCCTGAGTGTGGGTCCGAAAATCATATGAAAGGGCTTGATCTGCACATTTCAACGACTCGCACTTGGCCGGTTTTTTTTATTTACGAACTATTATTATTTTTGTGATTACCTACTGACCTCTAACCCTACGCGTGTATTAAATTAATATCGCTATTGTAGCGACACGCTGTATAAATGAGCCATAAATCTCGGCACCTTTGACTCTGATTATTTGCAAGTAGCATGAACTTGTGACTCCATTGTTTATGGTGTGATGGTGAGATCCTGGAGCCCTTGCATGTGTACTGAGTGAGAACGGTAACCGTGGAGGTTTTCACCGGTAAGATTTCTAATTTATAACCTTCACCGGGTGAAACCTATTCTTGAACATAATCTCCACGAAAAAAAAAAGATTAAAGATGAAGGGGTCTCAAATTTCAAATGAGTTGGGCGAGACCCGGTAGCTCAGTTGGTTCAGACCACTAGCCACGGTACGGCAGAGGTCGCGGGTTCAAATCCCGCTCGGGTCATATGATTTTTGAGAATCACTTATATATTTAATAAATAAAAGATGAATTTTTGATGCTAGAGCAATATTTATGTCCATGCATTAGTTTCTACGCTAATTACCTACATGCATTTTAAACTACCCTAAAATTATTTACATAGTAAGGGTTCCAAACAAAAGCTGAGTTTGATCGTTCTACACTAATTACGTGCAATTTTAAACTACCCTAAAATTCTTTAGATAATTTACTCCTAATAAAATATGAGTTTGATCGTTTGATTAAATCATAATCGATACTTACGTTCGTGTGTGTGAAGACTGTTAGATAGTAGGTAGGTACTGCTGTTTACACTTACCTGGAAAAAAATAAATACAGGGTTAACATATTGTTATTAAGGATTGAAATAACAGTAATAATGAGAAGTAGTTACATTTAGAAATAACTCCTTTAAAAGGAATCTAAACTAAGGAAACTAATCAATCATTTTCCTAAATCCAATAAACAGAAAAAATCTTTCATTTGTGTCATCTTCGCAAAGTCATTACGCGAAATATATTTTTAATTGCATTTTTTTTTATTTTCATCCCGATGTGGAACATTAAGAAAACCGGTGGACGCATTAAGAGGTGAATTATAATGCCTTTTTAGACGTTTTTCTCCAATTAAGTTAATTATATTTTTTCTCGGCGTACGCGAGTTTCCTGGAGTGTACCTATTTATTAACTGAAATTACTCTGGAATCGTTTTGTTTTGTTAAATGCTAGATTTTATCTGGTAAATGTATATGATAGATATTGCAGGTATTACTTTGAACTAATCTCAAACTTTATGAAATCTGTAGAAAACTTTGAACGTTGTATAGGTATGATCTCAGATCATAGAAACAAGGAGATGTGCCAAGGCGCTATCGAGCTTGATGCCTGATCTTGAGCAAATTGCTCATATCATAAACGTACGCGCTAGCGACGAACCGAACACGATCGATGGTATAAATACAGTGTTTTAGTTTAGTGCTAGTGTTGAGTGACGATTAACAGTGTTAGATTGAGGGTGTGCGGAAAGTTTAATGCGTGCGAGATCTTTTTATTCACAAGGAGCGCTTAATTATGCGCGTAATTGTGTCGAAAAATGTACTAAAAGTGGCATCAGTTGTTCCGGTACTAATTTGCATATCTCCTTGTTTCTATGATCTCAGGAAAATTCCCATTACAAATTCCTACAGAATTATCATATGAAACTACCTCCTAAAACAACCATACCCAATACGTACAAACATTCGTGATACAGCAAGATCGCTCCATCACCCCTCCGTGCCCTCTCAAAGATGGGAGGTCGAATTTCCGCCGCAGCCTCACCGGACATGACGTCATGTTTACAAATCGCGCGACAAACGTCATCGGGAATTTTAAACAGTTGGCGTTAATGATGTTTTGAAATTGTGTTTTGGTGGATATTAAAGTTTAGTGGATTGGATGATGTTTTGGAAGTAACTACTTGATGTTATAAAAAAAATGGAACGGGTTTCTTGTAGAATGTTTTCGTTGAATAATACTACGATACTTGCTATATCTAACTAAAATTAACTCTTGAATTACAAGTGTTTAAAAAAAATGCCATGCTTTTAAAACACTTCTGAATAGAGTAGGTAGCGGTAAATTTGATTTGGCAGTAGATTTCTGTACTCCTCCATATAGGTATAGGTACATTATGTACATAAACCGCTAAGATTATGCCGCAAATTAAAACCACAGTACCTACAGCATGCCTCACCACTTAAAAAATCCATTAATTTTCTTAGCAAAGAAATCAAAATTATTTTCCCAATTTTTAATATCGGTATCCAAACAGATCTGGCAGTAAGCTCATTACTTCGCTATCTTATTGAGAATCGTCCATGATCCGTCCAACAGCGTGTCAATGGCGAACGTTAACCGACTTGAAAAATGAAACATAGTGTGTAAATCCTTAATTTATATGCAACGCCGCGGGCCGCCACGCGCTTTAATAGGGCTGCCAGAATTCAACTCGGAAATCATTTATTTTGAAGTTTGAATTTAGGTGCACGCACCGGCGCGGCGGTAACGCCATGTTTACTCTTTGTAAACGCAATGACTTTTATAACTTTTTGATAAATATGTTATTAATACAACAGTTTGTCGAAAAAGTTACAATCTTAATATTAACAAAAAAAAAAGTTATAAGTACAACTGCAAAATTTGGAATCCAAGAAATATATACTTTAACGGTAGCCAAGCAAGACTTGCAATTGAACGACTTGCAAATTCGAGCAAAATTAAGCGACTAGAAAAATTGAAAGACTTGCAGTTGAATAACTCATAAACTCATAAGTAATTAATGTTATTCTGATCAAAACATCAAAATATGTTGTGACACTCGAAGATCATAATTAAATTGTTTACCCATTATGTTGCTTCTCTTGCTTGCAAAATTAGACAATCAAAACAAAAGAAATGCTTATGGCCTCTTAGTAAAATTTTTATTACTTAATAAATATTCTGCCCATTCATATATTTCCTTTTTTTTGGAAAATTAAACAATCAAAACAAAAAAACTGCTTAAGGCCTCTTAGTAGAATTATAATTACCTACCTATTATTTTCTGCCCATTCATATAAATTTCCTTTTTTTTGCAAAATTAAACAATCAAAATAAAAAAATGCTGATGGCCTCTTAGTAAAAATTTCATCGACCCGCAGTGCCAGCCCTAGCGGTCCGTCGCGATTCATTTCTTAATAAGAGCGTTGTCAAGTCGCCGCCGGCGTTAATTTGTTTGTACAGCATCGAACACCATTGATCAATGGTACGGATCACTGTTGACAATTTTCGGGGAAAGAAGCGAATTATTGATTTTTGAGCTCGTTAATTTTGGGTAGGGTTTATAGATGGGCAATCCACTGGGTTTTTTTTGGTAAACACCCGATAAACACCTGTAAACACCCAAACAAACCAAATTTGGGTGTTTATCGGGTGTTTACCAAAAAAATCCCGGTGGATTGTCCATCTATAGTAGGGAAAATGAGTGATCTTGACGTGATGTGATGATTATTACCTACAGTTAAAGGCAATTATTATTTTGCTACTTGTATTATTACAGGTAGAGAATTATTATTTTGCCGTCATTAGTAAAATGGCCGTAAGTAATATTTTTAAGATGTAGATACGTCCTTTTTGCATGTGACCGCCGTCATTAGTAAAAAGGACGTAAGTAATCTTTTTCAAAATGTAGATAGGTACGGCCTTTTTGCATGAGATGTGACGGCAGTATTACACACTTATGTTATTTCATGCCAAATACTTACGAAGACGGTTGGAACTAACCTTCGTCTTTTTGATTTTATTTTTGAATAACGGGTTAATTGGAAGGATTTTTTTTGAGACTCAATTTCCTATTGCATAAACTAGTATGTGTGTAATGAAATTAGGTTTGGTATATTCAGTTGAAAAGGATCGAACGGTCGTGTCGAACGGGAAGCATTGATTCTTAAACTTTTGCTAGCCGTGGACCACTTTTAGAATTCCAAAAATTCCATGGACCCATTAAGAAAATTCCAGGAAAAGTAAACAAAGCATAATTTACGACCGAGCGGTCAAAGTAACGGTGCGTGAATTAAGTAGGTAGGCACCTACTGCATAATATGACTGAGTGGCTGTGGACCCCTGCCACTCATGTCATGGACCCTTATGGGGTTCGTGGACCCTACTTTAAGAAATCCTGGTCTAAAGAGTAGGTATTATTAGGGTTCCGTACCAAAATGGTAAAAAAGGAACCCTTATGGTGCGACTTCGTCTGTCTGTCTGTCTGTCTGTCTGTCATACCTGCTTATTTCAGCAACTACTAATGCTATCGACTTGAAATTTGGAACAGTTATAAAGAATGCTTGTTCAAGTTTATTGCAAATGAAAAAAGTACAAAAAGATTTTTATTTTCATTGCAAAAGGGGCCGGAGTGGGGGTCCGAAATTTTAAAGTGGGGATACTAGGTCAAGTGACATATCATATGAAAGGGTTTGATTTGCACATTTTTTTGCACATTACCTATCTTCTTGTAAATCCTAATCCTAATATTTTCATTTAATTATTTTGTACAATTCTATGCAAATAATTAGGTAGATACCTACAGCAATTTACACGGAACTGTAAAATATTTCAGCTAAACAGAAAAATGCGAGTTTTATTATTTTTTACAATGACTTCTAGAAACAGCTATAGTTTTCAGATCATTAGTTTTTTAAGTGATTTTGTTGGCTGTTACGGTTAAACTTAAATGTAATGAGTAACGATGAATCAAGTAATTCTAATAAATAATTCAACACACAACTGTAATCAAGGCACAACTTTTATAGCAGTTCTATGTTGTTCTTTATTAGTACGTCATGAAACAATAATCAAGTTTTACTTCAAGTTGAAGAGCTAGGCCTCAGGGGCGGAGGCTCGCGAAGCCCCTCCCACCAGCCATGATGCCCGACTGGTTTGGCGGGAACGATCCCAGCGACATCTGTGTTTCGCGCGGGAAATTGCCCGTGGAGTTATTTCTTCGAAAGATAATAATTTATTTATCATTTCTTTGAGGGTTTTTAAGGTTGTCGAACATTTTGTAGTAGGTTTAAGGAACTTGTGATCATATCCTTCCAAATTCATTCGTCCGTGATGCCAATTTTTGTTTTAGTGTGTCACAATTTGTGGCTACAGGAAAACTGAACTAGATTCTTATATAAAGTTACACTAGCCATTCTGTATTATGATTAAGAAAAACAATCCAATAAGAATTGCCTTGCCTTTGTTTGCGGTTTGGTTTAAAAAAAAAACTGCTGTTAATTGATGTAATTTTTAAATTTTATTGTGGCAACCTAATGTTTTCAGATATTTTATTGTGCCAACCTAATGTTAAGTAGTCTCCAGATATTTCGACACTATAGACATCGGTGGTAGTAGGTCGCCCTAAAGACAAAGTAGAAATATCCTATGTTCCTGTAATTACACCAACTGGAATACAGCAATGCTGCTTAGCGGCAGAGATAAACATACCTAGCGGTAGTAATTTCCTAGACGAGCTCTTTCATAAAGAGCTCTTCACAAAGAGCTCTTCATAAAGAGCTCTACTTCTACTACAACGGTTCCTAGTTCCTAGCGGGGTAAGTGCAGAACCCAGGTTCTATGAAATAAAGCTAGGCAAGCATTTTTGATAACTATTCCAAATATCAAGTTGATAGCATTAGTGGTTGCTGAAACAAGCAGCTGTGACAGACGGCCGGACAGAACGCAGTCGCACCATAAGGGTGGGTTCCTTTTTTCCATTTTGGTTCGGAACCCTAAAAAGCGACCTCTAACACCCATTAACACGTTCACAACATTTTCCTTCATGAAAATTCTGTGAATCAAAATGCCCTAATCGTAAGTCAGACGCAAACAAACAGGCAAGCATACGATAAAAACAGGAAAAGTACTAAGTACGGTTAATTAAAGTACAGGATAAAATAGCGAATTTAACGGAAAATTAATATTATACACGTGAAACGTTGAATGTACTTACCTATCGATAAATTAGTGCAGTTTCCTTATGATTAAAGGGATTTGTGTTGGTTTATTTATAGGCTGGGCGTTCATTGTGTTTTGTATAGTAATGTTGAGTATTGTATTCCTAATAGGCCCGTTTAGAAGGAAACAGCGGCCTAGGCCTAGTGTATCCTCTGTCCTTAATGTCATTCATATTTTGATTTAAAAATACTGAGCTAATTTAAATATTAGCTGTGAATATCGTAAAAGTACGACTTAGTTTTAATTTTGTGTGAGCTAATTCTGTTTTACATCGCACTAAACTAATTATAATCATACTTTATTATTTTCTTACAAATGTTATTGAAAAAATACAGAACAATAGTCTATGCCCATAAAATTTACGGAAAAATATTCGCGACATATAGAGATGGCGATAAAACTCACGTTGAAAATAAGCAAGTAGACTAATTTGACAGGACTAAGCATGTTCTTCATTTTTAGGGTTCCGTACCAAAATGGTAAAAAAGGAACCCGTATGGTGCGACTTCGTCTGTCTGTCTGTCTGTCACACCTGGTTATTTCAGCAACTACTAATGCTATAGACTTGAAATTTGGAACAGTTATAAAGAATGCTTGCCTAACTTTATTGCAAATGAAAAAAGTCAAAAAATATTTTTATTTTCATTGCAAAAGAGGCCGGAGTGGGGGTCCGAAATTTTAAAGTGGGGTTACTAGGTTAAGTGGCAAATCATATGAAAGGGCTTGATCTGCACATTTCAAAATATATTTTTATTTAATTTTATGTCTCACAGTTTACGACATATGATGAAAAATGTCTGAAAAAATACCATTCCCCCCTCCCTTATCTCCGAAGTTTGCGGAGCGAGAAATCTGAAATAATTAGAGCTGATAGGAATTGACCCAAATATTGCACCAAAAATAAAACGATGTTCCTAACTAGTGCAGTTTGTTCAAAATCATCAAAATTCCTTCACAAACAAACTTAGTTATGCGGTCCGGATTTTTTCACTTTATACGTCCAAAACTGATACGGAACCCTCGGTGCGCGAGTACGACTCGCACTTGGTCGGATTTTTTCTATGTTTTTTGTTAGAAAGAGACATACCTAGTGAGACTAAATTAGTTTATTTTGTTAAGAATAGAATTGGAACCAGTGTCTCTATATTTAGAAACCTAAACAGGATCATAAATGTAGGGTAGCGTACCTATCCAATGCAATTCTGACTTCTCTATTCTACCAAAGAATAGACAAAGTTCTTTCTATCAAATCGTTATCTCTTCTGCTCGAGCACGCGGCGACCCGTTCTTGGTTTATTAGAATTTTGTCTACCGAAGAATAGAGACATTTCTTCTCTCTAGCAATAGCATTTTTTGGATGGCACCTCGACTTTATAACCATTTACCAAAATGTATTATAGAAATAAAAAGTTTGGACATATTTAAATGTAATGTTAAAAAAATGTTATTGGGAAAATCTTATTAATTATAGTGTTAATGAATATTTGTGTGACAAACTCTAAATATTGTTTAATACTTAAGTTTGACATAAATTACGGATTTCACAATTACTAATTCTTGACATTTTAGCATAATACATGACATACTTGACATTATTACATATTTAATCATTATTTACTTTGACTTTAATTGGCAATTTAATTGACATGTAATTTTGAATTTGAATGTATTTAAATTTTTAATTTAGGGACAAACCACGTTCCGAACTAAATGTTGCATGCCTAGTGCAGAATATGGTGATACTAACAACTTTCCTGCTCATCAAAAACCCACCTGTATACCTAACTACCCATATTTGCAATAAATGAATTTGAATTTGAATCTTCTCTTCAATAACAATCTGTCACTGTGTCTTTTCTTCTGTAGACAATGCTAGGCCGGCAGTGGACGGTTGTATTACAGGTTGATATGAAGGTGCTGATGATAGTATTCAACTCGTGACCAGACTTAGGAATAGGCCTCTTCTAAATTGCCCTCCGTTTTCAATAGAGTGAATCCAAAGAGCCAGCTGCCAACAGAACTCACAACAACTTCAACATAGGCAACAAAGGAAACGATAAGAATATTAATTTAAGACCTCTGAAAGTTACCTAAGTATCTCATCTTGATTTCAGCTCAAACATTAAAACAACAATTATTTAGAGGCTTACAATAAAGCCCAATCAATGGTATAGCAAATGAAACATCAGCCTATTCATTCAACTGCGTACGCGCACACTCCAGCACCTAACTTTCAAAAGATCCTTCAATCATTTAAAACAAACCGCTATAAAAATCAGAAACCCGTTTCTTCGAACCATCCCATCAGACAGCGAACCATCAGAAGAAAATAAAAGCGAACATTGTTCTCGCACATCGCCTCCTCAAGATGTATCTCACTCGTTATTTAGTTAGCAGATCACCCCATTGTTACTTAGGAGAAACCACGAAAAAAGCATGGGCGGGGCCCCTATCTGCACTTGCATCAGGACCGATGAAACATTCTCTCTATCGCGATACATGCCTTCCAACACGAGACAACACACCCCACAACATCAAACCCTAAACCTTCCAAGATAAAGTTGAGTTTCCCCTACTGCAAGCATAAGCAGCTTATTAAAGAAAATTAAATTTGCAGCCACGCGAAATCGAAACGAATCCGCGAAAGGAGAACAGCGTTTTGACGATCAAACAATATTGATCCTTATTGCTTTCGAAGGAGTACTTAACGTTCGATAATGACCGTTAAGATTCAATTTGGTCGTAAAGGTCCATAATCGTGTGGGGGGATGCGTGTTGCTTGAGATGTTTTATGGGGTTTTGTGAATGTTTATATAGTGAAGGATATTTATATAGAGTGGATTATAGATAAGAGGCGAACGTATTTTCATTTTATTACCAAATTACCGATGGTGAGATAGTGGGTTGTGAGCCGATTGTGGTGCTCCGTATCGCCAACATTTGCCAACAGGTAATTGTCTTATTACTTATTTTGTGCATTCCAACACTCGGTCTGAGTGTGTTTAAGTTTAATATCAGAGTATTGTTTCACGTTGATGATGTTTTGCCATACATTAAGTTTCATACAGTCTTTGTCACAGCATGATTTTCACTTAAAGGATTTAATAAAAAGCACAACAGGTGTCTATTCTAAAAGGTGCCTATGCGGAACAGAAACAGTCTTAGAAGACATTATCTTAGGAGTAACGGTCGGTTGCAGAAAGAGAATTAAATTTGAAAGGAGACTTTAACCATAAAATTTCTATAAAGTCTTCTTTAAAACTTAATGACCTTTTCTACAACTCACGCTAAATCGCTCTCAATCCGTTTAAAAGTAGGTAAAGTATGGTCTGCATGATGCAGACTATACTTTACCTACTTTTAAACGGATTGAGAGAGTTGATTTGGATGCAGACTGCTTCCAAATCAACTCTCTTTTAGGCGCATGGCTATTTCCCCATATCCACTAGCTGAAGTTAAACAAAAGATCATATTGATAGTAGGTAAAGCTCCAAAAATAGATAAGTATAGAAATGAATAGACATTTCTTTTTAGAAACTAGTGTTAAACAGTACCTGCATGTAATTTAAAAGAGACAAACGCATACTCCCTAGTCCCTTCTAAAGTTCTAAGCAATCCATAAACAATACCGCCAATTTTATTTTTACTCACGCACAACCCAACACATAAAATACAAGTTCGAAAACAAATACTATCAGAACAAAACACGCTTTTAAATCAAACAAGTATCATTTATTAGTTTTATAGTTCAAACAAGCGAGCTAACAAAAACAAAAAATAATTATAAGCTGTGAGCTGCCCTATCCAGCATCAGCACAACCCTTCGCCAGCCCTTAAATCATACCACCGCTTCGTAAATTGATCGATCGAAATTCGTAGCTCGAAACAAAGGGTAGGGCTCGCAACAATCACATAATTCAGTCGAATAATCGTTTGTTGAAAACTAAATTTTAGAACAGCGACCTCTATTGGTTGTGTTAGACACTGTAATGGAAATTCTGATCAACAGATGGCGACAGTGCTGTAATGGCGGGAAGTGTGGCTGGATCGCGATTATGGGGTTTGCGCTGTGAGTATTGTTAACTTATTTTTTATTTAAGTATAAAATTTATATTATGTTACAAACATAATAAATGTACCTATACTTCGATTAGGTACATAATAAAATCTTTGAGTTCGGTTGGTGTCTGTAGGCGAAGTATTTTTTATTATTCGCTGACAAAAACGACACAATTGAAACCGGTACCTACTTACATGGCTTAAAACATGGCATTACACATAACAAGTACCATTAGATAAAAAACACGTCCACTATTTAAATAAACCATCTTTCTATCATCTATTCCATCGCACAGTCGTTTAATAGCGCGATTTTAATCTATGAAAATGTCACACCATGACAGGTTACTGTTATTATGACACAAAGACATACAAACTTATATATTGCACCCCACTTAATCAATAATCAACCTTATTCCTTAAACATAAGAGTTAAATTTATTTTTTTCTACTTTTGAGTTAAGTTTGTCTCGTCATAAAGCTTTGGTCTGGCATCCGGCGCGAGCGCAGCGTAACGTCGATTACTCGATAATTTCAGAAGATTAAAATCGGCTTTTTGACAACACTAGGTACTTTTGAAATACGTTTGAATAAGTGTTTGTACAACATTGACATGTAAAGGCAAATTGTCAGCCATTTTGATGGATAATGACGTGTAAATACGTACCTGCATGCAATAATGACTTTGATAAAATCTGCCTTTCGGCTATTGTAAAACTGTATTATCTAAATGTTCCGAATTGGTGCTGCCAGTACGGACATGTAAAAAGGGAAAGTTCTTAATCAAAATTAATGAGAATTAACTGCAAAGGTGTCGTAGTCAATATAACAGTGGGGACGTTTAATAGAAAAGTTAGCTAACAAAGCTGACAGTAATGATTGGCAGATAAGTTGCTAGACTAGACTAGCGGTTAATAACGTAGATGGCTAAGATAAGAATGACAGAATTAGGAAAAAAAAGAATTTATAACAAGTACTTAAAGGCAACAGTTTGTCATTTGGTTTAGTCCCATCTCTTGCCCTTCCTATCTCTTCCCCTAAGGGTTTACACCTACAAAAAATTCCCATCTCAAATTTTTTGTAGGTTTAAACCCAGAGGGGAAGAGATGGGACTAAACCTGTCATTTTGTCAATGAGGATGATGAGGGCATTAAATACAGATATTAGTAATGAAAACTTAGTTATTTCAGCAGCTTCGATCTTCACGTAAGTGGATAGGTTTTCTATATTCGGATATTTCGGATAGATTTTGTCCGTGAGGACAAAAACTGACCTAAGTTTAGGGAGGCCTAAGTATTATTTGACCTAAGTATTTCAGCAGCTTTCATTCTCAAGTTTGGGGAGGGAAACGGATAGGTTTTCTAGTCATCACTGTCTAGAAAACCTATCCGTTTCCCTCCCCAAACTTAGATCAGGTTTTGTCCTCATAGACCTAAAATAACCTCGTACTTTAGCAATAGGCTTTCAAATTATTTTATTTTGCTCATCGATGGTTCGTGCCTTTTCAACTAGTCAGTCAGCTCTCTAGACCACATATCCCCCCAATATCTCCTCAACTAAGGAAGCCAAACTCCACTTAGCCTAATATCGTTTCGCTGCCCACACCGCACCGTACACAGCTTGAAGATAAATAAATCCAGACCTATCGCACGATACTCGGATCCGTTCACAATCCTTATAAAGCCAGTGCACACTGTTGTTGTTCTCTGTAAAAACGATTTTATCTGCGCGTACGCAGCGTTGCGCGTTTTAGACAATAGTGCGTAGGCGCGTATTAAGGCGAACCTATCGAGTTTCCAATCGTTCTGTTAGACTGTTAAACACGATTTTGTATTTCTGGAGATTAATTGGTTTTCGATTCGACTCAGGTTTCCTATAAATAAGAACTAGAAATACAACTATAAATATTTTCTTTCGCAAGTGCCATGTGTCACGGTTTTTATCAAATTCCGCTTTATGATCTAAATACTCAAATTACTCCTTTTGTTCATTAAAAATACTTTAAGAATATTTCAAATTGTCCCATTTTGGAATCAACACCGTAATTATTCAATTGTTTTCACAAAAAGGCTTTCCATTTCCAATTGTTCAAATGTCTTGTTTACTTGGATGAAATGCTTTTGTCATAACACAATTTTGTTGGAACCTTTCAAAGCCTATTTATTTTTCAATTTCAAACCAAATCACCATCCCTTAATCACCAAGTAGCCACCGAAGTAATAACAATCATTAATAGTTGTATAACACAAACACGTATATAATTAAAGTAAAACATTGTGTTGTTATCTTATCAGCACATCGGGCCATTAACGGGTGGTCACAAAAACACGGCTGGCTAGGCGGACGCGCCGACCGATGTGTGTTCTACTTTATGATACACGGGTAGGAAGAGTATGTAGCTGGAACAGAATAAGTAAGTAATAGAAAAATCGAAGAGTCAATGCTATACAAAGCATGACAGTTAAAAATATATGTAGACTTAATCCACGAAATAGGACACTCGTGCCCTAAAACCAAACTAAAGCAAGAAAACGCTAATGATACGAAGGCAAAAATGCCCTTGGTTAGTATAAGGTCGTCTGAGCTTCTGAGGAAGTCTGTGTAGACAGCAAGGCCTGCTTGTCTTCTAAGCTGTCGGCATAGTGAAACCTTACCTTATTTTAAAGTGTTGGCAATGAGCCGTACGCCTATTTCCCATCATCGTAGTATAAAAAAATGTTAAATTAAGTAACGTTTCAAAAGATTTAAATTTAATTCCCCGCAATAAATCAAATTTAAGCAGCTAAAAATCGAAGTTCAGAAAGTTAAACAGCAAGCAAGCTTTTCGAACTATAGAGCCGTGTGTCCACTCCCGTTATCTGTCGATCTAAAACGCTCCACACAATCGCATAATCGTAGTCACCCGTAACCGAACACTGACTGTCAAAACAAACGAACACTGTCCTTAAACAATAAGCCCATAAAAAGTACGCCCACGACCCTACAAACAATTCAAAACCCTAACGCAAACACTTAAGGTTCAATATGATGTTAAATTGTAGCTAATAACATCCGTCATATGAGATGAATCGATATCGAACGCAAGTGTCAAAATCATAACCTCAAAATATTATGTATCGCTTCAGTTGCCGGATAAAAAGACTTCAATAGATTCCAGATAGTACTGTAGGTGGGTTCTGTAGAAAAAACTTAAACATAATCATTATGTCAAAACTTTTCTCTATTTCAATAATCGACTATGACTAAATCGAGCTTAGTAAAATGTCACATCCCTTAATCATTATTTTCATGATGGGATTATTTAAATTTTCTTTTTATTCCGAAATGATCAAAAAAGGGGTATTCCTGCAATTCCTAGCTAAAAAAAGCCTTAAATTCCACTCTTCA
Source organism: Thalpophila matura (assembly GCA_948465475.1). NCBI lineage: Eukaryota > Metazoa > Arthropoda > Insecta > Lepidoptera > Noctuidae > Thalpophila > Thalpophila matura. The sequence goes on from OX419178.1 coordinate 2,485,976, forward strand.
AAAATAATTGTACTCACACTATCACATTTTAATAACGCATGATCTAAGCCTCGGGGTGAGAATCGAATAAAACAATCGAGTCGCTAGTGCGAGAAAATAAGCGACGTAATCGATACTATCGGTTCACGAGAATCGAAAGGTTGTTAACAATTGACGCCTATAATATAGTTTATGCTTCGAAGAGATGAAATGGATCGTGAGGCCGTAGGTCGAGAATGATTCGACCTGCAATCAAAAACCAACCCTTTATAAATCAAAATAGGGTTTATTTTCAATTGTTTGGAGTATGAGGAACAATTGTTCAGTGTGAGATGAGACAAGTGATTAGACAGCTATGCTTTTAGAAACGTAGAAGTTGTGGCAACAGTATGACGTGTATTGCACATTCGGTTTATTTATATTCAATCAATTTTAGTTGGCGAGTGGACTGGGAGCAGTAAATGTGACGTTTGTAGGACGGACGGTAGAAATGTGGCTGTTTACTTGGAGGCTTGGACGCAAAACTTTGTACCGTTAATCGAAAGAAGGTTTCTTGATATTATAGTTTGCAAGTAAATAATGCTAGGGAACCATTATTATTCCTGAAGTAACTTTTAATGGGGATAATTTAATTATAGTAGTGCAAGCATTAGCATTTGAACTGTATACGTAAAAGACAAGCTACAAGAATGTAGCAATTGAATTTGTAATACATTCTATTGGTAATCCAGTACAAACACTCGTTTCAAACGTAGATTGCAGACCATTTGATTGGATAAATCAAGTTTTTAATAAGTACCTACAGTTTAAAGTTTGAGTTCATTCTCTAATATCATCTGTAGACTACGATCAAGTTTTAAATTAGACATAATCTATACCCATAAAGCAGTGCCATGACTGACTGACAGACAACGCACAGTATAATATCGATGAACATATTTGAAATTTCTAAAGAGGGATTTTTGAACATCCATCCCTAAAGGTGTGAAAAGTTTGTATGAAGAAAATAACGACGTTATGTTGATTCTTATTTCATAATAGGCTTGCATTTGACCGCCATCCCGCCTGATGTTAAGCGATGATGAGGTCTAAGATGGAGCACGTTTGCTTAGAAGAAACCGATTTACTCGTGACTTGAAGACACCCAGATTGTAACTGTCAGGGAACACCCACTCGGGCAGCGCATTCCACTGTTTGGCGGTTCTCACAATGAAAGTGGAATCAAAGCGCTTTCCGACTTCCACGCCGATACAGATAGTCTATAAATAAACTAAGGGTGGGTTGCTTCAAACCATCTGTATTCGTAAGTCAGTACGTAATCGTTAAGTCAGTATGAAATTGTCGTACAAGCCGCCATATTTGACGGTTACAGATACGTAACTGTAAGTTGAAACAACATGGCCTAAGTCTATCGCATCATTCGAAGCATAAATTGGTCATAGGTTACTTCCTAGTGATGCTACAAGACCCAATAGTCTTCGCCTTTCTTCTATATTACTTATTTCTGTATATTATTATGTACATAAAGCTAAACTTAGAACTGCACTCATCCCTCAAGATGATCGCATTTCATGATAAATTTATCGTTATCTTTCCTACCGATTCTTAATCTGTCTGACCTTACTTAATAAGTAATAATTTCCATCTTATCAGATATTTATGCAATTTGTAACTGAACAAGACACGTGTAATTGTTAATCAGGGCGATCCTTACCTTTTTAATGTCAAACAAGGTTATAGTCTCGTTTCCTGAAAAACTGAACTCTTTCAAAAGAGTGTTATTTTCGAAAAATAGATACTTGTAGCTGATAGAATACTAATCTATAGCATCTATACCGTCTTATACCGTATTACTGACCAATAATAAGCTGGTCAACAGGGCGGCATGCGACCACGGTTATACCCTGAACACTGAATTCCTTAAGACTAGAGAAGAATTTCAGGGTATCAGATAGAAATATTTCCTTCTTTTTCAGTTCGAGTTTATACGTAGTTGGGTTTTAGTTTTTTTTAATAACTATCTTTTTAATTTAAAATATTTTTAGTGGTTGTATTAACACCGAACAAGACGCAGAGCAAACCGCAGTCGGGTTTTTTTACTACATACTACATGATGTAGTACTATTTTCCACTTTTTAGTTTTTTTTTTAATGTCAAAGATATACCTATTAGTTATATTTTTTTCGAAATCGTTACTTGAAGCTTTTTATTTTGATACTCCGTGACTATGTAAAAAAAAATCTTATAGTTCATGACTTTATGTCCTCTAGAGGGCGCCGTATTCAATTTAATGTCATGTCACATAACCTAACCAGCCGACCATAACCAGCAGACGATCAAGACGCTTCCAACGATACCTACATACAACGACACATTTGTCATAATTATTATGATACGCAGTTTAGAAGTTATGAGGGAACAGATGAACATACATACATACCGGCAAAAATCATAACTCTCCTTTTTGTTTCGTCGTAGTCGGGTAAAAAATAAGAACAATACAAATATTCTAGATACAGTACCTAATATTACCTTTAAGAGACCTTACTTAATCATACTTCGTAAGGCATCTGATTAACACAGTTGTTTGTAACCAAACACCACACGTGTGGTTCTCGGTAGCGCGCGGGTGGTCGCAACCTCGCTACAATTTACAGGTTGCTACAACCAGTTGCTACCTATTCGCTTGTGATAGGTGTCTGTGGGTAGGTACTGTTATTTTTTGAGGTTTTTTTTTATGTTGCTACTGTTATGCTACCTATTTTTGGGAGCTTCTTATATCGATAAAAATACTCATTATCAAATTATTTATGGTTACTCAAAGTTTAAAATCACTCGGGAAAAATTATACTTTCCATCGCCTATGGGAAATACACAACTAGTGTTATAGGTATTTTCTAATATGAATAAGCTATGTTCCCGTCTCTGTCTTGCTTGCAAGTTGCGCGACAGTAACAACGATACGGCTTAGCCAAAGTACGTGCTAAGTAACGTCTATTTATCTCGGCCTAAGTCTCATTCTCATGTATGAGGGGGCGAGCCTATTGCTTATTAACCGGGCACAAAGCTAGACGCCTAGACTCCAGGCTGCTGCATAACGGAAAAACCTAATGTCTCTTACGATCTGGGAATCGAACCCTGAGACCCACGTTCCACAATCGTGACTAGATCAAGGAAGTAGTTTATTGAATCACAATAGTCTTAATTGAATCAAAGTAGAACTAATGAGACAATTAACTTTACCCTATTAGTAAAAACATAAACAAAAGGAGATTTTATATAATTCATTCCAAAAACGAGTTTAATCGAAACAGCTTTAAAAAAAAAACTTAAATTACCTTTGCCTAAAAAAACAAAAATAATTAACCCAACAAATCACTATCACCTCGTTCCGTAATCGAATTATTTCAAAATTCAAACTTTCCTATTGTTCCTCAGCGATGGAACGCAGCGATAACCCGACCAAAACAAATAGTTCTAATTACGTTCGGTTAAAAGTTAACAATCGGGGCATCTCTATCTGGTGGTATTAATTGGGTGGGCATCAGTCAAGCCGTTGGACAAATTGAGCGAATTATTTTTTCGATTACACGGCCATTGTTTAATCACGCTGGGGTAATAGGGGAGCAGATAAAATCAGAAAGTTGAGGTTTTGGTCTCTTTCTCACTGTGGCACGGTAAGTGTTAAAAGTTTTTTGGGAAAACTTTAGTGAATTGTGTAGTGTTACATTTTTATATGAATTTTCCCAGAAATATACGGTAAGGGTATACGAGTTACGAGTAATTAATTAATTAATAACTAATTATTATTAGGGTTCCGTACCAAAATGGTAAAAAAGGAACCCTTATGGTGCGACTTCGTCTGTCTGTCTGTCTGTCTGTCACACCTGCTTATTTCAGCAACTACTTATGCTATCGACTTGAAATTTGGAACAGTTATAAAGAATGCTTGTTCAACTTTACTGCAAATGAAAAAAGTCGAAAAAGATTTTTATTTTCATTGCAAAAGGGGCCGGAGTGGGGGTCCGAAATTTCAAAGTGGGGTTACTAGGTCAAGTCACATATCATATGAAAGGGCTTGATTTGCACATTTCAAAATATATTTTTATTTTATTTTGTGTCTCACAGTTTTCGACATTTATGATGAAAAATGTCCAAAAAATACCATTCCCCCCCCCCCTTATCTCCGAAGTTTGCGGGGCGAAAAATCTGAAATAATTAGAGTTGATAGGAATTGACCCAAATATGGCACCAAAAATAAAACGATGTTCCTAACTAGTACAGTTTTTTCAAAATCATCAAAATTCCTTCACAAACATACTTAGTTCTTTATGCGGTCCGGATTTTTTCACTTTATACGTCCAAAAATGACACGGAACCCTCGGTGCGCGAGTACGACTCGCACTTGGCCGGTTTTTTTTTTTGTATGAATTGGTAATAAAGGAGTAATCTATCCGTGGCAATAGTTAGTTACGTTTGATTTAGTTTCATTCGGTTGCAAAATATACCGAAAAACAGCCTATTTTTGTCAGATTTGTAAACGCGTTCTTAATTCAATTTGTCCAATTTGGTGGTTTTACCTTTTTTATTTAAAAGTTTATTTTTCCCGTACCGTCTCTAACAGTGGGAACTCCCACTAATGCCTGCGTCCATATAAGGGAGTTTCAAATGAATTTATTTAAGGTAAAGTTAATTTATGTGAGGCAATCACCAGATCCACTAACGCTATTGTTTTTTGTGACGTATTTAATTTGATTCTTTTTTTGTAGGATTTAAGGATAATATTCGATGAAACAAAGTTTTTGATAGTGGAAATAATAATAAAAACTTATTTTGCAGTGTGCAAATGAAGTTCTTTCATAAGATACCCAACTTGAAGATGTTGCCTCACTTTGAAAGGGAATCGCCATTGACCTATATGTCTCTAGACACGCAGTTCCGAACAAAAATTATGCCCCACGCGCAGGTACTTGTCTGTTGCTCACCGCATCAAACGTCAAAGTGGACGTGAGGCAAGTGTTGTGCGCGCACAACACAACACAACACATTTAATGTTCGGAACTGCTTGTCTAGACATATAGGTCAATGGGAATCGCCCATTCTCGGCTAAAACGTGGACAAGCTGTTTAGTTAAAAGTATTTTTACCTAAAAATATAATTAATTCTTAAAACAATATTTAAGTAACCCTCGTTGCAGGAAATTCTATGTAAAAAAAGTCATATTAATAAGTATTTAAGCCATTTACATCCCACAAAGCGCGCCATTGATTGGTTACAGACCCGTGTCATTTATGACCAAAGAGTATATAATCAACAATGAGGTTTTAGTTTTTATAATAAAAATAATATTTTTTTTTTTTGTTTTGAAAAACGTTATTAAATGACCTTATAATAACTCTTATTTATTTTATTGGATTTAAAACCAACAAAAACTTTTGTACACTAACATAATGATTATTTAATTATAATTACCAACATAAAACCTCATTAGTGATTATGAATCATAAATAACACGGTCTGTAATCCAAAAATGGCGCTGCTTTGTGGGATGTAAACGCTTTAAATACTTATTATTTAGATAATTTTTACATAGAATTTCCTGCCACGAGGGTTGGAAAAATATTGTTTTCGGAATTAATTTTATTTTTTGGTAAAACCACTTTTAACTGAACAACTTGTTCACGTTTTAGCCTGAGCTCCGAACAAAGTGAGCAGTTCCCTTTCGACCCCCTATTGAAATGAAAATAATATTTTATACCATTCCCCCTCTAAAAAGCTTATTTTATTCACTGAAAACAGTGAATAAAAAGCACTTTTACTCACTGTTTTGATGTTTGAAAATGGAACACACCAATGTATTCGACCACAGATTTAAAGAACCTATGCTAGATGCGGCACGTTATTAGATTGTATGAAAACCGAACGTGTCATATTTTTTATACCTACGATAACTTCACCCCAGCCATTTAGTGATGTGCTCAGAGTAAACAGAATTGTTTCAATCACTAAGCGTCACTGAGCTAACAGACGTTTTTTAGTACGAACAGTCGAACATGCAGGGCACGCTTGGTCGTGGCTTGCCGTATCTAGTGTAAGTGTAATCTGTGTATTCGACCTATATTGATGTGTTCTAAATTCAATTTGATTGGTCGACATTTTCGACAAGGAGTTTAGCATTAGAATAAAAACTGTTTTGTGTTCTTTGCTGTCCTTAGTAAATTGGCGCTATTTTGAATACTGTAAGTTGTACGAACACAAAGTTTAGTGTTACTATAATCTTTAATTTTGTGTTTGTTTAGTGTTGTTCTAATCGATTAAAAATGCATTCTAGTGATGAAGATGTGTTAACATCTGAGTTTGTGAAAGAGAGGGCGGCCGATATAGTGGAAAGGTGGAAAGCTTGCTACCCAAAAAATCACGGCTGGTTTACATCAAAGCCAATTGAACTTTACTTTTTCTTCATTATATGTATATTTTCACTTAAATCTTTCTTTTTCTCGTAGTCATGGTATAAAGTATAGTATGCAACTCTTGAATAAAACGGATTTATATCGAGGGCCATGAATCGCTCGCGTCGCTCAGGATTCGAACACTTGAATCACTCGCTACGCTCGTGATTCAATCATCATGAATCACTCCCTGCGGTCGTGATTCAATCGTTAGAATCCTTCACTAGCTCGTGATTCATCTATGGCCCTCGCTTTAAATGCGTCCTTTATTCACTAATTGCATAATATACTATTATACCATTCCCCCTCTAAAAAGCTTATTTTATTCACTGAAAACAGTGAATAAAAAGCACTTTTACTCACTGTTTTGATGTTTGAAAATGGAACACACCAATGTATTCCACCACAGATTTAAAGAACCTATGCTAGATGCGGCACGTTATTAGATTGTATGAAAACCGAACGTGTCATCTTTTTTATACCTACGATAACTTCACCCCAGCCATTTAGTGATGTGCTCAGAGTAAACAGAATTGTTTCAATCACTAAGCGTCACTGAGCTAACAGACTTTTTTTAGTACGAACAGTCGAACATGCAGGGCACGCTTGGTCGTGGCTTGCCGTATCTAGTGTAAGTGTAATCTGTGTATTCGACCTATATTGATGTGTTCTAAATTCAATTTGATTGGTCGACATTTTCGACAAGGAGTTTAGCATTAGAATAAAAACTGTTTTGTGTTCTTTGCTGTCCTTAGTAAATTGGCGCTATTTTGAATACTGTAAGTTGTACGAACACAAAGTTTAGTGTTACTTTAATCTTTAATTTTGTGTTTGTTTAGTGTTGTTCTAATCGATTAAAAATGCATTCTAGTGATGAAGATGTGTTAACACCTGAGTTTGTGAAAGAGAGGGCGGCCGATATAGTGGAAAGGTGGAAAGCTTGCTACCCAAAAAATCACGGCTGGTCAAAGCCAATTTAACTTTACTTTTTCTTCATTATATGTATATTTTCACTTAAATCTTTCTTTTTCTCGTAGTCATGGTATAAAGTATAGTATGCAACTCTTGAATAAAACGGATTTATATCGAAGGCCATGAATCGCTCGCGTCGCTCAGTATTCTAACATTTGAATCACTCGCTACGCTCGTGATTCAATCATCATGAATCACTCCCTACGGTCGTGATTCAATCGTTAGAATCCTTCACTAGCTCGTGATTCATCTATGGCCCTCGCTTTAAATCCGTCCTTTATTCACTAATTGCATAATATACTATTTTTTATTTTTATTAAAGTTAGGTAAACAATATTGAAAATTTCCCAAATCGATAGCATTAGTAGTTGCTGAAATATGTCGCTGTGACTGACGGACGGACAGTCGGAATGACACCAGAAGGATTCTTTTTTTTACCTTTTTGGTAGGTAGGTACGGATCTCTCAAAATCGGAACTGATGTGTCGTATTTTTAGGGTTCCGTACCAAAATGGTAAAAAAGGAACCCTTATGGTGCTACTTCGTCTGTCTGTCTGTCTGTCACACCTGCTTATTTCAGTAACTACTTATGCTATAGATTGAAATTTGGAACAGTTATAAAGAATGCTTGTTCAACTTTATTGCAAATGAAAAAAGTCCAAAAATATTTTTATTTTTATTGCAAAAGGGGCCGGAGTCCGAAATTTCAAAGTGGGGTTACTAGGTCAAGTGACATATCATATGAAAGGGCTTGATTTGCACATTTCCAAATATATTTTTATTTTATTTTATGTCTCACAGTTTTCGACATATAACTAGTACAGTTTTTTCAAAATCATCAAAATTCCTTCACAAACAAACTTAGTTATGCGGTCCGGAGTTTTTCACTTTATACGTCCAAAAATGATGCGGAACCCACGGTGCGCGAGTACGACTCGCACTTGGCCGGTTTTTCATCGTTGTACGACTTTCGTCTTTAACTGTTCCCATTATCCTTATATTCATAAGACAATCTGTCGTCACACAGTAAAGTCGTAGACGACATTTTATCATATCGTGCTATATGTATGTGAACAACTTCATTTACATCTTTTAAATATACAAGCCACGAAAGTGCGTTTAAAAGTAGTAGGGAATAATTTTGTGTCAAATTAGATGCTATGTATAAATGTAACCAACTTACTAGTCACTAACCGTACATTGATAATAATCACTCAAACAAAGATACGGTTGGTCCTATAGTCATGTACCTAATTATAAACAACATCGGGCGAGTGATATCGTCTCACAGCGTCCGATTGCACCATTGTTTATCTAAATATTTGTATGAATTCAAATTGAACTGATAAAAAAACTGACCAATAGCACTGATAATATACTTAATACTAAGTACAGATGCCTCATCTCATACAAAGAAACAAACGTACGTACTCACATTTAGGCTATCCTTAAGTTAGGTATAATTTTTTGCGTGCTTAGAGGATTTTTTCATTTTCTAGGTTAATTTCACACAAACTTCAATAACAATAGGTATAGGTCGCGTCGTAAATTAGAGTACAGATCGCGCATGTACATTTTCGGCCCAATAGACAGTTGACAATACGTAATAGAGAATGGTCCAATTAGACGACGAGCATCGACTGACGAACCAATCGCTTGCAGCCTCGGCGCCTCCCGTCTTCTTCATTCCGCCTAAAAGACCGAAAAATCGGCTAATGCGCAGGTGACGTCTGTGCTCATAACTGCTGCCGCTAGTTACTACATAATACATATAACGCCATTTATTGAGTTTTATTTGAACAATAATGTTCCTTTCTTCCTGATGAGACACCGTGCCAATAACTAGCGGCAGAGAAAATTATGCTGAGCTATGACCGTTTTGCGTGGATGTGATGCATAATTTTCCGCACAGTTTTTAGGGTTCCGTACCAAAATGGTAAAAAAGGAACCCTTATGGTGCGACTTCGTCTGTCTGTGTCTGTCTGTCTGTCACACCTGCTTATTTCAGCAACTACTAATGCTATCGACTTGAAATTTGGAACAGTTATAAAGAATGCTTGCCCAACTATATGGCAAATGAAAAAAGTCAAAAATATTTTTATTTTCATTGCAAAAGGGGCCGGACTGGGGGTCCGAAATTTTAAAGTGGTGTTACTAGGTCAAGTGGCATATCATATGAAAGGGCTTGATCTACACATTTCGGTCCCGTTTTTTTCACTTTACACGTCCAAAACTAGAACGGAACCCTCGGTGCGCGAGTACGACTCGCACTTGGCCGGTTTTTTTTTCTCGTATCTTTGTTATTTTGTTCTTTCTTTCTTCTTTCAATATACCTCTGCCTAAGCGTTCGGGGAATAGCGTGATGATGTTAAGAGGGCTCTCGCATTCGGCACCTCTCTCGGTCGCACAGAACCATATACTTTAAGAATGTTAGCGAACTACAAAATGATATTAATTATAATAATTATTATAAACTCAAATTGAATTATTAAAAACACATGAGTTAAACAAACCTCAAAAACAGATCATAATTGTTTTTTAAGTTTGGTTTAGATAACACGGTAGAAATGTGTTTTAATTATTTACCTGTAAAATTAATATTATTTTTCAAAAATGCATCTTTTCATTCAACATTCTTAAAAATGGTTCTGTGCGAGAAAGAGGGGAGACAAAATTCCGAGAGCGCCCTTAATGTTTTACCTAGAAATATATCTAAACAAAGAGTTTACAGACTGCTACTGATTCATTACTAAATATATCTTATCTGTGGCACAACGAGTTCCATTAAGAGAGATATCTGCCGTTATCACTGGCTTATCTCACTGATGAGAGACACCAAATCATCGTTACATGACGTATTTAAATTTATATTTAATTATTTGTGTTTAATTGCGATTGATGTTGTTGTTTTTTGTGGAAAAACACGGGGAAAAATAGTAAGAAATTAGTTTCTGGAAGATTCTCCATTTTTCCCCGCAAAATTCTCTGTAACCCCGAGTCTGTGTGTTTGCCCGGATATAACCTTACACGTGCTCATTGATGGCAGTGCTAATTTCAAGCAAGTGCTACCTACTAGCAGTAGCATGTGTCTAGGGTACAGTCAACAAAACTTAAACGTGATTTTCTCATAGATTAACAAATAAATCGTTAAATTTGACACAATTCATAATAGTATGTGATTAAAGACCACGCACAACACCTAATAATTTTAATGAGTACTATCGGAAAAAGCCGCTTTTGAGTTTCAGTAAGCATTTGCTAAGAAACGAACATGCGTAGTGTGAATGTGATGGTTATACACAAACTAATAAACATACGTGGTGTATCAGAGACATACTGGTTATAGTCTCACATCCTATTACCTTCATGGGACTCAATATAACTAGCGAAATGTGGGTATCCTACTCCTTCTGCCTCCTCCTTTAAGGTATACAAGCGTGAAGCTATCTATACTAATATTATAATGCTGAAGAGTTTGAACGCGCTAATCTCGGGAACTACTAGTCGGTTTCGAAAAAATCTTTTTGTATATGATAGCCAGATTTATAAGGTATAGTATAGGTTATTCAACATCACGCTATGACCCTTAGGGACCGAGCAAGAGGGGTTAAACCGCGGGCACAGCTAGTGTTAATATACATGTCCGAAACGTAGAACAGTTACAAACAGTATCGCTACCCGGATTCTAATTACTATGTAACTAATTTTTAACGATAACATAGCGATAACCGTCTTTTCAAGCAAATGCATAGCCACATCACACGTTGCTTTGTCTCAGCTGATACTGTTTCTGAGATAAGGCACGTACATACACACTTACAGGCTCAGACTGAACTTAGTAATGGAAATAAGCTTGAAATGGCTGCGAATTATTTTAAATTATTATTTCTTAGATGCAGTTTTGTTTAAAGATTATCTACCTACTCATCATTAACTTTTTTTGACCGAAAATAAGAATTTTGTATGTTTTTCTGCCCACACTGTTATGATCTCAGATCAAAGAAAAAAAACCGGTCAAGTGCGAGTACGACTCGCGCTCTAAGGGTTCCGAAATATGCAATAGCGCCATTTATGTCGCTAGATCAAGATATGATATAAGTATGTACTACGAATTGATGTAATTCATAGTATATACTTATATCATATCTTGATCATAGATGGCGCTACGGCGTACTTCTAGTGGCGCCATCTATGAGCAGATGGCTCCATTTATGGTCCGGTGACAGACGGACATCAAAGTGATCCTATAAGGGTTCCGTTTTTCCTTTTGAGGAACGGAATCTTAAAAAGGAGATATGGCATCAACCATCATAGCAAATTAGTACGGGAACCACTGTCGCCACTTTTGGAACAATTTTCGCCACAACTGTTTCAGCCTGCGTGACTACATTCATGTATTCATAATGATCATAACACGGTTACGTGTCCATATCTGATTATCGTAGAATGGTTTATCTTGGTTCAATGGTTATCACGGCAAGATTAAGAAGCGACAGTCTGTTAAGGGTCGATTGTATATTCACAAACTTGAATTTTTTATGTTTGAAAAAATATTTTTTCTTATAAAATTGTTTAAAATTGTATGGATAGTGCGTAATTATGGAGGAGATCCTTTATGCTTTGTAATAAAGCTTTGAAATAAGCTGGTTGCAGAAAACCCTGAGACCATAAAATACTTAAAGGAGATTGGGCACCCAAGTATGGGAATTTGCCTCATCCCCCAACAGCATTAAGAGACACCAATGGTTAGAGTTCTTTAAGGTGAATATTTGTTATTATTATGACATGCCTCAATTGTTAGTCCTTTCGAAGTTATGGCCTCCTAAATGTGACAACTTATGTGATATCATAATCTTGTATTTCGTCAACTAATCATTTGTTATTGAAGAGGTTTATAAAAATCAAAGGAGAAAGATGGAAAAGAGATTATACCGTCGATCCAAAGACAAAGACAGATCTTTGGACCGACGGATATCTCCTTCTACCGGACGAGGTCCAAAGTATCAGTATCTCTCTCTTCCTCCTTCTCAAATTTAAGTATTTTATGGTCTCAGGGTTTTGTACAACCAGCTAAAAGCTATGTTTTAATACGAAACATAAGAATCTCCTTCATAATTACGCACTATCCATACAATTTAAAAATTTTACAACAGGTCCAACAAGATCACAAGATCCTGTAGCTGACTACAACAAATGATTTGAGGTGACCTTTATTATGAATGAATCACGCGTGATGATAATAATCAGTCCTTCTGTCTGTCTTGATTTTACTCTACTCCACAATAAGTTGAGCTTTCCTGCATCTAAAAGCTCTCATTTTATGCACGTCAACCGGCAGCATTGATAGTTCAATAGTAGTGAAAGTACGCAGCTTAAATACATATTTCGTTGTCTGTTTGAGTTTTTTTATGTTAGCTGGTAGGTACCTAATTTTTTTTACTCAACTGCCCCAGTAAAGGGGTAATGTTTTTAAGTGTATGTACGTCTATTTATTATATTTAGGAGGTGAACTTATCGCCATTTAACCAGGCACAAATCTACATTTCGAGTTGCCACTGAGAATTTCCTCGGACTTCATTTCGACGGGACTTATCTCCGACAGCACTCATAATATTATGTGACACAATTTATCTCCGATAGTCGGATATCCAGTTACTAGAATATCCAACTATCGGAGATAAATTGAGAGCCGGCGAGTGCCTGAAGTCGAAAGTACTAGGACCTAGTACTTTCGATTCCAGGCACTCGCCGGCCGCTGCCGCGGCACCGCTCGCATCGCTCGCTCGACTCGTGCGTTGTGTACCTAGTCATGGTTATAACCTAAGCGGTTTTTAATTTCTTCGCTCCCCGAACTCCCTGGAGTTATGTTGTTATATGTACAGAAATATCTGATGAGTCGTATTGGAGAGGAGTCCCGTCAAAGTTAAGTCTTGTTGCAGTTCCATCTTTCGCTGTAGTGTCTGTCAAAGTTCATCTTGCCACCTGGAGATTCTCAACCGAGCAATCTCAGTTCTATGGAAAGTAGAAACATAATTTTATTACCTAATAACATCAGAGATTACTGACACGCGTGCAAAACAAGTTGTAATCGCAAATAGAACAGAAATCGACGACCATTGACACAACAGATGGTACTTTATCATCTGCGATACGTTGACGGATGCTGGCCGATAACTCCGGTCCGATAGCGATACCGCTCATTATTTTATTTTTTTTAATTTCGTAGCTAGCCGATAAGCTAGAGCGAGATAAAGTATGATTTTAGTAGGAGTGACAGAGACAGGTGGAGCGTGATGACCGCATGGTCGTATCGGAGATTATCGAAGCTGGAATGTTTGTTTAAAATCTTTTCTTGTTTTCTCGGTTTTCCTTGTATTACAGGCAGAGCCGGATTTAGGGTAAGGCAACAGGGATTCTAGCGCCTCCACAAGTCAGGGGCCTCCACAACTTCTTTGGATTGATATACATAAATTATTTAAAAACTGAAAATATTTTTTCATCTTAGGGCGCACATGGAACACATGGAATGGACACATGGAACGTCCGATTTTACAGGATCCTTTTTAACTGATCCGTCGTTACTGGAAGTAATATTCACACAGCATTTACAGGACCGATTTTAACGGATCCGTCGCTAATGGAGGTAATATTCACACAGCACACCGCACCCCGCGCACCCCCGTGCCGAGCCTCGCGCGGTTTCGATCCGATAAAACGGATCAGTATTTCTGTTGTGTGTGGGCTTTTTTACTGGATGCGGAATACTGTCATGTGTGTAAGCTGGCTCATACAACTACATACGCTAATAACATATACGTTTAAGCGGACCTGTAAAACGGATTGCTGCTTATTTTGTCGGATCGGCATTTTTTACTGGATCTGGAATACTGTATTCTGTGTGAACTCGCTCATACAACTACATACTCTAATAACATATACGTTTAAACGGACCTGTAAAATGGACGTTCTATGTGTACGAGCCCTTAGTCAAAAATGTTTCGTGTCCTTGACTTCTTGGTGGCCCCAAGGCCTCCACACCTAAAAATCCGGCCCTGAATTTACAGGTGATGGTAGTGCATGTTGGGTTCAGTTCCCTTCAAAATGGTTTGAGCTTATTAACGCTGTACGCATCACGCAAAAAGTACTGAACGGATTTTGATGTGGTATTCACAGTTCGATAGCTTGGCTTTCAACTTAATATCTAAGCCCCGTTTCATCTAAATCCGGTTGGATGAACCAGAGATACAGCTTGACCTCTTGGTAGTACTAGCCACACTACACTACGGAGGTCATTGAAACTGGTCATTTCATTGTAGTCCACACGGACGGAGTCGCGGGCAAAAGTCTATTATCGTTGTCAGTCACTTTATTTAGCTCTGAGATAATTTCTCACTTAAAAATGATAATTAAACTTAGGTATGAGTCGGTATTTACAACTGATGATAAGCGATTGGTTTACTCATTAAGTTTAACTGTAGATTTTCTTAGTATTTCGGCTGTTTCTGATGAAATCTGATTACGTAGTAATTGATCTAATGTCGTTTTAGTATGGGAAGGTGTTTTTTATTGATTTATTCTTTGGTATTGTGTCATAACCCATTTATAGGTATGGTACAGACGCCCCACATACGCCAAACATAACCCCCCACCTCAACTATATACAATATCCTTTGCAAAGTATAGGGTAACCAATTAATGCAGTCGCATCATTTATTTATATAAAAATATTCTAAAATACGTTACAAATACACAAACGTTTTATTAACAAAAAATAAATAAATATTACCTACAAAAAAAATGACAATAGCATCAAATGGGAAACCAGCAAACCATTGGACGTGTAACTGGTAAACACTAAACAACATTATAACCCTTTTTTATTCGAACACAGCACTATACTATCCCACCAATAGAAAGAAAGAAAATCAATTAATTAGCATAATTACGTCCTTGAATTTGACTAGGATGCAAATCAACAGATTGTATATTTCGATTTTCTTCCTCTCTAGCACTACACTATCCCACCAATAAATGAATTCACCTAATTATTACCTACCTAAGATGCCCAGCACACAATCAGCAATAGGCAATCGTGCGCAGAAACCGACGTGAGAATGTATTTATCTGCGCAGCATCCCAGGCGCCATTACTCACAGATACAGCACGAATATTAGCCCACGCTGAAATCTGATCCTGATCATCTACGTCACTTTGACTTTTAAATTAACGGGACTGGTATCGTGAGATAGGGGCACAAATCTGCAAAGTTGTAGAATAACATGGTGTAGAGTTAAGTTCCAAAAGCAAAAACTAACGCTTATTATATCAACTTACATAAATACAGGTCGCATCATTTTGACTTTAAAATTAACGGGACTGGTATCGTGAAATATGTACATTAATATACCATGTTAAAGAGTAACATAGTAGGTAGGCATAGTGTTTCGATTCAAAATTAACAAAAACGAACACATTAAATCGCGCTGTAAAAATTGCATAAACATAAGCATAGCATAATCGGCCTATAGTGTTCCCACTGCTGGGACACAGGCCTCCTCTCTTGTGAGAGGGAGTGGGCCGTAGTCCACCACGCGGGCCCAGGGCGGGTTGGTGGACGTCACTTATCTTCAAATTTTTGGTTCTAGGACATGCCGGTTTCCTCACGATGTTTTCCTTCACCGTTAAAGCAAGTGATAATTAATTTCTAATACGCACATGACTTCGAAAAGTCAGCGGTGCGTGCCTCGGGATCGAACTCGAACCATTCGCCGTGGATGGCACATGGTTAAACCACTAGGCTATCACTGCGGTTTTCAAAATTGACCGGATGGAAATTCATTCAAATACATTTTTCCAAAAAAAGTTCATTTTGATGTATCTAACTCGAAATCTACACGTGATGGACTTTTACCCGACTGTTTTTTCTTTCTAATTCAAATCTAGAAAGCTTCAAAGACAACGAACCCGCTATAGCCATGTCAGTTGCGTTTTTAACTTTTTATTTGTAGTGTTATTAATATTTTCCTACAATATAAAAAAAAACTTGATTGTAACTCTCATTAAAAAAAATACATTTCCTTTGTCCTTTTAACAACAGAATTCGATAACGATACATGTGTAGTGTTATTTTTTATTGATTATCGTTAAATTGTAAACTGCTATCGTGACATCGGTAGCAAGCGATCTGCTGATAACCATTGTTATCAGACCATTATCACGATGGAGCTACAGCAATCGTTAGCAAACATTACATGTGTCCATATCTAATCATTGTGGTGTATTTATGTTATTTACTTTTGTTGTTATTTGGGTTCCGTAGGAGAGGCATTAAAGCAGTGGTTCCCAGTGGCGTGCCTAGAGGGCAAGCCTGATGCATTTTTTTTGGTTTTAGAGCGTATTTATGTTTATGTTTCATGAATTTAAGTGAGTTAATGTCGTTGATAAAGCAATATGTACCTACGGTCAGGGAAAGGGATCCTTGAGTACAGGGTTTCTTAAAGTAGGTCCACGGACCCCTTAAGGGTCCGCGACATGAGTGCCAGGGGTCCAGTCTGTCAGTTGTCACACACTACATAGTTTATTTAACCGCTCGCTCGTATCATAAAAATCTATGCTTTGTTTTCTTTTCCAAAAATTTTCTTCGAAAGGAGTCCGCGGAATTTTTGAAATTCTGAAAGTGGCTACAAAAAGTTTAAGAACCACTGCTTTTGGCAGGTAGACAATCATTCATATTTGGCCGTATATTCAAACTTCGAAGCAATTCGGATTCAGATTGCTTCGAAGTTTGAATATACGACCAAATATGAATGATAGTGTACCTGGCGTCGGGCTTGCCCTCTAGGCACGCTACTGGTGGTTCCCAACCGATGGTTAATAGAAAGAAACAGAGAGAGAAAGTTGCATGAAGAGGGCATAACACCTTTTCCTTACTTGATGATTTCTACCAGTCAACACCTACCGCAAGTGGCGAAGGAACTTTGTTCCAAAACAAGAACTAAATATACCTAAGTAGAATTTTCCAACTGAAACCCAACCATACCAAATTGAATCCGGGCTTCTTATAAATTATGCTCCACCATCTTCCATACCAATGGTGCCATGGGTATCACCACTAGTATTCTCATAACCACACCACGCACACAAAATGTACTCGCACTCACAGATATTATCTCTGACGGCACATATTTTTAAGGGGTCGTATTACAACGCGTTTTTGTTTGTGCCATACATCAAAAAATATAAAAAAAGAGGAATAGCCATGCTGTCCGGGATGCCTCTAAATAAGTGATGGGTATAGAATTAAAGCAACTTAGTGCACAAATACAATTTTTTCACAAATTAAAAAAAAAGCTTATACCTACATACATTATAAATACTATATTTTTGCGAATTTTAAACATGTTAAAGCCATGTTATGCTTATACAGGGTGGCAGGTTAGACAGTGGAAATATTCTAAGGGGTCATTGTACTCATCATTATGAACAACTTTTACTATGGGACCAACCCTAAATCGCGAAAAAAAAATCAGCTGTTTCATACATTTATGATCACATAACTTAACAAAATGTATGGAACAGCTGATTTTTTTTCGAGATTTCAGGGTTGGTTCCATAGTAAAAGTTGTTCATAATGATGAGTACAATGGCCCTTTAGAATTTTCCATTGTCTAACCTGCCACCCTGTATAATGTCATTAAATAAGACATTCCCAAAAACAACTGACACAGGCAGGAATCGAACCTGCGACCTCTGTCTAAACCGGGGCCGGGGCGGGTTTAGGCAATTGTTTTTGGAAATGTCTTGTATAATGACATTATATCCGATTTTTTTTTTCTTGCTCCATTTAAGCTGAATTTATTTTAATTTAATCAGCTTTTGTATAGTTTTTATCTGGGTTTTATACAAGGAGCCATATAGACAATCTAGAGATGATTTTTTGAGCATTTATAAATCAAATTCGATAAAAGATACAGTGACATTTCTAATAATATGTTCTACTAAAGAAATATTTTGTTTCGCACTCAAATTGTGCCAGAGTAACTATTGGCCTACAATAAATATCTGTCTGCTAGTCTGTTACAAGAATCTATCTCAGAAACTGTGAAATGTAGTCAATACAAATTGTTACAGATTGTGATTTGATGTCACATAAATGGGTACGGAACCGTCAGTAGGTACTTTTATATTCATACATAAACGTTTAAGACTTGTAACTTATTTGATTCGTAATAATTACACTGGGTGTGTGCGTGTGTATTTGTTACTCCTTCATACTGAAACGGCTGGACGGATTTGGATGAAATTTGACAAAAGGTAGCCTAGGACCTAGAGAACCATATAGGCTACTCTTCACCCATTGTCATGCAGACGCATTCGCGGACAAGCCAGTCCTTTATTAATATCAATGCAAATATCTTCTTAACACATTATAACAAATACACACACATGATGCGAGCTCAATTAAACTTAACATTACCTCATCAGTTTAGATCGCAAAACTAGATAACCTTAATTTATCGACCCTCATATTGATAAACAGTTTGATGTTATCAGTCGAAAGCGATTTATGTAGCGTACATGTGTCCTGTAAGGACGTGGGATGAAGATGTGGTCACTCTTGTTTTATTTTTGACATGCGACACGAGATGGCGTTGTGTTCAAAAAAGGTTAGATTGAGATCGGATTGAAAAGATTCGAGTCGAGATTTTTCTTGATGTTGTGTAAGTTTTAACCTCAGATCATAGAAACAAGGAGAAATGCCATCATAGCAAATTAGTACGGGAACAACTGATGTCACTTTTAGTACATTTTTCGACACAGTTACGCGCATAATTAAGCGCTCCTTGTGAATAAAAAGATCTCCCACGCATTAAACATTCTGCACACCCTCAATCTAACACTGTTAATCGTCCCTCAACACTAGCACAAAACTAAAACACTGTATTTATACCATCGATCGTGTTCGGTTCGTCGCCAGCGCGTACGTTTTTAGTACGACCAATTTGCTCAAAATCAGGCATCAAGCTCGATACTTAGCGCCTTGGCACATCTCCCTTGTTTCTATGATCTGAAGTTTTAACGGTAATGTTGCATGCTCTTATGCGTAACAATCAACAGTTCATAGGTATAATCCCCTAACTACAAATGAAAAATTTTGCAGCAGAAACCCTACATCATGTAAGTACTACAAGAGAAATTTTGTGTGTGTTTTTAATGTTTAATTTGCCAACGTTTGCGAGTTCGTTTGTTGGTTTGAACGCGCTAATCTCTGGAACTAGGTACTAGTCGAATTCGAAAAAAATACTTTTGTATAATTATTTATAAATCTACGTTTAGGGGAAGGTGGGGGGACACCGGATAGTTAAGAAAAAGACACAAGAAATAAATAACTATGTTATTTATTGAGGTAATCAATGTCATAAATGTTTAAGTATATCTTAGGCATAACTTTGGCATACAAATGTTTGAGATCAGTCTTAGTTACTACAAAATATATATTTTTTTATAAAAAATCAAATTTCCGAATTCACCCCATACCTATGGGTCAAACCGGATACGCATTTTTTATTCAAGGGGTGAAGACATATACTAAAAATAAAACTATATAATTAAATTATTCGCAGTTTATGCATACATAAAATAATAATTCTTGCTCTGAACAATCGATGCAACCTATAGGTACACTATATGTGTGTGACGCTAAAAGATATACCATTCTGCCTTCCAGCACAGAATTTATGGCTATTTGACATTCTCATCACATATGTTCGTGGCATATTGACTTGACGCTCACACTCTGTAAAAATAAAAAAATAGTTATTAGACAAAGGAATAAAACAAATGCCCGCAATACCTACATTTAAAATCAAACGGGGTGACACCGGATAGTCGAAATCACCCCGTCCGCTTGTACCCCACAGGTGCCATGTTTGAAATTGTAATACTAGCAGATATTCTGTTTACACTCATAGCAACAACAAATACCGTTTTAAAAGGTTAAATATGTATTACTTCATAAAAAATACAACTGTATATGATAGCACATAGCTAAACTTAATGATAACACTTTAAAAAAGTCAAAATATTAGATGACTTACCTTTGTTTACAATTTTCATTTATAGACTCACGCACCGAGATTTTACCGTCGCTGCCATTTGCGACTGCACTGAGTAAGCGCTTGCGCGTATTTCACCGCTAGCTAGAACGCAACAGCAGTACGAGGAGTAATGAAATAGCTACTATCTGGTTTTACCCCCTGTCCGGTTTCCCCCCACATTCCCCTACATCAATAAAAAAAATCCTATCAATCTTCTTATTATTTATTTTAACCTGAATATTCCATCCCTTTTATGTAAACGAGGGTTAACAAAACTTAAAAACACTAAATCATCGTAACCAGGAATTTCTAAGGCTAGTAATGCAGGTAAAAATTATAAATCTCCCTTTATCGATTAGAATCGTTATCTAAATGTATATCTAGAAATGATCGATCAACAGTTATCGATAAACCGGGCTCATGTGATTACGGCACGAGATATAGATCAAATTACATGGATGTTGTGTGTTCAAAGTACACGTGGAAGACATTAGAAAGTTTTATTTTATACAGTAGCCAATATAGTCTGTTTTGTTATCTCGTAGACTAATTTGACAGGCATTTACTTGTGTTCATTTATTTTGGATGGAAAGCCCTATTTTGTTGCATCGAGAAATACGTTAAAAACTCTAGAAGTTTAGACACCTATAAAATAAAACTTTTACAAATGTGTATATAGGAGACTGATAAGGAACATATTGATGTTTTTTTAAAAAGAATCAAAATACTCAATACTTTTAACTGAACAAAATGTATCGACCAGCTATTTTTTTCTGCAATATTAAGATTGGTTTTTGAAGGTACCTAATAAATCGATCGAGTTTCGACTGCTAAGGGCCAAGTTCACAGACAAGATAACAATCCGTTATATTGAAAACGGCCATTTAACATGCCTTTTTAACCGACTTCAAAAAAGGAGGTTCTGTATTCGTCCCGTATGTATGTATGTATGTATGTATGTAAGTATGTATGTATGTATGTAAGTTTGTATGTGCGCGATTTTCTCAAAAACTACTGATTCGATTTGGATGGGTTTTTCACTAACGTAATCTACATACTTTCAGGAAGGTTTTAGTATATAATACATTATGTAATCATTCCTATGTAAAAAGTTATATGCATAAATTTACACACTCCGTAGAAGATTTACTGTTGAACGAATTCGTGAAAGTAATCTGACACGGGATAAAGAACTAAAAAGGGAAAAATAAAAAACTTTTTTAACAAAAAATAACCGACTTCAAAAATCCATTACAAAGAAAATAATAATTTTGGTTTCGGAAGTCGGTGGCAAAAAAAAGCAAACAAAAACCAAAGCCACCGACTTCCGAAACCAAAATTATTATTTTCTTTGTAGTGAATTTTTGAAGTCGGTTATTTTTTGTTAAAAAAGTTTTTTTTCTATAAAGAAAGATATATTAAACGGCCGTTTTCAATTTATCGGACTGTCATCTTGTCGTCGAAGTTGGCCCTAAGTATTTACTGAATAAGCATCCTGTACCTACATTGACTGGGCAAACGATATAGAGCTTTTTAGGGCCGATTTCGGTCTATACTCGGATTCCAATCTTTCCTTCAAGTGTACACAGCTAGTAGCCTATCTAGACTTCATTAGTGTGCGTTCGTATCGACAAGCCGTTATCGATAGATCGCTATCGAGTAGCCCGGCGATTTAATCCTCCATCGATAACTTAGTATCGGGGACTTGCTTATTTTTTTTTATCAAGATACTGAAATTCGGTGGAATATAATTTCTTATCCGTTACGATGTTTATTTTATTATTACCTAATTAGGAAATGGATGGCAACATTATAAAAAAGTTATGTAGGTACTTACCTAAGTTTTTCAAAGACGAAACTAATTTAATTTAACCAAAGCTTTGCTTCCGTTTTCAAATACCGTACCAAATTTAATCTACATAATATAGGTAATATCGATTCGATGACCAGATAGTGGCTATATGCCATTAAATAATTAAAAATACTTATTTTCCGTTCAACTGATAGCTAGGTCCCACTCAAAATGAGTTCAGATTGGCGGGTTATTCTTCCTGCCGGCATAGCATTATCAATTCTATCTTTATTCTACAAAAGAATAAACAAAGTTCTTTCTATCCAACTCCGATCTCTACTGCCCGAGCACGTGGCGATCCGTGCTTGCTTTATTAGAATTTTGTCTACTGAAGAATAGAGACATTTCTTCTCTTCATTGTATTCATAAAACGAAAGAAATCTTTCTACAATCTGTCTATTCTTCTGTAGACTAAACCCGTTTCTATCATGGTCATGCTAAGCCGGCTGGTTCACTGATTTATACTTTCTACTTAAGTAGATATTGACAGGGTTTCCCGTAAATAATGTGTAAAACGTAACGGGTAGGTAGAGCTTACCTGATTTCCAACAACTAATTTGAATAGTGTAAAAAAAAACGATTACGCGTATACGCGTACACTGAAACCCATTCATCTGCCGATTTGAGGTCAGAACTTTCTGACGACCATCTCCTCAGATCATAGAAACAAGGAGATGGTCGTCAGAAAGTTCTGACCGTGTACCGGAACAACTGATGCCACTTTTAGTACATTTTTCGACACAATTACGCGCATAATTAAGCGCTCCTTGTGAATAAAAAGATCTCCCACGCATTGAACATTCCGCACACCCTCAATCTAACACTGTTAATCGTCACTCAACACTAGTACTAAACTAAAACACTGTATTTATACCATCGATCGTGTTCGGTTCGTCGCCAGCGCGTACGTTTTTAATATGAGCAATTTGCTCAAGATCAGGCATCAAGTTCGATAGCGCCTTGGCATATCTCCTTGTTTCTATGATCTGAGACCATCTCGAACGTTGATCTGCATACACTGCTGCCGCTTTGCCGGTCCTGACTGTGAAACGTACAAAGTGAAAACCCGATTTTAAAATGGAAAATTTAGAAAAATGAAATATAAATTGGTACTTGTACTTGTATTGCCATTTAATTCATCGCCGGTAAATAGATATTATAATTGATTTTTCAATAATAATATCCATTTTTAGATAGAATAAATTAGCGTAATTAGTAGCCGGTAAACTAGGGAAAAATCCAAACAAGTTCGGATTCGTCGGTTGATCGGTAATTATCGGGTGTCATCGGAGGATGTCGGATGTAGTGTACACTGTACACGCTCTCTTTCTTTTACATTAGGTACGTTTCGTTCGATCGTCCGAGTTTGGCTGACGACGCCTGAGCATTCTTCAGCCAATGACGGATCAGCTGTTAGATGACTATTGACCCAAAACGATATCATAGTGATGAGATATGTTGAGCTACTAATTGATTGATGGAGTCATGAAACGAATGAATGAATATACTTTACACACATTATAACATATATGAATTAATCATGTTATTCGGCACAATCTTAATTGTATTAGATCTAACGCCAAACGTCTAATATTTCACAACACTTTATCAAAATACGGACAGATTTAATGATAAAATAAATTAATTTAATTATCATTATCAGCTAATGAATGAAAATGTAAAATACCAATCCAAGAATTACACACATCATTAATAAATAACTAATGATTATATTAATGCCGTAAATTAAAAGACACAAGGTTACTTGACTTGTGTAAAATACAAAAAAATAAAAAATAGAGAAACAAGTTTATTTTTAAGAAAGAATGACCCTCTCTATTATAAATCTCAATAGTCTTGCAAATCGAAATACGCTTTTTAAACTACGCTATAATATTACTCGTATATACAGGCTGCCTAATTTAAAGAGTAACGTAATGTGGGCTTCAGATTGTGTATGTCGGTACAGATATGAAATTAGTTTGGTGTGATCGAGTATTTCAAGAGTATTTAAATTCATTTTTTATTTGTTTTTGTACGTAATTGGATTAAAGAGAAATCATCGTATTTGTGACAGTGAGGTTAGGTATGGTGTGAATGATCCAATGAAGTACAGCCCGACTAATGAGTTCTCAATTCAAAGGTTTTAGTTGCTGTCGACATGATATTCTGTGGAGGCACGCGCCAGCCAGCATGCACCCGTTTTTGTTTTATTGGTTTTACCAAAATGTCAACGGCACAATCATTTTATTTCTTATTTATTTCGATTTTTTATTCCAATTATTAATCTTTAAGATAAATTATGCAAAGAACAATTAAAATATTTTTTTATTTTTGGTTAAGTTTTTATTACTGTACCATATCAAGCCCAAAACTACCAACGTCTTTTGTGTTTGTAAACGCACCCACGACACAGGAGAAATCCTAGTGTGGGGCAACGTTTTTTTTTAAACAACAATTAAAAAATATATATAAATTACGCCAAGATATTCCCCGAAAGGATAGGCAGAGGTGTAAAAGGACACCCAACGCAATAGGTAGGTACCTACTTATGTAGGTGATAAATTATCTAAAAATCTATGACCAAGGATACAAGGATAGCTAAACTAAGGTTAATAGCAGTGAGACTTCCGTTAAACTTTGCGCCATGGAAAATACGCGGTAATTGTAACAATAATATAGTGAATTATTAATAATACTGTGTAAAATAACTTTATTGACTGAAGCTGAAGCCGGGTTTTCCTTGTAAGTTACACGGAACTTAGAGGTATTGAAGTAATTCCTGCCTTTATCATAATATCAACGTCACGTTTAAGCAAAAATATTATGTTTATTAATAATCTTATACTAGCCTATTATGGTCTTACTCATAGGCTATAATGGTCTAATGCGCAAAAGTCTCTTCATAAATAGATAATGACATTGAGTAGAGGTACTTTAAAACAGTTAGGAACTAACATATCCACAAAAGAAAAGGAAAACAAGATATTGCAGTCGGGACCCATTATATGACTATTACCCGGAAACACGTAATTGAGTAACTTTCTTTGTGTATTGTGAATGTGAGTGCCATGTACCTAGCTATTTAAGTTTTAAGCTTATCTATAGTATGGCAGTTGAGAGCATGTCATGCTCGCTTAAAGGTACCGCTGACGGTGGCGTGTGTATTGGATCGTTCGATTCCCTCCAAAATGTTTGAGTTGAACGGTGCTGATGCGCACGTCATGTCCGTGAACGGGCGCTGTCAGTTGGTGCTGGTCATCTCTTGACTGCCTAAACAATGTTTTTTCACTTGTCTAGTTGATATTATTATTATTTTGTACCTTACTAAACATAGTTCTCACATATTAGGGCATCACTGTAATCAAAGAAATTGTAACAGAATTTATTGAAAAAGAGTAACCATGGAGTTTGTTGTCCGTTCTTCTCCATAGGAATCTACGTTTTGGAACGGACAACTAGCTTCAACTAACGGACAAACCGACTGACAACTATTGTAATATTGTTTGACATTTCAAAAGTGCATGTAAATGGTCTAATTGAAATAAATGTTTTTGACTTTTTTTTTGACACTGGGTCCCGACTGCAATATCTTGTTTTCCTTTTCTTTTTGGTGGTTCTATAACAACAGATAGTCTTATCTGTAGGGCAGAAGGCAGTCGGGTTTACATAAAATTTTTAATTTTTAATTTTCTATTTTTATTTTTCACTTTTTAGTTTTTGATGTCAATGACATATATTATGTATTTTAGTAATCGTCTTTTTAAGCCCTTCATTTTGATACCCCACATGACCATGTCAGATTTTTTTTATTTTTGATCACTTCAGTTATTGGCGATTAAAATCCGCCATGTTGTTTTTTTTCATAATCTATATAGCCTATGTTACTTGCGACGTTGATACAAATCTAATGATATGCCATATGTTAAAATCCGTTCGCTAGTTTAGTCTCTTAGGAGACACAGAAACGGAAATACATACCCACATACATACTAACATACAGGTACCAAAAACCCGAACGAAGCGCTTTGATTCCACTTTCATTGTGAAAACCGCAAAACAATGGAATTCGCTGCCCGAGTGGGTGTTCCCCGACAGTTACAATCTGGGTATCTTCAAGTCGAGAATGAATCGGTTTCTTCTAGGCAAGCGTGCTCCATCGTAGACCGCATCATCACTTAACATCAGGCGAGATAGCGGTCAAACGCGAGCCTATAATTTAATAATAATAAAAAAGGTGAAATACTATGCCCTCCTTTTGGGCTTCACCGCAGTCGGGTATAAAGAGGAAATATTAAATTGTTTTTTTTTTCAAAATAAAATAAAATTGCCCAATTGTCGAATCTCTGTATTGTTTAAACATATAGGTACCTGTGAATGACCTAATTAAAATAATTTATTTAGTTTTGACTATATTGACTGTTGGTAGGTAAATGTCCTTTTTGGCGTATGGGCGTATCATCATTAAAACACGTATTTGGCATTTTACGTATTGAGTATATTGGTTAATTCTTCATTAAAATCCATATAAATTCTTATTCCCAATATAGACTTACATAGTAGGTACCTAGTTTATCGAATTAAATAATTATTATCCTGTAAGATTTCATTAAACAAAGACTGTTATAATTTATTTAAGGAAAGTAACATTTGAAAATAATTTATTATAACGTGTTTTAATGATATTTCATTTAAATATAGCTATCGTCAAGTTCTATAAATATTAATATATCCATACATGTAACTTAAATCTATACCTACATACTCATGCATAAGCATAGCATAATCGGCCTATAATGTTCCCACTGCTGGGACACAGGCCTCCTCTGTGAGAGGGAGTGGGCCGTAGTCCACCACGCGGGCCCAGTGCGGGTTGGTGGACGTCACATGTCTTCGAATTTTTGGTTCTAGGACATGCCGGTTTCCTCACGATGTTTTCCTTCACCGTTAAAGCAAGTGATAATTAATTTCTAATACGCACATGACTTCGAAAAGTCAGCGGTGCGTGCCTCGGGATCGAACTCGAACCATTCGCCGTGGGAGGCACATGGTTAATCCATTAGACTATCACTGCTTTGTCAGACTACATCCTCGTATTAAGGCCCCGGTATACGCCAACGGCCTTGAGTGATTTGGGCGGTATAGCTTGAGTGTTCTGCGCTGAGCTCAAGCAACGCGACATACATCCACCGAGCAATACGACTCGCCTATCAAGGAGCGCGCTGTGCAGAATTAGACGTATTATTACTTTTTAGTATCTAAAATATAAAATAAAAAAAAAGTAACAGGCAATATTATAGGTAGTAACATAGTCTTTTCACACAAAACAAATCATGAAAATATCTTAAGCGATTTGAAAGTAATTACGTTTTTATGTTTTGGGTAGACACGAATTCATGAATTTATTTCATTAAGTATTTTACTACAATAGTTAAATATTCACAGGTACGATTGATGTATATATGTTCTAGTTTAACATAAAAAAATTGCACAACTAACCTGCATTATTTGACGGCGAAATAAGAGATTTAAAACTGGCCGTTACCATTTACCTTCGCCTTAATACAATAAGAAAACAAAAATTACATGCAGGCATTCACTGGCGCAAACAGCGCTCTAATCGCTACAAAAAAAGTAACTTTTCAAAGTCAAAGTCAAGTCAAAGAGAAAGTCAGTTTCGAACCAAATATTACAAAAACTCATCTTCAAACTAAACTTGTAACCCTAACTGAAATATAACCCTCCACGGTCACTTATACCCATCTCTCTATTACAACCCTCAGAAGTCAAAACGGGCCACGCGCGCGCCATGGGAACCGAGGGTGCAAAGAAAAATCACGGGGGGTTGACACCCTAACCGCTAACATATGGTCATAAAGACCCCGCGATTACGGGTTATGACTTCGGGGACAATTTGTTAATGTTTCTAGTTTTAAAAAACCGGCTAAGTGCGAGTCGTACTCGCGCACCGAGGGTTCCGTATCAGTTTTGGACGTATAAAGTGAAAAAAACCGGACCGCATAACTAAGTTTGTTAGTGAAGGAATTTTGATAATTTTAAAAAACTGTACTAGTTAGGAACATCGTTTTATTTTTGGTGCAATATTTGTGTCAATTCCTATCAGCTCTAATTATTTCAGATTTTTCGCTCCGCAAACTTCGGAGATAAGGGGGGGGGAATGGTATTTTTTCAGAAATATTTATCATATGTCGAAAACTGTGAAACATAAAATAAAATGAAAATATATTTTGAAATGTGTAGATCAAGTCCTTTCATATGATATGCCACTTGACCTAGTAACCCCATTTTAAAATTTCGGACCCCTACTCCTAATATTTTACTAATATTTTTATTTTGCAATGAAAATTAAAATATTTTTTGACTTTTTTCATTTGCCATAAAGTTGGGCAAGCATTCTTTATAACTGTTCCAAATTTCAAGTCGATAGCATTAGTAGTTGCTGAAATAAGGAAGGTGTGACAGACAGACAGACAGACAGACGAAGTCGCACCGTAAGGGTTCCTTTTTTAACATTTGGTACGGAACCCTAAAAAGTTGTAACTGCTGACGGAAGATTAGATATTTTTCTATAGATTTTTGTTTTTAACCGAGTTCAAAAAAGGAACGTTCTCAATTCGACTGTATTTTATTTTCGTGTATGTTACACGATTTCTTCTGATTGTGGTTTATGTGAACTGAATTTTTTTTTTTTTTTTGTCATTTGGTAGAGTTTATACTCTACCAAATGACAAAAAAAACTACGAAAATGGTAAACTACGAAAATTTTCGTATTTTTTTAACCATCTTCAATTTAAAACGATATTTAGTTCACTTTGCCTATGTTGACGATAATTAAATTCATACACAGCAAAAACTTATTTATGTAGGTTCGGTTTCTGGTACCTAATGAATAAACGCTATTGCCGTAATCGTGTGTCTATCTCACTCAAAATAGAAAATAAAAGTAACAAAGTAAAATCCGCCTTTTAAGTTTTTTTGTCTTCAATAATTAATATTTCCTAACGTAAAAAAACATATTTAATTGACAAACATCAACATAATTGAGTAAATCAATATCAAACACATTTAAAAAATGATTAATAGATAATAATACATAATAAATAATAATTTAAATTAATTCATAATTATGTCAATAACTTACTTTAATAACATATTTAATATCAATGAAGCTATTTTTGAATATATTTACATAATATAAACTGTAGATATGGTCATGGATCATATTACCATAATTATAGATTATACCGTTATTTTTCACACCTATGTCTATGACACCTGATATGATCTCTTTTGCTACTGTTATAAATTTTCGTAAACTTGTTATGCCCGCGACTTCGCCCGCATTTTTCGGGATAAAAGGTAATCTATGTGTTATTCTGATGTCTAAGCTATCTTACTGTAAAGTTTCATCAAAATCCGTTCAGTAGTTTTTGCGTGAAAGAGTAACAAAAAAACATTTATACGGAACCCTGAGAGCACGAGCCCCATTCACACTTGTCCGGTCTTTAGTGTTAATATTAATAGCAAAAAAATTACAGAAATGTATCTTTGTTTCTTGTTTCTATGATCTGAGGTTAAGTCCGAGTCCCAGTCAACGCTTTTTTTTATCGCTTAGCAGTAGAGTCGATCAAAAATCGATTTCCAAAGTGGACGATGGCATTTCACTCGAACTTAGTGAAGTCACTCAATTAAGAAATATCGATAAATTATCGGTAGTTGCAATAATTTTTAAAACACTCAACATCGCATAACACGCTGATAACGCTATCAGTCATATCTGATGTGTTCTAGCAATATACCAGCTATTGCTGCTCATTGATAAAAAATATAAACCCGTTTATTATACGTGACGAACTTTGATAATTATTATAATGGTTCATAACTGAGAGAATGCGTTCCTGACTGGCGATGGGTTTCTGCCCGGGCAAAAACCCCGTTTCGAGTTTATGCCCGGGCATAAACCCATCTATATAGTTGGGCAAAAAACCGTTTCGGGGTTTTTGCCTGGCAGAAACCCATCACTATTCCTGACAGGTCGTTATCGTACTCGTACGGGCGACGCAACTTTGAAGTGGAAAATATTTTTAATCTTTATACTTATGCACTATTGCTACTATAGCTCGTTCCACGTAAGAATTCCCCTAGAAGTTATGTTGGGTTGCTTGTCATTCCTATTTAGGTCATATCGTTATGTATTTTTTGTAGATTTATGTTTTATAATTATATTTAGGAGGACATTACAAAGTGATGAAAGTGCTGAAAAAAACTTCCAACACCGTTAAAAACGTTGTAATAAATTGAGATTCAGTGCAGCCAACATAATTTCTAGGGGAATTCTCACGTGGAACGGTCTCTAATTTAAGTAAAATTCTTATAATAACATCAATCTATACTAAACAAAAATAGTTGAATGCTCAATTAATTATGTGTTAGGAACGCATTCTCACAGCAGCGGCCGGACTGTAATATTTTTAATTCCTAGAGAACAGTGGTGTCAGCCCCGACTTGCAAGTCGTAGGTCGAATCAATCCCTGCAGGCGCACACTTTGTGCAATTAGTTCATCACTACCTACTGCTCTAAAAATGGTAAAGGAAAATATCGTGAAGCAACCAGTATGACCTAGAACCAAAAATTCGAAGACATGTGACAACCAAAGTGCTTTGATTCCACCTTCATTGTGAAAACCGTCAAGCAGTGGAATGCGCTGCCCGAGTGGGTGTTTCCCAACAGTTACAATCTTGATATCTTGAAGTAACGAGTGCATCGGTTTCTTCTAGGCAAGCGTGCTCCATCGTAGACCACATCATCGCTTAGCATCAGGCGAGATGGCGGTCAAGCGCAAGCCTATCATCGAATAAAAAAAAATCGTCCACCAACCCGCAAGGGTTTGCCTGTTAGACATAAGGACCACTCCCTCTCTCAGAGACGAGGCCTGTGTCTCAGCAGTGGGAACATTATGGCCTTATTATGCTTATGCTTATGAAAAACTAGCTAGTTTTCCGATTACAATGCGGACACAGCTAGTCAATGAATATATGCGTTTCCTCAACAATTTTGCAAGCTATGACAAAGCTATTTTTCTTGCTCTCAAAAACATCTACTCAAGGAAAACTAAGTTTATTATTTACTGGATGTACTAACCGTAATAGTCATGTGAACGATACCCTACAGTGTGTCATAGGGACTTAACCACCCGAGAATCGAACCGGTAGCAGTGTTATAAACAATAATGACCTGGATTATAATCGTGCGCACGTGACGCTGTGAATCATTTGGAGTTTATTCGTAATTTTATTATCTAACTAATGTACCCAGAAACAGAATCAATATTCTTGAATGATTCTTTAACTTGGTGTAATATTCCACTATGAATGGAGGAGGAAAAAATGCATTTAATAAACAGTGTCATCCTCATTAATGGGTGCATTCAACTTATTCTTCATCAGATTTTTTCCTTGTATATAGCATCCTAAGCCAGTTCTAAAAAACTTAAAAGTCATCATCATCACTTCAATATCCACGCTGGATATGGGCCTCCCCAAACGTTGCCAAATTGCACTGTTTTTGAATTACAACATACAAAGGTTTTTTTTAATAATATTTTTATTATAGTCAAGGTACCTACATGAAGTATCATATCAACTAGCAACTACTAACCGTTAACCTACCCAAACCTATTGGTTCCCTAAACATGCCACCAATTAACTGTGCTTTTTAAAAGCTTTTATTTAATAGCTTATTGAAACGTTTCTTTATTTAGAGTTAATTTGAACCACAATCATCATTTACTTACACTAAAATAATGTTAGAATATTAAATCGCATACGGAGTAAAAACTTTAATCTGCGCGCACGCAACTTACAACCTCAAAACAGCTCCAATACTATTACCATCGATCCGTTCTGAGATACGTTCGGAAATCATAAGTAAACACAAGCATACATCTGTTAACATACATACGATTGTTGGTTAACGTACGAGGGGTATTAGCCGTCCACCTGACTTGGAATTATGCCGCGCGGCACGACCAAAGGCGTATTGTGCGTCAAGTAAACGGACTTATACGCAAATGACGGCGCTGCGCCGGCGCACCAACTTGTGACAGAATTACGCTCCGCCGCCGCCTTGTTCCTGGTTCATTGTTTTTTAACCGAGGGATGGGAAGATGTAGGGATAGAGATATGGTAAGTTTTGTAAGTAAATATTATATTGGACTGTAATTGTTCCTGCACTGTTTTTGTATAGGGCCGATCAGTGTGGTTGATCCAGGTTTGTTTACGATGGTTTTTCTTCAGGTAAATCAGTTGGGCCGTAGATTGGATATATGGATATTTCACATTGGCATAAAGACATTAATGAATGAATGTTCGACACCAATTTTAAAGTTTCCTGACCTACTTATCTATTCAGAGGCCCTATACAAGTTACTTTTCTGTTAGCGTTAGCGTCAAACGCTACGGATAAAATTTATGGAAATGACATTTGTGAGTCACGTGACTTTTCCGCAGGTAATGTCATTGCCATACATTTTGTGCTTATCGTTTGGCGTGAACGCTAACAGAAAAGCAACTTGTCTAGAGCCTCTGTACCGACACGCCGCGTGATGTCACCGCCAGAACTGCCAATAGGGATGTTAACTACTTTTTTTTATTGTGAATCTGTAAACTATTTGAAAAAAGACAATTAACACCAAAAATACCGATGAAACATCTACAAAATTGGCAAAGTTATAAGCGTTTTAAAATGATTTGCTAGACACGGACGGCACTACCTACTAGTGACGTAACACCACCTACGTCCGCTTGGGCGACAAAGACGGAGCGATACTCCCTCCAAAAACTTTAAAAGCGTCTATGTTTTCCATTTTGTGATAAATTATTATTTTTGCATTTACTTTTTTGTTGTGCCTATTCCTTCTTTGAAATAAAATAATATATTTGTACTTTTTTAATAGTACGACACTACCGTATTGAAGAATGTCCCGGTGAGATTCTCCCTCGAACATTTGCAAACAAATTGGCAGTTCTCCAATGATATCACGAGCCGTGTCGGTAGAAAATAAACAAACTAATCAATTTTTAAAATGTTCAAGTTGCATTTGACGAGCCTAGCAATTCCGATACCCAGCTTAAGAATGTCCGAATAACATACAAGACAGCATCAAAATCACTTAACACACCCTTAGGCCCGTATTCCAGCAGTGCGATTCTGTAAACATCTCACCGTGAAAACTTAGGTGAAGTGAGCGTGGAGTGAGCTGTCAATAGTGTCAATTCCTAGCAAAAACAAACTCACTTCACCTACACTCAAAAAAATGTTAGGTTGGATTTAACATTTCGGTCCTATCACAAATGTTGATTGACTTTACCATGTTGTACCAATTTTATTTGGTAGATTACACCTATATTTTGTAACCAAACTAAATTTTTGAGATTTGTTTGGTAAAATGTACAATACTCTTTGTTGATTTACATCAGAACTCTGGTACCAACTTCAACCTCTTTAGTCTTGTAACTTCAATAGCGAGGTTTTGTTATATTTATCGTAGTTTCCATGTAATTCAGCCAACCTTTGCTAATTTGGTAAATCCGACAAACCATTTTTTTCAGTGTAAGTTTTCACGGTGAGATTTTTACAAAATCGACCGGCAGAACGATACTCGAGCACCGATCTCTGCTTGAGCGTAAATTTAAAGCCATTTGATTGGTTGAAACTAGTTTCAATCTATGCTCAAGCAGAGATCGGTGCTCGAGTATCGTTCTGGAATACGGGCCTTATAAAAAATACTCAGTCACAATAATTTATAAAGATGGCGGCCGTCACAGATAAACTGGTTTCGCTAAAGTGCACTACGTTTTCATGTTTCAATCCCACATACCGAGGGGCTGGGCAGATAACAAGATGTAATTGGTATGTGTAATACCGATTGTATTCAACATGATATCTTCAAGTGGACCACTTCGGTGTAATGGCGCCGATAAGCTTTGGACCACTCTTGAAGTCTGTTAGGTCTAGTTGTGACGTCCAGATATTTTTAGCGGGTTATTTTTAGATGGAATGTTGAATATTTGTGTGTGGTTGATATTCGGAATGTTGGCGAAATGGTTGCACTCAGTAATGTGTATAATGGTTATTTGTTAGGTATTTGAAGAGCTTTTCCTATGTTGTGTATTTAAAACTATGTTTTCCGTGTAAGATTTTGCTAAATACCTTTGTATTTAATCATTATTATCAATTTATCATAAGACGTTCGTATCTCTGATAAATCAGACTTAGTGTATTAACTATTTGCATATTCATAATATTTACATGGTTACAAATATAAAAAATATTTAAAAATAAAACTACAAACATTTATAGAAGACCATAACAAATCGCATTGCATGGCTGTCGACTGGTAGCGTGCCCAAAAGACTGGCAATATTGCCACGTTGGATGGCAATGCTTATCCTTTGGCCAAAGTAGAATCCAGCCTTTGGGTCGAGTGAAGTGTGTTTTATTTTAGCATTAGGTATTAAAGAACAAAAGGCAAGATTTCTAAAATTAACCTCGATATTTTTTTTGTCCATGTCACAAATTATGCACATTTCACTTTTCATATTTTTTTTCTAGTAGGCAGTATCTACAATGTAGGTTATACAGGTATCTAGAATGTACAAGTACTTATCTACAATGTATGAAATAAAGCTATTTGAATACATTTTACAAAGGTAGGGAACAGCAGGAAATCTTACTCAAATCTGAAGCAGACCGATTGAGGAAGTACCTCAACCTTACAGAATACCACAGCCAAATAACGCTACTCTTTGGTAGTGTTGTGTTCCTGTGGTGAGTAAGGTCGCCAGAGCTCCTGAGGATGCGCTGAGTTGACAGCGGGGGACCTGCTTGTCCCCTAAGCTGTTGGCACAGCGAATCCTCATTTTAAGGGGTTGGTAACGCGCATACTTGGTGTTGCAAGCATTTTATAGGCTTCAGTAACCGCTGGCTGTTTACCAACGTCTCCGTCGCGTGTTTTTATTCGTTCGCGTTATTACATAGCAAAAAATTAAAAACTTACATATGAGGAATCCTTCTTTAACATAAAAAACATCAAAAAGATATATGAATGCGAAGTAGGTATAATTAAAACAGGGCTAAAGCTCATGCCTGAGGGGCTCGTGGCTAAATGACAGCCACGCTGATCGATCGATCTGCGAGGTTAAGCTGCGCTTGCCGCGCTCAGTCCTTGGATGGGTGACCGTTCTTTACACATCGAGACCCCTCCGTGCCTCGGAGAGCACGTTAAGCAGTCGGTCCCGGTTGTCATAGGAATATCTTTGACAATCGTTACGGGTAGTCAGAAGCCCTAAAGTCTGACAGCTGGTTCTAACATTCGAATACCGGTATTACCCATTAATTGGGTTGTGGAGGTCAGATGGCAGTCGCTTCACGTAAAATATTGATATTCAGCCAAAACTAGTTAGACTGGATGCCGACCCCAACATAATTTGGGAAAAGGCTAGGCAGAAGAGCTAAAGCGCATGCCTAACTGAGGCGCGTACGCAACCGATAAGCATTCGACAAGTTCGGGGTACTATAGTAAAAAAGTGTATAATGCTACTGCGTTACTATTGCTGTCATTTAGTAAGCCAAACACTAAAGAATGTTGACATTTAATATCATACGTATTGAAGAACATCGGTACTATCGATTATTGTTCGCCTAAATCGTCACTTTTGCCGTGTGTGCGACGTGTCGTATAAAAAAAAACAACAACAAAAATACATGTGACTTTACTCTTTTATAAAAAATCTTATACATTTTATTTAAATGATGTAGAACATTCTAAATCAATTAATTAAAGTTTGTTTTGACAAACCCGGATCATCACAATCCATCTTTTATAAAATTCTGATGATAATAAGTAATCGTTTGAAAGTATACATTGACATTTGGTCGCGGTGTCAATGATAACACATTCTAATTATATTTTATCGGTAATTTAGGTTTTATGTACTCGCACCGTGATGTAATGTCTTGTACGATCGCTAGATACAAGTGATATTATGTAACTATTTGTTACGAACACCTGCACTAACTCATAACTTTTTTTTTTGGAAAATAATAAGATTTGAATTTCTATTATCAGTCTATGTTTGTAGTTATTATAATTGTATACTTTGATTTATGTAATTGGTGTGTATATGCCCTGTAAATCAATAAAATAAATAAATTAATTAATAACTGGATACCCCTGAAGCACACAAATTCCTTAGTAAAGAGGGTAATTAATTTAACTTGCCGTCTGTGTATGAGGCGAAATCTTGCAACTGTTAAGACCAGTTTTCCCCATGAAATGCATATTTCACTTCGATGACAATGCAATAATATGGTACCATGGTGGTGGTCTTATGATGGAGCCGGGAGGTGGCTATAGGAACTCCTCAATTTCTTAACAGAATTTCGTCGTGTTTGGGCTCATTGGATTTGTCTTGACAAGTACTATAGACCTAAATGATATTCCCGTTCGCCCCACTGATAAATAAATTAAAGCCAGAGCAGTGGGGCCAAAGAGATAAATTTTTAATCATTTTATTAAATTGCCGTTGGCCCCACCAGTGGGAACACGGCCAGTGGGGCCAACGGAAATATACAACTTCAATTTATTACGAGTAAACAACAAAACGTTATGCAAAGATTATGTTCGTTAACTATCTCTAAACTTCTTCTGTATCTTTCGATATATTTATCTAAATAATGTATAATCAATCTCCTTTCCTACATATCAGAAGCAAAGAGACATAAGAAGACAGTAAAAACAAAAACATTAATCTGAAGATGAATAAATAATAAAGCTTAGATGAATTGTTTTTAAGTTTTTAATTTCGAGACTTCGAGTTAGGTATGCAAAGATTTATAGACGAAGATATTTTTAAATATATAAAAATTTAAATAAATAATGTATTTTAAAGCGTGCTCAGTACCTACCTACCGAGTCAAATACCTTTGAAATTATAATAAATGAAAATTAAAACATTTAAAAATACTCGTTATCTTAATATTCTAGCTGGAGCGATGCTTGGTTAAGAGTAGTAAAATATATTATGTATATTACAGATTCAAAGTCGCGATGAAGGTGTAATCCAAAAATCGAATCTCATTAATTAGCACATCACTATAAAAAAGGAAAAATCTAACTTATGTAGTAGTTCTTCAACCAATAAAAAACTCGAAATTCGAATTAATAATGTAGGTAGTTACAGTTCGATATTTAAACACCCAGGGCCGTACCACAAAAACGATAAACACGTGTTCAACACGAATGCTACCAAAAATAATACGCACTTGTTTTAGCACTAACTTGTCTAAAACAAGTGTGTATTGTTTTTGGTAGCATTCGCGTTTAACACGTGTTTTTTTTATTGTGGTAAGGGTGCCAGCGTCAGGTCACCTTCAAAGTACAACTACAGCCAGTGATGTGTAACTGTCAGTAAAAGTTATAAAAATAACGATTAACGATCAAATCTGTGTTGACATTTGCGAACGATAACGGGTAACCCAAGATATTATATCAGTCATACATTAATCATTTACTTTCTTCTTGTACTTGTTATAAAATGTTTTAAATATTACGTCATTGACTTTTTTATTTGTTGTCGTTATTATCAATATGTTTTAGTCTGTCTTTTTCGCGCAAGGGGGTGATTCTCGCGGGTTCGATATTGATATCGAATTTGATATATATTGCAACAACTGTCAAAATCCCTACCATTTTGACATTTGTTGCGATATATATCGAATTCGATATCAATATATCACCCGCGAGAATCACCCCCCAAGTCTTCAAGAAATATCGAATACGGTAAATTCATAAGAATCATTAATTTTATTCCCAATAAAATACTTTAATTGGTCCATGATCTTTTAACTAAATAAGTTAAAATAAAATATTTTAGTTCTTGAAATCATAAATACCTAAAGGATATAGTAATAATTTCTTGAGGATATTAATTTATTGACAAGAAGTTAAAACAAAACTTTCCATTTAATAAATTAATTGTTATTTCATATCGACCACGGATCAATTACAAGAACTCTCAGTAAAATTAATAAAACTATAACAAATCTACAAGTTAACTTAGTTTCCACTGTGAGTTAAAACTAACTATATTGACGTATCTACAATGTCATTAATTACAATAATATTTTAATCGTTCAAAACTACTTTTTACTAAGTTGACTTTTTTATAGTTTATAAAAAGGTTTTTTATTACTTCTTGAATGACTCAATTAGTATTATTAATATATGACATAAATAATAGATATTTTACAAATTTAATTGCAGTAGATGGCATTAATAGTTATCCACCTTTAAAGTATAATTGAATAATTAATTATCTTCAGTTAAATGTCAGCATGTTTTTTATAAGCTAAATTAAATAAAATTAAAGTTAAGTATCGTTTAAAATTTCAATTAAAAAATGTATGGTTAGACTCTCGTTAGGCGACTGGATCAAGGTTCTCCTCAATGTACGGCACGCATTGTGAGTAGGTTCCTATATCTAGAGCCCTATTACCTTTGACCCTTTTCCTCATACCGGTAGATATACCATTTTTTTTATGATTTCACGAGTTTAATTTTCAGAAGTGCTTATAAATCTCTTGATGTGGCGACATATCAACACATCGAGATTTCTGTGCTGTTTCTAAGTTCTATATTAACGTATTTTACACATAAATCTTCCGGAATAATTTCTCTAAATGGTGGTAAAAACTACAGTAAAATGCATTGTGTAGTTTAGAAGAAATAAACGGACAAGCACGAAAAGCGACTTTGTTTTATACAATTTACTAGCTTCCGCCCGCGGCTTCGCCCGCGTTTTTCGGGAGAAAAGGTAGCCTATGTGTTATTCCAGACTATAATCTATCTGTGTGCCAAATTTCATCCAAATCCGTCCAGCCGTTTCAGCGTGAAGAAGTAACAAACATACACACACACACACACACGCACAAGCTTTCGCATTTATAATATTAAGTAGGATAGGTATAATGTGTACAGTTAAATAATGGTAATAAAATATTATGTAAATACATTCCTAAATATTCCTAAAAATATCAAACTAGGTACGCAATTCTCAGGAACCATAGAAACCAAAACACATCATACATTTACACTCGAATTCCCCATACCCCATTTAGCCCCTACCCCTAAATGCTCGTCGCAACTACCCCTTGATACTTAAGTTATTTATCAGAACGTTTCCACTGTAATTAAAGTTATAACTTAAAGTTATCTTCGGTGGAGAGATAAGTAAACAATCAAAGAATATTAATACAAGAGATAACAGTTTAACGAACTCTAGTGCTCTTTGGTACAAGCGTAGAACAAAAAATAATTATTATAAGTACTTATAATTATGTTACGGTTAAAGTAGTAGATTAGTAATTATTTATAATTGCTCGGTCATACGGTAAAAGATACGGCAAAATAATTCGCGTTTATTTTTTAAATTCTTATTGAAAACTTTGCTGGGTTCCAAAAAGTTTGAATTTAGAATAGCGAATGGAATTTGCGAAAAGCCTTATGCGAGGTTAGCCAATAACCGTTTTTTGGTAGGTACTATAAACATTTAATTTTTTTATTTGTGTAGGTATATTATTTTTCCAAAAATAATATTATTATTTTAGCTTGGGGACTTACAGAAGCATCCCATTCAGTTCCTTATAATCCTTTCGAAACCTACCGATCAGACCTCTTTCTTGTACTTATTTTTTTCTTTAAATTGGAGCTTCTGAATTGAGTTAATTAATTTGATGATAATTATTTACCTACCTAGTACAATATTACAGTTGCTTATCTTATTATTACCAAGTTATACCTGTTTAATGAATAAAAGTAAGAAACCATAAGAAAAAGATAATGAGGCATTTTTAGGAAAAAAATATTTAGATATCTGTTTGTTTGTCCGTCGCTAACTTACTTGTAACTATGTGGATTACGTAATAATTAGCAGGTTTAGGTTTAACTTTATTGAGTTTATCTTATAAAGCTATTCTTTTTATGGAAATGAGGAAAAACTTAGTTTAGGTACAGCCTTAGATCATAGAAACACGGGAGATGTGCCAAGGCGCTATCGAGGTTGATGCCTGATCTTGAGCAAATTGCTCATACTAAAAACGTACGCGCTGGCGACAAACCGAACACGATCGATGGTATAAATACAGTGTTTTAGTTTAGTTTGCTAGTGTTGAGTGACGATTAACAGTGTTAGATCGAGGGTGTGCGGGATCTTTAATGCGTGGGAGATCTTTTTATTCACAAGGAGCGCTTAATTATGCGCGTAATTATGTCGAAAAATGTACTAAAAGTGGCATCAGTTGTTCCCGTACTAATTTCCTATGATATATCTTGTTTCTATGTTCTGAGGGTACAGCTAAATATAAATCTTTTAAAGTATGATTAATAATAAATGAATTCTAGAACTTTGGAGTTATTGTTCACTTTTTAAGTTAACAATATTGCTATTTGCCTGGTCTTTCGTTTTATTTTATTTTTTTATTTATAATATTAAGGTATGAATAAATGTACAAAGAGAGTCCGTGTAAATCAAAGTAAAATTTAATAGGTACATTACAATAATAACTTTTTCTTTATTTTATAATAGAGAGAGACGTTCGTAGTACCTACTTTTTAAACTGGTTTGGTTTTTAATATCTATTGAATTAATGCAATAAACTATTAAATGACAGAAATCACTTATATCTAAATATAAACAATAACTACTAAAAGACAATTTATATTGGAAATCAAGTAGACATTAGTTAGTCTATGCGTTGATATTATCTATGTAAATAAATAATTATAAGTTCCTGAAAAACACACATACAAAGGACTTTTAAAAGTTCGCTGATCAAGGTACAGTAGGTACATAGAGCCAGACATGCTAACAATACACAATGAAATCAGTCATTTTAAATAAAAACTATCCTTGTTATAAAAACGTAAACAACAAGACTCCAACAAGAACCCGCCAAAACAAATTCCATTTTCAAAACACAAAACGAAAACTTCGATTCATTTTTTTTAATAAACGGTTGTAAACTTTACGAAGTATGCTCAACTTACGTTTCAGCGGTTTGGGGTTGCTCTGCTTCCTTCGTGACATGACCTAGCACGGGGCTCCAGAGATTCCCAACATCACACAAGCACTCACTACACACGATACGAGTTAGTTTCCACTGACGTGCGACCGGCTCCGGCAAAGGTCGGAACGCGACTGAATCGGAGGCGTACTCGACCACGCTGGTGCCAATTCGCGAGTCACTCGAGGGCTGGGTTTGGTGCCGCCCCCTTTAAGCCCCCCCGCCCCGCCGTAGCGCGTAGACCCGTAGCCGCGTAGACAGTGGTTACAGAAACTTTTTTTGAGTTTGTATTTTTTTTGTTTATTAATAATATACCTAACGTCAGTTAATAGTCTAATTATTAGTTTAATGTGCAACATTAAACTAATACTTATTTAATTAAGTTGTATTTATTTCAGAATACATTAAACATATTCAGCCCATAATTTTCTCACTGTTCGGTCTGCTTTTCTTCTAAAAATGTTCTGTAATTAATTATTATTTTAAACGGAAAGTAACAATAGTAGAAAAAATACCACAGGGAAAAAAACTAAGCATCGATTTAATAATATAGATTCTATTGGA
Organism: Thalpophila matura; assembly: GCA_948465475.1. Classification (NCBI taxonomy): domain Eukaryota; kingdom Metazoa; phylum Arthropoda; class Insecta; order Lepidoptera; family Noctuidae; genus Thalpophila; species Thalpophila matura. The sequence continues at coordinate 2,528,032 of OX419178.1, forward strand.
TTGAGAATCACTGTGTTATGTACCCCCCTATTTTATTTATTTAGTTCCTCAGTCCATCCAAAGGTTGTCTGGAAGATATCGCTATCAGCGATAAGACCGCCATTGTACCCTTACAATTAGCAATACCTTATATAAGCTGTTTTATTACAATTATGGTGTACAATAAAGTATATTCTATCTATCTATCTATGTAAGATTTATGGCCGCCTTCAATAATGTATCTATCCGTCGTTTTGATTAGGTAGAGCTACAAATGGAATTCTGACATTACTTCTATAGTTTATGTCAAAATCCTATTAATTTACCCTCTTACTTAGAAACGATTATTAAAATAAATAGCTCATAACATAAGTCAATTTCCATCTCTATTCATCGGTATAGAAATGACATAGGATAGTTGTTAATTCAATCAGTGGTTAAATTAAGAGCCATTTATAAGTTAGTGGGAAAAAGGCTATATAAAAATAAGCATGTAACCGTAGTACAGCGTTTAAATAGATATCAAAATTTTAATTTACTTTCATTTCACCATTTTCATATTCAGGTTCATTTACAAAAAGCAATCATAATTTATTTGGCCGGGAAATGCATTTGTAAGCAATATTAAAAGTTACATAATTTAAAAACTATTAGCACAATTTATTTGTTGCGCATCGCATTCAACAGGCAATTAAATTGTTGAGCTAGCTGTCTATACCACTACCTAATTCCATCGTTAAATACGACCAATTGTGTTTGTTAAAGTGTTAAAAAAATATATAAAATTTTGGTTTTCTGCACTTCTTCTCCATTTAAACTTTAATTATGCCAAATCTCACACTCCTGCGTACGCGCAATTTACTTAAAAACAAATCTACTTAGATTGTATTGTGCTCACAAGCAAAAATACAATAACGAAAAGTGGGCACTGACGTCACGATTCAGTCTAACCAATAGCATTACGTTTTGCTATTTTCCCACACATTTTTTCTACATTTTATTAATTAAGATTCTTAATTAAAAAGCTGTTAAATAAAAATAATGGTAGATATTAATTCTATAGTAATAAAGATTAAAAAATAAATGGTTTTACTCTACTTCTCAGTATTATCGTTTTTTTAAACACGTGAATACTAATTTTGTTATTTATATATGCGAGTTCAGAACGTTAGCAGAATACCGTTTAGTTGTGATCTACTTTTGGTCAATTTCTGATCTCATTGCGTTTAAATTTACGTTTGACGTTGTTAGTTACTGTGTGTTTCCACTGGCGAAACATTCACATATACATGTTGAAAACTCTTTTTTCTGCTAATGTATCGATACGTGTTTCCATTGCCACCTAACGTTTTTTAGCGCAACTTGTTTGACATTCCATACTAGTATGAGACATGTTTCTAATATCTATACATCTTGCAACATAATTATTGACACATGTTTACCAACCTAATTGTATCAATAAAAACCGGGCAAGAGCGTGTCGGACCACGCACAGTCTAGGGTTCCGTAGCAAGAAGTATTTCAGTCTTCCGACCGCAAATATATGTTTGTATTTCATAATATTCATAATATCATTATGAAATACAAAGTTAATTTTGCGGTTGTCAAAACTCAAAAATGAAAATAGTAAATATTTCAAAAAGTTATTAACGTATCTTGTTCAAACCAATTTTAATCGAGAGTATTTCTTGGATGCCACTAGCTTTAATTTTTTCAGATTTTTTGATACAGCGGTTGGAAAATTACAGTGACAAATTGTTACCGACTTTGGGAGCTCCTAGTTCACTAAATATACACTTAAACAAAAAAGTAACTGAGAAACCTTTATGTTATTTTCAAAGACCTATCCAACGATACCCCACATGATGAGGTGCGTTTCATCCCCCAGTTTCATGTATGGGTGCCCACCCTAATTATTTTATTTTTCATAATTTTATTGTAGGCCTTTATGGCAGCTTATAGAAGACATCTGCTTGCGAAGTTTCATACAAATTGGTTATGAACTGTGGATTTGACGAGGGTGTGACAGACGGACAGACGGACGGGACGAAACTATAAGGGTTTCTAGTTTTACTACGGAACCCTAAAAACCGTACCTACTAAAAACAAGATTTAGACTATTTTAGACAAGTAGCGAGACTCGCGAGCCATGTTTAAGCACCAGTGCGAACGCAGCCAGCAACAAAACTTGAAATCTGTCGAAGAATTTACGCAGTTTTCTGCAGTGCGAACGTAAAGACCAAATAAACAAGTTGTGAGATTTTGTCTCTTATGACAAGTCTCGATGCATTATGTTTAATGTTGTTTGGTGGAAACTTATAGTTAGGAAAATACAATTTGTGACACTGAGCAAATAGCCTAGTGATCTAACCATGTATCTCTCACGGCGAAGGTACGCACCGCTGACTTTTCGAAGTCATATGCGTATTAGAATTTATTATTACTTGCTTTAAAGGTGAAAGAAAACATTGTTGAGGAAACCTGCATGTCTGAGAGTTCTCTATAAAGTTCTTGAAAGTGAGTGAAGTCTGCCAACCCGCACTTGGCCAGCGTGGTGGACTATATGGCCTATCCTCTCTCATTCTGGGAGGAGGCCCGTGCTAGCAGTGAGAAAGTTTATAAAAAGCAGGGCTGATAGGCATTATTACTCCGTTTATTCATAATATATACATAGTTTTTAATTTTTTTAATATTTCAAAAATATAGAAAATAGTACTCCACCTGCATCGGAAACAGGGTCCAAGCTAGCGGCGGTTTAAGGGCCCTAGAGAGAGGATTGTATTATTATTATACTTACTCCTGTATTATTATTATACTTACTAAACTGAAACCAGATCGAAATTACATTTTTGAGTTTAGCATAGCATAGCATAGCATAGCATAGCATAGCATAGCATAGCATAGCATAATCGGCCTATAATGTTCCCACTGCTGGGACACAGGCCTCCTCTGTGAGAGGGAGTGGGCCGTAGTCCACCACGCGGGCCCAGTGCGGGTTGGTGGACGTCACATGTCTTCGAATTTTTGGTTCTAGGACATGCCGGTTTCCTCACGATGTTTTCCTTCACCGTTAAAGCAAGTGATAATTAATTTCTAATACGCACATCACTTCGAAAAGTCAGCGGTGCGTGCCTCGGGATCGAACTCGAACCATTCGCCGTGGGAGGCACATGGTTAAACCACTAGGCTATCACTGCTTTTTTTTTAGTTTAATTGGGAGCATTGCCCTTCAGGTAGTAAACATATTTACGCTACAGGATTCAATCTGTCCGTTTATTATTTTAGTAATAATTTATTTATTTGTATTTAAGGAAATTACGTCGTAAATAAAACATGACATAGTTTGGTAGGTAGGTTTCATAAATAGATTTTTTGATGTCAGCCAGAAAAGGGTATAGATATTTAATGAATGTTTTACGCTTATTACTTACATACTAGCACTAACTTTTCCCACGACTTCCTCCGCGTTTTTTTTCTTCTATTATTTGTACATGTAAATTCGTGTGCGAGTCCAGTAAATATTTTTTCTTTCTTTCTTTGTTGCAAGCGTTTCATGGGCTGCCATGGCCGCTTACCATCAGGCGAGCCGTACGCCTGTTTCCCATCATCCTTTCTGATGGTAATGTTCGTCGGGTCGTTGAGCTCCCTAAGGCAGGGTTGAGCTACCACTGTACCTGCGTGCACAGTCAGGACAGGTCCACTCAAACCTGTATGGCTCTTTCCTCTAAAGGCCATTCCAGCCTAACCTGCATGGTTCTTACATAATTTAGCTTACTTAATTGTCTGGACCATAAAAGAGATACATTAACCTTTGAGTTTGTTTCGGTGTTTCTTCTCAAATGTAGTCATATAGGAAACACCAACCTTATCTAGCTCAAAAAATGTTTTAACGTGTAAAAGTTATTAACCTATTTACAAAAGAATTTATAATTTATCATTGTTGTATAGAAAAAGAGTCTTAGAATAAATCATATTACCTATGATTTCATAATTTACTGCCCAAGGCTTCAATTCTAAACAAACTGTTTTTAGGCTTTAATTCTGTATTTCACGCCTGTAAAGAAGCTTATCAACTCCCGTAACCAAAACATTGCCCCGCCCACATGGCAAAACATGGTGACTACAGCTGCAACGTAGCTGCTTTGTTCGTAGCAGACTACGAAGGTGCTACGCCGCCTACGAGGCTACATCCCAAGTCGTGAATTTTTGTTTTTCTAAATTAAATTTGGAACTATTTATTATTACTATTAATAATATTCACAAAATACATTTCAATATCAATACCACGAAATGTGGATCCACGTAACATAACGTAGTCTGATTTTCAACTCGATGTAGAAACTATTACAATAATATTAAATATAATATATTTTAAGTAATATTTAAAAATGACAGGTTTATGTTTAGTTAACCAATAAACGAAAAAAATAATGATAATTGTTTAATAGATAAAAAAAATACAATAAGTTTTTACTTCATTCTTTTGTAAGTTTTGAACGCTGTTGTATCCACAAAAAAAAAATTACACCATAAAACAATTTATTAACTAATGTGATAAGTATAAGGCGAATCACACACCGCCCCACGCTACGCTGCGGGGTGCGTGGCGACGGAGCCACGCGTGCGGGTGCGGGAGTGCAGATCTGCATCATCATGCAGATTTCTCCGCACAAACACGCGGAGGAACGCGCAAAAACAATACGCCACTACTAGTGCTGTCTTAGCAACTTTTTTGACATTTTTGATAAAGCACTTCAGTAGTATCTAATTTATTACACTAGATGACAATGATTTTCTTGTTCTTCATACTGGCAGATTTAAAATAAAACAAACTTCCTAGCAACCATAATTATGTAGGTAGTATTCGATGTTGTCGGCAGATGTCGTTGTTACTACAGTACGTCTAGCTCTGTCAACACGAAATCACGCACGATACTGCAGATCTCAGTGTGCCATACTTTGCGTCTTGCCCCGCACCCACGCCGTGCGTGTTTCTCCACATGTAGGCGCGTGATCTGCAACACCGCGCGTGAATGCGTTTTCAGTGTGTTGCACTATGCTTGATTTCTATACAAACATAGGTATGTACTTGCAAACAACGTAAGATCACGCACTCCCGCACTACGCTGCGTGATGCGGTGCAGTGTGCGAATCGCCTAAGTATTATTTTGGTTGGGCTAGAGTGGTAGAAAGGTATGGTAGTAGTGTCCCGGAGTCCCTCCCCCCCAGTCCTCAAACGTAACTGGCAAAATGTTAGTGCATTACAAACCTCTGACTAAAGATGCAGTTAAACGGGCTAGTTTTTTGTCAATTTCTTGCTGCAATTGTATAGCCGTGAGTTGAGATCTATATCGCGCAACTCAGTATAACAATTGCCGCAATCTTGCAGCATAGCCCCGGCGATATTGCAATGAAATTAAATGATGGTACACCACAATAACTGCTGTACGATATAGATCTCAACTCACGGCTATACAATTGCAGCAAGAAATTGTCAAAAATCTAGCCCGTCTAGGGGCAACACAGACGACAGAATTTTTGAGCGATCGAGTCTGCCGCGCTTTGCAGCGCTTGAACAATCTGTTCACTAAGTTTCGCAGATTGTTCGAGCGCTGCAAAGCGCTGCAGACTCGATCACACAAAAAGTCTGTCGTCTGCGTCGCCCCTTAACCGCACCTTTAGTTACTTCACGTCATGATGTTATGTCCAGAGGTGCGTAGGAACGATCCAACTTGGCACTCGATCTGTACAGTCGATCCGAACGAGTTTCAAGAGATAACGACAGATATTTAAATAATAACTCAACAGATGTCGCAAAAGCGCGTGACCTTGTCGCCGCTTTCGAGCAAATTATGTAAAGCAGGTGGTGTCTTACACGACACCAATACATCGAGAGCGCGCGTTTAAAGATGTGACGTATGTGAACGGAATTAAGGATAATTTTGTATTGGCAACACGTACGCACGGCTACAGATCAAGCTATACATTTCCAGTATAAGCTGATCTCACATTGTATAGGATTTCCTTACAGTGAGAGGTCAGTGTAAACTGGGAATGTATAGCTTGATGTGTAGCCGTGTGTACGTGTCTGGGTATCGGTACATTACATATAAATTGTAGTAGATGACATTTCTATTGACTTATTATTTTAGATTTCTGTGATATTAGCCCAACTTACCTATTCGTGCCAATCTGTTGAGACTCACCTAGATCGGCTCTACAGATCGGGTGCGAAGTTGGGTCGTTTGTAAACACCTTAATTGTTTAGGCTCGCTACAAATTAGCAACGAAGAAAAGAGTTCAACGAGCAAATACTAAAAAAAAAATACCACGCAATCATTATGGAATTATCAAATAGGTATTTCAGTCAACTAATACAAGCAGAGATAATAAAAAATACGATAAATCAAACATAGATCTGATATAAGTTTTTATGAAACTGTGCTAACGGCCTACAAAAAGTTTCTAAAGGTCACAACACTGTGTTAGACTTGTCGCGTGTCCCTAAGGATCTTCCCATAAGATTATTCTGAAAAAAAAATATACGGCTGGTTGACAGATAAATATTTTTATACCATTCTCTTAGGGCCAAGTTCACCGACAAGTTAACAGTCCGATAAATTCAAAACGACCGTTTAACCGTTGGCCTTTAGACAAGTCTTGTTAAACGGCCGTTTTCAATTTAACGGACTGTTATCTTATCGGTGAACTTGACCTTTAGATACCATTTATCTTGACCATTTGACTTGCCAAAGCCGGGCGAACCCCTCTGCCAAAGTACACTGGTAATTTGAGCGATTTAACAAGATTTGGGCATTTAAAACTAATTCATGCGCGATATCCGTCATTTTTAACCGACTTCCAAAAAGGAGGAGGTTCTGCATTCGGTTGGTTTTTTTTTTTTTTTTTTTTTTTTTTTTTAATGTATGTACACCGATTACTCCGTGATTTCTGAGCCGATTTACGTGATTCTTTTTTCATATGGTAGATAAACCTCGCGAGGTGGTCCCATATAAATTTTATTAACTTTGGTTGAGTAGATTTTTAACCAGGTGTAATAAACGGTATTTTTGGTGTATCTCGATGACATCATGACGATGATGAAAAAGTGATATTGTGTAGGTACATGAATTCCTGAACGCAATCGATCTCGATATTATGCATACATAACATCACGCCGATATTTCCCGCAAGGTTAGACAGAGGTGTATAGTACACACAATTTTTTCATGCTTAAGTCGCATTTGATAGAAGGCTAGGGAGCGAGCCTATTGCTATTACAAACTGAAAAAACACTGTTTTTAGGGTTCCGTAGTAAAACTAGGAACCCTTATAGTTTCGTCATGTTCGTCTGTCTGTCCGTCTGTCTGTCCGTCTGTCCGTCTGTCATACCTTCGTCAAATCTACAGTTCATAACCAATTTATATCAAACTTCGTAGGTAGATGTCTTTTATAAGCCGCCATTAAGGCCTATAGTGAAATTACGAAAAATAAAATTATTAGGGGGGGCTCCCATACATGAAACTGAGGGATGAAAAAAAATATTTTCGCGCACCCCACCATGTGGGGTATCGTTGGATAGGTCTTTGAAAATAACATGAAGGTTTCTAAATACCTTTTTTATTTAAGTGCATATTGAGTGAACTAGGAGCTCCCAAAGTCGTTAACAATGTGCCTGTAAAAACCCCCCTGTAATTTTCCAACCGCGCTATCGAAAAATCTGAAAAAAATCAAGCTTAACACTTAGCACTTAATAAATACTTTCGATTGAAATGACAACCGTAAAAATAACAATATTTCATAATAATATTATGAAATACAAACTTGTATTTGCGGTCGGAACACTGAAATACTTCTTGCTACGGAACCCTACACTGTGCGTGGTCTGACACGCTCTTGCCCGGTTTTTGTTTACTGAAATGCTCTCATCCACCAACATCTATGAATATAAGTACCTATTTAAATTCGTGGAAGTAATCGATCTCGGTAAAAGTACATAAATGATCAAAGTCGCTCTGTCCATGATTTTATGGTACTTTATTGTAATAAATTAACAACAACAAAAATGGTTACACTACACTAAAAAGATAAAAATAAAAACAGGTTTAAAAAAAACCGACTTCCAAAAACTACACTAAAAACTATGAAATAAAAATGTTAAACTTCCATAAATAAAAATCTAAATGTATATTGAAGTCGGCGGGGCCTAGCATAAATATGAAATGAAAGGAAATTTTAATTTGTCGAGGCGCAAAGCAAGCTGCACGTTCGCTGCACACACTGCGCACGTTCTTCCTGTTCAAAGGCTGAGAGGTAAAAACCTGAAGAAGAGGCCCCGCCGACTTCAATATACATTTAGATTTTTATTTATGGAAGTTTAACATTTTTATTTCATAGTTTTTAGTGTAGTTTTTGGAAGTCGGTTTTTTTTAAACCTGTTTTTGTATTTTGTATTGTCTTTTTGAAAATGATTATATTGTGTAGTTTCTTCTTGGAAAAGGCGGCCTGCTACTTCAAATCTGCAAGACCATGGAATTTTCTATAAATATAAATTATGCACCAACATGGTTTTATTTAAGTACAATCTGCAAGCATGTAGATACATGCTTGCAGATTCAATTATACACATCTGTGTATGATCTGTGCTATACGTGTTCACCTCGCCCCCCGCAAAAAGTGGCAGAAAATGTTATTGATTATGGCTTCAGTCTTTATTAATTTTAATTTAATCGTCACTCTGGCTTCCCTTCAAAATCTTTCGCCTTTTACTAAAGATTTCCGTAGAGAGGAACACTCAAACGAGTCTAACTCTATTTTTTGCATAACTTTCTGTCAGCGAAGTTTAGAATTCCTTGAATCTAAAACTGACTAGGTACTCTAACTAATCCCTAATTGAACGAACTTTTGCTTTTCTCTTTTAGTTCAGCCTTTGTCTGTGTGCCTGTGAGCGTTTCCCCCTTTTAATTATTTCTTATTAGGTACCTACCTATTTCTTCCATTTATGGTAACGTGTTTATCTCAGGAAGTCAGGACAAATATTTTATCCCATGCAAAATATTTCTATGAAGTTTATGATTAGTATCTTCTAGCTCGGTAGTATCATCGCCAAGTTCATGACAGTTTGATATAGCTTGAGTGATGTTTTTTTTTTTTTTTTTTCTAACCCGGGCTTCATAAGTTAGGCTGATTTTCTTAATCTTCGTCTTATCTATTTATTGCCTATCTCTCTTTAAACGTTTGATTAACATGTATGTTCTTATACAATGACGAATTCATGTGGCTTATAATTATATTATTATTTTGATAGCGATCGATAGTGGACTGTTTCCAGATTTCTTTTAAAACATTACATAGAAACTAAACAGTGGCGCCACCTATGCGTTCTGCTGTAATTTCGGTAAACTGGTTCAGTCCTAGTGCCGAACAAAGAACTGTGATAAAACGAGTTGGTACTCTTGATGTGTAGGTATAAGCGTAGTTCTCACCCATTTTAATAGGTGGCGCTGTTTTAAATTATTGTGTTGTGCTTTTTTGTAACAATAAATAATTATAGATGCGTTGTTCAAAAAGGTATACTACCTATTTGTAAATTATAAAACATTAAAGAATATTGAAGCTCTTTTTATCATGAAAAATTCTTCTTGCATAATATATTTTTTTAGTTGCAAGTAGTGCTGTTGAGTGTTGCTTGATCGACAGACATGCTCACTGACATTTTTACTTATTATTTGATAGGATTCGTTTAGTGAACTTTGCTTTCAAAGCTAATTATGTGAATCCATTTACTAAATCATGACTTTAGTTTTCACCACATGTGTCTTACGAAGAGTCCAACTTGGCAGCCATGTTGCTATTTTACTTCCAATATTTTCCAACAGATGTCACTATGCAATTCCAATCGTTTTCTGCATCGCGGTGTTAAGATTCTCCGCCGTTTGGTTAGGTCAACTCGAATCTCCGACAATCGTCACTCTGGTTTCCCTTCAAAACGTATAAATCTTTCGCCTTTTACTAAAGATTTCCGTGGAGGGGAACACTCAAATGAGTCTAACTCAATTTTTTAACAACTTCGTTTCGGCGAAGTTTATAATTCCTTGAAAATTAATAATTATCTAAAACTAATGGATAAATGGAATATTTTTTTTTCACACGTGGTCCGCGTAGGTTTCGTTGTTGTATTATTTTTTTTAGCATGAGCAATCTAAATGATCATAATTTCATAAATCGCACACTTAGATCTAAAGAGAGTTAACTCAAAAAATTAAAATTTTGAATTACCTCTCTTTAGATCTAGCTAATAGAGAGCTAATTAAAAACAAAATCATGTTTGAGTTAGCTCTCTTTAGATCTAGGTATGCGAAATTATGTCTTTACTCCTTCAGCCCAGATCTTAGCAACATCAGCAACATGCACAGTATTTTCAGTAGCGTCAAATCTTTCGATGTGCAGATGTTAGGGCAGCCAGGAAAAGTATAGTTTTGTCTCTTCGCTTGGGTAACAGCACCTTTTGTAACTCGGGTTAGATTTCTCTATGAAACCCCATTTCCGATTTAATAATTCGCTTCCCATACATTTACTATGAAACGACACGCCCGGGTGATTCGGCTCGCGTCGCAGCTCTATATGCAGGTTGACGCAGTTTCATAGTTTGCATAGAATGCGGATTCGATTCGACGACCTAATGAACGCTAAGCTTTGTAGAGCACAGCATGCATATAAGCCTTAATGGTGGTAGATTACGACTTCCAATTCATATACATCCTATTATTTAATGTATTACCCAACTGCATCAGAAAGTGGGTAATGTTTTTCGAGTGTATGTATGTCTTTCTTCGTTTGTATTTCTTTGGCACACTGTAGCCTAAACGGTATGATTAATTTTAACATAATATGAGGTATCTTTAGATCCGTCTTCAATGTAGGACTAACATCCTACTTCCCACTTAATATTATTATAAATGCGAAAGTTTGTAAGGATGGATTTACCCTCAGATCATAGAAACAAGGAGATATGCCATCATAGCAAATTAGTACGGGAACAACTGATGCCACTTTTAGTACATTTTTCGACACAATTACGCGCATATTTAAGCGCTCCTTGTGAATAAAAAGATCTGCCACGCATTGAACATTCCGCACACCCTCAATCTAACACTGTTAATCGTCACTCAACACTAGCACTAAACTAAAACACTGTATTTATACCATCGATCGTGTTCGGTTCGTCGCCAGCGCGTACGTTTTTAATATGAGCAATTTTCTCAAGATCAGGCATCAAGCTCGATAGCGCCTTGGCACATCTCCTTGTTTCTATGATCTGAGGATGTACCTATGCATGTTTATTATTCTTTCTCGAAAAACTACTGAACTGATTTTGATGAAACTTTACTGTAATATAGCTTATAAGCACATCAGAATAACACAGGCTACTTTTTATCCTAAAAACGCGGGATAAGCTGCGGGCGGAAGCTAGTAGGCTATAATATTTATATATTACGCAGTTGGATTTTTTTGTACCTATTTTTAATCATTTTGTTTATCTTGCTTACTTCAACTCTGCTAAACACGTTTCTCTATAGTGTAGGTAGGTACCTACATCATTATTTATTTTGACTGAGTAATTTTGCCCGTTTATTACAATTACTTCACAATGACACACAATAATACATAGTCCCATGTTATCACTATGTATGTTATGACTCAGCTAACTCAGTAGTGCCAGTTTAGTCATACGAATACTACCTACCTAAATACACATCATCACCCACACATTCACAGTCTCCTACACTGCTCAGAAACACGCACAGTACACACCCCCAATTTCAATAAATATTATAAAATCATTGTGATACTCTCTGCCAGACATTATTTTTTTGTGTAGGTAGGTACTTCGTTATTGGCGTAATGTCTAGAATCAAATGATGTTATTCTTATGTACTGTCAGCTGTGAAGTTACCCTTTATAAATAAATAAATAAAAAAATAAATAAGTAAATCACTATTGTCCATCACAATAATGACAAACCATGGTTTCCTGTTTTTGTTGAGAGCTGATTGCGTTTAAATACGACAATAAAACACTAGAATTATTATAATATTTTTTTTTTATTTAACAATCATGAAGGCTCCGGATAAGCTCTGAATAACTTAATTGACAGATAAAATACAAATCATCTTTATTAAAGATGATTTGTATTTTATCTGTCAATTAAGTTGAAAATTAGGTCAAAAATTAGGCGTCTTTCAGCTGGTATATTATACCAGCTGAAAGACGCCTAATTTCTGACATAATTGGGAGGGCTATAGCCAAAACCAAACATCACCAACATACCTACCAACATTTTTTTTTCTGATAATCTTGCCAATGAAAGTTGACCCTGGGAAAGCGTGTCAAAATCTATACTAATATTATAAAACTGAAGAGATTGTTTGATTGAACGCGCTAATCTCCGAAACTCCCAGTCGGATTCAATAATTTTTTTTGTATATTATGGTATTAAATTCATGACGAATAGTATAGGCTATTTAATATCACGCTACGACCCTTAGGAGCCGAGCAACGGGGGTGAAACCGTACAGCACAGCTAGTCACAAAAGATGAACGGAATAATACCTACCTAAACCAGTATAGTGTAGTGGTCCTTATCAGGGATGTTACGGAGCTTCGACTCCGACTCCGATAAGTCGGAACTTCCGATTGATATTACACCTCCGGTTCCGACTTCGGCTCCGACACTTTTAAGTCGGAGGTTTTAATCGGAGGTCGAAGCATAGCGGATAGCAGTGGCGGCGCGCGTCTGCAATAATTTTAAACATTTTTTAATTAAAATTAAACAGGCTGACTGAATAATGTTTGTACTACCTACTTATTTTATTATGCCCGCCCTTAATACATCTCTCTTCTGCCACCACCTCCGACTCCGCCTCCGCCTCCGACTCCGACTCCGACTCCGACTCCGAAAAACCAAATTTAAAAACTCCGACTCCGACTTCGGTTCCGATAAACCTACGTTACATCCCGTCCTTATTATTTCTCCTTACCCTTCGTCACTACTACTTACCACTCGTTTAAGTAGGTACTCGACTACTCATTGATAATAGTTATTACGAAATACGAACCTGCACCCGAATTGCGTAACTCAATTGCTATCACCATGGCATTGTTTTTGACATTCATTACGCCGTATGATTGTTAATCCGTGCTCCTGTAACTAGCTCAACGCCGCAATGGATGTTGTTGAACTGTCAAAATGAAAGCCATGGCGAAATAAATTGAGTTACGCAATTAGGCTGCTGTTTCTACTTAACCATCATAACTTACTAGGAACTGTAAGGTAATCTGTGGTTTTACGCCGATATACCTACCGCTATATAAGGCGGGCGCTGTGAAAAAAAATGGTAATTGGTATCCTGCGTGCTATTAAAGCGGATTTATGTCCAGCTGTGAGACTGCTCTAATGGTGATGGTAATGCACTTTAACAGAGCTCCTGAAGATGCGCTGTGTTGACAGTGGGGGCCTTGCTTGTGCCCTAGGCTGTCGGCATAGCGAATCCTTATTTTAAAGGGTCAGCAAACGCGCCTGTCATACTCGTTATTACAAGTGTTGCAAGCGCGCGTAAATAAATAACAGGTAGGTACTATCCTCAGATCATAGAAACAAGGGAGATGTGCCAAGGCGCTATTGAGCTTGATGCTTTAACCTTTTGAACGCCACGGCATAAACGCATCGCCGTGCCCTGTACACCAAGCTACAAATTTCCCGCTTTTTCTGTCACGTATTTGTGTCGTTGGCGTCCAGGGACAGTTTTCGCTTGTCACGTATATGTGACCATGGCGCTCAAAAGGTTAATTTGAGCAATTTGGGCGTAGTACAAACGCACACGCTGGCGACGAACCGAACACGATCGATGATATAAATACAGTGTTTTAGTTTAGTGCTAGTGTTGAGTGACGATTAACAGTGTTAGATTGAGGGTGTGCGGAATTTTTAATGTGTGGAAGATCTTTATATTCAGGAGGGCCGCTTGTAATTGTGTTGAAAAATGTACTAAAAGTGGCGACAGTTGTTCCCGTACTAATTTGCTATGATGGCATATCTCCTTGTTTCTATGGTCTGAGGTACTATCAGATATGACTTCCATTACAAAACGCATAAAAATATACAACCAGAAACATAACGCCCAGTAAAATTCAACTTTCTAGCGTGACAATTCACAGTTACAATTCTAAACTGGTAAACATAAATAAAATTGCATCAAAACACTGCACCCACTCATAACGCTCGCAACAAAGAGCTGACCGGTCATCGGACACACCCAGCACACACACCTATAGTCACACACTGTACACTGCCAGTAAGGACGCACACACACTCACACCTCATGCGCAGTTGCACGCAACACGAACGCATAGCGTGCAGCCATGCGAGACGCGTTGTAAGCAGTTTCCAGTGTTTTCCTTATCCAATACTTAATTATATACTGTTTTTTATAAAGTACTGTTGGTTGTAACGTTGTTAATTATAGGTTTCGGTGTTATTCAGATAATCAAACGAACGTAAATGGTAACAATCTGTAATTAGCTATCGTCAAGGACAAGGTAGGAAGTCGATTAAAAAGATAATTCATTATTATGACCAGAAAAATATCACATGACATGGTTCACACACAACAACACTATTCCACATTTTAATACACGTGACTCACAAAATTTATATAAGTAAATATAGAACTAAAACACCGAAGGACACGAGAGAATTGCGTCACGTAGGTAACCAAAAACTAGAGTAAAAAAACCGGCCAAGTGCGACTCGTACTCGCGCACCGAGGGTTCCGTATCATTTTTGGACGTATAAAGTGAAAAAAACCGGACCGCATAACTAAGTTTGTTTGTGAACGAATTTTGATGATTTTGAAAAAACTGTAATAGTTAGGAACATCGTTTTATTTTTGGTGCAATATTTGAGTCAATTCCTATAATCTCTAATTATTTCAGATTTTTCGCTCCGCAAACTTCGGAGATAAGGGGGGAAAATGGTACTTTTTCAGACATTTTTCATCATATGTCGAAAACTGTGAGACATAAAATAAAATGAAAATATATTTTGAAATGTGCAAATCAAGCCCTTCCATATGATATGCCACTTAACCTAGTAACCCCACTTTAAAATTTCCGACCCTCACTCCGGCCCCTTTTGCAATGAAAATAAAAATATTTTTTGATATTTTTCATTTGCAATAAAGTTGGGCTAGCATCTTTTATGACTGTTCCAAATTTCAAGTCGATAGCATTAGTAGTTGCTGAAATAAGCAGGTGTGACAGACAGACAGACGAAGTCGCACCATAAGGGTTCCTTTTTTACCATTTTGGTACGGAACCCTAAAAACGTAGCTTTATTTTTATTATCACCGGGGTTTTCAGCGTGTTATAGAGCTTTTATACTTTGACAACTTTAAAACTTATAAATAAATCATGATTTTATAAAAGGCTTTTTTTAAGGCGACTACAGGAGACACTGAAATCAGAAAAATATATGATATTCTTCAGGATATACTTATTCCATTTGGAGTGAAACCGTGAGTGGCCTAAATTATTGGCGTCCTTCCACATGAGTTCAGTCGAATATCTCCACGCCAAATGGCGTGACTGTAAATATCCAGCTGCACAAGTTAATATATTGGCATTTATTTTAATTTATTAGTACCTACTTAACAATCTCGTTCATGATTCAATATCCTGTTGACTCACAGTCACATAAACGACAGATTTTCATCATGACACTATTGCGTCACTTAAAGTACCACTTAGTGGCGCGATAGCACTCTGACACTACTCTGACACTACGTGCAAACCACGCAATACATTGTAATATTAACTGGGATCAAATAAAACAAAATTATCGTATAAGTGTAGGTTTTTTGCTGTTGGCTATTTGATTAAGTGTTTTTTTTAAATGTATGGCAATTTAATAATGGTAGTATGTTTAGTGTTATTGTTTAGTGTTATATTATTATAGTGGTTCCTCTTTGGAATCATCGACTTAAAAAAAGGAGGAGATTCTCAATTCGTCTTCATCTTTTTTAGGGTCCCGTACCCCTAAAGGAAAAACGGAACCCTTATAGGATCACTTTGTTGTCCGTCTATCGTGACCATGAGTGGAGCCTTCTGCTCATAGATGGCGCCACTAGAAGTATGAATTGTATGCAATAGCGCCATTTATGTTCAAGATAGGTATATGATCTTTCTACTATGATGTAATAGCGGCATAGATGGCGCTGTTGCATATTTCGGAACCCTCAGGGCGCGAGTCATACTCGCACTTGTCCGGTTGAAAATCATTTTGAATAATATAAATGTGGAATGAATAAGGACAATAAAACAAACCTAATTTTTTTAGCACCATCATAAATGCTATTTTTTATATTGTCAGCGGAATAAAATTCAGACAGTGTTTTTAATTTCACTAGTATTTTTTAGATTCAACACACAGAATATTTTGTCACTTTCTTCTTTCTCGTTTGTATTTGATATATATTAGTTTATTTTCATAATAAATATTATATATAGTATAGTATGTATTAGTATTATTACGTCTAAGTAATATGTACGTACACCTAGACTGCCCAATATCTTCTCCTATGTTTCAGTCCATCCAAAGGTTGTCTGGAAGAGATCGCCTTGTGCGATAAGACCGCCCATTGTACATTTAAATTAGTAAACCTGTTTTGTATTATGATACTCATGGTGTACAATAAAGAGTATATAAATAAATATATAAATAAATAAATATTTTTAGAATACCAAAAACTCTAGTTATTAGCAACTAAACCATACCTTAAGTAGTTAATAGGTTTAGGTACCGACATCAGCTATGAGCACAGATCGCACATGTACATTTTTAGCCCACAATATACAATAGACAGGTGTCAATACGTAATAGAAAATAATAGTCCAATAGACGACGAGCATCGACTGACGAACCAATCGCGTGCAGCCTCGGCGCTCCCCGTATTCATCATTCCGCCAAAGAGACCGAAAAATCAGCTAATGCACCAGGTGACGTTTGTGCTCATGACTGGTGCCAGTACCTATAAATCTACCACCATAATTTTCTCTGTTTCTGTGACGTCATCTTGTTCACTGTTTGGAAACTCGACCTGTGACCTGTACCTCTACCATGAGTTGTCATCGAAAAATTACTCGCTATCGTTGAAGTCGCTAGCGTGCTAACGTGGATCAAATAGATTTCGATAATGCTTGCACCATGAGATTTACGGAGTCTTACGCAGGCGCTAAGGTAAGCTCGATAGATGGTGCCGTCTAGCTAACTTCACTCTACTCTTTAGAATACTTTCGTCTATGCTTCACTACTTATGTTTTGTTTCTTTCTTTCCCACTAATAAGAAGAGAGAACGGCTCTTAAAAGCTCAAAATGTCTGTTATCGCTATGCTAAAAATGTGAAGACAGTCAATATCACAAATAAACCAAACGTTTGTTGACGTTGTGTCACAGAGCTGCGCGGTGTGGTTTAAAAGTTAAACAGATTATTTAATACAATGAGGACCAGTGTCTCACAGTTTCAATTGTTGGTGGAGTTCATGGAAAGATATGTTTCAACTTTCTATTCAATTTATTGTATGGATTGATAAATACTATAAAAATTAACTTATTAAATTAACGTCGTTGGTCTTCAAATTCAGCGGCCACTAACATATTCCAAGCTAAATAAGTTCTTGCAGACATTATTTTGACTGGTATTACTTGTTTTAGACTCAAAAACGTATATAATTTTAATGTAAACATATGTTTCACACGTCAAAATGCTAGTGAGCTACTTAACCACTATCGTAAGCGTATTATTCGATAGCGTCAGTGAAATTAGTGACTCATGGTACCGTTTTGTATGATGACAGCTGAAAAACGTTAGTGACTATCGAATAGATTACGTTAGGTTTTTAACCTATCGTAATCTATAGTGCTCATGGTACGAATTTTAATTCTTTCTGTGACCGCTAGGGGCGCTGTACAATATTTCATACAAATAATTTACGGAGACGCTAGCGAGTTTTGGCGGTGTAAACTCATGGTAGAGGTACAGTTAAAACAGCGTTAGTGATAAGTATTAACAGTGATAACAATGACCGGCTTATCGCGCCACGTCACCCGCCGGCCGGAGTGGTTTCCCCAAACAAAACCCACACATGCGCAAACCGAGTTTGTTTACATCACACATACGGGTTTAGTGTGTGGTCTAAGTGATAAGATTGTAGCGGTGTGACGTTTTTAGTAGCTTTGTTTTGTTTGTTTTTTTTTTGTCAATTCTAAAATATTTGAGTAATGTAATGATATAGAATATAGATAATGTTCGTATATGTGATTCATGTAGTTACAAACATGCTGTGCCCCTCAGTAATGTTCGCGTTTGTATATTTTTGAGGTTAAAAGTCCAAGTAAAAGTATTAATTTTATTTAAAATACAGCAACTTCAAACTAAGTTCGATACAAAACCATTGTTTGTACATTGGAACATTTTCCGAGAAGTGTAGCATTTCGAGTTATCGATGCGTAGCGAGTCAGGTGCCTGCTACGTCATCGTAGCTGGCGTAGCCGTGAGCCGTAGCACGTCACCTCGTCAGCTACACGGTCGTAGTCACAGAGCGTAGTTCATTACTTTTGTAGAGAATAAATGTGCCAAATATTGTTATTACATTTACGGTCAGTTGCAGTAACCATACAATTTCTATCATTAAAGTCTCCTTTAAACTTAATGACCTTTTCTGCAACTTAGCGTTAATCTGGCAAAATTAATGCTTAAACTGACCCACTGTCTCACTAATAAGTACATAATTATAAAATTCATCTACTATCTTTCTGTAGTCAGTAGTAGTAGTGAAGTCTGTCATTGTCCTTCTGTTTTACGAGAAGTGGTTAAAATACCCCAACATAATCATAAAAAGACTAAGGCCCGTATTACAGAACGATACTCGATCACCGATCTCTGCTTGAGCATAGATTTCAACCAATCAAATGGCTTTAAATCTATACTCAAGCAGAGATCTGTGCTCGAGCATTGTTCTGTAATACGGGCCTTAGACACATAATTCTCCAGCGACAGTCCAAAGTCCGATTCCGTGACCTCGCTACCTCCTCTAACTCGCTCCGTCCCCGATCACTCAAGCTGCGCGTGCGCCTCACTTTCACGACACAGCGATGCGTCAGCACACTACTCACACAACTACACGTCACTTACACACGCATATATGTATATGTATAACTACATGCACAGCCATAACGGTTACTACAGAGTAGGAGATTAGCATAAATGAGTAACGCCTTTTTATAAGAATTTGTAGAAAAATCTACTGGATTACAAATCTATAAAGATTTTATTTCAATCCGGATTTACAGGTCATTGACCTTTCTCCTGGGAAAATAAAAATATACACAGCACGTTGTTGCGTTCGTGTTTTCTAAGAAATGTTCGAGTTGAATAAAAACAAACTTCGCAAGAAGATTGAGAAATTAAACGTTGCATCGTTTCTTTATTCTTGCGGTAATCTTACCTATCTTGCTACATAGAAAATATAATTTTGATGATGATTATAATATCACTAGCTGTTCCTCGCGGTTTCACCCCCGTTGCTCGGCTCCTAAAAATCATAGCGTGATGTTAAATAGCCTATACTATTCCTCATGAATCTGGCTATCATATACAAAAACACTTTTTTGTATCCGACTGGTAAGTAACAAACTCTTCAGACGGTATAGTCTTCTAGTTCTAGCGATTCTCTGCCAGCTTTAATAAAACATAGCATCTGACTTAACATATTTAAGTACTTCCTGTAAAAAACAAACATTTCCTATTTTACAAATTAAAACAAAATAATGCTAATTTAAACACATGATAATTTTATCTCGCGTCTAAATTTAGAAACGCTAGTAATACGTTTTAATTTTAAAAAATTAAACTGACTTTATTATGTATTCGGTTTTTTTTTTACTCTTAATTTAAGCGACTGTAATCACCTGCTATAAAAAACCAAAAGATTTTATAATTTACATCCATTTTTCATAATATTTCGTCAGACCCAGATTATAAAGGTAATAATTTCGTGATTCCCTGCCATACCTAAATAAACTTTATTGAATAGAAAATAAGAGAGACATACGTCAACCAGGATCTGACGGCAAATGTAGAGATTAAAATTTGTTGATACCAGGGGGTAATTGGATTAAAGAGTTTTTAGCTAGGCCTAGCACTAGCAATTCTCACACTTTTACACAACAAACGAACACCTACTAGGTACCTACTTCGTTTTAAAAGTGACAAGTGTGCAATTGTGTATTGCCATTTCAAAATAATTATATTTTATTTTTTAAGCTACGAGATTCTGATTCACCTATACTTCCATAATCGGTTAGTTTGTTAAAAGCAGGAACAATTTCATGACGTGTTATTGCCGTAATTGTTCTGTTGTAAGAACGAGATAGAGCTATAAGTAAATGGCAAATGGTACCATCCCTTTTTTCAACGAAAAACTGCTTTAACACTACCACCCGGTAAGTGGTCACCACATGCTTATGGACATCTGCAATACCAGAAGCATCGCAGACGCGTTGTTCACCCTAGAGACAAAGTTGGAATGTCTCATGTGCCTGTGATTGCACCGGCGGCCATACCATTCAAACTGGAACACAGCAATACTGTTAAGCGGCAGAAATAAGAATGGTGGCTACCACTACCAATGATTACTTACGAAACTATGTCTGGTAAAGAGAAACTTAGATATTATAAGAGACTGACTTATACGAGTCGTATTTGTCAACGTTTAAGTGAGGACAATTGAATGTTGACAAAGGCCATTGACTTGTCTCCGCAGCAGGTAATAAAACAACAATAATAATATTCACAGCTGGTAAAACGTGAAATTAAATTATGTGAAGAATAATTATTATTATAGGAATAATAATTAGAAGGTTCCTCTATTTATAGTCCTGACCGCCGCCGGTAGCTTGGACCCCGCCCGAATCCCGATGCCGGTGAGGTTCTATTTTTAAATCTAACCTATTTTATATCTAAAAATATACTCTAATTATGCACATAAAATTAAAAAACGGAATTTATTAACTTAATGTAAGTTCTCTAAGTAGTTAAGTATAAATAAAATAAACATTTTTATTTTTGTGTGTGTGTTAAAAAATATTTTAGTTATTAGTTTTATCTGAAGTGTGTTGCGTCATAGATAGCTTTATTAGAGGGACTTTGGACTTGTAAAATATAAAGTGTTTATTATAAAATATTAATGACGCATCATCGTTTGCGGCAAGTTATTACACTAGACACGTAGATACACCGCGTTTATCTAATCGCCGTTGTTTTAATAACAACAACAGCTATGAGAAACAAATCACTTGTTGCGCTGATAACAATTATCTCAACACTCATCACTTCTCATAACGATGTCAAAAGATCACAAGAGTAGTAACGGGACTGCAGTAAACTCCCATGGAAGCCGTCGAAAGTGGCGAATGTCGGGCGCGGGTCGTCGAACCGCAACTGTCGAAATAGTAGAGCTAGATGCAAGCGAGTGTCATTGATTGTGCGCGGTGCAGGCGGCAAGCGGCGACCTTGTCGCGCCCGCGCCCCTCCGCCGACGTCATGCGGGGGCGCGCCGGTGACGTCACGCCGACCTCGCCGTCACACCACGTGCACGTGAACACCACGCGCCGGCACGCGCCGGCTGCGTGATCAGTCTGCTGCCATTGGCCCGCGCAGCCGAGCCGCCCGCTCCCATTGGACACCCGCCCCCCCTTCACCCCACAATCGCATGCCTCGTACCTCGAACGCTCACCGAACGGTTTATTCGTCTGCCGCCCGCTAACAGAACCACACGGCTCCCAACAGCGGAAGCGCGGAGCGAAAACTCAAGTTTTGTGAATTAAAAAAGAAAGTTTTATTGCGTTGAATGCTATTAGTCTAATCAGAATGTCGACTCTCCTCGAAGTTTGTGGACCACTCTCACCGCCGTCAACGCCACCGTTGATGGAAAACAAAGTGAGTGTCTTTTTAAATATGTCTCAAAAAGTTTTTGAAAAATTAGAAAATATATTATAGTGCCCCAAAAAAAATTATCCCGTCAAAAAAAAAATTCTCAGTGCCATTTGTGCAATCGAAAGTATGGTAAGAGCGCACGACGCGATCACGCAGCGCGCGCGTGCTCACAGCTAGCGACCGTTCACTTACGTGCATCTGTCTTTGTCTCACAGGTCGAGTTACCATACAAGAAGGCTGCAGTGAAGCGCGCCCGGGAGTCGCCGCCGCCCACCGGGCTGGTCACTCCTCAGCCCTCCGACTCTGAGGGCGAGGACGACTTCAGCAAGCGGTCTCGGTGCGAGCTGGCGCGGCTCCTGCTCACCACGCCGCCGCCCGAGCCCTGCTACCGGCCCTCCGTCATCATGCGCGCGCACAAGGACGGCACGTGCAGCCCCGAGCCGCTGCCGCCGTCGCCGCCGCCGCCACCTCAAGACATGAACATGAACATCCTCAAAACGCTCAAATTCAAAATGAACAGAGGACACAGTTACTCGCAAGTTAAATATATTGCGTCGCAAGCTCAAATTGTGCCACCTATCAGAGTGGAGCCTCCCAGTCCACCGCCTAAAGTGGAGGAGGCTCGCGTGCCGTCGCCGCACCCCGAGTGTGTGCCGAAGCACGAAGTGCGCGACGAACAGCGAGTGCCCCAGGTGCAGACCGCGGCCGCCCCGGGCTGGGTGCCCCTGGCGCCGCGGCCCGCACCCACCGTACTTGTCCCCGGCACGCTATTGCCCACCACCGCGCTGTGGCTGGTCGCGCCGGCCCCGGCCGCGCGCCGCCGCCTCTACGAGTGTTCGTACCCCGGCTGCGGGAAAAATTACTTCAAATCATCCCACCTGAAGGCGCACGCTAGAACTCACACTGGCGAGCGTCCGTTCCGATGCGCGTGGCCCGGCTGCGAGCGCCGGTTCTCGCGCTCCGACGAGCTGTCCCGGCACAAGCGCACGCACACCGGCGAGAAGAAGTTCGGGTGCAGGGTGTGCAACCGCCGCTTCATGCGCTCCGACCACCTCGCCAAGCACGTCAAGAGACACGCCAAAGAGCGCATCCCCCCCGCGCCAGTCCTAAAGCTCCTGCCCTCACCCCCCCTGGCCGTGCCGGTCCCGGTGCAGCCCACCGCCGCGCACTGAGCTCTATGCGGCATGACTCCTCGACTGTGATCCAGATCTCATGATCGTTACCTAGTTGTAGTTCTACTCATCTCTAAGACTGTCCTATGTCTACTTAAGTAGCATCTAGATGTAAGAATATGTTATTGTTAGCGAAGTTAAGCTTACAAAAGATTAAACTGAATGTTTTATACAAGTCCGTTGTTTTGTTTGCACCTCACTGATTGCATCACACTACACTGCACACACCGATGCACGTCCTGAATTGGTTACAAGTACGCAGGAACTTGTTTCGCGTGTTCACACTGTGGTCGCGTGCCCGACAATCACGGTAAACTTGGTCGCCGGTCTCGGGCCGTGGGTCCCGCGACCGGCGACCGCCTGCCGACTGCCGCCCGCCAGCGCCGCGAACACCGCCTGATAAGAACACAGCCACGCTTATCACGATGCCGATATCACGCCGAAAACATTTCAAACGGAAAAGAGAGACTAATTAACATACAGACAGATAAACGAAATATTAAACAATCAATTAAAAAAATATAATTATTGAAATTATCAACCAACTTATGAAAAGTCTCAGATACTTAAACAAAGTTTAGAGAATATTTCGGCTCAATAATTAGGAAAATAGTTTGGTAATTATTACAGAACCACAAACTCTATAATTTTCTTAAAATTGCATCATTTAAAATTGAGATGAAAATATCAAATTCTCAGAATCATAGATTGTAACAACAAATTCATTGGAACTAGGTATAACATTAAACAAAATATAATTTGGCAGACATCTCAGTGCGTGTGAAAATAAACAATCATAAGAAGTACATACACGATATTGAATTCAGAGACAGAGCCATTAGACATGAATTTATAAATAAGAAAATCAAAGAAATCTAACGTTTTACTCGCTGAGAAGAAAATAAATTGCACATTTCCATAAATACAACAACATTTAGGTACCTACTAAACTTTGAATTTCTAAAGAAATTGCTTAGGTACTTATTATTTTTTCCTCGTTCGGTGCATTTGATTTTGCCATTCTGAGTCTGAAAGAAAAATGATATTTATCATCTGCGTCAACAAAAAAATCACACTACTTCGGGTATTTGAGGAATAACCAAAGTTTGAGAAGACATAACTTAAAGTTTTGATTACATAGGTATTGCATAAAGTTATGTGGTCACTTTTTGTGTTATAGGTAGACAAAGGTTTAGTTATGTCTGACTACAATTTTTTTTTCAGTGAAGACTTAAAATTCTAATAGGTAGGCAGATAAACTGTCTTCATAATAATAATAGATATTTCAAATTGCATCAACAAGTTTATTTACATTTGATTACATTGATACCATATGACATAACATTAATACCTACTCTTTCTCGATAATATATTTAAAACAGATCATGATAGAGTCTTCCTTCTTCTTTTCTCATATCGGCACGATCTATATTATACAACAAACCACCCTTTTGTTTATTTATTTTGATTTTTCTCATTCATTATACTGCATTCTATACAAATATAGTTAATATCAGGAGATATATTACATCAAACAATCATTTACAGAATAAAACAGGGGTTAAAAGGTAGTATCGCCAGTCGTAGAGACAATTTTAATGCACCCACAGTCTTCGTACCTAATTGAGAGTATTTAAATCATGGATCAAAATATTATATGCACATGATTGCATATGTCCTGTACTTTCCATAAACCATTGAATATTTAAAACCCCCAAAGCATGATGTAAACAATAGTCGTATAGCAACATTTGTGGTAAAAATGATGTAATATTGGCATACCAACAAACTTTTTTATACATTGCGCAATGTTACGCTATAGTAACGCAATACTACAAACAACGTAATACAGAGGAATGTGCTGCCGGAGTGGGTGTTCCCCGAAGTAACAATCTGGGTGTCTTCAAGTCGCGAGTGAACCGGATTCTTCTAGGCAAGCGTGCTCCATCGTAGACCGCATCATCGGGCAAAATGGCGGTCAAACGCAAGCCTATTATTAAATTGACCACTAAAAACAAAAAAAACTGACCACTAAGCTGTGAATTTCTGCCGCACTGGTCTATGGGCTGGGTTGTCCCCGATTTGATCTCCGGATCAGGCAATGTTCTTGAATTGTTTTTGAATTTTTCTATTAGGAAATCCTGAGTAGCAGCCTGGAGTCTTGATTTGGGCCAGGTTAATATGCAATAGGCTCGCCCCTTACATTTCCTGATATTTTAAAGAGATAATGTTTCTAAGTTTGTAGATATGTATGAGGCAATCTCCGGAACAACTGACCCGATTCTGAAAATTATTTCACTAATAGCAAGCTACATTATCCTTGAGCGTACAGGCTACTTTTTATCTCGGAAATAATGCACAATTCATATAACTTACGCAGACGAAGTCGCAGGCAAAGTGTTAGTTTGGTATAAAATCAAAAAAGTATAACCAATATTTCAGAATCAAAGTTATTAAGAATTGGTTGACCTTCTCTAAAAATTCACGATTGTCTCACGGAAGACACTTTTTGGTTTAAAAACAAAGGGCGGAAACTACGTAACAGCTAAACGATATTTAATAACATGGTTTGAATAAATGTACATTTTTCAAATAAAATTATTTTTTGGTGGTGGCAAACGGATGTACGGCCAGCCTGATGTTAATGTAGCCTATGAAACGCTTGCAACACCGAATATCACATGCGCGTTGCCGACCCTTTTAAATGAGAATTCTGATTTTCAAAATTTTCCAACAATTTCCAACAGTTTTTGTTACAACAATTTTGCTACAACAGTTTGATAACGGATAAAAAACAGTTTGGAAACACCCTCAAATTTTTAAAATGACTGAACAACTTATGGGACTAGCAGGTCTCTCTGTCAACACAGCGCATCCTCAGGAGCTCTGGCGACCTTACTCACCCCAGGAAGACAACACTACCGAAGAGTGGCGTTATTTGGTTGAGGTTTGGTTTCTCAAATTTGCCTATATACATAAAGTAATACATACACAAAGAAAGTTCCCTGTAACTACGCTCTATCGAATACGTGCCAGTTGCCAATTGCCAGTTGCCAAAGGGCAGTGGAAATTGCTATTACAGTGTCATTTTGACGCCAGCGTCGTCACATGCGAGTGCCATGACTGTCATGTCATCAAGTAGACATCATTCGTGCATTTTCATTGCATCACTTGCATCAGAACCAACATGTAAAATACATAATGTATGTACCTCAGAAACAAGGAGAATTGCCATCATAGCAAATTAGTACGGGAACAACTGTCGCCACTTTTAGTACATTTTTCGACACAATTACAAGCGCTCCTTGTGAATAAAAAGATCTCCCACACATTAAAAATTCCGCACACCCTCAATCTATCACTGTTAATCGTTACTCAACACTAGCACTAAACTAAAACACTGTATTTATATCATCGATCGTGTTCGGTTCGTCGCCAGCGTGTACTTTTTATATACGGTCAATGTGACCGTATGAAAGCGTCAAGCTCAATAGCGCCTTGGCACATCTCCCTTGTTTCTATGATCTGAGGTATGTACCTATTTTCCTAAATATTCGGTAATATTCGGCAGTGTTGTGTTCCTATGGTGAGTATGGTTGCCGGAGTCACCTTGTCCCCTAAAGCTGTCTGTACAGCGAATCCTCATTTTAGAGGGTCAGCAATGCGCATGTGATACTCGGTGTTGCAAGAGTGCCATAGGCTACTGTACCATTTACCATCAAGCGGGTCGTGAAAAATATTATTTTTACAATTTCTAAATAAATAAATAATGCATGCAACGTGGACGAAGTAAAAGGAGTGTTATTATACAGGGTGGCAGGTTAAACAGTGGAAATATTTTAAGGGGTCATTGTACTCATCATTATCTCTGGAATCGCGACAAAAAAATCAGCTGTTCCATACATTTTGTTGAGTTATGTGAACATAAATGTATGGAACAGCTGATTCTTTTTTCGCGATTTCAAGTTTAGTCCCATAGTAAAATTTGTTCATAATGATGAGTACAATGACCCCTTAAAATATTTCCACTGTTTAACCTGCCACCCTGTATAGGTATGGGCCATGGCGTTCTATAGTTACTGCTTACCCCTATGAAAGAAAGATACCTGCGTGAGGTTTTATATATTAATTAATAAAGAATGTATTACTTAATGTGTATAATTGGAATACAAAGAAAATGTGTATTACAATGCGTAAAATACGTTTCTCTACAAGCTCTTGGCAGCGATTTCGTTTGCTTACAAACTTTAACCTTTACTTTAAACTTTAACTTTTTTTGAATGATCTGAGTAACGAAATATTTATAAAATAGTGTGTACCACCTTTTTAGGGACATAATCTGCACTCTTTTTTTATTTATAATCCACCTAGGGATTACAACATGTTGTAACGTGTTACAACGTGTTGTAATCCCTAGGATAATCCTAGGGATTACAACACATAAATCTAAAAAAAAATCATAGAACGATAAGATCTAAACAGGAGTGACAGACAGAGGAGCTAAAATATCGTCGGAGGGACTTCTGTGAAACTCTATAGTTTCATCTTCAGTAGTTTACGCTGTGTAGGTATTATCTGACAATCTGCCATACATAGACCTACATTTTTATAAATAATACCTAATACCTTAAAATAGATAAAAAAAAAATTCTTTATGCTCAAAATAGACCTAGAGTTGTTGCTCTCCACGTAATAGTATCAGTTGCCAAACACAATGGAAATTGCTGTTACACACACCATTTTGACGCCAAAATCATCACACGCGGATCCTATGACTGATATGTCATGAAACTGATGTTATCGGTGATCGGTGCATTTCCATGACATAAGATATTTTTTCATCAATGATATTATGCATGATGTATGAATTCTGAATCATTTGCATTGAGGAAGTTTTAAAAACTAAATAAAAAACACCGGCCAATTGCGAGTCGAACTCACGCACCGAGGGTTCCGTATCATTTTGGACGTATAGAGTGAAAAAAACCGAACCGCATAACTAAGTTTGTTTATGAAGGAATTTTGATGATTTTGAAAAAAACTGTACTAGTTTGGAACATCGTTTTATTTTTGGTGCAATATTTGGGTCAATTCCTATCAACTCTAATTATTTCAGATTTTTCACTGCGCAAATTTCGGAGATAAGGGGGGAAATGGTATTTTTTCAGACATTTTTCATCATATGTCGAAAACTATGAAACATAAAATAAAAATATATTTTGAAATGTGCAAATTAAGCCCTTTCATATGATATGTCACTTGACCTAGTAACCCCACTTTACAATTTTGGACCCCCACTCCGGCCCCTTTTGCTATGAAAATAAAAATAATTTTTGACTTTTTTAATTGACAATAAAGTTGGGTAAGCATTCTTTATAACTGTTCCAAATTTCAAGTCGATAGCATAAGTAGTTGCTGAAATAAGCAGGTGTGACAGACAGACAGACAGACAGACGAAGTCGCACCATAAAGGTTCCTTTTTTACCATTTTGGTACGGAACCCTAAAAATAGAATAGACAAATCTGTTTTAAAACAGTCCAAATAACATATTTTTTTTCAACATTTAAGTACTGTAGGTACTTATAGATTAAACATAAAAAATATTAATAGGTATAAAATTCACAATCAAACAATCACACAAAAGACTTCTTTATCTAATACAAATCATCCATCCAACCCTTCCACTACCAAATATTTCAGAATTACAAACACACCTTGCGCATGTCACCCCATTCACCAAAACTCATGAACACACACCCACTCACTCATAAAACACAGTACACAGACAAGCTCTCGTAGCTCAACACATTCACGTAGCACGCACCTTGCGAATGTTCTAAGATTGCTCGTAGCTCCGTAGCAGGTTGCTAGCCTAATATTTAGCGAAGATACCTAACAGGTGTTTGGTTGATTTTTTTATTCATGTAACATAGACTTATTTTCATAATCTCACACACAAGGCGCATGAATAAATAAACAAGGCTTGAAGGTGTTTGTAGACTGCCAGATAGTTATGTTTTTACTATTATTTAAGTTTTCAGGAAGTAATAGGTATTTGTAAAGTTAAGTTAATTCTTAAAACAAAACAAAGACAAACTTATTTTTAATACTTAGGCTTGCGTTTGATCGCCGTCTCGCTTGATGTTGAGTGATGATGCGGTCTACGATGGAGCACGCTTGCCCAGAAGAAACCGATTCACTCGCGAACTTGAAGACACTCAAATTGTAATACGGGAATCCTCACTCAGCAGCTTATTCCACTGTTTGGTGGTTCTTACGATGATGATGGAATCAAAGTTGGTAGACGTTTTGCCAGATATAGTGGATCCCATGTAATAGGTGGGGAGCCTACTGCCATTAAATTTCCTGAGTACAATTCCAAAAATCACGCTATAGAAGAATTTATATGCTGGAAAATCAACACCGCCCCACTTGAGACCTGAACCTTGAGACTTGAACCTAGTAGACAACAAGGCAGTCAAAGGAGTCGTGTTAACACCGGATTTTTTAATATAATGGTAATTTATATTATCAGTCCCATGAATAAAGGATATTTACACATATTTGATGAGTGATAACAGTTTAGAACAACATTATTTGTGTAAATGTTTCTGTGGATGTAGGCGATGCTTGGCAGTTCGTGCGTTTGCGCAAATAATCATTTTAAATATCACGATTGTGGTGCATGTCTGATATTCCGTCATTTTGAAATACGTCTTGATAGAAATACCTACATAGAAACCAGTAGTGTCGCGTCGTCACGTCGCCTGCTGCTGCTGTCTGTAGTTGGCTACGATCTCGTACCTTTAAGGTGTTAATGTTAGCCCAACTCTATGCACATGTATGCCAATTTGTTGAGATTCGAATCGGCCCTACGGATCGGGTGGCAAGTTGGATCGTTCGTACGCACCTTTAGACAACTTGGGAGTCGAATAGAAAAACATTTAACTTCTGTTATTTCCCTGTATTTAAAGTGTCACATTTATCACAGTTCCAAATTACATATACCAACATGCAGGTTGCTAAAACCACTTATTAACTACACAATGAAAACATTTTCTGGTTAATACAAATATAAAATTGACAACCACAAAATAAAATTATAACATAGTCCGTTTCACGACACACTAATTGACCACAAATTAATTAGTTCTACAAATATTTGTGTCAATATCTAGTTCTTATTCCTATCAATATCATGATTATAGAAGCCATAGAAGGTGGATCTATCACACATTTTAATCACCATTACATTGGAAATTGGTGATGAGAATCAGGGTTAATTTATCATCTTCATCTGTCACTTTGTCTATTTCTATGTAGACAAAACCTGTTTCTATCGTGGTCATGCTAGGCCAGCTGCTATGATGATTGCTATACTATTAATTGGCATAGTATTGACAAATTACATTTAATCAGTGGTTAAATTAAGAGGCGTTTGAGGGGGCTGGGGGTTATTGTTTACCTTTTTTCTCAAAGCCAGTTGAATTTAGTATAGGTGGACACAATCTCTTGATATTATAATTCCTTAGTCATATACTATGGGGAGAGGGGGAATTCATCATATCCGCTATCACTCAATATGGGTATTTCCCAGTCAACGACAATATTCATGGGGACAGCCGATAGAGGGATTCCGTCACATCCGCCAAACCAGGGTATTCCCCATTGTCACCACATGCTATTACAGCATTACCATGGCCAGGAATTTCCGAAACAACACAACAAACTAATTAGAAAATCAGCTGCGAAAATAAACCTATGTATCAAACATAATTATTATCAAGTAGGTACGTCACTCGAGTTAGGCCAAAACTCGTTGACGTGTAATCACGGAGCATATCGTCGGCATACGCGCGCCATTCATTCTGCACGCACACCCACCGTGATCTGACGTCACGCCTGGGAAAAATCTATGGGATATTATTAATAATATAGATAACATCACGCCTGTATTGGGACGAAGGGTGAGGCAGAAATGTATCGTTTTGAAAGTTATGGTTAAGTCCTATGTAGAAAGAGAGAAAAAAAATATTTGGGACTCGCACAGGAAATTACAAACATAAAAAGAAAAAAAAGATAATTCAAATTCAAATTCATTTATTTGTTTGCGAATATGGGTACATAGAGATCTTTAAAAATTAACGAATGTGCATTGACCATATCCTACCATAAGGCATGCAAAACTAATAACAAACATTGTACAAATAGAAAAATGTTAAAAACACAAATAACATTGAGGTTAGTAGGGTTTTAGTGGCATAGCAAAGCAAGTACAAACTGAAATACTAATTATTTATACTAATTTATCTTGCAGAAATTCACTAACATTATAAGAAGCTTTTGACAATAGCAATTTTTTAATTTTTTTCTATGTTAGTATCTGCTGTCTCGAGGACTGATCTAGGCAGATGGTTGTATATGCGTGGTGCCATGTAAAAAATACTTTTATTCAGTAGTGCTGTTTTATTTTTTGGTATACATCTATTAAAATTATGTCTTTTACATTTTAATTTATTAAAATAGTGCATATTGTTTCTGACAAATAATACAACTTCAAATATATATACATGGTAGAGTAAGGATATTTAATTTTATAAAAAATGGTTTGCAGCTGTCTGTCTGCTTTATATTGGATATGGCTCGGATACATTTCTTTTGCGCTTTAAAAACAGCTTCTTTATCGGTAGAATTACCCCAAAAAACAACACAATACCTTAAAAGGGATGCAACATAGCCATGATATGCTGTAAGAAGGGTTGAGCGAGCGAAAAGTGTGAAAATAAAAGAAATAAAATAGTAACCCTTGTACGAGGCCAAAAAAGGCTTCTATCATAGGCATAGGCATAGTGCCGCGACATTACAAATTAAATGCTGCAGCGCTTTTATTCTGATTAGTGTTGCCCAAATGCAAGACCGAGACGAGTCTAACTCAGTCTTTGGTCTCGGTTTTACGTCAGTACCCATAGTCGTGGTCTTAGTTTTAGTATTGCACATTCAATCTTGGTCTTGGTCTCAGTCTTACTGTAATGAGGTGGTCTTTGTCTTGCAAAAATGATTGATGCAAGACCGATTTTGGGCAACACTAATTCTGATAGGGCCACGTGATGCCACAGGCAGCCATGTAAACATGTATTTAATATTAAATACTAGCAAATACGTACAACAATATGTATAGGACAAATATACAGGGTAAAATTAAAACCAGTGCGGATATTTTAGGAGGTGAAAGTACTCATGAATATGATCAACTTTTATTAAGGGACCGACACTGAAATATGAAAAAAAAAAAGTAGCCTATATGTTATTCCAGGTCCTAGACTACTTCTTTGCCAAATTTCATCCTAATCCGTCCAGCCGTGTCAGCGTGAAGAAGTAACAAACATACACATAAACATACACACACAGTCACACACACACACACACACACACACACACGCACACACACACACACACACACACACACACACGCGCACAAAATTTCGCATTTATAATATTAGTGGGATGGGATAGTGGGACTAGCACTTTGCCCGCGACTTTGTCCGCGTGACGCACCACTTAGAGAATTTATTCCAAAAGGTTCATGTGTATAAAACGTTAATAATAACTTGGATACAGCACAGAAATCTCGATTCTTTGACATATCGCCACATCAGTAGATTGCATCCGTGCGAAGCAGAGGCGGGTTTTTAGTATAATATAAACATACAATACATGAAACTGCAATTCTCACCACTATGTTACAAATTAACGAATCTACATTTTTTTTTGCATTTTCCAGATCTTATATTGCTAAACTTGAACTAGTATGTGTGATCAATTAGCAAGTAGATGAAAATTTTATCATTCGTACGTGCAAGAGGAAAATATGTGTATATGTCACTGGACAACACCGGATAATTGATTTTTCTTCTGAAATTTCTTCGTACACCTATCAGCACTTCCAGAGTTTACCTCCTACATACAGTAAGTACATTCCTACATATGTATAAACCTACCTATTTACGGAAGACAAAACAATAGGATCGTTATTATCTTCATACGGAGATTAACACTCCTTTTGCAACCATTTTCACCCCTTTTTGCTCTTTAAGGAATGAAATATCAAAAAATTCTTCTTTGGTGCACCTCTAGGGTAGGTTAAACACATAAAGAATTTTTCCTCCAAACAAATCTCTAATGCCCGTTTTCACCAACACTAGGAGACACCTTAGTAAAATATTTAAATATTAGAAGAATTTACCTAGCGCAAAAAAACCTGTCACTAACCATTAGGCGACAACCATGGATAGTCAATCATTGTCGCCTAGTGGTTGGTAAAACGTTTTTTTGCGCTAGGTGAATTCTTTTAATATTTAAACATTTTACTTAGGTGTGTCCTAGTGTTGGTGAAAACGGGCATAAGTCCATCGGTTTAGTCTGTGCGTTGTCTGTCAATAAGTCTGTTACAGTAGGTACTGTTTTATAGGTATATATTACAGGGTAAGCGGCGCTGTTACCGATATTACAAACACAACAGTAAACTGCGTGCACTAGTCACGTGTGAACGGTATCATTTGATGGTATTATGACAGTTATGTGCTGAGTAAGGACTACATGTTTGTTATTTTACTTGTAATGCAAGGAAAATTAAAATGTTTGCGATGGCTCACGTTGTGCAATCAGTTAATTTTTAGTAACATCTATGGGCCGTAAGACCAATCGTAGCTTAACCACGGAAGAGAATTTAATCTCCCGTCTTCGATTGTTTTCTAATACAAAAACCTAAAGAAACAATCGAAGACGGGAGATTAAACACTCTTCTGTGGTTTAAACTACGATTGATCTTACGGCCCTAAGTAAAAATTTTCTTGGAAGATTTTGGTAGAACTTTGTAATGCCCCGTTGAGGCCGCATCAACCGCAGGGAATCCCCTGCCCACCTCAAAAGTGAGTAAGAGTTAAGATACATTCATTCGTCCCAATTACTTTCGATTTCACAATCTTATTCATTCACATGAAATATTGACAAATTCTGTAGGTAGGTATCAGTGGCGAATACGATTCCTACCGGCTTCCCTTTGAAAAATAGCACAAGCAGTATTGCGTACTTTTATTAATTAGCTTTTCGTGGCCAGGTAAGCATTTGTAGCTCCGACTTACCTCTTACAAAAGCTGACCCTTCGCCACTGGTAGGTATAAGTACAAAGTTTTCGATTACAATTATTTCGACATGTTTGTGTTTGTCAAATTGCTTACGCGGCGTCGATTACAACAACGTAGTGTATACTAAAATAAAAAGTTTCATAATTGAGTGTTATTACTTATTCACTTATGTCGCAGTTTCATAATCATAGCTTTGAAGGTACATAGGTACTAGGTACAATACCTAAATATTGAGACTAACGCAAAACAACAAATGACAAAAACAGACAAAATAAAAATAGAATTTAACTCAATGGGGTAAAAAGTGGAAAGTAAAACATTAAATAAATACAAAATATCATTCAAAAAATTCCTGTTTCACAATGGTGCCGATTCTGTTGTTTACGAACTAAACTAATTTAGTCTTATTAAGTCTCTTTCTAATAAAAAACATGAGAGAGGGATAGCAGATATTTAATCCTGTTAAATTAGTCCACTTGAATAGTTTTAATGTCAATTTAGTTGTAATCGCAAAAGGTCATGACTATTTTCCCGTAAATGACAAGGGCGTAGACTAATTTGACAGTTCTAAATATTTGCTATCCTTTTTCAATGATATTTGTAAGAAAGAGATATAGTGTGATTAAAATTAGTTTAGTGCTACTTTACTCCTTACAAAATTTAAAAAATGGAACAGAATTTGTATGGAATTATCTGCCAAGTAATTTAACAGAAACTTACTCGGAGGTGGTGAAACAGGCGCATAAGAAGGATTTTTTGAGAATTCAACCTCTGTGGAGTTATTCTCGCGGGTTCGATATTGATATCGAATTCGATATTATATTGCAACAAATGTCAAAATGGTAGGGATTTTGACAGTTGTTGCAATATATATCGAAGGCGATATCAATATCGAACCCGCGAGAATCACCCCCCTGAAGTATGTTGAAGTTTCTATGGCAGAATGATATTCTCTACCTATCTAACATCCACAGGACGAAACACAAATATACAAGCTAGAGTAGGTACACATCTCTGCGAACCCCGGTCTCACGATTTTGATCGACCAATTTTTCCGTGCAGTTATTTGCGTCTATACTTTGTACCATCGAGTACAAACTAGAGTAGTAGTGGGATTAACACGGGATCAAAATAACCGCGCTAGATATAGAGGTGTGGCACACGGATTGTGGACTTCGCACCGGTTTCTATTTTAGTTGCAAAACATTACACACCTACTTAGGTTGGTACATCTGTCAGATCACTCTCGATTTCTTGGTGAATAAAGCCCCTCTTCCCGAAACGATTGGCGTCCCTTTCTTTCTAGGACGTAAGAACAGGATGGGAGATCGCGCAGAAATTCAATTTAGACGCATTATTAATTTATAAAAAATACAATAAAAGGTAATTCTACAAAATTACTAAATCATGCTCCTATGTTTACTAAAGATGCACATACTTTTTCGAATTGTTTTGATGAAAATTGAAGGTGTATTATGGTTACAAGTGGTGAAAATAGGACTGACATTATGTTTTTTTTTGTACAGAAAAGAACCACATCGTTGCTCACATCTTCAACATTTATACCTATACATTTTTTTTATTAATGTAGGTGGTGGCATCTTCGAAAAATCTTGCTACAAAGTTAAGGGAAAACATTATGAGGATACTGTCTGACTGAAAACATTATGAGGATACTGTGATGAGGATGTCTGTCCTAGAACCAAAAATTCGAAGACATATGACGTCTATAAACCGGCACTGGGTCCGCGTGGTGGACTACGGCCCACTCCCTCTCACAGACAGGATGCCGGAGTCCCAGCAGTGGGAACATATTAGGCTGATGGTGCATTATGCAAGGGAAAATTGAGTACAGGCCTAGCAAATGCTGGTGCAAAAACCTGGATGTGTTTTGGTCAAATTGGCTAAAGGCAACACAAAGAGAAGTATGAAGGATATGGGGGGAAACTGTTGCCCAACAGTGGGATAGTGTAGGTTAAAGAAAACGGAAAACGTGAACACATAGGTGTCATTTGAAAATTGTATTTTAGAGTGACAATATTATGTTCATGGCTCTACTATTAATGATTTCAACATCGTTGACTGCTGGCTTGGACCGTTGACTTCAGTCAGACCACAAAAGCCGTGGCAGACCCCGACTAACATGGATGTCAGTTATCAAGAAAGACTTAGCAAATGATAACCTGGACCCGACGACTACTCAGAAACGATGTGGAGAAGGACCACTAGGAGAGCCGACCCCAAATAGAAATGGGAAAAGGCCGGAAGAAGAAGTTGACTGCTGGCTTGGCAGGGAAGCTCGTATCCAGAAGTAACTAAAAGGTTACAGGTACTAACCAATTGTAACACGTACTAGCTTACTTACTTACTAGCAGTTTAGGTACTTCTAGGAGTATTTTTAGCCGTCGCATGCTGCACTTCAGAATAAATAATTGGTATAAGCAGTAAGCAGTTGTTCCAGCACTAAGTTTTATCTAGAAGTTTGAGCCGTCGAACTGGCTCTAAAAAAATGTAACTAAAAGTAACTCAACGCGTATAAACATCAACGTAATATTAGTATCTGGCCGAGTAGTTGTTTACACTGTACAAGACATAACTTTTAAGTAGTTGCTAACTCACTCTCTACTAATATTCGAGGCGTGAAAATGAACTTACATGAAATCTACACTAATATGTATTATAGAGCTGAAGAGTTTGTTTGTTTGTTTGAATGCGCTTATCTCTGAAACTACCAGTCGGATTCGAAAAATTCTTTTTGTATATGATAGCCAGGTTCATGATTATTAGTATAGGCTATTTAATATTAAGCTACGACCCTTAGGAGCCGAGCATGGGGGTGAAACCACGGGGAACAGCTAGTGGACTATATGTCTAAATACCTACTTAAGTATAATAATATTCCCTAAACCGTTTTTGGCACAATCTACTTACCTCATTTGTCATGAGCAGGATAATTATAGCAATAAGCAGTGATAGCCTAGTGGTTTAACCATGTGCTTCCCACGGCGAATGTTTCGAGTTCGATCCCGAGGCACGCACCGCTGACGTTTCGAAGTCATGTGCGTATTAGAAATTAATTATCACTTGCTTGAACGGTGAAGGATAACATCGTGAGGAAACCGGCATGTCCTAGAACCAAAAATTCGAAAAACATGTGACGTCCACCAACCCGCACTGGGCCCGCGTGGTGGACTACGGCCCACTCCCTCTCACAGAGGAGGCCTGTGTCCCAGCAGTGGGAACATTATAGGCCGATTATGCTATGCTTATGCTAGGATAATTATAGCTAGCAATAGTAGCAATAACACTATAGAAAGTTACTAGGCGGTAATTAGCGGTAATTAGACAATGATAATATGAGTATCATATACCTATCTAAACAGTCATTAGTCAGTTAATTTATCATAAATTTCATACAGTTTGATGAACCTGAGTAATATTCTTGATAAAATTGAGCGAGAAGAGAGTGTTAATCAAAAGTTCAATGGTAAGACTATTATGTTTATTTATTTATTTTATTTTATTATTTATTTATTTATTTTCGTTATTACTAGCACTTTGCCCGCAACTTCGTCCGCGTGACCCACAGGTACTGTACATTTTTTCGGGTTAAAAGTAGCCTACAACATTCAAGGATAATGTAGCTTTTATTATTAAAAAAAATTTCAGAATCGGATCAGTAGTTTGGGAGATTATTACATACACACAAACTCACAAAATTCGCACTTTCTCTTGATTTCTGTGGTCCAGAATAGATATACTTACCTGTTAACTACTACCTGTTCTGTTCTGTTCTGTTCTATTCTGTACTACTGACCTGTCCCTATAGTAGGTTTGTATGTAACTACAGCCAGGGATTCCGTTAAACCTTGTCAACAATACAATTGTCACGCCCACCTACAGTCCCGGAAAGACCCTGGGTAAAACTCCAAAGTCCATCCGCAAATTAAAAACCAGCGTAAATACAAAACTATTCATGACTATTCAAAAGCAATGGAATACTTATAGTTAGCAAAACAACACGACGTGGCCCAATGTACTACACTTTGCCGGCACGTGATCTGCGCGCACGCAGCGGAGGCGTGCGGCCACTCCCCTCCATGACGCCGCGGCTGCGGGACTCCGGTTCGAATCCGAACTTATGCACTTTGTAACTAAAATAGAAACAAATATTTTAACTGGTCGGAGTCATAGTTTTAGTTTAACTTTGTGGACAGTACAAGTTTTTTTTTTTTGTATCTATTGACAAGACATCGGTTTATATAGTGATTAGGTTTGACCGATAACGAATCGAAGAAATGGTGTTCGGTGTTGATCAAAACATATTGATATCAAAATATATTTTGAGCAACATAACGCTAGATCCGAAGGAATTTGGACAGTTGTAGAGTAATTTATACAAGTTTAACGGCTTTGTTTTTTATTAGTTCTGTAGCCTTGGAGCAACTTCGCGTGTTTCTAGGCGAGTAGGTAAATAACAACATGTTTGTATTTTTTACAAAACGTGTGCCAAATCAATCTTTAATTCTGAGAAGGAATAACATTATAAGAAAACAACACGTTTACTTACTTGTGAATAGGGCTGCCATCACCTAAATTGCCGACGCCGGACAAAATCATCAAAAACCCCGGACATTTTGATGAAATTGAATATTTTTCCCGGACGCCCCCGATAAATTGACTGACTTACGATTACGAGCTTAGCTTT
Source organism: Thalpophila matura (assembly GCA_948465475.1). NCBI lineage: Eukaryota > Metazoa > Arthropoda > Insecta > Lepidoptera > Noctuidae > Thalpophila > Thalpophila matura. Next base: position 2,567,088 of record OX419178.1, read on the forward strand.
TAATCAATCAGGATTCCCCTGACACAAAAAGTGTCCGGGTTTTACCCGGACACTTTTTTGAAACCCCTACCGGACGCTCCCCGGACGCCCTCTAAACTAGTACAAATCCGGGGAACCCCGGATGGTAAGCGGTTACTGTAACCCAAGTATAAAATGCTTGCAATACCGAGTATTACATGCATACGTACCGAGTATTACATTCACTGTGCCGACAGCTTAGGAAACCAGCAGGTCCCCCGCTGTTAACACAGCGCCTCCTCAGGAGCTCTGGCGACGTTACCCGCCACATGAAAACAACTCACTAGGTATAGGTACCATATAGTTTTACTTATTATAAAATCGAAACATGCGTTGTTCTCGAGGCGAGGCTCTTTCAACACGCGTAGCATGACCAATTCCATCTATATTCTACCAAGAATAGACAAAGTTCCTTCCATCCAACTCGTTATCTCTTCCGCCCGAGCACGGGGCGACCCGGGCTTGCTGTAGTAGATTTTACATTTCCTATCTTCATTTTTAACATCGCCATGCATAAATCGGTAGAAAACTTTTTACAATCTGTAATTTTGTCTATTCTTCCGTCGACAAAACCCGTTTCTATAGTGCTATGAGCACTATAGAAACGGGTTTAAGCTACACGTGCAGAGCAATGTGATTCTGGTACGAAACGAGATAACTTTAAGTAGGGCATAAGCATAACCACGGCACGTGAAACAAGTTGGTTCTCATTGGAAGGTCAAAGGGCATCAACGTTCATTCACGATGATGCTGACGTCATGATATATCCTTGAGGACATGGAGTACTACCATTTGGAAATGCACCTTTGCGTTATCTACTAATGGTTACTATTTGTAAATTCAACTGGCTTTGATACAAAACGTTAATAATGAAGTTCTTACCTGACCGAATTCAAAATCACGCCTTGCACTGTAAGCTGTTGATGTTCGAGGTTAATCTTAACTTATCAGTATATTAATGGCTGCTTAGTTAAGATCTCAGATCATAGAAACAAGGGAGATGTGCCAAGGCGCTATCGAGCTTGATGCCTGATCTTGAGCAAATTGCTCATATTAAAAACGTACGCGCTGGCGACGAACCGAACACGATCGATGGTATAAATACAGTGTTTTAGTTTAGTGCTAGTGTTGAGTGACAATTAACAGTGTTAGATTGAGGGTGTGCGGAATCTTTAATGCGTGGGAGATCTTTTTATTCACAAGGAGCGCTTAATTATGCGCGTAATTGTGTCGAAAAATGTACTAAAAGTGGCCACAGTTGTTCCGGTACTAATTTGCTATGATGGCATATCTCCTTGTTTCTATGATCTGAGGTTAAGATACTGACAAAAAATCTAACAACGGTTTTTTTGACGCACATAATAAGCTGAAAAGTTTGTTTTTATTTTGTTTGAACGCGCTAATATCCGGAACTACATACTCATCCGATTCTAAAATTCTTTCACTTATAGGAAGCTACATTATCCTTTTATGCCAAAAAAATCACAGTTCCTGTGAGTCACGTGGACGAAGTCGCGGGTATGATGCTAGTGTGGTAAGAGAGAGTGATCTATAGTATTTTCTAGTAACTCCAACGTTTACCTAATTTCTAAGATTTTACACCAGCTTTCCCCTCTAAAATTCTCACTACCACCCACTTGTACCGTAGAATTAATCTAGAATCGTTTTTCGTGTATCGTGTAATAGGTAAACAACGAGACGTGGCTAGAGTTATCGTGGCCATCTGGTGATGACGTCATTATAGCTTTTTAGGGGACTTCATCATCTTTCCTACTAACTCGGGAACAAAGTGAGTTGGTAGTAGGTTGTTTTATTTTAGGTCGTGAGTGAATCCCGTGCCCCGGCGTAAGGTAATTGGAGGAACACCGGGGTGGTTTTAGTCAGTACGAGTCTGACAGACCCCCTCTCCCTCCCCAGGGCGGGGGACATCGATGAGGATTTCCAACTCGAAAAAAAAAAAAAAAAAAGGCAGTTGATTGTTGGTGAAACTTCGTTACAATTTAAATCGTCCCTGTTCACGGAAACTTTGGTTTGGGAACTTTAAGGTGTAAGTATATTGAGACAACTGTAGCAAGTTTCATGGAGGTTCTTTCATATGTTGAATACTATTTATAGCCTACCTAGATTCGATATTTTTCTAAGTAACACTTCACACACACTCACACAATTCACAATTAAAATGTATGCTTACCTGTTTTTGCTAAAAAGGTTCTTAAGAACCTATTTTTAAATTTTATCTATGTAGGTTGGTATATCGACACCTTTGGGTTCAAAGGGCGTAAAGGCCATTTTGGCAAAAATGAAATTTGGGCCTAAAGGTATCGATTATATGGCTCAAATTTCATTTTGGTCAAAATGGTCTTAACGCCCTTTGAACCCAAAGGTATCGATATCTTTACAGTCTTGTCACTTCTATTGGCTTTAAGGATCACCAATGGAACCATGACTGTCACCATGAAAGTAGGTACTTACCTACTTCTATTTTAGGATAATGATGTGGTCTACATCAGTACCAACCGACTGATGTCATAACGGAACGGTATGCAGAACATAGCTGGGTGATAAAGCATTAGTCACCGGTGTAACGCCCCCTACATATCATCACACGATTAGGTGACAATTAGGGGCCGGGTTGGTCTCTAGTGCAGTGTCCCGGATTCGGTCCGTCTCGGTCCTCAGCTAGATCTGAGGAAGCCAGGATAAAACTGCTATTACTACTAAATAAGCTATGTGCCCCGCAGTTTCACCCGCCCGCGCTGTAACTTCGTTTTCGCTTACCGTTCTTTCATTTTTTAGCGTTTTTGCTCGGCTCCTAGGGGCCATAGCATAAGCATAATCGGCCTATAATGTTCCCACTGCTGGGACACAGGCCTCCTCTCTGTGAGAGGGAGTGGGCCGTAGTCCACCACGCGGGCCCAGTGCGGGTTGGTGGACGTCACATGTCTTCGAATTTTTGGTTCTAGGACATGCCGGTTTCCTCACGATGTTTTCCTTCACCGTTAAAGCAAGTGATAATTAATTTCTAATACGCACATAACTTCGAAAAGTCAGCGGTGCGTGCCTCGGAATCGAACTCGAACCATTTGCCGTGGGAGGCACATGGTTAAACCTCTAGGCTATCACAGCAGGGGCCATAGCATGATGTTAAATAGCCTAAACTATCCTTCATGAATTTGGCTATCATATAAATACAAAATCTAATCCGATTGGTAGTTTCAGAGATTAGCACGCTTATAGCATTTTTTTTGTTCTCGAACATTTTCCTCACGATGTTTTTCTTCACCGTTTTCAGAGCAGTGTTAATGAAACAAATTGCAGAATGTTTGGTGGGGTTCGAATCCCCGATCTTTGACTTGTAAGTTGGGGCCGCTACAAGTACACCACCACTGCTGGTTACAAAGTAAAAGTACAGTGGAATAATCGGCCATTCTTTCAATTAGTGAAGAGTTCAATGTGTCCACAGACAAGTCGAGACCAATATAGACCCGATGACTCATGGCAGTAATTACTTAACAATTTGACAAGTTAAAAATACACACAATTTAACGTGGCCTTAATGCATTTCATGATGCACCTGCCAAGTTCGATGGCATTTTGGTAAGCTCAGTATAGGTACCGGCGTGAGTCGTGAACACAGATCGCGCTTGTACATTTTCGGCCCAATAGACAATAGACAGTTGACAATACACATTAGAGAATAGTCCAATTAAATAGACGACGAGCATCGACTGAGGAACCAATCGCGTACAGCCTCAGCGCCCCCCGCCTTCTTCATTCCGCCAAAGAGACCGAAAAATCAACTAATGCGCAGATGACGTTTGTGCTCAAGACTCGTGCCGGCAATTTAGTTAAAAAATTTAACAATTAATTAGGCAATTTAGGTAAAATTAGGTTTTTGATCAAAAACCAAAATTTTTGATGAAAAACCGGAAGATGACACATTTTAAACTCAATTTCATCATAAACCTGTAACAATCCAGATTTTTGATCAAAAACGAACTAGTTTGGGTTTATGATCAATCTGAGACTCACTTTAGTCGTATTTACCTAATAGTTACGTTTCATTTTTCGCGGCTTATTAAAATCAGATTAATATAGGTAGGTACGTGAAATTAAAACGTTTCATTTCAAAATTGGATTGAAAGAGGAGAATATTGATTGGATCATAGATGTAAAATTTTGATAAATAAGTAATTGTTTTCTTTCTACTAAGTTGCAAATGATGATGGATTGTTTTATTTGTTTCATTTAAATTGATTTCTTTGTCATAAAACAAAGCAAACCCGTGATTTTGACAAGAACTTTATCATAAACCCAAACTAGTTCAGGTTTTTGATCAAAAATCTGGATTGTTACAGGTTTATGATGAAATTGAGTTTTAAATGTGTCATCTTCCGGTTTTTCATCAGAAACCTAGGTTTTTGATCAAAAACCTAATTTTATGAAAAACCTGCGACATATATATTATTTCACGAGTTCCCTTCGACGCCATGTTGGCTCCCGTCTGTCACTCCGTCTAGGCCGTAACGTTCTAGGTTTTTTTTAGATTTAAGTGTTAAAGTAATGCCTAGGGCACTAAAAAATGGTGGACACATCCTGGTCGGGGCTGCTGCTGCCAACATTGCGGTCACGAACACGACCGGCTGACACTCAGATCATAGAAACAAGGGAGATGTGCTAAGGCGCAATTGAGCTTGACGCTTTAGTTTGATTACATTGATCAGAATGAAAATATACACGCTGGCGATGGACCGAACGCGATCGATGATATAAATACAGTGTTTTAGTTTAATGTTAGTGATGAGTGACGAATAACAGTGTTAGATTGAGGGTGTGAGGAATTTTTAATGTGTGGGAGGTCTCTATATTCCCAAGGAGCGTTAAAAATTCTGTCGCAATGTTCTAAAAGTGGCGACAGTGGTTCCCGTACTTATTTGCTATGATGGCATGTCTCCTTTTTTCTATGATCGCAGGGCCGACACGACTGGCTGCGTAGTGCGCGAGGTAATTAAGCCGTACGAAGTAAGTAGTCATTCGGGCCGCCATATTTGGCCGTAATAGACACGTAACTGTTAGAGGATACAAATGGGCCTCAGGCTCTTTGGAAGTCTTACTTATTCTATTCAAGTATATGAAAATAATCTGTGAAAGGTATGTGAGGAATTTAAAGACTAGGAGTTCTGTCTTTTGTCCCGTGTCATGTGTAACATCTGTTTTTAACAACGTAGGTAATCTATTTTAGATTTTGCGGTTTATTATGCGATCACCTCTTAACTTCCACAGGAAGATACTGACAGGATTAAATAATAGGTACTTGGGTATCTATGCAGCCACTAACTTTTCACTCATCATTGCTTAATAGGCAATTTTAATTCCATTTAGTCGTGTACTTAATACATAACTCCAAAACCATCTTCAATCTAGCTTCATCCTATATTGCAGGTTTTCCAGCCCCGCCCAAAGCTTCTGAACATTACCGAATACTCTCGAACGAATCGAAAGTCCGTACCCACAAATAGTTCAACAGTAAACCGAAACTTTCCACAACAAGTATTGGATAACCAAAATCGTCTGCACGGCGTCTACCAATGTCATAGAGACAGTTGGCACAGTGCTGCTTGTAGCATTTCAATTGCGTGGCGGTGGGCGTGCACTCACACGCGATAGACGCGTGCGCACGTGACGTCACAGCCGCGCCCGCACCTGCGCAAGAACATTGACACACAAACTGTGAACGAAATGAGATACAGAAATTCCAGTCTACTGCTCGTATCGGTGTTAATGTAGTTCTTACAACTAAATAAATAGACGTGTTGCTGGGGAGTTTTTTGCGAAATTTCTTTTTTTTTTTTTAAATGGCCTCTCGCAGTTGGCTTCGAACAGCCGTCACTGCTTAACGCGGACTTCTGGTGAGGACTTACAAATGCCTCCAGCCAGGCTTAAAACTAAATAAAACTACAAACTAAGCGACCACACGCTAAAGGCACCCCCTAGTGGGGTACGGGCTTCGGCTTAGGACGTAGCTGGGGGGAGGGCAACTAGAGGGAGGGACTACTAGCTGGATCGGTTCATTATTTTGGGTCGAATTTAAATCTACAGGCTCAGCGCGGGCTGGCTCGAACAAGGGTCGGTTTGGGGTCTGAGTCATACTCGGCGGCGGACTCGGGTCATGATGGGTACGAAATTTCTTCTTAGCAGCATAAACACAAGGAAATGGTGGACTGTGAAGGTTGCGGGGACTGTGTTTTGTAACTTTGACGTTAAAACGGTGCTGATTCTCAGCCTAATTTGAATAAAATACCTACTTATCATTTTTATTTATTTGTGGGACCAAATGACTATCGTTTTAGAAATTAAATGATTGGCGATTGGAGTAATGGGTTGTGTCGTTATAAATTCTATTAATAGATTTTAGAGGGCAGTCTTTTCTTGGTGGCTTCATCCTAGTACAGATATATAGGATTTCATTTAGGGCAACGATAGTTTATGTGTGATTTTACCAATTTTCTTGAAAATCGATTTCCATGAAAATTGTCTAAATAAAGTGTTTCGTTTGTGAATCAGGGTTTGGCTATTGCATCCATTGCACTCCTCCCCTCTCCTGTATTTGCACCCGGTTTCACCCCTCGATATAGTAAAAGTTACGAGGACCGTACATAACCGGTCATTATGATATTTTTTGGGGACCTATAACCAGCATTGGACGTCTGTCAGCTCATATGATAATGGTGTTTTTCTTAATTTCGAATAAGTTCAGTTTAGGATTTTAAAAATGGGCTGGATTTTGATCTGCTAATAAAATCGCTATTGGTTAATAATTATAACATTAAATTGCCCTGGAAAATGTTCGAAGTGACTACGTGAAACAAACAGGTTGGTGGCCACAAACTCTCATGAACCGACCGCTCAATACAATACACGATACGAATCCCACGCACACATACACGCCGCGCTAAACAAAAACACGGGCACAGCGCGTGCAATGCGCGTGCGCTGCTCAGTTTCGAGATTCTTCCGATTTATATTGCCTGAGACTAGCGACCGGCAACTATAAGGTATGAGATTTCTGATAGGTACTATACTATTTACCTAGTATGCCTATGTACTCGTATCTAATTTTTGTATAATTTAATTAAAATATTAAATAGAACGGCCGAAGCCAATTACACTATTCAAATAAAAAACAAAAATAATAAAGATATTATATTCTTTATATATTATTATACTGTTTATTCATTTTAAAATACATATTTTTTTAAATTTTTAAATAAAAAAACATTTAAGTAAAAATATAAAAAATAGGACCCCCCCCATTATACTCATCATTATGAATAACTTTTACTATGGGGCCAACCATGAAATCGCGAAAAAAATTTCAGCTGTTCCATACATTCATGTTCACATATCTCAACAAAATGTACGGAGCAGGTGATTTTTTTAACGATTTCAGGGTTGGTCCCATAGTAAAAGTTGTTCATAATGATGAGTATAATGACCCCTTTTGGGATCGAACAGGGTTTTTGTAGTATTATTATGCTGTAATAATTACACAAACGAAATATAACATGAAGTTATCACAGTCATGCATGCATTCACACTTCACAGTCATAAATTCACAGTCATGTATTTTTCTCACAAAACTTTAACTTTACTCTGGTAGGTATCTGCTTTTATTTTGTCTGTAATCTAATCTGTAATCTGATGCCCTTCGCAAAGGTAGGAGTAAGTACTTTGTTTTGTACTAAGTACAGTCACACCCTTTTTTCTACGCGGTAGGTATATGATACCTATCTATTGTTTTAGAATTGTGTGAAACATGTTTACGAACAGAAAAGTGTATCAAGAGTATTTTTGAGTCATTCTTTACCAGGAATCTGACGCGAGATTTTCCCTGATGATTTTTAGTAAAATAAAAAAAAATGCCATTTACTTAATAAGAATTTTACTAGCGGTAGTAGTATCAGTAGATCGAGATTTATGTGACATATTGTAACAAAAATATTGAGTATAAATATCTATGAAGAAAAAATATCAAATCAAACAAGGCAACTCGAGTTCGTACAGTATTGCCCATCGGCCATTTTTCACCATAGTTAAATCGTTATTTTGACTTAGGTTTTGACAGTTATGATGTTGTTATTTAAGGGCATGTGCAGTGTGCACACCACGTTTTTTAAACGCGCGTTTGTAGCGATACAGACGCGATATGATAGGATGTTAACTACTTTTTTTTTATTGTGAATCTGTAAACTATTTGAAAAAAAGACAATGAACACCAAAAAAACCGATGAAACATCTACAAAATTGGCAAAGTTATAAGCGTTTTAAAATGATTTGCTAGACACGGACGGCACTACCTACTAGTGACGTAACACCACCTACGTCCGCTTCGCGCGACAAAGACGGAGCGATACTCCCTCCAAAAACTTTAAAAGCGTCTATGTTTTCCATTTTGTGATAAATTATTATTTTTGCTTTTACTTTTTTGTTGTGCCTATTCCTTCTTTGAAATAAAATAATTTATTTGTACTTTTTTAATAGTAGGCCACTACCGTATTCAGATGCAGCCTGTAGACTTCTGTAGGATATAACCGCGCCGTCGACGCGCGTTTCGGAAACGGGCGTCGACGGCGCGCTTAAAAAACGTGGTGTGCAAAGGCTCTAACAGTTATGTGCCATTCTGACATACTTACGTAATTATAAGACAATGCAATAGCAGACTTGAGGCCCCTTATACAGGGTGGCAGGTTAGACAGTGGAAATATGTCAAGGGATCATTGTACTCATCATTATGAACAACTTTTACTATGGGACCAACCCTGAAATCGCGAAAAAAAAATCAGCTGTTCCATACATTTTGTTGAGTTATGTGAACATAAATGTATGGAACAGCTGTTTTTTTTATATATTATGCTATATAGTACAGCGCGCCATACAAAGCCATACTAAACATATAGTTTAGCACAGTGTGAACGTGTCCATACTATTATAATCTTTAGCTATACACCAAAGACGCAAATACACAATTAATTCAAAACTGGCTATTTAATTATTGCTGCAGGCGAAGAGCCAAGTTCATCATACAAAATTTACAATCCATAAACTCAAGAAAATATTCATACATTTTGGCTCAAACAACTCTTGCGCATAAAATCAGAAACACGGCGTGACATTGATGAAGAAACGCGACGTTATGCTAATGACCGTACTGTACCTGATATAGATCTTTACAGAACAATACTCAAGCACCGATCTCTGCTTGAGCATAGATTGAAACTAGTTTCAACCAATCAAATAGCTTTAAATCTATGCTCAAGGCAAGATCTGTGCTCGAGTATCGTTCTGGAATACGAGCCTAAGTATTCTACCCTTTTTTTTTTTCCGAGGTGGAAATCCTCATGGATGTCCCCCGCCCTGGGGAGGGCGGAGGGGTCTGTCAGACTCTTACTGACTGAAACCACCCCGGTGTTCCTCCAATTACCTTACGCCGGGGGCGCGGGAGTCGCTTGCGCATTCGTCCGCACCCCCGGCAGGTATTGGCCCGCCAAATGAAAGGCGGGCCCCGTCACCCTATGCGGCCGTCATGCACGGCCGCAATTCCTCTAGAGAGGCGCGCGCGGAACACGTCGCGCCACCGTCTCGGGCCTGTTTCCGTTCGGGCGACGGACGCCCCAAGTCCGCCGCCCGCAGGCCGCACGGTGGCCGGAGATCGTTGGCCGCCCTACGGCGCCCGGTGCGTCTGCTGCGGATGGGGAGAGAGGACACCGCCTCCCTCTCCCTTTCCGCCGCCTCCTTGGCGTCCATCACCTCCTCGCAGAAGGAGGCGACGGCGTTCCAAGCGCTCTCGCTGCCGACCATGGCCTCAACCACGGCCGGGAGCGAGAGGAAGTATTCTACCCTGGCAAAATGGCAAATCATAGAATGTCTAAAATAAGATACTATAGCGGCTCGACCTAGGTCGTCTAGTTATTGCAAGCGCAATTATTTTGCTAAGCATGAGCTAAGTTCTATTCCCGGGTCGACCTTTATTATTTTAAACAAGCAGGCGAAAATTTACAAAGAAGGTTATCATCTCAAAAATCTGGCTCATCAATCAATTATTGATTTTACAGAGGGCAACCCTTTTGCTAAAAGCAACCCAGAATAAAGCTTTGCACTACAATGGTGCCATTGCCGTGTGGCGGAATGCCACTTGGACCAACACCTTACAATTTGACGAAAACCGTAACTAGCCTTTTGTGCGCCCGGTGCGGGCTTCTATAACTGCGCTCTTGAATTATGTTCTAATCTGAAACTTGGTCCTGATCTGGTTATTTCTGCGCCCCTCCAGGGTCTGCGCCCTGTGCCTGGGCACCGCTGGCACCGCCCTAGTTACGGCACTGCCTACATGTAACTCTTCGTCGAATAGTGTTGCCCAAATGCAAGACCAAGAGGAGACTAACGCAGTCTTTGATCTTGATCTTGTGTCAGTACACATGTTCGTGGTGTTGGTCTTAGTATTGCACACTCAGTCTTGGTCTTGGTCTCGGTCTTACTACAATTAGGTGATCTTAGGCCATGTTGTTTCAACTTACAGTTACGTATCTGTAACCGTCAAATATGGCGGCTTGTACGACAATTTCATACTGACTTAACGATTACGTACTGACTTACGAATACAGATGGTTTGAAGCAACCCGCCCTTAGTCTTGTGAAAATCATAGATGCAAGACCGGTTTTGGACAACACTATCGTCGAATATAATCTCTTACTCACTTCTCCTCTAACAACATCGATGAGCAAATGGCGTAAAAATTAACAACTTAGTAGCATGCAAACTATCAAAATCGATGCATCATCAATTAGACACCTACTAGAACAATTAGTAGAATATGCGTGGGTTCGGTATAAAGTATAAACGTATCTGTAATACAAAAATATTTGATTAACTTTGACTACGTCTAATTCAACCTCGCAAGATTTTTTTTTTTTTTTTCTTTTCCAGCTACCAAGCTAAAATCTGTAAAAAATCATCGAAATCGATTCAATAGTTTCGCTGTAAAAAACAGGTTCTAAAAAAACCGGCTTCCAAAAACTACTTACAATTAACACTAAAAACTGTGAAATAAATAAAAAGATTAAAACTTCTATAAATAAAAACGTACTTGTACGAGTAGTATATTGAAGTCGGTGGCGCGAGCCTATTCAGGTTTCTACCTCTCAGTCTTCGAACAAGAAGGACGTGCGCCTGCACAGTGTGCCACGCGTGACTCAATTTGCCCCGCACCAAATTAAAATAAAGGTTTTCTTTCATTTCTCGTAAACTTACAATTCTGATTATAACCGAATGCATAATCTCCCCCTTTTTTGGAAGAAGTCGGTAAAAAATATAAGCAGCAAAACAGGACAAACTCATTTGTGCATGTATAATTTTGTATGCATTGAAAATGGTGAGTTGTTTTGCTTCAAAACGTATATGAATAGTGAAGTCCATGTTGATTGTGCAATATCATTAGTCCTAATATGGTAGGTCTACGTGCTCCAGCCATTAGGTAACACGTCATTATCGAAACTGATGAGTTAGTACCTCAGATCATAGAAACAAGGAGATATGCCATCATAGCAAATTAGTAGGGGAACAACTGATGCCACTTTTAGTACATTTTTCGACACAATTACGCGCATAATTAAGCGCTCCTTATGAATAAAAAGATCTCCCACGCATTGAACATTCCGCACACCCTCAATCTAACACTGTTAATCGTCACTCAACACTAGCACTAAACTAAAACAATGTATTTATACCATCGATCGTGTTCGGTTCGTCGCCAGCGCGTACGTTTTTAATATGAGCAATTTGCTCAAGATCAGGCATCAAGCTCGATAGCGCCTTGGCACATCTCCTTGTTTCTATGATCTGAGGTTAGTACAAAAGGCAAACAAATTAACGTTGAATCATGGACTTATTACCCACAGGATAAGAAACACGGTCGTTTGCCTTTACGGGGTCTTGTCACGATCTTTAGGCAGAAGACATAGTCTGACAATGAGAACATCTTCATTGTGGAAGAAGATTCTTCATCAAATGTTAGTCCATGGGAATTTCGTACATTTTTCGAGCGTCAGCTTCCCGTGATTAATATCGTCTGTCTGTCAATGATTTGAATACATGACAATAAAACAACGTACCTATGTAGAGACTACGTAAATGCTTCTTCCTGTAAATAAGGCGTCAGGTATTCCCAAAAAAACAAACGTCTATGGCTTTGTCAGTGGGTGTAGAGTCACCTTAGGGATCATAGAGCACAAAGAGCTTAAATAATTAGTACAGGTACCAATCTAAGTATAATGTTAAGCTTTTAATGTCAAGGTTGATCCGTAAATGAGTAACATTCCAGTCCATCCAGTGGTTTTTTAAAATACATATATGTGGGATAAAAATAGTGGGAGCCAAATGAGACGCAATACTTCGTAAAACTTGTATAATAAAATTTTCACAAAGTCAACCGTCTGTCTTTTCCTACGTCGTCCATCAGTCTCTCATTCTTCTTCTGTTCCATAGAGTATGTTCTTTTTTCAATATTTACACTATCTCTTTCACACCTAGTCTTCCTCATACTTCATCTCTTTCACTCAATCACATCTCATAATCATCTTTACGATTCGTTCCACTCATCTGTCATACCGTTCCGTTCCTACATATTACATATATGGCGGTCAGCGATAAGCGCGCACAATTCAACATAAAAATTTAAATATTAAAATAATCTGTACAATAATTGATTTTCATGCATCTTTATCCATCCGTGCCGAAACGGAATAACTCAAGATATCCCATAAATAAGTAACAAATAAATTAATAAAAATCACTACAACTAAGGAAAACTGCATAAAAAATATACTATACCTATAATAATATATAATCATTTATTTTCTCAATACAAGTTACTTATCAGTATAGCACGAGCAGTGTTTACCTATAGGCGTAAAACCCGCCCCTGGTTTGCACGGGTGCATACTACTGATATGGCGATATGTCAAAACAACGAGATTTTTGTGCTGTATCCAAGTTAAATACTAACGTATAAACATAAACCTTTCCTCAATAAAATATCTAAATGGTGGAGAAAACCACACTAAAATCCGTTGCGTAGATTAAAAGAACTAAACGGACAAACAGACATGAAAAGCGATTTTGTTTTATACAATTTATTTAACATAAAATTTTCCTCAGTCGTAGTTAATTAAATTAAGGTTAAGTAGTTTGAATACATGACTGCAACAACGTAAGCAGTTAAATTGCCGGCATGATTTAATCATCATGAGTCTTGCAACCTTGGCTGAACGACCAAGAGTATTGTCCCTTCAGAAAGCAAAGTAAACACAGGGGTCAGACGTGGCATGATCTGACGGCAGGCACATCAGCACTACATCCGGATTCCCTTTCCACCTGCAGAAAGAAATAAAGAAAGAAAATTATTTATTTGAGACTGCAGCATGTGTTTAGGGCTTAGACCGTTGATCATGATTATAATGTTAATTAGTAATCAAACACTGATTGAAAATATAATTATTACGAGATTAATAAGAGAAGCAGAGATGTATAGAAGTGGAATAAGAGAAGAGATGGATAGACAACCCTCACTTCAGTTTTTCGGTCTTAATTCATACATTTTTGGAGCGTCCGCTCCCGCGGGTAATATTTCTATGATTCTGACGCTAAAATGTGTCGTCATAGACAATAAAAAGTGTTGGTGTAATTGTCTAAAGGTACAATTCTAACACCGGCGACAGGTTGCAACCGTAGCTGGTGGTGGCAGCGGCACAAAACACATACTCGAGGTGACAGGCGACAGTGTCGCCGCGCTCGGATTGTACTAATCTTATAAAATCTAACTGACCCGCCCGACAGACATTTTCCCGCCCTAATGTTATCTTGCCTGCTATTATGTTAGCAAATTTTCCTAGAACCGCAATCGCAGCGGACTCCCATTGCGAATTTAAACCATCCAGGGATTCACTCAAAAAAAATCATTGAAAATCTGTCCAGGAAGAATTCAGTGACAAGCACACGTACAGAAGATTTATATTCTATAGAGGATGTATAAGAATCACTTCTTTCTCTTGCAGTTGCAGTCGCTGCAGTCGCTGCAGGTGCTGGTCGGCCGGCCGTGTTGAAATTGTACCTTTAGGAAATCTTGAACCGTCATTAAAGCGACTACATTATGTGACAAAGGAAAATTTTATGATTAAGGTTAATGATTAAATGTATGGAGTGCTTAATTGCTGCAGCGTACGTAGTTAGATTATCTAGACTTTTATCTACTTCTAGACTGCTAAGAGTATTCAAAGATGGCGTAATTTCTTTCTTACAAGTTGCTGCACCTTTCCACCGCTGATTTTTGGGATGTCTTTTGGCCAAAGCCAAAAACCTTTTTGGTAGTTGTTCTTTCGTCGCAAGACAGTTTGGCCGATCAAGGCTCATTAGTAAACCAAAATATTGACAAGGAATCCAATTAACTTAAATACTACTTAAGTAATTGACGTAAAACCGATCGACGTAAATGTATCAAAGTCATAACTTAAGTATGACATGACAAAGGAAAATTATATATTATTATGTAAAGTGAAGGTTACTGTGTGCATGACATGAACCACGTAGATCAGGTACGACGTAGTCAACCCATGGATAAACAACTGTTCAAGATCCATCTACGCTTTGGAGAACTCAGTTCTACTTGCCATATTAGTTACCCAGTATTCATATTAAATATCATCTGGTTCAACTGGAAGCCGAGCAAAAGTAGTAGTAGTTAGGCTACGCTGCTGATATTGGAACTTATTTTCAAAACAATTGAAAAATACAATCTGTTTTCCGAAATCTGTCGTCACTTGTTCTTTGTATTTGTCGGTTTGTGGTTACAGTAATAGGATCAAAAATTTTCCTTTTAATTGAATACCTACCAAGTTAGTAACCACTAACCAATCTCATGATTACATTTTTGTTTAATACCTTGATTTATTTTTGTGGTTTTATACCCTAAATAAATTTTGTTCATTTTATCCAAATCTGCTTAATCGTTAGGTACCGCATAATAAAACAAGTACCTATCCAATAATTCGCGCTTAAATTTTCGCGTTGCTCATCCCATATCATGCACGAAATTGACCACGGTGTCCAAGAATCGTGACGCAACATAAAGTGCGCGCGCGTCACTACAAGCCACGCTGTGTTCGCGTGCTGTGTTACTCATAGCTTGTGTATTTTCAACATTGTCACTGCCTACAGCATTGCAGTGTGTACTGATACGGTACGAACTGTATGAGGCCTCGGTATCGGTAATGTTGTAATCACTTGTAATTGTGATGCGCATTACTGTTCTGCTCTAGAACTGTTCTTTGTAACTGCAAATACTTTTGCTTGTACATTTTTGCTGTCATTTTCATCGTCTTCCAAAAATAAAAACCTCTAACTTGTTTCTAGAACTTGTTAGTGCAGTAGCTTCAAAATTTGGACAGTCTAAAGTAAATCTAAGCTAAGATCAGAGTTGGAAATATGACATACATTTGACTTGGATTTGGATATTCACAATGATGTATTAAACTTGTTTTTTTTTATATTTTATCTAAAATTCTATTTAACACAGGGTAAGCCCCAGAACCAGTTTAAGATATAAATGCATTATGTGCATAATTTTATGGATTTAATTAAATGTTTTTGTCACTGCCGAAGGTCGATACGTTTTTGCATACAGTTCAATGTTAACAACAGGCACATTGTGTTAATATTTATCAAATACGGAAATTCCCTACTTCCTGGATGTAATCTTACGAATTAGCAAAATTATTTGTTGTGTGTCTTGATAAAGAAAATATCACTTTTTCTTCTTCAGCAGACATTTTCAAAACGTTGAAATCTTTTCTAAAATTAACTCTCTTATCGTGTATTTCTTTTGAATTAGTTTCCAAATCAAAACAATGAACGACCTCGTCTGGTAGAAAATCATAGCACACAACTTGCATCAACAGTGCATTAATTCCAATATTTTCATTGTAAATGAACGTCTGAATCACTCAACCATGACCTATATTTCTAGGTATTTCCTGCCCATTCATTATAATCGATTATTTACGATTGTTTATTGCGTTTATTTATTTGTTATTATTACTTATAAGAGATTTGACATCTGGGTTAATAAGACTGATAAAATTTGTTGCTATAGCGACATTTTAATCACTTGTATCATTTCTCCCTTTATTGTTGATTTTAAAACTTTATTGCACCAAAAGGAAAGGTTGATCTTGCATAATTTCATTCATAATATTAACTTGTTTGTTGTCATTTTCAAAGGTACGTTTGTAAGGATAACCTTTCTTGGAATTTAGTACGAGTATTGAGTCATTGGTTGCAAACAATGTAACTTTAGTTTCATTGTTTTCAATCTATGTTCCTTTGATATGAGTAACTAAGTGGTTAACATCAACACTTTGATAAAGTGTAACTGAATTCAAATAGGTTTTATTTCTACAGTCTGTTTGTTAGTCAGTCATGTTCGTAGTGTGCCCGCGCGATCCGCACTGGGCGTGGAGCAACGTTCGCGACCGCTTTTATACCCTCGGTGCGCTGATAAAGTGACATATTATTTACTTTCCGCTGCGGCTTATACATCGACGTTTACATACAACTTTTTGTCGCTTTACATACTGATAAACGTTCTAATGTATTACGAATCATTTTCAAAAACCGTGTTAACTGCAATGTTAATTTAAAAAATTTGACGGTCATATTCTAGAAACTAAACGATGCGATGACGTAAAACAACACGGGAGGCGCGTGTGCTGGCCGAAAAAATGTACAACACACACGCTTCGTGAACTTACGAAGCGAACGGAAAACTACGGCTGCACTATAACAACAAAAGAATAGCGGCGCTCTTATTGCAAGGACTTAAGGTTTAAAATTGGGTGTGTTGAGATTAGCAGCATTGTTTTGACGGTGCGGTGACGCGGATGACGTCATGAGCACGCCGCCGACGCGTGGTCGCCGGCTGACGAGCCCACGGTGACTTGCCTCGATACAAAGCTATTCTCGTCAACATTCAAAGTCGCGTTTGTGCAACGGTTGAAATTTTTAAATCGTTGGCAATATTCGGAGGCTCGTTTCGACCTCGAATTCAAGTTTGGTGTGTCTGTTATCAAGTAGATTTGCAATAATCTTGTATGTTTAGTGCGACCATGAAACGATGACAATAATATTTAGCTACGTAGGTGTGATTTACAGAATTTTATAGTAATGTTGCTTGAACATGTACACTCGACGCCATTTACGGTCGACCACTTTTCGCCCTTATTACTAAGAACATAAGGATGAAAAGTGGTCGACCGTAAATGGCGTCGAGTGTACCTAATCTATAAAAAAAATTAACTGTTAAATAACAATGTGTGAAAAATAATTTTGGACCTTTTCAGATGGACTCAGAAAATACGAATGTCTAGAGTTCATAAGAAAATACTAGAACTGATAAACAATACTGGCGACCCATGACATAAAATTCTAATAGGTAGGTACCTACCTATACAGGGTGGAATTTTGTAATGCCACCTGAAGGGAAAGTACTCTTAATACGGTAGAAAGAAAATTTTACTCAAAGAAAACATTCCTTTATTTTTGAATAGAAAGAGAACTGCATCCAAAGTTTTTCGAAAATTTTTATTTTTTCAAAGCTTTAACTTGACTCATTGAATTTATAAGTCCAGATTTCATGGTTTTCCTTTCATTTAACTTATCAAGTTTCTTAGAGAGATTTCATCCTATTGCTGATGCAATTAAAGTACAGGTTGTAATTTTTACAGATTTTAGTCGGTTCGATTCCCGGGTGTGGCAAGCGAATTTTTGAAAATCTTTGAATGCAGTTTTCTTTCTATTCAAAAATAAAGGAATGTTTTCTTTGAGTAAAATTTTCTATCTACCGTATTAAGAGTACTCTCCCTTCAGGTGGCATTACAAAATTCCACCCTGTATAGGTACCTACCTATAACGCGTAGTCAACAGTTCTTCATGAGTAACGCTCCATGCAGTAGCTTCGTGCCACTGCCAACAGATAGGTACCTATGTAGGTGTTGTTTGTTAAAAGCTAGGTAGGTTTATAGTAGGTACCTGATACCTATCTGTTATGAATTGAAAAGTCATTATTATTGTTGCTTAATTTTATTAGGTGGTGTAAAAAATCCGATAGGTACAATCAACATGCTCTATGACTCTGCAGATTCGAATTTTATAATCTAATTCAATGAAGTCATGGAAATTACAAATATGGAACGTGACGTCAATGCGTCAATGAAAATATAGTTTAAATTACAATTTAAATAGTTATATACCTGAAAAGGTCATACCTAAATCAGCAATTTATCAGTGAATTTATAACATGGCGTCGCAATTTGAATCCGTCATTTCATAACCTAAGCCTTATTTATTGCTAGGTATTTGGTTACCTATTGGTTCGTAAAAATAATTAAATTCGGGTTTTCGAGTTTAATAAGGAAAACATTAATTATGGAGAATACACAGACGTCAGATTTGACGTCAATTACCTAGTAGTTTTGCGCCAAAATTCTTGTTTCAAAATAGCAATTTTAACCAAAGATTTTAGTTTTGGTCTTACTTACAGAATGTGAATAACTAAAGTTTATGTTGAATAATTAACAGTTCTAATAGTACCTATGAGTAATAAGATACGGAAGTTTTCCCGACATTTTCTTGTAAACATTAATGTTTTAGAGCGTGTTTATTTCGTCAACATTGGCTTCTCATTCAAATTCAAACCTTACTATTATTTTGTTAAGAATCTTTTTGGTACATCTTTAAGTAGCTACAATTCATTTAACACTAGATTATTTTAACATGCTATTAATATTCTTATTTTCTATGAAATAAAGTATAAAACGTCGTAACGAATTTGGTCAGTCAGTGCGTCCTTTATGCCGAAAAGTAAAGGCGTCAGGGTCCTTTAATTCTAAATTGGATTCTTCCAATTGAAATGTATCCTTAATAGTATGACCAGTAGGTGCAAGGTCATAGTTTACAACTATCAAACAGTTTTCCTCAGGCGATTTTGTAATAACTTTACCAAAATGTTATGAATCCATCGATTCAGTGACAGCTTCGCCTTGATGCATATATCCATACAAGGATTTATTTGCAATTTATAATAAACCAGGTAATTTCACAGGTTCCAGTAAAATTGAATGCTTATATGGATTCCCTATGCTGTGCATCATATTGATAAGTACAGGAAAACTTAGAGGACATGGCGCAGTGACCAAGCGATTGGTTACTGCGCTACGTGTCGCAGATTCGATTCCATTGAGCAAATATTTGTATTTCTTACAGAGTAGTCTAGTTGTTACGGCTCTGCTCTGATGCTTGTTTTCACAACTAAATGTAAAATATTAAAGCGCAGAAAAACATTCCATCAGCCGAAAAATGTTTTATTGCGTTTTGTAACTTCTTTATAATTATTAGGCATCATTGAACTGTTTCAAAAACAGACTGGATAAAATCTCCAGATCTTAAAACACACAAGCATCAGCTTATTAAGCTGCTAGTGTGCTTAAGTATATAATAATTATTATGTGTCTCCTATAGTGTTAGTGAAGACGGGCATGAGTGTTTTTGTAAGTGAAAAAGTAGAACATAAGAAAACGCAAATGTAGGTACCTACCTACTTAAAAAAAAAAACAAACAAAAAAGAAAAAAACTGCCGAATGAATGCTAAATCATTAAATACAATATCCAATATTTTTTATAATCATTAATTTGATTCCTACAGGAAAATATTAACACTTAGGTACCCGAATATCGAAATATCTAGGTACCTAGGTGAAACAGGTCTCGTACAGGTTGCCACGAGGAAAACCCGTGATTTTGACGTGGTTTACCTTTGTTAACCAAGATTTTAACGATGGAAGAGAATGGCGTGTTCCTTTAATACTTATGTACCTAGATGTTATGGGTTTAAAATTTTAAATCTGTATTCAATACCTAGATAAATATTATGATTTCCTGATTCTGATAAGTAAAAAAGTTCTTATACCTAGTTTGTCATAATATTTAAATAACCAAAGAAATACGTCCTCTCTGATTAGAATACTTATAATAATTTTCAATGTTTCACAATCAAGGCAAAACTGCTTACGTATTCTGTATTTGATTGTAGTAAAGTTTTAAGACATGAAATGCTTTTCATTGGATGTATTCATGGGAACTGTTCATCCTAGCTGAACTACATGGGCCACATAACACTAAATATTCTCTCCTAAAGCAAGCAAAAACAATTTATAAGTAAGGTTAATCTATCTATCCTATCCTAGGATAATCAGAGAAATCGAATCTTTACCAAAATCCTAGGGCGATTGCAAACGATATTTAGAATCTAAGAAAAACATTTCGTAATCATACAAGCTATTATCAGGATCCTTGAAAAAATCCCAATTTGATCTTGGGGCACCCCGGCAAGGATAGGTTAGTTCGAAGGGGATGGATGACGGGGGCTAGTGAGCGAACGAAGCTCCTGTCATCCTTTTTGTGTTAGGTTACTATAAACTTGCTGATGCAGGCGGGGCTCCATCGACCATCGCCCTCCCCCTTTATATTGATGCCTTCTTAGATTCCAAATATCCGATCCTTTGCAATCATGCTAGGATTTTCGCAAAAAATCGATTCGTCCATACAACGATACGATGCACCTTTGCAGATCCATGCTGCCTTCATGATAAAATATAGACAAGATGATATTATACTTCAAGTATTGTATACAACTTAGATGCACGTGTAATCGTGCATTGTGCTTGCATTTGTATCTGGTGGCCACATGTTTTAAACATGGACATCATTTTGCCTCGACCTCTATATCATGTGCCCTACATAACATTGTCTATGATTACATTCTTTGCCTCTGATTGGTTTCTTTTGGAAGTACTTCAGTATCTGTTTCGACAATACGTAAAACTGCATCAAAGAACATGCAGTTTCTGGTGATGTGATTGTGTCTTCAGAATTAATTATAGTTTTTACTTATACATATTCTTGCTTGTAACATTTTTCTGCTTTGTAGTTAATTTTTTGGGAAGAACCTTTTGTATTGCCTGCGCTTCGCTGATTCAATGGAAGCCATCATGTCCCTTCTAGCCATTGTCGAATACCTAGTTCTTGCCGACACGAAAGAAATTATAATACATAGGATAGCTTTTTTTTTTTTTTTGAGGATGGGAAATCATCAAATGACCCCTCCCGCTCTGGGCGGAGCGGAAGGGAGTGTCAGACTCTTACTGACTAAAACCCACCCGTGTTCCTTCCTTAGCCCTTTTGTCCGGGTCAGCGGTATCCCTTTCGGACAATCCCGCTTTCTAGCTTGCTATTTTCCACATAGGATAGCTGAAACGCTAAAATCAACATTATATCGTACCTCTCACACGATTCCACAAAAAAATGCCGATTCACATCAAACTCGAGCCCACATTTCTATTAATATCGGAGTGAGAGAAGTAGCCAGTGTATGACACACCTTCAGTTGAACAAACTGAGTCATACTCATGAGTGAGCGGCCTTTGTCGTATTCTCAATTGTGTGCTAATTACTGAATAGGAATGTTGCCAGATTTACCTACTAGGCTACTATTTGGTTTTGGAGTAGAATTAGAAATGATTAGGTGGGGATTTTTGTGTGACGCTTTCGGGTATACCTATTGATGGGATTGTACAGAAAAAATAAATTTTGCTATGATCGTGTTTGCCAGGTCAGTCCTGCAAAGAGAAGCGTCAATCTAAAATTTTACAAATAGACGCTTCTTATTTTTTGTCTCCGTAGAAGTTTGTGCATTATTCTGTGGAGATAGAGGTCAATATGCTATACCTATAAAATTTTTGATTATTGCTTCGCTTCGACTGTCTTCAATGGGGTCTACAAGATAAAATAATTTGAAGGATCATAGTTGAAAAACCAGAAACAATTAAACAATGTCAAAACAGGATCAAATTAAAAACTAAAAAAAAACATTATAAAAAGAAAATAGAGAAAAAAAACAGTGTTACAAACATTGGCAGTTGGCACCGACAATGAAGTGTACAATTTCTATTCATATGGCACAATGCTTAGTATTAATAATCCACGATTGTGCTGTAATCATTTATTTACCAGCACATTTAATATGGCTGAGCCGAGGTCGCGTTATATTGCGCACATGCACTCAAGGACGCAGTCACAGACAATGAAAAAATATGTTCAATCGATCGTTTTAGGTACCTATAAAATTGTACCTACTTACCTACCTTTTTATTAAAAAAAACGTACAAGAGGGTGTCGGACCGTCTAGAGTTCCGCACCAAGAAATATTCCAGCCTTCCAACCGCAAATATAAGTTTGTATTTCATGATAATAAAATACAAACTTATATTGAAATACACAAGGAAATATTGAAATACACAAAAAACACCTATTATAAAATATAAAGTTATGTTTGCGGTTGTCAAACTCAAAACTGAAAATAGTGGATATTTCAAAAACTAATTGACGTATCTTGTTCAAACTAATTTTAATCGAAAGCATATACCTAGATGCTACGAGCTTGATTTTTTTCAGATTTTTTGAATACGCCGTTGAAAAATTACAGAGGGGGGACAAACGACTTTCGGAACTCCTAGTTCGCTAAATACGGATACGAAAGTTGACGATTGATCATTTGAGATGTCAAATAAAGAATGAAATAGATTGACAATCAATCGTCAACTTTGATATCTGAATCTGAATCCGAATTCTTCCAAACCTTAAATAGGTATACGACCAATTAATATTATGAATGATAGTGAACCTGCTATAGAATCCTATTCCGTGACTGTACAACGGAATCAGTCAGCACCTCAGATCATAGAAACAAGGAGATGTGCCAAGACGCTATCGAGCTTGATGCCTGATCTTGAGCAAATTGCTCATATTAAAAACGTACGCGCTGGCGACGAACCGAACACGGTCGATGGTATAAATACAGTGTTGTAGTTTAGTGCTAGTGTTGAGTGACGATTAATAGTGTTAGATTGAGGGTGTGCGGAATGTTCAATGCGTGGGAGATCTTTTTATTCACAAGGAGCGCTTAATTATGCGCGTAATTGTGTCGAAAAATGTACTAAAAGTGACATCAGTTGTTCCCGTACTAATTTGCTATGATGGCATATCTCCTTGTTTCTATGATCTGAGGTCAGCACCCTATCCTTGGAAAATAGACAGATACGTGATCCGTACCCTAGAGTCAATGCGTTGTCAGTGGATGTTTGCTAAGCTGATTTGCATATTCTATGCGTCATGTCCCCAACACGCCACGTGTAGAACTGAATTGGGTTTAAAGATCACGGCTGGAATAATTAATTCTTTACTTACTCCGTTGCCACAGCGACCCAAAATGTCTCTTGGCTCGACACGATAGTCCATGATCCATGTAGTAGGTAAGTTGGTACGATCTTCGGTGGTTTTTGGTTGATTAGTTGATTTTGGAGGCCACGTAATAATAAAAATTAAATTATTTAGGCTGTAGGCAAAAATTAAAGAAATAAACAATGCAACTAAGTAACTTTGTTTTGTTGGATTACCATGAAAATAATGTCGTTTGTAACCCACACGAGGTAGGTATCAGTGGACAAGAACTTTTTTTCTATTTTTTTTTTATATTAAATCTAAGTATGAGTAAGTTGCTAACATTGAATCTCACTGTCCCTTGTTTACATGGGGTATGTCAATTTAAGCACGTAGATTAACTTTTACATGATTCGCTATTGTTCCAATAGAGCCCAAAACTTCAGAATAAATGTAGATACCTAAGCCGGACAAGTTACAATTTTGTAGCTAACTGAAAGAAAATAAAAACAGGAATTTATTATGTATAAATTATCGTACCTACTACATGTACTTATTTACATAAATAACTTAGGTACGCAATATAACGAGATAACGATATATTGATGTAAACATTGAATTTAAAATTCGCAACTGCGCAGTAAACTAGAAAATCAGGTTAACCAAGTTTTTTTTTTATTTGTCTATGATTCATAATTTTATTGTCTTTATTAGTTTTTTCTCTTCGATTGGATGTCAACGGAGGTTAGAAACTACGTAGTATATTTTTATTTTATTTATGCCTGATGACGAGTAAATAGCACGTTAGTAGGTAGGTGTATGTAATGTAATGTACTTGTACCTACATGTAGTACATTTTATTAGCTTCCTTGGAATTGTTTCTATGTCAATGATGAAATCACAAAATTATATTCTAAAGAGTGATACCTATATTAATTAAACTATGTATAAATTACTCCGAGATATTTGCTAAGAGCGCGTTTTTGACAAAGTTTAGCTAATTAGCCGTAAACCATAAACTACTCAGTTACCCTGACAGTCCATAAGTGCTGTGCATCCTATGAATTTAATGACTTCTGGCATCAACGACGCATTAAAAATTAGAATGCTAATCAGATTCTCGCATAGAGGCAAAATGGCGCTATCATAATTTAAATAAATAGTTTTATATTGTTTGTTTCACATTGCTCTTGTACATAATCTAAAATAGCTGCATGCAAATAATGTATTTACGACTAAGATAACGATAGCAGAAAGTTGAATATCGGCAGAATTCTTTTTTTCTGCTGATAACAATAAAATTATATTTTAACATTATAAATGTATATTTTTTGTGAATGAAACATGTCAAAGCCATGTTATGCTTCTCTTAAGTTATTAAATATTTAAGAGATTCTCAAAAATCTAATGTCGCGAGCAAGATTTGAACGTGCAAACCGTGCCAATGCTTTTTCCAACTAAGCTACCGCAACCTGCTCGGTCAACTCGAATTTTGAGATCCCTTTGCAACGCCTCTTATGAGCGTTGGCGACATCTATCGGAAACCATTAGCAGCGCAGCCTTGCATACTTCGCTCCAGTGAACTTTCGAACTGGCGTACATCGAGATCCTGTACCTTAGAACTAACATACGACATTTCAAACTTCGACATTCAGTAGCGGAGTCCCTCAAATCCTGCTCGCGACATTCGATTTTTGAGAATCTCTTAAATATTTAATAACTATATTTTAACATTTTGCAAGCTGCATAAAATACATTACAAAAAAAACTGCAAATCTAATAATATTATTTTGCAGTAGGTACCTAACTGTTGTGCCTAATGTAACATTATCAGTAACAATATTTTGAACTAGGTATGATGGCACCGTTGGCGGGTCCTAATAAAATTATTTTATTTAAATTATTTTAGACAAAGTCACAAAAATATGCAATCAATTTAACGCAATCACGGTTATTAGTGTCAGAAAAACGATGAGATAATAAAAAAACGCGCTAAAATTCCATCTGGCAACAACATTGCCAAGAGTTCGAATTTGGAACGCGAGACGCATCGAACACATCAGCAGGGCGTGGTCCTATGAGGCAAGGCGCTAAAGAGCTGACAAGACCAGTATAACACTGACACGTCACTGTCAGACGTAAATCCTCAATTTCACCTGCAACATTAGGAAAAGGAAGGGGTTGGAAGGTCAGGTAATATTGGTGCATCAGATCGAGGCGCTAAAATACAGCAGCCAGTAACTTTGAGCTGTAATTATAAGAACAAAGCGTGTGTTATCGTCTATTTGTTTATGGGTGTGCGGGGGAGGGAAGGTCTGCTTACGTTGGTGAGTCAGCGGTTCTATTTTTAAAATGTACTCGTATGGCCGCCACGCGCGCCCCTCGTGGCATTGTTTTGCTCAGATAATACAAACGCTCCCACATACTCACAACGTGTACCTAGATTTTATTGTTTTCCGTTATCGCTGTAACTATGTGTAATAAAACGCTTTCCGATTTATCATTTTGGTTGTAAAAGTGAGATAAGTTAAATAAAGTGTCGTTAAAATGACGAACTCATTCAAATAAATTAATTATCGTGGAATTTTACTTATGTTTGTGGTTCCCACGAAAATTGTAAGTAAATAATGATGTAATATCTGGTTTTCGGGTAAAATAAAAATAAGTAAGTATGTAAGTACCTACTTATTAGGTAGATACATTAAAATATCTAACGTCAATATTAGCAAATTGTAGGTACCTGCTTTTGTAGTAGATATCTACTTAAATTTTCTAAGTATGAAGTGTTTATTTCAAGTAGGTATGTACGTACCTACTCTTTGTTAACAAAAACATGACTTCCATGAACCTTGCCCTTGTCATTTATTATAAAACAATGCCAACAACAATGGGTTTACAAATACGATAGATATTACCACGAATTTAGCAGTCCACAATAGATACCTATGGCTTGGAGACAGATAAATTTATGACTTAAAAACACACGGTCTACTAACCACAGAGTCGGTTAAAAAAGGTTTGTTATCGTTTAATTTATTTTCCAGACTATTACAGTCAAGGAGAAAAATCCTATAGGATGTTCATAAAAATTCGGTACCTTGTACCTAAGTCTTCAAAAACATCACTATCGAATAATTCCACCGGATTACATCCGGGTATTGCAGTTAATTTTATCATAAACAAGAATTAACTTTATCATTTTCTAGAAAATTATCTCTGAAAAGAAAAACCCAAGTCCCTACCTACTACTTAGATAGGTACTTGAAAGTTTTATTGCACAAGATAAGATATAGCACCAAAATAAAAATAGATCCAACCGTTTATAAAGAGCCATATCAAAATCGACCTAGTATTTTTCCAGATTAACTCTCACACATACGGATGCAATCGGAAACCGCAGCGATTAATAATATTCCAGTAAATTATCATGTTTGTATATAAAAAGAGCGATTCTTTGTCAACGACAGACTAAATATTTATATAAATGCCCACGAAAATAATATACGAGTCTCGTAATGAGATTATATTGTGAATTTATTGTATAAGAAAACAGTGTTGACATGTTGTGCAATGATAAAAACGTTTGTGTCTGAAAATAGTTTCTTACGCTCTCGAAAATAAGTAAATTGTGAGAAATGGATTTAATGTTCTTCATGGCTTGAGTTTAGGGCTGCCATCACCTAAATTGTTGAAGCCGGACAAAAACTTTAAAAACCCCGGACATTTGGCTGAAATTGGGTATCTTCCCGGACGCGCTCGAAAAAAATTTTCATCAATCCCCCAAGATTCCCCTGACAAAAAGTGTCCGGGTTTAACCCGGACACTTTTTGAAACCCCTACCGGCCGCTCCCCGGACGCCCTCTAAACTAGGACAAATCCGGGGAAACCCGGACGGATGGCAGCCCTACTTGAGTATCTTGTATGTATCTGTATTAGGTACCTAAATTAAGCCCTTGATGTCATAGTTTAGCTATCAGGTATCATTAGCCCATTATAACATGACCTGTTAAAAAGTATTATTATGTAAATGATTAAAAACTATATTCTGTTATTGCTACGGTTTTCTACATTATCTTCCTGTTGTTCCCATACAGTGTACAAATAATAATGTAATTCGATAAGTACATTTTTGTAATAAAACTAATAAATTCTCCTCAGCACGTCCGTTGTCGGCAACGATCCGTCACCGACTGACTACGTGAAAACTATAAAGCCCCCACGTTACCTACTAACTGATACGGCTGACCAATCACCGCTGACCTGTCTCTCTGCCCGCTGTGTTTCAGAAGCTGGTGTCATAGACGATTTTGTTTAAAAGGCGGTGGTCAAGTTATGTTGGTTTGTGTTGATGATAATGCGCTTACGCAAATGCCTCCTGGCATAGCAAGATTGACAAGTGTCAACAGAGATAATGACTGTGTCTGCTAGCCGGGGTCATGGCACTGTTTGTATATTATGTTGCTATACATACCTATTTCTTAGTACCTAGGTACCTACTTTTAGTTTAATGGGACGACTTTATACCGTGTTATGTAGCGTGAGATAATATTATTATGTAGGTATAACGCAATTATTAATTATTTTTGTCGAACTTTAATAATGCGTGTTTGATAATATCATGAATTCATGATCATGACACTTCGTAATATTATCAAACTTATTGAAGTAAAATAATTCAAGATACCGTACTAAAAAGAGGGGTCAGAGGCCACAAGTTTTAACCCCTCTTTTCAGTAGGTACCTACCTACCTATCTTGAATTATTTATTCCCTAGAAACTACATATTATTGACTGATCTTAATAAGTGTTTAGTTTTGTTTGCATAAAGTAGGTAGGTACCTATCTACGAATTATTTAAACTAATATTACTTATAAAAAGGAAAGTTTTTTTACTAATATACGAACCTAAAAATCGCGAAAAAGAAATTATGTAAGTGTTCTATTCAAAAATATCCATCACTCGAGAAAATGTATCTATGCATTTTTTTTTCGCGATTTCAGGATTCGTTCTGAAATTAATCGAACAAGACGCGAATAAAAAAGAAAGAAAGAAAATGCATTTATTTGCGTCGCCATGACGCACAAAATTAAATAAAACTAAAGTAACAAAAAAAAATCTAGGAAATATGCGTCACATCTGCCCAAACCAGCCATTGCTCAGCATAATGCTGTGACTCATGCACTAAGCAGAGCCACAGCGCTAGTTTTGAGTTTGTTAAAAAATAAATAAATACACTATAAATTACTGTATATTTATGTGAATTTGAAACATGTTAAAGCCATGTGAACTATGGGATCAACCCTGAAATCGCGAAAAAAAATCAGCTGTTCCATACATTTTGTTGAGTTATGTGAACATAAATGTATGGAACAGCTGATTTTCAGGGTTGGTCCCATATTAAAAGTTGTTTATAATGATGAATACAATGACCCCTTATGTCTAACCTGCCACCCTGTATATTCACCATTTTTACGAACCTAAATGAATAATCTGATAAAAAAACATAATTTATCACTATTCATCATCATCATATCAACCAAAAGACTTCCACAGCTGGACATAAAGCATAAAGCGTCACCACAATAAAATTCACAAAAAAAAATACGAAAATTGAAAAATCTAAAAGTGCACGCCTCATAACCCTCATTTAAACAGCAAGTTTTGACAACTTCCTAAGGGACAATCATGAGATAGTAGGTACTGTTTGCAGATGACACTGCACTTTTGTTTAAACTTAAACGTCAGCAGCTGGTTACTGACGATGTAAATAGCCCTATCTCAAAAATAGTGCTCTGGTTTTTATTTTTTTATTTTTTTTTATTTGTTAATAGGCTTGCGTTTGACCACCATCTCGCCTGATGTTAAGCGATGATGCGGTCTACGATGGAGCACGCTTGCCTAGAAGAAACCGATTCACTCGTGACTTGAAGACACCCAGATTGTAACTATCGGGGAACACCCACTCGGGCAGCGCATTCCACTGTTTGGCGGTTTTCACAATGAAAGTGGAATCAAAGCGCTTCGTTCGGGTTTTTGGTATATCAACCATGAACCGATGGCGCTTTTTCGTGCTTCTGGCCGTCCGATAGAAAAAAGGGCAGGATGTAATTAGATCATGCAGATCTGAAGCACACTCTCCGAAATGTATCCGATAAAAAACTGATAGGCTAGCAACTTTGCGCCGATGCTCAAGACTTAGGAGCTTGGTCTGAACAAGGGAGTCGTTGTTGATGAGCTTCTTGGCACGCTTCTCAATGGACTCCAACGCCTCAAGCTGGTACTTGGCTGAGCCATCCCAAAGATGCGAGCAGTACTCCATGCACAAACGAACTTGTGCTTGGTACAATTGAAGCAATTGTTCCGACGTGAAGTACCGCCGCACCTTCGAGAGGATACCCAGGTTCAATGTTAATAACTTACTTTTGAATAAAAAGAAAACTAAATGTATTAAGTTTACGACACCTAACGTTAGACAGGTGAAAACAAGTGTACTAGTGAAGGGTGAGGAGCTGAATCTTGTGGATACCACAGTGTTCTTAGGTATAACATTGGATGCTAAGCTTCAGTTAGGTCAGGTCAACTCAAATCTGTATGGCTCTTTCCTCTAAAGGCCATTTCAGACTAACCTGCATGATTCTTACACAATTTATCTTAATTGTCTGGCCTTTAAAAGAGACATCAACCTTTGAGTTTGTTTCGGTGTTTCTTCTCAAAGGTAGTCATATAGGAAACACCGAACTCATCCAGCTTAAAAAATGTCTTGACGTGTAAAAGTGTTATTTTTAACCTATTTACAAAATAAATATCATTTATCATTTATGAACTTATAACATTTTTTTAACATGTTAAAGCCACGCGAAGCTTATTTTGATTATTTCTTTTATGTTTATATTTAATAGCAATAGTGTAACAGCGATTTAAAGTGAATGAATTGGAGGAAATTTTGTAGCGCTCATAAACATAGAGCGCCTAACGTATTCTCGATATGAGGTGTGCAAAAATAAAAAACAAATACAAAACCAATAAGCAACAATACAATACAAACTGTCTTATCAATAAATGTTTGCAATTAAAATATTAAAACAATGATTTTGTTTGATAACCCCGGCATTGTACCTACCTCATTGAAAGGTATTAATGTGATAATGAGCCTGTTTTTTTTTAAACAAAGTTAAAATACACGTGCTTTATGAAGCACGTGTATTTTAACTTTGTTTATACCTGTACATCTTACTTTAAAGAGGTAAAGTTTGTATGTATGATATAATTTCCGAACTACTGATACGATTTTGAAAATTCTTTCACTAATAGGAAGCTACATTATCCGTGAGTGCTATCGGCTACTGTTTATCCCCAAAAAATGCACAATTCCAGTGGGTAACGCTAGTAATTAAATTATACAATTGTTTGTTTTTCTACGCTAGGCTGCAGTTATAGGACGTGGGTCATTAGTGCTGACATGGGATAGGACCATTTAAATGACATTGTAGTTATTTCATTGAACTTTTTGGTTCGCTGAAATAGTGTAATAGGTACCTACTCGTGTGACGCTTATATCTACACTGAAAATAATGCTCAAGGTGAGTGTGATTTATTAAATTGTTATTTACTTATATTACTTAATAAAATAAGTAAATAACAATTTAATAAATCCACTATAGACCACACAAACACACTAGCACCTCAAAAATTTTTTTGAACTTCATGTGAATCTCAGAACTTGATAATAAAAAAATAATATAGGTAGGTACTTACTTAAAAATAATTGTAAGTACCTACTTCATGTTAAGTCACAATAATTATTAAAAAAATTATATTTATCATTATAGTTATATTTATACCTACCCCCTGATTATACTCGGTTATTTATAACCGAGTATTCTGAAAGGAGAGCGCATTTATATTTTATCCGCTCCCCTTCAGAATACGCGCATAAAAATAACTATACCAATTACAAATTATATACAAATTGATAAGTAGTTACCTATGTTTTTTAATATTTTTACTCTTTTATTAACGTCTGTAATAATTATTTATACGACTCTACATTATTCTAAAAAGATAAATAATAGTATAATAATGCAACCGAACTCTTTTGTCATATACCTACATATACATTTGCAATATTTGTTATTTTTGGACATTTTATCAACAAGTGATGTGTGGACCGTATTTTCAACACGGAGTTGCATCGGCCCATTAGCTCAGTTGGTTAGAGCGTCGTGCTAATAACGCGAAGGTCGCGGGTTCGATCCCCTCATGGGCCACACTCCTCTTTTTGTAATTTAAAAAGTATTTTATTCTTGTTTACTTTTCTGAATTCAATCTGATGCAATGTTTTAAGACGGAGTGATGAAAGTATGAGGATAAAAAATGCTGACCTGTCTGGTGGTTTATTCAAGTTATCATAGTGTACCTAGAGGTAATTACCTACATAAATGGTAATTATAAAATAATTGATTATCCGAACTTTGTTCAACTTTCACTGGAAATTGGTGTCTTGTTGATTGAAATTCTCGAACAGTATGTATCATGTTAGGTACTGAGGATACTCAATTTTAAAAATATGTTCTAAGAGCCGAAACACATAACCGCGTTGCGGCGCCGCGCCGCTAAAGTTGGCGCTGGCGTCAACGCCGATTTTAGCGGCGCGGCGCCGCAAATTCTAGCGTTGTGACGTCATACTTGTTGACAATGATGTAGTTTTTCTGTACCTAATATTTTGATAATCAACAAGTATGACGTCATAACGCTAGAATTTGCGGCGCCGCGCCGCTAAAATCGGCGTTGACGCCACCGCGAATTTTAGCGGCGCGGCGCCGCAACGCGTTTATGTGTTTCAGCTCTTACCTGGTATTAATTGTTTCTGAAATAATAATCAAACACAAAGATATTTAATAAAAGCTACAAATTTTTCTAAGTTGCAGCTGATGGGGATGCAAAAGTTGCTAGATCTAGCTATAAAGTTGCTAAGTTGGCATCACTGTATTACTGTGATACTGCATGATTACGTACACAATAGACCCCACATTGTGCAAAAAACGCAAATGATGCAAAATCCAGTAGCAATTATTGCAGAGACAAAGATGCGTAGACGCCTCACCTCAACCGGTTTCAACCGGTCCATTATCTTGGGTGACTCCTGAACCCTGGCCCACGAGCCTCCAACAGCGAGCAAAACACTGATAGTGGGTAAAAATAGGTACATTGCGTTAGACGGAATCGAATGTAGACCCCTTGGATAACACCGTTTATCTGCTTTTTGATTATGTGCCAAATGACTTGAATGTC
The DNA here is from genome assembly GCA_948465475.1 of Thalpophila matura. Lineage (NCBI taxonomy): Eukaryota > Metazoa > Arthropoda > Insecta > Lepidoptera > Noctuidae > Thalpophila > Thalpophila matura. Next base: position 2,599,778 of record OX419178.1, read on the forward strand.
ACCTAGGACATTGGTAATTGTTGTTAACTTTTATTTTTTTGTTTATAATTGTTTATTCTAGTTAATGATAAGCTGTATTTTTTAGTCTTTAATTAAAGATCACTTGGTATGGTTTATGGAAATAAATAAATAAGTATAAATAAATAAGTCCTGACTCATTCACTGATTCATCAAATCCTGGGACCTGGAAAGCTGAAATTTTGTATAAAGGTTCGCTTTATGTACAAGGAATACCTATAGCCGAATTTTCTGAAATTCCCACGTCCACTAAAACTCCACGCGGACGGAGTCCGGCCAAAAGCTGGTTGACACATAAAATTATGCTTTCCTTTGCTCGAATCTGCCTCATGCTAACACCTACGTGAGTGCAAATTAAGCTGCTACATAAGTTTTCCCATAATAAATCGAAATAAAGTGTTTTACCTAGTTGCTACCTACCTACTATTCGTAGGTACCCTAGAAACTGGAAGTTTCGTTCCATTACATATGACAAAAACATAACTGGCGACAGCTGGCGACATGTGGATACACCTCTACGTGCCTACCCCCTCCAAGAATACGAGCGTGATATTAAAGGTATTACATTTATATCTATATTAATATTGTTATATTCACTCACTTACCGGATTTTTAAGACGACAGTCACGAAAACCAAAATTGATTTTGTATACATAATAATGTAACACATTCGTTATCAATACCTACCTAATAATTTTAGCAAACATAACACTCCACGGATCCAGTTCGCGCAGATAACACCGTGTGTTATTGAAATGATAACACGTCGATAACTGCGCACATTGTAACTGTAATTGGGATAAACTCGTGGAGGACAGGATGTAGGGAAATGGGGGGTAATAGATTTTTAGGGTTTCAGAGTTCACACCATAACTTGAGAGTATTTGAGATAAGTAAAGAAAACTTTGTATCCCTTTTTTAGCATATTGCATGCATGGCAGGGTGGGAGATTTTATTGAGAGTTAACTCTCAATAAAATCTTCGGCAAGGCGTCTATAAGTAATCTTTAAAGATTACTTATAGACGCTTAAGTTTTACCACTGATTAAATATAAGTACAACTACGCTTGTCATTTGTATGACAATGATTATAGATGACAATTGACTTAAGAGCTGTTTAATTTAATTATCGTCTTTAAGTAACGTAGAAGGAGAAGGAGTGCAGAAAGAAATTCTGGGTCAGTTTCAATCAACACTTTCAACATCTGTTTGTTGATAATCCATTCCCAATGGGGTGAACTTGACTTAATGTCCTATGACCCCCAAGTGGGGCAGAGGGCGTCCACAGTGAGCTTCCAGAGAGATCTGTCTTGAGCTACGCGTTTTACTTCGCTCCAGGTTTTCCCGATATCTTTGATCTCCGACAGCATCTGTTTGTTGATAATCCATTCCCAATGGAGTGGTAAAGTTTGTATGAAAAAATAACGACATATTGTTTTCCAACTTCCCCGCGGACGGAGTCTCTAGAATCTTATAAAATGTACAATAGATGAGGACATAGAATTAATTTCAATTCCTTTTTTTTTGTCCCCCTCTATTCCGATGGCGTTTATTTGTATGATAAGCCCTCAGTTCATAGAAACAAGGGAGATGTGTCAAGGCGCTATTGAGCTTGACGCTTTGACATGATCAATGTGATGATGTTGTTGACGAACCGAACGCGATCGATGATTTATATAGTGTGAATGACGATTGACAAATTGACGAGTGACAAAGTATGAGGGTATGCAGCATTTTTAATGTGTGGGAGATCTTTATATTTACAAAAGAGCGTTTGTAGTTGTGACGCACACTGCTCAAAAGTGGCGACAGCGGTTCCCGTACTAATTTGCTATGATAACATTCCTTGTTTCTATGACCTGAGGATAAACTCAAAGCAAACAATAAATTGATAGCAATAAAACACGTCAATATTATGTAAAGCATAATGTTATTACCTATTGATATCACGGAGTTATCGAATCACAGATTCACAGTCAATAGTGGTGTGACACAGTTCGCGACATTGGACCTCTATCTCGAGACCTTTCTAACCTAAGTACACTGCTGAGTGCTGTGTGTAGGTAATTAATAGCAGCCAGCTTAGCATGACCACGATAGAAACGGGTTTTGTCTATAGAAAAAGAGACAGAGTGTCAGATTGTAGAAAGATTTCTGCCGTTTTACGTATACAATGAAGAGAAGAAATTTTTCTATGCTTCTGCAGACAAAATTCTAATAAGCCAAGCACAGGTCGCCACGTGCTCGTGGCCCGATGACGCGTCGACCTGTGCTTGGCTTATTAGAATTTTGTCTACAGAAGCATAGAAAAATTTCTTCTCTGGAGAAATGTAAATCAATCAATCAAATCGTTACCACTTTGCCCGAGCCTCGGGCAAAATGGTAACGATTTAGATAGAAAGAACATTGTCTATTCTATGGTAGAATAGATATAGATTTGGTCATGCTAAGCGGGCAGGAAGATTTTTAATATTATTACCGTTGCTTTACATTTATCCGGTTTGTCTTTTGCTTCAATAATTTAGTCATTGTGAGTAGCACAATTTGTGACAGTTATAGAGTCGTATTACAAAACTTAAGACTAAGACTAGTCTAGATGATTTGAAACTAGTCTCAAGTAATGCTTGAGTCTTGAATAAGGTTCTACAATATGAGTATGACCCATACACACTTAAATTCGATTCGTTTTGATAAATCCCCAGTTTTTGTAACGGCCCTACCTCACCGGGACGGACCCCACGACGGCGACGAGTGACTTCGCCAAACAAAACATATTGAAATGTATGGCAGCTAACTCACTTGACGACGGACTGGCCAGAACTGTGACATTAGGGCATTACACATGATAAATCATTGCCTGTGAAATTAACCATGTGAAATCCCTGAAAAAAAAATCATCATATGAAAAATTAATTAATATGTAGTTGCAATCATTTCCGTATTTTTATTAATGTACCTACCATATTTTCTACTTTAAACATAATACGAGTATAAAGTGGCTTTGGCCTTCAAAATAAATTAGGTAAAGTGCTCAATAAGTAGGTACCTATAGAATTACAACAAATTACAGCCCTTGATATTATTTTTCACGTAAACACTCTGAGCTGTCGTAAATAAAACCTCATTTGAAATACCTATGTAGAATTGTAGACCTAATTAATCTTATCTTATTATAAGCGTAAATATTAAAATTTGTTTGTTTACTACATCGCACGAGCTAGCGTCAACGAGCCATAAGTATGTCAAAACACAAGCTATTGATGCTGTTAGTAATCCTAGAAAACAAAAAAAAACTGCATTTTTTTTTTACAAAAGTGCCGCTCAATATTACTTACCTACATTTTAATTAAACAGAAAAAGTTTAGACAGTGAGTGTGAATAACGTTCCTCCTATTACAATAAAACCGGCCAAGTGCGAGTCGTACTCGCGCAGCGAGGGTTCCGCATCATTTTTGGACGTATAAAGTGAAAAAAACCGGACCGCATAACTGAGTATGTTTGTGAAGGAATTTTGATGATTTTGAAAAAACTGTGGTAGTTAAGAACGTCGTTCTATTTTTGGTGCCATATTTGGGTCAATTCCTATCAACTCTAATTATTTCAGATTTTTCGCCCCGCAAACTTCGGAGATGGGGGGGGGGAATGGTATTTTTTCGGACATTTTTCATCATAAATATGTCGAAAACTGTGAAACATAAAATGAAATGAAAATATATTTTGGAATGTGCAGTATCAAGCCCTTTCATATGATATGTCACTTGACCTAGTATCCCCACTTTAAAATTTCGGACCCCCACTCCGGCCCCTTTTGCAATGTAAATAAAAATATTTTTGGACTTTTTTCATTTGCAATAAAGTTGAACAAGCATTCTTTATAACTGTTCCAAATTTCAAGTCGATAGCATTAGTAGTTGCTGAAATAAGCAGGTGTGACAGACAGAGACTGACGAAGTCGCACCATAAGACCTTTTTTACCATTTTGGTACGGAACCCTAAAAAGGTGTTAAAAAAATCGTGTTAATCAATGGGTTTTTCACAATTATCATGTTTACGGGGTTACATACAACTTTTACTAATTTATTACAAATTTTAATCTAAATAATTAGGTACTTATGTAGTTCCAACTTTGACAACTTAACACTTCTTCCCATTTTCTGCATAGTTCATTCGGTCTCGAATAATAATCTGGGCAATTTTTCCTGTTTTTAGTCTTGTTATACATAGTGCTACTAAGTATTAGAAAGTTTTGGAAACAGGCTGATAAATATTAAGTATATTATAACAATCTTCATGGCTATTTCTAAATATAAAACCATACTTCATCAGTTTCTCGTACGTAATTATTTTAAAGGTTTACTACAAAATGGGCTTCTGATTTATTATGAACCAAATCCTCGCACCTAGTCCTACACCCATCATAGTACAAATTCTACTCTACCATTCTACCCCCTTTTACCCCAAAAATAGCCTGCGAGTAGGCAACTCTAACTAAACGTTATTTGACCAGAAAATAGAACCAGACTATAAATAAGTGTCATCAAGACTATAAATAGTAGGTAAACGCCTAAATTAACTTCAATAGCGACGAACAAGGACAAGGGAAACGGGGCAGCTACCTAACCGTAGGGTTAGGTAGCTGCCCCGTTTCCCTTGTCCTTGTTACGCTACATGTAGGGGCGTATAATATCAGGGGTAATAGCTGTATTGGAACTCTTTTTGTGTCTAATTTTAGCAACCTGTGACGTCAATGAGTCCTTTTTGACCTACATTTGATACTATTGATGTTATAAAAAACGTTTTTTAACAAAAAATAACCGACTTCAAAAATCCACTACAAAGAAAATAATAATTTTGGTTTCGGAAGTCGGTGGCTTTGGTTTTTGTTTGCTTTTTTTTGCCACCGACTTCCGAAACCAAAATTATTACCTATTTTCTTTGTAGTGGATTTTTGAAGTCGGTTATTTTTTGTTAAAAAAGTTTTTTATTTTTCCCTTTTTAGTTCTTTATCCCGTGTTAGATTACTTTCACGAATTCGTTCAACAGTAAATCTTCTACGGAGTGTGTACATTTATGCCTATAACTTTGTACATAGGAATGATTACATAATGTATTATATACTTAAACCTTCCTGAAAGTATGTAGATTACGTTAGTGAAAACCCTATCCAAATCAAATCAGTAGTTTTTGAGAAAATCGCGCACATACATACATACATACATAAATACTTACATACATACGGGACGAATACAGAACCTCCTTTTTTGAAGTCGGTTAATAAAATGCTAATGAATTCTCCTTCATAATGTGCCACAGTTGAAGGAAAGTCATACATTATTGTGTATGACTAGCTTCCGCCCGCAGCTTCGCCCGCTTGGATTTGTCCAGTGTTTCATGATGGAGTTGGGAAATGGTCAGAAGCAAGAAAGAAGCTTGTTTTGAAAACACAACATGAAACATAATATTACTTTTCGGGAGTTGCTAGGGGGGTGGGGGGGGACAGCTGCCTCCCTTGCCTGTACCTGGCTACGCCCATGACTTATATAAATTATCAGCAAAATGCACCAAACGCCGGCTGTCTACGAAAACACATTGTTATCTTATGTAGGGCATGGAGTCACGGACCACATACACACCGAATACCTACGTTCAGCGACAATAATTAGCGCTTAACAACATTTTAATCTGTTTCCATATATATTATCGTCTATTTTGAGACGATGATGGTGATGTCTGTGGTGTGATGAATGAGCTTATCGTGGAACTGTATCGATCACTGAGGTACTGCTACTACGAGTAATAAAGTTCAATGGTATCGATTGGTATTTTTAACCGACTTCAAAAAGAAGGTGGTATTCAATTCGTCTGTATTTTTTTGTACCTGTTACCTAATATCTTCGCCAATTATGAACAGATTTTAATCTATACCAAATTTATAAAGCTGAAAAATTTGTTTAATTGTTTGTTTGAACGCGCTTATCTCTGGAACTTCCAGTCGGATTCGAAAAATTCTTTTTGTATATGATAGCCAGATTCATGAAGAATAGTATAGGCTATTTAACATCACGCTACGACTTTTAGGAACCGAGCAACGGGGGTGAAACCGCGGGGAACAGCTGGTATCTTAATAAATTCTAAGCTCGAAAAATCCTACAAGTAATTAAGTAATTACAAACATAAACACAGCTATAAAACTGATTAGCGTTATCAATACCTTCCAGTTTTCTCCAAATCACGCAGGAAGTACGTGTTAGCGATAAATACTAAATATAGTTTAGCATAAGCATAGCATAATCGGCCTATAATGTTCCCACTGCTAGGACACAGACCTTCTCTGTGAGAGGGAGTGGGCCGTAGTCCACCACGCGGGCCCAGTGTGGGTTGGTGGACGTCACATGTCTTCGAATTTTTGGTTCTAGGATATGCCGGTTTCCTCACGATGTTTTCCTTCACCGTTAAAGCAAGTGATAATTAATTTCTAATACGCACATGACTTCGAAAAGTCAGCGGTGCGTGCCTCGGGATCGAACTCGAACCATTCGCCGTGGGAGGCACATGGTTAATCCACTAGGCTATCACTGCACTCAGGCTATCACTGCACTCGAGTGCAGTGAATATAGTTTTATCATGGTTTTATCAAATACCTAATGTAAATATTGACGGCGCCAGTTCCAATTAAATGTTAAAACATTATTTTTATGCAGTCATATATGTGTTATTTGAAGAGAAATATCTAGACAGTGTCGAAAAACGAAACGGGCTCTGGAGTAATAATACCTACCCAAAATTTTAGCAAAGTTTATTTAAAGGAAATAACTCTTTATTTTTGAACTATCGAACCGCCCCTGTATCCCATGAGTGAATCTACTGATGTGGCGACATGTCAAAACATCGAGATTTCTGTGCTGCATCTAGGGTTGCCAACTTTTATTAGAAGAAATAGAGTATATCTGATTTCAAAGGAGGTAAATAAAGAGTACGGACTTCCGAAAAAGAGTATCATTTATTTTATATTTTTAAAAGGTATTTTTTGTGCTTTTTTCAGCACAATAACAATTTTTCATGGTTTTTAAAATAATTGTATGACTCCAAACATTCTAACTCTAAATTTATAAAGATCAAAAGCTCATTTTTAATCAATTTCAATGAAGCTCTGTTTCTCTCTTTCTGCCACTTCACATCCATAACCGAAAAAACTCTCTTAGTAAATGCTGTAGTAGCTCAGTAAAAGTTTTCCAAACAAAAAACAGAGTCACAAATGTCACAACACAGTGGAAAATCGATATTTTTTCTTGCGCCAAAATTAACGTAACCTCAAAACACTTCTCAAAACTTGTGACATAACATTGACATAATAACATTAGTGGCTGCGTTCAAAAACATCCGAATGTGGCTTGGGGAATATGGGTTTGCATAATATTACATGACTGAATGACTGGCACTAGTAGGTATAGTAAACTTTGCGTAAAAAAAGAGTATTTTAGCGTACTCTATTAGTGTTATAGATTATAGAGTCACGTGATTAATGGATCCCCATAGCAGCTGTGATTCTGCTAAAGATATTGAGCCAGTATTGGAATCAATTAATTGGCTAAGATACTGGTGGAAAAACTTATAAGGTAAATTTTCTATTAATTTTTATCCAATAAACGTCTCTTCATTACTCATTTCTATTTCAGCATTATGTACTATTTGGAACAACGCCGCTTTGACTTCTAATTGCTTCTTCACTGGAAATCCCTTCACAGTTTTTGCCATTGTAATAAAAAAATCCATCAAAGGATCAGAGTTCTGATTTTGTACCACGTTTGCTGATGTTAATAATTCGTATTCTTGGATAACTGCTGGCGTGGACGTTTGAACGTCTGTTGACGTCGAAGGCGACGGTCTGTATGGAGAATACCTGCGGTTCTGAGTCCGCTTACGAACATACTTTGATATATTAGCCGCAGAAGAATCGGAATGCTGCGAATCGCTTTCTGGAGAATCGGTAGCAGAAAGTGGACTTTTAATCATCTCCAATTGGCTTACAGTAATGCTAGACTTTCTATTTTCTTCGACCGTCATGTATGGTGTCATAAAACTTAACTCTCGATAGTACTTTGGAGGTTTAAGTTTATCGCCTGATCCACTTTTTGTTACTCGCAGGATGAGAGCTTTTCGAAAATTTTCTCTGATCCTTTGCCATTTCTCTTTGCATTTTAAACCTGTAAAAATAAAACATTTTTGTTTATTCACCATACCATAATTACCATAATTATCAATTTGTTACAAGTTTTTTTTTTAAATTTTCTTGTGTGGCAATCCCCTCTGATGGTAAGTGACTACCACTGCATATGGAACTCTGTAATACATGAAGCATCGCAGGCTATCCCCCCTAGGGACAAAGCTGAAATTTCTCATACAGAATACAGAAATCCTGCTTAAAAGCAGCAATCGTATGAAAAGCTATGGTGGAAGTACTGTCCCCAAGCGAGTTTGTTTCACAATGAGTTTAATTACAACTAATTTTAAATTATTCACATGATATTCCTCTCTTTTTAGTATTTAAAACAAGTAGGTGTATAGCCCATGAAGGTATAAATAAAACTGGAGACCAGGAATAGGTACACTCGACGCCATTGACGGTCGCCCACTTTTCACCCTTATTACTAAGAACATAAGGGTGAAAAGTGGTCGACCGTCAATGGCGTCGAGTGTACCTACTGAAAGTCAAAACATTTGAATATTTGGTTTGTATTTCTCTTTAGCAGTAAAGCAATAAGGCAATTCATAAAACTGATTGTAATGCCCACACCTGACGAAAAAACGATCAATACCTATGACGAAAAAAGATCAATCGTAACTTAAACCACGGAAGAGAGTTTAATCTCCCGTCTTCGATTGTTTTCTAAGCATAAAACAATAGGAAACAATCGATGACGGGAGATTAAAATCTCTAACTAAAAATTGATCTTACGGCCCTATAACATTTCGCACATCCGCAAGAAAGGTGTCACAACTCAATAAATGTAGTTTTTGGGAAATCACGATTTTCTTTTTTTAGATCCTAGAATTTCTTTAAAACATTTCTGTATTAAATGCCATCTCTCAGCGAGGAATCGCACTATAATTATGAATTTTTTTTAGCAGATCAAGTTTGTAATTGCCTTTCAGATGGCATACATAACTCAATTTTGTATTATTATGTGTTGTGACACCTTTCTTGCGGATGTGCGATTTATTAAATCTATGATGATGTTATGTCATCATTCATCAAACATCATAGATAAATGTTACATAGCTTATTGAGCGTTATTATAGCTACCCTGTCTCTTTTGGTCTCCGGAATTTCAACAACCTGTTTAATATTTTAGCCGTAAAAACGTTTAGAAGAGACCACATAACTCTAAATAATAAGTCAATAGAAATGTTATGTACACTCGACGCCATTGACGGTCGACCACTTTTCACCCTATGTTCTTAGTAATAAGGGTGAAAAGTGGTCGACCGTCAATGGCGTCGAATGTACTAATGCATGTCGCCGGGCCGCAGTCAATGTCAAAGTATCCAATACAATTCAATACCTACGCCACATTTTTAAACGCGCGCTCTCGATGAAGTGGTGGTCGTTTAAGGCTCAGATAACTTTAAAAGATTTTGAACTGAAGATCACGTCTAAACGAGTAGTGTTAATGATTTGAAAAAAATATATGCAAAACTAGAGCATTTTCTTAATAATTTGAAATAATAACATAATAAAATTATGCTTGTATTCTAATACAATAATACTTAGAGAAAAAAATAAAACTAAAGCAACCGTTGGACAAGTAAAAAATCACTTACCGGACTCGCCAAATTGTTCTCCTATTTCTTCCCATATACTGTCCCTTGTCTGATGGTTACTATAGTGCTCATGTTGTAGGTTGTACAGCGCCTCATGTTGTTTTACCAATGCAATCAGCTTACGATCGTTCATTTTATAACAAGAGCCAGGTGGAGAAACGCAAACACGTGCACGCTCGAACCGACGCCCGGCAGAATGCGGATGACGTCATCAGAACCGCGTCGCCCGCGCCCCTCGCGCTTCCCGCGCCGCACCATGCATATCGAACGCGTCGAATCCGGTGACCCTTCCGCGCGCTCGGTAACATTCCGAATTATCTACAGCAATTTAGTGGAACGCGAGGGGACTCGCATTTTAGTAAAATGCGGCGCGTATAAAGAGTAAAGAGTATGGCGCGGATAGATGCCCAACAAGATCCAGCTCGTCCCTAGTTGCCCTTGTAGGTATGAAAGTTAACATTGAAGTCTTGCTTGAAGCCTTAATTTATAAAGCCAATACTTTAACCGTTGACCGTGACGTTAGCCGTGACGTTAACCGTGACGTTAACCGAACTAAATTCGCCAATTTAGTTCGGTTAACGATCCGCGCGATGTCGGGCACCCGGAGTAGGTAGGTGGCTACGTGAGGAGGGCCCGGGAGGGCTTAAGAGGACATGCGGGCTGTCTTTTCTCCATACAAAAAATAACCAAACGCTCTCGCCTGTTTTCTTTTTGGTTTATGACCTTAAAGCAATTATTTTTTTACATTAAAATTAATAACAACCTCATCTATGTCCCTATGTTTTCCTTTTTGATAAATACATTATCTTTATAAGCGCTAGAACGCTTAGAAAATGCTCAAAAATTGCTTATTTAGAGAGCCGTCATCAGAGGTCTGGTGTGCATATTTTACAACTATTAATGCAAAAATGAAAACATAGAGACACAGTATATATTCTTCTTATTCAGTTAATAAAATATCTTTTATATTGGTGCAATACTGGAGGAGGAAACAGTAGAGAGCCAAACCTCGAATTATGACTATTTGTTTAGGCTTTTCAGTTGGATCTGAAGTTGTCCTTATCGCACGAAGGTGAGGGCCGGGATGTGCAGAGCGACAGCAATAGTTTCTTCAAATACCTAATTTTCAAAAGTCTTTCCACCCGCATATCCTTTTAAGTAGGTCGAAAGTTGTTAGAAGCACCCAGTAAAAGGCCATTAATAAAAAGGATAGCTTCGCGACATTCCGTGTGATTTCATAATGTAAAGAATTATAAAATTCGAAGTCGGCGATGCGTGCTACGCGTGCGAATTGTGCGCGATTACCTCAAAACCGGTTCCATTACAGGTGGATCCAAACATGCGAGGCATGCGCCGCGCACGCCTCGCAACAGTCGCAAAGGCGCAACGCACGGCTCGATATAGGTACATTAGCACATGCCTCACCACTCACCACGAATATGAACGTCCACATAGGTATTGCGAAGCATGCGATGAGCGCCGTGCGCGGCGCATGCCTCGCTATGTAGATCCACCCATTTTTAGAGTTATCATATGCCTAGAGCTGCCATCCGTCCGGGGTTCCCCGGATTTGTCCTAGTTTAGAGGGCGTCCGGGGAGCGTCCGGTAGGGGTTTCAAAAAATGTCCGGGTAAAACCCTCACACTTTGTGTCAGGGGAATCCTGATTGATGAAATATTTTTTTCGGGGGCGTCCGGGAAAAATACTCAATTTCACCCAAATATCCGGGGTTTTTAAAGTTTTTGTCCGGAGTCAGCAATTTAGGTGATGGCAGCCCTAATGCCAGTCATTTGCTTGATTTGCCAGACATTTTAGCTCTTGATCAGTCGTCCGGCTGGCATTCCTGTAATGACCGTTCCCTACAGATCGGTTTTTGACATCGCTTCTATAGAGCTTATAAAAAAATTAATCTCTAGTAGGAGAAAGAGCCGATGGATCGGTTATTGGGAACGGCCATTCAGGCATTTTGAGTTTTTTACAAAGCGGGTGATGGAGAGGAGTGCTAATTTTATTCATTTCTTTTAACTCTAAATGATGTAAGGAAGAAAAAAGCGTCATCAGAAAAATATTAGTAGTAGGTATGTATTAAAGATTTTTTAAAGATTAATTTGATGTTTTTCGTCGTTACACAATAGATCGAACCCGCGAGAATCACCTCCGTCTGCGATTGAGGGAGGCCGCACCCGTCAGGTAACCCGGTCCGGCTCCCTGATCCGGTTTGAGCCCCGCCCACACGGCAAGATAGCATTCGGTTTCTATGGTCGACCGGCGCACAGACCGTATGTTCTGACCGGACATCAGGTTTTTTACCCTGATCCGGCAGCCGGGGACGGTTAACCGGACCGGTTTACCTGACGTGTGCCCTTATTACACAGCAAATAGGAACCGTGCGCATAATACCGCACCCCCTTTATGTCTAATACAATGATAGTAGGTAGGTACCTATCCTATATGATTATCATCGCAAAAAACACGTACCTACATTTAGATATCACACCTAAATAATCAATAAAACATACACAACATTGTAAAACACATATTAGTTCAACCACATTATTATCAAAGATTAATCAATGTATTGATGTGTAATCTTATCAGCTCCACGTGACGTAGTCAAACGGATATACTTATATATAATACAAGATACATAAGATTAATACTCATCATGTGGGCACAGCGTGATGGAAAACTTTTGTAAACTTGTTTATGTAAAGTGACTTTTACCCTCGTCGAGATAGCACCAAGTGGCACTAATAGTGATAAAAAGTACCACTACGTAATAAATTAAGAATTTTCTATAGTGTCACGCTTGCAAGGCATGGTATGGGATACTTTTGTATTCACTAGCTTATCATCACATAAAATCATAATATAATATCACTCCTGGATTCCCTGAAGGCATTGGCAGAGGTGTATTATAGACGCACATTTCGCCAACTATGCTATAATAATAAGCTGTCCCACTCACGGGTCCCACTGCTGGGCACGGGCCTCGTCTCAGAATGAGAGGGTGTAGGCCATAGTCCACCACGCTAGCCAAGTGCGGGTTGGCAGATTTCACACACCTTCAAGAACTTTATGGAGAACTCTCAGACATGCAGGTTTCCTCACGATATTTTCCTTCACCGTTACAGCAAGTATTATATTTCTCTAATACGCAAATGACTTCGAAAAGACAGCGGTGCGTACCTCGAGATCAAACACTAACCATTCGCCGTGGGAGGCACATGGTTTAACCCTCAGATCATAGAAACAAGGGAGATGTGCCAAGGCGCTATCGAGCTTGATGCCTGGAACCTGAGCAAATTGCTCATATTAAAAACGTACGCGCTGGCGACGAACCGAACACGATCGATGGTATAAATACAGTGTTTTAGTGTTGAGTGACGATTAACAGTGTTAGATAGGTAAGGATAAGGGTGTGCGGAATTTTTAACGCATGGGAGATCTTTTTATTCACAAGAAGCATAATTATGCGCGTAATTGTGTCGAAAAATGTACTAAAAGTGGCATCAGTTGTTCCCGTACTAATTTGCTATGATGGCCATATCTCCTTGTTTCTATGATCTGAGGTTTAACCACCAGGCTATCACTTGGCCTACTATGCTACCAACTTTGCTATAAGTCCCTTAAAATAGGGGCTGATCCTACTATCATTAATCGATCACAAATCCAGACTACACACTAATAATTTCTAAATAGATAAATCTCAATAATACTGAACGGCCTGGTCGAACCCAGGACACTACGCTCAGCTGTTCTACTTGCCACAACTTCACAAACGAGGCAGTTAAAATTAATATAGTAAAATCAAAAATTATTTTTTGACAGATACTTACATAGCAACTGACGCAGTTAACATTATTAACATATTTTCTTTGGATTATTTTTAGAAATTGGACGTTCAAGCTTCCTTAAATATTACAAACAATACCGTATTTTACTATTACATAGCAGATATCCTACATCTACAATAAATAATTTTAACGCCCACAGCTGAAATCATTCGGACACACATAGACATAGAGAATGGTCAAATTGTTAAACGAAGTAGGTACATGAATATATGGTATCCTGGGGATAATTCTTCAACAGACCCAAGTGAAAAAGAGCTTAAGTTCGTTAAAAATATTCTTATTTATAAGCTAAGAAGATACAGTATAATCCAATCCATAAAATTCAATAAAAAACATTTCCAGTGACCGTTCTTAATGCCACCACATTATAGGTACTGTGAGTCTGTGATAGCTACGTGATTTTCATCACGTTATAACCTAAATAATCTTCGGGTTACTTACCCCCTGGATAACTCACAGATAACCCTCTCCAGGATGTGACATGACATCGTGATATATATCGCGGATTGCGTGACAAACGCGTGCCTTTCGATTAATTCCACGGTCACGACCGATTGCGCCTGATTGTCATGAATCCTTATCGAGGGAAACGCCCCGTGTTGATGTTTATGTTGATAATATTCAAGTTATGTGGGAATAGATTGTGGATTAATAAGTAGGTACCTACGTATAAGGTTGGCCCGTATTCCAGAACGACACTTGAGCACCGATCTCTGCTTGAGCATAGATTCAACCAATAAAATGGCTTTAAATGTATGCTTAAGCAGAGATCGGTGCTCGAGTATCGTTCTGGAATACGGGCCTAAGTGTGTAGGGCAGTGGTGGCTTGTAGTAACTAGGGTTGTCACCCGTACTTTACTATCGAGTATAATTATTGTACTCTAATTTCACGTAGTCGACAGTAATATAGTACGCTAAAGTACTCTTTTTATCTGACATCGTTTCATTTCATTTGATTCTCATTTCATCATTTCATTTGATTCTCATCCTACTTACTAGTTCGTAACAATTATATACCTACTAAATATTTGTATATCTTAGACGCGATGAAAAATATGTGTTTAAACATAAAAAAAACAAAAACAACAAACAACTACAAACTTTTTTATGCATTGTGCTCTATTTTTGCTATCCCAAAACACAAATGTACTTCAATTGTCCCAAAAAAAGGTGACAACCCTAGTGTAACGGTAGTTGTAGCCCGTGGTTGGAACACGGCTTGAAATAATGTTTCGAATCCAAGCAGTCACACTATACTTTGCGCAATTTAATTCCTCTGCAGAAAACATCGTGAGGAAACCGGCATATCCTAGAATCATAAATTCGAAGACATACCTAATATATTATGACATCCAACCCGCACTGGGCCCGCGTGGCTGGACTACGGACGGCGCACTCCCTGTCAAAGAGAGGGGGCCTATCCCAGCTGTGGGAACAGCTATGATATGAACATTATTTTGTCATACACGCGCGTCAATTGTCATATCAGTAGGGCCCTCAGATCATAGAAACAAGGGAGATGTGCCAAGGCGCTATCGAGCTTGATGCCTGAACTTGAGCAAATTGCTCATATTAAAAACGTACGCGCTGGCGACGAACCGAACACGATCGATGGTATAAATACAGTGTTTTAGTTTAGTGTTGAGTGACGATTTACAGTGTTAGATTGAGGGTGTGCGGAATGTTTAATGCGTGGGAGATCTTTTTATTCACAAGGAGCGTTTAATTATGCGCATAATTGTGTCGAAAAATATACTAAAAGTGGCATCAGTTGTTCCGGTACTAATTTGCTATGATGGCATATCTCCTTGTTTCTATGATCTGAGGTAGGGCCCTTGAAATTTTTGCTAAAACACACGTCCCGATAGCTAATCGTTATCTGATAAGATAAGGGCGCTCCCACACTTGCGCAACTCGCTAATCCCTAGATATCGAAGCACGCATGCGATTGTGTTTTGGTGCTGATCGGCAACTCTGTGTTATTAGGTACAATAATTAGACTTATATTTTTTTATTCTGCAAGTTACCTTTCGTTTTTCTCATCTATCTCTTGGCAGCTGGAGCTATACGGAAATAGGAAATGCTGTGGTGATACGATTATTCAGTCAACAAAACATCTCGAACATAATATACAGGGTGGCAGGTTAAACAGTGGAAATATTTTAAGGGGTCATTGTACTCATCACTATGAACAACTTTTACTATGGGACCAACCCTGAAATCGCGAAAAAAAAATCAGCTGTTCCATACATTTATGTTCACATAATTCAACAAAATGTATGGAACAGCAGATTTTTTTTTTCGCGATTTTAGGGTTGGTCCCATAATAAAAGTTGTTGTCTTATGGAGTCTTAATGAATTTGTGGCCGTAGTTATTTCATTATTAATATTATGTCTAGGTACTCATTCATTTGCTGTAACTACACTCGTGCACATTCCAAGTGCGCTAACAACTCGCACTGACACGTACCTTAGCTACCCATTTACATGCGTTTGCGCATGCCTCAAGTTCGCTACCAACAGCGCATAGTGTACATTTAATGATGGAACCCCGAGCATTCTGGAAACGTAATGGCTTCATACAATCGCATTTATAACTGCAGACTTAGAGGGGCTCGTGGCTAAGTGACAGCCGCGCTGATCGATTGATCTGCCGGTTAAGCTGCGCTTGTTGCCGTCAGTCCTTGGATGGGTGACCGTTCTTTACGAATCGAGACCCCTCCGTGCCTCGGAGAGCACGTTAAACAGTCGGTCCCGGTTGTGATACGAATAGCTTTGACGATCGTTACGGGTACTCAGGAGCCCGAAAGTCTGACAACTGGTCTAATATTCGAATACCGGTATTATCCAGTAATTAGGTTGTGGAGGTCAGATGTCTGTCGCTCCACGTAAAATATTGATATTCAGCCGCAACTAGTTATACTGGAAGCCGACCCCAATTTAGTTTGGGAAAAGGGCTAGGCGGGTGATGTTAGGATAACAGACTTTATCCACATCCTTTACATAACACAGTTAGATACCTACTATCCGTCATCATTATCGTGTCCAAATGTCTTTGAAACAAAAACTACTTATAACTGGACCAGATTATCTTAAAACACGTGAGATTGGGCACAGTATCAAGTGGTATCAGTGATAAATGTATTACAATACGTCAAACGATTGTTTGAAACAGACATTATACATATTGATATTGAATACCAAATGTGAATGTTCGTGGGAAAATGTATTTATAACGGAAGAGTCACTTAAAGCAATGTTTTCTTCTTTTTTGGGTTCCGTACCTCAAAAGGAAAAACTAAACCCTTAAAATATCACTTTGTTGTTCGTCTGTTAAGACCCTTTTTCTCAAGAATGGATAGAGCCTGCCTAGATAGAACCCTGCCTTTTCGGGGAGCTCTGAATTCACGGCGCCAGCTAGAGTTATTCTGGCAAGTGCTCATCAGGACTTGAATGCTTCAGGTCAACGTTATTGGCTTTCGTTTTGGGCACACATACCTACTACATAATGTACAGTCAGGGAAAGGAATTCTTTAGCAGGTTCACTATCGTTCATTGGTCGTATAGGTATTTAAACTTCGAAGTAGGCAATACGGATTCGGATTTGCTTCGAAGTTTGAATATACGACCAATTATGAATGTAGGACATAGTCGCATAGTTGTAGATACAGTAGATTACAAAAACATAGCCTATGACACTCTTACCATAAAGACGAATCGACACCTCATTTGTCAAAATCTGATCAGTAGTTTTTGAGCTATGATCAAACTTCCATACATGATAAACACTTTACCCTTTTAAACACTTTAAAAACACTTTACCCTTCTTTCTCCGTAGTTGAGTAAAAATAGGTAGAACAGCAAACGTATTATTTCAGAATAGAGCTGAAAAGCGTCTGATGATGGTATTATAATACTTACCTATATTTGTACAAAACTTTGAAATAATCTTATTGAACAAGGCATCGAATTTAGGTATAATGACTTTTATCTTATTAATCCCAAAATCTATTTATAAATCTATACCTATGTAGATTTTGGGATTATAGGTATTAGTATACTTATCCATACCTATTTGTCCAAAACTTGGAAATAATCATATTGAACAAGGCATCAAAATTATATTGGCTTTTTTATCTTTTTAATCCCAAAATCTATTTATAGATCTATACCTATGTAGATTTTGGGATTATATTGGCTTCTTTATCTTATTAATCCCAAAATCTATTTAGAGAACTACATATAAATTTTGGGATTATATTGTCTTTTTTATCTTATGAATCCCAATAATTGGGTTGTGGAGGTCAGATGGCAGTCGTTCAACGTAAAATATTAATAACATGCAGCCGCAACCAGTTATACTGGAAGCAACCCCCATTTAGTTTGGGAAAAGGCTATAGGCGGATGATCGATCCCAAAATCTACTTATAGATCTTTAAATAGATTTTGGGAATAATAAAATAAAAAAGCCAATATAATTTTATGGAAAAGGTGTGGCTTTAACTTAATCCATAAAAACAGTAGGTACCAGGACTGAATGAGACACTGCACAACGCTCGATCTAAATTGATTGACCAAGAGATTTGAAATTTGGAAGAAATATTGTTTGACTAGGTAGGTAGGTACCTACCCTAGATGTGCGCTAAGGAACAATTTTTTGAAATTCCATCCCTAAAGGAGTGAAATGGGGTGGTAAAGTTTGTATGAAGAAAATAACGACATTGTGTTGTTTTCTGACTTCCACGCGGACGGAGTCGCGGGCGCAGCTATCTATCGTAAAAATGCAACCCGTCAATACATTAACTTCAATATATTTCTTAAAAATAACCATAGCCATATTTAAATAAATTAACAATGATAAATAATTTGCTTGATTTCAGACAATCTTCGCCGTAGCTCCGAAGGGCTGCGCCTACGTGACAAAAGCGACGTGCGCATTGCTATCGGCGCGCGCTTAGCTCGGTTTTTTGATAAAAAAAAAACAACACAATGTGTGCGAAAACTGGAATGTACGGAGGAAAATTTTAAGATTAAGTACCGTACCTAGTTATTGGTTACCTACATAGCAATTTTTTGTATGTTACGAAAATGTTGACAACGTGCAACGTATCTAATTATGGCATGGTGTCTTAGAATGTCACACATTCTGCCCTCATCATTCTGCATTCATCCCCTGCCGCAGGGGTCACCGAACACCACAGAACAATAAATTAATATATTTTTAAAATATATATTTTTGTATTCATGTCAGGAGATCAAAGAAAATAATTTAAAAATTACTGAATTTACCACAAACACTTTTAAACTTAAACAACCCGCGGAAGTGGAAAGGTCCACAATTTAAAGACCTCCTACACAGATACGTTAGAGGCTTATGTAGGAGTTATTTGTGAAGTTAAGGAAAAAACGTACTTACGTGTTTCCTATAAAAACCTGCAATTGAATAGGTAACCGCAGACCCATTCACAGTCTCGTATGTTTTCCCCATCCACTCTGCTAGTACCAAAACTTATATAAAAAAAAATAAGCAACCGAATGCAGAACCTCCTCCTTTTTGGAAGTCGGTTGAAAATAACTGCTGACATAGGAAAGCCCATAGATATAATAGCCACAGGACGCGATTCGCGAGACGCGACAAAAAAACCGAACAAATGTGAGTAGGACTCCCACCTTGAGGGTTTCGTACAAAATGTAAGTTTATAATCGCAATAATATATTTTTATGCTATGTAAATACACATTAACGATTTTCGGTTTTTTTTCCTTTAGTACTTGTGCTGTGAGACCTTACTTCTTGCCATGATTCTAGGTCGACGGGAAATATCCTATATGTTTTGATTTATTTGGGAGTGTCAAAATATGTGACTTATATAGCTCCAAGACACCAAGATCTAAGCATTTGATATTAATTTCAACGGACAAAACTGTTAACTCCACGGCGTCCGAATTTAAGACAGACATTTTTTGAGAACCACCCCGGACGCCGCCGGATACCTTCCCAAACTAGGACAAATACGGGGAAACCCGGACAGTTGGTATCCCTAGTTACGTCCGACTCGAAATGGGTCCAGCCGGCCTAGCATGACCACCATAAAAACGGGTTTTGTCTACATAGAAATAGACAAAGTGACAGATTTCATTCATAAAACGTAGAAATGTTTCTACAATCTGTCACTTTGTCTATTTCTATGTAGACAAAACCCGTTTCTATCGTGGTCATGCTAGGCCGGCAGTCGAAAACTAGCGTCCGGAACTTAGTGGTCAGCCTATCTATTCTGTACCGACTCGCCGCGTGATATCACCGCGTGAGCTGCCAATTTTTTTCCGAACGTTCGAGGGAGAATCTCATCGTTCGGAAAAAAATTGGCAGATCTCGCGATGATATCATGCGGCGTGTATTTATGCGCTAAACTGGACCTATTTGGCACACCCGCTAGGCTTACAGCAACGTGTGTGCACTGAAAAAAATGTTTTGTCGGATTTACCAAATTAGCAAAAGTTGGCTGAATTACATGGAAACTACGATAAATATAACAAAACCTCGCTATTGAAGTTACAAGACTAAAGAGGTTGAAGTTGGTACCAGAGTTCTGATGTAAATCAACAAAGTATTGTACATTTTACCAAACAAATCCATTGAATATAATAATAATGGTATAATGGTACAAAATATAGGTGTAATCTACCAAATAAATTTGGTACAACACTAACTTAATATGTTTGGTAAAATCAATCAAAATTTGTGATAGGACCGAAATCAACCGCAACTTTGGTTACTTACGCAGAATCTGTTAAATCCAACCTAACATTTTTTTCCGTGTGTCTGTCAGTTTTGTGACAAATTGTAATTGTTTCTTTCTTTCTTTTTACTGTTTCGCGTCCCGTGTTTAATATGTCCAATAAAGTATGGTAAATAAAGCCTAAGGCTGTGGCCACAATAGGCAAACCGTGTGCGGCTGACTGATTTTACGCTAACAAATTGCAGTAGCAAACGGTTAGCGCAAATTAGCAAACTGTGGACACTCCATTTCAAATATATGGAACGGCGTACTAAACCGATACGCCGCAAACTCGGTCGGCCGCTCACAGTTTGCCTATTGTGGACACAGCATTATTGACGTACCTATGACGTCATATTCATCGACTTATCCTGGGAATTGTAGTTTCATAAACCGCAAAAACCACAAAAACATAAAATCTAATATTCTAACACATTAACTAAAACAATTTCGATTTAATAACACTAAAACCATGAAGCCAATATAAAACAATGTTGAAGTTCCCTCCTCTTCGTATCTTATCGAGTGACGTCGGGTTAGTCATGACGACGCCGACATGACGCGTCCGCCGTCACCGCATGACGAATGACTTGACGAACGTAAGCAAACGACAAAGGGATATAATTATAACATTGTCATCGTTGGTCAATGGCTGACACAGTTCGAAAATAACTTACTTCGTGCGGAGATGTTTTTTGAGTGTCATGAACTTTCCTTTGTATTCATTTTTTTCGTTATTTTTCTCGTGTTCTCTTTTTAAATGTAACTTTATGTTGGTCCAGCTGTTGTTTGTTGGGGGTCAACCGTGTTTATGACTATTTATTTATACTGTACAATTATTGTACATATTCCAATCCAATTTACTAAAAAGGTAAACAAATGGGTCATTAACCCGACCTTAGACAGTTTAGTGATGTCCAATTGCAGTGCCAATCACAAATCAATTAATGAATTGATTTGAATTGAATGATTCGATTTTATTCATTGAATGAGTTAGAAACACCTTTTCTTTGGGATATCGTTGATTACAATAAAACATGTGAGATTCGAAGTATCGAATCACTCAGTAGAGTGATGACATTTTGATCGACAGATTATTAAGCCGCGTCTCCTGCGACGTGTTTTCGTGTTCGACGAACATCGAACAGTGAACGAGAAAGGGGCGTGGTCTACGTGTTTTGACGAATAAAAACACTCAAAACACGTAGACCACGCCCACTTTATCGTTCACTGTTCACTGTTCGATGTTCGTCGAACACGAAAACAGGGTGCAGGAGACGCGGCTTTACAATTACGATCTGCACAGGTTCCTAATGAATAAATTTCGATTTATTAATCGATTAATACATTTAGTTGAATGAACTGATTTTTTTCGTGGAGCACTTTGCGGCTCATTCCACTTTTCCCCGTTGGATAATCCCCATTGATGGGGATCAGTGAACTTTTTGTTCACTATTCCCCGTTAACCCAAAATTTTTATTTAATGGGGATAAGTGAACAAAAAGTTCACTAATCCCCATCAATGGGGATCATCCAACGGGGAAAAGTGGAATTATTGAACTTTTTAGTTCACTTATCCCCATTAAATAAAAATTTTGGGTTAACGGGGAATAGTGAACAAAAAGTTCACTGATCCCCATCAATGGGGATTATCCAACGGGGAAAAGTGGAATGGGCCCACTTTGCGACCATAAACATTTTTTTTTACGTCTGACAAGTAGGTACCTAACTTTTCAGATTTATCAAATAGGTATCCTACCTATAATTTTAAAATGATAAACGTTGTTGGATAACGTAGTGAGGTAGGTACAACCTATTAAGTTGAAACCTCCAAAATACGGATGAATGTGTTACTAATTCCAGTTAGTCAGTGACTGTGTGATAATTTTAACAAAACTGGGTTTATTAACTTTCTTATTCAATTGGATTAGAATAATGGTAGGTATATGGATTGGAATATGGTATGTACCACCATACCTTGTATAGTAGGTACCTAATGTATCTATAAGATATTAGCATAGGTATCGATTGCGTGCCTACCATAGCGTGTTTTTCATCCATCACCTTTTGGCATGAAATGGTACAGACATATATTTACCTATCACACGTTCACCCTATCTTTACCTACATCTATACTAATACAACCGGAATAGAGCAAATGTGACAAAAATAGTACCAAGTATTACTCCCCCGAAAGACCCCTCCCACTTCATCATTACAACTCTAAAAATAAGTTGTCATAAATAGACCTATTGTAACTAGGTACCACAAAAAAAAAATACGTTTTCCTATGTGACTTTCCCTGTACCTACGCACGGGTAAAGACTAAAGACGTACTTAGGTTTTAGTCCTCAGATCATAGAAACAAGGGAGATGTGCCAAGGCGCTATCGAGCTTGATGCCTGATCTTGAGCAAATTGCTCATATTAAAAACGTACGCGCTGGCGACGAACCGAACACGATCGATGGTATAAATACAGTGTTTTAGTTTAGTGCTAGTGTTGAGTGACGATTAACAGTGTTAAATTGAGGGTGTGCGGAATGTTTAATGCGTGGAAGATCTTTTTATTTACAAGGAGCGCTTAATTATGCGCGTAATTGTGTCGAAAAATATACTAAAAGTGGCATCAGTTGTTCCCGTACTAATTTGTTATGATGGCATCCTTGGCTCCTTGTTTCTGTGATCTGAGTTTTAGACGTACTTAGCATTTAGCCAAAACTATCCTCATGTTCTGTCAAACTATCCTTCCTATATCCTATTCCTATAATATTGTAAATACGAACGTTTGGATGTTTGTTACTCAATCACGCCAGAACGGCTGAACGGATCTGAATGAAAGGCGCAGAAATAGATTAAAGTCTGGAATAGCAAGGCTACTTTACCTATATCCCGAAAAACGCGGACGAAGCCGCGGGCGGAAGCATGATATATTTCAATATTTCTACCAATCCTACATTTTAGATTAGACTACATGGCAGCAGGCGCGGTCCCAGGGGGGGGGTCACGGGGGTCATGACCCCCCCCAAAATCGTACAAAAATGCGCCAAACACGGTAATTCACGATATATCACTTCGGCATTAATCGGTATGACCCCCCTAAAGTCTTCAGCTGCGGTATGACCCTCCCCAAAATCGTCGGATGGGACCGCACCTGCATGGCAGTGTAATTAAGCGAATGGTAAGGGAAAGCCTACAATTAAATAGCAACAAAGTTATTAAAATTGCGTCTTAATAAGTCATACTATTCTATTCAGGTAGGTACTCAAAATATGTAAAATACATTAAATAAACAAATAGGTAGGTATGACATACCTAAATAAAATTTATAGCTAGCACTTTACCCGTGACTTCGTCCCCGTGACCCACAGGAACTGTGCATTTTTTCGGGATAAAAAGTACCTTTTTTTATATACGATGATAGGCTTGCGCTTGACCGCCATCTCGCCTGATGTTAAGCGATGATGCGGTCTAAGATGGAGAACGCTTGCCTAGAAGAAACCGATTCACTCGTGACTTGAAGACACCCAGATTGTAACTGTCGGGGAACACCCACTCGGGCAGCGCATTCCACCGTACTGTGAAGCATTCAGAGATAATGTAGCTTTTTATTAGTGAAAGAATTTTCAGAATCGGATCAGTACCTACCTAATTCCGAAGATTACCCTCCACATAATTATACACAAACTCACAAAATTCGCACTCTCTTTATTAAAGAAGAATAGAAGATTTGTTACTATTTTATTTTACCGGCTTCCTCTCACCCTTCGTCACATCTAACACAAAGACATCAAAACAAAATGTTCCGAAAGCAGTACAAAGAAACGCTGCTTTTCAAACGTTCGTTCGTTCATGAGCCCGGGGCTCAGTGTCGTTCAAGTGCAGGGGTGTAGAACTGTAGATCGATGCAGAAGTTCAAGGCTGCACCCCTGGCATAGCCTACACCCCGCGCGCCCCGCTCCCCCGCAGGCAGGCAGTGACGTCAACGCCATTCATGATTATATTGGGTCGATAGATCCAACGTTGGGTGTTGGTGGAAGCCATGAGCGGTGGCGTGCTACGGTAGATTACGTTAGAAATATAAATGTAGGGAAGGAAAATATAGGACAGTTTCCTAGTGGTACTAAGAAAAACCCCAGTTTTTTTTTTCAAATTTAAATTCCAATAATTTATTCAAACTGGGCTAAAATTAATTAGCACTTTTTGAATGTCAAAATATACATAAGACAGCCCCCAAAAACGCCCACCCTTCACCGCTTCCTAGTGTTTTAGCTGCGAAGAGGAAACGGCGCAACAAACTCCGCAGCAAGAAAGAAAAGAAAGCCTGATCAATTTAATCATCAATATTCAATACCTACCAACAGCTTACCTGTTATTAGACAGCAGATTTACTAATCTGTACCAAGTACCCCGCTCATGAGTTTTTTTGACGTGTAATATCGTTAACGTAAGCATATTTTGCATAGAAAATACACGTTTGTTACACAATATTTATATAAATTAAAAACATAATTAATTTCTCTGTATTTTTTAAAATGTGCAAATTGTATAAAATTTTATCAAAATGTTCCAGAACTGCTGTATTTTAAATTCAAAATATGGTTACGTTAACGAAACTTTACGTCAAAAAAACTCATGATAGGGGGTACAGTAGCTTGACACACTTGAAAACACTTAGAGAGCGTTTCACATAAAGTCCTTCGACGCTATATTGGCTGCCCTGAATGTCAATATGTTACAATGTTTTTAACGGTGTTGGTAGTTTTTTTTCAGTACTAATTGTCGTTCATCACTTTTTGGTGTCCTAGTAACTTTAACACATAGAAGTGACAGACAGGGGAGCCAACATGCCTTATGTGAAACGCTCTGTACCCCCACTTTATGAAAACTTGTTTCAGAGACTGACGGTCGGTTGCAGAAAGAAAATTAAATTTTAATGGAGGCATTAACCATACAATTTCTATCGTTAAAGTCTCCTTTCAAACTTAATGACCTTTTCTGCAACACCTTTTCACAGTGAGGGTACCTAAGTCTTTTAATATATCTAATAATAGTTTGTCTATGGAATATACCTATTGATGATTTAAAACAATTTTATCAAGTCCACAATAAATAAACAACGTAAGTACAAAGCTCGGTAATGTTTTTTAGACGTTGTTAGTTGGAAGACAAACGCTCGACACCTATAACTTAAGGAAGACCTTCGCAATTAGAAAATAGCGCTGAAATTCTGAATTTTAGATAGGAAAATGGAAAAGCTACGTTTCGGTCAATTAAAATTATCGCAACGTTTTCATTGTCAGGCTACAGAGATTTTACCTTTATTTTGTCAGGTTATCGTTAACTAATTATTAACTAATAAATACCTATATTTCATTGTGAAAACCGCCAAGCAGTGGAATGCGCTGCCCGAGTGGGTGTTTCCCAACAGTTACAATCTGGGTATCTTCAAGTCACGAGTGAATCGGTTTCTTTTAGGCAAGCGTGCTCCATCGTAGACCGCATCATCGCTTAACATCAGGCGAATGGCGGTCACGCGCAAGCCTATCATAGAATAAAAAAAAAAAAAATTAAATATTTTGGTAGGTACCTATTAAGTTTTTTTATAATTATATACTATATTGCGTACTTTAAAGATTTTTATGAAGCAGCAGGAGACTGCCTGAGGTCTGCGAACATTTTTTTTGGTTGTGTCTTCCTTCATATTCGTTATAAGGTTCTTTTGTATTTTTTTCTACCTACCCACGTTTTTGTTTCAGAATTGGATGCAGGGTGAGATCGGAGCTGGGGGCTAGAGCGAGAGATAGTTACCAGGAGAACGTACCAAGAAGGTAAGTGACGAATGAATTACTAACAACTAAACAACACAAAGAAAAAACAGAAATAAAAATTGTGCGTCCAACAGCCAATTGCTTAGCCCCTGCACCAACCGATATTAATTTAATTTATGATCATTTATGTTATTAAAAACCATACCAAACTACATTCATGTAGGTAAGAACTTACGTCAAAAAAGAATGCCTGAAACAAACTTAAATAAAAAGTTCAAACAACCTTCAAAAAGCGCTCCATTGAGCGCTTTTTGAAGGTTGTTTTAAAAGCATTAACTTCCGTTTCACACAACATCATTAAGTTGTGTGAAACGCAAGTCAATGCTTTTTGATTTATGATTTGGTTTGATTCGGCACCGGCTTCCGAAGCTGTTTCATACAACATTGTAATAATACTCGTAGGTACATTTATGTAGGTATACTGTGAACGATTTTTACTTTTTTATTTAGTATTTTTATTTTTCTATTTTGGATTATTACACACACGATTACCTCCAGCAAAAGCGTGAATCCATAACCACTAACCAAGCCGAATACCACTTTTTGCTGCGAACAAATTAATGATTACATCGTCAACATACGCAAAGTTAACAATACTGTTTATTGAAGCTGTTTAAAAAACTACAGGACCAAATTTAATAAAATTTATATAGGACAACCGGACGAGCTTTGTCTATCAAATGAAAAAAAAACCGGCCAAGTGCGAGTCGGACTCGCACACAAGGGTTCCGTACCATTATGTATACAACATTAGACTCTATATTATAACCATTATTAAGAGCGAGAAAAAAACAGCAAAAATCACGTTTGTTGTGTGCGAGCCCCCTTAAATATTTATTTTATTCTGATTTTAGTATTTGTCGTTATAGCGGCAACAGAAATACATCATCTGTAAAAATTTCAACTGTCTAGCTATCACGGTTCATGAGATACAGCCTGGAGACACACAGACAGAGAGACGGACAGCGAAGTCTCAGTAATAGGGTTCCGTTTTTACCCTTTGGGTACGTAACCCTAAAAACAGTAATTAAAATCGGTTCATAGTAGGCAAAAATATCAGATACAGTACCCGGCAAACAACTTGAGCAAAAGCAGCGTAGTGGGGGAAAGTCTGCGCAGTACGCTTTCATGCAATAAGGGTTAAAATGCACAAAATCGACTATTGCGCAGTCAAGGTCATAATGTTCAAGTTGTTTGCCAGTATCTTTAACAGGATAAAAAATATATAAAAAAAAACAGTCGAATTTTATACTTACTCCTTTTTTTCGTAAAAATGCATGTTTTGCTGAACTACATTCAAGTTCAACGCGACAATGACGTTGTATCAGCGGAAGCTTGTCTCAAAAGGTCAAAGTGTGCCTGTTGCCGCTCGGCAGATACTCCGCCCACGCCCCCGGGGGTTGGGGTTACACCTCCACTTGCGTCAAAGTCTAGTTCACGGGCGAAATGAATTGAATCTCTTGCACGTGTAAGTTAAGGCCTTTTTAACCGACTTCCAAAAAGGAGGAGGTTCTGCATTCGGTTGGTTTTTTTTTTTTTTTTTTTTTTTTTTTTTTTTTTTTTTTTTTAATGTATGTACACCGATTACTCTGTGATCTGTGAGCCGATTTACGTGATTTTTTTTTCATATGGTAGAAGAAGCTCGCGAGGTGGTCCCATATAAATTGTATTAACTTAGGTTGAATAGTTTTGTAACCAGCTTCAATAAACGGAATTTTTCGTGTATATCGATGACATCATGACGATAGTGAAAAAATCATATAATGTAGGTACAGGAATTCCTGATCGCAATCGATCTCGATATTATAGATACATAACATCACGCCGTTATTTCCCGCAAGGTTAGGCAGAGGTGGATAGTACACACAGTTTTTTTATGTTTAAGTCTTATTTGATAGAAGGTTAGGAACCACCCCACAAACTGAAAAAAACATTGTTTTCGTTTACTGATACGCTGTTATCCACCAACATTTAAGAAGGTAAGTACCTATTTAAATTCGTGAAAGCAATCGATCTCGGTAAAAGTACATACAAAATGTGTGTCAAAGGCAGTATATTATTAAAGTCGCTCTATCCATGATTTTATGGTACTTTTATATACGTAAGGTATTATAATAAAAAAAAACATGACATGTTACACTACACTAAAAAGTTAAAAATAAAAAACAGGTTTTAAAAAAACCGACTTCCAAAAACTACACTAAAAACTATGAAATAAAAAGTTTAAACTTCCATAATTAAAAATCTAAATGTATATTGAAGTCGGCGGGGCCTAGCATGAAAATAATCAAAATTGCAAATGAACAAGGAATAAAAGGAAATCTTAATTTCCACGTGCACACACTGCGCACACCCTTCCTGTTTGAAGACTGAGAGGCAAAAACCTGAAAAGGCCCCGCCGGCTTCAATATACATTTAGATTTTTAATTATGGAAGTTTAAACTTTTTATTTCATAGTTTTTAGTGTAGTTTTTGGAAGTCGGTTTTTTTAAAACCTGTTTTTACTTCATATAAAATGTTTTGTGACGGCAACACTTTTTGGATTTTACTTCACAATCTACAGGGTGGCAGGTTAAACAGTGGAAATATTCTAAGGGGTCATTGTACTCATCATTATGAACAACTTTTACTATGGAACCAACACTGAAATCGTGAAAAAAAAATCTGCTTTTCCATACATTTATGTTCACATACTCAACAGAATGTATGGAACAGCTGATTTTTTTTCGCGATTTCAGGGTTGGTCCGCTAGTAAAAGGTGTATATTAAACCCTGTTTATTATAAAGCTGAAGATTTTGTTTGTTTGTTTGAACGCGATAATCCGCGCTAATCTCTGTAACTACCAGTCGGATTCGAAAGTCTTTTTTGTATATGATAGCCAGATTCATAAGAACTAGTATAGGCTATTTAACATCACGCTACGACCCTTAGGAGCCGAGCAACGGGGGTGAAACCGCGGGGACCAGCTAGGAATTTATGTCTTCATTGCACTGTTTTAAATTCGACCTGAAACTTGTAAAACTTTCAATATCGTTGCCATCAAAAAGGCATCAAAACCAAGTATCGGGACACTTTGTTTCATTTCCAAAGTTCCAAAGTTCGATTACATTTTTTACAAATAGATGTGGACCCCTGATCTTCGCAACTGACCCGGTAGGTTTGAAAACTATCCTCTATGTTTGTTCTGTTACGACTCCAAATCGAGTGGCTGGATCTAGTCTACGTCCAAGGACCAAAGTGGGCGTAACATTATGACGTCTTTTATCACCTTTAAGTTAGCATTTCAGAAGAAAATTGACATTCTCTTTCGTAGCGTGTATTTTCCTTGAATTTCCCACTAGAAAAGTAAATGTTTTCTAATAAAGAGTTCATAATTAAACAGAGGGCTTAGTTCAAATATCATGGCATTATACATAGTCGGGAAAACTCTTTTTTTAGACAGTGGGAGACATGTAATAGTTCAGAAACACTAAATTAAAACCACGTCAGAGAAGAACTTGCTTCGAATGCGAGACTAAGCCAAAAGACCAGCCTTGAATGGTCTTTAGCTTTACCGACTAACCCTAAGGAAGGTGTGTCCATTTCTGTGCAAGTTCCATCACTCTCATTTTCAATACGTATCAAGCTACTACTGAGTTCTCTCCGATCTGCGACGATCACATTCTGGGTCTTTCCAGCAATCGCTTCTATGTCATCAACCGTTTGTCGACTGATCTGCGAATCTTTTTGTCCTATCATTTACTCCGACTGAGCTTTCCACCTGGCATTAATACTCCTAGTAATATCTTCTGGAAGTAGAATACCTACCCAATTCTTTAAACAAAACATCAAATGACTATTTACTTTCAAAGCGACATATCTCCCGCTTCGCTCGCACTCCAAAAACGGCTCAACTCCACGCCCTGCTTCACTGGGAGCCGCGTGGGCGTCTGACGTCATTCGCCCCCACTCCCCCCTAGTCCCACACCCCTCGCCCCCTTCAACTTGACATTCGGCCGGCTGTATCGATTCGCGAGAGTCCGCAATGCCGAGGCCGCGAGTGTTTACATTTCTGCGTAGTTTGTGAATGAAGGCTCTAGTTAATGGTTGGTAGTATGAAGAATAGATATTTTATGCAGTCTTACTCTTTTAGAAGAACATTCCTTTGGATAGCTAGCTAGCTAGCTAGATAGCAGTACCAAAGTATAATGTTTATCCGAAAAGTATTATCTACCGATGTCACCCGCCAAACAGTTTGCAGATTTCCGCTTTTGTTTTTTTTTATACGACGATGGTACCGAGTACCACAAGCTTAGGGGACAAGCAGGTCCACCGCTGTCAACTGTCAGCTCTGGCACTACTGAAGAGTAGCGTTATTTGGCTGTGGTATTCTGTAAGGTGGCGGTACTTCCTCAGCCGGTGGAAATGGGTGGAGGAAAGAAAAGTTTTTGATTTCACTCGTGCACTTTTTCTCAACTTTGTCTTTATGTGACTTGCGCAATACAATAACTAGGTACATAAGGCTTGGGACACGCCTTTAGTCGACGTGGCAGTCAAAAACATTGCCCTCCAGGGTGTTTTTAGTAAACAAAATATAGGGTAATAAGGTTTTAAACAAGGAACGTATTGAAGGAGTTTGATTTACTGTTCCTGATAATATGGATATTTTAATATGGAACAGTTAATTTTTTCGTGTTTCATGGTTGATCCCGTAATCGAACTAGTATCGAATACTAACCCCCGTATTCACGAACACTATGAGGTCTCGAACGCACAGTGTACAGAAAACTCATACGAGTATAAGCATTATTTGTATAAGAATAAGGTTCTTACCTCAGATCATAGAACAAGGAGATGTGCCAAGGCGCTATCGAGCTTGATGCCTGATCTTGAGTAAATTGCTCCCAACACGATCGATGGTATAAATACAGTGTTTTAGTTTAGAGCTAGTGTTGAGTGACGATTAACAGTGTCAGATTGAGGGTGTGCGAAATGTTCAATGCGTGGGAGATCTTTTTATTCACAAGGAGCGCTTAATTATGCGCGTAATTGTGTCGAAAAATGTACTAAAAGTGGCATCAGTTGTTCCCGTACTAATTTGCTATGATGGCATATCTCCTTGTTTCTACGATCTGAGGTTTTTACTCATATAAGCGAATGTAAACAAGCGATTCATACGACTATTAACCTTAACTTAATTCTACATACAATGTTCATATTTGAATGAGTTTTTTGCACACTTTGCTAAGTATCTCCTCATAGTATTTATTGTTCGTGATTACGATCGAAATACCCTCTTCCAATACGTCCCTTGTTTAACCTTCCTGTATCCGACCCAGTTCTAAATATAATTTTCACGCTATTTATAGTGGAGTAAGCAAAACGTGATGTGAAACAAAGTAAACAGAGGGGTCAAGTATTACGCGCGTAAACATATCAAACTGTGACACAGAACTCCTATTTTAAGTTTCGTTATTTTTAAGCGAGAAAAAAACGTGTGCGGCCGGGGCACCCCCGTCAGAAACGAAGTTCCTTACGCCTTGTAGGAGTAGGAACATACGAAAGAGACAGAGACAGAAAGTCGCATGGAGCATAACGCTTTTTCCTTACGTGACCATTTCTGCCAGTGCCAGTTTAGTGCTAGTGTTGAGTGACGATTAACAGTGTTAGATTGAGGGTGTGCGAAATTTTTAATGTGTGGGAGATCTTCATATTCACAAGGGGCGCTTGTAATTGTATTGAAAAATGTACTAAAAGTGTCGACAGTTGTTCCCGTACTAATTTGCAATGATGGCATATTTCCGTGTTTCTATGATCTGAGCATTCACCCCAGTGCTGGCAGCAAGAAATTTTATCTCATTTGCCATCAGATTCTGGTCGACCTCATAACACGGCAAACAGCAAGCCGCGTTAAGGAACTTCATTACAAAAACTTTTTTAACAAAAAATAACCGATTCAAAAATCCACTACAAAGAAAATAATAATTTTGGTTTCGGAAGTCGGTGGCAAAAAAAGCAAACAAAAACCAAAGCCACCGACTTCCGAAACCAAAATTATTATTTTCTTTGTAGTGGATTTTTGAAGTCGGTTATTTTTAGTTAAAAAAGTTTTTAATTTTTCCCTTTTTATTTCTTTATCCCGTGTTAGATTACTTTCACGAATTCGTTCAACGGTAAATCTTCTACGGAGTGTGTACATTTATGCATATAACTTTGTACATAGGAATGATTACATAATGGTTTATATACTAAAACCTTCCTGAAAGTATGTAGACGCTAGTGAAAACTCCATCCAAATCGAATCAGTAGTTTTTGAGAAAATCGCGCACATACAAACATACATACATACATACATACATACATACATACATACATACATACGGAACGAATACAGAACCTCCTTTTTTGAAGTCGGTTAAAAACCGTTAATGTGCGGGGTTTTGGGGGTGAAGGAGGGTAGGCAACACTTTTAGGTGTGTTCTGGATTGAGAAGGGAATTGTCAGCACTTTAGTAACTACAGTAGATAGGTACTTTACTGGTAAAGTTTGGTTGTTCCTTACGAGATAGGTTAGAAATCCCAGGGTAGTCAGCCAAGCTGACGACCTTGCTGAGTAGCTGATACTTTACGTGCCACCACAATTATAAAACAGCTATTCAGAGCTATTCAGCTATCAGAGATTTATTGCTCTACTTAGGTGCCTACAGCTATAACTTAGTTTTAGGTAATCTTTACGAGTTAATTTTCAATGTATAAGAGATTAAGTCAGCTCCCTTTCAATGCGTTCCTTTTTATACAAAGGTTAACTAAAACAAAATAATTATCCTATTCGTCTAACTTGAGCTAATGTAACATAGAAGTATTACTTAATCTATACTTATAATAAATCTGTAGAGAGGTCAATTCTGTACATGAAATATATTTTCTATATAACTATCAGGGGGTGATTACTACTGATTAGTGATCGATACTGATGCCAAAAATGCAATCAGTAAAATTTTTGTCTGTCTGTCTGTCTGTCTGTCTGTATGTTCCTTATAAAAACAAAAACTACTCGACGTATTTTAACGAAACTTGGTCCTAATTATTCTTCATACTCCTGGTTGGAGCAGAGCAGTGAAGGGAAATGTTGGGAAAACGGGGGAAACTTTTTATCCCAAAAACGCGGACGAAGTCGCGGGCAAAAGCTAGTATAAAATAAAATCATTTATTATTTCATTATTTTATTACAGCCCCGATGTACCTAACCTAAATAGGACATGCCCTGCTTAACCCTTGGGGATTGCTGTCGTAATACCCGCCTCTATGAGGATAACGTGACCTCAAAAACGTGTGACGTCAGTTCGTGACCTTTAATCGCTTATTAGGAAGGGTTACTGCTGTGTTCCACACAAATAGAATGTCCGCTGTCCAAGGATACTCGGATATTCGGATACAAGGATATTCGGACCTCAGACCAATTCTGACCTTTTGTGCTTATTGGATGCAGCAGGACATGCCTGTTTTGCCATAGGTCACGCCATCTTTGTTTTTGAAAGGGGTAATTACTTTCTTCAACACATCTTTGTTGCAATATCAAGACAAGCTTAGCAGAGTAGGTATCTGAGCCGCTTCATATCCTTGAAGTGGCACAAAGCTCGACCCTTTTTGTCTCTCGCTTTTTTTGTTTTTGTTAATTATTATTAAAATGTTTGTGTTATTATTATTATCTTTTGTTTTTTTCTACCCATTTTTGACTCTGTTTGAGGCAGTGAGAGCCAGAGTGGCCTACTATACTATCATATCATTTGTTTCTGGCTCTCACCGCCTCATTTCTGATGTTATACAAAAATGCTGTGTTCCTGTTTGAAGGGTATCAATGGGTGCCGGTTTACAGGCACATGATGACATGAGTCAATCTTTCCATAGGCGGCAGTGACCACTTGCCATCAGATGGAGTTGCTTGTTTACCACCCAATAACATTGAAAAATCCTCGGAAAAATCCGATAGTTTTCTGAAAAGCGAACACGATTTGTGAAGAGAACAAATTAGCTATACCTACAAACAAATCCATATTTGTTATTTAAATACGTGAGATGATCGGGCAAAGGCGTGTCGTGGCTTTCTGCCAAGAATACCGGTTAGAACCGGCTGTCCATGAGAAATATGCACGCAATCATGCCAAGCTCCTTAGCTCTATGTATGTACTTAGGAATAAGGTAAGGTTCAAATTGTATTGGTAAATACTGTGTGATGCTTAGTAAACAACAATCTACCTACTCTTCAGTATAGGTACCTACCTAAGGCCCGTATTACAGAACAATGCTCGAACACAGATCTCTGCTTGAGCTTAGATTTAAAGCCATTTGATTGGTTGAAGTCTATGCTCAAGCAGAGATCGATGCTCGAGTATCGTTCTGGAATACGGGCCTAAATGTAGGTATCGTAGATATGGGGGAAATCTGCATATTTTAGACGTTGGACTTTGCTCGGACTTAATTAGCAAAGTCCCTAATCATAACGCAATCTTTGAGTCTCTCTAAGTGCATGCTAAACAGCCTAGTGTATCTAAGTTCACGAAATCGACAATTTATGAAAAAATTTGCTAAGCATTGCACTCAGACGAACTCATTTTTGCATTATTAGAAGGTACCGAATTACTCATAACACAGAAGACACATAAGAGTGGTCCATATTTAGAAAGAAACTGTCAGTTTACAGGCCATCGCACTGAAATTCGACACGACATGCCGCCGGCGCCGTAAAAGTAAGTAAGTCGTTGATATGCAGCAGCCGGCCTAGCATGACCACGATAGAAACGGGTTTTGTCTACATAGAAATAGACAAAGTGACAGATTGTAGAAACATTTCTACGTTTTATGAATGAAACGGTAGAAATGTTTCTACAATCTGTCAGTTTGTCTATTTCTATGTAGACAAAACCCGTTTCTATCGTGGTCATGCTAGGCCGGCAGGAAGAGCGTCGCAGAGAGCACTGACCCTTGGGGGACATCGGCATTAATAGTCATTCGATCGGACGATCCCTCAGGGAGTTCGATATCCACGCAACAAAACCGGTGGACAAACCGTATGAAGAAAGCTTATGAATAAGGCCGTCATATCAAACCCTGTCGAAAGCTTTCGAGATGTCCAGGGAAACTGCGAGCGCCTCCTATGTTTCTCGATGGCCTCACTCTATAAGTGTGGACGCTAGAAGGTCTCCACTGATAAATTGTAGGTATATTACATACTTCTATGGGCTCCTGTTAACAACTACTTAACTATACCACGGGGTCTCATCAGGAACAAAGTAACATTTGTTGAAATAACTCATAATAGATGGCGTTATATGTATCAATTTGTTATTGAAGTTTGTGTAAAATTGAGAACATGAAAAAATACATCATAAAAAATATTTGTTGAAATTTTGAAAAATGCTTTAAGCACGGAAAAATGTATAGCCCGAAGATAGCCCGCGCAAAATCGGTCACATTTCTTTGTATGAGATGAGGCATCTGTACGTATAGTATTATATTATCTGTGACTATACTAATAGAATAAGTATTTACGACAATTTTGCAACGTGTCAGATTTGAACTCACGACCACTCACTTCGCATTCCCACACGTGCTATCACTGCACATTCAAATTAAGGCATTAAAAAATTACATCTATAATATTGACGTGGAAAAATGGTACCAAACACGTGTAACCTGTCGACTGCAGCACTTGTTGTCGTGCTGTGGTCGTCACGTTAGCGTCACGTGAACGTAATGACGTCAAAAGGAACCTCGACGTCAAAACCAGCACGCGTAGCATGACTAATTCTATCTCTATTCTACCAAAGAATAGACAAAGTTCTTTCTATCCAACTTGTTATCTCTTCTGCCCGAGCAAGTGGCGACCCGTGCTTGGCTAACCAGAATTTTGTCTACTGAAGAATAGCAACATTTCTTCTCTTCATTGTACCTATGCATAAACCTCAGATCATAGAAACAAGGGGATGTGCCAAGGCGCTATCGAGCTTGATGCCTGATCTTGAGCAAATTGCTCATATTAAAAACGTACGCGCTGGCGACGAACCGAACACGATCGATGGTATTAATACAGTGTTTTAGTTTAGTGCTAGTGTTGAGTGACGATTAACAGTGTTAGATTGAGGGTATGCGGAATGTTCAATGCGTGGGAGATCTTTTTATTCACAAGGAGCGCTTAATTATACACGTAATTGTGTCGAAAAATGTACTAAAAGTGGCATCAGTTGTTCCCGTACTAATTTGCTATGATGGCATATCTCCTTGTTTCTATGATCTGAGGCATAAACCCACGGAATAAAGAACAATTTACTGTTCTGTGCATAAACCGTTAGGAATCTTTCTATCATTTTGTCTATTCTTCCGTCGACAAAACCCGTTTCTATTCTAGAGGGAAAAGATGTTTTTTTATGTAGGTATTTTTGTTTGTAATGAATCCTATCCTTCCTATCCTACTAATATTATAAATGTGAAAGTTTGTGAGGATGGATGTATATATGTATGGATGTTTGTTACTCTTTCACGCAAAAACTACTGAACGGATTTTGATGAAACTTTACAGTAATATAGCTTAGACATCAGAATAACATATAGGTTACTTTTTATCCCAAAAACGCGGGCGAAGCCGCGGGCGAAAGCTAGTAATGTATAAATTAAAAACTACTGGACCGATTTAAAAAAATCTTTCACCAATAGAAAACTACATTATCCTTGAGTAGATACTATAGCCTGGGTTCCGAACCTGGGGATAATTACTCCCTCGGGGGTAAAACAGTTATTCTGCGGGGGTAATAATGCTGGTAATATACACTATACAGGGTGACAACCAACCCTGAAATCGCAAAAAAAAATCTGCTGTTCCATACATTTTGTTGAGTTTTGTGAACATAAATGTATGGAACAGCTGATTTTCTTTTCGCGATTTCAGGGTTGGTCCCATAGTAAAAGTTGTTCATAATGATGAGTACAATGACCTCTTAAAATATTTCCACTGTCTAACCTGCCATCCTGTATAATGAATTTTATAATAAATATTAAATACTTTACCTAACATTAAAAAGCTTGAAAATGCAAAACAATACGAACCTTCACACACTACATTATCATTAATTAGGGGTAACAAGATTGAAAAGGTTAGGAACCGCTGTACTATAGACTACTTTTTATCACGCGGACGAAGCAAAGTGCTACTACATACTTAAGTTTTATTCTGCATATTAAATGTGAGTTAATTAACATCATCTACCACGTGTCTACCACACACTTTACGCTCAGAAATTTATAAGCAGACCACATAACATACATTCATAATCACTCGCGTATTCAGCGTCAGCGAATGACTCATTCATTACATTAGTCATTGAGTCATTACAGGACTACATGGAATCGAAACAAAACGGTCCGACAGAATAAAAATAAACAATGGAATATTATGCAATAGAGTGCCTGATAACAAACGACAGTACAATTTCATCCTTATTCCCTTGACATAAAAGCGGTAATTAAAAAAACAATGTTAGAGTTCAAATTAACTACAACATGTATGTACCTACTTCCCCTGCATCGACGCGCCGCTATTGGTCAGCGAAAATACTAACATCGGAAAGAATTGAATGCAAAAATCACCTATTTACTGACATAAATTGTAATAAACAATACTACCAAATGAAAGAAGAGAAAAAAATGCACATTTAGACCTAAAAAGGCGGTTCTAAAAGTTTATAGATTAAGAGAAAACTTAGTTTTAAAGTTGCAGTTCTAAGTCGCGCAAGTGAAGTTTTCCTGCAAGTAGCTTTATATACGATCAATGACAACTATCCATCGGTCTTCCCCTGGGGTCGCTTCATCGACCGACCCACTAGCCGTGGCCTACCTGACACGGGTGGACCTAGTCGGCCTCGGACGTCTTTCTTAAATACCTACTAACAAACAATTTAAGAAAGAGTTCATAAAACAGCTCCTACATCGTCCTCTCTCTGGGTATAGTTAAACGTCCGAGGCGCTTCTCGGTCGCCCGCAAACGGGGGCTGAAAAGTGGCTAGCGGGGGCTGACAAGCCCGCAGTGGCGTTTGCGGCGGGGGGGCTTCACCACGAGTGACCCCACCGCGTGCGACACAGCGCTTGGAAGACGAAGACCCCCAGGGGAGGCATCCGCTGAAGAACTTAACAGCGTTACCAAAATCGTTCAACCCAAAAACAAAAAACAACCTTTTGTTTTTTCTATGTAACTATCGATCTTACCCTATTTTTTCTTTGTGTCGACTGTCGAGTGTGAACATTTTTACGGATATTAAGTATTTTAGTTAGTAGGTGTACCTACCTAGATAATTAAATTTTTAGGTTTGTTTAGGTACCTTACAGCCGGCTTAGCATGACCAGTTTTATCTCTATTCTATCAAAGAATAGACAAAGTTCTTTTTATCAAATCGTTATCTTTTGGTCGAGCAAGCGGTGACCCGTGTTTCGTTTATCAGAATTTTGTCTACTGAAGAATAGAGACATTTCCTTCTCTTCATAACGGTAGAAATCTTTCTATAATCTTTCACTTAGTCTATTCTGTAGACAAAACCCATTTCTATCGTGGTCATGCTAGGCCGGCGGCAGGTCTGAGCCGCCCCACCCTGCCCCACCACCGTGGCTACGCCCATGCTTTTAAGTAACTATTATTTTCAGGTTCACGCGAAACCAAAGATACCTACTTACAGTATTCCCAAATTAATAATGCGCATGCAGATCTTCGCTAATTGTCGTATTCCCGGAAACACCGAATCATTGAATTATAAGAGCCCTAAATTATGCATGAAGAAAATGAACTTAACCACTCTATATACTTTCTTTTTCTATATACTTTTTTGTTTCCGGGAATACGACAATTAGCGAAGATCTGCATGCGCATTATTAATTTGGGAATACTGTACTTTAATATTTTTACTAGAGAATCCCTAATGACGCCATGCAGAGCCAGATTATACAAGATAGTAATTTGAGATTGGCGTTATCGATCAACTAATTATAATCTATACTAGGTAAAGCTGAAGTTTGTTTGATTGAACGCACTAATCTCTGGATGGAACTACCAGTCGAATTTGAACAATTTTTTTGTAAGTACGGCATATGATAGCCAAATCCATGAGGAATAGTATAGGCTATTTAACATCACGCTAAGACCCTTAGGAGCCGAGCAACGGGGGTAAAACCACGGGGAACAGCTAGACAATAATAAAATAATTTTGCCACTTCCTCAGATCATAGAAACAAGTTCTATGATTCTGTGTTTCTATGATCTGAGGCCACTTTACTCTAAAGCTTTTTCAACTACCACTAGCGCCATCTGTTATCAATATTAAGAACACAAAACAGTAAAGTGTGTAAATCAACTAAGTACCGTAAGTATTAGGTAAGTAAAGTTATCAATAAACTCGTTTTTGCGCGCGTTTTACGTTATATTATAATACGTAGAATCTGCCTAGCGCATGTCACAACTCACACCCATCGTTACGTAAGCAAAAAACTATGTAGTCAACTATTTCAACTCCTCTTTCGATTGGCCCATTAGCTCAGTTGGTTAGAGCGTCGTGCTAATAACGCGAAGGTCGCGGGTTCGATCCCCTCATGGGCCACATATTGTTTTTGTTTTATTAAACTGTGTAACTAATATTTTGTCAATTGTACTGTTGTATTTTTAATTTTGGAACAGTTTTGTTAGTACAATTTTTTTTGTAAAAGTACTGTGAACAATGCATTGATAAGATTGTTAAGGGTACAATCTCGGAAAAATGATTACTTTAATTTTATTATTGGTCCGACGAAAAACGTATTTAGTTAAAATTTCAGTAGAATACCGGGAACCGCTGTCGTCACTTTCAAACGTCTGTTTCAAATTGCTTTTAAATACAAAGGAGCGTTTGTAGTTCAAACGCTCCTTTGTAATTAAAAGCAATTCAAAGCAGTGTGCGTTTGTAGTTCAAACGCTCCTTTGTAATTAAAAGCAATTCAAAGCAGTGTGCGTTTGTAGTTCAAACGCTCCTTTGTAATTAAAGATGGGTCATTAAAAATGTCGCACCTCAATCAAACTCTGTGTTATTCGTCACTCATACTAAAACACTGTACACAAATCATCGACCGCGTTTGGTCCGCCGGCAATATGATCACATTGATCATATCAAAGCGTCAAGCTCAATAGCGCCTTGGCACACTCGCTTATTTCTATGATCTGAGATAATGACAGCTATAACATTGTGATGTGAGCTACTTAACAAAGGATGTTTTAGAAAGCCAAGGATTTGGAAGTAAGTACCTATCTTCATTTTCGTAATGTGTCTGCCATAATTACTTAAATGAAACAATCAGAAACGATCAACCAGATCTTTAATAATTACATTTATTAACATACAACATTATATTCATAATTTACAATAATGATAGTAGAATGTTTATCAAATAGTCACAAATTCGCTTGGCTGCACACAGCTTTGTACAGCTAAAATTATGTCTTATAGACAGTGCATTCAACAGTTGTTACAATATTACCCGATTTTTATCTCCTCCCTTCCCCTATAAGTAGACACAGGGTAGCCGAGTATATTCCAATACAATATACCAACGTATTTATATATATATACAAAGTATTTTTATGCAAATCGACAGTTGAAAGGCTATTTGATCTAAGCGCCATTTTGAACGATATTGATTCTGAATCATATGATTATTATCGACGGTTGAAAGGCTATTCGATCTAAGCAACATTTTGGCCGATATTAATTCTAAATCTTATAATTAATTATCATTTAATTCAGAATCAATATCGACCAAAATTTCGCTTAAGGTGCGGTTAAACGGGCTAGTTTTTTGACAATTTCTTGCTGCAATTGTAGAGCCGTGAGTTGAGATCTATATCGTGCAACTCAGTAGAACATGTACCATCATTTAATTTTATTGCAATATCGCTAGGCTATACTGCAAGATTGCGGCAATTGTTCTGAGTTCCACGATATACACACATCTCAACTCACGGCTATACAATTGCAGCAAGAATTTGTCAAAAAACTAGCCCGTTTAAAAGCACCTTTAGATCAAATAACCTTTCAACCATCGTTATTATATGATTCAGAATCAATATCGCCCGAAATGCCACTTATACAAAAAAGCCTTTCAACCGTCGACATCTATGTTAGTTCAATAGGGAACTTACTCTAAATATATATTATGCGCTTTGTAGCCCTTATGTACTAGGACATACGGTTCAAAATTATTCACATTTATTCAATTGTTTGTGACAGTACTAAACATATTACATAAATTCAACTGCTTGTATTTTATATATTAATTTCTTGAAATTAAAACAAATAATGGATGGACGCGGATTTTAGTGAGATTTTACATTATATTAAAATTATGCGACTTAAACATTATAGCTCCCATACCACTAAAATGGGAATGTGTTTAAATATTCCCATTTCCACATAAATAAAAACTTATTCCGCTATTAAACTGGTCAATTCAATTGCCTATACTTATTAGCCAGTTGAAAACAATTATTGATTTAAAAAGGGAATCACCCATTCTCGGCTAAAACGTGGACAAGCTGTTTAGTTAAAAACTTTAAAGTATTTTTACCTAAAAATATAATTAACTCTTAAAACAATATTTATGTAACCCTCGTTGCAGGAAATTCTATGTAAAAGAAGTCGTATTAATAAGTATTTAAGTCATTTACATCCCACAAAGCGCGCCATTGATTGGTTACAGACCCGTGTCATTTATGACCAAAGATGTGCCAAAGAGTATTTAATCAACAATGAGGTTTAAGTTTTTATAATAAAAATAATGAATAAAATTGTTTTGTTTTTAAAAACGTTATTTTATGACCTTATAATGCACCCTTATTTATTTTATTGGATAAAACCAACAAAAACTTTTGTACACTAACTTAATGATTATTCAATTATAATTACCTACTATAGACTAAAACCTCATTAGTGATTATGAATCATAAATAACACGGTCTGTAATCCAAAAATGGCGCTACTTTGTGGGATGTAAACGCTATTAAATACTTATTATTTAGATCATTTTTACATAGAATTTCCTGCCACGAGGGTTGGAAAAATGTTTTCAGAATTAATTATATTTTTTGGTAAAAACAATTTTAACTGAACAACTTGTTCACGTTTTAGCCTGAGCTCCGAACAAAGTGAGCGGTTCCCTTTACATAATAATAATAATATTATCTTCTTTAATATTCCTTTCACGCTCATAAAAAAATACGAAACCTTATATTTATTCTAACGCCTAATGGACGTTATTAAGAAACTACTAGAAGTATGTAATAGCTGCAACTTGCTCATAGATGGCGCTATTGCATATTTCTAGTGGAATATTTTATTTTATTCTAGCTATTGCCCGCGACTTCGTCTGCGTGAAAATGGATGAAAGGTAGCCTATGTGCTTTTCCAGTTGTCCCAAACTACCTCTTTGTCGAATTTCATCC
This sequence comes from Thalpophila matura, assembly GCA_948465475.1. NCBI lineage: Eukaryota > Metazoa > Arthropoda > Insecta > Lepidoptera > Noctuidae > Thalpophila > Thalpophila matura. The sequence continues at coordinate 2,642,563 of OX419178.1, forward strand.
AAATCCGTCCAGCCGTTTCAACGTGAAGAAGTAACAAACATACACACACAAACTATCGCATTTATAATATTAGTAGGATATAAATTTATATATAATATAATATATCTACATACATAATTAAGTTTGCACGGTCTAACCCTCTTGTCCGGTTTTATTTTATACTAGCTTTTGCCAGCGGCTTCGCCCGCGTGGAGGTTGGTAAAAAAATCCCATACAAACTTTGCCACCCCTTTTCACCCTCTTGGTGGTAGAGTTTTCAAAAATCCTCTCTTATCGGATGCTTACATCATATAAGGAATATGTCCTCCAAAATTCACGTTTCTACGACCAGCGGCTTAGGCTGTGCGTTGATCCATCAGTCAGTCAGTCAGGACAAAGCATTTTATATATAAAAAGAAGAGAATATGACGATGGTGACGAACAGGCATACGGCTCTGATGGTAAGCAGTTACCGTAGCTTACGAAACGCTGGCAACACCGAGTATCACATGCACGTTATCGACGTTTAAAATGAGGATTCGCTGTGTCAACAGCTTAGGGGACAAGCCGGTCCCCCGCTGTCAACACAGCGCATCCTCGGAGCTCTGGCGACCTTACTCACCACAGGAACACAACACTACCGAAGAGTAGCGTTATTTGGCTGCGGTATTCTGTAAGAATGTACTTCCCCAATCGGTATTTCCGATTTCAATAGCAAAATGTTTCCAAAATCACAGATTCATTATTAAAACTTTCAAAAGCTACTTTATGTAGACGCGATAAAAAGTGTGCAATGTTGCTCCGTTGTTTTTGTTTTCATATAAAAAAAATAGGAATAGGAATATTTTTTTGGTGTGCATTAAGGCTAAGCTTGTGAAAACATAATCACTAACATTTTCCATCAAATCTCACATCGACCTACACACGGAGGCTGTTTGGTGGTTTTAAAATTAACCCCATGGTTTTTGCATTCCCCTCATCATTCTGTACAATTTTTACATATGATTCGTAAATCGTGAAGAAAAATTAGTACATCGAGTTACAACTTAAAAATATGGAACAGTAATGTTTTTTTTAACGATTTTCGAGTTGACCGACAAAGTAAATTGATGAGCGGAATCCTCAGATCATAGAAACAAGGAGATCTGCCAAGGCGCTATCGAGCTTGATGCCTGATCTTGAGCAAATTGCTCATATTAAAAACGTACGCACTGGCGACGAACCGAACACGATCGATGGTATAAATACAGTGTTTTAGTTTAGTGCTAGTGTTGAGTGACGATTAACACTGTTAGATTGAGGGTGTGCGGAATGTTCAATGCGTGGGAGATCTTTTTATTCACAAGGAGCGCTTAATTATGCGCGTAATTGTGTCGAAAAATGTACTAAAAGTGGCATCAGTTGTTCCCGTACTAATTTGCTATGATGGCATATCTCCTTGTTACTATGATCTGAGGCGGAATCCATAGTTCTTAACTTGAAAACGATTAAAGACTCGGTGTATCATAACCAATTGCAACAGCCAGTAGCGGATCTAGGGGATGAGGGGAAAGGGGGTTGAAGCCCCCCATCCTTCTTTTACCCTCAGCACCCCTAAAAATAATCTCTGGATTAGCTACTGACAACAGCTAACATGAGATTTAACATTTTTAAAAATCAGGGTTTTTAAAATAGAGTATTAACCAGAATAGGTTTAATCTACCGCCTTGTACTTAATATCGTCGTCTAAGACGAGCCAGCGGTGTTTCGTAAGTTTAACCTCCTGTTGTAACATAGGTGTGCGCACGCGCAGCTTGATCTCCAGCGAGCCCCCCATAGGCCGGCGGCCGTCGTATAGCTGTGAACATTATAAAAAAGTGTGTAAGTATTTTAATATATTAATATAATTTAAAGTAAGCTTCCAAAGATAATGAATTGGACTTAGGAATTAGGTACTCAGTACTAGTTAGGAGTCTAGATTTGTGCCCGATTAATGGCAATAGGTTCGTCCTTTATTACATGGGACTTATATGGCGGAATGTGGGTGTACTGCAGCGTTCGGGACATACAGACCAGATTGTAAATGTTTATTTTTATGAATTTTAAGCATGTTAAACCCCTGTCAGGGCTATCAATTTCATTTTTTTTTGTCAGGACTTTGTATAAGTGTGGCTCTTTCCTGTCGTAATACTTTTACGCAGCAACAAAACGTCTAGAAAGTTATAGCCCTGATAGTTTTTTTTCTTTGGGCACTATGCGAAGTGATTGAAAAACAAAAATTGGTCATAACTTTTCAACCATAAAAAATTGCACGGACATTCTCAGAGTCAAAAAGTTTGGAAATGACGTCGCCCACGCCCTATTCGATTTGATCTACACTTCCAGCGTTTGCACAAAAAAAAATACGCCGACCGAAGCTTTTTTTTTTGGTTTTTGAGGGTATTTATGTTCATTTTTTATGAATTTAACTGATTTTTAATGTACGTATTGCTTTAATAACGACATTAACTGAATCAAATTCATGAAAAATTTACATAAAACCCTCTAATACCAAAAAAATGCGTCAGGCTTGCTGTTAAGGCACGCCACTGTATGGTAGATGTCATGATACTCACGGGGAAGGAATCGTGTAAGGTGACGGTCTCCTGCAGCGGCGCCAGCTTCACGTTGGCGGTGCCGAGCAGCGTGTCGCTGCGGAACCAGCCGCTGCAACAGACGAGCGCGTCAGCACAGCTGCACCTGTGCCCGAGCTACACGCTACACCACACACATGCCAGCCTACGTATACAGGATGGCAGGTTAGACAGTGGAAATATTTTAAGAGGTCGTTGTACTCATCATTATGAACAACTTTTACTATGGGACCAACCCTGAAATCGCGAAAAAAAATCAGCTGTTCCATACATTTTGTTATGTGAACATAAATGTATGGAACAGCTGATTTTTTTCGCGTATTCAGGGTTGGTCCCATAATAAAAGTTGTTCATAATGATGAGTACAACGACCTCTTAAAATATTTCCACTGTCTAACCTGCCACCCTCTCACTCGTACCTATAATTTGTTTGCAGTAACTTGATAACTGGAGGGATGCCACTTTTTTACAAAAAAAACCGAACAAGTGTGAGTACAACTCACGCCCTGAGCGTTCCAAAATATGCAATAGTGCCATCTATGCTGCTATTACATCATAGTAGATATCATATCTTGATCATAGATGGCGCTATTGCATACTTCTAGTGGCGCCATCTTTGAGCAGATGGCTCCACTCATGGTCATGACAGACGGACAACAGTGATCCTATAAGGGTTCCGTTTTTCCTTTTGAGGTACGGAACCCTAAAGTGAATAAACCAAATTGATTGAACTAAAATGTGTTAAGATTTAATATAAGACAAAATATTAATGCCTAACATAGCTTTGTAATGTTTAAAATTCACAATTTAGATTTGTTATGATTTATTTAAATTAAACTAGTTTTATTATTCGTTTTTCTCGCAAATTCGTTCAGTGTCCCAACACTATTAGTGTAAATACTAAATATTATGGTATCATTATTTTGCTTTGCACTGTCAAGTTACAGCAAACAATAAAATTATGGGTTAAAGTGTAGGTCATCCTTTTGAATACAAACGTCATAGAAACATCAATAATACAAAAATGTTAAGAATTTGCTGTACCCGTATGAAGGACGCTAGCAGCGCGATGTATGAATATGAAACTTATCTGGTAAAAAATAAGATCCATATTTCCCTGAACGCTTATTAAAACGTATCGCATTTTGACGCCTCTGGACGAAGCTACATGTATTTGCTTCTTTTATATTGAGGCATCGTGCCGCCATTGTGTGCCAAAGTTAAGGCCTTTTCCTATTGCAATAGGACTGGGGCAGTTCCCTAGTCGTGTTTGCTTTTTAAATTTAACATTTTTGATGAATAAAATAGTAAATATTATCTACAATATTTCATGGCGTGGAAGTCAAAAGGACGATCTATAATGTATCCTGTACATAAACGCTTACGCAGAACATATTACAGCCAATACTAACTCAGTGTATCTACATGCAACTCTATACAATCACCATTAAGAAGCTTCAGAGGATCGTGGACGGGTTTGCCTTTGCAGTAGTGTTGCCGCACGATAGTTCCACTATAGGTACTATCAATAGTTCCACTATCTATAGTTTTCATCTAAAAAAGGCCATACTATCGATAGCATCGGTACTATCGATTGTCCTATCGATAGAAACTATCGATACTATCGACGGTTCAAAATATCGATAGTATTGATATTAATCGATACTATCGAACGGCAACACTAGTTTGCAGTGAGAAATGACTATGTAAGATTTACACCGACCGGCACGCGGCGGTAAAGGAAATTAAAGTGTCTCTACAGTAATAAATAAAATTCTTATTCAGATGCGCGGGCATTCCGACGGATGCGCGAGCATTCCGACGGATGCGCGAGCATTCCGACGGATGCGCGAGCATTCCGGTGCGCTTCGCCGCGCCGGTCGGTGTAAATCGTACCTAATAGAATTCTTTCTATTTAATATAATCTTCTTAATTATTTCTATTTAATGTAATCTATACTAATATTATAAAGAAATGTTTGTATGTAGAAGGCAATCTTCGAAACTACTGATACGATTCGGAAAATTCTTACTCTGAGTTACATTAAATATTTTTAAATATCCTGTGGGTCACGCGGTCAAAGTCACGGGTAAAAGCTAATACTTTTATAAAATCATTTGAGCAATTGATATGTGTCTGAAAAACGCCTTTATGTACAGGAATAAAACTAAAAAATAAAAATATATGGTTAGTCAGCAATATTTCCCCAATATTGTTAATCATAGTCAAGATATGGTACAAATAATGTTAACCAACAACAAACATTAGAACTAAACAGTGATTGATTGGCCAACACTGAAACCATAAAGTATTTGATGAAGCTGTATGTTCTTATTGACAATATACAGGGTGTCCCACGGCTATGCCACATGGAGGGAAAGTAGTTTAAATATTTGAGATAGGAAGTTTTGCTTCATGGAAACTTCACAAAATTTTTAAAATTGTAAAAATTGTAAACAAAAAAGTAAAAAAATAAATAATAATTTATCACAAAGTGGAAAACATACTCTTTTAAAGTTTTTGGAGGGAGTAACGCTCCGTCTTTGTCGCGCGAAGCGGACATGGGTGGTGTTACGTCACACATATGCATGCCGTCCGTGTCTAGCAAATCATTTTAAAACGCTTATAACTTTGCTAATTTTGTAGATGTTTCATCGGGTTTTTGGTGTTAATTATCTTTTTTCAAATAGTTTACAGATTCACAATAAAAAAAATATATTCAACATCCCTATTAAATCTTTTTTTCACATTTGGTCGGTTCGATTCCCAGATGAAGCAAGCAACTTTTTTAAAATCTTTGAATGCTTATGCGTATTACTTAATTTAAAAAATAAAGTGAAGTTTCCATGAAGCAAAACTTCCTATCTCAAATATTTAAAGTACTTTCCCTCCATGTGGCATAGCCGTGGGACAACCTGTATATGTATGGCACCATACACATTACACATGTATGCAAAAAGCCGATGTGATGAATCCTGAACCCCAATGATACACGTGTTATGTAAAAATGAGATGTTAAAACAAGCTAAATAGTGGACAATTTTAAAATTCCCAAATGAGAAACTTTGATTAAAAATATATGAATTGTAGAAATAGTCACAATTATGTGCAAAGGACGTCGGCAGTTTTGGGCTTGATATGGTACAGTAATAAAAGCTTAACCAAAAATAAAAATATATTTTAATTCTTCTTTGCCTAATTTATCTCAGAGATTAAGAATTGTAATCAAAAATCGAAATAAATAAGAAATAAAATGATTATGCCGTTGACATTGTGAAAACACCAATAAAACAAAAACGGGTGCATGCTGGATGGCGCGTGCCTCCACAGAATATCATGTCGACAGCAACTAAAACCTTTGAATTGAGAACTCATTAGTCGGGCTGTCCTTCATTGGATCATTCACACCATACTTAACCTCACTGTCACAAATACGAAAATTTCTCTTTAACCCAATTACGTACAAAAACAAATAAAAAATGAATTTAAATACTCCTGAAATACTCGACCGCACCAAACTAATTTCATATCTGTACCGACATACACAATCAGAAGCCCAGCGTTCTATTGGCGTCTGTCAGTGCCCATTACAGGTTAGGAAATAACTATAATAATTATGCATTCAAATATAATGTATACTTTTGTAAACATTTACTAATGTTTAAAAATATTTACTTTTTTGTTAAAGAAAACTGTCGACTCTAATAAAAATAAAAACATTCACAATTAACTTTGGATAGTATAAAAAAAAATATTTAATGCACTTTTCTCTACAAATCAAGCACTAAAATCTATTTAATTACATATACTTGAACTAAACTACTAAGATAGTTTCAGGCTTTTAGTCTGAAATTTTAGATCTACCGAACTGCCTTCCACGTTAAATATATATCCTAAATTAAAAAAAAAAAAGAAAGAAAAGTTGTTTATTTGGGACTTGCATAGGAAATTACAAACATAAGAGGGGAAAACAAGCGTGTGAAATAAAAAAAATAATTGTAAAACCAGCACCATAATTGCGTAACTCAATCAATTTCTATCACCATGGCTTCATTTTGACAGTTCAACAACATCCATTGCGCGTTGAGCAAGTTATCGGGGACGTGGAATAAGAAACACACGGCGTAATGGATGTCAAAACCTATGATAAGCAGAATGATAGCAACTGAGTTACGCAATTCGGGTGCTGTACGAGGCCAAAAGGCTCCTATCTTCGGGGACAAGCAGTTCCCCCGCCGTCAACACAGCGCACCATCAGGTGAGTCCAACTTACCCTTTGTTCCACACCTCGAACTTGATGCCGTGTCGCTTGAAGACCCGCAGACAGGCGCGGTTGCGGCTTATGGCCAGCGGGAACACCGCGTTGTAGTCGGGGTTGTTCGTTGTTTTAACCACGTCCGTTCTATCTGACACTGGTGCTTCCTGGAATAGTATAAGCAGGGTATAAGGCGCTATAAGCAGGGTATAAGGCGCTTAGCAGATGTAGCAACTATTGCAACAACTGGCAACTAGCTGTTTAATATCTCAATAGAACTGCGCACACGAAGCAATTCGAGTTGCGAGTTCCGGTGATGGACAACAGTTTTCAGCTGCCACCACTAGCAACTGTCGAATTTGTATCGGTTGTGTAAAGTTGCTGGTTTCCCTAACCGGCAATCGCAACGCGTCGAGCGATTCCACACCCTGCCTCCCATCCAGTGTTAGTCCCGTAATATAATGAGAACAAGTGCTGGTTCTTGGATATGAATCACACTGTACGTAGCGTAGATATAGCAACTCAGTTAAAGTTGCTCACAGATTGCCATAAAATTACGGCAACCGTGAACCAGCCTATTTGATTGTAGCAACTGGCAACTTATAAGGAAACTTTAAAAAAGTTGATAGTTGCTCAACTAAAGTAGCTCCCTCTGCAAAGCGCCTTACACTATCAAATATACAGGGTGAATTTTACAAGTGGACGTGAATGGCCAATTCCGAAATTATAAGAAAAACACTCAAAGGAGTCTCCATGGGCGCCGGCAGGTTTATTTTCAGAGAATTGCATCTGCATTTTCACATTATACTATTAAAAAAAAATACTTATAAATAGAACCAACCTGCGGGAAAGGAAACTCGAATCGCACGTAAGTATCAATGTCCTTGGCCACGTTGTAAGCGATGCCGCGCACAATTGTCAACTCTAAGTCGTTCACCCCAAGGTCGGTATTGCATTGCGTGATAGAAAATTCACGCGTCACGTAACTGAAGCTGGGTAGACCGCGGTTGTTGCTGGAATATAAACATTTTTATATTTATGGATCCTAAAGTTTGTGAGGATGTATGTATGGATGTTGGTTAAACTTCACACAAAAAGTACTGAACGGATTTTTATGAAACTTTACAGTAATATCTATACTCTATACTAATATTATAAAGAGGAAATATTTTTTTGTTTCTTTGTTTGTACCGAATAGGCTCCGAAACTACTGGACCGATTTTAAAAATTCTTTCACTAATAGAAAGCTACATTATCACTGAGTAACATAGGCTACTTTTTATCCCGAAAAAATGCACAGTTCCTGTGGGACACGCGGACGAAGTCGCGGGCGAAGTGCTAGTAATTTATACATCAGAATAACACATGGCTACTTTTTACCCCAAAAACGCGGGCGAAGCCACCTCATGATAAACTGCCGTTTTCAATTTATCGGACTGTTATCGTGTCGGTGAACTCGGCCCTAAGTATAATAAAGTTGAAGAGGTTTTTTTGTTTAAACACGCTAATCACTGGAACTACCAGTCAGATTAAACAAAAATTTTTAGAAAATTCGCATTATGATATTAGTTACAATTTCATAACTCAACAAACAAAAAAACACTTAAAAACAACTCACAGCTTAGCAACACGGAGTACATCCAAATCTTCCTTCACACGTTGGTACATCTTCTCATACATTTTCGCTTCGGCCACGTGTCCCATGCTCTTGCAATGATTCATATACTCCTTGGCCAGTTTCCTCTGAGATTCGAACTGGTTTAACATAGTGGTGTAGGCGTCATCGCTGGTTGACGCGCCAGCCAATGGCGGGACTTCGACCCAGCCGTCGTTGGAAGCCCCCGAAGGTTCGTCAAGTGAACTGCCGTGCAAAGAACTGCTTTCGGACCCGTCTGCTGATATCGAGTCGGATCTGGAAGTATATGGTTATTAGTAGTCGCAACTGCGCAAATAAAATTATACTGAGAGCTAATACCTACCTCATTATTAAGTTTTGCGCAAAAGTTCTTATTTTTGCGTAAAACTTCGTATTTTTGCGTAAAACTTCGTATTTTTACGTAAAACTTCGTATTTTTGCGCAAATGTCTTAATACGCTGTAAGTGGGTTAAATAAAATTGCCGCTGGCACTTCAGGATTCGTGTTATGATCGTCATCACGTAGACTAGTAGCTCTCAATAAAGTTATATTTCAATATGTCGGGTTTTTCATAGAGAAACGGTACGAATATATTTTTTGTGGGAGAATTGGTGTTTTTAAGACATTAACCAAAGGCCGAACATGATGACGGGGCCTGCTGTAGTCCGTGGTAAGTCGTAACCTGTCTTGGAATGCGCAAGAATCCCGCACTCCATACTCAAGGTAGCAGAAGAACACCGTGGTGTTTAGGCGGGTATTTATGATTTGCTCATGGAAAAAAATACATTAAAGCACATAAAATAAAAGCACTTTTCATAAAATCAACTACATACGTAGCGTTGTTCCCTTTCCTAGGTTGTGGCGGCGTCGGCAGCTTGCTCAAGTCGACGGCCAGCCCCGAGCGCGCCGCCTCTAGGAACAGGTCGATGCGTTTCGCGTTCCGTAGGTGTTGTAGCGCGATGTCCACCTCACCTGGGACAGATAAAACATTAAGGTAACTTCCATCCACCCCGGTCGTTCCGGTCCGGTAACGGGACAATTGGGGAAAATAATTCATCGTCCCCGGTAGTACTGACAACTAATAATCATGTATCTGCCTTGATATTAACTAGATTAAAATGCTACATTTTGATATGATTCAAATTTCATAATTCTGCGCTCAACTTAAACGTACCTTAGACGTTCAAAGATCATCATTAATTGCCAAAAGTGGGAAAAACTCGCCTTAAACGACGTCGTTTAAGGCGAGTTTGAGTAAATATTGTTTCATCTACCCCGGTAGTACCGACCACGTGGTCGGCACTACCGGGGTAGGTGAAACAATGTTTTCCAACTGTCCCGTTAACGGGACAGGACGACCGGGGTGGATCGGAGTTACCCAAAACCAATACCAACGCCGATGTCGCCCCAATTCTAACTTATTGTAACTCGGAGCGGAATTGAGAACCTCCTCCTTTTTTAGTCGGTCAATAAAATATACCTCGCCGGCACGAGGCACTCGCCGGGTGTGGCGATACAGGTCAGCAGATTGGGATGAGATGCGGTCTTTCTTTGCATCTTATCCTTGGCAGTTGATGTGTTTTTCGTCTGATGATCTTTCGACCTGCGCGGATGCTGTGACGGATGTGTTGCATCGGGCCATGGAATACTACATTCCTTATTCCGATGTACCGCTGTCCGGCAAAGCTCGCTCGTGGTTTGGGCCTCAATGTGGTCGCGCTGAAGCCCGTAAACATGAGGCATACCTGGCCTGGGTTGATGCTCGACACCGTAAGGCGAAGGACATACGTCAGAGGAAGAAGGCGTTTAACAAGGCTGCCAAGTCCTGCAAAAAGGTTCTTCAGAAGGCTCGCTTCGACCACATTAGTCGAATAGGGAACAAATTGACTTCGTACCCAGCAGGTAGTAAAGCGTTTTGGTCCCTAGCTAAATCAGTCGAAGCGAACTTCTGCCGCCCCTCACTACCTCCACTGCTGAAACCTGATGGGACGCTGGCTCACACCGCAGAAGAGAAAGCAAACCTGTTTGCTTCTCTGTTTGCGGAGTCTTCACGTCTAGATGCTGGCAACGCGATACCTCCAACTCCACCTGGCAGCACGACATTTATGTCGGAAATTCGCATTCGCCAAAAGGAGGTCCGCAAAACGCTGCGCAACCTTAACGTGAACAAGGCCAGTGGTCCAGATGGTATTCCAGCCATAGTTCTGAGGACATGTGCGCCTGAGTTGTCTCCTGTGCTGACACGCCTCTTTCGTCTCTCTCTTGAAACTGGACAAGTGCCGAAATCGTGGAAGCTTGCTAACGTGCAACCCGTGCCCAAAAAAGGTAGTCGTGCCGACCCTACCAATTATAGGCCCATCTCGGTTACGTCTATACTCTGCAAGAGTATGGAGCGTGTCCTCAATAGCAGGCTCCTGACGTACCTTGAAGCTAATGACCTCCTCAGTGACCGGCAATACGGATTTCGCCGAAACCGGTCTACTGGGGACCTTCTAGCGTACGCCACTTACATCTGGAGTGAGGCCATCGAGAAACATGGGGAGGCGCTAGCCGTTTCCCTGGACGTCTCGAAGGCTTTCGACAGGGTTTGGCACGACGGCCTTATCCGTAAGCTTTCCGCGTATGGCTTGCCCACCGGTTTCGTTGCGTGGATATCGGACTTCCTGAGGGATCGTTCGATTCGAGTGGTCATTGATGGCTGCTCGTCCGATCGAAAGGCAATTAATGCCGGTGTCCCTCAGGGGTCAGTGCTCTCTGCGACACTTTTTCTGCTGCATATCAACGATCTGCTAAAACCCGGAACGTTTGGGTATGCTGACGACAGCACTGTTGTAGAGAGTTACATAGCCAATGCACGGACCACTGGACCACAAATCCAGTCTCTGAGAGAGGCCATGGTCGAGCGCATGAATTTGGCCCTTAAGGCAGTCTCCAATTGGGGCGATGCCAACCTGGTCAAGTTCAATGCAGCTAAGACCCAGGCGTGTCTGTTCTCTGCCAAAAGGAGGCCATTCCAGCTGGCTCCTACTTTTCGAGATGTGTCTATACCGATAACTGACCATCTTGAGCTCTTGGGCGTTACTCTGACGTCTACCCTCAACTTTGGTTCCTATATTGAGTCCAAAGCTCAATTGGCAGCTAAAAAGCTGAGTATACTCTCGAAGGTGCGGCGGTACTTCACGTCGGAACAATTGCTTCGACTGTACCAAGCACAGGTTCGTTCGTGCATGGAATACTGCTCGCACCTTCGGGATGGCTCAGCCAAGTACCAACTTGAGGCGTTGGAGTCCATTGAAAAGCGTGCCAAGAAGCTCATTAGCAACGACTCCCTTGTAGAGACTAAGCTCCAAAGTCTTGAGCATAGGCGCAAGGTTGCTAGTCTATCGGTTTTTTATCGGATACATTTCGGAGAGTGTGCTACAGATCTGCATGATCTAATTCCCTCCTGCCCTTTTTTCTATCGGACAGCCAGAAGCACGAAAAAGCGCCATCGGTTCATGGTTGATGTACCAAAAACCCGAACGAAGCGCTTTGATTCCACTTTCATTGTGAAAACCGCAAAACAATGGAATTCGCTGCCCGAGTGGGTGTTCCCCGACAGTTACAATCTGGGTATCTTCAAGTCGAGAGTGAATCGGTTTCTTCTAGGCAAGCGTGCTCCATCGTAGACCGCATCATCACTTAACAACAGGCGAGATGGCGGTCAAACGCGAGCCTATAATTTAATAAAAAAAAAAAAAAAAAAAAACCTACATTCATTTATGTTGTATCGCAACGGTAGAGTAACGTACCCTTTTTCTTAGCGAAGAGCGCGGCCTCCTTGAATTGCATCTGTCTCTTTGTCAGCAGAGCGATCATCTGGTCGCGCCGCTTGCCCGCCTGCCCAGCGCCGGGGCTGGGCTCGGCGGCCGGCGGGGACGCGGCCGCAGACTGACGGGAAGTGGGTAAACATTATGGTACTGTAGTGCTGCCGTGTCAGGGGGTCTACTCTCTAAGCACGAAATCCGTAGTTTCGGCCTTAGTTACGGGCGGTTCTTACTCCGTATCACCTACGGACTTAAGATTAGTTGGAGGCCCGAACTAAGAATGAATGATAGCTCGATTTGACAGTTGTCCCTACTCCCGATGTGTTTTTATCCGTCGGAAAAATTGAATTTGACACTTGTTTTGACGGAATCTTATGTCTATTGTACTTTCGGACGGGCCCGTATCTTCGTTGACGGACTTACAGAGTAGACCCCCAGGCCCACTGTTGCCAATTTCGCGATTTCTCCGCTAGACATAATATAAAGGGTATTTCAACAAGAACTTTCATTTTTCAATTGGGGCAACCCCAAGAACGTGATAGTTTTGACGTTTAGTTTTTGGCGGTATTCGCAGTAGGTACTTTGGCAATAGTTACAATGAATTCAATTTCGCTCGAAAATCGCATTAAAATAATTAAAATCCACTATGACAACGGTCGTTCGGTTAAAGTAACATTTCGTAAAAAATATTTTTGTCAGACGAAGCCCATTTTCATTTGTCAGGGTACGTCAATAAGCAAAATTGCCGCTTTTGGGCTTCTGAAAATCCTAAATCCTAAAGCAATTATTGAGAAGCCTTTGCATGCTCATTATGCTCAATGTGTGGTGCGCTATGTGGTCTGGAGGCGTGATTGGGGCGTTTCTTAAAAGTTTTAATGAAAGAATCAACATTTGTCAGCGTGGTCATGGTGTACATTTGCCAGATATCATTTTTCATCATTCATTCATCATAATACAATAAAAAATTTATTCATTTTCCTTTAAATTCCTTGTTTTATTTTGTTTTAGAAAACAAAGTTCTTGTTAAAACACCCATTATATGACTTTTGCATACACTTCTAGCGCAAAAGTGGCCAAATTAGTAACAGTTGTCTGCCACCACTGTTGCCAATTTTACGACTTTGTCGCCAATTTTAGCGCAAAAGTCATAAATGTCTAGTGGAAAAATCGCAAAATTGGCAACAGTGGTCAGGCCTATTTGCTGTATCTCAAAAAACATCGTTTTGAGAAAATATCAGCGTCTAAATTTTTAAAAAATCACTATTACAAGAGTTTTGGATAGGCCCATAAAACGAATGGGTTAAAGTGAGATGAAAAAATGATTTCTTTTAGTCAGGAGAGCAATCATCTGGTCCCGCCGCTTGCCCGCTTACCCGGCGCTGGGGCTGGGCTCAGTAGCCGCAGACTGACAGGGAATTGGGGAAACATTATGAAAATGGAGACGGTGTGGTCACATTCAAATAATATTGTGGGCAAAAATATCAATTGGACTGCGACTAGGGTCTATTAGGGTACAATTTATGCTAAACTTACAGGTAGTGATAAAACGATTATCACTTAGCGATTACGATGACGATTAATGCCCGTAATAATCGTCGATTACGATTACGATTAAGACAAAAAAAAAGCAATGTTTATTCCTTTTCATGTTAATTGCTTAACATTGGTACTTCATTAGGAGTTGATTGATAAATACATGATTAATTTAGAAAAAAACACATGTTTTGAATAATCGTCGCGATTACGCAAAAATAATCGACGATTACGATTAATCGCTAAATGCCAATAATCGCGATTACGATTAATCATAATCGTAATCGTTTCATCACTACTTACAGGATTCAATAATCGTAATCGTAATCGTTTCATCACTACTTACAGGATTCAAATAGATCATAGCACAATTTAGGTTCAAGCACAATTTCAGGCACAATACTAGTGCGATTCAGGCAGAATACTAGTTCAATTCAGGACAATAATAGTGCGATTCAGGCATAATACTAGTACGATTCACGCACAATACTAGTGCGATTCAGGCACAATACCAATGCGATTCAGGCACAATACCAGTGCGATTCAGGCACAATACTAATGCAATTCAGGCACAATGCAAATAAAATACCATTAGAACAAGTTGAACAAAATCAGTATCAATATACTCACTCCCGCAGTAGGTAGAGGTCCGTACCCAGCCGGCGTGGGTAGCTCATCCACATCTATGGCGTGTCCCGCCTCATGACGTTTAATGGCGTCACCGTACTGCTTTATAATGCGGTTCATACGCCGCGCTTTCGACGAATTGCCTTCTTCTTGCGCTTTCGCTTCTTGTTTCTAAAATGTGATATGAAATTGATATTATATAAATGTCCGGATACTGAAACGCCTGATTGGCTAACAAAAATTCTGTAAGCAATTATATCGATTGACTAAACTTTTGCGCACGACTACAATGGATTGACCAGTTTATATGACCTCAGTAGAGTAGGGTGGCAGGTACTACCAAGAAGTCAAACTGTATCTCTGGTTTATCCCACCGGAATTAGAAGAAATGTGGCTTAGTTTTAAGTTGGTCCCCAAGCTATCGGACTATAAAAACCACATCAAAATACATTCAATACTTTTCGCGTGATGCACGCACAAACAGACAAAAAATCCAAAAAAAAAAAATCGGTATGGTTACGTCCCAGAACCCTATCCCGACTATTTTTTCTGGAATATCTTCAATGTACAGACACGGCTTTTTACGATTTTATAATAGTATAGATACGAGACATCTTTTGACGAGCTTTCCGAATACGGACGTTACTTTCAAACTCCATATAACATACTTATTCCCTATCTTATCCATCCTTGCCACATCACACATCACTCTTAAAGTCTTAACATTCTCATATCGTGGAAAAAAAATCTTGTGTAGGTACTTACTTTAAAAGCCTCGAGCCTCTGATGCAGCCCCTCTCCCAAGGTCTTCGCGGTTATAAGACCCCCGCCACCATCACTGGGATCTTCAACAGGTTCTGGTGCTAAACGGTAAAATTATCTATGGTTTTTATTTTTTTTTACGTTGCTACGCTTTAATCAAAACCACAGAAATGTAATAATAAGTCAATAGAAGTCGCAAAGGTGCGTGACCTTGTCGCCGCTTTCGAGCAAATTGCGTAAGGCTGGTGTCTTACACGACAAGAGAACGCACATTTAAAAATGTGACGTATGCGAACGGAATAAAGTCTAATTTTGTATTGCATTGGAGGCTTTGACATTGACTGCGAACCGGCGACACGCGTCTGGGAATAAAATGTAGTAGATAACAATTCTATTGACTCATTATTTAGATGTCTGCGACCAAAACTTTAAAAAATGTGAACAGAAATGCATAAAATGAAATATTCTGTCCCTGCTATTCCAAAAATGATATGTAATGAAACTGCCTCTCAAGTCACAATCAGATTTATTGAATAACGGCCCATGCTTCTACACTTTGCTGACAAAAGAATTCATTGCAGAAAAAAATCAAAAAAATTACGCTGATGAAAAGAAAAATCTCTCACAAACCCGCAGAGTTTTGCATATTTTCCTGCTGCAATCTCTCCTGCTCTAACGCAGCTGTGATCATAGCTACTGTGGGCAGCTCATCCATGTTCATGGCTTGGCCACTGTTGTGAGCTGCCACCACAGTGTCGAACTGCTTCGTCACCTTCAAGAAGCCAAGAGCTACGAATTTGTCACCACGCTTCTTCGCGGCGAGAGCTTCCGCTTTAAACTCTGCTTGGCGGTCTGAAAAAAATGTTGAAGACTTTAATAAGTTGGCCAGTTCTGGCAGACATATCTGCAGCACGCTATGATGGCCGGTTTGACGTTAAGTCCGCTCATAAGGTTTCGTAAAAATTGACAACTACTTTTGAAAGAACAATTGTTGTACTTTATTGTCAACTAGCGACCCGCCCCGTCTTCGCACGGGTGCAATGCTTATCTACTATATAAAAATAAGTCGGGTTTTCCTTCCTGACGATATAAGTCCAGAACGGACGAACCGATTTCCACGGTTTTGCATTCGTTGGAAAGGTCTCGGGCTCCGTGAGGTTTATAGCAAAGAAAATTCAGGAAAATTTAAAGAGAAAAGCGGGAAAATCTTTTTTCACATACAGCGCCATCTCTGATACATAGCATGTACTACGGTGGCGAAACGGAGTTCACCGGGTTTGCTAGAGTATTATACATATAAACCTTCCTCTTGAATCACTCTATCTATTAAAAAAACTGCATCAAAACGCGTTGCGTAGTTTCAAAAATCTAGGCATACATAGGGACAGACAGACAGCGGGAAGCGAATTTGTTTTATACTATGTAGTGATAGTGACGCGTCACTATTTTCAATAAAGTACAGCAATTGTTCAACAATTGAGCAATTGTACAACGATGATAAAAAACTATAACCCGCGCCAATAAAGAAGCGAATCTAAAATGGCGGCACTAATCATTCCCTCTCACTCGCACGTTATTGCTGTCTTTTACAAGACAGTTACACAAATAAAACTTACTCAGAATTAACTGCAATTCCCTTTTCCTCTGTTCGTCTCCCCCACTGTTACTAGACTCAGGTGGACTAGGTTCCGGGGCGCTTGGTTCTGGAGGCCCCAAGTCTATCAGGGGCTCTTCTGGTGGCGGCCTCACGACTTCCACGGGAGGTGGTGGCTGAGGCTCTTCAGGAGTAGTTTGGGCCGGCTGGTCTGCTGGCTTCCCCACTACGACTGGTGGCGGAATATCCTCGTTGTTCACTGGCCTGCCGCCTTTGGCTTGTTTTAGCAGATCTTGGAGCGTTTTGAGACCTCGCCCGAACCTGTGCGTGCAATTAAGTAAACCTTAAATCTCAGGACTAGTAGAATAGTATAATTGATAAACTATTTTATATACTTCTTGGAAGTAACAGTTTTTGTATAAATACTGAGATTAAACCAGGTCTTAGTTAAGTCGATACATCATGTTAAAAACTCGTAAAAGGATTAAAATTAACAAAAGAGTAATTTAATGAAAGAGAAATGAATTAGGTAGGTGCGGTACCTAACTAAGGGCTCCCACACAAAACCGCGAATTCGCATCGCATCGCAAATAGAGGATCAAATCTTAGAGCAGTGCTAGGGAAATCATTGGAGCAAAGACGTAAATAAAAATTCGCATCGCATCGCATCGCAGTTTTGTGTGGGAGCCCTAAATCTAAAACCAGAACCGCAACCTAAGACGCAGAAAGTTTTTGTTTCCCTTGCCTTTCCTTCCTAATAGGTACAGTGTAAAATATGGAGTTTAATTGAACGCGTACTACAAAACAAAAAAACGCAACAAAAATTCCGGAGTCTATTGTTTGTATTTTGGCATGATAGGTACCTATGTACTCAGCATCTTGATTTAAAACTAAACTTTAGTAAAGAATATCTCTACTAAACTGTACTCAGCATCACGACTTAAAACGAAAGTCTAAAAGAGAATTATCTAAACCGAGTCTTTCTATAATACAGACTTGGTCGCACATCACTTTCAATCATGAACTTTGACGCCATGTGAAACTTTTATTTTCATCGCCGGGTCACCGACACACCGCGCATGCGCCCGCCGCGCCGTGCAGCCTCCGTCCGGTCGGTTGCAGACATCAAGGTTATAAAATTTGATTAATTGGAGAATTATTGGGTAAAAGACTTTTTGTAAAACTAATAAATGATTCTGCGAAATAAGTGTTTTTGGATATAACGATTTAAAAATAGCGAAATATTGATAGAGACCATTTTTCTTTCCCTATACTTTAGACACGCCTAATTATTATTTTTTCCATCTAATTCCCAAACGCGAAATTACAACTTTATTTGCAAGATTCATAATGTGAACATTAGATGATCAAAATTTATTTCAGTGCATCCGCAGAAATTTATAGAGAGTTCAATATGGAAACAAAGGGACAGACACAAAAGACGTCTAGACAACATTAAGATCAAAGAACTTTCCAAACATTTCTTTGTTCAGTGTCTTTCTTAAAATTAGACTAAACTGCTAGACGACTATTAAATTCGTCTAGTAAGACTTTTTTCGAAACCTTGCATTAAATAGGAGCGATCGATGAAATCTAAAGATATTGACGAAGCTTGATACTATATTAGGTCCTTTAGGTCCTTGACCTTTCATGTTATGCATTAAAACTTATAGAAATGCAGTATTTTGATTGCAAAAGCACGCCTGTAAAATCACGTAAATCAGCAAAATATCGTATACGGCCTCTAAAGTGCATCTTTTTGAGGCTGACTGTGCGATAGTCATTCTATACATTTACTATAGTTTTGTTCGTATTATAAAGAACTACAATCAATAATTTTGGGGTTTATTATTAAGTTCTACTATTGTTATAATTTTGCAACTAGCACTAGGCACTCAGGCCTCCCGCACATTGGGCGTGCGCGATCCTCCGGCGTGTGAATGACGCGAACGTTCACGCACTGGAGGATCGCGCACGCTCAATGTGGGTGAGGCGTCAGATGTATGAACGTGAACGAAGCAAAGAGTGGGTATGTAAGCAACGCAGCACGTGGCGTTCTGTAGTTTCTGCTTACCCCACAAGAAAAAGGCGTGAATTTATGTACATAATAGGGTGTATGCATGTGATTCAAATATACGTCAAGTATTTTTATTTGTTATCTGTATTATTATAGAATTACACCTATATCTTTATTTTTTTAATTAAGAGCCTTATAATATTTTAATTTAATTAATTAAAAGTGGAAAAAATGCGAGGGAAATTCAAAATATCAAAATGCAACGCTATTGGTTGACTCGTTTCAACCAATAGCGTTGCGTGACTGACGTCAGAGTCCACAATAACAAGTAATACGGCCGGCCACATACATCCGAAATGCCCTTCCGGAATTAAGAATTTATTGATTGAAAGGAAAAAAGACAGTGAATTGTTTATGATTATATAGACTTTTACGCCAAAGTGTTGTGATAAGTGTTATTGCTGTGGACTCTGACGTCACTGAGGCGACGCGCCACAATGGCCGCGTTTAAACCACCTGACTGCAGTTTTCAATTAAATATTTTATTGCTTATTATCAATATTTTGTAAGTGTGACATTTTTTTTCGGTGATACACGAACCTAGACGATCGAATAAAAATATTAAAAAAATGCATGAATATACTCTATTGTGTATCTCAGATATTTTGAACACCTCAACTCGACATATTAAAAGAAAAATATGATAGTTACAGAGTTACAATTATATAAAAACCATTCGATAAGTAATTAGGTATTTTTTACTACTGTATATAGTGACTCAGAATCATCACTGACTCATGAGTATAAGTGAGATACAACAGTTACGATGAATTGTGAGAACTTATTAGCATGTTCACAAGTTCAACATACGCTTTTTCTATTATTATTTTTCTAGCTTCCGCCCGCGGCTTCGCTCGCTTTAATATTTTTTTTACACAATGTTTTTATAGATTACTTAGCTTCCGCCCGCGGCTTCACCCGCGTTTTTGGGGTAAAAAGTAGCCTATGTGTTACTCTGATTTATAAGCTATATTACTGTAAAGTTTCATCAAAATCCGTTCAGTAATTTTTGCGTGAAAGAATAACAAACATCCATACATACATACATCCATCCTTACAAACATCCATCCATACATCCTCACAAACTTTCACATTTATACATTAGTAGGAAGTAGGATAGCCTTCCTTATGTATAAGCTATATTACTGTATTTCATCATAATCCGTTCGGTAGTTTTTGCGTGAAAGAATAACAAACATCCATCCTGACAAACTTTCGCGTTTATAATATTAGTAGGATCAACCACGCCAAACTTACGCGGTTTGATTACGCCTGCAATGTTTTGTACATTACCTATGGATACACTGAAAATTACGCGTGGAATTTGCGTTGTGTAAATTGAGTCGCCGAATTTAGACAACGTAATGGGTGTGCCCGAACCTAAACCCTGCGCTGTCGGGAATTTTGCAACCTTATGGAATTATAAATGGCGTAACTTTCGCTTGCACACTGTTGCCGTCCATACTCACATGAGTAAAGGCGACGCCATTTTCAATCCGACTTTTTAGTCGTATGGATAGTAGGTACTTCAATTTATCATTTTCTTATCTGCCGCCACTAGCATAGCCTACCATTTTGGGAAGGTCTTTCCCCAGCAGTGAACATCTGTTAACGAGGAAGAATAATACAGATTTAACTAGTTTTACCGTCTAGCCCGACTGCTTTCTCCATTCGCCTTAGCATTCTTCTCCGCAACTGTGTAGTTAGTGATCCTGTCTTGTATCAGGCTTATAGTGCTGCTGTCGGTGCTGAGCGAGCCACCGGGGGGAGGGGGCGCGGGACGAGATGTGCGGGGTGGTGGAGGGGGCGCATCGTCATCATCTATTGATAAGGCTTGGAGCTCGTTGAGTAGGTCTGGATCGTCATCGTCGCCTATAACAAAGATCGGCCCTCAGATCATAGAAACAAGGAGATATGCCATCATAGCATATTAGTAGGGGAACAACTGATGCCACTTTTAGAACTTTTTACGACACAATTACAAGCGCTCCTTGTGAATATAAACCGCACACCCTCAATCTAACACTGTTTATCGTCACTCAACACTAGCACTAAACTAAAACACTGTATTTATATCATCGACCGTGTTCGGTCGTCGCCAGCGTGTAAACTAAAACCTGAAGCTCAATAGCGCCTTGGCACATTTCCCCTGTTTCTATGATCTGAGGATTAGCCTATAATGTCTAGGTACTGCTGAAACTCAAGGCTCCACTCTGTGGGAGGAGGAGGTGGAGAAGGTCGTAAAGTCGTAATCCACCACACGAACCAAATGCGGGTTGCTGGACGTCACATATTTTCGATCTTTGGTTCCGGCACTGCCGGTTTTCTATCAATTTTTTCCTTGGAACACTGATGCTAATTGCTAAGTATGATGCAATTAAAAAATTAATTACAAACATTTAAGGCGCTATTGAGCTTGACGCTTTCACATGATCAATGTGATCATGTTGTCGACGGACTGAACGCAATCGATGGGTTAATACAAAAATTTGCTCACCAGAACCCTCATCATCGGAAGGCACATCCTTCAAGCTCTCTGCGATCATAGCATCCAGGTTAGCCGCAGGCACTGGCGGAGGTTTCCTAGGCTTGGGCTTCTGGCCACCACCGCCGCTGATAGCTGCCAGTTCTGCCTCCAAATCAAAGTCACCGTCCGACAAGTCCAGGGGCTCATCATCATCGTTTACATCTGGTATGTCTAGGAGACCAAACTATGACAGAACAGAGAAGAAAATCTATAAAATTAAATAGTATTAAATGAAGTTGCTTTTCGTGACTGTTTGTTTGCTTGGTTCTTTTAAACTTACACAATGGATTTTAATGCAGTTTTCACCACCATTTAGAGAATTTAATCTGGAAGGTTATGCATACATAGATACAGCACAGAAATTTCATATTTCTTTTTTTAATCTTTATTAATTTATTTAACTTTTTATCCTTTGGACATGTCAGTTACATTATTTTTTTTTTTTTTGACAGTTTAATTTAAAAATAAAAGTAAACACTGAAACATAAAACTTTAAAGTTTAAAAGCTTAAAAGTTTAAAAGTTTGAAAGTTTAAAAGCCCATGCCCTAATCCAATTATTATAACTTACTAAAAATTAAGGATAAAATTAAAATTACAAATCAGAAATATTCCATTCTAATTAGGAAACCACATGGAAAGGAAAAATTGACAATGTTAGTTCCTACACACTAAAAATACATTATTATCACAACTCTCTGAATGTTCTAGGCCATTCCAGAATCAAGACAACAAAGGATTAATTTGTAAAATTACCAACTAATTTACCAATTGAGATGATGGACCTACAGATTATACTTTACTTATTTCATCCATCCTACCTACACATCTATGACTGGACCTAGTGTGGAGTCCAGAGATAAATCCAGTTTTTTTTATGACACCAAATTCTATGACTAAATCAACATGCTATTATGGAAATGTCAAAGTACTTGTGTTTGGTAAATAATTTATTATTAAAATTACTTGAGGATTAACCTGACCATAACTACATTTTCTACAAAAAATATTTTTGATAGCAGCCATTCTCAACCATACTTATAAACATTTAAACATTTGTACAAAGAAAGTATTGTCAAATGAACCAAATTCAATTACCTAGTAATTGGTTCAACAATGGGCCTCAGTAAAAGTAATGATGTTTACTTTAACAAATACAAAGACAGGCTTTACCATACAACAATAATTTGTTTTTTAAATAAGGCACACAATCACGACCCTTTGTTTACAAAACCCAAATCAGCTGACAACATACTTCCCAGATTAACCTCAAATTAAGATTTATTAATTCTTAACGACAATGACTTGTTCCTATAAATAAACTAACATTAACCGCGCTAATAGAACCGGATGAGACCCTAAGAACAAGCAAATAATGTATTGCATGACTCACCTGAGACAAATTAGTTTTTTTTCCGGACCTCGGCTTTCTAGACATTTTAAACTTTTAACGATTAATGCTTACTATATTTAGAACTTTACTGCGTGATATCACGGTAATATTACTACGCTATCAAGTTTTATTCAGCTTAAAAAATAAATCCCTGGTACCTATTTTGTCTGACAGTGACTTAGAAAAACAGTGGTTAGAGAGCCGAGAGGGTATAGAAAGTGACTGACATTAGTCTGATTAGTCAGTCTCAGTGACTTCTTACTATCGTCTATGGTCATGAATTATAATTTATAGTTAGTTGATTAACATTAATGTCGAAAAAGTAATGATGAGATTTGTTGTTAAGCTTAAGCTAGGCAATAAGCAGTGAATGTTTATGAGGCATAGGTGTAAATGCATCGATATTATAGTAGTGATACTAGTGATTTAGAAATATAAATTGTGAAATCACGTGCACGTATGTATTTTCTTTTACCACATCAATAATACGGACTACTATTAAAAAAGTACAAATAAATTATTTTATTCCAAAGAAGGAATAGGAATAACAAAAAGGTTAAAAAAAAAAAAATATCACTAAATGGAAAACATAGACGCTTTTAAAGTTTTTGGAGGGAGTATCGCTCCGTCTTTGTCGCGCGAAGCGGAAGTAGGTGGTGTTACGTCACTTATCATGCATGCCGTCAGTGTCTAGCAAATCATTTTAAAACGCTTATAACTTTGCCAATTATGGAGATGTTTCATCGGTTTATTTGGTGTTAATTATCTTTTTTCAAATAGTTTACAGATTCACAATAAAGAAAATATATTCAACACCTATTCTCATTTTTTTTCTTATATCACACGATTCTCGAATAGGATTTTAGTCGAGTTTTTAAGTGCACCTCTAAATTAAAAAAAAAAAATTGTAATGTTGTCAGTCTAATAATAAAAAAAAACTAAAGGTAATATTTTCTTTTAAAAATATTTTTTTGTATGTTTTGTGTTATAGAAGTTAGTAGATATTCAATAAAACTGCAAGTGCTTTAATTTTGTTAATAATTACCTAGGAAAATGAAAATAAATTGAAAAGTTTCAATATTTTGCTTTCAACACGTCTAACAGTATAAATGATATTCTTACGTCTGGCAACAAGTGCATCATCGCTAGAGTGACGTATGAACGGCAGAAGAAACGAAAACGAAAAAGCCTTTCTGTGCCGTTGTTATCTTCTATCGTATCTGAAGAATGGAGACAAACGGCCAGGCTAATGGGCTTAAATCAAAAAAGAAAGAAAACGGAGACGTCAAGGACAACCTATGGTAACGGTTCACTGTTAATTTTACGAGTAACATGCACTCCCCATATAGGGATCCAATGTGTCACACCTACGTGATGTCAAGCTATGAAGCTGAGAAATATGTGACCTAGCTGCGTTGTCTACCTTTGTATGTAAAATAACAGCGAAACATTCTCACACGGCGACAAATCCGCACATTTGTGTACACTATCCCGTAACAGTACCAACCTCGCGATATTGATGACAACGAATACTGTATGCTCCAAAATTTTCAGGTCTTCGATATTAGAAGAGGTCCAAAACCAAGGGAACACAAAACTACCTTCAAACAAAAATGTTTTAGTTTTGGGTGACAATGAGACTGGTAAAACTACTTTGGTAGCAAAATTACAAGGTGTTGAAGACCCTAAGAAAGGTTCGGCACTCGAATACGCGTATATAGACGTTAGAGATGAATATCGAGATGGTAAGTGTGTGTTTTAATTATTTAACAAGTTATTATTTAGTAAATAAACAAAACAAACATATAATGACCATCGGCTTAACCTACATTCACAAAACTTGAACTGCCTATGAATACAAGCTCATAAACATGCAGAAGATCAATCATTTGTTTATTTAACATAAGTTTCTAAGAATCAACCATTCTTAACAGAATCTGTTGTGACTAAGTGTCAAGAATATTGATTTTGTTTGGTGAATCATCTGTTACTACATTTCATAGTGCTTAGTTCCGTGTATTGCCCTAACAAGCATGTATGTTAATGTTTTCTAATTAATTTGTCACTGAAAGACATCAATATATTGGTTTTCTGTCAGGATAAACTGAAATATTGTATTTAAACTGCAGTCGCCCAATCACATTCTACATGAAGTTACAAGTACTATAAACAGTACTTATTTGTGTTATTACACTGACTTACTTTCTTTTTCTAAAGAGAATGTATTGTGTATAGCTTTCCTTAAGATTTTTTATCATAAAATCATTGTATACGTTAGATATAAATTATCAAAAACAAGTATTTGGTTTCTAAATAATGATACCTCTTCAAGATATTTTTACATGACAGATAATACAAAAACAGCCGTCTTAAAATATAAATCAGAAACTTTTTGTAACATGCACTTTTTATTGAGTCGCTTCTCAGTCCTGCAGCAGTCTGTACCAAATTAGTAATTATAAATGAAATGGAGGGAGAACTTTGACCAGTATAGGGACATAATACCTACACAAAAAATATTAAGTACCTATTATTATCAAGTTTGTATGTCAGTACTCTGCTGAGCAACATTATTTTATATACATTTGCCAAACTTCCATAAATTAATAATAAAGAGGTAAAACTGCCATACGAAAGATTAAATATTATGTCTATAGGCAATATAGGCATATCTAGTTATATTATAGAAACAAAATAAAACTTTGATCATAAGTTTAAATCCGATTTTTCCACGGATAACACTCACAACAACATTCATTCTTTCATTGAGCTGTATCTTATAAAATAACATAACATCACACCTCTTCGAAGGGTTAAGCAGAGGTGTATTAGTACAACCACATTTCGCCAGTTATGTTTAGGTCCCATGAGATATGGGGTGAGTCTATTGCCAGTAACCAGGCACAAATCAAGACTCCGGGCTGCTACGATTCTACGAAGCATTTTCTAATAAAAAACCAAATAACACTGTCTGATCTGGGGATCGAACCCATGACTCCAGCAGCCGGCCTAGCATGACCACGATAGAAACGGGTTTTGTCTACATAGAAATAGACAAAGTGACAGATTGTAGAAACATTTCTACGTTTTATGAATAAAATGGGCGCGCTTGCGGCCACTAGACCAACGAGGCAGTCAAACTTCTATAAAAACTGCCATTATTTATCTGTCCCGCCAATCTAAACTGTCCCGTCCCGCCTGCGTCGGTTGTTTTTGGAATCTCTTATAGGTATATTTAACTAGCACTTTGCCCGCGATTTCGTCCGCGGGATCCACAAGAACAGATTTTTTTCGGGATCAAAAGTAGCATAAGTTACTCAGTAATCATTTCAAAGAATTTTTTAAATTGATCCAGTCGTTTTTGAGTTTATTCATTACAAACACACACACAAACAGTGAAATCTTTTCTCTTTGTAATATTAGTTTAGATAACCTGCTATATTATACTACAAATATTTACTTCCCCCACAGATCAGACGCGTCTCAGTGTATGGGTGCTGGACGGTGATCCAGGGCACACAAACCTCCTCAAGTTCGCCCTCAGCGAGGACACATTCCCTCACACGCTGGTCCTCCTCACGGTGGCCATGACTACGCCGTGGGGTATACTAGACCAGTTGCAGAGCTGGGCCTCCGTGCTCGGTGACCACATAGACAAATTAGATCTCACACCTGGTAAGTAATAGCTAGATTTTATTTGAAAATTATTTTTCTGATGCAGTGTGAACTATCACAAAGAAGTTCTTCAAGTTCTCAAAGTTCTTCAATATTTGTAAGCGATATAAATATTTGTAATTTTATGTTTTAAATCTAGGTCCAAGTGATAGCTGGCTTACCTTAAAATTGAAGCATAAATCAAATATTTTAGAAATACTACTCTCATGTATGTAAATAATTTTAGGTCTATAAAATAGTGCAGCAGTGATAGCCTAGTGATTTAATCATGTGCCTCCCATGGCGAATGGTTCGAGTTCGATCCCGAGGCACGCACCGCTGACTTTTCGAAGTCATGTGCGTATTATAAATTAATTATCACTTGCTATATCGGTGAAGGAAAACTGTGTGTGGAAAATCGTGAGGAAACCTGCATGCCTGAGAGTTCTCCATAAAGTTCTTGAAGGTGTGTGAAGTCTGCCAACCCGCACTTGGCCAGCGTGGTGGACTATGGCCTATCCCCTCTCATTATGAGAGGAGGCCCGTGCCCAGGAGTGGGACAGTTTCTATACAGGGCTGATATTTATTTTTTATTAAGTATTAAAATATCTGGGGCCTCTTAAGTCCTGAGAGCTGCTTGCTATAAGCAGATTTAAATGAGTTATGTACCTACCACATTTCTTTTCCCTAGTTCAACATAATTCAATGATAAACTAGGAGATATGGACCAACATTTATACTATTAATAAGATAATTCACAACAAAAATTGTCACATGTATAATATACGCAACTCGCACGCATATTGTGTTTGCACGTAATTTTCTTAACCCTCACTCCTACGGAAAAAGGGCTCAACACAAAGTCTATAGATACCGTAGATATCTACGCATTATTGTCTGTCATAAAAGTAGCGTAAACGAGAATGAGCGCGGCATCTCTCATTATCTCTAAGAATGACTCATACAGTTGCATCCTTATTAGACATTCAAGGTGGATGCAGCGTGCAATCAAATTACTATTCTTATCGCCCTTTTACCGAGTTCTGTGAGCAATGCAATTTAGATATTAAAGACCACGGGGGTGATTCTCGCGGGTTCGATATTGATATCGAATTCGATATATATTGCAACAACTGTCAAAATCCCTACCATTTTGACATTTGTTGCAATATACATATATCGAATTCGATATCAATATATCACCCGCGAGAATCACCCCTGTGTCATTTTTTTTAGGGTGCTATGGCATCAATCAATCTATACTAATAATAATAATGCGAAAGTTTGGATATTTGTTACAATTATTGTTAGGTACTCAATCACGACAGAACGGCTGAACAGATTTGGATGAAAGGCACAGAGATAGATTATCGTCTGAAATAGCACATAGAGTTTTTATCCTGAAAAACCTGGGTTAAACCGCGGGTGGAAGCTAGTCACATCACACTAATATTATAAATGCGAAAGTTTGTGCGTGTGTTTGTGTGTCTGTGGGTGTGTGTGTATGTTTGTTACTTCTTCACGCTGAAACGACTGGACGAATTTGGATGAAATTTGGCACACAGATAGATTATAGTCTGGAATAACACATAGGCTACCTGTTATCCCGAAAAACTAGTTGCTGAGAAGCTAGTTGCCAATAAAGTACAGCAATTATTCTTTCAAAATATAAATTAAGCATACAAATTACGTACCTTAAAAAGTTGAGCCTAACTTCAATATTGTACAATATCCGGCTCCAAACGAAGTCTATAAAAAGTTCGAATCAAATCCTATTCTACTTCCTACTAATATTTTAAACGCGAAGGTTGTGGGATGTATGTTTGTTACTCTTTCACGCAAAAACTACTGAACAGGATTTTTATGAAATTTAACAGTAATTATAGCTTAAATACATCAGCATAAAAAATAGGCTATAATAATAATTTATAATGATATTATTCGCTATTATCAGACTGCAAAAATACTTAGGGTAAACTTGTATTTGCGGTCGAAAAACTGAAATAGCTACCATTTTCCGCTAAGGAACCCTAGACTGTGTGTGGTCCGACACGCTGTTGCCCGATTTTTGTAACTTTCGTGAGATACATTCACGTTTATTACTTAACTGTCGTGTAGATAATAAAGTTACGGTTGCCTTTCACATCTTACTGCGCTTTGAATACCTTAAACTTGTTCCAACTACTGGGACTCATTCAGGCCTCTTTTCTGTGAAAGGAAGGGGGCCGTAGTCCGCTACGCGGGCCCAGTGCCTTAGTGGACGTCACATGTATTGAATTTTTGGTTCTAAGACATGCCGGTTTCCTCGCAATGTTTTCATTCACAGTTTTTAGAACAGTGGTGATGAACGAAATACTAGCAAGTTAGCAACTTTTCAAAACAAGCATGTTAAACTTTTATGTTGTTAACTTCCTATGTTGGCGTGTCTACATGGCGTAGGTTGTTGAAAAAAATTGACGATTTAGATTGAAGATTCTAATAATTATGTAGACCCACAATTTGTCATCAATGACAGTGGCGTACCTAGAGGGCAAGCCCGAGGTATTTCACTTAATTTTTCATGAATGTGTTTTTTATTGTACTACGCTAACATTCATGAAAAATTAAGAGAAATACCTCAGGCTTGCCATCTAGGCACGCCACTGATCAATGACTGCTCCAATTTTACAGTCACAGACCTCCATTTTAATAAAAACTAGTTGTACCCCGCAGTTTCAGCCCTCCTAAGGCTCCTAAGGGTCGTAGCGTGATGTTAAATAGCCTATACTATTCCTGATGAATCTGGCTATCATATACTAAAGGATTTTTCGAATCCGGCTGGTAGTTCCAGAGATTATCGCGTTCAAACAAACAAAGGAACTTTTCAGTTTTATAATACTAGTATAGATACCTATCGTGCACATATCATCGTCCCCTATCTTCTCATTAGATGCTTTCGAGACTTGAGATAGCTAACTATAGGAAAGCACAGCGCGATACAGGCAATAGTAGTTACTCAGCGAATGACCTAGGACGTGCGTTGTCTAGCAATTTTACTGGCGAGACAATGTGGACGCTTTCTAAAGGGATTGGCTTGGAAACGCTATAAACTAAAGAAATTGTACATTACATTTGAAATTAAAACAAGCTTTTACCATCGAGAGTGTCGTGTTGATATTCTAAGAATAAAGTTACTCTAGCTGTTTGCTTTAAAGTTACAACTGTAGCAAAATATACAGAACTTTGTCAATAAGCCGCGTTGAAATACTCATTAAGCTTGCCGGCAAAAGTAAATTAAATCGAAAGCTCACTCTGAGTATCTGCAGCTATATTAAAACAATATTGGATTGGAAGGTCTGAAGGATGAATTTAGTCGTGGTCAGGCTCCATTGCTGTCCCCGCATAATAATTATTAGAAATAGCAAACCGTTTAACGTATCCCGAATCCCGATTAAAACAATCAATCGACCACGCTACCCGCGAAATCCCGCAGAACAACGAAACAACAGTATAAAATCGATCCCTAAACCGATAACGAAAGTCGTGCTGATGAAAATCTTATAAGAAACTTAATGGCATCCCCAGTAATGACTGTTTCTCGTTCGTGAGTCACCTATTACGTCACTTGGACTGTCTTGTATCGCACGGCGAATACAAAGCGGCCAGGTGGATTGCTAGTTTATTAGTTTACATTTTTATTTAAATTAATGTCGCCACACCTGGGAACTGGTTTGATTGGATGGAATAAACTATAGTTTATTGTTAGCAGGATACAGAATCTGTTTAAGGATGTTAGGACAACGGTGTATTGCATAATGCGCATTTGACAGATGGTTACGCATTAGAATATTTTCGCTTTATGAATGAGTATTTTCGCTCTTATACACTCGGCGTCACAAAAATCGCACCTCTTTAAGAATTCCTTTCAAAGTCATTTTAACCCTATTAATCAATAGTAGACATATGACTATAAGGTATCATTGGAAAGGTAATTTATTTAAATTTCAGAATAAATCAACAGATTTGGTTTTTTCTTTACCAGGGAATAAAAAAAAGCAAGCTAATGCAAATGATTAAAAAGTTAAATTTAATTTTATCAGCAAAAATTACAACAAAGTCCTTAAAAACAACTTAAAACCTAGTGTTACCCCCCCTAGCCCTGATGACTGCTTCCATGCGTTCTCTCATGGACCTAATTAATGTGACAACAGTCTCTTGAGGAATGTTGTCCCATTCCGCAACGACAGCATCTTGGAGGTCTTGAAGAGTGGTAGGGGCAGGATCACGTGCCCGTACTCGCCGTTTCAGTTCATCCCAAAGGTGCTCAATAGGGTTCAGGTCTGGACTTCGCGCCGGCCAGCGCATAACAGGGATCCCAACTTCTTGCAGGTAGTCTCTTACAATTAAAGCGGTGTGACAGCGGGCGTTATCGTGCATTAACGTGAACCCACTGCCAACAAAACCCGCATAAGGGACAACCTGCTCCTCTAAGATCTCTGTTATGTACCGATGAGCAGTCAGCGACCCTTGCCCGCGAGCACTTCCAGTCCGAGAAACACACACAAGGTTCGTTTTGCCGTCGATTGATATGCCGCCCCAGAACATGCACGAGCCACCCCCGTATTCCACTGTCTCTTGAATACAGGCTTGTGCGAATCGTTCTCCTTGCCTCCTGTACACTCTTCGACGCCTGTCGTTGCAGAAAAGACACACCCTAGTCTCATCCGAGAAGAGCACAGCCCTCCACTGGTCTATTGTCCAATTTACATGGTCACGGGCAAATTGCAACCGGTCTCTCCTATGCTGTGCAGTCAATTTTGGCCCTGTAGCAGCCCTGTGAGCTGCAATTTTCTTCTCCCGCATTCTTCTTCTAATCGTGGAGACGCTTACAGAAGTTCTGCGAGCTGATCGCAGTTGTTGTTGCAGCTCAACAGCATTGGAGAACCGATTACGTAAAGACGTCGAAACAATGAAGCGATCGTCTCTTTCGGATGTGCACCGTTGTCTTCCAGATCCACGTCTTCGGATATAGCCACCAGTCTCTTGGAAGCGTTGGAACACTCGTCGAACGGAAAAACGACTCAAGTTCAGTTGCCGAGCAACATCACATTGCCGCATCCCTGATTGCAGTAGTGCAATGACTTGAGCGGCTTCATCTGCAGTGGTATCCATCTTCTGGGGTATTTTTCTTGCTGTAACTGTTCACGTGTGTTCACTTCGAAGGTTGAATAGCGAATGACCCACATTTAACCCGGGTCGCCCATTTTATACCCTTGTAGGGAGGTGCAATTAGTGGCCGTTGTAATGCGTATTTTGACAACATTTTTTTAACGTAACGTGCTAATGAGATCTGTTGTGTTTAGGAATTCTAACTGTTGTTAATTTAAAGGTCGTTAAACATACTTTCAATTGATACCAATATTAATTGGGTTTAATGTATTCGTTGATGGCGGCACATGCTTAAAACTTATTTTCGAAGAGGTGCGATTTTTGTGACGCCGAGTGTATTACGTACAGTTACTGTTGTACTGTTAAGGCGACGGTAAATGGTAACGGCCGTAAATCTCAAGTTTTAAATCTCTTATTTCGCCGTCAAATAATGCAGGTTAGTTGTGCAATTTTTTATGTTAAACTAGAACATATATACGTCAATCGTACCTGTGAATATTTAACTATTGTAGTAAAATACTTAATGAAATAAATTCATGAATTACTGTCTAGATCGCTTAGAATCGCTTAAGATATTTTCATGATTTGTTTTGTGTGAAAAGACTATGTTACTACCTATAATATTGCCTGTTACTTTTTTTTATTTTATATTTTAGATACTAAAAAGTAATAATACGTCTAATTCGGCACAGCGCGCTTCTTGATAGGCGAGTCGTATTGCTCGGTGGACGTATGTCGCGTAGCTTGAGCTCAGCGCAGAACACTCAAGCTATACCACCCATATCACTCAAGGCCGTTGGCAGTTATCTGCGCCTTAAGCGACAAAGATAGCATATTTTCTAAAGCTCCTGAGAATATTTGATATTCCTCCGTAATGTTTGTATTCAACTACCTATCTGCTGTTCCATGAATGCTAGCATACTTTTAAAGTTACCGAGATGAAAATCAGCTTCCCCAAAAAAATCGTTACAGAGTCAGCTTAGCAGAAAGTTCTTACGGCAGTGCGGGTCGATGCCATTGATGTCCGCAGTATTATGTTGACACTGTAGGGTTGGATACGGCCGGTGAGTCCATCTGATTGAATCGCTAAGCACTAACGTACATAAATGTAGGTTTAAAAGCTTTTGGTTTTGTATGCTTTTTATTTAAAAACTCGCGACCCGCCCTTGCTTTGCATGGGGGCAATCTACTGGCGTGGCGACATGTTAAAACATCAAGATTCTGTGCTGTATCTGAGGTAAATAATAACGTATTATACATGTAAACCTTCCGGTATAAATTCTCTAAAAAATGGTGGTGAAAACCGCTTTTAAATCTATTGTTTTGTTTAGAAGAACTAAGTGGACAAACAGACGGACACGATAAGCTACTTTGTTTTATACTATTTATAGATGTATCTGTTTCCTGTTTCGTTTGTCAGAGTTTACCAAATTGTTTAAATCTTTTTTTTTGCTTAGCCATTGATCTTTGGTAGGTGCAAGTGCGACTACTATGAAGTGCTATACGTAGGATCCTCAGATCATAGAAACAGGTGTGCCAAAGCGCTATCGAGCTTGATGCCTGATCTTGAGCAAATTGCTCATATTAAAAACGTACGCGCTGGCGACGAACCGAACACGATCGATGGTATAAATACAGTGTTTTAGTTTAGTGCTAGTGTTGAGTGACGATTAACAGTGTTAGATTGAGAGTGTGCGGAATGTTCAATGCGTGGGAGATCTTTTTATTCACAAGGAACGCTTAATTATGCACGTAATTGTGTCGAAAAATGTACTAAAAGTGGCATTGCATGGCAGTTGTTCCCGTACTAATTTGCTATGATGGCATATCTCCTTGTTTCTATGATCTGAGGTAGGATCGATCCCTGGGTCGAGTAAAGTTTTATTGAATTTTAGTAGTTAGTAGCCCAAAGTCTGGTTCTGTGCTCTGTTAATGGCCATAGGCTCGCTCCCTATTACACGGAATGAATAGTAAGTGTATTATAGGTGCACCTCTGCTTAACCCAACGGTGAATTATAGGCGTGATATTATGATGCTCCATCTGTTATATCAGAGTTCCAAGATCACTTACAACGCGTCTCTAAGGTCAAAAGTCTAACGTCTAAATTAAAAGATCTATGCATTCTATTACATGTTATTAGTTTATCGATCTATTATCTGTTTAAAACATATTCACCATAGAAATGTTTATTTATGATAGTGATGGCATTTTTAATCTATGTCAAGGCAACTCGTGGATAGTCCACATAAGTATGGATATTAATATAGAGATATGTTTATGATGTCATTATTAAGCAATGCTGTTATTTATCTTTAGAGTTTTTGTTCAATTCAAGTGGGTTTCTGGTTTCGAAGTAAATACTTGAAGTGGACAACAGTATCACTTATTTATAAACTACTGATCTTATGTATTATATTTTATATAATATTGTATTTTGGGGGTTCCGTACCTCAAAAAAAAGAAACCTTATAGGATCACTTCGTTGACCGCCTGTCACTCAAGACAAGACCCTTTTTCTCAGAAACGCGTGGAGGTATCAAAATTGAAATTAATATCAAATACAATTGTCTGTGATTATGAATTCAGATTCTGAATTTCGTATGCATGTGGCCACCCCTGTGTTTTTCCTCCGTGGGACACCATTTTTTTTTTTTTTTTTGAGGATGGGAAATCATCAATGATCCCTCCCGCTCTGGGCGGAGCGGAAGGGAGTGTCAGACTCTTACTGACTAAAACCCACCCGTGTTACTTCCTTAGCCCTTTTGTCCGGGTCAGCGGTATCCCTTTTGGACAATCCCGCTTTCCGTGGGCCACCCTTACCTACAGTTTACAGATCAACCCGTAAAATACATTATGAAGTAGGTAACCATTAAGAAATGCCCACATCGACCACAGCTACACAAACAAGATTTTCTGTTACGAAATAGGTACATTAAGTATTAAGTCTGAATACATACAGTATGATGTTATATATGCATGACCTTAGACCTTGAGTGTTGAGTAAAAAATTCATCGAGTTATTTCCACGTCCGCAGACCGCTGCACTCGTAAACATTGGTGTGGGCGATTTCATTGCTGTTTTATGTTACACTTTATTGGACGGGAGGGGTGAATAAAGGGTGTTTAAAGTTCGTATTTTTAGCTCTATGTGCTAAATTGAATGTCTGAGTTTATTGTGCCTTGTTCGTCTATGGTCGCATTACCTATTGCTGAACGAGGGGTCCTTGGGGTCGAGCAGTATTATTGGTTATTCCTGGTTTATCATTAGGGAATTTATTCTTGACCGCAGTCAGATATGTGCCTTGTTTGTGATTTCACTTAAACATAACTGGCGAAATGTGCCTAACCCTTTGGAGAATATTGGCCTAATGTTATGGTGCGAACTGGCCATGTTCTCGCACGTAACCTTCGCCTGAAACTAGACCAAAGCATCTCAGTCGCCCGTATCCGTCGCGGGGACTGAGATCCATCAAAACAAGATTGCCAAAAAATAAACCCTTCGCCTAAAGCCAAAGACCATACGTACCAGGGGTGTGCAATTTCCCAGGTGTGTTTTCTACAGTATATGGAGAAGACCCGTATCTTTATTTCTACGTTTTATTAGTTCACAAGTAGGATCGGTTCATCCGGTTCTTCCATCATAAAATCTTAATCTTTGACCACCTTTTTCTATCTGCGCTTTCTTCAGGGTAATAAGCGTACTAAATCCCTATCATTACTT
Source organism: Thalpophila matura (assembly GCA_948465475.1). Classification (NCBI taxonomy): domain Eukaryota; kingdom Metazoa; phylum Arthropoda; class Insecta; order Lepidoptera; family Noctuidae; genus Thalpophila; species Thalpophila matura. Next base: position 2,677,886 of record OX419178.1, read on the forward strand.
ACTAAAGTAGGCCCCAGCGAGCACTCCTTTTCGTGCCCTGAATAGACATTTGAGCCTAGAATTTTCTGTGGATACGACAAGAAAAAATAACAAGATTATTCCGAAATAAATCCCTTTGATTAGTTTCCTAACACATTTCTACTCTAAAGCCTTGGTTTCCTGGGCGTAATTACCTGCTCGGAGTAATAAGGCTGGTAATAGATAATAAATATTATCATCATTAATTAAAAACTAAACCTCACATAAAAAACTAACTTGCGAATGCAAAATAAAGTACAACCTTCACTCTGAATATCGACGATTCATGTCTTTTTGTGCAATTTATTGTGATCAATGAAACCTATATTCATTTAAATGTGATAAAATTTTAAAGGGGTGGGGGGGGGGTAATATGGCTTTCTCTAATAGGTCATAGGGGTAACAAGATTGACAAAGTTTAGGAAACACTGCTCTAGAGCTAAAGAGACCGTACAGAGGCCAGACGTATCACCACGAACAAAGGTCGTGTTGGTCATTATGTTTATCCGTGATCGTAATTACTAAATATTTTATTAATAGCTACCGATTACTTTGTCCTGCTATGTCGTTGATCTTATGACTATCAATACACTTCAAATACATCTGTACATCTTCAAATACTTTGTATACGCTATCGTTGCGGTTTTCGGTAAAGATCGGCTTATACCCGTACTTGTATAGTAAAAATAGATAGGGACAATTTGAGGTGGATTAGCAATAGATTACCAACCCGCACCGGGCCCACTCCCTCTCCCAGAGAGTGCTCTAAGAGCGATTGTGCACTACTCCGTTTCCAGCACGTTTTTTCACGGACCGTTTTTTTTTTCATACGTTTTACAAAGTGGTGGGAATCGTTCTGCAGGCCTATTGGCTAAAAAAAAGGTCCGTGAAAAAGCGTGCTGGAAACTGGAGTAGAGCACAAACGCCCTACGTCCTAACAGTGGTGAAATTACAGTAAGTAGCAATATATTCCTCTCCTGCTCTTTTAACACCAAACTTAAATCACCGATCATACGTAATCCTATACCTAAACCGATTATGCATCTATGCTTTGTTACTAAATTTGCCATTATGTTCCTGCTCCAAAAAAATTACACTTTAAATGATTAGCTACATTATTGTGATTCGGAGAGTTATCGCCTAATGACTAATGTTAGTTGTGAATTAACGTGTTAAAGTCTTCGTCATATATGTTTAGTGATATGAATGCGTTAATATGCGCGTTAGGATGCTGGTGGACCAAGATCATTACAGTAGTGATGTTCACGACTTGCTGACAAATATGACCTTTAAAATCTTACGAAATTCACGAAGCCGGCAACAAAATCCTTAGTAATCAAGTTTACTCGGAATAAAAACATACTAGTGTAATAGCTATGCTAAATTCAGCTCAAGCCGGAAGCTACTTACTAGATTTAAAATACAGACTTTTAGCAATCTACGAAATACTTCCGTTGACAAACGCTTAAAATAAATTGAGACAGCGCGCGATCAATACGGAATGGGTGTTATGATCCTGAGTTCTAACACTGAAGGGTAAATAATAATCTATTTTACATTGGAATGGTTCTGAGTGAAGGATCGAGCTGAGTACCTAACGTTTAATTGGAGATTGGAGAGGCCTATGTCCAGCATTGAAATGTTAATGGCTGATGATGATGACGTAGCTTTAAAATTAAAACTAGATTATTTGTTTATTTGGTAAACCGTAGGTATCTAATTATATTACTTGTTAGTGTAAAAGGTGTTGTAAAGATGTTATTATCCTTCGGAATAACATAAAGAAAGTGAAAGAAACTGTCAAATATAACAATATTAATGTTCCGTTTCTCTAAGATCTACTAGCTGCAATTCGCTTCCACTATGTAATGTTAATTGCACGAAATACCGTTCTCAAAGAGTTTAGTTGATAACTGCGAATGTGTTTGTATTGAATTAATGTTCTAGTTTTTTGCGCAGTGGAATCTTAATTATAGTCTCATCGAAATTGTTGTATTATTAGCTACGAGCGGAATATGTATGTCTGAAAGGTGATTGGTTTGTTCAGCTCAGTCATTCTCAGGAGTCCCATTATCCGGTTGATTTCGGTGACACATTTTTTTCTGTTAATTAGGACATTTTAACAGGAAATAACGAATCTAGATTTAACTTAGAGAGTATAGGTAGCAGAGGGTACAGATATTTCCTTTAAAATGTCCTAGATAATCAGAGAAAATTGTGCCACAGAACAACCAAACAATGGGACACCTGAGAATGACCCAGCTGTAATTAAGACTTCTCTCTGACATATCTATAACTAGCTGTGCCATCGCGGTGTCATCCCCGTGGCTAGGTTCGTAGCGTGATGTTAAACGTAGCCTACAATAAATTTACAATTTTAAATTACCTTACTTTAGGGTGGCTAGTACTACGAAGAGGTCAAGCTGTATTTCTGGTTCATCCCACTAGAATTAGATGAAATGAGGCTTAGATTTTAAGTTAGACCCCAAGCTACCAAACTACATCAAAATACGCCAGTGCTTTTTGAGTGATGCGCGCAGACAAACAGACTAAAATTCCAAAAAAAATATTTTGGTGCAATTACCTACATCCCAGTACCCTATCCGGACTGTTTTTTTCTGGAATATCTTCTATGTACACGGCTTTTTTACAGTTTTACTTTAGTATACTAAAATCAACATAATATTTAATAAAATGTTTTCTCCGGTCCTTGTTACAGAACAAAGGTTACAAAGTAAAAAGCAACAAGCACAGAAATGGCAGAGGTATACGGAGCCGGGGGACGAGCTGGAGCCCACGGCGTCCTCCCCGATGAAGAGGTCCTCCAGAAACCTGTCGGACGACTTCGACAACGGGGAGGATGACGACAGCCCCCTGCCCGAGGCCGTACTTACTACCAACCTAGGACTTGATATCGTAGTTGTGGCAACTAAGGTAAGGGAAACAATATTTTCAGTAAATTTCACGTGAATTTTATTCAGATTTAGTTTTATGATATTGGATAAGAATAGATCAGTTCATAAGTCTTTGTCAGAGATATGTATTGCATTCCACAATGTAAACTCATGTAGGCCATATTCGGTAATGTTTATGTGTCAATTATCAATAAAATATTAATCCTTATTAAAATAAAGCTCCATCGTTACAAGCATTTAATGGAGATGGTTTTTGCAGTTTACAGTTCATTATTTGGACGAATAGTTTCAGAGATAACACGATGTAATCAACGCGCGGAGTGATTTAATAAAGGTAATTTGCGAGATTGCTTCATAGGAACACAGTATAGAAAAAAATCTTTTATTCCGTGGGAGCTAATTTCGCGTGACTCGATTTAGAAGGATAACCTAAACTTACCCGTGCGAAGCTTAGTAGCTATGGTCCATTTCAATAGAACTTGTAAACTTTGTAAACAAACTTTCTATACAAATTCATCAAATTTTGACAGTTGGCCATACTAACATTGTTTACAAACTTAACAAATTCAATTGAAATGGACCCTAGTATAGTATCCAAACAACCTAACTTCTACAGACTGACTACATGAGCACCCTGGAGAAGGAGCACGACTACCGCGACGAGCACTTCGACTTCATGCAGCAGTGGATCAGGCGGTTCTGCCTGCAGTACGGCGCCGCCCTCTTCTACACCAGCGCCAAGGAAGACAAGAACTGCGACCTTCTCTACAAGTATCTCACGCACAGGATATACGGCCTGCCTTTCAGGACACCCGCGCTCATTGTGGAAAAGGATGCGGTTTTGATGTGAGTATAGCTATAGACCAATAATAACAGTGGATCGGGCGGTTCTTCTACACCAGCGCAAGGAAGACAACAACTGCAACCTGCTGTGCTTTCAGGACACCCGCGCTTATCGTGGAAAAGGACGCGCGTGTTGATGTGAGTACAGCTATAGACCAATAACTTCTGTAAAAAAAACATAATCTAAACTAATAGGGAGTGACTCCTCAGCCAGCGCCGTGTCCCATATTGGAAAAAAGCGGAAAATGGGGTTGGCAATTTGGCATAATTAAAAAAACAAATTTCATGTTTCATTTGAGTAACTAACACACCTAACAAGGGTCCAAGACCGAGTGAATCGAGCTCGGGAACTTGGGCACCCGAGTCCCCGACACGGACAGATTAGGTTCGAAGGGGTTGACGGGGGTTTCAGTAAGCGAACAAAGCGAGGGAACGAAGCCCTCGTCTACCCCTTCGTGTTAGGTAACTTTTAACCTTGCAGACAGAAATAGGATTACGCGGGGCTCCGTCGAACATCTCCCTCCTCCTTATAAGTCCAAGAGCGAGCGAAGCGAGCTCGGGAACTTGCGGCACCCCGACACGGACAGGCTAGGTTCGTTCTACTTCCCAGAATTTGATCCTTGGAAAATTGGTCCCTACTCTCAGTAAATTGTCTGAAATGTCCTATATTGAACAGCCTGACTCCGCAAAATTTGTCGTTGGACAAGTTTGCTTTAATCTATGTATAATCAAGATTAGAGAAAAAGAGTTCGATTGATTGTTTCATAATATAATTATTAGTAGAATAAACTATGTCGGGATTTACACCATGTACCTGTTTATTTTTGACACTCCGATATTTCGGCGCAGTTGCATGCGCCATGATCACGGAAGAACTGTCGATTGTTACGTGCGGGTAGATGTTATTGGCAGACGAAGCGGTCTACCCTCCGTCTAGTTTGTTTATTACGCTTCATACTAGTACCACTGTCTGCAAACTCACTATTCACTCGAATCTGTTCTCGACACAATATAATTATTTGTTACAGACCCGCAGGCTGGGACAGCATGAAGAAAATTAGTATATTATACGAGAACATGCAGTCGTGTAAGCCAGACGACTACTACAGAGATGTTATCGTGCAACCTGTCATACGGAAAGTGAGTATTTTAATTCAGAATACTTTATTTATTTGTCTTCCAAGTATTTACAGTAATTACAGGCGCACAATAGTCATATATTGTGTTTGTAAGAAAAAATATTTGCAAATATACAAATTCATGACATCTTCTTATCATTTCTTGTTGGATTTGTATTTTTTATAATCGTTTACTACTCTCAAATAATATGACTACTACTTTATGGGCCATCAACCTACATACTGGCAATCTATAATTATATTAAAATCATTTATAAAATCTATTACGAGTCCGTCCGGCCGTTCTATCCAATCGATTTGCTTGATTTTTTTAAAATGCAAGATATCGATGCACAGATTCAGCGTCAAGCATTGGAAATCACCAAACTTTCAGCCTTCTCAAGTTATACCCAAATGCGATTTCTCTCTCTCTATAGCTTTAGTTCTAATTAAGGTACGCGGTTTATTTTGGTCTAAGAACACTCACTGGAATAAGCTCTTTCATTTGAGCCTTTGCCCACTTAAATGGTTGAGTTGGAGGGGAATTAGGTGTGTACAACCAACTTGACTTTCAACATGGGTTTCAAGTAGGTTACAATCTTATCAAGTTTAGTCTCTCGTAACATATGATTAATGACTGGTTTCCCACAGAGCGGCGCGAACCGCGAGGCCGAGGTGCAGGCGGAAGACGAGCAGGCATTCCTGCAGCGGCAGCTGGCCGCGCTGCAGGCCGGCACGCCCGCGCCGCGCGCCGACTCGCCGCTGCGGGCCACGCAGCGGGCCACCGCGCAGGTACACAACACACTTAGCTAAGCGTACGTTCCTGCAGCGGCAGCTGGCCGCGCTGCAGGCCGGCACGCCCGCGCCGCGCGCCGACTCGCCGCTGCGGGCCACGCAGCGGGCCACCGCGCAGGTACACAACACACTTAGCTAAGCGTACGTTCCTGCAGCGGCAGCTGGCCGCGCTGCAGGCCGGCACGCCCGCGCCGCGCGCCGACTCGCCGCTGCGGGCCACGCAGCGGGCCACCGCGCAGGTACACAACACACTTAGCTAAGCGTACGTTCCTGCAGCGGCAGCTGGCCGCGCTGCAGGCCGGCACGCCCGCGCCGCGCGCCGACTCGCCGCTGCGGGCCACGCAGCGGGCCACCGCGCAGGTACACAACACACTTAGCTAAGCGTACGTTCCTGCAGCGGCAGCTGGCCGCGCTGCAGGCCGGCACGCCCGCGCCGCGCGCCGACTCGCCGCTGCGGGCCACGCAGCGGGCCACCGCGCAGGTACACAACACACTTAGCTAAGCGTACGTTCCTGCAGCGGCAGCTGGCCGCGCTGCAGGCCGGCACGCCCGCGCCGCGCGCCGACTCGCCGCTGCGGGCCACGCAGCGGGCCACCGCGCAGGTACACAACACACTTAGCTAAGCGTACGTTCCTGCAGCGGCAGCTGGCCGCGCTGCAGGCCGTGCAAACCTCTGCATCAAAATACAATTTAAAACCTTTTTTTTTCTTTCAGCTGGATGGTGCAAAAATCGGCATGGGTCCCGGCACGCCCGGCAACGAGGGCGTCCTCGCCAACTTCTTCAACTCGCTGCTATACAAGAAGACGGGCTCGCCGGCGGGCCGCACGGAGGCGTCGCCCGCGGCCGCCGCGGCCCGCTCCGACGCGGCCGCCGAGCTGGACCGCCTCACGCGGGCCAAGGCGCGGCCCGCCGGCCCGCCGCCGCCCATCGACCTCAACTCCTCGTCCGAGTGCTAGCCGCCCCGTGTCCACCGCTGTCTGTAGGTGAGCTCACACTACACCACGTGTGTACAGTTAGACCGCCTCACGCGGGCCAAGGCGCGGCCCGCCGGCCCGCCGCCGCCCATCGACCTCAACTCCTCGTCCGAGTGCTAGCCGCCCCGTGTCCACCGCTGTCTGTAGGTGAGCTCACACTACACCACGTGTGTACAGTTAGACCGCCTCACGCGGGCCAAGGCGCGGCCCGCCGGCCCGCCGCCGCCCATCGACCTCAACTCCTCGTCCGAGTGCTAGCCGCCCCGTGTCCACCGCTGTCTGTAGGTGAGCTCACACTACACCACGTGTGTACAGTTAGACCGCCTCACGCGGGCCAAGGCGCGGCCCGCCGGCCCGCCGCCGCCCATCGACCTCAACTCCTCGTCCGAGTGCTAGCCGCCCCGTGTCCACCGCTGTCTGTAGGTGAGCTCACACTACACCACGTGTGTACAGTTAGACCGCCTCACGCGGGCCAAGGCGCGGCCCGCCGGCCCGCCGCCGCCCATCGACCTCAACTCCTCGTCCGAGTGCTAGCCGCCCCGTGTCCACCGCTGTCTGTAGGTGAGCTCACACTACACCACGTGTGTACAGTTAGACCGCCTCACGCGGGCCAAGGCGCGGCCCGCCGGCCCGCCGCCGCCCATCGACCTCAACTCCTCGTCCGAGTGCTAGCCGCCCCGTGTCCACCGCTGTCTGTAGGTGAGCTCACACTACACCACGTGTGTACAGTTAGACCGCCTCACGCGGGCCAAGGCGCGGCCCGCCGGCCCGCCGCCGCCCATCGACCTCAACTCCTCGTCCGGTAAATCAACTCAAATCTGAATGATACAATTGCCACTGCCCACTCTAAGAAAGTTTATTAGTATTAAAGTCCTCTTCACAATACTAAACGCACGAACTGTCCGTCCGCAGGTACACGCAGTGCGGCTCACGGCACTGGGCGCTCGAGCGACGCCTGCGCACGCGCCGCGCGAACGTTCCTGTGTACTCACACATCGCCGGCTTGTACCGTAGCCCGCACCGGTAAGCCTACACACCGAACGCGAGAGATTGTCTGATGCGTGGCTTACAATGGCGATATGTATTCGGTTTATACTTAAAATGGCGGATGAAAAATTCTCAGTCACCCTCACCGCCATACGGATTTTTGAAAGATTGGCTATTTAATTTTTTAGATTAGAACTGTCCCAAATTGGACCCAAAACGCATAATAATAAGGTTCTAATTTCTGAATATAAATGTCAGTTTTCAGTTTTACCTAACACTTTTGCATCTTCATACGCTTTAATATTCCAGTAACTTACAATACATCGTACTTACTCAGTAATGTTTGTCCATTGCCCATACATAGGTATAGTCGTCAATACATCGAAACCGGTTCAGCATTTTCGTGTTACAAACACACATACAATGTTTGAAATATAACTGGCTTTTGATATTCTAAGGCAGCTTTGAATTGTCAGTCTTTCAAAAACCGCTATAAATATCGGCGAGAAGTGAGTACTGTGTTTAGAGTTGCCAATTTACATTTTCATGTAAAAAGTATTATGATATTTTTTAGATCAAATTATTAAAATCATACTGTCGGTCTATTAGTGATATTTTGAGGTTTTCCACCTCTATCGCAGGTCACGGCTGGACATTCACACGTAGGCTTAGCATTCAATGTATAAGCTACTCTCTGCAATTAGTTTCCATCGTAAAATTAGTTTTAAATACAACTTTTTTATAACTAGTGCTAAGTAGTCGATTTTTGTTGCTAGCGACGCTTTAATACATAAATATGCGTCTTATAAGCAAGCAAGTTTGTCGGCCCTTAAAAAAGGTATCACTTATAGACCAACAAATTGTGCCGTCATTACTAAAAAGGGCGCATCAACATGTTGAAAAAAGATTACGCTCTTTCTACTTTTGACGGCAGAATTACCTTCTTCGAAAATACAAAAAAAATCATCAACTACGAAGCATTATACGCACAGTATAGTACCTACTTCCCGTCGGTATGTCACAGGATTGAATCGCCACAATAACCAACATTGGCGAGGCGTGATTGTAATAAGTAATGACAACTTAGATTTTATATTAATTGTAAAATTAACTCGAAAGGTCAGGGACATTTTGGGTATATGATATTGGTGTTTAGAGTTGAAAATATATATATTTGCTTTTAGTTTAAAAATGTTTAAGAGATTAAATATAGATTTAAAGAGGTTACCTCTTAATACAGTATTTTTATAAATAAAATAATTGCATGGCTTGGTTTGTTTACAAGTTATTTTTGTGCGATATTGATGTGTATTTCAAGCGATTTTAATGCAGTGCCATATCGCTTGGACTATTCTATAATAAACATGTCAATGAAATATTTCAACATCAAATAAATCATCACCACACGCAGCCCAAAGCCACCATTCCGACATGGCATATTTCAGATTGCATATACAATAGAAGGGCAATTCTCCTAATTCAAATGTTCAAAATATAGTTCTGAGCTAATCTCAGTGTCATCAATGTCACAAAAAATGGTATTCTTCTAACAAACAACGAAAAACGTGAACTTATATCACATTATTTAAATCGAAAATAGACCAAAAGTTGATCAAAATTTAAGCGGACATTCCGCTAACATTCTGAACTGCCACACAAAAAAACAAAAGTCATAAATATAGCATTAATTACGAGAATTGGCTTTCTGGCTGTTTTGTGTATTATCTGTCTTACCTTTCCAAATTAAAACAGGTGTGTAAACAAAACACATCTCTATAATAATAATTAATTAATTATTATGACCCTATTCCTTACCATAAAAGAATAACAAGTAGAATACACTATAAAATCTATCAATTTATATATTATTGTATCCCCAATCTTTGTTGTAAATAATATTTTTACAATCTACGACCCAAATATGTCCCAGACCTAGGTATAGGAACAACGTTATTCATACATTTCCATTACTATCGAACCTAAATGCGAGTTTAATTTAATTTTCTAATTAAAACGCAACGTTTATTTGTAACATTGTTTATGATATTAAAATAAGTATTTATTTAGATAGTCTAGATATAAATGCTGGGATACACGAATATATTTTAGCAGCTTTAAAATTTAATTGAATAGATATGATCTTTGGCTAACTACATTTTCATTCATAAACTGGTTGCCAATAGGAAATTGACACTTCGCATTTCGATATAAATGAAGTCTCCTGCGGACTGACGAAAATTGTCAAATTGCAATAAGCAAACAGATTTTTTTTTGTTGTCGAAACAAATATGTTTATTGTTTGACACAGTATCCTTATATTGTTACAGAATATCTTTGGAATATCGAAATGGATTATTTTTTCATGAGCTATCTTGAAACCGTAGAATTTATATTAAAACACGATTTCTTTCTATTCCTCGACATAAACTATAAATGGTACTATTTTAGCTGCATAAATACAATTGCTACGGCTTTGGCTGCTCGAAATGATCCGTGTAACCCAGCACTTACTTGGAATACGACACGAAAACATTATCCTAGTGGAAAGGTTTTGTTATCATCTGAGATTAAGGAAGTTCCAACGAGATCTTCCATGAAGACTGGCGGTGCAATGATACATGGTTTTATGCACAATGAAGTCACTATTTGTACAAACCACACCAACAGTGTATGGCTAATAATAATGTATGTTATGAAACATATATTTTTTAATTATTTGCTCATCATTCTGTATATTAGATTCGCTTCCCCAATTGGAGTCAATGGTGACCTTTATTGTGTTGTGGTAACCGAATTTATTTATTATGGAAATATATTAATTATTTGGAAATATTTTTTTTACTGCCCCAACCCTTATGTATTGTGTTTTTTTTTTATTTTTACATTGTGACTGTATTAGATTGGATTTTGTTCACATGTGGTGCAATACTGAACATTCCAAACCTAGTTTGGTGCTTATTGTAATAGTAAAATTATTATTAATTATAATGGAGTTTCATTTAACGCTTCTTGCCTGCGCTCTCTTCCAAATTAGTTTCGGTTAGAAACACTTTGCATTAAAGGTCACTGTTAATCCAACATAACATTTAAATTTAAACCAAAAAATACATTCTGTAAAAGTATATAAAGTACGAAATCATATCTTATGGTACTTAACGATTTAGAAAATCCAAATGATAATAAAAAAATAACAGAAGTAAGAAGCATGGCTTTCCTAAACTTAATAAGTATTTATATTGATTAATAAAATATCTTTCAACTTATAACTTATTAACGTGAATAGCTTAGGTATTAATTAATTTTAGCGATGTGTTTTTTGACAAACTTATGTGTAACGCGTTCATGTTTTGATCTCCAAACTTGGATTCGCAGAAAGGGTTTCGGCAGCTATGGGTGTTGATGATGATCACTTATTTTCTTTGTTCATGCATACTTCCAAAATTAAATCTGCAAGTTTATGTATAATAAAAAATAAAATCTTCTGTATTTTAGTTTTAAAAACAACATTATCGTGATGTTCGGGATTCTTCGAATTTATTTGTATATGTGGATGTGGATGATATCATATTTCTTCAATTACAATAAAGAAACCATCTAGTGATATTTATAAAGGGTATTTTTGCACAGTAGATTTTATGCGAGATTAATAAATAATTTTGTCAAAAGACACAAAATAATGTTATATTAATAAACTCATTTGTATGATAATGGAGAAGTATTGGCAAGTTTTGATATGAAATATTTGTACAAGTAAATGATGTGGTTTGAAGCTAAAGGCTGGATTATTGTCTATTTTTATAAAGGGGAATAAATGTTAGGTGGCTAAAATGCATAATTATAATAAACATAGACATATTTGTGAGCTGTGAGGAGTTTCTTCGACCACTTTAACCGGGCAATTCGCGGAAATGTTGCTCTAAAATATTTTTACGTTGAAATAATTCCGAGTTAACGTGGTCGTCTATTTATACGTATAATATTTATTATGGATAGTAATCAAGTATTTTTATATAATTGCATTGTAACCTTATGTAACTGAATCTAACACTCGTGAAAATTTGTGTCTACCATGATAATTCGGTAAAAAATTTCGAACGCAGATAACTTTTTGCTCATTTATTTTCTATTTTTAACATTTATGTACTAGTCAAATATCAGTTGGTTTTATATTGATTAACGAATACCTACATCTCTTTCTGTGATATATTTTTTTATGTAGAACAAAATAATTTCTTTGTAATCTGTTCTCTGTATGATGTATTAGCCACATAACATCCTCATATAGGTAGGCATAGAGTTTTGTTTCCCGCTCAACTGTTCCGAGAAAGAAATTCTTTTTTCTTTAGTTGAATTTTGTATAAAAGAAATCGTAACATAAAATATTTTATGCATTATTTTTCCGATTAAAATTAAAAAAGTATTTATTTAAAAATAGACTAATAAATAGTTGGCTGTTTAAAAAAAACAATGCCATTTCGGTTGTAATTAATACAGTTGAAGCTATAAGGCTTAGTGATTAGTTAGATTCTCAAAATATAATTTTTGTTACGCTTTGCAATAGGTTAGTTTCCAATATTTAATAGCAAAAAACATTTTAGTTTAACTATGTTATTTAAAGAAGAAATATGACTAATCTATAAGCGATGCGCGGTGGTCTAATGGCCAAGATCGAACGATTAATTTCTATTTGAGTGTATAAAAGTATTTATGATAATATGGAATTTTAAAAATGTAACAAAAGGCAGACAGTGAGCACCCATATGTACTGGTGACATGTTCGTTATGTTTTCCATCTCACTAATTGGGTGTAACTTTATTGTACGAAGGAGCTTTGTGGGCAAAATTAATAAGTCAAGTAAATCAGTAAAATTAATACATTTTCATATTTATATGAAAAAATCATACGTCTGTATAAAAACACGTCAATTACGAATAATAATTATTATAGTAAAATAAAACATCGTAATCATGTGCGCAGAAAATTGTTTGATACTAGCGCCTCTATCGGTCGATGATAGAACTAATACATAATCGCACTTGTGTTTGACTATAATTTTCTTACTTACCTATTACGCCTCCCCCACATTGGGCGTGCGCGATCCTCCCGCGTGTGAACGACGCGAACGTCGCCGTGCGTGAACGTTCGCGTCATTCACACGCCGGAGGATCGCGCACGCCCAATGTGCGGGAGGCCTTAGGCTGGACATAGAGAACTAGAAAGAGACAAAGCGTCTGTGCGGCCAGTCCTAGCATACTGGAAAGAGACAGGTATCGACCGTACCATCGTTGTCTCTTTCTAGACAGTGGCAAATCTCAGCCTTAAACCATTTCTCTGTCTATGTGTTAACGAACAAAAGAACGGCTCATAAGAGGCGTATTCAAAGAGATTCCACTGATGCGGGTGAGACGCGGCAGCTCAGTTGGTTAGAGCGATGCCACGGTGCGGCAAATTTTGCGGTTCAAATCCCGCCCGCGTCAATCGCTTTTCAAATCTCTTAAATATTTAATAACAACAAAAGAATGGACAAAATTTTAAATTAAATGTGCATTCAGAGACCGAAAGTAGTAAATAATACCACTTTCATTTGACCCCCAAAGCTCCAATTTCTTATCGCACACTCGTCTCTGTAAATATTCTTTCTTTACAGAGCTAATGCAGTGAAATATCAACACTTATTGTAGTTGCAGCGGTTATGTCTAATTATAAGCTTATAGGCGATACTGTACATAATTTGAATAAACTAGCACGGGAACTGTTCTGATCAGTTTTGTGTTTTATTTGCTAGGTTTACTGAGTATTGTGGAAGGATAGAGTAACTCTGCCAGGCGCGGTCCCAGCCGACGATTTTGGGGGGGGTCATACCGCAGCTGAAGACTAGGGGGGGGTCATACCGATTAATGCCGACGTGATATACCGTGAATTACCGTATTTGGCGTATTTTTGTAGGATTTTGGGGGGTTCATGACCCCCGTGACCCCCCCCCTGGGACCGCGCCTGAACTCTGCCTAATTAGGTACCTACCTCTTTTATCAACTAATAAAGAACGTGAAACCTTATATGTCGTATGGAACATCCTGATTGAATGGCGTTCTGAAGAATCTGAGCTGTACTCTTACTAGAGAGTAGTAGGTAGGTACTTACCTCAGATCATAGAAACAAGGAGATATGCCATCATAGCAAATTAGTACGGGAACAACTGATGCCACTTTTAGTACATTTTTCGACACAATTACGCGCATAATTAAGCGCTCCTTGTGAATAAAAAGATCTCCCACGCATTGAACATTCCGCACACCCTCAATCTAACACTGTTAATCGTCACTCAACACTAGCGCTAAACTAAAACATTGTATTTATACCATCGATCGTGTTCGGTTCGTCGCCAGCGCGTACGTTTTTAATATGAGCAATTTGCTCAAGATCAGGCATCAGGCTCGATAGCGCCTTGGCACATCTCCTTGTTTCTATGATCTGAGGTACTTACCTATATAATAAAATTCTTTAAATAAATAAAATAATTATAAATAAATTAATGCTGTGTCTGTACATGATTAGCTAATTGAACGTGACAGCATATCTGTTATGCTGTGTGAGTTAGTACAAGATAGTTTCCAGACAACCTACTGGCCTGCCTCATACCTACTAAATTTTCTCCTGTATCGTGAATGCATTTACTGTCATCCACAAACGGCCAGACCCACATCTGCAAGCATTAAGGCTAGATAGATAGAACATAGGAAATAAAAGTAATAAAAATCCGTTCTAATCGGTTGTACTCGAGCGCAGCCGGAGACCAATTATTATTTGAATTTGTTTACACGTTTATAGCAAAAGATGGCGTCACTTATAGTGCCATGAACATTTTCAACAAAATGAACAGTAAAGAATTAAGAATGAGAATTATTTTTTGTACTTCAAATCAGTTTTATTTAGTGAATTAATTACCTACCTATAAGTTTTTAATCAAATAAATTTACCTTTAAAAACTAAGCAAATCTTCTAAACGCACCCAAATGAATAGGGATGTTAAATAGGTACCTATATATTTTTAATTGTGAATCTGTAAACTATTTTAAAAAAGATAATTGACACCAAAAAAACCGATGAAACATCTACAAAATTAAAAGCAAAGTTAAAAGCGTTTTAAAATGATTAGCTAGACACGGACGGCATGCATGTTAAGTGACGTAACACCACCTATGTCCGCTTCGCGCGACAAAGACGAAGCGATACTCCCTCCAAAAACTTTAAAAGCGTCTATGTTTTCCATTTTGTGATAAATTATTATTTATTTTTTTACTTTTTTGTTATTCCTATTCCTTCTTCGGAATAAAATAATTTATTTGTAGGTACTTTTTTAATAGTAATCCACTACGTATTGCCAAATCAAACGTCAGAGAGGGGACTTTAGTGACGTGCGTGCTTATTATTTAACTAAGATAAATTGATGTAAAACATTACCTATAATATTTACAAAAAATACGATTTTGACGGAAATACCTACTTTTTATTTCAAGTAGAAAACTACTTTTATATGTAAAATTAATGCTGGTAGGAATTGGTATTTAACAAAGAATTAAAAAATCTGCTATTAGTTAAAGGCAATATTTTCAAATCTTACATCGAAATAATGATTTAGATGTCTATACTTGAGTGTTTCATGTTTCAATTCACGAAATGAGTAATCTTTAAAATTCTTTTCATAAAACACGGAGTCACATTTATTTAAACTCAATCAATTTAATATCGATACCGAACTATAATTCAATCGATAACTTGTGCTTGCAACTATCCGTTATCTTTTGTGTCATTCTGGCTGTCAAGTGTGTCAATGTCAATATTGTCCGTCAATTCCGTCATTTCATTTCATTGTTGCGATCTATTTGATGACGGTGAGCTGTGTATGGTTAATGTATCCTAGTGTTTTTACTTTAGGACCGTAATTATTTTCGTGATTACGCGGAGATAATTACCGCGATAAGTGCAACAATAGGTGGTTTATTCCGATAGCTGTGTCCGTGTGTGAACAATCTCAGTGATAGTGAGCAACGTAAGAATCTAATAATAGTATTTTTTTTCATCAAATGTCTTTAGTGAAATTAGTGTTGTTATGATCGATATATAAATTCGAAGTGGCGGCCAACGATATGGGGCAAAGTCCGAGCTCCGTGTTGAGCAAGAGCGGCCGGAGGAGTTCGTTTCGGAGGTTCGTGCGGCGAAGCAAACTGAACAAATCCAGTTTGAGTCACACGTTCAATTTGCCGCCTTCCGAGGATTATCCAGAGCTGATGAACGTGAACACGGCGACGGAGGAGCAGCTGATGACGCTGCCGGGGGTGAACAGGCAGTTGGCGCGGGAAATAGTGCGGCATCGGCAAATGATAGGCCGATTCAAGCGAGTAGACGACCTCGCACTCGTCTCAGGTAAATAGAAGTGATAGCCTCGACAACGATGTGATTTTACGGCGGTTTTAGAATATCATGACTCAGCACAGTAATTATTGTCAAGGCAACAAACTTTAAGTGTTTGTTTAGTGAATTTTTATCCACTTAAACTTTACTTATTCAGAGATGAGTAGGGCTTCATAACAACTGTGTCAAGGCCTTATTTCATGCATTAATAATTGATTCTTTATACACACAAGTGCTTTCGTAATTGTCTACCAATTGGAAGAGTAATTGACGATGAGAACACAGTTGAAATCATAAGTTTAAGGCTTTGTAAACATATATTTGTTCAAACCACTTATTGCCTACTAATACTATGTCCTTGTTGTCTGTACATATTATAGATTGGTTCATAAAACAATAGCAATAATTTTTTTAACAACTATTATAATTAATATGTATGTAATAAGAAGTTGTAATCAGCAAACTGAGTACCTAAAGTTAAAAAAGGAAAGGTATCTAATGAAAAATTGTCTACGGAATAAACTTTAAATGTTAACTGTTTTTAAAATCAAATTATGATTCTGCTTATTTTTAAAATCAAATTAAAATAACTGTGATTTACTCTTGCTTGATGAAACAACTCGATGCCACTTATTAAACTATCATCACAGACATAAAAGGTAATGTTTACACTTATCTGTCCTCTAGATAGACAACTTTTTTGATTATGTACCTACTACCTATAAAACTTCCTAGACAACACTTCGGTCAGAGAGTCACCTTAGGGGCAGATTTTGAAAAATAAAAAATCTTTATTGCACATACCTAGATAGATATACTTTACAGTACTACACCTACTACACCCATTTAGATATAGCACAGATGACTCATTTCTGCCACTAAATCACATAATGTCTGATTAATATTGTAATTTAATAAAAAACTTTAAAGCAACAAAATTAAAAGAATTATATAAATCATGCCAACACAAGTAATTATGGTCCATTTCAATAGAACTTGTAAACTATGTAAACAAACTTTCTATACAAATTCATCAAATTTTGACAGTTGGCCAAACTGACATTGTTTACAAAGTTAACAAATTCAATTGAAATAGACCCTAATTATGAGGTGGCTGAATTTGTTCTGTCCTGTTTAGTATCCAATAACATTGAAACTTTCTAATTATTTTTTTGCATATTGAAAGCCAAAGCCACAAATTGAATAAAACAACTTTAGTGTCCCCATTTTTTCTTATGTCTAGATTTGATCTAAAACAAGAATCTTGCTTAGTTACTTTAATAGTAGATCAATCATTTTGCAGTATTGAATAAAAAAATCTAGTAATATTTTTTATTGATGATAGCACAATAGATCATTTGCCAGGCAAGCAAAAAAAGTACTTAAGTACATAAGCTACATTTTATATTTACCTATTTAAGACTGTATAAACATGACTAACATGTTGTGAAATCAATTTCAGTAATAGTCACTACAAGACATTTACTGATATTATGACACTGGCGGTTTTGTATTACGCTAAAGAATAAATGTCTCTTCATCATAAATTCATAACACTATCTAGCTAGCCATGTTAATTGTTTCTTTGTGTTTCTGACACTGAAATTACCTACTTGTTACCAGCTAAAAATAGGTGATTGATGCCAAGAATTTACCATAAATTAATAACAATATAATTTCCTTTTAGGTATAGGTGCTGAAAAATTAGAATTACTAAGGCCAGAAATATGCACAAATATAAGGAAACAAATATCTAGAGCAAGTTCACGGACGCAATCATTAGACAGTGTACGGATACAGTCCGAAAGCAGATTGTGCTCCGTAAACTCATCAAGTGTGTTCCAGTTACAATGTGTACCGGGGCTCAACCAAGAAATAGCGGCAAACATAGTAGACTACCGTAACAAAAGAGGTCCCTTCAAATCATTAGACGATTTAATCAAAGTTCGTGGTATGGACATTGTTAGGTTAAGTACAGTTAAGCATTACTTAAGTTTGGAACCAAGAAAGTGTGAAAGTGTGCAGCATTTAACTAATGGACATGTTAACGGATGGAGCGATGTGGAGTGTATGCCAAATGGGGTCTCAAGCACCCCGAAAACGCCACACAGGAAGAGTCTATCAATGCCTATGAATGCCAAGTTTCCTATGACGTTGCCAAATGGTTTTGCCACGGTACCAGTGAATGACATTTTGGATTTGCTATCTGCATACTCCCATAGGCCAATAGTAGAGGAAATGTTCATGTATGAACGAGACGGAGTGAGATGCTGTCGACTTGCTTCGTGGAACCTTCACCAGCTGAATGTGGAGAAGATCACGAACCCTGGAGTGAGGGAGGTCGTCTGCAGGACTATTTTGGAAAATAAGTGAGTAAATACTTCCTTACATTCTTAACAATTTATGAAATGACTAACCCCCTTATTAAACACGGAATAAAGTTGGAATAAAGTTATGCAATGAATAACGTCGGTATGGTCCATACATTTTATTGTTTATGATTGTCTAACTTTATTCCGTGTTTCTTTATGGAAAATAAAATTTAAGTTATCCAGCCGGGTTAACATGCGCGCCGCGACAAATTTTGTCGACTGTTTTGTCTCGCTCTTACTCGTGCGAATACGAGACAAATGCACGATAAAAGCGTCGACAAAATTTTGTCGCGGCGCGCACATTAGGCGCTCTGGATTCGACGCGACGCGCATGATCTTATTTTTCAACTATTGGTTAAGCGAAGGCTTATTAAAATCATAGATGACTAACTTTTAGCGCACGGGGGAAGGGTCGTATCCAATTTATAGCACTGTCACAGCCACACAAAGCCAAACTGACAAGCCTACTGCAGACTGTCCTTCTGTTCCATAAAGACAAGCGTTTAATATCTTGTACAAACATCATTACCCATCATTACCGTTATACCTAAATAAATTAATATAGTCGCGTCTAATTATTATAAATAGAGACGTCTGTACATTGTTGTGTCATTATGTTTGATTTATTACTGATTGTCTTGGCTTGCACTATCATGTGTACCGGATTAACGGTAAAAGTATTTATAGCTATAGCATGTCTTACCACTTTTGTAATTTATTTTGTGTTGTCTGTTATAATATAACACAAATCTCACATGCACAAACACAGACCCTAAACAAAATGTGCCTTATCTAGATATGAATTGATTCGTGCGCGAATCGAACCCGCGACATCTAGCGCAGCGGCCAATCGCTGAGCCAACCGTGCCAGGTAAATGATTAAATAATATTGAAAATGTAGATACCTACTCTATATTTACAAGTAATTTAAAACCGAAATCTGTGCATAAGGAAAATCAGAAATAGACACTTTACACTTGCACTTTGGCGAATACTTTAATTATTATTTTCCTCATACATTATGTTATGTAGGTAATACATACAATACAGATCGCCACGTAGGTACCTCGTTCTTTACATACTCCTTTTAGTATCGTCCAAGTATACTATACATCTGCTAATACTAACGTACAGAGACCGGCAAACAACTTGAAAAATGACCTTGACTGCGCATTAGTCAAATATTAGGTCTCTTTGGTGACCGGAGCGGGGCCCGCGGGGATTTTTCCGAACACTGTGATTATGTAGTACCTACCTACGGGCACTTTTACAGGCTGTTATTTTCACATTATTATTGTGCGATAGTTCGTTATTTTACATTTCCTGTCGTAACAAATACTGTCAGCCATGCTTCACAATGCTTGAAGCTTGAACCACATCGCGCCTATTCAATAAAGTAATTACACAACCATTAGAGTGAGCTGTGATTAATGATCAGAAACAGTGTAAAAATTGTTGGAAAAAAATCGTTGTTAGACAATGTATCTCTTCCTTCTCATACTTTCCTTTGGGGAAGTTTTGTTTAAATAAAAGTAATAAAAGTCGACTGCCTAATTGGTTTAGTGATCGCAAGCGTGAGCGTGGGTTTAGATCCCCGGGTCGGACAAAATAGTATTTATTTTTTCCACAACGTGATGCGAAAGGGTATAATGCATCCACCCGATTCCACCCGCACGCCAAATACGCGTGGAGTTGCGGAAAACTGCCCGCTATACCATACCAGCCTCCCTAGTCAAGTTACTTTTCTGTTAGCGCTAACGCCAAACGCTACGGATAAATTGTATGGAAGTGACATTAATTTGTGAGTCATGTGACTTTTCCGCAGGTAATGTCATTGCCATACATTTTGTGCTTATCGTTTGGCGTGAACGCTAACAGAAAAGCAACTTGGCTAGGGCCTCTGTTGCGCTAGCTACGCCAAACGCTACGGATAAATTGTATGGAAGTGACATTAATTTGTGAGTCATGTGACTTTTCCGCAGGTAATGTCATTGCCATACATTTTGTGCTTATCGTTTGGCGTGAACGCTAACAGAAAAGCAACTTGGCTAGGGCCTCTGTTGCGCTAGCTACGCCAAACGCTACGGATAAATTGTATGGAAGTGACATTAATTTGTGAGTCATGTGACTTTTCCGCAGGTAATGTCATTGCCATACATTTTGTGCTTATCGTTTGGCGTGAACGCTTACAGAAAAGCAACTTGGCTAGGGCCTCAGTTATATGCAGATGATCGGTTCAGTCTCAGATCATAGAAACAAGGAGATATGCCATCATAGCAAATTAGTACGGGAACAACTGATGCCACTTTTAGTACATTTTTCGACATAATTACGCGCATAATTAAGCGCTCCTTGTGAATAAAAAGATTTCCCACGCATTGAACATTCCGCACACCCTCAATCTAACACTGTTAATCGTCACTCAACACTAGCACTAAACTAAAACACTGTATTTATACCATCGATCGTGTTCGGTTCGTCGCCAGCGCGTACGTTTTTAATATGAGCAATTTGCTCAAGATCAGGCATCAAGCTCATTAGCGCATTGGCACATCTCCTTGTTTCTATGATCTGAGGGTTCAGTGGTTTAGACGTGAAAAGGTAACAAACTTACTTTTGCATTTGTAATTTATTAGGATTATGCGATGCTTATTATTACCATACGCCCCTTTCCTTACATAGCAATAAAACTAATGGACCTGTTTCCACCAGGTTATCGTTAATAGCCGTTCAAGACGTGCTGGAGGAAGCCGCGCTGAAGGTCATATGCGATGAACTGAACTCGCCCGTGCTGAGGCGGGTCAGGGAGTGGAAGTGCAACAGCCAGCGGTGGGAGTACTGCCTGTCTGAACGAATAGAAAGGTATGTTCACCTTATTTATACTAGCTTCCGCCCGCGGCTTCGCCCGCGTTTTCCAGGATAAAAAGTAGCCTATGTGCTATTCTAGACTAGATTCATCTATCTCTGTGCCAAATTACTTCCAGATCCGTTTAGCCGTTCTGACGTGATTGAGTAACAAACATCCATCCATCCTAACTTTCGCATTTATAATATTAGGATAGATTGTTTGAGCAGTGGTTCCCAATCTTTTTTGACCAGGGACCACTAGGACTTTTATGACCGGTACAAGGACCCAAAGCACAAAATAAAAATTCCGCGAAAGTCGTGCCGTCGCACTGCCTCCGTAAATATTAATTCAACCGCTTTAGCACAGCAAATAACTTGTCATTTAAATTAGAGCTTTAAGTCGTGCAGCCCAGAGTCTGGTTTTCTACCCGGATAGCAATACTCGCGCGTATGACATGGGACTTGAACATATAACTAGCAAAATGTGGGTGTACTTATACACCTCTGCCTAACCTTCGGAGAAAGTAGCCGAGATGTTATATTTGTATGGATAATGGAACCAATTTTAGAATCAATTTGCTTGCAAATAGACATCAATAATTCAATTCAATACTAAATTGATTCACTTTTACCGATACACATTACGGCTCGTATCTATACGCTTTATAACAGTTTGCGTGCCAAAAATAGCTAATACAACGTGACGTAAAAACACGTGTTTTTTAAGTATTTAGAGATAAGACAGGAACTATCGAGATAATGTAATAATAGTTGATAGCGATTAGATTGCTTGTTTAATTGAAATCTGAAAAGATGTGATTTTAATTGAGCTTGTGCCGTACTATGTTTAAAGGCTTCTCTTTCACAAGGAAACTAATATAGTGATGAATTAAAGTCCAACAACGTATAATAATGACTAGCTGTTCCCCGCGGTTTCACCACCATTGCTCGGGTCCTAAGGGTCGTAGCGTGATGTTAAATAGCCTATACTATTCCTCATAGATCTATCATATACAAAAATATTTTTTCGAATCCGACTAGTAGTTCCAGAGATTTGCATGTTCAAACAAACAAACTCTTCAGCTTTATAATATTAGTATAAATATCTCATCGGTGATCCCTAAAACCCATCGCAAAATAATGTTTACACGGCCAACGCCACTCGCGGAATTTTTATTTTGAACCTTAGGGTCCCTGCACCGGACATAAAGTCCTAGTGGTCCCTGGTCAAAAGTTTGGGAACCACTGGTTTAAAGTATAAAGAGCCGCTTTTAAACTACCAAGTACAGAATAGAGAAGCCATAAGCCATGTATTGTCGATTTTGGACACCATAAACTTCCGATGAAGAAAAACGTGGTGGAGTTACCTGGATTTTATAAATCTGGATTCACTAACTCGCAGAGCGATCGTTGTAGGTAATTCATGCTCAGTCAATTTCTTAAATTGTTGGGAAGAGACCTTTGGTTACCAATGGGACAATTACAGGCTTATTATGACAAAGAAATATGTAAATGGCGACGGGAAGTAAGTGTGACTAGACATGTCGGCACCTACTGTCCTGCCCTTTGTGCCCCCTGAGCGACCTCCGTGCCACAGAGTAAATAGATAGAGAGGGCCGACTCCATTCAACGAGCGAAAAGGCACGCACACGTACAATTTGTTTGAGATAGTTTGAGATCGCCGTGAACGTACGTCGATCTGCCGTACGAAGCCTGTTATCGCTCATATGGAGCCGACTTTCTGTATCAATTTATTTTGTAAAGCTCGATGATGGTACGATAAACTGAGTAGGTATATGCTACTGGATATACCTACTTATTTTATGATACAATCTAAACGAAGAAAAAGAATTCCTCTGAGGAGACACAGTTACACGACGAGTATTAGATGTCCCAGCTACCGGTTCGGTGGCGCGATGTCACGCAGGTTACGCCGGCGTGGACGAGTCACAGCACGAAGGCTGCTATTTAATAGCTTGAAAACATGCGAATGAATAATGTTAATATTCGATACCTTTGGGTTCAAAGGGCGTAAAGACCATTTTGACCAAAATGAGATTTGAGCCATATCATCGATATCTTTAGGCCCAAATTTCATTTTTGCCAAAATGGCCTTTACGCCCTTTGAACCCAAAGGTATCGATATACTAAGTAGGCGCTGCGCAGTATAGAGCGTTGACTGCAGAGGATCCTATTGCTGTCAAAGTAGACTTTTTCGTATCGATATTCGTAGATACCTTCGCTTTGAAGAGGGCTGGTTATGTCGCAATCCTATGGATCAAATCATACGGTAGCCGTATTCAGGGACATTTAGAGAATAAAATTTCGTTATGACCTCAGATCATAGAAGAACGTTATGACACTCTTATCCAAGCACGTAAGCGCTAAGCATTTCCCGAATCTCCAATGAAACAGACTAGTGCTTGTTCTGTGCTATTATTCTATGCTTTCGACACATCCTGGAGCAAGGGAACAGAGCCTTTTCACCTAGTAGTACCTTCGCAGTGCAGGTGCTGTCATTCTCTCCCAAGGCTTTGATACACCCTGTCAACAGGTGTACCGGGTGAACTGACAGTGTATAGATCGCCTTACCCTAATGAGGCTTTTCAATGCCACCTTAATCGAAACACACTTGTTGCATACTAAAGGTAGGCAGGTCATTATACTAAAAGTAGGTAATCTTTTTTATTCAACTCTATAATAGTAAAGAAAATAAAATTGTCGTATTTGTGAAACAAGATATTTAACTACCGTTAAAACTATTATGCAGGAAGTTGAGAAAATTAGTAACCCATGTCACAGAAACATTTACATAGTAGGATAGGAAGTCCGCATATGGAGGTTGCGTTAAAAAGCCTTTAACTCAGTCAATGGGCTACTTAATAATTTTACTCGTTCATCATTGCCAGGTCTGTATTCCTCAAATAGACCTACCATTCAAGAGTGTGAAATGGTTTGAGTCTCCGGTCTTGCATTCCATCCCACTACTGAGATTAGCTCTCAGATTAAGTCTGAAGCGAAGGGAATGTCATCGCCACTTATGTTCAAAATTTATATATATGAAGCGAAGGGAATGTCATCGCCACTTATGTTCAAAATTTATGTTCTTTTGCGGCCCTACTAATACTAATGTAATCCTTAGTTGGCACAAGTCTATTAGGAAGCCCTTGAAATGAACCGAAGGCTTCAAGGTCTTAGCTAATAAGCTCTACTTCGTAGTCAACTCCCAAGCTTACTTCATGCATATATTAGTACCAGCTATCTGAATAAAAACTACACAAGTTTCAGGCTGAACAAAGTCGGTGAACATTAAAATCGCGAACCATAAAAACAGTGCAATACAATTATTGTGCATGGCAATAACGTAACGAACCGCGCGGCACAAATCTCAGTCGTGTGCGAAATCACGTTGGTAGCAACTTGTAGAACTTGTAACTGTCTGCTAGTCCAGCTGTGTGATTTGATGATTCGGTTGACGGTGTGGCAATTTGTTTTTATAGAGATGCCACTGGGGAACGAGACGGGGTTAGGTTATGGGGAGCTAAAGACGTCTATGTAGGCCACTTAGGATTTTCCTGCTGCCTTTATAGCACATCTAGGTCGTCTGAAACTAATATGTGGTGTTCTTTTGAAATATTTTGAGGGTTCGTCTCTTATTCGGAGGCATACAATTCGGTATGAGCATTCCCAAATATTCTTTTAAGTCTATTTATTTTCTAAAAACATTTCTGGCACTCAATGGGAATCATCTACATACTCGAACATTAACTCAAGCCTTTTTCCTATGGGAGTAAGCAGAATCGCCTCGTGCCATACTTACATACTCCTTTGTCTTTGTCCAAGTTTATACTGTACTAACTAGGAAACTGCATTTTGACTCATTATCCAGCCATTATCCATCCAATATCGAAGTCCATTCTTCAATGAAATTCCTCAAAACGATTTACAATATCAACAAAAAATAGTAAATTAAAAATTAAAAAAACCCGACTGCCAAAAAACAACTAAAAAGTTCAAAACAAGAGCACTTTTCAAGCAGTCTGATGCAGTTGGTGGCAATTATTTGTGTTAAATCTTAGATTTTATGCCACCAACTGCATCAGACTGCTTGAAAAGTGCTCTTGTTTTGAACTTTTTAGTTGTTTTTTGGCAGTCGGGTTTTTTTAATTTTTAATTTACTATTTTTATTTTTCACTTTTTAGTTTTTAATGTATGTTTTCGTAATCTTCTTTTTGAGCCCTTCATTTTGATACCCCACATGATAGGTTTTGAGGATAAGTAAGAATTAGCGAGAATGATTGCTTTGTTGAACAACTTTAAATCGTTATATATCCTAAACTATTATTTAAAATGAAAAATGATAAAAGGAACCTAAAGATGATTTTAAAATACCTATTCAACGACACCCCACTTGACATAGTTCATCAACTTTTTTTTTTTCATTTTGACAATATGGCGTCTGGTTGTCGCTGTGGTGAATTTTGATTACTGTTATGTCTTTAGTGACACTCGCAAGGTTAAGACGAATCGATTGACGTAAGAATTATCAAAATCGGCCTACGCATTTGGTCTCTAGAACGCCACATAGAAACAAACATACATACATACATACATACATACATACATACATACATACATACATAGACTGATAAACACATTACCCTCCTTTGCGTCTCGCAGTCGGGTAAAAACAGCGATCTATTCGAAGCAGAACCAGACAAGATTTTTTCTCATCTGCATAGAAACAAAACATGAAATGAGTCACGAGTTTATCAACTGTATAATGTCCTTTCGTTTCTAAATAAAGACGCCCTTGTAATTCCCTTGCTAGGGCACCCGTCTGCGAAGTGCACATCGTCGAGTTTTTATTGCTTCTCGCACAAATAGAAACGTAATTGAGTGTCGGTACTTGAATCTTTCCGCTCCGAGCTGGTTTGCAGATGAACTGCGTGTCAATTTGCATTCTATTGCCTTTTGTACATGCAATTGATGGTCTGTTAGTCTTACGCCTCTTGGGTGCAATGAGAGGCAGATTCAGAAATTATTTTGCGGGGAAAGAGTTGGAAATCAAAACAGTAAATCTGAAATATGTCAGAATTTAAGATTTCTGCCCCTGAATCCACCACTGAGTGCCATGGGAGAACTCGACAGTAAATCACGTGTTTAGAAATAAGTGAATTACACTTTTTGTTAGAGGAATTCCTAGATAAAAATGAGATATTATAGCGAGATAAGGAACTATGCAAGTGGTTGCATGATGTCAGATACTGTTTAGCGGAGTAAAGTATGTAATACTTACATGTTGATTAACACATCGTTTTGTTACAATTATCACTTCTTTGTGCAGTTTGAGGTAAACTGCTTTACATAAGATCATTCAAGGTCAAGACTAATGACTGCAAAATTGAATCTTGTACTGTGGTTCTAACTTCAAAGCAAAAATGAATAAGCTTAGCTGAGAGAGCGTGCTCTATCTTAATCGCGTCATCACTTATCGCCAGACTAAACAATCAAGTCAAGAACGATATGATAAAACTATCTTAAATTCTTTCTACAATTAAACGAGTTTGCTTTTAACGACAATGTCTCTAATGTAATATTACGGCGGTATTCTTTTCAAGAGTTAGTTAGTGGAGTAACTGTAGATACTCTGCTGTGTAACCGTAATACCAGTAGGTACTTACGTAAAGGCATAACATGGCTGTACTAACAGCCACACAGACACTGTTACAAAAGGGGGCGAGTCTATTGCGAGTAAACGGGCACAAATCCAGAATGATCTGCTACTGAGAATTTGCTAATGGGAAAAAAGTATAAAACCTATAAAGGGTCATGGCTCATTAGAGTCACCCGGCACCTGACCAGCACTACTCGTCGACAGGTGGTCCACGCTGATTGTTCAGGCGCTTCGTTCTCAATCGCGCAAAAAGAACATCATCCGTTAGAGGCCTTAGGACTCTTTCAATTTTGACGTTTGGTGTCGGACTGCTGCCGTGCGGTAGTAGCTGTTAGACCAACGAGGCAATTCTTGTTGAAAACACTTGCGTTTGCCCTGTACAGGATAATCACCTCAATTAACTATTGTTTGTTTTGTAGAATCACTACAGACTACAATGGCGGGCATTTGAAATTATTTATAATCGACTACTGGGTTGTTATTTTAAACACAGTGTAATTATAAAATGGAGTCATAACATTGTCATGGCGAACGACAAGGATGACACTAGAAAAAATATTTTAAGTAATGCCGCGAGTAATCAAAAAGAGCTACTCTAACTTGAAGTGCAAATGTGGTGTTCTACAAATGATGGGATGCTTAAAATCATCATATCCTGCGTGCCGTACCTGCACGTTGAAGGAACTCATTCAGTTCCTGCGTCCATTGACGCTACTGAAAAGGATACACTTACCTAATACCTAAGTTCTGGGCTTGGAAATTTAGTTTCTTTACCTCAGCAAAACGTGACCTTTCAATAAATGTCCTTGCTCAAATAATTCGTTCAGTGAGATTTATGGCCGATACACACTCAAGTTGACCGTCCAATCAGCATAAGACTGAAAGGCTTGATCAAGTTAACTTAATTTAGTAGCAGTAGAGCTCTTTGTAAAAGAGTTCGTCCGGGGAATCTAGTAGTACACGGCAATGCTGCTTAGCGGCAGAAATAGGTATGGTGGTAACCTATTTCTGCCGCTAAGCAGCATTGCCGTGTTCCAGTTTGAAGGGTATGTGTGCCACTGCCGGTGTAATTACAGGCACTTGAGATATTTTAACTTTGTCTCTAGAGTAGACAACGCATCTGCTGATACCACTGGTATTGCAGATGTCGAAAGTGGCGGTAACCACATACCATCAGGTGGGCTGAAAGTTTGTTTGCCACTCGATCACATAAAAAAACTTGACCGTGTGTTGATTTTTCATAACAGTCACTTGTCATGCAAAATTATGTCATGGTCATGAATATGAGTAAACATATTTTCCACACAAATTGGAACCCCATGACTTGCAGGTCGTCAAAATACGGTAGTGGACTACTATTAAAAAAGTACAAATAAATTATTTTATTCCAAAGAAGGAATAGGAATAACAAAAAAGTAAAAAAAAAATTATATAATTTATCACAAAATGGAAAACAGACGCTTTTAAAGTTTTTGGAGGGAGTATCGCTCCGTCTTTGTCGCGCGAAGTGGACATAGGTGGTGTTACGTCACTTATCATGCATGCCGTCCGTGTCTAGCAAATCATTTTAAAACGCTTATAACTTTGCCAATTTTGTAGATGTTTCATCGGTTTTTTGGTGTTAATTATCTTTTTTCAAATAGTTTACAGATTCACAATAAAAAAAAAATAGTCCGGTACGTATTGGACGGTCACTTATCATGCAAAATGACATCACTCAAGTCTCATGCAAATTGCGAATAAATTTAACGAAAGTAGTAATAAAGTACAAAATGGAGCACTTTGGAGCACTCCATTCACTACAAAATCTATGATCTGTACAAATACAATGTACATTGTTTCGAATCAGTACATTGATCGATTCACTGCACGTGTCTGATAAGATTACAACATGCTTTATAGCTGAAGTAATTAACGATTCCGTGTTGAATTTTAAATTACCGTTTTCGTTTAGTAGCGAGAGCGAAGTGTTATACAGGATGGCAGGTTAGACAGTGGAAATATTTTAAGGGGTCACTGTACTCATCATTATGAACAACTTTTACTATGGGACCAACATTGAAAACGCGAAAAAAAAATCAGCTGTTCCATACATTTATGTTCATTTAACTCAACCAAATGTATGGAACAGCTGATTTGTTTTTCCCGATTTCAGGGTCCCATAGTAAAAGTTGTTCATAATGATGAGTACAATGACTCCTTAAAATATTTCCACTGTTTAACCTGCCATCCTGTATAAACAACAACACATAGGTACTCGTAATGGCAGTTATGTAGAAAAAAACAGTGAAAGAGTGCAGGATCAATATTTGTTGATTTATGATTTGTTCGCATTTGTGGGGGTCGATTCCGGTTTATTTTTCTTTTTTCAAATAGAGGAATGTGTTTTTGAGCAAACTTTGCTAATTTCATTATGATGGTTACTTTTCCTTCGTTAAATTAATTTATCTTGGTATCAATATAATGTCAGTTCGTTATCGCTATTATCACCGCGCTTGAATTGATTAGGCATCATTCTTATCATTAAATCCAATACGTTATTACTAAATGGCGATTTCACCTTTAAGTTTCGTGTACCTTTAACTATTTGAATCGTACGAACAAGCCGTGGAAAACACATTACATAAGTATATAAAAATATTATGACTTTATTTTCAGATAAACATTATTATCATACCGTGTAAGATATAAAATTTAATCTTATCTAAAATCATTTTACGTATTTCTAGTAAAAACCATTATTTTTATCAAGCTATAAATATTTCCATGATCTAATACTTATGTAGGTACCTACTGGTGCACTTGTTTATTGTAACAATTCTAATTTTACTTAATCCTATAGTACCTATAAATAATTATTTTAGTTCTATGTTAAACGAAGGAAATATTGGGGACACATCGCCCTGTCTGCGTGCTAGTAACAAAACTAACGAAATTTACGTTAAGTATAGGCAGTCCACAGAACAATAATACTCTAGCGAGCTACAGTCTGATATATGACAATGTCCTTTATTTAAAAAACCGGCCAAGTGCGAGTCGTACTCGCGCACCGAGTGTTCCGTATCATTTTTGGACGTATAAAGTGAAAAAAACCGGACCGCATAACTAAGTTTGTTTGTGAAGGAATTTTGATGATTTTGAAAAAACTGTACTAGTTAGGAACATCGTTTTATTTTTGGTGCAATATTTGGGTCAATTCCTATCAGCTCTAATTATTTCAGATTTTTCGCTCCGCAAACTTCGGAGATAAGGGGGGGCATGGTATTTTTTCAGGCATTTTTATCATATGTCGAAAACTGTAAGACATAAAATAAAATGAAAATATATTTTAAAATTTGCAAATCAAGCCCTTTCATATGATATGCCACTTGACCTAGTAACCTCACTTAAAAATTTCGGACCCCCACGCCGGCCCCTTGTGCAATGAAAATAAAAATATTTTTTGACTTTTTTCATTTGCAATAAAATTGGGCAAGCATTCTTTATAACTGTTCCAAATTTCAAGTCGATAGCATTAGTAGTTGCTGAAATAAGCAGGTGTGACAGACAGACAGACAGACGAAGTCGCACCATAAGGGTTCCTTTTTTACCATTTTGGTACGGAACCCTAAAAATAAAGATATCTTTAGGTACTGTTTGATGGCAGCTTTAAAATATATTTTCTGTACCTACCTTAGCCCTCTTGGACTATTTAAAATTATAGGTAGATACAATACAACTCATTTTAAAGATCTTTATTTTTATAATTTTCAGACATAAACTGTCAACTTTTAAAATCTAATCAGTAGGTACCCCTCCATTTCTTCTTACTTCTTTCAAGTAGGTAACATATTTCTGTGGTATTATTTCCATTTCCCTAAAAACCTCCGCTCGGTTCAACGGAACTGGTCAACCACTCATAAAGAATTAAAGCCTACAATCGATCGCTTACGAATGCCGCAGGGACCATTTGATTCAATTAACTTTTGAATTAATATTGCACGGGTTGTTAACCCGCGAATTTGGGTTCGGTAGATAATATTGGACTATGAAGTGACATGGATGGTACCAATCTATAGCATATTTAATAGAGCGGTATCAGATTTTGGTATTGTTAATAAAATTAGAAATATGTATGTGATAACATATTAGAAATAAATTATTTTATGGAATGACCAATAAGAGTGACATGTGGGAGACTCTAATATCTAGAATACTACCAAAATACTAGTCTAAACTAAAATTCTAGAATTCTTTTAATATTAAAACATAAATGTATAATAGGTATTGTAGCTGAAATTGGGTAATTTAAAAATAAAGGCCTTAAAACTATAACAGAAAAATTTAATAAACTTGCATTGCAAAACCCTAGAAAAGAAATATAAATACTATCTAATTCTCTAGATAGGAGTCACACAAAAATATCTAAGTTATCTAACAGACAGTTCGGCTACTCGACGTGTCGGAGTATCCCCAGATAGCCACAATAATATTTTGCACTTTGACACCAATAACAATAATGACCGGCCGATCTGAATATAAACTGACGCCGCTGCTAGATAACAATATTATGTTATCAATTTATTTTATTGTTTCGTTCAGAAGCTAATTGAATGTGCTTTAATTACTGTGACTGATTAATTTATACTAGTTGTAGTTAGTGGGAACTTTGATACTTTGATTGTGAAATAGAAGCAAAGGTCGCCGGAAAATGATTATCCATATCAGCCGGTTGATGTTCATTACCTAGTCATCAACATAGATTTTTTTTTTTGGAATATAACAAAAATGTACACTTGTTGTGTACATTTTTACATTTTTGACTTGTTTATTAGATACCGGACTGTTAGTGCTTCATGCGAAAAAGATGACGCTCTTTAAAGCCGAAGCTAGCCGATATCTCGATATCTGCCGCTTCATTGTATGCGTAAATCGGTAGAAATCTTTATACAATCTGTCTCTTTGTCTATTCTTCTGTAGACAAAACCCGTTTCTATCGTGGTCATGCTAGGCCGGCGGGCAGAGCACGCTCTTCTTTCATTTGTCTTGCTTGATAAATATTCGTTTTTATCTTCGTCAGCCTTGCCTTAAATTCATTAAAGTATCTTTCAATTTCACATCTACTATTCACATTGGAGTAAACTCCAATCTTGCATTTTCTCTTATTTTACGAACTGTTTATCTATTGACTAGCTGTGTCCCGCGGTTTCACCCCCGGTGCTCGGCACCTAAGGGTCGTAGCGTGATGTTAAATAGCCTATACTATTTCTCATAAACCTGGCTATCATATACAAAAAAAATGTTTCTAATCTGACTGGTAATTCCAGAGATTAGCGCGTTTAAACAAACAAACTGGAGCTTTATTATAGATTAACCGGTAAAATTTTGTTGCAGCCGACAACTAGGCTTCATATACGACTCGGTGACCAGGGGCATCACGGTCGAGGACATCGACCTGGACCAGGTGTGTCTCCTGACGGAGGCGCCCGAGGCTCGGACCCTCGTCAGCGAGCTGACGGCGTTGCGGAGCGAACGATACATTGCTGCGCCGCAAGGTGAATTTGTTGACACTGGTGCTGATTCTGTTGCGCACCAACTAAATTTAATTAGGCTATTGCTATCTTTTTACCCGACTCGTTCTCTCCGATAAAACAAGAATGAGATGGAAATAAATAAAAGCTGTTATGTTTAGTTGGACTAAATTTCTTGGACTAAAGCGTTCTTGTCCTTTTCTTGTGCTGCGTGTTAGAAAAAGATAGCAATACTCTAATATTAGTTTAGTTAGTGCAGAAGAGAATTCATTGGTGCCACTTTGTAAGAAACGTGAATTTAGCGATTGTATCGTAAAGAGGCAGTGAGTTGGTGATGTTATTGAATGAGAAATAATTATGCTGCATTGCTGTCGGAAAGTGAGAGGGTATTTTGGGATGACATTGTGAACTCATAATGTATCACAAAAATAGTAGGTACCTACTGAAGTGAAAAAGGAACCTTAGTTGGTGGGTTGAGCAGAAAGTTAATTGCTAGTCAGATCTTAGTATTTTTATAAAAAATACTATCAATAGAAATAATTATTTAAAAGGAATCATCTAATAGGTGATATTGTGACATAATTGATTGATATTGAAAAGGTAGTTAACAATAGATCTTTGCGTGTTCATAGTATGCGTTTGCGCATGGTCATCAGATGATTATCCTAATCAGGGTCTAAGTCCAGCTTAGTTGTTTGTGGCGTACTTCGGTCTCCAAGGTGACAGATAGGATTTTCTTATCAAGTTTCTAACGCGTGGATAAAGATAACAACTGCCAAGGTGAATGTGAACTAAGAGAATATTTTTTTTTAAGATTGAATACTCATCTTGAGTGCATGAAAACTTCACCTTGAATTTTATTTTTTTTTATTTACGTGTTTATCGCTATGGTCATGGTAGGGTTGCCAACGTTTTTTTTAACAAATATACATACCTAATAAGTACCGTTTTCAAGGATACTACCAAAAAATATAGGAAATGGCGAAAAAAATATCCTATTAAGAATGTTTAAAATTAATATTTTATTCTTATACTTAGGAATATTTTTACTGCTTCGTTTTCGTCGCTTTATTTTTTTTAGTTGATCTTAGTTGTCTTTTACGACATTACGATTGAAAGGTGATTGGGGCCATCTCTTCATCATCTTTAATACAGACAATGAATAGAATTTTACCAAAAATAATAATAGGTACGTATTATTCATTTATCTACCTATGCAGAGAGCAGAATTTTTGAAAAGACAAATGAAAATTATTTTAGGCACCGTTGCATAAAATTCAAGGTTTCCATATTCGACTGCAAATGTTCTAAAAATAAACAGTGCGTTTGGTTTTGGTTAGCCGTTAGCGCACACGAAACGCATAACCGCGGGGCTGCGCTCGCGTTTCCTCGAACTGCGCATGCGTGAATGTTTACAGCATGTTTGGTAAATAACCGGTGAGAAATGTACTGAAATCATTGAGTTATGTAATCTTTCGGTTATCTGACAATGGAAAATTTTGACGATAAAATGCAGTCTAGTATTTGATACTAGTAATATTTAAGGATTATTTAAAATTTATAATAATAATAAGTAAAGTTAATAATTTAATAGTTTCTGCTAGTATAAAGGTTGTTCGTGTGACTAAGAAGGGACACGGAGAGGTAGTATTTATTTCCTTGATAATTGGCTGAAAATCCTGTTGGAACAGTATATTGTAGGTTTTACGTATTAGGGTCAAAACAGACGCCCGGAACAGCCCTCCGGAATCAAGAGAACGAATGAGTGATTTTACATTCAATTTGACGTACCGTGACAGACCGGGCGTCTGTTTTGACCCTTAGAGGCAATAGCAAAAACAATTGGAACTCGGCAAACATTTCATAATAAATAGTCGCGAGTCGCGACTCACGCACCTTGGCTAGCAGCCACTATTTTCGTATGATACGAGTATAGTGACTAAAAAAGTGAAAGTGAGAGATCGAGTCAGCAGACTGATACGGTATCAATCGCTGAGTGCTGACTGCGTAATCTTTCACCACGACAAGATCTATCTCGTTTATTTCGTGCCATAATCAGAGACCTATTGAATAATAAATTATTCTGATTTGTACATTTCAATAGTTTCATTTTCAAGCTCGAACCGACCTAAGAACGATGCTCAAGAAAGAACGAATCTGATCTTATATTTAATACTAGATTTATTAACGGTGATATCTGATAAAACCAGTGGGCTTAGCACGAATAATTTTGACGTACCTACCTACCTAGGTATGCTATCCGTAAGCGAATTTTGAATCTGAAATACAACATTTCAATAAAATTTTATACAATTAGCGCATTTTAATATATATTAAAATGCGCAAATTGTATATAATTTTATAAAGAATATTAAGAGGGGGCTTTATTTATACCTCTGTATATACAGAGTACTTGTCACTTTTAACTACTGATTAAATAATTGTATCTATTACTATCCTTGTCATTTCTATGACAATGAATAGAGATGGCAGTTGACTCAAGAGTTGTTTAAGTTAAATAACGTTTAATCGTCGTTTATAAGCAAGGCGGATAGTATGTCATTTAATTCAAAATATGCTTACGTTTTCGATACGCAACCTCAAAATTGTTCCCGGACCCTTAGATTAGTACAAAATCTCCGGTTTAAATCTAGATTCCTGCTCAAGCATTCCAGCCTATTTTAGAACGCTAGAATGCTGGCTTAAAACTGTAATACCGAATCTCCAACCACGTGAAATGACTGCCGAGTGGAATTCCCGGCGAATTTAATTGAGCATCGATCTGACCTAACAATGAGTCGCTGTCGCTCGTCCGAATCTGCATAATTGGCTTAATTCGTACGACCCGTGTGGACTGTGATTTATTGCTAGCTGACGTGGGGATTTAAATGACTGTGAAATCAAATGTATAAATGTTCCGTGGGTATATTATGTGTAGGGTTGCCAAACCCTACTACATGATATAGTCTTCTACTCTAATTATTTCAAATCCAACTACTAGGTATATTTTAAATTTTTTTTCACAATATTGAAGCGTAAAACGGTACTAAAAAATAAGGCTCAAAGCAGTTAAACTATTATTTTAATAAATAAAATATTAATTTAAAACATACTTGCTATATATTTATATGTTTTTCGCATCTAATATATTTTTACAGGTAATATTCACAAAAATAGTTAAAAGAAAAAGTTGGCAACCCTATTTATGTGTGACAAGGTTACCTTTTTAACGTTTATTTTGTATTTTTACTTCTTGTTGAACGTGACAGGGGAAATTATTATTAGTTGTTGGGAGTTGGTGTTCATACATAAAATCAATTTTATTTTACACATTTATTGTTAGTCGGGAAAAAAACGTGCATTGTTTGTTTTCACTGACAGAACATTGTTACATACTATTATTTTGTTTTCAATAAACTTAATAGGTACCTGTAACTACTTTGTTCTTTAATTGTAGGTAAGTAATATTTCATTGTATAACAATACATACATTGTATTGTAAATCAATGTTGATACACAATGTATTTTTTTTACAAAATATGAGTGTAAGTACAGAGTTGTATAAGTACAAGTACACAGAATTGCATAAGTACAAGTACTCATATTCATATTTTGTACAAATCATTATAGTTATCATTGAATATCACAACGATTCATAATGATCCCTGACACCCTGTAATTAAAAAGAAACCATACAGCATAATTATTAGATTTCATAATTACATAGCAACTGAAGGCAAGCAAACACAGCTTCACTTATCAGCCTGTAATGTTCCCACCGGTGGGACATAGGCCCCCTCTGTGGGAGTGAGCCGTACTGTAAGCTACCACACCACGGGCCCAGTGTTTATCTTTTTTGTTTTTAAAGCAGGGGTGATGACACAAATTACCCACGTACAAAGTACCCACGACCTATGACTCGGTAGATCTAGGCCATAGGTTCCCAACCTTTTTTGGACTATCGCCCCCTTTACAAGAAAAAAAATATCCATCGCCCCACTTACATAAAGGTACCTAGTTATACAAATTTTATAAGCCTGTATATTATCTATTAATAATCACAAATTAAAAATTAATTCTCTCTCTCTATCTGTCATCGTGCTACTCGTGGTCGTGGCTGAGGGTCGTGATTATTAAAGTATTTTTCAAAATAAAATCTTATCCAAGAAATGCAAGACAATACATAAAGCTGGAGTACCCCGCACTGGGTCACCGCACAAAGCCAAAGACAAGAAGATTAGTCAAAATTAGTAAAAATTATAAAAAAAAAAATGGTTGAATTAAAACGGCTGGTGGAATTTAAACAATTTGTTAATGTCGGGTATCAATTTAGTTAAGTACGCCGCGACTGCCCCCTTGACTGTCATAACGCCGCCCATTTGCCTTTGGACCAGCTACCGCCCCCACGAAAAGCTCCAGCGCCCACTATGGGGCGGTACCGCCCCCGTTGGGAACCTATGATCTAGGCTATTACCACCCCACTGTCCCAGACAGTCCTAATCACCCGTGATGATTAGCTCAATAGCTCCAAGACACTAAGTAATTAAACGTATAAAGTATGGCGTGCCCCGCATGCCCCCCAGACTGGGGGCTATGGGAGTGGCCGGGAACACCTGGCCACCCTCGTCTGGCACTAGTGGAGGCCTGTGCAATACAGGCAAGGGCGCCCCCGCACCCATTGCCTGCTGGCCTCCACCTGGGAGGAGTCGGAGATGCCTGTCAAACTGACGTCTTCTCCGACCCCCCCTCCGCCTTCAAATAACAGTACCTTACATACCGTCTTATAATGTCACTATCAGGTCCAAAATGGAAACTTCAGTGCCAGCCTAGAATGCTAATTTATCTTAATTATGCAAAACTATGATACAATGGAACCTAAAACAGTATTAGTTATTTCTTTGTTTATTGTCTACTGACTCATTCCTAAAAATAGTGCTGCAATGCAATAATTAATAGGTAGTATAATAAGAATAATCTAGAATTTTCAAGCAAAAACATTCGGTATCAAATATGAGTATTAAATACAATATGATTATGTTTTAACATGATTAAAATTCTTAATTAGTTTAAAACTACGTAGGTAACTGTCTGCAGTTTCTCAGTGCGATTTCTGACGAATAATAGGCATGTCTAATTGACTATTGAAGCTTGGCCGGCCGTCAAATTAATGCAATGCAAGTCTGGCTACATAATGTCTCAAATATGGCTACATAGTGTGTCAAAATTGGCTACATAATATTTATCATTATGCTTGTATTATTTGCGCCACTACGTCTGGTCGTCAATTCAAGTCTCTGTTCTTCATTTTCGTCTGATCTTATTTCAGAAAATAAATAGTGTCATCGTCACAAGTATTTAATGGAGATGATTTTTGCAGTTTACAGTATGGTATTTGGACGAATAGTTTGAACGATATTACCTACTATCATCATACTTCGTTCTTGTATTGGCGTAGTTGTCAGTAGTACCTAATTATCGTTCCCCTACTGTGTAGAATTGACAATGTCCGATGTTTTGGACCCAGCTAGATTCATTCTTAGACAAATTCTGGAATCGTTATACCAATACACTATAAGTTGTTCTACAAATTACTCCTCTGATACGAAGACCCTAATACGTAATACCTACCATCAAACTAGTATTGTATAGCTTGGGTGAGGCTTATTTATATCTGGATCAATTTAGAAATCTAAAATAGTAACTAACTGGTCTTAAATAAATACATATACAACCCAAAAAAATACAATTTAATAAAAATCTCAAGTTTCTTAGTGAAGCACCTGCTATACAATAATTACTGTATTTTATTAACGAACTATTTACAACATTATTTACAACGTATAGTCTGCAATAGCAACGTTGACATTAAAACTCTAATTAGCGAGAAAGCACGTTGCAGTACACACGTTAAAATTACAAGAACAATCATTTATTTATACAAGGCCAGCGTTCAGCCGGTTTTATTGTTATTTTTAATAGGAAAATCTTGCTTTGTTATTTTGAAAAGTTACAGGAAGATTATAAATAAAACCTCAGATCATAGAAACAAGAAGATGTGCCAAGGCGCTATCGAGCTTGATGCCTGATCTTGAGCAAATGGCTCATATTAAAAACGTACGCGCTGGTGACGAACCGAACACGATCGATGGTATAAATACAGTGTTTTAGTTTAGTGCTAGTGTTGAGTGACGATTAACAGTGTTAGATTGAGGGTGTGCGGAATGTTCAATGCGTGGGAGATCATATTATTCACAAGGAGCGCTTAATTATGCGCGTAATTGTGTCGAAAAATGTACTAAAAGTGGCATCAGTTGTTCCCTTACTTTGCTATGATGGCATATCTCCTTGTTTCTATGATCTGAGAATAAAACCCTATAATAGCGTTATAATGTTGAATCTGGCTTATTTAGCATACCTACAGTTTCCTTGAATCATCATTTCTTCACTATTTCTTCTTTAAAGAATCTTCTGGGTACATTCGTTGTCGTTTCATCGTAGACCTCAATTGTCGCTTTCCATCAAACAAGATTGAGATCAAGAGCGGACCCATACGTTCTTCAAGTCTTCCATAAATTCTTCCAAATACTTCCTTCCTGGTTTGAAAAAAATACTTTTCCCTTCCTTGCAAAAATGTTGTTCGACTTGTTTATCGATTACGTGACCCCGTAGCTTGCTACCACTTATGTAATATCCTAATGCATTGCCCAATTCCATAACAACTACAGTAGATAAGAATCTTATGAAGTACATATGCTGTCAACCCAACAATTTATACCCTTGATGATGAAATCGATGAGGAAGAAACGCGAAAGACGAACATCTATGTCCTTATCCTTTAATATCGATTAGAACAGTTTACCTGTTTTTCAATACAATCTTCAAGGTTAATTGCAGGAAAATTCGCTTCAAGTTTATTATCCTTCCAATTGTAGGCTTCGGTTTGATTCTAAATAGGTTTACTTTGAAGGCGAACAACAAAAATCTAGTTTTATTGATGACATAATTTAGTAAAACAAGTTTAAACGGATTAATCGCGTATATTACAGAGTTTTCCTGACGTTTCGAACACTTTGCAGCGTTCGTGGTCGCAGGACGACTGAGGTGGTAGGCGTCATGACAGCTAATTTATAGAAAAATTATTCTCGATCTACCCGCACAATCGATTCAATCGATATTATTCGAATCGTACTCGTTTCGATGCACACAATAATCGCTCACGGTGTCTCGATGTTTTGTAGTCCGGTGTGAAGTTTGGGACTTGATTATTTTAAGAACTCTGTAATATACGCGATTAATCCGTTTAAACTTGTTTTATTATAATGTGTAATAATCGCGAAAACCTAAGACATTATGACATAATTTAGTCCACTCAAATATTTTGAGACTGCCTGAAAAAAAATTTTGTGACTATAAAATGTAACTTATATGGATTGACTTATACTGAGTTAGGTCGACAACGTTTTCTATAGTTCCTCTTCGTTTAATGCAAGGCAATATCTGAAGACTAGCATCTATCTTTATCACCATTATCATTGTAATACCAGACCAGCTCATAAACGACCATGCTGAAGTTGGCACAAACTGACCGTTCGACCTTCAAAGATGAAATTGCGTCAAGCCCACATCTGCACTTGGCTACTAATCGGTTATTATGGCGACCTATGGACGCTTCTCTTGACATGATCCTTTATAACACCCTCGGGTCAAGTGTCTGGCAATTTATCTGCTGGAATTCACTCGGAATAGTCTGAATGCACTACATCGAACTTGCTAACCCCACGTCGATAACTGCAAAACGCGTCATCCTAGCACAATAGAAACGCAATCAATCCGCATGATTAGTTTATTGGCATTATCTATTTGCCCCCATTCTATGACTCGCATAACATCACGGCTGCCTTGTTTCCCCGAAGGGATAGGCAGAGGTATATGCAGCTACTTTTCGCCAGGTATGTATAAGGGCTCTTTCAATTTAGACGTTTGGTGTCGTGTCGGACTGCTGCGGTGCGACAGCCGTGCGGATGTCGTGCTGGGCACGGACGACTCGACGTTCCAACAATATGGAAAAAAACAACCGTCCTTGCGCAGTACGACACACGCACGGTAGCCGTCCGGCAAAAAACGTCTAAATTGAAAGAGCCCTAAGTCCCATGTAATTTGACCTATCTGTGACTCACCTGATACTGTTATTAGTATTACCTATTACAAATTATGTTGCTATTGCTATATCATTTATAACTTTATTAAACGCCAGACAATGGACTCAAAAGTTTCTATCTAATACAATAGACATGAAAGGGAACAACGCCGTCCTTACAGTATAATCTATCACGAATCACGATCAAATATTGTTTATAATGTAACCTGCTCTTTGACGGAAGTTTACTAACAAACGAAGTTTATGAATAGGGTATTGCCATCATTGTTCCCGTTTGAGAAAGATGAAGGTATACAGGACCACAAAGGGGGCCGGCTCCATTCAACAAGGGAAAAGGCGCGCACACATAGACACGCGTCTTCGTACAGTGAGTGCAAGCACTCGCGGCTGGATTCGTTTGAGATAGTTTGAGATCGCCGTGTACATACGGCGGTATTGCGTCTATATGTGCGTGCGCCTGTTATCGCATCTGTATCTATTTACTTTGTGACAAAGCACGTAAGCAAATGATGGCATGATTACCGCGGTGGCTGAGCGATTGGATTGGTTACTGCAAGATGTGTCGCAGATTTCCGCGCAAATATTTGTGATTTGTAAACTCTCCCACGATACAGGAGAAATGCTTGATAGAATGA
This sequence comes from Thalpophila matura, assembly GCA_948465475.1. Lineage (NCBI taxonomy): Eukaryota > Metazoa > Arthropoda > Insecta > Lepidoptera > Noctuidae > Thalpophila > Thalpophila matura. The sequence goes on from OX419178.1 coordinate 2,719,149, forward strand.
GGTAAATCTCTTCTAAAAAAAATTTGCAGTACTACAGCCGCAACTCCGTTTTATCAAGGCAATTAAATCATCAGATCTTGGACCTCACTGCGTTTTAGTATGAAAGTAGAGCAAGCTAGAAAAGTAATGGCATTGAGATCTGACATTGGGTCAGTCGACAAGATAGAGAGCTAATAGCCACATTATTTGCTGACCTTGCAAAAACTCTAACTATACTACAGAACGCCACATGCTACATGCTACGATTGTTTTTTTATACCATGATGATGGCAAAACAGATTTAGGGCCTCCCTGGTGGTAAGCGGATACCGTACCTATGAAACGCTTGGAGCATCACCCTTTAAAAACCTATTAACTACCCTCTAGAAAAACCCCATACTGCACTGTAGTCTCCTGGTAAAACCTTGGCAAGAAGCTCATTCTACAATCCAAGCATTCGAGGGAGGAAAATACTCTGAAACCGCACTATACGCGACCATTTAGGTTCTAATGTGTGAGGACGAACTCACTGCTCTGCCGATGGCGAGCTTTGGGAAGGTAAAATGCATCATGTCGAACAATTCTTACATTTGCTTCTTAACTAATAACCCCACTGTGTTAGATTATTAGTTAAGAAGCGAATGTAAGAATCGATCCTAGGAGGCTGAAGCTCCCCCAAATTCTTGCTGCAAAAAGTATTTATTCTCAAGTCCCTTAGCTCCCTACAGGCACTGCCATAATATATAGGTGACTCCTCAGCCCTATTGAAATATTAAAAGTACCTATACAGGATATGTTTTATCTGTCTGCCAAACATCCAAATCCGGTCAGACGTATCGGCTTGATTAGCTCACAAACATAATAAAAAATTATACTGTTTATCGTTTTGTTCATGAACCAGTGACCCTGGCAATCTATATCCAATTTCACCCAAAAACCTTGATAAGGTGACTCACCTTCTTAATTATGACTGCGATACAACTTTCCATCAAAACCATCCCTAAAATTGATTGCAACTTAACCTTTTCAAAAGGAGATTACCCATTCCTACCTAAGAGCTAGGGCTAAGAGGTAAAAATCAAAACACTAGGTCACAAATCTAGTCTGAAATCTGTCAGAACTTAAGATTTTTGGAGCTGCTCCAGCCCCCTAGCTCCCCTCCCCCTGGATCCGCCACTGAGTCTTGATTTCGGGTCTGTTAGGTCTGTAGTACGAGTACGACCCTTAGAGTGTTGGCCATGGGCAATCCCCCTTACTTTACCTACAGTTTTTTGACAGACACCCAAGCGCACGATGCAACAGTAAACTCATATTATTTAAATACATTTGGGGTACAATACAATACAACTAAATACACAATAACGTAGGGCGGTTTCGAACAGCCCTGCCCCTGACTGTAGACACGGACACTATGATAATTAACAAGTAAATCGATAACATGAGCTGTGAGTTGTGTGCTCTAATTTCAACCTGTCCGAGTTACCCGCGGACCGGTCGTGTGTTGCGTCGTGAGGACACGTCATTGTGTGTTGAATGCCGTTTACATGTTACGATTCTTGTTGGAACCACTTTGTAAATGCGTAATTTTCAGTACGATTTAACCTCAGATCATAGAAACAAGGAGATATGCCATCATAGCAAATTAGTACGGGAACAACTGATGCCACTTTTAGTACATTTTTCGACCCAATTACGCGCATAATTAAGCGCTCCTTGTGAATAAAAAGATCTCCCACGCATTAAACATTCCGCACACCCTCAATCTAACACTGTTAATCGTCACTCAACACTAGCACTAAACTAAAACACTGTATTTATACCATCGATCGTGTTCGGTTCTTCGCCAGCGCGTACGTTTTTAGTACGAGCAATTTGCTCAAAATCAGGCATCAAGCTCGATAGCGCCTTGGCACACTCACTTGTTTCTATGTTCTGAGGATTTAACCATCAATGCAGTAAAATGAGACACAATTAAAATTCTATTGTTTGCGGCTGCAGGAGGTCGCACGTGCGAATTATCGCTGTTATAGAAACTAGCGTTTTGAACTGCAAGGGCTAATAAGGTATTTTTATTACGAGACGCAACCTTCGATTGTAAGGTCCTAATCTTTTATTGAAACCTACAAAATAAAATCATCGTTTTTGAGGATCTATGTTTGCTTGTCAAATTGCAGCCATTGTTCCTGAATTTCTGAATTAAGTTTCAATGGCAACAGGCACACAGACAGATAGTTCAATATTAGTCATTAATGGACAATCGTTTTGCAAGCTTGCTTACATCTGGTTTTATTACCTCTGGTTAAGTACCGTTTATCAGATTTTAACAGATAACTTCATTCAAATTCTGTCACAATTTTTAATTTTTCTTGTAGATAAGGCTTGGTTAAACTGGACCTTAGTCTTCATTCCTATTTTCTGAGCCTATCACAAGCCACTGCTGAAAAGCATCTTCCAATCAAAATATTGTAAAACTCGTAACTAAAACTGTAACTTCACCCTTTTATACCCTTTTATTTACTTTAGGGATGGAATTTCGAAAAAAATTTATAGATTACCAGAGACGTTCATATAACAGTGAGACGAAGTGGTGGTACTTTTTACTCAACTGCTGCGAAGCCCAGAAGGAGGTTAATGCTTTTATTTTATTATTTTACAAGTATGTGCTTCCCTTGACCTTTTCTTGGCACATGCAGCCGGAAACATTTCCGATGTTACTACTTACTACCTACCACACTTGTTTTCATTGGCTTTCTTTGCCAGTACATCCGATAGTTATTGTTTATTCATTTGGTTTTGATCTTATTTTTTTGGAATTTGCCCGATATAAGCCAAAGCACTTTTGGCATCGGTGATCGGCGATTTCGCAACTGCATCGCGTTTTGGCGACTCTCTGCGTTCGATTGCTTCATCGAAAAAAGGCGTAAAAGTAGCTATTCTGGCTACTTTTGGCTCTATGCTGTCTAGTTTATAATACTTAAAAGATAAAAGATAAAAACGACTCCGCTAGAACAAAATCTATTCCTTGATTTTATTGGCAATTAGTAATTTATCAAGCATATGACTTAAGTTCGCGAATCATTAACAGTATTATAAATACCTACTTCGATTATTGTTATTATCTCCATCCTTCTGATATGTATATATCGTAGTTATCAAATAATCGTTGTAGTGACTAATTTCGGCATTCTATAGTGTGATTGTAATAAAATTTTGATAATTATGGTCTTTCGATGAGGAGGTTTCTTTAAATTTTTGAATGAGTTTAACGTTATGAATAACGGTATTTCCAGAAATTTAATAGATCGTTTAATTAAGTTGGTGCAAGAAATATGTAGGTGTAGATATAGGTACCGTATAATTTCCTATAAAAATTCTATAAAAACTCATCGTTGGATTGGAGGCAGCATCCAGTTGTCTCCTATTATATGATATAATTAGGTAAGTTAAACAAAAACGGAAGAGGAAGTGGCATACCGATTAGTGTAGATAAACCGCATATTATCAATACAAAATCGTCGCATATAAACGCTAATGCTAATTACTGAGCCATATTCATCGTGTCGACATTCACATTTAACTATAGAGGCACAGGCGTACAGCCTTATTGCTATCATCACAAAGGCCAGTTCCGTTCGCCAAAATCGGTGAAGTTGACGGTCGTCAGCCATATTTGTCGGCGATTCGGTGAACGGTGTCAGCGAAACGGATAGGCATGCATGTTGAGTCTATCCTTTCTTTATTGGTTGTTTATTATTGTATACTGTTGTGTTTTGTAAAAGATTTGGACGGGTGACCTAGATTTGGGCCTAGGAATCTACACTATTAACAAAATTTTAAAAAACCATGTCTGTATATTGCAGAGTTCCAGAAAAAAACTGTTGGGAAATCCCAACTGGTACGTAACCATGGCAATTTTTTTTTTTTAATTTTTGTCTTTACGCGCATCACGCAAAAAGTACTGAACTGATTTTCTTTTCTCAGAGTTTGGTAGCTTGGAGTCAAACTTAAAATCTAAGCCACATTTCATCTAATTCCGGTGGGATGAACCAGAGATACAGCTTGACCTTTTCGTAGTACTAGCCACCAAGTTAATAAAGGCCTAGTTCCTACCTACTTAATATTACTGTAGGAGAGAAAGAAAATGCACAAAATAATTTTAAGCTTTATCAGCCCCTGTTTCTTTTGATAAGAAATCATGGTTTTGGACATGGTTCTCAAAGACCAGAAAAAATTTACAAAAATATTTCAAATCTTCGGAAAAAATTCAACCTAATTCATGAGGTGTTATTTTGATGTTTTATGGATATTATGAATATATGGTTGGAATTAAGGGTGCCTACCCTTCATTCTAACCATGGGTTTATATCGATGACCATGGGATTGATGGTTGGCATAAGAACTCAACTACAAGGGAAGACAAAAATGACGTACACACCTAGGTCCAATTTTGTCCGGTAGGTGCAACTTTCTAATAAAAAGTCAGTGGCAAGTTTACAGTAATTTACAATCGTAAAGTATTTTATATACAATCGATGAAAGTAGGTACAAAGAAACCATAGAAGGTACTTGAAGCAACAGATTTATAAGAACGGTTCACTTGTTAAATTACTATTGATTTTAATGCAACTGAGACATTATTATTAAGTAGGTACTTATGGTAATTACGTTTTCCTGTTAAATTTATTATAGTTTCCATTTTATTATTGTCCATAGCCTTCTAGTTCTCTACCATAATTATGGAAAACTTCCACCTTTCCTTAGATACTCAGAAATATTTGAATAAAAAGTAACCATTTTTAGTCACCATCTCAGGTGCGGTTCGAATTGGTGCGGTTGGGTTGGGTGCGCTACGTGGAACACCTCATCTCCATGGGCGAGTGTGTCTATGTGTAGTGCATCTGTCACATGACATACTATGATAATGACTTAGTTAAAGTATAATAATTATATGACTTAGTATATCTTCAGTTCTTTCCGTTCCATTTGGGTCTTTAAGACCATTTAAGACTTAAGGATTTCTTAGAGCAGTACACGCCAGGGAGGCTATTGTTTGTGTATAAAAAACATTTTCGTTCGTAAAAATGTATTAAATCCATCGGGGCGACACTATTGCTGCTGACAACGATAATGGTAATTCTAATTACGTATATCATAAGTAATCACAAGTTTTTTTTAATTCTACTATGTTAGCAAGGTCGTTTGTTATATCGATCTTCATGTTCAATGATGGACATTAAAATAAAAGTGTAGCTGTTTTTATAGTTTCAAACACAGTAAAGTTTGTACAAATAATTATGCTGTCTTTTATTTTGTTGGTATACCTAGTGGATTAATGGACGCTTTTATGTTCATAACTATCGGAAATTCCCTATTAGGCTATTACACATTTCAAACGATTATCTATTGTTGTTAACATTTTGCTATTCATGTTTCTTTGACAAGTATTCTACAAATCATTGTGTTATTATGTATTAGTGTTACTACCCACTACAATATCCACATAATAATTGAGCTGTTGACGTAAATAAAAACTAACAATTTGTATAGCTACAAATAGTACAGGATGTTTTGGGACATTTTTTTTTCATTTGACCTCTATCTCACCTGATGTTAAGCGTTGATGCGGTCGACGGTGGTACACGCTTGCCTAGCAGCACCCTATTGGCTCATGATCATGACTTACCTATCACACGTGCGTTGCCGACCATTTAAAATGAGGATTCTCTGTGCCGACAGCTTAGGGGACAAGCAGGTCGCGCTGCCAACACAGCGCATCCTCAGGAGTTCTGATAGGTCTTCTAAAAACGACGTTAGGTATCTTCCTAGGTACACTACGTTGCTCGCTTATTTTGCTTGGCTAGGTAGGTATCTAACACGAATATTATAATGCATGAGTATGCAGTTTAATATAATTATTATATAGCAATTAACTTTAATACCCCTTTTTACGAATTCATATCTTATTATGTGCATAAGCGATTTATTAAATGCATGAACAAAGACACGGTTAGGTAGTTAACAGCTGCCGCTGTTAGTCATCCATGTGTCATGTCTGTTTATCTAAAATTGCACTTAAGTTCAGAATACGCAAATACATTATGAAGTCCCTGACAAAGCGATTTGCTACAATCGCTTGCAAAATGAAATGCATAGTTGCACCGTGTCGCAATTCGATTCTTGCACTGTACGAGTATATTTGTATGGTCCATAGATCCTCATTAGTTTAGTGGTCAACAGCGCGATTGCTGAGCGTAGGGTCCTAGGTTCAACCCCCGGGTCGGGCAGTGTTATTGTGTTTTTCCATTGGGAAATTCTCAGTTCCGGCCGGACTCAGCCCGGAATCTGGATTTGAGTCGGATTGATACGACTTAATTAGGTACTGACAAAAAGTGGATGCATCATATGCCCCTTCCTAACCCCTCAGGAGTGATGTCTACAGATTATTAAGCTCCAAAAATCTCACATGGGAATATATTTGGTGCTCTCAATCCATTGGTGCCCAAAAAACAGTTGCTCATAAGAGAATACTTCGGCTTTTTCTGTAGGTATGCGTTTTGTGTTTAGAACCGCCCCCACGATACTAGATATTCCCAGTGTGTGCCAATGATTTGGGCTATTGTCGCTGAAATGCTGTTTATTTAGGGGACTTTCCGTCCACAACGTGGTATTAATAAATTGCGCGATTGCTCATGAGTTCATGACACTATAAACCCATCATGTGATCAAGTGCAGGCGCGGATACAGAATTTCTTTCAAGGGGAGGGGGCAATTTCAAAATTGATGTCCCTATGACGATTACATTTTTTTTTTTCAAATTGGCCAAAATAGTGCTACGGTCGTGATTTTCTCAGGAACCTGTAGAGGTGTCAAGTTGAAATGAATATCAAATACTTAGGTCTACGGTCATTTGGAGGTGTAAAGAAATTCAGTTTTAAGTTACTGTAATAAAAAAATAATGCCATTTGTACCGCATATTTTAACACTCGCAAATAAATCAAAACCTATGTATATGGTGCTTCCCGTTGACCTAGAATCACGAAATTTGCCAAGACGCAAGGTCTCCCAGCACAAGTAAAGGAAAAATCCGAAAATCGTTAATCTGTAGTCATATCCCAAAAAAAAACCACATACAAAATGAAGTTCGTACGGAAAACTCAGGGCGCGAGATATACTTGCACTTGTCCGATTTTCTTCAAATTTAAGTAAATAAAATACGTCTATCTCTTTCCAGCGTTCCTGCTATGCAGTCGGCCGCTCATCGTCGTGAACGTTCACTTCAAGGAGAAGCTGGACGCCAGTGACGTCACAAGTCTGAGGGTCATAGCGGACCTCGCGGTGGCCAGCCGCATGGAGCTGGTCTTCATCGGAGAGTTCAGGACCAGGAGTAATGTGCAAAGTGAGTACATTGTTACGGGTCTGGGAATGTCGGGCAACGTTTTTTGGAACGCACCTTGCAGTAGGAATTGACTGGTAAAAAACCGGACAAGTGCGAGTATGCCTCGCGCCCTAAAGGTTCCGACATATATAATCATAGATGGCGCTACTGCATACTTCCAATGGCGCCATCTATGAGCAGATGGCTCCACTTATGGTCCAGTGACTGACAGCAGACAACAAAGTGATCCTATAAGGGTTCCGTTTTTCCTTTTGAGGTACGGAACCCTAAAAAAGGAAAATGAGTTGCCCCCTCCATGTGACTTTCTTTCTCTCAGTCTCTTTCTATTATATACGAGGCGTAAGGAACTTCGTTTCTGACAGGGATCCCCCGACCGCATACTTTTTAGGGTTCCGTACCAAAATGGTAAAAAAGGAACCCTTATGGTGCGACTTCGTCTGTCTGTCTGTCTGTCTGTCTGTCTGTCTGTCTGTCTGTCTGTCTGTCTGTCACACCTGGTTATTTCAGTGACTACTAATGCTATCAACTTGAAATTTGGAACGGTTATAAAGAGTGCTTACCAAGCTTTATTGAAAGTGATTAAAGTTAAAAAATGTTTTTAGTTTCATTGCAAAAGGGGCCGATGTGGGGGTCCAAAATTTCAAAGTGGGGTTAATAGGTCAAGTGATATATCATATGAAAGGGCTTGATCTGCACATTTCAAAATATATTTTTATTTAATTTTATGTCTCACAGTTTTCAACATATGATGAAAAATGTCTGAAAAAATACCATTCCCCCCCCCTTATCTCCGAAGTTTGCAGGGTGAAAAATCTGAAATAATTAGAGTTGATAGGAATTGACCCAAATATGGCACCAAAAATAAAACGATGTTCCTAACTAGTACAGTTTTTTCAAAATCATCAAAATTCCTTCACAAACAAACTTAGTTATGCGGTCCGGATTTTTTCACTTTATACCTCCAAAACTGATACGGAACCCTCGGTGCGCGAGTACGACTCGCACTTGGCCGGTTTTTTTTAATAAAAATAATATTATGGTTGTTGAAAGTAAACACGGCGAAATAATGAAGTGTGCAGGAAAACGATAAAAGAAAGTGTTCTTTATCAAGTGGAGTATTTATTGATCTTGGAGATATCTGAAAATTCACTTCGTTTCATAAAAAATGCTACTGTATGCACTTAAATGAATAGAATAATTCGAAAGTTGTCATTTTTGTAAGACTTCAAACGGCAGTTCAATTCAATCTTTAAATAGACCGTGAAGTTTAAGCACTTCACGGCCTTATTAATGATGTTGATATTCCTAAGTTGAATCATTATGTTCATAACACCGATTCTATCATTGAGTCGTAGATTCTTAAAAATACGGCGAGATGGCGGCCAAACGCAAGCCTATAATTAAATAATAAAAAGCTTGTATATATTATTTTCTCTAAAAACATTAATTCTACACGCTCCCCCAAAAAATTACAGTGGGCGTAACAACAACACGCCGAAAGTTTCCACGGCGACAATTTACACACTTAAATATTTATACCGACAAGGTCGTTACCGTGGCAATGTTTTGTATTTCCACTACAAATGCAAAGTATCAACTAACAACCGAAATTGTTTACGTTACCTCGCCACTCCGTATAATACTTTTGATCATACAATTCCCAATTTACTTATTTTTTCTATTTTAACCTGGCGACCAATAGTACAATGACAATAATTTATAATACTACAGAGCAGGGGTGTGATTCTCGCGGGTGGATATATTGATATCGAATTCGATATATATCGCAACAAATGTCAAAATGGTAGGGATTTTGACAGTTGTTGCAATATATATCGAATTCGATATCAATATCGAACCCGCGAGAATCACCCCCCAGGGTTTCTTAAAGTGGGGTCCGCGACATGACTGCCAGAGGTCCACAGCCAATGCCACTCGGTTCACTCTTAACATAGGTACCTATTATTTATTAGGAAAATTATGCAGTAATTCACGTATCGTTTGTTTGACCGCTCGCTCGAGTAAACTAAATTAAGTGATTTTAATATTATGCTTTGCTTTTTTCCTAAAATTTTCTTCAACAGGGGTCCGTGGAATTTTTACAATTTTTTAAGTGGTCTGGGGCCCTAACAAGTTTAAGAACCACTGCTATAGACCGTTTCACATAAGAATTCCCTTCGACGCTTTTTTTTCTGTTTTTTAACTTTTTTTTATGTTTCACAGTTTTCGACATATGATGAAAAATGTCTGAAAAAATACCATTCCCCCCCCCCCTTATCTCCGAAGTTTGCGGAGCGAAAAATCTGAAAGAATTAGAGCTAATAGAAATTGACCCAAATATGGCACCAAAAATAAAACGATGTTCCTAACTAGTACAGTTTTTTCAAAATCATCAAAATTCCTTCACAAACAAACTTAAGTTATTAAATATATAAGTGATTCTCAAAAATCATATGACCCGAGCGGGATTTGAACCCGCGACCTCTGCCGAACCGTGGCTAGTGCTCTGAAGCAACTGAGCTACCGGGTCCCGCCCGACTCACCTGAAATTTGAGACCCCTTTGTAATACGCTTCTTAAGAGCGTTTGGCGACATCTATCGGAAAACTTATGCAGTATTGCCCAAAGTAATTGGCATTGAGTTGGAAATACTGCATAAGTTTTCCGATAGATGGCCGGTTTTTTTTTTTGTAGATTTAATATGTTATAGTAATGGCTAGGAGGACACTAAAAAGTGGTGAACGAGAATTGGTCCTGAAAGAAAACTTCCAACACCGTTAAATACATTGTAACATATTGACATTCAGAGCAGCCAACACATGACTAAAAACAGTAGTGTCAAGTCTGTGACGTAATCAAAACGCGTCACTCAAAACTTTTTAATTTAATCTTAGCATATGACCAAGGCATGACTACACACAAATATTTTTATCTACATCCGACATAACAACAAGAACATGAACTTCTTAAGCAACAATGTAAAAGATAAAAACAATAGGATTATACCGATATGCAGCTGTACATTATCGTTCATACAAGTTCATTAGAATGATCAATATGTTTTTTTATCAACAATTTAATATCTACTATGCTATGATACGGCTGCGTCACGCGCCTATATTTAAATTTCACGTGCGCACTGCACAGTAAGACTTTTATGCAATTTTTTGCATAATAGATCATGTAGAGAATTGTTAGCTATGTTTATTCAAGAGTTTTTTTTCTGTCGGGTTAATTGCGACAACACAACAAAATTTATTGCTTCTTAAGTTTGAAAAGTTAGACCTGACAACGTCTTCTAAATCAAAGAATGTCATCTGCCTAGCCTTTTCCCAAATTATATTGGGGTCGGCATCCAGTCTAACTAGTTTTGGCTGAATATCAATATTTTACGTGGAGCGACTGCCATCTGACCTCCACAACCCAATTAATGGGTAATACCGGTATTCGAATGTTAGACCAGCTGTCAGACTTTTAGGGCTTCTGACTACCTGTAACGATTGTCAAAGATATTCCTATGACAACCGGGACCGACTGCTTAACGTGCTCTCCGAGGCACGGAGGGGTCTCGATGTGTAAAGAACGGTCACCCATCCAAGGACTGACCACGGCAAGCGCAGCTTAACCTCGCAGATCGATCGATCAGCGCGGCCGTCATTTAGCCACGAGCCCCTCTAAATCAAAGAATGTATTGGCAAAAAAAACGACGGGTACTGGTCGGAGACGGCGGGTGCGATTGCAGTGAGTTTTAGATTTATGGAGGGTACATAACGCTTTTTTCATTACATGACGATTTCCACCAGTCGACTTCTACCGCTAGCCGCGTTAAGGAACTTCTTCCAAAAAAACTTTCAAAACACTTTCAAAAAGATCACAATAATGTTCTGTGAAACAGTTTCAGAAGTTGATGCCGAACTAGACGCCATTACCAAAAGCAATTTTTGTTCTGATAGCTTTTCAAAATGTAGCAGTAACCTTGAATTAGAAAAATCTAAATTAGTGCACAAGAATTATTTTTAAATTCTTTTACTTCTGTGCTCTTACTCATATTTTTTGTGTAGTGACGTGTGGCAAAACAAAAAAGGCGACGCATAGAAACCATGCCAAATATGCAATATGCTTTACTATTTTTAATTTGATGACATACGCATATGAAAGTTACATAGTATTTTGAAACAGGAATCGATCTGATGAACATCTAGAAGACAATTTATTAATTGACTTCATGTTTATGAATTTAGTCGTTGCGAGTACGCCTACTACTTAATAAAAAATATGTGGGAACCGGCAGAAAACTATAGGAATCTTAAGTAGGTACCTAATATCATATAAACATAGGTAATTTTAATTCTCATTTATCTTTTTCAGCATTCAAAACTTGCCAATCTGTACTCAGCGAAGACGTAATCACAACAGTCGACGTCAAAGCTACGGGCCAAAGCGGCATCCTATGTCCTGGGATGCTGGACAGTACCCACTTCAACGGACATTCAGGTGCTATCAAAACAGGTTTAAGTCATTTAGCCATACCTCGAGGCTGGTCTTGGGGAGGCCCAGCGTCCCCTTTCTGTCCAATCTGGGCCGAAGTAAAGGTCCCAGATTGACAAAAACATAATAAAAAATATGGAAATAATAAAAATCTAGCTAATTTTGTATCTACGGTTGTTCTACTCTTTATACAATGCCTGCTTATGGTGTTGTTGCAATTCTATTTTAATTGAGGTTAGACAGCCATTTTGAAACGTCAAAGTTGGCGCCAATTTCCCTGTCAATTTTAAGGTGTCAAAATGTTTGTACGTATGTATCTATGGTTTTAAGTGTTAGATTTTTAATAATACGTGATAACCCGATGTGGACTTTGGAAATGTGTTTGGTAGTTGGCGTGGGTTTTATGTGATTGTGTGAGGAGAAAATAAAGATGGCGGTTTGAAAGATCGGGTTTTAATTTATTTCTGTAAACGAATTTTTAATCAAGACTTGCTGTGTTTAATGTATACCTATTGCAATAAATAGCTACCTTAATGTATTTACATTAGTAGTGTAGGACCAAAATAATGTAGTCCAATTTTCCAACATTGCCCATCCAAAGCATTACCCGGGCAATGTGAACATCTATCAACAACTATTTTTTTTTATAATATATATATTATTATAGGAGGCAAACGAGCAGACGGATCACGTGATAGTAAGTGATTACCGCCGCCCATGGACACTCGCAACACCAGATGAGTCACAAGTGCGTTGCCGGCCTTTAAAAAACTGCTCTTGCCCTGCCTATTAAATTATAATATTTCAATGAATTACCACAGTATAGCTAATTAGCTATTATGTAAAATAAATACATTTGTAATATATTTATGTAAGTAAAACGTAGTCTTTGCGGGGCATAGACTGAAAGTGTGCTTTTTTAATGATAAGTAGGTAGTTTGATAGTCTTTTTCTTAAATTATTTATTTCGAATTTCTGCAGAAATTGTGGTTTTGCTTTCCTTGAACACTTTTTATTTGAAACAATTATGGTAATTATCTTCCGATAGTTTTTAAAATGGTGCTTCTAATCAGACAAAGAACATGTTTTTTTTTCATAACGCTTGTGCTTCGCTTTATTCCTTCACGATTGCCTTGTTGTACAGAGCTGGAATGTTCTGTTTCTGTTCGTTTCTTCTAAACGCACCTCAATAGCGGTTGTTTATTTTTATATTTAATTAATTCAATGTAATACCGAAATTATGTACCTAAGCGGTTTTTCTTGTAAATCTTTTGGACATTATGCATAATAGCTTGTTAAAAAAGTGTATACGCAGAATTTTAAAAGCAGTTGATAGACCCTCGAATTTGAAAGCCCGATTAAATTCAGCTGTCAAAATGTAAGTTAAATGGTGGACCCTCAGATCATAGAAACAAGGAGATGTGCCAAGGCGCTATCGTTCTTGATGCCTGATCTTGAGCAAATTGCTCATATTAAAAACGTACGCGCTGGCGACGAACCGAACACGTTCGATGGTATAAATACAATGTTTTAGTTTAGTGAGTGACGATTAACAGTGTTAGATTGAGGGTGTGCGGAATGTTCAATGCGTGGGAGATCTTTTTATTCACAAAGAGCCCTTAATTATGCGCGTAATTGTGTCGAAAAATGTACTAAAAGTGGCATTAGTTGTTCCCGTACTAATTTGCTATGATGGCATATCTCCTTGTTTCTATGATCTGAGGGTGGACCAAAATAAAACAATGAGTCATTTAGTTAACACGAGATTTGACAGCTATTTAAATTGAAGAGCAATATAGAGCATTTCACATAAGAAGTCCCTCCGACGCTATGTTGGCTGCCCTGAATGTCAGTATGTTACGACGTTTAACGGTGCCGGTGTTGGAAGTTTTTTAGTACCAATTCCTGTTCACCACTTTTTAGTGCCCCAGGCATTACTTTAAAACACAAATCTACCAAAAACATAAAATGTTATGACCTACACAGGAGTGACAGACAGGGGGCCAACTTAGCATCGAAGAGACTTCTTACTTCTATAGACGAAACGCTCTATAGTCTCTCGTCGCGGCCAAAAATGACAGGTTTTTTTATTCGTACAATGGTGACGATTCTGTTGTTTACCAAGTAAACTAATTTAGTCTCCTTACGTCTCTTTCTAATAAAAAACATGAGAAAAGGATAGAAGATATTTAATCCTGTCAAATTAGTCCACTTGAATAGTTTTGTTGTCAATTTAGTCGTAATCGCAAAAGGTCACGACTATTTTCCCGTAAATGACAAGGGCGTAGACTAATTTGACAGTTCTAAATATTTTCTGTCCTTTTTCAATGTTATTTGTAAGAAAGAGATGTAGTGTGATTAAAATTAGTTTAGTGCGACGTTCAACAGAATCAGCACCAATATGCGCGTTGTCTGTCTTTTGGGTGAATGGTCTAAGGTGAAAAATCCCTAAAGATTTATCCTACCATTCTTGTACACTTTCTTTATAATTTGTTAACATAAAGATATTTTACTGCATTGTGATCAGATTCTTATGTAGTAAGCCGAACATTTTCTTATAAAAATTATGTATAAATAATAATTTAAGCCAATATTCCAAAATAGGATAACCGATGATTGTGATCCGACTTTTACATAATGTATTAGTAAGTAAAATACTCGCTTGAAGGAAATAACAGCATTTACGATACCCCTACATTATGTATTACGTACTAGGTACACAATAAAAAAAAAATACAAAGTTTTAACGAAAACTATATCATATGCGCGTGCGCCGAAAAACGTCAAATGGAATAGTGGCTATTGTCAAAAAATATGACACTATTATCCCAGAAAATATACCTAATAGTAGGTACTACGTACAGAAGTTGCACTCCTTTGATCTTGAAGAAAGCCGCTTACAAAATCACTTAAATCGCGCATTATGCTAAATTGCACTTAATCGCCGCGTCTGAGAGTGTTATTATGTCTTATCTTATTTTAAAACAACACACAAAATCGCTAATACTCGAACTAACACCGTATTTACGAATGAACGTATGAGGTCTCCAAAGCACAGTGTACGAATACGAACATTACACGTATAAGGTTCATATTCATATAAGCGAATATAAACAAGTGCTTCATACGAATATGAAACTTAATATAATACAAATGTGTATATTCGTATTACTTTTCTGTACACTGTACGTTCGAGACTTCATAGTAATGTTTGTGAATACGGGTGTAAGTCATTGACTTGAAAAAAAAAATTGCGTTGCGTTTTCACAATATTTTTTTTGAATTGTCTAGTACGTAGTATACATAGCAAAGTTTGCGTTGTCATAACATGAGCTTTGTCTGTGCGAGTGTATGTGCGCACGCGCTTTTTAAACCTATTTGTGATTTAGACCAATTGCAGAGTCTTGCGCGCGGCCTCCCCGTCCCAATCGCACGACAAAGCTCATGTATTGTACTGATAACTGGGTAGTAGAATAAAAATAAGGTGGTGTGTACTTTTGACTGCTGTATTTCTTTCGCTACAAAGAATATTGATAGAACGTAAACTAGTAAATTAACGCTATAATTATATAATCAAATATTTAAACCGTAGATGTGCCCTCACCGTACATACATCGCGCGAAAATGTGTCCTTATTGAGACGGGTGAGCTCACAAATTAGACAGAGAACGGTAATGTGCAATATTCGGTACGAGTGAGCGAGACAATACTATATTTGATACTTCAGTACCCCGCTCATGAGTTTTTTGACGTGTAGTATCGTTAACGTAAGCATATTTTGAATTGAAAATACACGTTTGTTACACAATATTTATATAAATTATTTTTTTAATTAATTTCTCTGTATTTTTTAAAATGTGCAAATTGTATAAAATTTTATCAAAATGTTCCAGGACTGCTGTATTTTAAATTCAAATTATGCTTACGTTAACGATACTACACGTCAAAAAAACTCATGATCGGGGTACAGTAACCCGATCATGAGTTTTTTTGACGTGTAGTATCGTTAACGTAAGCATATTTTGAATTGAAAATACACCTTTGTTACACAATATTTATATAAATTAAATACTTAATTAATTTCTCTGTATTTTTTAAAATGTGCAAATTGTATAAAATTTTATCAAAATGTTCCAGGACTGCTGTATTTTAAATTCAAAATATGCTTACGTTAACGAAACTATACGTCAAAAAAACTCATGATCGGGGTACTGATGTCATTGAAATCGACATTAGAGACGTGACCATAATATTGTGACACGGTAGAGCGCATCCACAATTTAAATCTTTGCTTTCTATGTATAAAATGTATATTTTGCCGTTCACTAAGAATTTAAAATAAGAAAAAAAAAATCTACTTAATATTTTTGTATTATGTGATTTTGATCTCGTATAGTAATGAAAATAAAATATGACGTCGGGTCATTCTTTAAAATTGAAATTAAACAGCTGAACCAATTCTTGCAACACGTTTTGAAACAAAAATCATGTACCTATTCTTTGTCTTTCCTAAAACTAATTATAGTTATACTATTTTTGAAGTCATAAATGATAGAAGTCCTTGAACTATAATAATAATTATTAATAATGTTATTTAAATATTATTTATGTTTTTTTTGGGGTATTTAAGGGGTCCACTAAGCAGTTGTTGCTGTAACCAGAGATTCCACAATGTCTATGGTTTATCAATTTTGTGATAATAAATTAATATTTTATTTTGTCGTATTATCTGAATAGTTTGAAATGTTTATTACATGGTGTAAATTATTGATGAATTTTAAATAAATTATTTAAATTATGATCATTTTCTTTTATTTAAGTATATTGTGTAATTGATTCATCATAAAATCTCATAAACTATACCAATCCATTTATATCTACTCGCAGTCACGTAGATTTATTTTGGATTGATTCTGTGACATTATCTTAAATCGAAATCCTTTGATTTTTTATGTTCTCTTACGATAACAAATTGGAACTAACTATGTATAATAAAAAATACATTTCATTTGAATTTTTGGGGATTTCAGCCGTGGATCAAGTATTCAATTGTCCCTTTTGTATATCAGGTATAATTCGACTTCCTGAGCAGTTATCTTCGTAGTAATAAATCTTTCTGAATACCCAAAAGAGCACACTTATCTAAATATAAAATCTCTTTACGTAAAATAACCATGAACAACAAAATCTGACTGTCACATTAACGGCACAATTCGAAACTTCAGAAACTTTTCTCGTCAGAGAGTATTATGTTCCCTGCTTTTGAGAATAGTAAATCTTTTAAAAACACGAGCTTACCTATATAAAAAAATTAAAATGCCTGACATGGAAACCAGAATGGAGACAATGCTCTTCAATTACCAAACTACATACAGGACGGACTATCGGAGGGGTGAAGTGACTCCCCCAGTTTTTACTACATTTAAGGAGAAGCCGAAGTGCCTGAGGCCTAGGCCTCCGCCCCTGAAGGACTTGCACACGCTAACCGCTTGGAGGACAACGCCTGTACCGTTTAGTTTGATGCACCAACCTCGACCAATTATTGGGACGGACCCGAACAAAGTGCAGGAACCTTATGTGAGTAGAAAGAAACTTCGCCCCTAAGGCGACTCTCTGACCGAAATTCAGGACCTAATTAATAATTTGAAAAAAGAGTCTCCCCTCGTAAGTTTTCAAAGGTGGAACATACTGAAAAAAAAAATTAAGGGTGTGTAGAATTTAAAAAACACTTCCAAGGATTTTTTATTTTACTAAGTTAATATAATCATTATTAGGAATGTTATGTGGTATATTTTCGGTTTTAACTTTCTAATATTTATTTAGAAAACTGAAATACTTGCTTCGGAACCCTACAGTGTGCGTGGTCCAACACGCACTTGACCGGTTATTATAGGAGCTCTGCTGCTACTAAATAACTGATTTATTTCTATTAAGTTTATGATGTAAAGACAGATTTTTTTATGAAATAATACAAGGCACAGCGAGATATTTCGCTGAAATCTGGAGCAGCCCGACTGGGGAAGCACCTACCTACCGGTAGTGTTGTGTTCCTGTGGTGAGTAAGCTCGCCAGAGCTGCTGAGGGTGCGCTCATGCGCTGTGTTGGCAGCGGGGGTCCTGCTTGTCCCAGCGCAGCGATTCCCAATTTTAAAGGGTCATAGGCTACGGTAATCACCCACCATCAGGCGGGCCGTACGCCTATTTGCCACTATCGTCGTATAAAAATAGAATAAAAACATAGGTGAAGCCCCCGGACACTGAACGGGAGGAGGTTATAAAGACTCGCCCCCGCGTGGTGATGACGCCCGCAGTCAGCCTGGACGACGTCACGGACCCTCGCACGCGTGAGGTCCTGTGCGACTACATGTACACCAGTAGTATGACCAGAGCCACGAGGGAGGCTATTGGCGACTACTTAACTGTAAAGGCGCCTCTGCCAGGCTTGCCGGCGCCGGCTAACCCGGTTAGTGTTGTTTTGGCAGCTTGCACTAATGTCTATAGGCCGACCATTTAATACGCGTATCGCCTGCGGGGGTAGAAGGGAGCGAGGGGAGATGTTAGCGGATGGGTGAAAGGGGTGCGCGGAGCAGAGAGCTTATTGACTCCGTGTGTAGCGTTACCCGCCCCCGCTCCCTTCTTACCGCAGGCTATACGCGAGTTAAACGGTCGGCCTATAGGAGTTTTCTATCAGAATTCCTCCATTTAAGTCACTTTAATAGAAGGTTTTCTAAAGCTTTATGAATCAAGGTGAAATTGATTTGCATGAAAGCTTAATAGACATTTTGTCAGACAAAAATAAATACTGGGCACATCTACAGACGATTATCTAAATATCTTAGCAAATGGGGCAACTATTCACTCGCCCGTACGGAGGTGCACAACTTTATCCGGAGAGTACAATTATCTATACTCAACGATAGTGGAACTTGCGACTAAGTAGGCTAATATTATTTCTTCCAATATGACGTCTTCATGTTTTAGATAACATTGCCGTCACTGCAATTCCCGTACGTGTCCCCGGAGTGGCGCATGGAGACTGTCACGTGGGATAGAAACCAGCTGAGGAGCTACTGCGACCCCACCAAGGAGTTCTGGCTGGGGCAACCATTGCCACCGTACGAAGTTTGATATTTGTTGAACAATAGCTGTAATTTATGTTACATAGGTACTCTGTAATATTAGCGACCTACCTATAAGCCGTATATAAAAGGACGATCAAACTGTCTTCTAGTACCTAATATCAATCTGCCATCACCAATCGAATTACAAGAGTGCTTGATTAGTACAGAAGTGCTATAATAGGTAAAAGGAACGCTAGGTATCTGCCTAACTGTCACTATGTACCTATATACAGGCGATTCGGCGGTCCGAGGGGGGGGTCGTGGGGATCATGACCCCCCCAAAATCGAACAAAAATGCGCCAAACACGGTAATTCACGGTAAAGCACGTCGGCATTAATCGGTATAACCCCCCACCCAAAGTCTTCGGCTGCGGTATGACCCCCCCCCCCCCAAATCGTCGGCCTGCCTATATCTAATAGGCTTGGCGCATTCCGCACTCTAGGTAAAAAGCCACAAGTAGCCAAGTAGGTATATTGGCGTGCCTTCCCGGGGTGGCCAATTCCGTGGGTTTACGCCGCGTCAGAAAAGAGTTTATAGTCATTTTTAACCGACTTCATTAATCGACTTCAAAAAAGGAGGTTCTGTATTCGTCCCGTATGTATGTATGTAAGTATGTATGTATGTTTGTATGTGCGCGATTTTCTCAAAAACTACTGATTCGATTTGGATGGGGGTTTCACTAACGTAATCTACATACTTTCAGGAAGGTTTTAGTATATAATACATTATGTAATCATTCCTATGTACAAAGTTATATGCATAAATGTACACACTCCGTAGAAGATTTACTGTTGAACGAATTCGTGAAAGTAATCTAACACGGGATAAAGAACTAAAAAGGTAAAAAGAAAAACGTTTTAACAAAAAATAACCGATTTCAAAAATCCACTACAAAGAAAATAATAATTTTGGTTTCGGAAGTCGGTGGCAAAAAAAAGCAAACAAAAACCAAAGCCACCGACTTCCGAAACCAAAATTATTATTTTCTTTGTAGTGGATTTTTTTCCTTTTTACAGTTGCACAGCGTGCAGAGAGACGGAAATAGTGGAAGCGGATAGAAAACTTCGCGATCAGATAAAGCTCGGAAGACGCGGATAATGTACTTGTGTACTATGGTGTAACTAGCGGCATCAGTTATGATCACAATCAATCTCTTTTGCGGAATGAAGAAGACGGGGCGGCGCCAAGGCTGCACGCGATTGGTTTGTCCGTCGATGCTCGTCGTCAGTTTGATTATTCTCTATTAGGTATTGTAACTGTCTATTGTCCATTGGGAAAAAATATACATGCGCGATCTGTGATCATGATTCCTGCCGGTACCTATACCTAGTGTCTAGTAATGTTGGGGAAAGGCGCCCCTCGGAGAGAGCAAATGTTTCAATCTAAATACAACAAAAAGGCGAATAAAATTGTACTCAAGTGCTAGTCTGTCCAGCAGTGAAGGCCAATGAAGCCAGCACCACGATGGCCGCGTCAGGTTTTTTCTACCGCGTGCCACTACACTTCACTAGTCGTAGTTCAGCAAATATCGCGCCAATATATTCAAATAACACCGCGGGTGCTGCGCAAACGTACACTTCGTGACAACACTAGATACAGCGCGGGCGCAGTCTCCAAAAACTATACAGGATAAATTTTAATCCACTACGGATATTTTAGGTGAAAGTACTCATGAATATGATCAACTTTTATTATGGGACCGAGACTGAAACATGAAAATAAAAATCAGCTGTTCTATACATTTTGATCGTGTTGTACCTAGTGCATTTTTGTAGGGAACAGCAGATTTTTTTCATATTTCAATGTCAATCCCATAATAAAAATTTATCATATTCATGAGTACTTTCACCTCAAATATCCGTAGCGGATTAACATTAAATCCTGTATATTATCTAAGAAACGTCAACACAACACGATAAGCTGTCGCGAATTCGCGATCGACCGGACACGACCGTGGCTTCGACGTACTAACGGCGGCAGCGCTGCCTAGCTCAGCCGTCACAAATATCAAAAAATATGCGGGTAGATTTGGTTTTACTTTAACCAAATGCTTATAGGTACCCACACCTATACTTTAATCTATTCTCAATAGATATTAAATATCAACAGCTTAAAATGTGGTTGTAGGATGTCAGTATAAAGATATCAGAGTAGGTACGGCCATGAGAAGTCGCTCTTCTCATGGCCGTACCTCCTCTGATATCTTGAACAAAATACGCCTCTGACTTCAACGTAGCTTTATTGTCAAACTTAAACAATAACATTAGTCGTAGATACATTGTATTTAAATTACAAATTGGTACAGAAGTAATATGGCGAGGTCTGTAGACGATTGGGCTTGTAGGCCCGATAAATCGGCCACCGATTCTGTAGGTGACCGACCTTTAGTCGGGTGCCTACAGGTGTTTCTTTCAAATGTATTATTCGATGTCGAAAACCGACAATAGGTAAAGTCTGCTCGCTTATTTAGTGTCACCATTTAAAAGTGCCGTCAAAAGCGCCGCCGCCGCCGTCGCACGTTTTACAGGACTAAGTATCTTCTATACCTCTCTTATGTTTTTTGTTAGAAAGAGACATAATGAGACTAGTTTGTATACAACAGAATTGTCACCAATATCTATTTTATTGCAAAACTATTTACTTCTGCACCTAAATGTAACATTTATAAGGCAGCAATTCATTACTGTTAAAAAGTGTCCACGTTTCAAACGAACAATCTGTTAAAATATGCAAGTCCTTGAAACATGATCACTTTGACAATAACTATTTGAAGATTCAGCTAAAAATGTCCTCGAGTCTTGAAATATTGTTGATCTGTATGATGCAATTATCATTTTAAAAAATAAAAATGTCCTAAAGAAATATAATTCCAAAATAGACATTTTTAAATAAACGAAAAGGGTACCTATAATCGCATGAGAAGTATTTGATTGTAGCAATAAATTCTTGGACTTTTTTTAGCTAAATCTTTATTTGATGCTCATGATTCTAAGTCATATTGGCCCAATGTATAAGATGTATAAACATGGAAATATAATTTGGCTAAACATTTTTTTTAATATATTTTTATTTTAGACGACTAATATTTTATAAGGCGTGTATAACATTAAATGCTTGTTGCTTTATTTATATTCATTAGAAATACATACATTTTGGAAAATATACTTTTTATTTTCAATTAAAGATTTTCTATAAACAATGCAAGTTTATAAGACCATAAAGTTAACATTTAACAAAACTATTCTAGAACGAGAAAAAGTTCTTACCATAAGGCTTCTGTACACTTGTTTCATAAAACCATTTAAGTGTTCAGGCAATGACCATACCTCGATGGGAAATTCCATAGACGCCTATTATTATCACACCTCCGCTGCACAACTATAAGCAGCGAAACCGCAGTACAGTCCGCCTGGGTTGTCCATTGTACGACAAGCGAAACAGAAATAACTTAGATTTGATTATGATTCTATCTCTTTCCCGCGTGATTTCGCGCATCTGCTCGGAGGCCGGTTACACCTCCGCGTTTATTAACTTAATTCGTTTAGCGGTTGCGCAAAATTATTTTCGCGGAGGTGTGATATAGGCGTTAATACAAACTTTGACAGCAGATTCTCTAAACAATTTTCAGGATCCGGTGGCAAGTATGTCTTGATGAATGCCAGCATTTTGTCATTTTGATACGTGTACAGAAGTCATAAGATTATTTCGGTGAACAAAAGTCAAGTCTAGTCTAGTCCACTACGCCTTAACATTAAAACCTAATTAAATCAATATCACATGTATTAACTAGGTACATATTTCATTTTAAGGTGGTTCCTTCGCATTGTGGTAGGAAAATGAAAAGGCTTGGTACGGAATATTACCTGAATTGTCAAATTTGGGCTAGTTTTAAAGCAAAATTATACAAAATTTTAATGCTATTGCTATACGTTATTTCCGTGTAGGCAAAGACATTACATATTTCATATTTCCTTCTAACTCCGCGAATCAAAAAAACTACTTCTAAGTTTTAGATACTTAAAATCCCCATCGACCCCATCCCATTGCGAAGAAACTACTTTAACACTGAGTATGTTATCGACGGAATCTTGATCAAGCAAACTTTCATGTCGGCTGAGGGTAATTAGAATTACCCTACGCTATTAATGCGGAGTTTGTGGAGTTAATGAAGAATGTGCTTATTGATGGTGCGTTTCGAACATTTAAATGACGATTTATTTTAGACCGAACCGTGTTCGACCCTAGAAAAATAAATTGAGCCGAGAAAAGTTAATAGACATGAATTTTTGTACGTCTTTGTTGACGTTGCAAGGTATTCATTAATTATGTATTGTGCAAATTCATATAAAACGTTCATATCAAACGATATAAATCATTCCCGGCTATGACCCGGCTGTTTGTGTTTACAACAATCAAATATTATACTGTCTCAAACTGGCTTAAAAAATCGTCGTATCGACAATATGACATCTGTGGGCAGAAATATTGCTTTGAAATATTTTTTTTAACCAAAAAATATATCAAACAATCTAAAAGTAAACAACTTCATGATTTCATATATTTCAAAATAATGCTTGAACAAGATTACTTTTGAAACAAAATTTAAATCATCATTACAATTATACAAAGAAATCCTTATTTCATAGTTTTTATTTTAATGTTTAACTTTTATTGACTGTTTCTATCTTTTATTCAGTCTCTTATATTATAAGTTCGAATGAAATGGTTACATAATTTAACAAACAGGTTACAATGAAGATATATTTCTAAACAAACACTAGAGTACACTAATATTAGTTATCTCAAATATAACAAAACAAAATAAGCTAAACATTTTTATATTCGTGAACAAGACAAAACATTTGAAGACACTATAATATTTTTTTGCGATTTTAATTTGACGTTCTGTCGTCGAAAGCGAATCACGACTTCCCGACGGAGAAATTCATAGCAGACTATTTTAAAATAAGAACAATAACACACTATGCAATCAAGCCACATATTATCCAACTACCCTCATCTTAAAGGTACACATACTCATTCTGTGACACATAAACAGTCCAGTATAAGCTGACATCGCATTGTGTGGACTTCCCATACAATGCGAGGTCAGCTTATACTAGAAACTTTTTTATGGAGTGTATTTTTAGAGGTTTGGTTTTTAAGTTGGCAGCACTTTTTCTAGTGACAGTTTATTTGTGGTCAGTATGTTTTGCCATTTCACAATGATTAAGCTTACTTCAGAACAACGCTAGAAAAAGTGACATTCACTAGAATAAGTGTTGCCAATTTAAAAACCAAACCTCTAAAAAAACAGTCGTATAATAGAGCTTTAACGTTGGAATTCGAAGAGGAACCTTCGCATCACATACCCGTCGACCTCGATCCTCAGGATCCTCGCCGGTCATCCGTCCATGGCGCTCACAAGGCATACGTTCGCTAGGGCCATCGCGGAGTTCTGTCGCACTAGTGGGTTGGGGTCTTTAATCAGCTGTAGCAGGCGCGTCCTGGCCGTTCTGGTGATGTCAGGGTCTAATTCGGTTTCTTCAGGGTTCTTCTCACGTATGCGGTATAGTTCGGCGTAGAGGAGGCCTGTGAATGGATGATAAGATAAATGAAAATAAAACCGGACAAGCGCAAGTAGGACTCGCGCCCTGAGGTTCCGTACAAACTTTATGATTTATGTGGATATCTTATGTCCATCTATGAGCAAGATGCCGTTATTAGATACTTTTAGTGGCGCCATCTATGAGCAGATGCCTCCACCCGTTAAGAGTATTGACATACCAACAAACGGGCGACCAAGCGATCCTATAAGGGTTTAGTTTTTCCTTTTGAGGTGAGCCCTCGAAATTATATTTGAGGAAAATCGTAATGTTTTCACGAAATAATCGTATTTTCCTCACAATATAATTTCGGGGCTATATTGATGATTTTGATGATTATTATTTAGTAACTATATTATTATTGTCGCGAATTGAATTTGGATCAATATACATATTTACAAATAAATTTACAAATTTGCAAAAAACCGAAGATATTTTGAATTTCACGCGCAACTTTGACGGATCCACCTTAAAGCTACTTACTACTTACCAAGCAAAAGCGGCGGATGCGGCTTAATCTCCTCTCTAGCGCAGTGCAGATAGTTGACCGCAGTCTGCAGGCACTTCACCACGCTGCCCGGCAGCTCGTCCGCCAGCTGCCTCAGCAATGCCGACAGAAACTCATCCAAGTATAGTCGACCTTCTTCCAACAGGTGTGTCTGAACGAAGTCGTTGGATTTCTTCACGTTGAACGTTTTGAACACTTGCTTGAGGGTGAATTTGCTCGCCTGTGGACGGAGGTGTAACATTTTTTAAAGGGTGGTGTAACTTGTTTTAATCAGGGACCGATTAATCGGGTTAAAAGGTTACCGGTTAAATCTCTAACCCATATTTTTGGTTAATCTTAATGCAGGGTAACCGGTTAACCCTTTAATACGGATACCGTTACCGGTTAATATTGCTGATTAACCCGAATGAAATAGAACAAAAATGAAAAGAAAGGAACAAAAATTAACTCTATGCGTGAACCGGTTATTATTAGGCTGATTAACCCAGAATACGGGTTAACCTTAAAGGTTTTTCACCTAACCCACAAAAAATAACCCGAGTTAACCTCTATACGGGTGACCTTTTCGGTCCCTGGTTTTAATGCATGTTGCCTTGTGATGTCTGTGATGTGTTGTGATAGTAGAAGGAGGCAATATGGCTCGCAAAACAGTTTTAATTAAGGTAATGTCTTATTAGAAATGCATCAGATTTTTTATTATTTTAGCATTCTCTTCGCTATTCCATTCCGTTCACTATTTTAGCTTAGCTTCAGTACCCCGATCATGAGTTTTTTTGACGTGTAGTATCGTTAACGTAAGCATATTTTGAATTGAAAATACACGTTTGTTACACAATATTTATATAAATTAAATACTTAATTAATTTCTCTGTATTTTTTAAAATGTGCAAATTGTATAAAATTTTATCAAAATGTTCCAGGACTGCTGTATTTTAAATTCAAAATATGCTTACGTTAACGAAACTATACGTCAAAAAAACTCATGATAGACCCCTATCATGAGCTTTTTTGACGTATAGTTTACAGGTCAGGGTTAAGAACGGACGGGGTCCGTCGCAAGTATTAATCGTTCATATCAATCGCGCGGATAGCTCTCCGCGTCCGCCTCGTTTTGAACAGGCAGATATAATGTATTAATTTAGAACAAAGGCCCTAATTAAACTGAGCTGAACTTCACAAAAGACATAAATGGTAAAACAAATGTAAGAATAGATGTATAAATTGGTTACCCCTTTAGCAAAATTTTATCCCCTGTACAAAAAACTCATACGAATGTAAGCATTAAACGTATAAAAACAAGGTTCATATTAATATAAGCGAATATAAACAAGCGCTTCATACGAATTTGAACCTTAATAGAATACAAATAATGTTCATATTCGAAAGAGTTTTCTGTACGAGACCTAGTAATGTTTGTGAGTAGGAGATACCCGATCAATGTAGGACAACTTACCCTCACAACATTCGGGTTATTATCACACAGGTGCAGTAAGAAGCAAGGCAGGGAGCTCACGCCCTGATCCACCAACGCATCTGACTTCACCCTCCCCGCGATAATTCCGAACAATTTAATTGAATGTTCCCTCAGTTGCGCGCACTCCGTGTTCATGAACGGACGTATTTTCTGGGATATGGAGAGCAACTCCCGGTCGTACTCCTTGTCTAACTTGTCTAGTTCTGTCAGAAGACGGCTCAGGCCTTGGATGGCGGCTAGAGGTACGTTGTCCGTTGGTGCTCTAGAAAATAAAAAGAAAGGAAATTATCATTAAATTGCTCACGGAAATAACTTTTTACGTTAAAACTGCTTGTTCTCTTTCTCACTACTTTTTTTACATATTCTACTATTATTACTGTTCTTATACTGCGTCCTGTTACTAAATCGAAAAGTCATGGCATTTCCACCTTCAAATCCTGATTTTCAAAATTCGGGGATGACACGCTAAAGTTTGTGATGTTTGTTACTCTTTCACGCAAAAATCAGAAAATAAAAGGTTACTCCTTCACACTAAAACGGCTGGATGGATTTGGATGACATTTGCGAAAGGCCCTTGGATAAACGATAAACACCCGATAAACACCCAAAATATGGGTGTTTATCGGGTGTTTACCCAAAAACCCGAGTGTTTTGCCCATCTATAGTCGCCAGCACTGTTTCCATGAGCACTGGGTTCTCTAGATGGCACTACGTGCATGTCACACGGACGAAGTCGCGGGTGCTAGTAATTTTATACAACTTACTGCGTCTTCTGCGCGTCAACTCCTTGGCTTAGTGCAGCTAAGGCTGCCGGGAGTGCCTGGTTGCGGTGTTCCGGCTTCAGCTGCGCGATGTTAGCGGCTCCCCGCAGGCAGGTGGCCCGCACCCGGTCGTGCTCGTCCTTCCAGCCCGTGTTGAGCGTCGCTAGAACTGTCTCTATGAGCACCGGGTTCTCGTTGCACCTGGAGAGTTGATGATGTTACTATAGTATATTTCATTACAAGTGCGGAAAGACTGTCATTGCAAAGAGTTCCGACAAATGTCTACCCGAGCCGAGGCGCAGCCGACGGTGAGGGTTGACAGTCGGAACAAGTTGCAATGACGGTTCCGCACGTGTACTGAACAACTATTTTTAATACAGTTGCGAAAAAATTAAGCAATTTAATAAAGAACATTTTTGGAAAATGGCGCCAACCGTAATAGAATATAGGCAGAGTTTTTTTTTGTTTTCCACACCCATTCTGGGTAGGCAAAGGGAACTATGCCCATACAGCCAAGTCTTCAGTAGAATTTTTTTATTGATATGAAATGAAAATGAAATTTAATGACATGAAATGAAATGAAACCTAACCTAACTCATTGAATCAAATCATTAAATCTGATATTGAAACAAATTAGTACCTAGCTTCTTTTTAGAAATATTAGCATGAATCATAAAAACTTCTATGAATTTTTTTTAGTAAAAACTTTGTGTTTGGTTTTTTTATTTTATTTTGACAGTTGGGAAAGAGAACGCACGAGTATGGAAAAGGTAAAGAAAAAGCTCGAGTATGTAATAGCCCACATCCCGAACGCTATACGTCCCTACAATACGCCACTTTTTGAGCAACTGTATTAAAAAGTAATATACGTATTGTAAATGTATACAGGCTGTTGATTTAGTCACCTGCAACTTTTAAGGGGGTGACTCTATCCGTCATACTGAACAACTTTTCCTATGACACCCATATTTAATTAGACAAAAAAAAATCAACCAAATGTTCGGTAACATTATACCTTAGCCAGAATGTATGAAAAGTTGTTAATTTTATTTCACGAGTCGGATATGGGTCTCATAGGGAAAGTTGTTGTATGACGGGTAAAATCAACCCTTTCAAAATTGCAAGTGACTAAATCAACAGCCTGTATTTATTGTGAATTTTAAACATGATGTCAAAGCCATGTTGTGCTCTAATTGTTATTTTATTAAATATTGAAGAGATTTCCAAAACAACTGACATATGCGTGACCCGCGGTAGCTCAGTTGGTTAGAGCCACGCCACGGTGCGGCAGAGGTCGCGGGTTCAAATCCCGCACCCAAAAGAGCAATGGCCATTTTGGCCTCGGAAAAAACATTAATTCTTATAGAGATAGTAATGTTAGCAAAATATAGTACATTGTTAATGTATTTAATGGATGGATGGTATCAGTTTATTTTTAAAAGCCGGGAAATAATAGATAAACGTCTTCAAAATTATACCATAATGCTTGAAACAAAACGCAGGATAAAATATTTATTTATTTATTTATGAACGCATCCACATTTATTTACGTCCCTAGAGACGTCCATACATTTTTAAAATCTAAATTGATTTTATTTCTGAATCTTAATTAAATCCCAGGCTGTATTCAACTAGATACAATCATGATAATTATTTAACCCAAGGTTTAATGTACCTGCCTACTTAAATTAGACCTCAATGTGAAAAACCTCTCAATTCAAAATGCTACAGATTAATAAATATACCGCATAAACTCAAAAAACATTATACGTAATTTCTCGATTCTCCATGCTTTAAAAAATATATTGGATGCCGAACGTAGTTAGATATAAATAGGCAAATAAAATGACAAATGTTTCATCGTTATAACTTTTATAAGATTTTCCGAGTCCAAGCATGTTGGGAAAGTGGCCATTGTTCTTTCTGAGTATATGAGCAGAATACTCTGCTCAGTATGTTACACACACCTGTAGTTGAGCAGGTCTGCCAGCAGTGCGAGCGCGGCGCCGCGCTGCGGCGGCAGCGGACAGCGGCAGTACTGCGCCACGCGCGCCACCAGCCGCGACAGCTGCGCGGGACACTCGCGGCACAGCGCGCCGCTCAGTATGTTACACGCACCTGTAGTTGAGCAGGTCTGCCAGCAGTGCGAGCGCGGCGCCGCGCTGCGGCGGCAGCGGACAGCGGCAGTACTGCGCCACGCGCGCCACCAGCCGCGACAGCTGCGCGGGACACTCGCGGCACAGCGCGCCGCTCAGTATGTTACACGCACCTGTAGTTGAGCAGGTCTGCCAGCAGTGCGAGCGCGGCGCCGCGCTGCGGCGGCAGCGGACAGCGGCAGTACTGCGCCACGCGCGCCACCAGCCGCGACAGCTGCGCGGGACACTCGCGGCACAGCGCGCCGCTCAGTATGTTACACGCACCTGTAGTTGAGCAGGTCTGCCAGCAGTGCGAGCGCGGCGCCGCGCTGCGGCGGCAGCGGACAGCGGCAGTACTGCGCCACGCGCGCCACCAGCCGCGACAGCTGCGCGGGACACTCGCGGCACAGCGCGCCGCTCAGTATGTTACACGCACCTGTAGTTGAGCAGGTCTGCCAGCAGTGCGAGCGCGGCGCCGCGCTGCGGCGGCAGCGGACAGCGGCAGTACTGCGCCACGCGCGCCACCAGCCGCGACAGCTGCGCGGGACACTCGCGGCACAGCGCGCCGCTCAGTATGTTACACGCACCTGTAGTTGAGCAGGTCTGCCAGCAGTGCGAGCGCGGCGCCGCGCTGCGGCGGCAGCGGACAGCGGCAGTACTGCGCCACGCGCGCCACCAGCCGCGACAGCTGCGCGGGACACTCGCGGCACAGCGCGCCGCTCAGTATGTTACACGCACCTGTAGTTGAGCAGGTCTGCCAGCAGTGCGAGCGCGGCGCCGCGCTGCGGCGGCAGCGGACAGCGGCAGTACTGCGCCACGCGCGCCACCAGCCGCGACAGCTGCGCGGGACACTCGCGGCACAGCGCGCCGCTCAGTATGTTACACGCACCTGTAGTTGAGCAGGTCTGCCAGCAGTGCGAGCGCGGCGCCGCGCTGCGGCGGCAGCGGACAGCGGCAGTACTGCGCCACGCGCGCCACCAGCCGCGACAGCTGCGCGGGACACTCGCGGCACAGCGCGCCGCTCAGTATGGGCGCCAGGTCCAGCAGCGTGGTCGACGAGTCGCTGTGCTCTATGCTCAGGCATAGCGAGCACGCTTCGCGGACCTACCAAGCAAATAGCTATAAGGCCGACCATACACGGACTGCTTGGGGCAGTCAGTATCGACTGCTTTAAGCTGCGACTGCATAGCAAACTACAGTCTTCTACGTACACACGTATACGGAACCGCTCGAGCAGTCGCGACTGGCTTCGGGCGGTCGTGCGGTCAAGCAGTTGCCAGGCATACACTACTCGAGCTGTCGACTGCTCTCTTCATTAAACGCCACGCGCGCCTCCCGCCCACTCGCTTCTTGTTTGATTTGAAATTGTGACTTGTCGAGCAGTTGATAGTGATACCGACTGCTACAGCAGATATCAATGACAGCTTCAAGCGGTTAAATTTGACTGCTCAAGCAGTCCGTATAATGTTGATCACTGGCTCGAGCAGTCCGTGTATGGTCAGCCTAAGGGTGATTTCATAGTCGCGCTTAGTCCGGCGCGGTGCACGAGATAATGTGTCTTGTACCGTTTCATAGTGAAACGCGGCTCGTAAGCGTACGATCATAATTATGGCTTACGAGCCGCGCTGGCTGCTCGCGCTTACGGTCAGCGTGACTGTGAAACCAGCCTAAAAATGTATGGGTTACGCTACCTCATTTAATATATTGCAATTGGTCTAAGTAGAAAAAAGTCACATTTGCCGGAAGTTTAAATCGGACCGCAGTGGCGAAGAGTCCCTACAATACGATTCCTTCCGGCTTCCCTTTGCAAAAAAAAGGCCCAGTGCAAGTGAGAGGGAATGATTAGTGCCGCCATTTTTAATACGTTTCTTTATTGGCGCGGGTTATACCTGCGAAATCCAAAAACTAAAATAACAACATACCTTTTGACAATTCGCCTGCTCCAAAAACGCGTTGAAAGTGAACACCGTGATTTTAGCCGGGGACAGTTTGATGGCGTCCCTGTTGGGCACGAAGCCGAACCGCTCCTGAGTCTTGTTGGAGGGCGGCGAGTACGCCGGCGACTCCGCGTCGATGTAGCAAGCGAGCGTCGTGTACAGAACCGCGAATAGGTCGGGGAACTTCGCTATGCAGGTCGGCTTCATCGTGTCCTCTTGTAGCATCTCTCCGAATGCGCTTATGAGCTGAAATTGACATTTGCATCAAGTTCTTTGCACGCACCAAAATTTCGAACTTGACTGCACAATATTTTGACTGCACAATATTTTAATTTACCCTATATCACGGCGACAGCCCATTTGGTAAACTCCCATTTGGAAACACTTCAAAAACAAATTCCCAGTGGTGGATCCGGGATTTGGGGGGGGTAAAAGATAAAAATTAAGGGGGCTTCAGCATTTAATGACATTCTCATATTTTTAACGTTGAAACTAAAACCCATCGAGCCTATAGTGCGTGACAAAGAAATTAATAGACATATTATGAATGCACATGCACACACTTGAAAAACATTATTGCGGGGCAAGGCGGGGAGGTAAAAGTCAAGTCACAGTCAATACATTTATTCCAAATTAGGCCATTTACAGACACTTTTGAAATGATTTGAGTTTCCCTAATAGGTCATAGGGGTAATCATAACATTACTAACAAACATTTAAAATGATAGAATTCACTTACAGTTAAGGGCTGGAGAGCAGCGATGTGGTGTTCAGTAATGTGGTAGGGATCCTCATACAGTTCCACTGACGTCATCAGTCGGAGGAAGTTGTCGGTGATAGCTGCGGACAGGCTTTCATCGCGGGCGAGACTGCGCCAACAAGCCAAGACGCTCCTGAAATATGACCATGCAATCAATGTCTTCTTCATAGTGTTTACGGGGAAGATCTGCAGCATCAAATCTGTAGATCTTAAGGCCTATTTTTGCTTGCACAGTGCAAAATAGGTAGTATCCAGGGGGGAGGGGGGCTAAGGGCCTAGGGCTTAAGCCCCTACACGAATTTACGTTTAGCGTATTGCTAGTTGTTTCACTCATCTTTAACAACCTATAGCAGTCCAGTGGACATATGCCTCTCCAAATTGCACGCGAGTCGCGACTAAGCGCGATCTTCGATCACTTTTATCCATAATATTGCACTGTTTTTATCATGATTGTCGTCAGAAATTGTTATCAGATTTATATTTAACACGCTTACAAATAATCTTTCTACTACCAAAAATGTACTTACGGTTTCAAAGGCAACTTCTGCGCCAACAGCACAGCGATCACAGCGTTCGAGTGATGACGTGTCAATGACGTCATTGGTTTCATCAGTTTCTGCCGCGCCTCCACCCCAACTTCGGTCATAGTCGCCAACATGACCTCAAGGATCCTCTCGATACTCTGGTACAAGTCCTGACCCTTACTCGTGAAGTAAGCATCCAAGATCGAACTGATCCCCACACTCCTGATCTCCTGGTCATCATATCCATCAAGCAGACTTTCGATGAACTGCATATTGTGATTATGAGGTATTTTCGACGATATAGTCTCACACAACGCAGTGCAGTAATCACTGATCATGTTTAGATCATTCGTCAGTATATTGTTCTGAAGGTTTCCTAGATTTGACATGCATTCATCATCAGGCCCTATCACATGACCTTCGTACAAGTCCTGGATCTGAATGATTACTTTAATACAATCGATAGTCGTCAATCTCACTGGGAAGTTGGTATCAGCGATTCCGGGAATGATAAGTCCTAGCAAATACCCCATCTGACCGAACTTGCTCGGAGTCTCGTAGTTCAATTTTACATTTTTGATGTAAGTGTCGAAAATGACTTGTAGGATCATGATCGATGCTGTTCGGATTTCGTCATTCTCGTGTCGCATCCATTCGATTAGTAATCCGATTAAATCGTCGATTGTGCTTAAGCATGTAGACTGGATGACCAACTCTTTGATTAACTGATGGAGCAGTGCGAGACTGTCGTTTAGGGTTTTGGCTAGGTTGTCGTTTTTGTCACCGTTTCCCTCGATTTCGTACTTCCGTTTAAACGAAGAGAGTTCGCCAAAGATACTGTTGAATAGAACCCTTAGGATTGTGTTTCTTTCTTCAGGTAGAATCCCCTTTTGCAACTTCGTGAGTGCTTTAGACGCCTTCACAATGATCGGGTAAAGTTCTACGTTCCGTTTTTCCAGATTAGAATTGTATATTTGCTCCAGAACCGCGTTTAGCAACTGCCAGCGATTTCTTAGCACCACGTTATGATGCGCAGCTGGATGTAACGCCTTGCTTATTTCGTAAAGCGTCGTGACACTGGCTTTGCAGAGGTCAAAAGGAGGGTTCGACCTCAGGATATCGTACAGTATAGACGTCACATTGTCCCCTAATCTTGCTAAGACATGGACGTCTAGACAATCAACAGCTACCTTACCGTAACAAGTGATAACTGTATACCTAACTACACCCAACTCAGCCTCAGTTTTGGAATGTCTTGAAGACAAGAAATTAAGTATCTTACTACCTCTTTTAGATTCATTCTCCTTATATATCGCATCTAATTCATTTAGAATAAATTCTCCGTGCTGTCTTGAAGCGATCCCTATAGCTTTGCTGACGTAATCACTGCTTTCCATTGGTATAGATTTTAAGGCTAGTAATATTATCTTGAGGACCTTTTCAACGACTGCAGCATTGGACATGTGACATGACAATACCGCCAAGTACTGTAGCGAGACGCCTTTGATCATTGGCGATTGCTTTTTCGAAAGAATCTGCTGTGATATCAAAGTGGCGATGAATTCCACCCATTTGTTGCTGTTCACCTGATCCACAGCCGACATTAGAAGGTCCAACAACATACTATGCCACTGCTCCTTCGATTCACTTGTTTCAACAAACTTCAACAACCTTTGAATTTCGATTGTCCAAGAATTTTTTAAATTCTTATGGACATCACCGGAATATTCTTCAAGGAAGACCAGTATATTCTTGTTCTTCTCAACCTGATCCGGTTCCACCACATGTGTTAAGCACCGAACGAAGACTAAGTCAGGAGAGCATTTCATTTCGATTTCTTTCTCCGTTTGCTCTTCTGCAATCACGTCGGAGTTATTTTGTAGAAGAGACGTAAGACAATGGCATACTGTGGCCATGGAAGATGTGAACTCTTCACCGGTCAATGCTATGAGTAGCAAGTTACGCAACTGAGATCTGATACTTGTAACTGTGTTGCACATGAGGATCAGGGAGCTTCTGCACGTGTCGTGCAAATCTAAAACGTCGTATTTAGACACGTTCGCTGGCGCTTCGTAACCGCAATGTTTTATAATAAACTCCACCATAGTGAAATCTTCTGGTGTCGTGATACAGTTCCTATACACCAGTCCTACTATAGCTTTGACTAATAACTTCTTCATTTTCACTCCTTGTTCCATTGTGGTCATTACTTTGAGGAGTGCTATGAATTTGGTCGCGTAGTTCTCAACGAAAACATGAGAAGAGGTCGTTAAGTGCGTGAGAATTATTACAGCTTTCATTCTATCCTTCTCTTGATTATTCTTACACAGATGGAGAAGACTCTCTATAGTCTGATCAGGGAACTGCCCGGCCATGTGGTCAAAGCACCTCAGCACCTCAAAATGGTTCTTTACTGTATGAGGCTGGTCATAATCAGGTTCTAAAAGGACTAAGTTGAATAGCACATGGTTTATAGAATTGATGACGCTGTCATTCAAACTCAGTTTCGGATTCAACGGCGACGGAGACAACAAGTAGGATATACATTGACTTATGTAGTAGAAATTGATTGCTGGTTTGCGGTACAAAGAGAGCAACGAAAGCACGAATTTATTCACAGTCTCGTTGAACTGTCGTTCCGATATTAGTCTGGTTATAGGCCCTAGGGCTTCAAGAACAGACTCAGATACTTTAGGTTCGTGTGACGCAAGCCATTGGTTGTATAGCACGTCAAATATGATGGTGAATTCTGTGACAAAATT
This sequence comes from Thalpophila matura, assembly GCA_948465475.1. Lineage (NCBI taxonomy): Eukaryota > Metazoa > Arthropoda > Insecta > Lepidoptera > Noctuidae > Thalpophila > Thalpophila matura. Next base: position 2,754,599 of record OX419178.1, read on the forward strand.
GTCTTTGATAGATGTTATGTTGTCGTTTTCTACGTTGTCGCCTATTTGCTCTGATACGGCGACTGCGAAGTGGCCGAAGGCTGGAAAGAAAAGATAAAGTATACAAAGATGACTAATTTTGTCACGGCAAAGTGCAAAGTATCAACCGGGGGGGCGCCGAAATCAACCGAAACGTGAGACAAACGACGCTCGACCGATCGCCGCCATCGCGACGGCGATGTTCGGTCGAGCGCGCAAGTCGAGCGACTCATAGGAAATAAAGCAACTGCTTTAAGAATAAAGTTTTTTGTTTAGAGCGGCGCCACTTATAGATCTCGCACCACCTGAAGATTTGGATAGGACCGGCACTGAGTTGTAACACTTCGTCATCAAGACGATACGAGCGAAATTCGCTTTTTCTAGAATATGGCGTAAATAGGTAGGTACTATTTTCTAGGACGACTTTCACAAAGATCTCAATTACTATCTACATATTAAATGTTTGGGATAATGGTTTCGACTTCTATTAGAGGCGTTATTAAAACATGTTTGTAATAATTGAAACTCAATATGGATACCGTCATTTCAGCCTTGCAGTTTTATGAGCGATAAAATATTGAATTTAGATAATACATGAAACATCTGCTCTTTATCTCATTTGTTCAATTGTTATTTGTATTATGTTTACTTGATCTGGGCTGAAGGGGGTATTACACTATCAAATATGATAAAAGATATTTGAGTCATAATATATATGACAATGTAATATAGATATGTGAGTCATATCGACTTCGAAGATTTTTAAAATCCTTTCTGAACCAGAGGACAAGTAATTCATAGGCGACGGTAACCGACTATGACCAGGGGACAAGTAGTTCATAGGCGACGGTAACCGATTACAACCAGGGGGCAAGTATTTCATAGGTGACGGTAACCAATTACAACCAGGGGACAAGTATACTCGTATCTTCATAACAACACATTAAGTGCTAGATGAACATAAAACTGTCTTACCATAAGCGAACGCCTGCTTCAAACCGTCAGTCTTAACCAACGACAGTAGAGGCAGCATTTTGCTGAGTATCTCCTTAATATGTGGCACCACGCCGTGTGTGTTGACTGCGGCCAACGTGCCTAATGTGTGCGCTATCGTGTAGTGGGGCACTGACGCCGGAGACAGCTGGTTGATCAGTGATCTTAGGACCTGGAGAAAGAATTAGGGTAATAATTTTCAATTTTATGGATTTTCGATTTCGAGACGATTATACACCGTGACATTTTCATCGCTTTCATCCGGCGATGTAGCCACTATACTCATCATTATGAACAACTTTTACTATGGGACCAAACGGAAATCGCGAAAAAAAAATCAGCTGTTCCATACATTTATGTTCATAATTTTCGATATTGTTTCTGTACCTAGTTATTTTGACTATGCTTTGACTTTCAGGACTCTGATTAAACGTGTATTATACCTATTAACTCGAAAATTTCATCTCTATTCCTTTCAAACTTTACAAATTAGCTTTAACTTTTTTACAGACTGTCTATATTATTTAACACTGGTGCTGATTCTGTTGAACGTCGCGCTAAACTAATTTTAATCACACTACATCTCTTTCTTACAAATAACATTGAAAAAAACAGAAAATATTTGGAACTGTCAAATTAGTCTACGCCCTTGTCGTTTACCGGAAAATAGTCATGACCTTTTGCGATTACGACTAAATTGACAACAAAACTATTCAAGTGGACTGATTTGACAGGATTAAATATCTTCTATCCTTTTCTCATGTTTTTTATTAGAAAGAGACTTAATGAGACTAAATTAGTTTAGTTGGTAAAGAACAGAATCGGCACCACTGTCTTTGAATTCGAATTTGACCTGATTAGCTACACGGATGTAGCTAACCAAGACCCCCTCAGACAGGAGTCTGGAATTCTTTCCAGACTTATTGCTTGGTGGTGTCATTACTCTTCAGACGTATTTAGGAATTTTGCAGCATCAAGAGTAAATCTATACTAATATTATAAAGCTGAAGAGTTCGTTTGTTTGAACGCGCTAATCTCTAGAACTACCAGTCGGATTCGAAAAATTCTTTTTGTATATGATAGCCAGATTCATGAGGAATAGTATAGGCTATTTAACATTACGCTATGACCCTTAGGAGCCGAGCAACGGTGGTGAAACCGCGGGGAACACTAACAGCTAGTAACTTATACAGGGTGGCAGGTTAGACAGTGGAAAAATTTTAAGGGGTCATTGTACTCATCATTATGAACAACTTTTACTATGTGACCAACCCTGAAATCGTGGAGAAAAATCAGTTGTTCCATACATTTATGTTCACATAACTCACCAAAATGTATGGAACAGCTGATTTTTTTTTCGCGATTTCAGGGTTGGTCCCATAATAAAAGTTGTTCATAATGATGAGTACAATGACCCCTTAAAATATTTCCAGTCTAACCTGCCACCCTGTATAGTCACACAAAAACATAGGTACCATCTGCATTTACAACTAATGTATGATAGCCAGCAGGCAAGTACAGGAAATGGGCAATGTTAGCACCAATTTAGGTGGATGTATTCTTAAACTGGACAGATTACTGTTGCGACTAGGCTGGTGACGCATTCGACATTGACACCACTTAGAGTGGACGTAACAGATACTGTAGGTGAGATGAAGTCATTTAAATAATTATTTCATATTATTGCGCAATATAATATCATTATCATAATAATATCGTAACTATGCAGTGGTGCTGATTCTGTTGTACGTAGCATTAAAATAATTTTAATTACACTATATCTCTTTCTCACAAATATCATTGAAAAAGGACAGAAAATATTAAGAACTGTCAAATTAGTCTATGCCCTTGTCATTTACAGGAAAATAGTTGACCTATTGCAATGACGACTAAATTGACATTGAAAATATGAAAGTGGACTAATTTGACAGGATTAAATATTTTCTATCCTTTTCTAATGTTTTTTGTGAGACATAGTGAGACTTAACAGAATCAGCACCATTGTATATTATATTATATTTAATTAATCATTTAAATTGCATGGCTTATTCAGCTTATTCTGATACTAGCTTCCGCCCGCGGCTTCGCCCGCGATTTTCGGGATAAAAGGTAGCCTATGTGTTATTCCAGACTATACTCTATCTGTGTGCCAAATTTCATCCAAATCCGTCCAGCTGTTTAAGCGTGAAGTAGTAACAAACATACACACACAAACACTCACACACACAAACTTTCGCCTTTATAATATTAGTGTGATTGTTGTTATCATCACATAATCCTACTTCCTACTAATATTATAAATGGGAAAGTTTGTGGAGATAATGGATGTTTGATACTCTTTCACGCAAAAACTACTGATCGGATTTTGATGAAACTTTACAGTAATATAGCTTATACATCAGAATAACAGATAGGCTACCTTTATCCCGAAAAACGCGTGCGAAGCCGCGGGCGGAAGCTAGTAAGGCAATATTTACCAGATCCAAATGCTCATGTCCCACGGCCACTAACACAGCAGAGGCGCCCATCTGCACCACCGGCTCGTAGCTCACGTTCTCCATCATGGCACGCAGCATGGCTGTCACTAGGTTGGTGGCTGCTAAGGGTTCCAGCCTCTTCACTTGATTCACACATGTCTGCTCTAAAACTCTGCAAGTGAAAGGTACTGTCAATAAAAATATTAAGTATACAGGCAAAAAATAAACCAGGTAACCTAACCTAAGCAATACCTAAGATATTGGACCAGCGGCATAAAGCAATCACCAAAGAAAATTAATTCAATCTTAGACAAAGAGATTGGTTAAAGATGTTTGAGCAGTGGAATACCGACCATAGGATTCCTTATAAATATAAGTAATATATTTGATATCTATGAAATAACAATTTTGAATAACAATATAAATTGCAATCAACCAACATAGACATAATAACATTTTTATTCCTTCCAAGTCCATATGTAGCTCAATAAATAATGTAAGTATGTACACAATTTCATATTTTGTGACATTATCATTATTGACTATAATCTATACTATTATAAAATTGTAAAAGAGCCGTGTCTGTACATTGAAGATATTCCAGAAATAAATCGGGATGGGGTACTGGGACGTAACCATGCCCGAAAATGCGGGAAAGATTCGTCTTGTGAATTTTTCGGAATTTTTCCAAAAAAAAACACGATTTCTTTTCGGAATTTTCAATGCTAAGTACTAGCCACCTTACACTACGGAGGTTATTTAAACTGGTCATTTCTTTGTAGTCCACGCGGACGGAGTCGCGGGCAAAAGTCTAGTATTATTTAAATGTGATTAATTTTTTTGAGAATATTTTTAGTTATTTATAATTATTTTGTAGTTTTACCCCAAGGTAAATCAGTAGATTGGGTAGGAAACATTATAAAACAATATTCATATTGTGACAGTATGAATATAGCACATAATGTATTTTAATTTATGCATGGCATTGAATGAATATAGCAAGTGTGTATCTTAATAATATTGGCATATTGATCTTATATCTTCTTATTCACTATATTTTTCTGGAGAATATTCTTCCTTATTTGACATGTTTTCTATTTAAGCCAATTAACATTTAATTTCTACTGTTTACTTACTGAGAGCCAGTAATTGATGCTTGAGAGATTAATTATCAAAATTCATAAAATGTTATAGATTATTTGTTAGAAACAATGGATATTAGGATAAGTCTATAGATGTACATTTGTGTGAATTTTAAACATGTTAAAGCCATGATAAGCTTATTTAACATTATAAAATATATATTCAAAAACAACTGACACAGGCAGGGTTTGAACCCTGCGTTTAGGCAGAGGTCGCGGATTCAAGTATTGATTTCTCTAGCATTGATTGAAGACTCTTGGAAAGTAAACAATAATTGTGTCTCATTAGTCCTTGAAATGTTATAATAATTATGATTGTTGATAAGGAGAAATGGACGAAGCACTTACACGTGAGTCATAAGGACTGTCTTATGGACTGTAGATAAAAGATGCTGCAGTCACAACAAAGGTACCCTTGGGTCAGGTTATTGCCCTATTGCATTTACTAATTAAATAAACATATAAATCAACTGTATCATCTCATGACATACTTCAAACAATAAATTACTCACTTAACAATGTTTCCAAGCTGCGTAGAGTTTACCTTTACAGTGTTTGTGTAGAATTCGCAAAATATTTCTATCACTTCATTGGGATAAGTATTCGCTATTTTAGTTAGTGATTTTATAACGACATTATTCACGGAGTTCTCGTTATCGCCAACAGCGTTAATTAACACTGTCACGGTATCTGTAAAACGAAAATAAATAAGTTTTTTACACCTTGAAGCCGTACAAGTAAACAGTGTGAAATTATTGATTATACCTTTGAGAGATTCTGATTTTGATGCAGACATCTTAGCTCAATCACATATCCTTGATTTATTAATGTTATTCGCAAATTAAATCTGTTTTTCTTAATTTAGTCAACGACAATCTGCGAAAATAATAACGAAAACATGACACAGCTGTGCGCCAATGCGTCACAATGACATTATCAGATTAGTGTTGCTAGATTTTTGTTACAAATACTACTAAAATGTATTGATTTACGGCTCTCATATTAATAAACTCATCACACTACATAAAATTAATATATTTTTATTTTAGCACAACCTTTTGCCCGCGAGTCGCGAACTCGCGACTCCGTATGCATGAACCTAAGTATAAAGAAGGAATTAAAAAAAAAAAATAGTCTTTGTTTTCAATATAAAGGGAACCTATGTACATTTCAGCTTACTGCAGTGGCGGCGTAACATGGGTCCTCACCCGGGATGGTTGTCTATTGAGCACCCCCCCAAATAAAACAACCCCCCCCCCCCTATTTTTTTTTATACTGCGCTGCGGAAGATTTTCTTATTTCCTTCATCAAAATGCGTGACAGTGGTCTTCCCACCACCCCCCCCCACCTTATAGCACCACTGGCTTACTAAATCCAAGAGTTTGGGCTGGGAGTCTGTTGATAAGTCAGTCAGTGAGTGCGTTATGACTTTCTTTTCTTTTTATCTATATATTGAATATATTCCAGAAAAAACAGTCGGAATAGGGTAGGTACTGGGGGTCTACTCTCTAAGCACGAAATCCGTAATTTCGACCTTAGTTACGGGCGTTTCTTACTCCGTATCACCTACGGACTTAAGATTAGTTCGGAGCCCGAACTAAGAATGAATGATAGCACGATTTGACAGTTGTCCCTAGTCCCGAGGTGTTTATATCCGTCCGAAAAATTGAATTTGACGGGCCCGTATCTTCGTTGACGGACTTATCAATAGTTCAATACCCAAAAAGTTTTTTTTCGCGTTTTTGTCTGATTGTCTGTTTGTGCGCGAATCACACAAAAAGTGCTGAACGGATTTTGATGTGGTTTTCACAGTTCGATAGCTTGGGGTCCAAGTCTAACTTAAAATCTAAGCCACGTTTCATCTGATTCCGGTGAGATAAACCAGGGAATCCCTGAGGGTTACAGCTTGACCTCTTAATAGTACTAGCCAGTAGCCACACTAGCAACCCTACACTACGGAGGTCAATTAAATTGGTCATTTCATTATAGTCCACGTGGACGGAGTCGTGGGCAAAAGTCTTTATTGTATTATTAATGCATAAAGAAGACGATAGATGGAATGTATCAAAAAAAGTTCAATCATGACCGTTTTTTGATGACGTACAATCATTACGGTACATTATTACTTTGCATAGAATTACAACTATTCTAAAAAACTACTAAAACAGAAAGTTTTTTTCAGAGCACATTGTCTATGGTAAATTGATAATATCTAAAGCTATATTCACACTGGGTAAACTACTTATATGTTACAAACCGTAAATTACAAACCGGCAAAATAATATAATAGCATTTTTATCATGCAAATCTAAGTATTGCGAGATAAAATTACCCTAATAAATACAAACAAAAAGTTCTCAAACCTAACGTATGGGTCCCAATACCCAAACGAAGTGACGTATAAAAGGTGATAAAAATAACTTTCTTATTTTTTCTAGAAAGTTCTACTATTTATCGCTGATTGCATCAGCCTTTGATTATTTGTTTATAAGGCATCAGCATTCACATAAACGCAATACATAGAAAATTAAACATCCGATCGATTTTGGTTGCTATGACTGTTCATGAAAACTCATTGAAAACTCCTCTTAACTAGTTGACATTTGATATTAATGTTGCCAAGTGAAATTAAAATAATTATGAAAACAAAGACATTACGAATGATTACCAAATAGGTTAAAAATATTTCAGAGAGGGAAGTAGGCATAAAATATAATAAGGTAGCCACTTTTTGATACAAAGTTGAATCCAATCGAAATATAGGTAACATACTATTTTTGGAAATAAATTCATAATTTAAATCGCATTTAGGGACATTCTTAATTTCTTGTACTTATTCACCAACAAGAGTAAGGGAAAGACTTTTGCCCAGCTGTGGGGATAGCATAGGTTAAAAAAATCTATCATAATTGGAGCGGAGCGGAACTGATTGTTTGATTTATTTTGTAATACCCAATGCAACTAGATTATGTTAACATAAATAATTAGGACTTGCTCGAGGCTGTTCAACTCACTACGTCATCTATTTTAAAATTGTAATGAATATCTACTCCATAAACTTACGAGTGGTAGGTAGTGGTATTATTATTATTTAACACGTAACAATTATTAACAAATAAGTATGTGAATTTGTGAATGTCTCATGTGTGGCCGCAGTTGGCGATTTTTGCAAATTAAAGATCAGATCTAAAATCTAAGATATACGGCAATATAACTTTATTCATTAGCTAAAAATAAACATTGTGATTTATGCATTGATTTATGTAACTTGTTGTCGAACATTTATTTAAACATAACAACATATTTTTAACAAATAGGCAGTAAAACCACGTTGTCATGCGATATCACATTTCTGTATTTTCTGTTTCAAAATTGTTTAGTCTATGCTCTTCCTGTTCGACGGTCCGACAGGCGTGCGGCGATAGAATCGCGTTCTCAACTTCTCGCAAATTGTGGTGGATATCGCGGTCGTGCGATCTCATTCTACGAACGGGATTTTTTCCCACAAAACGAAAATTAGACTCGTAACAAACCATTTTCTACACATTCGTGTATAACCGCTTCAAAACGAAAACGACTTTCACCGGATACATCGATAATTTGATTAACGAAAGCAAGGGGGGCTCGCAAATTATCCCACATATCATTGAATTTTACATCACAATGTATCCGTGCGTTTGGTCAGTTACCGATATATCTGTGTGATGTGCTGTGTTGTTCGTTTAAGTGACAAAGCAAAAGCGTTGGCTCCCATTCGAGACTATTATCCTATTCGTGATTACGTTGGGCCGGGAACTGGCCACTTGGTGTAGTCGCCGCGGGGACTCCAAAGCGGTAAATACGGAGGCGCAGATCCTGCTTCGCATCATTTATCGTCAGGATTGCGGTGAGTACGGTGCCGACGCGGTACGGACACATTTTCATACAATTAAAACGAGTAGATATCGAAGCGAGTTTTGAATTTCGTTCTTGGCATCTGACATTGAAGTCGGAGCGATCAGGTGCCCGTAAGTCTTAAAATAGCTATAAAATGTCAAGTCTGCCCTGGCACCGTAGCAATCAGCTGATCTGTAGCGTTTTAATTATAACGAATTAGGTAACTAATTGTTTGTTGGGAGTCGCTAAGATTTCGCTATCGCCGCCAGCATAATCGCTTGAATAATATAATGTTGATAGAGTTATCTCACAGATAAAGTGTTACATAGATTGGCAGTCTTGACACATTTCCAGTGATTTGAACTTTGTCCTTTTTGCAGATTTAAAAATGGTGCAGCAAGATTTGACTTAGGCAAGTCTGACTCATACGTTCAAGTGGTAGTCGGGAATGGCTCGGGGTGGCTCACGGGTGTGAGCTCCAAGAGAGCTACGGACACTCGGCAAGTCAAGTGTAGTGTTGTGCAGTGTCTAGTCATAGTGTGTGTGTGAGTGACGGTGGAGCCGGGATGCCCTCCGTGATGTTGTCCGCAGTGCTTGAAGAGGAGCCCGATTTGTACGAGGCGTTCCCACCTCATGTTGACCCCACTGGCATTACTATCCTCACTGATAGCCCACCAGGTGAGACCTTAATGTTTTATATAAAAATGTATAACATAGACATAACATTTCTTTTTTCAATAAATTATTTTACAAAAATTATATATTTTTTTTGAAACACTAAATGTAGGTATGAAAATTAAATAATTTCTAATAAAATGAAAAATGTGGGACGCATCTTACTATTATCTATTGCAAGCGCTACACGTTTTTCATTTTACTCATGAACAAATTCTTCTACGGTCTATTATAAAGAACATCTTATATAATTTGCTTGAAGGTTGCAATTACTGCCACATGTTATCATACCTACTTGATGAATTCAATTCAATGTTGTTTGTGTAATTTGATAAAAAATGTCTCTTCTACTATACCTATCTTATCTTTACTACCTACCGTAGAATTCTTATTATTTCAGAGATCAGCTGTTGTTAATTAATTTGTTTATCAATAAATATGATAAACTATTGATAACAGGATGTATGGAATTTTACAATTTACAAGTAATTATGACACTTTCTTGAATTACTTTTTTTTTTGGGGATTATTTATGATGAGGGGATATTACACTATCAAATATAATGTACATCTATGTATGATCATATCTTTTATCCAATATTTAGTAGGAAGGATTTTAAAAATCTTTGAAGATAATATGTGTATAACAATAATATATGTATGACAATAATATGACAATGTAGGTAATTTAATAAAGACATATGTCTATATTAAATTACCTACATTGTCATATTATAATACCTAGTTAAGTGGGACTCAAAGATCTTTGATCATAAATTTTATATTTGATGGTGTGATAGGTAGGTACTCCCCATAGGAATAAATAAATTCAGGTAGGAAAAGTACTAGCTACCTTAAAAATGTGCAAGTTGTAAGTTAAAAAAAAAATAATGCTAAGAGTAGGTATAAAACTATACCTGATTAGAGCCTATGCCAATATTAAATTGTTTATGCGGGCACTCCATGTCCTTTTTGCACAACAATGTTAATTTATGATACATGAAATATTGTCTATTTAATTTCTTTGTAGGTTGGTACCTAGGTGCTTCAGTAATAATCCTATGTGGTTACAATTTACTTTGTAATAGTTAGTTACTAATTTATTAATTACGAGCGCTTTGCCCGCGACTTTGCGTGAACCAAAGGAACTGTTCATTTTTTCGGGATAAAAAGTACTTAGGGATAATGTAACTTTTTATTAGTGAAAGAATTTTCAGAATCGGTTCAGTAGTTCCAGAGATTACCCGCTACATGTGCTTAGATAGGTACCTACTACACAAACTCACAAAATTCGCAAATATCTTTTACCTAATAAATATTAGTAAAGACTAGTAGGTTTACATATTGAGTATTAATTTCGTCCTAGTTTCGTATTTAACTAGTAATTTTGTTTTCTTATCTGAGTCACAAAATATCGTTTTTGCAAATGACTCACGCCTATTTACCAAAATAGTCTGCACCTTGACTTTTGGATGTTTTTTCTCGCAACAATACATTTCCGTTGCGTCTGGCAATTGATTTTGCTTTCGGGGTTTTTCAGGAACGTTTTGGATAGCCACAATTGATTCAGGTTTAACCCGCGCCAATAAATGATAAATGATATTTATTTTGTAAATAGGTTAATAAAGAAGCGAATCTAAAATGGCGGCACTAATCATTCCCTCTCACTCGCACGTTATTGTGTCTTTACTCCCACACGTCGGGTGTGAGTAAAGATTCGCTTCTTTATAATTATTGACGTGGGTTATACCTACCTACGGATCGATGCGAAGGCGACGGCTCGACTCTTTTTCAAATTAAACATTTTCAAAAATATAATATTTTGTATGCAGTGATAGCCTAGTGGTTTAACTAAATAACTAAAAAAATCAAAAGCAGGGACATTTTCGAAATACCGTGTGTTCAGTGTGTTGTGTTGTCATATACCAGTGATAGCCTAGTGGTTTAACTAATGTGCCTCCCACGGCGAATGGTTCGAGTTCGATCCCGAGGCACGCACCGCTGACTTTTCGAAGTCATGTGCGTATTAGAAATTAATTATCACTTGCTTTAACGGTGAAGGAAAACATCGTGAGGAAACCGACATGACCTAGAACCAAAAAATTCGAAGACATGTGACGTGACGTCCATCACGCGGGCCCAGTGCGGGTTAGTCCGCACTGGGCCCGCGTGATGGACTACGGCCCACTCCCTCTCACAGAGGAGGCCTGTGTCCCAGTCCCAGCAGTGGGAACATAATAGGCCGATTATGCTTATGCTAATATTTTGTTAGTAATGTGTATCTATAGTAGGGTTGCGAACTTTTTTTGTGAAAAATAACGTATCAAATTATATGGATAGGAAAAAAAAAGTATTTGGAAGAAAAAAAAAGTATTTTTCGTATTTATGTTTACATAAAAATATATTTGTGATTTGGATACAAAAGTATAAAGCATATTTATCGAAAATAAAGTAGAATACGTTATTATAAAGTATAGTTGGCAACCCTAATCGATAGGTAGGTACCTAGTTCATAAAACGCCTACTCAAAAGACAGTTTTAACTTTCCATCATTAATTAGATTTCGGTTCTGAGATCCACGCAGCGACCATGAAGTTACCTATCTGATAGCAGACCGGAAATGCTGTAAACACAAAATATTATTATTAAATACAATTTAAAATGATAAAGTAAACTCACAGTGGAATAATTGTCTTCCGGTGAACACGGCGAAGTAACAAAACGCTAGGTGGAAACAAAAACAACGTTAATGCATTGAACGGCGTTTTGGTCGGCAAAAATCGACGTTAAATAATTATTTTTTAAAGAAAAAGTCTATCAAACATGAGGCATTGCATTGCCTAGAAAATTCACTGCAGCCAACTCTGAATCAGGCAATAGATCAGCAAAACTCACGTCCGCGTTTTTGTAACCTCATATTGTTGCGTGATAAACCATTATAATTTCAATTGCTATTAATTATGTGCTCGAAGAAAATTTCAAGGAATAGAAACTGGTGCGTAAAAGGCAAATTAACCGATTGAAGTAAAAGAAATGCAGTTTTTGCTGTTTCTGTAATTAAATTACTTAGTAGTTGAAGAAAAACGACCCCAACTAACACTTAACTGGTCCTAGCAGGGCAGCAAGAAGTAGATAGTTTCATAGTCGAAGAAAAACCATAAGCGTCATTGGATTCAAACAATGTAGAAAATGTAGATAGGGCTTTCAAAACCTTTGATAAATTACTACTTATCGACTTGGCAGTTACCAAATTAGATTTTACTGAACTTTCAAATTAGGACTTTTTGCCCATGCCAAGCCGTACCTCGGTCTGTAATCTCGTGTTCAAAAATCAAGATATAATGTAACGACCTACCTAAGTTTGCTACTTAAGTTGAATGGCAGTATCTACCCAATGAATCTGATAATACCTAATTTAAGTATTGAATAGTCTCGGCACTAATAACTAGTCTAGACGAGCCGAAGATGGAGACGTTAGATAGCTCGCCCCACAGACTGCGAGCTTATGACTGGGAAGGAACGACTCTGTAGTCATCTTATCCTGAAGCTAAAGAGCGGTCCGATCCTTTGTTCAGCCTATAAAAAGTCTGGAATCCCTTATCGTCTTCAGTAATGATCTGAAGATAAAACGTGTTCACAACTTTGCGTTCAGCACATACCTACCTAATATTATCGTTGTCGGGAACGTTTCGGGTTCCAACCAGATTCCTAAAATGGGCAAGATAATGTTGCAGGGTTGTAAAAGATAGTTGTTAACACATAACTGGAGTCTTGGGACCTTTATAATAGCGGTTTGGGTAAACCCACGGTAAACCCGAGTTTATTATGCTTCGTATGTTTATTCATATTACAGATATTCTGATTCCCACATGGATTCAGTTCGATTGAATGAGAATACGCAAGAACTGGCAGGATGGAGGTTGTTGCGTTATCAGTTGTTTAATACACTGATTAAAATGTTTGCGGCGCAACTAGCAGGATGAAAGCGGTTGATAAAACTCATTTAAACGATTATATCCAAGTCGATTAGCAGAACCAGCAATTACTTCGGTAATCTGCTGATATCCTTTCATTGCGTCTATACCTACTATGTATTGGGAAAGAGAAATGAGAATTTCTCTATATTCGACTAGTAGGTTAAACGATTTGCCAAAGAAGATTTTGACAATGTGGGTTAATGTATTTTAATGTCAAGCAGGCTGGACTGATTGGTATAGACAGGGATAGCCCCTGGAAGCATCAAAACCTACCTAAGTAGAAAAATCAAAGTAATTCCAAAGAGCATTATATAAATAACACTCTCTGTCGTGAATGAAATATACCATTTTCAATTCTTGCCAAGAAAACAGCTCCAGGAATACAAATTAATACAAAGTATCCCAAACTAGTCTCTCTATACCAAGGCTGCTTAACCCCAGGCCCGCGGGCCCGCCAACAGCGTTTTTATTAGATTATTATTAAACCATGAATAAGTTAAAGGCAGGTTTTATTCACTAGATGGCCCGCCGGCTGACACGAAATCAAAATGATGGCCTACTTTCAAAATTGGTTGAGCAGTCTTGGTCTAAGTCTAAACCATTAAAAACTAAGATATGAATTGCTCGATCCGCTTCCATATCTTGTCCTTTCGCCATTGAGCATGTTCATTGACTTCATGTTTCTCCACGGCCGGCGAGTTTCCCTGAACGAGTGTAATGCTCGGATCATTGTTTGTGAAACACTGGCTTGTTGTGCATTGCGCTGTCTAAACACTCTTAGCCGTAACAATAGTGACTTAACATTGGCGAATACAGTTCATGTAGCAGTGATTTTATGTACGGTTTATTTTGTGGGTGTGTTCAATTATAAGACCCGGATTTTTTAAGAAATTGCAGCGTTTTGGATAGATGGGTAGATGGAAACAGAAGCAGGATTTGTCATCTGGCCGGGAAAATTTATAGAAGAATATGCATTATATGGGATAGTAAACATTCTTTAGCTGTTGTTTTATTGGTTTGGTCTTCGGAAAATTATTCTTCTTCCGATTTATTTTCTAGGATTATAGCAGTGTATTCCGCTAGGGTTTTGCGTAAAGCTACTACCGTTCGATCCCGTGGAAGCCATGTTGGCTGAATCATATTTATCGCTAGCAAACGGATGTCCCCGTGTGCGATATTATGTCGCATTTGCAACAGATTTGGTTTAAAATGTAGTTTATCAATTTTTATAGCAAAAGCGATGGGGTTCCGTTCTGCGCACATCAGTTTTGCTAAGCGTCTGAAGCTATGGAAATTGTGATAGTATTATACGAAGGTCATTTTTAGTAGAGACCGTAAAAGGTTCGATAGTAATGTTGATAAATAAGAAAGATGTAAATAACCAATTCTAACAAAACTTCTGCATCAAAGCAGGTGTTCTTCGTCTCTTCGGGTTTATAACAGAATCAGATGGGGACATTTTAGTTTAAAACTCTTTCGCAATATAGGTATTTTAAGTCTCGGAAGTTTCTCAAGAGTGTTGAAAGCCTCTTTCAAAATATTGTTGCGGATCCCTTGGGGGATAAAATCTTTAAGGTCTGTTTACTTCTCTATAAAGAAGGGAATGTGCGATATTATACCAAAGTTGTACAAACAAATCGCCCCATTTTAACATTTTTTGTTATCTGTTTTTATTACGGTTGTAATTTAGAATAATAAATCTTTGAAAGCATTTCGTTTTGAGTTTATGTTGGCCCTTCAATTTCTTGTTTTTTTTTGTGTTTTTCCATGCCGACGGTAAATAAACAGGATGGTAGTAACCATGTAAGCTTTGTAACCAGTATTGGCTAGTTAGACTAGCGTCCTGAATAGATCTGTTGATCTTTAATTAAGAACGATTGGCTAAACAAATTTTCGTGCAGTGTCAACTAACGTACTGGTTACAAAACCAATTTAATATTCAGTGTCATGTTAATATTTTGTATGAAAACTATGAATTGCTAAATTCTCAATGCGGACGTTAAAGAATTAAAATCTCTCTTGACTTGGTTCTTCCAAGGACTTGACAACGTACGTTTAGGCTCGTATTACAGAACGATACCTACTCGAGCACAGATCTCTGCTTGAGCATAGATGTCAACCAATCAAATGGCTTTAAATGTATGCTCAAGCAGAGATCTGTGCTCGAGCGTCGTTCTGTAATACGCGCCTTAGTCTGCAGACGACCCGATTTCTTTTAGCTGAGACGTCTAAATTAGTCTGAAGGCGTTTTAAAATAATACAGACTTTTTGCAAGATTCGCTAGTTTAGTTAGACATGAGAGGAGAAAGTTCTTTCTAATGAATAATAAGTACACATAATGACTGTAATTTATTCAAACATCAGATTGAGAATGGATGCAACTGTTTATAAGAGTGTTGCCAATACTAAAAATAAGTCTAGACGAGAGACTCGTCTATTAAAGTTAATTAGGCGTGAGGTCTTCAGAAAAAAGGTAATAAAGTGCGCACAGTACCTACGTACTGTAAATGTTCGTTTCTTTATTTGTAATTTGGTTTTATAGCTCTATTTTAAAAACAAATTTAATATAAGAACCTCAATATAGCAGGTTTGTAGCTTCTTGAAATAAGTGATTAATTTAATGAAATGGGATATCGTAGAAGACGGTCCTCACTTAGGGCCCATTGCCAAGAGGTCTTAATAAATTTCACGATTCCTACAGGAGTGAAGTCTTTGAATTTTCGTGTCACGCGGGTTTTTTGTAGCTGCATCAGCAGTGGCAAACGGGCTTACCTACCTACGGCCCGCCTGATGGTAAGCAGTTACCGTATCCTATACAACGCTTGCAACTCCGACTGTCACAAGAGCGTTGACGACCCTTTGATATGAGGATGCGCTGTGCCGTCAGCTTATAAGCAGGGGCCTATTTGATGTAACTACTCTGCAAGTCTGCACTCCAAGTGCCGAACTCTTCAACTGAATCATGTTTTATGTACACACATTTTGCAGATTGAAAATTTAAATTTGAAAGAGTAAAGAGTGAGCTCGTACATTCGAAAAGCCAATAATTTTTCATAAAACACTTTCGCTCCACACTTTGCAATATTTGAAAAGTGAAGAGAAGAGAGCAGAGTGCAGACTTGCAGAGTGGTTACATCAAATAGGCCCCTGGTCCCCTGGCCCCTGGCGCTGTCAACACAGCTCATTCTTAGGAGCTCTGGCGACCTTACTTAGCACAGGAAGCAGGAACACAACACTACCGAAGAATAGCGTTATTTGGCTATGGTATTCCATAAGGTGGAGGTACTTCCAAAGTCGGGCTGCTCCAAATCTGAGCAAAATATCCCGCTGTGCCCTACCTGCTTTAGGCAGGTATGTATTTGTCTTGTTCAGAAATAGGTTATGAAACCTGTGTGAACTTGGCACCCGACTTTGGAAAAAAAACGTTTCTTTAAGGGTTTTTCGGAAGATTATGAACACAATTTCCAATTACCAGTCCCTAGGTTACTAATAAGTCTCATCTTATAATACTGGGTGTAAGCGAAAGTGAAACGAAAACCGAAACCCAGTGGCGGCCTTTGCCATTGCGAGGCCCAGGGCGGCAGATCGAGGTATTCCACTTTGAGCACCAATTCTAAGCGCACCATCTTTGCGAGGCCCTTGTTCTTTGTGTAATTTATCTAAATTGAAAGTAAGTAGGTATTTTTGATGATGATTGATGATTGACGAGATATGCAAAAAAAAATTAAAATGTTTCTACATATAAAATTACTTTATAAATTGACTCCTCAGTCGTTTCGCACCGCGAGCGGTTAGAACCGCGGTGTGAATTGCCCAAGAGCTCTTTTTGAATGAGTCCTTTGGCACCGCGGTGTGAGTCGCTCAAAAACTTTTTGTAATGGGTTGTTGCGCGAGGGCGCGAGGCCCCGGGCGGTTGCCTCGTTCGCCACCCCCTAAGGCCGCCACTGCTGAAACCATGGGTTTTGTACCTTATTCTGAACACCTCAGAGTTAAAACGTTGCGTCGGTCTTTTAAAAAAAATGACGACTGGAGATTTTGCAGTTCGTTAAGAAATCTCCGAACAAAGTCGTATTTTATTTTTAAAGTCGGACGCTTTTAACCTTGGGGGTTCAGAATAAGGAACTGAACCCATGGTTTCAGTATCGTTACGCTGTGACCTATCATGTATTATACTGACACCCTGTATAATACATGATAGGTACTTGTATTCATTATTCGCTAGAATCAACATATGAACAGGACCTTTACATATGCAGTTATTGCTAGAACATTCCACTCAAAACAATAAAGTCTATTAATATTCCCATCTAGGTCACAACACAGTGTTTGTTATCAATGGAGGAGGCAAACAATTCTCATCTCGGTAATAAGCGTTATCTGTAAAGAAATCTGAACCGGTGATAACACAAGTACCGTATCTTAAGTACTACTGATAAAGAAGCTCTTAACTGTGTGAATTTATAGTTTTCTTAGCTATTGTAAACAGGATTATCTTGAGGAAGGAAAATATTTTTTATGTACAGTTACGAGCACAAATATATTACCATGGACAGTTCTTCAACACTATCTTATTTCATGGTTCATTCATTCATTTTATAATTAACGAATGAATCAGTTCGGTTGCAATACCTGATTTAATGATTCATTCAGTATTTTTAAAAATTAATGAATTAATCATGGAATCAGATATTATTGCCGAACTGTCCATAGTAATATATTTATGCTCGTGACTGTACCTAGTATTGTAATAGTTGTCATTGAATGAATCATTGATAAAAAGCCCCTAAGGGTTTTTATTTTCAAGATGACGTATGATTAACCATTTTTTAACAATTTTGATCTATGGATTTGTGCCTGGTTAACGGCATTAGGCTCGGCTTGAAATATGTAAAACTGGCGAAATGTGAGTGTACTATAAACACCTCAGGGAAGGCCCCGTTCCTCAAAAATAATTTTATCAAAACCTATAGGGTACTTCCCGTTGACCTAGAATCATGATATTTAGCAAGAAGTGAGGTCTCACACAGCACGAGTAAAGAATAAAGTCCGGAAATTATTCATTTGCACACATTTTTTTTTGCGATTACAAACTTACATTTCTACGGAACTCTCAGAGGGGAGTCCAACTCGCTTTACATGACCATTGCAAGTGTCAACTCTCGTGAGCCAATATATATCTACAGTGGTATATTTGATTACCTGTTTAACAATGTTTTAGATTTTGTTTACCAGCATCACTTGGTCCTCCTCGGTAAGTAAGATACCAAAGAATGATACAAACATTACCATTATCTCTTTCTTTCTTACCATGGTTTCTTACATTGAGGTACCTATATGTACTTACTTCCTTAGCATTTAGTCACAGAGTAGCAAAATAATACTCATATTTTATTATTGCTCATTGTTTCATAGGACTTTATGAGCCATAAACAATATATTTTACTTACATACACTTCTGGTATGCGTCTTAGTAATTTACCTTGTTTTGTTATGACATGACATAAATGCACGTAAGATCATTTCCTAGTTTAAAAAGAAATTATTCGAAACTGGCATAATAATTATTAAATAATTGTAATAAGTTTTATGTTAAAAACATTTTTTCAAACAAGCTTTTATAACGAGCCCAAACACGACGGAGTTGTGGTGAGATGTTGAGGAGTTCCTATGGCCACCTCCGGGCTTCATCATGAGACCACCTCCATGGTAACATATTATGGCATTGTCACTGAGGTAACTTAGGTGTGCCAAATTTCAGCTCAATCGGTCGGGGGAAGTGGTCTAAAATTCTGTTGCAAGATTTGGCCCTCCACTAACAAGGCAAGTAAAATAAAAGCTTGTAAAAATATAAAACAATCAAAATAAGATTCTACCATTTCGCTATATCTATAGACACTAAGAAAAGTCGAATCTAATTGCAAGATTCAGAAAAGAATCGGTAAAAATCTCCAATCATAGAAAACAAAACTGAAATAATTAAAAACTAAATGGGGTATCATAATCACGTCATTAGTGCTGTGTAACAGCAGCAAAACGGTGCGACGATGGTCCGATGCCATGAGCGTGCGCATAGTGGGGGCAACACGCCACCTGGCGAAAGTACAGACCCTAATCGACACGATTTAAAGAATAAAATCTTCACACCTGCTTATTTTGAAGGGGTAAGCTAAAAACTTGACTTAATAATAAACACTATACCCTCCTTTTGGGCTTCGCCGCAGTCGGGTAAAAGGATGGGGCTACCCTATCATTTTCATGCTCCGACAAACTCCGGACGGCAATCGCAATTTTTTTTATTCAACCTGGGGATCAAACCCGTATTCCGCAGTTGCGCGTGTCATCTCAAGGCCAACGAAGAGGGCGGGCCGATGGCATGCGCTTGCGCATGGTGGGGGGAAACATGCCACCTGGCGAAAGTAAAACCCTACTATTGTGATGATTTGTGTTCTTGAAATAATAACTGCGGTTTGAATAGAACGAGGTAAGTTAGAGGGGTATAATTTAAATACATATTTCGTTATGCATATCGAAACGAAGCATAAAACACACAGATTATGATTTTGATAGCCGATAGGTAAATTGAGAACTTGCCAGTATCTTATATCGCTATTATTGAGGCATACTGCTTGCGAAGGCTTAATCGTAATAAGATATAAATAATGTTATGATTATTAAGTTACTATTATCATTTTTATCATATTTAAAAATGTGAGGAAAATGCATGCTTAAACGCTACTTACGATGATAAGAAAGACTGTAAAAACTAATGAGGAAAATGCAGCACCGTTACTGTTTAGTGTTTCAATAGGTTAACCACCTGTCAATGTCCTTCAATGTGATCTTTGAACGCAACACAATACTTTGTATGAGGCTTCTGTTATTATTAATATCAAAAATTCTAATGTCGTTATTCAAAATAGGTTAAAAATAGCACTTGAGCCATTTTGGCTGGTTACACCGTACAACGTTCCCTTGTATTTTTTCTATCATTAAACGTACCTACGTGATATTGGCGAAATTGTGCTGGTTCTTCCACATACGCCACTAAATGAAGAAGTTAGTGAAGTACTTCTTGAAGTTCAAAACTTACAAAGGACAGTCCCCAAAACACCCTCCCTTCATTATCGTGCAACTCAGGGATACATGAGTACCGGAATTCCTTGTTTGAGAAAAGCTACCGGATCTTTTCATGCTCTACCTAGAATTATTTCGTAAAATCTACCAGTACAATTTTGTGTATACTACACTACATGAGAGAAAAACAGGAGTAAAAAGAAATAAGGAGAAGAAAGATGAGTAAGGGGTAATTCTCGCTATTAAAGTCAAACCTCTTATTATTAAACAGATTTATCTCGGGATTTCCGTTATGAGATCCGCCTGCAGTGGTCTACGTGCCTCTGGGCACTGAGGTATCACCTTGAACATTCAAATTCACCTGCTGCTGCTTCGTATTTATATTTCGTCATCTCAATAATTCAAGATTTGAGTGATTAATATCATTCACAGTTATCATCATCTTGTCTCCTTTTCTTGGGAGAGGTTAAGTTCTAGTGACATCAAAAATGATATCGATTTTAAGTAAACTAATGATGCAATTTAACCAAAAATTAATATGGTCTTGGTCACAATACTGAACGAACATGCTCGATCAGAATACCTTCCATTAAAGAGAAAGTGCCCTTTTAAATGTTCTCATAGAAATGATGACGTAAGACATCATATATTTTGCAATGCAACGCGTGAGAGAACAGATGCGACATTTTATTGCGTAACTATTTGAAAGACCCTAAGCTTTTGATAGGATTAACCTTCCAAAGGGTTTGGATATTGATCCTCGAAGGTGATAAAATGATAATAGTTGTTTATTGGCTTTTATTTTTCGAAATTGCTATACAACAGAGGTTGGGTGTTACACCAACAAATTATATAAAATACCAAGCACAGTTCTCAATCAGCTTAGTCACAATTCAGCATAAGAACCCATCGGTCAAGTCCAACTCGTGGTTTTTACTTAATAATTTGTAATTAATTATTGAATTAATCGCATTACTGACTTTGCGACCCTGATTTGGGACTGATTTCATACAAATCTTAACAAATCTGTGTAAAAAAATCTTAGTGAAAATTACAACGGTCTTAATTATCTTAATGATCGTGTCGTCATTCTCAGAGAAGACTTAGTTTAAACAGTGATCGTAGTGACAAGATAAATGTGATTTATTATGGTGCCTGTTATGTTCTGAGTCATACACGATAAATTGGTTCATTCATGGTGTAACTGATAACAATGCGAGATTTTTTTAGACTGTGCATTTATAATGGCGTTACTAGTAGTTCAAAAATTGTGCAAGTCACCTACGACGGAGGGGGTACTGGAATGGACTAAGAGTAAGTTGTTTTGCAAATCATTTTATTGGATTAGGACGTTATTTTATATTCTCTTTGTTTTCGTATTCAAGTTTTAATTTGAGAATATAATTATTTTATTAATCTTTAATCATTTGCATTTCCCTTTGAGGATTTACGTTTTATGATCCAACGTTGTTCAGAGTTCTCAGAATTCTGAACAAATCCAAAGTAAACAATTAGTAATCAGAAATATGAAAGCGCCGTAACGCTCCATAGAAGCTGTACAATAAATCTTCATTTCTGTTTCGAGTGATGCATCGGGATCGGTATTCCGCGTATGCGCATGAGTCGAAGCTGCTGTGAAATTTGGACGCTTTTCAAAATTGTAAGAACTTCCTTCCTGATTTCAGGGAATCGGACGATTGCCTTGAACCTATTGAGCTGTTTATTTACAATCTTTGTATATTTTTATTTTTGTACGTCTTTGTTTTGCATCCTCACTTTTTCCTGGTTCATTGTCAAATGCTTTGGTATATAAACGTAAGCCTAAGCCCAAAAAAATATCTTTACAACAGTTTTGTTCGAAGTGTACTGGAGTAGGTACTGCTCTGTCGTATGGCGCCCTCATTACGCAACACATTCCCTTAGGTTGGAGCGAATCCAAAAGCGGTTCTTGAACCATTTAGTATATTCGACAGGGGTTGCTAAAAAAATACGCAGGTATACAGAAAGACTCGATCATTTTAATATGAAATCCCTAGAAACACGCAGAAACGCATCGGATCTATTGTTTTTATTTAAACTGTTTAATAATATAATTGATTGTCCCCAGTTGCTCAAAAAAATTAACTTCAAAATTCCACACAAATATCCTAGAAAACCTATAAAACTGCTGCATCCTCCATTTCGAAAAACGGTCCTCGGCTTCAATTCCCCTATCCCTAACTCTGTAGGCTCCTAAATGATTACGATGATAACATAGATATTTTTTGTACAACCCTTAGTAAATTCAAGCACCAAGTCCATCAATCGGCGCATACCTAGTTATGTAATTTCTCTAAATTTATAATTTCCAAATTTTCCAAATCATTTTCATTTTCAATCTAACAACATTTGTGACAGGTTAAACCTATGTTTTGTTGCTAGCTTGTTGTCTTTATTTGTTAAGTTTTTGCATGTGGTGTTTACCGCTTGATATTGTGTACTTAGTTATTTGCATGCACTGAAAACATGTAACATAAAGTGTAACAATTGTTGGTGAACCAATAAATAAAATAAATAAACGCTTTGTGCTTTCCTGTGTTGCTTAAAAGCTTACAAGCATTTTACTTTCTTTAAATATTTAAAATTATGGCAAGTTTCTTATTGATCATTCCGTCTTCTGCGTAGACCTTATTCCTTATTCTGGTATTCGGTCCATCTTAGATGCGAAAATCAACAAACATTTAATAGGATGTTGAAGATTTACTTCGCAGTCTAGACTCTAGAGCTGGGTTTCTTAAAGAGGGATCCGTGACATGATTGTCAGGGGTCCACAGCCACTCAGTTTACTCTTAAGGTATTTTGAAGTAGGAAAATTATGTATTAATTCACGCATGTTTGACTGCTCCTCGTTTGTTTTCCTAAAATTTTCTTCGTCTAGGGTCCGTGAAATTTCTAGAAATTCTAAAAGTGGCACTGCTCTAGAGGATGTCGTGTGATCCTGCACGTATAGCTAAAATAATGGCCTCCATAATAGTACGACACCAATGAGCTGAGTAATTAACGGGAACCACGCGATTATCGACGTCATGCTACGTCATACTTGTATAGGTACATAAATTGTTATTCAATCCATTACGTATAAGGAAGATCCTATTCATTGTACCCTTTGAATAATCCTTGTTTCTATGCATTTCGATAAGGAAAATGAAATTTATTATAGTTTGATGAAACGGTCAGAATGAGATTACCTTTTCCTGCGCCGCCGCCGTTTGATATGACTCGATGATTTCATAGGGAAGATGAGTAACACTATCTAATTCTATTGTATCTTCATGTCACAGTCTAAAAACATGAAGTTAGTTATCCCTACTATTATGATAAATGCGAAACTGTGTTTCTTGGTTTGTTCTTCTTTCATGCATCAACGGCGCAATGATTTGCCATGATTTTTTGCATGATGTCATGATCCACAAATCAGGTTTCAGTGACGTTACGAGCAGGAAAATGATTATTGGACACATTATCTTATAATTTCCCTATCAGATACAAATAATGATTTGTACAAAAGGCTTCAAGAGTCACTGCTATAAATAGTTCTTGAAAGCGACAACGCACTTCTTATCTTTCGCTCCATTTTTGACGATCCAAATACTAAGATTATATTATTAAGTAATTTTAATCTCACTTTTGTCTCGATTGCGTATTTGTATGAATAAGGGACTATCTAATCTTTACGTAGGCTGTGACGGCAGTATTGACACGTACGCATGTACATACTCATCACTCAATACGACACAATCTATATCATGATACTGCCGTGGTCAGTATCACTTCAGCTATTGGTGGATCACAATTCATAATAAGATACACCTCTGACAATTTATTGGGGATACACTATGATTCGTAAGATATTGTCCACTCAAGGCTCATAATAATTATGACTTAGGCCTTTCCCAAGTTGCGCCAGAACACCCGTTCTCCCTTCTACAGCAAGTTTATCCCGGCCGCCTTTTTGAGGTTGTCAGTCCATCTTGCCGGATGGCGTCAATCATGGAGGTTACTTCACAGCTACTGAATTTCAAGAATTTTGTCGTTGTTGACCATCGTTATTCTCATTATTATTTAAAATTTCGGTATTGTTGAGTTCCGTAGTGAGTAAGGTCGCCAGAGCTCCTGAGGATGCGCTGGGCTGACTGCTTGACCCCTAAACTGTCGGTACACAAATGCATACATGTGATATTATATGATTATATGATGATATGTGTGTTGCAAGCGTTTTATAGGCTAACCATTTATAGGTAACAGCACTAACAGCTTACCATCAGGTGAGCTGTATGCCTGAAGAAAAAACAATTATTATCTGGCAGCTACTTATTAAAAGAATTAAAACAATCTTGGCATCGGTATCTGAGCTTAGGGAGGCACGAAAAGGTTATAAAAACAAACAACTTTGCTGATCAAAATGTCAATAAATGCAGTAGTATAAAATATTAAAACACTGTTGGATGCGCGTGAGCAACTGAAAACAAAACAATAAACCTGAGTAAAGTAAGTAGTGCCATCTGTCAATGGAGATGCCAACTCTCGGTAAACATCGGATAGATTTAATTGCATTGAATCTTATCCGACCTCTGTAGATGTCGGTCGTGAGATGCTTACCAGTATGCGTGTTGTTTTGATGTAGGGCTGACTCTTAGAACGATTTTGTTGAGATTATTTGCAATTAATGGTAATGATAATTATCTACTTCTGTATAGTCCTCAAAATCTAGCTCACCTTAGGCCACATGGTTAAAATAGTTATTAACTAATTTCATTTGTGCTTGTTTACGTTTTCGATTTAAATAAGAGAAACTAATAATTAAGATGTTTCTAGGCAACCGACTTGAATAACGACATGTGCCTGCATTCCAACATGTAAGTGTACAGATCTTCATAAATATCTCCATGCAAGCGTATAAATTATTAAATTACTAAATATAGCAACATAATACACTATGGAACTTGCCAAGTTTGTTAAAAAATTAACCTATTGGATGCGCAAGCGACGCCGATGGTGCGCGGTTGACGTAGATCTGACGTCATACACTAGATGCTCGTTAAGAAATTAAAAAATTAATGAGCCTGTCGGAGGAGTTTTTATTTTATTTATGATTGTAAACCGGCCCACAACGGTGATAGTAAATAAAAATATATATCTAAGATCAGTTCGTAAAAAAAAATATGTACCGCATACTCACATCAAGTATGCGTATAAACCGCCATCTTTATTCATGACGACATTATAGTTATCCATCTTGTCTAGGGTCTTAAATTCAAAATTGACAGAAAACATCTGTATAAAATACGTATATTGTACTTCAAGAGTTGTATAGAAAACTCTAGTTAAATCACTAGGTAAATAGTTGGCATCAGGATCTAATTGACCGTATCTCGTCGGATTCCCACAGAAGCCCAGAATAGGCTACATTTGAGAAAATCATGAACTTTTATTTCGATCTTTCCGAAACAGCGTCTTACAATGTTTAGTATTAAGTCTATCTAAAAGAGGTTCTGATGATGAATATGTGAGGCTAGCCGACAGTCAATCTGTCTGTTAAGCACTGAATCAGCTGGCAGCTGGGTAGATATAGTAGTTCTTTGTTGAAGAGCTTGTTTGAGTAAATACTACCACCATAGCTCTACCGTATCCCTCAGCTGGGCTGGGTATGGACGCTAGTGTAATCACAAGCACATGAGACGTTTCAACTTTGTCCCTAGGAATGAATGGATAACTCATGTGCGATGCCTGCATACGTAGCATGACCAATTCTATCTCTATTCTACCAAAAAATAGACAAAGTTCGTTCTATCCAACTCGTTATCTCATCTGCCAAAGCACGCGGCGACCCGTGCTTGGAGTAGCATATTTTTGTCTCCTGAAGAATAGCAACATTTCTTCTCTTCATTGTATGCATAAAACGGTAGAGCCCTTTCTACAATCTGTCATTTTGTCTATTTTTCCTTGGACAAAACCTGTTTCAATCGTGGTTATGCTACGCGTGCTTGTATTGTAGATGTCCATGGGCGGTGACCATGTAGCGACATCTGCCGACAACAGCGAAGACTACCTACATAGCTAGACAGCTAACAGTGACAACATTGCTAATGTCACTACATGACGGTTAACGTCGGTTACATCGCGCAAGCAGAGTTTTCACAGCGATTAGCATATATACAGAAACCCGACAACTGTCAGACCAATATCACCCGGTCTGGTAGGAGGATCCTCCCTTTTCAATGGAGGGACATTCCACCTCATTCCTCCATGCCCCAAAACCACTTACCATTAGGTTGGCCACCATGGTGCTCAAAATACTGTACCCGTATCGCTAGACGGATAATATTTTGAGCATCATGTCTCAGTAAATAAAACTAAATGATAGCAACCCTGTGAACCCTGTAACACTTGTTAATACGTATGTAAACACACGTACGGTGGGTTTGCACAATCTTAAAAGATAAAAATACACGCTGTATCGCACAGTGTATTAGGCTACTGATACATGGTGAGTGAATCATGCGCATTGATATTTGGAATCTAAAACAGACATTAGATTTTTTTATTTAGTCCGAAGGTCCTATTTGTAAATTCCGTGTCGGTCTATCATGGACGTTCTTAAAGTGAGTTGGATTGCTGAAATACAATATCAGTGAAGAAAGGATGAGATCCAAAGTCACAAGGCTCGTAACAAACTAGAAATTAAAATGGTCACGTTATAGTTAAGTTATTAGAAAAGTTTATGTCCAACAGCCTGTCAGTTACTAAGTATTAAAAGAATTGTGTAAAGACCTCTTCCATCATTAACTGCTTTATGGTTTTATAGCATGGTCTATACACTCTATACATATTTCCGATTTATGTCCAGAATGAAGCAGTCAGTATTTGTTCAGCAGTGTATGTACATAATTGCGTTTTCCACAAAGCACTTATCGGCCTCTGAAATTGAAAGCCCTGTATGCTTGAATTAACCCACGGTCTACCGCCTCCTTCATCCAAGCTACCTTATAGCGGTCTCAATTTATTTATGACTTGTATGGTCCTTTTTTTTTTGAGGATGGGAAATCATCAAATGCCTCCCGCTCTGGGCGGAGCGGAAGGGAGTGCCAGACTCTTACTGACTAAAACCCACCCATGTTCCTTCCTTAGCCCTTTTGTCCGGGTCAGCGGTATCCCTTCCGGACAATCCCGCTTTCCCCGGCAGGCTTGGGCCCTAATGGGCCCCCTCTCTGATGCTGACATCTCTTTGAGGCGCGCGTGGAACACGTACGCGCCGTTCGGCACGGGCCTGGTCCTGATCGGACGGTGAGCTACCCATTACTCACCGCCCGCAGGCCCGCGCCTACGGTGGCCGGGAGTCGTCACGCGGCTCCCGACGCCCGGAGCGTCTACCGCGGCACTTGTATGGTCCTAGATCAATCGTTTCATTATTTTCAATTAAATTATCATTTGCAATAAGATCTGGGAAAAAAAACAAAGTCACCGACGAAAATAACTTGAATAGTGATAATTTCTAAGTATACCTACCAACGAACATCATTAAATTGTACGTTTCCTTATTTGACTCTAATAGTTAATAATTGTATTAGTTACTAGCACTTTGCCCGCGACTTCGTCCGCGTGACTCATAGGAACAGCGCATTTTTCGGGATAAAAAGTAGCCTATGTTACTCAGTGATAACGTAGCTTTTTACTGTTGAAAGAATTTTTTAAATCGGTCCAGTAGCTTAGGAGCCTATTCAATGCAAACAAACAATCAAATCTTTCCTCTTTATAATATTAGTATAGATATGCGCATGAAGATAAGCAAAAAGCAATAATTGTTAATACAATAAAACATAACTGAAGTATTACTACGCATTTCCAAATTGCCATGGAAAACTGCTATTAAAAACATTGTTTGTATATCAATGGCTTGTTACACTTTTATTGAAAACTCAGATAACATAGCTAGCCGGTACACCTGTACTTACCCTATGTAACAGATAAAGCAATGCATTGTTGTTACACAATGCCACACATTAATTAGTAGGTAGTCTAAATTGTGGATCCTCAATTATTAGTAGTCTCAAGAAGCTGGCGTCAAGCAATACAAGCAGATAGACGAATATCAGAAAATAAGTAAATTAAAGGTTTTTCCAATATCTTATACATTTGTTTTAGAGCAAGCATGGAACCGATTCATTTAAAGGTCGATGAAACCAAATGAACAAAGAGCACCTCTCACAGAGGAGGCCTGTGTCCCAGCAGTGGGAACATTATAGGCCGATTATGCTATGATTATGAACAAAGAGCTAGAGTAGAACAAGAGCATTCTTTCTCGATCTTTTAGTGTAAACGAAAACTCGTTTTCAGTGTTTACACCAAAATATCAATGAGCAAAAATGGAAGCCAAGAACTAGAATAAAATTCTTGCACAATCTAGAACAACGAAAGAATGCTCTACGTCTGTTTACACTAAAATAATTTGATAGAGTGGGAATAGAATTAGCATACGCTTGTCTGATGTAAATCGGCTTTACGAAAAATCTTGACGAATAGTAGCAATCGCACTTTCATTAAACATGTCTTTCAGATTTTACACAGTACCTCCTGTTTGAGCTCTTAGTCAAAATGTTGATGTAACATTCAAATATTTAACGAAGTTAGTAACACAGCTGAATATGGTGAAAATAACAGATTATCTCGATGAAAACAAACCGAAAATAGCTGCAAGATTAGTCCATCTGATAAAACAAACGGTATCTTAAACCCAATAATAAACTCATGGTATGCGCACGTATACTTCCAAGACTGACGTCATTATCGCCGTATCAGTTCTTGGAAAATTATAATCAATACGAAAATCTACAAGACGGCTTATTTTGTCTAGAATTTTGAGACAACTTTGCTGGCCGTCATTGTCATTGTTACTGGTTATTTTTCATACCGGTACAGTAACATGAATGGAATTAACCTATTATCTTTAAAAATCTCAGATTATGTGTCACCCTTGGATGTAGCTTCCAGAGTTCCAGAATCAAGTTCCTTATCAGATTCCATTTAGATATTTTTGTAATCTTCCGTTGCTGACCTAATGCTTTGGCCTATATCTTTGATCTTCTCTGATTTATAGTGGGCCATTAGTTATATTTTATTGCCTGTTTTGCCTTTGTGTATAACATATGTAGGCATCTATATATATGTAATAATAATATGGTGTTTCTCTAATAACCCTCCATCTGTCGCATTTAAAAAATCCGCCTCATTCAGGTCGAAATCCTCAAGTGTGACAGACGAACGATTAAACTAATGATTAGCGCACTTAGAATATTTCGTAATACGGCGCAATGTCGCGATGTCTCTACCATTGCATAGACTGAGATAGTAACGTGGCTTGATCATATTATGAGTCAAGTAAAACCTACAATATAATTATTAGGCTTTAAACATCGAAAAGGCTGGAAGTCTGGAAAGTGACATCGTCGAGGTTACGAGGTGAAGAATGTTTTGAACAGACCAATAAAATATACTTAGAGAACACGAGAAAAAACAGAATTTAGAACATAACAGAAAACAATAAAAATATTCATAATGGCAGACATAAATTTAAGCAATTAAAGATTTTAAACATAAAACGGTGGATACTGCTTCACCGATAGGAGCACAACACTATAATAGTCAAATTGTGGATAGGATAGGATCGCATAGTATCAATGTTGTACATATATTTTTTCCGCGTGTGGACGCGGAAAAATCATAACATTCTCTACAAGTTCTCTTGACTAAAGTGGTTTAGTGAAGAGAACTTGTAGAGAAACGGTCGATAGCATTATTTTTCCAAAGTCAACTTAATGAGTCAGTTCATCATTAGCATTACATAACACAGTAAGGAGAAAAAAATATTTGAACAACATCGAAAGTAGAGCCAACCTACACGCAAGCGGAGGGGCGGAAATTATCTAAACGACTACTTAAATATCTCTCCGTGTTAAATGACAGGTCATGTTTTTGTCAAACTTTAACGTTTCTTTCGAAAACATGATAAGAAAGTGTATAATCATACAATTAATTTATGAGAGGGCTCAATAATTTACGGAATGGAATTGGAAAGCGAGATTGCAAGTTAGTCTTACTTACTGTTATTGCAAAATATTGAGTGATGTTCTGTTATTCGGTATAATAAAGTAAATAATTTAAATAATTTGAATTAACTCCGACTCCACGACTCAGTTTCTTGAGGGAACACCTTTAGAAGAATTTCTAAGTTATATTAGCTGATAGCAAACTGTCATCCAGAGTCTGAAAATTCTCTCAAGAACTGTAACATGTAAAAGCATCCGTAATTATAAAAATCTGCATAACTATATTACCTAATTTGATAGTGCATAAGTTAGACGTAACAGTCATAAGTTATAACTTAAAAATAAATCTTGTATGTCTATCAACCGCAGCGGTTTGTCGGCGACTGCATTGTAGATAACCTCGTCTTATCATACTTGTTTACTTAACATCTCAATGATAACCGTTGGTATAAACGGCCAAGTTGATCGTCTTAGAAGGAAAAATGACGTCACTTGAGAAAAAAAATTGCATGGAACTGTTTTTTTTTTTATATTTTGGCAATAGATAACCCATATTAGTTTTTATAATATTTAGTAGTTGCCATATCAGTAAACGTTTTACAGCGAATAAGCGAACACAAACTTTAAAATTCTCCTCGGAAATGTCGTTCTTAAAAACGACACGGTCGCCAGTAGTCTACGGCTGGAAATTGGCTTAGCGGGTTACGTTCGACTACCAATCGAGCTCCTAAAAGCTTCTCAATTGAATTGAATGCTTTCGCGACATTCGAAATTTTAGGAGCATATTCTTTTCGAATCTTTAATTACTTATATCTTTTTTCTTGATCATTAATAATAATTTGTGGATTATCATTATCAATGTTGTAATTGTTTATCATCTATGTATTTTAATTCAGTTTTGTCTGAACTTCACTTGTTAATGTTACAAAAATTATCAATCGACCATCTGTTTACCTAAACGTGGAACATGAAGGTGGTCACAGTTGATTACGTTAAATTAAGTTATTCAGAGCTATTTCAATGGCTGATGGATAATCAATAGTCGTGCATTTTTAATTCCGTGCCGTTGCCCTCTTAACGATTCACATCGTTTGTAACTTTGATTTATTAACATTGAACTTACAACTTGACACAACAAATGTGAGGTATTTAGGACGTATGTTAGCTCGACCAAATGCGTACCTTCAAACGTTCAAACATTTTATTTCGTTTCGCTCTCTGAGTTTCCTACGATTACGTATGCAATACGAAAATTTCGTTTTATTGGCTCGCGTCCAAAACGTTGCGTTTTGCTTTGATTCTGTTACTATTTATACGACTGTTCATGCTGTTATCGTGTGATATCTACGTGTTGTTTACTTGACGCATGTACTTAGTTTTCATGAAAAGTTTCCCTAGATTTTTTTAAATGATGATCTATGATTTAGGGACGTTATCACTAGACACTTGTCGATATCGAAATTCAGTGCAAGCTTATTTACAAACAAGTGATTTAAATCAATTGCCAGAATGAATAAATTAGAATTTTTGTTGAAATAAATCAATAATTTAAATAAAAAAATAATTAAATTAAGGTCGGTCTGTTGTACCGGCACGCACGTCACACGGTCAAATAAACAATGGAAGTGTGACAGTGTTGGGGCGCGCTATCGCATTTTCCGGAGGCTGGCGAGCTTGCGGCGGCGGGCGGCAGTGCCGGCGGCGCGCGCGCACCGACAGCATGTGCCCCGCGCCAACAGTGCGATGTACATAGAACCTGCCGCGTTTCGCGCACCAAGCGCGGAGTCCCTCGCCGTCTCCGAACCCTCGCCTATCTGGACGCAGTGCTTACCCTCTCCGTTATTCGCAGGCAAGAAAGCGCCCCTCAAAACATACGAGGAGATCCAGCCCCTCATCCAACAGGCCCGCAAGCGCGAGCTCAAGCTACTCATCAGAGAAAACTCCTGGCCAATCAACAGCCCCGTCCGCGCCTCCCTCTGGCCCGCGCTCTGCAGACAACATCAACATGGAAAGTCTATGCTCGATGGATTCTACTGGGACATGGTTACACAGGTCAGTGCTCTTTCAAATTACGCAACGCGACAGCGATAGGTTTTTTTCCAAGGTGTGCGACCAACTTCACTAACTTGTTTTGCACATAAAGAAATTCGTTTTGAACTCGCAAGGTAACGTGCGCGAGAGCGTTATCTCACGAAACCGGCAGGCGCTTAATATTTCCAAGGTCATGTCTATTTACTTTGCACAATACCTCCCAAATGTAAGGTAGATAACACGTCCCCAGATAAGGAGGCGATGTTCCCATCAAGGTCTCATATTTCGGCGCGTTTTTATTCTTGTGCTCTCTTTAGATTTGGCAACAAGTTATGCTACCGAGCGCTCCGAAATTCAAGTCAGGTGGCGTTTGTTGACCACAAAACGCACACACACAGGCGCAAGTTGTCCTTGTAACTGAAATGTGCGTGAAGTTGTCAATAAAAAGTCAATCTGGCCAACGAGGCCGTGTATTAGTGTCATGAGGAATATCACGTATACGTCTTTTTAGTTGAAATTTGTTCGAGTCATAGGCTTGTCTGTCAGTGAGCGAGTCCTTGTATAGGAAATCAACGTGCGCTCGCGCATCCTCGCGTCACAATAGGGGCTCTCGCGCATCTTAATTAACCGCCAGCAGCCTAACAATGGCAGACTAATTATACGACAGGTGGCTGTGGCTAATAAATACAAGTGCCGTGAATTTATGAGTTTGTTGTTTTTAACTTGTTGCGACATTTATTATGGGTTGTTATTGTAAAATTTGGACGTTGGTAAATAAGAAAATGGGTTTCCTTCCTCATTTTCTCTAAAATTC
The DNA here is from genome assembly GCA_948465475.1 of Thalpophila matura. Taxonomy (NCBI): domain Eukaryota; kingdom Metazoa; phylum Arthropoda; class Insecta; order Lepidoptera; family Noctuidae; genus Thalpophila; species Thalpophila matura. The sequence continues at coordinate 2,787,758 of OX419178.1, forward strand.
GGTTATTTTTTGTGTACGAAATGCATGAACGGCATCATTAATATGCACGTAAGAGATTGGCACGGCATCAAGTTAGCTCGCTCACCTTCGCCGCTACGCACGCGTCTGCACCTCACATGCACAAGACGCGTATGTGGGTGTGCTTAACGATTGTATTGTAAAAGCTTTCCAGATTGTACAAGTGCTTTTCATTTTATGATTCAGTAAATCAGTACGGTAAGCTCGGTATTTGGTCTGATTTAGATTATAAACAAATCTAGATTCTCCTTGAATTACACTAAAATTTACCAATTTTCCCCAACCAGGAATATTCCGCGGCAACGATTTATAAATAAATGAAAAAATATCTACTTTTACAAATAAATCTGGATTATGATTGACAATGTTTTGTATTGTGTGCATACATAATGTCCATAATGTGACCGACAAACAGCCATAAATGATATCTAAACGTTCCTAATTACATATTTATCGTTCAAGTCATCAACCACACGAACTATAACATAACTACACGAATATTAGACTTTAAATGTTACTGATTTAATGCAATTTACTCAAATATGTATTCACACTTAAGCTCGCAGAATAAAGAACAAAACATAAAAGATTAATAGGAGCTTAATTGGGAAAAAATGAACATAAAGCAAATCATTGCCGCTGCCATCTTTTCTTTTTTGGCAGAAATTATAAGGGAATTCTTAAAAGTACTTGTTGCTTTGCTTCTACATGGTAATAAGCTTGCAGCTTAACCCTATACCTATCTTCTCCCAAAAAGGTTGATTGTTATAGTCTGTACGTTAAATTTTACCATTCATAGCATCTTTCCCACGTGATAAGTAGGTCCTCAAGGCAATAGTAATTTATCAATGAAATTCCAGAAATGACGTGTGCATAACTTGGAAAGGAGCCACATATTTCTATTATTACTTATGTCTTTATATTTATAATATTGTTACTAAATTGGCACTCTCGAAAATTCTTCCGAGAAAGCACGAGCATTCTTACACACAATTACGTTAACATCTCCACAACTTCTCTGAAATCCCTATTGTTGTCCAACACATTGACCTAATTTATTCCCGTGACAAAATGTATACTTGCAATGAAACGTGTTTCAATGTAAGTAAGCGGGATGAGTCACTGGGATGTCCACGTGCCATCGAAGGTAACAAGCCAACTGTTCCGGTTTTCTCAGAAACGGAGGAGCCATTCAAGGTAACAAGGCAACTGTTCCGGTTTTCTCAGAAACCGAGGAGGCATTCCATGCCGAACATCTTAGTGTATATTTTGTTGTTATCTCCGAACAGGAAGATTTGGCAGTAGTTGCAATGTGTTTATTCGTGGTAGGAAAATTTCTAGGGCGTTTTGGTTGATCATCTAAGCTAGGATGTTTCGTTTGAGTAAGCTCATACAATTTTGGAATAATAATTTTAGTGTTTGACCTTTAGATAACTTTTTTCCTTTGTTAGTTTCTTCTACACATCGTTATTCAATTCCATTATATCATAACAGGATAGCTCAGTATTTTTGAGTTCTCATCACTAAAGTTTGAGTTTATGACGTAACAAGAAAATAGAATGAGAGAATGACGTCCACGTGCCATTCAAGGTAACAAGGCAACTGTTCCGGTTTTCTCAGAAACCGAGGAGGCATTCCATGCCGAACATCTTAGTGTATATTTTGTTGTTATCTCCGAACAGGAAGATTTGGCAGTAGTTGCAATGTGTTTATTCGTAATAGGAAAATTTCTAGGGCATCAGAGTTGATCATCTAAGCTAGGACGTGTTTCGTTTGAGCTCATACAATTTTGGAAAAGCTATTGAGCTTGCTAAATCTTTGCCTTTGTTAGTCCCCTCTATAATATATCGTATATCGTGATCCAATTCCATAATATTGTAACGGTATAGTAAAATATTTCTGGGCCCCATCCCTAAAGTTTGAATTCATGAAGTAAATAGGATGAGTCAGGACGTCCACGTGCCATCCAAGGTAAATACATCAAGTGTTCCGGTTTTTTCTAGAAACATTTCATCATAGTTTGTGTTTTACTGTTTGAAGATTTGGCATAGTTTTGTATTTGTCGTAGAAAAATTTTGAGAATAATAGGTCTTTACCTATGAAATTGCCGTTTTGTATGAAAAAATTTAAACGATTTTTTTTCATGTATTTTCTATTTGTATTAATCGAAGTAATCACCCATGCAATCAATGCATCTTTGCCAACGCAGTGGCAGTTTATTGATGCCCTTCTTAAAGAAATCAGCTGGACTGGAGGCAACAAATTCTTCAAAGGGATTTTGTACTGCCTCTCGGGTATTGAATTTTTTTCCCGCCAAGAAGTTATCCAAATTCTGGAAAAAGTTAGTAGTCTGTAGGCGCAAGGTCTGGTGAGTAGGGCGGATGACGGAGAGCTTCCAACCCCAGTTCTTGCAACTTGGAGACCGTCTGCTGTGCAGTATGAGGTCGCGCGTTGTCGTGCAGGAGCAGTGGAGACGAGCGATTGACCAATGCTGGTTGGAGATGTGCCAGCTTCTTCATCATTGTGTTCAGTTCTTCACAGTACACATCTGCAGTAATGCTCAGCCCGTTTGGTAAGAAGCTGTGATGAATCACACCGGCGCTAGACCACCAAACAGTGACCATCCCTTTTCTAGGGGTAAGTTTTCGTTTAGGGCATTGTTTAGGTGCTGAACCAGGATCCAACCAACTTGTTGAGCGCTTGCGGTTATCAAACAGAATCCATTTCTCATCGCAGGTAACAATGCGGTTCAAAATTCCTTCATTTGTGTGTCTGTTGAGCAGTGCAAGGCACGTCTCGACGCGTACTTCGCGCTGGCGATCATTGAGTTCGTGGGGCACCCATTTGTCAAGCTTTTTTACCTTGCCAATTTGACGCAAATGGACCAATATTGTTTTGACGCTAACGTCGAAAGCTGCTGCTAATTCAGCCGTAGATTGTGTATCATCAGCTTCCACAATCACCTTTAATTCGTCATTGTCAACCAAAGTGTTCGGACGACCGCGAGGTTCATTTTTCAGGTCGAAATTTCCAGAACGGTAGCGAGCAAACCAATAACAGGTGGTGCGTTGGTTTGTAGTGTTAGCTCCGTAAACGTCGTTGATGTTGCGTGCCGCTTGTGGCGCGTTGCTGCTACGACGGTACTCGTATTCCATAATTACTCGAATTTTTAACGTATCCATGATGACGAAAAAGATTGAAATGCGATGAAAATGTAACACTAATCAATAAACAAATGACTACTTTTGGAAAAAAAAAAACATGTTTTTAAAATAAAATTAATTTGAAATTGGAATTCTTAGCCAAACAAAAATTATTTTGATTTGAAATGGCCAGTACTGCAGAACGGCAATTTCATAGGTAAAGACCTAATATTTCGGTTGATCATGCTAGGACGGATTTTTTTACGCTTAGAATTTTGAGGACTATTTAGTTCAAGCCTTCATTGATTGTCTTCTGTGTTGTTCTAATATTCGTGACATTGTAAGTATGAGGAGTCACTAAGACTTTCCCATGCCACCCAAGGCATGAATCCAAGTGTTCTTGTTTTCTTACAAATCGAAAAGGAATTCTATAGCTAACATCCTAGAGTTGGAACATGTTCAAGTTATGTGGAAGTGCCTATGTAGTTACAACGTTACTGCCTCATGCTGCTGTAGCGTCAACTAGTCTTAAAAAAGTAATTTCAAGTCTTACATGCACTTTTGGAACCAAAACGTACTAGGGTAAATTTCACAGGTGTAGGTTTTTTCAAGAGATGTAACGTCTATATAATCTTGCAGTAGATTAGTTACTTATTTTGAAATATCACCATAACTTGGCGCTGCTAGGGTGATTGGTTTTGGTATCATCATTTAGGGCATATTATGTATTTTCCTAAACAGACAATTGGAAACCATGACTCATAAAATAAAATCATCTATAAAATTCACAAAAGGAAATCTATTGCGAAATCGGTATTGTATTGTTAAACTGTCTGCGGCAGTACGGTTACTACAGAATCCCCTTGACCGCACATTGACTGGTTCGCACCCATCAACAAGTTCAGGCGTTCAGAGCGCCTAACATGCGCGCCGACACGGGGTCTCATCAGGAACAAAGGAACATTTGTTAAAATAACTCATAAAAGATGGCGTTATATGTATAGATTTGTTATTGAAGTTTGTGTAAAATTGAGAACATCAAAAAATACATCATGAAAAATATTTGTTCAAATTTTGAAAAATCCTTTTAGCACGGAAAAATGGATAGCCCGCAGATAGCCCGCGCTAAATCGGTCACATTTCTTTGTATGAGATGAGGCATCTGTACGTATAGTATTATATTATCTGTGGCGCCGACAAAATTTTGTCGACGCTTTTATCGTGCATTTGTCTCGTATTCGCACGAACAAGAGCGAGATAAAACAGTCGACAAAATTTGTCGCGGCGCGCATGTTAGCCCGGAACATGCAATTTTTATCGATTACGTCTCTCAGGTTGACGCACAACGTTGCCAAATATGTCCTAAGTATGTTACATGCAGCAGTCATAAAAATGTATCGTAGAGCAATTTAGATTACCATTTACGTTGTGTGATTTAAGAAGTGCTTCGACACTGATGAGTACATGTTTAATTAAGTAAACATTTCTCAGACAGAGCAGTATGCAAAGGGGCAAAACGTATTTAGGCATTACCGTAATATGCGCGAGTCTTTAGGTATCCGTGAAATTCGCTCGAGGGTCGTTCGTAGGAACTCGTCATGTGAACTCTGGTGCAGTGCCAACGACATACGCGCCTTGACCTCGCAATCCGTCACACGCTGTCACTCACCGATAACGGTGGATTTACAACGATATCGCTATCCGTCATACTATACGTGCGAGTAGGACAGAGAAAGCCGACGAAAGTGTCCGAATGTTTTGCGTTGTGGTCTTCATGACCTAGACATTACGCCTTGATGTGACTATCAGATTGTAAACACGAGATGCTTATGGACTTGATGAATAGATGGGAAGAGAAATTCTAACGATGTATAATCACAATCTATTCTTTCACAATAATATTCAATAGAATTTGATGACTAAACCATTGTGCCGAGACCACGAGTTTAATTTGCTGAAAGACCTCTTTGTCAGATTTTTTCGCTTTGTCGACTATGCTTTGTGCCTTTGTTTCGACCCCCTGGGTTGTATTGCCTAAGTGCCTATTTATTTAAATTTTGACTTGTTGAGCTGTCTAGCAACTGAGCACTCTAAATACAAGCGCTACTCAGCCGTCCCCCGTCGTGCTGTAATCTCATTACACCAAATCCGATTATGACGGACGAAAGCCCGACGTCCTGCTATTTCATATTAAAGTACGAGTCTAATTAGATCCCGGAGGGCAGCTTCACATATTTTGGTAAATAGAAACGTTGATTTGGGAAAACTGCGAAACAAGTTTAGGGGGATCAGCCCTTCTTACTTTCGCATCTTTCGGGCTTACGAAACCGTTTTCTCTAATGAGGAAAAATGTTTTAGTATTTATTATACATTTGCGTCTTCCGGTACGCGGTCGAACCTTTTGACCCCATCGACCGTCTGTTCTGCGAGCAATATATGCCCCGCCTACTGCCATTTAAGTTGTGCAAATCTTCGGGCTATGTCAGAGGAATCCTCTGGATGCGAGAAACACAGGACCTATCAATGTGGCCAGGCGTGGGCGAGGCACATGTACAGCAGTGTATGTCTTTTGGCTAAAATGATGATAATTTGTTTTACATCATGAAAGATGAGGTAAATTCATTTCCATTGTTTTAATCATAATACCATTTCATTATGACTCAATGTCGGATTAAAGTCGAAAGTGTGATTAATATCAATTAGTATCAGTGCAGTACTAATTGGAATTATTTTTATCTTTGAACATTTAGGAATGCCCCAATTACTGAGTAGTTAGGCGCCCTTATCAGTTTGCGGGAGTTTTAATAAATAAATTTCAGTGAGTAACAAAGACAGTGCAGCTTTCTGAGTTATGTGATTAACACTGATAACACGAGAGAGGCGTGTCAAAGCTATGCAAGAATACTAGTACCTAGGTAGGTACCTACTACGCGTTTTTGTTTTCAACGCCTCGCGTTGTTTATGGCATTTTATCAAACAATTTTTCTTCTATGTATAAATGGTAAACTCTCTTATCCTTGTCGTTTGCGGAAACAGATAATTATGTAATGACTTGCTTTCGTCAAGAATTATACACGACTACGCGAGTTACGATTTAACATTAAAAAATAATTATTGGTTAAGTTTATTGTTTTGGAAAAGTTTGTCGTTAAAATGCCTCACATTGATTTAATGTGACATAAAATCGTATTATCGTGCCGATAATTGATATATTTACATATGTAGGTAAACCCGCGCGCGCGATGGCCGACAGCCAAGTCTTAAAATAGACAAGCACCATTTTGTTTTTCTCACCTTCTGCTACTTGCATTGTGGTCACGTGAGTAGAACATCAATATTTTATTTAACTTTATACAGCTGATGTATTTTCAATCGGAGCTAATGTTTAAAAGAACAATGACTCGGGGAAAATCCGAGACAAGCATGACATAACTTGAGTTACGGATGTTGTTGCGAATAAAAAAAAATGTGTCGCTGAAATAAAATACATTTCCGAACCTATAGCAACAAAGGCTGTTAAAAGAAAGATAAACACACTAAGTAGAACAAAAAATTACGTCAAAAACATGTGAAAACAACTTGCATTACACGCTCGAGGAGGCACGTCCTTGTGCTCGAGTCAGCTGACCTGACCGGCGGACCAGAGAATATTACTGATTATGACTAAGCCGAATTGCGACCACAGGAAGTATACAAAGATACGGACACACAGACAGAACCTATTTCCTGCACTTACAAGAGTTCGCACGCACTTATTACCAACCTTGAGCGTTTATCGAGTTAATTCACTCATCAGTTACCGCAAATGGTATTTAAAACGATCATAGAATTATTGATTTGCGCAACGTCCATTGTTTCGATGCTAACGCAGAAAAACAGGTTTATTTGCATATGGAATTTATGTCTGCGCTTAAAATAGAAATTGTAGGAGTCAGAGCAGAAACTATTAAGTAACTATGTAAAGTACTAATATTTAATAACTACATACATCCAAATACGTGTGGAGACGAAAATGCAGTGAAAACACATATGGGTTGCGAATGTTGCGATGATATTGATGTGAAGGGAGTGGGAGGAGAGCTGAGTGGAATAGTAATGAATGAATGAATATGTGAACAGTTGATGATCGGCAGTATTTGTGGATACCTATGCATTGGAGCGAAATGCAGCGATAAGATAACGTTATTAAAGATTAATATTGTGTTCATAGAAACGGCAGATGGATAACTTAATTCCGAGTGTCTATCTTATTTTATTTCAGCAATTTGATCGACTAATAATTAGCCAAGTAAGTTCATCAAATCTCGTTTTTCATTTCTTTATGAATTCGCTTGAAAACTTCGCATAGCACCATAAAAGTCTCGGCTGCCAAAACCGGCAACGGTTTTGTAATTCGCGCATATTTAATGCCCGTTTCTGGATTGGAAAGGAAATGTCTATGGTATTTAATCGTCACGCCTAACAAGTGCCTCCAGTGTTAGTGCCACATCGATCGTAGAATTATTCGAATGCGCCAAACCACAGCACCTGCGGTTCTGTCCGTCTAATCGAGTTTGCGCAATTGCGTCCAATTAATGTTGCAACTCACATGAGCATTGAATAATTGCTTAGTAACGGACCGATAATGACCGATAATTGCTTCCACATCTTCTTTATTGTAGTTATCATCTAGCTAGCTTCTTTCTCAACTATTGTTGTGGTCATCTTATTTGTCTTAACAGGTATGATAAATATCTATTTTGCCGGAGCGACTGCGGTCTGATATTCTTGTGCTCTAATTGGTTTATAATCTGCCAGACCTTTTGTAGTATTTTAATTTGACTTGTTTTTTTTCTAACCTTCAATTTCTGACTGAAAACGGAATTCAGACTGTTGTTACGTTTACCGAAAGATGAAAATTTGGCCTTGTATTCTATCCTTGTTATTTGATCTTATTAAGTAAATAGATTTGTTTGTGTAATGGATAACGGTGTTTTTTTTTGCTCTATCTGATAAATTGGCTTACTGAACACGAAACATTATTTGTGTAGGTAATGTTGTTCTTCAAGATTTTTTAAAAACACGCAGCCTTTAGGTCCCTTATTAATTTAGTACATTGATTAATTTGATCTGTTAGTAGTTATAATGAAAAGGGTTGATAGTAATAAACGTTAACAACCTTCTTATTTTAAATAATAATATCTTTCAGAATAGTGTAGGTACTGATTCAGAGTGCCAAAATATATACAACATGTTTTCGTTCAAGTTGTGTATTACAGTAGGAGCAATATCACAGTCTTTGAACCTTAAACATTATGCTAGATCAGCCTCTGACGCATTTCTATTAATAGAAACAAATGGAAATATTTCATTAATAACTACATCACTATCAACATCAGTACCGAAATTGAGTCATTTGACTGGAGCTACACGTTCAACGGCAAGAATGGGCGCTCATTATAATTGTTCAAGCAATTTAAAATCCATTATTCTTAAACGCCGGGTGCTAATTAAATTAACTTGAAATATTGTCAACTGTTACAGTTCCAGAGTATAGATTTAATTTTAATTGCTTGATTTTTTTCTTCTGGAACTTCAAGGATGGACTTAACATTTTTTCGTTTCACTAAAGTTGTGAACAAAATACCTAGTTTTGTTAAAGATTTTGGCGATAAAAACGAAAAATTAAAGTGTAATTGTGGATGACTAAAAGATAAAGAATATTTGGAGTGTGTGAAAGTTGATATAGCAAGTTAGGAAGCAAGCACTGCGATGAGAGTTGATAGAGATGTATTGGGACAAAAGGACTACGCCAACAGCGACCCCGAACAATTAATTAATTTAATAACGACAGAAAGATGATGTTGATACAAATACAAACAATAAAATATTCAATACAAACTTTATTATATCTTTAACCATTGTTTGATTTAATAAATAAAAAGTGATTACATGAAGTCAGATTGCAAATAGTAAAATGAAATCTTTATACTAAAGGGCTTAATTTAATTTGTTTCATAGACAAAACAATGACTATTGAAATTATAAAATTGAATTCTATTGATAAAGAAAATCTAATCACAATGGAATCGTTTGTAAGTAAGATAATCATAATTTGTATTTTGGTTGTGTTTATATCCACACATTGTTTTTAGACAAAACGTACTAGAATTAATTAACCGGCTTATAAGAAATGAACTAATAACACTTTACAAGTAATACTTACTTACCTACTTTACAAGTAGTACAAAATCTATCGTTTTAGTTTTTTTTAATAAGACGACATCATTAACAAATCCCGCATCATAGAATGTGGAGTCAACAAAAAAATACTAAAGACCATCGCTGCTAGATATTTATAATATTAAGATCTAGGAATAAAAGAAAAACAGAATGTAGCAGCTGTAATTATGTCAGCCCACGCCAGTAAAAATATTTTCCTAAGAAACATAATAGTCTAGAAGGATTGTCGTACAAACATACATTAAAACAAAATGCCATTTTACCAAGTTTTATTCCGTACTAGCTGTGCCGGCGACCACAAAACCATCTAGTACGTGTTAATACCGTCCATGGACATAAACTTGAAACTCTGTCCAGCCTGTCAGCATGTAGAGATCGACCGAAACAATTTTTATTTTCGGTCGAAACCGAAATGTTTGTAATTCGGCCCGATTTACATTTTCGACCGAAAACCGAAGCCAACATTTTTTTTTTTCAATGGGTTTTTGTTTATCCAAGAAATAAAATTGACGTTTGCCAGATTTTTTATAGAAAATCCGCCAAATTAAAATATTTCCTTGGTAAAGTCATCAGACGATTGAATGAATTGTATTGATTTTTGCGGTCGAAAACGAAAACAGTCGAAAATGACCGAAAACGAAACTAAATTTGGTCGGACTTTATCAACATGATATGTGATATGTATCTATAAATACATGTGATGTGCATTCTACTGTCATGTTAAGTATGTATAATACTGAAGTTATTATATTACCGACCTAGCCCAATTTCATTTTTATAAAGCACGTTCAAGACGTTATCGCGTTGCAATGTTATCATATACTTGCAGTGCATGACTTTTAAACTGCATACTTAAATAACAATGTTGACTATATTATGTAAGTAACGTATATGTGCGAGTTGTTTTTGTAAATGGCTAGATTAATTACTGCACAAATACTGGCTTATGGAATTTCGTTGTGCAGTTTTTTGTGCGGTTAAGATGATCAAGCGTTGAGTAAGATGATGAACAATCAATATTTAATATGTATATTTTATTCCTTATTCGTCGTTGTGTTCGATATGAACACAATTATAAGTTTGAAAACGATAAGATGAGCGTAAAAGATGCAGAAGTCACTACTGCGAGAATTTTGAAAAAGGATCTAAAATGCTATACCGTTTAATGCAATTGTGCGGAAGCCAAATAATCCACAAAACCAGTATTGACAACAAGGAAATAAAATGATTATCCGTACCTACAGATAATAATAGATTTCAAATCATCAGATTCAAATACAGTGAATCATGATTTGTCATAATTATTCATGTACCTATGCAAAATTATGGGTCATATTATAATAACATATTTATATTTTCTACAGATGAATAGGATTTAATTTTAATCACATATCGAAGTGGTAAAAACGTAAAAGAGAAAGGTATTAGGGAAAATTGACAAAATCCAGCATTGGTTTAATTTTTCTATGTATGTTGTGATGATGCTTTTATTCTTGTAATTAATTCTCCAGCTCGCAATCATAACAGAACAATACATGACGTGTTGAATAAAGCTTTATAGATCGAGTAAAAACCCTAGGCTGTCTTTGAAGTTTGAACCCGCAGTAATCAATCATGAAAGACACTGGACTCGTAAATCTCGGTGTATCTTACTAAGAAACGTCAACAATTGCACGTAAACATACAAAATATGATAACTAAGAAATGGTTGAAATCGAACTTTGTTCGTATCATTGTATCATTATCGCCTGCCCGGTGTCTGTCGCCAAGATGTTTACTGCCGTTTTAATTAATAAATTAATGGTATCGGCTCCGTATCGGGTCCCCGAACTCGGTGTTTTGAATTTATCAAGACTTATTATGCGTTGCAGGATTGTTATGGTCCTTATTGATAACGTTAATTACGTGTTGATATTAGCTAGGTTTTGCGTAATTTTCCTGTTCATTTTGACTGTTGTTTCTTATTGCTTTTCATTTGCATCTCGTTTCCTTGGATTACATTTTTATTTACTTTACCTCATGTGCTGTGACTGTCTATTATTCAACTTCCGATAAATTTCCGATAAATTAATTTTATTTATTGCTTGAATAGTAATAGATTTCTTCTACATTATTAGAATGGACAACTGATTAAAGTTGAATGGAATTACTTCTGCGCCAAAATATGCAACTTAGATCTAGTTTGCAAATATCTTTCTGTTTAATTTATTTCGAATGACTTTAGTAACGAGCTTTTAGAAACAGGATGTGTGTTTTTGGGTCTTTAATGTTGTTTGTTGTGCAAACTTCAGACCACTTTTTCATAACGACTAAGTATTTTGCCAGTTTCCCCTAAATTGTAAATTTTAGGACGTCTTGTTTAAGAAATTTTTGTCACATCTTAAGGGATCTAGAGTATTTTTTTGAATACTGAGTAACAATTTAGATAAATTAAAACATTCCGTCCATGAAACATTTGAAAACAATTTAAAACATTGTTTTGGACGCGGAAACGTTTAGTAAACAAGGTACTAACAGGTGCACTAACAACGTATTCTAATGCCATCTGTTGTGCAACAATCTGAGCACATTCACATCCGTGTCAGAGCAAATATTGCGCAATGGAGCCACACACTCGTTTCCTATTTATTAGGTCGATCTATTTCAGTACGTTATCGTATGAACACTGCCAATATTTATATCATACGCAAAGAGAGTTGAAATAACAATGTTTAGTGCGGTGTGGGAGAAATAAAGGGGTTCAGTAGTAGTTTAAAATTAAATATAAATATCTTTTTTTTTTTGCCTGTACTCTTCCCTCCTGCAAAGGCTTCCCTCCATTTCTTATACATATGTACTTAAAAACCTCTTACGTTTTATTAAATATCCATTATTTTAAATTCTCAATGAGGGTGAAATGAGACACAATTACTGTTTGGTGGCTGCAGAATGTCGCTTGTGCATCTGTGAATTAATATGTCGAACTTGTAAAAAAATAAATAGATCTTTATACTTTTGAATGACACCCCTGAAAAGTTCTTTATCAATGTTGTTATGTAATCATATTCAAAAGTTCCCGTTTTGTAAAGTTTATTTAGTTCTCTACACCATTAAACCGAATAGTATGTAATACGTCTTCAATCTTGGTTTTCATTCAATTTGTTGCTGACTCGGTGAAATTCTAAGCGCCTGCAACGATCTAATGACAACACTTTCCTCCAACCACACTGTTAGCAGTTTCTGTTGGGACGCAATTTTGGTTAAGCTTTTTTACGAAGTCCTTCAAGATTTTCTCTCCTGTAATCTTGGTCGCTGTACAAACGTTCAAGATTTTTATAATTCTCAACAGTTAACTGCCGATACCAATTGTCATTGAAAGGTTATCATAATTCACGTCCAAATATTGCCCATGCATCATTAAACTAAAAATAAAATTTATGTAAACACCGATGACCTACAGGAATTGATAAAAATAATTCTGCACCAACTACCTACATGATTCGAGCATTAGGTATATTGGCGAGATAACCCCGGGTCGTTTATTCATATCATATTATCAATCAAACTAGGTACTGTAAACAGGCTTGACATGGGGTTATCAAATCAACACTGTTTACATTGCATTGCAAACTAGATACGGAAATTGTCTACTGTTGTGAAGTTATGAGTTAAGACACAATCGTGTCTAATTGTCGTTATGTGATCTATCAAAATAGGCCAATGGAATTTGCCCACACTACTGATGTTTGTGTATTTAACCATTATCTTTAGAGTGCCACTCGTCTGATTTAAAATGTTTTGTATAATTTTGATATGGCTAAGTATACGAAAGTGAAATAACTCATTCCTTATCTACCATATTTAATACCTTGTCTTATATTATTCTGGTAGCTACGTTTTAATTTTTTATATTTGTGCTCACAGCTAAATTAGCAGATATGTAGCGAAGATGAGAATGTTGAGAAGAATGTGTGGGTAGGTGTGGAGTAAAGAGAATGAAGAAAGTTAGAAATTAGTATAATATATGAAGTTTGCAAGTGGCACCAGTGATGAAAGGAAATCATCTGTCTTGATATGAACATGTGATGAGGAGGGATGAAACGCATGTGATAAAGAGAGTGATGAGTATAAATGATGATGGATGAAGAGGGAGAGGTAGACCAATGAAAATATGGGTTGTCTGATTGATGTAAATGATAAGGTTGATTGACAGAAAAGAATGGAATATGAAAACGTATTACGACGACCCCAAATAAAAATGGGACCAGGTCAGGAAGAGGAAGAAACGCCATTCGTGATATTGAAACGTCTTGGCGTCAGTGTATTCATCGAGTCTTCTCGTTCCAGATGTTACTTTTTGTATTAATGCAAATCAGTCTCTGCAACTCTCGTTCCATTCATGTGTCATTTACATGCCGGCGCGTTCTGTGATGATAGTACAGTATCTTTGCTTCACAGTAGTTTATGGTCTCAACTGGCGGTCTGTCTTATATCTTTTTACTTTTGTTTTTCGTACTATTTGCTGTTATTGCTTCAACTACTTTTATCTTAAATTATACCACCGGCTCCTAACTCCTAAGTGTTTTAGTGTCGTATCTACTCGACGCTAATATCTAGCCTCGTAGATAACAGAAGTGTTTTTCACAATCGACTTACAGCCAAGAAAGATTTACAGTCGCGCACAGTACGATGGTAAAACACGGAGTTATTTCCGACGGAATCCGCCTTGTGGATTTGCTCCGCCGAAAATAGTATCATCGATCTTATTCGCAAGAGAGAATAACAGCGGCTGCGTATTTATTTATACAGCGGCATATAGGAAAAGTTCTGCCTTATTCACTGACTTCATTTACATATTTATGCCAGTGTGGCATGTTGGCGGGAGCCCTTTGTTGGCCTTTAAATTCATGTATGAATACACTACCATTATGATGTCAGTTGTAAAGAATACTGGATTATGAATGGTCTTTTGATGTAATCATAGTCCTAGAAGAGCTGTCATCAAACGTCTTACATGAAGCGCATCAAATTCGCAATTTGGCTCATGTCGGTTCACTTTATTCAATTAAGCGTTGATTGTCGGTGGCAAGAGGTCGCGTTGGGTTGTGGCGGTACTAATTAGGGCCTTAACGCTTCACCCACGCACGTGCCCATTGTCGCACATGTAAGTACCTATAATCCACGTTCAGATACAATACACCTTATGATTCGTGTCTCATGCAACAATTGTCCAATTGTCTTCTCATTCATCTTGAGCAATGGTTCTTGGAATAATTTATTCTATTTTACTTATAACTTTGTTTTGTATGAAAATTGCTTTGTAGTATTATATGTTGCTATTGAAAAATATATCTAGGAGCATTTAAAATTATCTATTATTTATGAAGGTAGCATAAATCCAGACAGGATTGATATCTGTTTTGAAAACAACACTTAATACAGTGTCAGTTTGGATGGCTATATCAGTGGACTCGTTGAAAGCACTCAATTATTTATTACATTATTCATGTCAAATATCAAGGTTGAATGCAAATGTGCATGTTGAAACTGAACATTACAGATATACAGACGGATTCCGTTAGATTTGTTATAATCCAATAAGATTCGAATGATGGGCCCCGCGGCCCACGTGCGGTCGACCTCAATACTATGAACGCATTGGCAATACAAACATTCTGTTTATATTTACCTTCGTGTTATTATTACGCACCCGTGAGTAAATGCCAAGAAACACTAGATTAATTTTAATTTCGATATCAGCAACAGCATTCCGTTTATTTTCTGCGTTTCGTCATTGTCTAATTTCGCCTCGTTCAAACAAAACTAATGACTGAGATTACCGTTATCGGCCCAGTCTACGTGACTAACGTCCGCATCGGATTGTTTTTCTGCATTTGCATCAATTATACTTTTTCTATACCATTGTATTTAAGTCCCTACGCGATTTATATTAATGTAATCATAATCATGAAAATGAATGCTTGTAGCGTCATGCTCAATGTGTTTAACCTGGGAGATCACGTGCAAAAAGTTGTAGAACCTGTTTTGAGGCTTCGTTTATAAACAAAACAGGCTGGGATCAGGTTTTGGCGCATTCGTTCTAAGCGCGTGGGCGGCCTTGACTGAGCGAAGGACGGCCGGGGCGGTCGACGCGCGGCTCTGAGCGTGCGCGTGCGCTGGGGGCGTGGCACACACGCGAACCGCGTATGGATGATTGCGGTTTTATTCTTATGCTAGTTTTTTCTCGCTCTAAGAGGAAACATGAACATGTATGAAATTAATAATACATTTCACAGCAATTAATTGATGCGACGCGCAACAAATTACGATGTTGGTAAATATAACAATAAACATGGACTTAAATACAATTAAATGAAACATTAGGAAGAAATGTTATATGAGGACATTGAGGATAATTAATTATGGACTGGCGTAATACAGCTAATACAAAATATGAAAATAGATTGAAATAACTACTGTAGACACAACATGAAATAACTACTGTAGACACAACAACAAATGAGACACGACCGTGCATTTTGAAATGCAGCTTTTTATTTTAATCCATTTCACTAGCATTTGTGTTCATACGTAAAGTTTTCATTTCATTATGGTGCAGACAATTGTCAACGCCCACGTGACTAACAGTTTAACAGACTGGTCCCATGGACAAAAACTGGTGGAGGAACACCGAGATTCATTATTCAAGACTCCCGGACGTAGGGTACGCGACAGAAATAATAAATAGACCATTCATACGTAAGTTGATTTGCCTACGGGCTTTTCAGAAATCCCTATTGTGCCATTTCATAGTTAAAAGTCGTGAAGAATTTTTCATATTCGCAATACCGCACAATCTGGAATTCATACTTGCTGTCTGTATTTTGAGATAGTCTAAAATTAAGTGTGTATTTTTGCAGTAGTTACCTCGGTTCCGTTTAGTCTCTGTGTTTTTATCGGCAATATAGCTCTTTCATATTTATTTTTTGTTGTGAACTCTTTTAAGCTTTGATTTAAAAATGATGTAAATCGAAGTGTATCATCTTACCATTACAAGTAATTTGTTAGGGATAGTGACAGTTTTGCAACCGTAAAAAAAATGCATTAAAATGGATTCCTGTTTTGGAAACACTTGGCAATTCCATCCAACATAATAATGTGAAAGGTATCAATAAAAACATTAAAAACCCTATTATCATGAATAACAACTTCAAACACATGTTTTCCTTCATTAATTCAGTATTGTTTACAATAACATACATTTCTTTGAAAAGCATCTTATTATTCAGGGATTTAATACTTGGGTTATAAATTATTATTCACGTAATTGAAAAACAAAACAAAGAGGTGCATAATTCACTACTACTTACTATGTCGTTAAACAAGCGTTCCTAGTAATTATGTATATCGCAGTATCGCTTCTTTAAAATATCATATTATATAGCACTACTTGTATTGATTTATTGGAGGAATACTTTCAGAGTGCCTTGAAACATAATATGTGTGAAAGATTGTGGGATTCTTCAAATTCTTTGTGTTAGAGACTTTCGACGAACCATTGTATTTGTTCGTATCTTACCGTTATCTTACGATTATTTAAAAAACCTTAGTAGGTACAATTGTATCGAAGTTAGTTGCATTCATAGCAGGCTCATGCTATTTCGATGACTTGATCATCGATTTCACTAACATGTTTGAGTTTGTTAAATTCTGTCTCGCTTGTTTCTTTAGTGTTTGTTAGTAGAAAATCTTCATTGCAAATTGCGAGTTGTAATAAAAAAAATCTTCACTTATTTTCTTCAGTTTCATTGCCCTCTTTAGCAAGAGTACTTCTCATCAAGACTCTGGGCTACACCTTTTGAGACTCCTTGATCTATTGTGTTGAAGCTGCTTTGGGTAAATGCTTCGTAAGCATTACATTGTATAAAGCTGGCTTAGAGTTGGAGTGAACGCCTTTGAACATTTTTGCACATAAAGCCAACATTCAAACCTCCACTTTGCATAGTTTGGCGCAGTTTTGGCGTAATGAAAACAGCAACCATTATATACTGTCCATGCGATCACTGTATCTACGCTTCGGTGGGCGTATGTGTGTCTTATTTATCTAGACTATACAATCTAAAAAACTTCGTGTCTTGCGAGTTGCGATATAAACCATCAAACTATTAAGAAATTATGACAAAAAATATAATTGCATTAAAATTATCGCTGACCGGTGAAGCTTTTTTATTTTTGTTGCGAATATTATCTGAATCTTGCCGAATTTTCCTTTGCGTGAGCTTTGTTGATTGTCTAATTTTAGTTAGTTGGCGTCACATCGCCGGGGCCGGCTGTTGTCTCTGTGATAAATGTTTATTGTATGTAGGTATTTATTTTATTTATCGTAACGTCCAATTTACAAACATTGGGTTCGTTGGCTTCTCGAAATTTACGCAATGGACAGGCCTAGTTCTTTCTTGTATCGTTATCGTACCTGAGAATGATATCGTTCAC
Source organism: Thalpophila matura (assembly GCA_948465475.1). Classification (NCBI taxonomy): domain Eukaryota; kingdom Metazoa; phylum Arthropoda; class Insecta; order Lepidoptera; family Noctuidae; genus Thalpophila; species Thalpophila matura. The sequence goes on from OX419178.1 coordinate 2,805,613, forward strand.
TGAACTACTTTTAATGTTGGCTGATCATAAAACAATTGTGTACATTTACCGTCCTGCTTGGTAATGATAATCCTTTCATTAACATGCCGACCGTATTCGGCTCTTAAACGACTGTTCCGAAATCTATTTATTCACAGCGCAGAAAAATGTTCAATGATTATTACTAAGTGTTATAGGTTTTCATTCTAAATGTGGTAAGATTTTAGTTTCGACCTGACATGCTATGGTTTTGCCAAGAGCAATGCGCAAGAAATTTAGGAACATAATGGTAACACGTAACACCTCACATGAAAAAGCAACTCTTTCTGTGATAAACATTGTATTATAACAAGTTCTACGAAAGTCATTACCAAAACATGTTAATGAATGTTGGCTCTTATCTTCTGTACAAAAATATTGATCCAAGGATGTTTGAACAAGACATGATAATAAAAATACACTGTTTTGATTATAATTAAGTAGTCAGGGAACGTGACATGGGGATTACCACTTTACAACGATGTTTAAAATGACATATTATAAGTTAAGAAATTATTAACATTAGTCTCTCTCGACGTCGGCTGTATATAATATTGGATTTTTTCGATAAAGCAGATTTAGTTGTATAACATAACAATACAAGAGGAGAATTTTATAACAAAATACACTTACTGTACTACCTTGAGAATTATGATCCTGGACTTACAATCTGATCTAACGACCCATCTTAGTAAAGAGTAATGGCATCTTTCCCGTAATGTTGGCCTATTAAATCAGAAAGTCCAGTGCTGAAAGAAAAATATATGAAGGCAATAAAATCGTTTTATTACATTACCTTCATAGACAACATTGTAACGAAATGTTCATAGACATAAAATTGTAACGAAACATTATCTAACTAAGATATGAGAAATAAGATATGGAAATATTCACGTAGATGTTCACGTGTTACGCACATATTTTTTGGCTAAGGTAATTAATATCTATCTTATTTCTTATCATGTCCAAACGTAGACACGTTTTTCGTTTCCAAAACTTCTCTAAATATATTCTTTTGTCTAGAATAAAAAAAATTTTGTATGCTGAATTTGATTTAGAATCATTTTATCCGTTACAATGTCATATTCATCTAACGTTACTAAACTGACGCAGGTAGCGTGTATCTAAGCCAACATGCAGGCTCAAATATGTAATTTGTGCGCCTCGCTTCATCTTGTCCTTGCTACAAAGTGGATAATCACGCATCCCCAGAACATGTCAGCGACAGATTGGATAACAAATTCATACGTGCACACTAATTTGCGAATATCTACTCTAACACTTAAAAACATCCTACTTTAGTATTTGGTGTTACAATTTGAGGAGTATCTACAACACGTTTTAGAATCACAAATTTAATAAAATATACTGATATAGGTACATAATTTGTCGTAGTTATTATCAATTCGTGGGTGTGTTCAATTAGAATGCCATTTCGCTTTGCGTGTGCATGTAATTATAAAGGTACATTGAATAATGAATGACGCTAATCATTGATTAGGACAGATTGTAAACTTGTAGTTTTTGCTCACTACAAAAAACTGAAGTGGTTTGACGTCAGAATTAGACTTGACAGACGGCCGGGCCTGCTTGCCGACTCAGACGTTACCATATCAATCCCACAAATCGGACACGGAATTGGGACGTCTATATTTGCTAGCTACTTCAGTAATGTTACCACCCGTCTACTGAGGTATCGATGGTAAACAACTAATTCATTCGGATTTCCTTTGATTCCAAGAAGAGCTTGAATATTATTACGTTGTGTAGTTTAACAAACTTCGTAATAATGCCATCCTCTTTATAGTATTCTATTATGTTGACAGCTTGTTATCTTTTAACAATAAGGCTTATAAAAATAAACGAGTGTCTGGCATCTTTCGCAGAATTCACATTGTTCTTTTGATTCAATATGAAATCTAAATTCTGCACTCGATTTGCGCAAGAATGCGTATGTTGAATCTGGGTAATATTATGGACAATTACATAATACTGGTTTCGATGCCATTGGTGGTATTATTTCATGAAAGTGCACGTTGTTGCCAATATGAGAATTTATTTATGAGTTGTTTCCTACAATCGATATTATTTGCGCTCGCTAATGGTGAGGTTTGATTTTGAGCTCACAGATAGCACCAAGGAAATATTAATAGCAGGGCTGTCCACCACATTTACATCTTTGTACAAATGATCGTATTGAACTATTTTCTGAATGTTTCCTTCTCTTTCCAGGTGTTCGGCACAGTTGAGTTGCCGGACAAGCCGATCATGTTGCCGCCTTTCGTGGAGGCAACCCACTGCCTGGGCTACCATCTGACTCGCAAGGGTCGGGCGGTCGCGGACAGGGTGGTGTCAGTCCTCGGGTACGCCTGCCCGGACATCACGTACAGTCCTAGCCTGTACCCCATTACCGCTGCTTTACTGCACTTTATGCCTGGTGAGTACTGTTCTATTATTTCTTTAGCTTTGTAGCGTTATCTTTCATTATAAAATTTGCGTGATTATAATAATGTATTAATAAATTATGTTATTGATGACTAAAAACTATTTCGAAATCAAGTTTCCTACCGTAAGTTGATACAATGTTGTAAGGAAAATCCGGTTCACTTTTAGTTTTCGTCCTAAGTCCTTTCTTAATATAGAAACTGATTTTTATTTGTAAATATGTATATATATATAAATAACAAAGAACCATTATCGTTCCTAAGGAAATACCTCATTAAATATTTATTATTATATTATTTACATCATTAAATATTTATTATTAAACATATTTCTAAGAGATGGCACAAATCTGTCTCCATTTTGATAATCACTTTTATTTGCAGCACAATTAATTAATGACAACGATGTCAAAGGAGATAATTTATTTGAAAAATTGTAATTAAAACATCGGGAAATCCGAAGTTTTCATCGCCATTAGAATACCCAATCATAATGTGTACGAGCAATTTCCTCGGGCGATGCGAAGGCGGTTATATTAATTGGTATTAAAGCTATCTCTTGAAGCTTGAATGGAAGCTGTTAAATTTATTACTGTGGCCCGCTCAGTTTATGAACACTGCCGCAGCTTTATTGATTGTCATTACTAGTATTATGATGAAATTTATTAGAATGGCCAATATACAGCTGATAGATTGTTTCCTTTTGATCATTGCCAACTATGTGATATTAGACCAATGTTGTTATAAGGCGATTCTCACACTGCCCCGCACCACGCAGCGTAGCGCGGGGGTGCGTGATGTTCCGTTGTTTGCAAGTACCTGTATTTGTATAGAAATCACGCATGGTGCAACACACTGAAAACGGATTCACGCGCGGGATTATTGATTCGTCGCCACGCACCCCGCAGCGTAGCGCGGGGCGGTGTGTGATTCGCCTTAATATCCCATACATGCATTTCTCAGTTTGAAATTAGTATAAGATGTTCTCTTTTCTCGTATTCTTTGTTGTATCATTGTCTATCGTTAATTCTGTTTTATTTGCCTTTGTTTCAATGATATCATTAGCCAGGTAACAACCAGTACAATAAAGCACTCTCAATTCTAGAGGAGAGGCGTCACAAAATTTACAGTCGCTCTCGCCTTAATTCAGTAATGAGTGCGGGGGGCGATAATTGAACTCGGCAATAGGCAAATTGCCGGACCCGTCTCTCCCGTCTATATCGCGATTACCCTTCCACACTTCAGAAATAAATACCAACTCTACATCTTTATATTAAGACCGAGTATTCTTTGCATCTAATTCGTATCCCTGGTCTTTCCTATTAACGTCTAAATTGAACTCTTGTACTTGGTAGCAGAGTCTGTTATGTGTTTGATATGGATCTGACCGGGTTGACGTGATCAAAACGATAAATGGACGTCGCCGGCACGCCACAGATTTGCATTGCGTCCGTCGTGCTGTCAGTTCCATACGATTCACTTCCTCCGTAGCACGTTTACATATAATTGGTTGGAATGCGAACATGCGTTTACGATCAATATGGGATGTGCGTGGTTTTATGTCAAATTAAATATTAAATATTAATATGTCGTCACTTAACGATCATGTTGTAACTAATGTAAACACGCGCAACCATATAAATAATGGTTCAACTAGTCATTTATCACAGGTTGGATAATTTGAGTCGTAAGGAGGCGGAGAGGCGGTGTCAATTTAGTCGCCGGATGACTCCAAAAGTGACAATTTCCTCCATTGTCATGTCCCGCTTTATTACCATGCCATGTATTCTGTTGTGTTTTTTTATAGTGGAGACATTTTATTCTCGCAATGGTTTGATCGAAAACCAAGATTTGATAAGGCAACAGACAATACTCAGAAGAAATCCTTAAACGATAATTGGAACAATGCAGTTTCTTAGGGACTTATTTGTGTTGCTTCTTTCAGTCTCCTGGGAGTTTAGTTACGCACTAGCTGTCGAGTTAACCTGTCGGTCACGTTTGCAGCGCGGCGTGTTATTAAACTGAAATAGTTCATGACGCCCGTGGTCACATGTCCTTTCAAAAGTACGATCAGTTCTGCCGTATCGTATCCAACGATGTTTTTGTTATCCCTCGTCGGTCGCTCGTGTGACAACGTCGTTCAATTTATTAATTTGAACAGACATACGTCCGTGACACTGCTAGCTCTCACCGTTATCACTGGCTGCTCTGGTTTGAACCAGATATCGTTCGAGTGCTCCACGTCATCAACATTATCCAATATCCATGTTGTTTTTACTCTAATAAATAAAGCTAGTGTTTGTAATTTGCTCTAAAGCGTCGACGTAAACTCTGGCTTACCGTGTTTTAGTGTTTGGCTTTCCGCCAGTGTCTGCTCCCCTCATATCGATCCGAAAACTGGCAACGTTTACCACCAGACGCCTCACGCCTGCTGAACAATGTCACCGTAAAGGAATCTGCTCCAACGCTCTCACTCTTATCTCTACGCGTTTATTTTATCAACAGTTAATTCGAGATAAGCCTGTTTACGCCAACATCAAAAGATTGGAGTCGAATTTCATTTCAATCGAAAGTGTTTTCAATGTTTTCCGACTATTCAATTAAATACGTATTGTAACCTAATTTAGTTCGCCACAATGCCGATACAAAGGTCGAAAGGGCCGCACAAAAAGCTTAAATCAAACTCTCATTACATGTTGTTTGTTCGTTTTCTGTAAGCATTCGAGCGAGAAGAAGCTTCCTGTTCCGTTCTCGCAGTCCACAAATGGTTTATATTAGCCACGACACGTAGATAAGACTTATTAAACTTTTCCTGCTTCAGTTACAGACACAAAGTAAGTGTAACGTCGTCTCCGCTAACAATATCTTGTTTTGATAACTTTCAGAAAGACTTACAAGTTATTATAATTTTGTATTTGTTTCTGTTGTTAGCTTTGATTGCGATGCCAAAGTCGGTAGGTAATAAGCCTCCCTTTGTCAAATTGAAAGATTGGAGGCATTTTCGTTTACGAAACAATTTTCAAGTAACGAAGTTGTTCAATGTTTGTTTAATACTTTATTTTGAAGTGTAGCGTCTTTTGAAAATGCTTTGACAATAAATGTGCGAGAAATACATGGAACTTTGCCACTGTCTTTCGATTTGCGCTTTTTCAAGGGAACATCCAATCTACCGTTTGGTTGGTACGAAACGATACCCCCCTCTTTATACCTCAGTTCTTTATACCCGACAAGCAGAGTTTTTCATTGCATAGATATACAATTATACAACGATAAAATTGTGCCGTGCCTGTAAACAAACACTTCATTTTTGAAACGTTCTGTGACCATTTTAATGCTTTACGAACGGCGCTGGTATTTTTGTTTTATAACGAGATTTATTGCGTGAGATCTAATCAGAACGTTATAGTCCACCAAGGCCGCTACGATTTCCATACGAGCTGAGGTCCACACAATGTCGCGAGTTAGTCAGACAATGATATCATAGCAATGCTGCGGAATAGGTGGACGATATAAAATTTATACTATTTCTAGATATAGAACGAAAAACTGGTACAGTGTAGCCAAAAGAAAATTATATCATGCAATAAAAGACCCGTGCCAAATTGTATACATTCTGTGAAGTACATTGAATAGAGGATAAGGAGACATTGTCCCAATTTTTCCGCAGAGTCTAATAATACCAACTTTCTCTGTAGAGTTGTCGTATATTTTTATTGCTGTAATAATAAAGGCCTTATTAGAAACGTCTGTCATAAAGTTTCAGGCATAATACAGCCATATAATGCGGGGGTTTTGGTTTAGGTAACAAAATGCGTCGGTGTCAGCCACTTCGGAATAATGTTCTGTGCATTTGGCATCTGTATCTTTATATTTCTGTCTGCGAGAAGTACTCTCACTGTCGGTCATTTTCTCATTTTAAAGTGGATCAAGTATGTCACCAGTCGAGATTAAATCGGACATGGTTTCCAAATATTCTGTTTAATTCAGTTAGCTTTCATGATTGTGTTCACTTTCTCTAATCTGGTTTTGAAATGAAAGAGACATACCAAAGCCTGTATTTGCCAGTAGCCGATCTTTATATGTGGGTTCCAATCCGATCCTACTTAGCAGCTGTCTTAAACTCATTCAGCCATAAGCATATCATCACGATTTTAAAAGTTCAAATGAGTGTTAATAAAACACGACTGTAGCCTTTTAAATGAGCGAGATTAATTAATAGTAGATTGTAGCATCGAGCGCAAAGTGAGTTACTCACTTCAGCCAAGGTGCGTAATCTACTTTTCTTTCAACTACCTACCTACCGTGATAAAATATACCTACTTACTTAAAATAAAAATTCAAGTTAATAAAACCAAAGGTTTTTTTCACCAAGTCGGTTTTATTCAGTCGATTATTTTCAAAGTCAAAATCAAAGTCGAAGTCGAAGTCAATGTCGAAATCGAAGTCGAAGTCGATGTCGAAGTCGATAGTCGATAGTCGATAGACGATAGTCGATAGTCACTAGTCAATAGTTGTCAGTCAGTTTGTCCGTTAGTTGAAGTTACAAAACCTAGATCTATTCCTAATAACAAAACAGTGCATTAATGTAAAAACAGTGCAATAATGAGATTTCATATAACATTACTGCACTGTTTTCGTTCTAAGCAGAAATGATGTCCTTTGTGATCAGTTTTGTAGTGATTAATGATAACATTACTGCATAGTTGAAAGAAAAAGATATAAAGTGATCAAAGGAGAAGTGTCCTAGAGATTCCTAATTAAGCGATAATTACTTTCTGTAACGAGCTTTTATTGTAGTGCAAAAATTGTAAGGGTCTAAATCTAAGTGTATAATGTTGTGGTACGATTTAGCGCTCTTCTTACATAAAGATGTCTATAGTCAGTTTTAAATGTAACAAATACCACTCTGGCTAAACTCTTGTCTATTTCTGGATTTCGCTGACGTTCGATTTTTCATTTGACCCGGCTTAGGTACAACCCTCATGTTACTCTCGTCGGAACAACAAACCTTTTAATATACAGACTTCCAGTCTAATAAATTCATAAATTAAAGTTTCAAATTAATATTCATTTAGTCTTATTTTCTTCGTGTCCCAAATAGTTTTTCCTAAGTAATCTGAATCTTTTATTTCAAAATTCTGTTTCTGAGGCTCCATTAAAACAAAATTACTTTTTGTTTATCTTGGCCCTAAAGACTTTTAGCGTATACATTTGTCTCCAGACATTTAAAACTTCTGAACACTGGAGCGTTCGTTCACTTAGCGTGAATGTAGGTCAAGCTATTGTGTAGATAGACGTGTACAGCCTTTACAGATTTTCACAGTCAGCTATTTTCAATGAAGTCAACGTTTCATTGCTGCATCATTCAGAGATCCGTCGTTATGACTATAGCTATTGTTTTGTTTTAAATTGGCATTTGAATCACTAGGTTATTTTAATTTTGTCTCATTCAAAGCCTGAATGAAGCTGTGTCGCTCTCTCTCTGTATGAGTTAGTGGGGCAACATGCTGCTTGTGGACAATCGACTTCCAAGCTACCACTTCTATGTACTATGCAACTTAACTCTCTCGACATCTAGTACAATCGACATCTAATTACAGAAATTGCTCTCTGACTGTATATTTGAATGAAAAACATACCATCATCCACACCACACCACAAGTATTTAAAGAGAATTGAATTTACATATTAGGTACACACGCTCGCACTAAACACCACAAATACTTCTCATATTTGCAGCTAATAGTTTTTCTAGTGAAACTCAATTTGTTTGCATGAATTTACACCTCAAAGGATTTTCTAAAGTGTAACGTTGCATTTGAGCTCATAAGTGCCTGACCCGAATCCACGTCAACCCTCTTTAAAGGAATATGGGTCACGATCTTTGTTAAGCTCCTTCGTATTCTGTGCTTTGTATTTTCCCTCTCACTATTTACAAAGTCAGCCTTTTGTGAGTAAATAAATCTTGTCATGAAGGATCTTAAATCATTTGTCAATACATTTCCGGGCCGGCGAGTTTTGAAGGGGCCGTGAAATTGGAATATAGTTTGTAGGTACGTTGATGTAATTTATGTCTTACACATTTTGACTTGATTGATGACAGGATGTCGGTTTTTCCTCGGGATGTTAGTTTGGATAATGTGGTTTTTGATTATTATTATTTTTGGTGTAAGATAGTTTTGTGTTGCTATGGTATGTGATTCAGATTATAAATGAAATCAGACTTCACCTTACGGATAAACCACCAGTCCACGGTTGCCGTTTACGTAGTACACAGCGTAAGATGCTAATGGAATTAAAACTCTTGAAGAAGCTATAATCTATAGAACAGCAACACCTAAAATTATGAAAGGAAACATTAATGCATTCATAATTTCATACAACAATTTGTTGTAAACAAAATTGGCGTTCACCACAGCTAACGGCAGTATATCAAAGCTACCAGTTTTACGACCATCGTTCGAACCACAGGTTGTAATCACAGAATCCAAAGGCTGACTTAAAATAATATCTTTTATTAATTATTGATATTATATCTGAATAACTATTTTCATATTTTACCTCCACTGACTTACTGGTGACAACGGACAGAATCGACAGAATCCTAGTTTGCTGAATAGTTTCCCATAATATGTTACGGTTATTTTTTTTCAGGCTTTTTCTCGGTCCAGATTTACCCTTGTATGAAAAAAACTGAAACCTAGTCTTCAATCGCAAATTGATATAGCTATAAAAATATAATTTGTGGTATCATAAAGATAAAACTGCACTAAAGCCACAGATGTGAACCGGATTAAGTATTTAATAGAACATTTATTACAACAAAAGGTAATAAACTTAGTTATTATTATCTACTAAATATCTTTTGTTATCTAACACCATGTGGTTCTAGATAGTTTACAAAACGATAAAAATGGTTAAAACGATTCATCAAAATGCAATAGCGATATTTACCGGTATTTCATTCCACAGAACCAAGCTGGAATTGTTATCGTTTTAAATGTAGCTCGCCTTTTAGATACATATGTATAATATATCTGCAATGACTTGATGCATGTTACCAAGATTACGTACAGTTTCTAATATTATTCAAACTGTTATATTTATACAATGAATCATAGAAACTCATACGATATCGTTACATTTTGCAATCTCATAGGTGGTTGGCCTCTATTGCAAGTCAGTGTAGTGCAAGGACTTTTACTTCTAATGTCCGTTTATTATTAAAATGTTTACAATCTATAATTGTGTCAATGCTAATGTCACCTTTGTGGCACGGTTGTATAATTGTAATTGCACCTGATTATGTGATTCCTTTTAATGGTTATAATTTAACTTGAGTTCGCATTTCCTAACATGAGAAAATATTGTGATAGATATTTGTTCCTATGTTTTAGTAAAGGCATCGTAGTAAGGCAAAGGCAGTCGAATTGTTCCAAAAATAACTAATAATTCTCCATTACTTTAGTCACAACTCACAACCAAGGCAAATCTTCGAATAAAACTGTTTGTTTAACAGCACAAGCCACGTGATAATAGCGGGAGCATACATCACTGTTTGTGCCCCTAACTGACAGGTCATTGCCTTGTAATACAATATATTTGTCATTGCTTTTGGCAGATGTCAATGAAAGGCTTTTGAGCACGTTCGCGAGGACATATCAGGATGGTCTTGTATTTTTTTCTTCTAAGAATATTATCATATAGACAGGAATAATTGGGCGTGTAGATGTCGAATAGTCGTTATTCTATCTTTGCCCGTAGCTACGAATAAATCTTAGACAATGATAGGGATCCCTCAGGGATCAATATTAGGTCCAGACAAAAGAAGTGTCCATATTTCGGTAAATAACCGACCGGACCTTAATAATAAAAAAACGCCTTTATAAATAAACGTACTTAGAGTAGGTATATAGAAATATAAACAAAATGAGATAAAAGTGTTAAATATGTTGGTCTGTACCATTATTTTCATTTCATTTTGATCGAATCATTCAGCGCGGAAGCGGACGTAATATTGTTCTGCTCGCTGCAACACGCGTTCATTATTTAATTGGATTAATAAAATCCTCGTGTGTCCGATCTGCTAGGTCAGATTGTTCGTTGAATTGCCAAATGGCATGACTATTGGCCTAATAGTCAGTAACTTGACTAATCTTTTTTGTCATTGAGTTAATAATTAACATGCATATTTAGGTATTGCGATATCGTAATTTAAGAAAATTTGAAAGATTTGTATACAAAATTTGAGCTTGAATTTGTTATTTTTGTGTAGATTGGAGTTTTTATACCTTTTTGTGTCTCAGTTTTCTTTTTTTTATGAATGATGTCTATCTGCTCCTATTTGTATAGGAACTCGTGTTAGGAGTTTTGTGCTATATTCTACGCGTTTTACAAATCTTTCACTTTCGCTGTGTATTTATTTATTGATTAAAGAAAACTTGGCCTACGTCCATTTTTAACCCCTCACTGCGGGTAGTTTCTTTATCTGCAGCCTTCAATTGCTGTTACCAACATATTATGTACTCGTATTTAGTGGCACAAGTGTTAAGTAGGTACTTATATATCATATACTTGTGAATCAGATTTTTTAAGATCTTTAAATTACATAATAATTAAATGTAGCTGGTTCTAAAGCACTGTCTTTACACTTTCCTCTTAGCGGTTCTTTACATTTGACTATTAAAATATTCTATATTACTGATTACTGAAGTGGACTTTCTCAGTTTGCTGCGACAATAGCTAATTCGTCACTAGTGATCAACAACATAATAATATAATTTGCAGTCATGATATGTGACGGTTCAAGGTTGTATTTTATTCCGTTTCTTTAAATACTTTTTTAAACATCACTGATGTGTTATTTATTAGAGAAATGCGCGAAATTAAGGAAAAAATAACAATGAAATGAGTGTAGAGAATTTTGACAAGAATTTTGAGGTGCTCTAAAATTCAATAATAAAAATTCTGACCGTATTACGATGCTTGTCCAATACATTGATGTTGCGTATACTGTATTTACAAAAGTGTCAAACCCTGAATAAAGTTGATTTCAATAAATATTATGAAATCTGTATAGAAATTCTTACAAAAATCTCGGTAACAACGTTTTTCACATTGCCTTATTGCCTCTTTATATCGAAACGAAATTCAATTTCTACCCATTTCACGTGCGAGATTCTTCATCACGTCTCCGATATCTCCTCTTGTACATAAACTTAAGCCAATGTTAGGTAGGTACGTCTACTTAATGAGATTTCAAATTCAATCAAGAAGTTTAATTCCGCTCCTAGGTGACGACGGTAACTGCCTCCACTGATGAAGTTCTAACTTCGAGGTTCAAGTTATTCGCAAGTTCAAGTATATAACGGAAGGCTTTGAAGATGCGTTGCTTGACTGGATTATAGAGTTATAAGTTTTAATTAAGTCGGCTCGCTTTATTTGTTTTTAGGACAGCTCTTTTAGCTAATATGATATATGGATAAATATTTTGCGAACAGATTTCAATGAATGAATTTTTTTTAAAGAGTTCCAAAACGAACGTTTGAGTGTGAAGAAGTAACAAATATATAACTACATGCGAAAGTTTGTATATGGGTGTGTGTACACCCACATACAAACTTTCGCATTTCTAATATTAAGCAGGATTCAAACCGCACAATCATGAAATGTATCTAGAGTCTAGACACTGAAAAATCTTTGGGAAGTATAAAAATAGTCACTCGTTACTCATGGTCTACCGAAATAAGATAGACATTACAAATATTTTAAATTTTAATCTACCGTGGAAACTGGTTGGTGTGCTTGTTTCAGAATTTCAAATATGGTTGACGGGTAAGACGAGTGACATGAAAGATTCAACTTTTCCGTTACAAAAGTAAATAGACTGACTAAATTCCTCGTGCCTGTTACCAACCTATCAGCCGGCCTAGCATGACCACGATAGAAACGGGTTTTTTTTTTAAACATTTCTACCGTTTCATTCATAAAACGTAGAAATGTTTCTACAATCTGTCACTTTGTCTATTTCTATGTAGACTAAACCCGTTTCTATCGTGGTCATGCTAGGCCGGCTGATCGTGGTTAGTCATAAATATTGTAGCTAGGATTTAGTTGTTACTTGTAAAAATCTTGTCAATCACATTTATTTTCCAACTTATGTGCGATTTGTAGGAATGGCTTTAAGCTTTAATATATTTTCACGTCGAAACCCGTGCAATTCAATTCCTTCAGTAGGTGTGCCGGAACAAACATATTCAAAAACATTTTGACATTTGAGATTTTTTGTGTGTCTCACTTCTTCCAAAACAATGAGCTTAAAAATGTATTTTTTTGACTCAATCATCTTCATCATCATCATTTCAGCCACTAGAAGTCCACTAAACAAGGCCTCCAAGGAATCACCCAATAGAAGTCAATATACTATTACCATACAAGAACCATAAATCAACGTCAACGTCATAATTACACTTTGACCACAAACGTTTTTCCACATATCGGTGCAAAAATTCTGCGACAGACAAAATATAAATACCCTTCAAATTCATCCTATAGCGGGCTCCCAAAAACGTATAGTTCACAAGTCAAGTGCGGTGCGCCGTGCGGGTCACTCATCAACCGACCCTCGTGTCAGAAAGGTCCCTATATTTCCCCAAGGTTCTGAGTGGAAATAATTTGGAAATATGAACCGTGGTGACAGGTCCTTTAGATATAAGACCCGTGTCAGTTTAATATATTTTGGAATTCCGTTTGTTCGAAGACCAAGAACGATTTTATGTATTTGTTATTGTTTGGTACAGAAATAAATGGATATTGTTAAAGCTTTCTTCTAGTTTTGAGATCAATGTTTGTCTTGTTTCGGAGTGAAGCTCTTGATATTATGAAAGTGGATTCTATCATTTTATTCTACAATTCTGTATAAGTAAGTACTATATTCGCTTCAATTTTTCAGTATTTGTTACACACCACAGACAAATTACAAGCATGCTTAACTAACCATGAAAACTCGATTTAACCCTTTACAAGATGAACAATTGCGTAGAAATGCCAATTTCCTCGCCATTGATCTTCAAAGCGTTAACGATATTCAATTTAATTCAGTTATCTCGTGGAAGATTCGATTAACTGTGCGACGGAAGAACTAGCTATCCCCTCTAGTCGGAGCAGGTTCGTAGATAAACCGTATAAACGCATCCGTTGGGGCGTCTGTCTGTCACTTCCCGTCGATTTAGCAAGTCTATTTGAAAAAGGGTAGATAATAAAATCGGATATGGGTTTATCCGGCACTATTTTCTTCTTAGATTGTTTTATAAGCTGATTTCTTACGACTTGAGCTAAGACATTTAGCAATTTTCTTCTAACATACTGATGTTCATACATATGTATGGTTTGGTTATATTTGCAGCCGATGTTATAGATTTGGATGATGACAGTGAATTTCGTTTAGCGTAGTAACTGATTCTTTTTCAACGACAATGGGAACAAAGATATCTAAAATTAAAACTCCACATCATCTGCAAAAAACGCCAAACACCGCCAAAATTATAAAAACGGTAAACACAAAGAAAATCCATAATACTTTCGTTTATTTACTTTTACACGTTTATCAACACACGTAGCATGCGTCAAAGAGGCTGCATTAAAGAGGATCAAATCGTATAAAAGACTGATACTGAACTGCCTACGTCGGTACACCCGCACAGAGGCTCTAGACAAGTTGCTTTTCTGTTAGCGTTCACGCCAAACGATAAGCACAAAATGTATGGCAATGACATTACCTGCGGAAAAGTCACGTGACTCACAAATGTCATTTCCATACATTTTATCCGTAGCGTTTGACGCTAACGCTAACAGAAAAGTAACTTGTCTAGGGCCTCTGAGTAGTAACGCCATGTGCTACACGTTACAACGCTAATACGTCATATAACATTGTATCTATGTCGATATAATTTACGTAAAAACAAAGGCTTATGTCGCGTCTACTGATATCAATATTATTACTTTTAATTCTGTTTTTATTACTTGCATTTTTCTTGTGTAAACGGAGAATTGGGTTGTTTTCATGTGTCAGTCAGCTATGAGCTGGCAGCTCGCTATAATTCAAATGTAACGAAAATAGTAATCATTTATGTATGACCATCGGCAAAAAATATGCCGCATCTCCTCCCATCAAAGATGAAAGTTTTTAAAGGTAGTCGTTAAAAATATGTTTCACTGTTGACAAAGTTATTCCACAGAAGCATTAAAACATGATTTTAAATAACATCGCAACGCACACAATAAAAAGTAGATGCGAACAGCAAATGTTTGCAGACCGCTGCTTAATCCTCTTTAAATATTTTTGCATAACAGTGTGAAAATTTGCATGTTGAATGGATGACGGACAGTAGAATAACATAGTTTGCATTCTCCATTGCTTTTCAACGTTCGTTTGATGACAGTTACGTCCGTGCGCCGAGTTTTTCAGAACTCTTTTCCTGTACGTCAGCTACAATTTTTTTTTATCTCTTGTTAACTGAAAACGGAAAAGCTTTCGGAGCCCAATTATTGGAGCGTTGACAGTTTTTAGGGTTCCGTACCAAAATGGTAATAAAGGAACCCTTATGGTGCGACTTCGTCTGTTTGTCTGTCTGTCACACCTGCTTATTTCAGCAACTACTTATGCTATCGACTTGAAATTTGGAACAGTTATAAAGAATGCTTGTTCAACTTAATTGCAAATGAAAAAAGTCCAAAAATATTTTTATTTTCATTGCAAAAGGGGCCGGAGTGGGGGTCCGAAATTTCAAAGTGGGGTTACTGGGTCAAGTGACATATCATATGAAAGGGCTTGATTTGCACATTTCAAAATATATTTTTATTTTATTTTATGTCTCACAGTTTTCGACAAATAATGAAAAATGTCCAAAAAAATACCATTCCCCCCCCTTATCTCCGAAGTTTGCGGGGCGAAAAATCTGAAATATTTAGAGTTGATAGGAATTGACCCAATTATGACACCAAAAATAAAACGATGTTCCTAACTAGTACAGTTTTTTCAAAATCATCAAAATTCCTTCACAAACAAACTTAGTTATGCGGTCCGGATTTTTTTACTTTTTACGTCCAAAAATGATACGGAGCCCTCGGTGCGCGAGTACGACTCGCACTTGGCCGGTTTTTTTTTACGTTGTTAAGAGTCGTCGCTTCTCAATTTTAATCACATGCCGGGGTAGAATGTTTCGCAAATTCAGTTTGTTAACTCGATTTAAAAAAGTGTCTCATAGTTTGTATCGAGTTAGAGGTTTTCATTTGACTTTTGTTAGTTTAGTTACTTTGACGTCTTACGAAATGCTTGCTTGGCTGGTGCATTTGTATAAAAAGTTTGAGTTGTTGACACTATTTTAAAAGTCAAATATTGAATTTCATATAACCTTACTTAAATTCACAAAGTCATACTAAGCATTAACGATATTTAAATATTTTAATGCACTGTTCAAATTCACGCGTTCAATACTCAGTACTTACTTACGTCAGTACCTCTTACAACATTCGTGTAATTGTTAGTCATTGAAATATCTACACCTCATCTTTCTCTTACCCCTCAATCAACATAAATACAATTTAAATCAAAGTTAGGTTTAAATATAATAATATTATACTTTGAAAGACGTATATCCCTCAACACAGATCGTTAAAGTAAATTCTGTAAGATGCGTTACTTCGGTATTTGCTCACTAATCTATAACTGTTGCAATCTTTTAAACAGATATGCTATCACTATACTTAGCTCCAACTGGTCGGAACGCGTGTGGGCAACACTTGAAAATAGTTCTGTTATAGATATCATCATAACCGGTATGTCTAATGGATAGGCAGGTATGTTATTTTATATCAGACGCCCACAGTTCGCCATGAACGGTTTTTCAACAGAAGGCCGAAACGTCACTTTCTACTAGGTACATTCCTACTGCGAATAATGTATGATACTGACATCGGATGTTTGTTAAAAGGAACTAAATCTTAATTCAAGTCCATAATGGTGCCGATTCTGTTGTTTACAAACTAAACTAATTTAGTCTCATTATGTCTCTTTCTAACGAAAAACATGAGAAAGGGATAGAAGATATTTAATCCTGTCAAATTAGTCCACTTGCTTCATTTCAATGTGAATTTAGTCGGTTTCGCAAAAGGTCATGACTATTTTCCCGTCAATGACAAGGGCGTAGACTAATTTGACAGCTTTTAATATTTTCTGTCCTTTTTCAATGATATTAATTGTAAGAAAGAGATATAGTGTGATTAAAATTAGTTTAGTGCAATGTTCAACAGAATCAGCACCAATATCTTGCTGACTAATAACACCCATAAACACTCTATATTTTGGGTGTTTATCGGGTGTTTTACCAAAACACCGGGTTCAAATCGGCTGGATAAATTGCCCATCTATATTGCTGACAGAAGACCAAATTCAATCTCAATCTGAAATCCCAGCTCGACCCGAGTAAATTAACGGTCCGTAGACGTGCTCGTTACAGTGGCTAATGAGCCAATTGTTCTAAACTGTAACTATATCCCTTAAGGTGTGTACGGACAGCGCGTACATTGGTACGCGTAGTCGGTTACGCGTGGCCTGGAACGCCATGTCCATACTTGCAGCTACGCGTACACTCTTGCGTAGCTGCAAGTATGGATATGGCGTTCCAGGTCACGCGTAACCGACTACGCGTACCAATGTACGCGCTGTCCGTACACACCTTTACAAGGTAAATAAATGCCTAATCGAGTGGAAACATCGTGATAAATCCTTGAAAATCATGCGTATCGTTGTGTGCGGCGTTAAATGTCACTATTATACGGGTTTTGCACATCATAATGCATTAGTACTTAATAGTACCTAGTTAGTTTTAGTTTGTACTTTAGGGAAAGGTGAAACATTAATTTGATAAATACGTTCCTTTGTTCGGTCAGCTAAATTGTCATATGAAAATAATAATTTATATGGATAATAAAAAGCTTTTTGACTCTATGACGTTTTCTATTTTCAATTACTTTTTGACTCCACCTAATTGCCATAATCATTCATTCATTACATAATTCTCACTAAAATATTTAAAACCGTCATCGTCATCAAAACTGCAAGTCTGCAACAATTGTTTTTGCAACTACTTTTGAGCTAGAATCAAAGAACATTGTTATTCCTATCACAAAGAACGTATGCAAATCAACGTTAGATTATACTAAGAGAGTGGATGACGAAAGAATGACGAAGGTTTCGTAGACATAATGACAGCTGGTTACAATTTATTATTCGGAAGCGACGTTGCTTCCGAATAATATAAATTAGATGCAGCATTGTAAGCTAAATGAGAAAACAATCAAATACATACTTATGATAAGAGTGAGACAAATCGCAACAGATCGGGATCGATTTATTGATATTAGATGGAATAGATAAAAATCGATAAAACCCTGAAGATGTAAACTTCAATGCAAGATAATTTTGCAAAATACCTTAGCGACAGATTCATTCGATTCTAGCCTTTATCTTAAAAGTTACGGAGATCTTGCATGTCTTTATGTGATTTTCTATCACCCGCCATATCCATTGTGGAATATATACAAGGTTTCCTTCAGGATTCATTAGTTATAAACATTGCTTGGCCTGTAAAGATCATATTTTATTATACACTTCGTTTACTATTCACCGCCTCATTTCAGTTTCAGCCTAGTTTGTAGAACGTATATTTATTATTCTGGCTTCCACTGCTTTTGAATTCAAATAGCTTTATATATATTTAAGCTTCAAGTATTGCCGTCGGTTCATTTCATCTTTGATGTCTAAAATTATTTGTCGTATCGATTGTATCTGGTATACTCAGTCATTATTGAAGTACTTACCTGATGTATGAATATCGGTATGTATTTATCTGCACCCTGTCAATGTTGCCATAAAACTTCTATATTTATCATAAATCAGTAATCCCAACCGATTTATGTGCAATAAATATTTTATTGTGTTATTGCATTTTGTGAATTGCATCTAGCTCTGCGGGGACGCGCAGACGGTTTAATAATAATTTTATCATGTATTTTGTGCTTGTTTATTTTCCAAAAGCAATTTATTTCAAACTTCATGTACAATTTTCTAATAACTCTTTTGAAAACATCTGGTTTTTTTTTTTTTTTTTTCCTTTATTGTTTAGGGGTTTTTATCTAAACAGATATGTCAACCCCATCGTGCCTTTTAACATATCAATTTAGTTACTAAATTATATAAACTACTTATACTTAAACAAACACCAATACAAAGGGCTGTACCACAAAAAAGACAAACACGTGTTCAACACGAATGCTACCAAAAATAACAGGCACCTGCTTTAAATCTGGAATATTTCACTCGTTTACCTATTAAAGCTTTGACCTTTAGAATGTAACTGTTAATTTAATAAAACATATATGTCTGTAAAGGTTGCAGTAATGCACTAAATTGGCTCGGTCTGGTGTTAGCGTGACTGACAATTTGCACGCTCATTAAGCTCCGTAATTATCGATGACTAACTCTGATTGTACAAATACGGTACCTAGTGAATCGTTACACCTGCACCATATATGGTTAGGTGTACGAAGATAATTGTGTGACAAAATCCATGACTGTACAAAAATTGAATACTCCAATATTATTCGGTTCTTGCGTACATAGTGGGCTATTCGATACTTAGGGTTACTACTTACTACGTTAAGGGGTACTCTAGCTCTTGGCTTTAAATATATTCGATGGAAGAGATAAGGGCCTTATTCTCAATTTTTGCAACATCATGTAGCACAAAGTCTTGGGTAGTAACGGTTTGATGAACGCCACTATTCTTGTTAGTGTTAACGTTTATTTTATTTGTTTGTATAAATAATGTTGAATTTTACTTCATGATATAAATCAATGTCATGGATTTCTTTCCGATGTCTCCGTTAACAAATACTGTTTGTAGACGAAATTCAGGTAAGTCTTATCTATGATTCACCCTCTCTTAGTCATCCTAGGGAGAAAAAATACATTTAATTTTGCTCTGTCACTGCTCACTCGCAGAGCCATGAAGTCACAATAAAATGTTATTGCTATTTATTCTGTGTCATTGCCGGTTCCTAACTTCTTTGAGTATTTCGTTTTATTTGACTAATTCAAAGACACTATCTATTTAGCTGATGAAACTCGCGCATTGTATTACTCCATGTCTAATGAAGTATCTTGTTACTGTATTCACCCTTGGTTTTCCATTTAGTATCCATTTTCTGTCTATGCCATCAATTTAACACATAGATTAACTTTTGATCAATTGAAAGCAAAATGAATTCACCAAACTGACTGCAATTCTTATTGAACTTCTTTTGCGTGCATACGATAAGTCAATCGATATGACACTATCGACTGCTCTATAATACTCGATGCATGTCGAACGCTTTACCATCGACATTTTATCTACAGTCACTTCTCGAGAATACCGAAATTTACATTCAATCAATATGTTTACAGTTGTTGCGATATTTACCGATTGTGATATTGTATCTAATCCTCGAGAATTGCCCCCTGCTGCTTCTTCAATATAAACTGCTATCTATTTAATACTAGCAGTAAATCAAATATTTACGTGTTACGAGACATGTAGACTCATGTAGTCTGCATTCTTTTACTGTGTTTGTGTGTTTTAAAGAAACCCACTGTTATCTCGCACAGAATTGATAACGGTTGTAATACATTTTTTATTTAGTATTCCGGTAATCTTGAACTGTTTATGTCTTTCGTCACCCTTGAACTGGTCGATTCAACAAAAACATTTCGTTGTTTGTCATTATCTTTGTGCATCATTCAGTCGTCATCGCGTCTAGGAATAAAATCTAACGCAAAATCACAAATTCAAGATCTGGTTTTAGTTTAACAACGCATTTGGACTTTCCAACATAACCTGATGACAATGCAATCAACAATTCGATATGTAAAGTAAAAATTAACCTACGCTGATTCCAAAACCATTTGGAGATTTTAGGGTCTTATGCCTTATTTTTCTATTTTTAGCTCTTTAAATCACAAGATTGTGTTTATTTTCACAATAATACTTGTAACCATTTGACTTTCATTTGACCTCTAAATGACGTCATAACGTAGCCTGAACAGATTACTTCCTTCGTGCTTTTCAAGATAAATGAAAAAAAAAAAAAAAATGTTGTTGATGTTGTCAAACCGTCAGTGTCAAAGCTAGTTATGGATAGATCGCGCGCTGCCATAATTTCTCTTTCTCAGTTCTCTACGTTAATTCTTTGTACACGACAGACCCTGCTTTCCCGTTGGACTTTGATACTTACTGCAACATTAATCGACCATTGCACGCTTTACGGAACTGCCTGCCTATTGTTTGGATTAGATAAATATGGATCAATTTGTACATTTACAAACAATTTGTGTCGGCTATTTGTTGTAGTGTTTCTGCATGACGGTACGAAGCATTTAGCACCAGTTGTCGATGACAGATTCATTGCACGGATACGCAGCACGGATAATGGATAGAAATTAAAATATAAAACAAAAAGTTCACAGCATTCACATTTCACAACAAAATAATAGTCGTGTCTGTCAAGTGTCAACTGTTGTCAATGTCAAGTTTGAAGTTATCTATGTTTTTTGTATGTACTGAAAACGTGGCAAAGACTTAAAGCTATTCAGGCTATGAAATTACGTCATTACGAATAATACTTTAAAAAATAATTTAAAAAAAACTGTTACTTGGAAAAAAAAAAGCTTAAAATTAGTTGCTTAAAATTAAATGTTTTACGAAATAAAAATATAAAAAAAATACCTGAAAAATACTTTACATACCGAATTATCCGATTGACGTAGTTTCTCATAGTTGTTCTCATCAATTATTTCTACTCCACAAATTGGCTTTAGAAATCAAAGTTCGTCAACCGTTAGTAAATATGCTCAGGAAGTTAGTTCGAAAAAACGGAGGAGGTTCTCAAGTCCTTCGTTGTGTGTGTCGTTTAGTTTGACATTCGGGTTTCATGTAAAGGTTACCGGTCAAAAGCCGCTGTCGTCCATGAATGAACACCGCTAGGGTTCAAAGTTCGTAAATATTCGTGATAGAGGCAGATAGAGCGTGTGCGATAGTTGTAACCTGTTTACTAAATTGTGGTGGGATTTTTGTAATATATTTGTGGTATTTTTCAGTTTCTTTGTTAATACTATAATAAAATCAATAGAATCATTAGAAACTGCAGTGTTTTCTGCTATAGGACCCGTTGTTCACTTGTACCATCTTATGGTTTTTTTAAGTCTGTAATTGTCAAATAAGCCCGAATGACGATTACGTTATAAGTACTGACTTATGAATACTGTTTGAAACTGACCCTTAGTTTTTCCGTTTTTTTTCAACCCTTAGCAGAAAAATAACTTCTGTGTTATGCTTTAAAATATAATCGCATTAATTTTTAATTAAGTCCCACAGTGTTGCAGTAGCTTAATGAAAAAGTGTGGGCTTCATCGAGTTTGAAATTTTCCTCAAAGTTTCTTTCGCTTTGTCCAGTTTTCACCATTCATGTCGTCTCCGCTGGCATTACATGAATATTTCACATTGTGTCTGAGTTTTATTATAGTTTTAGCGAATACTAAGATCATTGCTTTAAGGAGTAATATGAAAAAGCTTTTTTAACATAAATTTGTAAAAAAAGCCGGATTGCTTTGGCCCTGTGGAAAAGGTTGTTATTGGGAGATTATTATGAAAATCTTTTACCCGAATGCCCAGAAGGAGTGTTTATGTTTTTCGAGTGCATGCATTTACAATTTCTTTGGCACGCTCTGTAGCCTAAACGACTTGATGAATTTTAACATAATTATGAAGTGTCATTACATTTGTCTTCAATGTGGGAGTGACATATTTGAATTTAACACAGTCGGGTCTTTTGTTTTTTCTAAAATTTTGTTTATCTTGTTGTTTTAAGTATGTGGTATCTGGCCTAATTTTTGATATGACGTTATTTCTTGTTCTATCGGTCTGGAAGAATTTTTACTGATAAATGATAAATGATATTTATTTTGTAAATAGGTTAAAAATAACACTTTTACACGTCAAAACATTTTTTTAAGCTAGATGAGTTCGGTGTTTCCTATATGACTACCTTTGAGAAGAAACACCGAAACAAACTCAAAGGTTGATGTCTCTTTTAAAGTCCAGACAATTAAGATAAATTGTGTAAGAACCATGCAGGTTAGTCTGAAATGGCCTTTAGAGGAAAGAGCCATACAGATTTGAGTGGACCTGACCTGACTGTGCACGCATGTGCCGGGTATCGTGGTAGCTCAACCCAGACTTAGGGAGCTCAACGACCCGACGAACATTACCATCAGAGAGGACATTTGGGTAGGCCCCCTAAAGTACTCAAACTGTCAGACTGAACTTGAGATCTATAACAGTAACATAATAACCCACATAGTACTCACATTTACAATAATTATAATCAATATATTATCATTATTATCACATTCAATGTCATTTTGTATATAAATTGTTTCAAAAGGAAACATTCAACTTTTCAAGCTTATTACTGACTAGACCATGATTTTCGCAGTACCAATGTTTTATCTTTTCATTATAACAATATACAGCTTTATCCTGTCTCTGTAGAACAATACAGATAATAATTCACATAAAAACACATTTTTAATTACTTTATTCGTGTAGTACCTATAACTGTATTTCGAAAGACCATTAATCTCAATCGCGTTATGAAATTAAACTTCAATAAACAACCGATTGTTTTCTCAATTTAATTACAGTTTTAATTAGATAATTAAAAGGCGACAATAAAATAGCTGAATAATAAAAAAAAAATAAAAACAGTAAGTAATAAGTCTCCGCAGATCGTTAAGAATTTATCTTGAGTAGGTAGGTATTGGTAAGCAGCAGTGATAGCCTAGTGGTTTAACCATGTGCCTCCCACGGCGAATGGTTCGAGTTCGAATCCGAGGCACGCACCGCAGACTTTTCGAAGTCATGTGCGTATTAAAAAATTAATATCACTTGCTTTAATGGTGAAGGAAAACATCGTGAGGAAACCTGCATGCCTGAGAGTTCTCCATAAAGTTCTTGAAGATATGTGAAGTCTGCCAACCCGCACTTGGCCAGCGTGGTGGACTATGGCTTATCCCCTCTCATTCTGAGAGGAGGCCCGTGCCCAGCAGTGGGACAGTTTCTATACAGGGCTGATATTATTATTATAGGTAGGTATTACGTATTTTTAAAAAATAAAACTGTTTTTTCATGTGTGGGAAATAATGACGTGAATAATTCACCAATTTCGTGTTTTAAGTAATAACTGAAGCTATTAGGAAACATTAAAACTATGTAATTTGTAACGCTTTTGGGTGAACAATTGTCATGTTTGTTGATAGCAACCATCTCAAACAAGAATATTGACTTGTCACTTACATTATCGCGATTGAAAACAGTACTTATTTCGTCGTCTGTTTTAAAACCGTTTTTACATAAATCAAGAAATGAAAAACAAAACTTCAGGTGTTTTTCGAAGTGAAAGAACAATTATTGCTTTCTAAAGGTTTTTTCCAGCGGTGAAAAATTCTATTTAAGTCTTGAAATGCTCGTGGACTTTAAAGTCAATATGCACCGTAGTAAAGTCAACCTTTGTTTGCGTGCGTCCGTTCCTCCCTACCGTAAATTGCGTAAATCGTTTTTTTAGGGTTCCGTACCAAAATTGTAAAAAAGGAACCCTATATGGTGCGACTTCGTCTGTCTGTCTGTCTGTCTGTCACACCTGATTATTTCAGCAACTACTTATGCTATCGACTTGAAATTTGGAACAGTTATAAAGAATGCTTGTTTAACTTTATTGCAAATGAAAAAAGTCCAAAAATATTTTTATTTTCATTGCAAAAGGGGCCGGAGTGGGCGTCCGAAATTTTAAAGTGGGGTTACTAGGTCAAGTGACATATCATATAAAAGGCCTTGATCTGCACATTTCAAAATATATTTTTATTTTATTTTATGTCTCACAGTTTTCGACATATGATGAAAAATGTCCAAAAAAATACCATTCCCCCCCCCCCTTATCTCCGAAGTTTGCGGGGCGAAAAATCTGAAATAATTAGAGTTGATAGGAATTGACCCAAATATGGCACCAAAAATAAAACGATGTTCCTAACTAGTACAGTTTTTTCAAAATCATCAAAATTCCTTCACAAACAAAATTAGTTATGCGGTCCAAATTTTTTCACTTTATACGTCCAAAAATGATACGGAACCCTCGGTGCGCGAGTACGACTCGCACTTGGCCGGTTGTTTTTTATGTTGTTCTACATTTTCATACACTGAAGGAAGGTACCTAGGTATTCAGTATTCGATACTGAATTACTGACCAACGGGACCACCCTTGAAATCACCTGTTTCATACATTTTGTCGAGTGATATTGATATTTTTGTATGGAACAGTTATAATTTTTTTTGTGATTTCAAGGCTGGTCCCGTAGTTAATCGAATTAGTATCGAACACTCCTTAAATATGGCCCTCGTTTAACCTATCTGTAGTTTCTCCAGTTCCGATTAATTAATACGCCATGATATAGTAGTAGGTAGTACCTACTTCTTTAAAAAATCTTGCTATTCTTAGTGGGAATAGTAAGTTCAAATAATGTTTCTGTCAAAATGAGTATGAAGATTTTTTTTTAGTACCAAAATGCAAAACAAACAAAAATAATTACAAAATTAATACTCCCCCAAATGCACATCTCGTCTAACATTATTAAAATATATCTACCATTTTCTCATCTCTCATGACATGATGATAAAAGAAAATATATTGCGAACCGAGAGTTAGTGCGGCGTTAACATTTTACGATTGTCATCAAGTTGAGTAATACTTAGACCGTTCGTTACGGTTTTCTGCTGTGCCTTGCAGTTCAATGACTTAGGAATCTTCTAGAATGTTCTAGATGTTTTTTTACTGCATATTTTGGTCGCAAAATCATTTCTTACATAGTTGCATAGGATGAAACAGGTGGTCATATTATTTGACAATCCAAATGAGGAATACGACAGCTGAGAAATCAGCCCACGTAAACTGTAAATTGAAAAAGTCTTGAAATTAAATAATATGGCCCCTATATTATATGGGACTTATTAGTCTTGGCGAAACGTGGGTTTATCTGTAGTACTTAGATCCAATCCAAACGTGACGTCATAGGTTGCATTATGTTATAATGACCGCCACACAGCGACCACCATTAAAGTATACAGGATGTCACCGAAAGGGTATAACAATATTAAATTCACGGACTCTCTAGGTGATAACAAACTACATGGCAACATTTTTTTAATACCTTTTCCTACAAAATTATGAAGTTATGATACATTAAACTTAAAAATATTTTTTTCTAATTGAATTCTACACATCACTAGCACCAAGTCAGCTGATCTGGGTCAATAAACTATTCTTCAATGAAACATATCCTATTTCTTCAATTTACTCCTGGTACTGTTTACTTTAAATCTTTCATAACTACGTCTCTTAGTACAAAAAATGGCAAAGGGTTCTGCACGTAATTTTATTTTATTATTAAGATTACATTGATTGTAGCATTTGTAGTTTTGCTATAATGTCACCGCTGTAACGTTAAAAAAACAAATAAAGTATGAAGTTAAACACGCTTTGTTTACTTTTGTTCGTAGGCCAGAGTCTGAAGCACAGTTTTACAATACGTGTCGCGTCTGTAGTAATTATTTGTTTGAACAACACAATCGTAGGCAGGTACTAAAAATAATTAATTATCCGTGTATTTTAATAGGCCGAAAATGTATCCAGCTACTTATTCAAAAGAAGTTGTTAAAAGTATCTACTAGGACTTCATGAGTGACGGAAGTTGTCCTGACAGCGAGCGTTGGTGCACAATAATAACTTTACGAAACCCTAATTTGGATACTGTTACATAAACATAGCAGACATGGATCAGATATCAAAGGTAAATAAACACACAATGGTATTTAGGGTCAATCAGCTAGTTGCAAGCACGTCGCAATTTTTTCTGATTATTGTGACGTTATTTTTGAGTTCGATATCCAACCTAAGCAAAACGCGGGATGTTTTATGCTCAAAGCCTTTTTTTATTTCCGCCTCCAATACAATACCCAACTGACGTAGATACTTGTGTATCACATAATAAATCTTAAATAAACAATTACAACTTACAAGTGGACACCTATCGGTTTTGTTTATCAACGCGACAGCTCTTAAAATTGAGCTAGGGAAGAGAGAAGTATTTTAACTGAGTCGACAGTCGTGGTTCACAGCTAGTATCTCGGTGACTTGGAGTGCTACTACATATGACGTGTTTGGTGGTAGTCGGTCAGAGTTTTTTTATTCTTGAAATTTTTAATTACCTATTACGAAACCAACTGGTACAGTTACCTTATTACTAGGATATCAGACTGTTACACTTCTTGTAGACGTACATGTGCTTCAGTCGCTCTCTATCCGTTTCTGTGCGAAGTTGTGATTGTGATTGTGATCGTTGTCAATAAAACTGTCGTAAAAATTACGTCAAGTTTAACTAATAGCGAAATTACGAGATGCTGGTGTGTATTGGAGCAACGGATGGTAATCTGCAAGCTGCCCGAGAGCTGTATCGTCAGCGTTTCATCGACGGAAGACCAGTTGCTGAGCGTCGGCTCTTCGGCAGCTGCCATCGAGAGTATGTTTCAGCCTGATGGTACAAGGTCTGTACGCGACCTGTTCTTTCCATGAGCCCGTATCGGAAGATCGGCCAAGCAGGAGGGATCCTGGATTTGAAGACGCTGTACCAGAGCATTTTACACGTAATCCACGCAGTAGCACACGTCGAGCTGCATTAGTGATGGGTGCTGCGAACCATGGAGGTATGGCAAGTGCTGCGCTAAGACCACCAACGTTCATACCACTATTGCCCCCCTCAGGAGCTTACGCCGGCAGATTTTTTGGAACGCGTGGCTTTTGTGAGTGGTACCTTAGTTAGACAGAAGCCTCGGCAGAATTAGGTACGGTATTAAAGTGCTTTGGACTGATGAAGCAAGTTTCACGGGACGGAATAAACATTAGTCAGTTCATTTAATCCCGCCGCCCACCGCCCGCCGCACGGTCCGTCGGCTGCGGCTGGGCAGAGCGCGGCTCCGCGTGTACTAGGCGCGCAGAAATCGGAAAACATAGGTTGATAGGTATGATTGTCGGTTTGTTTATTCCTGTCCGAAGGGCATGTGATGCGGCACGCGCGTTGGTACCAGGCGCACAGAGTATCTCTTATTACTAGTTAATACGTATCAAACAGAGTAAACAGGACAGGATAATGACCCTCGTAGTGCGGTAACACGTTTGTTATGATTTAAATTTAATAAACTGTAGAAATACAAAAAAAAAAAACATTTCCAAAGTAATTTATTTTGAGCTGTAGAGATTGTTAACCAGATACACTCTTCACCCCGTTTGTATTGATATACCCTTATCGTGACACCCTGTAGATTGTTTAATGGATAGATTAGGGCAATGGACTTTGATCGTTCGTTTATCAAATATTCAGCAGTCTTTATTTTCACTTTGCAACATTTGGTGCCATCTATCGGTACTACCATCGAACGCTTTTGGTAATTGTTTATTGTTATTAGTGCCAGTTTCCTTACGATGTTTTCCTCCGCTCGGAACTGGTGATAAATCTAAATATAAACAACATGTATGTGTTAGGCAGGGTTTTGAAACATTTGTATGCGTTGCATGTCACTGTGGTGGAGTTTCATTGATATTTTCTAACGCTGCATTTAGGTTTAATAAAATTTTGCAATAACCCGTAATAATAGGACTTCCTCGTGAATGTTTTTACGAACATTTAGATCTAATACAAATATCTACAAGTCAAGTATTTCTCCTGAACCTGCAGTCCTTTCTGTGAAATAATATTATCACTTAAATCGTCTGTACGTGTGCCCATAACATCCGCCATGGCGCGCAGGAATAGGTAGTACGATTGTAAAAAGGGGGTGCAATATATTCGTGCCCGAGCTCATAAGCTTTTCTTATGAAGGTGCCTCCACTTGCGCAAAGGGAGGCAATTTACGGGAAAGCGTATATTGCCACACTGCAACGGCTTTGCCTAACACATTTTTTTATAACATCTGCTATATTTTGCCAACTTTTTTACTGAAGCATGCCTACTGTAGGGTGCTGAAAAATTGGGATAATATTGAAGAAATTTTATTTGGAGTATTCTTATGTCACTTTAGACCTTTATCGGGCTATGTGTCAGTTACAATTGGAAACAGGATACTAGTAAGAACAGTGTTTAAAGTCTGTTCTCTTTTGTCTTCTTCAAACATTAAAGATTCTTCTCCTCATGATGCACTATTGTCCTCAGTCTGTTTTACGCTTTCCTTCTTCGTCTGTTTCTCATCATCGTCGTCTGGTACTTAACTATCCCTTTGTAGTCTATGCACTAAGCAGGACTTCCATTGATAATAAGCAATACTTCTACGAATCTTTTTAAAGCTCTGTTTATTGTATAATTCCTAAATTAAATATGTACATAATAATGTTAATAAAAACATTCCTTAAATATTCAGACTACATTTTTGTCTAAATCCAAAGTCTGTAATATTCATGATTCACTATTCTCTGGTATTATAACCAGATGACTTTGCAGTGCCTGACTCAGCGTAGTCAAAAATCTGGCATAAAGTGGTTACAGGTCTGAGATAGAT
The DNA here is from genome assembly GCA_948465475.1 of Thalpophila matura. Taxonomy (NCBI): domain Eukaryota; kingdom Metazoa; phylum Arthropoda; class Insecta; order Lepidoptera; family Noctuidae; genus Thalpophila; species Thalpophila matura. The sequence goes on from OX419178.1 coordinate 2,834,828, forward strand.
AACCCCGTCTTTTCATTTGAGGTCAAAGTGCACAGTCAAAACCTAAACGTTTTTATCTTATAAGACTTTATGAGAATGAAAACCAAAAAAACTGACTGCGTAATAGTTAAATATTATACCCCATGGCACTCTAACAACCCAGGGCTGCGGGACTGTTCGAAAGAGACACCGCAGCCCTGGAATGTAACGGGCAACGAAGGAACATGGATGGGTTTTAGTCAGTACAAGTCTGACACTCCCTTCCGCTCCGCCCAGAGCGGAGGGGGTCATTTGATGATTTCCCATCCAAAAAAAAAAAAAAAAAAAAAAAAAAAATGGCACTCTAATAATGAAGCCGAATCTAACGACACCTCATAATTATGTTGAAATCCATCAAGCAGAGAGCGTGCCAAAGAAATAGACAAACATTTACATACCTACATACACTCGAAGAATATTACCCTCCTTTCAGTAGGGTAAAACTAAAAAGCACTAAGCAGAGAATATACAGATATAGGGCGGGTTGCTTCAAACCATCTGTATTCGTAAGTCAGTACGTAATCGTTAAGTCAGTATGAAATTGTCGTACAAGCCGCCATATTTGACGGTTACAGATACGTAACTGTAAGTTGAAACAACATGGCCATAGTCTTTTTTTTTCAACGTAACTATTTTTTAACACAAACATGACAGGTCGTCCATTACTGTTTAAAAATTACACGTGCCTAGTTCAGCCAACCCAGTCACTAATATGGTTTAAATTGTATACAATAAACATCATACCGCTACAAAAGGTGACGTAGTTGACAGCAAAATAAGCGAAATCATCGCGCCTGTGTGATTTATGAAACCTTTTAATTAGTAGGAAATGTGACGGCTGACGACGGCTCATTATACGGACATGTGTTTTGCTAACGTGTACAATGACGTCAGACGCGGCTAAGTTTTGGAATACGTGAGCGACTAATTAGTGGCGGAATTTAAAAGTTGATGAGTTTCTTTTCAATGTTCAGTTTTCGTTTCAATTTGTGTTCGTCTCTTTTCTGTTGTTACTTCTTAATTATGGTTATGTATTATCTTTCCGTATGTGTGTTATTTGCCATCGTTTTAGTATTCATAAATTGAGTTTTTCTAGGTTATACGACAATCAGCACAGATTTCTTGTAGAACCAGTCTCTGCACGTCTCGTCTCAGTCGTCTCTCTACCGTCTCTTATGTAATGTCTATAGTACAATTTATTTTATTCATAAAATAAGTAAGATGCTAAAAGCTAGCCACAAAGCTGATTTATTTAAAGTTCCTATCCCTTTAACCTTGTTAATTTCCTGTCTCAACTTTTCTTACAAACTCGAGGACATTTCTAGATGTCCAAGGTGTCATTTATTTACCCCTTGACCGTTTAGAAATAATTCTTTTATGAATATACATGTTCAGGGTAACAAGTAATATGTGGGTGAGGCGATCATAAAAGTCCAGCTGCGTTATGTACCGCAATGAATACAATAAGAAGTTTTATCTTTCCAATATAACGTTTATTGTTTCTTGCACACCAATGGATGGATGGATGGAACAGTTTGTATCGTGAAGTCATAAAAAAAGTAATTTGTGGCAACCGACCTTTGTATCGTACTAACAATGTCTAGATGCGTTGTTTTGAAGTGAAGGATATGGGTTGGCAGCGTTTTGAAAGTCTGAAGGCCAGACTGTCAATGCTGATCCCATCGCAATCTGAATGAGTGAATAATATGGTAGTGTAAAATATTCAAAGTCTGGTCTCTAAGAATTAATGATCCAACAAATCAAATCAAGGCAATTTCCAGGATATCATCGTGCAACGTGGCATAACTGATAAACAATATTTTTTGCAAAAAATACTAAATTAAAGGCACGTATTGTATTATAAAATTAATGTTTTTGTTCAAATTAGGCATTATCGTTAATGCCGCCTTGAGGGCATAACCTGAAATCTAGATCATGTTGCCGGATAAGACATCGTAATTTTAATAACTCTAGTTTACACATGACATTTTAGACTTGCCAAAGCTCATAATCATTAATAGCTCAGACAAATATCCGAATTTACTCAAAAAATATGATACTTCTAAAACGTTGGCGACGTGTCTCAGTCAGTTTGTTTTGACAGTGTTGTTTTCAACGAATCCCAATTTGTTTTGGCACCAAACTTACACGCGCCCGTAGGCGAAGTCTCACTACAAAATAACGAAAGACTCGCAGAAAAAAGTACGAAAACATTCTGATGGTAGCATTGATGTATCATCTGCCAGGAACATTTACTTGGGTTCGACCGGTAAATAAGTTACGGCGGTAAACGTGCGTTCGTCACCGCGGTAATGGTCTTCAAGTGTTGGTAATGGTCCATTCCGTGTTGTCGTCGAGTCCGAAAGGGTGCCAAATTCTTAGTTTATTTGTGCGTTGTTTCCCGTAGTTGTTTTGCATGGTTCGTTTGCTGATTGGACAATGTGTGTGATGCGTTTTAAATTGGTTGTTGTTTTGCTAAAGTATTGGCGAATATTCGGAAGGTTTGGTGGGACTTTGCCAGGATATTGTTATGGTCTTGGAGATGTGGTGTGATGTAATGTTTTCTCACTTTCAGCTGAAGTACCTATGGAATGAGTAGGAACTATAAAGGATTTAGTACTATATCGCAGTCCGACAACAAACTAAATCTGTACCCAATTACTCATATTTCCCTGCTGCTTATAAAATCCACTCAAAGATTAATGTTTTCATAGCATATTTTCTAAAAGTAATATCAAAGAGTACGCAACCTTAAAATCTTTTAAAACTGATGGTTTATTGGCATCTACTCCGCAATTTACTATTTCTGTCTACAAAACTAATAAACTTTTAGTTTTGTTATATCGTAAGAGTCACTTGCGGGAGTATATTATTGTTCCGCGAATAAAAATTACAGAGCATAATGCTGCTTTACCTACCTATAGAGATCTGATCAAATCTTGTATACTTATACTGATATTTGCTATCTGCACCGGTTTACTTATATTTACTTTCAGAAAATTTAACTTTTTCGAATGCTATTAATAGTCAGCTTGTGGAATTTGCAAATGTTTGTTTATTGCATCAAAATCTTCATCTTTACCTTTTACTTCATTACTTTTGACAATTTGACCATTTTTTTTGTCTCTTCTAGTTCCAATTTTAGTATTAAAGTCTGAAGATATTTCGTAGGTAGTCGAATGCAAAAGCGAAGCTTTAACAGATATTTTTACTGAAAACAGACCTCTCCTTAATCCTGAAGATAAATAACTTACTGCATGCAATAAACCTCTTCAACGAGGTTCAACAAACAAGACCATATGGAAACTCTCAGACTAACATAGAACTTGATATAGGTACTCGTAAATTACGTAAGTGTAGCGGTCTTGGGGTGAATGCGCTGAAACAAGGTAATTGTTCAGTGTTCACTTATTCATGAACTTACAACTAGCTTAGGTACTGGAGAAGATCGATCGTCTGGTGGTTCTCGGCTAGATTGAAGATTTGATTTGTTGGGGGATTGAAGGCAGAGACTTGCTTAACTGAGTTATGAAATGTTGGGTACATTGGGTTTAGTTACGGATGGGTCAGTAAGACTTGATTTCATTTGCGAGGCTTGTAATTGTGTACGGGATTTTATCAAATTTGTCAACAAAGTGTATTGTTCCAAACGCGTCTCTAGACTTGCCTTTAGATTCTGTTATGAGTATCCTTGAAACTATGTTGTGATCGTTTTAATTACTAAAGTCACGCTTTTCATAAAATAATCTAGAGCATAAACCGAAATGAGAACTACAGTGTTTAAAAATTTGATAAAATACTTGAACCGTGGCATTATTAAAGTAAGGCTTGTATGTAAATCTCTGGAAAATTCAAACTTGCAAAAGCTTTAATTAAACGTGTTTATTCAGTAGCTATGAAAGTTGTGAAGGTATCATTTCATGCTCGTGTAGGTACAGCTAGGCTTCTGCTATGTATAGCGTTCTGTAGGAATACTGTATTAAGTTTAATTTATAATCTCATTTTCATCACTGGCGTTGGTCCGACCTTTCGCTAGTGGATTTTGCTCAAAGGAACTTATTAAACTTGTATGTATATGACAGCCAATTAATCTCTTTGAGCCAAACCCCTCGCAAATACGGTGAGATAACACCGTGGGAAGAAGACTTAAGCTTAATAAGCACAGTTCCTATAATTTACTGGTTGTTATTGGTTAAAACTATGATTCGTACTTTTCAGAACATGATCGCGTCATGTAATTGCTATTGCCTGAATCGGTGGAAATTTGAAATCTCTTTTATACGCCTCTTATTAGTTATCTCCTCTGATCAATCTTTGTTTCATTTTCATAAGACATTACCACGTCCACATCTTCCCCTTCTTCATAACCCAATTACATTCCTTTTCCATCACCTCGGCTAATGCACTTATCCTTGAGTACGGCACCACTTACGTCGCTGACGTCCCAGGGATCTGTAATTGTGTTACTTGGTCGGGTATTAAAAGCTTTCTTATGTAGGCTAAGTAATGGCTTCATATTCTGACTTGTCTTGAGAACATGTGTGGTTAGAGATTAGAAATTGGTCCTAGGAAATACAGAGGAGTAGTAAGTCTAAACTGGTGCCAGTTATTTACTTTTATTGTCATACAACTACAAGTTATTGCTAGGATATTTTGAGTAATCTGTGACTTTGAAAATGTCAGTTTAGGTCTTTACTAAACTGTTCTCCTTATTTCAAGGAATTAACGTTTTTGAATAGCATAAAAAGTTTAAGAAATAGGTATTTTGAACTAGTTGACTCCTAAGAAGTAAAAAGTAAGTAAGTGATGGGGAAATAGTTAAGAAATACCGTTACACAGAAACGCATTTCAATATAGAGTAGGTAGGTATACAATCATAAATCAAGCTGCACCGTTACCAAACCACGACGGCAGCTTACGTTTTTGAAAAGCATAAAAAGTTTACAAATATGTTGATAGATACATAGGTGACTCATAAGAAAATAGTTAAGACATACCGTTACACAGAAACGCATCTCAATACAGAGTAATTACAATCATAAATCAAGCTGCACCGTTACCAAACCACGACGCTAAAACGATTTACAATCCACATTCTCACATACGCTAAGGTCTTTCGCCGTGAGCAGTTAATTAAGTTAATTAGTCGACCGCAGCTACGCCGCTTTATTACCGAACACCTGTGTACTCACGTGATGACATGTGGCGTACACAGATAATAGAAATACAAGTGCAGAAAGATCATTTCTTACAGGCTTGAAAATAAGTCTTAAATGACAGGATTCCTGTAAGCTTTATGGTTTGGAAATTAAGGGCAAAATAGACACCTTTTGAAGTGCACATTTGTCTGCGCCGAACTAGCCTAAAGAAACGAATTTTCTTAATGCCTCGAGGTATCCGCGCCAAAAGAATCGACCGCGCCAAACGAATCGACGGCGCCGAAAAAATTTACTGCACCGCAAGATGTTGGCTGATGCAACTAGCAGAATGGGGGCGCACAGACTTCTTCGTTTTCACTGTCCGCCCTGAATCTGTTTTGTTCATAAAACTCTGTTCTTTATTCTGTGGTTATAAAGCGTCTATGAACAATCTCATAATCAAACACACGCTATTCCTTTGACCTAGTTCTAAGTTCTAACACACAAAGGCAATATCCAACGTTCCCACATTAAACTTAAACTAATCCCTTACTATATAAAACTGAACGTTTTCATCTCGATAATAATTCAAAGCGTTTCGCTCAGACGCTATTAATTACAGTCGCTCGGTCGTTAGTGAAACGATTTGCGTTTGGTCCGTGCTCCAGCCATTTATATTTAGGTTTTACAACTTAATCTGGCTAACGTGGATTAGTAAAGAGCAATAATAACTGAAATGTGTTTAGAAGCAGAATTTAAAAGGATATTATATTTTTTTGATCTACCATTCCAGTGCTATGCTTTCCCTGTATGCATTACTATACTCAGATATCAGAATTTAGAGTCAGTTGCAAATATTGCACTTGAAAATACCGAAATTCTTTCATAGTTTAGGAGATGCCAAACCATGCAACGAAAATCTGATGTAGCATTATGTTCCACAGTTCGGATAAACATACTATAAACCCGCAGTCCCGCACCGAATATGTAAACAGCAACAACGGGGAAAACATAAACAAACTGTTACGTAACCAACACAGTTGCCATCAACATTTGAGCTAGATACATACATGTGCCAATAAATTCAACGTATACATCGGTTATTGGAAACCCATCCCTGTCTCTAGGGCCCTCGTATATTCCGGGAGCGTCGATTGCAAATTGGACGTCTCACTCCAATTTGTCATGTATAAGTACTGCACTAGTGATGGGGAAATCGCAGGACGTCCCATGTATCCCGTCAATTCTGGTCTGTTGCTAAAGTTACGACTATGTAGGTCAGACTGTTTAAATAGAGTGGACTCCACTCCACTCAGTGGAGTTTTGAGATGTGCCTGAATTGACCATGAATTAGGCTTACTAACGATTGGATCTTAGATTCTGGTGTTGTGTGGCAAATAAACAGGCGGCCCACCTGATGGCAAGTGGTCACCGCCACCGATGGACATCTGCAATACCAGAGACATTGCAGAATAGTTGTCCACCCTAGAGACTTTTCTGACCTTTTGGGTACTTTCAACATTCTTTCATTATTTAGAACCATCACCGCACTTTTCCTTATAATTTATACATAAACATAATCAGCCTAATAATACCTACTCCCACTGCTGGGACATAAGCCTCTTCTCTGTGAGAGGAATTGGGCCGAAGTCCACCACGCGGGTCCAGGGCGAGTTAGTGGACGTCACATGTCTTCGAATATTTTTTGGTTCTAGGCCAGGGTTTCCTCACTATGTATTCCTTCACTGTTTTAGGGCAGTGGTGATGAAAATGAATGAGGAATTTGAACCTTCGACCTGCAACTTGTAAATCGGAGCTGTTGCTACTGGCTACCACAGTTCACACACTGACTTTTTATGAAATATTTCCTTTAAAAATAATTTCGCGATATTTATCTGTCAATTCCCGGTTCTACAAACAGCACTAGAGCAAACGTTTTCACATCCCAATGGGATTGGCCCGGAGTTTCCATCGCTCTGTTTTATTTTCATGTCGTAGTAACTGCGGCGCGCATTAATCGAGTTTCAGTGCTTGCGGTCTGTGACGCTGCAATTATACTGGACGTTTTTAAATTGAGTTTTAATTTTGAATTTTAAAATATTTAATCGTTGTATCTGTTCGGAGTTATTGAGCAGGGAAAAGCAAACTTACTTCATGTTAAGTTATGTTTTTATGTGTAGGCTAAGTGTAGGGCAGGTGCAGAATAACGTCTTAATGGAGATGATTTTTACTGTTTATAGAATGTTATTTGAACGTATAGTTTAAGTTAAACTAAACTTTACCCGTGCGAAGCCGGGGCGGGTCAGTTAGTTTTATACATATATTTTACAGATTTGTTCAGTGTGTATTTTGTCTGAATATTATAGGATAAAATTATCTTTTAGTAGTGTAAGATCACTAAAGCCGAAAGTATGTCAGTAACAAGGGCGACAGGTCGGTGACCGACGGACAGACTAACCTTATGTACACTCGCTACGAATGTTGCAAATGTATATTTTTCAACGTTGTATTTTACATTTCAATTTGAATGAAAATGAGCGTGCGTTGTATTAGCATAGCCTTGTTGTAAAGTGTAATAAATAAATTGGAGCTATAAAATCAATTTCTGGTTTATAATATTCAAGATACAGAATCATTTTACAAAACCTGACTGCCTCTTTGGTCTAGTGGTCGCAAGCGGAGGTCCTGGATTCGATTCCCGGGTCGGGCAAAGTGTTATAGGGTTTTTATGGCTATTACGTGGGACTTAAACTTAGCTGGAGTGTGATGTGAGTGCACTATACCAGTATACACCTCTGCCTAACCTTACAGGGAATACAGGTGTGATGTCATACGTGTCATGTTTACGTTAAATAAAAAACAAAACTGACATTGTACTTGCGACAAAATTTATATGCGCTTTACACCCCGTATAATTATGTATATCATCATCCCAGAAACATATGAACCCATAAACATTTTCTGTACTCAATTAGATTTATTTCAAATAACCCTCCAATACACCAACATTGTCCATCCCGATACCGTTTCCAAAATAATCATGACACAATCAACCTGTACTTTACAGCAATAACTAAACAGAGCCGTAAATGCTTTTAAATTCTAACAACCAGCCATTTGGCAGTCCCGCCAAAATACTGCCTCATAATATTGTTCAACGCTATACATTATATAACAACACTAGTAGATTTAACTGAACAAATAGCTTATATACTTCATAGCGAAGGCGCTTCAAATGTACCTTGAAATGGATTTTAGAGCCGAAATTACTTTGCTTACGGATCATTAATGTGTTCAAAGCTTTCATTGTGTGGTGCTGTCTAGGATTATGATGTAACAGAGATGAAGTGAGAAGGGTGCAAGGATTAACAACTAACAACACAACGAATCGCAGACATTGATAGAATTTATGTATGTGTTTCCTTAGCAGAATATATTACTAGGGATATTGTAACCTGTACGGTCATGACTAGTGATGGGTTTCTGCCCGGGCAAAAACCCCGAAACGATTTATTGGCCGGGCAGAAACCCAACTATATAGATGGGTTTATGCCCGGGCATAAACTCGAAACGGGGTTTTTTCCCGGGCAGAAACCCATCACTAGTCATGACTCATGAGTCTTTATATGCTAGTGCTTAAAAAAAATCCATTGTCAAAGAGATTATATCACAGGAAAGGGCTGTTCTCCAGTCTGCTAAAGAATCTATGGTCACTGATAGTAATGGAAATTCCTTCTTTGACAATTATTCATACCATTTGCCACCAGACCTTCCAACTAGAACCAATACAGCACTTTATACCAAAAAACCTTCATAACATTAATGTTATCTTTTTTTTGTTAACAGAAGAAGAATGCTACCACTGCATGGCGAGCCTGGTGGCGTCCAAGGAAAAGATGTTCATCACACAAACGAAACTACTCAACGAAGTCACATGGAAGACTGTTATGCAGATCGCTAAGAAACATGCCGTAAGTTCATATTTCAGATATTCTAAGAGAGAATTCCATGTCAAGAGAAATAGGGCACAGGATATTTCGTTTTAAATCTAGAGCGATCCGACTGCATGTGGATGTATTATACTTCCACCTTGCAGAATACCGCAGCCAGATAACGCTACTCTTCAGTAGTGTTGTGTTCCTGTGGTGAGTAAGGTCGCCAGAGCTCCTGAGGATGCGCTATGTTGACATGGCGGGACCTGCTTTTCCCCCAAGCTGTCGGCACGGAGAATCCTCATTTAGAAGTCGTACAAAAAAAAATCTGGCTTACATATTTGTGGTCCCTGGTTCAAACATTGAATCACCTATCCACCTATATTCGCCTGATTCGTTGATGCGGCAAAATTTCGCACATGATTGCACCCATTACCTACTGCTGACGCGAGAAAATGTCAACCATGATAGGTCCATAGATAACTTCGCCAGGTAGTAAAAAATATGAATCAAAAGCAACTTTTCGAAATGTATAAAAACCAACCAAGTACTCTCAAACTCCTCCAACGCTTATTCATTTACATTTTCTTCACTTATAAAGTTATAAAGTAATGGTAATTAGGTATTAAAATTTATTCTACAGTAAAACTTACCGATTAATCACTTATAATATGTGTAAATAATGTCGATTATAAAACACTTTATTAATTAAGATTTTCCCTACAGTTACGCAAAACCAAGTTAATTGCAGGGCATTAAACTGTGATATTATTATGAACAGGTTATGTTGTAGACACAATATTAGTAATCGAAGTGTTTAAAGACATAACTTTTAAAAACGTGTGTAAATAATTATCCATGATATCTATTTAAAACAATTGCATCATTCAGGGCTAAGTTCACCGACAGTGAAATAACCAATGTTTTCCTAATCGGTTCGATAACCGAATACAGTCGTTTAACCACGAGGCGGCAATTTTCGTGTTCATCACTTTTAATTCAACCTCGATTTTGTAATTGAGCGTTATATGAATGAAAGACCGAATAATATAATACATTTAATTATGATTGGTAGCAATACACGTAATAAACCGTACAAAATATGAACATTTTAAAATGGTTGCATTATGAGATTACCCTTCGGAAATTAAAAGTCCCGATTATGATATGCCATAATATATATTTGGTTACTGGTTACGTTGTGTCTTAATTTAGCAGCATTCGATCTTAGATGTTGTCATGGTAACCAATAACAAACTTGTATGTCAATGATATTTTTTATTCAAATTTATACCTACAAATAATATTCTAATATCTAAAGTATTTGGTAATCTGTGAATGGATAAAAAGAAGTGCCTTGCTAACTTTAGCAACAATAAAAATTAAATAGCTTAATTTTTTCACGAATTCGTAATTGTCAAAATACCCTGATTAAGTACTAATCGGGATGTTAAACGACCTCTCCCACCTTGGTTAGAGAAAACGGTTGATTACTGTGTTTAATCGGTCGATTAGCTTTGGTGAACATGAAAAGTCATGATAAACAGCCGTTTTCAATTTATCGGACTGTTATCTTGTTGGTGAACATAGCCCTCAGTCGTTTCATCGTAATCGGTTCTTATTTATTTAGAAGTTAAACTAAATAGTAATTGAAAAATTACATTTTCGTATCAGAGGAAGCGGTTGCGTGTAGGTTTGTTTAGAATCAAACTAATAAATCTGACTTTTAAATTGTTGTTTAAGGCCCTTGCATACTTTGCGTAACTGCGTAGTTTGTTAGGAAGAGTACATTTAGATAATGTAAAAAAAAGTAGAGTCGGAATTATATTATACTGGGTGACAGGTTAGAGGAAGTCGGTGCCGAATCAAATCAAATTAACAATCAAAGACTTCTGAAACTTATTCACACAACTTATTGTGATCTTTTTGAAGACGGTTTTAACATTTTTTAACTTTTTTTTAATGAATGGGCTCGTTACAGAACTTGAAACTTAGACGTGCTTGTGACTTAGGTTGGGGTTAACTTTTTCCTATACAAAAACTACGGTAGTCCACGGAGGCCAAATTAAAAAAAATACGTTGAGCACGTGAAACGTACCATATAAACAAAAACTCGATAGCTATTCAATTAATAATAGTGTATTCATGTTTTACACAACAAATTAATTAAAGGGAAGACGGACCAATTTCGCGCTCTTTGATATACATTTGACATTCAAATATTGATTGTTAGTTACCCAATTGCTTTAACAATCGTACATGCCCTTCGAAGTTTACATTAGAAATTACCGGTCGATAATTGGAAGCGGTGGTTTGTTGTGTAGCACCCCTTAATACAAAAGGCATTGCGTGACAACCCTACAGAAGTGGCGCTATCAAGCCCATTACTGCACCATAAGTCCATAACAGTATGACACGCAACTAGGGTTCCTTGAGCTTTTCCCTCTGTTTTTTTTGCTCAATATTATAAATAATTATGGTGCTGTAAGGAACTGTGACGTAAATTCTTTGTAACGGCGCTGTAGTTGCTTGTAGCTGTTCGTGGGGATATCATGAAACAATTGGCGTACCTTTGTCTTTGGGGCCTAAGAAAGAAATGGGTGATCGCGCTAGAACACGGTTTAGTTGCATTATTAGTAGTATAAATTGAGCTCAAATACTTAATTGTGTTGCCTTTAGCGATTATTGGAATCCTGAACCTTGACCATTTGATTTGACAGCACTTCAATTGTAGTACGGAAAAACTTCGTTCCGTTCTGAAACAAAAGCTCAAGGGGCTCATTGAACGAGAACAGTCTCTACTTGGAAGCAAGAAGAGCTATCTTCTGACGTCACAGGTCAAGAGTTTAAACTCGGTCACGTTACTGCAGACTATCGCAAAAAATTCTTCAATCGGAATATTTCACATCAAGCAGGTTGATAACCCAGTAAAAACAAGTCGGAAGTTTAATATAATCAATAAAAATCAGCTGCGACGATAAAATTAAAATGAATCACTACAGGCAAAACGATTATATTATGTAAGTGTATAATTATCGCATCTATTTCACACATCACGTGTGACCACACCGACGTGAGCTAACAATACACTATCGATAACGATATTCACGAAGGGCACATCACTATTTATCGACTATGAATAGTAAACATGGAGGGCAACGACCATTGAGGTAAAAATCGATCGGTTCACTTGAACTTTAATCGATTTATTCGTTAAAAGTTCATGCTGATTGTATGTTGCGATTTGTGCCAAGGGTTGCATCAGATCTGTGACTCATTGCGGTGTGGTCATCGAGTGCAGTCAACCTTAGTGTTTTCTTCGTGTAACCAAATAGGGAAGTGACCACTTTCTTTTCGATTTCCATATCTGAGTAAAGCCTTGGAAAGAAAACGTGCAGATTTCGAGTGTAAACACATTGTATTTCCTGATAAATTTTCGTACATAACTGGCGAAATGTAGGTGTGTACCACTTCTGCCTAACAGTTCAAAGAACAGGCGTGATGTTATTCATACTAATATTATTAATGCGAAAGTTTGTGTGTATGTTTCTTACTCCTTCACGCTAAAACGGCTGGACGGATTTGAATGAAACTCGACTAAGACGTAGCCAGAGCGCCAGAGCGCCTAACATGCGCGCCGCGACAAAATTTTGTCGACGCTTTTATCGTGCATTTGTCTCGTATTCGCACGAGTAAGAGCGAGACAAAACAGTCGACAAAATTTGTCGCGGCGCACATCTTAGCCCGGCTGGAGAAGCTTATAGGCTCTGTTTTACCTATCATCCATTTTTCACGCGGACGAAGTCGCTGACAACAGCTAGTATAAAGCTCGCATTACACTCTTACGAGAATCTTCGGGGATTGCGAGAATATCACTTGAAACGAGAGTAGAGCCGATCAGAATATGAGAATCGTCGCCACACTCTCGTTTCTCTTGTTCTCCGGAGATTCGGAAACGTAGAGCGGGCTTAATTAAATGTCCATACAGTTTCCGTACAGTGGTATAAATTGTTTGCAGAAGTCGGCGGCGCAGCACCTGTCGCGGCTGTCGGGAGCGATCGGGCCGGAGCGGATCTACGCGGACTGGCAGTGGTGGATCCTCGCCGCGCTGCCCTTCCCGCACCTCGTGCGCGTGCTCGACTGCTTCTTCCACGAGGGGATCAAGGTCAGATACCTGGACTAGTTCGAAACCCGCCCATATTAACCGTCCTTTAGTGAGTATGTCATATACTCGGTTTCTGATGGTAATTACGGGGATTCAGAACCTTCAAAGTCTGAAAATTGATCTAAACTTTCACCAATTTTCAGACTTTTATTTTACCTCAAATAAAATAATCCTCTGTGATCTTTAAATCTTTTTAATCCTGTTATCACATCAGCACATCAAAGGGGCTGCAGGTCAATGATTTATTACAAAATCACTGAACCGAAAAAAGTTGCACCATACAGCAGTTTCATTGAATAGATAGAATATTGTATTATGTTTAGGAAATATTTTTAGAATGTATTCCAAGCGTCTTATAGCCCCTAGTATCCAGAAGTAGGCAACAAGTTGGGTGAAAAAATCAGAATATAATCAACATGCGAGAGGCATAATTATGCCCTAGTCCCTCTCCCACTGTTGGGCATGGGCCTTCTCTCAGAATGAGATAGTCCACTACGCTGGCCAAGTGCGGGTTGGCAGACTTCACATACTTTCAAAAACTTTATGGAGAACTAACTCTTAGGCATGCAGTCCTCACAATGTTTTCCTTCACCGTCAAAGGAAGATAATGGCTTCTAAAAGTCAGCGGCGCGTGCCTCGGGATCGAACTCGAACCTTCGCCGTGGGAGACGCATGGTTATACCACTAGGCTATCACTGACTGACAAAAACCAGGCAAGACGTGCGAGTACGACTCGCGCCCTGACGATCCTATAAGAGTTCCGTTTTTCCTTTTGTGGTACGGAACCCTAAAAATAACAAGTTACAATATTTTCCACAGGTATTCTACAGGGTGGCGCTGTCGATCCTCATCCTGTTCAACAAGCACGCATCGAACCAGAGCTCGGAGTGGTACGCCGAGGCGACGAAGAACGGCGTCGACCACGCCATCGACAAGTTTTGTAGGAACATGCCCGCATCGCCCACCAAGCTTCTTAGGACTGCTTTCAGTATAAGGGCTTTAAGGTAAGACCATGGACAACGAGTACTATCCATACTTTATAAATGAACTAGCTTCCGCCCGCGGCTTCGCCCGCGTTTTTGGGATAAAAAGTAGCCCATGTGTTATTTTGATGTATAAGCTATATTACTGTAAAGTTTCATCAAAATCCGTTCAGTAGTTTTTGCGTGAAAGAGTAACAAACATCCATACATCCTCACAAACTTTCACGTTTATAATATTAGTAGGATATTTTTGTGAATTTTAAACATGCCAAAGCCATATTTAAAATATGTGATTTCAAAAACAACTGACGCGAGCGGGACTTGAACCCGCGACCTTTGCACCGTGGCGTCGCTCTAACCAACTGAGCTACCGCGTCTTACACGAACTAGAACCCCGCGTCATTTGTTTTTGGAATCTCTTATATGCAGGCTGCTGATTTAGTCACCTGGAACTTTTAAGGGGGTGATATTACACCGTCATACATACCAATTCGTAAAAAAAAAACCGGCCAAGTGCGAGTCGTACTCGCGCACCGAGGGTTCCGTATCAGTTTTGGACGTATAAAGTGAAAAAAACCGGACCGCATAACTAAGTTTGTTTGTGAAGGAACTTACAGGAAGGAAGGAACCCACTCCGGCCCCTTTTGCAATGAAAATAAAAATAATTTTTGACTTTTTTCATTTCCAATAAAGTTAGGCAAGCATTCCTTATAACTGTTCCAAATTTCAAGTCGATAGCATTAGTAGTTGCTGAAATAACCAGGGTGACAGACAGACAGACGAAGTCGCACCATAAGGGTTCCTTTTTACCATTTTGGTACGGAACCCTAATTAACCAAATGTTCGGCAAAATAATACAAAAGTAGCCAGGACGTATGAAAAGTTGTTTAATTTTTTTTTACTAATTGGAAATTGCAAATCACATTTCTGTGAGCTTATAAAATCCTTGGCTTACGAAGAAAATATTTTATGCATAAAGTATTTTAAATTATACATAATTTTCGCTTTGAAAAGAACTTCAAAAAACCATAAATAAAACATAAGTCGTTGAAAACGAAAATTTACACAATATTTTATACTTCATCAAGTTTGTGCTGTTGAAAATTCTTCGAAAAAGTTATTCCTTTACAAAATTTGGTTCATTAGGAGAGGGGTGTGAGTTGAATGCATAATTAATTCATCTCAATCAGAGTATGTAAATGAGATGAATCCTAAACGTCGGTCGTTATTAGATTTCATATGGAATTAGGAATTTTGCCATTTGTTAAGATTATTTATGCTTTTTAAGGCAGCATAATGAGAATATACGAGGAGATGGGGTTTTGTTTCGGGTGCACTGGAGCTTCGCTATAAATCTGTATTAGGATTTAAGAAATAAAATATGAGCGCACTTTTTATGTAGTATGGATGGATGTAAATGTGAAGGAACTAAAGAGTTTTTTTATACAGGGTAAAATTAAAACCAGTGCGAATATTTTAGGAGGTGAAAGTACTCATGAATATGATCAACTTTTATTATGGGACCGACACTGAATTATGAAAAAAAATATCAGCTGTTCCATACATTTTGATCGTGTTGTAGTGCATTTTTGTAGGGAACAGCTGATTTTTTTTTCATATTTCAGTGTCGGTCCCATAATAAAAGATGATCATATTCATGAGTACTTTCACCTCCTAAAATATCCGCACTGGTTTTAATTTTACCCTGTATATGTCGTAGGTACGTGACCTTCAGAGGATCACGTTTGTCGTTTAGCCACACAATAGGAACTTATTTTGTTTAAGTTTTAACTTAAAATAAACTAATATTCTCTGCAATAATATTTATAAATAATTTATTATCAAATGTTATTGATACACTGAGCTGACTTTATTTATCAATTTTTATTTTCTTTTCCTTTTTTATTTTTTGGAAAATTATATTTTATGAAGTCAACCTTATGATTTTCATCCTTATATTAAAAATCATCAGTTATACAAAATTTTCACCAATATAATCATTACCGTCCACAGTTCACAGTACATATCCCGGGTGTTCATCAAAACGGAGATGACACTCAAGTCGAAGCAAGTCATCACCGGCTCCCGGCTCGTCCGCTCCCGGTCCTCCGACAACCTACCCACCAGCCAATCACAAGTCAACATCCAGATGATGTCACACACTCTCACTATCCGCGAGGTGGGTACTTACACATATTCTGAACGCCATTTTTACTCAAATGTGACATTTCTTTGACAGGTGTAATTAGTATAGTGCGTTCTCTTCGTATCTCTTCTACGCTAAGTTGGCTCCTCTGTTTGTCACTCTTTATTAGATTGAACGCCCTTACTTATAAACGCCTCATAATTAGCCACTGATTAAATATACATCTATCTTTGTCATTTCTATGCCAATGAATAGAGATAGCGATTGACTTAAAAACTTGAGAGCTATTTAATTTAATCATCGTTTATAGGTAAGGGGGTAAGTGTTAAAGTAATGCCTAGGACACTAAAAAGTGGTGAACTAGAATTGGTGCTGAAAGCAAACTTCCGACACTGTTGAAAACGTTGTAACATTTTGACATTCAGGGCAGCCAACATACTGTCAAAGGGCATTATTATGTAAAACGCACTATAGGAATATTTTAATGTGGTTGAAAGCTTAAATGTTTTTCAAGATTGCTATGGGAATGGTAAAAGTTTTATGCGACTCAAGTTTATTTTCAGGAATAAGTATTGATATTTTAATGTACTAATATCATATGATATTGTATTATGTATTTTGTAGCCTTATATATATTATATAGAAAAATATACATTTGGAAGAGGCTATATTTATCATTGTCAAAAATACTAGTAATGATATTATAATTTTCCTTTGAATTAGCCACGTGTAGGTATATGTTCTGCTTACGGGTAAAGCTTTGATGCTAACAGTCACAATGATTATGTCCTAACTACACACTGCACATCCACAAATATATATAAGAATATATTTGTATATCGGTTTATTTTACTTGTTTCGCAGAGAATGTCTGAGGAAACGTGCAAACAAATGGTATTGTACTACGACGACATAGGCGTGGCTTTGGCTTTTATTTATCATTAAATTCATTCGATTGCAATCCTAACACGACTAACTTTAAATCGAATTGTTATACGAATTCGATAGTCCCGTCTAATATATTTACGATACATACTGTTTCGTTTGTCGAACCACCGTTATGTTATGTTCGGTCAGTGTAGCCCAGATATGTGAATGACTATATTGTTGTGTCCGTCGATGTTACCATACGATTCGATTTTAATTCTCATTAGTTAAATATTTGAAACGAATGAATGATATCGAACATTCATATTATCATTCGCTTTGAATGTCTGATTTATTCATGTTTCTCTCATTGTTTTCAGTGTGTCTCTCTTCTATGTACAATATATTTTCTTTTTAGAATAAATTATTGAACATATTTTTATGTCAATACGTTTGACAGTTGGCATGTGTGTGACTTGTTCGGAACTCTCTGGAGTTGGAGACAGATGTATAAAATACAAAATGCCATAACAAGTGGACAAAGCTTGAAAAAAATAACAAAATGTTGAAAGAATATCGATAATAGTGATGTGACGGTCGCATGTAATCGATTGTTTTGTGTGAGTGCTAACTGTGTGTCGATTTTCCGTTAGGGCTCACATTCGCCGGGCCCGCGCGCCCTATCGATGGGCGTATTCCCAATCCAAGCCATAAGGTCGCAGATTCTAGACCAGAGCGAAGTAAGATACAAGTATTAAGTCACCAAGTATAAGTGTCGCCCCTATTGAGAGCTTGCGACATTATATCGATGTTTAGATGCACCGCTTGTCACTAGGTGTTTTATTTATTTTATTCTTTTGAAGCGACATAGCTTTAGAAGGATCGACTTTACAAATAAGCTTGTTTTAATTTGAACATTTTATTTTGCGTTTATGGTAAGTAAGTGTAAGCTAGTGTGCATGACGGCTAATGTGCGTCCGTTTGTTTGTTTTTTTTGTTGTACTACATGTTTATTTTGTACAGTGCCAGTACAATAACTTTCTGAAGATCAAGACCAAACTTTTAACCAATTCCATTACTGTACACAAGATGTAAAAAAAATATCAGGCAACCTTAGACCTGGTTTATCTCGTCAACCAACCAATCATCACCATTTGGTCATTAGTATCATTACCCCACCGTGGTCATCGGTGTTCGCAGAGCCCACGCTCCGCCCATCTGGCCCTGTGGTTCCCATTCCCTAACGCGGTATTCAAGGACCAACTCCACCACGCATCAGATCTGAGGCAGAAGGTTTGACAGGATACTGTTCACACCTATCTTATAACAACGGGGATAGTTGTCGTGGTGGCACATGTAACGAGTAGATTTATATTTCATTTAAGCACTTTAGTAGATCGTTTTTAAATTGGCTGGTTCCGTAGGTTCGTGTTTTGTTGAGCTGATTTTATGAGCTGTGTGAGTTCGTTTTGAGTGTTAGATAACAGCCAATATCTTAACTACGACATAAAGCGACTGTATTTCTACGCATAAAGCGACTATACAGTCATAATGTTATTCTGTCTCTGCCGCTCTTGCAAGACTACTTACTACAAAGCAACAAAAAACATCACTATTTAGTTTTTCATATAATCGTTTTTATTTGGTTTGCCTTTTGGCAATTTTTATTAGATATGTTTAGTAGATATTTAATAGATCCATTAAATAGATGGTTTAGTAAATTACATATCTAAATTGTCTTTAATTATTATTTTTGTTGAATATTAATATTATAATAGATAGACATAAATAGAATATTTTAGATGTGACCACTTTTTTTAGAAATAGCTACGCAGTTTCGTCACACTTACGGAACCCCAATTTTTATGCATGTGTCTATAAAACCACATTGTCACTGTATCTAGTTGCACCTAGGTTGTGCGGGTTGTGCCTGTGATCACATGTAGGTAATCTTTTAAAAGAGTAACCGCGCTAGCCACTTGTACTATGCTATAGTTAGAATATTTTGACATGGGCTTGTACAGTACCTAAGAGAATATGAGAAATTTATACAGGGTGTAAAAAGACACATCACCAAGCCGACACCTACGCATTCTGTACGTGTAACTAAGTAACTTAAGTAATTGAGCAAAAAAAATTGCTGGGAAACGACTTTTATTTTTAGGTATTAAAAACAGCTGTTTTTTGTAATTTCGCGCTACCGACTGTGCCTATGGGTGTGATGATTTGTACGGAATGGGGGAGGTGGTGTATAGGCGTACCCCGGCCCCCGAACCCCGCTGCGTTGCCGCCCGGTGCCGTTTTCGTGAAAAACGAAAAAAAATATTGTAACTTTAACCTTCAATATCTCCATAACCAGTCGGTTCCCAGGTATGGTCCAGTACAAGAAAATCATCGTAATGATGGGTAGAATATGTGGTTTCAGTTTTCGTTAAGGGTCTTTTTACACACGATATATTTTGTTTCTTAACTGATGACTCCCCTAATAGAAATGCAATGTTGATAATTCATCCAATCGGTATACATCAACAATTCCTTTTAAAAACATAATTAGGTACCTATAGAAATAAATAATTAAGAAGGTACATGAATTTCTCATAATAAGAAAAAATACTTTACATATTTACGCCCATGTCAACACCACATTCTTGAAAAATAATACTTAATTAGTTCTGTAGCGTAACACTTAGGATTCATACATTTTATCATTAATTAATTTTATATTCTTTGCTGTCTGCTATGCAGACAAGCTTTTTATAGTTAGTAGTGAGACCTTTAATTTCAGGGCCATTTTCACAACTCCTTAAAAAATATGAAGTTGGGAGTTATTTAAAATATTTAGTATAAAATCTAGTCAAAATTAATTTAAAAATATATGGCCTTAATCATAACGTATTTTATATATGATGTTACGTAAAGTTTAGACCAAACAATTTACTTCACACCCTGTATTTAATTTTAAAAATTAGATAAGTACCTTAGGTGGTATAGAGGCTTATAATAAATTAATTATATTAATGTAGAAATACAGTATAAGTAATTAGTCCGTTTCTCCAAAATATTAACGTTTTTAAAGGTACAAACTGAATTGCAAGAAAAAGCGGTAGTGGCAGTAAGTTTTAAGAATTTAAGCTTAACTCAAAATAGATATGTTTTCCTCAATTTTAATAATTTTATTTAGTTATAGAAACCATTCCTTAGAAGTTAGAATATTAATTATTCTGAATGCGATTTAGATTTAGAAGTTACCCTTTAACGTTGTAAACATTGCTTAACTTTAAATCGATGTTGTGAAATTGGCTCTAACTTGAGCTACTTAACTGTTGTTTATTTTAATATTAAACATTTTATGTTGCATGTACTGTCATTATTTCATTTGTAATTGTACACATACATCATCGGTGGTAGTGCAATGGCGAATAGCGCGTTATGGCAAGGCTATAAGGTCGAAATTCATTTGTAGCTGTAGCTATAGCAATATATATAAATGTAATATATTTTTGTAAGGGCTCGAAAAGTCCTAAGATAATTTAAAAATCATATGTTTCAAACATACCTTATTTGTCACATTTCGAGTTATTGCACAATCACTAATAATAAAGTAGAACTGTACGTGTTTATAATGTTCTATATCCACACTATAAGCACTGCTCACCTGTATCTACACGTTTACTAATACAACACCACTAACTGTGACGTCACTAAGATGTTGCCAGCTGAAAATATTTCCAAAACATATATTATTAAATTAAACATATTACAAATATGGTTATTTTTTTTAAAAGAAATTGATACTTATCAGAATTTACAGTTTTCTAGCCCTATTGTGTGATTTTATAGTGTGCGCATGACATTTAACGTCACTGAACTTAAATAGATATTAAATTAAATAATTTTAATGTTAATTTAGTAGCAGTTAAATAGCAACATAATGATTGATTAGCAAATCAGTAGACCATCGTTAGATTAGCAACCATCATCTTCGATAGTTTAGATACCTCATACAGACACCATTTAATAAAAAATATATTCTAAAACATGCCTGATCGTTCCAGTTGTTCACGTTATGGTCGTGGTTGCCGGTGCGCATCACGATGTACCAGCCAGTGTTACTGTACACCACTGAAGAGCATGGTTGCTCGTTAACCACTTTCTACGTGCGCGTCGAGCATCATGAACCGACGTTGCTCATGATCAAGACATGCAACAACGAGGTGAGTTTTGTGTTTTATTAAAGAAGAATCTGGTTGCTTGTTAACCATCTGATACATTTACCGATAAAACATGGAATATTTTTATAGCAATATATGGGTCGACCCTGCAAACTATTTTTTTTTTTATAAAAACAGTATAATATTAATACTACATATTATATTAAATACATAAATAGTTTAGCCTCTTTCATAAATACATTTTTACAAGCTTTTATTTAACTTGCCCTGTTAGTGGGGAGCAAAATCTTGGAACAAAATTTTAGACCAGTTCCCCCAACCGATTGAACTGAAATTTGAAACACATATGTAACCTCGGTGACAATGCAATAATATGGTACCATGGAGGTGGTCTCATAATGAGGCCGGGAGGTGGCCATGGGAACTCCTCAACTCAACTTTTCAACGTAACTCCATCGAGTTTTGGCTCGTTGAATTTGTCTTGACAAGTACTGTAGACCTAGATGATGTCTTGTAGACCTAGATGATGTCTAGAGTCTCATGATGAAGCTGGGAAGTGGTCGTTGTAAAAGCATGTTTTTAAAAAATGTTTTTCAACATAAAACTTATTGAGTTAAGATTTAAGTATTGCTGTCAATTACCACCATACCATACTAGCATCCACGCTAGTTCAAAAGTACCTTTGACTAAACGTCAAATGTAATATTTCCAGGTATTCGGTGCATATTGTTCAACGAGGTGGTTCGAGCGCAACCAGAAGGACGAACGCGGCAACCGACAGGCTTACTTCGGGACCGGAGAGACATTCCTCTTTAGGTAACCTAACACTACACTTTTATAATCCGCGCGCCATCAGAATGGGAAACGCGCGGTCCGCTCGGTAACGGTACAGTCAGCAAACTCGCATCGCATAGATCTCAACTCACGGCTATACAATTGCAGCAAGAAATTGTCAAAAAACTAGCCCGTTTAACAGCACCTGTAGGCCGGGTTTACTCCTCTAAGTTTTGCTCACGTAAGTCCCTTACGTAATGGGGATGTTGAATATTTTTTTTTATTGTGAATCTGCAAACTATTTGAAAAAAGATAATTAACACCAAAAAAACCGATGAAACATCTACAAAATTGGCAAGGTTATAAGCGTTTTAAAATGATTTGCTAGACACGGACGGCATGCATGATAAGTGACGTAACACCTCCTATGTCCGCTTCGCGCGACAAAGACGCAGCGATACTCCCTCCAAAAACTTTGAAAGCGATATATTTTCCATTTTGTGATAAATTATTTATTTTTTTTTTACTTTTTTGTTATTCCTAATCCTTCTTTGGAATAAAGTATTAACTTACGGCAATGTAAACACTCTTTCTGTGAAAAATTGGCTGTGAGTTAATTAGGTACGTAAGAGATTTACGTGAGCACGGGGTCTCATCAGGAACAAAGTAACATTTGTTGAAATAACTCATAATAGATGGCGTTATATGTATCGATTTGTTATTGAACTTTGTGTAAAATTGAGAACATGAAAAAATACATCATGAAAAATATTTATTCAAATTTTGAAAAATGCTTTAAGCACAGAAAAATGTATGGCCCGAAGATAGCCCGCGCTAAATCGGTCACATTTCTTTGTATGAAATGAGGCATCTGTACCTATAGTATTATATTATCTGTGACGTGAGGAAAACTTACAGGTGTAAACCCGGCCTTATAAAAACTTGTAACTTTTAACTACTGATTAAATATACAACTTTCCTTGTCATTTCTATGACAGTGAATAGAGATGGCAATTGACATAACAGCTTTTTAAGTTAAATAACGTTTAATTCCATTTCAGTTTTCAATTTAATGACACGATTACTTAGATGTTATTTTTGTTAAAAAAGTCATAGAATAGATTACCAAGGATATTAATATAATTAATAATAATTATGAATACTTGCAATACTTAATAATACAGTGGAAATATTTTAAGGGGTCATTGTACTCATCATTATGGACAACTTTTACTATGGGACCAACCATGTAATCGCGAAAAAAAAAATCAGGTGTTCGTTCCATACATTTATGTTCACATAACTCAAATAAAATGTATGGAACAGCTGATTTTTTTTCGCGATTACATGGTTGGTCCCATAGTAAAAGTTGTTCATAATGATGAGTACAATGACCCCTTAAAATATTTCCACTGTTTAACCTGCCACCCTGTATATTTATATCAACTTTTTAATTTATTTATGTGTATTGTATTTATGCTTTATATTATTTTAGCCGATTATTTGTTAAAATAATTATGTTGGTGCTCTTCGGGTAAATGCTGGTATATAAGCTATTTATGTGTATTTGTTTCAACCCTAAGTGTATATATTATATGTGGCAACCTAACACTTGGCGACACTTACGACTTTACTTTGCTAATTAAGCGTTTCATACAAATATGAACCTTATCATTATACAAATAATGTTTATATTCATATAAGCAAATGTGAATGATCGTTTTATACCAATATGAACATTAACTTTATACGAATAACGTTCATATTCGTATGAAATACTTAGCAAAGTAAGTGAGGTGTGTATTTGTGTACAGTCGAAGTATTTAGCTAACTTTCTCACAATTAATTGCTTGTTTATAACTTGAGTGTGCCGTTTTAAAGTATACCATTATTTAATTTATGTTATACAGGGTGGCAGGTTAGACAGTGGAAATATTTTAAGGGGTCATTGTACCCATCATTACGAACAACTTTTACTATGGGACCAACACTGAAATCGCGAAAAAAAAATCAGCTGTTCCAAACATTTATGTTCACAAAACTCAACAAAATGTATGGAATAGGTGATTTTTTTTTCGCGATTTCTGGGTTGGTCCCATTGTAAAAGTTGTTCATAATGATGAGTACAATGACCCCTTAAAATATTTCCACTGTTTAACCTGCCACCCTGTATATCGTTGTCGTGTGTTTAAATATCAAAGGCAACAGTCATCATTCGCTTTGTCACTGCAACTTTAATCCCCATCTTAAAATTATAATAACTTTGATTTGTTCGGTTAAATTTACAGTACCCAATTATAGTGTATTATTCTACGGAATTCGATCAATAATATAAAGTTATACCCTGTTCCATTTCACTTTAATAAAAGGTAAACAAACCCAGTTTTGTAAAAAAATATCACTCAATCACTCACTAAATGCAATTAGTAACCCATTCATCCTTATTTTGAAGGTTTCGACTTGATACCTCATCACTTTTTTCAACAATTTCGTTTATCATTTTAAAATTGTATTATAGCTCATAATTTTCCAATCATGTCTATCAAAATCTCAAAGTCATTACTCAGTATCGAATCTCACATGTTTTATTAGTAATCGACGAAATCCTACAAAAAGCATTTATCTAACTCATTCAATGAATCAAATCCAATTATCCAACCATTCAATTAATTGATTTGTAATTGGCACTACAATTGGGCATCACTAAACTGTCTAAGGTCGGGTCATTGACCTTACCTTTGTTTACATTTTCATTAAATTGGATTGGAACAGAGTAGAGACCGATAGACACAAATTGTATATAGACACATTTCCAAGTAAATAGGCACTATAGTATGACCTTATAACCTTATCCAAAAACAGTGATTTAAATTGAATGAAAACCTCGTGATGCCAATAAACGTAAACGTAAACGTCTGGTAAAATAACCTCCTTTTTTTTAAGTCCAATAAAAACATTGTATGAAGTGTAAAAATGAAAGTTCTTCTGTTTTCTAATAAGTATTTAATGAATTATTAATATATGTGTTTTTATGAGCATTAAAGGATTTTGATCTACGCAACAAATAAATAAGAAGAAAAATGAATTTGTGCTTTACGAGGTTTTCACTGCCGGGCGACGTTATGGACATTGTGAATTCATTTAAACCAGGGTTAGCCAACTGTATTCGACCCAAGATCTACTGTTTACTGACTAGGCTCTGTGCGATCTACCAATAACATAACCAATACCTCATCATTCAACTTAACATCGAATCGTTAAAACTTATATATTTTCCTTTGCCTTGTTACGATCGACTGCATAAACAGCCGCGTCGACCGATTGACTACCCCTGATTTAAACCCTCTCACATGTATTAACCCGAACCTGTACAAAACCATAGCATGTTGCATCAACCCGTGATTCGCTTGCAGCCTTTACCCGGAGCGCGCAAAGTACCCTTGGGTGGGATGTACGTCAGGAGCCGACGGGAAAGGCGAAGAGCGCGTCGCCCACGGCTCCGAACTCTTCATGGCCGCCGACTCCAAGATGATCACCATCGGCGGCGGGTCAGTTTGATTTACTGTATACTATTATATACATTGCAGCTTGCACCCACTGCGCGCCAAGTACCCGTGGGTGGGCTGCCTGGAGGACAAGGGGGAGGGGAAAACCGTTGTCAGGACCCCCCACGCCAACTCTCTCTTCATGGCCGCAGATAATACTATGATCACGATCGGTGGAGGGTATGTCGCGCGATGTTGACTTGTTCACAGTGTGTAATGTACAGGCAATTAAATGTGTGTGTTGTCCTCATGAACGTAAGTGTTGGCTTTCCGATCTGAGTCCACTTTTTGAATGATTGTTCAAGCATGTTTTTTTGTATAGTGTTCTCTACATTTTTTCGTGAGCCTTAACGGTTTTTTTTTTACCTTTATAAAACTTTTGGTGTATATTTTTGAGTTTTTGTCTGTTTAAATGTGAAGTGTTTTTTTTTAATATCACAGTTCACATTAATAACTTTATATACATTATGTTCATTATCATCACCACAGCACTGATGACTTAACATACACTATGTCACAATAAAAATCCTAATAATCGTGAACGTAACCTTAATATGATTTGTTCAATGTCAACAGTGATGGCCAGGCGATCTGGATGGACGAGAACATAAGGTTCGGCAAGACTGACCGCTGCTCGACCTTCAACAACCCGCCGCTGTGTCCTAGCGGCGACTTCGAGATCAGAGTGCTCGAGGTGTACGGCTTCTCCGGGGCGTAGGCCCCTCTAGGAGTGAAATAATCTCGATATCACCATAGTTTCATATCCCCCCGTGTGATAAATGTTGTGATCGTCGCTTCAGGCCTCCCAGCCGAGCGCTTTATGTACGAGTGTGCGTGCCGGTCGAGGTTATCAATAGATCCCACGCAAGGGATTTTCATTCGCACATCCGACATTATCTCGCCAATCCTTATACTTTATCGCTCACGGGGTACCGCGGCGCACGTGTATGCGTGCCCACTGCTCACGCTCGCTATATTTCAGTGAAAATCCCCCAGAAACGAGATGTATTGATCACCCTTTGCCGTTATAACAGACTGTGTAGATGTATTCCTAATATTTATTCTACAAAGTTAATCTCTGTGTGGACCCCGTAGCTGTCCTATTTCATTCAAGCTGTCCGTTTAAGACAACGAAGACGGGGAAATGTAGGTTGTTTAAAATATTTACTCGTGTTTAGATTGTGTAAGTACAAAAAATTTGAATGTATCGTACCTACTCTTGATGGATTAAATAATACGCTTATTATGAAAGCAATATGTTTTTGTGGGGCGCAGCCGTGCGGTGGGAACGTTCGGTGGTTCGTCGATGCGAACATTCCAGTGATTTGACTTCATAAGACTCGCGCAGTCGGCTACTATCATTATAACATCGTTATATCATTGTGAGGAATCAGTTTTAGTTTGTACGACACGTAACATACAATTCGGTCCAAGCAACAGTATTTTGGTATCGTAAAGTATGTTCATAATAAAATTGCTTGTAAGAATTTATACTCACAGTAATAATATTGTCGTTGCTCACAAAAATGTACCAAAGAGTTTATATCGTAGAATGATTATTTTTTTGTAGCGCGATGCTTACGTCATAGAAACATGACGATTTGTTTTGCACTTCATATGAAAAATACATCAGAAATAATCACAACCGCTCTCCTTGATTCTATGATAGACATCGTGCTTGCAAACAAATTATATGTATAGTACGTTTATATCAGAAACTAGAGAACGATTGTCATTCAATTTTCGCTTCAAGCACGAAGGGGAAAGGTTCAATTCACACTGCCATCGTTCGCAGTCAAAATAGTATTATTTATTATGTATTTCGAAGGTGATGTGCCAAAATCGGACCATAATACGAATTGGCTTGATTCTGAACACCAGATGATAATCTGGGTGTATTTCTTTTCTACATAAAATTTATGTAAAAGTATTTTACACTAATTGTATTTTTTTTATCGACGAAACGCAAGTGAATTAGTTTTTATCGGAGTTGAATTGTGTCGAAAATATTTAACTTTATGTACGTTTGTGTTCGTTTGTCGGAAATTGGATGCTGTGAATGTAAAATGAAACATATTACATCCGGGTTAAATATAGTGAAAGCTTAGATAGAATTTAAAAGACGCGGTGCGTTTCGACCAATGAATTGCTTGTTATTTTGACGACACGTCCTCTTATTCCGACAAACGAACACCAAATGTTCGTTATGCAATGCAGGCAACGTGTAGGTACAGTCGGCAACGTCAACATGTATACAACAGTATACAAACATATCCCTGATGGTACACTCGACGCCATTTACGGTCGACCACTTTTCGCCCTTATTACTAAGAACATAAGGGTGAAAAGTGGTCGACCGTAAATGACGTCGAGTGTACAAAGGGGCACAACCTGCGTTCGTATCACCCGCGGCTTTTTCTGCTACGGTTTATTTGTAAATATAATTTTTATGCAGTCTCCTAATTACCTGACCATGTGCGACCAGTCACCCTTTACAGTTTAATCAAATATAAGTCACGAGGCCCGAACGGATTGTTATGTAAAAATGTTCACATGTACCTGAGTAATGTGTTTATATATTATGTGAAGTTGTGAATGTCGTTAAGTATTGTAGCCCATACACAAATATTATATCGTTCGGTTAATATAGACATTCTAACTTTTTGAATATTTATAAGGTATTTGATTTTAGAGGTTAGTTTAAGATAGCGATTTGAACGGTCATACAATGTTACATGATCTGTTCAATTTAAAATGCACGAAGTTGCCTCTTGAGCATAATACAGCTCTATAGTCTTTAAGAATGAAGAAAAAAATAATGCAACATAAATTATGGTTCCGGTTAAATTGTAAAGGTCGACCTCCCTAACCCGACATGGTCGCTACTTATTTGACTGTGCGTAGCGAAACTGGGTTTTGTCACGGTACTACATGCTATAATTATGTTATTCAGAAGCCTAAGACTCGTTTTAAATTCAAATTATTTATGTAACTTATTGAGTAGGTAACATGTAACCAGGCGCGTGCATTGCATATAGGCAAGTAGGCAGTGACTACCTCTAAAGGCTCAATAAAACCATTTTAACTATTACTACGTCAATATACATCATTATAATATCAATAATGAATTAATGAATCATAATTGATATATTTTATTTATGTAGTAGTTAAAATAGTTTTATTAAATCTTATGAGGTAGGCACTGCCTACTTGCCTATATGCAATGCACGCCACTGCATGTAACGTTTTATATGTATGTTATGAAGCGTCTCTATGCCGGTGACAGATTAACGGTCACATGTTTTTGTTTTTATTTTACGAACGATCAGTGTTTTCGATCTGTG
This sequence comes from Thalpophila matura, assembly GCA_948465475.1. Taxonomy (NCBI): domain Eukaryota; kingdom Metazoa; phylum Arthropoda; class Insecta; order Lepidoptera; family Noctuidae; genus Thalpophila; species Thalpophila matura. The sequence continues at coordinate 2,863,912 of OX419178.1, forward strand.
CAGCCGGGGTCGTGGCTAACATTGGATGAAGCACAATATGACAATAGTTTTGGAAATCTTGTGTGTAGCATGTTATCTGCCGACCTCGGCCACACAGGTGGCGTGACGATATATTTATGTTATAGCTGCGTCGTCGCCCGCACAGAGACGCCCCTCGCGATATGTTGCTGTTAGCCAATTGTCGTTAATCAGTGTAAAGTCTAGTCTTTATCCTGTTTTTATTATCTCTAACGATATATGTAAACTATATACAAATTGATATTTAAAAAAAAGTTCGTGCGTTTTTTGCCCCGTCACGGGGCATGTAGGCTCGTGGTTAGTTAGTTTATAAGTACATTTAATATATGTAAATTTATTAATCTCCTTTTTCCTTTTCAGTATTGTGTCGTTTTTTTTTTAAAGTGAGGAGCATATCATTGTGTGACTTGTATGTGAGGCATGGATGTAGTGAGCTTTGTTTTGTTACTACGTACTGTTACATTCGAATAGTTTTAGTCCGCCGCCCACGCGACGGTGTAAAACTCGTTTATGGTAATGTAAATGTTGCTTCATAATGTGTAAAAAAATATATAATCCTATATACATATTGTAGTTTTCTTTTGTGTTTACCTAGTACTAGTAGTCAAATAAAACAGTTTTGTTTGGATACCTTGTGCACTAGAGATCCAAGTATCATTTTTGATCAAAATCGAGTTGTGTGCATTTTCGTTTTTTTGGGACCATTTAGGTTTTTGTAGAACATTCCATCAAGCTAATTGCATTGTCACTTGGATCACTTGTGCACCAAGGTATCCACATTGGTTGTTTTTAGGTCAGGGTTTAGATAGGTGTAGGATGGCGTAATAACGTGCTTGTCGTGGCAGTGGCCACTGGCTGTCAATCGGTTTCTGTGACCCTTTAAATGCTGGATTAGATAAAAAGGTTTGAGTTTTCTAAAAGGAAAAATAGAGTTGTGGTACCTACACTAAAAGTTTCACTAACCTACATAAGACTAGACAAGAGATAATTATTGTACATAATACACAAGTCACTTCTCTGCATCACACAGTTTAAAGTTCATCACTAAAAACAAATTAATGATGACAAAAGTCATACAATTGTCCATCTGTGTGTGGAACTTCTAATGTGTTTAATGGATTTTGCTGGAGTTGTGCTGCAGTTTTTATTTTACTATTGTCTAGAGATCGCCAAGGAAGGTTATGTGTAGTATTGGGCTCATATGCAAAGATGGTGCGGCTTGCTAGTTCAAAATAAAATGCAAATATTAGAAATGAATAGTCTTTATTATGAATCCACAATATCCTTCAACCTAGTTCTATAGTTAGCTGCTCTATTACACACATTTTTCTGCAACTCGTTATCCTTGACCCATCTAATGATATCTTCGTAATCTGCTCCAATATGATCTAATGCTTTTAGCAAATTTTCATCTGTACACTTTGATATATAATTACAAATCAATGTAGCTAAAGATGGTTTAACTTTAGCTACAAACTCTTTCAATTCCTCTTTGTCATTTTCTTCAAAAGATGACCCATTTTTATCTGTATTTATGATAGAAGATGAGGCTTTCCATATACTGTAACTTAGTTCAAAGTATTTATCAGGCGCACTGGTTATTTGAAGTGCCTTTACTATAGTGTTTGTTGACTCAACAATATCAACCAAATCACTATCAATTTCTTTGTTAATTACTAATTTGTCTTCATAGTATTTTAATATTACATTTATCATACTTATGACATTTTCTGTACTGTTACTGTAGATCTCTTGTGACTTATCGAACCCAACCAAGTTTAAAGCTATCTGAAGACTTACAACTAATATTCTTTCCAACTCATCTTTTACACACAACTCTTTCTGATTGACTGTTATCTCAGTAAACGCTGAGATGAGAGAGTCTAAGGCCTCTTTAATGACGAAATGTGTAAAAAACTTAGTCCGAATCTTATCAGTATTACAATATGAACACAGAGTATTTAAATTCTCCAGAGCAGTGACCAACAACACTTTGTGAGAAGAATTTTTTAATATAAAGTATAAAGCTGACGAGTATTCGATATTCACGAACAAAGCCATCCAAATGTTAACTTCTTCATCGTTCGCTACGAACATACATGCGCTTACTAATCGCAACAATTGTACTAACACCAAACTATCATCAGTGTTTATGTAATCTACCAGAATAGTCAATAAATTGTCCATCTTCATCAACACATTCACTACTTCCTTTTGGCAGCACATATTTCCGATGATACCGACGATAATTTCAATAATTCTCGGTATTTCAATGACCGGTAACGCGAAATTGAACAGCTTCAAAACATCGTGTTTTTGGAGAAATAACACAACATCTCGTTCTGCGGTCATGTCCCATAGTATGCAGATATCGTCTTCAAACGCTTTTTCTTTTATCTCTTCTTTCAATGTGTCTAAATTAGCGAGTTTCAATAAAATTTTGAGGACGAATCGTTCGCTGTAGGCTGTGTCGCCTATGACGTCGCCGGCTACCTGAGGGGAACTCTCAGTATCTTCCACATGTTCTGGCTTCATTTTGTTTATAAGGCACAAGATGTTACTATAAAATTCAACTTTTTCCTCAGTAAAATCCATTTACAACAAATGCAATAGCCATAGTACCTAATAAATCGAATAACAATAAACGTCAAACCGTTGACAGGCACGCGCGAGGTCATTGACCGAAGAATGAACATGATGAACCATACGGATTGAAGTGAAGAGTGAAAGTAACCTACAAATTGTAGCGTTTATGAAGTTACCTACATTTATGTCAAATAATAAAAATCTGGATTGAAAAAAAATAAGAATGCCCTACATATTGCATTCGCCTCAAAAATTATAATAACTACGTACTGCACGTTGGGAAGCTGTGTAGAACGGGCTACAACGAAGGTTTTGCAGAAGCTAAATTACAGGTACCTACACCTATGTAATACCTTTTATTTATTTTACCTTTTATATATTATTCTACTCTTTGGCGGTACTGACTGAAGTTTCTATTGAGTATCCTCCTCGCATCATTTTAGGAGATGGTCTTATTTAAGATTTGCTTTGCCATAAATTCAGACTATAATTTATTTAATATGCATTTATTATGTAGGTGCTCTTTGATATAAATATAAACCATGCAACTCTTAGCACACTCAATGAAAAACAGAGACCGGCAATCATTAAAAAAATAACCTTTAATGCGCCATAGTCGATATTTTGCATCTTCACCATTATGCATGAAAGCGCATGTGCACAAACTTTCACCACTACGCTGCGTTTGCTCAAGATGTTTGTCGGTGTCTGTACTAAATTGTATGTCGTTATTAATAAATTGGTTTAACAATAATTAAATACTGGCCTGTCTGTATTCCACTGCAGGGAAAAGGCCCCATAGAGAAGTAACGCTCACTGCGTGTAGGCGATCTCGAGTCGTTATTGCCTTCCTTCACTACTCTGGCAAAGCATAAAATTGAATTAGGTACTTAATAAAAGAATAAATAAAACCGTTCCTGAATTACGTAACATTTATTATAATGTGATGTACCTATAACAAAAAAAGTAGAACTTACCTACTTAAAATTTTATGATAATCGGTCAGTTGCAGAAAGATAATTAAATTTTAATGGAGGCATTAACCATCCAATTTCCTTCGTTAAAGTCTCCTTTTAAACTTAACGGCCCTTTCTGCAACTCAGCGTAAAAGTTATACATACATAACTACTTAGTCATCTCATTACATTGCATAGGTACTCCTGTTTGGGGTAGCAAATGACTTACGGCTTCTCTAATTTTGTACACTCCAAATTGGTTAATAACCTGAGTCTTTGTATTCTGTTACATATTTGTAACCATGCTTCTTTAACTTTTTATTCAAGCCTTTTGCATTTTGTTGTAGTTCATAAATTGCATCTATAACTTTTTTTAAGTATCTCTTTTCTTCTTTGCCTGACAAAACTCTGAAGACCACATCTGTTTCAGCGATATTAAGCTTTTTGTCTGTCATCTTCTTGATTATAACTCGTGCTTCATATGCATAGCTGAGACGCACCCATCCCTCTTTGCTGCCTCTTTGAAAGTCTATAAATTCTATTTTTGCACCTAAGTAATAACAAACTTATAATAAAACAAGTTTTTTTCTGGTCTTTCTTTCTCTCTTTATGGGTGCCATATTAAAACAAATAACGATAGTGATGTTGGTAAATATTTCTTATTTTCCAAATACCTATGAGTTAAATCCAAAATAATAAGTCATTATTATGGATTTAACTCGTCATCATCCTCCTGCCCTCATTCCAATCTATTAAGTACCAGCGCGGCATGTCCACCCACATAGAGTATAGTTATAAATTTTATTACTCGATGTAATTTAATTTATATTCTTCAATATTATTTCCTGAATTTGTCAAAATGAAATGGCACTTAGCGTTTTAGTGAATTTATACAGCGTGACGCAGAGTCGCCTTGTATAGTAATTAAAACTCAATATGATTATTTTATCTGCTACAAAAAAATGTCTTACCTAATTCTTCCAGCGCTTTTTTGACATCTTCTCTCTTCAACTTGTCGGGGGCTACAGTAAAATGCAATATAGTTCCGCTGGGTAATACACACCTCCCCTGTGAGTACAAGGTGTAGTCGTCTGTTTCTTTCATCTGTAGGTAATAATCATAGTATTGTCCGCCCTGCATCTTATGGCACTTGCATAAACCATCTTCACCGCATTGTACCTAGAATTAAAATTAACCAAACATATTTTTCCCGAAGTGAAACAATGAATTATTTTTTTTACTCACAAAGTCATCACAAGTGTTATCCGAGTCATAGTCAGCATCATCTTTTTCAGGTTTCAATTCATAAAATGTTTGAAAACCAAATTCCTCTTTTCCCCCAACTTTTGGATTCGGGCTGTATAAAATTGAAGGAAAAGGGGACTCATCGGCTATGATTTCACCCGATTTTGGAGAAATACAATTTTCAACAACTTGCTCCTCAAGGCTTATGTTGGATATGGTTGTATAGTCAGGTTGCTCATCACTGACTTCTAGAGGCTTCGTGTGTATCATAGGATCACAATATGGAGCTCCAGCTTCTTGAGTCACCATTCTGTATGGATTTGAAACTTTTGGAAGTGGAGGCCAATCAGAAATTGATAATTCTTGTAACATCTTTATTTCTAGAATTTCAGAAAGTTCAGCATCTGTAAGTTTTTCAAGCACAATTTTGTTTACATTTGGAGTTCCTAGTAGGTACGATATTCAATACTTGACATAATTACATACTGGAAGGGGCAGGATATCCTGCGACATCAATTTTTTTAGACATGATTTTTCAAGACCACGATACTCAGCTCCTTCTACTTTTCAGACATACATTTGAATTAAATTATGTAGCTGTATATGGGCACCCTCACTAGGTCAAACGAACAAAATAATAGGTACCTACCTACATTATTTTCTAAACAATCAATAACAATAACAACAACAATAAGCTTTGCGGCTTTCGTATTGACTTTAGCGACCTTGTCAAAAAGAACGAATGAATATCTGCTGAAAACTTGACAAGCGTTTACGAAGTTAGTTTCCACTGTGGTTCACACATGCATGCTAAATACTTTTACTTGCCAATCGTCTTGTATAGGAATAATATAATAAACCGAAAAAACTTCTAATTCATTTTATATTATTTTGTCTTAAATCTTTGTTGATTGCTTTTGGTGCTGACTGTACAATTACGAAATTTTTAGGGACAGTCGTTCCCAATTTTCCAGCTTTTAGCAAAACTGAACTACATTATTATTATAGGTACGGGTAATGGGTAATATAAAAAAACAGCAAATTTATTCCTTATAAGATAAAATTTAATAGTAAATATTTCACGTAACAAACGAAACTCTAGGTTAACACAGTTCTGGTTCATTAACAAACAGTTTATACTTGTATTAAAGATTATCTTTAACATACTTAAAAGCAAACATGAAGGTCTATGGTTAAGCATAGAATCGTCCCTAGTCGGCAGCGCCATCTATAACTAACTTTCGGATGCTTTAATTTTCTTGGGAGGGCCACTCTCCTCATTGTCATGTCGTCGTTTCTTGCCATGGTACTTGTTGCCACCTTTCCTGCCTTTGTTACTTTTAAAGTTCTTCATATTTTTTCGTCTTTTAGCCATTTCTTCGACTGTTTTCTGTAAATATGTCGTTTCTTCATCTCCCTCCAATACCTTAAATTCTACGTCGGCGGTGGCGATTTTCATTTTGTTTTCTGTCATTTTTTCTGCTACTTCCTTTGCAGTGTTCTCCTTTGTAAGACGAACCCACCCTACTTTGTCGCCTACTTTGAAGTCTATGTACGCTATATCTGCACCTGAGGGCAAAATAAATTATTAATTATTTTTAAGGGAATTCTACCCTAATAATGATTTGTTAAAAATAACTTGGTAGCTTAAAAATACAGACAACTTTTTATGCTGACTGTACAATATTAAATTTTGTTAACAGGAACAGATAGCTCAGTTGGTTCAGAGCACTAGCCACGGTTCGGCAGAGATCGCGGGTTCAGTCCCGCTTGGGTCATTCGACTTCTGAAAATGTCTTACATATTTAATAATAATAACAGTGTAAACAATTTCTTAAATACTTACCAATAGTTGTGAGTGCTTCTTTGATATCTTCCCTCTTCATCTGGTCAGTCCCGCCACTGAAGTGGAGAACTGTTCCAGTGGGCAGCTTCAGCTCCTCCTTTTCAACCTGAATCAGAAATTACAGTCATTTATGTACTGTATATAATATGTTAAAAACGTTACATGATTATTGACATTCAGGCCAGGGCAGCCAACATAGCGTCGAAGGAACTTCTTATTAGTTCTTATACAGGGTGGCAGGTTAAACAGTGGAAATATTTTAAGGGGTCATTGTACTCATCATTATGAACAACTTTTACTATGGGACGAAACCTGAAATCGCGAAAAAAAAATCAGCTGTTCCATACATTTATGTTCACATAACTCAACAAAATGTATGGAACAGCTGATTTTTTTTCGCCATTTCAGGGTTGGTCCCATAGTAAAAGTTGTTCATAATGACCCCTGATGTACAATGTTGATGTACAATGACCCCTTAAAATATTTCCACTGTCTAACCTGCCACCCTGTATATGTAAAACGCTCTCTACATTATTTTGCCGCCTGCACATTCGGATAGTAACACGATCGTATCAGCATTTCGTCGCAGCTAACAAGGCCGCTGTCCAGTCAACAACTTGGCACCAGAGACCGTTCCACGTAAGAATTCCCCTAGAAGTTATGTTGGTTTTGTGTTTTTTGTAGATTTATGTTTTATAATAATATTTAGTAACGTTAAAAAGTGATGAAAGTGAATTGGTGCTGAAAGAAAACTTCCAACACCATTAAAAACGTTGTAATAAATTGAGATTCAGGGCAGCCAACATAACTTCTAGGGGAATTCTTACGTGGAACAGTCTCTACCAGATACCGTGCACACGCAACGCACTGAAGCTTTTTGATCGTGACTGTTTTACCGACAAACGCTGGCTTGCCGTCACACGTGCGTATATCTAGCTAAGTGTAGATAAGACTTTAATATAACATACTTGACAGTCCTTCTCCTTATTTCTCTTGTCCTTCTGTTCCTTCTTCGTGGCGTACTCTTCTTGCTTCTGCACTATGTAGTCGTCTTGCCAGTGGATTATCAGCTCTGTGTCTAGGTAGCTGTGTGGTTTGCCCTCCATGAACTTTTCAGCCTGAAATTGTTGAGATGATGATAAGATTTTTATTGCTTGGCTATGCAGAATATGGTTATCTCTAAATGGTATAAAACAAAGTCGCTTCCCGCTGTTTGCTGTCCCTATGTATGCTTAGGTCTTTAAAATTAAAACTACGCAACGGATTTTGATACGGTTTTTTTTTAATAGATAGAGTGATTCAAGAGAAAGGTTTATAGCACCCGTGCGAAGCCAGAGCGGGTCGCTATAGTAACAAATAAGTTTAGTTTATTAGTTTCTTTTTCCTGATGTTTTAAAAACTTTGTAGCATTTGTGGTCACAGGACGACAAAAATTCAGTAATATACGCGATTTAATCCATTTAAACTTGTTTGTTATAATGTGGTAGTGATCGCGAAAACCTACGACATAATTGAGATGATATGATTATCTTGTAAACCTTTGTAAAATTACCTGTTCTCTAGTCTTGAACGTAATAAAGACAGATCCTTTGAACAGCCTCTTCTTGGACGTCCGATCCTGATACTTCCTCATGATGATGTTCTCAACTTCCTCAAACTGTTTGAAGTGTTTCAACAGGTCATCCAGTGTGGAGTCTTTGGGGAATCCTTTAGCGTAAATGGTCCGGCTGCTGAGTTCCTTCCTGCGTTCCTCGTTCATCTCCGGTATTGGCACCTCTGGGCTCCTCCTGACTTTCTTGTTGTCTTCGGAGATCTGTAAATTGTGAATAGTCAAGAATTTAATCATTGAATATGGGTTTATACGAATAATATATATTGGGGAAACACCAGGCTACATCTATACTAATATTATAAAGCTGAAGAGTTTGTTTGAACGCGATAATCTCTGGAAGTACTAGTCAGAATGGAAAATTTCTTTTTGAATATGATAGCTAGATTCATAAGGAATAGTATAGGCTATTTAACATCATGATACGACCCTTAGGAGCTTAGCGACGCGCGACGGGGGTGAAACTGCAGGGAGCAGCTAGTAATCTTATCATTTAAGAATGTGACCGAACAATGAGTAAAGCTACTGGACAATCCTGAGACCTGACGAGACAGGCTGGGGACAACATATGGGACCTCCTGGAATTTTGGCAAGTGTTGAGCTGGTACAAATGACCATAAACCTGTGACACACACACAAGAGAGAGATACAGATCCTACTAGTCCTATACTAAACAATTTACTTACGGGATAACTTACGTGATTTTTGTTTGGATTGAGTTCCCGTGTTTTGCCGTGACTTTCAATCGAGTGTGAGTTCCAGTAGTGAGCGTAGCAAAAGACTAAGAAAGAGGGTAGATAGATTTGTCTGCTCCTAACAATTATTTTATTTTAAGTGTTCATTCACCCGCATTCTCCAGTTTACCCCCGATCATGGCGCTTGCAACAGCGTCGAAATATCGGGAACTCAATCCAAACAAAAATCACGGAAGTTATCCCGTAAGTAAATTGTTTAGTGAAGTAAAAAAACCGTGAAAGTTTAAAACACTACTAGTCCTACTAATATATGTATCCCACTAGTATTATAAATGCGAAAGTTTGTGCGTGTGTGTGTTTGTGTGTATGTTTGTTACTTCTTCACGCTGAAACGGCTGGACGGATTTGGATGAAATTTGGCAATGTGGTAGCCTGAGACCTGGAGAAACACATAGGCTACTTTTTATAGCTAGCTAGTTGGTAATAAGACTTACCTCTAACAGTCCATTAGTGGACTTATTGAGTGCCTTGGCAATAATATCAATGTCCTTGGTCAACCTGGCCAGTCGGTTGAATTTGGTGAGGATCTCCAGCGGCACCCACCCATCATCCAGCTTCACTTGTTCGCGGAGGAACTTGTCACGAGGGAGGTTCAGGTCACCTGCAAAGAGATATTGATGTTTTTGTAAGATTTTTTTTTTTGACATAAAATTTTAGACATCAATATAGAATATAATATAATATAAATGTACTTAGAAATAAATTGTCAAGTGTCTATTATAAATGTAACTTTATTATGTAATTTTAATTTAGGAAGTTTTTAATAACTAGCAGTGCCCCGCGGTTTCACCCGCGTAAGTTTCGATCACGTGGGAACATCGGGCTAAAAAGTAACAGCTATAGGTAACAGCTATGTAGCTACAGCTGTTACATTACCCCCTTACCCCGCTACGTCGATCATTGCCCTTGCCCCCTCTCCCCTCGGTCCCCTTAACCCCCTGCCCCCCTTACGCCTTACCTCCCTAACCCCGATACGTCAACCATTGCCCTTCCCCCTGTACCCCTTAGCTCCTTACCCCTCTTTTCCCCCTACCTCCTTACCCCGCTACGTCGACCATTGCCCTTTTCCCCCTACCTCCCCTACCCCTCTTAACCTCCTACCTTATTTTTGACAAAAACACTACATTTCATTCTGTTCTATTATTTTGTCCAAGACAGGGTGGTCATTATTCATAATTACCGGAAAAAGTATTTAGTTATGCAGTTATAATTATGTACATTGCCCAATTGATATGGGCATTGTTAATACAGACTGGCCATTATTCATAATGACCGGATTTATCAATTTGGCCCGTAATATTGGATGGATGAAACAAAATGGAAAATATACCTTTTTATTATTATTAATTTTAGCATTGCTTTACCCGTCGTAACTTTTAAACGAAAGGTCCGATTCAAACAATTTTAAGTGTTATTTACATGTACATTATTAACTTTAATTATCAAACCATTTAAATGGATAAGGATCAATATTATGATACCAATTTCACCACTATTCGATTCCACCAGTGTTTATATTGAATAATTTGAACAAAAAGCAGTCATTGTGACATAACCATAAGAGACACCTACCCTCGCGGACTTTTTTATAGGTGATACTGAGAACCTTAATCATGTAGTACATATTTTTTATGTATCATCAATAGTTTTCTCACGCGCACGCCAAATAATGAATTTTATAGGCAAAATTTTGGTACCTTGGGTTACATTCTTGCAATTTTCTTAACCCAGCGAGCATGTGGCAGGGTATGTCATACCCAGCACACCATTTAAGCTCTTGTATCTTTTTCATTTCGCACTCAGCAGGTTTGTGGGGCTCAGTAGCTGGAGGTAAGGGAGTGCGGAGGAAGATAGTGGCATAATTTCAGTGTTACGTGCGCTGGCGCAAGAGCTATACGTGCGCTAACATGAATTGGGTATGTTATACCCTGCCACATACCGTTTCTTGTGTAATTCTTTTTTCAACTAAATTTTTTTGTTTATATTGATTTTAGATGCTCATAATCGTTTGTTTCTTTTGGGTTTTCTTCAAAATGGATCTCATATGAGTCAGGTTTATGTTAGAGACGTTAATAGATAGTATTTTCGAAGAATTTAACGGAACAGGGGGCCAATACCTACTGTAGAAAATAGTTCTGAAGATGAAATCGAAGGTTTTTCTGATGACGAAATTGCTTTGTCATTATTTGCCTGGACAAAATATGGATGTAAGCGCTATGGAAAAGTCATAACATGCATTTTTTTGCAATGACTATGCCAATTTTCAAGACTGAAAAAAGAAATGTTACATCATGATTATGAATAGCTGATTCAGTTTTTTTGTAAGAATATATCATAACTTGAAGGTTTAAAATAATTTATTGAAAAAATCAGGAGTCTTTTTTAGTTTTGTTAATGTTTTTGAAGTTCCTAACATTTGGTTCTTGCTTTTTGAGTCCTTCCAGTCTTTGATAAAAATAATAACTATATATAAATATGTACAACTTTTTTCATTTTAAATGTTTAAGGAATAAGCTTAAGTTTTATATAGTAGTGTAGTTTTATTTAATTTAACCATCAAGACATGATTACATGCATTTTTACATGTGGGTTTATACCCACATGTAAAAATGCATGTAATCTCATACCCTGCCACATACTCTGTGTAACTTTTTTCACCACATGCTCGCCGGGTTAAGGATCTCAAATTTTTTTGAAAATACACGCTGAAATTTTAGTGGTTGTTTTCCGAGAGCAGAACGATTTGCCATCAGTAGTACTATCGAAACATAGAGTTCAATTTAAAAAATATTATGTTTTTTTTTTCAAATAATCAAAAAAAATATTCATAGACTCGAAAGTGTGAAAAACAATAGTAACTCACTAGATCTAACGTAGGTATAGTTATCTAGTCAAACCGACACGCGCCGCGCGCCCCGATTCCGCGAATCAAAGCGGCGGTGCCGACAAAGGCGGCGACCGATTCATAAATGTGCAGAGCAAAATCAGCTCTCGCGCATAGTGATACGGCATAAAACAGACTGATCGCCCGTTGCAACCGCACCGCACCCCCCCGACCCGCACTCCACGCCGACCGTTGGCCGCGACGCCGACCGGCCGACTGGCCGTCAGTTGTACCGCGAACGCGAATCTCGTAACATGCGTAGTGAACTAGTGAGTGAATTATCGTTGCAAAAATGGATCGACATTACATTATTATTCCAATTTAGAGTACGTCGCTATGGTGCAAATGTATGCTAGGGCTAATTATGACTCCCATGCTGCGGTGTTTACGCGGAGCCGCAACAACTTGGAGTCGAACAATCTTGGCGGTGTTCTAAACCCCCAAGTCCCGTAGGCCCGGACGATCGTAGCGGCGACACAGTGCTACTCGATCATGGCGAGTTACAGTGCATGTACCCGTTTGCCGGAGTTCGGCGAGGAAATCCACAAGTAGGTACTTCAAACGGGATCCTCGTCGAAGTACCTACCTAAGTGTATGGCTGTGGTGGCTGGGTTTAACGTAAGTCAATAACTACGTTTGGAAAGTGCTCAACAATGAAAGACTGCTTAAGTACCTATCATTTTCGTAAACTTATCAAATAAAACGTGCTCGATTGTGTTATTGTGTATGGAACGCAGTGGCTTGCAATTTGAAAAATTACTCCGTTACCGGGCCTAAGCGTAAGTACCTACTTGTACCTTTGTATTAAATACCGAACATTTAAAAGTAGGTAAGTAATTAAAATCATTGTAAAAAAGTTTATTCCATTTTTTTAAATACCTACGGCTTAAATACTGTAATAGGTATCTAATTCAGAAAATATCGTTTTCTGAGATAGGTGCCTACCTACCTAGTAATCTTGTATTTTTAGTTTCGTGTTCACGTGTTCAGTAATTTGTCTATCAATAACTCAGGAATAGTTATCAGCTGATTGATAAACACGGAGGGCTATGACCGCGCGGGCGCGCCCCGCTCGGCCGCGGCCGCTCGCGTCGTCGCCGCGCTTGCGTAGCTATCGTGAGGTACCTACTATTGGTTTGAGATTTTGTTTTTCACATCATTCTCATCACACCATTCTGCCATTTTTTGATTCTAATTTTTCTTTTATATATCAATCGAATGTACTGCCAAGACAAAATCATTTCGCTACGGGAAAACATCCACTTAAATTTCACCGTGTATAATATAGCCTATGTCACCCGGGGATAGTGTAGCTTCCCAAAAGTGAAAGAATTTTTCAAATTGGTTCAGTAGTTTCGGAGCCTATTCAATGCAAACAAACAATCAAATCTTTCCTCTTTATAATATTATTATTACTTTAGAAAATAAAGATAGGTGCCATAAGTAACAGTAAAAACATATAAATCAGACTGCATAATGTTTAACCCTATGTCACTCCCACAATGAAGGCAAATCTAACAACTTAGGTTAAAATCCATCAAGCTGTTTAGGCTACAGAGCGCACTAAAGAAATAGACATACATACTCTCGAAAAACATGACTCTTTCTGGGGCAGTTGGTTAAAAATTGGACCAAATTACTACATGTTAATGTCTACATAAAAAAAAAATGTTATCTATCTGATAAGAATCTGGTTCCATGAATCGTTCATAGTTACATTGTCACATAAATGCATGCATTGTTTTGGTAGGAAACTATAATAATAAACAAACTGGCTTGTGGCTGTGGTACATCCAGAGTGATCACATTCATAGATAACATGCCATTATTTTTGTTGTTACTGAATTTGCCAACCTATAAAACTATTTTAGGTTTCCAGATGCAGATGAATAAAAGTACCTACCAATTTACTCTAGACCAAATGCGAAAAGCGTTTTTGTTATTGCGAACATTAGGTACATAACAAACAATGTTTATAGTTGTATGCGTACACAAGACCTTGGTCCGAACGCCTTCTTTATATAAACTCTACGTCAGCCGCGTGCAATGAATTACTCACCGAAATAATACTCCACCTGACGTATTATGGCTCCCTCCATGTCACTCTCTTCCTCCACAGCCTCAGCTTGTTGCTTATTCTCCTCTCCATTGGTCTCAGCTACTACTTCTTTTACCTCAGTCATCTTTCAACTGAAAAACAGAACAACAATGTATAGAAACCAAAACTACATGCAACGCGACGCATTTATAAAATGGCGCAATCGATTTCAACACTTACTACTTATTATTTTACTGGATTACACACACAGAAATGTTGTGAGTAACAGCCAATTTGAATCTGTTAAGGATAAATCTATTGATTTATGCAATATCTTTTTTGAAAACACGTGTTTCGATTTTTACAACACGCGGCCGGCCAATTTTTTTGGGGTGGGTTGCGGTCTGGCGGGAGGGGAGTGAAAGAGACGACGTTTGATGTTTCGTTCGAAAGTTGAGTTGACTGGTGTATTGATTTTTTAACTTAAAAATTACTTAGCATGTTTTTGAATCAGTCCGATTAGGAACACTGATTTAAAAATTACCTAGTGTTCCAAGATTCTGTTTCAACTCTTGTTAATATTAATTGTAAAAGTAAAAACCTGTACCTATTTTTTTGGGTTTGGGTTTATGAGTGAGAGGCTAAGGATATTTATTCATGGACATTTATTAACCACTATGTTCATGTATTTACACTGTAACATACTTACATACATTAATGGTTTCTCTCAATAAAATAAAAATACTCTAATAAAACCTTTATTTCTAAACGATCTTTAATTATTTATCTGTCCAATGAAGTCATATCAATCCAACGTTGCCAACTTTAGTGTTTTCCCTCTTTTAGGGGGTAGAAATGTTAAAAGGGATATTTTTATGATTAGGATTTTTTTTGGAGCTTATAAATTGTAACAAATTTAAACAAAATCTGAAAATAATCGAACAACTGCAGTAATTGAACGACATATTTATTTTTTTGTGATAGCGAAAGAGACGTCATATTAAAAAATTCTACTCCGTACCCGAATTGCGTAACTCAATTGCTATCACCATCATCACCATGGCATTGTTTTTGACATTCATTACGCCGTATGATTGTTAATCCGTGCTCCTTTAACTAGCTCAACGCCGCAATGGATGTTGTTGAACTGTCAAAATGAAAGCCATGGCGAAAGAAATTCAGTTACGCAATTAGGCTGGGTTTAATTATTAAACGCGCCTTGCCCTCGCTAGAGTAATATTGTTATGTGGCCTTGCCTGTGTGGCCTTAATATTTTACGAGTTACGAATGATTTGGGCAATGCTTCTTCAAAGCAGTATTATTTTTGAACTTCTATGGGCTTTTATGGAGATACTAAAAAAAACTTCGGGGAAAATTTTGGAACGGGTTGACAGCAATGAATCAATCATGAAGAATAAAATAAAAATAAATTGTCGTTATGTCAATGTCAAATAGAATAGTCAAAATCAAAATAAAATTATAACCTCAAAAACATTAAACCAGCGTGCGAAATCAAGTATTTTGTATACTTAAATGGATTGAATGAATAAATATGGGAGTCCGAGGTTTGACTACTTATATTAATCATAAAGAGCATGCATTTCTTCAAGATTTTTTGCTACACGACTGCTGTTTGGTTATCGATGGACACAGCTTATGCGCTCAGTTATACAGATTACTGAACTGTTTCTCTGCCTTCGGTGGAGATTACGATAAGTTTTTCTCCTCTGTTCGAAATTTCTTCAAAAACTTAAAAAAGTGCAATATTACTCCTTATGTTTTGTTCGACGGCAGTTACGAGCACAGGAAATTGAGAACTGCCTACAGCCGATTAAGGTCTAAAATATACGGCGCTTCTAAGCTCGACCCGGTTACTCAAGGGAGCTTGCAGATTTTCCCGCTATTAATTCGCGATGTGTTCATAGAAGCTCTCGTTGATATGAATGTGGCATACACTGTCTGCGAGTTTGAGGCAGATGATGAAATCGCAGCTATGGCGCGACATCTGAGCTGTCCTGTTTTAAGTTATGATTCAGACTTCTTTATCTACAATGTTCTGTACATCCCATTCAATACTTTGGACTTCAAACCTAAGCCAGTAGATGTGGACGACACAAAAACTTTTATATTAGAATGTAAAATTTACAGAGTAGAGTACATGGTCAAAAATTTCGGAGGTTTAAAAGAAGAGTTGCTGCCTTTGCTAGCAACATTACTTGGCAATGATTTTGTTGAGAAAAAGGTTTTTAAAAAGTTCTTCTCTCAGTTAAAATTGCCAAAGACAAAAAAGAAGAGTAATGAACAACAAAAATGTATTCATGGTCTGTTCCAGTGGCTACAAAATGAAAGCTTAGAGACGGCTATAGCAAAAATATTAGGAAGACTGAAGAAGAGTCAAAAACGAAGAGTCCTTGCCATAATTAAGAAAAGTATTGATGGGTATCACAGCAAACATTGCAGATCATTAAAATTCTTCAATATAAGTGAGGATGACACTCCGGAATCAGACTGGCAGTTGCCAGAGAACTTTGAAGAGAACATTTTAGAAGAAGAAGAGAATGATGAAGAAAGTGATGATAAATCTTCAGACAATGAAGAATCAGAACATTCAGAAAACAAGGAGCAAGAAGGCGAAAATGAAGTCACTGATATTGAAGATGATCAGTTAATTCTTGGTGTTCCAGAATGGTTTGCAGATGGAATTCGCCAAAATCATATTCCAAAAGCTTATATAAACCTCTATACACATCACCTTTATTTCTGCTCTCCCCAAGCAGAAGATTATAATGAAGAAGACTCATCTCTATGTTGTTTACCTTTACTAAGATTTGCTTTTGATATGTTGACAGATTTTTCAGGAGAAAACTGTGTATATGTTAGTCGAGAGAAGAATACAAGTTACAAAAGGTTATTTGTTGGCAATGATATCAGTATATCAAGACCATTTGATTTACCTTTTTATGAACTAACGGAAGATCAATTAAAATCATGTTTTAATCATTTTTTCAAGGAACAAATGAAAGAATTAGATCTCAAGTTAATAGAAACTCTGCCATCTAATTTCCAACTGTTTTTTATAGCCATGCTATGGTGGGTGGCGAAATGTGAAGTGCCTCTGGGGAATATACATAGTCTTCTCATCTGCTATGTAATGCTAGAAGCTATAGACGAAAAAACAGGCACTTTCAGAGGACATTTCCAATTCAATAACAAATATTCTAAAAAAGTTGAAGAACTAAAAAGAAATGCAACTACCCTCAATTTTGATGAAAAAGATTTGTTTCTGAACAAACACAAAGTACAATATAAAGATAGTTTGATAGCTGCTCATGTTTTGTTAAAACATTTTGAATTAGATGAGAAGATAAAGAAAAAACCTAAAAGTTATGATACCAAAAAGATGCACTCTTTTGCTCAATTTCAGTGTTGTTTGCATCATGTAAACAGCTTGAACATCTTATGTAGAAACCCCTTCGAAAGTACAAAGTATTCTAAAAGCTTTAATGGAACTTTTGCATATAATATAGCAGTGAAATTAGAGAATCAGGTTGATCCAAAGACATTTTTGGATCAATATCTTCGAGGTGCAACATCTGTACTGATGTTTTATAAGAGTTTGTGTAGTGTTTATGATAAATGTGCAGAACAAATGGGCTTGACTACAGCTCAATGGGAAGGTAAGAAAAAACGACGGAGGAAGAAAAATAAAGATGAGGAAGAAATCAATTTTATTGTAAAAGGATTTGAATCAGAGGTTTATATTTAAATGATTAATTATATATTTTTGTACAAATGCTTGTTTATATTTTATTTTTTTAAATAGTCTTGAATAGTCAGTCTAACTAAAGTGGGTCTACAACCACTACAACTGTCCAAACATTCAAGTTGTTCAAGTATTCAATAGTTTTTTTAGACATTCTAAAAACTCAAGCAATTACTAATTACTTAATTAGTCTGAAATCTAGTGAAAAATGTAGAACTTTTGTGCCTACTTGATTGTAGGTATGTGAGACTCAATGATGATACACACATCAATGAGAAAAAGGTACATCTCTGCCTAGCCTAGCCCATTTGACCAATTATTCGTGTTATTTGGTTAATACAAAATATACCCTATTTTTCCAGGAATAAAGTTTATTTTGTATTAGCGAAATAACGCGAATATTTTTTGGTCAAGTAGTGCTGTCTATATTATGACAAATTAATGTGTGTGACACCATTTTCTTTGAAAGGGTTGGCAGAAATGTATAACATCGACGTTTCACCGGCCATGGGAATCGAACCCGGCACCGCACGATTATGGCAGTCGCAACGCGAACGTGGGAGTAAGACTTTTAAAATTTTCGATTCTATCCATGATTTCGCAGTCCTACCAAGCCGTTGCCGTTATAGATCTACAAAATTGCGGATTACAATTACAGGAATGCCGAATGCCTATGTTCAACAGAAAGTTTAGGTAGGTATCTATGGATAATAGGGTAACAGGAAAATAAAACAATTATATTTATGTAATATTAGGTACCTACCTATTGTATTTTAATCAATGTACTTTTTAGTTCCATTCGTATAAGTTACTCTACTATTTTTAGACACCATCGTGTCTAATTTTTCACCAAACAAATAGAATCCCATGCCCAGTATGGCACTACCGATAAAATACATGATCTTCGTCGGCCACCCCACGGCATGGAGGAATGGGTAAGGCCATATACCATACTTGAAATACACAACATGAATATACGTGGCGTAAATAGCTGTCATGAAAATGGCTACAGAAAACCCAGTTCTTTTAGATGGATAATTTCTTTTAGTAAAGTATAATTCGATAAGTATAATCGGTAAAATTAACGTGTGCATGATGTGGTTTAGCCATTTTGGAAATATTTTTTCGGTTTCCTCGTCCGGAAATAATGCGGTTTTGTCGATAGCGTAGAATGTCCAAAATACTAGGACTACGTATAAAGCAGTGCCGAGTGTGAGGCTGAAGAGGAAATCTTTGAACTGCCGGATGAAAGGAGGCTTCTTGGTGGCTGCATTGGACCCGATGATGTCGTTCAATAGGGCTACTATGAAGTACACGTTTTGGAGTACCTGGAAAGAATAAGATTTTGTTGTTATTAGGTAGGTATAATGATTTTTTTATTAAGAGATGTTTGTGTAGGATTTTGGGGTTATTGCCTGTGCCTTATTAGCACACTCTGCAAAAAATTCAGCCATAGGTACTCATAGCCGAGAAAAAGTGCTGCCGCCACGCGTGAAAAACTGGAAACTGGCACTTCTCGAGTCGAGCGCGCCGACACGTACAAAATCTCGAAAAAAATGTCAGAAAATTAGGTATTTATAAGACTTTTCCATCAACAAGAACTATCAACTTGATAGGTAAATGGTGCTGATTCTGTTGAACATCGCACTAAACTAATTTTAATCACACTATATCTCTTTCTTACAGGTATCATTGAACAAGGACAGAAAATATTTAGAACTGTCAAATTAGTCTACGCCCTTGTCATTTACGGGAAAATAGTCGTGACCTTTTGCGATTACGACTAAATTGACATTAAAACTATTCAAGTGGACTAATTTGACAGGATTAAATATCTACTATCCCTCTCTCATGTTTTTTATTAGAAAGAGACATAATAAGACTAAACTAGTTTAGATTGTAACCAACAGAATCGGCACCAATATCTGTTGTGAATGAGGTTGTGAAGTAGGTACCTACACAATGGTCCCGGATTGAGACAATGAAAAACATCTCATTGTCTCAATCCGGGACCAGCTATTTAATTGTGGCGCAGGTTTATTGGTGAGTTAAACTAAGGCAATAATAATATTTTTCAAAGATTATTCAAAAGTGTAGTGAGTGCAGTGATAGCCTATTGGTACCTATATTAATTTGATTTCGATCCAGAGCACGCACCGCTGCCTTTTCGAAGTCACGTGCGTATTGGAAATTAATTATATCAGTGATATTTAATTTCTAATACGCACATGACTTCGAAAAGGCTAAAGCAAGTGATAATTTATCACTTGCTTTAACGATGTAGAAAAACATTGTAAGGAAACCTGCATGCCTGAGAGCAGTGAGAGTTCTCTATAAAATTCTTGAAGGTGTGTGACGTTTGCCAACCCGCACTTGGCCAGCGTGGTCACGGACTGTTTTTACTGTTCTGTGAGCGTGGTGGACTATGCCCTATCCGCTCTCATTATGAGAGGAGGCCCGTGCCCAGCAGTGGGACAGTTTATGAACAGGGATGATATTGTGTGAGATTATACAGTGTGAGCGACGAGTGACGAATAACAATGTTAGATTGATGGTGTGCGGCATTTTTAATGTGTGGGAGATCTTTATATTTACAAAGGAGCGTTTGTAGTTGTGACGTGCACTACTTACGTAGTGGCGACAGCGGTTCTCGTATCTAATTTTGCTATGATAACATAACCTCCTTGTTTCTATGATCTGAGGTCGACTTTTGCGTACCTACTTGTAAGTACTTATACATCTAGTTGATGGTAAATAGGTAGGTGCATAAGTTAGGTCAATATGTCTATACTCAGTTCAAACATTTCAGTCTATCAATTTATCTACCTATTTATCTCACTGAAAACTATCTTTAACAAACTATTGTTAGGTTCTAGATTGGCACGATTAACTGTGCATGTTGATCATTACCAATCAACAGTAGATTGGTTTCAATTGATACGGTAATAGCTTATTGATCAAGTCTATTCATGAAGCACTAAATACGAATTGTCTAAAATCTAAAAGCGATTACGTACTGTGTACGCGTACATACTGTTACATAATTATTTTGATAAGGTATCTACTTAAACATATTTATTCTCAAAACTGAGCGTAGGTACAGACAGGCTGCATTAATTGGTCACCCCTTTTGCTAAGGTGTCAACACTGTTGAACGTTCGAGGGAGAATCTCACCGTGACATTCTCCCTCGAACGTTCGCAAACAAATTGGCAGTTCTCTCGGTGATATCACGCAGCGTATCGGTACAGGGGGGTGATTCTCGCGGGTTCGATATTGATATCGAATTCGATATAGTATATTGCAACAACTGTCAAAATCCCTACCATTTTGACATTTGTTGCGATATATATCGAATTCGATATCAATATATCACCCGCGAGAATCACCCCCCAGGATAGACAGGCTGTACTGTTTTTGGAAATTAGTTAAAAATATTTAGTAGATAAACCTAAAAAAAGTTACGGTATTGAAGTTGACCCTGTAATCAGCTGTAGCTTTAGGTCAAAAAAATATTTACGTGTGTAAGTTTTTCCAATTAATTAAAAGAAGCCTTGTATACCTACTTATTCTCCATGTTATGTCTATTGGTCCAAAGACCTGAGAGGAGGTCACATAATTATAGCCTCATAGCCAGTGGACTTGGGCCCGGCCAGTATACTTTCTACGTGTGATGCCCTAACAGCTAGGGCTTTAATAAGGGCCATGGGCGTAGCCACGGTTGGGCAGGCTGGGGCGCTTGCCCCACCCTGGCTCTGACCTGTAAGGTACCTAACCAAACCTAAAAAAATCAATTATCTATGTACTAACTAGGTACAATACTTAATATCCGTAAGAAAGTTCACAATCGACAGTCGACACAAAAAAAATGCGATCAAACCGCGGGTAGGTACCTATAGTTTGCCAGTTACATATTATTTTAGACTGCTGCCCCACCCTGAGCCCATGGCTGGCTACGCCCATGACAAGGGCCTAACTATAACTAGAGTGATGTTGCAGCTTAGGAAATAAGGGAATAATAGGTAAATAGTCTTTCGTAAACACTGAAGCCGACAGCTTTTCTACTTTTTAGGGTTCCGTACCAAAATGGTAAAAAAGGAACCCTTATGGTGCGACTTCGTCTGTCTGTCTGTCTGTCTGTCTGTCACACCTGGTTATTTCAGTAACTACTAATGCTATCGACTTGAAATTTGGAGCAATTATAAAGAGTACTTACCCAGCTTTATTGAAAGTGATTAAAGTTAAAAAATGTTTTTAGTTTCATTGCAAAAGGGGCCGGAGTGGGAGTCCAAAATTTCAAAGTGGGGTTAATAGGTCAAGTGACATATCATATGAAAGGGCTTGATCTGCACATTTCAGAATATATTTTTATTTAATTTCATGTCTCACAGTTTTCAACATATGATGAAAAATGTCTGAAAAAATACCATTCCCCCCCCCTTATCTCCGAAGTTTGCGGGGCGAAAAATCTGAAATAATTAGAGTTGATAGGAATTGACCCAAATATGGCACCAAAAATAAAACGATGTTCCTAACTAGTACAGTTTTTTCAAAATCATCAAAATTCCTTCACAAACAAACTTAGTTATGCGGTCCGGATTTTTTCACTTTATGCCTCCAAAACTGATACGGAATCCTCGGTGCGCGAGTACGACTCGCACTTGGCCGGTTTTTTTTTCTTAAAGAAAATTATGAAAAACTAGGTACTTACAAGGGTCCAGAAAGTGAAGAATATCGCTCGAGCTTTTAAGGGGATGTTCTCGTATTCTTTTGTTGGGAACGGAACTGTCACATACTGTTGATCATACCATAACGCGAACGAATACAAACTTATAACCGACACGTGGAATAGAACTAACATTTTTATTAATTAATTAAATTATTATCAATGACTAAAACTTGCAACACTGTAATAAACGTCTGTATCGATCGACGTCGCTCGCAACACTGACATAATTTGAATATCGAACGGTGTTTAATTGTTTAGATTTGTCCAGCAGTATCGCCCCTTATCGCTCTATGATGACCAACTAGCAAGCAACGTTTTGTCTATCTATAGGTACATCCAAAGCTTTCATCAGTGCGGACATTTTCATGGTTGTCAATCCACCGATGTACCTACCTATACATATACACCGTGACATTTTCATCGCTTTCATCCGGCGATGTAGCCACTATACTCATCATTATGAACAACTTTTACTATGAGATCAACCCGGAAATCGCGAAAAATATTCAGCTGTTCCATACATTTTGTTGAGTTATGTGAACATAAATGTATGGAACAGCTGTTTTTTTTCGTGATTTCCGGTTGTATGTTTGTTACTTCTTCACGCTGAAACGGCTGACCGAATTTGGATGAAAAATGTCAAAGTGGTAGCGTGGGACCTGAAAAACACATAGGCTACTTTTCAAAATAGATGAAAGTTCGTAGTCCTCATGACTCATGATTGTGTTTAACGATGATGTTATTTACAAACAAAATATACTAGGTATAATAAAATCTGCTCCTGTGATAGTGAGGTCCCGGTTCGATTCTCGAGTCTGGCAAATTGTTATTGTGTTTTTCTGCCATTAATTTTTCAGCGGTAGCTAAGAGAGGAACTACTTTTAATTCCCGATTTCCCCACCAGTGAGGCAACGGCGGTGGGGACATTGGGAATACAACCCTGCTACAAATGAGAGCTGACCAAGCGTGGTTAATGATATACTACTGCCAATCCTTTTGGGAAAAAAAGTGATGTTATGCGCTATCACAACTAAAATATACCTACTAATAATTACTGTAACCCTTTTCTCCCAATAATATTATTGTTTTTTTTAACACCACAGATAAATTACTGATAACAGTTGCAACTCCGGTCTGAGGATAAAAAGGTTCAATAAGTCATAGATAGTGATAGTTCATGTCGTTGAAATGTAAAAAATAAGATAAACATTGCCGGATGTGACTGTCTGTCCGCGACCGTTTAGACGAGATAATTGTTACTATTTAATAGCTAATTATAAATAATTAGGCGACATTTTTATCATATCTAGTCGTCTTTTGACGGTTTCCATTGTGCGGCATCTACCTACCTACTGTCCGTCAGGGGTCGTAAACATACCGCGGACTTCAAGCCATATAGGGCCCTTAAAAACAAAAATGTGAATTTTCTTTTTCATGATGACTAAAAAATGTTATTTTTATGTGTAGGTCATAGCTAATAAGAATAAGAACTATAATAATTCGCGGCTTAACGAGGTCTCACATCGCGGTTACATGCGGCATTTTATTTATGACGAAACATGATGGATGAAAGCAGTGGTACTAAACCTGTATACCTAGACAATTTTCAATTTTGGCATTTCTGTTGGAGACATTTTTAGAAGTCCCATTATATTGCTATATTTACCTCTCCAGGACCAAACACAGTAAAAAGCTTGTAATTGGCTGGATAATTTAACAAGAACATGTTTTTACTGTTTTCCGGGTAACTGGCGATGAAGGGTCTACCCTACCGGTGTACCAACATTTTTTTTGGCGAATAATCCATGTGCCTACTTAGTGTATGTTTGAATATGTTTAAATGTTTTTCCCCGTAATATAACAAGTTGTTAGACATTAATTAATAAGCTCATGTTGTGTTTCTTTATTTTCCTTTTTTAAAGCATTTTTTTTCTGCTGTGGCTCTACCAAATGTTGAAGATCCCAGGTTAAATAAAAATTTGCATATTCTCGCCCGTTTTCAAATGAATAAGTACCTACTTTTGCAATTATAAAGCTTAGATCGGAAACTATAATAGTTATTTAAGAAATATTGTAATGTTTTAGCAGTAAATTATACCTAAGCATTGTAAGTAACGAAGCAAAGGTGTGATTGAAAATTATTGGACAGTTTTATGAAATAGAAAATATCTCGTTATTCCTAGATCAGGCATGGCGAACCTTTTAACAGTCGCGTGCCATAATAACTTTAAAAAATGGCTAGGTAGATATACCGTGTCATTTATTAGAAAAGTAAGGAAAATAAAAACAAAATTAATCACAATAAAATCCTTTATTTATTAAGATCTGTTTTATTGAAAAAATGAAAATCTTAATGTGACTTTTGTTGTTACCGTGCCCAGTTTTTTCTGTCACGTTTGACACGCGTGCCATAGGTTCGCCATCCCTGTCCTAGATGTTTTGCATTATTATGCCAGAGTTATACCTACAGATCATCAGTCCCTCATATTGGACCGACGACCTGATGAAGATTACGGGTTCAACGGGATGCGGGCAGCGCAGGAGTGGTCGCTGTGGCGATGATTTGGGGAGACCTGTGTCTAGAAGAGGACGTTTTTCGACTGTAATGATGATAATAATGATGATGCAATGATCAGCACCCTAATTGCGTAACGTTGTTGCAATAGCTTTTCATCATCTGCCTAGCCTTTTCCCAAATTATATTGGGGTCGGCATCCAGTCTAACTAGTTTTGGCTGAATATCAATATTTTACGTGGAGCGACTGCCATCTGAACTCCACAACCCAATTAATGGGTAATACCGGTATTCGAATGTTAGACCAGCTGTCAGACTTTTAGGGCTTCTGACTACCCGTAACGATTGTCAAAGATATTCCTATGACAACCGGGACCGATTGCTTAACGTGCTCTCCGAGGCACGGAGGGGTCTCGATGTGTAAAGAACGGTCACCCATCCAAGGACTGACCGCGGCAAGCGCAGCTTAACCTCGCAGATCGATCAATCAGCGCGGCCGTCATTTAGCCACGAGCCCCTCTGCAATAGCTTTTATTTCAACAAATCCATTGCACCTAAATCAAATTGCTTATAAAACTAGTAGTCTCTAAGTACATAGAAAGAGCCATATTGCCATTTAACAGACACCCACTGAACAGTACTTAGCTGTTTTTTTTTGTTACAGAAAAAACTAATGCTTTTCCCGCAACATTGCATTTAAAAAACGAATTCTGTGTTTTTCCGATCAAAAATAAATCTGTGTGTTTATCACAAATCGCACACACGCACAACCGATCCCATATCACGCCATCTCCAAATAACGAAATAGACAGTTTGCAAAGGAATTTATTTACCTTTTCCCCCGTGAATCCGATATCTAATATTAACGGAAAATAAGCCGGTGACGGTAGTATTCCGATATGGTCAACACGGGGGTTTATCTTGGGCCCACACGGGACCCTAAGCTGGGTGCATCTTGGCTGAGCACGACGGGATACGGTGTCCATGGGTTTGAGTTAAAATTGGGGAGTGTCTACGGTTTTGACAGGTTTTTGTTTCGACAGTTTTTTGTTTGGTCTGTCCATTTTTGCTTCGTTGAATTTTGTAGGCAGTAAAAGTGTAATCAAAAGGATAGATTTAGATAGGTGCGACTTAAATCAAACGGCGCGCATCGCAGCGAGTCGGGGAAACAAAAATCTGTCGAAACGGCAAACACTCAAATTGGGAATGTACTAGTACAGTTTTTGCGTACCTTGTATTGTTTTACGGGTTACCGGTAAGGTCAATACAATTTCACCGAAATGTTAGGAATAAAAAGGACAACGTGTTAAAATTTTAATCGCGTGATAGACCCGTATATTTTTTCTATTTTGTGTGCGAATCGTGAAAATTTAAGCCTTTAATTTGTACGCCAGTGTAAATGTAGGCCAGAGATGTGTATGTGTATACATCTCTGGCCTACATTTTGTACATTTTGTACTCACATTTCGCCAGATATGTTAGGTACTATAGCCAAAATAAGGATCCCACCTTCGAGTCGGGTGGTCACTACGTCAAAGTAGAAATAGGTACTATCAGTGGACCTAGGCCACCTCACCCCCTAGATCCGCCCTAGCTTATAGCTTTACCGAGGACAAATCCAGACTGCGGGCTGACTATTACGAATTTCCTCGAGAAGGAAAACTACTTTAAATACATACTTTGTCATTACATGACACTCACGTTTAGTAACCACAAGTAGGTACAATAAGTAGTACGTAATTATATTGTGTCCCGACTATCAACTTATCTCATGGTCACCTCACAATTTGCTAAACTGAAGCTAAGAAAATAAAGGTAGGTATTAAGTTTTCTATTAACCCCTCGCCCGCTGGATATTATTGGCAATTATGTCAATCCGGGATTTGGCACTGCTGTAAATATCTTTTCTCCTTATATTTTGTCAGTTTCCATTACAGGGTTATACTAGAAATGCTCGTATATTGTTTTGCTCTCGGCATTTTTGAAGATAGTTTCAGATGATAAATAATGACAATTGTATTAGGTACTTATTTTGCTTTTATAAATTGATTTTCCAGTTTTATTATTTTCTCATCTTTTAGATGCGAAAAAGATGGTAAATACTACTTAACCCTGCAGTTACGAATTGCCAATTAACGTTTTAATTCTATAATTACTTGACACTGTACCGGCGGCATACCTAACGGGCAAAATATTATCTGTTATTACCCTATTAGGGGCAGGGTCAAGTACTTATTAGGATAGTGTAAGTTATTCTATAATTGGGTTTAAGTTGTGCAATATATTAGTAGGTTTGTCCTAATAAATATTAATCAATAAATATTTTATTAGCTATTCTAGGTTTTGTTAACTGAAAACATTATTTGATGATGACCGCAGCTTTTAAAATATTAGAACTTTCGTGAGACGATAATATTCATGTTTGCTGTTTTATTCACCACTAGCTATGCTCCGCAGTCTCACTCCCGTTAGCTTAAATACTATTCCTCATGAATCTAGCTATCATAGGGTAAACTTGCCTAATTCGTACTTACGCCAAATTCGTACTCCACTTAAAACTCGGCTTTGGTAACAGCTATCAGCACGTCTAGTGTCAAAAAATAGAAATAACAGTCGGCCATATCACCACCTGACAGATAACACCTGTGAAGCTGCTCTCGACAAAAATATTGAAAAAGTAAGTTTTTTTCAACTATTGTTGTAATATTTTTACACATTTCGTAAGAGTTTTATTCAAATAAGGTCGTGTATAACTTATTTTACGATTTGATACGTATTAATGTGTATCTTTGCGATTTCATCTGACGTGTTATCATACTCGTAACTGTAGTCAATTTTTTTGGCGGTAAATTTAAAATTTGTTTGGCTTTTGCTCCTATTTCGTACTCGAGTTAAGTTCTTAAAACGTACTGGTACGATTTAGGAAAACTATTATTATAACTGCGATGATTGCCGAGAATTGGCGAAGACCATCCGTCGAATTTGTTAAGAATTACTTCTTGTTTTAATAACACATTGTTGATTATGATGCTGATTCTCAATACTGT
Organism: Thalpophila matura; assembly: GCA_948465475.1. NCBI lineage: Eukaryota > Metazoa > Arthropoda > Insecta > Lepidoptera > Noctuidae > Thalpophila > Thalpophila matura. The sequence goes on from OX419178.1 coordinate 2,891,902, forward strand.
ATACCAATGAATAGATCTCAAAGTACGAATTAAGGATATAGCAGTACGATTTGGGATTAATGGTCTTAAATCGTACTTTTTTAGTTTTTTTTTAAATTGTTTATTTTTGAGAAGTTTATAAGGTTTATGTTAAATTTTATTATGGAAACAATAAAGCATTTAGCAAACAAAAATTACTTTTAATTAAAGCTCATTTATCTTTCCAATTTTTCTAAATATGATGGTTTTCTCTTAAGGGGTACGAATTTGGCAAGTTTACCCTATACAAAAATAATACCTAGACCTAGACAAATTGTTTTAAACAGAAAATACTTTACCACAGAGTACTGACGCTGTATATCCCATTACGACACTCACGAAATCACAAGGGAACTCTCATCTAAAACACATACCTAATAAAAACAACCTAAAAACGCCCTAAATCTCATTTCATCATCCATCAAAATACAACACGGATTCATACTTATAGCTAGTAGCAGTTATTTAATATGATTTGCTCAAATAAGTAAAAGCCCCCAGATTTCCCTGGGGCCCCAAAGCTTACATTCCGAATACTTATAGTAGCATTTTTTATGACCTGTTATTGGGGCGAACTATCGTATTTATTATCGCGCAAACTATTTGGAGGTAATAATATGGTATTTTGTGGTATTTGTGGCCAGTAATTTGATTAGTAATGTAAAAAAAGTACCTACCTAATGTTATAAAGGTGGTACAAGGGTCAGTTGTATCACCTGTGTTTGTGATCGTTTAATATGGAGGCCTTATGACAATAATACATACTGATTTAACGACTACGGCTTATTTAGAATTAGGTACAGATGGTTCGAAGCAATCCACCCTATTTCCTATGTCAGCACATAATATGCCAAAGTAAGAATTTATTTTAAAGGAGACATTGGGTTATATTATTATGTAAAGATAAATAATAACTGAGTAAAGAATAACGAAGTCTATCTTACATTACAGTTTAGTACCTGGGGGGTGATTCTCGCGGGTTCGATATGATGTCACCTTCAGTTGTTGCAGATTGCAGACAGTTGATGCAATATATATCGATGGCGATATCAATATCGAACCCGCGAGAATCACCCACCTGGATGACCGAGCTTCACTCGGGATTTTATCCGCTATAACGCAGGCGCGATACAGGATTTCATTTAGGGGGTTATTTTTGTGTCATTTTACCTATTTGTCAAAAAATCAAGGGCGGATACAGGGAGAGGGGTTCATAGGAGTCATAACGCCCCCTGGGCTGGACCTAGGTTGACCACAGATATTTTTTTTCTAATTAAAAAAAAATACTTTGTAATAAAATACACGTAATAAATAACATAACAAATAATAACATAATAAAATAACAAAGTATTTTTTTTTCGAAACTCGAGGCTCGATCCTTGCAAAAAATTCGTTCTAAACAAAAAAACTAAAATTTTAGTTTTTTATCCATGATTCAAGAGAGGGCATGTCGCTATACCGATGTTTAATATGCCTCACCAAACGCCTAGTTGCTAAGTCGTTGGAAAATCGTTTCTTACTTGTATTTTTCTTGTAGGCAAAGCACAATATTATCTCTTCTTGCCTAGTTAGACTCTTTTAGTCATTAATTAGGTACTCATGATATCACACAAAAAAATGAGCGATTCATTATCAAAAGTGTCTAACTAAAGTTGCGTATTCAACATCAGTCTTACTTATAAAGTGAAGTCTGGCTCTAGCCTATGGACATTATTAATATTAAATTTTATGGCGGTGCAACGCTGCAGATTAAAGAGCTTCCTACAGCCTGCAGCATGGAGGTACGAAGGAATTTTGTTATGACGCATTGATAAAAAGTCTGAACCAGTCATGGAGTATATACCTATATATGGAGACAATATGAGAGATTGATCTCAATATGGAGACAAGTTGAATAAGTGTCCAGCTTTATGTAGTAAATAATAGTCCAAAAACTGTCCAAAATTGCGCTAGCGTGGGCCAGGGTATGGTAAGAATGTAGCACAGTAGCGTCACCCTAATTTAAAGTTTTTTGACGGAAATATTCATAAAATATTTCGATTGGATGGATTTTTTTTGCTTTAATTATTGTTTACCTCTTGCTACAGTAGCGCCACCCTAATGTTACGCATTTTGACGGACACTTTTCATACATAAAGATGTTCCTCCTTATATCTATACTTCATGAAACCAGTGTTATTACAATTACGAAATCTACCCTCAATTAATTTGACTTTTGGTGGCCGAGTAAAAAAAAAAATTTCTTTTTATTTGTAGTCGTGTATTGCTGTTTGGATTTGAGCTTGATAGTTTTACAGTTTAATTGGTTAAACCCACACGGTTAGGCTACCTACTTAGATCTCGCGCGAAGTTTAGATTACGCATAATCTGGCGTGTTATTGACGACATTCGTTCCTGTGGTCGTAAGTGTTCGGTGACACGCAGTGGTGAAAACCCAGGCGGTTGATGTGTGGGTAAGTACTTAATCTATATCTACCTATACATAATTACTATTACTAATATAAAATTGTCAAATAATAGCCGTGTCTGTACATTGAAAATGTTGCTTTTAAAGAAACCTAATGTTAATGACCAAAAGCCTCTTAATTTTGCTTTACCTAGGAGTTCGTGAAATAAAGCTACCTTTTCTTCTTCGCACATCGTTGTGGTCAATAATGAAGCAGTCGCCACTTTTTATTTAGCCACGTTAGAGCCGGCTCCGTGCCACTTTTTACTGAATCTCCCACTTTGTATGAATGTGACACTTTTTGTGGTACAAGGTCTCTGTCTGCCGCTAAAATTAGGGCCGCTAAAATTACTTTAGTTTTAAAGTTAAGCAGTGAATCCCTAGTGTTACGTCTATTTTCATGATAATTATTTTCTATATATACACTATGTCCATTTTAGTAGTAGTGGAGTTTTTTTGTGAAACAGGTTCTCCGGGGAAATACCAACATATCTACTATGTTCCTATTTCTGCCGCTAAGCAGCATTGCTGTATTCCAGTTTGAAGGGTATGTCTGCCGGTGTAATTACAGGCACTTTTTTTTTTTTTTTTTTTTTTTTTTTTTTTGAGGATGAGAAATCATCAAATGACCCCTCCCGCTCTGGGCGGAGCGGAAGGGAGTGTCAGACTCTTACTGACTAAAACCCACCCATGTTCCTTCGTTAGCCCTTTTGTCCGGGTCAGCGGTATCCCTTCCGGACAATCCCGCTTTCCCAATTACAGGCACTTGAGATACTTATTTTAACTTTGTCTCTAGAGTGGACAACGCATCTGCTGATACTTCTGGTATTTCAGATATGATTCAGCTAGTGTAGCTTTCTAAATTGAGTGAAAGAGTTTTTTTCATACGTATTGAGTTTTTTCAATTTGTATTTTTATTTTGTATTTGTATGAAAATTGGATCCGATTTTTATACATACAAACTTACAAAATCTCTGTATGATATTTGTAAGTAGATAATCTTAAAATTCGCCGTAGATTATGTAAGACAAAGTTATTTTTTTCTGCAAAGCAACAATATAGTGAAAGTCGACGTAATTATTTACCTTACTAGGGAAAAGTACATCATTTGTTGGTATCAACTTTAAGTAAATATTCACCCCTCACTAGGGTTGCTATGCGTTTGGGAAAAAATGGGATTGTTATGAATTTAATATTGAGCATTTTCTATGATCTGCGAGTTGTATTTATGTATCTGACACTGTCTGGGGTGGCTGTGTCACTATAATATCTAATTTTAAGAATTATATACCTACTAATATTTTAAAGCTGAAGTGTTTGTTTGTTTGAACGCGCCAATCTCTGGAATTACCACTCAGTTTCGAAAAATTATCTTTGTATATGATAGCCAAATTCATGAGGAATAGTATAATCACACTACAACCCTTAGGAGTCAAGCAACGGGGGTGAAACCGCCAGGAACAGTTAGTTAACCTATAAAATGCAATAAAATGAGAGAAAATTAAAATTCGATTGTTTGCGGCTGCATTTTGACCAGCCTGCTCATGCGTGATGAATAAAAATCATATTATTATACAAAAATGCATACAATATTATGTTTTAATGAACTAAAAATAAACATTAATCTGAAAATGCACGGTGTATGTCAAAGTATATGGCACCATTAATACATGGTATCCCTACTGTTTATTTCTAAGCATTCGTCTTCTAGCTAAAGCGAGCATTTCTTTAGCTGTTTTAGTAAAAAAGACGTCATTAAGCCCGGGTTAATGAGAGGAATTTCTATTTGTGGGCAAATTTGCATCGCTCCCTTTTTGAACATTAATAACGAGGCTTGTAGGGGTCCGTAAGTTATTTTCTTTTGAGGTCATTTACTCAGCGATTACCTACACCGTGGAAATGGAAATACTTTGTAGCTGTAAATAATTATTTATAAGCTGCCAGCGAGGTGAGAATGTCCAATATAGCTCCACTGCTTGCTTTTCATTTTGCTATTTAGATATTAGTTATATTGATTTAAATATACATTTTAGTGAATAATAATTATACTTAACTTATTCCCTCTTTGGGATCGAACAGGGCTTTTGTTACATGCTGTATTTATTCATAATAAGAATAAATACAGCCCCCAAAAACAGATCCCAAAGAGGTACCTATCTATAATATAATTCAAATAAGTTTAACATACGAAACGTCAAAATTATTTTTATTACAAGTAGGTACCTATATTTGAAAGGGGATTAGGGGACATGACATCGCAAATTTTTTTTTTGTAAACAGAACCCCAAACTGAGAATCGATTTCGCGCCGTGCATAATTTTATTTATAGCGGTGTTGGCTGGGCTTTTGGTGGTATTTTTAACGCCAGTAATTCTAGGAGTCAGGAGATTTTCAAATTTGCGATGGAATCAATTTACGAGTAACGAACCCTATGTATTGTGGTACTTATACATTTTTTAAAAATAAATTCATGCCGGGTTTATGTGTGAAAATAGATATCTACCTAATGAGCGTAGCCCAATGAATAGTGATGGCTTAGTGGTAATGAGGTCGTGGGTTCAAATTAGGGTTGCCATCCCTACTATATAATATAGTATCCAACTACATATTTTACGAGTCCAAAAATATTAAAAAAATATATTATGGTACCTAGGCGAAACTACTACATTTTAGTTAATTAAAACATTATTCTTTTCAAAATATTGAAGCGTAATTATGGAACTAAAAAAAATTAAGACTGAAAGCAGTAAAAACTATTCCTATAAAAATATTATTAATTTAAAACATACCTGCTACTTATATTTTTTTATTTTTTCTGCCATCTACTATATTTTTACATGTAGGTAATATCCTCGAAATTACCTTGTACATTTGTTCAGATCTAAGCAGGCACACACCTGAAACCAGTTACTCAAGCAGGCCACAGGACATTCATATTCATAGCAAGAAGAACCCTATCTATGGTATTTACGAACAATACAAATTGCCCTCAAATTGAACAAGCCCTAAAGTTTATATTACTTGGGGGGAACACCCAAATTGTTGGCATTCCACTAAATTAGTTGACGACCGCAGCCCAAGTTTGGGGCTCCTACCCTAGTAATCGTTTGCACAATAGGCTACCTTTCTTTGGCTTGATGGAAAAGACGTACGGTCAGGAATAGAGATTATTAAACACATAAAAGAAGAAAAAAATAAGTTTATTCGTGCGATAAAATATGCTTAGCTTTTTATTCTGCTGACTGTATTGCTTTAAAACCTATTTCAATAGTGTCATTTTGCCCAATTTTCTTAGATAATATATGTAGGTATTATGACGTTCTCGAGTAGTGTCTATGTAATGTGTGTGTGTGTGTGTGTGTGTGTGTGTCTATGTATGCGAGTAATCATGGACGCGATTGTCGTGAGTTTAAGATATAAAGATCTATGGAGAGGCGGGCGTGACGCTTTTTTCATTACCTACGTGAGAATTTTTCCCAATCAACTTCTAAAATACAAATAATGTGGTTAATTTCTCACTCTTATCACGACTTTCGGTAGTAAAATTATTAGATAATAATTATCAATAAATTATTAATAATTTACATAATTACCTACTCATTAATTAACATATACATAATATCGACACCTTTGGGTACAAAGGGCGTAAAGGTCATTTTGGCAAAAATGAAATTTGGGCCTAAAGGTATCGATTATATGGCTCAAATCTCATTTTGGTCAAAATGGTCTTTACGCCCTTTGAACACAAAGGTATCGATATGTTCAATAAAACAAAATATTCCAGTACAAATATTCAATAGCGCCATCTATGAGCAAGATACCGCTATTACACACTTCTTCTAGTGGCGCCATCTATAAGCAGATGCCTTCACCGTTAAGGGTCTTGCCTCGGACAGACGGACGACAAAATGATCCTATATGGGTTCCGTTTTTCCTATTGAGGTAAGGAACCTAAAATATTTCACTTCTACGTGAATTGAAACAGCCGGAGTAGGTTAATAAACAATAATAAACTACTTAACACCTACGAAAGAAATCTACGACAAAACGAAACTATTCAATTTACAAAAAATATAATATGTCTACCACACATGCATACTAATAAAGAAAATTACAAACAAAATATATTCTCAAATTACATTCAAACATAAAACACATCAGCACTACACTAGAAATAGAGATAATATAGAACTGCCCCTAGCTAGAACATTGTACGGAAAGAAAACAATACAGGTTGAGGCAGCTCAGCTTTATAATAAGTTACCGAAATGTATTAAAGACTCTTCATCTGTTAACATTTTTAAAAATAGGTTAAAGTTGTATCTGGCTAACCAGTAATTATTTGTACCTACTTAATTTCGATAGATTGAACGACCTTTGTATAATACTCATTAAGATAAATATTTGTTAAGTTTCTCATATTTAAGTGAACTATGTAAGGTTCTTTTGAGAAAATAAATTCTTTAAACTTTAATAAATCAATTATTTACTAGATTCATTGCCTATTCCGGAATTATTATAAGCCTTGCCTTATTTCATTTCTTAAGAGTTCATCAATTACGCTCTTAAGCCGGATCCAGAAGAAGAACAACTAATGCAAGTTTTAAAAGGACTCTTAATCAAATCTGTCGCCTAAACTTATTAAATAAAATCCCTTAATTTAATTAACAAGCATCAAATTATATGTACAAACTGAAATGAATACCTCCTTAATTATTCCTTTGACGGCAGTATCAGGAGATTAAACGGTTTAATTTACAGATTATGTTATTATGGATAACGAGAGCATGAAACGTCTTGTTACTGTGTCCTTAGTATTTTACCAAAAGATTTTTTAAAGTAGAAACTTTAAAAAATCTTTTCGTCATCCGAAATATTCCGGAAAATCCAAACTAGAAAGTTTAGATTTTCCGGAATATTTCGGATGATAACACAATTTTATGGTAGCTGATCTGATGAGGAGGTAGAAGATAGTTCGTTGAATAGCTCAAATTACTGTTACCCTCTTACATTGACCTATATGTCTAGACAAGCAGTTCCGGACATTAAACATGTCACACTCAAGTGTTGTGCGGGCACAACACAAGTCTTACATTCACTTTGACGTTTGATGCGGTGAGCAACAGACAAAGTACCCGCGTGTGGGGCATGATTTTTGTTCGGAACTGCTTGTCTAGGGACATATAGGTCAATGCCCGCTTATGTCATTGGTACTTTTAACTCTTCCCATTGCTCACAAGTTTGCTGGTAGAAAACGAAATTTTTGAGTTAAAATCGCCTTTGTACATGCCATCACAAAATTGAACTGTTTATGCCAATTATGTGTATATAACGAATACAAGAATAAGAACAAACCTAATAACTAACTATATTGCGTATAGCACCCATAGTCAAAGATTAATTATTCCGTTCAATGTTACATGAATATTCAGTGGGTATAATTATAGCTGTACCGTCTGGCATCGGATTTGCCGCAATTAATTCTGTTTTCAGCCGTCAGAATACCGGAGCGTTTTGTTGGGTTACAATTTCTTTTGGAAAGTTCAAGGATGAAGAAAATTTCGCGTTTCTTTAGGAAAGTTTTTTTAAAGTAAAAGTTTTTGGCTCTTCGCCAGCTAGTATTACGATGGCTAGGTTTGGTACTGCATTTGGTACTGCATCCATCGTCAACATTCTTCGCTGATCATCATCGTAGCTCCACCTAGCTTGAGGGTATCCTACCCTACGTTTGCCGATTCTCAACAGTCATTGGTTCTACGGCTGACATGGCCCATTGCCACTTCAGCTTGCATATTCTGTGGGCTATGTCGACCACTTTAGTTCCCTGTCAGATTACCTCATTTCGGATTCTATCCCTCAGAGAAACTCCAAGCATAGCCCTTTCTATAGCTTGTTGAGCGACTTCGAATTTATGGACCAAGCGTACCGTGAGTGTCCATCTCTCGGCTCCCTAAATCATGACACATAGGTTGACCTTAGTCTTTAGGCTTACTGGAATAGGCGACCAGAAGACTTGACGTAATTTCTCAAATGCAGCCCAGATTCGGCTTTGCTGAATTAAAAGTAGCTAAAAATCTTTTTTGAAAAATCAATATTAATAAGTGCATCGCTCAGAAAACCGCAATTTTTCGTGTCTCTCGTCTTGGACGCAAAGCACCTTGTAGCAAGGTTCTGCTCACCCCCGGGAGAGCAGTGATGCTGATTTATTATGTTTATGCAGTTCCGCAAAAGGAAAATAAGACAGAATACTGAGGTCTGCTGATTAAAAGAGGTTTTGAGCAATGAGGTTGTAGATGCAGAAATGTGCAGCAGGATATTTACCTGAATACGAAAAATCGACCTTGTAAGTTAATTACTCCAAAAATAACCTAAAAACATTTAGCCTGACACAGAGTCCGAGTCAGTAGTTATTCAACACCATTAGTCAGTATCAAAACTTGATGTCTTTGCGTGTACATCTTCTTGATTCATAGCTAGTTCTACGTGAATCAGTTCATTCAATCCCAGAGTGGGAAGCAATAATTTGATATAGGAATTTGGGCTATATTATTGCACAATTTTGTTCTGACACACTTCGTAACTACAATAAGCGCACTCTAGCTCCATGCGGAGTTGAGGTGTCGAGTGTCAAGACTCCACGGATTACCTACAGAGGGGTATAGGGACCGGCATGAGTCATGAGCACAGATCGCGCATCGACACTTTCAGCCCAATAGACTAGACAGTGACAATACGTAATAGAGAATAGTCCAATAGACAACGAGCATCAACTGACGAACCAAGCGCATGCAGCCTCGGCGCCTTCTTCATTCCGAAAAATTAACTAATGCGCAGGTGACGTTTGTGCTCAAGACTGGGTGCCGGTACCTATAGTACAAGATTTTGATCAGCAGCGGCAGGCGGTTCCGCGCCGCTCCGGATGTTATTCGCAATTGCGTGACAAACTCGGAATCACGTTATTAAACTGTCAAAGGAAAACTATTGTTATTGCAAGTGATAGTACCTACTGGCCCTTAAATTCTATTCAGTATACAATACTGTAATTGCTTTACACAATTCACGGGAAACCGACCCCATTGCTGTCTCCCAATTTGAAATCGTTCGTGACTATGAACATAGAATGCTAGCTATTCTCCGCTGTTTCACCCCCGTTGCTCGGCTCCTAAGGGTCGTAGCGTGATGTTAAATTACTCCTCATGAATTTGGCTATTATGTACAAAAATATTTTTTTGAATCTGACTGGTAGTTCCAGAGATTAGCGCGTTCAAACAAACAAACTCTTCAGCTTTATAATATTAGTATAGATAGGTAGGTACTAAGCTTTACATCTTTGAGAAGTAACTTCTGGTTCAAGTTGGGGATATTTCTCACACCCCAGAGCAAAATATAGAGCATGTAAGAGCTGTCCATACATAAAGGGTGCTACGTAGTTGGAGTCTTTATCTATGTATGTAGTTTGCATTGCGCCTCTACAAAATACAGAGTAGTGTGAGGAATTAGAGAGTTCGTGTTTCATTGAAGACTGATATGAAACTAAGAGAGTATTGTGCGTTCTTTGGAAATTTACTTATTTTAAGTTATTTTGCATCTATATTTTTTATATTCATTTACAGATAATAACTGTATTTTTTCTAATGCCTCAGACATACGAATGAATACAAAAAAAAAAAAATTGTAGCTCAAAATAGTAAATGCCTTGTGACTGAATAACAAGCAAATGGTTGTTTATACGACTGGTCACTGCGGTAACAATCAGTACTTAGATATTAGCTGCTTGAAGTTTTGAAAATCAGATACTTATTTAAGCCTTGTCACTCATGGGGTCATGGGCCACTAGCAACAGGCACAAACGCCGCCACCTGAAGCCGAAGCGAGCCACAGCCAATTGTGGTCGGTGGTCGACACAAGTTTGTGTTGTACAAATGACGGAGTTCTGAAGTAACAAAAATAAAAAAACAACTGAATTGAGAACCTCATCCTTTTTTGAAGTCGGTTAACAACCTTTAAAACTCGATGCTTTGCGTCGTTTTGTGACTGTTGCGAATAGCTCGTGCAGTGACGCTTAACATCCAACTCTTAGACAAACATTTCACCACACCCCGGGTGCAATAAGCTCAGTACGCGGGTGTAAATATTACACATTGAAAAAGTTTGCCATATTCGTGTGAATTCTCTGTCGTAAACTACTCTGTTTAAGAAGAAGGTCCCAGTAACGAGGTATTCAGAGCCTGCCTTTCTATTGCCTTTGAATATCGACAAGCCGTGGCACAGACATAATCATGGCGACACGTGTCATGTTGCATCATGCATGTGTTCAGAACTTGTTGTTTGGTAATAGTTGACTAAGAATTTAGTCTTGTGTTGGCTTGAGTTTAGAGACAACAGCCCACGCCGTAGTAAAAGTTGGCATTATGAGTGTTATTAGGTCATGCTCGTTGTAAAATGTCAAAGTCAAAGTCAAAGTATTTTTTATTGTGAGACAGTGGTTACAGGGTCTTATGGAGCATAGTGTGCGTTCTCACTGCTCGACTATGTTAGGCGTACAATAATTTATCATCTTAAAAAAATATAGTTGCACAAAATAATAAAATTATAATAATAAAGTTTAAAATAAGTTGATCATATTAATGTAATGTCAAATTTATGGCTTAACATACTTATTTGCAAAAATACTGTCCGCGCATACCTACAAAACTTAAACTACGAGGAAACAGAGGAATATCTCAAATAGTTTCTCATACAAACATGTTTACTGGTAACTCAAACTCTCAATCACACGTCACATCACATCATACATCACTCAATCTTGCACATCACACAAGCCCTCACATCACACACTACACAAACTTGCACACATATAACTCACTCACATCATCTCACTTTTACTTTATTTTGTTTCATTTTATTTACTGAGCATTGATTTCTTGTATAACTATTAACTTGGAATGTCTTACCCACATATAATTATCATGATCATGGTATTATACGTTCTATAACTTACCCATATCGATAGGGGATCGGAACTGTTTCTCCTAAACACAGGTTATTTTATGACCTATCTAGGAGAACTCCACCCACTAACGGGATTAATAAATATTCGTTGTATGCCTGTCCTAAACCGTATTATGTACTTAATCTAGTCCAAGTTATACAATAAAGATTACTATTACTACTAAAGTAACCGTCATGAGAAGCTATAAATTTTGTAAACAAGTGTTCAGGAGTTCACAACATTTGGACCAACAAAAAAAATGAATTTGTTTAAGATTTAATAAATTATTAAGTAACAAATATTAATTAACATATATTATTAAGAATAATTATTCGTCAGATTCAGATGTTTCCATTTCTGTGTCAGAATCAGTGACATGTATCACGAAGCTGTCTACAGTTCATCAATCATCTCATCGATTTTGGAATAAAAACTGGCTCCATTATACGTAATAACATATAAAATTAACGCAACAATTAAAGTAACAACAATAAAAAAGTGATAACGAAACAATAACAAAATTAACAATTACAACCAGATCCGCGATATATGCAAAGCAATGAAACAAACTCGTACGCATTCGAAACTCGAATGACGCGTTTATTTCAAAATGGCGTCCCGATAGTTTACAATCCCTGCGACGACGGACGCGTTCCGGTACCAAGAAACACAAACAATAGCGCTTTGCGTCGTTAAAATATGATCCGACTAAATTAAATAGGTTGTTACTTTCATATAACACGTCTATATTTCATGTCGATTGAATATGGTCAATTTATTATTATCTCGCAGTATAAAATGTTTACTTAGTAAAAGATGTTTGTTTACATAATTTATAGCTTCTCGTGACGGGTACTTTATTACTATTAAACAAAATCCTGCATCAAAACATAAAACTGTTAACCGTATTTAATCTATTTAAACAAAACTGTCGGATAAAAATTCATGAACTGTGTAGCCAATCAGACGGCAGTTGACGGCTCAGGATGTGCTGATCATCTTCAGCCCCGGATCTTGAATTATTTGAGGCGGGGCGAAAACTGAAAAATGCCGCCCTCGCCCGACAGTATTTTTATCATTATCATCATCATTTCAGCCATAATACGCCCACTGATGCTGATGGACATACCTAGGCCTCCCCCGAGGAACGCTACAATGACCGGTATAGCGCTGCTCTTTGCAATTAGGTACTACGCTTGGTAGACGAATACACTACTCAGTGTATTCGTCTAACAAGCTTGAATTACCGCCCGGGGCATGGGCCCCGGCTTGCCTCCCCCTGGGGCTCCGGGGATCCGGGTCTGTCATCTGTGCAGGTAAACCTGTTGTCCTTTCGCAGATGACAAATTTGATGAGACTGGGGAAAGATCATCACCTCCCACAGTACTAGATCTATTAGACGATGATCCTCAGGCAGGACCATCATTGGAAGCCTTCGCTGGTCCTAGAGGTACCACACCAAATTCCCGGGTTGAGGACAACCCTTTGCAGGAGAGGCAGATTACATAAATTTCGTTAAACCAAAACAAGTTCCACAGTTGTCACGCAAAGTTGTAAAACGTAGACAAATTATATATAATTTCTCTCGCATTTAAAAAGGAACGAAGAATTTAAATTATTATAAAAGTTTTCTTAATTACGCGTTTACACTTCACGATCATAATTTAAAAGGTAGACGGTAAAATTTAATTACAAATTAAGGTATAAAATGTAATCAACATCTTTTCCTTAATAAATTATAATACAATATGATTTACTAACTTATTTGTTGGAGACGTGTACCTACTGCTTGATTGTTGTTGAAATGGTTAAATTTTTGGGTTTACGATGGTTGACGGTCAATTAGAATTTTAATAATTCAATATCGTATAACGTAATTATTGTTTTAAATATAATACTTGTTTTCAAAGTATTACCTGCTCTTTAATCAATTGCTACAAGCAAGCAACAATAGGCATGTTTTAATTCATAAAACTTTCTCAAACTTTGAAATGATATTTATTGACTTAGGTCGCTTGTCGCTGACTGTACGAGTGTACGCGTAACTATTTTTTACTTGGGGATAGGTATCCTCCTCGAATACCTGCGATTGCTATTAAAAAACGTGGCAGGTTTAATAACGACACATACTTATTTTAAAACGATAGCCATTTTAAGTTTGGATAGATAAGCACATGCGTGGTGAATGGTGATGCGTGGTTTTAGAATCGTAATATCAGAAATGATGTCCTAAATCCAGCAATTATTATTATTTTTTAAACAGAATTCCTTTTGGGCTTTTTGACACGTATGATTTTGGTTAGATTTATTTGATACGCCACATTTAACACGTTTCGAAACACTGAACGCCTATAGACGTAGGTAATTAATTACATTAAATAAACTTACATTCTGTCTCATTGTGTGTCACGGAAAGTGTAATTTAACATCGAATTAGGAATTCTATATCGAGTTACCAATTCCAGTTACCATCACAATTCACAATTATTATTGACTGTTTTCCAGGTCACTAGGTTTCGTATAACTTTATCGCTTTACGCAATAACATTCCAATTCTACAGTTTATTAGACAACAGGCTTCGATAAACAAAAGGTGTTTGGATATTGTGGAATAGATTCTGTGAATTAATGTCAACGTCAAGCTGTCAAGCTTAATTATAATAACTTTCTGAGATGTGTATTATTATGTAGGTATAGCGATTTCTGGAGAAGTAATTGTATTATTTACTTACTAACAATGGTTTTGGGTTGAATTTCAACAATGCTGATTAGGCTAAATAAGAGTAAGTACCGTATTTGGTTTTGTTTATCAAATCGGTATTAATTGTAAAATTGTTAGTTCATCAATGTTTATTGTAGGTGCTTATGTGTTTAGTTGTCTAAATTAATTTGATGCTGGGTAGCCAAAACTAACACAAATGTTTCAATCATAGATTAATGATTGGTCTCCGTTGCGCTCCGACTAGATACCGCCGACGGACGTACTAGACAAATGCGGCAACTAATACTGTGCTAGAACGGCATACTCGCATCAGTCTCCTTAGCAACCAATGTAATTTTTTAACTACATTGGTTGCTAAGGAGTACTAGACTGCATAAAATCAATTTTCCCATTAGATAATCAGGTAAAAGCTTAAAAGTTGGCATCAATGTTTTTTTACGCACACAAGCTGCATCGTTGCAAATAGTCAATACACACTACGATATCGTCGTCATAGTCGTGGTCGTGTCGTCATCGTCACGTACTGTATAACGACATCTCTCGCTTATTCAACTGCCCCGAACAAACTTTTCTTCGCAGAATTTTTATTGTTATTTAAATATATCAAACAAAACTCGCTATAAAAGGGAAACGATGTTCTGTAACTTTGACATAAGAGCAGTTTTTATTTAATCCGGTGTTTTTATTATCAATGTATTCAGGGATGGACTTGGTAAAGTGGGCGCTTCGAAATTTTGGGAAAAATAAGGAAAACTTTAAGTAAATGATTTTTTTACTAAGTACCTATAAGGAAGGAACGTATATGTATTGTATTATGATAATATTAATATGGTCCTCATGAAAAAATATAAGAATGCATCTACCTACCCGTTGACAGCGATGCGGACGAATATTTTGATGTTTGTTTTTTTTTTCTTTTTGTATTTTCTTTTAGCTTGTAAATACTAAGGACGGGTTGCTTCAAACCATCTGTATTCGTCTGTAAGTCAGTACGTAATCGTTAAGTCAGTATGAAATTGTCGTACAAGCCGCCATATTTGACGGTTACAGATACGTAACTGTAAGTTGAAACAACATGGCCTTAGTGTGTAAGTAAATAAGATAATAAGTTATGTATACATATCAAATGAGACTTAAATATGAAAAAAAAAATGATTTAAGCAATAGGTAAACGGAAAAGTTATTTGATCTGAATTTCAAACATTTTAATTGGAGCGTCTTGAGTTGTTTATATGTCTATGAGCACATCTGTCATCAACATAGTTTAGCACATTCTACTCAATATGCTAAATATGGGACCAACACAACATTATCTTCCCCTAACGTTACGAGCTGCATTAATGCTCGGGTGTTAGCCGTAACAGTTTATTTAGGGTCCTGCTAATGTATACTCAAGTTAGTAGCATCACGGCGATAATACTTGATGGTGCGATGAAAGTTATGGGCACTACGTTGTTGTAAGTTGATAAATTACGTTATAATAGTGAATTATTGTATTATTTCTTAAGATTTTCATAAGAAAGTTTTTAGAAAAGAAGAAAATATTTAATTAAACTCTGTAGTGGCAAGCCTTATTCTATAACTAAATCTAATTACCTACTGGTTTTTTTTTGGCGGCGATAATCTAATGGTTAAAGCTTAAAGTCGCACAATAACAAGTTCATAACTTCATCATATCAGCCAAAATACTGTGATGTTTCAGATCAGACGATGGTTCACTTGCTGGAGTGTCCTAATCATCATTATAATCGTGCGCTTTCGATATTTTGGTGTCATGTAAGACACTTAAATCTTATAAATTGCTCCAAAGCGGAGAAAAGTTGGCTTAGGTGGCAACTCACTCTATAAAATCTAACTTAAAGGTGAGTTTCCCTCTTTTGTATATCGTATAAGCTGCTGTCATAACTCATATAAATACTTTCCTATTATCGTCTTCAACAAAGTTTAAAAACCTATTTTTATAACTCAAAAGTTCAAAACAGCCGTAAAAATAAACAGCACTTTGTTTTCCTTTGTTCCGTTTAATTGTTAAAGAGTTTATTTATTACACTTAGCGCCGAGTCCGGCCCTGCTCAACTTATCTCTTCCTAAAACATCTGTTTTGCTGTACAATGGAAGCTTTTACCATAAAAACGGGTTGGAGAAGGTTCACTAATTAGAAATCATCAAAATAAATCTGTAAAGTCCACTGTTGATTAATTGAAAGCATTAAAACTTAATGCGATAAACCAATCAGTCTACATGGTACCTACTTCAAGCCATAAACGAAAGAATGTGGTACGAGAAGAATTCACATAAGAATTCTCTTCGACGCTGCTAAAAACGTACCTATTGGAATCAGTCCATCCGTTTGGGAGCTACGAAGGCACAGACACACAGATACACAGATACAGCATGCGTCAAACTTTATAACACCTCTCATTTTTAAAGTCGGGGATTAAAAACAATATTGCTTGACCGGGCTCCGTAGGCGCGATAGATGAACTTCTGCACATTTTCTTCAGCATTTTAGTGTGAAATAAGAAACCGAACAAAACGTTCACAATAAGTAGGATCCTAGTAATACCCTTTCATATCTTTTTTTAAGCATTCTGCAAAAACCCGCTTCGGAAACGTTGCCTCGAGCCTTGTTCTTGGTTGCGTCTAAGCAGAAATAAAAGTTTAATTTTTTTTTTCGTTGTAATGATGTTTACGGTGCTTTTTCATTAATGCGTCAGTTTTTTTCGACACGTTTTAATTCTTATCACAAAAAACAGCAGCCTTTGATATCTGTTTACGTAAAAATTTGCTATAGTGCGTTTCACATAAAAAGTCCTTTCGACGCTATGTTGGCTCCCCTGAATGTCAATATGTTACAACGTTTTGACAGCGTTGGAAGTATTCTTTCAGCACTAATTCTCTTTCACCACTTTTTAGTGTCCTAGACAAAGTCACAAACAGTAGCCTCATATTTAAGTGAAACGCTTTAGTGCTTCTTCACACGTACCACAACCACAGCACGTCGGCGTCGTCGCAACGACAAACTGCTGTCAAGCAGTGGTTACTTACGTGTGAATAGTGTCGCTGCAGCTTTTTGTAGTTGTGTTGTGGTACCGACCGACAAAATGTCGATGTGTCGTTCGCAAAATGTGAGTTCGCAGTGTCGCTGGTGGTTGTGTTGTGGTTGCGTCGTTGCGATGTGGTCGGTATCACACACACGGTCGATAACGACTGCAAATTGTGGTACGCCTGAATAGTCCTATTCATTTTCAATACGAAATATGCGCCAGGCCACGTGGTGTGGTTGTGGTTTGTGGTACGTGTGAAGAGGCCCTTATACTCAAAAGTATTATAATCCACTTCAAAAAATCATCTTTGACAGTTCGTAAATACAGAACGTATGTACGGAAACCGTGCGGGCCCCGCATCGCAATTGATGGCAACACCAATATTTGACGCAACGCGACACGGCGCGTCCTCACTGGCGATTTATTTGCACTGTATGAAAACAACTAGTGTGGACCGACTGAGTAATGGTACGATGAATTTCGTTCTCTCTTTATGGAGACGTATCGAATAGTGGATTATATTACCGTATTTTTTGTAAAGGCTGAAGTATTAACTATGCCCGCGGTTTCACCCGAGTCTAGTTTAATTTTTCTCGTAATTAAGTGAGTTGGTCCTTAGGTAGCGGCGTGAATTATGATCACAAGCGTCACCTGCGCATTAGCTGGTTTTTCGGTCTCTTTTGCGGAATGAAGAAGACGGGGGGCGCCGAGGCTGCACGCGATAGGTTCGTCAGTCAATGCTTGTCGTCTATTGGACTATTCTCTATTACGTATTGTCAACGGTCTATTATCTATTGGGCCAAAAATGTGGGTACATGCGTGATCTGTGATCAAGATCCCTGCCGATACTTATACCAAGCTACCACTTTACCGATAAAAAGTAAGTAAGTTATTCTTTGGATAGGTAACACTTTGCTAAAGTCATTAACAAATATATTTTTTATTCTATGATAGGCTTGCGCTTGACCGCCATCTCGCCTGATGTTAAGCGATGATGCGGTCTACGATGGAGCACGCTTGCCTAAAAGAAACCGCTTCACTCGTGACTTGAAGATACCCAGATTGTAACTGTTGGGAAACACCCACTCGGGCAGCGCATTCCACTGCTTGGCGATTTTCACAATGAAAGTGGAATCAAAGCGCTTTGTTCGGGTTCTTGGTATATCTACCATGAACAATACAATTATTGTGTAAAAACAAGCCTCGAAACTGAAACTGCGGTATTCGCCGTATCGTGGCATCGCTATAACCACCACTGTTCTATTATGTCACACTCACATCAGTTGAATTTTGAATCCCTTTTCAATCTTTTGTTATTACTAATCTGGCACTAAATGACCTATCCAATAACGTACTTAGGTAATAAATAATCCCTAAACATCGCAATCATTATTCGGATGAAAGGTCCAGGAGATAGTGTTCGGAGCCAGACCCTGTGTCCTTATCTTCATGCATCACTGGGCTTACATACAGGAAAGTTACTGCTCACGGGCTAATAGAGCGTTTATTAGTCTATAACTCGATATATATTAAATTCTCTTTATGTAACGCTTGATGCTACAGGATACATTTAGGCAGCGGTTCCTAACCTTTTCAATCTTGTTACCCCTATGAACTATTAGAAAAACTGTGCCTGGTTCTAGTTGCTATAAATTGTCACAGCTGGCGCATATTTATAATACAATTGGCAGTATTTCTTACTGTACGGTCTTATCCTACCTGACGTCTTCGCCACACCGACCCCATTCGATATAATATTGCAACAACTGTCAAAATCCTTACCATTTTGACATTTGTTGCAATATATATCGAATTCGATATCAATATATCACCCGCGAGAATCACCCCCCTGATCACTTACTGAATGACTTTAAAAGTCGCTTTTCCTTTCTGCTTAGTTCTTCTAATCTACACAATAGATTTTAATGCGGTTTTCACCACTATTTAGAGAATTTATTCCGGAAGGTTTATTTGTATAATAAATTAATAATTAATTTAGATACAGCACAGAAATCTCGATGTTTTGACATGTCGCCACACCAGTAGATTGCACCCGTGCGAAGCAGGGGCGGGTCGCTAGTAAGCAATATAACAAAGCCACAGGAATAAAACAATACATGACAAAAATAACACCTAATTTTATCACTTTCACCTGCAAATTCTACCTTACATACTCAAAAATAGAGTCTAAAGTGCCCCTAACATGTTTTTCAATATAACACCTGTTGTGTTGAATCCTTGTGTTATGGTGTCACCTTAGATTTTCTTTAAACGAGCCCATACTAGACTTCAAAAGAATCTAATATTGGGAATTTAACGGTTGAAGTTTTGAGTTTTCACCCGTAATTTGTGGAGGAGTAAACATACACGTGAATTTTCCAAGTATGCATAAATGTCTATATCCGAAAAGAGATGCTCAATTTTCTTCAACACACAATATCTGGACTCTACGACACTGTTAGCTGGTGTAATAATCAGTTTTCGGAAAAGGGTGAGTATATTAACCTACAGTTTGTAGAACAGAGACGAAAATCGGAGACTTCCTTATAACTAAAATTTTTTTTACCAGTAAATTTACCAGAACTATAAACGTCTATTGCGTAAATAATATTTACGCCATAGACGTTTTCAATTTCAATAGACGTTATTGCGTAAATAATATTTACGCAATAGACGTTTTCATTAAATTAATAAAACGTTTAAATTCACGTAATTATATTTCGGGTAAATTTACTGGTAAAAAAAATTTTAGTTATAAGGAAGTCTCCGATTTTCGTCTCTGTTCTACAAACTGTAGGTAAATATACTCACCCTTTTCCGAACACTGGTAATAATACAGGATGTATTATTTTTTCAAAATCAACGGGAACTAATCCCGGCTAAGAAAATATTTTTTTCAAAATTCTAATGATGCAGTTTTAGTTTTTATCAAAATCGGCTCTGAGACTTCTTTGAGTATTTTTAGCTATTTCCCCGTTGTAAGGACGGTCGGGCTTGCCACGGTCTTTAGGTATTTTAAGAGGAAAAGCAGGGACCGCGTATTATGACGTGATAGAGCCATAGTTGTTTCACAACGAGAAAGAGATTTATCCCCTATTCGTATCGGGACAATCATAAGTTAAAAACTTCGTACAATGCATGATCCTAATCTAGATACAAAGAAAAATTCTTTTACCATTAACAAAAACCCAGTAGGCAAAAAGAATACAACATTTTCCACTCCCTGATTACCATATAAAGTATAGCGCATCTATAATATTTAAAATTATAATCTATGACGGAACTCCGAGTAAGATATATAGGGTGTCCATGAATTATTCAACAGGTTGGCACGGTGTTGCTGTTTCCGGGCTACAACGAAACTGCTTACGGAAGTGCTGCCATCTTGCGATAGCATTTGGTACCTAGTTGTATTTTGGTAAAATATTACCACCCTAATTGATTTATAGACAGTATTTTGGGATTGTAAAAACTAAAGAGGTTGCTAATATTTCAGGTTGTCTGGACAGGAAAAACTGTCGGACGGAAAAGATGGATTTTCGTGTGTGTGTGATTTATTTTTGTTTTGGTAGATTTTAGTTTGTGAAAAGTGAATAGAGTGGCTGTTTGCTATACTAAAAATCTAAAATAGCTTACTCGAGTATATTTCTATCTCGAATTTATATAATGAATTTATATAGGTTGTGCGTAATGCAAAAACAAATCAAATACAATTTAAAAATGTTATATTTTGATTTGTTTGCATCAATAGAATTTTTATAAAAGTTTTTCATTCAAAGTTCCTTTGATTTCATTTAAAATGAAGAAATGTTAGGAAAAGGCCTATTTCTGACTTACTTTTTCAGTTCTGTAAAAAAAAATATTTGATAGCTACCACTTAGCTATCAAACACCGCAACGTTTTTAGCTTTCTCGCATAATTACAACAAAAGAACCCACCATTTTTTCCCTAAAATATCCGGAGAAAGTTGTTAAAAATGGGCAACCTTGCCAAAGCAAAGCCGGTAAATAAATTGTAGCCATTTACAAAACTGTTTAACAGACAATAAACAAATTGCCTAAACGGTAGATAGATACAGGCTTTTAATGGGCGGAAAGTAATTTCATGCAATAACCGGGCTAAGTACGAAGTTTTAACGTGGGTAATTGCGCAATAGACTTTGTTTTAATGTCTTCTAATTACTGTTAGGTTACTTATAAGTTAAAAGACTTATAAGTTATAAGTCATGATGCGACGCTATTCTGCAGCATGTAAAAGTGTCGTGTTTCTGTTGTTACCAATTACCAATAGTTATCTGTAATAATACTCTCATGTCACCAATATCGTTTTTACAAGCTTTTATTTAACTTGCTCTGTTAGTATGAGGCCAAATCTTGCAACAGAAGTTTAGATCAGTTCCCCCCAACCGATTGAGCTGAAATTTGGAACACATATGTAACCTCCGTGACAATGCAATAATATGGTACAATGGAGGTGGTCTCATGATGAGGCCGGGAGGTGGCTAAAGGAACTCCTCAACTTCTCAACAAAACTACGTCGTGTTTGGGCTCATTGGATTTGTCTTGACAAGTACTGTAGACCTAGATGATGTCCAGGGTCTCATGATGGAGCTGGGAAGTGGTCATTATAAAAGCATGTTTTGAAAAAATGTTTTGCAACATAAAACTTATAATAGTTCAGTATAAAATACACCGTTTATTTGACCTGAATAACTGGTGTCTGTTCCCTTCGTTTAGAGTCAAATGTCGTCGTGAAAGCAAAATAGAACAAAGCCAAAACGGGTCACAGTTGCGAAAATATATTGAAAACTGTTGGAAGTTACAAGTGCAACTAGTTTCTAGTGGGAACAGCTGTTCTGTATCTTTTTGTGTGTCACCGAGCTGAGCGACAGAACTTGTGTTAAATTAATTAATACAAAGCGACACGTTTCTGTTAAAATGTTGGTACAACTTGTTCGAACTGTGGGTTACTGGGAAGATTTTCCAGCAACCCATTTTTTTTTACTGTAGTTAAAAAAAACGATTTTGTGATTTTTCACGGGTAGAATCCTAACTATGTAGTTGGGCTTAAACTCGGGAATAAACCTAACTATGTAGTTGGGTTTAAGCTCGGGAATAAACCAGATTTTGGGTTTTTCCCCCAGGTAGAAACCCAACTATAAATAGGAAACTGAAACGTAGTTCTAATTAAGTCTTAACGCCGTGCTGGTCACCGATGACCGGCAAACAATAGAATAAATGCAGAAAAGGTCATTAAGTTTTAAGGAAGACTTTAACGACAGAAATTGTATGGTTAAAGTCTCCAAATGTAATTATCTTTCTGCAACCAACCGTAAGTCTGGTGGCGTGGCGTTCAACGTGTTAATAACGTCGTATCTTATAAATAGGGCTGTAATTCCAAATCAGCTACTTTTCAGTAGACGCTTGTTTATTTAAAAAATGTAAGCAAACCATAAAAAGTTTGTTCTTTTTGTGGTTTGCTTACATTTTTGCCAATAATAGTGTTTATAAATAATGTGTATTAATATTCTATGGTCAAACGACATATTTTCATGAAATTAATTATTATTTTCATTAGTTTTAGATGCATTTTGTCTCTTAAATCCGTGTTTTTCGTTATAATACTTACAACGACTTATGGCTGGACGCTGGACTTGAGCAATAAGTTACGTTGTCTTTGAGGTCACAAAGTCACAACCGCCTTTGTCATTATTGTGCTGATAACCTTTGTTCATGCCGACATAGACGACGAAACTATAAGGGTTTGTGGTTTTACTGCGGAACCCTCAAAAAGAGAAAATATTGCTGTGTTATACCTTTTTACTAGACTTTTGCCCGCGACTCCGTCTGCGTGGACTACAATGAAATGAATGGCCTCCGTAGTGTAGGGTGACTAGTACTACCAAGAGGTCTAGCTGTATCTCTGTGAAAGCCTCGTCAACATTCATTCAGTACCTACTTTTTGCGTGATGCATGCACAAACGGACAAACAGATAAACAGACAAGAATTCTAAAAAAAATCTGTTTGGATATGGTTATATCCAAACAGATTTTTTTTAGAATTTTTGTTAGTTTATATGTTTGTCCGTTTGTGCGTTTGTTGTTGTTGAAGATATTCCAGAGAAAACAGTCGGGATCCCGACTGTTTTTTCTGGAATATGTTCAATGTACAGGCACCGCTTTTTAAATTTTATAATAGTAGCTACTAGCGACCCGCCCAGGCATCGCATGGCTGTAAACCTTCCTCTTGAATCGCTTTATCTATTAAAAAAACCTCATCAAAATCCGTTGCGTAGTTTTAAAGATCTAAGCATACATAGGGACAGATAGACAGACAGCGGGAAGCGACTTTGTTTTATAATAATTATGTAGTGATAGTGATATAGAGTATATAGACATAGACGCTCTTATTTCTCTGCACTCTACATAAACACAGGGGGCAGCGACTAGGCCGGGCAAAGGAAATAATCGCAAACTGCCTCAGTGCAGGCAAAGTTAAATCGACCGCAGTTTGCACAAGGCGGATAGTTTGCGGGTTCAATGGGAATTCACGGATTCCTTTGTAAATGGCATTCGTATTCCGAACTTGGTCAATTACTGGATTCTCCGGAGATAGATTTTTAATGTAATAGTTTGAATGTATTCGTTTCGATTTTAATTTGGTTGTTTATTATTGGGAACTATATTTTCTGTCATCTAAGTTTAGATTGGTCACCAATCTGCGATACCCTAATTAATATATCTATTCCTAAGAAATATATTAGTCATCATTTTAATCAAAACGGTCTCTAAGTATGAACCATCAAATTAATGTAAATATTTAACTTAAATAATAGTTTGATCACTTTTTTCTATAGCCCTAATATAAGGTCTGCTCAAAAAATTCGTTCTATCATCAAAATGATAGATCTGTCACCTAATAAATAGATGTATCACCTAATAAATAGATCAGTTCCATAATTTTATGAAAAAATGCCTAATAGAGATTGGATTGGATTGAGAAAATCGGTTAGCATAAAAATAACATTAGGATCCAAGAGCGAGCGAAGCGAGCTCGGGAACTTGGGCACCCCGACACGGACAGGTTAGGTTCGAAGGGGTTGACGGGGGCTTCAGTGAACGAGCAAAGCGAGCGAACGAAGCCCCCGTCAACCCCTTCGTGTTAGGTTACTGTTAACCTTGCACACAGAAATAGGAGCCCCGCGTAGCGGGTCTCCGTCGACCACCTTCCTTCCTTATTGCTGTAGGTTTAAATTTCAGGTGAAATATTCGATAATTTATAATAATATTATTTTCTAGTGATTATAAATAAATTTTTAGGTAAACATTTTTGTATTGTTTGGTAATTCAATTTTAGTGACACTTCTATTATTTTGATACCCAATACAATTATTACATGATTGATATTATTTCCCAGTAATTCTTAATTAATATTTAGGTAAGCGTTTTGAAATTAGTTGTTGATTCAATTTAGGTGACAGATCTATTCATACAGATTCTAGGAACAAACATGATTTAGTAGATCACTGAAAATGCATTTATTGGGTAACTGATTAAATCTACCCTTTATTATTTTATTAATTTTCTTTAGGTAGTAGGTAATCTAAGTTACTAATAATATTTTTTCTTCTTTGCTATTATTGAGTTTATTATTATAGTAACGACAGTGCTAGGTGTTTAAATAATAAAAACTATAACATAATTTTCAGAAAAAAATTATTTCATTAAAAATGGGGTTGAAATTTCAAGCGGGGTTATTTTACCTCTCTATTTCCGTGTAGAAACGCAACCAGTAAACGATAAAAAAATCATTCACACCCAAAAACCGTAATAATTTATTTGAATTTAATCCTTTCAATGTACCTACCGATATAAATCAGTCTTGAAATCCGTTTCGTAACACCCGCATTCAACGAAGTTTCAATTACTTTATGATTTAAAATTCGAACCTCATTCGATTGGCGAACAGTGAGTTGTGGCCATAGTCGCGACCAATCGCAATTAGCTAATGGATACGGGGCCAATTGAGTCTCCGGTCTGCGGGTGACATCAGATTTTTTAAAAATCGAATTTGGTTTTCGGCATTTTTTATTTATGTTCCATTGGAAAGATAAATGTTTTGATTTATTGTATGTAGTTGAATGAATAATACATAATGAAATTGTAGCTATACGAAAGAAGATCTCTGAAAATCATTTCTATTATCAATCAGTGAACATTAACTATAACTAATTAAGTAATACTGCATTCAAAGATTTTTTAAAAGTTGCTTCCTTCATCTGGGAATCGAACTGACCATAATGTGAAAACAAAACGTCCTATCTACAATATTTAAAGTACTTTCCCTCTATGTGGCATAGCCGTAGGACAGCCTGTATATCTCCAATACTGGCTATCAACGTATCACAATCTGTAAATAGCCCTAACCGGGTCCAGCATAGACCATTGTGTAAACAGACAATACAACTGTGCCATCAAAGCACTGAAGCCATTGTCTCATGGTATAGGTATAACTATAAATAAATAACTTGGGGAAGGAAGCATTAAATTAACATTAGTATGAAAGATGGAATCGAAGTGGAAGGTGTCAAATATGGTTGGATGTGGGTTCAATCAATGTTCGGCTACGAAAACAGCGGAGACAGGAATATTTATTCCTGTCTCCGCTGTTTTATTATTTATTATTTATTATTATTTATTATTATTTATTTTATTATTTATTATCTACTACAAGAGATTTCAAAAACTACTGACACAGGTGCTGCAACTGAAATAAAATGAATTAGAAACGGGTATTTGTCGCAATCGGCGATCAGAGTGCTGATTCCAAGTTACAAATCACCGTGTTAGGGCCGGTGATAGTTCACCGGCAAAATAACAGTTATATTGAAAACAGCCGTTTAACATGACTTTTTCTATAGAAAAAGATATGTTAAGCGGCTATTTTCAATTTATAGGACTGTAGTAGGTAAACTTCTCTCGAATTGAATGGAAAAACGACCTTTGTTAACGTTCTCACGTTCGAGGATGTTAGAAATACTCTGATCTGCTAGACAGTTTACTTACATATCTATTTACATTTTATACGCCATACTGTTTATACCTACCTATAGACTATATCCCATATCTACATAACTACTAAGCTCCATTTATCCCGCTATCCTCATAGCCCCACCGTACACGTCACACTTTGTGAAGCCGGTTGTACCCGAATCCTGGGATTATTGGTTGATTTGTAGACTTATGCTGTCATTCGTTAACCTGACCGGTTATTGTGCTAGCCACAACCCCAGGATTTGTCCGGCTCCATCGGGATGAAATGTGCCTTTTGAATCCGTTATGAATGGCAACACTCAAATGATTATGGCAGGATGAAAATTGGGTGGCCAGTTGGGTTCGGTCTAATTGGATTACTTATTTGACGAGATTTTTATGAATAGATTTTGTATAAGTTTTGATAAATCGGACAAAAGCGCTTTTTTAGCTGAATGGTCACATTATTAGAATAAAAGCTGGTAAAAATGGTCAATCGCTGATACTGTACTAGGTTGCCTCATTCGATTTGATATTTTTTCTATCATTATAGGTACGTGGTGTTGTCAAAATTGTGAATTGAATAATTTCACACAAGTCATAGAGAGTGTAAAATCCCCTATACCCAAGAAGTGAAGCTAGTTTTGATCACGTTTTCAGAAACTCATTCTATAAGAAAACAAAACTGTATCACGTTACTCTAAAACCAAAGATATCTGTTATTGTGCTTTCGTAAATCTAAAAGTGCGATCACTTTGCCAAGCGACCTTGATCCATACCGTGCGGTAGTGCTAAACTGACGTTTGTGTTTTCGCAGCTCCAGTTGCAGTTAGCACTGGAGCGGTGTATATCATTAATCAGTATAGCTGTAAGCAAATAGATCTCCTTATGTAAAGTAATATTGAGCGCTTAAACAAAAAAGCACAATTTCCCCCCGTATTTGCTTGTGTAAATGCGTGTGAAAATCTCGTGAATTTGTTGAGATCAGGAGCGGGGCGTGTCGCAGGCTGTTAACAGAAGTCTTACAAGTATACGTATGTATTACACATCGAGTTTAAGATACAGATGTCTGCTAGCTTTGACTTTATAAGCTTTATAGTAAGGGTCTCCCGCCTTATCTCTGGATTGCCATGGCCACAGATAATATAATACTATACGTACAGATGCCTCATCTCATACAAAGAAATGTGACCGATTTAGCGCGGGCTGTCTTCGGGCTATACATTTTTCCGTGCTTAGAGCTATTTCAAAATTTGAAAAAAAAAATTTCATGATGTATTTTTTCATGTTCTCAATTTTACACAAACTTCAATAACAAATCGATACATATAACGCCATCTATTATGAGTTATTTCAACAAATGTTAATTTGTTCCTGATGAGACCCCGTGGCCATGGCTAATATTTGGAGTTGTACTTATCTACTATTATTCTAGATTTCTTTTACATTGTCCTCACATAGGTATTTTTGTTATTTGCAACATAAAACAATGTAATCATGTTATGTAATGACTTGATTTAAAAAAATTACCATTGAGTTTCTTGCCCGTTCTTCTCTATTACAATCTACGCCTTGGAACGGGCATCTAGCTTCATCTTGCTGACAGACTGACTTACTCCTTGACAATTCAAAAGTACCTGTAAGTGGTCTAATTAAAATACAAGTTTTAACTTTGACATTAAATACTAGAAGACATTTATGTTTTCTTGCCATCTTCTCCTTCCCTCGTACAAATCCTACTTCCTACTTCTTACTAATCTTACTTAATATTATAAATGTGAAAGTTTGTGAGGATGTACATAGATGTATGGATGTTTGTTATTCTTCCACACAAAAACTACTGAACGGATTTTGATGAAACTTTAGAGTAATATAGCTTATACATCAGAATAATACATAGGCTACTTTTTATTCCAAAAACGCGGGCGAAGCCACGGGAGGAAGCTAGTTAGAGAATTAATATCTTTTGTGCGAACTAAAACTTCTGCACATTATTTCCCATTAACCCGGAAGCTCCGCCGTCACCCGAAGCATGGTTTCCGATTATAGGCTTCGGCGCCCGCATTTTCGATTTTTCCATGTTTTAAGCGATGCAAAATTGGTCTAGCGACTTTCAGAAGAGTTCAGACTCAATCAGGCTCTGATTTTGTACGTAATAGCGTTTTTGGGGGTTTGGATAGGGCTGCCCTCACCTAAATTGTTGACGCCGGACAAAAACTTTAAAAAACCCGGACATTTGGGTGAAATTGAGTACTTTTCCCGGACGCCCTCGAAAATTTTTTTTCATCAATCAGGTTTCCCCTGACACAAAGTGTTCAGGTTTTATCCGGACACTTTTTGGAACCCCTACCGGACGCTCCCCGGACGCCCTCTAAACTAGGACAAATCCGGGGAACCCCGGACGGATGGCAGCCCTAGGTTTGGTGTAAATGTGATGTCTTTATCAATCAGTTGCTAAAGATTAATTATTGACTGTCATAAAATATTGATGCAATGAGACTTGATTTGTTAGTACCTTTTAAGGTTCCGTACCACAAAAGGAAAAACGAAACCCTTAGGATCACTTTGTCGTCCGTCTGTCCGCGGCAAGTCCGAGGCATCTGCTCATAGATGGCGCCTGTTCTGACATCGTGGCGATGTTCATCTTGTTTTCATTCTAATCTTGTTGGCATCCGCTTTGGCGTCGCTGCTGGCGTCCTAATGTGATATGGCTCTTAATGTATTATCTATAGGTACATAATTAAGTTTGTACGGAACCCTACCTCTCATCCAAAAAAAATACTGTTCCCGAGAGAAAGAACAATATCTTTCGACGGTCACAGTCACAGTTGCTTTAGGACGCTAAATGGCGCTACATATATGTCACGCGAACAAAGTTGCGGGCAAAGGCTAGTATGTACCTAATTAAAATATATCGGATGTTCTGAATTCCACGTATTTTGTTTAATAATAAAGACAGTCTGGCAGTTTGTTGATGCATAGGTAAAAAAAGTTGTTTGCAACAAAAATAAGATAAAATATTCTGTTGTTCTAATATCGAAACATAAAATTGCCAATTTTATTGGCAAAAACGCGAACGAATGTAATAAATAAATAAACCATCAAAACCGCGTAACGCTTATAAGAGTGGGTTCAGACTTAAGATTTTACGATTTTTTGTTCGTGAAATGTTTTCAGTAGGTACCTATGTTATTCAATATTGTTCACGGTATTTATTCTAATAATCTATATTCTATTTTCCCTTAGAAATTCGAGACCCCTTTTACAATAACTTCACAGATTACTTAATATAATGAATCCAAAAAATAGTAGGTATATTCATTTTAGGTGTTACGTAATATTAGCGTATTAACGTATATAGTTTAATTCAATGTCCCATAATAAAAATCCCAGAGACATAAGTATTTAAGTATACAACATTATTTTGTGTTTATAAATGCAAAAGCCGTAACACCCCAAAAAGATTTGAATTAGGTACCTCTAAGAGCCTTATGCCAGTCAAACATTTGAAAAATAAATTATGACAACTGACTTTATACGCTAGTTCAGTACTTCCGTACACTCACTGCCACTGCGAACTTTAAATTACAAAATATTCAAATCATATTTTTTATAAAATATAACATGATTTGAAAACAACTGGAATCGATTCTTCTACTGATTCTGTACAAACCACTTTCAGGATTCGTATTATGTTACTAAAAATAATCCGCCTTTGTGCAGTATTTTTTACTTGTGCATAAAGTATTAAATAAATAAATAAAAAATAATGTAGACTGATAAAGAAAAAGCTTGCTTTGATTAATCTACCTCGTCGCCTTTCCTCTGCGACAGTTTCTCAATACCTCACAATAGTCTTGCAGCTGTCCCCGCCATAAACAACCGACATAAACCGTAACGTCGACATTTCCCGTGGGACCACACAGATTCACCCCAATGTCCCCAATCACCCCGCAATCCGATCGGAACAAACTGTTTTATAATAACATGCTTGGCGTAAATTGAATCGTACTGTCTTCGAAGACTGTTTTGTTGGAAACAGTACACGCAACTCGGATCATAAAATTATAAGTTAGTGAGGACGTATGTATGGATGGATGTATGGATGTTTGTTACTCTTTCACGCAAAAACAACTGAACGGATTTTGATGATACTTTACAGTAATATAGCTTATACATCAGAATAACATATAGGCTACCTTTTATCCCGGAAAACGCGGGCGAAGCCGCGGGCGGAAGCTAGTATGATATAGTACAAACCGCTGTCGCCACTTTGCGTCACTGACTAAATATACTTACAACTATCCTTGTAATTTGTATGACAATGAATAGAGATGACAATTGACAAGAGCTGTTTAATTTAATCATCGTCTATAAGTAGGGGGTAAATGTTCATCTGGTAATCAACTGTCTCAATTTGTATCTATCAAGTTTTCCGGTATTAGAAATTAATTATCACTTGCTTTAACGGTGAAGGAAAACATCGTGAGGAAACCGGCATGTCCTAGAACCAAAAAAATCGAAGATATGTGACTTCCACCAACCCGCACTGGGCCCGCGTGGTGGACTACGGCCCTCTCCCTCACACAGAGAGGAGGCCTGTGTCCCAGCAGTGGGAACATTTATAGGCCGATTATGAAGTTTTCCGGTAGCAAACTTATCCGTATTAAATTCGGATTAGTTCATAAAAAAAGTAGACAATTAGGAGCATAAATTAAAAACAAACAGTAGAGCAAACAGTTTTCCTTTATACTAAGATAGCGACACATTTTGTTCTTTTTTTCCGTAAGCCTATAAGAAGCTTGTAAGTCAAGGGTCGTTAATTTCTCAAGACATTTCGCTTATTTCTTAGAATAAAGGCAAAAAATATATAAAAGTAACGCAGAAATCCCCCAAGGAAGTGTAAGTTACAATGTATTAATCTTTTTTTACAAAATGTAAATGTTTTTTGGGGTTCTGTAGACAAAACCTCAATGATTGACTTGACGCCCGTAGTGTTTATTATTGCCATATATGATATAATATACTTAGTTCATAAAAGAAAAGTAGATTGAAATAGAAATAATATGAAAAGCTGAAATCAGGAGCCAGACCCAGCTTTTGAGTCACTGGACTGCAAGCGTCACGCTTGTCAAAGGTTTTTTGCTCGGCTTAGTACCCTTCGCTACTGCGTCATACTGTGGGCCGATCACGAGTTATTTTGACGTATTGTATCGTAAATGTAAACATAATTTGAATCTAAAATACAACAGTTCTAGAATATTTTCATAAAATTTTATACAATTTTGCACATTTTAAAAAATACAGAGTACCTACTATTTCATCATCATCATCTGCCTAGCCTTTTCCCAAATTATATTGGGGTCGGCATCCAGTCTAACTAGTTTTGGCTAAATATCAATATTTTACGTGGAGCGACTGCCATCTGACCTCCACAACCCAATTAATGGGTAATACCGGTATTCAAATGTTAGACCAGCTGTCAGACTTATAGGGCTTCTGACTACCCGTAACGATTGTCAAAGATATTCCTATGACAACCGGGACCGACTGCTTAACGTGCTCTCCGAGGCACGGAGGGGTCTCGATGTGTAAAGAACGGTCACCCATCCAAGGACTGACCGCGGCAAACGCAGCTTAACCTCGCAGATCGATCGATCAGCGCGGCCGTCATTTAGCCACGAGCCCCTCCGAGTACCTACTATTTAATTTATATAAATATTGTGTAGTAAACGTATATTTTCAATTCAAAATATGCTTACATTTACGATACCATACGTTAAAATAACTCGTAATCGGCCCACTGTTTATTAATTTAGATACGGAACCACACGACGTGACCACTTATTTTCAAGATTGTTTTCGGTATACAACGTCGGATAACAATGAGTTTCAGTTGGTCATGTTAACTGTCTCTTTATTTTACGGAGGTCATTTGTTTTTGGAATTTATTTTATTATTTCTTTTTTTTTCTTTAGAGGTTTCCGGCCATTTTCAGCCCTTACTTCGTTTAGGCTGAGTTCAGATAAGACGATTTACCTACGCGCGATTCGAATAGGGTGTTGGGGTGTTGTAGATTTTGTGTAGGTATGTTTGTGTCATGGAAATATAATACCTATTGTAAAGTACACTAGAGGCGTTTTCTCATAATTATGTAAACCAAATTGTTTATATATGTTCGTTTTCATCAGTCAGGCTAATTAAATTGTAAGTAATTTCGTGAGATGTTGAGCAACGACTAACCAATATTTTTCAATAGTCATAAATAGTCATATATCATTATATTTATTATGTATTTAAAACTGTTTTAGTACCTATCATTTGTTCTGTACAGGAATTGAATATGCAACCACAAAAGCCAGTCGTTTAGCTAATAATTAATCTATTAATTGAGCTTTCGAACTTAAAAATTACTAGCATTTTGCCCGCGACTTCGTCTACGAAACTGCATTTTTTCGGGATAATAAGTATAGTAGCGTATAGCACGCAGGAATAATGTCGCTTTCTATTAGTGAAAGAATTTTCAGAATCGGATCAGTATAGTTCCGGAGATTACCCTCCACATAAACACAAACTCACAAAATTCGCACTCTCTCTTTATAATATTAGTAGATATAAATTATTTTATTTAACCCAAAACCCTAAAACAAAGACTTCGACATCATAACGTAGTACCTCTCAGATCAAAAAGTCAAAGTCAAAGTCAAAGTCAAAGTCAAAGCATTTATTTCAATTAGACCACTTACAGGTGCTTTTGAATTGTCAAGGAGTCAGTCAGTTAGTAAACAAGATGAAGCTAGATGCTCGTTCCAAAACGTAGATTCCTATGGAGAAGAACGAGCAAGCAAATCCATGGTTACTCTTTTAAATCAAAATGTTACAATTCCATGATTACATTGTTTTCAAGGCGTAGTTATCACAAAAATATGTGAGCACAATGTAAAAGATGTGCATAAAAATAAAAGATAAATCTAGAAGTAATGAATAAAAGATACAACTCCAGATATTTGTCTTGGCAGTCTAGAGATGACCAGTCCTGACAGCACCCGTTCACGGAACTGACGCATAAATCAGCGCCATTTAACTCAACCATTTTGAAGGGAACCGAATGACCCAACACATGCGCCACCATCAGCGAGACATTTGAGTGAGCATGACATACTCTCAACCGCCAGACAACCTCGGTACCTACATTTAAAAACTTTAGTAGTAATGGCTACATAGTACTCACATGTACAATATCGAAAAAATGCCTAACTCTGTAAGCAATAAATACCAGTGTTGCTACTTTATTCCGAATACCATGTTCAAAGGCACTCGGAACGGAAAACTGTTCGTTTGCTCGCAATTTTTACATTTCACTTTAGATTTCACCTTGTCTAGGTATGCTTTTCAACAATTTTATTTCTGGCACTACGAAAATGAAACTGGACTTTTAAACAATAGAAATAAGGTTCAGATTTGATTTATAAAAATATTCTGAAATAGTAGTTTTAAGTTTGTTATGGTAACACCGGCGCAGATGGGCTATTCGTATTCTAATACGTAGTTGGTCTTGCTCTTAGCAGAAATTGTTTACTTCATTCGTTAGTTACAAAGGGATGGTCTCATTTAATTTTATTTCCTCTTTTATCTAAGACAGCCTATGCGTAATTTTGTGATTAACTATGGCATATTATATGGCATGGTCATGTAAACAAGTCATTTATAATCTCAGAGGAATAAAGGTTTTATGAAAACATAAACAGAAATTATTTTAATTCATTTTGAAAATGTTTAAAGAAAAAGTTGTTATTTAAAAAAATACTTTTTTTAAAATAATTTTACAAGACGTGGCATAATTAGTCTAATTCAAGTTTGTTTTAGAAGCAATAAAAGACTGGAAATTTTTAATCGGCATATTGTATCTATGCACAAGTTAATATCTTCATCTGCTTAACTAAAGCACAGTTTCTAACACTACAGAACACGGATGAATATTTAATAAACGGTACAATATGGACCACCGTTTACAATGCATTTGGCTCGATGTCAACAGCTGCCGGCAGATGGCGCCACTTCCGGGCAGAACGGATGCGACGTCAGTGTTGCCAGATCGTAGATGGATTATCGTTTTATTAAAGTGTTGCGGGGATGTGATTATTAAAGGTTTTAAAATAAATTATAATTTTTCTATTACATACTATTTTACAACGAAATTACACGGACAAAACTTGAAATAATAAAATTATAGGTACCTAAGTATTCCTGAACTCTTAAATGGTACCCATTGGTTATTTTGTATTCTATGGTATTGATCTGAAATGAGCAAGCGTGGCGATGAAAGCTTTTCCTTCTCTCTATTCGCTCTGTAGTAGGGACAATTCATACAGGCTGGTTTTATTATAGCAATATCTTATAATCATAACTGTAATTTATAATCAGTACCTACATACTTTAAAACGTTCGTGGACGTGACTTACTTATGAGGTAATATAGCTTTCGTAATCGTCAAAATAGTACCTAAACAATATAAGAAGTAGGTAGGTCATAAAATAAGTCAGGATTCATGTTTAATAAAACAATATACAATTTTAATGTATGTTCTTTTATATAAATTTTCCACATAAACCTATATAAAAGGAAATTACAACATGATTAATAGATGCTTAATGTGACTGTAATTAGGTACGCTACACGTAAAATTAGAAAGATTGTGATCCTGATTGTAATCGCGTTTGTAATCAAAAGAAAATGGCGCCGTACCACGGGGCACGCATAAAATTAATTAATAAAACATATTGAAAGCTTGTAAAATAAAATTCTATTGTTATTATTTTTTTATTAAGTGTAATATTAAAAGATTGTGGAATCATGGAATAGTTATATACTTCACCTATATGCGGGCAAGGTTTTTATAATTTTAATGGTTTTGAAATGTGTAGCTTGATGGTGTTTAGTCACGAATAGGACGATAGTTTTACCTTAATATAATGGGAAATCCTGACGATGGTGTTACCCTAAGAAAGGGAGATTGGGTAGTGCTAAAATTGAAGATAGATCACAAGTAGGTACCTATTGTTACTCGTCAAAGCAAAGTTTGAGATGTTATCTGAAAATATATTTTTTTTAACGTACATCCATGTGAAATAGTTTCGTTTGGCAATAGGCGATATCTAAAAGTAACAAAGATTCAAATTCACGAGTACGACTTTAAAGAAATTGAACCATAGGTATCATATCAGTACCTATCAATTTGAACTAGGTCTATACTTTGTTTACCTAGCGGCTAGCGGTCCCCCTACGCATTTAAAAGTCAACAATAATTTGAATTTAACAATTTTATTTTTACTTTGAATGGGATGGTTTTATGTGTAGGTATGGGGTTTTTTAATTTTTATTAATTAACTGAAGTTAACTACCATCGTTTATCCTTCCGTATTTAATCCCCAAATTACAACTCAATCTATTGACGAAAAGTATTAGGTAGATAAACAGTAGGTTACTTTAACCAGAAAAGTTATTATTTGTCTTCAAAAATCCGTTAAGCGTCCCGAGCCGTAGCAAACATGGGTACGGCACATGGACAAACAAAAAAATGCCAAAATATTCCGTGCTTAATGTTCTCACCACAAGCGTGCGTCAGCAAAAAAAGTTTAAAGCCCTCCAGGTACAAACTCTATGGACATAAACTTCGTGCTTATCTTGTTTCCAGTAGCTCGTGCCTAGATTTCTATACTTTGGCTGTGTTTGCTGACGGTACTACAGTTTTTACTCGATTTTCAAGTATATCTATACTGAGTAGAGCTGTCACATTTAGTAGTAACTTCTTAACAAATATTGGTAACTAGCTGTGCCTCCGTCCGGAAGTCGGATAGCACCGCAATGTTTTTATTTTCTTTATACAAGCTTTACCTACCACTTCCTTTCCCCCCTTTTGGTTTGGAATTAAAAAATAAATCCTTCTTAGTGCACCTCTAGGGTAGATCTAGATACTCAGGAATATTTCCTTCAAAGGGCACTGGCAGACGCCCATAGAACGCTGGGCCTCAGATTGTGTAAGTCGGTACAGATATGAAATTAGTTTGGTTTGATCGAGTATTTCAAGAGTATTTAAATTCATTTTTTATTTGTTTTTGTACGTAATTGGGTTAAAGAGAAATATTCTTATTTCTGACAGTGAGGTTAAGTATGGTGTGAATGATCCAGTGAAGTACAGCCCGACTAATGAGTTCTCAATTCAAAGGTTTTAGTTGCTGTCACCATGATATTCTGTGGAAGCACGCGCCAGCCAGCATGCACCCGTTTTTGTTTTAGTGGTTTTTTCAAAATGTCAATGGCATAATCATTTTATTTCTTATTTATTTCGATTTTTGATTCCAATTCTTAATCTCTAAGATAAATTAGGCAAAGAACAATTAAAATATATTTTTATTTTTGGTTAAGCTTTTATTACTGTACCATATCAAGCCTAAAACTGCCGACGTCCTTTCAAATCTCTAGGTTCACTGGTTTAGGGCGCTTGTAGATGTCCGATTTTTTTTACCGGACAACGGACCGATTTTTTACCATTGTATGGTTTATAATGAATCCGGCGTAAATTGTTCGCCGGACCAATGTCCGGTGCGTGTACACACATTCATTATAAACCATACACCACCGCGAATCGTCGTATATGTCGCGTTCCCTACTTTCTACCAACTCCCATGGAAAAATGGCGCGAGTTTATTAATTAAAAGTGACTTTATTTAGCCAAGAACAAATAGTACCACCTTCTGTTGTGTGACTTGCGTGGTATCATAAGTAACAGGTTGTACAACTTGTCCACTCGGTGACGTCACTCGTCCACCAAAGTTATGTGCACAGCTTTTAACTTTATGTGACTTACTTAATGTGGGTAGTAGACAATAGGAGTGACCAACTTTAACTTTTGCTATTTGTTCATTCGAGATTTTGGCGGCTATTTGTCTTTGGATAGGGAAGTCTTATTGATTCTTCCTGTGGGTATAATCGTGTGATCTCCTAAAATATACGTCCAAATAATATACAGTAAACGGTAAAAATCATCCCCATTAAAACTTGCGATAATTGTAGTAGTATTAAATTTATTTTAAAGTTGATTAAAACCTTGCGCGCCAGTGCCTATAATATGCATTTTTGTATTATAATAATGTCTGTATCGTAAAAAGAAGTCATTAAGTATATTAAGTTCTGCTTAGTTCTGCTTGAAAACATGTTCCAGTATTGTAGTTACACTTCTATTGCTAATAGACATATAAATTAATTACACGTTTTTGTCCCCTAGCCGTCCGTGTTTCTAGACAAATTGGTGTTCTGAAGAAACCAATTAATTGTCAGGACAGGACCGAATAATTTGTAAAGCGTCACGTCCAGGGACCTACTTAACTATGGTCCACGATTGTATGAGTCAATGACCTTCAGCGAAAAACGTTTTTCAGGACACAGAATAGGTTTTCATCATTCGTTTTTTTTTTCAGATTGCCAAATGTATGAAATTCAGTCTCAAGTTTCTACTTACAGGAGCCATTTTGCGTGATAGGTATGTAATACACAGATCCTTTGGGCGTTTGTGCACTTATTCGTTTTCAATTCGTATTCGTATTTTTACGAACCATTTTACATTCCTACATCCGACATACCTATCCATTTTTTTTTATATATGTTAAAAAAATACTGATTCGTAAAACTACGAATAAGTGCACAAACGCCATTTGAAGCACATAAAATGACTTTGATGTATTTAATGCAGTAAGCTACACAGCTCCACATAATTTCGTAGTCAGTCAATATGTTATGTGATACTGATTACATTTCAACAACAACAAAAAAATAAACAAAATCCAATAGTTTCAAAACAAAAACGAAATAGCACTTGCATGTTCGCACTATCATAACTTACAAAACCACACTTTTTCGCTTACATAAATATTTGATCGTATTAAACCACAGACAAAGGTGCGGGTACCGGATTAAACCACTTTCAACCGGTTGAAACTAGAAATTTCGAGTTAATTAGGGCGCTTATTTGAGGCGCATCTATATTTCACGCTATGCGGGTAGGCGCATCGCGGTGCAGATTTTTTGTCTTGCGCATAGTTAATACTCGGCCTTGTGTCACACCGTTTGGCAATAACGAAAATGAAAAAGATAATTAAGTATTAGGTATATCTTTTGCATTTTAGGCAAACATAGGACGCGAGGCAAAGTTAGGGCAGTTAACGGTTAATATAATGTTCATATTTGAATGCGTTTTTTGTAAACTTTGCTATGAGTCCTCATAATTCGTAAATAGTAGAGCTTGTAAAGAAAATAAATTTTCGAATTATTAATAACTTTTTTTTTCACTTTAACTGAGTCTTAGTTTTACCAAATCTATTGTAATAGATTTTTTAATACAAATATACAGCTAAGACGTCACAATATGGCGCAAGGTCATTTCTATTCTTATTTAAGTAGCATTGTACGTATTTCACCGTCCGCAGATGTTCTAGCGTCGGTTATCCAGTACAATCCGTGATCTATTTAATCTTATCCTTGACAGGTCAGTGAGCTCGCTACAAACTAACTAATCCCTACTAGATTAGTAAATTAAATGCGTCGCTTGTCACTTTAGTAAGTTAGGTACCTAAGTTCTGTATCCCTTTGCTTAGCTACAAACATTATACTAGGTATTATTATATTGTGCGCACAGAATACTCCTTTTAATTATAACTCTTTCTTATTCGTTTTTTATATATTGGAGAAATAACACCCAATCTTATCTCTTCAACTGTCACAAATCTTTCTATTGTTAATTTCTAGTTTCTAACCTGAATCAGGTTTTTCGACAGATAAACTAATATCTATATGATACATAGTAAAATAAATAAAATAATACAAAGTAAAATAATGAACTTTGCATCAAAATTGCTAGAGCTAAGTTAACATTTTGGTTGGTCACAATAAAATACCTTTCTCCTACCACAAATCTATTCAGGATTTAAACTAGAAATATAAGTTACCGTCTTCTTAAATTAAATGTTGGTTCCACGAACACGTCTTTCAGTTATTTAACTTAAGTTCTTCCGGCTTACATGAGCAAATACGTCGGTTACCGTATGCACCAAACTCTTAGAATTAATCTCGTACCTATTTCAGCTTGAAATACTGTGGCAAACCCTTTTCAGGTTTTCGTTTGGTTTCGTATAACGGACGGGGAATAATTTTGAAACTGCTTTTCATGAATGCGGTAATTTTGGTGTAAAGTATTAAAAGTGTGGAGATGCAGCTTTGTGAAGGTTTATTTTGTTAAAATCATATAAATAATCAAAGGTTAAAATATGCTAAATGTTGCCCGCGACTATGTCTGCGTGAAAATAGGTGAAAAGTAGCCTTTGTCCTTCTCAAGATCCCAGGGTACCTCTTTTTTAAATTTCATCTAAATGCATCCAGCCGTTTCAGCGTACAGGAGTAACAAACACACACACACAAACTTTCGCATTTATAATACATATTAGTGTTATTTTCCGTTTTGCTCAGGCTCAGTTCATGGAAATGTCACTATCTAACCGACGGGCAGAATATGATACTGTTACACTTCGGTGTAATTGCCGCCATTTTTAATCCGTTCCAATTTACGCGTTGTTCGCAATTCGTATAGTCTAACTTATTCAGTGGTTGCATTCGAGCCAACCTATGACTGCGACAACCATAGCTTTTAATGTACCAAAATTATTGTTTCTGCGTGAAACGCCTACTTTATATGGAAACCAAAGATATGGTGCACGCTTTGAGTACATTTTCTTTTGTTATCTCTTTTAGTATGTTATTTACTGGTTTAAGTAGTTGCAATTGTGATAAAAACCTTAATAAGAAATTAAAAAGATTCTTTAAAATGCAGCGTGAGAATATCACGGTGAGATTCTCCCTCGAATGTTCGTAAACAAATTGCCAGTTCTGGCGGTGATATCACCCGGCGTGTCGGCACAGAATAGCTAGGCAGGTCTTGATTTTTTATCCACTTGAATTTTGGGACAGCTAATTTTGTCTCAGGGTAGGTACACTGGGGACATAATGAATGAAGGTATTGAAATATTCAAATTCTTAAATCGAGAAAATATAAGTCAGATCTTCCGTATATTTTGTCGAGTGATTATATTTTTGTTGATATTTTTTCCC
Source organism: Thalpophila matura (assembly GCA_948465475.1). Classification (NCBI taxonomy): domain Eukaryota; kingdom Metazoa; phylum Arthropoda; class Insecta; order Lepidoptera; family Noctuidae; genus Thalpophila; species Thalpophila matura. Next base: position 2,932,316 of record OX419178.1, read on the forward strand.
AAAACCGTTGGTATTAAATCGAATGTTAATCAAATACCTACTGAATATACTGGTACTCTTTGTTTAACCAGTTATCATGATGCTCTTGTTCCACGTGCTTAATGTTAACCCCTGTATCCAAATGCGTCTTAATTAAGGCATTAAAAAATAACGCGTAAAACGAATGACTACATTATTGTAATCGTCTAATATTTAATGTCAATAATACTATCGTTAGTAAAATAACGCGTTCAAGTGTTGGCTATTTCTGCTTAGTGATTATTATTAATGCGTTAATGTGCGCGTTAAGAAACAGGTGGAGTAGTAGAATTTTATAAACATCAGGCATGTTGTAAACTTGCTCTCTGTTGTATTCAGGGACCGAAAAGGTCACCCGTATAGGGGTTAACCCGGGTTATTTTTTTGGGTTAGGTGAAAAACCTTGCATAAAGGTTAACCCGTATTCTGGGTTAATCAGCCTAATAATAACCGGTTCACGCATAGAGTTCATTTTTGTTCCTTTTTTTTCATTTTTGTTCTATTTTTTTCGGGTTAATCAGCAATATTAACCGGTAACAGTATCCGTATTAAAGGGTTAACCGGTTACCCTGCATTCAGATTAACCAAACATATTGGTTAGAGATTTAATCGGTAACCTTTTAACCCGATTAATCGGTCCCTGGTTGTATTCCTCTCTCATGTCGCACGTCGGCAAGAAAGGTGTCACAACACATAATAATACGAAATTGAGTTATGTATGCCATCTGAAAGGCAATTACAAACTTGATCTGCTAAAAAAATTTCATAATTATAGTGCGATTCCTCGCTGAGAGATGGCATTTAATACAGATTTTTTTTAAAGGAATTCTAGGATCTAAAAAAAAGAAAATCGTGATTTCCCAAAAACTACATTTATTGTGTTGTGACACATTTCTTGCCGATGTGCGATGTGCCCTAATTATCTCTCTTTCTACCCAGGGTTCTACAACCCCTTCAATAGCACATTAATATAATGTCAGATTACTAAACACTCAACATTTTGTCCCCAAGGTGCTTCCGAACTCATATCGCAAGTTAAATTGACATTGTTACTAATTCACTGAGAGCGTCGACGTAGTCTGAATGGGGTCATTTTTGAACCGACTTTTAAAATAAGGAAGGTTCTCAATTCATCTATGTTTGTTACGCAATATCTTCGCAATTCGAGAAAATGAAAAATTTAGAAAAAAATCTGCTGTTCCATACATTTGTGTTCACATAAATCGATAACATGTAACAACATGGAACAACTAATTTTTTTTCGCCATTTCAGGGTTGGTCCCATAGTAAAAGTTGTTCATAATTGATGTGTACAAGTATCCCTTTTAGGCTTTTGCATAAACAAAAAATAACATTGTAATAAGGCCGATTTACATCAGACGAGCGAATGCTTATTCTATCCCCACTCTATCAAATTCTTTTAGTGTAAACAGACGTAGAGAATTCTTTCGTTGTTCTATTGTGCCAGAATTTTATTCTAGTTCTTGGTTCTCATTTTTGCTCGTTGATATTTTGGTGTAAACACTGAAAACGAGTTTTCGTTTACACAAAAAGATCGAGAAAAAATGCTCTTGTTCTACTCTAGCTCTTTGTTTGTTTGGTTTTTATTAAATCGACCTTTAGAACCACTGGGTCAATTTCACCGACAAGTTAACAGTTCGTTAAATTGAAAACGGCCGTTTAACAAGACTTTTCCAAAGGCCAAAGTCATGTTAAACGTCTGTTTTCAATTTATTGGACTGTTAACTTGTTGGTGAACTTGGACCTAACTGTCGTTAGCAGTAGCTGTCGCCGGATTCGCCGGTATCGGAATTGTACCTAAAGGTATTATTTTCTATTCTTCCATTTATCGCTTCAACGATCCGTCTTGGGAATACAGAGCCATAACAACCACGCTATCGATTAGCAGTAAGCGACTACTATTGGCCAATTAGCAAATTACGGGGATTCCCCAGACAGTTAATAGGCAATCACAGCGATATTAATAATGTGGATACTGACGTGTATTGGTTAACTAGATATAACTGTGGCTACGCCTTCGTCATAGATAAGTTTTATTTTCCCAAAGTATCATGTGTGTCCTTCTCCTGGTACTAAGCTACATGTATGACAAATTACAACCAAATAGGTTCAGTAATTAAAAATTTACGAAACGGACAGACGGTTGAGAGTGCTGCCGGTCTGGCATGACCACGATAGAAACGGGTTTTGTCTACAGAAGAATAGACAAAGTGACAGATTATAGAAAGATTTATACCGTTTTATGCATACAATGAAGAGAAGAAATGTCTCAGCTATTCAGCCATCAGCCCCATTAAAAAGTTATTCGCACGCAATAACAATAAATTGCGTAGGGCAAAAATGTTTATTTCTTGCCTACATTTTTTTCGTATAAACTTTTCCGTTGACTGTACGCAGGAGTCTAATAGCGCGATGACGCGATCATTTGTGGCTCGATTGTCGTCGTAAAGCGTCGTACTTTCCATTTCCTTCTGTTGGTCCCTCGTGGCAATCCCCTCGTTTAAGCCATAAGCTTATAGAGAGAAGGTATTTACAGATTAGTGGTTCCGATTCTGTTGTTTACGAACTAAACTAATTTAGTTTCACTATGTCTGAAGTCTGATTGTCTGTTTCTAACAAAAACCATGATAAAGCGATAGAAGTTATTTAGTCCTGTCAAATTAGTCCACTAAAGGCTAAGTTCACCGACAAGATATCAGTCCGATAAATTGAAAACGACCGTTTAACACATCTTTTTCTATACAAGAAGTCATGTTAAGCGTCCGTTTTTAATTTAACGGACTGTTATCTTGTCGGTGAACTTAGGCCTAATTGCATATTTTCAAGGTTAATTAAGTTATCATCGTAAATTGTTCAATAAGTCTACCTTATTTTATAATCAAATCGTCTGAATTGTAACTTCATATTATTCTATAACAGTTGTACTGGTAAAAAAGTGTAAAAGTGGAATCTATCCATACCTAATTGATTACTATCAACAAACCAAACAACTTGTTGGAGGGATTAGGTATATTACAAGTCTTGTAATATACCTAATCCCTCCAACAAGTTGTTTTACTTATCAAGCTGTACCCGGAGACTCCCTGACCCTCAGAGCTAGCTGAGCACCGAGAGGGAGTGCCTCCGGGACACGTTGAGCTGTAACGTAATGCTCAACATCGAATTTTGCATGGTTATATTGTTAGGAGAATCGTCTCCCACTACTAGATACCACAGCTGACGTCATAAGACGCAGAGGACATAAAAGGCGTTGCTGCGTGTGCTCAGTTGTATGAACCGATCCAGCTAGTAGTCCCTCCCTCTAGTTGCCCTCCCCCCAACGATGCCCTAAGCCGAGGCCCGTACCCCATTAGGGGGTGCCCTTAGCGTGTGGTCGCTTAGTTTTTAGTTTTAAGCCTGGTTGGAGGCATTTGTAAGTCCTCTCCAGAAGTCCGGGTTAAGCAGTGACGGCTGTGTTCAGTTGACCGGCTTGCGTTCTACCGATAACATCTCTATCTTGCCATGTTTACGTGTTTTAGGTACTTATTCTTGTAATTATTTTACTTGTAATTAAATGATTGTGACGGCATTATTATTCTTTTTTTTTTTTTTTAAATACCACGCCGAATCCAACAATATTATCTACACGCTAATTAGCTCCCGGACACGCTCTTGTCCGGTTTTCTAATGTAATTCAAGTAATGTCAGTCCCATAGCGTGACCTAAATACCAGATTTTGTACTCGCTTAAATCTTATAACTTATCCCGTAAATCCCGGTAATCGACCGCCGATAACTAACTTGATTTCCCCCCCGGATATAACTTTTTCTCAGGGCAAGGACAGTTTTTTGATTGATGACGATTTGATTAACATCGGTTTATTTTCTAATGGCGCACTTTTCTGATTAGTATTAAAATAGGCGGTTCAAATGGCAACTCATTTCCTGCCATTTTGAAAGGCCTTTTTAAATGGCATGATAATGCGATTCGATTTCTTGTAAATATTACGCTTGATTTTTGTCGGTTGAATAGTATTAGGCGCTCCCTAGGTCATCATGCACGTAAAGGTGGATACAAACATCGAAAATCAAGAAGGCGCCGCGCATAGCGCTCATCGCATGCTTCGCAATGTGTGGACGGTCATGTTCGTGGTGAGGCTTCGAGTAATGTATAACAAAGCGTGCATTGCGAGGCGTGCGTGGCGCATACCTCGCAGTGTCTGTTGCCGCCCTTAGGCATGTCATGCAGCATGACCGTCTAAGGAGCGCTTTAATTAACGGGCAGAACGTAGATTGCACGTCAGTCGCATCAATTATTCGTTAAAGTTAGTATTCATATTAGTATGGAATGCTTATTCACATTCGCTTATACGAATATGAAGATTATTAGAATAAGTTCATATTTGTATGAAACGATGAACTTTACTTAGCAAAGCCTAAGTGCGATCTGTGAATCTCTCCCTCAGTGTCAATCAATTTATGTTGCTAAACATAGTCAAATTCAAAGTCAGAACCATTTATTTAGAGGCACTTTTGAAGTGTCAAGCAATAGTTGTCAGTCTGTTTGTCCATTAGTTGAAACTACTAATTACCCATTCCAAAATAATAGATTCTTAAGGAAAGAAATAGAAAGAAGAAAGAAAGAATGAAATTTATTTGGCATGAAAACAGTTAGACACACAGATAAAATTTATAAAGATACAAAAAAAAAGAACAAAGTTAATAAAGTCGCTGTGTGTCTAGCGGCTGTGCCAAATAATAAGGAGAAGAACGGACAAGAAACATACCACGCAACACTGTTTTAGGCAAATAAATAAAACAGAAAATCAGTAAAATATCTTTAATCACACAACATTACAACAATAACATCGACATCCGAAACACGCTGGCTTCGGAACTGCCTCAAAATTTCAGCAACTTCGTCAAAGTGAACCTGGTTTCCGGCATCTGCTTCTTATTGGCCGTGGCCCTATTAGAGGGGGTGTAGGTGGTCCTTTCGTAGGCCACCTCCCGATTCATGAGGGTGATCATTTGCAAGAGGTCGAATTCAGTATGGTATTGTTTGATGATGTCGCAGAGCGCTTGGATCATCCAGGAACCGTTCGTGTCGCGATACGAAAGGTAGTCTGTGGAAAGTGGTACAAAATTAATGATGGTGGTATTTTTTTCCAGTTCTCCAGTCTGCACGCTTAGTGTTTTATACAATAAATTGACTTTTTTTTTTCATACGAACGAGATTTTCTATTTCTCGAATTATACTTGTATTTTACAAGAAAAAATTTGAAGATCAAAAAAACAATAATTTAGGTAGGTATCTTTAGTAATTTTCAAAGATAATCCATATAATATTCTCTGATTTTAAAGACGTGAGAATTAACTAGTAAATATTATTACCTTCAACAGTTGAACACAGGACAAGGCTGTCAGCATGCGTAGGCACAGTGAGGACACATTCACTGTCCAATTGCACGGTGTTGCCAGCGTCCATATTGCCGCCTCTGCAAGCCTGCGGTAACGACAACATCAGCTCAGAACCTTGAAATGAAATCTTTAGGACTGACACTTTTTTGACCAGAAGTTCCTGTGCCAAAAGCATAATCATTATCAACAGACTATGGTTCGGAATTTGGGATCAGTAGTTATTCTCTAATATCCATTTATATCAAATATGGCGATATGACAATTTTATAACATTTGCATTTTGAAACAACCCACAGCGCCTTAGTGGGTTGTGTTGCATAGCTGCAGACATTGCAATTTTGATCTCCGATTTTGGATTTTTTTTAGATGAAAACTATCGATATCGGTAATATCTATAGTGGAACTATCGATCGGCAACACTATTAACAGGTGCACATTTAGAAAAATAATATACTTACGCACTAGTTTATTGAACACAAGTCTAGTAAAGTAGACTTGGCCCTTTTGATCAGGGAAGGAATTAAATCATTTTATTCAACACGCCATCAATAAACCCAAAGAAACCTGAATAAAGAACAGCTTCGGCTTATTGACGAAATTCGGTTGCTGCTCGAAGATGCCCATGACGTCACTTAGCAGGTACGGCCTGTCTTCGGCGTATACTTCACCCCCTTGGTCCCCATGAGTGAGGATCGCGAGGCAGACGCAAGAAGTCCTCCTGTGGTCTTTTTCGACGTCTGTAGCAACTAGAATTTATAATATAAAAATAATAATAGCAGCCTTGTTACAAACTGTACCACTGCTGGGCACGGGCCTTCTCTCAGAATGAGAGGCCATAGTCCACCACGCTGGCCAAATGCGGGTTGGCAGACTTCACACATCATCAAGTCTTTAGACATGCAGGTATCCTCACGATGTTTTACTTCACCGTTATAGCAAGTGATAATTAATTTCTAATACGTACATGACTTCGAAAAGTCAGCGGTGCGTGCCTCGGGATCGAACTCGAACCATTCGCCGTGGGAGGCACATGGTTAAACCTCTAGGTTATCACTGCGTCTTTTGGGAAACATAATGTGTAATATAATTGGCTTATTATATCTTTAGCGACAACAGTCGAACTTGTAACCAATCAAAAGCTAGAAACTGTGACAACTGATCTATCCTAAGAATACCAGTATTACCTCTTACTATCAGAGCAGGAAAAGAATGGGATTGAAAATGGCGTCATCGCTATTCACCTCTCGCTCGCACCGCGGAGGGTATGAGTTTGGGGAATGGAGGGACGAGGTGGAATGTGCCGCCATTGAAAAGGGAGGATCCTCCAACCAGATCGGGTGATATTGGGTTTCTCTTATCGCTGTGAAAACTCTTCTTGCGCGATGTAGGATATTACTTAATGCTGCCGATAGATGCTGCTGTCGCTACATGAGTATAGACAGCAGCAGTGTGCAAGCGAAAGTTAAATAGAGGCGACGGCCATTTATAGGTAAATATATTATATCTTCTCCTATTCTATCTTATCCTATTCTTTGTCTGCGTGGGTTGTAGTTGAGTTGTGGAGGTCAGATGGCAGTCGCTTCATGTAAAATATTGATGTTTAGCCCCATCTAGTTAGATTGGAAGTCGACCATAACCTGGCTGCTCTGATAAGGGATGATGCGGTCTACAATGGAGCACGCTTGCCTAGAAGAAATCGATTCACTTGCGACTTGAAGACACCCAGGTTGTAACTATCGGGCAACACCCACTCCGGCAGCGTATTCCATTTTGGCGGTATTCACAATGAAACTGGAATCAAAGCCCTTCGTTCGTTTTGCTTAGTGCGAGTGCTTAGTAAAATGCTAAGAGAACTTACAATTAGTAAGCTCCTTGATAATATTTGTGTAGTCCAAGTTTCTATGCACGATAACTTCAAACCCGAAGTTTTCGAATATCATCTTTAAGCTCGTCACATCTTTGTCTGTACCAGTTCTAGTCGACGGCTGTGCATTCCTGTAATAATTTATCACACTTCACACTAATATTTTAAATGCAAGAGTTTGTGTGTGTAGGTGTTTGTTACTCCGTCACGCTGAAAGGGCTGGTCGGATTGGATGAAAAGACAATGCCAGCCAATATATGGCGCCCCGTACCAAAATTAAAAGTCTTTGTGTCATGACCAAACGCACCAACCCTGAAATTGCGAAAAAAATCAGCCGTTCCATACAATAAGGCGATACGCACACCGCACTGCATCACGCAGCGTAGCGCGGGAGTGCGTGATCTTCCGTTGTTTGCAAGAAATCACGCGTAGGGCAACACACTGAAAACGCATTCACGCGCAGGGCTTTTGTTCCGTCGCCAGCGCCACGCATCCCGCATCGTAGCGCGGGGCGGTGTGTGATTCGTCTTATGTTCACATTTTACTCAACAAAATGTATGGAACGGCTATTTTTTTGCGCGGTTTCAAGGTTGGTCCCATAGTAAAAGTTGTTCATAATGATGAGTAATAATGACCCCTTTTGGGATTGAACAGGGTTTTTGTCAGATGCTGTAGGTATTAACTAACTTGAAATATTTGGTCTTCTTAAAGGTGTGCTGGTTCAGTATGATGAGGTACTTGTGGCCGCTCAAGTCGTAGTACAGCGCGTCTTTATCGAACCTCACACCCTCGCCTTCAGGAACGATCAGAGGCTTGCTGGAATCATGTATTTTTTTAATAAACATGTGGGGACAACTTCTATACCTATAACCAGCGCCAATAAAGAAGCGAATCTAAAATGGCGGCACTAATCATTCCCTCTCACTCGCACGTTATTGCTGTCTTTACTCACACACGTCGGGTGTGATTTCTCACACCCGACGTGTGTGAGTAGACAGCATTTTTAATTCATTTGTTTATTGGCGGGGGTTATATTATACTAATAGGTAGGTATTACAAAGACAGAGTGCGAATTTTGTGTGAGTTTGTGGTCCGAATCCGGCTTGTTTTACTAAGACAAAAAGCTACAATATACTTTCTATAGGCTATTTTTTTATCCCGAAAGAATGCACAGTTCCTGTGGGACACGCGGACGAATTCGCGAGCAAAGTGCTAGTCTATACTAATATAATAAAACTGAAGAGTTTGTTTGTTTGTTTGTTTGAACGCACTAATCTCTGGAACTACCAGTCGGATTCGAAAAAAATATTTTGTATATGATAGCCAAATTCATGAGGAATAGTATAGGCCATTTAACATCACGCTACAACCCTTAGGAGCCGAGCAACGGGCGTGAAACCGCGACAAACAGCTAGTAGCTTATAAAAATCCAAATTATCACACAAAAAAGGCGAAATAAAAGGTACAAGTCATGATCTGGGAAAATATAATTTTAATTATTGTTACGTAGGTATTATTTTATTTTCGTAAAATTTCTGTTTTTAAACAAAGTTACTAATAAAAGGTTTATTTATTTGGTGTCAAATATTTTGTGATACTGGTAAATGGAACAGTAGGATATTATTTATATACACTGGCCTGCAATACTAAGTACTTACTACACTTTTCAAATTTCATTTTTTTTCTAAACTATAGATGAAGTTAGAGATTTAACATAAAAAACGTTTTATAGCAATTTTTATCAGCTTTCTTTGAAACTATAGTAAATTATACATTAGTAACATTTTTAAGTCTAAAAAACATAAAATCTGAGAAGCAGGTTTGCAGATATCGCTCACCAGGTCGCCTGTAGACACTTCGCCTTCCATCAGAAGTGTAAAGTGAGAATCGAGACTCATCTGTAAACAAAATTCTTGACCATTCTTCTTGATCCCACTGTCTGTGTTCTCGGGCGTATCGCAGCCTCGCTACTCGATGCCAAAGAGTATAGTATCTAACTATAGCTCGATGCTCTCTCTCGGTTCGGGGCCACTCACTGGTCTTCGGGGTTTCAGGTTTGCTTCAGTTTTTATGTACAAAATTAAACTCTTTTTCGAGCCCTTTTTGTTTCAAAAGTATATCTTGTGTAATCAAAAAGTTATTGCAATATTAAAAGTGTGATACTTAGTTTTGCAGGCCAGTGTAGTTGGGTTGGCAACCCTGGTCATACCAACAAGTCCAACAATTATAAAAAGTAAAAGAGGGTAGATGCAAATACCATCGTTTCGCGAAGATGATGCTCTGTCACTTTCAGTCTACCCGTGACTACACTGAGGTACCACCAGTAATATAGTACAATGCGTGACTACGGCCGATCTAACTCCGTCGAAACGTCGGGAATAAAGTATGTATCGTACATCGTCTATCGTGTATCGTCCTTTTAATACATTTTTATCGTGTAATAGTCGCTGTGTGCAAAGCGTGAAAGTTTAAAAATATAAACGACGGTTACAACAGAACTCTTAGAAGGTGGAATGGTCCACTAGGCTTGCAGTCATTTGCTTTGTTGTTGGTGTTTTTTGGAAACAGGCGCCACTCAAAAAGGTATGGAAATATTTATAATTTGTTTTAAAAAATATACAAGCTCACTAATTTGTATTGACGGGATTTGAGCTTTCGGCTTGATGTCGACGGCTTTATTTCAAAGAATCATGTCGGCGACTTGTACCCGCGCGTGTCGCCCGGCGACTTATGACAACATGTCGGCGGCATGTCTGCGACTTGCTTACGCGCTCATTTGCCCGCCGACACTAACTAAGTTTCCATTGACCTATATGTCCCTAGACAAGAAGTTCCGAACAAAAGTCTTGCCCCACACGCGGGTACTTGTCTGTTGCTCACCGCATCAAACGTTAAAGTGAATGTGAGGCTTGTGTTGTGCCCGCACAACATTTGAGTGTGACATGTTAAATGTTCGGAACTGCTTGTCTAGGGACATATAGACCAATGTAAGTTTCTGATTTCGTGAAGTTTTACTACTTGAACGAGATGTGAGCCGCCGATTAACCCGCCGACAAAAATGGTGACGACTCATGTCGGCGAGTCGGCAACTTTGATGTGTAGACTGCTTAACCAACTAAGCTACCGTGTCCCGCTCGCTACCTTATAATTATAATACTAATAACTAACGTAACAAAATGCTAGATAATACCTACGATATCGCAAAAAAAATGCTTTAAATAAAACTACTTACCTTGTATTTCCAGGCTTCAAATCAAAACCCCTAACGTCCGGTGAACTTTCATCCATATTTTCCATTGCTAATATACAAAAAAATTTGAAACAAGTAAAATAGTACAATTGTAATTTTTTTTATTACGGGTTAACAAAACACAACGTTCTATTGCAAATTATTTGTATATTTTGAGCCGTAACAAACGGGTGACAAACAGAATTGTTTGATAAGACAAGTGGTGATATCATATCGATAACGTATCGACTATCGAGCTATCGGTACACCAAGATAGTCCTTAAGTGCATTCGATAAAACCTGCGCACAAAATGGATTAAATCATTATGATACTTTTTAACAGAGTTTGCGATTGTGTATGAGGCCTTATAATTAAGAAAAACGAAAGGAAAAACATGACTTATTGGTTTATCTCAGTTATTAAAACCCATGCAATTAAAATCAGTGGTTTGTGATTTTTTTTCAATTTTGGGAAACAAAAACTTGATTTGAATTTTCTTTTACTGTACTTACTACTACATTTTTAATGTATTTAAGTAATGTCCCGAAACCCGGGACAATTTTCATTTTCCAAACAAGCAAGAAAAAAAATTAAAAGCGCCTTTTTTAGGGTTCCGTACCTCAAAAGGAAAAACGGAACCCATATAGGATCACTTTGTTGTCCGTCTGTCACCGGACCATAAGTGGAGCCATCTGCTCATAGATGGCGCCACTAGAAGTACGCAGTAGCGCCATCTATGATGAAGATAAATTATATATCTAATATGATGTACCTAATAGCGGCATAGATGGCGCTATTGCATATTTCGGAAGCCTTAGGGCGCGAGTCATACTCGCACTATTATAATGAAGTGATATACCTACTTACCTAAATGTCACTGTCACCTAGTCTCAATTAAATGACTTATCCATAGTAACCTGAAAAGTGCAAGATGACAATTTATAGACGTTGCCTCATATTTCAATTAAGATTTAAACCCATTTACACAACAAGGACTTGTGAAACGTTACTGTAGGTACTAAGTTAACAGAACAGCCTAAATCTAATTCACACGTCTTCCACTTAAACCAAGTGTAGGTACCTACACAGGTACAGGTAAATACCCGGGTGTAATTACTGCCGTCTTGTACACACCATCCGGCATTGTGCCCGGCTCATTTGCCGGGTGATCCGGACGTCCGGCGGCCATTAGCGACCGCTTCATTGACGTCACACCCGGTCCGGCTAAATTATTCGCAAATAATTTGTGTTCTGAAATGGCGCTTTAATTACGGCTTACGTTATAAGATTTTTTGAGTAAGATACAGTCATCATGATTTTTAGGGTTCTAAAACGAAATCCTTATAGGATCACGTTCTCGTCTGTCTGTCCGAGGCAAGACCCTTAACGAGTGAAGGCGTCTGCTCATAGATGGCGCAACTAAAAGAAGAAGGTAATCGCGGCATCTTGCTCATAAATGACCGTATTACATATTTGTAGTGGAATATTTTATTTATTTATTTATTGCATTAGGGAAAACAAACAGTAGTATATTATGCATAAACAGTGGTGTCTTAACAGTAAACTTAATAAATATACTACCCACTACATTTTCCACAGATTACCATAATGATTAACAAACTGTTAGCAGACGTTAACTGTAGACAGGGCAAAATTAATTCTAAAAAAGAAAATGAAAACAAAAAGGTAGTACCTAACTAAAAATTACTAAACTTCAAATACGTGCGTAATGCATGATACAAGTCATTATAAAATTTAAGGATAGATTTTGTAGAGCGTATGGAACCTACTGCCGATCCTTTAGAATTTTAATTATATTGCTTTTAAAGGTATATCTATTTAGGAATAATATGTCGATTGCACTAAATCGCTTATTGTACGTGTCGACTAAGCGGTGTAACGGCGAGCGCACACCAGCATTGGATTTGCAAAAGCTCCGTCCATGGACTGTTCGAGGAACCAGGTAACACAAACTATTCACCAAGTCAGGGCAATCAAACTTGTTTCGGCATATACTAAATAAAGTCATAGTCTCAAGGAGCGTGCGTCTTGACTGCAATGTAAGCAGGCCATATTTTTTAAGAAGCAACTGGCAGGATTCTTTTCTTCGGAAACATCTATACTGCATAGCACGAAGGTACTTGCGTTGGACTAATTCTATAATTTCATTATATTTTGCGTAGTAGGGATTCCAGATTGGTACTGCATATTCTAATTGCGGCCTAATTATAGACTTATATAAGTGTAAGAAAGTACCAGGACGATGGAATTCTCTAGATGCTCTCATCACAAAACCGAACATTTGGTATGTTTTATTGACAATATTTTCTACATGAGCATCCAGAATATTTAATTTAATTTGATATATCTACATAACTAGCAAACCCGGCGAACTCCGTTTCGCCACCGTAGTACAAGAGATGGCGCTGTATGTGAAAAAAGATTTTCCCGCTTTTCTCTTTAAAATTTCCTGAATTTTCTTTGCTATAAACCTCACGGAGCCCGAGACCTTTCCAACGAATGCAAAACCGTGGAAATCGGTTCGTCCGTTCTGGACTTATATCGTCAGGAAGGAAAACCCGACTTATTTTTATATAGTAGATTAAGTTTGTACGGAACCCTCAGGGCGCGAGTCCTACTCTCACTTGTTCGGTTTTTTTTTATTGGATACCAGCACTTTGCCCGCGATTTGTGTTGTTTTTCGGGATAAAAAGTATCCTACATTACTAAGGGATAGGTACTGTAGCTCTCTATTAGTAAGAAAAAAAAAAACAAAATCGGACCAGTAGTTCCGGAGATAACGGGTAGAATGCGTTTCACAGTTCACAGAGTTCCGACGCAATATTGGCTCCCTGAATGTCAATATGTTACAATATATGTGACATTTGTGCTCATGACTGGTACCGGACCGGTACCTATACATATGTATGAACCATCAATCAAGTATACCTTCAGGTAAAGATGTCAAAATCTTCCCCAACTAATCTTTACCTTCAAAGGTTTAGGTACTGATAAATTATGCCTCGTTTGTGCCATTCATAATGTAGGCGACAGTTTACGCGCTAATGGCTTATTGAATAGGCAGAATTAAGGGCAGAACATTAATCTGTGGTTATTCATATGAACGGATTAAAGCCATCTATACTTATAATAATCTGTAGAGAGGTCAATTCTGTACATGAAATATATTTTCAAAATAACTATCAGGGGGTGATTAGTGATCGATACTGATGCCAAAAATGCAATCAGTAAAATTTTTGTCTTTCTGTCTGTCTGTCTGTCTGTATGTTCCTTATAGAAACAATAACTACTAGACGGATTTTAACGAAACTTGGTACAATTATTCTTCATACTCCTGGGCAGGTTATAGTATACTTTTCATCACGCTACAATCAATAGGAGCAGAGCAGTGAAGGGAAATGTTGGGAAAACGGGAGAAGTTACTGCATTTTTTAAGCTTCCGTCGCGTGTGCAGCCTTAATGGTTAAAGCTACACAGAAATCATGTATGACGGAAATGTTCTACATAAAATTATCTAAAAAATATCCCACAACAGCATAATGTCTATATTTTATAGTTGTCTCACAATAACACGTGTAACTCCCGATAGCTTAGCAGTTCGGAGCTTTATTTATTTTTTATTTTTATTTATAATTTATGTACACACAACATACAGAGGACAACAAATACAAACGAAATATAAAGTACAAAGGTACTGCTTATTTCTAAAGAAATTTCTGCCAGCAGACCTGCGACAGGATAGGTTTATAGTATAAATGAAGACACAGTGTGTAAATTAATATAAATAACATGAATTGTAACGAAAACATATTACAACATAAAATATACTTAATATAATATGATAAAATACTAATACATACACATATAATATATATTATATAAAATATAAAATTTATATGGAGAGATAGTGTTCTTTAACTCGTCTCTTAAATATGGAAATTGATCGAGAATCACGTATGTTAGGCGGAAGCGAATTCCACAATCTTACTGCATGAACTGAGAAAGAGAAAGAATAGAAATCGGTTTTGTGCTGTTGAAATTTAAGAAGAGATTTAATGTGGGATCTACAGGGGTCATCAGGAGAACGAGCATATGAGAAACGCTCACGCAAGTAAGAGGGATAGGCTGGGTTATGCAAAACATTAAAAAGAAGACACAATATCCGAGTGTTCCTGCGAAGGCGGATTGGGAGCCACTTGAGTTCCTTGCGAAAATGAGAAACATGATCAAATTTCTTGAGGCCGAAAACAAACCGAATACATATATTTTGCAAACGCTCAAGCTTATTTAACAGCTCCTCAGTGGCATCCAAGTAGCAGACATCAGCGTAATCTATAATCGGCTGAATAAGAGTCTGAGCGAGATAGATCTTAGTTTTCAAGGGCAGGAAGCTCTGGAGGCACTTGAGCGAGTGAAAGGAGAAGTGCACCTTTCGACTAACTTCGTTGACTTGAACACGCCATGATAAATTTGAGTCAATCAAAACACCTAAATTCTTAGCGGTGTCAGTATACGCAATTACTGTGTTATCCAGACTTAACGGCGAAAAGGATGAAAAATCAAGTGCGCTGCGCATATGTCTGCTTCCTATTATCATAGCTTGTGATTTAGAAGGGTTGATTTGCAGGCCATAAGACCTAGCCCACTCACTAATCCTAGCTAAGTCATGATTCATGGCGTCGATGGCAGCGCCAGCCTCAGACAAAGTAAAATGTCGGTAAACCTGCAAATCATCTGCGTAAAGATGGAAGTTAGAGGAAATAACCTTCGTAACGGAGTTAATGAAGATTGAGAAAAGTAGAGGAGAAAGAACGCCACCCTGGGGGACACCCGCAGTGAGATCGCACCAATCAGAGAACTTCTCATCAAGGCGGACACACTGGGAGCGGCCCCGAAGGTATGAATCAAACCAAGCAACAGTGGAAGGGGAAAAGTTATTTGATTGTAAGATTCCTAAAAGGACGTCAAAATCCACCGAATTAAAGGCACTACTAAAGTCAAGCAACACAAGCACTGTAAGAGATTTCCTTTCCATAGCCCAGCGTACATCGTCAGTAACTTTGAGGAGAGCCGTAACAGTGCTGTGTCCTGGTCGGAACCCAGACTGAAAGGGAGAAATAAGGCTATTGGACGTTAAGAAGTAGGAAACTTGTTTGTGAACAATGTGTTCAAGAACTTTAGAGAGAAAGGGAAGAATAGAAATAGGTCTATAGTGAGAGAGCTTTCTGATTGTATTACACACAAGGAGTTACACGCTGATGGAGTCGCGGGCACAGCTATATTCTGCGGTTCCTTATTGCGATATTTTTCAACAGTATTGTGGATTGACATGTTATATTTCCCTACTAAAATACAAAAGTTAATCTGTCTGTTAGATCAAAACCATTGAACCGTGAGGAAGGACATACCCTACTGTTTTACGAAAAACGACGGAAACGCGGACGAAGTCGCGGGCAAAAGCTAGTAATTAATATATTTACATAATAACAATCTATTAATAACTTTACAACTTAATTTCACGTTTAAATTTTAAAAACAAACATGTTCTGAAGTTATGATTATAGTATGACGTGTTAGATCCAGCGATATAACATTCTGAGATATGTCAGAGTTAAGTACTATTTGCTACAGGGTTGACACTTTACAGGCGTCGGGTTTTATTTATAGAAATAAAAAACCGGCCAAGTGCGAGCGTACTCGCGCACCGAGGGTTCCGTATCAGTTTTGGACGTATAAAGTGAAAAAAACTGGACCGCAAAACTAAGTTTGTTTGTGAAAGAATTTTGATGATTTTGAAAAAACTGTACTAGTTCGGTTTAAAGACATTTATTTCTCAAAAAAAAGAACACTACAGTTCACTTACATAATTGAGAAAAGTATAAAATATAAAAATACAAAAGTGCAATTCTCTGTGATCACAAAAAAAAAAGAAAAGCAAAATTTAGCTAAAATGTAACATTCGGTGTTAGTAGGTAATTTATTTTATTTTTTTCCTAACGTATTCTTCTAGGCCTTTTTTAAATGAATTTATGCTTACACTGTTAGTTACATCATCTGGTATTTCGTTATAAAGCTTTGCTCCCTCGTATAAGATATTTTTCTTGCCATAGTTAGTTCTGGGTTTTCTTAGTTCTAGTTTACCTCGTCGTCTTGCGTTGTATGTGTAGGTTTTCTTTTTAAAGTTTAGTTGTGTTTGTGTTCCTTGTGTTATAATCTTATGTATTAAAGTACATGTTTTAAGTGTATATAATTGGTTGATGTTAAGGATTTTTGTATCATTGTATATTTTGGTAGTTGGTGTTAAATAGTCGTAGTTGTATAGTGTTTTTATTGCTTTATTTTGCAGAACTTGTATTTCTTGGATACTCGATTTCGCTGCGGTTCCCCATATCTCAACGAGATATTCTATATGGGGTCTGACAAGAGAGTTGTAGATCATTGCGCGAACTTTTTTGGGAATGCAGACAGACATGCGACGTAGTGCCCCTATAAGAGGAGATATTTTGGATTTAATGTAGTCAATGTGGTGTCGCCAGTTTAACTTTGGATCCAAAATTAGACCTAGATATTTTTCGCTGTTTGATGTTAGTATTTTTTCATTGTTTATTGTTAGTTGGGTGTGATTGTGAATTTTTTTGTTTTTTGCTGCAAAAATCATATATGAGGTTTTTTTTGTGTTGATAGTTAGTAAATTGGCCAGGAACCATTTATTTAAGATATTCAAATCATTTTGAGCTTCGTTCACGATATCAGTTAAATTGTGACCAAAATAAAATAAACAAGTATCATCAGCATAAAGTGTGATATCGCCCGAAGTTTTAACCGTGTTTATATTATTGATGTAAATCAAAAATAACAGCGGTCCCAGAATCGATCCTTGTGGGATTCCGTAGGTTAATTTGGCTGGTAAACTTTCGTAACTTTCAATTTTTACTATTTGGGTCCGATTTTCTAGGTATGATGTGAGAATTTTATGTGCAGTCCCTGATATCCCCACGTCAGTTAACTTAGTTAAAAGCAGTTTATGACTGATTGTGTCAAATGCCTTTTTTATGTCTATAAACACACCGAGGGCATATTGCCTTTTGTCTATAGCATTTTTTATTTTAGTAGTGAGATCTATGGTTGCGGATAAGGTATTAGATTTTGGCCGGAATCCATATTGTTGCTCAAAAAAGAAGTCTATATCTGTAAGGTAATTAAAAAGACGAACGTAGATTACTCTTTCAAAAATTTTGGACATGACCGGCAGTATGGATATTGGTCGATAATTTCCCGGATCAGTCTTGCTTCCAGATTTATAAATCGGATTTACCTTGGCAACTTTCAGACTTTCGGGAAATACCCCTTGTTCAAGGCATTTATTTACAGAGTTGGTTAAGTTATCTAATATTAATTTTTTAATGCATTTTATCTCTTTAACAGTAATTCCATCAATTCCGCTACTTGTATTTGTATCTAAATTGTCGATGATTATACTAATCTCTTTATTCGTGCATGGTTCAAATGTTTGTAGGGTGTGGGTTTGTGATTGTGTGCTGTTTAGTGTGATATTATTTTGTGTTTGTGTTATTTTACTGGCTAAGATAGAAGCAACTGTGGAAAAGAAATCGTTGATCGTAAATCGTTGTTGACAGATCTGTTGCCCACTTGTAATTATATTGGTTTCAGTTTTTAACTTTGAGGGAGCAGAACTATTTTTGTGTTTGTTATTTGCTAGAGTGTTAATTAAATCCCACATTTTCTTCGGTTGCTTCTCACACTTCTTAATATTATCAAAGTAGTAATTCCTTTTTGCGTTCCTTATTGTTTTAGCAGCTTCGACTCTTATGTTTTTGTAGTTTGATTCGGTGTCATTGTTGTCAGTGTCTTTTTTATAGGCGCCCCATGCGTTATTGCGCTTATGTAGAACATCTAGCACGTGTTTATTGATCCAATCATCTCTAGTTAGGAACATCGTTTTATTTTTGGTGCCATATTTGGGTCAATTCCTATCAACTCTAATTATTTCAGATTTTTCACTCCGCAAACTTCGGAGATAAGGGGGGGGAATGGTATTTTTTCAGACATTTTTCATCATAATATCGAAAACTGTGAGACATAAAATTAAATAAATATATATTTTGAAATGTGCAGATCAAGCCCTTTCATATGATATGTCATTTGACCTAGTCAACCCACTTTGAAATTTTGGACCCCCACTCCGGCCCCTTTTGCAATGAAATTAAAAATATTTTTTGTATTGTTTTCATTTGCAATAAAGTTGGACAAGCATTTTTTATAACTGTTTCAAATTTCAAGTCGATAGCATTAGTAGTTGCTGAAATAAGCGGGTGTGACAGACAGACAGACAGACAGACGAAGTCGTACCATAAGGGTTCCTTTTTTTTTTTTTTTTTTTTTTTTTTTTTTTTTTTTTTTTTTTTTTTTTTTTTTTTTTTTTTTTTTTTTTTAGGGCACGCCGCAATAGCGGCGGTAAGACCCCTCTTTGAGGAGTGGCTAGGGAGACGTCACGGCGTCCTCACCTACCGCCTGACGCAGGTCCTCACCGGACACGGAAGTTTCGGGAGGTACCTGCACATCATCGGGCGGGAGGAAACGCCCGGGTGTCATCACTGCGTTGATCGCCCTGAGGACACGGTGGAGCACACGGTGGGGGTCTGCCCTGCATGGGCGGAGCACCGCCGTGTCCTCGTAGAGGCGATCGGCAGCGGCGGCGACCTCTCGCGCCCGGCCCTGGTTCAAGCCATGGTCCGGGGCGAGGGGGAGTGGGAGGCAGTCGCCTCCTTCTGCGAAGCAGTCATGCTAGTGAAGGAGGCGGCGGGACGGGAGAGGGAGAGATTCTCCCGTCCAAGCCGCCGCGGTAGACGCTCCGGGCGTCGGGAGCCGCGTGACGACTCCCGGCCACCGTAGGCGCGGGCCTGCGGGCGGTGAGTAATGGGTAGCTCACCGTCCGATCAGGACCAGGCCCGTGCCGAACGGCGCGTACGTGTTCCACGCGCGCCTCAAAGAGATGTCAGCATCAGAGAGGGGGCCCATTAGGGCCCAAGCCTGCCGGGAAAGCGGGATCGTCCGGAAGGGATACCGCTGACCCGGACAAAAGGGCTAAGGAAGGAACATGGGTGGGTTTTAGTCAGTAAGAGTCTGACACTCCCTTCCGCTCCGCCCAGAGCGGGAGGGGTCATTTGATGATTTCCCATCCCCAAAAAAAAAAAAAAAAAAAAAAAAAGGGTTCCTTTTTTACCATTTTGGTACGGAACCCTAAAAACAAACAAATTTTCTTGATACTTAAGTTGTTATTTTTCTTTTGTGTTTATGTAATGCTTATGTATTATAATTAATTAATAATAAGCTTATTTAAATTGTATACTTACACTGTTGTTGACTTTAGTATAGGTAGATAGATACGTTTAGAAGATTGATATCTACAGTGCTATCACCTTTATAAATTATTCTGTTTTTTTGCTCCACAAAATGTAGGAAGTATGATGGCGATCGAGAGTAAAATGCTTATAAAGTCTCTATATAAAAAAAAAATTTAACAAAAAATAACCGACTTCAAAAAGCCACTACAAAGATAATAATAATTTTGGTTTCGGAAGTCGGTGGCTTTGGTTTTTGTTTGCTTTTTTTGCCACCGACTTCCGAAACCAAAATTATTATTTTCTTTGTAGTGGCTTTTTGAAGTCGGTTATTTTTTGTTAAAAAAGTTTTTATTTTTCCCTTTTTAGTTCTTTATCTCGCGTTAGATTACTTTGACGACTTCGTTCAACAGTAAATCTTCTACGTAGTGTGTACATTTATGCATATAACTTTGTACATAGGAATGATTACCTAATGTATTATATACTAAAACCTTCCTGAAAGTATGTAGATTACGTTAGTGAAAACTCCATCCAAATCGAATCAGTAGTTTTTGAGAAAATCGCGCACATACAAACATACATACATACATACATACATACATACGGGACGAATACAGAACCTCCTTTTTTGAAGTCGGTTAATGAAGTCGGTTAAAAAAACATCAAACATTTTGCCTTTAATATCCGCGACACCCGTATCATCGCAGACAAAAAGCTTTACGTGGCATCCCTTAACGAAATAAAAAAAAAAACATGCATAGTAAGCGTAGCGTCATCCATCACGACACTTCCTTGGGGGGTGGTCACGCAACCCTGATTACAAGCCTTCAGTTGTTACATTTTTACGCCCCACCACCTACCATTAATCTCACAAATTCATTCTTTAAAAAAAAATACCAGAAAATATGGCGGAATTTTGTTTGTCTTAAAATGTTGTAGCTGAGTAGGGTTGACGGGCAAGCAAAGAATAGGTTATTTTGGGAACGTTACTTTCATTAATATTATGTAAACCAAACAATTTATCAAGTGTGCTTATTACTTCCTAGAATTTGATTTTTACTAGGTTTACACAGGGTGGCAGGTTAATATTGATATTCAGCCGCAACTAGTTAGACTGGAAGCCGACCCCAATCTAGTTTGGGAAAAGGCTAGGCGGATGATGATGATGATACAGGGTGGCAGGTTAAACAGTGGAAATATTTTAAGGGGTCATTGTTATGAACGACTTTTACTATGGGACCAACACTGAAATCGCGAAAAAAAAATCAGCTGTTCCATACATTTTGTTGAGTTATGTGAACATAAATGTATGGAACAGCTGATTTTTTTTTCGCGATTCCTGGGTTGGTCCCATAGTAAAAGTTGTTCATAATGATGAGTACAATGACCCCTTAAAATATTTCCACTGTCTAACCTGCCACCCTGTATAAGGACACTATCGGATGGTGCAACACAGTGTTTTTAGTTCCGTACCAAAATGGTACAAAGAGCACTCTTATGGTGCAACTTCGTCTGTCTGTCTGTTTGTCACAGCTGCTTATTTCAGCAAGTACAAATTAAATGCTATCGACTTAAAATTTGGAATAGTGATAAAATGGCTTGCCCAGATTTATTGCAAATGAAAAAAATTCAAAAATATTTTTATTTGAAATGGGGTTACTAGGTCGAGTGGCATATCATATTAAACGGCTTTATCTGCACATTTTGAAATATGTTTTCATTTTTTATGCCTTTTAATTTATGATGAAATATGTCCAAAAAATACCATACCCCCATAAAATACTCCCACAGCTAAGGTTTTCAATAAAAATCTGTTATCAACCACTCTAGCCTACCTCCCAGTGGTTCAACCGTGATGGTACTTAATCAAACTGACCCAAAACTTCACTAAAACCTTACAAAGGTGTTCTGAGGTATCAAGTAGTCTCAAGTGTGTATTGAGTTGCCTGAAAGGTTAAGTACCTACGTAAGACACCCGTTTAAGCATTGTTAGCAAAAATCTGGGATGAGTAGAAATCGGGCTACTATCAGTGGCGTGCCTAGAGGGCAAACCTGACGCATTTTTATGTTTGAGAGGGTATTAATGTTCATTTTTCGTGAATTTAAGTGACTTAATGTCGTTATTAAAGCAATTCGTACTTACATTAAAAATCATTTTAATCACTTTCATTTCAGCCTATTTATTCTTTATTAGCACTTCGCCCGCGACTTCGTCCGCGTGTCCCACAGGAACTGTGCATTTTTTCGGGATAAAAAGTAGCCTGTGTTACTCAGTGATAATGTAGCTTTCTATTAGTGAAAGAATTTTTAAAATCGGTCCTGTAGTTTCGGAGCCTATTCGGTACAAACAAACAAACAAAAAAATATTTCCTCTTTATAATATTATTATAGTATAGATGAATCTGGCTCTCACAAAGAATTTTTTGAATCAGACTGGCAGCTCAAGAGATTAGCGCGTACAAACAAACTCCTCAGCTTTATTATATTATAGTATCCATATGGTTAAAGAATTTATAAAATCTATTACGAGATCGTCCAGCCGTTTTATCCAACAGATTTGCTTGATTTTTAGGGTTCCGTACCAAAATGGTAAAAAAGGAACATAAGGGTTCCTTTTTTACCATTTTGGTACGGAACCACACATTTGGTGCGACTTCGTCCGTCTGTCCGTCTGTCTGTCTGTCTGTCTGTCACAGCTGGTTATTTCAGAAACTACTTATGCTATCGACTTGAAATTTGGACCAGTTATAAAGAACGCTTGCTCAACTTTATGGCAAATGAAAAAAGTCAAAAAATATTTTTATTTTCATTGTAAAAGGTGCCGCAGGTGCCATTGCATTGTGGGGGAGTGGGGGTCCAAAATTTTAAAGTGGGGTAACTTCATTTCATTTCAATAGATTTTTATTTTATTTTATACCTTATAGTTTTTGTCATATGATAAAAAATGACTGAAAAAATACCATTCCCCACCCTTACCTCCGAAGTTTGCGGAGCGAAAAATCTGAAATAATTAGAGTTGATAGGAATTGATCCAAATATTGCACCAAAAATAAAACGATGTTCGTAACTAGCACAGTTTTTTAGAAATCATCAAAATTCCTTCACAAACAAACTTAGTTATGCGGTCCGGTTTCTTTCACTTTATAGGTCCAAAAATTATACGGAACCCTCCGCCGTTTTTTTTTTTTAAATATAAGGTAATGCATAAATTCTTCATCAAGCGTTGGAAATCACCAAACTGTCACCCTTCTCAAGTTATACTAAAACGCGATTTCCTCCTAGATAGCTCCGGTTCTAATTGTGGTACGCGGTTCGTTTTGGTCTAAGATCACTCACTGAAACACTTTTTTCATTTGAGCTTATGCCCGCGTAAATTAGTTGAGCTGGAGAGGAGCTAGGTGCGTACAACCAACTTGACTCTCAATATGCGTTTCAAATAGGTTACAATAATTATTACTTATCATATGAGTGCGTTATTTTTGAATTATACGTATCATCTCTCTCGTAGATTAGAAAATCATCTTTTCTTGTTTGGGTATTTGTAGGTACACATACCAAGTGATAAAAGGGTTCGTTTGTTTTCATTTGTTCCTAAATATGCCTGGTGTTAGTTTTCTAAAATCCACTCATAAAAAATCAATATTGATCAGAAATAAGTAACTTTTTAATCACCATAATCGCATAGCCATTATCCCCTGAATTTCCCAAATAACTTACGTTCCCGTGGTACTTCAATGGAAGTGCGCACTCCACTCGAACACGTAATTGACACGGAATGCTTGGGTCGCCACTTGTGTTAGAGGCGAGTAGTGTGATCCGACACTACTGGGACACGTGTTAGGTAGGTACTTAGTTACTTGAAAACGATGCCATTTTTTACCCAACTACGCGAGAAGGAAGAGTTATTGTATGTCATAGGTCCGTTAGGCGCCCTAGGTGGGTACAGTATATTTGTGATAAAATTAGGAATTAGAACTTTTTTGAAACAATTTATTTGAGGATGCCGTATTAAAATTTCTGAGGACATACCTA